>OZ014519.1:676007475-678779975 GCA_963966055.1 Lathyrus aphaca | reverse complement strand
CTTCCACACAGATATGGACTAGGGACATATCACTTCCCACGTTTCCCACTTCGGGTGAATTATCCTAGAAATGAGTAACATATTTGAGGAAGAGAGGTCACATCTAGTAAATGGTGGTCAATCTAAAGTACTGACGATTAGGCTGGCGTTATGGTCGAGGCATTGCATCACTTAACTCATATGTCACCCCTTGTGGTCCCTTATCAAATATACCAATACATCCTCATTCTTAGTGGATTTGATAATTTCACTCAAAATATGGTGATTTTTGTGGAAACAACCACTAAATTTCTATATACACTATAAAGAGGAGAAATATCGATCAACAAACTCCCAAGCCTTCCTCATTATTATTCAACTTAGAAACTCAAGAAATATTTGATTTTTGTTTAGCACAACCCTAAATTAAATATATCGAAAGTCTCATCAAACTCTTTTAAACTTTAACAAACATCTTTGTAAAGAAAAGAAAGAAAAATAAGATCAGAGAGAGGATTTATAAGAACAACTCTCTAATTCAAGGTGAAATATTTATTTCATTTGGAAGTAAGTCTTTTGAAAATACTCTTAAGAAGAGGTTTCCAAGTTTACGCATTACGAGGATTGACAAATATTGATAGTCGAAGATACTTGAACGAAAGAAACTCCTATTTACAATATATGAATTCTTCTATCATTCTTAAAGTCTAAAACTACAATCAAGTAATTCTTAAACAAATTCACCTGAAGTCCAGAAACAATATCAAAAGCTTTGAGAATTGATTAATAACTAAAAGATTATCAATGAATGCATCAGTCTAAATAAAAATGTCATGTGCATATTAAAAAAGAAAAACCACTAAAAAAAGAGTTTTCCACTTTAATGTAAAATTTTAAATAAAAAAAGAAAAGGAAAATGAGCTGGTTTGTAAATTTCTTTAATACTAAATGTCTAATTTCATATTTAACAACCAATTTATATAAATTTGAGTGAGGGAATGAATTTGTCATATTCCTCTAATAAGTAGTGTCACCATTACAACTTTACAACATTGGTAACCACAAGCACCTTGGGTCCATTGCCAATCATTGATTCCCTTAATTTTTGTCAATATATATGAATTCTTAATCCAATGTTAACACCTATACATGACATATCTACTTGATCTACAAAAGACCGTTCACCTATAAAACAAAATCAAAAGACAATGTTCACAACTGTTCAATGTTTCTGTCAATGCAAATTTAGACCAAGATGCAAACAAATCTACCTATGACCACCACAGTAAATTTTCTAAACAAAAAATAGCACTTTTAGTTACACTCTTTGTCGACACGTACAATTACTTAACAAAATAGTTTAACATATTAATCAACAAGAGATTAATCAACTTTGAGATATGATTCAGACCAATCACCTTTCTAGACAATGAAACCTCAAAGAATTACGGCTCAAGGGAGGGACACATTCATGGAATCACCAATTATTCTCTAAAGTTAAAATCAAATTGTAAGGTATATTTGGAACAAAGCTATATAACATATTCATATTATTTAATATACATAAAAATATAATTTGACCAACCCTATTGGAGTGTGTTGTGTATATAGTTTGAGGCAAACAATATTTTTAAAACCAATGATTGACATTATAAAGGAATAATTAGTAGGAGGCATATTATATCTGCAATAATAGGTATTACTTCTTTATGATATATATAAAGTTCTTTCATGGGTCCATTACCTAAAAGTCTCCTTTATCTCTCCCTCTACTATATATAAATTAGATTTTGATAGTTAAGATGAAAATAGTTATTACTCATATGAAAACTAATTATTCAACTACATGATCCTCGCAGCTCCGGTCGGAAGGAGATTGAAATCACATTATATGATAGTTTAGACCTTTTTGATAACGGTCTTTGTGTTACGAATTTATAACTTATTTTATTAGCTTATAATTTATTTTTCAGAGCTATTTCAAATAGCATTTTAATTTATAACTTATAGTTTATCATTTTTTTAATCTTTATTATTTAAACAAAACCTTTTTTATTCTTTATAATTTATTTATTTTAAAATAAAAATATATTAAATATTTTTTATGTTATTTTACATTATAAGTTAGTTGAACCGTTAATTTTATCAAACACTTCAATTAGTTTATCAACTATCTGTCATCAACCATCCGCTATAAGTTATAAATTATCAGTCATCAGATATCACTTATAAACTATAAATTAGCTTATCAGTCAATTATTATTTTTATCAAACAAAATCCTAGTGGATCGAATACCTGTTCTGAAAAAAAATCAATAAAAATAACTTATTCAATTAAATTAGAATAATGATGAAAAATTCGAGGTTGAAACATTATGAAATATTCTTCAATTAATAGTTGTGCAAAAACATCAAATTATATGAATTTAAATTTAAAAGCGTGACATCTAATTTATCCTTCTTTTAAAGTTAAAAATTACAGGCACATGGGACATGAAATGAATTAGCCATGTATGTATATTTGTATTTCATGATTACCCTAAGTATGTACAACAAATTTCATGAATTTGCTATCTGCAACAAGATTTTCATTTCTATAAGGAGAAAAGAATCTTAAGGTGGCATGGTTTAGGTGAAGACAGAGAGTGGATGTTGACCCATCAACAAAGAGGATAATACCAAACAAATCCATCTCAAAACTAGGATTTAAATACACATAGTTGTTATATAATACTTGTGGACTATTCTAAATTTATGATTATTATATTCTAGTAATGTTTTGGTTGAAACGGTATGAGCCTATTTTTTGTTTCTATCTCTAACAAAACCAACTTTATCTTTCTATTTTTTCTCTTTTATTTTTCCCAACTTTAATCAGAAAGAAAACTCAAGTTGAACTCATACTGAATTTATTGTGTTCCCAATTTCCCAGATGAAAAATACATGAGTAAAGTTTTTATTTTATTTTTTTGTTTTATTTGAATTTTTTTACAAGTACAATATTTAGCCCCACAAAAAAGAACCAATAAGAAAATTCAGGCGGTTACAAGAGAGAGAAAGTGGAGTAGTAGTCAATGATTCTAGTGGGTTCCTGCAACAGACCCCACATGTTCAATTTTATAATAAATAATATTTTTGTTGTTATTGAAATTTTTATTTTTATTTAGTTTTAAAAATCAAATTAACTTTTCTAAGGACTTATTAATTTTATTTTAATTTATTTATTTGAGCCACCATTAAAGCCCCACAAGTTCAAAATGATGCAGAGACAATCAATATCTTATGTGCCAAAGAATGAGTTTTCTGATTATACTAAATATATTCAACTAGGGACAGTGTGTGATATAGACTAATCAATAAGGTTTCTTCATAGAGAAGGAGAAAAGAAATTGATACAGACACCCCATGATAGATTAAAAAAAAAGTTGCTAAGAGGATCATATCTGAAGAAAAAGACTGAACCCTCTTTCTGTCACACCCTACAACTTTTCTTTACTTCTCTTATATATCCTTTTTCTTTATAAAATTCTAATTATTCATCATTCTTATAAGGTAAATTTTACTTTACACATGGCAGCATATATCATTAATTACACTAACTATATATAATATGATCATTTCTTTGTTCTTTATGTAAATTTATTTATGTTTATAGGAAATAAGAATGGTCTAAAAATCTTTGCATGGATTCAACTCAACATCATCAACATGTCCCTTATGGAATTAATCATAGGATTAACAATTCTTCATCAAGTTTAATGTAATAGCTTTCATCAATAATTAATTAGTGTTTTTAATAATAAAAAAGTAGTACTGTTTCATTGTTTTTTTGTTTGTTTGTTAGGAATGAAGGATCTGGTTTTGATTTTGGGGAGCTAGAAGAAGCAATAGTTCTGCAAGGAGTTAAGAGTAGAAATGATGAAACAAAAGCATGTAAGTTTTTCCTTTTGTATCAAATAAAACTTTTTCTGACATGAGATAAGCATAACCAACTCTTTCTAAAAGCAGAGAGAAAGAAAAAAATAAAGCAATGGTTTGAATATTTCTAAAGAATGCATAGATAGGAGTTTTACCATTTCCAATACCATAATGATTCTGAGGCAATAGACATGGGAACCTCATTTTCCTTTTACATCATTTTACTGACTCCATAACTGATGATAAAGTTATTAGATTAGCTTCTTCTTTCTTCAAAAAAGTTCTTTTAATTATTAATTTGGTGAAAATTTTTATAGCCTTTTATTTTTGTTGATCCTCTCAGATTTTTCTTTTATGATTCTTTGCAGCCTTTTTCACAGCCAGACCTTCTGCTACACTGGAAATGTTCCCTTCTTGGCCAATGAGATTCCATCAAACCTCAATAGTAATACTCTTTCTTTGACCAATCTATTTTAATTATGCTTCTTATAACTTCAATACTTCAATGTTTGGTATTACCAATGACTTTAACAAAGTCAGTTGTAATACCGAATACACTTATAAGTGTATGTTTTTTCTGTCTCTTGTCGTTTCGATTCGTTTAAAAGTATTTTATATAATATTAGATTTTTTTTTTAATTTTTGAAGAGAAATTATTTATACAGGGAGGAAACAAATCAGGAGGGGAAAGTAGTGATTCAGCACTATCAAGCAAAAATGAGAATCCATTTGACGAAGAATCACCGTTAAGTTGTAAAAAAGGAACTTCTTTTTCATCGGATAATAATAATAATCATAATCAGATTTTTGATGATCAGAATCTAGACAAGATGATAGCAAATGATGGTGTAAGAACAGCCTCTTCATCACAGAAACAATCAGCAGAAGAAGGGAAAGAAAAGGTTAAAGTATTAATAATTACTTAACTCAGTGTTCTCCTTTTCCATATCCCCAAAACTAAGGGAAAGTTTAGTCTTTTTTTATTGCTACTGTTTTGAATCTGTACTATCTCTTTGCATATATCTTGTTCAAATAAAAACAGCACAGATCCCAACAGATTTCAGAAAATCAAAAGAACACAGAGTTTTCCTGATTCCTGAACGATTTTCTGACATGAAAACATGATAGAGAGAGAGAGAGAGAAAGAAGGATATTATGTTATGTTGTACATGTACTAACAAGAAAACAAAGGAGAATCTTTTCAGTACTTATCAAAGTTTTTTTCACAATAAAAAGTGACCCTCTTCTCTTAATTTAGTGAAAACTTGTGTTTCTCTCTCACAAGCCAAATTTGGAGTGAGTGTTTTGAAAACTTGTGTTTCTCTCTCTCACACACACACAAAAATGTCTGAAAATGATGCATTTTGCTATCCATATCACATAGAAGATGATTGTGTTTCTCTTGAAAAATGGTCTAATGGACTTCAAAATTCTGAAATGCTACAAAGAAATTCAGTGAGCAAACTCTAATATCATTCATTACATCTTTTGTTCTTGCTTGAACTTAAAAATGTTGCATTTTTGTTCTACACTTGAATTTGTGTTTATCTTTTCATTTTCTTTGGAACAAAATTTTTTATTTATTTTTTATTTTTTTGAGTTGCAGAAAAAGGGAGGTGGCTCCACATCAGATAAGCCACTTGATGCCAAGGTTTTAATTTTTCTACATTAAAGTTTCAATTTTCTTTCTTTTTGTCTCTTTTATGATTCTGTGAAATTTTTGAGCTAAGTCAAAAAAATTGTACTGTCCTTAGACATTGAGACGTTTAGCACAAAACAGGGAAGCTGCAAGGAAAAGTCGTCTTAGGAAAAAGGTTTGTGTCCTATATATACATATAGATATATTCATATATAGTTCTAGCAGATAAAATATATTGAAAGTAAAAATGAAAAATATTGAAAATACTCATTGAATTTTTTTTACAGGCTTATGTTCAGCAATTAGAGTCAAGTAGATTAAAGCTTACACAATTGGAACAAGACCTTCAACGAGCACGATCTCAGGTTCGAAATTCAAATATTGTTATATAATTTATAGTTTTTATTTTATTTTTAATTTATTACTATTTTTTACTAGTATTTAACTTTTGATTTAAAGGGTATGTTCATGGATTGGAATGGTGGTGTTGGTGGCAATATTAGCTCTGGTGAGTTTTTTTTTTTTTTTTTTAAATTTTTAATTTGACAAGTAAAAGCTCTGGTGAGTTTTTTTTTTTTTTTTTTAAATTTTTAATTTGACAAGTAAAAGTCAAAACATGATATTGGGTGCACATTTCAAAATCTATGAATGAATGAATAAATAAGTGGTGTTTGAATTATATAAAAAAATAGAATAGTCCAATGTTTGATATTATAATTTAATGTTGAAAAGTAAGAGCTTATCTAAAATGTAGTAATATTAAAAAAAGAATGTCATTTTCCAAGATATATAATAAAGTATATATGATATTGAATATGTAGGAGGTGCAATGTTTGACATGGAATATGGAAGATGGTTAGAAGATGACAACCGTTTGTTAACGGAGTTAAGAAACGGAATACAAACGGCGTTAACAGAGAATGAAATGAGAGTAATGGTGGATGGATATTTATGTCATTATGATCAGTTATTTAGAGTGAAAGGAATAACTGCAAAAACAGATGTGTTTCATCTTATCAATGGCATGTGGACTTCTCAAGCTGAACGTTGCTTCCTTTGGATTGGTGGCTTTAGACCCTCCGAAATTATCACGGTACACCAGAAATACGACACTGACACTGATGCTTGATAATCACAAGTGTCAGTGCTACATTAGCATCGAGATTAATAATTTTGATAATGTGTTGATTAATGTTGGTTATGATTTGGTGATGATAGATGTTGATTCAACAATTGGAACCACTAGCTGAGCAACAAATAATGGGAATGTATGGACTGCGACATTCGACACAGCAAGCAGAGGAAGCTCTCTCTCAAGGACTTGATCAGTTGCAACAATCTCTTGTTGACACCATTGCCGGAGGACCACTTGTTGACGGTGTTCAACAAATGGTCGTCGCCATGGGCAAGCTCTCTAATCTCGAAGGATTTCTTCGTCAGGTATATCATCGTATCGCAGAGTTTAATTCATATACACAGACAATAACAACGAGTTTTGTATTAATAATTTATTATTTTATATTTGTATTAAAAGTAATTAGATATGTTGATGTTAAATTTCCTCCACCACTACTTTGTTGTCCAGTCAATCTTTCCAATTATGGTGCTGATATAATCATACTTTAGTTTATTTAATGAATTTGCTTTGCTACAAATTGTTCAATCATGTTTCTCAAAAAGTTAGGTTATAAGCTTGATGTAATATTTCCATCTTAAAATGCTTCCTTCAAAAGTTGGTTTATGAAAGTGATTATTATCATCATCATTAAATATAAAATATCTCAATTTTATTCTAACATAATCATTAACTTATTCATGTTTTTCAATTAAGGCTGATTATTTGAGGCAACAAACTCTTCACCAACTTTGTCGATTACTGACACTTCGTCAAGCTGCGCGATCTTTTCTTGTTATCGGAGAATATTATGGCCGACTTCGAGCTCTTAGTTCTCTTTGGGCATCAAGACCACGAGAGTAAGTTAAATCTATTCTAAATTAATTATTTTGAAAAAACTTTTTAATTATGCTTAATATTTTTTATCAATTAACTTTTTTTTGGATATTGAAACAGGAGCATGATGAGTGATGATAACTCATGCCAAACAACCACAGACATGCAAATGGTTCAACCTTCTCAGAATCATTTCTCAAGTTTCTGATTATAGGTGGATTTTGTTGGGATGCTTTAGAAAATGCCAGTTGTTATTTAGAAGAAAAAAATTATTTATTTTTATTTTTATTTTTATTTTCGATTCTCTATTTCTGGTGCTTTATGTTTTATTGTAAATGTAAATTGAGCTTTATGTGCATGGTGGTGAGGAAGCTCTCTAACTTTAGCTAAAGAGAAATAGAGAAACAGTTTATGAAAAGGTGTCTGCTAGATATAGATAATGCATTCATAAAATATAATCTTGCAGTTAACTTTAATTATCAAACTTTTGAATTCTTAACTTTTTGATGATATTTTATTATAAAATCATTCATTGATTAAAAAGTTTAATTAGTGACAAAAATTAATGACAAAAAGGTGTCATAAATTGAGTGAATAGAGAGAGGGAGATCAAAAAGAGCAACCACTTGAAGCATAATATCAATAATTTATATTTGAAAATAATGGAGGTTTGTTTGAATCATGCTGATGACTTGGGTTAAGCTAAATTGTGACCTCTTTCATCGTATTGGTTCAAAATTTTTTTTTTTCCTTTGGATCTTTATTATTTGGCCTCAATATTAAAAAAAAAAAACGACAAATGAATTATTGCATTAAAAATTGGATCAAAGATTGAATTGGTGAGAAATTCGTATTTTTAAGTATACAATTTTTGGTTAGTTTTTTTTTTTTTAAATTTTTTTCCGCCTCTTTTGTAATTAAAAAAAATGAAATAGGTTATTACATTGTATTTATAAGCATTATGTGTCAGTTAGAGATCTGGGACCGACTACTCCGTGTCGGCCAGATGTCCAATATCACGAGATCCATTACCTATCCTACTCTGTCAAATCTGGGATATAAATACCTTCGTAAAGAGTTTTAACTACGGGTGATAAATGGACATGTCCATCATGTTTAGATTCGTCCCGTAAATTATGGGACCGAACGAGGCAGGATGCGGGCCTAAAACCTTGTCCACCTTGCATAAAAGTGAGGGCAGGGTAAGATGGACCAGTGGACATTGAATATGTTAGGCCTAAAAATTATAAAATCGTATGTAAGTGCACGTGTCCACAAAAGCCTAAAAAACACAGAGCAGGATAAACACATTAAAGAGTGTAGGTATAAAGTCTTGATCCGTCCAACATGATATATCATAAGGAAAGTAGTGTAAAATATTTTAACTTATACTAGATGATGAAGAAAAAAAATAAAGAGAACACAAGAAATTGGTAACACAATTCATTGAAACCACACCTACGTTTTGGGGGAACTGTACCCAAGAAAGGAAATTCACTAATTTGAATTAGAACAATTAATCTTATAAGAGTCTTCAAACCCTCTGTAGCTCTTAAAGGTACTAGAAACACAAGCAAGGGGGGTTGAATTTGGTTTCATATATGAAAATGTTTTACCAAACCTATTATAAACAAAAGACACGAACAACAAAGATAAAAATACACAATGATATTTATATTGGTTCACCGTTAACTAGGTTAGTCCAGTCCATTCACCAGAGTGATTTCTCCTTCTCACAAGGACTTAATCCACTAATCAATGAGATTACAAACTCAAATACCAACTATCAATGAATTCTCAAGGCTATTGACTAAACTTAGTCCCTCAAGGAAAAACTCAAAAAGTAACTGTCAATGACTTCTTGAGACTACATACTAAACTTAGTCCCTCAAGGAATAACTAAAAGTTAAAATACAAATATATTTGTTTACAAGAATGCTTATTAATAAGAAGATACACTCAGAGTTTACATTTAAGAAAATATACTAATGAAAAGCGCTAAGTGTAGTGAGTGTTGTTTTTTCTTTTCATTGTTGTATTTCACTTGCAGTTGTGTTTTTGGTTTCACAAATCATTTGTACTTTTTATATAGATGATAAATAATACCGTGGGAGGATAGAGTTGGAAACATATTCAATTTTGCAACTATAATAGCGGTATGATATTGAGCCATGAAACAATGAGTATTGTTGGTATTACATTTTTTTTAATAATTCCATCATATTTATCCTTTAAAGAACCATTTGAATTTACTAATTAAATGTACGATTTTTAAAAATATTATTTCAAACATTGTTCTCTAAATCATTTACTTCATATTTCAGATGCTTTGAAGTTTGATCAGAGTCCAGAGCCTTGAAGATTAGACTTTAGAGTCTAGTGAAAACGAGGCTTGCATTCATCAGAGTAAGTGTGGATTGTTTGCTTCAGAAGAGTTGACTAGGACATCCAGAGTTGAATTTTGTTAATCACTTCTTTGTATTATAACTTTGGTTCAAAATATGATGATGTCCAGAGTTCAGATACTGATGAAGTCCAAAGTCCAAAGTCTCTCTATGCAGAGTTTAGCGTCTCTTTTATTCAAAGTCTGTTTTGTCCAACTTTACCCAACATCTGGCTTGTTCAGAGCTTGCTTTATCCATCAACTGGCTTGTTCAGAGTTTGCTTTATCCACAAACTGGCTTGTTCAAAGTATATTTTATCTAGCATTTGGCTTGTTCAAAGTTTGCTTTATCCAACATATGTATTGTTTAGAGTCAGCTCTATCAAATATATAACTTGTTCAAAATCTACTTTATCCAATATCTGGATTTATTTAGATTCTGCTATATCCAGCATTAGGCTTCTTCATATTATGCTTTATCCAGCAGATGGTTTGTCCAGTTTTCGTACACTTAACAAATTATTAGAGTATAAAATTATTTTTTATACTTTGTTATCATCAAAACTTAAGGATTATAAATGTAGAACCAAACTTGTTACAATAAAATGTCCCTTTTTATGATGACAAATACTATAATTTTAATGAACAATCGACCATATCCTCCTTCCTAAAATTTTGTTCATCATGGGATGGATGTCAGACACAATGTTGATACAACCGATCCAACGTGACATACCAAAATGAAAGTAGTGTAAAATATCTTAACTTGTACTAGATGATGAAGAAAAAAAAGAATAAGGAGAACACAAGAAATTAGTAACCCAATTCGGTGAAACCACATCTACATTTTGAGGGAACTGTACCCAAGAAAGAAAATTCACTATTTTGAATTAGAACAATTAGTCTAATATGAACCTTCAAACCCTATGAAGTTCTTAAAGGAACAAGAAACACAAGAAATTGGGGTTGAATTGGGTTTCATATATGACAATTATTTACCAAACCTATTAAAACAAAAGACACGAACAACAAAGATAAAAATACACAATGATATTTATACTAGTTCGCCACTAACTAGGTTAGTCCAGTCCATTTGCCAGAGTGATTTATCCTTCTCACAAGGAATTAATACACTAATCAATGAGATACAAACTTAAATACCAACTATCAATGACTTCTCAAGGTTACTGACTAAACTTAGTTCTTCAAGGAAAGACTCAAAGAGTAACTATCAGTGACTTCTTGAGACTACAGACTAAACTTAGTCCCTCGAGGAATAACTAAAAGTTAAAATACAAAGATATTTCATTTTACAAGAATGCTTCTTAACAAGAAGATACACACAATAAAATACAGAGTTTACATTTAAGAAAATATACAAATGAAAAGCGCTAAGTGTAGAGCGAGTGTTGTTTTCTTCTTAACAACACTCTTTTACTTCTCAACTAAATTCAATGAACAATTTTGACTTAACAAATAATCAAAAGGCGTACTCTACCTTAAATCCTTTACTTCTCAACTCAACTCAACATATTAGATGACTCAAAAACTCAACTCATTTAATTCACACAACTCTAAACATATCAAACTCACCTCTAAACATTTCAAACTCAACTCTAAACATATCAAATAACTCAAAATTAAACTCATGTAATTCAAATAAATCTAAACACATCCACATATTATTTCACACAAATATATCATCAGAACATTGTACTTGTGTCCTAAAACATTAACAACTTAATTCACATAGTCTCTTAATAAAACAACCCTAAAATCATTTTCTGACTAGTGATACATCAGATTTGAATAATTATTTAAAATATCAAACGGAGTCGGAATCAAGAAAATGAAAATGTTTCGAAAATATTAGAGTGTCTATTTTAAGAGTATGATTTTTATTTTAATATTTAAGATCTCAATCAATAGAGTTCAATCAAACAATGGAAACTGGTACTGACACCGGGCATAATGTTTTGTCTGACTTGTAAATAGTATTTCTCCCATTGAACTTAATGAAATGAGATACTTATTAAGTCTAATATTTAGGAAAATTTATCTATTTTATTATGATATAAATTTTAATCTTAAAGGACTTACAAAAATCAAGTTACGCGTGAGACTACACAGCCAACATAGAACTGAAACTTGAGAACGCTTCTGGTATAAAACCCAGATAATTGTTATTGTTGTAGCGCTCCTAGACCCAATTTCCTCACTTCAAAATACAGATTGTCGTGTTATATTTCTACCAGAAGCGTAATCAAATTTCATTTATGTGTTGGTTTTGTATTTTCTTATGATATAAAAATTACTCTTAAAGGACTTACAAAAATCAAGTTATACGTAAAACTTTATATCATAAGAAAATAGACAACCAACGCAGAACTGAAATTTGACTACATTTCTAGTAGAAAGAGAGCATGATAAATTTTCTTTTGAAGTGGGAAAATCGGGTCTGGTATTTCTACAACAATAATAGTTATCTGGATTTTATACTAGAAGCATAATAAAATTTTAGTTCTATGTTGGTTGTCTTATTTCACATATATCTTGATTTTTGTAAGTCCGTTAAGAGTAAACTTTATATCATAAGAAAATAGACAAACTTTCCTAAATATTGGAATTAATATGTATCTCATTTCATTAAGTTCAGTAGGAGAAATACCAGTTACAAGTCTGGAAAAACATTTTGCCTGGTGTCAGCACTAGTTTCCATTGTTCGATTGAACTATAGTGATTGAGATCTTAAGTATTAATATAAAACTCATATTATTAAAATGGACACTCTAAGATTTTTGAAACATATTCATTTTCTTGATTCTGACTCCCATTGTTCGATTGAAACATACTGATAGAGATTGAAAGGGCCTTTTAAATCAAGGAACTTAAACCTGAGGTATAATGGACCATATCATATTATTGGAAGGATCGGTGAAGTAACATATGGTTTGGCATTACCACCCTCACTCTCTAATATGGATGATATATTTCACGTGTCTCAACTTTGGAGATTGATTCTTGAACCTCGTCATCCAGTTCTTCCAGATACCATTTAGCTAGAAGAAGATATTTCTTTCAAACCTCAACCTAGCTAGGCCATAGATCATGCGGCTAAGACATTACATAGCAAAGAGATTCCTCTTGTAAAAGTTCTTTGGGGAGGATCGCACTCAGGTGAAGCTAATTGGGAGCTTGAATCCGAGATGCGAGAAACTTATCATTATCTCTTTCAGGTAATTACTTAAAATTCGAGGAAAAAATTTTAGTTAAGGAGGGGGAGAATGTAATATCCCATATCCTCTTAAATATAGTATTTCATGTTAGTTGAGACCAACTGAGTTCCTATATGCCATAATTCTTGTCAGTTGGGACAAATTGAGTAATTAGTTAACTCATATGAGCTTAATTCTTATCCATTTTGCTTAACCTTTATAAATTACTAAATGAAATTTACATTTTAGTAACATTAATGAATCATCAATTTCTCTCTAAGATAAAGATATTTTCTTATATCTCTCTTTTCTTTCCACCTTGTCATTTGTTAGTGACCAAAAAATGAGAAGAGAAGAGAAAAGAAAGGAGAAAGGAGAAAGGAAGAGGAAAAGTTTGGAGGAAGAAATCAACAACTTTGATCATCATATTTCCATCTCAAATATCTATTCATATTCATCTTCAAATGTGGGTTCTAGTTAGTATTAAAAATTGGGAAATTTTCATGGGAGTGGGGTTAAGGCTTATGTGTGGTTGCTTAATCATTAAGTTGTTGCTAATACATGGTGATCTTGTTGTTTTACATGTTCCTATGTGTTACTCCATGACCCTTATATTTTGGTTTGGAATAATATAGTGTTTTATGAGGTTGTTGATGCTTTTCTTTCATCCTGTCACGTTTTTCCACTGGCTGAATTATGTCATCCTTCTAAGGAGAAGGAACAACCTTCTAAGTGAGCATAACAACAATAAGAAGTAGCAGATTCACTACTATAGAAAACACATTTAACAACAGTTGGGAAAGATATATAATGACGCTTGCGTTTTTATGTAGAGTGTTGTTGTATATATTATACTTACAATGACGATATGGAAACCGTTGTTGTAATCCACGACACATACCACATATCTCAATGGTTATGCTTATGAACTGATAACTGTTGTGAATGGCCCATGGTTTGTTATATTTTATGTAAATTGCTTGTTTTTTATACCCCTCACTAAACAATATGTACATCATTCTTTCTTAAACTAGATGAAGTTTTAGAAACTAGACGAAGACTGCCAGGAAGTTTGCTGCCCTTTTCACTGTTTCTAAAACTAGACGAAGTTTGCTGCCTAAGATGGAAGAAGAAGAATAATAAAAAACTTGCAATAAAACATATAATGAGGAATATCTTAATGGTAAATATGTAAATACATTAATGGAAGAAGAATACCTTAATGTATGAAGCGCAAGAGGAAAAATGGGTGCTAGGGTTTCGCTGTGAATGAAACAGTGACAATGGATCACTTAATTCACTTATATGGGTAAATATTTCACAATGGTTAACACTGAGAACCATAATGATACCTTATTTTTATTATAAATATATCACAATGGTTAAATATAAGAAACGTAGTGATATCCCTTTTATATGGTACAAGTTTGATTCCTGGCAACAATTTTTTTTAATCAATTTTACATAATATATCACAACGGTTAAATATAAGAACCGTAGCGATACCTTTTTAATATCACAACCTTTTCTCTTCCCGGAAGAGAGAAACGCTCATCCCAAGTATAATAATGATTTATGATTTTCTCTGTTTTTCGAAAAATACCGTTCGAGAATATCTACCATTACAATTTATCATCATTGCAAGCACCTAAATATCAGACTTTTCATTTTCAACCTCATCTATAAATAGACAATTTTACATTTCTTAATTATACATTCTTCGTAAAAATGAGTTCAACAAATGACAATGCTAACATAAACATCACAAATGTGGCCGCAAATGAACAACGTCTTAGGCAAGATGAGGAAAGCCCACCATCTAGATCCTTGGTTGTCAGGGATACGACGTTAAGGGTGAGGAAAGCCAAGAAGAAGAAGAAGCCGAAGAAGAAGACAAAGAAGCATATGAGAACTTTATTTTATAATTCTGATGAGGGAAGTGAGGAGAGAGTCCCTTATTGGGAAGTTGCTTTTGTTACTATGGGCTATGACGATTGATAATATGTACTCTTCTTTTCTGGAATTATAATGAAGTTTTCTTTGATATATATATATATATATATATATATATATATATATATATATATATATATATATATATATATATATATATATATATATATATATATATATATATATATATATATATATATATATATACCTCTTTCACTTTTTTTTAAATGAAGTTTAGAGGTTAACACAAAAAAATTAATTAATTGAAAATAGAAAAACAAAGATGAATTTTAAAGAATTTTTTATCATAATATTGTCTTTCACTTAAAAATAGAAAACAAAATATGAATGTTTTGTTTTGAGGTTAAAGTCACCATAACAGTACTATAAAATAAAATAAAATATATGTTTAAAATTTAAACAAATGGAAAAAATGTACTTGTTGGGAATCGATGATTGTCACAACATGTACTACAACGATTTTAAATTTAACCGTCGTTGAATATGGTGATACAAATCAGCTGCAAAAAATTTAAACTATTACAACGGTGGGATACGAATCCTTTGTAAACCTGGCGTCGTTAAATGTGCATTTTGTAGTAGTGATTTTATGTTAGTATCGCTAAGTGAGGGTTGAACTCGCTGACAAACATGGTATTTTTTTAGAAAATGTGACATTCTAACTTGTCTCGCTCGAGCCTCGCTGGGAGCTCGCTTGGAGGCCTCCCTGAGTCTTACTAAGAGAGAGAATGGAAAATCTAGAGGCTTGAGCATTTCTCCTCGCCTCGCTTAAGGCACGCCCCGAGCTCGCTAAGCAAGGGTTTTGATACTGGAAAAAATGTTGTGTGTTCATGTTTCCACCATAAAACGGGAAATTCAATTTCAATTGATACGGGGTTGAAAAAGTTGGAAAGATAAAGCAATACCCTATCTATTGAGAAATAAATCATGCATGTATCTTATAATGTTTGATGTATTATCATGTTTATGTGTGAACAATATTATGAATTGTTGGTTGTATTGAATGCATAATAATTGAATTAACTTATGATGATGAGTGAGGTGACCCTAGATTAATAACTAGATGAATGAACAAGTAATGAAATTAAAAAATCCTTGTTTAGCATTCATGAAAATATTGCCCCAGGTACTGATGGATTTAGATAAAAAATTAAAGCCTATTGGAGTATTATTAAGGAAGACCTAAAAAGAGTTGTGTGGGAATTCTTTGAGAATGGTAGACTTCTTAAAGTTGTCAACTACACTCTTGTTACTCTTATTCCAAAGACCTCTGCAGTTGTCAGATTTCATGAATACATACCCATTTCCTGCTGCTCCACTCTTTATAAAATCATATCTAAGGTCATGGCCAACAAGCTGAGCAAAGTATTCAGGAATCTCATTGAGGATAGCCAAGCAGCCTTTGTCCCAAGCAAGCATAACCATGACCACATCTTATTGGATTTTGAATTAATCAGAGGTTACAATGCTAATAATGGACTCCCATATGTATGATCCATCTAGACCTCCAGAAAGCTTACGACATAGTAGAATGGAATGCTCGAGTCTATTATGAAGGAGATGAATTTCCCCTCAAAGTTCATAAGGTGGATTATGACAACTATGACCTCTGTCTCCTATAGGTATAAGGTGAATGAAGTGACAACTGATATTCTTAAGGCCAAGGGGATCCCATCTTCCCTTGCTCTTTGTCATCATGATGGACTACCTCCATAGAAGATTACAAAGGCTTAAATCGAATCCAAATTTCAACTTTTGCTCTAAATGTGAAAATTTGAACATCATTAATGCAAGCTTTGCAGATGATTTACTGTTTTTATGAGAGGTTTCTATGTTAATGGAGTTGCTTATGGAGGCCTTCAAAGAATTTTCTGATTGCAACATACCTAAAGGTGAATCCAAGTAAATGTAAAGTTTTCTTTGAAAATTTAGATGAAGCAACCAAAAGTATTATTATGCAGCTGGCTAGTTTCTCCCAAGGTATTCTCCCTTTCAGATACATTGAGCTCCCTCTTTCCAGCAAAAAAATCACTATGGGGCAATGTTTGGTGATAGATGACAAAATCACTAGCAGAGTGCGCCACTAGAGTTCTAAACTGCTCAACTTTGCTGATGATTTTAGCTTATAAATAATGTGGTGTTTGCAACAACCAACTATTGGTTGCAATGTTTTCTGTTGCCCAAATTTGTCATCAAGAAAGTGGATGAAATTTGCAGGTCCTTCTTATGGTCTAATAGTGACTACATTACTAGAAAATCCCCCATATCATGGAACAAAACTTGTCATCCCAAAGTTTAAGGGGACTTGACATCGTTGTCATTGCTGATTGGAATGTAGCTTGTATGTCCAAGATCTTGTGGAATCTCTGTGGTAAGAAAGATAGCCTATGGATCAAACGGCTCCAAAACTATCATACAAAGGGACAAGCCATTTTGCAGGTGCATATTCATAACTATTGCTCGTGGATAGTCAAAAGAATCTGCAACTTAGAGATAAATTAAGTCTTTATACATAGTGGAATGACATGTTGCAAAAGAATACATTCAGTACCAGGAAGATCTATTATGCTCTTAGGGGTCAAAACAATATAATGGATTGGAGAAACATTGTGAGTAATAATAATGCCCATCTTAGGGTTGTGTCCACTCTTTGGCTTTCTTGCCACAAAAGACTTGCAACAAGAGATAGATTGGGTAAGTTTGGTGTAACCATTGATGCGAATTGTTGTTTCTGCAAAGAAAGGGAAACTATTCAGCATCTATTGTTTGATTGTGTGGAGACTAAGTACATTTGGAATGTTGTCTTAGACTGACTGTAATTCCCTCTTAGAGCTCAAAATTGGGATGTTGTGCTTGAGTGGATTATTGGGAAGTGCAAAGGTAAAGGTTGGAGGTTAAAGGAACTCAAATGTGTTACTGCTGAAACAGTTTAATCGACGTAGATGCATAAAAATACTATTAGTTTTGGTAGTATCCGTGACAAAGCTAAAACTGTGGATCATATCCTTAATTGTATCACTCAAAGACTTTGGTTAACACCTCATCTTAGGAAGTAGGGGTGGCAAAACGGGTGGTAGCCCGCCTGGACGGCCTGCGCACCCGCAAAATATGACGGGTTAAGTTGCAATTTTGGGCCCGCAGCCCACCAAAGTCCGCCCCGCTAAAGACTGCCACCCGCCAAAGCCCGCCCTGCAAAAACTGCTGCCGGCCAAAGCCCGCCGCACCTATAAAACAAATATTTTTTAAGTATTTGAAAATTGGAAGAGCCTATGTAGGAACAAAATGTTTTTCTGATACCGAAAGACAAAACTTATACATAATCGTAGAAGCTAAATGTTGCTTCGAGACATGAGAGAGATTGAACATGTAAATATGTAAATGGCTATAATTTAATTGTTGTTATTTTGTAAAGGGGACTTTGTTTCAAAACTATTTTTGTGGGACATCCTTGATTACACCAAGATAAAAAGGAGTAACGATAGATTCATTTATTACAATATCTAAGAATCTATGCTTTTAAACAAGGTTACTTATAAAATTGAAATTAATTGATAATTTTCTGTGAGATAATTTTCTATGACATCATCTTACATATGTGGCTTTGTTTAGTTCCATATAAATATTTGGTAGTAACTAGTAAAACAACATGAATGACTTTGTTCGATTCCACATAAATTTTCTATGATATCATCTTAACTTTTAATAGAAAAACTAGAGAATAACAAAAGCAATTAGGTGCGTGTACGTGACTGTATGCATCTGGATTAATAATATTTCAATATAACAACTTAGGTTGGCTGGATCTCTTGATCACCTTTGTATGTATTTTTTTGGCTTCGTAATATACTCGTTTTTTAAAAAAACAACTTAGGTTATAAAGATGACTTAGGTGTGATGCTTGGACGCGAAGGTATCTCCGTGTGTACCATAAGCGAGTAGTCATTTGAATTATGAATAAATATGCTTTGTACGAAACATGTGATGATATGAGAATTGGTGAATGTGATCCCTAAGTTATTGATGAGTGAAATCAGTTGAATGTTGAAACCCAATCACGTATTTGGAAATAACCCTTGATCGTGCACATCCTAATTGAGATGCTTATGTAAAGTAGAATTGGGATGTAGGCACCAAAGATTCGTGCCTCACAAATGAGTTTGAGTCCCATAGATGAGAGGTGGACCTCAAAGTGGGTTTAGAGTATCATATGAGAAAAGATACTCCAAGTGGTTTCGAGTGTCATACGAGTGACAATTCTTGAAGTAAGTTTGAGTTCCGTGGAAAACCCGAATCCACACAAAAGTTGAATCATACAAACATTTGTGACCCGAATCCTTGCCTTAGACGTAGGTCCGGTCGGGAAAAGATACTTTTTTTTATTTTTGAATAGTGATTTATCGAGTCAATATTATATTTTAGGGATAAATATACAAACCCCCTGCTAGTAGGGCGTGATTTGGTTTTCCCCGCCTTTATGTTTTTTTAATAGAGACCCCCTTATAAAACCCAAAACCAGAAATTACCACCCCATATTACCCTCAATGTTGACTGAGTGATGGGTGACTGGGTGATTGGATGCTGATTGTGTAATGTTATTTCCTTTGCCTCCATTTGCTGCATCATTCCTATTTGCCTCCAATCATACTCATTCCTTTCTTCACCCCCTAACAATCTCAATGACGACCATCGACGACACATCCCCCTCAGCCGCCACTCTTTCCTCCTCCATCAAATTCTCCCCTTCTCTCCCTTTCCTCTCTTGTCAATTTCTAAAATCCACATTTTCTCCTCATCGAACCCCTCTCAATCCCTCCAAATGCACCATTCGTTCCGAAAACCTCCTTCCACAAAACGTCATCATTTCAAAACCTTCTCCTCTCAAAATACTCAAAACTTCTTCATTTGACAGTAAGAAATCTTCCATTTCATCATCATCAAATTTGTCCCTATTTCAATTCAATTATGTTTATATTACAGGTTGTTGTTGAGCTGAAAATTTGTGTTTGATTGTGTGTTGGTGTTAGGATATACGAAGGAGTAGAGAAGTATCATTGCTATTCCAGAAGCACAGTTTGCCTCAAGTTATTCAGGAGCTTTGTGCTCTTAATCACATAGAAGAAGCCGCTGTTCTCATCGCATGTAATTGAATCGAGATTTACCTTATTTCTCTCTCTCAACACTGTGCTGTTAGAGAAGTCACAGATTAGATCTCCAAGGTATTATTAATTTATCATGATCTTGATTCATTCTGTTATGTATTAGTAGTTTATATTGTTTTAATGTAAATGATTCATATTTTGATTATATATTGTTTTGTTAACTTTGCAGCTAAGTGAGGTTTCAATACCTGAGATTTGTAAGCACTAAATCTTATTGTATAATAAGGATGCAACACATCATCTATTTGAAGTTGTTGTTGGTCTTGATTCACTTGTTCTTAGGGAGGGTCAGATTCTTTCTCAGGTTAAACAAGTTGTGAAAACTGGACAAGTTGTGTTGGGGGTTTGATAGGAAAATCAGTGGTTTGTTCAAAATATAGTCAAAGGTAACAACATTACACAGTAAACATCCAATTACCCAGTCACCAATCACCCAGTCAGCATTGAGGGTAATAGGGGGTGATAAATTCTAGTTTTGGGTTTTATAAGGGGGTCTCTATTAAAAAAAACTTAAAGGAAGGAAAACCAAATCACGCCCTAATGACGGGGGGTTGTATAATTCACTTGTATCTTGTATGAAGCCTAAGATGGTAGGCTGACTTTTGATGGGATACTGACTCTGCATGAAGAGTGTTTTAGTTGTTTGTTTGATAAAAGTTTTGAGGTCATAATACATTCCTTTGTATGGGGAGGTTCAATTGTACAAATACCAAGAGGAGGCTATCTTGGGTATCCATTAGGGAGAGGGAGACTATTGTATGTGTTTGATTCTAAGGATATGTTCCTATGCTTTTAGGAAGCCTTTAAGGGTCCTTGTGTTTGAGCCCAAGAGGAGGCTAGGTTACCTTTAAGAGGCCCATGGGTCCTTGAACAAAGCCCAATAGGAGGCTGGGGATGGTTTACAAAGAAACACTTCACCGGGAAACTTCTTATCTCTGTAAACCCCTAGTAAGTTGTAAAGAAAGATCCTAAGAGTTTGAATGGTGTATCTGTTTGGATGAAGATAACCTAACTACTTAGAGTTTCTAGCAAATACAAATATATAGATATGAAATGCATGTAGACAAATAAATGTGTCAGTGAATGTGTTTAACATTTTTTAGTATGTTATTGTTATGGTTTGAATATTCTTAAGTGATTTTTAAGAATGATGTTGGGATTTACACTGGGAAGCAGAGGCCCAAAATCCCGAGGTTTGAATATTCTCAACAGTATTTACAATACAGATGAAAAAGGCGATCACGCCACGTTTTGAAAATTTGCTCAGATGAACCCTAATGGTTCATTTTTCAAAAAAGGTATGAGTCTTACACTCTAATAGAGGTCCATGAGCGTGATAAAAATCAATTTTAGGGTGATAAAAATCAAAACTCTAATTTTGATATTTTAAACATTTATTTTTGAATAAACTGATTAAAACATTTGATAAATTTCAAACATAAGTGAAAAAAGAGAGAAAATCTTGGATCAATGTTTGAAAATTCATATTTTTTCCATAGAATGACTTGAGCTTCATTTATGTTTGAAAAATCAAGAGAAATAATATTTTTAAAATATTTAAAAATAATTACAAATAAATTCATTATAAAAATATAGAATATATTAAATATATATTTTTTGTTATTTTTTATGGAATAAAATATCTAAACATTTTTTAGAATTAATGAAAAAAGAACCAATTAAAAACTCAAAAGAATAAAAAAGTTATTAATTTTTGAATCAATTAAACAAAATGAATAAAATTAAAAAATTCAAATATTTGAAAAAAAGGTGCCAAGAACATCTCAAGAATAAGCACAATGGTTCAGTTTGCCCAGATTTGCAAAATTCATCATATCTCACTCAAATCTTAATAAAAATACATGAAACCAACCCCAAAATTGTTGCATATTCACTAACGAATCCAAACATGACAATTAATTTCATTTATTTTAAGTGTAGCGAGAGAAATCAGTGATGAACACTGAAGAACCCTAATTTGGCCTAAGCCTCATGAAATTCTACATGATGATAATTTTATGAAATTGATTGAAGGGAAACATTTGATATATGATTACACACACATGGTAAGAAGATAGTGCGAGGAAATATGCATGAATTGAGAGATGACCAAGTATGAGGCTTACCTATACTTGGAGTTGCACAAGGAGATGTGATTTTGAGCTGGAGGTGTTACAGAGATGTTGTGATGATCTGGACAGCTTCCCTACACTAAGGAGTGTGTTTGAACACTTGGACTTGATTGCAAAAAGTTGGATCAAGTTATGACCTTCAAGTTGCAGAAACAAGGTTTCTTTGAGGTTTTGAAGGGTGATTTTGGGTTGAAGGGGTTTCTGGGTAGGTTCAAGTGTTTGAACACCTCAGATACATCATATGTGATGTGTTTGACCAATTGGTTTGAGATTTTTATGGCTCAAACTCAAAACCCGATAATGGTTGATCAAAATATTAAGTTTTGAGTCTTTAAGAGTGAAGAAGAGAAATCTCGGGATTCATATGCTTTGGTGTTTGTTTTATGATCAATTGAGGTCTCTATTTATAGGAAAACATGTTGAGATTACTTAGCCTCCAAGTCTTGAAGAGACGAGATCATTAATTGTTGATCATTGCTTGCCTTAATATCTCTTACAACGTGAAAGATGAAAATTCCAAATAGCTCAGTTATGCAGCAGCTAAATTCACATTCTTCAGTCCTTATAATCTTTGTTTATGAAGCCAAGTGAGCTGAAGATCATAGGATTCTAGCATGTATGTTTTTGGATCAAAATAACCCTTGGATCAAATGCATAGGTGTTGATTCTCATAAATACCATAAATTGAAATTCCTTGGTGTAATAATGAATTTGCAAGTTAATCAGGTTTGTAATGATTGCTTTGATGCTCTTGACCAACTGATCTTATCCTTGACTCATGCAATCTCAATTTCAAGCCTTGGTCCAAAATCTATTTTTGAAAACAGTTGTGACATCGTGTGTTTGGCAAGGGATTTCTTCATGCTCAAGCAAGATCTTTTCATGCCAATTGGTTCTTTGAATTGTTGGTAACATTTGTGATAACATTGGTGTTTTCACAAGGATCTGAATCAACTTGGAACTATGTGAAAAAAGCCTTCAAGTTTTGACGTTTTGACTGATTTTACACTTAGACAGATTTTTCTAAGTGTTGGAAAATCCTTAATTTTCTTGATTTTGTTTCAACCATAACTTAAAATCCATGAAGAATTGGAGTTTCTTTTAGTTGAATTATTTGCAGTGTGTAGCAAGTGCTTTCAATCAAGCTTGGAACCACACATTTTTATACTTGGATCACAAGATATGATACTTGGAAGTAGGGTACTTGCACACTTTTTCTTATAACTTAGAAAAAATTTAAGTTTCAAAGATTGCCTTTTTTGCAAGTTATCTCAAAATTCTTGATTTTTTGTGATCAAATGCATCAATGGACCATATATTCTTATATTATAGGTCATGGGGATCATTTTGGGTTAAAAAGTCAAACTTTGACTTTTTGGTTCAGATGGAAATTACACTAGATAGCCCTGGTTTTCTGATTTTTTGAATGGACATCCTCTGAGGTATTTCAAACCTATGAATGGACTTCCAAGGTTTATATGAGCTATTTAAACCATTTCCTATGATATTGGCTCATGTCCTGATGAAAATTTCAACTTTGGGTCCCCCGATTAGTTAGAACCCTGATTTGGGCACTGTGAAACCCTAGTGTTGTGATTGATTATCACTGCATCTTTTGAACTTGTAGATGACTTGTCAAAGTCATGTCAAACTTTATTGATGACATGTGGAGGTCTTGGCTCCTTTTTCCGTGAATAATTTCATCTGGAGGGCTTAGTTGACTGAAACCCTAATTGGTGATGCTAATGACTCGGGGCCCAGATCACTAAAATTTCAGTATATTCCTTGAAAGTTTCTTTATCAATCCTTTGAGGATGATTGAAAGGTTGAAAATATTGGGTATTAATGATTGGTCATTTTCCTGAATCCTCTGAGGGACTAAGGAATCCTGATTCATTATGGAGATATTGTTCAGACCAATCTGACACAGTCCTTAGGTCAGTGGATTTCCTTTGATAATATATATATATATATATATATATATATATATATATATATATATATATATATATATATATATATATATATATATATATATATATATATATATATATATATATATGGGTTAAATTTTAGGATATAACACTTCACCAACAATTGCGAAGAGGAGAAAAAACAGCAGATCACTTTGTTTTAATCCCTTGCCTCCTACAAAGTCCATTGTTGGACTACCATTGACTTAAATAAAAAGTACTGAAAATGCAGTCTTCCATCCATAAGTTCCATCTTGAGCCAAAGCCAAGTCTTCTAAACATGTAAAGAAGGAAATTCCAAGATACACAGTCAAAAGCTTTTTTAATATCTTATGCCGTAATCGATCATCTCATTGAACACCACCGCCCACATCGAAAATTTGCCTACCACAAATAAATCTAATTTGAGTTGGGGAGATAACTTTACCAAACACCTTCAACCTTCCTGCGAGAATCTAAATTAAATTTATTTACAAAATTGACTATTAAAAAATGTAATCTAAAAAAGAGAATGTATCATCTAGCAAATGTATTAAGAAAATGTCTAATCCAAATACAACGATCCCATAAAAGTGACTATTAAAAAAATGTAATTTAAAATTAGAGAATGTATCATATAACAAATGTTTGGTGATTTCTACTGCTACCATATTAAACTCCTTTGAAATTGAAAGAGATTCATTATTATTGAGTGAACAAAGAATTACATATAGTTGGTTCCTTATATAAGAGGAAACCATACCTAACTGACAAGAAATAAAATAGGAACTTAATCTAACTAACTGAAAACTCAAAAACTAACTGGATTCCACCTTAACAATATGGACTAATCTTCATAATCTCTTCTTCAATCTCAGAAAATCAAGTAATGGTTTATCAGAGACAGGTATGAACTTCACAACAAAACCAATTGGCCAAGAAGCAGAAGCAAGACCAATACAAATTATCCATTCTCTCCAATTCAATCTCTCTGTATCAGCAAATTTCTTCAAGAACTCAACCATCACTACTTGAAGCACCAATGTCACGCCAACTATTCCCATAAACAATTTGCTTCTAAATATCCCTTCAAACACATTCTTCTTCTCCAACTTCCTCGCATTGAACTCATTAAACACTTGACACAGAACAAATGTATTAAAGATCAATGTGTCATTCACCTCTGATGTCACACCAAAAATACTTTCACCTTTAAATTGTAGAGTCAACAAAATTACTATTTGGTAGATTGCTTGTGACAGAAGATTCCTCCACATAATGTTAGTTATAAGAGGCTTTGTTCTACCAACAGGTTTTTGATCCATTAATTCCTTTGTAGGTTTTTCTGTTGCAAGAGCCAAAGCACCTAATGTATCCATAATCAAATTGACCCATAATAATTGAACTGCTGTTAATGGAACTTCACCTGCTGAAACCGCTGCTACAAAATTGATAACAAGTGCAGCTACATTCACTGTTAATTGAAATTGAATGAATTTTTGGATGTTGTTGTAAACACATCTTCCCCAATTCAAAACTGTTACTATAGATGCAAAATTATCATCTAATATAACAATATCTGAACTCTCTTTTGCAACTTCTGTACCTTGAATTCCCATTGAAAGTCCAATATCAGCTTCTTTCAATGCCGGTGCATCATTTGTACCGTCTCCTGTTACAGCAACTACATGCCCTTTTTCTTTTAAGCATTGAACCATTAGAAGTTTGTCAAATGGAGATGATCTTGCCATCACACAGATTTTTTCAACTTTCTCTAACCTATCTTCATGTGTGAAGTTGCGAAATTGTTCGCCTTCAACCACGGTTTCATCTGTGTCTTGATTAGCTTGAAGAATACCGCATTCAAATGCTATAGCTTTTGCAGTGAAAATATTATCACCTGTTATTCGAGATAAAGTTAGTTAATAATTTGTTAACCAAACTGAGTCGAGCCATTACAATCGTAGACTAAACCGTGAACGGTTTGTCCATAACCGAACTATTATAAAGGTTTGGTGCAAGAGCATGTTCTGAATATATGAGAGATTTTTGAAATACCTGTAATCATTTTGACATTCACACCAGCATGTTGGCAAGCTTCCACCGCAGTCTTCACCCCAGGACGGCACGGATCCTTAATACCGACAAGTCCTAACAATGTTAAGCCATTGTCTTTTACCACTTTCTTGCTGTTTTCTCCTTCATCTCCTAGCTCCTGAACTTCAACTTCAGCATATGCGAATGCGATACAACGAAGACTACTAGCTGCCATACCTTGAATAATGCTTTCGAATTTTGACATGGCTTCGTTGTCAAGATCTCTTGCAACACCATAACCATCATAGTATTTTGAACACATTCTTAGTACCATCTCTGCCGCTCCTTTCCAATGTGCATTAACTTTGTTGTCAACATTTCTTTTCAACAAAACTCCGCTCCTTTTCTTCTTTGAGTTGAAAGTCTCAACTTGAAGAATAGAACAAGCTTTTGTCAAAGTT
The DNA here is from genome assembly GCA_963966055.1 of Lathyrus aphaca. Lineage (NCBI taxonomy): Eukaryota > Viridiplantae > Streptophyta > Magnoliopsida > Fabales > Fabaceae > Lathyrus > Lathyrus aphaca. The sequence continues at coordinate 678,753,175 of OZ014519.1, read as the reverse complement.
TCCATCTCCATATTCAATTCCAAAACCGCCCAAGATAATATCGCCTTTTCTGTTGGACTACCAGAAAACTCAAATTTAGAATCAGAATCTGATTTAGATTCATGAACACCACCGGTTGTATTATGAGCAACTCCTTCTTTGATCAATTGAAGAACAAATGGATCAACATTTAAATATGCACCCTCTTCCAATGGTTCTAAACCAAGCCAAAATTTCGTCACCTTCATCTGATTCAAAGTGAGTGTACCTGTTACAAATCACACAAAATAGGTTCAGCTTTTCATTAAGATGGTAACCCAGAATCAAGATAACTAACTTCTATTATTCATTACAGTACCTGTTTTATCAGTGCAAATAGTAGTAGCAGATCCCATAGTCTCACATGCAGAAAGTTTTCTGACCATAGCCTGATCAGCCATCATTTTCTTCATTGAATAAGCAAGAGTCAAAGTCACAGCTAATGGTAAACCCTCCGGGATAGCAACGACAACAATAGTAACAGCATCAGAAATAATTCCAATCACTGCATTCATCACTTCATCAAAACTAGTCTTTCCTCCATTAAATTCTCGGACTCCACTATCAGTCTTTGTGTTCCCGGTGAAATATCGAATCAACAATACAACAAGGACTAAAAACGCGACAGCCAAACCACCTTTTCCGATAGATGATGTTAGCTTATTCAACCTTGCCTGCAAAGGTGTTTCTTCATCACCGTCATTGTTTATAGAACTCATCATTTGTCCCCATGTTGTGTTCATACCAACCGACGTAACTAGCATTTTCGCATATCCGTCAGCAACTTTTGTTCCGGAAAACAAAAAAGGATGATGGTGTTTACTAATCTCTACATGATCGCTCTCACCCGTCATGCTGGATTCATCAACTCTGAGTGAATATCCATCTACGAACAATCCATCGGCGGGTACTTGATCACCAATCTTCAAACAAACAATATCACCAACAACAATCTCAAAGATGGACACCTTTTGTCTGCGACCACTTCGAACCAAATCAATTTGAATATCATTGCTAACTTGAGACAATTTATCAAACTGTTTGTTTTGTTTGAAGTTACTTATGGATGACATTGAAATAACGATGAAAACAGCTAGAAAAATGCTACCACCGTCATACCAACCTTCTTTGATTCCATGTTCCTTGATGCCAAAGGCAAGTGAAAGAGAAGCACAAACCAAAAGGATTAGAATTGTGACATCCTTAAATGCTTCAAGAACAAAATGGAAGAAACGTTTAGAAGGTGGTTTTCTGTAAGTGTTGGAACCAAACACTTGTTTTCTGAGTGCAATGTTTTCAAAATCATCATTAATACCAAAGTCGGTGTTGGTTTTGAGAGATGAAGCAATACCTTGAACTCCCCCAGCATGTGTATGAAGGTTTTCAATGTTTTTCTCTTTGACGATATCAATGAGAGTTTGTTGATGAATGGTAAAAGAGTGAGGTGGATTGAAATCAATCACAGTAAAAGATGGTATAGGTGTGATCTTAGGTATGTTGGTGAAAAGTGAGTTGAAAGCTCTAGAACAGTAGATTGTGACGAAAGCACGTTGCCATCTTTTTTGGTTGTGTTTGGCATTGGTGTCGGGTGCATTGAGAAGTGTCTCAATGCGGTTCATGTTTGTGAATAAGGTCAATGTCATGATTTCAAGAACAAAAGTATAATAACAGCAAGGGAATATAATGAATGATAGAAAATATGTATGAAGTTTGAAAGTACGGTTGATGATGTTATATATTGATGAGTAACGTATCAATTTACGCGGTAGCTTATCCATGAAATATATTCCATAAAGCTCCTAAAAAAAAATCAGTAAATAAATAAATAAAAAGAAATATATAGTATTACTTAACATGTAAGTATATATGTTAGATATATGATAGTATGATAGAACGTGTCGACAAGAATTACAACGTTATTACTTTCTTTGTTTTGAGCAATGAGGATGTTGCTAGGAAGTGGTGCCATATATTGCTTTAATTGTGCCAACAACGATGCGTTTCCTCGTTTTTGGACGAGTAGTCCAATTTGAAAGTAAAGTTACTCTATTATAATTTTATTTATGATTTTTCGTTAATGCTATTATTAATTTTTTTTTAATGTAAATATTTCTATTTTTCAAAAATATTGTTTAAATAATCTATTTTTTAAATAATTTATCAATCTATTCCACTTATAGACAATTTAAGAGGAGTCATCCAAATTGACGACTCTTCTTAAATTTGTCTAAAAGTGAGGTAGATTAGAAAATTATTTGAAAAGTGGATTATTTAGGGAATATTTTTAAAGAATAGGGGTATTTACGTTAAAAAAAATCGCTATTATTCCAAATATGGCATAATATATTTTTGTCAAATGATAAATAAAATAAAATATGAGAATAAATGTTTTGAATGTTGACAATGTTTTATGAGAAATTTCAAGTGTATAGAAAGTTCTAAGATTCAAGAAACTGAATGAAACTTTTTTTTATAGCAGTAGGAATGAGATTCTCCATTTTAGACGATCTAGTAAATTTCCTAACCATAATTATTTCTAGTTTATTATAGGTTTTGAATAGGATTTAATGAAGAGGATTTCTTTTTTCATCCTATGAATTTCTTTCATATTGTATTTATATATATATATATATATATATATATATATATATATATATATATATATATATATATATATATATATATATATATATATATATATATATATATATTATTTCAGAGATATATCTCCAGATGCACTAAAGAATTTCTTTTATATCATGTGAACTTTTATATATGTCATTTTATTTCATAGATATATCTCCAGACACACCAAAATTTAATTGAACGTTAAAATATTATGGAGATATATCTCTAGACGTACCAAATTCTTCTCCTGCCCATACTATTTCATTTATGTAAACTCATTATACGACTAATTTTACCTGGCATACATAATGGATGAAATAGCTGACCGATTGACACTTGGATGGGTTTCTCAGCATGCATTCGCTCAACGAGAACGGAGCCAGTCAGTCCCTCTAGTCAGGGAGAGTCGTCGAATGCTAGGGTGCAGTCTACTCCTGAGGCTCAATCCATTCTCAGGGCTCGTCCTTCACCATAGGATACTCCATCCATATCTCAAACCACTCCACCTTAATGATAAAAATCTTGCAAAGTCTTTTGATATACAAAATAAAAGTTAATGATAAAAATCTTGCTATCAAAACTCTTTTGCAAAGTCTTCCGGTTTACAAAATAAAAGTAAAAAATATTTTAAAAATGACAACCAGAATTCTTTTCAAAAAACTTTGGTACACAAAATAAAAGTTAAAAAAATTTATTATAGGAACTGTAACACCCCAAAGTCAATTTTTAATTTAATTGATGTGTTTCTTGTGAATTTTGATGATTTATGACGTTATTTTTTTTGGGTGACTTAATATTTTATTAATATTAGGATATTAAGTATAATGAGTTTAGTTTATTATTTGAGATTAAATTAAATAATATAAGAGGAATTAGAGGATAAGGGTAGTGTGGTATTTTGGTGGAGGATTAGTGAGGGTATTTTGGAGAAGGCCTATTGAGGTCTTAGGGGGAAAAGTGACAAAAGGGAGTAAGTTGAGTTTTGTACGATCAATTGGAACGATCTCACTTTTGGGAGAAGAGCTATGAAGAAGAGAAAAAGCTAGGACTTGAAGGTTGGAAAGATTTTCGAGGAGATTATCAAAAAGATTACGGAACCTAGGTATGAGGAGTAATTCTTGAAATTCTGTGATCAGGTATGAGATGTCGAATGAGATGTTCCAACACTTGACAAATTTAACCAAAACTTAAAGTGCAGGAAAATTAAACAACACAGTAGTTTGTTAACCCAGTTCAGTGTATAACCACACTTACATCTGGAGGCTACCAAGCCAGGAGGAAATCCACTATAAGTAATATTAATTCTAGACTTAAACCACCCAGTTTAATCTTTCACTTAATATCTACCCAATGCAATTTCTACCTAAGACACAACTTAGATATGAGTACCAACTCACTCCCCCTCAATCACACAGTGATCTTGTTTACAAGTTTAATAAAATTGAAGTCATACTTCAAACAAAACAGCTTGATCTTACTTCACAGTTTCAATCAAGACACAAATACACTTTTGCTTAAAAGCTCATAAAGTGGTACAATAAAAACAACCTGCTATTAAAACACAAAACACCCTATTTTATCTTCTTAAATTCGTACTCTATTCTGAGAGTTTCTGTTGCTTAAATAGGTGTTTGGATTTTGGGCTTTCTGTAGGTTAATCCAGTCCTAAAACGCATGCAGCTTCCACCTTGAATTAGGGTTTGTTACTTCCTAGATTCTAGGTGATTTAGTTCTTCTGATTATGCTGAAGTCTCATAACAACACTCCCTACAGATGCACCTTATTCTGTTTTTGTCCATCCATAATTAATTCCAGATAACTTTCCTTAAATTACTCAGATCAGTTAGTCATTAATTAATTCTGGTAGCAGGTTTGAGATGTCACAACATCTGTTGGGACATCTTGAAAAACTGAACTTAAATCATTAACACAATGTCCCAACATCTGGTGTGACATCCTGAATTATGTTCTTATACTCTGTTTGATAATGTCCCAACATCTGATAGGACATCCTGAACTGAATTTAACAATTCTTGTTGGTCAAAAATTCTGCCAATTCTAAACATCTACAATACTATTTCGGTATTGTAATATGGGAATAGAGTTAGGGCTTTGAGGTATAGTTTTAGGGTATAGGGTTTGATTGATGATTTTGTGTTTTGATGATGATTTTATGATGATTTGATGAATATAATGATATTAGATGATGTATTTGATTGTTATTATGAGGAATGTTGATGTTGAATATGATTTTGTTGCTATACTGATGTTGAATGTGGATTTTTCTACCGAGTTTTATCGCAGAAGATGAATTCTGGAAATCGCGAAGCTCGCTTAGCGAGCAAGTCAGAATTTTGAAATTCCACAACCCGTGAGCTAGGCGCTTAGCGAGCTATGTGTCTCGCTTAGTGAGACCTGGAAAGTTATGAAAAAAATGATTTTTTGTTCCGAAAACTGTTTTCTTGAAGTTGTTTATGTCTTAGGCTGCTATGATGATGTAGAGTTGTCGTATGGTTTGTTTTAGAGGCTATATGAGTAGAAATAGCGATTATATGATGTATGATGATTATTTGATTTTTCCTTGAGTTAGGAAGTATGAGTATATGATGTAGAGGTATGATGTTAGACGAGTAAGTAGTATGAAGTTCTATGAGTATGTAATATGATGGCATGAATGAGTATGAGGAATGATGATTAATGATGAATGCAGATGCAATGTTTATGATGTTTTGAGGACGATGTGTGTATATTGCGTCTTGCATTCATGGCATTGAATTATGAGGGGACTTCGGTCCATTGGTAGCTTCAATCCTATTGTGCCGATTGGAGTGATATGATGTTATGATGTGCTCCCTTAGTGGAGGGTTGATGGCCCAGTGTCCATCCATGAGGATGTTTCAGTACCACATGCATAATAAGAGATTGCATATCATTTTAAATGACATAGCATGATTTTCATTGATTTCGTGTGATGATGAGTGTAAACACCCCAAATTTGCCCTCACCCATTCACACCATGGCTTGTGATCATTTCATATGCATAAACTCAATCATAGCATCTCATATCACATTTTTGATTCATTGCATTGGTTCTAAGTCATCTGCATCTAGGGTTTGTGATCTGAACAATCCAAGAGCTTCTTGAGCCACTCCAAAGGCCATCAATCACTTCAAAGGGGTCCATGTGTGTTCAAGCATCATATTACATCCTCTCAAAGTCAAGAATGTCAAATAATCACAAGAACTGAAAATGGTGTGGAAGCAGAGCCAGGTTTAACTGCACAGATGACCTGAAATTAGGGTTTTGGTTTCAAAGGCCATAACTCCAATTTTTTTGGTCATTATTGTTTCTATTGGTCTCTATATGGTATAGGGAGTATGCATATCAATTTTCATGAAGAAATTCCATGGGGAAGTCATCTGATCAAGAGTTGACTTTTCAAGCAAGTCAGTGCAAAATCAGGGCATCTGAGGCCCCCAATGACCCAACCAAAGGGCATTCTTCATCATTTTGATTGTATATGATCTTTATTTGATCATGGAAGATGTTGGAAGTTTACAAAATTGAAGAATTTCAAAGCTTTTGCAAAGTTGACTTTTTGGGGCAAGTTTGACTTTTAATGGAATTGTCATTTTAGGCAACTTTTTCAACCTTTACCTTTTGATTCAAAAAAGCTTCAAATGGAAAAACTTTGGTCATGAAAGTTGTAGAATGGATCATTCCCTTTTCAAAAAGTACAAGAACATGACCTAATTCATTTTGGATCAAAAGTTATGGCTTGTCAAAGCTGGCAAAAATCACTAAATTTCAAGTTATGCACCAAAGAGGCAAAGTTGCAAATTCACTTCTCAAGGCAAATTAAGTCATCAAATGCATTTCTAAACTTCACAACATGATCACACAAGACCTAAAAATCAGAATGGGCCAAGAACTTCTCACTTTTGTGGCTTATGGATCAAGACATTTCACAAAGATCAAAAGCAAGGCAAGTTGCAAAACTCATCATAAGACACAACCCACTTGCTTGCTAGCCTGCTGAGCCACCCTAGGCATCTCCCCTCATCATGCTGCGCAGGACACACCCTTTGTCCTTGGCTAGAAAGTAGCCCATACCTCTCTTACACAACTTTGACATTTTGGCAAAAACACCCATACCAATCAATAAAGCACACATCACATCTTCTGACCAATCCCAATTGTTTATACTATTCAAATGCAAGCCAAACATAACAAGAAGCAAGCCTGAAACACTCCACAACAGAGCATTCTCATTTTCACCTTCATTTGCAAAAGCTTTCGAAACTGCCTGCACAAGTCACAAACACACAAACTAACTCCACCAATCAACTCAACACACCTTCCTGATCACAAAGCACCCATCACCATTGCCTTAAACTCCCAGAATCACAAACACGATTCCCACCTGCCATTGAACAGAACTTCAGCAAACTATCAAACCAGCCATTGCAAACTTCAAACCAACATTGCAAGCTTCCTAGGAGGGTCATTAGAGTGCATTTGAGCCAAAGAAACAACCAGAAAGCTCCTGAATCGAAAGCTTCAGTTCAGGTAATCAACTCAAAACTTTTTTCCAGAAACATGTTTTTAAGTTCTTAATAGCTTCTATGCACTCCCCTGATCATGAATATGTGCTTACTTTTGAAAATGGTTGAGAAACCAGGATGTATGAACTGTCTGAAACTTTTGCCCTAAAAAAATGTTTTGATTCGATTTGGCTTATTAATGAAAGATAAATGAGTTTTGAGTGGGGGTTTTGATTCAGTGAGGTGTGGGAATGATTTCTGGATAGTTAGTTTTCATTTTAGTGAAGTTTTGAGGATTTTAGGGATTTTCAGGTGGGAGTCCCACCGGAGAAGACGACCGGAGGTCTTCTCCGGCCACCTGAAAATAATTAGGGCTAATCCCTGTAATTAATGCCAGTTTGAATTGTGAGCGTTGGATGAGTTGACTTGGTCAATTCCCGCGTGCGTTCAATGGCCTGGATTGCTTCACTTAACCCTAATCCACGTCATTATCATAATTAATCCAGTTTAATTAATTTAAATAGGATTTAGCTCAGTTTAAATATAGACCATTGGATTACGCGCCAAGTCAACAGGTCCTTCCGCAGAATCAATCCTGGCCCTCCATTGCGCATACTTTCTTTTTATTTCATTTTTAATTCATTTCTTTTGTTTTATTTTGTACATTTATTTAAAAATAGCAAAACAATTTCAAAAATTCTGAAAATTTTTGTATAAACTTTTATTAATTTTCAGAAACCAAAAATATTTTTATTTTTATTTTTTGCATTAAAAAATATTTTTAAATCATTTAAAAGTTTATTTTTAATTAATTAATGGGAATTAATTAATTAAAAATACTTTTAAGTATTTAAAAATCACCAAAAAATTCATGAAACCTTCATAATTATTTAGAAACATTGTCCAACCCTCAAACCAAATTTCGTTTTTGATCTTGATGTCTTTTGAGAATTTTTCATGGAATTAAAATCATTTCAAGGCATTATTTTGATCCAAACTTCAAAAAATCATTTCTGCCTAACCATTGAGAGTTGGACTTTGATTCTTTTTGCATTGCATTTTGTTTAGCATGTAGTTTGTGAGATTAAATTGGCATGATTTGATCTTTCATTTTCAATTTGTTTGGCATTTTTCTTGTTAAGGTACCCTAAAACCCTAGGAAACTTAGGAAATTCATAACTTACCCTAGGTTAAGAGTTGGAACCCCTCCTTTGGGCAGTGAGTTTGTATAGGATTAGGTTTGCTTTGAATGAATTTTCAATTTTTTATCTTGATGTTTGCTTCTGATTTTGGTTTTTGTTTGATGCATTGATCATAAACCCTAATTTGGGCTTCCTTTTGCATACATCTTGCATTTGCTTGCATAATATGACTTGCCATTGCATTTTATGCATCCATTTGATTCATTGGACATCTTAAGACATATTAAAAGCATGTTTGATCATTGCATCATGTATTTGCCATGTTGTATGTCATTTGCATCTCATAACTTTTCATGTATGTTCATGGTTCTAAACTTACTCCATTTGCATCCATTTGTTCATGTGATCATCCCCATGCCTTGTTTCATGTTTGTAGCATCTCATAGAATCATTATCATCACACACATGCTTCTGATTTTGATTTGCATCATGCCATTTCATCTCATTTTGTATTGCATTGCATTTCTTTCACTAACTTTTCAGGTGGTAAGTTACCTTGAGAAGTGAATTTGCCTTCACTTCTCACATTTTCCTTTCATCTCTCTCATGCATCCTTTCTGCATTTTGTTATGTGTTTGAGATTGAGCTTGCTCATTCTTCTTCTTCTCACTTTCTTTCTTCAAGTGACTTGTCTTCTTAAATGAAGCAAGTTACTTTGCTTCCCTTTGTTCCTTTCATCTGCTTCCTGGTGGTTCCTCTGAAGATCTTTCTTGTAAACCTCACACCTTAGGAACAACCAAGCATGACAATAATTAGGGTTTTGATTAGTCCCCCCACTTAGTTTTACCTTTGTGTCTCTTTGAGTCTTCTCTTCTCACCTCATAATCAGGGACTAAACCCTAAAGGCTTTAAGGCTTTATGATTAAACTTATGCCTGCATCCTTCTATTAGGATGGAGTGTATAACTTTAATCCTAAGTGTTAAACCCTTAATGTGTTTAAATCCTTTAATCAATTCACTTAATAATCATCAAGACATCAAGCTTGTAACTTGGGCCTTGCATTAGGGTTCTAATTCTTCCTTAACTGGTTAAGAAGGACTAACCCTAGTGTTAATGGACAAGTCCCCCTCAAGTTGTCTTACAAACCCTAAAATTCATTTCATCATCTTACCATTAACTAAAATCCACTTAATAAAGGCTTTGTTTTGTCATGAGTTTAATCCCTAATCATGGATTAAGTTGAGGAGTTTTCCTCAGCTTAAACACTCTCATCTATTATCCTTCTATTAGGATGGTGTAATGAGTCTGTTTAATCCTTGATTATGGCTTAACCTCATTACTTAACACTAAACAAAATACCAAAAACATTTAACTAATCACAAGTAGGTTAATGATCCTAATCCTACACCAAAGGTAATTAAGTGTGAGAAGCTGACTTCACACTTAAGGTATTCTCATTACCCCTAATCAGAGGGAAGATGTGATGAGTTTACTAAATCCATTGGTTTAGGCTTAAGCTCATTAACTTATGACAAACAGAAAAAGCAATAAAAGACTGAAAACTCAAAAACAAACAATAATCGTCTCCTTCGGGATTCTTTTCTCATCATCTTCACTCATAAACGAGAACTTGCTTCTTCCGTCTAATGCAAGACAGTTTGCACCTGAGCCAAACAAGTCATACACTTGAGCATAGACAAGTAAGCAGTTCACAAGTCAATTCATCTTTCAGTCTCTTTGGGTCGAACTACGGTGTTCTGACTTCCTCATTGCACGAAGAGGATACGTAGGCATAACTTAACAGTTATCGAACAAAAGTCTTTGTATATTCCCCCCTCTTTCCAGCTTTATTCTTTTAGCTTCATGATCTTGAGCATACTATCATCCTTACACTGACACTTCATTTATACACTTCACTTCTTTTACACTGACACCTGTACATCCTTTTCAAGCTTTGATACACAAATTGCACTGACACTACCCCTTTAAAACACAAATCTTTTAAGCGTGGATCCCGTCGAGTACGGCGGACAATCTGGGTGCTAATACCTTCCCAGGTTGTAACCAACCCCCTTTCTCAGTCTCTCTGGTTCGCAACCGTCTTATCCATATCTTTCTAGGTCTATGCAGCATTGCCTTTCCTCCGGGATAAAAATGCCTAGCTGGCGACTCTATTCATTTCCTGTGAGTTCACTCCTGTGTGTTCTCGCACCCTCCTCTCGCCGACCGTTCGCGTCTGTACCCCATTTGACCCGGCTTCATCTGGTGGGAGCGACAATGAGATGTACTTGATGTTGTGTATAAATGAGTTATGATGATTGTTGTTATAAAGTGATGTAATTGACGTTGTACATGATTGAGCTAGTGATGATAGAATTGTTGTTGTTGTTATATTTTTAAATTCTCATTCTTATATTACTTTATTGAAGGTGGATTTACTCACCCTACCTGCCTTCTGGTGATGGTCTATTATGCCATCCTGCAGATAATCAAGGTTAGCTCGGTGTCTGCTTAACTTGGAGGTAGTGAGTTGTCGTGTTAGTTAGAAGTGGAGTCCTGCTCTGTGTCCAACAATATCGGGATGGGTTTTCGCTTGAGTTGTTTATGTCTACATGAATTAAGATGATATTCCTTTTGAGTACTTTTGTTTTGAACGATGTTTGAATTAAATTATGAAGTTTTATCTTATTGAAGAAAAATACGATGTTTTTCTTTCCGCTGCATATTTGTTCAAAAAGAAATTTAAATGTGTTTCATGATTTTATTAACCCGTGTTGCGAGACAGGACTCGAATGTGATGATATATGATGTTTTGAGTTATTTTTGAAGAATATGATGCCCTTTATATGAGAAAAACTCTGATTTTGTGGTTAAAATGTATTATACTTGTGATGGGGTATAAAGGGTATTACATTAATAGTATCAGAGCAGGTCAGTTTGTCGTTCGTGTCGTGTCGTAGTCAGTCGTGTCGATTATTGCGTTTGAGTGTTTTGAGGTTGAGTTGTTTTCTGACGTTGTTTGTGATTTTTCGAATCGTGTTCTTGCGGATGCGGTAGCTGCATTTGTTCAGGCTACGACGTAGAACAATGTTCGTGATGAGTTTCATGCCTTGGGGGGTTTTCCATAGGAATAATCCGTCTAAGTTTGAGGGTTCTCATGAATCAGAGAACGCGCATAAGTGATTGAAGGCAATTGAGAAGATTTTCAGGACTATGGCATGCTCCGATGCTCAGAAGGTGCAGTTTGGCACCCTTATGCTGGATGAAGAGGATGATGATTGATGGAATGATACCCGTCAGAGATTGGAAGGAGCTGGGGCTGCCATAACTTGTAATGTGTTCAGGAGGGAATTTATGAGTAAGTACTTTTCTAAAGATGCTAGCAAGAAAGAGGTTGAGTTCTTAGAGTTGAAGCATTTGAATATGACAGTGGCAGAGTATGCTGCCAAGTTTGAGAGGTTAGTGAAGTTCTGTCCTCACTACAGCTGGGATGATGCTGAGTTGTCCAGGTGTTTGTAGTTCGAGAATGAGCTAATGCTAGAAATCAAGCAAGTGATTGGGTGTCAGTAGATCCGCAATTATGTTGAGCTTATGGATAAGAGTAGGATATATGATGAGGATAGTCATGCTCGATCTGCTCACTATAAGCAGGTGAGTGAGAAGAAAGACAAGGGTCAGTTTCGATGGAAACCTTATGCAACTCCAAATGACAAGGGGAAGCCGAAGGTTAATGATGGGAAGAAGCCAAGTGGGGGAGTGGGTTCCACTCCTCTCAAGTGCTATAAGTGTGACGAAATAGGTTAAAAATCAGATGTGTGCACTACTACAGTGATAAGATGCTACAAATGTGGTAAGAAGGGTCACATGAAGGATGAGTATCCAAATGTAGGACCAACTTGTTTCAATTGCGGTGAAGAGGAACATATCAATACTTAGTATCAGAAATCGAAGAAGGTTGTTACTGTTGCTCAGACTACTGGTAGAGTGTTCGCTTTGAGTAGCTCAGATGCTCAGAAGAAAGATAACTTGATTAGAGGTACTTGTTTTATTATTGATGTTGAGTTGGTTGCTATAATTGATACGGGTGCTACTCATTCGTTTATTTAATTAGTTGGATGGTGGGTTGTAGAAGAAGCGAGGTGTAGAAGGACCAACTCGTTTATTTAATTAGTTATTTAATTAAATATATTTGTATTATTTGTGTTGATTGTCGAAATTGTGGAGTGTTGTGTTGGGTTGCTAAGTTGGTTTTTAATTGAATTAATTTATTTAAGTTGATTTTAATTGTGAAAATAATATGATGTTGGTATATTAGAAAATAAGAGATTGTTAGGGTTATTTGGATGGTGGATTATAGAAGAAGTGAGGTGTAGAATTGAGCCCAAAAGATTAATAAGAGGTAGTAAAAATTATAAACATTATTATTATTATTATTATTATTATTATTATTAATTAAAACATGATTTAACTAGTAATCAGGTGGAAGAGAGAAAAATAAGGAAGACTAAGTATTAGTCAAGTAGTTGGTGGAGAAAAATAAGTAGGATAAGTCATAAGTTATTATTTTATTAAGATTATTTAGATTTAATAGGGGATTAATCTAAATAATTAAATAAATAATATTAGAGATGTGATTATTTAGATTTAATAGGGGATTAATCTAAATAATTAAATAAATAATATTAGAGATGTTTAAGGATAAAGTGGTAAATATGGATTGAGTTAGTGAGGATAAAAAATTGAATTGTATAAAGAGGCCCAAGGAGGGTAAAAAAGGAATGTATGAAATCATATTTTTGGGAGAATTGGGGAGATCATCGTATTTTGGGAAAACTGCTCTGAGGAACGAAGGCAGAAAGGCGAGGACTCGGAGGTTTCTTGAAGACCTCGAGGAAAGGGAATTCAAGGTTTGACATCTACGGTATGTGGAGTATTACCTTTCATTATAATTGATATAAGGTTTGGATTGTATGTGAATGGTTTGGGGGTTCGAGGGTTTAAGGGAATCTTACGATGATTTGATGAATTCGGTATTCTGTACAGTGTTGATGTTTATTGAATTGTTGATGTGCAATTCTTATTATTAGATTAAGTTTAACCGATTGGTAATTGTAATGTATATGAATTTGATTTGGATGAAAGTTTCAGATGAGGAATTGAGAATTATAATCGTATGGGGAGTATAACTTTGATTATGATTGATATAGGGTTCTGAATATAGATAGGTTTGTGGTTTTATGGGGTTTTGGTTTTATTATGGGTTTTTGATGAAATAGGTAAAAAAAGTGATGAAATTAAGATGTGTTTTTGATGTAGAATGAAGTATATGTTGTCTAATTTGATGTGTTGATGATTTACTATGATAATATGAGTGATCTATGTGTGTTTTGATTTGTTTAATGATGAACCCGTATGGGAATTTTAGTAGTTTTAGTGAAAAATTCGTAAACACAACAAACAATTATTGGAAAACTTTAAAAATTCATAACTTTTGATCCGTAAGTCCGTTTTAACCGCCATTCAAACCTGTGGAAAGCTAATAGAATATATTTTCTTTCAAAAATTATTTGAAGTCCTGGAATTAATGTTAAATAGTATGCAATGAGGATTTATGGTGTTAGTGTAAGATGTCGATGTCGGTGTTTGACAAAAAACTTTGGAAATTCATAACTTTAGTTCCGATAGTCCGATTTGTGTGTCGTTTGAACATGCATGAGGCTGAGATAATGTACTTTCATTTAAAAATAGTTTCATATTGTTGGAAATAATTTAAATGATATACATTGATATTTGGGAGGTGTGTAGTTGTATGTGAAACTAATGATGTTTTGTTATAAATGACGAAACTTGCATGTTGTTGCTATGATGTTACTGTGACGTTATTGATGATGTTATACTATGATGTTATGATGAATTAAATTGATGATATGCATGTTGATGATATATTCTATGTGAAGTCTTATGATGAATTTTTATGAATGACGATGCAACTTTGATGAGCCGTGACGATGATTATTACGACGTATTGCATCATACATTCATAGCATTTTTAGGACTTCGGTCCAGTGATGATGTTGGGACTTCGGTCCAGTGATGATGTTGGGACTTCAATCCAGTGATGATGTTGGGACTTCGGTCCATTTTTGGCTTCAATCCCATTGTGTGGATTGATGTAATTATGTTGTGCTCCATTTTGGAGGGTGATTTCCCAGTGTCCGTCCATGATGTTTCGGTACCGCATGCGTGAGTCTATATGACGTTGCATTTGCATTATTTGTGGCATTTTAAGATGTGTGTGTTGGTGAATTATGCGATTAACCTTTGGAGTATGATGTGGTATATGATGATTTTGAAATGATTGTTGTTTAGAGATATGAAGACTATGATTGTTATATTGTGGTGATTTAATTGTTATGCATATGATATCTATTTCTTATATCTCGTATAATGAATTGTGATTGCTCACCCTGTCTGTTTGAATGTTACCTCTACGTGGGTAACATGCAGATATCCGAGATGAGTTCGTGGTGCGTGAAGTCTTAGCTGGAAGCTATTTAGCTTAATCTAGAGTGTCTGGTGTCTTGCTCTGGTAGATGTAACATTGGGGGGATAAACGCTTAAGTGATTTGTTTTGTTGTTTATGAATTATTATATGTGTAGTCGAGTTGATGATTATTTATTGACAAAGACTAAAAGGTCTTGATGTTTTAATGAAAATAAAAGAAGAGGGTTTGAAGTATGATTCCACTGCAAAGTTTTTAGTTGTTTGTTGATATTATTAAAGAAATGAGTATTTTAATAAATTGAAAAAAAATGTTATAAGATAGGATGTTTTAATAACTTGATGTTTTTAAGAAGAATTGTGACACCTTTTATGAGATACTTTGATTTATTTATCGCGCATTTACATTGGGTTAGAAGGGTGTTACATTAGTGGTATCAGAGCAAGTCTGTCCGTATGGCCAATGTTGTCTAATGTTGTTTATTCTTTAGTGCTCGACATGTGTGTGAAACAGTGTCAGTGTTTGTTTGTTAATTTCTAGTCGTTGTTTGTAGGTGTTGGTTGGAATTAAGTGGGGGAGAGACTTGTCTCCTGAACGTGTTGTTGGGATACATAAGTTGGTTAAAGCTGATGTTGATTGCAAGAGTGCAAACGTTATTGAAGCAATATTGTTGCGGACCGACGAGAGTATGGATCCATGATTCTTATCGGTCAAGTTGGAGATGTGCGTAGATTATGAACTGTAAATTAAGGAGATGATTGAGATTAAAGAATTATTCCAAAGGAAAATGATAAGTTGATGGATCAAGTCGGTAGAATAATATTCCTTGAGCATAGTTGGATTAAAGTCGAGTAATTTTAGAGTTGGATGAAAAGAAAGGATGTTGGTTAGTCTTGGAAGCAAGAGGGAGAGAGATGGAACTTATGTTCATCAATCTCAATTTTGATTTTTGCAATTCTGGAGCAGTTGTCAGTATAAGAGGCATAACTTTTTACTTGTGATTCTGATTGAAGCGATTCTGGATTTTTTGGAAAGATTAAGAAATTCCCTACAGTATGCATATACGATTTGCCTTTAGGAGGTTTGTGAACAGGGAGATAAGTGTGTTTTAATATTTGGGTCTGAAGCTGATTTTTGGAAAATTCTGCTTACGGGAATTTGGGACCAGTCCCATTGAAATAGTGATAACTTTCCACTCATAACTTGGATTCAAGCGATTCTTGAAGTTCTGAAATCTACATAAAATTATATTCATTTTAGAATATAATTTTGTGATTGGGAGGTCTGTATCAAAAGAGATATGTGTGTTTGAAGTTGAGAGATCCTTGCTGAAAATTGAGAAAGATGAAGCCGAGTGCGAAATATTGATAAGGAATGAAATGTTAGTATTTGTAAGAATGTGACGGTATCGTAAGAGCATAGAGATGCAATTTATGTTAAACAACAATGATTAGAGTGACGATTTTATGTGATGGTAGTGTTGGGAGAAAGACGAAGGTTTGGTTAGTGTGGTTAAAATTCTTAATTTGGATGAAAATTGCAATTGGGGCGAGTCGATTTAGATGGTACTCGATGTTGTAGAGATTCCGGTGTTGGAAAGATATTTAAAGTTATGTTGTGCTACAAGCATGTATAAGAGAATGTGTATTGAATTTTGGATGTTTTGTATTGTGGACGAAGTTGAAATTAAGGAAACTAAGAAGACGTTGGTAAGCCCCAGAGAGTTGGCAGAGCATTATGCTTATAAACTTTGGGCACAAGTTGAAATACGCTATTGTGTTGGGTAATGATGATTTATGTCACTGTTATAGTCGCCGACTGTCTATTGACAAATTGAGGAACTGATCACCATTAATTTATTGTTGATAGTAGACAGAATCGTAATTGATGGATAGATGTGTCATGCCAACTAGTATAGTATGTACGTTGAATTGGTTGAAGTCAGGTCAAATGCTTGTGGGTTGTCTATTTTATCGATGAAGATTCATGTAAGAATATAAGTTGGGTTTGCGAACGTAGCATGAGGTTGCGATTGGATTGATAAGTAATATGGAAACTCACAGTCAATTTCTGGAAAACTTGAGTCATTATTTGTGATGAAGCAAATGGCTAGTATGCCTTAAGGTATATCTATGGAGTATGAAGCGTATCTTCCATATTTGTTTGGATGGGTTGTAACTGGTGTTTGTTACAAATGTTTTGAGCTATTATAAAATCAACAGAAGGGCGCGTAGAGTATTTTGGAGTTGAGTTGCAAGTATTAAGAGAAGTGAAGTTACATGTTGATTTATTAAAGTGCGATTTTTGGTTGGGAAAAAGGATGAGTTACTTGGTTGTGTTAATTCAGATAAGAGCTTATGAGGAATTGTGTCGGTATGAGTAGAAATTAATGATTTAGTTTGTTGGATTAGTTGGAAGTGAAAAATATGATTTATTTTGTTGAATCTAAGTGAACTCGGATGTTATATATCGTTGTAACGATGTTGTGTGCTTAAGGTAATTTTTTGAGAACGTGTTAATAAAAGATGAAAAAGTTGTAGTTATGTTGATGATAATTGGGAATTCATGGGGAGTATATGTATATCGTATCCAAGATTTGGAAGTAGTCGCAGTTGTAATTATGTTGAATGTTTAGAGGTGTTTTCGTACGAACCTAAGTTGAAGTATTCAATAACTACGAGAGTGTGGAATGCCTGTTGGAATGAAATTTCCGAAGAGTTAAGTTGAAGTCCTAGTTGTTATGAAGATTTTGGTAATTGAAAGTTGGAAGTAAACTCAGTAGACTTGTTGCTTTGCAAGCAGTCAGAGTGCGCAGCGAATGCGTGGTGTAGTACAATTGTTCAAACGTGAGTAACAACGATGTTGGTAGTTGGTTGCATTAGTGTCGTGTTTAAGTTATGTGTTCTTATGTTGATCTGTTCTAGTTCTTAAACTGGTGAATTCTTAAGTTGGTTACTCTTTGTGTTGTGATGCTAATTGTCAAGTGTATTACTTGAGTAGTATTCATGTTGCTGTCGTCGTTGAGGTTATGAACTATTGATTGTACTCTACATGGAGTTGCCTTTCAGGGATGAGAGTTGATTAGTCGGATTGAATCAGAGTAGTTGAAGTAGTTGGAGTAGTTGAATCGGATATATTTTTGAGGACGAAAATATTCTAAGTGGGGGAGAGTTGTAACGCTCGTTTATTTAATTAGTTATTCAATTAAATATATTTGTATTATTTCTGTTGATTGTCGAAATTGTGGTGTGTTGTGTTGGGTTGCTAAGTTAGTTTTTAATTGAATTAATTTATTTAAGTTGATTTTAGTTGTGGAAATAATATGATGTTGGTATATAAGAAAATAAGAGATTATTGGGATTATTTGGATGGTGGGTTGTAGAAGAAACAAGGTGTAGAATTGAGCCCAATAGATTAATAAGAGTTAGTAAGAGTTATAAACATTATTATTATTATTCCTAATATTATTATTAATTAAAATATGATTTAACTAGTAATTAGGTATAAGAGAGAAAAAGAAGGAAGACTAAGTATTAGTCAAGTAGTTGGTGGAGAAAAATAAGTAGGATAAATCATAAGTTATTATTTTATTAAGATTATTTAGATTTAATAGAGGATTAATCTAAATAATCAAATAAATAATATTATAGATGTTTAAGGATAAAGTGATAAATATGAATTGAGTTAGTGAGGATAAAAATGGAATTGTATAAAGAGGCCCAAGGAGGGTAAAAATGGAATAAATGAAATCAGATTTTTGGGAAAATTGGGGAGATCGATCGTATTTTGGGAAAAGTGCTATGAGGAACGAAAGCAAAAAGGCAAGGACTCAAATATTTCTTGAAGACCTCGAGGAAAGGGAATTCAGGGTTTGACATCTAAGGTATGAAGATTATTACATTTCATTATAATTGATATAAGGTTTGGATTGTATGTGAATGGTTTGGGTGTTCGAGGGTTTAGGGGAATCTTACGATGATTTGATGAATTTGGTATTCTGTACAATGTTGATGTTTATTGAATTATTGATGTGCAATTGTTATTATTAGATTAAATTTAATCGATTCGTAATGGTAGTGTATATGAATTTGATTTGGATGAAAGTTTCAGATGAGGAATTGAGAATTATAATCGTATGGGGAATATAACTTTCATTATGATTGATATAAGGTTCTAAATATATATATATATATATATATATATATATATATATATATATATATATATATATATATATATATATATATATATATATATATATATATATATATGTTTGTGGTTTTATGGGGTTTTGGATTTTATTATGAGTTTTTGATGAAATAAGTAGAAACTGATGAAATTAAGATGTGTTTTTGATGTAGAATGAGGATATAATATGATAATATGGGTGATTTATGTGTATTTTTGTTTTTTTAATGATGAACCAGTATGAGAATTTGAGTAGTTTTAGTGAAAAATCCGTAAACACAATAAACAATTTTTGAAAAACTTTAAAAATTCATTACTTTTGATCCGTAAGTCTATTTTGACCGCCGTTTGAACCTGTGGAAAGCTAATAGAATGTAATTTCTTACCAAAATGATTCCAAGTCCTAGAATTAATTTTAAATAGTATGTAATGAGGATTTATGATGTTAGTGTAAGATATCGGTGTCGGTGTTTGACGAAAAACTTTGGAAATTTATAACTTTAGTTTCGATAGTCCGATTTGTGTGTTGTTTGAACCTGCATGAAGCTGAGATAATTTACTTTCATTTAAAAATAGTTTCATGTTGCTGAAAATAATTTAAATGATATACATTAATATTTGGGAGGTGTGTAGTTGTATGTGGAACTAATGATGTTTTGTTATAAATGACGAAACTTGCGTGTTGTTGCTACGATGTTACTGTGACGTTATTGACGATGCTATACTATGATGTTATGATGAATTAAATCGATGATATGCATGTTGATGATATATTCTATGTGATGTCTTGTGATGAATTTTTATGAATGATGATGCAACTTTGATGAGCCGTGACGGTGATTATTACGACGTATTGCATCATGCATTCATAGAATTTTTAGGACTTCGGTCCAGTATTGATGTTGGGATTTTGGTCCAGTGATGATGTTGGGACTTTGATCCAGTGATGATGTTAGGACTTCGGTCCATTTTTGGCTTCAATCCCATTGTGTGGATTGAGGTAATTATGTTGTGATCCATTTTGGAGGGTGATTTCCCAGTGTCCATCCATGATGTTTCGGTACCACATGCGTGAGTCTATATGACGTTGCACTTGCATTATATTTGTGGTATTTTAAGATGTGTGTGTAGGTGAATTATGTGATTAACCTTTAGAGTATGATGTGGTATATGATGATTTTGAAATGATTGTTGTTTAGAGATGTGAAGAGTATGATTTTTTTGTTGTGGTGATTTAATTATCATATGATATTTATTTCTTATATCTCATATAATGAATTGTGATTGCTTACCTTGCATGTTTGAATGTTACCTCTACATGGGTAACATGAAGATATCCGAGATGAGTTCGCGATGCATGAATTCTTAGTTGGAAGTTGCTTAGCTTAATCCTAGGGTGTCTAGTGTCTTGCTCTAGTAGATGTAACATCGGGGGGATAAACGCTTAAGTGATTTATTTTGTTGTTTATGAATTATTATATGTGTAGTCGAGTTGATGATTATTTATTGACAAAGACCAAAAGGTCTTGATTTTTTGATGTTTTTATGAAAATAAAAGAAGAGGTTTTGAAGTATGATTCCACTGCAAAGTTTTTAGTTGTTTGTTGATATTATTACAGAAATGAGTATTTTAATAAATTGAAACAAAATGTTATGAAATAGGATGTTTTAATAACTTGATGTTTTTAAGAAGAAATGTGACACCTTTTATGAGATACTTTGATTTATTTATTGCGCATTTACATTGGGTTAGAAGGGTGTTACAGGTGCTACTCATTCATTTATTTCGATTGAGTGCACGAACAAGTTAAATTTTCCTTTGACTGTTATGAATGGTGATATGTTGATTGAGATGCCTGCTGACGGTTCAGTTACGACTAACCGTGTGTGTTTGAAATGTCCTTTGACCATTTTCGGTAAGGATTTCTTGATGGATTTGGTGTGTTTACCTTTATGCCATATAGATGTGGCACTTGGTATGAACTGTTGGAGTTCAATTTTGTGCATATCAATTGTTATGCAAAGACAGTAGAGTTTCCAGAGTTTGGTGATGGCAGGGAGATGATGTTTCTATCTGCGAAGCGTGGATGAACTTCTAGTAGATGAAGCCTGGACATTTGCTTTGTTTGTGGCGTTACAAATGCACCGTGAACATGTGAGGGTTGAGTTACCTATTATCAGAGAATTTCTTGATGTGTTTCTGGACAACATTAGTGATGTGCCTCCAGAGCGTGAAGTAGAGTTTGTTGTGGATTTAATGCCAGGTACTAGTCCAATGTCGATGGGTCCATATCGAATGTCAATTTCAGAATTGAGTGAGTTGAAGTAGCAACTTGAAGAATATCGTGAGAAGAAATTTGTTAGTCCAAGTGTTTCTCTGTGGGTTGCTCCTGTGTTATTGGTTAAGAAAAAGGATAGTAGTATGAGGTTGTGTGTCGATTATCGAATTTTGAATAAGGTGACTATCAAGAATAAATATCCACTTCCAAGGATTGATGATTTAATGGATCAGTTGGTGGGAGCTTGTGTTTTCAGCAAGATTGATTTGAGTTCGGGTTATCATCAAATTCAAGTTAAGCATATGATATTCTGAAGACATCTTTCTGAACGAGGTATGGTCACTATGAATATACTGTGATGCCTTTTTGTGTATCCAATGCACCTGGTATATTCATGGAGTATATGAATTAAACTTTTCATAAGTATTTGGATAAGTTTGTTGTGGTTTTATTGATGACATCCTGATTTATTCAAAGTCAGAAGAAGAACATGAAGGACACCCGAGGATTGTATTACAAGTGTTGAGAAAGAAGAAGTTTTATGCTAAGTTGTCGAAGTGTGAGTTCTGGTTGAAGGAAGTGAGTTTCCTTGGTCATGTGATGTCTAGTGGTGGAATTTTAGTGGATCCTTCGAAGATTGATGTTGTGTTAAATTGGGATACTCTGAAGTTTGCTATGGAGGTTACAAGTTTTCTTGGTTTGGCTGGTTATTACCGAAAGTTTATAGAGGGTTTTTCTAAGTTGGCATTGTTGCTGACTCTGTTGACTCGAAAGGTTCAAGCTTATGTGTGGGATATTGTGTGCGAGAAGAGTTTTGTTAAGTTGAAGAAGAGGTTAAAGACTGCTCCAGCATTGATATTGCCAAATCCAAATGAATCCTTTATGGTATAATGTAATGCTTCGAAGATGGGTCTTGGTGGTGTATTGATGCAGAATGGTCAAGTGGTTGTCTATGCTTCTAAATAGCTACGTGTTCATAAGAGGAACTATCCTACCCATGACTTAGAGTTAGCGGCCGTGGTTTTTGTGTTAAAGATTTGGAGACACTATCTGTTTGGATCGAGGTTTGAGGTGTTCAACGATCATAATAGTTGGAAATATTTGTTTGATCAGAAGGAATTAAACATGAGGCAGATGAGATGGTTAGAGATGTTGAAAGATTTTGATTTTGGTTTGAGTTACCACCCTGATAAAGCTAATATGGTTGCAGACGCTTTGAGTAGAAATATTTTGTATATGTCGACGATGATGGTGAAAGAATTTGAGATGATTGAGTAATTGAGAGACATGAGTTTGTTGTATGAAACTACATTTGAGAGTGTGAAGCTGGATATGCTGAAATTGACGAATGATATTGTGGAAGAAATTTGTTTAGGACAACAATCAGACTTGAAGTTGGTTGATCAAATGACTTTGATTAACCAAGATAACGAAGGAGAGTTCCGAATTGATGAAAATGGTATGATGAGGTTTCGGGATCGTATGTGTTCCTGATATTTCAGAGTTGAAGAAAAGTATTCTCGAAGAAGGACACCGAAGTAGATTGAGTATTCATCCTGACGCAACTAAGATGTATCATGACTTGTAGAAACTGTTTTGGTGGTCGGGTATGAAGAGAGTTGTTGCAGAGTTTGTGTATGCGTGTTTGGTTTGTCAAAAATAAAAGGTTGAGCATCAAAATCCTTTAGGTATGATGCAACCATTGAGTATTCTGGAATGGAAGTGGCACATCATTTTTATGGATTTTGTGACAGGGTTACCGAAGACTGTGAAGGGAAATGATTCCATTTGGGTGATCGTGGATCGATTAACTAACTCGGTGCATTTCTTACCGATGAAGATTAATCATTCCATGGTGAAGCTTATAGAGATGTATATCGATGAAATTGTGAAGTTGCATGGGATACCGTTGAGTATCGTGTCGGATAGAGATCTGCGGTTTACATCGAGATTTTGGAAGAGTTTACAAGATGCTTTGGGAACAAAGTTGAGGATGAGTTCTGCTTATCATCCACAGACGGACGGTCAGACAAAACGAACGATCCAATCTTTAGAATATTTACTGAGGGCTTATGTATTGGATCATAAAGGTGTGTGGGATAGTCATTTGTTGATTGAGTTTACTTATAACAATAGTTTTCATGTGAGCATTGGTATGGCTCCGTATGAAGAATTGTATGAGAGGTGGTGTAGGACTCCGTTGTGTTGGTATGAATCAGGCGAGAGTGTTGTGCTCAGACCTGAGATTGTGCAAGAGATGATTGAAAAGATTATGATGATTCAAGAGAGAATGGAGATGTCACAAAGTCGTCATAAGAGTTATCATGATAAGAGGAGGAAAGCGCTTGAATTTCAAGAGGGGGATCATGTGTTCTTGAGGGTTACTCTAGTGACTGGTGTCAGATGAGCTTTAAAGTCAAGAAAGCTCACTATGTATTTCATTGGACCGTATCATATTTCGCAAAGAATCAGAGAGGTGGAATATCGGATTGAATTATCACCATCACTTGTGAATTTGCATGATGTGTTTCATGTGTCACAGCTAAGGAAGTACATTGTAGATCCTTCGCTTCTGATTTAGATGGATGATGTTCGAGTAAGAGATAATTTGACTGTGGAAGTGTCGCCAGTTCAGATAGATGGTAAAGAGAAGAAAATACTAAGTGGTAAAGAGTTCTCCTTAGTGAATGTATTGTGGGGGTGGACCAGCTGGTGATAGTTGTACTTGGGAGCGAGAGGATCAGATGAAAGAGTCGTACCCGATGTTGTTTGCTTCAGGTATATTTTTTAGGACGAAAATTCTTAAGTGAGGGAGAGTTGTAACACCCCAAAGTCTATTTTTAATTTAATTGACGCATTTCTTGTGAATTTCGATGATTT
Organism: Lathyrus aphaca; assembly: GCA_963966055.1. Classification (NCBI taxonomy): domain Eukaryota; kingdom Viridiplantae; phylum Streptophyta; class Magnoliopsida; order Fabales; family Fabaceae; genus Lathyrus; species Lathyrus aphaca. The sequence goes on along the minus strand of OZ014519.1, from coordinate 678,728,991 downwards.
ATGACGTTATTTGATGTTTTGTGGAGTTTTAGGGTGACTTAATATTTTATTAATATTAGGATATTAATTATAATGGGTTTAGTTTATTCTTTGAGATTAAATTAAATAATATAAGAGGAATTAGAGGATAAGGGTAATGTGGTATTTTAGTGGAGGATTAGTGAGGGTATTTTGGAGAAGGTCTATTGAGGTCTTAGGGGAAATAGTGACAAAAGGGAGTAAGTTGAGTTTTGTACGATCAATTGGAACGATCGCACTTTTGGGAGAAGAGCTCTGAAGAAGAGGAAAAGCTAGGACTTGAAGGCTGGAAAGATTTTCGAGGAGATTATTGAAAAGATTATGGAACCTAATGTATGAGGAGTAATTCTATTTCGGCATTGTAATGTGGGAATAAAGTTGGGGGTTTGAGGTATAGTTTTAGGGTTAGGGTTTGATTGATGATTTTGTGTTTTGATGATGATTTTATGATGTATGATGAATATAATGATGTTAGATGACGTATTTGATTGTTATTGTGAGGAATGTTGATGTTGAATATGATTTTGCTGCTATAATGATGTTGAATGTGGATTTTTATTGAGTTTTGTCGCAGGAGAAGAATTCTGGAAATCGTAGAAAATCTGCAGAAATCGCGAAGCTCGCTTAGTGAGCAAGTCAGAATTTTGAATTCCACAACCTGTGAGCTAGGCGCTTAGCGAGCCATGTGTATCACTTAGAGAGACCTGGAAAGTTTTGAAAAAAAATTATTTTTTGTTCCAAAAACTAATTTCTTGAAGTGGTTTATGTATTAGGCTGCTATGATGTTGTAGAGTTGTCGTATGGTTTTAGAGGCTATATGAGTAGAATTAGAGATTATATGATGTATGATGATTATTTAATTTTTCCATGAGTTAGGTAGTATGAGTATATGATATAGAGGTATGATGTTAGATGAGTAAGTAGTATTATGTTCTATAAGTATGCAATGTGATGGCATGAGTGTGTATGAGGAATGATGATTAATGATGAATGCGGATGCAATGTTTATGATGTTTTGAGGACGATGTGTGTATATTGCGTCTTGCATTCATGACATTGAATTATGAGGGGACTTCGATCCATTGGTAGCTTCAATCCCATTGTACGGATTGGAGTGATATGATGTTATGATATGCTCCCTTATTGGAGGGTTGATGGTCCAATATCCATCCATGAGGATTTTTCGGTACCACGTGCATAATAAGAGGTTGCATATCATTCTAAATGACATAACATGATTTGCATTGATTTCATGTGATGATAAGATGCACTTGATGTTGTGTATAAATGAGTTATCATGATTGTTATTGCGATGCGTAATTGAAGTTGTACATAATTGAGCTAGTGATGATAGAATTGTTGTTGTTGTTATGTTTTTAAATTCTCATTCTTATATTACTTTATTGAATGTGGATTTACTCACCCTGTCTGTCTTTTGGTGATGGTCTATTATGCCATCCTGCAGATAATCAATGTTAGCTCGGTGCGTGCTTAACTCGGAGGTAGTGAGTTGTCGTGTTAGTTAGAAGTGGAGTCTTGCTCTGTGTCAAGTAACATCGGGATGAGTTTTCGCTTGAGTTGTTTATGTTTACTTGAATTAAGATGTTATTCCTTTTGAGTACTTTTGTTTTAAACGATGTTTGGATTAAATTATGAAGTTTTATCTTATTGAAGAATAAGATGATGTTTTGCTTTCCGCTGCGTATTTGTTCAAAAGGGATTTCAAATGTGTTTCATGATTTTATTAACCCGTGTTACGGGACAAGACTCAAATGTGATTATATATGATTTTTCGAGTTATTTTTGAAGAATGTGATGCCCTTTATATGAGAAAACTCTGATTTTGTGGTTAAAATGTAGGGTTAAATATGTTTTTGGTCCTTATAAATATCTCAATTTTCATTTTTAGTCCTTATAAAAATAAAAATAAATTTAGTCCCTACAAATTTTGTATGCATGCAATTTTAGTCCATGTTGTTTTCTAAAATTTTGAAAATTGTTTAATTACCCTTAAATTTTTAAATTTTTGAATATCTTTTTTTTATACATGTTTAGTATACTATAAAATATTTCTCTACTAAATTTTAGAATTTTTTAAAATGAGAAGAATTAAATATGAATTATTTAAATTTCAAAATATAATGATAAATGTAATGAAAACCTCGACTTAGAAATCAAATTTTGAGTTTTTTTTTTCCGAGAAACTTTTTATAACATTTTAAAGATGTCTGCAAAATAATCATTCAAAAATACACATTGATTTAACAGGAGAGACTAAAACTACGTGCATAATAATTTTGTAAGGATTAAAATATCCTATTTTTTAATAGGGACTAAAAATAAAAATTGAGATATTTATAGGGACTAAAAACATATTTAACCCTAAAATGTATTATACTCGTGATGGGGTAGAAAGGGTGTTACAGGAACTCTTTTGCAAAATCTTCTATTACACAAAATAAAAGTTCAAAAATATTTAAAAAGTGTCTATCAGAACTTTTTTGAAAAGTCTTATGGTAAACAAAATAAAAGTTTATATTAAAAACTGACTACCATAACTCTTTTTTCAAAATCTTCTGATATAGAAAATAAAAGTTAGAAAATATTTTAAAAATGACAACATAAATTTCTTTTGTAAAGTTTTTCGATACGCAAAATGAAAGTTAAAAAATGTAATAATTGACCATCGAAACTCTTTTGCAAAGTCTTCCGGTACACAAAATAAAAGTTAAAAAATATTTAAAGACGGATTATCGGGCTTTTGCAAAGTCTTCCGATACACAAAATAAAAGTTAAAGAATATTTAAAAACAGACTACTAGAACTCTTTTGCAAAGTCTTTCGATTTACAAAATAAAAGTTAAAAAATGTTTTAAAAAAAAAAGTAAAATGATAAATTAGTTAAAAATATATAAGGGAAAAGGTGGTATATTTTATAAAATATAGGGGTATAGGAATAAATGTAGGGGTATGAGGTAAAATTTTCATATGGATGTTCATGGATTCGATCAACCTGTGAACCCGGGAACCCATTCAACCATCTCAACCCAACATTATTTTTACTCAATCTAATTATGTACGAGTCTAACCCTAACCAAATCTTTTAAACCCATTGAAATTTGGTTTGAATTACAAATTTGAAGCTTTAAATCCACGAAACTGCGAACTCAAACCATTGACATATCATGATATTTTTATTTTAGGCAAAATACCCTTTTGGTCCATTAAGTCTACCTCGGGGTCCAATTTGGTCCCTTAATTTTAAAAAGTTCCAAAGTGATCCCTTAAGTTTTAAAATGGTTTCATATGAGTACTTATCGTAAATTACCCTTAAACGTCTGTTTAGGTGTGCAGACGTGGCAGGTGAGTTGGCATATTGGTTCACCTTCTCCGTTAAGACAGTCAAAGTGTTCATTTCAGCCCCAAATTGCTTTCCAAATTTGACCTAGGGCTAGGGCAAATTGAAAATAGAGATTCAAGCATGAAATCAAGTGGAACTTCGTCCTTACTGAAATAGAAAAATGTAGAAGGTGGTTGTTCTTCGAAGGAAGGTTCAAATATGTACACAAGCTTTGGTTGGAAACCCTTATGTTATTATGGGGACATGGTCGTTCTTCGAAGGGAAACAACTGTTAAGAACTTTGGAAAATATTTATGGGGTTGTCCAAATTATAAGGTATATTTCTTGTACTTTAGATGTTTGTACTTTGGAAAACACTTCTTGCTGCAACTATTTGATTTGCAGCCTATGGACTTTTTAGGGATCTATGAAAGTTGGGTGTACTTACTTTGGTTGATTTAATGAAGATGTTGGATATGAGAAGGAGCAGTTTTGGATGGATAGAATTGAAAAGCTATCAAAGGCAGATGCATAAGCAAAAAATGGTGAATGAAGAATTAGGGAAACAACTGATTAATCTTGAAAGTGAAATGAAGAAAATTATGAAGTGGAAAAAACTTTGGAATTTGATGTCGTTTATGATTATCATTGTATTAGTTTTTAGAATGAATTAGGGAAACATTTTATCTGTATTAGTTTGCACCAGTTGAAATGAATAGACAAGTTTTAATTTTGGTATCAATTGTTTGTATCGGTTGTTAATGTTAAGAAAAGTTTGAATTTTTGGCATGACTTGTTTGCATTATTCGGCATGACCTATTTGCATTCTTTGTATCAGTTGTTACAATTTTGTTGATGTTTTTTGGGCAGTTGATACCAAAATATGTTACTGATAAAATATGTTCCATAATTTAAAAGTACCAAAATATTTAAGTCAATGCCAAAATATGTTCCATAATATGTTACTGATAAACATTTGAGCCAATGCAAAAATATGTTCCATAATTCAAAATGCTAAAATATGTTCCATAATTAAAAATGTCAAAATATGTTACTTATAGCATTTGAGTCATAGCAAAAATATTACAGATATGAAAGATAACATTTTAGACAAATTACATACTTCATCCATTCTCTTTTATAAACAAATTTTAACTTTTTAGGTTTATTGAATAAATGATGTATTTAGACTATATATAGACTAGATACATTAATTATTCAATGCATATGAAAAGTTAAAATTTTCTTATAAAAGAGAATGGAGGGAGTAAGTCATAGCCAAAATATGATCCATAACAAAATGAACAAGGTTCAAACTTAAACTAACAAATTGAACATAACAAAATGCCAAAGGTTCAAACTTAAAGTAACAAACCGAACATCACAAAATGCCATATACTTAAACTAAATTTTCAATTAGGTGTTGATATTTTAGTTGGTGTTCATCTCCTTGTTGTTGCCCCAACAACAATCTTGGTTGCACTCAGTCTTGTTGTAGGTCCCAGTGTATAAAAGGGCTTAGTTGGCCTTCTGATTGGTAACTTCTTGGCCCTTCCATGAGATGTTTGAGATGCTAAACTAGATGATTGACCCCTCTTAATTGGTTAGTTTGATACCCTTGCATGAGATGATTGTTGGGATGTATTGCTGGCTCCTTGTGTAACTTATTGGGATGCATGAATGACTCCTTGTGAAGCTTGTGTTGATGGTTGTTGGAATGGTTGTTAGGATGGTTGTTGGGATGGTTATTGGCTATATGGAGTTGTCATACCCTAAATTTTGACCAGAAAATTTTGAGTTTTTGCTCATTTTTGACGTGTTTCCGTCGATTTATCGAAAATTGATCATTTTGCATTTTTAAGTTAAAACATATCATCAATCATTGATTATTGTATTTTTGTTCGATTTTTATTCAGTATCATTTTATTTTATACTTGATTTCGGAAGATTAAATTAATTTTAGAAATTAGTTAGTTTTTTGTTTGTTCTTTTTTTTAAATCATTTCCCTTATTTATTTACTGTAATTTAAGTTTACATCTTAATTTAATTTCTTTTTATTTTTAGATTTTAATTATTACTTTTTAAAAGAATCAATTTGAGTTTAGTTTAGGTATTTTAATTAGTTTATCAAGCTTGCTAATTTTTACTTTTTAATTTTTGACTATTTAGAATTAGCTTTAATTTCACTTAAAGTTGGATTTAATTTAGTTGTTCATTTAGTTTATATTTTAATTAGTTTATAACAGTTATTGTTTTTGATATTTTTGTTATTTTTACTTTTTATTTACTATTTTTAACTATTAGATTATTTTAATTAATCTGGTTTTATTTGGTTGGGTTGGAATTGTTCTAGTTAGTTTTGGAGTGTACATCATTGATCCAAGTCAAACCAACTCCCCTACACAGTCCAGCCACACAGTCTGCTACTACTGCACCCTCACCACATCAGGCCACTTTGATTTTTCACCAATTTAGCAATTTCAAACCTGCAATAAAAAGTCTTCTGCTAAATTCCCAAAAAAAGCAAGACTCTGCATTTTGCACAGAAGGTGGAGAGCAACACTTCATTCATCAGTACCTTGACAAAGAAAAGGAGGTTTTTTTTTCAATGGAACCATTGGGGCTTACAAACGAGGGATAAAAACCAAGAGCAGGATAAAAACACCAGAAAAGGGCATAAGACAGAAAAAGGAACGGGAACACAGAACAGGGGGACCTTTCACCAAAATCTTCAAAAAACGTTTTTTCCTCTACCTTTCTGAAAACCGCAAAACCCCTCCCTCCTTCCATGAACCTCATCAAAAAAAAAACCACAGCACCCACTTCCATCATCCCTAACCCCAAACTAGAAAACTCCAATCCCTAAACCTTCAACCTTTCCGAAACTCAACCCATCCATCGAACAACTGCCAAATCAACTTTCTGCCTCCTTCACCACCTTTGTTCGTTCGAACCACCGAAACCCTCAACCTTCACTTGAACACCATTACCACCTCTCAAAGCAAACACCGACGGCGGAAAAGCGAATCGCTGCGAGAAAGAGAGAAGGTGAAGATCTGAGTCGAAGCAAAACACAGAAACAGAAACAGAAAACATCCAGAAAAGTTTTCGAAATAACTCAACACCTAAACCCCTTTTCTTCTTGAGACAACCTTGAAAACCTGTGAACAAAAAACAACACAAAAAAGACAACCATTTCAACACCAGCCATCACAACTCCCTTCACGAAAACCGACGAAAACCTGTGAAAGCTAACAATACCGTTTCGAAAACCACTTCAATTCGCAAGCCATCAACCATCACAAAACCGTTGAAACCGAATCACTTCACCTTCACAAAATTCACCGCAAAACCTCTTCTCCCGAGCCAAAACCGTAACCTCATATTCCGCCGCCCTCACTTCATCACGACCACCATCCTCAAATAACAAAACGCCGAACCTCCTCATTTTCACCGAACCGCTCCACACATCACCACCGTAACCGAACAAACTCTCCGCAAACCACGCTTCACACAGAAAACCTTCATCCGCTTCTTCCTTCCTCTAATCACAGACAACATCACCACCACAACAAACCTCAACCTGATTTTCTTCTTGACTCTTTTCCGCAACATCGAAACCACCACCAAACGCGATAATGCGAACAGAAAAAACCATCCTCTCGAACCGAACACTCCGGCTTACCTTCGTCAGGAACCCTTTACGATACCCATCCGCAAAAACAACAACACATAAAGCCACCGCACAACTCTACCTCAAGCCGAACACCGCGTCACAACCCTAACCCCTAAATCGCCGCTGTGGATCCCTTCCGCCAAACCCACCTTCGAACATCACCAAACAAATCCGTTCGAAACACCCTGAACTGAGAGAAAACTCCAGAGTCATCGTTGCTTTCGCTGTCGACGTTGAAATCAAGATAAAAGGAAGGTGAGGCGGAGTCCGCGAGTAGAACGAAACCGAGAGCGAAAGGTTCGTCTTCGTTTGAAGTTGAGTTCCGGGATTGGTTCGCTGTGATTTGTCTCTTCACTCTGACTTTTATGAAGGGACGGTCTGATAATTCATTTGTGTTACCCTTTTGTTTCACATTTTTTTTTCTTTTCTAAACTTAATCTTTGGTCATGCTTTATGTGGATTTTGGGCTAGGCCCATTTGACTCCTGCCTTTTATTTTAATTTGTATTGTTTTTTTTTTGTTTTTTTTTTAATAATAAGGATTTGTTATGGTTGTAGTGATGGGCTTCAGGCCCGATGAAATTCACCATGCACACTACCAATTTTCACTAATGCATCCTCCTGTGCTATGATAGCATAGATTTGGGCTTTACATCTTAAGCCCACTGAATTTCTGTTTAAACTACCCGGTTATGCGGCTCACCCATCCCCCTTTTCTCATTTCGTTTATTTTTGGTTAGGTCTTATTTATAATTTTTTTTTTGTTAAATTAATTTATTAGTTAGTTTAACTAAATTTTGGTAAGCGTTTAGAAATTATTTAGAGTTTGGATTTAAATTTTTTTGTAGCTTTAATTGTTGGTAGTTGTGCGATTCTTGAGGCGGGTTGTGACAATTAAAGGATCATCTCGCATTTTTTGACGACTTGTTTTTGACAATTAGTTTTTTTGATTGTTAATCATGAGACTCGTTTCGAGCTCGATACTTTGATAAAGTTTGACATTTCCTAATTGAGTCTTCTTGCACGTATTAAAGAGGCAACAGACCTTCTCCGTTAGGTATTTCTAAAATTCGATTTTATTTCTCTTGCACTTTATCTTAATCTTGGTGCCACATTCACGTTTGTTTGATTATCCGTACATCACCCTCGTATCTAAACCTGAAAAAACATCTAAAAACAATTAATCATTCATTTTAAATAACATACGAAAACAGAACTCCGGAGTCTAGCATTCCGCACGTTCTGGATTGGACTGCAACTGGGCTAGCCCCACGCGATGGTTCAATCACCATTCGTATATAAAAAATATTAAATTTATCTTATTAATTAAATTACGAAAACGGAATTCCGGAGTCTAGCATTCCGCGCGTTCTGGATTGGACCGCAACTGGGCTAGCCCCACGCGATGGTTCAATCACCATTCGTATATAAAAAATTCAAATCATTTTATTAAATTAAATTACGAAACAGAACTCCGGAGTCTAGCATTCCGCACGTTCTGGATTGGACCGCAACTGGGCTATCCCCACGCGATGGTTCAATCACCATTCATATATAAAAAATTCAAATCATTTTATTAAATTAAATTACGAAAACAGAACTCCGGAATCTAGCATTCCGCACGTTCTGGATTGGACCGCAACTGGGCTAGCCCCACGCGATGGTTCAATCACCATTCGTATATAAAAAATTCAAATCATTTTATTAAATTAAATTACGAAAACAGAACTCCGGAGTCTAGCATTCCGCACGTTCTGGATTGGACCGCAACTGGGCTAGCCCCACGCGATGGCTCAATCACCATTCCTATTCAAAACAATTCAATAATCTTAAAGGATCAGGCATGATTCATCTCCATAGGAAAGTTGTTCCTCCTATCCCCACAAACACAAACAAAAATCTTACAAACAATTACTTTCCAAGGAAGAACGTGGCATTGCTTGTCGATACTTATATCCAAGTTTAAAGCTTCTTCCGATTTTATTTATTCTCAAAGAAAGAATGTGGCATTGCTTGTCGATCTTATATCCAAGTTTAAAGCTTCTTTCGATTTCTCATCTCTCAAACGTTTGTGGTGGAATAGGCGAGATACTTCTCTTAAAGATGACGACTTGTCTCTTTCTTTCAAATACAATTTAAAACTTACCAACCAATACAAGCTATTTTCCATAATCAGCGAGTAACTGAACTCCGGAGTCTAGCATTCCGCACGTTCTTGAATGCAACCGCTCCTGGGCTAGCCCCACGCGACGTGGTTCATTCGCCCTCTCGTTTTAAAACACCCTTAACAAAGATCAAATATCTTTTCTCAAAACGAACGTTGTTTAAATCTTTCTATCTCGCAAACAAGCTAGCGCTTCAGCCTCCCGTCGTGAGCAGATAAGCTAACGCTTAGCAGTAGAATGCATTTCCAAACAATCGTTCAATAAAAATCACAAATCATAGTAGCACGAACTACGAAGCTCTGACTTTCCCATTGCACAGGGGAATACGTAGGCACGGGGATTTTAATCCTTCGCGAGCACAATAATAAAAAACTTAACCTTTCTCCGCAATAAATAATAATTTTCTTTTCCCTTTAATAAGCAACCTTAATCAGTTAAACAAGACAATAATACAAGTTAACATTTAAAGCGCAAACTAGACTAAGAGGTTCCCGTTGAGTACAACGGACGTGAGGGGTGCCTAATACCTTCCCCTTGCGTAACTGACTCCCGAACTTAGATCAGTGGTTTCGTTGACCATTCTTATACTTTATTTAGGTTGTGTCTATATCTTCCTTTTCTCTCGTAGAATAAATAGAATTAGGTGGCGACTCTGTTGTTTATTTTAGGATCGTATATTTTTCGAGGTGCGACAGTTGGCGACTCTGCTGGGGACTAGTGCCTTGTGCATAAGAGAGTCGAGCCTAGTTTAGGATAGTTTGCGTTTGTTTGCTGACTTGTTTGATTGTCTTCTTTATTTGTTGTTGGTATTCTATCTATTGCTTCCTTCTTTATTGTTTGCTCATTATATCTGCCTGTTGGGTCTCGGGATATCACGGGTTTGAATTTGTACGTGAGTTCTGAAAAATGAAGAGGGAACACCTAAGTTAGAATTGGATGTTATTAGTGTTAGTCTCCAAGGACTCGCTCCTTCCACGCCTAACATGAAAGCTCCCCCAGATAGTTAGACTTTTCGTAGATCTTGTCGCAACGCAGCTAGCCTGTCGTGTGACCTGATTCATGAAAGGGCTGTGATTCTGGGACCCCCTAGAACCTGTTTCAATTTTGGTAGTTGTGTAATGTTAGGCTCCAAGGACTCGCTCCTTGCACCCCTAGCATGAGAACTCCACTTAAGGTAGACCTTATCGTTATTATCGTCATAATGCAGCTAGCCTGCGGCGGGGCGTTAGTACGATAAACGTCCGTGACCTTGAGTATCCTTATACCATCACCATAGAAGCTACCCTGTGAGTGGGCTTTATGGGTAAAGAATTTAGAACTCTCCACTTAAGGCTTACCAGTTAGGAGATTCCAAGCTGCTCTTGTACCTTGGATCCAACACCTTGCCTTTATATCCAATTCTGGAGCTGTTTATGTTTGTGATTTTGAGCATTCTGAGTTTTGCTTTCATTCGCATACCATTTGCATTTGCATTTGCATTGCATATCATCTTCCAACAATCCAACTCACACGTGTCTTATTCATCGTCAGTCAACTGTACTCGACCAATCACAAGAGAAAGATGGACCAACTTGAGCAGGAAAATAGGGAGCTTAGAAGTGAAGTCACGACTTTGAGAAATCATATGGGAATATTCTCGACTACAATGAAGACCATAGTAGACAACCTCGTGCAGGAGAACATTGAACTCCAAGAAGAGATGCACATCTTGAAGATTGATAGAGGGCGACTGATTTCTTTGGCCAAAGATCTGGTCATTTCTCAGCGTCGGTCAAATTCTACCTCTACTCGTCAGCAACGTCAGAATCAGCAGAGGTCTCCAAACAGTCCTGAAGGAGAGACCCATCAGTTTGACCCAATCCCAATGACCTACAGTCAATTGTGGTTTCATTTTGTCCGGAACTCAATAATGACACCCAGAAAGACCAGAGTCACGAGGTCTCGGTCCCGTGGGATCAATCCAAATACCAGTTGTGAATTTCATGTTGGAGCACTGGGGTATCCGATTGAAGAGTGCAAAGTCTTCCAGGAAAAGGTTCAAGAGATGATCGACTACGGGGTGTTGACCTTCAATGGAGGAATCCCATCTGTGGACGGAGTGCCTTTGTGCTGATAGAAAACTCAAGAGGGTCCTTTCCAAATCAATATGTTGCTGGAGCATAGGACAAGTTCCTGAATGCACGCGATCGTTTCGATGCTTTGGAGCTATCCTCTCAGACGTTTAGCTCGTTTACTACTTTTCATATGTATTCTTCTTTGTTTGTTAATGCATTTGTTTTGGCATGTAAGAACTTATTTGTTTTTAATGATTAATGCAATGAATATGTTTGTCTTGAAGTAATCCATTCGTATTCACTCATAATGCTTTTTCAACTTTATAATGCCAATATTATCCCATTTCTTGCCTAGGCAGAGAATTGGGGGGAGGATGACGAAATTAAAACACAAATTCTCTAGTTGAATGCTTCTGATTAAAACCCTACTGACGATGTATAGGCATTGTTTCAAATTCCCAAACACTGGAGAAATAAGGAGTTAATCCCTAGTCAACCACTTCGAGCCTAGAAGTAGGAGTTTCTTTCAGATATTTCAAAACCCTTACGCTTAACCTGGGGCAGGGTAGTGTTCAGTTAATCTGGTTACACATTCAAATCATAAGATGAAACATCCCATCAGGGAATCCACTACAATTAATGACTTGACAGTCACAACTTTCAGCCTTCCAATGATTGTAAAAAAAAAAAAGAAAATAAAATCCCGCTAAGTCAAGCACCCAAAAGGAGACTTAGGCAAAAATCAGGGACCAAAGAGAAATTAGAGTTAGAAGAGGCCTTTCAATCCTCAACCTAAAGCTTATGATTTAGTGACCACCATACCAAAGTCAAAGGGGTCACTAATATCCATAGAGGACAAATAAGACGACTGTCATTTCAAGCAAACCTTGGATCTTCATCTCTACGCTATCAAGACAAATGTATGTGTTATTTTAGCTGAACCTAGGATTGGAGAACATCACGGAGAGTGGGTGGGCACCAAATAAACTTTGAGCCTTTATCCTTTGTTTCTAAAACCGTGAACCAAACCACATTACAACCCTCAAAAGTCCTAATTGAAGTAGGGTTTATTTCGGAAGCACACTCGATGAGAAAGTGTTTCCCGACTCCCATGAGCTTTGCTCAAACATTTGTGTTGGCTTTATAAAAAAAAATGAATATCACCTCCTAGCTAGTGATTCAGTCACAAGCTATTGTGAAAATCTTTTCAAAAACAAAAAAAAAACTTCGAGACAAACATGTGTGTTGCATTAGCAGTCTTAACATTAACCTTTTTGCTTGTTAGCATTTGCTTGATATCATAGAAGCCTATGTATGAGTACCAGTGATGAGCTTAATCTCTTGAGATTTGAAACTCTGATAAGTAGTTGAACAACCATTTCAGAGAATGATCATCCCTAGGGGCAAGATGCTTTAATACTTTGCCAGTTAGGGGCAAGTTACTTGAAAACTTAGCCAGCCAGGGGGTAGATTGCCTTAATACTCTGCCAGCCAGGGGCATTTTGCCTGAAGACTCTGCTAGACAGGGGCATGTTGTTGGAATACTTTGCTAGATAGGGGCATGTTGCTTGAAGACTTTGCTAAACAGGGGCAAGTCGTTTCCCAATTTGTGCTTACACATTCTTATCATCCCTAAAAGGATAAGTATTGAAGACTCATTTGTGCCAAGTACAGTTAATCTGAGGAAGTGACGTCAAGATTCGACGAATCTCTACAAGAGTTTGAAGACACTGGGGCATCTTGAATGTAAAGTCTTCTATAAAATCCTCTTGAGATGATCTCTTCTCATAAATCATTTTGTGGGCGCATGACCACGTGTTCCCCTAAGCAAGACGCTCTTAGGATCTACCTTGCAAGTACTTCCAGATATTGGGGTCCTCACGCCAAGTTGCTATGGTATGTCATAGGCATGACTCATTATTTTCTGGTGGATTTGTTTTACTACTTAGTGCTTCCAGTGAGTTACTAAGTCTAGTACCCCCAATTGAGCCTTGATTCTAGCTTCTCCAGGAATCTGATTTTCTCTCCCCAACGGAGTACAAATTTACTTCATCCTAAGCAAACGTAGTTGTATGTTTCCTTTCTAAGGGACATTGAAGTTAGAAGATTTGCTTGGGTTTATTTTCCCGATTGAAGCATATTTCTCTCCTCAAAGAGATTTGAGCCTTGTAGCAGGACTTTATTCCATGGATGGCTCCTTACCCTATCTTCAGTAATTGCGTACACTTTGACAAGATTAGTCGAGTATTCGTTTGTTGTGATGTTTATTTCATCACCAGTGTATCTCTTGTGTCCGTTTTGTCTGTTTGTCAGCATAAACATAACGCATATACCTACATGTACATCATAAATGAATTCATATTCATATGCATATTCATGTCGCATTCATTAATGCATACCTCCTTCACCTTGGTCGTGTTTATCCCCAAGTGATGTGTCTCTCTCAAAATAGAATTGTCAGCCTTAGGCAGAAAATGTACATTCTTTCTAATTCCCCACTGAGTTCTTACCCTCGTGGAAGATTTTTGCTTTAGTTCTCCTTTCCACACTTGGATAGGATTAATCCCCAATTGAGTTTATTCCTCATGGGTTAGTGTCTTGCTTGACAGTTTCTATCCAGCTCGTTCCTGGATTGAATTTTGGTCGTTGGCAATTTTTGATAATTGAACTACCAATTGGAAAGTGCATTTATTTTACACCTTTGGATGCTTAGTTTCCCAGAAGGAATTTGTTGGAGGCTTCCATTGAAGACAAATTTTGCTCTCCAGCAGTGTTACTACAACATTCCCTTGGAGTATTTACGCCTGACAACAAGTGGCAGTCTCTTTATTCGAGAAGCTTGTTTTGCCCTAGAACTTCCAAGTGGAATCAACAAGTGGCAGTCTCTTTATTTGAGAAGCTTGTTTTGTCTTCGAACTCTTGGGTAAATCAACAGATGGCAGTCTCTTTCCGAGCCGTCAATCCATCCCCAATGATTCCATATGGAAAGTGAATTCATTTTGCGCCTTTGAGTACTTTGTCTCCTAGAAGGAATTGAAGGATCCCCGTTGAAGACAAATTTGTGCTCTCCAGCAGTGTTATTGCAACATTCTCTTGGAATACTTACACCTGACAACAAGTGGCAGTCTCTTTATTCGAGAAGCTTGTTTTGTCTTTGAACTTCTAAGTGGAATCAACAAGTGGCCATCTCTTTATTTGAGAAGCTTGTTTCTTATCCATGGATCTCCCAGTAAATCAACAGATGGCATTCTCTTTTCGAGCAATTTGTTCATCCTCAGCAAGGTTTCTGTTCTATCAAATGGCATCTCCCCTGTTCAGCGGAGAAGTTTGGTATGAATTTATTTTTCAACAAATGGCATCTCATCCAGACAAGGTGAGAAGTTTGTTCGGCAAATGCCATCTCATCCAGACAAGGTGGGAAGTTTGTCGTGATTCCAATTTTCAACAAATGGCATCTCATCCAGACAAGGTGAGAAGTTTGTTCGGCAAATGGCATCTCATCCAGACAAGGTGGGAAGTTTGTCGTGATTCCAATTTTCAACAAATGGCATCTCATCCAGACAAGGTGAGAAGTTTGTTCGGCAAATGGCATCTCATCCAGACAAGGTGGGAAGTTTGTCGTGATTCCAATTTTCAACAAATGGCATCTCATCCAGACAAGGTGAGAAGTTTGTTCGGCAAATGGCATCTCATCCAGACAAGGTGGGAAGTTTGTCGTGATTCCAATTTTCAACAAATGGCATCTCATCCAGACAAGGTGAAAAGTTTGTTCGGCAAATGCCATCTCATCCAGACAAGGTGGGAAGTTTGTCGTGATTCCAATTTTTAACAAATGGCTATCTCTTCCATACAAGTTGAGAAGTTTGAGCGTGAAGTTGTTCTCCATCATATGGTTGTCCCTTTCAGAAAAAAGGGAAGTATGGTGAGTGTTCTATCAAATGGTCGTCTCTCCAATACGCGTTGAGAAATTTGATATGAATCTTTTTGTTTTTCGGCAAATGGCTATCTCATCCAGACAAGTTGAGAAGTTTGTCGTGATTTCTTCCAATTTCCGTCAAATGGCTATCTCTTCCATACAAGTTGAGAAGTTTGAGCGTGAAGTTGTTCTCCATCATATGGCTGTCCCTTTCAGAAAAAGGGAAGTATGGTGAGTGTTCTATCAAATGGTCGTCTCTCCAATACGCGTTGAGAAGTTTGATATGAATCTTTTTGTTTTTCGGCAAATGGCTATCTCATCCAGACAAGTTGAGAAGTTTGTCGTGATTTCTTCCAATTTCCACCAAATGGCTATCTCATCCAGACAAGTTGAGAAGTTTGTCGTGATTCTTTATCTTTTCCAACAAATGGCTATCTCTTCCAGACAAGTTGAGAAGTTTGTTGTGAATTTTCCAATTTCCGTCAAATGGTTGTCTCTTCCATACAAGTTGAGAAGTTTGAGCGTGAAGTTGTTTTTCTCCATCATATGACTGTCCCTTTCAGAAGAAGGGAAGTATGGTGAAAGTTCTATCAAATGGCTATCTCTTCCATACAAGTTGAGAAGTTTGATACGAATCTCTTTACTTTTCCAACAAATGGCTATCTCTTCCAAACAAGTGGAGAAGTTTGTTGTGAATTTTCCAATTTCCGTCAAATGGCTATCTCTTCCAGACAAGTTGAGAAGTTTGAGCGTGAAGTTGTTTCTCCATCATATGGCTGTCTCTTTCAGAAAAAGGGAAGTATGGTGAGAGTTCTCCAATGGCATCCTTAGTTAAATCTCGACAGAAGATTTGGCGACAGGTGTATCCTCAGTTAATCCTCGGCAGTAGGAATTTTATTTAGTATACCTCGACAGAAGGTATCTCGTTCTTAGAATCTCTGGTAATCTCGGCAGTAGATCTCCAGCAGACTTCGGAAGAATTTGTTTTCGTTCCAAGATCTCGGCAGTAGATTTTTGGTTCATTTTGATACCTCGGCAGAAGGTTTCTCGTTCTTAGAATATCTGGTAATCTCGGCAGTAGATCTCCAGCAGACTTCGGAAGAATTTGTTTTCGTTCCAAGATCTCGGCAGTAGATTTTTGGTTCATTTTGATACCTCGGCAGAAGGTATCTCGTTCTTAGAATATCTGGTAATCTCGGCAGTAGATCTCCAGCAGACTTCGGAAGAATTTGTTTTCGTTCCAAGATCTCGACAGTAGATTTTTGGTTCATTTTGATACCTCGGCAGAAGGTATCTCATTCTTAGAATCTCTGGTAATCTCGGTCGTAGATCTCCAGCAGACTTCAACAGAATTTGTTTTCATTCCAAGATCTCGGCAGTAGATTTTTGGTTCATTTAGGATACCTCGGCAGAAGGTATTCCATTTTTTTAATTTCTCTGGTCATCTCGACAGTTAGATCTCCAGTAGACTTCAGAAGAATTGGTTTTCGTTTCAGAATCTCGGCAGTAGATTTCTGTTTCGTTATTGATACACCAACATAAGGTATCTCCAAATGAGGTTTTAAATCTCGGCAGTAGATTTCCTCACAGTGGAATGTTTGTTCAAAGATTTCGAGTCATCTTGGGATTTGTAGACAGTTGTCGTCTGGTTTCGCTCAAGATAAATCCCTCGTGTGGTCTGTATTCCAGTCATATGCGTCTCATCCCCAGTAGGGTCAACTTTTCTTCCTAGCGGCGTTGTAGCTTTGGTCTTGCATCTTTGCATTGCACATCATATCATTTCATTTGCATTTTCAGTCAAAATTTTAGGTATTATGATATTTAATCATCTTCCACCTTGAATGTCCAAAAAAAAAACTTTGTTGCTCGTACATTCAGGTTCAGAATGATTAAATAGGGGCAGCTGTCATACCCTAAATTTTGACCAGAAAATTTTGAGTTTTTGCTCATTTTTGACGTGTTTCCGTCAATTTATCGAAAATTGATCATTTTGCATTTTTAAGTTAAAACATATCATCAATCATTGATTATTGTATTTTTGTTCGATTTTTATTCAGTATCATTTTATTGTATACTTGATTTCGGAAGATTAAATTAATTTTAGAAATTAGTTAGTTTTTTGCTTGTTCTTTTTTTTTTAAATCATTTCCCTTATTTATTTACTGTAATTTAAGTTTACATCTTAATTTAATTTCTTTTTATTTTTAGATTTTAATTATTACTTTTTAAAAGAATCAATTTGAGTTTAGTTTAGGTATTTTAATTAGTTTATCAAGCTTGCTAATTTTTACTTTTTAATTTTTGACTATTTAGAATTAGCTTTAATTTCACTTAAAGTTGGATTTAATTTAGTTGTTCATTTAGTTTATATTTTAATTAGTTTATAACAGTTATTGTTTTTGATATTTTTGTTATTTTTACTTTTTATTTACTATTTTTAACTATTAGATTATTTTAATTAATCTGGTTTTATTTGGTTGGGTTGGAATTGTTCTAGTTAGTTTTGGAGTGTACATCATTGATCCAAGTCAAACCAACTCCCCTACACAGTCCAGCCACACAGTCTGCTACTACTGCACCCTCACCACATCAGGCCACTTTGATTTTTCACCAATTTATCAATTTCAAACCTGCAATAAAAAGTCTTCTGCTAAATTCCCAAAAAAAGCAAGACTCTGCATTTTGCACAGAAGGTGGAGAGCAACACTTCATTCATCAGTACCTTGACAAAGAAAAGGAGGTTTTTTTTTCAACGGAACCATTGGGGCTTACAAACGAGGGATAAAAACCAAGAGCAGGATAAAAACACCAGAAAAGGGCATAAGACAGAAAAAGGAACGGGAACACAGAACAGGGGGACCTTTCACCAAAATCTTCAAAAAATGTTTTTTCCTCTACCTTTCTGAAAACCGCAAAACCCCTCCCTCCTTCCATGAACCTCATAAAAAAAAAACACAGCACCCACTTCCATCATCCCTAACCCCAAACTAGAAAACTCCAATCCCTAAACCTTCAACCTTTCCGAAACTCAACCCATCCATCGAACAACCACCAAATCAACTTTATGCCTCCTTCACCACCTTTGTTCGTTCGAACCACCGAAACCCTCAACCTTCACTTGAACACCATTACCACCTCTCAAAGCAAACACCGACGGCGGAAAAGCGAATCGCTGCGAGAAAGAGAGAAGGTGAAGATCTGAGTCGAAGCAAAACACAGAAACAGAAACAGAAAACATCCAGAAAAGTTTTCGAAATAACTCAACACCTAAACCCCTTTTCTTCTTGAGACAACCTTGAAAACCCGTGAACAAAAAACAACACAAAAAAGACAACCATTTCAACACCAGCCATCACAACTCCCTTCACGAAAACCGACGAAAACCTGTGAAAGCTAACAATACCGTTTCGAAAACCACTTCAATCCGCAAGCCATCAACCATCACAAAACCGTTGAAACCGAATCACTTCACCTTCACAAAATTCACCGCAAAACCTCTTCTCCCGAGCCAAAACCGTAACCTCATATTCCGCCGCCCTCACTTCATCACGACCACCATCCTCAAACAACAAAACGCCGAACCTCCTCATTTTCACCGAACCGCTCCACACATCACCACCGTAACCGAACAAACTCGCCGCAAACCACGCTTCACACAGAAAACCTTCATCCGCTTCTTCCTTCCTCTAATCACAGACAACATCACCACCACAACAAACCTCAACCTAATTTTCTTCTTGACTCTTTTCCGCAACATCGAAACCACCACCAAACGCGATAACGTGAACAGAAAAAACCATCCTCTCGAACCGAACACTCCGGCTTACCTTCGTCAGGAACCCTTTACGATACCCATCCGCAAAAACAACAACACATATAGCCACCGCACAACTCTACCTCAAGCCGAACACCGCGTCACAACCCTAACCCCTAAATCGCCGTTGTGGATCCCTTCCGCCAAACCCACCTTCGAACATCACCAAACAAATCCGTTCGAAACACCGTGAACTGAGAGAAAACTCCAGAGTCATCGTTGCTTTCGCTGTCGACGTTGAAATCAAGATAAAAGGAAGGTGAGGCGGAGTCCGCGAGTAGAACGAAACCGAGAGCGAAAGGTTCGTCTTTGTTTGAAGTTGAGTTCCGGGATTGGTTCGCTGTGATTTGTCTCTTCACTCTGACTTTTATGAAAGGACGGTCTGATAATTCATTTGTGTTACCCTTTTGTTTCACTTTTTTTTTTCTTTTCTAAACTTAATCTTTGGTCATGCTTTATGTGGATTTTGGGCTAGGCCCATTTGACTCCTGCCTTTTATTTTAATTTGTATTGTTTTTTTTTTTGTTTTTTTTTTAATAATAAGGATTTGTTATGGTTGTAGTGATGGGCTTCAGGCCCGATGAAATTCACCATGCACACTACCAATTTTCACTAATGCATCCTCCTGTGCTATGATAGCATAGATTTGGGCTTTACATCTTAAGCTCACTGAATTTCTGTTTAAACTACCCGGTTATGCAGCTCACTCATCCCCCTTTTCTCATTTCGTTTATTTTTGGTTAGGTCTTATTTATAATTTTTTTTGTTGTTAAATTAATTTATTAGTTAGTTTAACTAAATTTTGGTAAGGGTTTAGAAATTATTTAGAGTTTGGATTTAAATTTTTTTGTAGCTTTAATTGTTGGTAGTTGTGCGATTCTTGAGGCGGGTTGTGACAATTAAAGGATCATCTCGCATTTTTTGACGACTTCTTTTTGACAATTAGTTTTGTTGATTGTTAATCATGAGACCCGTTTCGAGCTCGATACTTTGATAAAGTTTGACATTTCCTAATTGAGTCTTCTTGCACGTATTAAAGAGGCAACGGACCTTCTCCGTTAGGTATTTCTAAAATTCGATTTTATTTCTCTTGCGCTTTATCTTAATCTTGGTGCCACATTCACGTTTGTTTGATTATCCGTACATCACCCTCGTATCTAAACCTGAAAAAACATCTAAAAACAATTAATCATTCATTTTAAATAACATACGAAAACAGAACTCCGGAGTCTAGCATTCCGCACGTTCTGGATTGGACTGCAACTGGGCTAGCCCCACGCGATGGTTCAATCACCATTCGTATATCAAAAATATTCAATTTATCTTATTAATTAAATTACGAAAACGGAATTCCGGAGTCTAGCATTCCGCGCGTTCTGGATTGGACCGCAACTGGGCTAGCCCAACGCGATGGTTCAATCACCATTCGTATATAAATAATTCAAATCATTTTATTAAATTAAATTACGAAACAGAACTCCGGAGTCTAGCATTCCGCACGTTCTGGATTGGACCGCAACTGGGTTATCCCCACGCGATGGTTCAATCACCATTCGTATATAAAAAATTCAAATCATTTTATTAAATTAAATTACGAAAACAGAACTCCGGAATCTAGCATTCCGCACGTTCTGGATTGGACCGCAACTGGGCTAGCCCCACGCGATGGTTCAATCACCATTCGTATATAAAAAATTCAAATAATTTTATTAAATTAAATTACGAAAACAGAACTCTGGAGTCTAGCATTCCGCACGTTCTGGATTGGACCGCAACTGGGCTAGCCCCACGCGATGGCTCAATCACCATTCGTATTCAAAACAATTCAATAATCTTAAAGGATCAGGCATGATTCATCTCCATAGGAAAGTTGTTCCTCCTATCCCCACAAACACAAACAAAAATCTTACAAACAATTACTTTCCAAGGAAGAACGTGGCATTGCTTGTCGATACTTATATCCAAGTTTAAAGCTTCTTCCGATTTTATTTATTCTCAAAGAAATAATGTGGCATTGCTTGTCGATCTTATATCCAAGTTTAAAGCTTCTTTCGATTTCTCATCTCTCAAACGTTTGTGGTGGAATAGGCGAGATACTTCTCTTAAAGATGACGACTTGTCTCTTTCTTTCAAATACAATTTAAAACTTACCAACCAATACAAGCTATTTTCCATAATCAGCGAGTAACTGAACTCCGGAGTCTAGCATTCCGCACGTTCTTGAATGCAACCGCTCCTGGGCTAGCCCCACGCGACGTGTTTCATTCGCCCTCTCGTTTTAAAACACCCTTAACAAAGATCAAATATCTTTTCTCAAAACGAACGTTGTTTAAATCTTTCTGTCTCGCAAACAAGCTAGCACTTCAGCCTCCCGTCGTGAGCAGATAAGCTAACGCTTAGCAGTAGAATGCATTTCCAAACAATCGTTCAATAAAAATCACAAATCGTAGTAGCACGAACTACGAAGCTCTGACTTTCCCATTGCACAGGGGAATACGTAGGCACGGGGATTTTAATCCTTCGCGAGCACAATAATAAAAAACTTAACCTTTCTCCGCAATAAATAATAATTTTCTTTTCCCTTTAATAAGCAACCTTAATCAGTAAAAGAAGACAATAATACAAGTTAACATTTAAAGCGCAAACTAGACTAAGAGGTTCCCGTTGAGTACAACGGACGTGAGGGGTGCCTAATACCTTCCCCTTGCGTAACTGACTCCCGAACTTAGATTAGTGGTTTCGTTGACCATTCTTATCTTTTATTTAGGTTGTGTCTATATCTTCCTTTTCTCTCGTAGAATAAATAGAATTAGGTGGCGACTCTGTTGTTTATTTTAGGATCGTATATTTTTCGAGGTGCGACAGTTGGCGACTCTGTTGGGGACTAGTGCCTTGTGCATAAGAGAGTTGAGCCTAGTTTAGGATAGTTTGCGTTTGTTTGCTGACTTGTTTGATTGTCTTCTTTATTTGCTGTTGGTATTCTATCTATTGCTTCCTTCTTTATTGTTTGCTCATTATATCTGCCTGTTGGGTCTCGGGATATCACGGGTTTGAATTTGTACTTGAGTTCTGAAAAAATAAGAGGGAACACCTAAGTTAGAATTGGATGTTATTAGTGTTAGTCTCCAAGGACTCGCTCCTTGCATGCCTAACATGAAAGCTCCCCCAGATAGTTAGACTTTTCGTAGATCTTGTCGCAACGCAGCTAGCCTGTCGCGTGACCTGATTCACGAAAGGCCTGTGATTCTGGGACCCCCTAGAACCTGTTTCAATTTTGGTAGTTGTGTAATGTTAGGCTCCAAGGACTCGCTCCTTGCACGCCTAGCATGAGAACTCCACTTAAGGTAGACCTTATCGTTATTATCGTCACAATGCAGCTAGCCTGCGGCGGGGCGTTAGTACGATAAACGTCTGTGACCTTGAGTATCCTTATACCATCACCATAGAAGCTACCCTGTGAGTGGGCTTTATGGGTAAAGAATTTAGAACTCTCCACTTAAGGCTTACCAGTTAGGAGATTCCAAGCTGCTCTTGTACCTTGGATCCAACACCTTGCCTTTATATCCAATTCTGGAGCTGTTTATGTTTGTGATTTTGAGCATTCTGAGCTTTGCTTTCATTCGCATACCATTTGCATTTGCATTTGCATTTGCATTGCATATCATCTTCCAACAATCCAACTCACACGTGTCTTATTCATCGTCAGTCAACTGTACTCGACCAGTCACAAGAGAAAGATGGACCAACTTGAGCAGGAAAATAGGGAGCTTAGAAGTGAAGTCACGACTTTGAGAAATCATATGGGAATATTCTCGACTACAATGAAGACCATAGTAGACAACCTCGTGCAGGAGAACATTGAACTCCAAGAAGAGATGCACATCTTGAAGATTGATAGAGGGCGACTGATTTCTTTAGCCAAAGATCTGGTCATTTCTCAGCGTCGGTCAAATTCTACCTCTACTCGTCAGCGACGTCAGAATCAGCGGAGGTCTCCAAACATTGAAACCAATTCTTCTCATTTTTCTGTCTGAACCATCAATTTCACCTTGCTCTAGATTCCTTCTCTTTTTTAGTGTACTTCAAGTTCTTGTCATATTGGACTGCATATGAGGTTATAGCTTCCTTGAAATTAGATTTGATAATAAAGTACATTCCAACCTCCCATTTGTAATTGGACATGTCTTTTTGTAACTTGAACATGTGGTACTTTTTTCTCCTAACTCCACTATTATCATCACTATCACACTCACTTTATAAATCCTCATTTTCATTATCTCTACCTTTAAACTCATCTTTGTTTTCCTCCCACTTTTCTTTACCTTTTTTTATTTTCCCCTCTTGGTCATCATCTTCATTCACATAGTTAATTAAATTATCCCGTTTATCCTCATCCAAATCATCATGATACTCATCTGATTCATCATCAAATTCTACATCCATTGCACTGTCATAATTGAAGCTTTCATCCTCAATATTATCATAACTAAGAGCATTATTAACCTCACAACCACCCTGTTCATTATCATCATTTCCATCAATTTCCATTACCTCTTTTTCCCTAACAACATTTTCACTAACAACATTTTCCCTTACACTATTCTTACCACTACCCTCACCTTCCATCAACTCAGTATCCTTCAAACCCCCATTCATTGCTTCCTCACACATTGCAATAAGGACTTCTTCATTCCCATCCATAATTTCATTTTTCTCTACTACTATTTCATCAAGATGACCATCATATTAATCAGGTTGTGACAATGTGTGTTGAATATAGATGTCAACACTAACATGCATCTTATAGAGATCAACAATTTATGGCACCTTTGTCATCAACCAACAAGTTCATCCCAAATATTGGATCCCTATAATATATCTTCTCAATCGAATTGTAACCTAAATCCTTAGAACATCATAATAATTCAAAATAACTCCATCTATCAGCATCTATTCTCAACTCACCAACCTTACCTCCTTCGCACACACTTAATTTGTCATCAACAAATTCACCATTGTGGTGGATTTTCAGGTTCAAATGTTCATCCATTTCAACCTATGTCATGTATCCTAAGAAGAAGTGCATAAAAAAGATGGATTTCAGATACTTTGTTGATAACCCTAAAATTATAAAATCCCTAAAATGAACAAAGTAAAATATTTAAACTTAAATCACTAGAAGCCATACATGGTTGTCTTCGATTTCAACTTGACGAATATAGGTTGCGTCAAATTGCAGCAAAATCACCTTCAAGATGTAACAATGGTTGTGTTAGGGTTACACTTCCATTACTTCGTTGCTTTCTGAGAATAATGACTTCGTTTCATTTCTCTTTTCTTTTTTAAGTTTACACATTCCACATGGCATGAATAATCAAACATCAGCCGCACGTGTGCGCCAATTGTACAATCCCATTGACTTTGATTAATAGTGTTGACGGCAAGGACGAGCGTGACACCACTTTAAAACTTAAGGGACCACTTTGAAACTTTTTAAAATTAAGGGACCAAATTGGACCCCGAGGTAAACTTAAGGGACCAAAAAGAATATTTTGCATTTCTTTTATTACTTATAAATTATCAAGCATAAGTTTTACAATGCATATATATTTTTTCAAATATAATTATTGGTTTTATTAATTGTAGAAACCTAAGTCTAAATCAAATTTGAAAGATCTAATTTCTTTATTTAAAAAGATATATATATCTTACTTTTTAAATTATACTTTACATCATTTGTATATTTTGTTAACACAATTTTAATATATTTTTAACTTGATCTAAATTGTAAGAGAGTTTTTAGATATTAAACGATAAATTTTATTCAAATTAAATACTACAATTTTATGATTTTTTTTTTAAAATTTTTTTTTGTAGAATAAATGTATTAATTAAGTTAATATTTTATTTAGAATTTAAAAATTATATTTAGTGGATGACCCACAAAGCCAATTCAACTCAATTCATTGATGAGCGAGTTGATTTGGTTCGGGTTTAGTTTTATAAGTACTGATTGAACACTCGACTCAAACCAAATAATATTGATTAGATCAAATATTAGATTTAATCAAATTAAATCCAACCATCCTAACGTATACTTCTAATTGTGGGTATGTTTGCCCATACTTAGGATCATCCCTAACTATCATCAATATGAGGAAATCATTCTACCATATTATACGAATAATATAAATTTTTAAGTCTGATTTGGAGTGTTACATAATCGTTATTTATTAATAGTATAAGTCTGTAAGATTTACATGGGTAGTGTATCAATTTTTTTCTCTTTTAAATAAAATATTTTAATTTTATTATTTTAAATAATTGAATTTTTTATAAAAACTTCTTTTAATATAATAAAATCACACATTTGTTTAAAAAAAAAACTGTAAGAAACTATTTAACCTGATATTTCAAAACGCCATTAATTGGAAATTGGTTGTGTGCATTTGTCAATGAGATATTGACAGTTGAGTGAAGTATTTTTTATTTGACAATGACCTATTACATCTTCTACGACACACAATGAGTCATTTGTAAGCCAGGCATGTATGTTTCAAAATAAGATGGATTATTTCAAGAAAACTTACTTACAGAAGAGGTGAAAATGTACCGGGAGTTTAACAAATATTGGTGATAATTTGTGCATGAAAAATAAAACCGACATTATATTAGATAAATGTTGTGAAAAGAATTAACTATTTGTTGGATTTCCAAATATATTATTAATTTATCACAGTATATATCCAGTCCAGTGTACACTTTATCATTGAGAAGATGAAGAAAATATTGATTTTATTTTATTTGTCTAACTATATCATATCAATATCAATTAAATTGATAGCCAAATATATTGGAGACAAACATTTCTCCCCTATATAAATTGTTAAAATCTGATTGGCCTAACTAAATTCTATAAAATTAGTTTGTAAGGTGAGAATTATTCTTATTTATAAAGATATGTTCGATCATATATTATCCGATGTAGAATATTTAATACATTTCTTCACGACTGAATATCTAAAAGGTAAAAATAAATGATGGATGGTTCGATACCGAAAATCTTACGTCCAAGACTGAACATCTAGAGCGTGAAAATAAATAGTGGATATTCTAATAGCGGAAACATAATAACAGACGATCCACTGAATCTTAAACGAAACTCTCATATCATGTTCAGATATGTAGTTGAGACTAACTCAACCATATAAAACCGACTTGTAGGGTGATGATTGCCCCTCATAAAGACATGTTCAAATTATATATTATCTGATGTGAGACTCTTAATATACCCCCTTCACGTCCGGAACTGGACATCTAGAACGTGAAAATAAATGATGGGTGATTTGATAGCGAAAACTTTATGCCCAAAATTGAACATCTAATTCATCTAATAGAAAATGACTCATTGAATTTTAAACTAAACTCTGATACCATATTAAGAAATGTGATTTGATTTAACTCAATCCTATAAAATCAACTTGTAGGGTGAGAATTGCGCTCACTTATAAACACTTTTAACATTGATTTATAATAATTTAAAACTATACCAATTAGTATAATGTAATTATTCTCACTATTATTTAGAAATTATGTGAATGAAATAGGAAAATATATATAATTAATGTAGGAGTATCATTTTACACGGCAAAAAGATAATTGTAAGGCATATAGATGGATAAAGATGTGAGAGTTTACAAGCTATACGCATCGAAAAGCTTAAGACAATATCTATATATCATATATGAAATACCTTATGATAGTAAAAGTGCTCTAATTATGGACTCACATTGATTCTTCTTATGGATAAAAAAATGACCTCCTTCAGGAAGCTCATGATAATGAATCCAAGGAAGTTTCTGTGAGATGTAGCGGTTCACTGTATACGGAATCATCCTATCTTTAAGACCTTGCCAAATATGCACTGAACCATCACTCTCATGAAATGGATTTCTTATCTCTGTTGGGCCAAACTCCCACTTGCCAAAACCAGCAATTATGTCACGGTATAATGATTCATACTCACCTTGCTGAGTTATTTTTTCCTGAATCAAGGTTAGAAAAACACTTACATCATTTGCAAATAGAAATATATCAGTGTCAAAAACAGAATGCCTTAAGATAAGCTACCTGGCCAGGGTATGGGGCTTCTGAGAGGCTTTTAAGGATCTCAACATCCTCGGAAGGGAACGTTTCCGTATTTGTGACACTCAATGAAGTGAACCAATTTTGAGTCATCCACCAATAGAATAACCAAGGAGTGTAATGCGCAACTCGAAATGTCCATTGGTCTGATTGAGGAAGCATTTGAAATGCCTCTGTTGATAGATTAACAGGAAAAGAAGGCCACCAATAGTTTACAAATGGAACTACCAAAGCTGCTCCCAATAATCTGTGTGGAATGTATTTTAAGCACCCCCAAACCGGGTAAGCTCCTATTGACATTCCAATGATATAGAATTTTTTCCCAATCTGCAATTTATCTGCTAGTTCTTCAATATCATATGCTTCACTCTTCACTGAACGTGATGGATATGGATCACTCTCACCATAACCTGCTCTGTCGAAGTAGAGGAAATATATTCCAAGATCATCAATAAGCTCCTACATCAAAGCAAAAACATAATGGTATCACTATCACTATCAATTATAAAACCAATTCACACTTCAATAAATTGAAGCACATTCACAGTGAGATTATCTACTAACATAAGCACTTTTGTGAGACTATTTACGAGAAGATATGAAAACAACTTATAACTTGTCTATAAGCTAGTTTTAACTTATTTCCATAAGTTCTCCGGGATGTATTAAAGCAGACATGAGAGTAAAGAAAAGAAGCAAGTTGTTACTTGAGAAACTGGCAAATGTGTATCCTTGGAATTAGCAAATCCATGAACGACAATGATCTTGTACCTAGCTTCTTCCTTTGAAAAACCAAACTCCCGGTAGGCCAAAAGTCTCCCATCACCAAGTTTCACTCTGGGTGAAGTAACTGCAGGACCATTAATGGATCCACATATTTTTGGTGGAGGAGGCTTTATGATCATATACACCCATCCTATGAGAATCACCACCGCTGCCGCTGCTATCCGATTAATCATTACTGAAAAATCATCATCATCAAGAAAACTATGTAAAATTGTAAATACAGTGTATAATTATAGAATTTATCATATATCTGTGTATAGTAGAAACAGAAAGTAATAATATTAATAGGAACATGTTCAGATTCAAACATACCAGAAAACTCAACCTGGTTTGTAAACTATTTCAGAGTTATAAAAGCAAAGAGAGTATACCTTGTTAGCGACTCTAAGTAACTGCAATTGCAATGAAAAGCTATTCTTTAACTCTGGCTCTGCTGTTGGAATTGAGAGAGATAGAATGTAGGTGGAGTTCAGATCAGAGTATAAACTTGAAGACAGGTATAATATGAGAGAGAATGAGTGAAGGACAAGATAGAATGGAACCCGCAAAAACTTGGATGTATGTTTCACCAGTTTAGGGAAACGGTCCCACATAAAGTGGTCGGTGGGGCCATCATAAATTCCATTAGATAGTAAAAAGTGGATTTGGATTGCATGCAGTCAAAACTAGAAACACTTAGGATAGATATGGCCGTCTGATTAAAATCAAACGATCTAGATAAAAAGCAGTTTAACCAAAAAGAATTTTAAAAAAATTCTAACCGTCTGATTTTAACAGAGATCATCTCTGTATTGACTGCAGTCTGCAGGACTACATGCAGTTTTGATGTTACTTTTTGTGTGAACTAGCATTACTGTAGGGTGTGATTGGTTGGGTTGGGAGAAGCAATTGAAAAGAAAGAAACACGTAAAAAAGAGTAAAAGAAGGAAAAAAAAAACAAAAAAAGAGAAATACAACTAATTAAAACCTGTTCGATATACAAGAAGATATCATATGGTGTCTTAAATCATGAAGCTTACTGTAATTGCAATAATATTTAAGGTTATATTTGGATATGGTAAAATAAAGAGTGGAATGGAGAAGAATACGGTGAAGTGAAATATAATAAAGATATAATTTTATTGTTCCGATATTTTACGACGGAACATAACAATTTTATTATTTCGTCCAAATTGAAGGGTACAAAAAGTAATGGAATTAAATGAAATGCATTTTATTTGTTTTCGTTTCATTCTATTCCTTTTTATTTAATCCAAACAATGGAATTGAAGTATATCTCATTTCATCTCATTCTATCAATCCAAACATACCCTAAATTGCAGTCTGTAATTTAAACGGTTTTAAATTGCAGTACACAATTTAAAAGGTAAACAAGAAGAGACAATTATTTTATGGTTTTAAATTGCAGTATGCAACCGCATCTGACAGCAATTACGGCGTAATTTAAACCTATGAAGCACAAACAAATGTCAGAAAAATCAAACAAGTGTCCCCAATTAAATAATTTATTTTCTTTGCGTCGACACTTTTTAAATTTGTATCTGTCACCTGTTTGACATTCGTATAACACGTGTCAGACAATTTAGACAAGTGTTTAAAAAAGAATTTATTTTTTCTTTGTTTCAACACACCTTATACATTTTTAAGGCAAATTTTACACATATCTAAAAGAATTAAGCATGTATTGAAGCAATGTTATCAATACAAAATTAATGACAATAATTTTGATCAAGATATTTTTAACTCATTTAATAATAAATGAATAAATGAAGTTCAAATACTATCGTAGGTAGAGGTGTATGTGCCCAATGTTTTTTATATTATTTGTGTCAGAGTGTTTGTATTGTGTCGTGTCCTAGTGTCCGTGTCGGAGTCTGTGCTTCATAGATTTAAACTATATGTCTGATCGCTATTAGAATTCACATCAAACAATTTTGTTCGCTCATATTTCTTCAAGCATTTTCATCAAACATACTCGATCTCCTCCTCGAAGGAGAAGATGCTCACCGGACGATCGGGATCAGAGCAAGAAATCCCGTTACGATGAAGATCGTCGTCCCCATCGACGTTGCAGGAGTCCTCGTCGGAGCAGATCTCCGTATCCTTCGTCCGGAAGTAGCAACGACGAAGATCATCATGGACCACTCACTCGCGAAATTATGGAGACCTGCATCCTTCGCGGCCTTGAGAAAACTCTGCCACTGGCCACCTACGATGGGACCACCGATCCCGATGATCACATAGAGAACCTCGAAGCCATGCCCCACTATCACAACATGGAGGGGCCCATCAAATGCAAGTTTTCCCTATTATCTTACGAAAAGGCACGATGTCATGTTACAAACACCTCCCAGCGGGATCTATCACCTCGTGGACAGTCTTGAAGAACCAATTCACCAGGCATTTCACTGCGTCCAGACGTCATCCAAAGTTTGAGGCCACCCTCGAAGGGATCATACAGGACAAAGAAGAACCTCTACGGGACTACATCGACAGATTCAACAAAGAAGTCGTGGAAGTGCACACTACAGACCGCATGAAGTGGTATATCCTGAAGAAGGGCTTGCGTCCTAACAGCGAGTTCCGAAGAGCTGTGGGCGTCGAGCCTCCTTAATCCCTCTCTGAGTTTCTCCACAAGGCTCAAGCTTATATCCAATATGAGGAAAAGGAGGCCACGTACAAGACACGAGATTTGAGGAATCAAGAGAATGCGAGATCTCATAAGCAGAAATACAAAAACGAGGTTCCTCGACGCAAAAAATGAAAGGACGATCGTCCTCGCGAGAGAAGAGGGTCAGCGAGTCGCTTCTCAGAATATACCCTTCTAACTGCTCCCCGCGAGAAAATTATTATTGAATGCATCAACATCGAGTTCAGACAGGGAGGCGTTTGTTTTTCCAAACCAGCTACTTCTAATGCCAATACCGACAAAAGCAAATATTTTTGGTTCCACCGTAGTCACAGATATGTCACCGAGGACTGCATCCATCTCAGAGACGCGATTGAGATCCTCATCAAGGAAGGGCACCTCAAGAAGTACGTCAAGAACGGAGCTCCTCAACAGGCAGAGGCGAAGAGAGTCGACAAAGTCTCTGAAGAAGCTGCTCCCATGCAAGTCGCCTTGTCAGTTACCAGACCCGAGGATTTCTTCATTCCTCGACACCTTAGAGAGACAGGATACTCCGCGACGCACATCCCCTGGGAAACATTCCCGCCAGCCATGCTCATCTCGGGTGGAGGCTACAACAAAATGACTGTCGGGTCTGTTACAAGAAGATTCGAGCATTTGGTTGATTCGATGCCAAATCATATCTCTTCTCTCGAGAAAGTCAAGGGGAAGTCCCAACCGATTACTTTTTACATGAAGGAACTCCCCGATGGTTCTCCAAACTCTCACAAACCGTTTTGCACCCTTTTCCCGCAAGGGAGTTCGACGTCATAACCTTCGGGGACAACCTTGACAGAGGAGTCCGCGTCGGTACAGGTCTGCCCGACGATGTGAAGGAACATCTAAACCAATGTCTGCGCAACAACGCATACCTCTTTGCCTGGAGTGTCGTTGATATGCCCGGTATTTCTCGAGATTGCATGTCATGAGCTCGCTATCAACCCATCAACATGCGCAATTGCCCAGCATAGGCTCAAGCAGTCCGAAGAAATACCTTTAGCTGCTGAAAAATTAGTTAAGGACCTCCTAGAGGCAAATTTTGTAACTGAGTCCAGGTATACAACTTGGATCTCGAACACTGTACTCGTGAAAAAATCTAATGGAAAATGGCACCTCTGTATTGACTACACTGATCTCAATCGGGCTTGCCCGAAAAACTCTTACCCTCTGCCCAACATAGACAAATTGGTAGACAATTTCATAGGTTTTAAATTGTTATCCTTCATGGACGTGTATTCCGGGTACAATCAGATACCCATGGCCGACAAAGATAAAAGGCACACCGTGTTCATAACCCCGACGGAAACTTATTACACTACAAGAAAATAATCATTTTGCGACACTTAGATTGCGACAGTTGAGGTACAACTGTCGTAATATACCATTTTATGAATTTTTGTGACAGTTCACACGACAGTTTTCACAACTGTCGCAATCATTTGGTTGGTTTTTAGGCTACCAAATATTTCCCGTACAAAAGTAATTAAATTTATATAACCATACAAAATGCTTCTATTTAATTTTGAATTTAAAATAATAACTAATTTTTTATATTTTAATATTTAACCCAAAACGTTCAATACATTATAAATATACATTTCACTCAACATTATATATTTCTTATAAAACAAACATCTAATAGTTTCTTATTTTAAGAATAATTATAATATAATTTTAATAGTTTATTTTTTTATTTATAATTTATAAAATGCTTATTTAAGTAAACATAAAAATATTATAATTGATAATCAAATTTTTTTAGTTATAGAAGTAAAGTGTGTAGAAAAATATTCTTAAAAAAATAAACTATTTTATAATCCAAACAAAAAATGTTAATTTAAAAATAATATATTAATTGATAATTATATAAAACCTTATTGGTGAAAAGTACAAATGACACTTCATATTCATATTCTTCGACGGTTATGAATCTGACCTCGCTGAAATTCTACAACCGTTCTCCACCATCTGTCGTGTTCTTCTTTACTAATCTTTCAATTCACGTGGCTATGGTTTATAATTTCTATCGCTTATAATTTTTACCGCGCTTTCATTTTCTTTCAGAACCGTAAACCCTTGTCAATTTTCCATCCAATTTGAAACCCTTGTCATTCTTCTCCCACGTTTTCTCTGAAGAAATTTGTTTGGATTGGGGATTTAGGGTTTATTATTTTTAATGCACATAGAATCATTTATCGATTTTGTGTGTTTTGATTTTGGAATTTAGGTTTTGTCTCCTTTATGTTTGGATTGGTAATTTAGGTTTTGCAGACGGAGAGCAAGATCGTAAGTGTTTGTATCTATAATTTAGAGTTTTAGTTTTCTTAGATGACAATGATTTTCTTTTTCCAGGTCAATAAGAATTCTAAGGAACCTTTTTTGATGACGGGATGAAAAGTTGCAAACGGAAGCGACAATATGCTTGTAACCGCTGTCGGTATTAATACTGAATGGGGGCTTCTGATGACTAGCATTTCAGAAGACACCGGTGAAGAAACACCTTTGCATATGTCTCCTTTTTTACACTTGGTTTCATTGTTGTTCCTTTTTTTTTATAGTATGTTGATATATGATTTCTCAAAATAGGTTTGCTTGAACGGTATCGCTCCCTTCATTGGTATTGCTAGACTCGTTGTGGCTATAGTTGTTTTAGTTGTTCTACTCTCCAGGTTTCCATCTACTTCTTTGTAATATTTGGTATATAACCTTTTTTTTACTGCACATGTATCTGACATGGTAATCGTTTATGCATAGATATTTCTTTGGGCACACTAAGAATCCATATGGAAGAGTTCAATTTAAGATAGCCCCTATTGCGATATGTGCATGATCAATATATGATATATAGATAAATGCTCAACATGGTACCCAACATGATCTTGACATATTAGAGCAAGATTCCTAGCATGATCAATCACATATTTTCCTTAGACATGAAAAGGTGAATTTCATTATTCTCATGCCATGCTTGATGATTTACTATTTCCCCTGACCAAACTATGATTTACCTAGAGAAACACATATAACTATTTCAAAATCTTTGACAAAGTGCAGATTGATTTTGATTCCATCTATTTCAGAATCTGGTGAGAATTCATGTCCATGAACTAACTTGTTTCTTATTTATTGTTGTGTCTAAAGGTCTCTTCAAAGAAGAAGCAAAATTAAAAACATAAAACATCAACTCTCACCAAGTCTTCCTACAAATACAATACAGGTAGGCATTGTGAACTATATATCCTTTCTTGTTCTAGCTTAACATCTTTAAAATGAATCTTTTGTATTTATCAAGCAGAGAAGGTTACTAAAAGAAAGGGAAAAAACAAAGAGAAGTCAAACCCTAGTGATGAGCATTGTTGTTGTGTTTATCCAACCTATTAATGATATGATTTTAATCTTAATTATGCCTTCTCTAGTTAAGGTTTCTTGTTGTTCAAAAGTATAACATTTTCTTCTCTTTTGCATGCGACATTTATCGACATTCTGAAGTTACTTGGCATGCATAATTTTCCATTGCTACCTTTTTGTTCTTGGTTTAAGATCAAAGTAACTTTATGGCTTTAAGAGCAATGTCTCTTTACTTATCAGTAACTGAGAATTTCAGAGATAGAAGGAAATTTTACAATTCATGAAAATAATAATGAGAGTTTATTTAGCCTAATTTTATGACCAACACAATTGTTGATCATTGTTCAGGGAAGCAATTTGATATGGATGTTGCTTCAAGAAAGGCATCTTTAAAGACTATGATTCAGGAAGAGAGCTAACAAAACTAGTTGAAGAAGATGAAGAAGGGATACTGAAAATGATGAGACTCATACCAGTGACAAAGGTATTCAAGCATGACCGATGACTTGAAGTTAATCCAAGTATACAATTTGACTACTTATATATTTTTTGTACATTTTTGTAGAGCAGACGTTGGTGTAACTTGTTAATCTTAACATCCATAGAATCTATATGAGACATAAGTCAATATTTTAATATCATATTAATTAGTTTCATTAGGCTTCCTTGATGTTAAGTTGTGATATACCTTAGTATCAACTAGCCCTACAATGATAGGAAATATAGAAATAGATTCCTTTCATGAATTTGCTGGATTTATGCTATGGATAAGGCTAATAGTAATAATGGATAAGGCTATGAATTTCTTTGTTGATACAAAGGCTAATAGTAATAATTGTTATTAATGTAGGATGCATTATGGAGTGTAGTCCATGTGGCTCTGCAAGATACCCTTATTTTATGAAATAATTTGTTTTGTTACAAGAATAATGTATATTAATATAACGTGTGTTGTATGTTACATTTTAGGAAGCAAAATAATGTATGTTACAAGAATAATGGATCTTACAAGAATAATGTTACATTAATATAATGCATTGTGGATATTCCAACTAAGATGTTTACAGTGAATTATTTAATGAGAATGATAGTGTATAACCCTGCATTTTTTTATATATTTATGACAGATCCAATTCGGTGAATCTTATGTATTATGAGGTTACAGTTGCAACTAGTGAGGTAAGTATTCTAATGTTGGGTAAGACACTCCTTGATTTCTATTGATTCATATCTGTTCTTTAATCAAATTAATTATAATAACAGGGTTATAATCTTTGACATCATGTGTTATTAATTTACTAAGTATCTCTGTTGGGGAGATTGAAAATGGATCTGAATCCAAAGACCATAGTGGTAAGGACCTCAATGTTTTAATATTATCTCCAAAAAATTTAAGTTTTTATCCCTCATTATTATAATAATTTTCCTATTGTGTTAATTTTTTTTCTTAAAAATATATTTGATCTGTCGGGTCTAAATCGTTGTCATCGAATGAAGTTTTTTTAAACATGTCGGGTCTTTAGACTACAAAAGAATGCTTCCAATTTTCTTGGAAGTTATGAAGTCTAATTCCTGTAAGTATTAATTCTTATTGTATTGAAAGATATGGCTTTGTAAAAAAAGTTAAATTTCAGTTTTTTGTAATTGACATTTATAACTAAACTTACTACTTTTAGGTTCTTCAAATAATGATCATCACCCAAAAGTTCATAAGCTTTTGGATCATACTCCAGATGTTCCAATTGCAGACTCAAAATTGTTTGTAAATATGATAAGTGCTTCAAATGACTATGTTCCTATGGGTGATGGTATATGTGATTCTGGTGCTCAGAAAGAAACAGAGATGCAAGCTTATGATTCAAATAGTGATAGATTTTAATTATAAAAATATTCTTCAATGTATTTGATTTCTTATTTGAATGTAATTGTAATATGATAAGCTTCTAATATATAAAGTGATATGGTGTTTTGTATAAATGTAATATGATATATATATATATATATATATATATATATATATATATATATATATATATATATATATATATATATATATATATATATATATATATGTTTAGACGAATGAATAATATGTTATTTTCTGTCCCATTTTGTATATACTTTTACAAACATTTTTTTTAATCTTAAAAATAAGTTACCTGCGGATTTACCTGTGGAAAGGAAATTTTCTACGGATTTACCTGCAGTGGAATAGAACATTGCGACGGTTGGAATCGTCGTAATCAATAATAAAAACAAAAAACAAATGGAAAGTTATGACGGTTACAACCCTCGTAATATGCAGATTAAGTCAGTTCCTATCTATCGTGAGAGATAACGATGGTTGGTGTGACGGTTTTGACAACCGATGCAATATGCCCTCGCGACGCACGTTTCTATGACAGTGATGTAACCGTCGTGACTTGCAAATTACAAAGGTTTTAACCGTCGTAACATGCCAAAATAACCTTCGTAATCTACCAATTTTCTTGTAGTGTTACTACAACGTAATGCCCTTCGGATTAAAGAACGCAGGAGCCACATATCAATGCATGATGAATAATGTCTTCCAATAATAGATTGGGGACATGCTTGAAATTTACATGGAAAACATGATCATCAAGTCCACCCAAGAGTCTGATCACACTTCTCATCTCCAAAATGTATTCGACCAGGCAAGGAAGTGCATGATGCACTTTAATAGTGACACATGGACCTATGGTGTGATGACAAGAAAATTCTTCAGTTTCTATCTAACAGAAAGAGGAATCGAGGATAGCCCCAACAAATGCCGCGCTTTCTCAGAAATTCCTACGCCTAACTCGAAGAAATCGATCCAGTCCTTAAACGGTATGCTCACCTCGTTACCTCGCTTTGTGGGAAAATTTGTTCAACATGCATCACCCTTCTTTAAATTACTGCGCAAAGAAGCGACATTTGAATGGAAAAAAGAAAGCGAGCAGGCCTTGCAACATCTCAAAAGAGCACTATCAGAGCCCCCGATTCTGTCCAGGCCGACGATCGGAGAGATTCTTTACTTGTATCTATCTGTCAACACTGAAGCCATCAGCGCAACTCTCATAAGAGAAGACCCAGACGCGCAAATGCCCATGTATTTCACGAGTAAACCCTTACAAGGGCCGAAACTTAGGTACAATAAAATATAGAAGGTCGCCCCCGCGCTCGTAAACGCTTCCAGGAGACTACGTCACTATTTCTTGGCACACACCATGGTCATACGAACCGACCAACCCATCAAGCAAATGTTATCCCGTCCAGATATGGCCAGAATAATGCTAAGGTGGTCTCTAGAACTGTCTGAATTTGACATACATTAGGAAAGCATGAAAGATCTAAAATCTCAAGCCCTGGACGACTTCATGGCCGAGATGACCCCAACATAAGTTGCGTCAGAAAGCACCCATAAGTGGGTCATCTACGTCGATGGAGCATCTGGTCCATCTGGACGTGGAGCGAGGATCATCCTCGAAAATGAAGAAGGCCTCGTGATCAAAGTATCTCTACTCCTTTCTTTCCCGACATCTAACAACCAAGCTGAGTATGAAGCCTTCCTTGCAGGAATCTACCTAGCTAAGGACATGGGTGCCCAAGAAATCAGGATCTACACCGATTCCTAGCTAGTCGCATCACAAGTCAAAGGAGAATACCAGGAGAAAAACGACCATTTGGTCGAATACCTGGCACTAGTACAACAAATTCTAGCATAATTCAAGGCTTGGGACATCCAATACATCCCCCGCGAGCGTAATTCACGGGCAGATGTCCTGTCGAAATTAGCAAGTACGCGGAAGAAAGGCGGGAACAAGTTCGTAATCCAGGAAACACTTCCCCTCCCTAGCATCGAAAAGCTCGACAATATCATCGACGTCAATGTCATAGGAGACAATAATTGCTGGATAACCCCATTATTTCACTACTTGACAACCGACAAGATGCTCGTAGAAAAGAAGAAAGCCAGCGCCACCAAACATCGTGCATCCTCCTACGTCTTAGTGGACGGCAAGCTGTACCACCGAGGGTTCCCCTCCTAAAATGCCTCAAGGAAGAAAACGCATTAGGCATCTTGCACGAAATACACGAAAGAATAAACACACAACACTTAGGCGGCAGGTCCTTGGCCCGAAAGGCCTTAAGATCAGGATACTACTTGCCAACCAAGCAAAACGATGCCAAAGAACACATAAAGAAATGCGACAAGTGCCAATGCCACGAGGATATGCACCTTGCACCCCGGACACACTCAAAACAATGTCATCACCATGTTCGTTTGCACAATGGGGCATGGACATCCTCGGACCCTTCACGACGGGTTCTTTCCAAAACAAATATCTGATCATGATCGTGGACTACTTCACTAAATGAATATAAGCTGAGGCCCTGGCCAGGATCACTATATTTAACATTTTGCGGTTTTACAAGAGGAACATCCTGGCCAAATTCGGTGTACCTAATCCCTTATCACAGACAACGGTACTCAGTTCACAGACAAGAATTTTCAAGACTTCGTCGCCAAGACAAGCATCAAGAAACACTTCGCGCCAGTCAAGCCTCCCCAGACCAACAGGAAGGTCAAAGCTGCCAACAGAGTCACTTTACAGGGCCTAAGACGAAGACTTGGCGAGGCAAGGAAAAGATGGGTCGAAGAACTCCATAGTGTACTCTGGGCCTTCCAGACCACGCCACATTCGACCACCGAGGAGACTCCATTTCAGATGACGTATGGTACAAAAGAAGTCATCCCCGTAGAGATCAGAGAACCCTCTCGACGTACAAAATCCCCTTTAAAGGAAGAACTCAATGATGAGGCGCTCGACTTGGTTGAGGAAATCCGTTCAGGGACAGCTCTCCACAAAGAGTCCCTAAAACAAAAGATCGCCTTGCGATACGATAACCAAATAGTCAAACGAGAATTCCAAGTAGGCAACTTTGTCCTGCGCAGAAACTCGAAAGATTCACGTAAAGGCAAGCTCGCGGCCAACTAGGAGGGCCCATATCACGTTAAGTAAAAAATGGGCACATGAGCATACTACCTC
Source organism: Lathyrus aphaca (assembly GCA_963966055.1). Lineage (NCBI taxonomy): Eukaryota > Viridiplantae > Streptophyta > Magnoliopsida > Fabales > Fabaceae > Lathyrus > Lathyrus aphaca. The sequence goes on along the minus strand of OZ014519.1, from coordinate 678,690,008 downwards.
GAAGAACTGAGTGGAGAACCATTTGCTCGACCATGGAACACGGAAAAGCTAAAACAATATTACCGCTAAATCCAGCCAGAGCGCCCCTAGATGTTTATTTATTTTACTGTTATTTGTTTATATTGTTGATATTTTTAGCTTTATTTTTTATTTATTCATTCGTCATAATCAAAATCACATATGATAACATCAAACTACTAGAAGAAGCTCATTGAGATGAAAAGGCTCCCCCTTAAAAGGGCAAGAAGATAAAAGATTGAAGCATTGGCGAGAGTGCCCCCAGATGTTTATTTATTTTACTGTTATTTGTTTATATTGCTGATATTTTTGGTAAGGAAAGTATTAACTCTCTACCGCTTTTAAGGAACATTGTTTTTCAAGGACACATTATTTTTCCTAGTGCTTCATGAGAGGGAAATGGTTTTAGATGAGGCTTATCATGCTATTGTTTCTTAAATGTGGGAAATTTTGTCTCCTCTTTCTATTTACATGTAACCTAAGGATATTGGAGAAGTGTTGGATCCCCAAAAGGGATCCTTTCCGCCCTTAGAGGCGATCAAAATGTTGGATCCTCAAGAGGAAACCTTGCCACCCTCTTAGGAGATCAAAATAGTGGATCTCCATGTAGGATCCTAGTCGCTATTTGAGGAGATTAAAAGTGTTTTTATCCTCAAGAGGGTTTTTTCCTCCCTTTGATGAGATTAAAAGTGTTGATTAATCCTAGAGAGGGATCCTTGTCGCCCTTTGAGGTGATCAAAACGATGGATCCTCAAGAGGGATCCTTGCCATCCTTTGAGGCGATTAAATATGTTGGACCCTCAAGAAGGATCATTTTTTCCCTTTGAGGTGATCAAAATGAGGGATCCTTGTTGCCCTTTGAGGCAGTTAAACGTGTTGGATCCTTGAAGGGGTCTGTGTTTCCCTTTGAGGAAATCAAGGTACTAAACCCTTATAATGGATTATCACTGCCCTTCAGGGCTATTATTACGTTGAACCCTCACAAAGGACCACAACTGCCCCGTCCTCCTTTTGGGCGGTCACAAACTTAGGGTCCCATCATAAAAGATCATTTTTTGCTGAAGTATGAACCAAGACCCCAATTGAATAATACAATCCCTCAATATACAGTAACCTCACTTCTCAAAAGCCTCTAATAACGTTCATCGACCTCACACAAAGGTGTCCATCTCACTTGAGGGATGAACATTACTCTAAGAGCCATACTTTAACCATTGCATTTACCCAAACTTTGATCTCTTCCTTCATATATGTATATGCAGTAAACTAACAAGGCTCATTAACACTCACCATATTTTCAACATCTATCATCTTCTACTCCACGCCAAAATGTACCATAAACTCACTCACCAACCTTGTTTCCTCTCGTTACCACACTCCGTTAACCATCCATCCACACAACCTTATTGCTCCCAGATCACTGTCAACTTCCGAGCAAAACCGTGAAGAAACTAACACCACAAATGTTTTTTGGAGACACTCTTCCTGGTAACTATGCAGCGACTCAAAACATTACTCACACCATTTACAGCAACGACCAGCTCATTATTCCACATGTAGTTCGAACCGCAAAAACTCAAGGTATCATTATAACCTATGCGTACTTCGAATCTTCCATTTTTGTGTGATTGATGAGCATTGTATTTGTTTTTGTATGGAATATGTATCTTAATTTTGTTTTGTTTTAATGTTTGCACATTAATTTTTTTATGAGAAGATGATATACCATGGCCTTGTTGAAAGTAAATCCCATCTTGTTGTTTTGGCAACTTGGGATTAGAATTTATTGTTGCTAGATTTCAATTTTTGATATATTGATGTAATATTTTCCCGCTAGATTTCAATTTTGATATATTGATGTAATATTTTGTCGTGTTATGACCCATTTTGTTACATTTGCATACAATATTAGCTCGTTCTCATTACGCATAAACTGTCTTTGAGTACATTATGTTTTGTGTTGCATGCATTTTAGTTGATTTGTTGTGTTTCGATATTATATGCGCGTTTGGTTGTCTAGTATAGCGACAATCCACATTTATGCTCCTATAAATTCGCTTTTCATCTATGATCCATAGGCTAGGATACAAGATGGATATCTCTCCCATTCGAGTTTTTGACATCCCGTAAAACTTCAAACGTGACTTTGGCAAACCTTTTCTCAATCGAAACCTCAAAACATCTAAAAATATCAAACCCTTTTGCAAATAAGATGGAAAAAGAACATGGTGGATACCATGAGCTCTAGAGGCTGGGATTCGAGATTGATATCTCTCTCATCCAAGTTCTCGCCATCACCCAAACATAATCAATAAAAGAGGTAGTGTGAAAAATGATGAGTATGATTTTTCTTTTAAGCTTAAGACTCTTTGAATACCTGAAATATAATGATATTTTCTTTTAAGCTTAAGACTCTTTGAATACTAGAAATATAATGATTTTTTCTTTGAGCCCAATCACATTATAAGATATGAAAAAATTAGTGATCCTTGGTTTGATAGCTTTTTTACATTGATATAGATGGTTATCAATCTGACTAAAGTGAGCGCAAATGCATGGTATGAGAGATACACTTATGAGGCATAAATAAGTTATTGGTTGTATCTTAAATGAATTCTCTAAACTATCCACTGAGGAAGAGGTTAATTCCCCCCTTGAAACTGCACACTTGTTGGAAGAAATCCAACAAAGCAGTTGAACTATCAACGCCTCACCATAATGACGTTTTAGAGATTGGCTAAATTACCTTGCAATTAGTCACTAGCTAAATAAGTTATTCTAAATAACATTATAAACTTTACCGAATAAGAGATACAAATTTATTGTGAAGGGGTCCAATTATGTTGTGGTTGGGCAGTACTAGTAAAATTTTCTCTCATAACATAACATGTACCTCTTTCTTGTGAATAAAAGGACTATTACATGCATATGTCGCTCAGTTCAAAGGAAAGTACTTGGTTACAGGTAATATCATGACATTTGTGTTAATATTTACTAGTGATATTATGTTACATAGTTTCTTTATAATTATTTTATTTGTTATTTAATTATTTAAGGAATACACACTGACTTTGTAAATAGGTTTAAAAATATCGTTATAGTGATATTAATTATATGGACATGTTTGTTGCTACCATTGCTTTCCCATATTAAAGAATTAGAAAATTGTTGTTCATGTTTATGTTTCTGATACAATAATGAAGAATAACTAATGCATGGTCACCACTTTACAAATAAATATTGTATCTCTCACCACAATGGAATTTAAGGTGAATGATTTCCATATAAAGGTTTAAAATCCAATTTTAGCATCGATTTTTGACCATTGGGAATCTAGATTCTACTTGAACTAGGTTCGAATTGATGTACTATATGTCTCATTACAAATATTGGCGAGGCGGTGTTACTAAAATTACATATATCTTCATCGGATCGCCAACCAAGAATAAAAAAGGTTTGACTAATTCATTAAATAATCCTTTCTGCCCAAGAGGCAATTAAATGTTGGATCCTTAAAGAGGAATCATTCCCACCAAAGATGTAGTTAAATGATGGATCCTATAAGAGAAATTCTTGTCACCCTAAAGGTTTTTTTTATGTGATTACTATATTCCATACGCCCCTAAATCTACCAGTCAAGAAAATAAATAAGCATAAGTATAAGGAAGCGAACTGCCAAAAGGCTAAAATATTTCATTAATAAAATTTTGAAGGACAAGATTGCAAAAGGTACCGAAGAGAATGCTTACATAAAATCCACTAATATCATGATAACAAAATCCAAAGGGGTGGATTAGGAAACAAAACTAACAAGGGATCACTAGCCGTCCACTTGGGGTCGCTCGTCCTTGTATACAACCTCCTCACAGTCAATCTCCTCATGAGGAACCTTGTTCTACTTAGCGTGAATACCATGTTGGTTTACTGGAAATCCTACCTCATGAGAAGTAGTAACCGTCTCTAGGGACACTTCGTCTTCTTCGTCTACGAGTTGGCCACCCATACCATATTGAGCAATTGAGTTTTCTCACGTCTAGGTTGGAAAAAAATAAGGCCACATGTTATTTCACCTCTCAAAGTAATGGTCAAAAGTGTCCCCCAACTCATCCTTACCAGAAGATAAGTCATCCACCATCTTTTTTAGGATAATATGGAAGTCTCAAGAGATTCCTTTATATCGCTCTTCGCTAAGATGAGTTTCTTGGCGTTTGTCTCTACCATTTTCAAGGATTCCTTGAGCTTCACCTCAGAGTGCTTCAGCCTTTCACACTCTTCAATAAAATTCTTCATTGACCTTTGCTCTCGAGTCAGTGTCCCACTAGTGGTGGTCAATTTGGCCTACATGTCATCAACATACTTGTCCGCCCAATCATGAGCCTCAAATAGTATATGCTAGAGCATAAGGATCCTTAAAAGGCGACTTTCCACAATGTTGGACCGATATTTGATTCCCTTATGATTGATGACTTGATAGTCATTAGAGAATTCCTCAACAAATGGGAGCCTGGAAGAGGCATATCCTCATGTTAAACTTCTTATTCAATAATGACGTTGGCATGACACGATCTAGGAGGACCTTGGGAGCCTTAGCTCTGATGGACGGCCTGATATGGTCCTCACCCTCATCTCCATCTTCTATATTGATAGTAACTGTCATTTTGCTAAGGATCCGAGGACAAACTCCCTCCAAATCCCTTAGGTTGTATGTACTTGAGAGGGTGGGTGCTAGAAATGGCACCTCTATGACACCACTTTTGTCGCCCTTGGTCATGAGACCGCCTAAATGGATCTTTGGACTATTAATACACTTCTCATTTCGCTCGACCTTCTTCTTGGAAAAGAGATATTTCCTCTTCGTAACGAAAATAAATGAAATTATATCTGAAAATAAGGAAGAGAAAAAATGGAGGGATATAAAAATACAAGATCTCTCATAATCATTACGTGAACATCTCTCTCTCTCTCTCTCTCTCTCTCTATATATATATATATATATATATATATATATATATATATATATATATATATATATATATATATATATATATATATATATATATATATATATATATATATATATATATATATATATATATATATATATATATATATATATATATATAATTCTTATAGAAAATACAATGCTTTATTTTGAATACTAATATGCTTATCTTGAATTTAGATGGCGATAAGTCCATGCAACTTTCTTAAAAAAAGTTAAATTGAAACCATGAATTATGTGACATGTATTAATGAAAATCATGTTTGGATATTTGTCTTACTTTTGTTTTAGGAAAAAAAAGGAAAATACTCCAATTGCTCGGCGAATCCAAGGCAGTTTGAAGATGATTTTTGTGCTAAGTAAGTTTAATGGCCAATTACCTGGGTGAATTACAGCCCGCCAATGAATGAATATAGATTCAAAAAACTTTAAATATGGACTTGGATAATAATATTTACTATTTTCTCGCATATTATATTATTTTTATATAGTTTTAATTAGTTTTATAGTTTATTAAAACTCTTAGTGTGTGTGAGTGAGAGAGAGAGATAAATAGATAGATAGATAGAGAGAGAGAGAGAGAGAGAGAGAGAGAGAGAGAGAGAGAGAGAGAGAGAAGGAATGATTGTAACATTGAAGGCTTCAAGGTGGATTGACGGAGGACTAGGATATCGTCCAAAGGAGATTCAGTTTCTATACCTGCTTTCTAACTATCATCGTTATGTGAAGATAAGTTCTCTCTTTTTTGAGTTAGGTTTTTACAATATTATGTATTTTATGTATTTGATATGATTATGTCATTGTTCCTAGTTTAATTAATCAAATATATTTGATCTTTCATTTTTTCTTATATTATGCTTGTGGATATATAAGATTCTGATAATGTCTCATAGGTCTATACCAAGGGTGATTCGTGGTTATGCCTTAAAGAATATGATCGTTTATAACATGATATATGTATAGAGCTGATGTTGAGAGTTACTGCTAGATTTTTACCTAGAAAGTCATCTATCACGAACAAGAGTATATATGTATTTCTGCATATGATGTTTACATATACTGTTGAAACTTGATGTTATCATAGTATTTATTAGACTGCGAGATTATGAATTAGACTAAAATCGCGTCTTATTTCATACATGAATAATATTGTTGAGCAATAAATGATAACATGAGTTAGTGGTTAAAATAAATATAAGTGATCAGTGATATGTATGTAATTATAATAGTTGTTACGTTCCCTAACACTCTCTATCATTGATATTATCTTATTTTACTTTATTTTGTTATGTTAAACAAAACCTTTACAACAAAACTTATTTTTTACTTAAAATAGTAATTGTTACATATAGATTATACTTCTAATTGATATTATCGTATTATACTCACTATATTTTGATTTTTTGTTGACACAATTATCACTACTCTTCTAGAACACTTTAAAGGTAAAAAGAGTATCAACATTTTTCTAGACTTTATGGTTATAAGATCCGATAACCGGTAAAAAGTTGGTATTTGATTTGACATCAAGGGATGGAACCTGAAAATACTTTAATGCCTAAGTCAGTGACTATCAGAGGTATAACAATGTATTTTAGATTAAAAAAGAGTGTGTACCTGGATTTGACATTTGCATATCCTTTTATAGGTTTATAATAGGGTTTTAGAACCTAAAACCTTCTATTGGTAGGGTAGATATATTATAGGACATGGGTTGGAGTTCTATTTGTTCTCTAATCTAACGGGCTTGCTTCAATCACTTACCTCAATTAGGTGTTTCCTTAGGGCATGACTTTGTATGCTCCTGAGATCACGGGATCGTCTTCTATAGGGTGCTTATTCTCTATGTATGTTGATCTATTGGCCTTGATCTAACGACCCTTTGAGGTTGTGGATTAAATTGATTCATCTTTATTATAGGCATATATTCTTATTGAGCCATTTTAAACATGTCAGACGACCAACATAGGAACACATATAATTTCAAGAACATGTTCAAAAAGATTAGAAAATGAGAGTCAAATATGACGAGAACCAACATTATCATAATATATTTCAATGGAAAAACTTCTTTGCTCAAAGTGGGGTACTACAAGAGGAAATCCAAGTTTATCGTGATACCAACTAAGTTTGGTTATAGTGTTCTATTGCGACGATATTGTATATATTTTTCATCAATGTTACATTAGAAATTGATAATATGGGACGAGCAAGGTAAAATGGAGATTGTAAACTCCAAGAAAGCCCATTATATATGCATCATTTTCATTTGGACTTCAAGATATACTCACCACATACCAAACTAATACACATAATAAATGAATAATACATGAAGTGGTTAATAGAGAAATTGTTAATTCTTATATTTCACATTAGTTTGGAGTAACACTTAAATGCGAGGACAAGTATAAATAACCCAATTAGAATGAATTATAAATATCTAAGTGAGATATTGTCGACCCAAGATAAGGATGATATATAAGATTACATAATTCATAATAAGATTGTAGATTGTATTGTTGACGAAAACTATTTGGGATTTGAGAAAGGGCTGGAAGAAGAAAATAAGGTAGAGGTTGAGGACCTATTAGACTAAATCAATTGAAAACTCTTGATGACAATAAGACTATTTTTTTAGTTTCTTTATGCTAAGAGAGTTCAAGAAAAAGATGGTTAAATTAAAAAATAAAATAAAAAACATTTGTTTAGGACTATGATAAAATATGAGACCGTGCTTGGAGTTAGTGGTAAACATTATTCCTCAAAATTAAAGTTTTGGTCTTATCAAATAAGCTAATCAAGGATTCTCCTAAGAATTATTTTCAGAGATAAAAGAGGCAATTAAGAGGTTATTAAAATTAATTTTACCCGTTTTTTCTTGAACTCCCTAACGATAAAAGAATACATAAAAATAGGCTTTGAAAAAGGCAATGGAGAGGTTGTTAAAGGTTAATCAAAGCTACAACCATACTTTCATTGACAAAGATGATCTTCAAAAGACTTTTATACACACTCTGAGGCATTATAATTTTATAACTAGATAATCATGCATTTTGATTTGAAGAATGCTAATGATGCTTACCAACTAGCAAAAAATCATCTTAATGTTTCTATTCAACTCTCAAATTAAAATATATTTCTTTATTTTCTTTTCCTATATATAAAGTTCACTAACAAACATAAAAGATATCTAGAAGAGTTTTGAGTCATTTTCTTTTATAAAAAAAATGTTCATTGGGTATCGTAAATTATAGGGCCTTTAGTTATAATTTTTTTTTAATTTATAAATTCTAAATTGAATTGTTTATTTTTGAACTATAAGACAAATCACATTTGAGTTATCGAATTGAATTGAATGGTTTGATCGTATCAAATTCAAATTGATTTTTTTTTTAATATCACGAGTCAAGTTTTGAGTTGTGCTAAATTGAATCTAATTCAACCCACCTCAAATCATTTTCAACCCTAATAATGTGTGATTGCTTAGAGAAGAAGAACAATATAAGCGTTCCATATTAAACTTATGTGATACCCTCACCTCATTTCTTACTTCAGGCCAATGAGGCTCATGAATAATAATGGGGTTAGGATTCTAGGAGAAATCTACCTCTCAGCTCCACTCATATCTGATACTCCCTCAAATTTTTATAATTCCAACATTATTCCCAAAAAATTTGGGTGGAAAATGAAAAAAAATTATGTATCGGGAACTCAAATTTCTGGTATTGAATAAAATTTCCGGTAGAGTAAAGATTTTCATTTTTTTTTTTGAAAATTTTTATACTATCGAGAATTTTAAATTCACGGAAATTTTATGTAAATTTCGGGGCATTTAAAATTTCTGGTAGTGTAAAAAAAAAGTGAAAATTATTACACTACCGGTAATTTCAAATTTCCGGTATCGAGTAAAAATTTCTGAGTTTTTTACTAATAATTTCGAAATTCCTGATATTTTTTATCGGTAATTTCGAAATCCCGGTATATTTTACCGGTAATTTCAAAATTTCTGGTATTTTTTAAAATCTCTGGTACACCACCTCAAAATTCATAATTTTCAAAAGATAAATATGATATTTCGTTAGAAATGGAGGATATCAAGTATAAGTGGGAGGGAAGGATAGATTCCTCGAGTTCTAGATAGTGCAAGGGTCTGGCTCTAAATATAGATTCTTCATGGGCTGAACCGTTGAATTTCTTATGATTTTGGGCCTTGGTCCTATTAAGAACTGATAACATGGTCGAGACAAATACTTTAAAAAGGACAATAATTTCATTACTTTCTTGCCATGGAAGCATTCTCATACATTTCTTTAATTCAATATCAAAATTGATCCATTGGCATGTGATTCTTCTTTTATATGAAGTGACCTCAAGGCACCACCACTTAGCCTCAGTTTTATTTTTTGTCTGTAAATTTGTGAGTGGATACCTTTATACTCCAAACTCTTCTTTAAAGTATCCTTATAAGTAGCAACATTACCATGAATATGTTTAGTTAAGGAAGGTTCTAACCTTTTTATACCGTTACTGAAAAATGTACAGAATATTTATATATTCGACAATCGATTCCTTGGCAACTCAAATTCTACTTGTCTCCCCCTTTGGATCAATCATGTGAGATAATATAAATTTGGGAATCACTATCGGTTTTGCTTTATGAATATATTCCTTTGATACCTTAATTTATCAAAATCAAGCAATAGTTCAAAAATAGAGGTTTAACTATGCATTAGAAGTATACAAATATACTAATTTGTTCAATGGTAAAGATTTGATTCATACATACCTCCGATCCGATCCGATCCGATGTAAAGACATCTTTGTCTGTTTTATTTATGTTGAGTTTGTGAAGTACAATTCACTTAAACTTTTTTGTGATGTGAGAATATATTTTTTGTTTTAATTCTTTTAATTTTTTTTACTTGTTATTACATTTGATTTACAAAATTTGTATACAACATGTTAAACAATAGGTCCTATCTTTATGTGAGACATCTTATCTCGAACCGTTTACTTGGTGTGTTTGCTTTAATAGACTGAATTTTACTTTAATAATATTTGTTTTATGTTTAATTCAATCAAAGATTTGATTTAAAGCACGATTTTATATGGAAATTTTTTTATTCTGAATAATTTATTGTAGAGATTGGAATTCTTATTTATATCAAATAAAGATTTAATTAAATTTGATTTTATCAAGATTCAAAATTGAATTTATGAAGATTGATCGTTCTTGCGCTTTTTGGAATCTAGACATTTTTGTACCAAAACTCTATTGAGCTTTTATGTTGGATGTTGTTGTTATTTAAAGAGACGTTCTACTGTGCTTTTATACTGAATGTGAAGACTGATACCTTGTGTTTTGAAGCTTGACATTTTATGGTTTGACTGATACCTTGTGTTTTGAAGCTTGGCATTTTATGGTTTTTTATTGAGTCTTTTGTTTTGAGTTTTGTAATATTCTATTTTGGGGTTATTTTTCTAAGTTAGAAGGACATATTATTTATTTTGTAATTATGGTTTACCACTCCATATATTTATGTAATTGTACACATATGGGAGAGTGTTTGAGTGAATGCGAGAGGGGTCTTAAATTTAAAGAGAGTCTGGATCGAAGTTCATAGGTAGCATTAGTAAAAGGACTCTAAACTGAGAGAGTGTTGATGATACCATAATGTATTATTGACTACTAAGAGTGAATTTTCTTTCATTGGGCTAATGCTTCCCAAACGTAGGTGACTTTGCATCATACATGTGTTTTGTAACGCCCCGAATCAATATTTCTCAATTTTGTTGAGTCTTTTATTTTATTTGAGTGATAATTGTCTTATTTGTGAAATTGACATGATAATATGATATGTTGATATGTTAATGTGATATGTTGGTATGATATGTGATTTTACCGTTTTGTGAATTTTCGGGTAAAATTAGATTGGAGGGTATTTTAGACATTTGCTAATTAATGATAAATTAGGATTTGTGTAGAATTATTATTTTGTGAGAAATGATATTTGGTGGAAAAGAGAAGAAATTAGTTAAGTGTAAAAATAGTTAGTAAGAGTTATAAGAGAGAAAAATAGAAAGATAGAAAGAAAAAGATACAAGAGTGGGAAGAAAAGAAAAGAGAGAATAGAAAGGAAAAGAGGAGAAAGAAAAGGAAGATAAGAGAAAAGAAGAGAAAAGAGGAAAAGTTGGAAAATCATCAAGATTGCTCTTAGAAATCAAAACAATCGGGTAAGGGTGATAAACATTGTTATCTTAATCTTGTATGTGATTATGTATGTATGAGAATTATTGGGGTTTTGTTTTGGTGAAGTTTAGAGAGAATGAAATGTTAGGGTTTTTGATGAAAATGTGAGAAATGGTGGATTAATTGGTTATAAGTTGTTATAATCGAAGAATGGTAGTTTATACATGTTAATAATCATGTTTGTGGATGTTTGCTGAAGTTTGATTAGAATTTTTTAGGGTTTTGATGACTGTCACGAAACTGAGTGGATGCAGACTCGCAGTGTTCGCTCAGCGAGCAACACGTCGCTCAACGAGATTTCCAGGGATTTCCTCGCTAGGTCGCTCAGCGAGCCTGGAGGGTTTTTGGGATTTTTGTGTTTTAATTCATAACTCTAGTTTCGGTGATCCGTTATAGGCGTTCTTTATACCAATTCGAAGCTAAAAACATGTAGAAACCAATGATGCAAAGAAATGTAATTTTTAGCCGACTTTTACCCGACTTTTCCGATAAAACATAAATGAGTTAATTATGGAAATGTGGGTTTGGTGTGCTGTTGTGGCCGTTTGGCAAATGAATACATTGTTTGAATTTCATGTCAATGTATGCTAATTGAATGAGTTGAGTGCATGATTATGTTGTGAATAATGTATGCATTTTCAATAATGTTGTGTGTCATTTTGCATGTGAAGCATAATGTATGCATTCTTGTGTTGCGGGATTCTTTGTGAATCTGTTGTAGCATCGTGTGCTCATGTGGAGTGTGAGCGATGACTACAACACGATCGTGTTCCCATGTGGGGTGTGAGCAATCGGATTGTGTGCCCGTGTGAGGTGTGAGCAATCCATAAACATTGTGTGCCCGTGTGGGGTGTGAGAAATGGGTGATTCATTCACATTGATTGTGTGCCCGTGTGGGGTGTGAGCAATCAGATTGTGTGCCCGTGTGGGGTGTGAGCAATCCATAAACATTGTGTGCCCGTGTGGGGTGTGAGCAATGGGTGAACATCGTATGCCCGACGGGGAGTTAATTTAGGTAACGAGCGATGGTTCCAATTAGTTCCTGAGTGAACTTGATGATGATTGAGTCGGTACCGCATTGCATTTGCATAGGGTCGTGAGTCGGTCTCTATGATTTGCATTTATCATCTGAATTGTGAATTGATGAAATAAACATGTATATATATATATATATATATACATTGTAGTGTATATGTGTGAATAAACATGAATGATGTATATTTATGTGATATGAATGAAGTGGTGAAAGTATGCATGATAAGTATGCTTGAGATTATGTATGTTGGAGATGATTTGTGGTGAGAACATGTTTTATGTGTATGTTATATGTTGATATATATATAATTATATGTGATGTTATTATGATAATGTTTCTCACCCTTCTGCTGTTTTATGATGCTCTATGAGGCATTGCAGAGTAGGTTGCTGGAGGTCTTTTTGTGAAGCTTGTCTTCATCCTTTTGGTCGGTCGGCTCTGATATGTAGCACCGGGTAGCTAGGGTCGGCTTGATGCCTTTTGTGATGCATTTTGTACATGTATTTTGGTGATGAATGTTTTATATAAACATGAAATAATTGGTGAATTAAACTTGATGATATATATACATATATATATATATATATATATATATATACATATATATATATATATATATATATATATATATATATACATATATATATATATATATATATATATATATATATATATATATATATATATATATACATATATATATGTATATAAGTTTGATGTTGTTAATTGTTAGTTTCCGCTGTTATTTGAATTATTGAGTACGGGTGTAAGGATGAAATCCTTTTGTTGCAAGTTACCTCGTTCGTTGCATATCTTTGAATGAGCAGGTGTTGTATGTTTTAATTTCACTGTTGATGTGACATGCCTCTTTTATACCATGTTTAAATTATACTCTGATGAATTTTTAATATGTGCCTAAATGATTTAACTGATTATTTGAGGGTATAGAAAGGGGGTGTTACATTAAGTGGTATTAGAGCCAGTGTTCGAGTCAGATGTGTTTCTCTTGTTGTTGTGATGATTGAACTTTTGTTTAATCTTGTTGTTGCCTTTGGGAATGATTAGAATATGGCTTGTAGAAATGACAATACAATGGCCGATGCTTTGGATGTAATGGCTAGGGCGGTGCAGGGAGCGCTGAATGTGAATGTTAATGATGAGTTCAGGAAGAACCAACCGCCGGTCTTCAAAGGAAGATTTGATCCCGATGGTGCTCAGAATTAGTTGAAAGAGATTGAAAGAATATTCAGAGTCATGGACTATGCTGAAGAGAGTAAGGTGAGGTTTGGTTCTCACATGCTGAAGGAAGAAGCCGATGATTGGTGGGTTGGTAGAAGTAAAGTTCTTGAGGAGGATGATGAAGAAATAACTTGGGAAGTTTTTCGTACTGAGTTCTTAGGTAAATATTACCCTGAGAGTGTGAAAGGAAAGAAGGAGATGGAATTCCTTGAACTGAAGCAAGGTAGTATGTCTGTGGTGGACTATACTTCTAAGTTTGTGGAGTTGGTTCAATTTCATCCTCATTATGCTGCTACTACAGAGTGTAGAAGGAATGTTGTGAAGTGTTTCAATTATGGAGAAGTGGGTCACATTAGTACTAAGTGTACTAAGCCGAAGCAAGCTTAGGCGGGTGGAAAGGTGTTTGCATTAGCAGGGAAGGAAACTACTAGTGCAAACCGTTTGATTAAAGGTACATGTTTTATTAACAGTACACCTTTAGTTACTATTATTGATACGGGAGCGACTCATTTGTTTATTTCTCTTGAGTGTGCTAAGCGTTTGAATTTTTTTTTACTTATTGGGGTGATGAGATGGTTATTGAGACTCCTGCTTCAGGGTCGGTAACTACTTCTTTGGTGTGTGTAAGTTGTTTTTTGACCATGTATGGTAAAGATTTTGTTATGGACTTAGTTTCTTTGTCGTTGGAGGGTTTGGATGTGATCTTGGGTATGAACTGGTTACAATTTAATCGAGTTCATATAGATTGCTATCATAAGTTAGTAAGGTTTCCTTCTTTGGAAAATGATGAGGATGAGAGTTTCATATCCACGAAAGAGTTGAAGAAAATCTTAGTGGACGAAGCTCAATTGTTTGGGTTGTTTGCATCGTTGTCAATGGAGAGCGAAGTGGAGCTCAGTGTGTTTCCAGTGGTGTGTGATTTTCCAGAAGTGTTTCCGGAGGATATTAAGGATGTACTGCCGGAAAGAGAATTTGAGTTTTCTATTGATCTAGTTCTGGGTACTAGACCGGTTTCGATGGCACCGTATCGTATGTCAGCTTCAGAGTTGGTAGAGTTGAAGAAGAAATTGAATGGCTTATTGGACAAGAGATTTGTTAGGCCAAGTGTTTCTCCTTGGGGTGCTCCGGTATTGTTGGTAAAGAAGAAGGATGGGAGTATGCAGTTATGCATTGATTATCGACAGTTGAACAAAGTGACAATTAAGAACAAGTATCCGCTTCCGAGGATCAATAATTTGATGGACCAATTAGTTGGTGCACGTGTTTTTAGTAAGATTGATTTGAGATTAGGATATCACCATATTCGTGTGAAAGAAGAGGATATTCAAAAGATGGCTTTTAGGACACGGTATAGTCATTACGAGTATTCTGTGATGCCATTCAGAGTTTCTAATGCGCCGGGTGTGTTTATCGAATATATGAATTGTATTTTTCATGAGCAGTTGGATCGTTTTGTGGTTGTTTTCATCAATGACATTTTGATTTATTCTAAGTCTCAAGAAGAGCATGAAGAGCATTTAAGAATTGTGTTACAAATTTTGAAAGAGAAGCAATTGTATGCTAAGTTGTCAAAGTGCGAGTTTTGGTTGTCGAAGGTAAGTTTTCTTAGACATGTTATTTTCGATGGTGGTATTAGTGTTGATCCATTCAAGATTGGTGTGATAATGCAATGGGAAGTTCCTAGATCAGTTATGGAGATTCAAAGCTTTTTAGGCTTGGCGGGTTATTATCGGAGGTTTATTGAAGGATTTTCAAAGTTGGCACTTCCGTTAACGCAATTGACTTGTAAGGGAAAGACTTTCATTTGGGATATTCATTGTGAAAAGAGTTTCATGGAACTTAAGAGAAGGTTAACAAAGGCTCCGATCTTGATTTTGCCAAATCCGACGGAACCATTTGTGGTATTTTGTGATGCTTCATTGTTTGGGTTAAGTGGTGTTTTGATGCAAGATGGAAAAGTTGTGGCTTATGCTTAAAGGCAATTGAGGGTGCATGAAAAGAATTATCCTACGCATGACTTGGAATTAGCGGTCGTGGTGTTTGTTTTGAAAATTTGGAGGCATTATCTTTATGGTGCAAGATTTGAAGTTTTTAGTGATCACAAGAGTTTGGAATATTTATTTGATCAAAAGGAATTGAACATGAGACAAAGGAGGTGGTTAGAGCTTTTGAAGGATTATGATTTTGGTTTGAATTACCATCTGGGTAAGGCGAATGTTGTAGCCGATGCTTTAAGTCGTAAGTTGTTACATATGTCCGCATTGATGATAAGAGAATGGGAACTTTTGGAGGATTTTAGAGACTTGAGTTTGGTTTGTGAGATGACACCGAGAAGTGTGAGACTTGGTATGCTACATGTTACGAATGATTTTCTTGCAACCGTGTGTGAAAAGCAAAAGTTGGATTTGAAATTTGTCGATTTGATGATGAATGAGAATGAGGATTTCAAGGTTGATAATTTTGGAGTTTTGAGATTCTGTGGTCGTATTTGTATTCTCGATGATGTGGAGTTGAAGAAGATGATATTGGAAGAGGGACACCAAAGTAATATAAGTATTTATCCGGGAGCGAATAAGATGTATCAAGATTTGAAGAAGATCTTTTGGTGGTCCGGATTGAAGAGAGATGTAACTCATTTTGTGTATGCGTGTTTGACTTGTCAGAAGTCTAAGGTGGAACATCAGAAGCCTAGTGGTTTGATGCAACCGTTGGATATTCTGGAATGGAAATGGGATAGTATATCGATGGAATTTGTTACGGGATTGCCGAATACGCAAAGAGGCCATAATTCTATTTGGGTGATTGTTGATAGGCTTACTAAATCTGCTCACTTTATTCTGATTGATATTAGTTATCCTTTGGAGAAGTTAGCCGAGATTTATGTTTATGTGGTTGTGAAGTTACATGGAGTTCCTAAGAGTATTGTATCAGATAGAGATCCTAGATTTACATCGAGGTTTTAGGAAAGTTTGCAAAAGGCTTTTGGTTCTAAGCTAAGATTGAGTTCGGCTTACCATCCGCAAACGGACGGTCAAACCGAGAGGACAATTCAATCGTTAGAGGATTTGTTGCGTGCTTGTGTGCTAGAGCAAGGTGGTGCTTGGGATAGTTATTTAGCGTTGATTGAGTTCACCTACAATAACAGTTTTCATTCGAGTATTAGTATGGCACCATTTGAGGCTTTGTACGGTTGGAGATGTCGAATACCTTTGTGTTGGCATGAAAATGGAGAGAGAGCGGTAGTTGGACCGGAGATGGTACAACAGACGACGGAGAAGGTAAATTTTATTCGGGAGAAGATGAGAGCTTCTCAAAGTAGACAAAAGAGTTATCATGAAAAGAGAAGGAAAGATCTTGTGTTTCAAGAAGTCGACCATGTGTTTTTGAGAGTTACATCGGTTACGGGTGTGGGTCGTGCTTTAAAGTCGAAGAAGTTGAATTTTCGTTTTATTGGGCCGTATCAGATTACTGCACGAGTTGGTGTTGTGGTTTATCGTATGGTGTTGCCTCCGAATCTTTCGAATTTGCATGATGTGTTCCATGTTTCGCAACTTCGGAAGTATGTTCCGGATTCGTCACATGTTATTCCTATGGACGAGGTTGAAGTAAGAGATAACCTTACGGTTGAAGCTTTGCCGGTTAAGATTTTGGACCGTGAAATCAAGAAGCTAAGAGGAAAGGATATTACGCTTGTGAAAGTAGCGTGGGGAGGCGCTGCGAAAGGCAATATGACTGGGGAATTAGAGAGTGGGATGCGCGAGTCGTATCCGGAGTTGTTTGAATCAGGTAATATTTTCGAGGACAAAAATTTCTAAAGTGGGGGAGAGTTGTAACTCTCCGATTCGATATTTCCCAATTTTGTTGAGTATTTAAGTGATAATTGTCTTATTTGTGAAATTGGCATGATAATATGATATGTTGATATGTTAATGTGATATGTTGGTATGATATGTGATTTTACCGTTTTGTGAATTTTTGGGTAAAATTAGATTGAAGGGTATTTTAGATATTTACTAATTAATGATAAATTAGAATTTGTGTAGAATTATTATTTTGTGAAAAAATGATATTTGGTGAAAAAGAGAAGAAATGAGTTAAGTGTAGAAATAGTTAGTAAAAGTTATGTCGCTCCCAATAAATGAGACTAACTCAAATAAGGTACAGACGCGAACGGTCGGCGAAAGGATGAAATGAGAACACACAGGAGTGAACTCAAGAGAAAGAAAGAGTCGCCAGCTAGGCATTTTTATCCCGGAGGAAAGGTAATGCTGCATAAACCTAGAAAAGATATGGATAAGACGGTTGCGAACCAGAGAGACTGAGAAAGGGGGTTGGTTACAACCTGGGAAGGTATTAGCACCCAGATTGTCCGTCGTACTCGACGGGATCCACGCTTAAAAGATTTGTGTTTTAAAGGGGTAGTGTCAGTGCAATTTGTACATAAAGAGCTGGAAAAGGATGTACATGATGGGCTAAAGACGTGTCTAATTATGTGTCTAGCGGTATCTTAACTGCAAGTGCACAGCCTATCGAAGTAATATTTAAGATTATCGATCCACAAGGACTCTATGGTTACTTAGTGCTAGATGAACTTCTAGTTTAGCTAAGGTGGAGGGTTGTCACGATTTTTTGTTGTTTTTAAAGATTAAAGGCGGAATTAAATTTAAGTTTTAATAAAATAATACTAAGGCGGTCGGTATGTAATTATACTAACTTAGGCGGGTCAATCTAACCTAGGCTTATAAAGGTGTTCACTTAAACTATTCTGTAGAGGTTACCAGTTTAAATACCCTCAACTCACACTCTCGTGGTCTTATCTCAGATCTTACCCCTAAAGCCCTATGCCTGCTCTCGCTAGCCCATAAGTGTTTAGAGATAATTTTTGGAAACTTAGTAATTCTAATTTATTTTAAAGCGCTCTCGCTGTGTTTAATTTAAATGCCTAACTTTAGCTATCTGGTTAAAATCTCACACTCTCGTGGTCTTGACCTAACCTAATACTCTTTCCTTACTCTCGTAACGAAAAGGTCGATTTTAAATAAAAAGTATTAGCCAGGATGTTAAGTTATTAATTATTTTTAGCCTATGGTTAATTTTTACCGATTAAGTTTGTTTTAACTACATACCGCCCTAAGGTAATTAGCTACTCATTTTTGTTGAACCAGACAGAGGCAGAGAAACAATAAACAAAATATTCATGGCAGAAAAATAAATAAACAACATAAATATTAAATTGCAAATAATAAAAACCTGGTTAACAATAAAATGGCAGACTCCTTCTTCCACAGACCGGAAAGCTCGGAGTAATTGGCGAAAATCGAAAATAAAATAAAATTCTGAAGGTTTAGAAACAAGTAAATTTTATAACAATTTCCTGATGTTGGAAATTGTTATAGGTTGGGTTTGGATACAATGAAAATAGAATACTGAAAATAATGCTGAAATAAAAGGGTTGTAAAATAAATCGGCAGAGCTTCCGCAGGAAATTGATAGAAAAAATGCTCTGTCAATTGTTCAACTGAATTATGCTATTTATAGAACAATTAATGGGCTTGAAATTTGGACTTGTTGCATTGGGCCTTGTTGAAGCAGCTGAGAAAATATAGGAACGTGGCTAAAAAATAGGCAGATCTTCTTCACGTAATGTTTTGACGTGGTCTCAGTTAAATAACCTACTTTTTCCCTTGTCACGGTCGTGACAAGGTCTTCACGTTCGTGTCCCTTGCATTTTAAGTGTCACGGTCGTGACAATGTCATCACGGTCGTGATTGCTTCTTTTGGGGTGTCACGGTCGTGACACCTATGTGACGACCGTGAGTGCAACAAATTATGCAGGTTTTGCAGGTTTCTTCATTTCTTCATCTTTTTATGGTTGTTCTTGTTCCTTTTTCTCTTAATTCATGATTTAGCTCCATATATGATGTACCTGCAAAATGGTAAGAAAAACTCGAGGAATCGGGTGTTAAAATGATGATTATGCGATAAAACGGTAATGAAACTTAGCAATATAATCGATACATTTTCTCGTTATCAAACTTCCCCAAACTTAAACCTTTGCTTGTCCTCAAGCAAATAGTCGGTTGAAAATCAGCGGACAAGTTTTTATTGACGCATACACATAACAAACCGTACGAGGGATCGTTTTGTCGAATAAACCGATACTTTGATAGAACACTAACGATACACTAATGACACAAGCAACAAGCTATGTCGTCGACTACCCGTTAAACGAAACAATCGGTAATTTCTTTACGATTTCACCTAGAGTTTTTCGATCTTATTTCGCCCGGTTTCATTCTAGCGCAATCACATTAAGCCCTTTTCCTTAGCACACACGTAGTGGAGTAGCCGGTTAGCGACTTTGATCCTTTTTAAGCACGGGGTCTGGTACACGAGTGCGGTAACCCTACATATATTATCCGATTTGGAGGTTGTGGGGGATCGAGCCGTAGCACACCCTACCAAGTTCAGAACCAGTACCTCTGAACCAACCCGCAATGGACTCCTTCTCATATTTCTCGTTTCTTATATGCGACCGTGTACTTTGGTGCAATTTCTTTTCATTTGCATCGAGATATGAAGGATCATTATTGATTAGGCATCAAACGCTTATATTCATCGGCTCCCCACGTGGTTTGTGTTCAGACGGTGCTGACTGCTAGTATAAACTACTAGGGGTTACTTTTGAACTGAAACTTAAGGTGTACTCGTAATGATAATCGGAATGGAATCGCTTAAGTGGGAAGTCAAAGGTGTCAAGATTGTATTGGTCTTGTTGAATCGTTCTCAGCTTCCTAATTACGATTCTGTAGGTAAGTCGGGTAATGCGAATAATTAAAGATTTTTTTCTGGTATGGCTAAATAAACGGGGAAAGTTCGAAACTAAAGAAAATAGCACGAAAAATCGCTCGTTTCATTAACTTACGAAAAGGAATACAACGGAATTGAAAAAGTGCGAAAAGGAAAAATGCGGAAATGAAAGGTACCTCTTCCACACTATATCAGACATTGTCCTCAATGTTGTGATATAATAGCGGCAAAAGTACAGTACAAACTACAAAAACGAAAAACAAACATAAGCAAAACTAAAACTAAGGCTGCTGAGGACCGCGGGCTCGGCTTCTGGTGCGGGAGCGTCTGGTAGGAGTCGCTTCAGGATCAGAACCGGTACCGGTAACAGCAGTGATGTCAATGCGTAAGGCCTATAGCTCGCTGAAAATTTCTCCAAACTTCTCATTAGTAGCTTCCTAGTTTGTTGCAATAGTGCGGAGTAAAGCATCATACTGCTCCTTCTGCCTTCGCTCCAGTGCGACGTTCATCTGGTTCTGCTGATGAATCGCACGGTGGACGTCCTCAAGAGTGAATTCCTGTGTAGGAGGCTGTCGGGTAGATGACTCTGGAATGTCCTGGACAGGCTCAGCTGCATCCATAGCGTCCTGCATCTCATCCGCTGGAGGATCAGCCTGATCATCATGAATGGGGGCATGGCCGACAGCATATGGTAAAACAAAGAGCCAGTTGGCTCGGCTGGATGGGTCGATGCGGTCACGGGACGGCAGAATGATATGGTGATAAATGGTGCCATGGATAACAGGGCTATACCTGCCATCCTCTCGCTGCGCAATCAGGTGAGCGGACCTGCAATAGCTCTTGGTGAGGAATTCTTCGGCTATGCAAGGCAAATGTGTGAGCAAGTAACTAAGCCCTAACTGAAAGGCGAGGGTGGTGACAATGCCGCCAATGAAAAATGGGGTGGAGCCTCTTTGCGCAATGGCCTGGATGTGAGAAAGCATGAACGGAGCAGCGTTGATCGGCTCGTCATTTAGAGCGCAGTGCAAGAACAGAAGCTCCTTGGAGTTGAGCTTATGGTTACTCTCTCGTGCAAAAATGGTGTTGCAAATGACTCAGTGGAAATATCGGATTGCCGGGTTGTGGATGTGTGTAGCATTGAGGCTTTGGAAGGCTGAGGCACGGGTATTGGTTATGTCGTGCCATAAAGTGAAAGCGGTTTCACTAAAATTATCCGGCACGCGGAGGTGAGCTTCATTCCCGTGAGCGAAGCCTAGCAACTCGGCTATCCTTGTTTGCGAAAGTTCAAACTCCCGGCCAAACAATCTGAATTTAGCAACGCCGGTAAGCTGACTCTGAGAACCGGTACCGGTGATGTAACAGAACGAGCTTAGGAACTCCAGTGTCAGCAACTCGAATGTGGGCTGAGGCTGACTGCATAGAACCCACAGATTAACCTTCTTAAGCAGGTTCTTGACACTGTTGAGCATTCCGAGCTCTCTCAAACATTCAGTGTCGATATAACGCGTAGGTTGCACACCGCGGTTCTGGAATCGGATAAATCTTTCTCTCTGGGTTTCTCCAGCATCACCCTCTCTGAATTGAATAGCATCCATTGCATGCAAGAACTATAGTGAGAGATGAGGATTTTGGATTTTTGTGAAAAAGTGATAAAATGAGAGAAATAATGGTTCGGATAAATAATGGAAGGTGAGAATGTGATAGGTGTGGTGATAATGGGGAGGTTAATGAGTTTTAATTTGGTAATGGGAGGTTACGGAAGTTGTGGAGAAAATGGGTGGTTTTTGGAAGTTATGGAGGAAGAAGAAGAAGAGGTTTCGAAAAGAAACAGTTCTGTTTCTCACGAATCCTATATTTAGGGTTGTCACGGTCGTGACAGGGAGATGACGGTCGTGACACGCTAAATTAGCACGTCACGATCGTTAGGGGGGCGTGACGACCGTGAGAGTTTGTTTCGTTGAATAATTTCCAGAAAACACTATCTCTTACGCTTCATATACTTTATAATAATTTATTTTTTTCACTTCTCACTCAATATTACATTTAAACATCATATAATAAATATTTTCAATATAGCACTTGTATATTTGCACTGCACGAGAGATTTTTATAGAATATGAATAAATTCAAGCATAACAGTACATAGAATGAAAATATATAAATTGATTAAAATGGAAAATTTTTGGGAACTAGAAGTGCATTGCATATGGTAATTGAAATGAAATTACATTAATGAAAATACGATACGAAATTGTTTGCGAAAAGTAAATCTAACTAGAAACGAAAACAATGAGAAAAATAAACTAGATCACTTATAGCATTTTCAAAAGTGTTTCTTCAAATCTTCGATTGCGGAGTTCAAGTGATAGAATTGTTCACAGGTAATGTCAGTCAGACCTATAATGTCCAATCGCATGCTCTTAATTTCATCCTTAAATGTATTTATATCAGTTTGGTAAGCTTCAAGAGTGTTCATGATATTCTGTAAGTTGTTAGCATAATCTCCTTGATTCACTTCAGGGGTTTCAATAACTTCGTCAGTGTGGTCAATGTCATGGTAACCAGGAGGTGTCTCAGGGTCAGTTTCGACATCGGTCATTATATCATCTTTTATCTTGTAAGACTGAGGTGTTTCAGGAGTAGATGGATAATCAGGTGGGGTTAACTCATAAAGCCAGTTATCCTTATTGTGAACACTTACTCTAGCATGGTTTGGCAGTGTGAACATGGTTACTACCTCATTCCGGATTAAGTACTCGAAAGGTGGATGTCCTAAATTCCTTATGATATGGCGATTGAAGCAAAAGTTAAGATTCATAGGACGGATGGTACCTAAACGGTTGCACCTGTGCAATTGGTATCTAAGTCCTAAGGCATCAGCAATCATGGTTACAAGACCTCCTACTAATATAGGTAATTCAGGTTCTTCTTGGATTCGGGTGAAGGTTTGCATCATGAAAGGTACACCATTAACAGGTTGTCCATTAGTGAAACATGACATAATGAATATCTCATCTTTAGAGACTCCGGTAATATTTTCTTCTTTTCCAAAGAAGGTGTGGGCAAGGATCTTATGGAAGTAACGGAGAGCTGGGTTATGGATTTCATCATTGTTCATGCTATTTGGTTCAGGGTGGTAGTTTCCGGTTAAAGTTCCCCAAAAGAAATCTAGCTCAATGTCCATCAATTCTACCTGTGTGCTAGTAAAAGCAAAGGGTCCACTAGGGAATCCTAATAAGTCAGCTAGTTCTTTATGGTTAAAGTCATATTCTATTCCAAATAGGCGGAAACTGATAAATCCTTTCCTAAATCCAAAACCGCGCTCAGGTAGGTAAACTAAGGAGCTAAGGAACTCAAGGGTGAGCTCGCGGTAAGTCACAAACTTATGTTGAATCCGTGCATTCTCCCATCCAAGTCGGTTAAACAAGTACATGATGCTATCATGTATACCTAGGGTTTCCATAGTCAGATCATCCGGGTACAGGGTCAAATCCATTTGCCTCTGTGATAACTCTTCAAATTTCATTCTTTGGTTCCTACCTCTAAATTTGGTTTCCATATGGTTAATCGGTTGGTTAGCCATGGTTAGTGCAAATATGGAGGAAACAAAGCAGGGGGAGAAGGAAAATGGGAAAGACTTTTAGAAAATTTGTAAAAAGTGATTTAAAATTAAAATAAGGAAATGAGGAAATGAAATGCATAATTTAAAGGCAATAATAGTAATATGAAATAAAACTATTAAATAACAAAAAAATTAAATGAAGAATAAAACGATAAATGACAAAATAATAGATTGATAAAAATGAATTAAATAATTAAATGAGTGAATGGGTTGCCTCCCACTAAGCGCTGTTTTTATCGTCAAAAGCCTGACGTAATGCTTAGGTGTAGATTAATCAGGTGAATTAGTGGACAACTCTAAAAGCCTTAGACTATTTGCATAATCTCTATTTTCAACTTTATGATACTGTTTTAAACGTTGTCCGTTTACTATAAATGGTTCACTATTCCTACCCTTAATTTCTATTGCTCCACTCGGGAACACCTTATTTATTTCAAAGGGTCCTGACCATCTAGATTTTAATTTTCCAGGAAAGAGCCTAAGTCTTGAGTTAAAAAGGAGTACAACGTCTCCCACACTAAATTCTTTCCTAGATAGGCGTTTATCATGCCATCGCTTAGTTCTTTCTTTATATATCTTAGCATTCTCATAAGCATCTAGCCTTAATTCTTCTAATTCGTTAATGTCTAGGATTCGCTTTTCTCCTGCAGCATTATAGTTTATATTGAGAGTTCTAATCGCCCAATAAGCTTTGTGTTCTAGTTCTACCGGGAGGTGACAAGATTTTCCATAAACTAATTTGAAAGGTATAGTACCTATGGGTGTCTTGTAAGCGGTCCTATAAGCCCATAAAGCTTCATTAAGTTTAGATGACCAATCTTTCCGAGATATGGCGACAGTCTTTTCTAAGATTTGTTTGATTTCTCTGTTTGAGACTTCGACTTGTCCACTTGTTTGTGGGTGATATGGTGTTGCCACACAGTGTCTTACTCCATACTTAGATAGTAATTTGTCAAAGATTTTTGAAATGAAGTGCGAGCCACCGTCACTTATGACGAGTCTAGGCACACCAAATCTGGGAAAGATTATATTTTTGAAAAGCTTTATTACTACTCGTGTATCGTTTGTAGGAGAAGCTATAGCTTCAATCCATTTCGAAACATAATCAACAGCTACGAGTATGTAATTGTTACCGAAAGATGATGGGAATGGTCCCATGAAATCTATTCCCCAGACGTCAAAGATTTCTACTTCTAAAATTCCTTTTTGAGGCATTTCATCTCTTCTTGAAATTTTGCCGGTGCGTTGACACCGATCGCAATTTATAACAACGATGTGGACATCTTTCCATAGATTAGGCCAGAATAAGCCGGCTTGCAAGATCTTTGCACAAGTCTTGGAAGTACTTGCATGTCCACCATAAGGAGATGAATGGCATTGAGCAATGACATCTTCTATTTCTTCTTCGGGAATACATCGACGAAAGATTCCATCGGGTCCTCTTTTGAACAATAATGTTTCATCCCAATAGTAATGTTTTAGATTGTGAAAGAATTTCTTTTTCTGCTGATAGGTTAAATCAGGTGGAAGAGCTCCTACAGCTAGGTAGTTGACAATGTCAGCGTACCATGGCAGTCCTACAGTTGTCTGGATTGTTTCCACGGGTTCTGGTTCATTTAAGTCTAACTGAACTAGGTCGCTTCCTATTTGTGCTATCAGCTGTTCATACGGAAAATCATCGTTAATAGGCACTTGTTCAGGTTTAATACCTTCTATTCTAGATAAATGGTCCGCTACGACGTTTTCAGTACCTTTCTTATCTTTTATTTTGAGATCAAATTCTTGTAAGAGTAAAATCCATCTCAAAAGTCTCGGTTTAGCATCTTTCTTAGTTAATAGATATCGGATAGCAGCATGGTCTGTGTAAACGATTATTTTCGCTCCTACTAGGTAAGAACGGAATTTGTCAAGCGCAAAGACAACTGCTAACAGTTCTTTTTCAGTAGTGGCGTAGTTCATCTGAGCAGAATCTAAGGTTCTACTGGCATAGTAAATCGCATGAAGTTTTTTTCCTTCCTCTGGCCTAGAACTGCGCCTACAACATAGTCACTCGCATCGCACATGATTTCGAAAGGTAATCTCCAGTCAGGGGGTTGCATGATTGGTGCGGTGATGAGGGTTGTTTTTAGAGTTTCGAATGCTTTAAGACAATCTTCATTGAATATGAACTCAGCGTCTTTCATTAATAAACCAGTAAGAGGTTTAGTGATTTTCGAGAAATCTTTGATGAATCGTCGGTAAAAACCGGCGTGTCCTAAAAAGCTTCGTATTTCTCGAATGGTTTTAGGGGGTTGAAGATCTTTTATGACTTCTATCTTAGCTTTATCTACTTCAATTCCCTTGTCGGATATAACGTGACCTAATACGATTCCTTCTCTGACCATAAAATGACATTTCTCCCAGTTAAGCACGAGGTTTACTTTTACACATCTTTCTAACACCATTTCTAAGTTTGATAGGCATCCTTCAAAACTTTGCCCGCATACAGAGAAGTCGTCCATGAACACTTCCATGATGTTGTCTATAAAATCTGCGAAGATTGACATCATACATCTTTGAAAGGTTGCAGGAGCGTTGCATAATCCAAAGGGCATTCGTCTATAAGCGAACGTTCCATATGGGCATGTGAATGTAGTCTTCTCTTGATCATCTGGATGGATAGGGATTTGGAAAAATCCTGAGTAACCGTCAAGATAACAAAAGTATGAATGCTTGGCTAATCGTTCTAACATTTGATCTATAAAGGGTAGTGGGAAATGATCTTTTCGAGTGGCTTTGTTTAGTTTACGATAGTCTATGCACACTCTATGTCCCGTTACTACTCTTTGCGATATCGATTCGCCTTGAGCGTTTTTCACAACGGTGATACCTCCTTTCTTTGGCACTACATGTACTGGACTAACCCATTCACTATCAGAGATCGGATATATTATTCCGGCATCTAGTAGTTTCTTAACTTCTTCTTTCACTACAGTGCTAAGGATTGGGTTAATTCTTCTTTGAGATTCTCTGGAGGTTCTGCAATCTTCTTCTAGCAGAATACGATGCATACAGACTGAAGGGCATATCCCTTTGAGATCAGATATGTTATATCCTAATGCAGTTGGATATTTCTTCAAGACATCTAAAAGTTTCTTTGTTTCTATAGTTCCTAAACTGGAATTTATTATAACTGGTCTTTTACATTCAATGTCTAAGAATTCGTACCTTAGGTTATTAGGTAAAGTTTTTAATCCTAATGTAGGTTTTTCTTTACTTGGCATGGGATCCGGTGTAAGTGCTAAACTTTCGCTTAGACTATCATCCTGATATGGTTTACGCCAATTATCATCTTCGAAAATCGGAGGGATTTGAATTTTCATTATTTCAGAATAGGTAGTTTCTTTCAGTTCCATTTCTCTTACACATTCGTCAATTACGTCCAATAGATAGCAGGTATCCTCTATAGCTAGTGATTGTAAGAATTGTGTTAAAATAATTTCAACTTTCTCTTCACCTACTTCAAAGGTTAGCTTTCCTCTTTTTACGTCTATTATAGCTCCGGCGGTAGCTAAGAAGGGTCTTCCTAGTATGATAGGTGTAGTGGAGTCTTCAGAGATGTCCATGATTATAAAATCAGTAGGGATGTAGAATTGTCCTATACGTACTGGGACGTTTTCTAGTATGCCTACAGGATATTTAACATAGCGATCAGCTAGTTGAACAAACATTTTAGTTGGTCTTAGGTCTCCCATGTCTAGCCTTTTGCAAATCGTTAAGGGCATAACACTGATACTGGCTCCTAAATCGCATAGAGCTTTGTCAATGACGAATTTTCCTATTACACAGGGTATAGAGAAACTTCCTGGATCTTTCAGCTTTGGAGGCATATTATTCTGAATTATGGCGCTACACTCGGCAGTAAGTGTAACTGTTCCGTTATCCTCTATCTTTTTCTTATTAGATAAGATTTCTTTTAAAAACTTAGCGTACGAGGGTATTTGAGTGATAGCTTCTGTAAACGGAATGGTAATATTCAACTGTTTCAGAAGTTCGACAAATTTCTTAAATTGACCCGTCGTCTTGGAATTGGTTAATCTCTGAGGGTACAGAATTAGTGGTGGTGGAGGCACATAAGGCTTTCCTTTCTCCACTGCCTCTTGATTATCATCTTCCTTTTCTTCTGGATCATTCACCACTTCAGTCGGTTTATCCGGTTTTTGGTACATGGCTGGATTGTCAAGTCTTGGATCGGTAGGTCCGTCAAGTTCCTTGCCACTTCTTAATATTACGGCATTGGCATGTCCTTTCGGATTAGGTTGAGGTTGTCCAGGGAATACTCCAGCTGGTGCAGCGGTAGGTGCTTGTTGTTGAGCTACTTGTGAAATCTGAGTTTCAAGCATTTTGTTATGTGTAGCTAATGCATCTACTTTGCTCACTAATTGCTTAATCTGCTCACTAGTGTGAATGTTTTGGTTTAAGAAGTCCTTGTTCGTCTGAGATTGGTTAGCTATAAAGTTCTCCATCATCAACTCAAGGTTCGATTTTCTAGGGACATTAGGAGCAGTCTTTTGATATCCTGGTGGTGTAGCTGGTGCTTGACCTGGTGCGTATAAAGCATTGTTATTCTTATAGGAGAAGTTCAGATGATTCTTCCAACCTGGGTTGTATGTGTTTGAGTATGGGTTTCCTTGAGCATAATTCACTTGATCTGTGGGAATTCCTGTCAATAGTTGACAATCAGAAACTTCGTGTCCTGGAACTCCACATAACTCACAGTTAGGTGTTACTGCAGCCACGGTGGTTGTTGGTGTTATGGCCAAGTTGTCGATCTTTTGGCTTAGTTGGTCAAACTTTGCATTGACTTGGTCCATACTACTCACTTCGTACATACCTCCTTTTGTTGGTTTCTCAGTTGCGACTCTCTCGCTTCCCCAGAGGTAATGGTTTTGAGCCATACTTTCGATAAGTGCATAAGCATCATTATATTCTTTGTCCATCAATGCACCGCCCGCGGCAGCGTCAATTGTCATTCTTGTATTGTACAAGAGTCCATTATAGAAGGTATGGATGACCATCCATTCTACTAATCCGTGATGTGGACAAAGTCTCAGCAAATCCTTATAGCGTTCCCAAGCTTCGAATAGTGATTCGCTTTCCCTTTGCTTAAATCCGTTGATCTGAGCTCTCAGCATAGCTGTCTTACTAGGTGGAAAATATCTGGTCAAGAAAACTCTCTTTAGTTCCTCCCACGTGGTTACTGAGTTCGAAGGCAGAGATTGAAGCCAGGCTCTTGCTCTGTCTCGAAGTGAAAAAGGAAACAAACGTAGTCTAATAGCTTCTTGGGTAACTCCATTGGCTTTTACGGTATCTGCGTATTGCACAAAGATCGAAAGATGAAGGTTCGGATCCTCGGTAGGATTTCCGGCGAATTGATTTTGTTGCACGGCTGATATCAACGAAGGTTTTAGTTCGAAATCATTTCGGTTGATAGCCAGTGCGGCAATGCTTGAATGTGGTTCAGCTTGCGAAGGACTAGCGTAATACTTGAGTGGGTGATTCTGTTCTTCAGCCATCTCTGCGTCCTTTGATGTTACGACTGGTTTAGGCGGATCTAATTGAAGATCTGGAATATTGTAACTTTTTTCGTAATCGAATATCCGTCTTCTTACGTGTAAGAAGCGTTCCGATTCTGGGATTTGAGGTTGCAAGTCTTCGCCTTTAGAGCGAGTACTTGGCATACACTCGGAAATTAAATTAAATAAATTAAATAGTTGATACCTTAGTCTAGACAATGCTACCTAAAGTGCACTAGTAACTAAATTAAGGTCCCCGGCAACGGCGCCAAAAACTTGATGGGCTAAAGACGTGTCTAATTATGTGTCTAGCGGTATCTTAACTGCAAGTGCACAGCCTATCGAAGTAATATTTAAGATTATCGATCCACAGGGACTCTATGGTTACTTAGTGCTAGATGAACTTCTAGTTTAGCTAAGGTGGAGGGTTGTCACGATTTTTTGTTGTTTTTAAAGATTAAAGGCGGAATTAAATTTAAGTTTTAATAAAATAATACTAAGGCGGTCGGTATGTAATTATACTAACTTAGGCGGGTCAATCTAACCTAGGCTTATAAAGGTGTTCACTTAAACTATTCTGTAGAGGTTACCAGTTTAAATACCCTCAACTCACACTCTCGTGGTCTTATCTCAGATCTTACCCCTAAAGCCCTATGCCTGCTCTCGCTAGCCCATAAGTGTTTAGAGATAATTTTTGCAAACTTAGTAACTCTAATTTATTTTAAAGCGCTCTCGCTGTGTTTAATTAAATGCCTAACTTTAGCTATCTGGTTAAAATCTCACACTCTCGTGGTCTTGACCTAACCTAATACTCTTTCCTTACTCTCGTAATGAAAAGGCCGATTTTAAATAAAAAAGTATTAGCCAGGATGTTAAGTTATTAATTATTTTTAGCCTATGGTTAATTTTTACCGATTAAGTTTGTTTTAACTACATACCGCCCTAAGGTAATTAGCTACTCATTTTTGTTGAACCAGACAGAGGCAGAGAAACAATAAACAAAATATTCATGGCAGAAAAATAAATAAACAACATAAATATTAAATTGCAAATAATAAAAACCTGGTTAACAATAAAATGGCAGACTCCTTCTTCCACAGACCGGAAAGCTCGGAGTAATTGGCGGAAATCGAAAATAAAATAAAATTCTGAAGGTTTAGAAACAAGTAAATTTTATAACAATTTCCTGATGTTGGAAATTGTTATAGGTTGGGTTTGGATACAATGAAAATAGAATACTGAAAATAATGCTGAAATAAAAGGGTTGTAAAATAAATCGGCAGAGCTTCCGCAGGAAATTGATAGAAAAAATGCTCTGTCAATTGTTCAACTGAATTATGCTATTTATAGAACAATTAATGGGCTTGAAATTTGGACTTGTTGCATTGGGCCTTGTTGAAGCAGCTGAGAAAATATAGGAACGTGGCTAAAAAATAGGCAGATCTTCTTCACGTAATGTTTTGACGTGGTCTCAGTCAAATAACCTACTTTTTCCCTTGTCACGGTCGTGACAAGGTCTTCACGTTCGTGTCCCTTGCATTTTAAGTGTCACGGTCGTGACAATGTCATCACGGTCGTGATTGCTTCTTTTGGGGTGTCACGGTCGTGACACCTAGGTGACGACCGTGAGTGCAACAAATTATGCAGGTTTTGCAGGTTTCTTCATTTCTTCATCTTTTTATGGTTGTTTTTGTTCCTTTTTCTCTTAATTCATGATTTAGCTCCATATATGATGTACCTGCAAAATGGTAATAAAAACTCGAGGAATCGGGTGTTAAAACGATGATTATGCGATAAAACGGTACTGAAACTTAGCAATATAATCGATACATTTTCTCGTTATCAGTACAGGTGTCTGTGTAAAGGAAATGTGAGGTGTGTAAATATACAATGTCAGTGTAAGAACAAGAATAAGATGCCCAAGATCATGAGGCTAAAAGAATGATGTTGGAAGGAGGGGGAATATACAGAGACTTTTGTTCGATAACTGTTAAGTTATGCCTACGTATCCTCTCGTGCAATGAGGAAGTCAGAACGTCGTAGTTCGACCCAAAGAGACTGAAAGATGAATTGACTTGTGAACTGCTTACTTGTCTATGCTCAAGTGTATGACCTGTCTGGCTCAGGTGCAAACTGTCTTGCATTAGACGGAAGAAGCAAGTTCTCGTTTATGAGTGAATGAGATGAGAAAAGAATCCCGGAGGAGACGATTATTGTTTGTTTTTTGTATTTTCAATCTTTTATTGCTTTTGAAAGTTTGTCATAAGTTAATGAGCTTAAGCCTAAACCAATGGATTTAGTAAACTCATCACATCTTCCCTCTGATTAGGGGTAATGAGAATGCCTTAAGTGTGAAGTCAGCTTCTCACACTTAATCACCATGGTGTAGGATTAAGATCATTAACCTACTTGTGATTATTTAGATGTTTTTTGTGGTTTTTGTTTAGTGTTAAGTAATGAGTTTAAGCCATAATCAGGGATTAAACAGACTCATTACACCATCCTAATAGAAGGATAATAGATGAGAATGTTTAAGCTGAGGAAAGCTCCTCAACTTAATCCATGATTAGGGATTAAACTCATGAAAAAACAAAGCCTTTATTAGGTGGATTTTAGTTAATGATAAGATGATGAAGTGATTTTTAGGGTTTGTAAGACAACTTGAGGGGGACTTGTCCATTAACACTGGGGTTAGTCCTTCTTAACCAATTAAGGAAGAATTAGAACCCTAATGCAAGGCCCAAGTTACAAGCTTGATGTCTTGATGATTATTAAGTGAATTGATTAAAGGATTTAAACACATTAAGGGTTTAACACTTAGGATTAAAGTTATACACTCCATCCTAATAGAAGGATGCAGGTATAAGCTTAATCACAAAGCCTTAAAGCCTTTAGGGTTTAGTCCCTGATTATGAGATGAGAAGAGAAGACTCAATGAGACACAAAGGTAAAAGCTAAAAGGGGGGTGGGGACTAATCAAAACCCTAATTATTGTCATGCTTGGTTGCTCCTAAGGTTTGTGAGGTTTGCAAGAAAGATCTTCAGAGAAACCACCAGGAAGCAGATGAAAGGAGCAAAGAGAAGCAAAGTAACTTGCTTCATTTAAGAAGACAAGTCACTTGAAGAAAGAAAGTAAGATGAAGAAGAATGAGCAAGCTCAATCTCAAGCACAAGACAAAATGTAGCAATGATGCATAAAGGAGATGAAAAGAAATTGTGAGAAGTGAAGGCAAATTCACTTCTCAAAGTAACTTACCACCTGAAAAGTTAGTGAAAGAAATGCAATGCAATGCAAAATGAGATGAAATGGTATGATGCAAACCAAAACCAGAAGCAAGCATGATGTTAATGATGCTAAGAGATGATGCACATATGAGGCAAGGCATGGGAATGATCATACAAACATGTGGATGCAAGAGAAGCATGCTTAGAAACATGAACATACATGAAAAGTTATGGAATGCAAATGACATACAACATGGCAAATGAAAGATGCAATGATCAAACATGATTCTAATATGTCCTAAGATGTATTATGAATCAAATGGATGCACAAAATGTCATGGCAAGTCATGGTATGCAAACAAATGGAAGATGGATGCAAATGAAAGCCCAAATTAGGGTTTATGATCAATGCACAAAACAAAAATCAAAACCAGAAGCAAACATCAAGATAAAAAATTGAAAATGCATTCAAAGGAACCCTAAACCTATACAAACTCACTGCCCAAAGGAGGGGATCCAACTCTTAACCTAGTGGAAGTTATGAATTTCCTAAGATTGCTAGGGTTTTAAGATACCTTGTCAAGAAAAATGCCAAACAAATAGGAAATGCAAAATCAATTCATGCCAATTTAATCCTATAAACTACATGCTATACAAGATGCAATGCAAAAAGAATAAAAGTCCAACTCTTAAAGGCTAGGCAGAAATGAATTTTTGAATATTGGATCAAAATAATGCCTTGAAATGAAATTAATTCCATAGAAAATTGTCAAAAGACATCAAGATCAAAAAAGAAATTTGGTTTGAGAGTTGGACAATGTTTCTAAATGATTTTAAATGTTTCATGAATTTTTTTGTGATTTTTTAATACTTAAAAGTATTTTTAATTAATTAATTCTCATTAATTAATTAAAAATAAACTTTTAAATGATTTAAAAATATTTTTTAATGCAAAAAATAAAAATAAAAATGTTTTTGGTTTCTGAAAATTAATAAAAGCTTGAATAAAAATTTTCAGTATTTTTCAATGATTTTTACTATTTTTAATAAAATGTAGAAAACAAATGAAATAAAATGAAAATAAAATTGAATTTAAATGAAAGTAATCAGAATCAAAGGCTGAGGTTCAAATGGAATGCGCGCGCATTGACTGGCGCCAGATCCAAAGGCTGTTATTCAAACTAACCTAATTAACATAATCTGAATTAATTAATTTAATTAAATATGATTAGGGTTTTAATGAGAGATCCTGTCCACTCGTTTGCGCGCCAGTCAGCCCTAGTCAACTCATTCTACGCTCCAGATTCAAACTCACATTAATGACCCTGATTAGCCCTAAACAAATTCAGGTGGCCGGAGAAGACTTCCGGTCGTCTTCTCCGGCGAGACCTTAATCCAAACTCTCTCAAATCTTCACTAAATCATGCCAAACTCTCCAGATCAACTCAACTAGACACCCTAAACAACAATCCAGCAACAAATTCCATTTATTTCTACTCAAAATCAAGATACGAATCAAACATCAAAAACTGCAGAAATTTCAGAAACACGATACAAGCTCATTTCTCAATCTTTTTCAAAAGTAAAAGGCTCAGTGAACTTAGGGAAGCATGCTTTATCATTTAGAAACAAGAAATAAAGGTTCTGGAAAAATGAATTTCCATGGCTACCTGAATCGAAGCTTTCAAATCAGGGACTTTCCGGCCAGTTCCTTGCTTCCAATCACCTCCAATGGACCTCCTGAGAAGCTTTTAATGCTTGTTTGAAGTTTATAATGGTTGGTTTGAAAGATTGCTGAAGTTCTGCTCAAAGAGGGGCAGAAATCATATTTTGGTTTCAGAGGGTTTCAGGCTATGGTGATGGGTGGTTTCTGATCAGTGAGGCATGTTGAGATTGTTTGTGAAGTTTGTTTGTGTGTTTGCAGCTTGTGGAGAGTGTTTCGAATGAAAATGCAAGTTGGAGAGATTTTGATAACTATGGCTTGGAGTGTGTTTCAGCATGAAGTGTGTGGTGTGTTATGCTGGCTTTGGTCCATGTATCAAAAGGTGATAGGTCAGAGAGTTGTTGGTGGCCTATGGTGATTGGTATGGGTCTTTGGCCAAAATGTCAAACTTTGTGTAAGAGAAGCATGGGCTCATAGCTATCCAAGGACAAATGGGGTGTCCTGCATAGCAAGAAGTGTGGAGAGCCCTAGGATTGATTATGAACTCAGCAAGCAAGTGGATTCATCTTTGAGTGAGGTTTTGCAACTTGCTTCATCCTTGGCCCTTTTGAAATTTCTTGTTCCACAAGTCACAAAAATGAGCAAACTCTTGGTGAATTCTGATCTTTAGGCATTGGCTCATGTTTGTATGAAGATTAGAAGTCCATTTGATAGCACAAATTGCCTTGGCAAGTGATTTTGCAACTTTGCCTCTTTGGTGGAAAACTTCAAATTTTGTGATTTTAGCCAACTTTGACAAGCCATAACTTTTGATCCAAAATGAATTAGGTCATGTTCTTGTACTTTTTGAAAAGGGAATGATCCATTCTACAACTTTCATGACCAAAGTTTTTTCATTTGAAGCATTTTTAAATCAAAAAGCAAGGGTTGAAAAAGTTTCCCAAAATGGCAATTTTCATTATAAGTCAACTTTCCCAAAAAGTCAACTTTGCAAATGACTTGAGATTCTTCAATTTTGTGAACTTCTAACATCTTCTATGATCAAATAAAGATCTCACACAATCAAAATGATGAAGAACACCCTTTGGTTGGGTCATTGGGGGCCTCAGATGCCCTGATTTTGCACTGACTTGCTCAAGAAGTCAACTCTTGATCAGATGACTTCCCCATGGAATTTCTTCATGAAAATTGATATGCATGCTCCCTATACCATATAGAGACCAATAGAAACAAGAATGACCAAAAAATTTGGAGTTATGGCCTCTGAAACCAAAACCCTAATTCTAGGTCATCTGTGCAGTTAAACCTGGCTCTGCTTCCATGCCATTCTCAGTTCTTGTGATTCTTTGACATTCTTGACTTTGAGGGGATATAATATGATGTTTGAAGATACATGGACCCCTTTGAAGTGATTGATGTCCTTTGGAGTGGCTAAAGAAGCTCTTGGATTGCTCAGATCACAAACCCTAGATGCAGATGACTTTGAAACAATGCAGTGAATCAAAAATGCAATATGAGATGCTATGATTGGACTTATGCATATGAGGAGATCACAAGCCATGGTGTGAATGGGTGAGGGCAAATTTGGGGTGTTTACAGCTGCCCCTATTCAAACATGAGTTAGTTGTGCAGGATGTAAGCAACGGCTTGACAGACAAACAAGATAACTTGTGGTTGAATACCAAAGACAGTCCAAAATTTGCACTCATAGAATGAAGAAGAAAAGGGATATAGATTGTAAAAGGAAATAAATTATATCATAAAGTGCGGGCGACGGAGGACGACCGTCGAGCAGAGGACGACTGCTGGGGAAAGAGCAATGACGGGGACGACCGACATGCTGGGGATATAAGAGATTATGATGGGGACGGCCATCAAGTAAAGCTGTAAGATTCTCTGGGGAATATGTAAAAAGTAAATGATGAGGTACGGTCATCAGGCTCATAAAGTAATGCAAACAACGATGGGGACGGCCATCGGGCTAAACTGATGAAGGACGATCATCAGAAAAAGGAAAAGGGACCACGACGGGGACGGCCATCGGGTTAAAGAATAAATGAAATAATGATGAGGGACGGTCATCAAAGGTGAAGGACGATCACCTAGCAGGGACAACTGCTCTGAAAGGGGGTAAGATGAGGGACGGTCATCTAAGGTGAAGGACGATCACCTGGCAGGGTACGGCTGCCGAAAATATCGCGACATAGGACGAATGTCGGATAAAGGCCAACGATGGGGACGACCATCGGATAAAAATGATGAAGGACGATCATCAAGAGGGGTGAAGGACGATCACCTAGCAGGGGACGACTGCTCTGTATCACGACATAGGACGAATGCCGGATAGAAAAGGTCGACGATGGGGACGGCCATCGGATGAGCATGATGAAGGACGATCATCAAGAGGGGTAAAGGACGATCACCTAGCAGGGGACGGCTGCTCTGTATCACGACATAGGACGAATGCCGGATAGAAAAGGTCGACGATGGGGACGGCCATCGGATGAGCATGATGAAGGACGATCATCAAGAGGTAAAGGACGATCACCTAGCAGGGGACGGCTGCTCTGTATCACGACATAGGACGAATGCCGGATAGAAAAGGTCGACGATGGGGACGGCCATCAGATGAGCATGATGAAGGACGATCATCAAGAGGTGAAGGACGATCACCTAGCAGGGTACGGCTGCTCTCAGGGTTTATCATGACATAGGACGAATGTCAGATAGAAAAGAAATTTTGCTTTGCTGGTGAGACTGGGGAATAATAAACACGGACGAGTGTCTATATCCAAGAAATAAAAGGTATAAGTGTTTTGACGTTATGTATAGATTAAAGATGCGGACGAGCATCCCTAAGACTGCGATACGGACGAGTATCGGGTAGAAACAAACGCTTGACGCATGTTCTGAGATGATGGTACGGACGAGTACCAACTGGTTAACAAAGAACACGGACGAGTGTCGAATCTGAGAGGATATAAGTGGTGTATACAAGATACGGACGAGTATCTGCATAAGTGAAGTAAGAGTAATAAGTATGAGTGGTGTATAGACGGGTATTTAACCTGCTGGGGAGAACGACACGGACGAGTGTCAAGAGAGTTATATACAAGTATATGCTTTACAAAGTGTTTAGGTAATTATGCTGGGGAAAGCGACACGAACGGATGTCAAGAAAGTTATATATATAAGTATCTGTGAGTGCAAAGGGGACACTTTGGCTTTCTACTGGGGACATGATGACACAGACGGGTGCCACAAGGAGTATGTATTGTTATTTGTGA
The DNA here is from genome assembly GCA_963966055.1 of Lathyrus aphaca. Taxonomy (NCBI): domain Eukaryota; kingdom Viridiplantae; phylum Streptophyta; class Magnoliopsida; order Fabales; family Fabaceae; genus Lathyrus; species Lathyrus aphaca. The sequence goes on along the minus strand of OZ014519.1, from coordinate 678,652,301 downwards.
GTGTAAGGTAACTACTTTAGCTTTAGCTCTCCGCTAGGGAAACTGGGGAACATTCTGTATATTGTTGATGGATTGTCATTTTTCACAAGTGTTCGATTCAGACCATGGCTTATGATTATGCAATATGTTTGAATTTTGCCGTAATGCTCCATATTAGACGGAATGCTACGCTTTGTGGGGTGAATATGATGCGAATGCTATGATTATACGAAGATACAGATCCGGGATTCGGATCCCATTGCCGCGAAGATCTCTGGCCGATCTGTTTGAAGTGGACATCCCAGCTGGGGATGAGATCATTGGTAGATCTGATGAGATGTATCTGCTTGGGGGAATAAGTCACTGATAGACCCATCCTTGGTAATGAGGGACCCAGCTGGGGTTTGTAGAAGCCTTCGTCACTCTGTTGTGATTCCTTCGTGTGTTGTTTCCCCGGGTAGAGGTTGACACTCTGTGGGGAGATGGCTCCCTGGCTTTTGCACTCGGCTGAGGAGGAAGAATGATTGGCACCTCGGCTGGGGAGAAAGCACTTTGGGTGCTAAGACTGAGTGAGTGTTGATTTGCCAGCTTGCTGGGACGAAGCTTTCGTGCCCCATGTCGTGTTTTGGATACCTGCAATCCTGCAAAGATAGAAACACACAAGTAATCCCGAGGTATCCCTTACCAGATTCCGTTGTAAGAGTCCAGACACTCCCGGGAGTAAATATATTTCCTGTAAGCACGCATTCTTTAGAAGAGAAGCATCTGTATTTATGCAATCAGTATTTTAAAGACATCGGACATTTTGCAAATAAAAATAAAATGTACGAGACGAGACATGACTGAAAGTCTGATTTTATTGATTCATATGCTTCGAATTAGCAAGATACAGTCAAAGAAACATATCCCCTAAAATGAGGAGATTGTTACAAATTGAGAAACAAAATATTGGCAATGTTGACGACGCTTCAAGGAGCTTCCTTTTGCTATGACTCGTATGACATTTGACGCTCTTCTCGTCTTGCTTTTTGAGGAAGGCTGACTCTGAAAGAAGCTCGATCCCTTCGAATCTTACCAAGTTGTAAGCGATACCGACGAATTCAGAATACAGTTGTTCGCTTATTCCCTCATTTTGCATGGATCGCCCTTTCGGGTTTTCAATCCATCGGGATACCCATTTTTGCCTGAGTTGTCCAATGCGGCTTTTCAACTCAGCGGGTGTACATTTTTTATTTATTTTCCCTTATTTTTTCCCGAGTCTTTTATTCTGTTTTTGACTCGCCGGGATGCCCTATTTTTCCTGGACTTACATTCTGTTTTTATGTCCAGCGGGTCATCATTTTTTTTATGCGAAGTATTTTTTAACTGCATCTGAATTCACAGGGGACGTGAAGTCTTCACCATCCATAGTGCTGAGCATCAGTGCTCCACCGGAGAAACCTTTCTTCACTATGAATGGCCCTTCGTAGTTTGGAGTCCACTTGCCCTTGTGGTCTGTATGAGGAGGGAGGATTCTTTTCAACACAAGATCTCCTACTTGGTATTCTCGGAGCCTGACTTTCTGATCGAAGGCTTTCTTCATTCTTTTCTGATACAACTGCCCATGACAGATTGCAGCCAATCTTTTCTCTTCAATCAGACTCAGTTGCTCGTATCGGGATCGGACCCATTCTGCTTCATTCAGCTTAACATCCATCAGTACCCATAGGGAGGGTAGTTCAACTTCAACTGGTAGGACTGCTTCCATACCATACACAAGCTGATACGGTGTTGCCCCAGTGGATGTTCTGATTGACGTGCGGTACCCATGCAAGGCAAACGGTAGCATTTCATGCCAGTCTTTGTAGGTAACTACCATCTTCTGCACAATCTTCTTGATATTCTTGTTAGCTGCCTCAACAGCGCCATTCATCTTTGGCCTGTAAGGAGAAGAATTGTGGTGTTGGATCTTGAAGTCCCGGCATAACTCTGCCATCATTTTGTTGTTTAGATTGGAACCATTATCAGTAATGATTCGCTCGGGAACTCCGTATCGACAGATGATTTCTCTCTTCAGAAATCTGGCTACCACTTGCCTTGTAACGTTTGCATATGAAGCTGCTTCGACCCACTTGGTGAAATAGTCAATGGCAACCAGGATGAATCTGTGGCCGTTTGAAGCAGTTGGCTCAATCTTGCCAATCATGTCAATGCCCCACATGGCAAAGGGCCAGGGAGAAGACATCACATTCAGAGGATTGGGAGGCACATGCACCTTATCCGCATAAATCTGGCATTTATGGCATTTTCTGGCGTAGGCGCAACAACCAGCATCCATTGTGATCCAGTAATAGCCTGATCTTAGCAACTTTTTAGCCATGGCATGCCCTCCTGCATGGGTACCAAAGGATCCTTCGTGCACCTCGTGCATCAACAAGTCTGCTTCTGCTCTATCAACGCATCTGAGGAGTACCATATCAAAGTTTCTCTTGTACAAGGAACCATCAGTGTTCAGAAAGAAACTACCAGCAAGCCTTCTCAAAGTCTTCTTATCATTGGAAGATGCCCCAGGTAGGTATGTTTGATCCTCCAAGAAGCATTTGATGTCGTGGAACCAAGGCTTATCATCTTTGGCAACATCTGCTGCAAATACATATGCTGGTCTATCAAGTCTGGACACTGAGATCCGAGGTACGAAGTTGGCAGCTTGAACTTTGATCATGGATGAAATGGTAGCCAGAGCATCTGCAAACTGATTCTCGTCTCGAGGGATATACTCAAGCTTGACTGTTGTGAAGAAAGTCAATAACCTCCTTGTATAATCCCTATAAGGTATCAGATGATCCTGGTGTGTATACCATTTGCCGTTGGTTTGATTAACTACCAGAGCTGAATCTTCGAATACAGTCAATGTCTTGATCCTGAGGTCAATGGCTTCCTCAAGACCCATAATGCAAGCTTCATATTCAGCTTCGTTGTTAGTGCAGTTAAAGGTGAGCTTTGCCGAGAAAGGCATGTGAACTCCCCTAGGCGTAATGAGTACTGCACCAACACCACGACCATTCATATTAACAGCCCCATCAAACATCATAGTCCATTCCTCCTCTGGGTCAGGCCCTTCAGTGTGAACAGGCTCTTCATGATCTTTTGCTTTTATGAACATGATGTCTTCATCAGGGAAGTCAAATCTCATAGGATGGTAATCATCAATAGGTTGCTCAGCAAGATAATCAGACAATACACTGCCCTTGATGGCTTTCTGAGATGTGTACTGGATGTCATATTCCGTGAGGATCATTTGCCATCTTGCAACCCGTCCGGTAAGTGCTGGCTTCTCAAAAATGTACTTAACTGGATCCATTTTTGATATCAATAAAGTAGTGTGGGTCAACATATACTGTCTCAGTCGGCGAGCAGCCCACGCTAAAGCACAGCAAGTTTTCTCGAGCAGTGAATAACGTTGTTCACAGTCGGTAAACTTTTTGCTCAGGTAGTAAATTGCGTACTCTTTTCGACCAGACTCGTCATGCTGGCCCAGCACACACCCCATTGTCTCTTCTAACACTGTCAAGTACATTATTAGAGGTCTTCCTTCAACTGGAGGCATAAGGATTGGAGGCTCTTGTAAATATTCCTTGATCTTGTCAAAAGCCCTCTGGCAGTCTTCGTTCCACTTGACCGTTTGCTCTTTTCTTAACAGCTTGAACAAGGGTTCACAGGTCGCTGTAAGGTGAGATATGAACCTTGAAATGTAGTTCAATCTACCTAGAAACCCTCGAACTTCTTTCTCAGTTTTCGGTGCAGGCATCTCTTGAATGGCTTTGACTTTATCAGGGTCAACTTCAATCCCTTTCTCGCTTACGATAAATCCCAGCAGCTTACCAGATCGCACCCCGAATGTGCACTTGTTGGGGTTCAGCTTCAGTTGGTACTTCCTCAGGCGCTTGAATAGCTTCAACAGATTCACCAGGTGGTCTTCTTCTGTGAGGGACTTGGCAATCATGTCATCCACATAACACTCGATTTCTTTATGGATCATGTCGTGGAATAATGTTACCATAGCCCGTTGATACGTTGCACCAGCATTCTTCAGTCCGAACGGCATCACCTTATAATAGAACGTGCTCCAGGGTGTGATGAAAGTTGTCTTCTCCATGTCTTCAGGTGACATCTTGATCTGATTGTATCCTGAAAATCCGTCCATGAAGGAGAATACCGAGAACTGAGCCGTATTATCAACCAATACATCAATGTGAGGTAATGGGAAATCATCTTTCGGGCTGGCTCTATTCAGATCCCGGTAGTCAACACACATCCTTACTTTGCCGTCTTTCTTAGGCACAGGTACTATATTAGCGACCCATGGCGGATAGCTAGTTACAGCAAGGAATCCGGCGTCCCACTGCTTTTGTACCTCTTCTTTTATCTTCATTGCCATATCTGGGCGAGTACGGCGCAACTTCTGTTTTACTGGCGGGCAGTCTTCTTTCAAAGGCAGCTTGTGCATGACGATATCGGTGTCCAACCCTGGCATATCCTGGTAAGACCAAGCAAACACATCCACATACTCCCGAAGCATGTCAATCAACTGTTCTTTCACTGAGTCTTGTAGGCAGGCCCCGATCTTAACCTCTTTCACATCTTCTTCTGTACCAAGATTAACCGTTTCAACCTCCTCCTGATGAGGGGTGATGACCTTCTCTTCTTGCCTTAACAACCTGGCTAGCTCTTCAGGAAGCTCATAATCTTCTTCAACCCCTTCATCAGCTTGATTGATTGGATTGTCAAAGTCATACGATGTCATAGCGGTGTTGTTGTCGGTGCAGTCTGAAAGGCACTCTCTGCAAGGGTTTAGATTGTTCATTTTAGTGATTGATTTTAATCTTTGTTTAGAAAAAAGTGAAATGAAGTTTATCATTTTGGAAAACATTGCCATTTTATTTTTGTACAAAAAGAAAAATGAAAAACAGTGAGCGAAAAAGAAAAAAAACTCATTTGCAAAAGATGTCCGATATTCATTGATTGATCTGTTTGCACAAAATTACAAGATGGCCCGATTACAAAATGAGTCTTGTCATCTTGGGTAAGATGCAAGACTTGATGCATGCTTAAAAATACAGGAAATAATAATTACTCTGCAGGGGCAACCCTTATAATTTCCTGGGAAGACCAGTTTGAGATACGGCTCCCCGGGATCCTTGGACGTATCCAACTCTCCAGGTTGCGCTCATCTTCCGACTCATCTTCCAAGTTGTTTACTGCATCTGGGGTGAGCATCCCCCCACTGACAAAACTGGGCTTCTTAGCAGCCTCTGATTGATCTTGTTGAGTTGGTTTGTAACCCAACCCAAATCTGTCCTCCTTCTTCTCTACAGGCAACAGCTTGCCCCAGCCTTGGGAATTCCCCTCTTCAACAACCTTCCTGGCTTGCTGATAAGATGTCATGGAAGTTCCAAGTACAGCAGATGCTTCATTAATGTTCAGGGCTTCAAATCCCTGGCTCATGGTTTCATGGATCTCTCCATCCATCTCAATATATTTGTACGTAGCCAGATGGCTAACAAAAATATCTTCTTCACCACAGATGGTGATGATCTGGCCCTCTCATTCGAACTTCAGCTTCTGGTGAAGGGTAGACGTAACTGCGCCAGCGGCATGGATCCAAGGCCTACCCAACAAACAGCTGTAGGCCGGCTGAATGTCCATCACGTAGAAGGTAATTTTAAAAGTCTGTGGGCCAATCATCACAGGCAGATCAATCTCTCCTAGCACTGATCTCTTAGAGCCATCAAACGCTCTTACCACCAAATTACTTGGACGCAATGCCAAGCCATCATACTCCAGCTTCACCAAGGCTTTCTTTGGTAGAACATTGAGTGAAGACCCAGTGTCTACCAGTACATGTGATAGAACAGCACCCTTGCATTCAAGAGTGATGTGTAAAGCCTTGTTGTGATTACATCCCTCAGTTGTTAGATCAGCATTGGTAAAACCCAACCCATGGCTGGTATTGACATTTGCTACCACGGTCTCCAGCTGATTAACGGTGATCTCCTCTGGCACATATGCTGCGTGCAAGACTTTTAGTAATGCATTCCGGTGAGCTTCGGAACACATCAGCAGGGATAGAATGGAGATTTTTGAGGGAGTTTGGTGTAGCTGATCCACCACCTTGTAATCACTCTTCTTGATAATTCTCATAAACTCGTCTACATCTTTTTCAAAAGATGTCTTCTGTGTTTCCTTGAGAATGGGTTCTTCAGCTATTACACTTTTTCCCTTTGCTTTGGCAGCAGCTTCCGCTTCGGCGTTAGGTCTTTGTGATTGCGAGGCAAAAAGGCGTCCGCTTCTGGTGAAGCCTCCGCCTCCCCCGACATTATCAATCTGTGGGGAAGAGGTTGAAGAGTCAAGAGTGATTTTCTCCCCATTGCAGTAAAAGTCAGAGCCATAATGCCAAGGGATGGCATTACTACTTTCATATGGAACGGGCCCAGGTACCGTGATGGTAACCGGGCTGACTGCAGCAGAGGAGGGTGTTGCAATAGTATGTGGATCATAGTAGATGGTGACCGGTGTCCTGGCAGGAGGTGCCACTGCTTGTTGTTGAAAATTGTTGTTCGGAGGAATACTTGACGGATCATAATAAATAGTGACTGCTGAGATATCTGCTGGTGTTGTAGAAGATCTTGCTGGATAAATGGCTGTTGATTTTGTAGGAGATTCTGAATAAAGGGGTGTTGATGTTGTAGAAGAGATGGTGGTTGATATCTGGTTTGTTGAAGTGATATTTGAAGCATTTGTTGATGACACTGAAGAATTGTTTGGAATAATTGTTGTTGCATTTGTAGGAGACTCAGGAACTGTTGTCAGAGAGATTGCTGGATTTGAAGGTATTGATGTTGTGATTTGAAGTAGGCCACTCTGGATAAGACCATCTATACCGCTTCTCAAATTATCACACTCATTTACCGAAATGTTGCAATAACCGCACCCGAGCTCACACCCGGGGAATATCTGGCATTCTAGGAGTTGAGCTTTAATCTCTACCAGGGGTGTCCGAATCTGCCCAACATTGGTTATTAAGAAAGACGGCTTATCTTCCTCAATAGCATTGATTCTTGGTCCTCCGTGGTTGGGCATGGGATTCTTGTTGACATTTGGCGGGGGTGCAAAGTTTAGAGCTTTAGAATCTACCAGGTCTTGTACCTTCATTTGTAAGGCCCTGCATTTCTCTGTACTGTGGCCAGGTGCATTGGAGTGAAAAGCACATCTGGCGTTGGCGTCGTATTTTCTGGGCAGACTGGAAGGATCTGGTGGTGCCAACGTCCTTAACTCAACCAAGTTGAGCTTCAGGAGCTATGGCAATAAAGCGGCATAAGGAATAGGGATTGGATCAATCACCCTATTGGCCTGAGATGGTCTCTGTTGAAAAGGTCTTTGTTGATTGTTGCTGTTGTTGTTGTTATAGTTTCTCTGAGGCGGATATTGAACTTGTTGCTGGTAGTGGGGTTGTTGCTGTGGTTGATATGCTGGTTGCTGAGGAATTGGAGCGGGAATAGTGACAGCTGCCACTGACCTATGAACATACTGAGGTCTGCCCCTGTTGGCCTGAATAGCATTAGTCTCACCGGTTCTTCTTGGCCCCACAAAAGGCTTATTGGGGTTGCTGGACGAGCTTGCACCATTGTTAGAAATTTTGCCCATCTTTAATAGGCTTTCAATCCTTTCTCCAGCTATGACTACGTCGGCGAAGCTGGTGGAAGAAAAGGCAGCTAGCCTGTCAATATATGTCCCTTGAAGGGTGTTCATAAACATGTCGGCCATTTCCCTTTCTGACATGGGTGGCTGGACAGCAGCAGCAAGCTGTCTCCACCTCTGGGCGTATTCCCGGAAGCTTTCCCTGGATGATTGAGACATTCCCATCAGGAGGGTCCTGTTTGGAGCCATATCCAAGTTGTACTGGTACTGTCTGATGAAGGCCTCAGCTAGGTCCTTCCAGCATCTGATGGTTGCCCTAGTCAAATGAGAGTACCATTCCCTTGAAGCTCCTGTGAAACTGTCTTCAAAGTAAAACATCCATAGTTTTTCATCCATGGTGTATGCCTTCAACCTCCCCAGAAAGGATTGCAAGTGGGTTCGTGGACAGGAAGTTCCGTTGTACTTCTCGAAGCACGGAGGTTTAAACTTGTGGGGAATCCTTACCCCGTCCACTAATCCCATGTCCATGACATCAAAGCCCAGGGAATTTTGAGACTCCAGAGATCTCAATTTCTCAGCAATTTCATCTAGCCTTCTGTCATAGGCTTCATCCCCAGCTCCCATCACAGTGAATTGATCCTCTTGGGGGTCTTCTTGTAATACTCTGCTCGCAGTAGCATTCCCTTGCACATTAGCAGGGATGTTGATCTCTGGATGAAGGTGGGGCCCATACACAGGTGGATTAACATGAGGCTGAACCCTCTCATTGTTGCTCGTTCCTCCAGTCCCTAAATGGGGTTCCTCCTGGGTCTGCCTTTCTACCAATGCCCTTAATCTTTCTTGGCTTTGAGCCAAACCATTCATCACCTCCATGAACTGGGTCATCTGGTTTCTCATTTCTAACCTCTCATTGGCCATTTGAGTCCTGACCTCTGTAAGGTCCTGCTGTACTTGGTCCATTTGTATACCCGGAAGGTTGTTGCGAGTGGGATATCTGTGCGGACGGTTGAGAGGGAACACCCGTCGTCGAGCAATAGTTCCTGAATCACAACAGAGTTAGTAACAAACAAAACAAAAACCTACAAAACAAAACAAAAGTTAGTATGTAATGCAGTATGCTTATTTGTTTCCAAGGTATCCGGCTTGGCATTTGGTTTTGACCTTTCCAGACCCCTGAGGAAGATGCTTTTGATGTTGCTTGGGAGAAAGAGATTCAAATGAAACAAACTAATGAATATATTACAAATGGTGAATCATACATAGTTTGTTTTTTACAATACACCCCCCTGAGGGGTCAAAAATACAACATAAAAAAGTACATGTAATGAAAGCAACAACAAGCAAAAGTCAGACACCAAGACCAAACTCATCCTCCCTAACTTCCTTCAGAAGTGCTTCAGTCACAGGATCAGCTGGATGCTCTGTGAGGTTCCTGATAAGAAGATTCCTGGTGGCAATAGCAGTGGTTAGCTTCTTGTGTCTGCCCTGGTCCTTTGACCTCTTCACACCAGCCCTAAGCTTCAATTCTGAGATCTCCCTCTGGGCTGCTAGCAGAGCCTCTTGTTGCTCCTTTGCACTGGCCTCCAACTGCTCAATCTTGTCCTGAGTTCTCTTATCTTCCTGAGTGCGAGCTTCAGTGATCCTGACCCACCTAGCTTGGCTTTCTTTCAGATAGAGATCAGTCCTGGCCTTCTGGAACTGGGCCTCTTTACAGGCATTCTTCAAAATCTGTTCCCCAGCTCTTGACTTCTTGATGTAGTCCTCTGACTTCTCAATCCTGGCTAGATGCTCCACCTTAAGCTTTTCTAACCTTTCAATGTCCAGACGACCATCACTCCTCTCCCAGAGGGTTCTCTTCAGGGCTTCAGACAAATTCTCATTTCTCTCTTTTAGCTTCTCAAACTCTTCCAGGCTGACAGTGGCTGGAGGAGGTGCTGTGGATGGTCCAGGTGCATCCTCAATGGTGAAGGGCATCCCAGAAATTTGAGCCCTGGCATCAGACCACTCATAATACTGAGCTGAGGCCACATTGTTGCATCTCCCAAGAATGGCCATCCCCTTAGTCTGGAAGTTGTCCCAAGCCCAGGATGCTTGCCTGACAACAGCCAGATTAGGCTTAATCTCACAATAAAGGGTTTTAGCCAAGTCTTGTACTCTAGGAGGGTGGACCAATGTATAGCCCAATTGTCTTTTGAATAGCAGAGGGTTGTAGTTGATGCAACCCTTCACTCCTATGAGAGGTACATTGGGGAACTGCCCACAACTAGTAATGATGTCCCTGCCCTTGGTGCTCTGGGTGCACCACCTGATGTCATCTGAGGTCAAAGCAACAAGTCTCCTAGCCCAATTCTTCTGTTGGTGAGGATTCAAGAATGCATCAGTCTTGGGCAAGTGTTTGAGCAGCCAGGTATGGAACAGGGGAGCACAGCATCTCACCAACCTTCCTCTTTGCTTTTCATTCCTTTGGTGAACAGAGTAGTAGAAATCTCCCAGCAAGGTGGGTACTGGGTTCCTCAGGATGAAAAGATGAATGGCATTTTTGCTGATAAACTTGGGCTCATCTGCAAAAAGTATAACCCCATATATGCTGAGGGCTAACAATGCACAAACTGCCTTCCATTCTCCCAAAGAGGCCTTCAGGATAGCCTGAGAAGTCAAGAAATCCAAGTGTAGACCAGAGATTCCAGCCTTTGCTGTCATGTTATGCTCAATCAGGATAGGTTCCAGATATAGTGCCTTTGCCACTTCTTCATTACTGGGAAAAGCCATCTCAGGGTTGAAGGGGACACCCCCCTGACAGGTACACCAATCAGTGATGAATACTCTTCCAACAAGGGTCCCAATTGAAAATTCTGGAAGGTGAAGCATCTCAAAGGAGGATCATAGAATTGTAGGCAAGTGTGAATCAAGCTCCTCTGAGAAGGGTCCAAATCCATAACCACATCAAGGATGCCTCCATAATGTTCTCTGAAGAGTGGTATATGGTCTGGAGTAATAAGGGCCTGGACCTTCCTGATGCCAGTCAGCTCAGGCTCAAAGAAATGATATGAGATGTTGCTCTTCTTGGGTGCCATGTTTGCTGATGAAGAGCTGAGACAGATGCTGATGATGGAGACCAACACTGGAGCTGAGCCACTGATAGGCTGATACTGGGGATGCAGGTGACTGAAGCAGGTAGCTGATGAAGGTAGCTGAAGCAGATAGCTAGTGAGCAAGGGCCTATGCAGATGAAGGGGTCAAAACCAAGCCAAATGTAATATAGATACCCTGAAAAACAAATAAACACATGTTAAATGATGCAATGATGATGTATGCAAATGATATGCAAAGGGTTTGTGATCAAGCTGGATCTGGTTAACTGCCTTGATATAAGTCCATGTATGTCTAAGAAGTCCAGATGGAGGTTCATAAGTCCAGTAACCAAGGTAGGGGACTCAAATAAAGAGTCACATGTCCAGGGTTAAAATCACAAGAACTGTCCTAAAATGGAGTACCCTTAATCAAAACAAAGTATCAGGGTATGCTGAGGTCAAGGGTACCTGCAAACCTGTAAACAACCTAACCCCCCTCACAGGTGATGTTCTAAAACAAGGATCCTCAGACTTGGATCAGTTATGAGAAGTGTAAACACTTCTAACCCGGAGGTACAGTGTTCACAATAACCATAAAAGATCCTCCTCTAATTCACCTCAGTTTCTGAAGGTCATAATAAAGGTCATCCAGACTTAGCAGGCTTCCCAGATAGCCCTAGCACTACAGGAGATCTGTAGCACAGAGTTCTCAAGAAGAAACCCATATCTGAACCGTGTTTCATATTCCCGCACCAGACCGAAATGGAATGGAAAAGAACATGAACTACTCTAGCCTAGGTGTCACTCAGGTCCCAGGTATAGGATCTTAAACTCTCAATAGAACCCCACCCACCAAGACAGAAAACAGATCCAGCCAGATAACAGTATGACAATATGATGTATATAAAGCTGTAAAGAAAGCAATAAATAACTGTACATAAAGCAAAAAATAAATACAAATATAAAAACACAAATAGCACATAACACCCCAGTAAACACAAGTCAAACAAGCGCTAGGAGGAACCCACAAAAAGAACCAGAAGCCCTGGTTGCAGTATAAGGGTCCCCAGCAGAGTCGCCAAGCTGTCGCTCCCAATAAATGAGACTAACTCAAATAAGGTACAGACGCGAACGGTCGGCGAAAGGATGAAATGAGAACACACAGGAGTGAACTCAAGAGAAAGAAAGAGTCGCCAGCTAGGCATTTTTATCCCGGAGGAAAGGTAATGCTGCATAAACCTAGAAAAGATATGGATAAGACGGTTGCGAACCAGAGAGACTGAGAAAGGGGGTTGGTTACAACCTGGGAAGGAATTAGCACCCAGATTGTCCGTCGTACTCGACGGGATCCATGCTTAAAAGATTTGTGTTTTAAAGGGGTAGTGTCAGTGCAATTTGTACATAAAGAGCTGGAAAAGGATGTACAGGTGTCTGTGTAAAGGAAATGTGAGGTGTGTAAATATACAGTGTCAGTGTAAGAACAAGAATAAGATGCCCAAGATCATGAGGCTAAAAGAATGATGCTGGAAGGAGGGGGAATATACAGAGACTTTTGTTCGATAACTGTTAAGTTATGCCTACGTATCCTCTCGTGCAATGAGGAAGTCAGAACGCCGTAGTTCGACCCAAAGAGACTGAAATATGAATTGACTTGTGAACTACTTACTTGTCTATGCTCAAGTGTATGACCTGTCTGGCTCAGGTGCAAACTGTCTTGCATTAGACGGAAGAAGCAAGTTCTCGTTTATGAGTGAATGAGATGAGAAAAGAATCCCGGAGGAGACGATTATTGTTTGTTTTTTGTATTTTCAATCTTTTATTGCTTTTGAAAGTTTGTCATAAGTTAATGAGCTTAAGCCTAAACCAATGGATTTAGTAAACTCATCACATCTTCCCTCTGATTAGGGGTAATGAGAATGCCTTAAGTGTGAAGTCAGCTTCTCACACTTAATCACCATGGTGTAGGATTAAGATCATTAACCTACTTGTGATTATTTAGATGTTTTTGTGGTTTTTGTTTAGTGTTAAGTAATGAGTTTAAGCCATAATCGGGGATTAAACAGACTCATTACACCATCCTAATAGAAGGATAATAGATGAGAATGTTTAAGCTGAGGAAAGCTCCTCAACTTAATCCATGATTAGGGATTAAACTCATGAAAAAACAAAGCCTTTATTAGGTGGATTTTAGTTAATGATAAGATGATGAAGTGATTTTTAGGGTTTGTAAGACAACTTGAGGGGGACTTGTCCATTAACACTGGGGTTAGTCCTTCTTAACCAATTAAGGAAGAATTAGAACCCTAATGCAAGGCCCAAGTTACAAGCTTGATGTCTTGATGATTATTAAGTGAATTGATTAAAGGATTTAAACACATTAAGGGTTTAACACTTAGGATTAAAGTTATACACTCCATCCTAATAGAAGGATGCAGGTATAAGCTTAATCACAAAGCCTTAAAGCCTTTAGGGTTTAGTCCCTGATTATGAGATGAGAAGAGAAGACTCAATGAGACACAAAGGTAAAAGCTAAAAGGGGGGTGGGGACTAATCAAAACCCTAATTATTGTCATGCTTGGTTGCTCCTAAGGTTTGTGAGGTTTGCAAGAAAGATCTTCAGAGAAACCACCAGGAAGCAGATGAAAGGAGCAAAGAGAAGAAAAGTAACTTGCTTCATTTAAGAAGACAAGTCACTTGAAGAAAGAAAGTAAGATGAAGAAGAATGAGCAAGCTCAATCTCAAGCACAAGACAAAATGCAGCAATGATGCATAAAGGAGATGAAAAGAAATTGTGAGAAGTGAAGGCAAATTCACTTCTCAAAGTAACTTACCACCTGAAAAGTTAGTGAAAGAAATGCAATGCAATGCAAAATGAGATGAAATGGTATGATGCAAACCAAAACCAGAAGCAAGCATGATGTTAATGATGCTAAGAGATGATGCACATATGAGGCAAGGCATGGGAATGATCATACAAACATGTGGATGCAAGAGAAGCATGCTTAGAAACATGAACATACATGAAAAGTTATGGAATGCAAATGACATACAACATGGAAAATGAAAGATGCAATGATCAAACATGATTCTAATATGTCCTAAGATGTATTATGAATCAAATGGATGCACAAAATGTCATGGCAAGTCATGGTATGCAAACAAATGGAAGATGAATGCAAATGAAAGCCCAAATTAGGGTTTATGATCAATGCACAAAACAAAAATCAAAACCAGAAGCAAACATCAAGATAAAAAATTGAAAATGCATTCAAAGGAACCCTAAACCTATACAAACTCACTGCCCAAAGGAGGGAATCCAACTCTTAACCTAGTGGAAGTTATGAATTTCCTAAGATTGCTAGGGTTTTAAGATACCTTGTCAAGAAAAATGCCAAACAAATAGGAAATGCAAAATCAATTCATGCCAATTTAATCCTATAAACTACATGCTATACAAGATGCAATGCAAAAAGAATCAAAGTCCAACTCTTAAAGGCTAGGCAGAAATGAATTTTTGAATATTGGATCAAAATAATGCCTTGAAATGAAATTAATTCCATAGAAAATTGTCAAAAGACATCAAGATCATAAAAGAAATTTGGTTTGAGAGTCGGACAATGTTTCTAAATGATTTTAAATGTTTCATGAATTTTTTTGTGATTTTTTAATACTTAAAAGTATTTTTAATTAATTAATTCTCATTAATTAATTAAAAATAAACTTTTAAATGATTTAAAAATATTTTTTAATGCAAAAAATAAAAATAAAAATGTTTTTGGTTTCTGAAAATTAATAAAAGCTTGAATAAAAATTTTCAGAATTTTTCAATGATTTTTACTATTTTTAATAAAATGTAGAAAACAAATGAAATAAAATGAAAATAAAATTGAATTTAAATGAAAGTAATCAGAATCAAAGGCCGAGGTTCAAATGGAATGCGCGCGCATTGACTGGCGCCAGATCCAAAGGCTGTTATTCAAACTAACCTAATTAACATAATCTGAATTAATTAATTTAATTAAATATGATTAGGGTTTTAATGAGAGATCCTGTCCACTCGTTTGCGCGCCAGTCAGCCCTAGTCAACTCATCCTACGCTCCAGATTCAAACTCACATTAATGACCCTGATTAGCCCTAAACAAATTCAGGTGGCCGGAGAAGACTTCCGGTCGTCTTCTCCGGCGAGACCTTCATCCAAACTCTCTCAAATCTTCACTAAATCATGCCAAACTCTCCAGATCAACTCAACTAGACACCCTAAACAACAATCCAGCAACAAATTCCATTTATTTCTACTCAAAATCAAGATACGAATCAAACATCAAAAACTGCAGAAATTTCAGAAACACGATACAAGCTCATTTCTCAATCTTTTTCAAAAGTAAAAGGCTCAGTGAACTCAGGGAAGCATGCTTTATCATTTAGAAACAAGAAATAAAGGTTCTGGAAAAATGAATTTCCATGGCTACCTGAATCGAAGCTTTCAAATCAGGGACTTTCTGGCCAGTTCCTTGCTTCCAATCACCTCCAATGGACCTCCTGAGAAGCTTTCAATGCTTGTTTGAAGTTTATAATGGTTGGTTTGAAAGATTGCTGAAGTTCTGCTCAAAGAGGGGCAGAAATCGTATTTTGGTTTCAGAGGGTTTCAGGCTATGGTGATGGGTGGTTTCTGATCAGTGAGGCATGTTGAGATTGTTTGTGAAGTTTGTTTGTGTGTTTGCAGCTTGTGGAGAGTGTTTCGAATGAAAATGCAAGTTGGAGAGATTTTGATAACTATGGCTTGGAGTGTGTTTCAGCATGAAGTGTGTGGTGTGTTATGCTGGCTTTGGTCCATGTATCAAAAGGTGATAGGTCAGAGAGTTGTTGGTGGCCTATGGTGATTGGTATGGGTCTTTGGCCAAAATGTCAAACTTTGTGTAAGAGAAGCATGGGCTCATAGCTAGCCAAGGACAAATGGGGTGTCCTGCGCAGCAAGAAGTGTGGAGAGCCCTAGGATTGATTATGAACTCAGCAAGCAAATGGATTCATCTTTGAGTGAGGTTTTGCAACTTGCTTCATCCTTGGCCCTTTTGAAATTTCTTGTTCCACAAGTCACAAAAATGAGCAAACTCTTGGTGAATTCTGATCTTTAGGCATTGGCTCATGTTTGTATGAAGATTAGAAGTCCATTTGATAGCACAAATTGCCTTGGCAAGTGATTTTGCAACTTTGCCTCTTTGGTGGAAAACTTCAAATTTTGTGATTTTAGCCAACTTTGACAAGCCATAACTTTTGATCCAAAATGAATTAGGTCATGTTCTTGTACTTTTTGAAAAGGGAATGATCCATTCTACAACTTTCATGACCAAAGTTTTTTCATTTGAAGCATTTTTAAATCAAAAAGCAAGGGTTGAAAAAGTTTCCCAAAATGGCAATTTTCATTATAAGTCAACTTTCCCAAAAAGTCAACTTTGCAAATGACTTGAGATTCTTCAATTTTGTGAACTTCTAACATCTTCTATGATCAAATAAAGATCATACACAATCAAAATGATGAAGAACACCCTTTGGTTGGGTCATTGGGGGCCTCAGATGCCCTGATTTTGCACTGACTTGCTCAAGAAGTCAACTCTTGATCAGATGACTTCCCCATGGAATTTCTTCATGAAAATTGATATGCATGCTCCCTATACCATATAGAGACCAATAGAAACAACAATGACCAAAAAATTTTGAGTTATGGCCTCTGAAACCAAAACCCTAATTCTAGGTCATCTGTGCAGTTAAACCTGGCTCTGCTTCCATGCCATTCTCAGTTCTTGTGATTCTTTGACATTCTTGACTTTGAGGGGATATAATATGATGTTTAAAGATACATGGACCCCTTTGAAGTGATTGATGTCCTTTGGAGTGGCTAAAGAAGCTCTTGGATTGCTCAGATCACAAACCCTAGATGCAGATGACTTTGAAACAATGCAGTGAATCAAAAATGCAATATGAGATGCTATGATTGGACTTATGCATATGAGGAGATCACAAGCCATGGTGTGAATGGGTGAGGGCAAATTTGGGGTGTTTACAAGTTATAAGAGAGAAAAATAGAAAGACAGGAAGAAAAAGATATAAGAGAGGGAAGTAAAGAAAAGAAAGAATAGAAAGAAAAAGAGGAGAAAGAAAAGGAAGAGAAGAGAAAAGAAGAGAAAAGAGGAAAAGTTGAAAAATCATCAAGATTGATCCTAGGAATCGAAACAATCGGGTAAGGGTGATAAACATTGTTATCTTAATGTTGTATGTGATTATGTATGTATGGGAATGATTGGGGTTTTGTTTTGGTGAAGTTTAGAGAGAAAGAAATTTTAGGGTTTTTGATGAAAATGTGAGAAATGGTGGATTAATCGGTTAGAAGTTGTTATAATCTAAGAATGGTAGTTTATACATGTTAATAATCATGTTTGTGGATGTTTGTTGAAGTTTGATTATAATTTTTGAGGGTTTTGATGACTGTCACGAAACTGAATTGCTGTAGAATCACAGTGTTTGCTCAGCGAGATTTCCAGGTATTTCCTCGCTCAGGTCGCTCAGCAAGCCTGGAGGATTTTTGTGTTTTAATTCATAACTCTAGTTTCAGTGATCCGTTTTAGGCGTTCTTTATATCAATGTGAAGCTAAATACATGTAGAAACTAATGATGCTAAGAAACATAATTTTTATCCGACTTTTACCCGACTTTTCTGATAAAACATAAATGAGTTAATTATGGAAATGTGGGTTTGATGTTTTGTTGTGGGCGTTTGGCAAATGAATACATTGCTTGAATTGAATGCAATGTATGCTAATTGAATGAGTTGAGTGCATGATTATGTTGTGAATAATGTATGCATTTTCAAGAATCTTGTGTGTCATTTTACATGTGAAGCATAATGTATGCATTCTTGTGTTGCGGGGTTCTTTGTGAATCTGTTGTAGCATCGTGTGCTCATGTGGAATGTGAGCGATGACTACAACACGATCGTGTGCCTGTGTGGGGTGTGAGCGATCAGATTGTGTGCCCGTGTGGGATGTGAGCAATCCATAAACATTGTGTGCCCGTGTGGGGTGTGAGCAATGAGTGATTCATTCACATTGATTGTGTGCCCATGTGGGGTGTGAGCAATCAGATTGTGTGTCTGTGTGGGGTGTGAGCAATCCATAAACATTGTGTGCCTGTGTGGGGTGTGAACAATGGGTGAACATCGTATTCCCGACAGAGAGTTACTTTAGGTAACGAACGATGGTTCCAATTAGTTCCTGAGTGAACTTGATGATGATTGAGTCGGTACCGTATTGCATTTGCATATCGTCGTGAGTCGGTCTCTATGATTTGCATTTATCATCTGAATTGTGAATTGATGAAATAAACATGAATATATATATATATATATATATATATATATATATATATGTGTGTGTGTGTGTGTGTGTGTGTGTGTGTGTGTGTTTATATGAAGATGAAAGTATGTATTTATGGAAACATACTTGAGTATATATATATATATATATATATATATATATATATATATATATATATATATATATATATATATATATATATATACATTGTAGTGTATATGTGTGAATAAACATGAATGATGTATATTTATGTGATGTGAATGAAGTGGTGAAAGTTAGCATGATAAGTATGCTTGAGATTATGTATGTTGGAGATGATTTGTGGTGAGAACATGTTTTATGTGTATGTTATATGTTGATATATATAATTATATGCAATGTTATTATAATAATTTTTCTCACCCTTCTGTTGTTTTATGATGCTCTATGAGGCATTGCAGAGTAGGTTGTTGGAGGTCTTTTTGTGAAGCTTGTCTTCATCCTTTTGGTCGGTCGGCTCTGATATGTAGCATCGGGTAGCTAGGGTCGGCTTGATGCCTTTTGTGATGCATTTTGTACATGTATTTTGGTGATGAATGTTTTATATAAACATGAAATAATTGGTGAATCAAACTTGATGATATATATATATATATATATATATATATATATATATATATATATATATATATATATATATATATATATATATATATATATATATATATAAGTTTGATGTTGTTAATTGTTAGTTTCCGCTGTTATTTGAATTATTGAATACGGGTGTAAGGATGAAATCCTTCTGTTGCAAGTTACCTCGTTCGTTGCATATCTTTGAATGAGCAGGTGTTGTATGTTTTAGTTTCACTGTTGATGTGACATGCCTCTTTTATACCATGTTTAAATTATACTCTGATGAATTTTTAATATGTGCCTAAATGATTTAAATGATTATTTTGGGGTATAGAAAGGGGGTGTTACATGTGTACCCTGAAAAATAGTAAACAACCGCTTGTCCTCTAAAAACACCAAGATGTTCACAGTTACTCACAGGATCGACCATATTGATCCTATGACATGTGCTATAATTGGTTTTAGTTTGTTTTTCCAGTGAAAATGTCATAAACTCTTCGACAAACTTTATGAAATGTTCTGATAAAAAGAGAAAATAAATAAAACAAGACTCAAAGTAATTAAAGTCGAAAGTAAAATGCAATGGAATATAAATTTCAAGGAAATATAAAGGAAAACAAGTAAAGAAAACAATAAATTGCTGAAAAGTAAACTTGCTTGAAAGTAAAGGAATGCAAAGTAAATAACTTCAAAGTCAAAACTTGAATAGAAATTACATTGAAATGAAATATGATGACGGTCTCATCACGTATATTCTCGCCTTCACTCATTTCTCTACACACGGGTAATTTGAGTGTTTACGGAGTAACTTATACAATATAATTCACACACACATTCTAACACTAAAACTACATTATTTATATTAATCGAAGATAACTGCTATTGGCAGTTTACTCCTAGAAATACGCCACTTTGGGCTTTGTATGTTCTGAACTTCCAATATGTGCCACTTGTCCTTTTTCAAATTGAAAGAACCATAAGTTTCCCTCCAATATTGAATCTCAATTACCGCACGTCGAACGCCCTCATGGACATTCAGTCGAATTAAATTTCCTATACTTAGAAAATATTCTAAGTCCAAATCCTTGCTTTCCATGCTTTTCTTCAACTCATGCCTGTTTATCAGGATTTAGTCGAAACCTTTTTAACTCCTCCAAAGAACATGATCCTTAATTCAATATTTCCTGAAATCAAGTAGGCATCAAAATTAGGAGCTAAAAAATTGCCCCCCAAAAATGTCCTTTCGACCAAATTGACAGAAAGGTCATTTCTTATCATAGCTTTCGACGCATAACTTTCGAAGGCACAAAAGTATGACCATAATTGATCACCCCACAATCAAGAAACTATTCAGTTTCTACCAACCACGCATATGATGTCATATCATAATGGTTTTAACCAAAATGTCTTCTCAGTATTCACTTCATTACTAGCCATCATTACCCTTTTCTTGAAACCACGCCTTTGCAGTCTAAACATAATTGCCACTGCCCTAGAGTGACGGCTTAGGAGGGCACACGTCCCACTAACCAAATTGTATTAATAGTGATTTGAGAAACCACTAATCTTCTAAAAACCTATAAATACTTCACTATCTACACTTCCAAACTTTTACGCTTTCATAACTTTACATTCTCATTATTCATCTCTCAAACCTCCAAAGAACTCAAGAACTTCCTCATCTTCCAACTTTCCTCAAATGGCTTATACTCAAGACATTTCTCAAAACAAGAAAAGCCAGAAGAACAAAGGCTCTCAAAGAGGTGCTCCGCTTCCACCGTCCACTTCAGGTGGAGAAAAGACACATCTATGAATCGTAGGTAATAATCCCTCTCATTGTCTCTGATAAACAATGCGCTATTTCTAGACCCTTGTCCAATGTTGTTGCTGATGATAATAGGTTGAGTGAATTATTTCCCACCTACCATAGAACTAAACCATTATGGAAAAAGAAAAAAGCCAATGTAGGTGAGACTTCGGCTGACCAGGTTGCTCTTAGTAACCTAGATTTTAAATATCTGAAGGAGAGTTCTCAACTGGTAAGAGTAGTCCCTTCATTCAAAGATTTCGACCTTTGGTTGGCCAAAGTAGAAAAGGCTAAAGCTCAAGCTTGGAAGTTCATGGGAATATATGGTCTACTGATGCTGTCGAAAACTGGTTTTCCTTACTTCTCGAACCTATTGGCAGCTTCTCTGTACTTTTAGGATATTACCCATTATACTTTCCATCTGCCTTGTGGGATGGTAACCCCCATTCTCTTCAACATAACCGCTATCACAGGGCTTAAACCAACTGGCCATACCTATAATCCAGATGTCAACAATGAGGACACTATAGGTTTCACCTCCTGCAAACCCACTTATACCAGTTTCATGAAACATCACTTCGATGGTTCAACCAATACCGTTTCTGATAAAGAGCATATTGCATTCTTAACCATGTGGCTCTGTAGATATGTTTTTTGTTCAAAATCACTACATGTTGCCAAGAAATATTTGCCTTTGGCCAACCAACTTCATCTCAACACAGGAGTTTGCCTTAGTGAGTTTATCCTAGAAACTCTCTATGAATCAATCATCGAAGGCGCTACTTGCATTAAAAATGTGAGTTCTACTAGAACCTTTCAGCCGTCTGGTCCCATTTGGCTACTTCAACTGTGGCTTAACGCTACATTAAAAGTCATCCTCCCCAACAAAGGAATCTTTGATGAGAACTACGATGAGATAAGAGAAAGAAGAGTCAAAGGGACTCATTTGGTAAAACTGACACCCAAAGATGAAGAAAATACTCTTCGAGAAGCTTTCTCTGGCTACATTATGATATTTACCAAGAGATATGACTTCAGTCCAACCATGGCCCCTTAAAATATGGACAAGAATGGTTAACAAGACCAGTTCCCCTTCATCCAAAAAACATCAAGCATAATCAACATATTTGGTTCCTAGATTATTAGTCTAGAAGCTGAATTTTGTGAAACGCATGTTAGAACAATTATGGTTCTAAACCTCTAAGAGTTTTGATGATAACAATTATTATTATGCAAGAATAGAAGTTCTAATGACTCTCTTTGTTATATGTGTAGAAGAGGAAGTTATTTAAAGAAGACGTGCTTTATTAGAAGATACATTGAGCCATATATAGAAGATACACTTATTGAAGAATCCATCATTTAAAGACATGATTTAATAGTTGCGTATCAAGAATTTATTCTCTCTGATTTATGTCTAGAAGATGTTGATTCTCATAATAAAGGCATTAATTAAATAATATATTAATTAATGGTGAAGACAAGTATCTCTGGTTATGGAAAGAGTTTATGGTATTAACTTATATCCAAAATTAGCTCAAGATGTCTCCAACGGCTACATTATTCAAGCAGTATATAAAGGAATCAAATTGAAGATTTGAGATACAACTTCCACGAGAAAATACTTATTCATTTGTGCTAAAACTCTTGTAACAATTCACTTAGTGATTATAGCTTTGTTAGAAGCAAAATAGTTATTATATTATTATTGTAAAAGTTAAGTTAAATCCCTTGAGTGACTAGTTTCAGTCAGAAGACTCAAGAGGACATTGACTATAGGTCAGTGTGTGTATTCAATTATTGAATAGTGGATTAAGACCTCAGTGATAGAGGCAAAATCACCTTGGCGGGTGGACTGGACGTAGTTTGAGTTCAAACGAACCAGGATAAATCAACTTGTCATAGAAGTTAATTTTAAGTTGTTAAGAAAACCCAATTCCAACCCTCCTTCCTTGTGATTTACGCACCTTCAATTGGCATCAGAGCGCTAGGTTCTGAGAAATACACTTAACCGTGTCAGTAAAAGATCCAGAAGTTAAAACACATGGCAGACGTTGGCAATAACAACAATGACTACCAAAATGACAAGATCAACGCAAAACCTCTAGTGTTCAATGGTGACAACTTTGACTACTGGAAGGATGTTCTAGAAAGTTTCTTTCTAGCTCTGGATGGAGATCTTTGGGACATGGTGAGAGATGGATACACTCATCCTGTTGGAGCAGATGGTCAAAAGATTGAAAGAAAAAATATGACAGCTCAACAGAAGAAGGAATTCAGAAATCATCACAAAGCTAGAACCATACTTCTGAGTGCTATCTCATATACAGAATATGAGAAAATTACAAACAGAGACTCAGCCAAACACATGTTTGATTCCCTGAGGATGACACATGAAGGCAACACTCAAGTCAAGGAGACTAAAGCTCTGGCCCTCATCCAGAAGTATGAAGCATTCAAAATGGAAGAAGATGAGACAATTGAAAAAATGTTCTCAAGGTTCCAAATTCTGGTAGCTGGACTGAAAGTTCTGGACAAAGGCTACTCAACAGCAGATCATGTAAAGAAGATCATCAGAAGCTTGCCAAAGGCTTGGAGTCCCATGGTCACTGCTCTAAAGTTATCAAAAAATCTGAACGAAATATCTTTAGAAGAACTGATCATCTCCCTGAGAAGTCATGAGATAGAACTAGAAGAAGATGAACCCCAAAAGAAAGGTAAGTCTGTAGCTCTTAAATCTAACAAATTTGTTTCTAAAGCTTTACAGGCAGAAGAAGAAGAAAGTTATGGATGCTCATCAGAAGAAGATGAATTATCTCTTCTATCCAGAAGAGTCCAACAACTTTGGAAGCATCGTCAGAAGAAGTTCAGAAATACCAGAAGAACAAGCAATCACTCTGAAGCAACATCTAGTTACATGAAACCCAGAAGCAAAGAAGTTGTGTGCTATGAATGCAAAGAACCAGAACACTACAAGAGTGAATGTCCAAAACTCCAGAAAGAGAAACCCAGAAACAAATTCAACAGAGAAAAGAAAAAGAGTCTCATGGCAACATGGGATGATTCTGAATCATCTGAAGCAGAGTCGGATTCAGAAGATGAACATGCTAACATTGCACTAATGGCAAAAATACCAGAAGATGATCATTCATCAGAATCAGAATCAGACTCAGATACAGAAGAGGTATTCTCTAAACTTTCTAGATCTCAATTAGAAGCTAGCCTCTCAGAAATTCTTGAAAAATATCAAAAGCTTCAATTCAAATACAAATACATGAAACAAAGTCTGGTATCTGAATTAGAAGAAGTTAGAAAACTAAAAACAGAAAACTCTGAGATGAAAGAAAATATTTTTAAATGCAAAAATTCTCTTGAAAAACTTAAAGCTCAGAAGGAATCTGAATTAGAAGATCTACTCAATTCTGATAATATCATAAAGCAATATGACTATAGCTTTCAAAAATTTCTAACTAAAAGCATAGATAGAAGCAAAATTGCATCTATGATTTATGGTGTTAGCAGAAATGATAGAAGAGGCATAGGCTATGTGAAAACTAAAGAAACTCTGAAGTTTAAAAAGATTGATGACGTGGTTATAAAAGTTAATACTCCTCTAAGTTCTCATTTTACCTATGGTCATAATCATGACTTAATATATACTAGTGAGTCATCTTGTTCCACAAGTTCTGATTTGAAACCTAAAATAAATCAGAAGATTGTGAAAACTAACAAACAAGGACCCAGAAAAATATGGGTACCCAAAGATAAAATTGTGTATGTTGCAAATGTCTTTAACAGCAAAACTGAAACACCAATCATGGTACCTGGACTCTGGATGCTCACGACACATGACGGGAAGAAAGCATATGTTCCAAAGTCTTGAATTAAAAGATGGAGGCCACATAGGTTTTGGAGGCAACCAAAAAGGAAAAATAATTGGCTCTGGAACTATTGGTAATGGAAATCTTCCCTCTATCTCTAATTTTCTATTAGTAGAAGGATTAATGCATAATCTATTATCCATAAGTCAATTAAGTGATAATGGCTATGACATAATATTTAATCAAAAGTTCTATAAAGCTGTTAGTCTGAAAGATGGAACAATCCTCTTCAGTGGAAAGAGAAAGAACAACATATATAAAATAAAACTTTCAGAATTAAAAAATCAGAATGTAAAATGTCTAATGTCTGTGGAAACAGAGCAATGGGTCTGGCACAGAAGATTGGGACATGTTAATATGAGAAGATTATCTCAACTTAACAAACTCAATCTGGTCAGAGGACTTCCAAACCTGAAATTCAACTCAGAAGCTCCGTGTGAAGCATGTCAGAAAGGCAAATTTTCAAAACCTGCCTTTAAAGCTAAAAATGTTGTATCTTCCTCTAGACCACTAGAACTTCTGCACATTGACTTGTTTGGACCAGTGAAAATTGCTACAGTCAGTGGCAAGAAGTATGGATTGGTGATCGTAGATGACTTCAGCAGATAGACATGGGTAAAGTTCCTTAGACACAAGGATGAGTCAATTGCTGTATTCTCTAACTTCTGCAAACAAGTTCAAAATGAAAAAGAATTTAAAATTATTAAAGTCAGAAGTGATCATGGTGGAGAATTTGAAAACAAAAAATTTGAATCATTCTTTAATGAAAATGGCATCTCTCATGATTTTTCTTGTCCTAGAACTCCACAACAAAATGGGGCTGTAGAACGTAAGAATAGAACATTGCAAGAGATGGCCAGAACCCTGATCAATGAGACTAACATGGCTAAACATTTTTAGGCAGAAGCAGTAAATACAACATGTTATATTCAGAATAGAATCTCTATAAGACCTATTCTTGAAAAGACTCCTTATGAATTGTGGAAGAACAGAAAGCCCAACATTTCATATTTTCATCCCTTTGGGTGCAAGTGTTTTATTCTGAATACTAATGATCCTCTGAATAAGTTTGACTCTAAGGCACAAAAGTGTTATATGTTAGGATACTCTGAACGTTCAAAGGGATACAGAGTATACAACACAGAAACACGTATAGTCATAGAGTCTATTTATGTCAGATTTGATGATAAGATTGGTTCTGAAAAACCAAAGCAGAATGAATCTCTTGCAGATATAGAAGTTGAAATTTCTACAAACAGAACATCTGAAGAACAATCACCTACAGAACAAAACAAGATAATCACTCCAACAAGCTCTGAAGAACCTACTCAGAAGAGACTATCCAGAAGCAGGCTGAATCATCCAGAAGACAAAATCTTAGGAAAGAAGGATGAACCAATCAGAACAAGATCATCATTCAGAAACTCTGAAGAATCTCTAATGAGACTAGTATCCCTGATTGAACCAACTTCTGTAGAAGAAGCTCTCTCAGAAAATGATTGGATTCTGGCTATGCAAGAACTTAATCAATTCACCAGAAATGATGTATGGGATCTAGTTCCTAGGCCCAGAGGATTCAACATCATTGGAACCAAGTGGGTATTCAGAAACAAGCTAAATGAGCAAGGAGAAGTTGTCAGAAACAAAGCAAGACTGGTTGCACAAGGTTATAGTCAACAGGAAGGAATTGACTACATAGAAACCTATGCCCCAGTCGCCAGGTTAGAATCTATTAGACTTCTAATTTCATTTGTTGTAAACCTTGATATCATTCTATATCAAATGGATGTCAAGAGTGCAATTTTAAATGGTTATATTGATGAAGAAGTGTATGTACACCAACCCCCTGGTTTTGAAAATACAAAATTTCCATAACATGTTTTCAAACTCAAAAAATCTTTATATGGTCTGAAGCAAGCTCCCAGAGCTTGGTATGAAAGACTAAGCACTTTTCTTCTGGAAAATGATTTCATCAGAGGGAAAGTGGATACAACACTCTTCAGTAAAAACATTAAAAATGACATTCTGATATGCCAAATTTATGTAGACGATATAATATTTGGTTCTACTAAAAGTGCTTTGGGAAAGGAGTTTGTTAAGTCTATGCAGGCAAAATTTGAAATGAGCATGATGGGAGAATTAAAGTTCTTTCTGGGAATCCAAATAAATCAAACATCAGAAGGAACATATATTCATCAAAGAAAATATGTCAAAGAACTTCTGAAGAAATTTGATTTATCAGAAAGTACCATCTCTAAAACTCCTATGCATCCTACATGTATTCTGGAGAAAGAAGAGGTAAGTAAGAAAGTAGATCAGAAAATCTACAGAGGTATGATTGGATCTCTCCTCTATCTAACTGCTTCTAGACCAGATATTCTATATAGTGTTTGTTTATGTGCTAGATTCCAATAAGATCCTAGAGAAACTCACTTAACAGCAGTTAAGAGAATTTTTAGGTATCTGAAAGGTACTACTAATCTTGGTCTATACTACAGAAGATCCAAAGATTACAAACTTGTAGGATACTGTGATGCTGATTTTGCTGGAGACAGAACAGAAAGAAAAAGTACTTCTGGAAGTTGTCAATTTCTGGGAGACAATCTAATTTCTTGGTCTAGCAAAAGGCAGTCAACCATTGCATTATCAACTGCAGAAACTGAATACATTGCAGCAGCTGGATGCAGTACTCAGATGCTCTGGATGAAAAATCAGCTTGAGGACTTCAACATTTATGAGAGTAACATTCCCATCCTCTGTGATAATACTTCTGCTATATGTCTCTCTAAAAATCCAATTTTACATTCTAGAGCTAAGCACATAGAAGTTAAACATCATTTCATTAGGGACTATACTCAGAAGGGAATCTTAATGTTAAAATTCATAGACACAAATCACCAATGGGCCGATATTTTTACAAAACCCCTTCCTGAAGATAGATTTAATTTCATTCTAACCAACCTTAGTATGAAATTATGTCCAGAATGAAAATGCTTTAATTGTATGTTTTTATCTCTCAGAAGTTCTGAACTTAATCCTTTGTTTTATTCTAACTATTTAATTCTGAGAACTTCTGTTCAAAAGAATAACATGCTGAATTTCACATCAACATGTGTCAATAAAGCTCTGAGGAATCCTATCAGAATCAGAATATGTGTCAACCTCTGGAAAGTGACAGAACATGCATTGGAACAACTGTCCTCTACAGAAAGACACCTGTTCAAATTCTGGAAAACTGAAAAGGCTGACTTGACACAATAGAGGCAAAAATCTTTTTGGTAACTGTTCCAAAATCTTCACACCTTCCCTTTTGTCAGCTGCATTTATTACATTCCATCATTATATTTTCTAAATTAATTTTTTCCATTAATTTCTCGTAGTATTCAATGAAATTTTTTTCTATATAAACACCTTTTTACCCTCACTTTTCTCTTTTACCTTCATTGTCATTTTACTGTCAAACTTTTCACTTTCATATTTTCGTCTTCTCTGAATTTTTTTTAAAACCCTAAACCCTAAAAACTCATATTAGTAACCATGTCTTCCACCTCCCAACAACAAAAGGACTCATCCGATGTGCTCTATGTTTCACCTGTGAAGACTCTCCTCACACCAACTGACAAACTTGAAGTTCTGTGTGAACTATTTGTGGATTTTGATAGCTTGAAAGACAATGGTTTTGACTTGCTTCCCGCCGTCAAAGCTCAAGGCTGGGAGAAATATTTTGATCGTCTCATGGGACCAGTTTTCCCCAAATTGGTTAAGGAATTCTGGGTGTTTGCAAGCGCTTCCAACACTCATGTTACTTCATATGGGCTGGGGAAGAGAATCATAATCTCAGAAGACCACATTGCTAGGCTCATTGAATCTGATGGAAATGGGATCAAGTGTAGTGAAATGGACAAACTATTAGATACAAAACTGATAGCTAAAGAAATCTTCACTAATGGGCAACCTTCTAACAAGATCAAGGATCTGAATATTCATCTTAGAATATGGGCTAAGATCATTCTTGGAAGCATCTGCCACAGAAAAGCAACCAACTCTCTGTAACACGGTGGGAGAACTGACTTTAGTTAAATGTTGCGGATAGCAAGAGTCACCACCGACTTTTATTTTATCCAAAAGGAAAGGGCATAAAAGAACAGGAAAGACCTTAAAAAGATTTTGAGTTCGGGGGGTAGGTTATGTAAAGGGAAGGTGTTAGCACCCTTTACATCCATGGGTATCCATGGGCTCTTAGTTACTTAGCTCACTTTAAAATGTTTTAAGAAGTGTAATGTGTGTTTAGAAATTTTCTTAAGCACTTTATAATGATCCATGTACGGATATATATAAAGCCTTTGTTTTGAAAATTGCTTGAAAAATGTGAAGTGTTTGAAATGTTTTTGAAAAGTGAGCAAGTACATAAGAGGAACCTACCCTAAGTTAAATCTTTTATGTTCTTAAATATCCTTTAAGTGGTAAGACTATCCCTATTATTAAGGAATAAGTTGTCATTACCTTGGATGTGTGAGGGACAAGTGAAGGGACAACTGTTATTTAGGCAACTGTAAGGTGTATAAGCAATTCGAAGGGACTTATCATCTTTATTCGAAAGGGACAAGATCATTACGAAGGCAACCATGAAGGGACTTGATCTTTTTATATGTTAAGGGACTAGATGATATGAGATGAGGGACTTTGCTTTACACCTTACTTGACCTTTTGTTTAGGCAACGTGAGAGGTAACCCTTAAGAAGTGAGATGGCGATCCAAGATCGACTTACATGTGTGAGTGTACCAATTCAGATATTTATCTTTAAATTTTAATGATCTAAATTCAAATTTACATACAAACATGTTTTACACTCCCTATTTTACTAACCATAGCATTTTAAAAATAAATAATAAAAATTACTACAACTATTACATAAGGGATACAATTACATTAAAATAATTAAAATAAATAAGTGAATAAATAAATAATTGGGTTAGTAATAATAATAATAAAATAAATAATCACATAATAGATAAATAAATAAATAAAGGGGTTAGTAGTAATAAAATAAATAAGAATAAGATGAAAGAATTAGCATAATGATAAATAATAAATTAAAAGTTCAATTTTAAATGAATAATTATTTTTAAGGTTTTTAATTAATAATAGAAACAAATGATAAATATTATATATTAACAAAATATGACTAATAGTCTAATTATTTTAATTTTATATACATATTAAAAATATCTAATTATAATTAAATAAGCATACAAAAAATAAAATAAATTATATTCACAAGATAAAATTAGGGTTGCTTAATTATTTAGAAAAATAAACTAGGATTTACTATTTAATTAAATTATTTACATATATAAACAAATTATAAAAATAAATATACATAACTAGAATTTATATACAAATATATTAATAAAATAATTAGGTTTTATAAAATATTATTAGGGTTTATATAAAAATTAGGTTTTTCACATATAAAATTTTTAGGTTTAATTAATTAATTTATATAAAACATATAATATTAATAATTTACAATAGAATAAATATTAAATAGAATAAATATTAAACAATTTTAATGATAAAGTTTAATTTTGAAAAGATGAATTTTGAATTATAGAAAAGAAAATAATATGAACATTTTATTTTTTATCATTTTATAATTTATTAAACTAATTATAATATAAACAAAATTAAATAGAATAAGAAAAAGTGACAAAAAATACTTACCTGGGGCTGGGATTCGAACCCAGACCCTAGGTTTGCCATCTCTTGGACCAACATCACAGCCACCAGGCCAAGCGTGCACTTGTGAATATAGAATGAACACTGATCATTATATTTTTAACCTGAAAAACATATGGGAAATAAAGCAAAAAAATGCTGGAGGTGGTATTCGAACCCCTGTCTTGATCTTCATTCACGCGCATGCTTACCATCTGAGCCAGGCTATCTGTTCTGAAATAATTTTAACAATAAACCATAAAATATTATACCAAATATTTGAATATGAATAATGGCGCGTTGGCTTCTTCTTCTTCCTCCAGACTTGCGTTTTTTGCTACGAATTTTCCTATGAACTTTCCTGCGAATCTCAACATATACAGGACCTACGAAATTCAAACACCAACAAAACAGTGAAATTATTTCAAATTGATTAGTGCATTATGATCCCCAGAGCTCATACAATCATCCTATGTCTTTAAAATTTATTTATTTTTGGTTTATCATGAAACCCTAAAAGCTTGGCCGAAACCCTAACAATGGCACTTCCTTGTTCCTGCACCAAAAATGAAATCAAAGATACCAGAAACGATCTACATACAATTACAAACAAGAATCAACAATCAAAATCATGTTAGAATGCTTTTATGAATAAAATCGAAAAACTTCAAATTCAAGATGAACATGGATTCGGTTTATGATGTTTGGCATGCTTTTGATGCTTTTAAGGATTGGAATAGGTTCAGTGATGTCCAAGGAATGTTTTGCAACCTTTAGAAAGCCTTGAGAGAGCCTCTAACCAAGAATCCGAATTGAGAGTTTTTGATGAATTTTTGAAAATTTGAAACTTACTCTTGAGGCAGCCAATTCGTCCCTATGCATTGTGATGAGTTTGTATACTTATAGAAGAATGGAATTAGGTCAGAAAAGTGGTGGATTTGTGGGCTTAATGGATACCTTGAGTGTGAAGAAATCTCCTTGCCAAATTAGTCAAAAAATCAAATATTTTCATGCTATAATGCCTTAGCACGAATTTGTATAGCATCAAATCAACTTAAATGGTCATTAAGAGTTTCTAGAAGAAGAATCACTTTTAAATATTCAATTTTCATATTTTATTTTGATTTAAAATGATTTTTAAATGAATAAAATCAAAATAAATAAAATAAAAATAATAAAAATCTGAATAAATGAGGATTGGGTCGTGCATGATGTCATGTTGAAGTTTGGATCACAAAATTGCAAGCCCATTTGGAAGAATTTGGTTTTGAGGCCCTATTTGCTTCATAAACCTCCCAAAAATTTCCCAACTTTGCAAGGGCACAAGTCCTTTAATTTTAATGCTATGAGCGTGTTCTTGGACATTTTGGGAAAGCTTAAAGAGTCCTCTAACCAACCCCATTGGTTTCATGTCCATATCTTTTACCATTCTCAAGTTATTCCCTTTTGAAGTTGTTGACCTTTTGTTGACTTTCAAAAGGACCTATAATGTCTTAGCTCATATCTTCCAAATGAAGCATTTTTGAGCTTGGCTTGTGAGACACAAAGTTGTATAGAATTCAATTTCCTTCAAAATGAGCTTTGGATGGAAATTTTTTGATGAAGCATGTGAAAGTTATGGCTGGTCAAAGTTTAGTTGACTTTTCCTGAGGAAACCCTAATTTAGAAACTCCTGATTCTTGATGATCTGAAATCTCTTTGATGAATCATGATCAACCCTTGATCAAATGATGAACTTCACTTGACATACTTGATGTTGGCAAAAAATCATGAAGTTTGACTATGGTTTGACCACAGTTGACCTCAGTTTGACTTTTTTAACTACTTTGACTGATTTTGACCTATCTGATCATCTGACTGAGCAAACCTTTGAGAAAAGTCTTGAAACTTGTTCTGGGGATTCTTAAACACATATAAGATGTTATGAAGCTCACTTGAAGTCTTGGAAGTCCATTTAGCCTGATTAAAGTCAAAACCCTAGTTTAGGATGCATTGCTTAGGAGGATGCATTGTCTGAGGGAATTGTCAAATCTTTTGACTAATTGTGAACTTTGTGATCCTTGTGAACCTTATAAGATGTCTTGTGAACCTTGTGAACCTTGTGAACCTCTTAGTACACAAAGTCTTGTCTTGTGAACCTTGTGAACCTCTTAGTACACAAAGTCTTGTCTTGTGAGGGCAAATTTTGGGGTGCAACAACTGCCCCTGTTCAATTTTATGAAACCTGAGGGGTTAGATTGGTATATGTGCTATTCGTGACCTGGAAGGTTGAAGGGGATTGAACACAAAAGCCCAAAAATTTGCACTCACCGGTGCGTAAAGTAATACTGATGATTAACTGTATATGCTCGAGTGGGCTTGAAGATGCCACTTGGAGAAAAGGAGATGGGCTTAAAGATGCCATCAGAATGAACTGGAGATGGGCTTAGAGATGCCATCTGGAGAAAAGTTCTTCAAATGTACTTCTTGGAGAATAAGGTAGTCCAAAGTATGAAGATATAGCTTTTGGGAAGATAAATAACGTCCCAACATTACCTTTGGGAAGATAAACAACGACCCAAGGTAAGGGTATGACTTTTTGGGAAGATAAACGACGGCCCAAAGTCATAATAGCTTTCAGGAGGATAAACAACGTCCCGAGGTATAATAGGGTGCTTGGGAAGATAAACAACGTCCCAAGGTCACAATATGGCTTTTGAGAAGATAAACGACGTCTCAAGATAGCCTTTGGGAAGATAAACAACGTCCCAATATAATGAGATAACCTTTGGGAAGAGAAACAACGGCCCAAGGTAAGAGTATGACTTTTGGGAAGATAAACAACGGCCCAAAGTCATGATAGCTTTCAGGAGGATAAACAAAGTCCCGAGGTAATGGAATAGCTTTTGGGAAGATAAACAACGGCCCAAAGTTATGATAGCTTTCAGGAGGATAAACAACGTCCCGAGGTATAAGTTGTTGATGTAATTTGTCTGCTGGAGAATTAATCTAAAAAACAAGATTAGTTCAATATTCTGCAAGATAATATTAGTTTATGCATTATGTATGCATGTATAGTATGATGCGCTGAAGTAATGTATTATGTATTTATGGATATGTATGTTATGGTATGATGTAAATGATGTATGTATGAATCATGCAGCCTGAAGCGTATGAAAAATCTTCATATAACAACTGCTGGCCAGGGAAGATAAATCCCAATTTGTTGCTGAAGAATATGAGAAACTCGTATTGTTTGACAATATAGTGAAGAATATGAAGAACTCGTTCCCGTCTTGTTTGATAATATAGTATTCATAACCCTCCCGTCTTCGTTCGATAGTAAGGTATCCATAACCTCCCGTCTTCGTTCGATAGTAAGGTATCCATAACCTCCCGTCTTCGTTCGTCGTACTCCTATCGAAAGAATAAATTCCCGACTATCCGTATGAGGATAAAAGAGATGGATATAAATTCCAGGGGAGATGTGACTCGAAGTTTTTGTGAAGATGGATTTGCCCTACTGGGGGTTCGTAGCTGTCTGGTGGGGATGAACCGGTGAAGCTTCGTTGAATTCCTTCCCTCGTTCGTCCTTAGTAAATACTATTACTGCATTTTCATGCATTTCTGGTAGACATCAATCATATTAAGCATTTATGCATTTCTGGTAAACAGCAATCATATTCAAAAACATACATACATTCAAACACAACCAATGGACGTTTCGCTTATGTAAATAGGGTAAAAGTAAATCTGGATTCAAAGGGAAAAGTAAAGCTGAATTTGAAAACGGAATCGTTTCAACTTCGAGAGTGTATAACCAATTGGATTTAGAGCTCCTGAAATTCTTAACTTTCCTGAATACCTTCCCAGAAATCCTCATAGCTGGATCTGAAGACATGATACTGACACCATCTGATACTACTGGGGTAGACAATTAATTTCCACCATGGCTTATGCTGAGAATCCAATATCAAGGTAACACAATGAGAGGAATGTGTCTTCAAATTGTGATGGACCATATACGCTCCGGATACTAGATTTGAAAAGAAAGCATTGCCCCTTGGTTGAGGATGAATTGTCCCATAATGGAAGTAATCTGAAGGTATTTACCTCAAGAGAAATAAGCAGAACGCCCCACAATAATATGCCCCTGACATTATGAACTTCGTAATGTTACCCTTGGTAATTCAAATACATGAGGAAAGCTGCCCCTGGCTATTAAGCACTGTTGAATCTGGACCTGATTGCCCCGAATGAATTGAACAGTAATTTAGTATGCTCCCTTGATTAGGAAATAATGACTATGCCCCTAGCATTAGGAACTCTGTGATGTTACCCTTGGTAACTTAGATAGATGAGGAGATCTTCCCCTGGCTACTTAAACATAGTTGAATCCTGTCCTGATTGCCCCAAATGAGTTAGGCAGTATCATGGTTTGACCCCTTGATTGGGAGATAATGACTATGCCCCTTTGTATACATGGACTTTTATCCAGGAAGCAACTTTGTTTATCGGAAGGACTTTGAACATTCATCCTGTAAGTTTCTCTGTTTATCAAACACTCAAGTATATGCAAACAAATATATTCAAAAATGCAATGCTTATGTCTGTCTTGAAGTTTTGAAAAAAAAGTTATTTTAGAAAAACAGTTTTTTTTTTGAAAATTGTGATATTAACTCAAGTTTTATAATTAGCCCTAAAGGAGTCAGGATACCTTTTTGCAGCAGTACGCCTTCGAACTAACCATGCTTCAGTTAGGACTTTTAAAGGGTTGTAATGTGGCCTGGTTCACGGTCTAAGAAACAAAGGATAAAGGCTCAAATTTTATTTGTACCCAACCCAATCTTCATGATGTTCTTCAGTCCTATGCTCAGTTAACTCATGCATTGAGGCTCAAAGGAGTTTGGAATTGTAACACTGACATTTGTGATGGTTCAGAAACCAACAATTTATTTGAACATTCAGTCATCTTTCTTTGTTGAGGATTCATAGTGACCTCTTTTTTTCTTTTAACTTTGTTATCCCTTCTTTTTGCCTGAACTGTTTATTTCGAGGTTACAGTCAGCAGGATGTCTTAATTTGTTTTTACTAAGTCTCCTTCATAGGTTTTGACTTAGGGAACTGTTCTTTTGCTGGATATTGACTGTCAGGTTTAATGATTACAGAGAACCATCATTAGTTGTGTACAACACAAATAATTAGCATATTTGAGTTAACCGAGTAACTACCCTGCCCCGGGTTATGAATAAGGGTTTTAATTTGTGCGAGAATAAAAACTCCTACTTCATAGGCTCAAAAGGGTTGACTAGGGATTAACTTCCTTATATCTCCACTGTTTAGGAATTGAAACAATGCCTGTACATCGTCAGCATAGTCTGTTCAAAAGCATACTGCCTAATATTATGGTATTGTTTTCGTCATCCCCCCTCTATAGGCTTATAGCTTTATCAGGAGTTAAATATCACAAGATAGAAATAAGAAGCATAATTTTTAAATATAGTGAAACAAATGGATTAATTCAAGACAAACATATGCAATGCATTAATGAAAACAAAAGTTTAACATAATAGTAAGTGTTTAAACAAATAGAAGAAATTACAAATGAAAACTCATATGTTGTCCCATCCAGTTGGCTGAATGTCTTCAATTGCAACCTGTGAACTTTGAGGAGCAGTATACTTCACCATGAAATCAAATTTACCACTTGGATGTCCCAAGGTGCCCCATATCTCAACAAGAATAGGTAGGCTTCCTTTCTTGCTACCTTGGGCCACTTGTCTTGCAGCTTCGGTGTTTGATGGACGATAGTAGAACTCAACTTGACCTTCTGGAGTAACCTCTAGGATTCCTTCGTCAATCAGGTCTTGAATCTTTTTCTTCAATGCCCAACAGTTATTAGTATCATGTCCAGGACTGTTGGAGTGATACTCACACCTTTCCTTGGGATTATAGTGAGGAGAGGAAGTTTTAGGATTTTGAGGAGGATTTTTCAAGGAAATTAGCTGCATCTCCAACAAGCATTGCAGAACTTATGACATTGGAGTGCTGAACTTGATAAACTGCCTTCTACATTCCTTGTGTTGAGGTGGATTAACCTTATCAGGTCATTCTTCTTCAATTGAGGAACAATCAATGGCAACCTGTCTCTTACCTTCTTTTATCCTCATCTTTCTTTCAACCAAATCAACTTGTTTTAATGGAGGTTGACTGACAATTAGATTCCTGACTCCATTATTTTGAAGTTTGTAGACAAAGGTTCTTAGCTCTTCTTACCCCTGAGCTAAACTTTGAATAAGAGCCACCTGGTCATTCATCTGGGTCCTCATTTTTGTCATCTCAGCTTGCAGTTGTTCCAACTGATTATCCTTATTGTCCTCAGGATTCTTCTTCTTGGCCAGCAATGTCTTCAACTCATCTTGTCCCTTGGACAAGTTCAGAATCATCTCTTGGAATTGTGCATTCTGAGCCTGGAGACCTTTAACTGTTTGTTCAAGAGCCATTGCTGAAATAAACAGCGAGAAGATAAGAAACCTGTGCACAAGAAACCTGTGATGCAATGATATGGTGTGTAAATGCATATGCAATGTTTTCAAGGACCGCAGGATTTAAATTTGTTTAAACAACCAAGAAAGTAAACTTTTATTAGTAAATAAACTTGTTTGACCCTTGGGATTACAATAAAATGAAATAAATACAAAAGATGGGGTTTTAAGTCTCCCATGGAAGTTTCCTCTTTGTGTTGAGGTATGAATTGAGGTTCCGTTCCTCGTGAAGTTGCTTTGTTAGCTCTAGGATTCTTTCTTGACTTGCTTTGTAATGAGCCTCGAAAGTATCCCTTTGCTCCTTCAACTGGATCCAGGACCTCTGTAAGTTTTCCATGTCAGTGGGCATGTCTGGGTGAAGGATGGTATAAGAAGTATATCCTTTAGCAACAGGCTCCATAGTAACTGGCAGGATGGCAGGATATGGCATCATAAGAGTCTGAGCACGAGATCGCACCCATCTGAGGTAAGCTTCCATAGGAATGGTGTACTTAGGTTCCAGAGTCTTGCTGTCAACCTTGTTCACTTTTCCCCATGCTCGTATGAATCTTTGACGGTAACCTTGCAGATCGTTGTCGTAGTCGAACACAATACCCTGAATCAACATGTCATGAGGACCATCACTCCGAGCGTAACCAAACTGTCGTAGAGCTAAGGAAGGGTTGTAAGTAATGCCCCCTCTTATGCCAAGGAGTGGCACATTAGGGAACTCCCCGCAACGGTCAATGATAGTAACATTCTCCATAGATCTAGAGCACCAATGAATATCTGAATGAGAAAGTGACATAATCCTCTTGGACCACCTGAACCCTTGTTCATTCTTCATCACTGAGCGAGGAAGGTGAGAAATAAACCACATAGATAGCAAAGGTATGTAGCACATCAGAGTTCCTCGTGCCTTTGTAGTACGAGTATGAAGAGAATGCAAGATGTCTCCAAGTAATGTAGGCACTGGATTGTGACTCAGAAATATGTTGATGGCATGAACGTCTATGAACTGATCTGGATTGGGGAACAATACTAAGCCATAAATCAACAAGGCTAAGATCTCCTCAAAAGCATCATAGCTCATAGCCTTCAAGAACACTTGAGCCTTCTCTATCAATACCTTAGCAAGAATACCCTTAACTCCGCTTCTCGTTTCTAGAACAATGTCAGACTTCTTCAAATGTAGAGTTGCAGCAATAACCTCAGGTTTAGGCTCTTTTTCCAAGCCTGTGAATGGTTTCTGATCAAGTACAGGTATACCCAGAAGTTTGGAGAATTCCTCCATGGTAGGAACCAGCTGGTAGTCGGGGAATGTGAAGCAATGGTGCTTAGAATCAAAGAACTGAAACAGGACACTCATCATGTCTTCATTGAACCCTGAAGTGACTAGATCCAGTAGGTGACCATGTCTCTATATGAACTGGGAGTTTTCAGAAACTTGGGAAACCAATTCCTTAAGCTTAGCAGGTATCCCTACAAAGTTGATCCTGATAGTGTTTCTACGAGCAGAAGCCATAACCTGCAACAAAGAACAAAGATAAATCCTTTGGTCCTTGAAATGGTTAGTGAAAATGCTATGCTTATGATGCATGATGATGTCATGATGTTATGCTCAATCACAAACATGTGGCACACACAAACAAGTCACACCATAGCCCTAGGTTTGAAGGCTTGCATGAGGTTTAAAGGTAAGTACCCTCCCCTGAAGTTAGTTAGTTCATCCTGTCCTACAAAAGTAACCAGGTTCTAAAGGATCTCAATATCACTGATCCTTCACAAGGGTGGTTGTTCAGTAGGCAACTTACTTTCCAACCAAAACCCTCCAAGTTTAAGATCTCAATGAGTGTAGTATCGAGTATCAACCAACTTCAGTCTTCACCAAAGCCGGTTATCTCACTACTTTTCTAAAGGCCAAGATGGGATGACTAGGGTTCTAAAAGTTAGTTAGTGTATTGACAACGTATGGCAGCCTCATATTATCCTCAACTGACTTAAGGAACATAAGCACCAACCAAGAAGTCACACTAACTATGGCCACCAGATCAACCATATCGGTATACGCCGTACAATTTCCTTGGTCTATTGCCATTTACCTAAGGTACACTAGATCCGGGTTAGGATCTTTCACACATAAGAGCACCCAACAGATAAGTATAAGCAAACAAGGCAAACAATTTTAAAGTGATCTAATTCCTAAGGGTACCCCTCTTTTATTAAGTCCCCAGCAGAGTCGCCAGTTCTGTAACACGGTGGGAGAACTGACTTTAGTTAAATGTTGCGGATAGCAAGAGTCGCCACCGACTTTTATTTTATCCAAAAGGAAAGGGCATAAAAGAACAGGAAAGACCTTAAAAAGATTTTGAGTTCGGGGGGTAGGTTATGTAAAGGGAAGGTGTTAGCACCCTTTACATCCATGGTTATCCATGGGCTCTTAGTTACTTAGCCCACTTTAAAATGTTTTAAGAAGTGTAATGTGTGTTTAGAAATTTTCTTAAGCACTTTATAATGATCCATGTACGGATATATATAAAGCCTTTGTTTTGAAAATTGCTTGAAAAATGTAAAGTGTTTGAAATGTTTTTGAAAAGTGAGCAAGTACATAAGAGGAACCTACCCTAAGTTAAATTTTTTATGTTCTTAAATATCCTTTAAGTGGTAAGACTATCCCTATTATTAAGGAATAGGTAGTCATTACCTTGGATGTGTGAGGGACAAGTGAAGGGACAACTGTTATTTAGGCAACTGTAAGGTGTATAAGCAATTCGAAGGGACTTATCATCTTTATTCGAAAGGGACAAGATCATTACGAAGGCAACCATGAAGGGACTTGATCTTTTTATATGTTAAGGGACTAGATGATATGAGATGAGGGACTTTGCTTTACACCTTACTTGACCTTTTGTTTAGGCAACGTGAGAGGTAACCCTTAAGAAGTGAGATGGCGATCCAAGATCGACTTACGTGTGTGAGTGTACCAATTCAGATATTTATCTTTAAATTTTAATGATCTAAATTCAAATTTACATACAAACATGTTTTACACTCCCTATTTTACTAACCATAGCATTTTAAAAATAAATAATAAAAATTACTACAACTATTACATAAGGGATACAATTACATTAAAATAATTAAAATAAATAAGTGAATAAATAAATAATTGGGTTAGTAATAATAATAATAAAATAAATAATCACATAATAGATAAATAAATAAATAAAGGGGTTAGTAGTAATAAAATAAATAAGAATAAGATGAAAGAATTAGCATAATGATAAATAATAAATTAAAAGTTCAATTTTAAATGAATAATTATTTTTAAGGTTTTTAATTAATAATAGAAACAAATGATAAATATTATATATTGACAAAATATGACTAATAGTCTAATTATTTTAATTTTATATACATATTAAAAATATCTAATTATAATTAAATAAGCATACAAAAAATAAAATAAATTATATTCACAAGATAAAATTAGGGTTGCTTAATTATTTAGAAAAATAAACTAGGATTTACTATTTAATTAAATTATTTACATATATAAACAAATTATAAAAATAAATATACATAACTAGAATTTATATACAAATATATTAATA
The DNA here is from genome assembly GCA_963966055.1 of Lathyrus aphaca. NCBI lineage: Eukaryota > Viridiplantae > Streptophyta > Magnoliopsida > Fabales > Fabaceae > Lathyrus > Lathyrus aphaca. Next base: position 678,612,070 of record OZ014519.1, on the reverse strand, counting down.
AAATAATTAGGTTTTATAAAATATTATTAGGGTTTATATAAAAATTAGGTTTTTTACATATAAAATTTTTAGGGTTAATTAATTAATTTATATAAAACATATAATATTAATAATTTACAATAGAATAAATATTAAATAGAATAAATATTAAACAATTTTAATGATAAAGTTTAATTTTGAAAAGATGAATTTTGAATTATAGAAAAGAAAATAATATGAACATTTTATTTTTTATCATTTTATAATTTATTAAACTAATTATAATATAAACAAAATTAAATAGAATAAGAAAAAGTGACAAAAAATACTTACCTGGGGCTGGGATTCAAACCCAGACCCTAGGTTTGCCATCTCTTGGACCAACATCACAGCCACCAGGTCAAGCGTGCACTTGTGAATATAGAATGAACACTGATCATTATATTTTTAACCTGAAAAACATAAGGGAAATAAAGCAAAAAAATGTTGGAGGTGGTATTCGAATCCCTGTCTTGATCTTCATTCACGCGCATGCTTACCATCTGAGCCAGGCTATCTGTTCTGAAATAATTTTAACAATAAACCATAAAATATTATACCAAATATTTGAATATGAATAATGGTGCGTTGGCTTCTTCTTCTTCCTCCAGACTTGCGTTTTTTGCTACGAATTTTCCTATGAACTTTCCTGCGAATCTCAACATATACAGGACCTACGAAATTCAAACACCAACAAAATAGTGAAATTATTTCAAATTGATTAGTGCATTATGATCCTCAGAGCTCATACAATCATCCTATGTCTTTAAAATTTATTTATTTTTGGTTTATCATGAAACCCTAAAAGCTTGGCCGAAACCCTAACAATGGCACTTCCTTGTTCCTGCACCAAAAATGAAATCAAAGATACCAGAAACGATCTACATACAATTACAAACAAGAATCAACAATCAAAATCATGTTAGAATGCTTTTATGAATAAAATCGAAAAACTTCAAATTCAAGATGAACATGGATTCGGTTTATGATGTTTGGCATGCTTTTGATGCTTTTAAGGATTGGAATAGGTTCAGTGATGTCCAAGGAGTGTTTTGCAACCTTTAGAAAGCCTTGAGAGAGCCTCTAACCAAGAATCCGAATTGAGAGTTTTTGATGAATTTTTGAAAATTTGAAACTTACTTTTGAGGCAGCCAATTCGTCCCTATGCATTGTGATGAGTTTGTATACTTATAGAAGAATGGAATTAGGTCAGAAAAGTGGTGGATTTGTGGGCTTAATGGATACCTTGAGTGTGAAGAAATCTCCTTGCCAAATTAGTCAAAAAATCAAATATTTTCATGCTATAATGCCTTAGCACGAATTTGTATAGCATCAAATCAACTTAAATGGCCATTAAGAGTTTCTAGAAGAAGAATCACTTTTAAATATTCAATTTTCATATTTTATTTTGATTTAAAATGATTTTTAAATGAATAAAATCAAAATAAATAAAATAAAAATAATAAAAATCTGAATAAATGAGGATTGGGTCGTGCATGATATCATGTTGAAGTTTGGATCACAAAATTGCAAGCCCATTTGGAAGAATTTGGTTTTGAGGCCCTATTTGCTTCATAAACCTCCCAAAAATTTCCCAACTTTGCAAGGGCACAAATCCTTCAATTTTAATACTATGAGGGTATTCTTGGACATTTTGGAAAGCTTAAAGAGTCCTCTAACCAACCCCATTGTTTTCATGTCCATATCTTTTACCATTCTCAAGTTATGCACTTTTGAAGTTGTTGACTTTTTGTTGACTTTCAAAAGGACCTATAATGTCTTAGCTCATATCTTCCAAATGAAGCATTTTTGAGCTTGGCTTATGAGACATAAAGTTGTAGAGAATTCAATTTCCTTCAAAATGAGCTTTGGATGGAAATTTTTTGAAGAAGCATGTGAAAGTTATGGCTGGTCAAAGTTCAGTTGACTTTTCCTGAGGAAACCCTAATTTAGAAACTCCTGATTCTTGATGATCTGAAATCTCTTTGATGAATCATGATCAACCCTTGATCAAATGATGAACTTCACTTGACATACTTGATGTTGGCAAAAAAATCATGAAGTTTGACTTTGGTTTGACCACAGTTGACCTCAGTTTGACTTTTTTAACTACTTTGACTGATTTTGACCTATCTGATCATCTGACTGAGCAAACCTTTGAGAAAAGTCTTGAAACTTGTCATGGGGATTATTAAACACATATAAGATGTTATGAAGCTCACTTGAATTCTTGGAAGTCCATTTAGCCTGATTAAAGTCAAAAACCTAGTTTAGGATGCATTGCTTAGGAGGATGCATTGTCTGAGGGAATTGTCAAATCTTCTGACTAATTGTGAACTTTGTGATCCTTGTGAACCTTATAAGATGTCTTGTGAACCTTGTGAAACTTGTGAACCTCTTAGTACACAAAGTCTTGTCTTGTTAACCTTGTGAACCTCTTAGTACACAAAGTCTTGTCTTGTGAGGGCAAATTTTGGGGTCCAACACTCTCCTGATTACATCAACATGGATCAACAGTTCTTGCTTTAATTCATTGCTAAGCAGAAGAAGGTTAACCTAGGCCACTCCTTATTTAATCATCTGAAAAACAGTGTGAAAGAAACAAGAGAAGGAGAGAAAACCAAAAGGGACTGGATACCTCTAGGGCGTCTAATCTCTGATATCCTCAATGAGAATAAATTGGTGGATTATCTGATTGAAGCCAAGCAGATAGAGCTTCTGGAACCTGATGTTGGAAAGCCTCTTAATGCTAAGAATATGAAGAAGATGAAGTTCATAACTTCTATCAAGAAAGACCCTATCCTCTACTCCAGAGAGGTTATAACCACAAGGAAGATTCCTCTGCAGAACTTCCCACTATTTTCTGCTGATACACCTCCAGAGGTTGTGGCAGATACTTGGACTCCTGCAAGCAAGATGGTGTGGATCCAATGTTCAAAGCAACAGAACTTACTCAACAAACTCCAGATGTTGCATCAGCAATGAGCAAGAAAAGGAAAGCTGGAGAAGGAACTTCTCAGAAGGCTCCTAAAACTACCAGAAAAATAGGTAACATTTCTTCCTCTACCTCTGATTTCATTTCTATGGTAGAAGCAGTAACAGTAGAAATGTCTGAAGCACCTTCTGACCCAATACCTTCTGATCCAATTCCTTCTGACCCAATTCCCTCTGAACCAACCCCATCCTCTGAACCTATTCCACCTTCTAACCCTATTCCCTCTGTCATACCTACAACTTCTGTTGTGTCCTCCATATTATCTTCACTATATCCACCAGAAAATGAACCTCATCAACCACAAACTCTATCAGACTTTGATATACCTATTGATACAACACCCCTATCTGATATAGACCGTTCACCATCCGTTGAAACACACACTGCCCTTCAACATGTTCTTTATGATATTGATGATTTCCAACCCCCTGAATCCCATCAAATCCCATCTTCTCAAATGTTTGAAACAAACCAACCTAGGAGTTTCCACCCACTAAATTCTGATGGCCTAGTTTTTAACCTTTCACCAATTAGGGAAAGCTCCTTGTCTTCCTATGAATCAACCCCACCTAACTCACCAACTTTCATAACCATCCCAGACACACCCCCAGGAGAATCTGAACCAGAAAACCCTCTCAGAACTTCCATCAATATAGAAGCTCTCTATAAACTATCCTCTGTCTCAAATAAAACTGCCATTCCAGCACCAAAACCAAAACCAACAAAAACAGACATTGCTGCACTGCTGCTTGCTTTTGAAGAAGAAATGAAAATCAGGATAGAGGATCTGAAGGTTGCTTGCTCAGAGCTTCCTGATCCAGCAACTTCTGACTTTCTGTGGGCCACATTCAGAAAATGGTTCAACGTTGAGACCAAAAAGATGAAAGATATCTGCTATGACATGGCTCATCAGAACTTCCGTGAGTATCTCAAAGCAGTTGTCTCAAACATTGAAAAGAATAAACCATTTCTTCTGGACAACAAACCCTGGACAGAATCAGAACCTCTGGAATCATACTCTGGACTTCAGATGGTTTTAGTTCCTTTTGGTTAAGCTCAGGATGTTGACTCTGCTCCACCACCAGCAACTGAAGAATATTCTGAAAATCAAGCTGCTACAGAAGCTGAAGAACCTCTGCCAACCTCTCTTGTGCTGAAGACCTTAGAAGAATTGAAAAAGGAAAATGAGATGGTCAAGCAAAGGCTGGATAAGCAGGATGAAACTAATGCTGAATTGAAGACTATGATTGGAAAGCAAGTGGAATCTTCTTCTGAAATCAAGTCTCTTCTGGAAGCATTAGTTACTAAGATGAATCCCTGATTTTCTGTTTTATCTTCTGTTTATCATATCTGTTTAAGTTCTACTGGCTTTGATTCTGTTTAATAAAAACTTATTTTGCTTCTTCACTCTTGCATTTTTTTGCATTTTTACTTTTTGATTATGACAAAAAGGGGGAGAAACATAGAAGATCTTGATCTATAGCAGTTATCAAGATTTACCTCTAACATATATATTCTAATAAAATTGTTTGAGTTGTGATTCTAAAATAGAAACAGGTTAAGTAAACAACTCAGGGGGAGCTAAGGCTGATAAAACTTCTGAAGGATAAAACTTCTGAAGGAACCTCTAATAGAAATATTTGATTTAATTTAATCAAAGGGAGTTCTTCTAATCCTATTAAACTCTATTCTTAAAACCTAAATAAATGTTTTATCATCATCAAAAAGGGGGAGATTGTTAGAACAATTATGGTTTTAAACCTCTAAGAGTTTTGATGATAACAATTATTATTATGCAAGAATAGAAGTTCTAATAACTCTCTTTGTTATATGTGTAGAAGAGGAAGTTATTTAAAGAAGACGTGCTTTATTAGAAGATACATTGAGCCATATATAAAAGATACACTTATTGAAGAATCCATCATTTAAAGACATGATTTAATAGCTGTGTATCAAGACTTTATTCTCTCTGATTTATGTCTAGAAGATGTTGATTCTCATAATAAAGGCATTAATTAAAGAATATATTAATTAATGGTGAAGACAAGTATCTCTGGTTATGGAAAGAGTTTATGGTATTAACTTATATCCAAAATTAGCTCAAGATGTCTCCAACGGCTACATTATTCAAGCAGTATATAAAGGAATCAAATTGAAGATTTGAGATACAGCTTCCACGAGAAAAGACTTATTCATTTGTGCTAAAACTCTTGTAACAATTCACTTAGTGATTATAGCTTTGTTAGAAGCAAAATAGTTATTATATTATTATTGTAAAAGTTAAGTTAAATCCCTTGAGTGACTAGTTTCAGTCAGAAGACTCAAGAGGACATTGATTGTAGGTCAGTGTGTGTATTCAATTATTGAATAGTGGATTAAGACCTCAGTGATAGAGGCAAAATCACCTTGGCGGGTGGAGTGGACGTAGTTTGAGTTCAAACGAACCAGGATAAATCAACTTGTCATAGAAGTTAATTTTAAGTTGTTAAGAAAACCCAATTCCAACCCCCCTTCCTTGTGTTTTACGCACCTTCAGCGCATAGTAGCTTTGTTCGCCTACTAACCAAATATAGTCTCTCGACAATTTGGATTGGCCCAAATCTATCCTAAGTGCCTTTATGACAAGAAAGGGCGTGTTATTATTTATGATGCTAACTTTAAAGAGGAAAGCACCTCACTTCAACTTACTCGACATGCCAATCGAGCTCAACTTTCATCAGTACACTTTGAGCCCAACTTTCTCTGCACCCAAGAATTCCACAACTGGTGGTCAAAGCACTACCAGGAGAAATTTCTTTATGTTTCATCCTTCTCTAACTTAATTAATGAAGCTTTTGTTGATGTGCAGGAGAAGATCAAAAAAGGTAATTCTACTCATATCAAAGAGACTCAAGCCTTCCAGAAGTACTTTGAAAATGTCTATCGACCAGATGATATTAGTCAAACCATTCGCGGGGCTGCTGTCACTTTAAAGGAGAAAGTTTTACAAAAAATGGAGAAGTTAAAACTCCCTTCAAACATTGCTTCTGAGAGACATTATAAAATAAATTTCAAACTCTTTCCTCCAAAGGTTCCTCGACTGCCTACTGGTGAGTTTTGAGTGACTCATGCCCCTCCATTTCTAGACTAGTTTGTCTGTGGGGATTCAATCAAAATCCTTCGACAGCAGTCTCAGCCCAAAGGTTAAAGAGTGGTTGCGACTAAACAAGCGTTGGATAGTTTCAAAGGACACATTCATATAGGGCTCGAAGATGCTCACATTGAATCTGAAATATATGAAGGTTTAAGGCCTTCGATTTAGTGATATTTATCTTACCACTTCCTTAATAACTTGTAATTATGCTTGTATTTCAGTAGTGTCCAAGAAATCCAGCTTTTCGAAGAGCACATTTGCGAAGGTCGACTAGGAACCTGAAGGCACAAAGGTAACCTTGTACATTTTTCCTAATTTTCCTTGTGTGATTTTCCTTCTAATCCTTGCATAACTTTCTCAGGCTGCTCGAAAGCCTCTTCCAACACCTCAAAGAAAAAAAGGAAGGGTGCTCAACTAACCATTCACTCAGATGATGATGAGGACCTGTCTCCCCCTAAAGAGGGTAAACTAATAAAGAAGAAAAGGAAACTTGTCAAAGTTTCTGACACTTCTTGCCAACCTTCACCAAAGGTGGCTAAAACTTTAGAAAAGACACCCTCTCCTAGTGGTGTCAAAAAACAAACTCCTAGGGCCACGTAGTTGACTGCTAGCCTCAATGAAAGCAACAATTCAAGTCCAGGCACTAATGATGCTCAGGTAAGTTCATACTTGAATTATTTTCTACCTAAACTCTATGGCTTATTGATTGTTGGGTTATCCAACTTATTTGTTGTTTTAGGCCAATGTTGGTGGCTCCAATCCACCACAATAAAAAACCATCTCCAAAAATATTCTTATGGACAACCAAGGTGATCCTACTTATCACCCTACCTATGATCTTGGTTATGGGTAAAGCTCTCTTAGTGAGATTAACAAACCTTATTTTGTAACAACTCCTTCTCATGTGGTGAACCAAAGCTCCCCTGCTAAGACTACCACTCAACAATCCCACACAACTGGGTCTGGTCATGAGGAGGATAACAATAAAAACAAATAGGACCCCACGAACTTGGAAGCCACCCCTATGTAGGAAGAGAAAACTTTGGCTGAGGAGGAAAATTCTCCTGATGCTAGTCCAAGCACCAATCTCGTTAATCAACCTATAAAAGATTTTATGGAAGATGTAGATGGACTTCAACTTCAGTCTGAGCTTGTGGGTTACTAAGGGGACAATGCTGAGGACGATGAAGAAGAAGAGATGGAGGATAAAGAGAAGGAGGAAAGTGAAGATGAAGAGGAAAAATAATTCCTCCTAAGAATGTCAAAGCCAGTCATGCTGAAAACCCAACTTCTCCCAAAACTGCTATTATTCCAACCTCTACAGGAACTATGACTGAAGCACAACTAGCTGAACTTAGAGAGTCTAACCCCAGAGAGTATGTCAGATTAGTTCTAGATAAGATATGTGGTTCTTCAGACAGGAGCTTAAGTGTTTCAAATGCTTCCAATGCTCCAGCCTCATATGATTTTTTTGGCTCAATCCTCCAAACAATCAAAGAAAAATTATTTAAGGGTGACATTCTCAGTGTCTTGGATACGGAATGAACTACCCATCTCTTCTTGAAGGATACCCTTCAAAAGTTCGACCTCTTAACTCTTACACCAGAAACCTCTTACTTCCTCTTGGAGTTAACTACATTAGTGAACCAGATGTCTAAAGACATTAAGAAGCTTCCCCGGATTCAAGATACTATTGAAACAACATGTGGGAGTGAAGTTGCAGCTTGGTCGAAAGCATCCATATCTGAAGCTAAGGTCAAAGAGTTGGAGAAAGCCAAGGCTAATAGTCGCACTGAGATGACATCCCTCAGAAAAGACATTGATATTTGGAAACAACATATCAAAGCATTACAAACCCATATTTCCAATGCTGAGAAGCAAAGTAGTGAATTGAAGGGGTCAGACTACACTAAGTTGGACCTAGAGCTGGGGCATACCATGGAACATCTTGATGATGCTCGATGCTTGGAGAGAGAGAGAGAGAGAGAGAGAGAGAGAGAGAGAGAGAGAGCTTGTGGAAACCAAGTTAGAAAAAGCTCTGATTGAAAGGCATCTCCACACTCAGAAGTTCACTTCCTCCAGCTAAAGGCGAACATTCCTTTCTAGTCATTTGTCTTTTCATTTTGCACTTTGAGTATTTTTTTTATGGCCCTTCTGTGGCATTTATGTAATAATGACAATTTTGATTCTTTTTTGCATCTTTATCTGACTGATTTTATTTCTGCTTCACCCTTCGATATGTAGTTTTATTTCGGCAAGGCTTTAATATTTCTTTAGTAGCAAAGCCCATGGTTAGGCGCTTTGACAGCTTCCCCAAAGATTTAGTCTTTGAACGATAGAAATTATGCATCACTAAGCCAAGCCTTAAATTATGAAACATGTTTTACTTTGATATTAAGGTGCTCCAATGGCACAAGTCCCCATGTTATAGAAAATATTAATACTAGGGTCTTGTAACATGTTTCTAAGAATATTCCATGTGTTCCCAATATTTCATTTGATTAATCTTCATGACCATATAATCTCTCCTCTATAAAACCTCTTAAACTGGTTTTCATTCACCAATTTGAAATTCAACATGAGTATTTCCACCAAACATTCCACAACCAAGAAAGTCGGATCAGTGAAATCAAATGAAGCTCACATCACCACTTCTATAACATCATCCACTGGCTCCAACACAACCGTTGAATCTGTCGTGACTAGCAAAAAGTCTAAAAACAAGGGAAAATCTCCATGCAAGGGTCGAAACCAAAAACATACATCTGATGATGATGAAGCTGATGAGGATTATATGGAATATCTTAACTCGACATACTGGAGCAAATATGAGTGACCTTATTTTTAGGTGCCTTGCTGTGTAATCTTGTTTTTTGGAACCTCTGTATGCCATTTTGGTACTTGGTCAATTTTGGCCTTTTTATCAATAAAATTCATCTTTTAATTTGAATCTCCTACAAAATAGGCCTATATTATTTCAAATATTTCCCATTTACTCTTAAGACTCGCTAATCAGCATCAATTTCTTGAATTTCATATGTGTTATTACTGAAGGTGTTAGTAACCTCAAAAGGACCTTCCCATTTAGGGGACCACTTTCCTAAAGATTTGGTCTTTCGATCCATGGGTAAAATAACTTTCCATACTAACTCTCTAGTCAAAAAGTTTTTAATCTTAATCATTTTGTTGTAAGACTTATCTACTCTTTTCTTTTGCCTTTTTAGCAATTCTAGAGCATATAGCCTTTCTTCATCTAGGTCTACTAATTCATCCAACATCATGTTCCAATAAGTTTTAGATGGAATCTCATGATGTCTCTGGACCCTTGTGGATTGAAGATATATTTCTACAGGCAACATTGCATCATGGCCAAATGTTAGTTGAAATGGGGTAGTATTAGTTGCTTCTTTAGGGGATGTTCGACATGCCCAAATAATTTGGTCCAATGTCTTATGCCAATTCTTTGGCTTCTTCCCTACATGCTTTTTTTATCAACCCAATCACCACTTTATTTGCTGCTTCGACTTGGCCATTAGCCTAAGCATAATAAGGTGTAGAGGTTAACAGTTTGAAAACCATTTCTTTAGCAAACTCTTGCATCTTTTGACTAGTAAAAACTGACCTTTGGTCTATTGTAATAGTTTCAGGAATTCCAAACCTATAGATGATGTGGTTTTGAATAAATTCAATTACATCCTTTTGATCAACATTTGGTAAGGGTATGGCTTCGACCCATTTAGTGAAATAGTCAATATCCACCAAAATGTATTTTTTTATTATTTTTTGAAGATGTTGGTCGAATCTCTCCAACCAAATCCAAAGCCCAACCTCTGAAAGGCCATGGTTTAACTTTGGAATGCAATTCACTCGTAGGAACATGTTAAATCCCAACATGAATTTGGCACTCTTGACAACCCTTAGCAAATTCAATACAACCCTTAGCAAATTCAAAACAAAAGCCATTTCATTTTATGGCCTACTTGATGTGCCCCACATGCCCCACTATGAACAGTTTAGACAGCCATATATGCTTCCGACTCACTAAGGCAATTGAGCAGTACTCCCTCAGGAATCTTCTTGAATAATTTGTTACCCAGTAAGACATTACTTAAAGCTTGATACCTAACCTTTCGTTTCATCGACGATGTTGGATTCTGCAGATATTCCACTATAGGCTTTCTCCAATCTTTGTTTGTCAAGCCGTTAACTGCTAAGATGGTGAAGTTGTTTTCATCAACGTATCCCATCTTTGTTTCTTCTAAGTTTGATGGGGTTAATCCAACTGACACTACCTTCTCTCTGACTTCGATCACATCTTACAATTTTTCCTTCGAAATTTTATATCCTGATGCAATCTGGGCCAAGTCATTTGCAACTTGATTTTCCAGTCTAGGGATGTGTCGAAAGCTATCTACTTCGAATTTTTTTGAGAAGTCGATTCACCACCACGAAGTACATAAATAGATTTTATTTTATGCACTTTTCTTATTTTGTGACATGTTTTATAACCAACTCAGAATCTCCCATTATTTTGACATGAGTTTCCCAAATTCCAACAATACTTCAAGTTCAGCTATCAAAGCCTTGTATTCAGCCTCATTGTTTGAACAACGACCTTCAGATTTATACTTGAGTGTTGTTGGAATTTTATTAGGAGAAATAACAACTTCTCCTATGTCTGTCCCATCTTTATGGCTAGACCCGTCAAAGTATAACTTCTTAGGTTCGACCTCAAGATAGTTCAATATGTTTTCATTAATGGAATGGTCGACTATAAAGTCAACCACTACTTATCCTTTAACTTCCTTTAAAGGCCTATATGTTAAAGAATATTAAGTTAATGCTAATGTCCATTTACCAATTAGACTATGCAAAATAGGCTTGGATAACATATGCAAAATAGACTATGCAAAATAGGTTTGATATGAATCTCCTCAAGAAATTAATCTTTCCTAATAGTGATTAGAATTCCTTCTTTGTTGATGGCACTTTCGCTTCCATGATGGCTTTGGTCTTATTTTGATTTATTTTGATCCATTTCTTGTTGACCACAAAGCCTAAGAAATCTTTGCCTATACACAAAAATCACACTTAAGAGGATTTATTTTAAGACCATGCGTTCTCACCCTTTCAAAGGAGTGTCAAAGATGGTCAATATGATCTTTCCCTAAAATAGAGTTAACAACAATATCATAAATATAGATTTGCATAAAAGTGTCTACAAAATCATGGAAGATCAAATTCATTGCTCTCTAATAGGTTGCCCCATCACTTTTTAGGCCAAAAGGCATTACTACCCATTCGTAGGTGCCTAAGGCTCATGGACATCGAAAAGCAGTTTTTGGGACATCCTTTTCAATAATGAATATTTGATTGTATCCAGAATACCAATCTAACATGCTGAGATATTCTTGTCATGCATCAATGTCAACTAGCATTTCTGCTACGGGCATCAAATACTCATCGTTAGGGGTTGCAGAGTTTAAATCTCTAAAATCTATACAGTCCATTAAAGAACCATTTTTTTTATAATTGGTACAATATTAGCTAACCATTCGACATACTTGGCAGTCTGAATGAACTTGCATTGAACTAGCCATTGAATATCCTTTTTTATTTTTGAGAGGATTGCTGGGGAGAACCATCTTGGATTTTGCTTGACATGCTTCTTCCCAGGCTTGATTGGCAGCTTATGTTCAACAAGTTCTCTCTTCAAACCAGGAATCTCATCATAGTCCCAAGAGAAGCAATCCTTGAACTCCTACAGTAATTGGTCTATTTTGAATTTGAGTTGTGGGTTGAGATTGACACTGATGTAGGTAGGCCTTTTAACTTCACCCTATCCCAAGTCGATTTCTTCCAAAGGATCTTGTGCCAACATTTTTATGTTATTTGACAATGGATCTTTTTTAAAACCTAAAGGCTCTTTGTCATAAATGGCATCAAGCCTTTGGTCTTGTTCTTCGATTTGAGTTTTTTCAGGTGATTCAGGTCGAAATCTTTACCAGGACCTCCTTCAATAAACTCTGTATTGGCTTCGACAACCATGTGATTTTCTGCATTCTCCAAGGCCGCTTGCAACTTAGTTTCAGCCACATAGGCCGAAATTCTTGGTAATGCGTCGAGTTCAGTCATTATTACTGTCGTTTCTTCCCTAACTTATGAGGTGTATAACAGGCTCCACAAAGTAAGGTGGGTAATTTCCTTCTTCCCCTATTATCTCTTTGTCCCATAAAAAACCCTCAACAGGATACAAATACAATGAGCAAAATGCATGGTCATCAGGGGTAAAATCAAACTCTGATAGGGTACATAGCACAATATGCGCCATGTTTTTGTCGAACTCATTTCCATTGACATGATTCACAAGCCCTTTGAAGTACCCTTGGTCTCCTTTGATATTTTTTACTATTCCATCAGGTCTCCAGATGGTTAACCCTTTGGTGCATTGAAGAAGGCACCGCTCCAATGCCATGAATCCATTCCCTTCCCAGCAGAAGGTTATAGTTGGCTTTGCTTTCGACTATCATGAACAATGTGGGTATTGTTACTGTCCCAATAGTCAAGTCGACTTACATGACACCCAGAGTAACACGGATTTTCCCTCAATAATTAGAAAGGACCATATTGTAGGGTTTTAGATCAGTTTTGAACTTACCGATTTTAGCCAGCAAGAAATGTGGCATCAAATTGAGAGTTGCACCATGATCTATCAGTATCTTATTCACAACTACATTCTCCACCCTTCCAGTAATGTAGATAGGCTTCAAATGTCCCTTCATAGCTTTAGTTGGCCGCTCGAAGAAAGTATTTTGCTCCTTCATACAACCATTATTCGTAACATAGTAGCACACAATTTTGTGTGCTGCCATTACTGCTTCAATATTGACATCCAAGTTCTCGACTTCAGTTATCATGTCGTATTCTCTTGGCATTACTAAGACCATATTTACAATCACATCAAGGGAAGCTTCTGAGTCTGAGTTGAAGCTATCCGTCATATTTTCATCTTCGGCCACCTCGAATGCAGAGTTTATCTTAGTCTTTTCTCCCTTGAACAACTTTCACTCCACATGTGCCTTGTCAGATGTTTTTGCTTCGCATTCTCCAACATTGCCAGCTAGCACATTGGTGCTAGATTCAAATTGATCCTTTATTAAGGTCTCTCTTTGTGCCTTCCTTCGCCTCTGCTCTCTTCTCCACTTTGATCTTGACATAGGGTTCTTACCCTTGTAGTTTTCAGAGACATATGCAACGTTTTTGGATGATCTGTACTTTTTGCTATAGTCCATCGAAGAGCCCCTTTCCACATCAAACTTGGTCCAATTTGATTTTCCTTTTTCTCTGGTGTCAACATGTATAACCCATTTGTTCTTTGGTACCTCACCACTAGGCTTGAAGACAGATTTCCTTGCTCTAGGAACTTGGGGCTTTCCAGTAACATGTTACCCTTGAGCAGATTGTCTTGGGTCAAACCCCCTTGGTTTTTGAGCGTTTTTTTCTCATGTATTTCCTTGGCTTTTCTCACACCCTTAAGGTTGTGGGCAACCTTTTTGTCAAATATGGCACTGCACCCGGGGTATCACATCACTTCAGAATTTTTTCTTTGGCACCTGCGTAAGAAATCAATAGTCTCTTCCTCTTTGGGGCATACTGTAACACGGTGGGAGAACTGACTTTAGTTAAATGTTGCGGATAGCAAGAGTCGCCATCGACTTTTATTTTATCCAAAAGGAAAGGACATAAAAGAACAGGAAAGACCTTGAAAATATTTTGAGTTCGGGGGGTAGGTTATACAAAGGGAAGGTGTTAGCACCCTTTATATCCATGGTTATCTATGGGCTCTTAGTTACTTAGCTCACTTTAAATTGTTTTGAGAAAGGTGTAGTGTGTGATTAAGAATTTTCTAAGTACTTTATAATGATCCTCGTATGGATGTATATAAAGACTTTGTTTTGAAAATTTGTTTGAAATGTGAAGTGTAAAATGTATTTTGAAAAGGTGAGCAAGCAACTAAGAGAAACCTACCCTATATTAAGTCTTTACTGTTATTATGTTCTTTCAATGGTAAGACTATCCCTATTATTAAGGAATAGGTAGTCATTACCTTGGATGTGATAAGGGACATGTGTAGGGACATCTGAATATAGGCAACTGCAAGGTGTCTTTAGCAATACGTATGGACTTATCATCTTTTATTCGAAGGGACAAGATCATTTATCGTAGGCAACCTCGAAGGGACTTGATCTTATAAACTGAAGGGACTTGATGATATTTTATGAAGGGACTTTGCTTAAGACACCTTGCTTGACCTTAGAAATAGGCAACATGAGAGGTAACCCTAGAAAGTGCAAGATGGCGATCAAAGATCGACTTACGTGTGTGAGTGTTTATATTCAAGTATTTATCTTATTTAAATTAATTTTCTAAATTAATTTTAATCACAAACATGTTATGCACATCCTATAGTTACTAACCACACAGTTAATATATTTACAATAAAAATAAAGCAAAAATATAAACCTAAACTATTACAAAGCTTTGGGATAGTTACAATATAATCGAGAAATATAAATAATGATAAATAATAATAAATAAGCAATAATAATCAATAATAATAAGAGGGAATATAAATGGTTAGAAAATAAAAATAAGAGGAAATAAAAAATTAGCAAAATAAATTAATATTAGGAAGTATTTTAAATATTTTAATAAGGAAAATAGTATTTTAATAATAATAATTAAATTATATACATACTTAATAAATAATAAATAATTAATTATGATTTACAAAAATATTAATTTAAATTCTAAAGTTAAGAAAATATTAGGGTTATGGTTAGGGTTAGAAAAAAAATTAGGATTAGGGTTAGGATTAGAAAAAAATTAGGGTTTTAGAAAATAATTAGGGTTTTAAAAATAATTAATTAAAATAAATAAGTTTTTTTAATTTACAAAATATAATTATAGTAAAATAAATAATAAAATAAGATTTAGAAAAATAATTAGTACTTATTTACAAATATCTATTTATAGTTACATATAAACTAATTAAGTTTTTATTCATTTAGAAAAAAATTAGTTAATTAATAAGAATTATTAAAACATATTAAAATAACAAAAAATTAGAAAAAAGGAACCAAAATAGCTTACCTGCTGGAGCCTGGGGTCGAACCCAGGCCTCCATGCTCCACACATATATCCCTTGCCACTGGACTGCACATACGTTGGTGACTTTGAAGGAGCAGCATTCAATATAATATAAACCTAAAAAAACATAACATAATTATATAAAAAAAAGAGAGACCTGGGATTCGAACCCAGGTCTTGGGCTTCCCACACGCGTGATCTCCACCATCTGAACCAACCATACAACTTGTAATGTTAATGAAACAAAAACAAGATTAATTATATTGAAATTTTGAAATAAATCTTCGCGCCATAGCTTTCATCTTCAACCTCAAGAGAGGAGCTTTTAGCTACAGTTTTTTATAGGACTTATAGCTACGGTAGTCCAATTGTCACTATAAACCTGCAACCTTGCAACATCCAGAATACGCAAAATTTTAACAAATTAAATACATAAACATGATCCTTGTGAGGTTTACGATTTAACCACGGCTTCCAAAATTATTTATATGGCTTAAACATGAAAACCCTAAAGTGAGGTTCAAAACCCTAATCATGGCAGAATCTTCAACCTGCAACGAAACTTCAATTGAACCATCCAGAAACGTTCCTTGTTTCATTGTAAACACAAAACATCAATCAAACATAATTTATATGGTACGAATAGAAGAAAACAAAAAAATCATAAAAGTGTAAGAACACAGATTCTGTTTATGCATATGAGGGCAATTTTGATGATGTAAAGCATTGGGATAGCATCAAGGATGATCAAGGAAGAGATTGCAACCTTCAAAACACTTTGATATAACCTGCAAAATAGAATCCGAATTATGAGCTTTTTATGAAAAATTTGAATTTTGATCTTACTCTTGGAGGCAGCCAAAATCGTCCCTTTGCATTGTGATCTCTTCATGTATATGTAGTGAGTGTAATTAGGTCAAAAAATCATATCCTACTTTGGACTTTTGGATCACTTGAGATTGAAAAAGATATGCTTTCAAATATTGAAATTTTTTTATATCTTCTTACTATTTTGGTTGATCTGATTTTTCATGATCTCAATCATCTTTAAATGGCCTTTAAGAATTTCTAGAACAAAAATCAAATCAAATATTGAGACTTTTATATTTTATTTTGATTTAAAATGATTTTTAATGTATAAAATCATAATAAATAAAATAAAATGAATAAAAATTTGAATAAATGATTTTTAATTCGTGCATGATGTCATAATAGTGTTTGGGTCATAAAAATGCAAGCCCATTTGGAGAAATTTGGTTCTAAGGTCCCATTTGCTTCATAAACCTCTAAAAACTTTCCCAACTTTGCAAAGGCACAAATCCCTCAATTTTAATGCTATGAAGGTGTTATTGGACATTTTATAAAGCTTAAATAGTCCTCTAACCAACCTCTTTGGTCTCATGTCCATATCTTTTACCATTCTCAAGTTATTCTCTTTGGAAGATGTTGACTTTTTGTTGACTTTTGAAATGACCTATAATGTCTTAGCTCATACCTTCCAAATGAAACATTTTTGGGCTTGGCTTGTGAGACACAAAGTTGTAGATAATTCAATTTCCTTCAAAATGAGCTTTGGATGGAAAATTTTTGATGAAGCATGTGAAAGTTATGGCTGGTCAAAGTTCAGTTGACTTTTCCTATGAAAACCCTAATTTAGAAACTCCTGATTCTTGATGATCTGTAATCTCTTTGATTAATCATGATCAACCCTTGATCAAATGATGAATTTTACTTCATAAAATTGATGTTGGCAAAAAATCATGAAGTTTGACTTTGGTTTGACCACAGTTGACCTCAGTTTGACTTTTTTTAAACACTTTGATTGATTTTTGCATATCTGATCATCTGACTGAGTAAACCTTTTGGGGAAGCCTTGAAACATGACATAGGGATTCTTGAAGACATGTAGGATGTTATGAAGCTCACTTTAGGCCTTGAAAGTCTATTTAGCCTGATGAAATCCAAAACCCTAGTTTAGGGTGCATTGCTTAGGAGGAGGCTTTGTCTGAGGGAACTTCCAAGCTTTCTGACTAATTGTGAACCTTGTGAACCTCTTGGGACAGCCTGTGAACCTCTTGGGATACCTTAGAACATAATGCCTTGACTAGGGGAGGGAAAATTTTGGGGTGCAACACATACCACTTTGTTGTATTCTTCTTGACGAACTGTGTCGTTAACAGTTATGGTCTATTCAATTTTTATTTCGACCGTATTCACATAGACTTCATCCTTCAGATCTAACTTAGAGAAGTCCATGTCAAGTGTAACACCCCACTTTTACCTATTTATAAAATAGCATATTAATGCATAAAATCAGAGTTTTCATCAAGTGGAATTCCACATCAATAATAATAACAACAAAACTTTTTTGTTTAAACAGCAGAAAATCTGAATTATTCAACTCATGGCAATTTCCCAATATCAAAAATATTCATCAACAATTCTTGGTTTATAAAGTTTCAAGAAATTACTATATGTAACAAAATAATGAAAATGAGTAAAACATAAAAAATCCCCAAGTCCTGTGTTACGTATCAAAGCAGTTTTATGACTCGGCCAGGCAACATGCAGTCCATGCACACTCAAGTACCTAGATTTTCTACATTTCCAAGGAAGCACATATACAACAATAAAGGGGTGAGAAACACATTCAATAATTAACGGTGCATAAAATATTTCAAGGATAGTATCTCACACAATCAACATCCACAACAATGTCACAACAATAATTAGCAACGACTCATGATTCAACAATAATAATCAAGAAATGTTACTCAACAATGACACAATGCACGTGTTACCAATTCACCTTAGTTCATTCAATTGAACTCGATTCATAAAGAATCCGGATAAATCACATTCGCCCATCCGACAATGATTTATCTCTAACACTCTCCCCAATAGAGTATGAATGAATCACATACACCCATCCGACAATGATTCATCCCACCAATAATACCTCAATGTATGCATGACAATGACTATGCACACAAAATATGTATAAACACCTCGTTATACATCTTCATGATTCATCTGATCACATATGTAACATAAAAAATTCACCAAAAACACCAATAAAACCTCACGCAACTTAAGTAATTAATCGTCTAAATAAATTACCTAAGTTTAATTATTAATTAATTTTCCATCACCAATCCTCGATTAATTAAGTCCTTAGGTCTACTATAATACCTCAGATCAATATAATCACCACCAGACACGAAACTGGGACAAACATCGCGAAAGAGATAACATCCAAATTACCGAGTGGTAAACAAATTAAGTCCACTCTGAAATCTCAATAAAAAATGGTCAATGGACACTTCAAGCACACTAAATAAATAACCACAAAACCAATATATGAAGTTTCAATCGTCATTCTCTGATCTAAAGTAGACGGTACAATTCCTAATCTCATCACACAATCAACAAAAATAAACTAGTGGGTTGTACCTATATCAATAATAGCAATTAAAGGAGTACCATTAATAAAACAAGTACCTTTGATGAAACATTCCTCATTAGTGGATTGGGCTCCCACCAAGGCAAACACCTCCCCACTAGCTCCTTGAGACTTCTTGGACTTTTGACAAGTTGTATTGATATGACCTTGTTCACCATAAGTGAAACAGGTAGGCATAATAGCTCTGTAGTCTACTACCGCATGTCCTGTTCATCCATACTTGAAGTACTTCTTCACTTCATTCTAAAAGGTATTATCGCAATGACCCGTGCTCCCACATCTACAACATTTCACAGGATTGGGATTTACCCCTCCCCCACTTGGCTTCTTGTCAACAGTAGCTCGTTCTCAAACTCCAGACACTTTTAAGTCATATCATCTTCAGTATTGAGCATAATACTACTCCAACTCTTCAAATCGAGCACCATATTCAGCCACAGACATTCTATCCTGCTTTAGCTCCAAAAATTCTACTTCTCTAGCACTGTGAATATCCTCTAGAAAATACTTCTCTAGAAACTCAGCTCTAAACACAACCCAAGTAATACCAGTATCTGCAACTTCCAATCTTTGACGACTGTTGTCCTACCATACTTCAGCTTCACCTTCCAACATGTGAGTACCAAACCTCACCTTCTGAGCCTTCAACCATTTCTGTGTAGCTATTGGATCAAGGATACCCCTTCATATGTGGGCGACTTGTTACTCCTAAACTGATCCAAGTCACGAAACTCAGGATTCCCAACAGCTAGACCAATGTTTTCTACAACTTATGTCATGGCTTGCATAGCAGCAACAAGAGAAAAATCACTCCTTTATGCCATACTGATAAACAAATACACGAGGTTAGAACACACCAATAACTCCTATTCTAAGGACAACCTCGGCTACTACATCTGTCCAGTTGGACCGACCTTCTCTGATACCAATTCTAACACCCCACTTTTCTAAATTTATAAAATACCATATTAATGCGTAAAATATGAGTTTTCATCAAGTGGAATGCCACATCAACAATAATAACAACAAAACTTCTTTTTTACAACAACAGAAAAATATGAATTATTCAACTCATGGCAATTTGCCAACATCAATAATATTCATCAACAATTCTTAGTTTATAAAGTTTCAACACAAAAAATATGATAAGTGAAAATGAGTAAAACATAAAAAATCCCCAAGTCTCGTGTTACATATCAGAGCAGTTCTATGACTCGAACAAGAAACACGCAATCCATGCACACTCAAGTACCTGGATTATCTGCACTTCAATGGAAGCATAAATACAACAACAACATCAAAGGGGTGAGAAACACATTCAATAATTAACGGTGCATAAAACATTTCAAGGATAATATCTCACACAATCAACATACACAACAACGTCACAACAACAATTAACAACAATGACTCATGATTCAACAACAATAATTATGATTGTGACTCAACAATGACACAATGCATGTGGTACCAATTCCCCTTAGTTGATTTAATTGAACTAAATTCATAAAGAATCTAGATAAATTACATTCGCCCATCCAACAATGATTTATTTCCAACACTCTTTACAACAGAGTACAGATGAATCACATACACTCATCTGGCAATGATTCATCCCACCAATAATACCTCAATATATGCATGACAATGACTATGCACACAAAACATGTATAAACACCTCGTTTTACATCTTCACGATCCATCCAACCACATATGCAACATAAAATTCACCAAAAACACCAATAAAACCTCAAGTGACTTAAGTAATTAATCGTCTAATTAATTTACCTAAGTTTCATTATTAATTAATTTTCCATCACTAATCCTCGATTAATTAATTCCTAAGGTCTACTGCAATACCTCAAATCAAGATAATCACCATCAGACGCAAAATCGGGACAAACATCGTGAAACACCAAAATTGCACTACAAGCCTGGTCATACGCGTAATGCATAAGGGAACGCGTATTGCCCAGTTGCCACGCACCCCATACGCCCACCATACATGTAATGAACCAGACCTCATGCTCATAAGTAGCTCAATATATAACACCCCATTTTTAATATTTAATCATCGAGTTGTTTTGGTGTTGTGTTGGCCTTGTTTAAGGCGTATATCTTGTTGTTTTCGGTATTGTGTCCTAGTGGGACATGTAGAATCGGGTGCACTTAGTAATAGCAGGTGTGTTAATATAATAAGATTATTCAAATTATATTATTATTATTATGAAAACAATATTAGTATTATTAAGTTTATGACTATTATTGGAATTTAATTAAAAGGAAGGACAGTTTAGTAAATAGTAAGGTAAAGGCTTAGAGATATATTAGCCTAATCAGAAATTAGGGAAAACGAGTCGTATAATTTTTGTGAAAGAACCAAGAAGCTAGGAAGAGGAAGATCAACCCAGGGCACCCAATCTTAAGGAATTCACAGGATTTTCATCTAAAAATTCGAGGTAAGGGGAGAACAAATTTAAATTCAGGTGATTTAACATGATGGGTAGTGAGGGCTTCCTTCCCTCTTAGAAATTTCTGTTGTTTATGATGTTTGTGATAAATATGTGAGTATGTGATCTTTGTTGCGAATATGTGAATATGATAATGTAATCTTGATGAAATTCTGATGAAATATTGTTGTTGTTGTTGTTCTAGATGATATATAATTATGCATATGTTGTTGCTGTTGATGAACAATATGAATTTTAGATCTAGAATGAAAATATAAAATGTATATAGTAATGTAGATAAAAGAAGAATGACATTAAGAGTGTAAAACTGGGTTAGAAACAATCATAGGTCTGGTATGAATCACAAAATCGAGAGTTATGAGAAACAGATCTAGAATAAAGAGGAAAAATCATAAAAATAGGGTTCACTGCCCATACGCGTATGGAACAAGCCAATACGTGTATGGCTGAGCAAGGAATTGGGTCAATACGCGTATGAATGGGAGCATTACGCATATTGAGGGTGAAAATGTGAGGTTCTCTGCCAATTTATGTATCTACGCGTATGGTCCTAGAGCAAAACGCGTATGAGGGTGTATGAAGGGCGTATGGTGCGTAATGGACTACGTCAATACGCTTATGGCCTTGCCATTATGTGTATGACCAAAGTGTAGGGCAAAAACGTGTTGTTTTGTGATTTCTGTTCCGATTTCGTGTGCATGGCTGATTCTTTCGGTTTGAGGTATTAAGATGGACCTTAAGACTTGTTTAATCGGGGATTAACATCAATAATGAATTAATGATGGATTCTAGGTGGATTTAGTTTGTTGAATAATTGATTAAATCGAGTGAGGTTATTATTGGTGATTTTTGGTGGAACTAATCTTGTGTTTTGATCGGATGGATCATGTAGATGTATAATATGGAGAATTATACATGTTGTATGCATTTTCGTAGTCATGCATACATTTGTTGAATTATTGTTGAGATGATCGTGCCAGATGGACGAATACGATCATTCGTACTCTGTTATGGAGAATGGTGGGATAATCATTTCCGGATGGGCGTATGTGATTATCTTTGTTCGATTGATTGAACAAACTCGCTACCACATGCATTGAGTCATGTTGAGTCACATTGCATAACTATTTTTGTATTATTGTTGCATAATTATTGTTGTATCTGTGGTTGCTTGACTATTGGTGTATTTGTTGTATTTGTTGTTATGTGTGAGAAACTACCTTAAAGATGTTATATGCACCGTTTATGTTTGAATTTGTTTCTCACCACTTTGTTGTTGTTGCACCTCTGCTTCTTTGGAAGTACATATAATCCAAGTACTTGAGAGTGCGTGGAGTCGTGTTGATTGTTCGAGTCTAGGACGCTCTGATACGTAACACGGGATGGGAGACTTTTAATTGTTTATTTTGTTTCCGTTACGTATCTATTTTAT
Organism: Lathyrus aphaca; assembly: GCA_963966055.1. NCBI lineage: Eukaryota > Viridiplantae > Streptophyta > Magnoliopsida > Fabales > Fabaceae > Lathyrus > Lathyrus aphaca. The sequence goes on along the minus strand of OZ014519.1, from coordinate 678,589,408 downwards.
AAACCGAATTATTGAGGATATTTTGTTGAGATTGGCTTATTGCCCGAGTTGAATTAAATAGTTGTTTATTTCTGCTGTTTTTAATAAAGAACTTCTTTTGGTAATTGTTGTTGAAAAATAATGTGACATTCCACTTTAGAAACTCTGAGTTTTCGTATTAAATTGCTATTTTAACTATTTTGGAAAGTGGGGTGTTACACAATATGCGTATCACTAACCCATACACGTATTACCCAGTCTCCCTACATGTAACCTAATATTTTTGGGTATATGGTCATGCCAAAAAGCCTCCCATACGTGTAATATTCCTTCATTACGCATAATTGCATAAAGTCACGCCTTGCCATACGCGTATAGCCTATCTATTACGCGTATGGACATAAAGCTACCAATTTCTCACAATTTCCTCTTCATTCTGAATATGTTCATTATGGTTCTTGTTTTCACTCTTCTTACCAGTCCTATAATGTGTTCTACACCAGTTTTACACTCTTATTCATGTCATTCTTTCATCTAACATTACTAATCCAGTTTCATACGTTTATAGATCTAGATTTGTCACTATCATCTACCACAATACAAAATCTTCATACTTCACAGATTATACAGAACATCAACAACAATAATCCCGAAAAGAAATCAATTAAACCAGATCGATTTCACAATAATTTCACTAAGCACCAGAATCACCAAACAACTTTATACACAGAAAATCCCTCGAGGGAAAGGACCCCTCACTACCCTATCATGTTATCATCCCCAATTATGAACCCTTTTCTCCCCCTTACCTCAATTCCTTGATGAAATTTATGCGAATTTGCGTTTTGGAGAATGCCCTAGCAGATGTTCTTCCTCTTCATAGCTCTCTCCCTTGATCCCAAAAGGTTGTTGTGACTAAACCCCTCTTAATTTTCAAATTAAGGCTTAACTCTCCTATTACCCTCACCCTAATGTTTTATTAATTCAGCCCTTATTTTAATTAAAATGAAATAATAATAATACTAATCATAATAATATTATAAACAATATAATAATAATAATAATAATAATAATAATAATAATAATGTTTAGTTGGGCCGTATTATTATTACTACGCCCACCGATACTAACCACACCTTAAGTCTACCCGTCCTACTAGGACTCTACACCAAAACATCTAAGCACACATACCTTAAACAAGGCCAACAATCACCAAAAATACGCGACGATAAATAATTTAAAAATGGGGTGTTACATCAAGGCCTTCAGTTTCCTTGTTCATTCTAAGAAAACTATCAACAATTTCCTTTGTCACTATCTGGAGATTCGACCCTTCAGATTCCTCATGGGACTTGACAATCATCCACACATCAAACTTTTCAACATCAGCTGATGTCTTGAAGAAGAATTCAGCAGTTAGGCATATGAAATGTTCCATATGGAAGCCATCAATCTCTTCAGTGAAATTGTAAAACATAGTATCATTGATGAAGTCTTCAGTCACTTCACCTATCATAACACTTCGACCCAGGGCCTCATTAGTGTCGACGTTGTCTGCACTACAGTCAGAATCTTCAGCCACTTTGAGCATGTGGACTTAACTAGGCTCAATATAGTTTTCTTCTTCTACTTGAAGGGGATCTGTGTACATCTTCATTTGGTTTTTGGGCTTCTCCGTAAATTTGAGTCTCCCTTCCGGGATACCATTTTGCACAAAATCCCTGAAAAGAAAACATTGTGAAGTTTTATGACCCAAGAAATTATGGTATTTACAAAAACCTCTCTTTTTTATTTATCTTAAAGGTGGTACTTTAGAACCTGGAGGCACTATTATTTGACCATCTTTAACTAACAAATCAAATATTTCGTCACATTTAGTGATATCGAAAGTATATGTTTTCCTTGGAAACCTATCATTCTTTTCAATTTCAACAGGGTTTTCCATTCGAAGGAACTAATAATTTATAGGAATAAGGGGGACCCTGCTTGAGTTCATCAAGGTAAATTTCATTTTCGTCGAACCCTATGGGTTCGTCATATATTTATTCGACTCCTCATGAAATCCAACGTAGGCTATTCTTTTGTTTTTATTTGCCCTAGCCTTTTTGTCTCTCAGGCGATCTAATTATCAAACTTTATAATCCAATTGGGCCATGTCCCTCAAGTACTGGGTGTCCAACGTTTTCCTAATAGAGTAATTTAGGTTGCCATCAGCCATTTCGACAAGTTTATGCTCAGGCACCTGTGTAAAACACCTAGCCTTGAGTAGTCGAAACCTGTTAAAATAATCATCTATTGGCTCATTAAAATTTCGTTTAACACTAGCCAATTCTTTCAAACTAATTTTAGTTTGACCCATGTAAAATTGCTAATGGAATAAACATTTCAATTGAGTCCAATTACAAATCAAAACAGGTGGTAACATAGCAAACCATGTAAAAGAATTTTTGGTAAGAGAGCTAGGAAAGTATTTAATCCTTAGACTCTCATCATTTGCAATCTCCCCAACTTTGATCAGGTATCGTTCCACGTGTTCGACGGTGGATTCAATTGTATCCCCTAAGAATTTGGAGAACTTAGGGACCTTCGTCCTAGGGGGTAATTCAGGCTGGAGTATATAGTCTACTATGGGCGAAGTAAAATTTGGCCTAGAAAAGCCCATATTCATCCCACTTCGAGCCATTATCCTTTCGATAATGGTTGCCAAGTTATTCTTCGTTATTGCGTTATTCTGTCGAACCTGTTGAACCACTTTGTCTGTGTTTTGGTTTCTATTCACCATCACTACCCTTTGTTCTTCTTCTTCTTCAAGAATAGGTTTTTGGTTTCTAGGAGGTTCGACCCTGTGTGGTTCGACTACCTCTTGATCTTTTGGATTTGTTAGTTGGGCATTTTCCCTGACTTTAACACCTTGATTTTCTCTCATGTATTGTCTATTTAGGTGTCGAATAGGAGAAGATACTCATATGAACTCTTCTATTCGCGCCATTTGGGATGCCATTTGCTGATTAGTTTGAGTAGTACTCTGGATCAAAGGCCGGAACACTTCCCCCATGGTTTTAGACAAAGTATGTACCATCTGCATGTTTCTTGTATGAAATATTTTTGTTGTTGTTTTGCATGTTGCATTGCATGTACATATTTTGTATTGTTGTAGAAGGAAGTGATGAATCTAGATCTAGAAAACTGATAAAACTGGATTTAGTAACATTAGATGAAAGAATAATATGAATGAGAGTGTAAAACTGGTGTAGAAATCTTCCTAGGACTGGTACGAAGTGTGAAGACGAGAACCATAGTGGAAAGATTCAGAATGAAGAGGAAAACATAAAAATTTGGTGGTTTCTACCCATACGAGTAATAGGTAGGTATGGCATGGCGTGGAAACCGGGCATTACGCGTAATACTAAGGCAATACACGTATGAAAAGTAATTTGGCATGACCATCTGTCCATTTTCGTAGGTTACACGTGAGAATTCTTGGCAATACGCGTATGAGGAGGCCATGATTGACTTGAGAGCGGGAAGCAATACGCGTATTGGGGGCGTATGAGGTGCGTGGAAGCTGGTCCATACGCGTATGACCCTGTGCAATACGCGTATGACAAGGTTTGTAGGGAAAATATTGGTGTTTTGTGATTTTTGTCCCGATTTCGTGTTAATTAATCAAGGATTGGTGATGAGAAATTAATTATCATCGAAACTTAGGTAAATTAACTAGACGATTAATTACTTAAGTCATGTGAGGAACTTTTGGTGATTGTGTAAAACTTATGTTACATATGTGATCGGATGGATCGTGTAGATGTATAATGTGGTGTTTATACATCTTTTATGCATATTAATTTTCATGTATACATTGAGGTATTATTGGTGGGATGATTTGTTGCTGGATGGGCGTATGCGATTCACCCGTACTCCGTTGTGGAGAATGTTGGAGATAAATCATTATTGGATGGGCGTATGTGATTTATCCGAATTCTTTATGAATTGAGTTCGATTGAATGAACTAAGGTGAATTGGTACCACATGCATTGTGCCATTGTTGAGTTACATTGCATGATTATTGTTGTGGAATCATGAATCATGTTGCTAATTGTTATTGTAATGATGTTGTGTATGTTGATTGTGAGAGATACTATCCTTGAAATGTTTTATGCACCATTAATTATTGAACACGTTTCTCACCCCTTTTTTGTTGTTGTTGCATATGTGCTTCCTTGGGAGTACAAATAATCCAGGTACTTGAGTATGCGTGGATTGCGTGTTGCATGTTCGAGTCATAAGACTGCTCTGATACGTACCACATAATTTGGGTATTTTTGATGTTTTACTCCTTATAATTACTTAGTTATGTATCATATTTATTTTGTTGAAAACTTTATAAACCAAGAATTATTGTTGATGTTGAAATTTTACCATGAGTTGAAATATTCTGATTTTTCCGCTGTTTCTAAAGAGAAGTTTTGTTGTTAATATTGTTGATGTGGCATTCCACTTTGTTTAAACTCTGATTTTACTTATTAATTCGTTATTTTATAAATTGGGAAAAGTGGGGTGTTACATATAGGCGGTACCATAAACTATATATAGGGTGATTAATCACTTACCCTTGAATCTGACAATCTCCCTCTCAAATGGGAGTCTTCCTCATCTTATAAGAGGATTCACTTCCACTTCTCCACCAAACCGAACCAAGCCTCTAATTTTTATTGAAAAGAAAATATGATATATATATATATATAAGAAAGGAAGGCACTATGACCAAAGTGAGAAAAGTATATATCGTGTGTTCTTTTATGCTTCCGCAACCCATTCATAGCATAACTTGACGCAAATCATCAAAGTGAGAAAAGTAGCAAATAGTTAAAACCTCAATTCAATCCCCAATTTCTTGTGTTTTTCTCACACATTCAATTGGTATCAGAGTCTGGTTTTGTTAATGGATATCAAACACTTAACAGTGTCGGATAAATATCCATTGTTGTGTGTTGAAAACACCCGAGGTGAAAGTTATCCCACTTACAATTCCAGTCTCATATCAGTTTATGATAATGAGAGGATACTGAATTGTAGCCAAATGGATTACATTTGAGAAAGTCACTGATTTGGCGGAATCAACTGATAAGATATATTTTTCAGATAAGGTTATATATTTGTTGAATGTTCATCTTAAATACGATTGGTTAATCAATGTATTTTGCTCAAGAATCAAATCATCAGAAAACAAGAAGTCTTGTTTACTAAAGATTATTTCTAAATGAGTATGGGATGTTTTCAAGAAACAAATTAGTCCACCCTTGAATTTCTCATATTAAGTTCATTGGAAGTTTTTCTAAAGTGAAAAGGATGATTGTTAACTTATAATTTTGATTCATAAGTTCTTCGAAATGAGTCTGCAAAAGGAATGTCAGAAATCATAATCATAAGGATGGAATTTATAAGTGGTTATTCTCTGACAGAACTATTTTAGATGCTCAGACGCCTAGCATAAGGAACAGAAGATGTTCTAAAGAAGTATGAGAACCTGAAACATATCTCATAAGAACCTTCAAGGTGTCAAGTCTGAAGAAAAGAAAATGAATGGTCAGAAGACAAGATCAAGTCAGAAGCAGAACAAGAGTGGATCATAATCAACAAAGAAGAAGTTCTAAAATGCTAAGGTATCTTCTCCTTTTATCTTTGACACATTCTTTAGTATATTCTAATAAAAATATTCCTACCAGTTAGACGTTGTTTTTAGTCAGAACAATAGTTATCTTAATGTTGTCAAATGTTTAAGTCAGAACTTTCTGATTGAGTGAAAGTGTCATGATTAAAACGGTTCCTGTTTACTAAGTAAATCTCTTGAGTAAAATCTATTGATTTATTTTTTGATTAATGAACACTCACTACATTAAATGTGGTCATTTCATCTGAGATCGTGTGAACATGATTGTGACACCTACCCCACTCATTAGACATGCGTAATAGGAAAAGACACATTTAAGTTTTAATTGAGTGCTTTGTTAAATGTTAAAAATGTACATTTCTCTAATCGTGCATTGCATATTAGGTGTTAATTATATATCTAATTTAATCACCCTCTCACACTTCACATACCACGAAATTTCACAACTATACTCTGGTTCTTAGAAAACCCAAAACCAAAACCATAAATTTCTCTAAGTTCTCAAATGGATCTTATGCAACAAGAAGTCTACAAGTTCTCTCAACAATGCGAACAATCTGAGAAGGAAGTTTCGTCTCAAAAAGTGTCAACATCTTGTGGTGCATCAACATCTTCAGTAGAGAAAATGGATCTACCGATCATGGAATGTCCTGTCCAAGTCTATCTAAACACTCAATTATCAGATTTATAAGTTTTCTGTGAATCTCTAGTAAACTTTGAAAATCTTCGTGAAAATGGAGTTGACCTAACTGATCAACTAAGAGCTCAAGGCTGGGAAAACTATTTCGATCGCTTACACGGTCCTACTTATCAAACCCTTGTCAAGGAATTATGGAAACATGTGATTGCAAATGATTATGTCATTGTATCTCATGTATCAAATAACAAAGTTATTATTTCAGAGAAAACCATCGCCACTCTTCTGGAAATGGTAAACGTTAGAGAAAAGTGACTGTACAAAATAAAGAAAACAAAGTTTCTAAACAACATAGTTTGTCCTGCTATTGTTGTTAAACCTCCATCTGGGAAGAATCAGTACAAACCTCAAGATCTATCCAGAAACGTAAGAGTCTGGCACAAAATTCTGTTGGGAACAGTCTACAACAGACCTCTTCATAACTCCTCAGATTCTATCAACATTGACCAGAAGTTTATGTTGTACTACATCCTGATGAATATACAAGTATGTCTCCCTTATGTTATATTAAAATATATCAGAGATGCAGTCAGGGAAACTAGGGAGTTCGGTAAACACCCCAAAAATTGCATTCCCATGGGAAGTATGATATCTGACATTCTGATAGAAAGCAAGTTGACTGATAATCTCACTCAAGATAGTTCAAGCATTGTCTCTAGGTTACCTTTGGATGGAAAAACCTTAGTCAACATGAAAGCTATTCCAATAATTATGTCTAGGCCAACAATCATTGACTCTAATTTCTGGAAGGAACAGAGAACCCGTGTAAATGAATATCCTTTGTTTGTCAAGGAAGAACCCATTGAGGTTATCAAGGCTTACATCAGCATTTGAGAGACAGATAGTTATGACTTGTCAAAATTAAAATTCAATCTGATAGCAAAGGAGGCCCCAAACATGTTGAAAAGGGAAAGCGTTTGATTCTAGTTTCTACTCGGAAGTAAGCTGTAAAAATATGCAAGATTGAAAGTGCTCATTCAGATTATCCTCAGATATCTCAATTTGAAAGTTCCATCAAGTTATATGAACTGGTACCTGATAATGAAGAACATAACAATATTGATATATCCCCTCCTCTTCCTCCTCCAGTCTCATCAACAGAAGTCCTCAGTATATCATCAGTTCTCACACCAACTACAAATGTTATTCCCAGTCCTACATAAACTCAGAATTCGTGCATCAATCAAATATCTCCTACAGTCACATATTCAACGACATCATCTGATTCAGAGATGTATGAGTCCAACAACTCCTCTACTCAACCCGATATATCAGAGTCCCAACCTTCCATAATATCTGATCAGATTAATGATGATGAAACAATCATTTCTTTTGAAGAAATGATTAACTAATTCAAAGATAATGTGATTTAAGGACTCAAGAAGATTTTTGACATATCCAGCTCAAGTAATGACTCTCAAAGACTTAGAGTCATCTTTAATAAATCCAGAGGATGGATAAACATAGAATATCAGAAGGCACGGGATATTCTTGAAGAATTTAAAGATAGTATGGTTCAAAAAGTCGAAGAAAAGGAAGCAGCAGAAGCTCTAAAAGAGATGCAAGGAGCCACAAACTTTTCTGGATTATGTATGGAAGCCCTAAAAAATCTAAAGTCTCGACAAGACTCATTGGAAGAAAAAATGGTTGTTCATCGCTTAACCATAGAAGAACTCAGAGAGGGAATGGCAGAACTACTCATAAGAATTCCACCTCCTCCAAACCCCTAGACACCACTAGGATAAAGCCTAGGACTCTTTTTGGTTGCTTTGATTTAAGTTAATGTTTTGAAATTCCGTTTTGATGATCTTTTATGAATGAATTTATTTTCTGCAAAATATTCTTGCTTTATATGTGTGTGTGCTTCACACAACTTACTGTCATAACATATGCATTAATCCGAAACATTATCATATTAACAAGCTTATTTTCTATAATGCTCTAACTTTTTGATGATGTCAAAAAGGGGGAGAAATGAAAATATGATTTTGATATAACCTTAAGAATGCAAACTCAAACAAATCAAATGATATAAATTGTTTATCACTAATGTTTGATGTTTAATGTTTATCAAAGGAACTTAACAAGTTCACTAGACATTCTTAGAAACAAGTTATTTGTAAGAACTCTGTTTAACTTCTTAAGAACTGTTTGTTCATATAATCGACGTTGTACACTTCGTGAACATATTCATAATCAGATAGTGATATCAAAAGACAAAGTTATCATGATTTTGGTATCATAATGTTCAGAAGATGTAAACTGTCTGAGAATATGATATTCAGAACATAAGAATCTGAAGCAGAAGTCTTCCTGAAAGTGATCAAGACAAAGTCTACATTCAATGACTCTTTTATAAACAACAAGCTAATTAGAAGTCTCAAGACTATTGTCGCTCCCAAAAGATGAGACTGGCCCAAATAAAGGTACAGACGCGAACGGTCGGCGAAAGGATGAAGTGAGAACACACAGGAGTGAACTCACAGGGAATGAAAAGAGTCGCCAGCTGGGCATTTTTATCCCGAAGGAAAGGTAATGCTGCATAGACCTAGAAAGATATGGATAAGACGGTTGCGAACCAGAGAGACTGAGAAAGGGGGTTGGTTACAACCTGGGAAGGTATTAGCACCCAGATTGTCCGTCGTACTCGACGGGATCCACGCTTAAAAGATTTGTGCTTTAAAGGGGTAGTGTCAGTGCAATTTGTGTATAAAGAGCTGGAAAAGGTGTACAGGTGTCAGTGTACAAGGAGTGTAAAGTGTGATAAATGAAGTATCAATGTAAGAATGAGGATGAGATGCTCATGATAATGAGGCTAAAGAATAAGGCTAGAAGGAGGGGGAATATACAGAGACTTTTGTTCGATAACCGTTAAGTTATGCCTACGTATCCTCTCGTGCAATGAGGAAGTCAGAACACCGTAGTTCGACCCAAAGAGACTGAAAGGTGAATTGACTGGTAAACCGCTTACTTGTCTATGCTCAAGTGTATGATCTGTCTGGCACAGATGCAAACTGTCTTGCATTAGACGGAAGAAGCAAGTTCTCGTTTATGAGTGAATGAGATGAGAAAAGAATCCCGTAGGAGACGATTATTGTTTGTTTTTGAGTTTTCAGTCTTTTATTACTTTTGAAAGTTCGTCATAAGTTAATGAGCTTAAGCCTAAACCAATGGGTTAGTAAACTCATCACATCTTCCCTCTGATTAGGGGTAATGAGAGTACCTTAAGTGTGAAGTCAGCTTCTCACACTTAATCACCTTTGATGCAGGATTAAGATCATTAACCTACTTGTGATTATTTAGATGTTTTTGTTGTTTTTGTTTAGTGTTGAGTAATGAGATTAAGCCATAATCAGGGATTAAACAGACTCATTACACCATCCTAATAGAAGGATAATAGATGAGAATGTTTAAGCTGAGGAAAGCTCCTCAACTTAATCCATGGTTAGGGATTAAACTCATGACAAAACAAACCTTTTGTTAAGTGGATTTTATTTAATGATATGATGATGAAGTGAGTTTTATGATTTGTAAGACAACTTGAGGGGGACTTGTCCATTAACACTAGGGTTAGTCCTTCTTAACCAATTAAGGAAGAATTAGAACCCTAATGCAAGGCCCAAGTTACAAGCTTGCTGTCTTGATGATTATTATGTGAATTGATTAAAGGGGTTAAACACATTAAGGGTTTAACACTTAGGATTAAAGTTATACACTCCATCCTAAAAGAAGGATGTAGGCATAAGCTTAATCACAAAGCCTTAAAGCCTTTAGGGTTTAGTCCCTGATTATGAGGTGAGAAGAAAGACTCAATGAGACACAAAGGTAAAAACTAAGTGGGGGGACTAATCAAAACCCTAATCATTGTCATGCTTGGTTGTCCCTAAGGTTTGTGAGGTTTACAAGAGAAGTCTTCAATGGAACCACCAGGAAGCAGATGAAAGGAGCAAAGAGAAAGCAAAGCAACTTGCTTCATTCAAGAAGTCAAGTCACTTGAGGAAAGAAAGTAAGAAGGAAAAGAATGAGCAAGCTCAATCTCAAACTCATATAAAAATGCAGCATGGATGCAAGAGAGAGAGATGAGAAGAAAGTATGAGAAGTGAAGGCAAATCCACTTCCCAAAGTTACTTACCACCTGAAAAGTTAGAAAAGAAATGCAATGCAATGCAAAATGAAATGGAATGTCATGATGAGAAACAAAACCAGAAGCATATATGGGATGATAATGATGCTATGAGATGATGCAAACATGAGATAAGGCATGGTGATGATCATATAAGCTCATGGATGCAAATGAAGCAAGCTAAGACACATGAACATACATGAAAAGTTATGAGATGCATATGGCATACAACATGGCAAATGCAAGATGCAATGATCAAACATGCTTTCAATATGTCTTAAGATGTCAATTGAATCAAACGGATGCATAAAATGCTATGGCAAGTCATGTTGTGCAAGCAAATGCAAGATGGATGCATATGGAAGCCCAAATTAGGGTTTATGATCAAAGCATCAAACACAAACCAAAATCAGAAGCAAACATCAATATAAAAATTTGAAAATGCACTCAAAGGATCCCTAATCCTATACTAACTCACTTCCCAAAGGAGAAGTTCCAACTCTTAACCTAACTCAAGTTATGATTTTCCTAAGTTTTCTAGGGTTTTAGGGTTCCTTAACAAGAAAAATGCCAAACAAATGGAAAATGAAAGATCAAATCATGACCATTTAATCCTACAAACTACATGATATGCTAAACACAATGCAAAAAGAACCAAAGTCCAACTCTTTAGGGTTAGGCAGAAATGATTTTTGGAAACTTGGATCAAAATAATGCCTAACAATGATTTTAATTCCATGGAAAAATCTCAAAATGCATCAAGATCAAAAAAGAAATTTGGTTTGAGGGTTGGACAATGTTTCTAAATGTTTTTAAAGGTTTCATGAATTTTTTGGTGATTTTTAAATACCTAAAAGTATTTTTAATTAATTAATTCTCATTAATTAATTAAAAATAAACTTTTAAATATTTAAAAATACTTTTTAAATGCAAAAAATGAAAATAAAAATATTCTTGTGTTCTGAAATTAAATAATAACTTGTATAAAAAATTTCAGAATTTTTGAAAAGGTTTTACTATTTTTAAATAAATGTACAAAACAATGTAATTAAATGAAAATAAAAATGAATTTGAACTGAAATAAAGAAAAGTCAACAGATCCAAGGGCCCTCATTTAAACTCACAGCGCGCGCATTGACTTGGCGCCATATCCAAGGGCCAGCATTCAAACTCACTAACCCTAATTAATTAGCCCTAATCAGCCCTTAATGACTTTCAGGTGACCGGAACAGTGTTCCGGTCATCTTCTCCGATCACCCAAAACCACAAACTCCCTCTACACGCATCTAAAACAAATTCTAATTAAACAGAAATGATCCCCACTCAAAAACGAATCAAAACCCCCATTCAAACAACATTTATCTTTCCTAAACAAAGAGAATCGAATCAATCTAGTTCTAGGGCAAAAAGTTTCAGAGACTGCATACATACTCATCTCTTCACCATTTTCAAACCCAACAACATATTCATGATCAGGGAAGCATGTAGAAGCTATTAAGAACTTAAAAATTCATTTCTGGAAAAAAAGTTCTTGAGCTACCTGAGTTTTGAAGCTTTCAGTTTGCAACTTTCTGGCTTCTTTCCTTTGTGCAATCCACTCCTATGACCTCCCTTATGAACTCTGGATGTTTAGAGAAGGTTTGTGCTGGCTGGTTTGAGAGTTTGAACAGGTTCTGTTCAAGCTCAGGTGAGAATCGTGTTCTTGATTCTTTGAGTTTCAGGTTGATTTAGGGGGTGCTTTGTGATCAGGGTGATGTGTTGAGAAGGTCTGTGAAGTTTGTTTGAGTGTTTGTGGCTTGTATGAAGGATTTCGAAAGCTTTTGCTCTAAGGGTGGAAAATGAGGATGCTGTGTTCTTGTGTGTTTCAGGCTTGAGTGTTGTGATGTTTAGCTTGCATTTTGTTTGTATAAACAAAGCTCATTGGTCAGAAGATGTGACATGCCCTTTTGTGATAGGTATGGTAGCTTTTGCAATTTTGTCAACTTTGTGTAAGAGAAAGCATGGGTCTTGTTCTAGCCAAGTACAAGGGCTGTGGGCTGCGCAACATGGTGAGGGGAAAGGCTAGGGTGGTTCAGCAACCAAGGCAGCAAGTGGATGAGAAGTGATCATGAGCTTTTGCAACTTGACTTTGCTTTTGGTTTTCATGAAGGAAACTTGATCCATGGGCCATAAAACTTGTAATCCTTTGCCCCATTCTGATTTTTAAGACTTGTGTGATGTTTGTATAAGGATTAGACACTAATTAGAAGTCACAAATTGCCTTGGTACAAGTTTTTGCAAGTTTCTCATTTGGTGCATAATTTGAAAATTTAGTGATTTTTGCCAACTTTGATGAACCATAACTTTTGATCAAAAATGAATTAGGTCATGTTCTTGTACTTTTTGAAAAGGGAAAGATCTATTCTACAACTTTCATGACCAAAGTTTTTCCATTTGAAACCTTTTTGAATCAAAAAGTAAGGGTTGAAAAAGTTGCATAAAATGACATTTTCATTAAAAGTCAAACTTGCCCAAAAAGTCAACTTTGCAAAAACTTCAAATTCTTCAATTTTGTGAACTTCAAACTTCTTCCATGATCAAATAAAGATCATACACACTCAAAATGATGAGGATCACCCCTTGGTTGGGTCATTGGGGGCCTCAGATGCCCTGATTTTGCACTGACTTGTCTGAAAAGTCAACTCTTGATCAGATGACTTCCCCATGGAATTTCTTCATGAAAATTGATATGCATACTCCCTATACCATATAGAGACCAATAGAAACAAGAATGACCAAAAAATTTGGAGTTATGGCCTCTGAAACCAAAACCCTAACTTCAGGTCATCTGCAGTCAAGCCCGGCTCTGCTTCCACACCATTTCCAGTTCTTGGGATTCTTTGGCATTCTTGACTTTGAGAGGATATAATATGATACTTGAACACACATGGACCCCTTTGAAGTGATTGATGACCTTTGGAGTGGCTCAAGAAGCTCTTGGATAGCTCAGATCACAAACCCTAGATGCAGATGACCTTGAATCTATGCAGTGAATCAAAATTGTAATATGAGATGGTATGATTGAATTTATGCATATGAAATGAACACAAGCCATGGTGTGAATGGGTGAAGGCAAATTTGGGGTGTTTACAGCTGCCCCTATTCAAACATGAGTTAGCTGTGCAGGATGTAAGTGACGGCTTATCAGGCAAACAAGATAACTTGTGGTTGAATACCAAAGACAGTCCAAAATTTGCACTCACAGAATGAAGAAGAAAAGGGATATAGATTGTAAAAGAAAATAAAGTATATTGTAAAGTATGGGCGACGGAGGACGACCGTCGAGCAGAGGATGACTGCTGGGCAAAGAGCAATGACGGGGACGGCCGACATGCTGGAAAGTGCGGACAATAAAGCGATGACGGGGACGGCCGACATGCTGGGGATATGAATTATGATGGGGACGACCATCAAGTAAAGCTATAAAATTCTCTGGGGATTAATGAAAGATGATGGGGACGGCCATCAAATTCACAAAGCAAAGGTAACCAACGATGGGGACGGCCATCGGGCTAAAAGGAAAAGGGACCACGATGGGGACGGCCATCGGGTTAAAGAATAAATGAAATAAACAGATGATGAGGTACGGTCATCAAAGGTGAAGGACGATCACCTAGCAGGGGACGGATGCTCTGTAAGGGTTAAGATGAGGGACGGTCATCTAAGGTGGAGGACGACCACCTGGCAGGGTACGGCTGCCGAAAATATCGCGACATAGGACGAATGCCGGATAAAAGGGTCAACGATGGGGACGGCCATCGGACGAGCATGACGGAGGACGACCATCAAGAGGTGGAGGACGACCACCTAGCAGGGGACGGCTGCTCTCAAGGTTTATCATGACGTAGGACGAACGCCAGATAACCAAAATCAACAATGGGGACGGCCATTGGATAAAATGATGAAGGACGATCATCAAGAGGTGGAGGACGACCACCTAGCAGGGGACGGCTGCTAAAATATCATGACATAGGACGAATTCCAGATAAAAGAAAATGCTTTTCTGGGGAATAGTAAACACGGACGAGTGTTTACATCCATGAAAATAAAAGGTATAAGTGTTTGGTATTGTGTATAGATTAAAGATGCGGACGAGCATCCTTAAGACTATGATACGGACGAGTATCAGGTAGAAACAAATACTGACACATGTTCAGAGATGATGATACGGACGAGTATCAACTGGTTAACAAAGAACACGGACGAGTGTTGAATCTGAAGGGATTCTTCTGAGGGATTGTAGACACAGATGAGTATCTATATTCAAGAAGACACAGTGTATGGATTAAAGATGCGGATGAGCATCCTCAAGATTATGATACGGACGAGTATCATGTAGAAACAAACGCTTGACGCATGTTCTGAGATGATGGTACGGACGAGTACCAACTGGTTAACAAAGAACACGGACTAGTGTTGAATCTGCGGGGATATAAATGATGTATACAAGATACGGACGAGTATTTGTATGAGTAGAAAGTATGAGTGATGTAACTGTTGGGGAGAGTGACACGGACGAGTGTCAAAAGGAGAAGAGTGTAGTATAAACAAATATCTGGTATACAAAGTGTTTACATTACTGTACTGGGGAAAGTGACATGGACGGATGTCAAGAAAGCTATATATACAAGTATCTGTGAGTGCAAAGGGGGTATCTTTGGCTTTCTGCTGGGGATATGACACGGACGGGTGCCACAAGGAGTGTGTATTTGTATTGGTGAATGTGAGGCAACTGCTTTTGCTGGGGAATCTGGGGAGTAATCTGCATACCGTTGATGAGTTGATAATATTCACAAGTGTTCGCCTCTGACCATGACTCATGATTATGCTATATGTTTGATTTTTGCCGTAATGCTCCGTATTAGACAGAATGCTACGCTTTGTAGGTGAATATGATGCGAATGCCATGATTATGCAAAAAGATACCGATCCGGGGTTCGGATCCCAATGTTGTGAAGATCCCTGGTTGATCCGTTTGAAGTGGACATCCCAGCTGGGGATGAGATCTTTGGTAGATCTGGTGGAATGATTCTGCTTGGGGAAATGGGTCAATGATAGACCTTTTCCAGTAATGAGGGACCCAGCTGGGGGTTTGTAGAAGCTTTCTTCACTCTGTTGTGATTCCTTCGTACATTGCCCTTCTAAATAGAGGCTGAAACTCTGTGGGGAGATGATTCCTGGCTTTTGTACTTGACTGAGGAAGAATGATTGGCAACTCGGCTGGGAGAAGCAACAAGTGGCAACTCAGCTGGGGAGAAAGCACTTGGAATGCTAAGGCTGTGTGAGTGTTGATTTGCCAGCTTGCTGGGATGAAGCTTTCATGCCCCATGTTGCGCTTCGGATACCTGCAATCCTGCAAAGACAAGAAACGCACAAGTAATCCCGAGGTATCCTTTACCAGATTCCGTCATAGGAGTTAGACACTTCTGAGAGTAAGTATATTCCCTGCAAGCACGTGTTTTACTCTTTATTTTTAAAGATAAACATCTGTATTCATGCAATCAGTTTTTCTTAAGACATCAGACATTCTTTGCAAACAAAAATGCACAAGACGAAACATGACTGAAAAATCTGGTTTTATTAATTCATGTGCCCTGAATTGGCAAGATACAGTCAAAGAAACATATCCCCTGGAATGAGGAGATTGTTACAAATTGGGAAATAAAATGCTGGCAATGTTGACGACGCTTTTAGGAGCTTCCTCTTGCTATGACTCGTATGACATTCGACATTCTTCTCGTCTTGCTTTCTGAAGAAGACTGATTCTGACAGAAGCTTGATCCTTCCGAGGTTTACCAAGTTGTAAGTGATACAGACGAATTCAGGATGCAGTTGTTCGCTTATTCCCTTGTTTTGCATGGATCGCCCTTTCGGGTTTTCAATCCATCGGGATACCCATTTTTGCCTGAGTTGTCCAATGCGGCTTTTCAACTCAGCGGGTGTACATTTTTTGTTTATTTTCCCTTATTTTTGCCCGAGTCTTTTATTCTGTTTTTGACTCGTCGGGATGCCCTATTTTTGCCTGGACTTACATTCTGTTTTTATGTCCAGCGGGTCATTTTTATGCGAAGTATTTTTTAACTGCATCTGAATTCACAGGGGATGGGAAATCTTCACCATCCATGGTGCTGAGCATCAGTGCTCCACCAGAGAAAACTTTCTTTACAACAAATGGTCCTTCATAATTTGGAGTCCATTTGCCCCTGTGGTCTGTATGAGGAGGAAGGATTCTTTTCAACACAAGATCTCCCACTTGGTACTCTCGGTGCCTGACTTTCTGATCGAAGGCTCTCTTCATTCTTTTCTGATACAACTGCCCATGGCAGATTGCAGCCAATCTTTTCTCTTCAATTAGGTTCAGTTGTTCATATCGGGACCGGACCCATTCTGCTTCGTTCAGCTTAACATCCATCAATACCCGTAGCGAGGGTAACTCAACTTCGACAGGTAGGACTGCCTCCATACCATACACAAGCTGATACGGTGTTGCCCCAGTGGATGTTCTGATTGACGTGCGGTACCCATGCAAGGCAAATGGCAGCATCTCATGCCAGTCTTTGTAGGTGACTACCATCTTCTGCACAATCTTCTTGATATTCTTATTAGCTGCCTCAACAGCGCCATTCATCTTTGGCCTGTAAGGAGAAGAATTGTGGTGTTGGATCTTGAAGTCCCGGCATAGCTCGACCATCATTTTGTTGTTTAAGTTAGAACCATTATCAGTAATGATTCGCTCGGGAATTCTGTATCGACAAATGATATCTCTTTTCAGGAATATGGCTACCACTTGCCTTGTAACATTTGCATATGAGGTTGCTTCAACCCACTTGGTGAAATAGTCAATGGCGACCAGGATGAATCTGTGGCCATTCGAAGCAGTTGGCTCAATCTTGCCGATTATATCAATGCCCCACATGGCAAAGGGCCAGGGTGAAGACATTATATTCAGAGGATTGGGAGGCACATGCACCTTATCCGCATAGATCTGGCATTTATGGCATTTTCTGGCATAGGCGCAACAGTCTGCATCCATTGTGATCCAGTAATAGCCCGATCTTAGCAACTTCTTGGCCATGGCATGCCCTCCAGCATGGGTACCAAAGGATCCTTCGTGCACCTCGCGCATTAACAAGTCTGCTTCTGTTCTATCAACACATCTGAGGAGTACCATATCAAAGTTTCTCTTGTATAGGGAACCATCCGTGTTCAGAAAGAAACTACCAGCAAGCCTTCTCAAAGTCTTCTTATCATTGGAAGATGCCCCAGATGGGTATGTCTGATCCTCCAAGAAGCACTTAATGTCGTGGAACCAAGGCTTATCATCCTTAACAACATCTGCTGCGAACACATATGCTGGTCTGTCAAGTCTGGACACTGAGATTTGAGGCACAAAGTTGGAAGCTTGAACTTTGATCATTGACGAAATGGTAGCCAGAGCATCCGCAAACTGATTTTCGTCTCGAGGGATATACTCAAGCTTGACCGCTGTGAAGAAAGTCAACAACCTTCTTGTATAATCCCTGTAAGGTATCAGATGATCCTGGTGTGTGTACCATTTGCCATTGGTTTGATTAACCACCAAAGCTGAATCTCCGAATACAGTTAAAGTCTTGATCCTGAGGTCAATGGCTTCCTCAAGACCCATAATGCAAGCTTCGTATTCAGCTTCGTTGTTAGTGCAGTTGAAGGCGAGCTTTGCCGAGAAAGGCATGTGAACTCCTTTAGGTATAATGAGTACTGCACCAACACCACGACCATTCATGTTAACAGCCCCATCAAACATCATAGTCCATTCTTCTTTCGGGTCAGGCCCTTCAGTGTGAACAGGCTCTTCATGATCTTTCGCTTTTATGAACATGATGTCTTCATCAGGGAAGTCAAATCTCATAGGCTGGTAGTCATCAATAGGTTGCTCAACAAGATATTCAGATAGTACACTGCCCTTGATGGCTTTCTGAGAGGTGTACTGGATGTCATATTCTGTGAGAATCATCTGCCATCTTGCAACCCGTCCGGTAAGAGCTGGCTTCTCGAAAATGTACTTAACTGGGTCCATTTTTTATATCAACAAGGTGGTGTGGGTCAACATATACTGTCTCAGTCGGAGAGCAGCCCACGCTAAAGCACAACAAGTTTTCTCGAGCAGTGAATAACACTGTTCACAGTCGGTAAACTTTTTGCTCAGGTAGTATATTGCATACTCTTTTCGACCAGACTCGTCATGCTGGCCCAGTACACACCCCATTGACTCTTCTAATACTGTCAGGTACATTATCAGAGGTCTTCCTTCAACTGGAGGCATAAGGATTGGAGGCTCTTGCAGGTATTCTTTGATCTTGTCAAAAGCCTTCTGGCAGTCTTCATTCCACCTGACCGTTTGTTCTTTTCTTAACAGTTTGAACAAAGGTTCACAGGTTGCCGTGAGGTGAGATATGAACCGTGAAATGTAGTTCAATCGTCCTAAGAACCCTCAAACTTCTTTTTCAGACTTCGGTGCAGGCATTTCTTGAATGGCTTTGACTTTATCAGGGTCCACTTCAATCCCTTTCTCGCTTACGATAAAGCCCAGCAGCTTACCAGATCGCACCCCGAATGTGCATTTGTTGGGGTTCAGCTTCAGTTGGTACTTCCTCAGACGCTTGAATAACTTCAGCAGATTTACCAGGTGGTCTTCTTCTGTGAGGGACTTGGCAATCATGTCATCCACATAACACTCGATTTCTTTATGGATCATATCGTGGAATAATGTTACCATAGCCCGTTGATATGTTGCACCAGCGTTCTTCAATCCGAATGGCATCGCCTTGTAACAGAACGTGCCCCAGGGTGTAATGAAAGTTGTCTTCTCCATGTCTTCAGGTGACATCTTAATCTGATTGTATCCTGAAAATCCGTCCATGAAGGAGAATACCGAGAACTGAGCCGTATTATCAACCAATACATCAATGTGAGGTAATGGGAAATCATCTTTCGGGCTGGCTCTGTTCAGGTCCCGGTAGTCAACACACATCCTTACTTTGCCGTCTTTCTTAGGCACAGGTACTATATTAGCAACCCACGGCGGATAGCTAGTTACAGCCAGGAATCCGGCGTCCCACTGCTTTTGTACCTCTTCTTTGATTTTCATTGCCATGTCCGGGCGAGTACGGCGCAGTTTCTGTTTAACCGGCGGGCAGTCTTCTCTTAAAGGCAGCTTATGCATAACAATATCGGTATCCAACCCTGGCATATCTTTATAAGACCAAGCAAACACATCCACATATTCCTGAAGCAGGTCAATCAGTTGTTTCTTCACTGAGTCTTGTAAGCAGGCCCCGATTTTAACCTCTTTCACGTCTTCATCTGTACCAAGATTAATCGTTTCCACCTCCTCCTGATGAGGAGTGATAACCTTCTCCTCTTGTCTCAACAATCTGGCTAGCTCTTCAGGAAGCTCATAATCTTCTTCAACCCCTTCATCAGCTTGATTGATCGGATTGTCAGAGTCATACGAAGTCATAGCCGTGCTGTTGTCGGTGCTGTCTGGAAGGCACTCTCTGCAAGGGTTCAGTTTGTTCATTTTAGTGATTGATTTTAATCTTGTTTAAAAAAGTGAAATGAAGTTGTCATTTTGAAAACATTGCCATTTATTATTTTTTGTACAAAAAGAAAAAAATGGAGAAACAGTGAGCGAAAAAGAAAAAGACTCGTTTGCAAAAGATGTCTGATATTTCATTGATTAATCTTGTTGCACAAAAATTACAGATGGCCCGATTACAAAATGAGTCTTGTCATCTTGGGCAAGATGCAAGACTTGATGCATGCTTAAAATATACAGGAAATAATAATTACTCTGCAGGAGTAACTCTTATAATTTCCTGGGAAGACCAGTTTGAGATACTGCTCCCCGGGATCTTTGGACGAATCCAGCTTTCCAGGTTGCGTTCATCTTCCGACTCATCTTCCAAGTTGTTGACAGCATCGGGGGTGAGCATCCCCCCACTAACAAAGTTGGGCTTCTTGGCAGCCTCTGTTTGACCTTCTTGAGTTGGTTTGTAACCCAACCCAAATCTATCTTCTTTCTTCTCCACAGGCAATAGTTTGCCCCAGCCTTGAACGTTTCCTTCTTCCACCACCTTCCGGGCCTGCTGGTAGGATGTCATGGAAGTCCCGAGTACAGCAGAAGTTTCATTAATATTCAGGGCCTCAAACCCTTGACTCATCGTCTCGTGGATCTCCCCATCCATCTCAATGTATTTGTAAGTAGCCAGATGGCTAACAAAAATATCTTCCTCTCCACAAATAGTAACGACCTGGCCCTCCCACTCGAATTTTAACTTCTGGTGAAGGGTAGACGTAACTGCGCCAGCGGCATGAATCCATGGTCTACCCAACAAACAGCTGTAGGCAGGCTGAATGTCCATCACGTAGAAGGACGTTTTGAAAGTTTGTGGGCCAATCGTTACAGGCAACTCAATTTCTCCCAGAACCGATCTCTTAGAACCGTCAAAGGCTCTCACTACTAAGTTGCTGGGACGCAATGCCAATCCTTCACATTCCAGCTTCACAAGGGCTTTTTTAGGCAAGACATTGAGGGATGATCCTGTGTCTACCAGTACATGTGAAAGAACTGCACCCTTACACTCCATGGTAATGTGCAAAGCCTTGTTATGATTGCGGCCTTCCGTAGTCAAATCAGTGTTGGTGAATCCTAGTCCATTACTAGCATTAACATTTCCAACCACAGCTTCCAACTGATTGACGGTGATCTCTTCCGGCACATAAGCTGCGTGCAAGACTTTGAGTAGTGCGTTCCGATGAGCCTCGGAGCACATAAGCAATGATAGAATAGAGATCTTGGAAGGCGTCTGGTGAAGCTGGTCCACTATTTTGTAATCACTTTTCTTGATGATTCTCATGAACTCATCAACTTCTTGATCAAAAGGTGTTTTCAAAGCTTCTCTAACAACCTGCTCTTCTTGCACCATGCTCTTCCCTTTTGCCTTGGCAGCAGCTTCTGCTTCGGCGGTGGGTCTTTGAATTTGCGGGGCGAAAAGACGTCCGCTTCGCGTGAAGCCTCCGCCTCCCCCCACATTGTCTATTTGTGGTGAAGAAGTTGATGATTCGAAAGTGATTTTCTGTCCTTCGCAGTATAAATCAGAGCCGTAATGCCAAGGGATGGCATTACTGCTTTCATAAGGTACTGGTCCAGGCACTGTGACAGTGACTGGACTGATGGCAGCTGCGGAAGGAACCGTGATAGTCTGTGGATCATAATATATTGTGACTGGTGCTCTGGTAGGAGTGGCACTTTGTGAGTTGTAGGCGGAATCATTGGCAGGATCATAATAAATTGTAACTGTTGAAACACTTGCATTGTTTGTTGCTGATGTTGTAGGAGACATTACTGGAAGAATGGGTGTTGTTGCTGTAGGAGTTTCCAAATGAAGGGGTGCTGAAGTTGTAGAAGGGGCGTTTGCTGATATCTGTTCAGTTGAAATGACAGATGAGGCATTTGTTGATGAAGCTGAAGAGTTGTCTGGAACAATGGTTGTTGCAGTTGTAGTAGACTCTGGAATTGTTGTTAATGAGATTGCTGGGTTGGTAGGTACTGATGTGGTGATTTGGAGCAGGCCACTCTGGATGAGGCCATCTATGCCATCTCTCAGGTTATCACAACCATTCACTGAAATGTTGCAATAAGCACACCCTAACTCACATCCTGGGAACATTTGACATTCCAGGAGTTGAGCTTTGATCTCTACCAAGGGTGTCCGAATCTGACCCACACTGGTTATCAAGTAAGACGGCTTGTCTTCTTCAATAGCATTGATTCGGGGACCACCATGGTGTGGCATAGGGTTCTTGTTGACATTTGGTGGTGGTGCAAAGTTTAAAGCCTTGGAATCCACTAGATCCTGCACTTTCATGTGCAAAGCTCTGCACTTTTCCGTACTATGACCAGGTGCATTTGAGTGAAAGGCACATCTAGCGCTGGCGTCGTAATTTCTGGGCAGACTGTTAGGATCCGGAGGTGCCAACGTCCTTAGCTCAACTAGGTTGAGTTTCAAGAGTTGTGGCAGTAATGTGGCATAGGGCATAGGGATCGGATCGATCACCCTATTGGCCTGAGAGGGCCTCTGCTGGAATGGTCTCTGCTGATTGTTGTTGTTGGTGTTGCTGTTGTTGTAATTTCTTTGAGGAGGAAACTGAGTTTGTTGCTGGTAATTTTGTTGCTGAGGTTGATAAGCTGGTTGAGGATGAATTGGAGCGGGAATGGTGACTGCTGCCACAGACCTATGAACATATTGGGGCCTGCCCCTGTTGGTGTGGATAGCATTGGTTTCACCAGTTCTTCTTGGGCCTGCAAAAGGCTTTCTTGGGTTGTTGGACGAGCTTGCACCGTTGTCTGAGATCTTACCCATCTTCAATAGGCTTTCAATTCTCTCCCCGGCTATGACTACATCTGCAAAGCTGGTAGATGAGAAGGCAGCTAGCCTATCAATGTAAGTCCCCTGGAGGGTGTTCATGAACATATCAGCCATCTCCCTCTCTGACATGGGTGGCTGGACAGCAGCAACAAGCTGTCTCCACCTTTGAGCGTATTCACGGAAGCTTTCTCTGGATGACTGAGACATCCCCATCAGGAGGGTCCTGTTGGGGGCCATATCCAGGTTGTACTGGTACTACCTAATGAAGGCCTCTGCCAAGTCCTTCCAGCACCTAATGGTTGCTCTTGTCAAGTGGGAGTACCATTCCCTCGATGCTCCAGTTAAGCTATCCTCAAAATAAAACATCCATAACTTTTCGTCCATGGTATAGGCCTTCAGCCTCCCCAGAAAGGATTGTAAATGGGTCCGGGGACAGGAAGTCCCGTTATACTTCTCAAAGCATGGTGGTTTAAATTTGTGGGGGATCCTGACCCCGTCCACTAGACCCATGTCCATAACATCAAATCCCAAAGAATTTTGGGACTCCAGAGACCTTAGTTTCTCAGCAATCTCTTCTAGCCTTCTGTCATAGGCTTCTTCCCCAGCTCCCATCACTGTGAACTGATCTTCCTGGGGGTCTTCTTGCAGTACTCTACCTGCTGTAGCAGTCCCTTGCACATTGACAGGGATGTTGATCTCTGGATGCTGGTGGGGTCCAAAGACTGGGGGATTGACATGAGGTTGGACTCTTTCATTGTTGCTTGTCCCAGCAGTCCCTGGATGATGGTCTTCCTGGTTCCTCCCCTCTACTAGTGCTCTTAACCTCTCCTGGCTTTGAGCCATATTGTTCATCACCTCCATAAATTGTGTCATCTGATTCCTCATTTCCAACCTCTCGTTGGTCATTTGATTCCAGACCTCTGTAAGGTCCTGCTGCATTTGATCCATCTGTATGCCTGGAAGATTGTTGCGGGTGGGGTATCTGTGTGGACGGTTGAGTGGAAACCCTCGACGTCGAGCAATAGTTCCTGAGGTCACAACAGAGTTAGTAACAATAAAACAAAAACCTACAAAACAAAACAAAAGGGTTAGTATGCAATGCGGTATGCTTATTTGCATCCAAGGTATCCGGCTTGGCACTTGGTTTTGACCTTTCTAGACCCTTGAAGAAGATGCTTTTGATGTTGTTTGAAGAATTCAGATAAAACAAACCAACACATATATCACAAAAAGTAAATGATACATAGTTTGTTTTTCCTTACAATACATGCCCTCTGAGGGGTCAAAAATACAACATAACAAAAAGTACAGTGAAAAGAAAGCAACAACAAGCAAAAAGTCAAACACCCAGACCAAACTCATCCTCCTGAACTTCCTTGAGAAGTGCTTCAGTCACAGGATCAGCTGGACGCTCTGTAAGATTCCTGATAAGGAGAATCCTTGTAGTAACAGCTGCAGCTAGCTTCTTGTGTTGATTTTGGTCCTTTGACCTCTTTACACCAGCTCTGATCTTCAACTTTGCGATCTCCCCTTGGGCTGCTGCCAGGGCTTCCTGTTGTTCTTTTGCACTAGCTTCCATCTGTTCAATCTTATCCTGAGTCCTTTTGTCCTCCTGAGTACGGGCTTCGGTGATCCTGACCCACCTTGCCTGACTTTCCTTCAGATACAAATCAGTCCTAGCTTTCTGGAATTGGGCCTCTTTGCAGGCATTCTTCAAGATCTGCTCTCTAGCCCTAGACTTCTTAATGTAATCCTCAGACTTCTCAATTTTGGCCAGATGCTCCACCCTTAGCTTTTCTAGCCTTTCAATATCCAACCTACCATCACTCCTCTCCCAGTGGGTCTTCTGTAAAGCTTGAGTCAGCTTCTCATTTCTCTCTTTCAAATTCTCAAACTCCTCTAAGCTGACAGTTGCTGGAGGTGGTGCTGTGGAGGGTCCAGGTACATCTTCAATAGTGAAGGGCATTCCAGTAATTTGAGCCCTGGCATGAGACCACTCATAGTACTGGGCTGAGGCTACATTATTGCATCTTCCAAGAATGGTTACTCCTTTAGTCTGCACATTGTCCCAGGCCCAGGATGCCTGCCTGACAATAGCCAGATTAGGCTTGATCTCACAATAAAGGGTCTCAGTCAGATCCTGTGCTTTAGGAGGATGGACTAATGCGTAGCCCAATTGTCTTTTGAATAGCAGAGGGTTGTAGTTGATGCAACCCTTTACTCCAATCAGAGGCACATTGGGAAATTGCCCACAACTTGTAATGATGTCTCTGCCCTTGGTGCTCTGAGTACACCACCTGATGTCATCTGAGGTTAGAGCAACAAGCCTCTTAGCCCAATTTCTTTGCTGGTGAGGGTTCAAGAATGCATCAGTCTTTGGCAAATGCCTGAGCAGCCAAGTATGGAACAAAGGAGCACAGCATCTTACTAATCTTCCCCTTTGCTTTTCATTCCTTTGATGAACAGAGTAATAAAGATCTCCCAGTAAAGTGGGTACTGGGTTCCTCAGGATAAAAAGATGGATCGCATTCTTACTAATGAACTTAGGCTCATATGCAAAGAGTAAGATCCCATATATGCTAAGGGCCAGTAAAGCACAGACTGCCTTCCACTCCCCCAAGGAGGCCTTCAGACTAGCCTGAGAGGTTAAGAAATCCAGATGAAAACCAGAGACTCCAGCTTTAGCTGTCAGATTCTGCCCAATCAGAACTGGTTCCAGATATAATGCTTTTGCTATCTCCTCATTACTAGGGAAAGTCATCTCAGGGTTGAAGGGTATTCCACCTCTGATAGGTACACCAATCAATGATGAATATTCCTCCAACAAGGGTCCCAACTGAAAATTCTGAAAGGTGAAGCACCTCAGAGGGGGATCATAGAACTGCAGGCAAGTATGTATCAAGCTCCTCTGTGAAGGGTCCAAATCCAATACCACATCAAGGATTCCTCCATAATGTTCTCTGAAATATGGTATATGGTCTGGAGTAATCAGGGTCTGAATCCTCCTGATGCTAGCTAGCTCAGGCTCAAAGAAGTGATAGGAGATGTTACTTTTCTTAGGTGCCATGTTGCCGAAGAATGGGTGCTGCTGATGATGACTGAGAATAATACTGAAGATGGGCCACTGATAGGCTGAGACTGAGGGTGCAGGTGACTGAAGCAAGTAGCTGATAGCTGAAGCAAGTGCTGATGAAGATAGGTCTATGCTGAAGAAGGGGTCAAAACCAAGCCAAAATGATAGGAAGGATACCCTGAAAAACAAATAAACACATGTCAAAATGATGCAATGAGGATGTATACAAATGATATGCAAGGGTTTGTGACTGAGCTGGATCTGATTAACTGCTCTGATATAGGTCCATATATGTTCAAGAAATCCAGATGGAGGTTCATAAGTCCAGTAACCAGGGTGGGGGACTCAAATAAAGAGTCACATGTCCAGGGTTAAAAATCACAAGAACTGTCCCAACATGGAGTACTCTTAATCAAACAAAGTAACAAGGTATGCTGAGGTCAAGGGTACCTGCAAACCTGTAAACAGCCCGACCCCCTCACAGGTGATGTTCTAAAACAAGGATCCTCAGACTTGGATCAGTTATGAGAAGTGTAAACACTTCTAACCCGGAGGTACAGTGTTTACAATAACCATAAAAGGTCCTCCTCTAATTCACCTCAGTTTTTGAAGGTCAATACTAAAGGTCATCCAGACTTAGCAGGCTTCCCAGATAGCCCTAACACTACAGGAAATCTGTAGCACAGAGTTCTCAAGAAGAAACCCATATCTGAACCGTGTTTCATATTCCCGCACCAGACCGAAATGGAATGGGAAAGAACATGAACCACTCTAGCCTAGGTGTCACTCAGGTCCCAGGTGTAGGACCTCAACTCTCAGTAGAACACCCACCCACCAAAGCAACAAAACAGATCCAGCCAGCACAGTATGACAGTATGATATATGTAAAGCTATAAAGAAAGCAATAAACAAAACTGTACATAAAGCAGTAAATAAAACAAATATACAAACACAAGTAGCACATAACACCCCAGTAAACACCAATCAAACAAGCGCTAGGAGGAACCCACAAAAAGAACCAGAAGCCCTGGTTACAGTTTACAAGTCCCCAGAAGAGTCGCCAAGCTGTCGCTCCCAAAAGATGAGACTGGCCCAAATAAAGGTACAGACGCGAACGGTCGGCGAAAGGATGAAGTGAGAACACACAGGAGTGAACTCACAGGGAATGAAAAGAGTCGCCAGCTGGGCATTTTTATCCCGAAGGAAAGGTAATGCTGCATAGACCTAGAAAGATATGGATAAGACGGTTGCGAACCAGAGAGACTGAGAAAGGGGGTTGGTTACAACCTGGGAAGGTATTAGCACCCAGATTGTCCGTCGTACTCGACGGGATCCACGCTTAAAAGATTTGTGCTTTAAAGGGGTAGTGTCAGTGCAATTTGTGTATAAAGAGCTGGAAAAGGTGTACAGGTGTCAGTGTACAAGGAGTGTAAAGTGTGATAAATGAAGTATCAGTGTAAGAATGAGGATGAGATGCTCATGATAATGAGGCTAAAGAATAAGGCTACAAGGAGGGGGAATATACAGAGACTTTTGTTCGATAACCGTTAAGTTATGCCTACGTATCCTCTCGTGCAATGAGGAAGTCAGAACACCGTAGTTCGACCCAAAGAGACTGAAAGGTGAATTGACTGGTAAACCGCTTACTTGTCTATGCTCAAGTGTATGATCTGTCTGGCACAGATGCAAACTGTCTTGCATTAGACGGAAGAAGCAAGTTCTCGTTTATGAGTGAATGAGATGAGAAAAGAATCCCGTAGGAGACGATTATTGTTTGTTTTTGAGTTTTCAGTCTTTTATTACTTTTGAAAGTTCGTCATAAGTTAATGAGCTTAAGCCTAAACCAATGGGTTAGTAAACTCATCACATCTTCCCTCTGATTAGGGGTAATGAGAGTACCTTAAGTGTGAAGTCAGCTTCTCACACTTAATCACCTTTGATGCAGGATTAAGATCATTAACCTACTTGTGATTATTTAGATGTTTTTGTTGTTTTTGTTTAGTGTTGAGTAATGAGATTAAGCCATAATCAGGGATTAAACAGACTCATTACACCATCCTAATAGAAGGATAATAGATGAGAATGTTTAAGCTGAGGAAAGCTCCTCAACTTAATCCATGGTTAGGGATTAAACTCATGACAAAACAAACCTTTTGTTAAGTGGATTTTATTTAATGATATGATGATGAAGTGAGTTTTATGATTTGTAAGACAACTTGAGGGGGACTTGTCCATTAACACTAGGGTTAGTCCTTCTTAACCAATTAAGGAAGAATTAGAACCCTAATGCAAGGCCCAAGTTACAAGCTTGCTGTCTTGATGATTATTATGTGAATTGATTAAAGGGGTTAAACACATTAAGGGTTTAACACTTAGGATTAAAGTTATACACTCCATCCTAAAAGAAGGATGTAGGCATAAGCTTAATCACAAAGCCTTAAAGCCTTTAGGGTTTAGTCCCTGATTATGAGGTGAGAAGAAAGACTCAATGAGACACAAAGGTAAAAACTAAGTGGGGGGACTAATCAAAACCCTAATCATTGTCATGCTTGGTTGTCCCTAAGGTTTGTGAGGTTTACAAGAGAAGTCTTCAATGGAACCACCAGGAAGCAGATGAAAGGAGCAAAGAGAAAGCAAAGCAACTTGCTTCATTCAAGAAGTCAAGTCACTTGAGGAAAGAAAGTAAGAAGGAAAAGAATGAGCAAGCTCAATCTCAAACTCATATAAAAATGCAGCATGGATGCAAGAGAGAGAGATGAGAAGAAAGTATGAGAAGTGAAGGCAAATCCACTTCCCAAAGTTACTTACCACCTGAAAAGTTAGAAAAGAAATGCAATGCAATGCAAAATGAAATGGAATGTCATGATGAGAAACAAAACCAGAAGCATATATGGGATGATAATGATGCTATGAGATGATGCAAACATGAGATAAGGCATGGTGATGATCATATAAGCTCATGGATGCAAATGAAGCAAGCTAAGACACATGAACATACATGAAAAGTTATGAGATGCATATGGCATACAACATGGCAAATGCAAGATGCAATGATCAAACATGCTTTCAATATGTCTTAAGATGTCAATTGAATCAAACGGATGCATAAAATGCTATGGCAAGTCATGTTGTGCAAGCAAATGCAAGATGGATGCATATGGAAGCCCAAATTAGGGTTTATGATCAAAGCATCAAACACAAACCAAAATCAGAAGCAAACATCAATATAAAAATTTGAAAATGCACTCAAAGGATCCCTAATCCTATACTAACTCACTGCCCAAAGGAGAAGTTCCAACTCTTAACCTAACTCAAGTTATGATTTTCCTAAGTTTTCTAGGGTTTTAGGGTTCCTTAACAAGAAAAATGCCAAACAAATGGAAAATGAAAGATCAAATCATGACCATTTAATCCTACAAACTACATGATATGCTAAACACAATGCAAAAAGAACCAAAGTCCAACTCTTTAGGGTTAGGCAGAAATGATTTTTGGAAACTTGGATCAAAATAATGCCTAACAATGATTTTAATTCCATGGAAAAATCTCAAAATGCATCAAGATCAAAAAAGAAATTTGGTTTGAGGGTTGGACAATGTTTCTAAATGTTTTTAAAGGTTTCATGAATTTTTTGGTGATTTTTAAATACCTAAAAGTATTTTTAATTAATTAATTCTCATTAATTAATTAAAAATAAACTTTTAAATATTTAAAAATACTTTTTAAATGCAAAAAATGAAAATAAAAATATTCTTGTGTTCTGAAATTAAATAATAACTTGTATAAAAAATTTCAGAATTTTTGAAAAGGTTTTACTATTTTTAAATAAATGTACAAAACAATGTAATTAAATGAAAATAAAAATGAATTTGAACTGAAATAAAGAAAAGTCAACAGATCCAAGGGCCCTCATTTAAACTCACACGCGCGCGCATTGACTTGGCGCCATATCCAAGGGCCAGCATTCAAACTCACTAACCCTAATTAATTAGCCCTAATCAGCCCTTAATGACTTTCAGGTGACCGGAACAGTGTTCCGGTCATCTTCTCCGATCACCCAAAACCACAAACTCCCTCTACACGCATCTAAAACAAATTCTAATTAAACAGAAATGATCCCCACTCAAAAACGAATCAAAACCCCCATTCAAACAACATTTATCTTTCCTAAACAAAGAGAATCGAATCAATCTAGTTCTAGGGCAAAAAGTTTCAGAGACTGCATACATACTCATCTCTTCACCATTTTCAAACCCAACAACATATTCATGATCAGGGAAGCATGTAGAAGCTATTAAGAACTTAAAAATTCATTTCTGGAAAAAAAGTTCTTGAGCTACCTGAGTTTTGAAGCTTTCAGTTTGCAACTTTCTGGCTTCTTTCCTTTGTACAATCCACTCCTATGACCTCCCTTATGAACTCTGGATGTTTAGAGAAGGTTTGTGCTGGCTGGTTTGAGAGTTTGAACAGGTTCTGTTCAAGCTCAGGTGAGAATCGTGTTCTTGATTCTTTGAGTTTCAGGTTGATTTAGGGGGTGCTTTGTGATCAGGGTGATGTGTTGAGAAGGTCTGTGAAGTTTGTTTGAGTGTTTGTGGCTTGTATGAAGGATTTCGAAAGCTTTTGCTCTAAGGGTGGAAAATGAGGATGCTGTGTTCTTGTGTGTTTCAGGCTTGAGTTTTGTGATGTTTAGCTTGCATTTTGTTTGTATAAACAAAGCTCATTGGTCAGAAGATGTGACATGCCCTTTTGTGATAGGTATGGTAGCTTTTGCAATTTTGTCAACTTTGTGTAAGAGAAAGCATGGGTCTTGTTCTAGCCAAGTACAAGGGCTGTGGGCTGCGCAGCATGGTGAGGGGAAAGGCTAGGGTGGTTCAGCAACCAAGGCAGCAAGTGGATGAGAAGTGATCATGAGCTTTTGCAACTTGACTTTGCTTTTGGTTTTCATGAAGGAAACTTGATCCATGGGCCATAAAACTTGTAATCCTTTGCCCCATTCTGATTTTTAAGACTTGTGTGATGTTTGTATAAGGATTAGACACTAATTAGAAGTCACAAATTGCCTTGGTACAAGTTTTTGCAAGTTTCTCATTTGGTGCATAATTTGAAAATTTAGTGATTTTTGCCAACTTTGATGAACCATAACTTTTGATCAAAAATGAATTAGGTCATGTTCTTGTACTTTTTGAAAAGGGAAAGATCTATTCTACAACTTTCATGACCAAAGTTTTTCCATTTGAAACCTTTTTGAATCAAAAAGTAAGGGTTGAAAAAGTTGCATAAAATGACATTTTCATTAAAAGTCAAACTTGCCCAAAAAGTCAACTTTGCAAAAACTTCAAATTCTTCAATTTTGTGAACTTCAAACTTCTTCCATGATCAAATAAAGATCATACATACTCAAAATGATGAGGATCACCCCTTGGTTGGGTCATTGGGGGCCTCAGATGCCCTGATTTTGCACTGACTTGTCTGAAAAGTCAACTCTTGATCAGATGACTTCCCCATGGAATTTCTTCATGAAAATTGATATGCATACTCCCTATACCATATAGAGACCAATAGAAACAAGAATGACCAAAAAATTTGGAGTTATGGCCTCTGAAACCAAAACCCTAACTTCAGGTCATCTGCAGTCAAGCCCGGCTCTGCTTCCACACCATTTCCAGTTCTTGGGATTCTTTGGCATTCTTGACTTTGAGAGGATATAATATGATACTTGAACACACATGGACCCCTTTGAAGTGATTGATGACCTTTGGAGTGGCTCAAGAAGCTCTTGGATAGCTCAGATCACAAACCCTAGATGCAGATGACCTTGAATCTATGCAGTGAATCAAAATTGTAATATGAGATGGTATGATTGAATTTATGCATATGAAATGAACACAAGCCATGGTGTGAATGGGTGAAGGCAAATTTGGGGTGTTTACAACTATCTGAATATATAGATATGAACATCCAAGAAAGAAGTTTTGTCAAGATAAACTCTGATACTCTAGAAGTATATTGTTATGTACTTGAAGAACTATGATGAAGTTCTGATAGACCAAGCATTGATATTGCATTTTCTATCAGACTAAGAACAATCATAGAGTTTTGATAATAACAAGGTTATGAGATGAGGGAATGTGTTCTAGTCAGAATCTGATGAGTATATGGAAGTAATCCTTCTATATAATATGTTCTGAACAACTCAAAATTTGTATTTTGTGAGTCTTGGGATCAGGGGGAGACTCTGAACAAGCATTACTAAAATTTTGGGAATAACATATTCAGGGAGAGTTGTTGCTCGGAAACTCTGAATATGTTCTCACTGGTGATTACCCGGTTATTACCCTGTTACGTTTGGTGATTACCTGTATAAAATGTTCTATCAAAATACATGGTTTTTTCATCATTAAAAAGGGGAATATTGTAAGAACAAGAGTTGTCTTTGCATTCCATCTCTATGTTTTGATGATAACAATGGAGTATTTATGAAAGAACCATTTTATGTTCTAATGTTTGTTAAAGTGCGGATCATGAATATTATATATTAAGATCAAACAAACATTATGAATGAGTATGCAACTGCTAATATGCGAAGTTACTATATGTAACATTAGTCGCAAACATGATGAAAAAGAAAATGTGCTTCTGAATCTGAACACAATCAGAAAGATCCAAGAATGCGGATGTTGTGTTGGCAATGCTCTTGTGGATGTTGTTCTGAATGTGGTTCTGATCAGATACCGAAGCGAAGCTTCTGAAATTAATCTTCTGAAGAACTAAGTTCTGAAGACTCTAATGAATTGAAGTTCTGAAGACCAAGTGCCTGAAATATTTTGAAGACTTACAAGTTATGAAAATTAAGGTTATGAAGAACTAAGTGCTGAAGACTCTGAAGACTATGTTCTATGTGAACAAAGTTTTGAAGACTCTAAGACTTGAAGTTCTGAAGATCCTGGGTTTTAAGACACGTGCTGAAGACCTGAAGAATGTAGTTCTTTGTGAACAAGTTCTGAAGACTAAAGACTTAGGTTCTTTGAAGACCCGATTATCATCGTCTCTAACTCATCTTCATTCATTGATTTATAATAATAAACCTCTTAAGTTCAAACGACAATTTTACTGTTAGCAAGGATAGTACACATTACGATAATGCTTCATCCTACTACCTTTCCACTATCTTTGAATTGTGGATAAGGACAATACGTGGTAGTATTATTTTGAATCCTTGTGTAACGATTTCCTCAGTAGTTGAATGGGTCTTTTATGTTTGGCTATAAAAGGAAAGCATCACCTGCTTTGTGATATTGTTGGTTCTATCAAACCCAACCGTTGTGTGTGAATCTCTGAAGAAAAACAGAGAGGTTGTTGAAACAAAAATAATACATTATCCAAAACTACAAACACAAGAATCAAAGTGTTGATATCTCAGTTGTTGCTCATCCATGATCATTTCATAAAACAATAATTCAACATCTGAGAGTTTGAGTTTGTGTTGCTACATCAAGGTCATCATCTACAATAGCAATGACCAGACATTGATAAACTGAAGTTGAAGAAGAAGAAATAAACAAGTCATCAATCAACACCAACTACATCATCTTAGAGCTCATTGAAGATCATAAGCAAGGCGTTGTTGCTCATAGCTTGCTCACCAATGAAGATGAAGAATTATGAAGATGCAATTTGAATTGTAATATTATGAACATCTTAGAATCACGTAGTCTGCAAGGAGTTATTGCTCATCTTGTTGTAACTCTGAAGAATTACTTTGTACTTAAACAAAGGAGTATATGCTTGCAAAGAAGCACCTCAGTTTAGCTCTAGTATATCAATTCTAATGAATGAATTAAAGCTCCTCAAGTGGACGTTATATCCGGAATGGATCCCTGAACGGTCCAGCTATGAGTTGAGACTACTCAAGTGGATGTTATATCAGGAATGGATCCCTGAACGGTCCAGCTGTAAGTTGAGATGAAATCCCGACAGAGGTTCTGCTTGGTTATTGAATGTTATATCCGGTTGGATCCCTGAATGATTCATTGTGGAAGTCGTAGATGTTCTGTGCAGTTAGTCATGGTTGTAGACCGCGCAGGAAGTCATAACACGTGGTGTTGTGCAGTTAGTCATGGTAGGTTTTCGCATAGGAAATTCTAGCAGAGGTTCTATTGGGTCAGTGAATGTTATATCCGGTTGGATCCCTGAACGATTCATTGAGTGAGTCACAGTGTTGTTGTGTAATTGTAATCATAATGATTTGGTTATAGTGGATTAAGTCCTTGTTTAAGGCGAAAGCACCTTGGAGGGTGGATTGGACTAGCTTGAGAAGTTCTCAAGTGAACTTGGATATATCGTGTGTTCTTTACTCTTGCTTTATGTTTTATATTCTTTTATGCTTCCGCAACGCATTCATAGCATAAACTGACGCAACTCATTAAAGTGTGAAAAGTAGCAAATAGTGGAAACCTCAAATCAATCCCCCATTTTCTTGTGTTTTTCTCAGACCTTTAAAGGGAGGATACAAAACATAACTACAAAGACGTAAACATACAGAAAAAACCAACATCAGACAAAGCTAGAGTTCTCCAACCCAAGGACACCTGAAGGAGCATTTGTACAACAAAGAATTCAGTAAGAACACATCCAGTGGAGGTTGAAACCATTCACCCCTCTATTGGATTAGAAACTGATAGGATTGTCAAGACATGTCGATAAGACACAAGAGTTTTCCACGGACCTACCAAGATACCATTTCCATGCCAAAAACATACTCATGTTTTCCATGTCTTCTGGTGTCATCGAGGATCCAGAAAAAACTATATCATTCTGAGTTTTCTGAATCGACCAAACTATGACATGCCAAATCATCCTATACCCCCTCTAGTCCTATAAACTCAATTCGAATGGATACATCCGAATAAGGGTCAGGATATCTCTTGGAAAAATAACACAGGTCACAAAGAGACAAAAGGATGATTCAATGTGCAATGAGCAAAAGGGACATGAAATAGTCCCCGAGACTCTAATACTAGTTGTTTTGTGTGTGTGTGTGTGGGGGGGGGGGGGGGGGGGGGAAGGGGTGTCCATAGAGTGAAATGTAATATCTTCGCCAAAAAACCTTAAGACTTTGCTTGGGAGTTTGGAGGAGAGGGGTAGAGAGGACTTCGAAAAAAACATTTCTTATAAATATATAGAAATCCTTAATATTTTTTTGAAAAAAAAAATAGATTTTGTATAGTATTATAAAAGAGAACTTATCATTAACATTATTTTTTGAAATACTATAACAACATAAATTATATTTGAAAAATTTACATTAGCCCTCCAAAACCTTTCAAACCCCTCCTCCAATTTATCTAAGGGGTTTTTAGTTTTTGAATAAAAATAATCCCCAAAATCTTCCACACCTAAATTATTCTATTCTTTTCACCAATCCTTCTCTTTTTTAAAGCTCGTCATCTCCCTTCCCCTCCAAACTTCCAAACAAATCCCTAAAGAATTTAATTTATAAGTTACTACTACTATATATCTCACATTTAACTCGTTTAAAATCAGTAATGAACTTACACTCACACTTATACTCAACAAACTCTTCTTGATACGCTCCCACATTCCATAATAGGATCTAATACCAAGATTCACTCTAGCTCCTGCCATTAAACCAAACTAAAACTCTAAAATCAATGGTTGGAGAACACTTAGAAAAAAATATACTACATCTCCACCTAAAATCTTAACATTAATTATGAAACTCGTATTCTTATCCTTTTAATATCTTACATTTAACTCATTCATAGCCAATAAAAAAAATATTCACTCATACTTGAATTATGCAACTATTCTTGGTAAAGAACACTAAAACTAATATTCCCCTTGTGGTTACAAGAATGACTACAATATGTGTAATTAGAAGGTATCTCTGGGGATTTTGGAGTTACATAAATGTTGTGTCTAGTCCCAATAATGAATGTCTTGTTTATCCCTCTGTTGGGAGCTCCTT
This sequence comes from Lathyrus aphaca, assembly GCA_963966055.1. Classification (NCBI taxonomy): domain Eukaryota; kingdom Viridiplantae; phylum Streptophyta; class Magnoliopsida; order Fabales; family Fabaceae; genus Lathyrus; species Lathyrus aphaca. The sequence continues at coordinate 678,553,428 of OZ014519.1, read as the reverse complement.
TTATAGTCTTCCTTCAACCTCCGTTTAAGAGTCTCATTCAATAGAGGCCTCTTGAAATCACACTATTCAGGTCATCATTATTGTAACCTATCATCATGAATGCAACCTTTGAGATAACAATAATGTCCATATTGATGAGCAGTTAGACGTTGTGACCCTTGGAATTCTTCCTAGTTCCATCTTCGGCCAGTGTTCCGGACTCGATCTGGAGCATTCCCGGCTTCTGACCTTCTCACATGGTTTATGTCACTAGCTCGTCATCGGGTCGAGATTAATACTCGTTCCTAAGTTACGAGGAATTTATGCTTAACTATTTTCTCCGACCTCTTCTGATTTCTTAAGCCTCGCTCATATTTTGTCTGGCCGACTATATAGTTCCACCAAGAGAAATATAATTGGAATGTACAGTAACTATTCTCCATTGTATAGTTAATGGTATCATTATTTTTTAATGTGATGGAACTGTAGCCTTTTCACAAGGCTCCCTTAGTCTTTTCAATTATTTATTTAATGCCATCATTATTTATTTTTTCTCATTATTTGATTCCCTAGTCAGTTGTTTCCAATGAATGCTATGTATAAACTCTATAAATATAGGGTTTCTGCTTTATATGTTCCCACACAGAACCCTCAAAAGCAACATTAACAAACTAGTTCTTGTTCATCTGCCTCACCCCCACTTTCACTATAGCAACTTACCTTTTAATCTCATCAAAGCCATGAGTATTGTAACAGATCCTCTTGTAATTGGAAGAGTGATTGGAGATCTAGTTGATGATTTCACCACAACCATGAAAATGTCTGTCACTTACAACACTAAACAAGTCTACAATGGTCATGAGTTTTTTCCTTCCTCACTTACCACTATGCCTAAAGTTCAGATTCATGGTGGTGATATGAGATCTTTCTTCACTCTGGTACAACTCTTTCACCAAACCCCAACTTTTCATATTTTCTTCTTTTTTCTCATCTTACTATGCATGACATAACTTGTACTTCAGTTCCTTACTTCAATATATTTTCTCTTTTTTTCATAAATAGAAAAATTATTTCACATATTTTTTCCATGAATTTCTTACAGATCATGACAGATCCGGATGTTCCTGGCCCTAGTGATCCGTACCTGAAAGAACACTTACACTGGTATAGTATACCAAAGACATGAACAAATGTTTATCATTTTTTTATATAAACCCTTGTTAAGTCAAAACAACACTAGTTTAGTATATTACTATTTGCAAGAGTCAATTTTAAAATGAGATCCAAATGATTGAAGCAATAAATAGTCTCCTGCATGCAAAATAATTTTTCTTAAAAATGAAAAAAAAAATTGTTTTGAAATATAAGTATAATTAAGTATACATTATATAATATATAGGAGAATCTGCTTGAAAGAAAAAAAATAATAAAAGGACATATTTATAATTTCATGCATAAATTAAAGGCATTAAGCAAACAAAACAAGAGTTGTTGACATTTACCACTACTTAAAAAAAAATTAGTGACATAGTTACATGCAGAAGGAATTCAATTTTTTTAATCTTTCTTATTTTTCTTAATTTATCCTATTTACAAGAGAAAGTTATTTTATTTATTTATTAAATAATTAATATATTTAATTAAATAATCAATATATCCGATTCAATTCGTTATACAGTCTTAAAATATAAATTATTTAATAATTAAATGATTTTTTTAATAATTAGGATGGAGGTAGTATTATTTTAGCTATGAAACTTGATAGATATAAAGAAAGTTTCTTGACCGATTAAATTTAATTTATTTATCACAGGATAGTGACAGATATACCAGGCACAACAGATGCTACATTTGGTAAGTCAAATTAATTTTCTCATACATTAATTAAAATTATATTAACTTAATTATATGTATTTTATTTAATTAATTAATGAATTGAAATTGAACAGGAAAAGAAGTGATGAAATATGAAGTGCCACGTCCTCAAATAGGAATCCATAGGTTTGTGTTTCTCCTATACAAACAGAAGCGCAGACAGACAGTGATGAAAATACCAACATCAAGAGATCTCTTTAATACACAGAAATTTGCACAAGACAATGACCTCGGGCCTCCTGTGGCTGCTGTTTTTTTCAATGCTCAAAGGGAAACAGCTGCCAGAAGACGTTGAAATTTCAAAACCTAAACTATAACTTATCTTGTACTGCTATTTATAGGTAAACTTGTCACAAAATAAGTGTAGGGTTTTTAAGGCTGTTTTTTTAAGAGCACTTTGTTCGAAGTTGCACCTTTGCTATTTTATCATTTTGTTCTTAGTTTGGTTGTTGAAGTTCTAGTTTGTAACCAAGTTGCTCGTGGGAATTAGTGACCTAGTTTTTATATTTTTTTGTTCGAAATAGAAACATGATATATAATGCAAAGTGCAAGACAATAAATTTCTATTAAAGTTTTTAATCTTCTTTGAGGTCAAAGAAACTTATTTCATATCTTTAGAAATTTGAAATAACAATTAGGAGTGTTATACATGTACCATTTAAAATTTTAATATTTAGTCGGATGATTTTATAAAAATGTAGTGTTTTTAAGTCTCCTGTATTTGTTTTTATTAGCAAACTTCGTTAATAAAAAAATTAAGGAAATCTTAAATCAAATAATAAAAAGTAACAATTCTTTTCGACCCAATTAAAAACATTAAAAGGAAACTTGGACCACTCATACAAGCTACATTTCCTCCTATTATAATTTCCTAAAATGAGTCAGTTCCAAGATGACACTATAATAGCATTAACAATATCGTCAACATTACAAATCTCGTCATTAAATAGAATATTATTCCTAACCCTCAGATGTTCCAGCAAGTAATGAACCAAATAAAATTAATCATTCCCGAACTACTACGTCCTTGAAGACGCAAGAACAAGTCATTGTGTGGAGGAAACAATATGATTCCGAGATCCTTTCAATATCCACTCAATGACAAATCTTATATCAAATCAAAGATGTTTTAGGACAAGAAAAGGTGAGTGGAATCCTCAATGTCTAGAAAACAGAACATATAAACCTTTTCGTGAGTGTTCGCGACTATATATCTTGCCACAAGATTTGACTACGTAGGCAATCTGTTAAGAACCAACCTCCAAGCGAAGACTTGAATTTTCAAAGGGATAGTTGTCTTCCAAACTAAATCCAGTACCTCTGTAGTTGCTTCACCAACTGAATTTAAGGACTTCTACGAACAAATACAATTGTAAAACGAGCTTACAGTGAAACCAAGCGAAACATCTAAGTTCCACAACCAGTCATCCAATTTATCCCGCTGAAGCTGAACCGAGTCCAGCAACAGGCACAAAGCATGCAAATCTGGTTCCAGGATTAAGCCCGAATCTGCCATTGTTCCTCTAATTTTACAGCTCCACCTTCCCAATTCCCAAATACCCATGTCACAAACCGAGCACAACTTGAGATTGCAAGCCTAGAACAACAAAGGAAATGAAGCTTTCAGAGAACTACTTCCAATCCACACCGACTGCCAGAAAGTAGTGTCAGCTCCTAAACCTACAGAACAAGACAAAAGGTTGCAAAAACTTTCATGGTATGTAGAAATAGATATTGATAGGATATATTTCATCCATAAAGAGTCCTTATACAGATTTCCCGCATCCTTATAAGATTACACCTTAAGACTCAAATATCCATACATCTTAACAGGCAAAGGTCTCCATATCTCGTTACTGTCACAGACGAATCTCCAAGGCCCCCATAATTCTTCGGTTTACACACGCTCTTCCAACTAACCCACATAATAAAACTATTATTATAAGGCCCAACCCAAAGGAAGTGTGTTTGAATAGCGATGATCTCCTTCACAACCTGCTTCGAGACCTTATAGAAAGACATATGGTGGATCGGGAGGTTAAAAAGACTGAATTGATAAGGGAAAATATTCCACAAATTGACAAATTACGGCCAATCTAATTAGATAATTTATTCCTAAAATAAGACAAAATCGGATGCCAAAACGAAATGTGACGCTAATTTCCTCCACCTACTAATCCGAGGAACTTGAATGGAAGGCTGTCAGATTTACAATGCAAGAAATGTTCAGCTGCCACTAGAAACTCCGACTCCACACTGATATCGTATAAGCAACTTTAGCGAAATTAATTTTTAAACCGGAAACTAGTTCGAAGGCCCAAAAAGTAGCCTTGAACGCCTAGATGTTGGAAACCGAACCATCCCCGAAAAGCAATGTATCATCAACAAACTGTTGGATGCTAATAGGAGAAGAATCATTGATTTTAAACTCAGACAAAATATTTAGAGAGGATGTTTTTATAACCATATAGGCCAGGCATACCGCTACGATTGCAAACAAGAAGGGAGATAATGGGTCACCTTGTTTCAATCCACTCGAAGCCTTGAAATCCTTCAAAGGGTTGTCGTTGATCAAATTCGACAAATAACTGTTGTAAATTAAGCCTCTCACCCATTTCAACCAATTATCCCCGAAACCCATTTTGATTAGCATAGAATCAAGGAACGCCCAGTCTATGCAATCGTAAGCCTGTAAAAAATCCACTATAAGCAAAAGGCAGTTCTTATTATTCCTTCTTGCAAAATCTATGGCTTCACTATCCACTAGAACACCATCAAGAAGTTGACGACCCGGGATAAAAGTGGTTTGATTCGATGAAATCAATTTATGAATAACCATAATCAATCTTCTAGCTAGCATTTTAGAGATGATTTTTAGCATGCAACCAACCAGGCTAATGGGCCTGAAATCCGCAAAATTTTGAGGGTTGTCTACTTTCGGCACTAGTGAGATGAAAGAGGACACGAAAACCTTGGGCAACTTTCCCGATTTGAAGAATTCAAGAACGCAATTTGTAAAGTCCATTCCCACAATCTCCCAGCAGGATATAAGAAACTTAAAGTTGAATCCATCAAGCCCCAGAAATTTATACCCTTGCATTCAAAAACAACAGCTCACACGTCTTCGACTTTAAAATTTGACTCCAAGAATAACCAATCAACCGAATTGAGCCTAGCCAAATTTCTCATGTCACAGCTTGATCTAGAACTAGTTTAAGACTGAAACTTATTATCAAAGAACATCCCGGCCTCATTTTTTACCACAAAAGGGTCTTCCACCAGATTTCCCCCACCTTAATAGTTTTTATCGCATTAGACCGATTCCTTGACTTAACGGAATCATGAAAGTATTTTGTGTTGAAATCGTCATCCATCGCCCAATTAACTCTATATTTATGTTGTATCATACTTTCTTTAAGGCGAAGAGTCTTCCAAATATCCTCATGCACTAACAGGCTCTCCTTCAAGGCTTCATCATCTTGGCTGGAGTCATCCGTCACCATATGCATCTCAATCTTATTTAGGTGGTTAACACGCCCTTCGACCTTAAGGTCTAACCAACCAAAAGTGTTGACATTCCACCTTTTAAGATTAACTTTAAGAGCCTTAAATTTGTTCAGCAAAATATTACTAAAGGAACCTGAAAACTATTCTGAATTCCAAGAATTCTTCACAAAATAGAGGAACTCTTTATGCTCTAGCCCGCAATTGAAGAACCTAAAAGGTTTTGGTCCCCAATTTACATTGTTTGACTTCAGCAACACTGGACGGTGATCAAACACATCCATGTCTCCCACATATTGGCTCTTCAAAAATAACTTGGAAATAAAAAAATCATTTACCAAGAACCTGTCAAGTCTACTCCGACATTTATCGTTCGAATTGAACCAGGTGAACCTATTACCAACCACCGAGATATCAATAAGATTCAAGTCATCAATGAAGGAACTAAACTCCATCCTTTCACCACTTTTAGATTCATTCCTCCCCTTTCTTTCCTCCCCGGATTTTAGAATTAGAATAAATTTTATTATAATAAATATTGTTTGAAATTTGGATATACTAATAATAATAAACACTGTTAGTATATATTAATTATAATGAACACTATTAGTATATCCAAACCTTTTTGTAACACTAATAATTTATCCAAATTTTATAATAGAAATTGTATACTGTTTTTATAATTAGAATGAAAAATTATATTATTAGTATATCCAAACTAATTGGGTTTAAGTAATTTTTTATACCTTTTAAAAATATCATTAGTTTTTTTAATTTATATTAAAATAAAACTTTTTTGGTTAATAGTATATATTTTAAGTGGTTTTAAAATAAGTGTTTAAATTTTTTATCCATACAAATATTTTTTTAAATTAATAATTTTTGATTTTTTTTCTTTTAGGTTTTTAAATTAATAATTTTAGTATTCATTTTAAAATAAATTTGTGATATTTGTTTTATAACTTTATAAAACTTTACTGAGGGTTCAACAGTGGGTAATTACCGACGATGCAAAACTGTGGCTGCTTTCCATGGCTAAGTCGTGGATAATGTTTAAAAAACTATAATTGATTTTTTCTCAAGTACTCACGAATTAACGACGGATAAACCGTCTATACCAAGAAAATTACCGACGACTACATGACTGTGGGTAACGATCCGTGTGTATATACAACTTTTCTTGTATTGGTTGAAGTCTCCACCAATAATCCACCCCCAGAAGGAAGACGATTCTATTAACTCACTCCAAAGTCTCGTTTTATGGAGAGTATATGTTTACGACGTATAAATTCAGACTCTTCCATAAGAAATGAACACCCAAATAGCCTTTGCCTCTGAAGCTTGCACGAGCATTTAAAGACTTATTATTCCACATAGTAAAAATCCCACCAGTACGACCTTCTGAATTTGACGCAGACCAATCAACATCCGGAGATCTCCAAAGACTTTGAAAACAATATTCATGCATTCCCCTTTCTAAGAATTTGAGAGATTCTACTTCTTTTCAGAGTACTACAACATCCACGAACATTAAAGGTGACAATATTCATGATCTACCGATTTCTACATCCCTCTTACTAACCCTTGCTACCTTGTCGTCCATTTCCATTTTCTGAAGAATACCTTTAAAAACATCATTATCTTCATCTCCTTCCACCCCAAATTTCTTCATAGTACCCCACACCTTAGAAGGGACATCATCTAGAACCTTCTTGCATTTGGAATTCCCTATTATGACATCTGTATCGGTAATCGATTCATAACACGACATGAAGCATTCGAATCTCTCGACAAATTCCTACCAGGCCGTCTCGAAATTGACACCCTTTTAGGAGGGTCGAGAGAGGACTCTCCAGGAGCATTCATGGTCGCATGCAGTAAAGAAGAAAAATAAGAAGGGGAATAGGGAATTTAAACACAGTCGTATACTTCATGAAATTGTTTTTTCTTAGTTTTGGCCCAACGTGAAGGCCCAATGATCCCTCTTGGAGGCCCAGATATAGGATTCGAACATCCAAGGTCCACTACCAACCTAACCTTTAAAAAGTCATTTATGAACAAACTCATTATTCTTTGACACGTTGACTGGTAATATCCTTGCTACTTCATTATGAATAGTTGACTTGTCATTTTCAGGTTGAACCACTTTATCCATTATACCCTCTATTAAATGCTCACAAATAAAACTTACTATAGGATTATACCTAAGGATAGGTTGCACCTTTTCAACTTCTGGTTTGTTATTCTCCAACTCGACCCCACCACCTACTACCCCACTACCAATAATTTGACCAACAAAGGAAACATCTTCTGAGTTTTCTTTATCACCTCCTGACGCATACTTCTTTCGTGGAAGGTGATAGTTTGAGTTGCACCTAAGAGGGGGTGAATTAGGTTCTTTAAAAAAAAATTGGTTTTTATCAATGAAGGTTACTCTTTTTATGGATTGTGATAAGTTTATGAAAGCAATAAAGTGTAGAAAGTAAATGACACATAGATTTATCCTGGTTCTCTCCACAAACCAAAGGTACATCTAGTCCCTTTTCCAACCGAAAGAGATTTCACTATAGTTATAATTATTGTACTGCCTATTCACATTAATGGTGATGCTTACTATCTAACTTATAGGTATATTAAAGGCTCTTAACACCTTTAAAATCTGAACACTAAGTGCAAGAATAACAATCTTCTTCAATGCACACACTTGCTTTCAATAATCCTGAACATCAAGGGAAGTAATTACAATCTTTGATTTACAATGTGTTTGAGGGTTGTATATACAATGTTATCAATTCTATGATTGATCTTCTATTTCAATGATAATTTCCACTACTACTTAAGACTTTGCTCAAGAATTTTATGTTCAAATGACTTGTTCAAGATGTGGAAAGTGAGAGTTTATGCAAAGATTTAAGAAAGAGTTTTTGAAAGAGGTGTTTTTGAAAATTAAAAGTTTATGTATTTATAAGATCATAAGCACCCCTTTGAATTATCATGCAAATCATCAGAAAACATCATAAACAATTTCCATGATTCGTTGGAGACAATTCATGAAAGAATGTATGAAGAGGTGCAATTTTTCAGAACAGTTTTTCAAAAACGTCCAGTGAGCAATCGGTTGCACTAAAGTGTAAATCGATTGCACACTTAGAAAAACACTTGAAAATTTGAAAATTTGAAAATTTGAACTGAGCAATCGATTGCACAAACAGGATCAATCGATTGCACCAAAAATAGAAGCAAAAATAAGAAGAGTTTTCAAGCTTGTAATCGATTGCACCATAATCCAGTAGCCAGCATTTTGAAAATTTTGAACACGCAATCGATTTTTCCAAAGTGTCAATTGATTGCTCTGGATGAAACTTGTGAAAAATGAATTTTAATTTAAATAAAGTTTTTGAAAGTGTGATCATGTAATGCAAATGGTTTTTGATTAATTGAGCAACTAGGACTTAAATACTTGATGAAGATTTTCATTATACCTTCCAAGGAGATTGTTCTTCATATCAAGTCTTGGTCTTGATTCTTTGCTTTAACATGATTCATTGAAAATGAGTGAGCATATTTGTCTTCTTGTCAAGTGGTTTGTCTTTATCAAAACAAAAGTTGATCATAAGAATCATGATTCCACATTCTCCCCCTTTTTAATGATGACAAAGCATTCTCTTTTGTTGTGATTTTATTTTCGATAAGTTCATCCCCATGAGATATAGATCTCCCCCTCAATGTGTGAAGTGTAGAAAAATATAATTTTGTATTGAGGTTTGGAGTAGTCTTGCATTTGTACCTTAAAGATCAAGAAAAAAACAAGCAAAGAAAGCGTAACATCCTTCTCCCCCTTTTGACATTATCAAAAAGAAGGGAAAGATGGATAAAAGAAATAAATAGACAAGAGACAATTATTCAAGTAACATAATAACTTACCATAGATTAAAATTCAACATACAATAATTAAAAAAAAAACATAAGCCACTGCAGAATTTTAAAAAGTACAATAATTAAAAAACATAAGTAAATGTAGAATTTTTCAAAAGTACAATTGAGATAAATAAAGAAACATGTAAAAAACTTAGGAAAGGTCCATGTTGGGGTCAAATGGTTCTTGGTTTGGAAAATATTGTCGGAGTGGTGGTTGACGCGGTGGGGGAACAACCAGGTTGGATGGATCGTATGGTTGAATGTAAAGATGAGAGTAGATATATGTGATATGTTGATTAACCACATCTTGGAAATTGTTGATCCTAGTAGAGGTTGACTCATTAATTGCATTATATTTGTTTTTGATGGAAGAGTTAAGGGTTGCAAATTTTTGAGACATGTAATCCATAATTTTTTGGTTACTAGGGCCATTTGGAGTACGTTGAAAAGGAACATCATCATTGTCTTCATTCTCTTGCTCGTTTCCGTCATTTTCAGCCACATCCTCACCAAGGTAAGCAATGGTTTTTGTTTCCGTGTCGTACTTCACACCCGTCCTTGAATCCACACTTTTGATGGAGATTTTGTTGGAATTTGAGTTCATAAGACACATATCAAAGCCTTCGAAGTCCACACCAAAATACTTCAAAATTAGGGTAATAAATCAAGCATAAGGCAAAAACTTTTATTTTGGGTTGAATGTCAGCACATGAACCATAATTAGCCAAGCCCAGTTCACCTTGATGCCTTTCTTTAGTGCATACAAAATCTGCATTTCCAAGTTAGTCACGGTGCAATGGTTTCCATCCCTTGGAAACATAATGTAAACCATAAAGTAATGAAAGAGCCTATCATCAATATTGAAAATACCCGCTGACCAGGTGTGTCGAGAGGGTTCCAAGCCGCCTAAGGATCTCACACGCTTGGCATGAAATTTTGCCGCCGTCATTCTCCTGATGTTGTAGTAGAAGTTTCTTTTGTTATAATAATTCTATACTTATTCCTCTTCATCATAGAGAGTGTCACCGGAACCTAGAATATTTCAGAATTCTACCAATAATTTTTGAGTTGAGACATATTCTTTTACCTCTGACAGATGTGAAAAATCTTCCTTCTTCCATGTGTAAGTTGCTAAAAAATAGTCTCACTAAATTTAGATAGTATGGACCGGATGAAGAGATCAATGATTCCAAGCGAAAGTCAATTAAGGAATTTTAGAACATGAAGCATTCTTCGGGAAAGCAGGAGAGAATACCGTATTTGGGAGTTTGGACAATTTTTTCTTCTGAAAGTGCATTGTAAATCTCTCTTGTTCGTCATCGGAGTGGTGTTGAAGCATGAGTGGAGTCTCTGAAGATGATGATGTTGAAGCTTAGCCTTTGTCTTGAGCAGAGGCTTTTCTTTTTGGATGATAAGCCATGGAGAAATGATGATAGTTCTTTAGGGAGAGAATGAAATTTTTAGGCTTAGGGTTTGGAAGAGATGATGAAATTTGTTGAGATGTAATGTGGTTTTATAGTGATTTTGTAAAGAGAGAATCTTGTGGGAAAAAGTATCCAATGTTGGAATAGGTGTGGTCAATATTGGAATAAGTGTATTCAAAGTTGGTAGAGGTGTGGTTAATGTTGGAATAAGTGAAATCAATGTTGGAAGATTAATCTTTGTTGGGGAAGATAAATAATGTTGGTAAAAGGTGTAAGATATGAGTAATTGATGGTAAAAGACATTGCTTGATTAATGGAATAGTTTATAGGGTAATTGGTAAGATAAAAGAATTATGGACCACATTTAAAAAATGAAAAAACTAATTTCGCAGCAGGTGCAATTGATTTGCACTATGGTGCAATCGATTGCACTATAAGACAATAGAGAAAATGACCAAAAATTGACAGGGTGAAATCGATTTGCACTAGGGTACAATCGATTGCAAGCACATAAAATGCAATTTTTTTGAAAAAGTTATAGTGAGCAATCGATTGACACAAGGGTGCAATCGATTACAAGCAGTGAAAAGTGAAAAAATTCAAAAATATAATTATGCAAACATTGACATAACCACATAAATTTTTTCATACATATATGTAACATTTGGAATATCGAAAAAATGTTATACTAGGATATTTTAAGAAGAGAAAAGATAGCATGTACCATGGTTGATAATCTCTCATAATTAAACATCATTTTCATCCAAAATTTCGAGCTCTCTCCGAATTTTGAAGAAATGTTCCTTTGCCAAAGGCTTTGTGAAAATATTTGCAAGCTGATTGTGAGTATCCATGAAGGTTACCTCGACATCTCCTTGAAGTACGTGATCTCGTAGAAAATGATGTTGTAGGTCGATATGCTTGGTCCTTGAATACATAACTAGATTCTTTGTAATGTTGATCGCACTAGTGTTGTCACAACGTAGAGGAATGCATCCTAGATCGAGTTCGTAGTCACAAAGTTGTTGTTTGAGCTAAAGTATTTATGCACAAAGACTACCTGCTGTTATGTATTCTGCTTCGGCCGTACTGAGTACAACACACGCTTGCTTATGGCATGCCTACAAGACTAACACATTTCCCAAGATGAATAATTTGCATCATAGTATCCAATTAAATTGGAAATACTACCTTTAGGATACCATAAGCCGGCGTTTGTTGTTCCTTTGAGATACTTCATGATCCGCTTGACTTCCATGAGGTGAGAGTCCTTTGGGTTTGCTTGAAAGCGAGCACATAGACAAACACTGAACATAATGTTAGGACGGCTTGCCATCAAATATAGTAAGGATCCAATCTTAACTCTATTTTGTGATATCAACTGAGACACCAGATTCATCTTGATCTACATATTAAATCTCTTCAATAATTCTTTACAATATTTATATTGGTTGATAAATATGCCATCTTTAAGTTGCTTGAATTGCAGTCCCAGAAAATAATTCATTTTCCCATCATAGACATTTCAAATTCTTCTTGCATCATGGATGAGAATTCTTCACAAAACTCTGTGTTGGTTGATCCAAAGATTATGTCATCAACATATACTTCACCAAAAGAGTATCTTCTTTAATTTTCTTGATGAACAAGGTTTTGTCAACTTTTCCATTTTCAAAGCCTTTGTCACATAAGAAATTGTTGAGGCAATCATACCATGCTCTTGGTGCTTGTTTTAATCCATGGAGATCTTTCTTTAATTTGAAGACATGAGAGGGATTCTTGTAATCTTCAAATCCAGGGGGTTGTTTGACATAAAATTCTTCATTTATGAATCCATTTAAGAATGCACTCTTGACACCCATTTGGAAAAGCTGAAAATTCATAGAACAAGCATAAGCTAATAAAAGTATAATTGCTTCTAACATTGCAATTGGAGCTAATGTTTCTTTAAAATTGATTCCTACTTTTTGGTTGTATCCTTGGGCGACTAATCTTGCTTTATTTCGAACTATTATTCCATTTTCATCAAGTTTTTTTTTTGAAGACCCATATTGTTCCTATGATGTGCTTATTTCTTGGCCAATGGACAAGACTCCATATTTGATTTCTTTCAAATTGATTTAGTTAGCTATTATCCATTGATCATCGCCTAAGGCTTCATCGATTTTGGATGGTTCAATTTGAGACATAAACACCATGTTTAGGCAAGCATTCTTGAGATTTAACCTTGTTGCTACACCTTGACTAATGTCACCAATAATTTTATCGATCACTTGATCTCTATGAGTCCTCCATTCTCTAGGTAGATCATTTTGTTCTTTATCTTGTGAATCATATTGTTGTTGTTTTGGTTGATCACTTGCAACATTATTGAGAGTATTCTCTTGAGAGGTTTCTACTACATCATCATCATTATCAACAATAACATTATCCTCCTTGGAGGGGTTAGATTCATCAAAATATACATGCATATATTCTTCTATAGTTAAGGTTCTTTTATTATAGATTCTAAAAGCCTTACTTGAAAGAGAGTAGCCAAAGATTATCTTTGTCGTTGTTCAAGACAAAGCATTTGCATCCAAAGATGTGAAAGAATTATATGTTTGGTTTCCTCCCTTTGAAGAGTTCATAGGGAGTCTTCTTGAGAATAGGTCTAATGTTGACACGATTAGTTACAAAACAAGCCGTGCTCACCGCATCTGCCCAAAAATATATAGGAAGGTTTAAAATAAATTTCACTAGACATTAGAATACGTCCAACTTTTTTCTGGTCAAGTAATATAGAATATGTCCAACTTTAATTATATACAATTTTCTAATCCAATTGTAAGAAAAGTATCATTTTTTTTCTTACTTTCATATTTCCTAATCCAATAATCTCTTTTATTTTATTTTATTTGTAGGTCAATGAAAATTAAAAATAAAGTGAGTATTTCAAATTTCTCTCAATCTTTTCTCCTTTTTGAGTTGAACCATAAAACCCCAATTTATTAAAAAAATAAATTTTCTTAATTTTTCAAATTATTTTATTTTTAATAAATTGGTTTTATTGTTTTCTTTATAGGATAAGACATTTTTCCGGTACTTTCTAGAGACAAAGCTACTTCTTCGGCTAATTTAGAAGCATCAGAAACTTAACATCAAAGTTGTTGATTACGAATTGTTGGAAACAGATCCGGGAATTAGGCCTTCGATTTCAAGTTATCATCCTAACATCCAAAATGAGGTACGAATAGCTTATTTAAAAATAGGCCGTCATCAACCATCTCACAATTTCGTTCCCTTGGTCTATTCAAGGTAAACAAAAATGTGGATTATACAAAAATTGGTTTGATTTGTATGACTGGATTGATTATAGTGAATCCAAGGACCTAGCATTTTGTTTGCCATGTTTTTTGTTTAAAAATGTCTCTAAATATAGGGGCATCACTTCGTTAGAGATTGGAATAATGCTCAAAAGATTTGCTAACTATGCTACTTTATCCAATAGCCATGTTGATTGTGTGCATATGAGTTATGTTATCATGAACTAGATTCAAAGTATTAAGGTCGCGTTTGTTAATCAAACTAAGCAATTTCTTGAGTTTCTTTTGAGGTGTGGCATGCCATTTAGAGAGAGTGATGAGTCCCTTAACTCTTTATTTAAGGGGCAATTCCTTGAGTTGGTGGATACTTTAAAGGAAATTAACCCAAAGATAACTAGTGTAATAGATTATGCTCCAAAAAATAACCTTATGACTGCCCCTAAGATTCAAAAGGATCTTGTCGTTGCTTTTGCATTTAAAATAACACAACAAATTATATGTGATATTGAAAATGATTTGTTTTGTGTTTTGATTGATGAATCTGGTGATGTTGTTGGCAAAGAACAAATGGCTATTTTTATTCGCTATGTTAATAATGAAGGTTTGGTAAAAGAAAGGTTTCTTGGCATTGTAAGTGTTAAATAAATAAGTGTTAAGTCACTTAAGGAGACACTTAAGAAGTTGTTGTCTATTGATGGCTTGAGTATATCTAGCATTAGGGGACAAGGGAATGACTGAGCTAGCAATATGAGAGGTAAGTTTGGTGGTTTGAGAACTTTAATCCAAAATGTGAATCCATTTGTTTATTATGTGCATTGTTTCGCTCATCAACTTCAATTGACACTTGTTGCATGTGCTAAGACTCACAAAGATGTTAGTGTTTTTTTTGGTAAGGTTAATATGATTGTTAATTAAATATGATCTTCTAACAAGAGACAAGAATTGCTTTGGGACAAACAAGAAACTCAATTTTCTAAATTGATTGAAGAGGGACAAATAGAGATCACTGGTATTGGATTAAATCAAGAATCGTCTAGTACTATAACGGGTTACACTCGTTGGGGTTCCCATTTTAGGACTCTCACTAGTTTGATGACTTTGTATGGTACCATTATTAGGGTACTTGAAGAAGTCGGGAATGGTACGTCATTTGAAAAATACGGTGAAACTATACTTTTGTTAGAAGTACTTCAATCCTTTGATTTTATCTTCATGTTTTATATATGATGTTTGAGATTTTAGGATTTACAAATGATTTGAGTGTAGTGTTACAAAGCGTGATCAAGATATTTTGAATACTTTGTCACTTGTCAATGCTACCAAACAAGAATTACAAGAAATGAAGAACGATGGATGGTAAGAACTTATATCTAAGGTAATGGAAATTTGCAATAAGCATGATATTGATGTACCTGATATGGATGCACCATATGTGAAATGGAAGAAACCTAGGCGTCATGCTACAACTTCTAGTGTTTCTAATTTGCATCATTATAAGCACGATTGTTTGTTTAGTGTTTTAGATTTGTAGTTGCACGAGCTCAATGCTAGGTTTGATGAAGAGAATATTGAACTTTTAAAATGAGTTTCATGTTTGAGTCTTTCATCGTCATTTGCAGCTTTTGATGTGAAAAAATATTAAGGATGATTGAACTTTATCCAAATGATTTTGTAGATGTGCTAGAAGTGGTGTTGCGACATTAACTTCAGAATTATGTTAGAAATGTTCGATGTGACCAAACTTTGCAAAGTTAAAAGGACTTTCAAATCTTTGTGCAAAACTTGTGGAAAAAAAATAAGTGTAACACATTTGATATGGTTTATAAGCTTATGAAATTGGCTTATATTACCGGTAGAAACTGGAAGCGTGGAACATGTTTTTTCATCTATGAAGTTTGTGAAGAGTCGACTATGTAACAAAATGAGTGATCAGTGGTTAAATGGTCATCTTGTAACTTTTATAGAAAGAGATGTTCTTGGAACAATTAACAATAATATTATTTTAGCTCATTTTCAAGAAATGAATTATATACGATTTACGATTTTCATTATAATGCATTGCATTAAATATTATTATTTTTCATTTTTTTAATATGATTTAGTTTGTAATTTATTTTAAATTTAGCCACACTAAAATAAAATGTCTGAATCCGTCCCTTCATATAACTTTGACGTAATAGTATTCTAGACATTTGTGAAAATACAATGCAAAGTCACATATATTTACGATCTAAGAGGAGTTTGACTTTATTCCATTTATCTTTTCTCCATTTACTCCATTTCATTTTATAGAATTGCAATACGTGTCAAAATTAAATATAATAGTTATAATTAAAAAGAATAAAATTAATCATGGTCTTGATTATTTATTATCCACTTATCAATGTTAAAGAGTCAAAGATAAATTTTATTTATTAATTAACCGTTGATTTGATTTTAACACATGTTACAAATCTATGAAATAAAATGGAATAAATGGAGGAATGATAAACGGAGCATAGTCATACTCGTCTAAGAGTGTACTCTTAATTTTTATTTTAAATGAGTCTATGTAATGTTATATTGACTATAAATTGATATGGAAAATATAAAATACTAAGATATCAATTTCATTTTTTTATAGGATTTGTTCATTTAAAATACTAAGACTCATTTTATTTGACTTGATATGAATTGAAAAAAAATAGGTATTACACGATAAATTTTATTCAAATTGAATACTAAAATTTTATGAATTTTTTATTTTTAAAAGAATGTTAATAAAGTTGATATTTTATTTAAAAATTAAAATTATATTTAGTGGATGATCCACAAATCTAACTCAACTAAATTCATTGTTAAACGAATTGATTTGGTTTAAATTTAATCTTTGAAGTATGAGTTAAATATCCAACTCAAATCAAAGTCTATTGATTATATCATATATTTTTAAATGAGTCTAACCTAACCAGCGAACACTCTACTACACAATAGAATAAAAATGCAAGCAACATATTTATTTTGATGGATTGTGCAAACCAAAATATTACAGGTGCAAATAGAAATAAACTAAATAATATCCACTGGACCCCCTCACACTTGATTTAGTCTTCCCAGTCTATCGTAATGATTCATATCAAAAATATATTTCCTCTAATAACAAATAAAACTAACACAAATTTAAAAAAAATTAAAATAAATAGTGTTTTCAAAAAATGAATGAAACATTTTATGTTTATAATTTTTATTTTTACTTCAACAAATTTATTAAATATAAGAAAATATAAATGAAATACTTCTTTGATAAGTTCTTTTACCATTCATTGATCAAATGTTGGAGAGGTTAGCGGGTCATGACTACTATTATTTCTTAGATGGTTACTCCGGGTACAACCAAAT
This sequence comes from Lathyrus aphaca, assembly GCA_963966055.1. NCBI lineage: Eukaryota > Viridiplantae > Streptophyta > Magnoliopsida > Fabales > Fabaceae > Lathyrus > Lathyrus aphaca. Next base: position 678,536,045 of record OZ014519.1, on the reverse strand, counting down.
TGCAGTTGCTCTGGAAGATCAAGAGAAGATGGTTTTCACATGCCCATATGGTTATTTTGCATATAGAAGAATGTCATTCGGGTTATGTAATGCTCTAGCCATATTTCAAAGATGTATGACTTCTATTTTTGTTGACATGCTTGAGAAGCATATGGATGTCTTCATGGACAACTTTTCGGATCCTTTGATAATTGTTTAACTAACCTTTCTCTTGTTTTAGGAAGATGCCAGAAGAGCAATTTAATACTCAACTTGGAGAAGTTCCATTTCATGGTGCACAAAGGTATTGTTTTGGGTCATAAGATCTCCCACAAAGGGATCGAAGTTGACAAAGCCAAAGTGGAGGTAATATCAAAGCTTCCACCTCCGGTAAATGAAAAAGGTATAAGAAGTTTCTTAGGACATGCAGGTTTCTACCGTCAGTTCAAAAGATACTTTTCTAAGATAGTCAAGCCTCTAACTACCTTGTTGGTTAAGGATAGAGCTTTTGTGTTTGATAAAGAGTGTGTCGAGGCATTTGAGACATTGAAAATTAAATTGGTGTCGGCATCCATTGTTATTACCCCCGATTGGTCTTCCGTTTGAGATTATGTGTGATTCAAGCGACATTGCAGTTGGGGATGTTTTGGGTCAGTGAAGAGATAAGCTTTTACATGTTATTTATTATGCTAGTCATGTTTTGAAACCCACACAGATGAGTTATGCAACTACCTAAAAGGAGTTGCATGATGTAGTTTATGCCTTTGATAAATTCAGACAATATCTATTGGGTTCAAAAGTGATTGTTTATACTGTCCATGCTGCTTTGGAGTATCTTCTTAGTAAGCAGGATTCCAAACCAAGACTATTGAGATGGATTTTACTCCTTTAAGAGTTTGATGTGGAAATCCATGACAAGAGAGGGTGTGAAAATATTGTTGCTGATCACCTCTCTCAGATGTCACCTATAAAAAAAAACAGAGGACAAGCTTCCAATAAAGGATGAGTTTGCTTATGAACATATCCTTCCTATTATTGGTGTTCCTTGGTTCGCGGATTATGAAAACTATTTAGGGGGTGGTGTCATCCCTGACAATTTTGACTCTAACAGAAAGAAAAAGTTTGTTCATGATTGCAGTTTTTACTTGTGGGATGATTCGTTTTTGTACAAAAGAGGAGTTGATGTACTGGTAAGGAGATGTGTGCCTGAGGAGGAACAGAAGGATGTGTTGAAAGTGTGTCATTAATGAGAATATGGAGTGCATTTCAGTGGTGATAGAACTTTAGCTAAAGTCCTTCAGTCATGCTTATACTGGCCCTCATTATTCAAAGATGCTCAAGAGATGGTGAAAGAATGTGATAAATGTCAGAGAACAAGGAATATATCCAAGAGAAACCAGATGCCCCAGAATTCCATGTTGGAAGTTGAGTTGTTCGATGTCTTGGGAATAAATTTCATGGGTCCATTTCCACCATCCTTTAGAAAAAATTATATCTTAGTGGCGGTGGACTATGTGTCTAAATGGGTCGAAGTTGTGGCATTACCCACCAATGATGCCAAGGTAGTGGTGAAAATTTTGAAAGAGAATATATTTACTAGATTTGGAGTACCTAGAGCATTAATAAGCGATGGAGGAACATGTTTCCTCAATCACCTTATGGAAAGGCTACTTCAAAAGTATAACGTAAAACACAAGATAGCCACTCCGTACCATCCGAAAACCAGCGGCCAGGTTGAAGTATCAAATCGACAACTCAAACAGATTCTAAAAAAGACTATGAGCTCTCCGCAGAAGGATTGGGAAATTAAGTTGGATGATGCTCTTTGGGCATATCGAACTACATTCAAAACGCCAATCGGTATGTCTCCGTACCAACTCGTTTATGGAAAGGCATGCCACTTGCCCTAGGAATTGGAGCACAAAACTCTTTGGGCATCAAAATTTATGAATTTGGATTTATCAATAGCGGGAAAGTCTAGGGTTATTCAACTTCATGAGCTAGAGGAGTTTTGAAACTATGCGTATGAAAATACCAAGGTCTATAAAGATCAAACAAAAAGATGGCATGATAAGAGAATCATTAGGAAAAAGTTTTGTGAAGGATAGTTGGTCCTTTTGTATAACTCGTTTGAGGTTATTTTCTGGGAAACTAAAGTATAAATGGTCTGGAACGTTTGTTGTTCACAAAGTGTTCCCACATGGGGAGATTGAACTGAAAAATCAAGCTAACAGAGACACTTTTAAAGTCAATGGGTAGAGGTTAAAGCCCTACTACCAAGGAGACTCAGTTGGTCAAGTGGATATCATTCATCTTACGATGTAAGATGGATGACTGTTGAGCCATGCGATGTTAAACGCAGCGTTGCGTGAGAGGCAACCCACGAGATTTTCTTCTAATTATGTTTGTGTTATTTGTGTTTTTATTTGTTGTATAGGGGTTGTAGAGTCTAAAAGAGGAGGGGAAAGAATTCATTCAAAGAGCAGGAAAAAGTTGGAAGCTTAGTGAAAAATTAGGGATTTCTTGTCCTGATACGATCGTCCGTGTCACGGGGCACGGCCCGTGTCAGGACCCTTTTCTTTCTGGATTTTGATTAAGGTGGAAAGTTGTTGGTTATACCTGATACGGCCGCCTGTGTCACGAGACACGACCCATGTCAGGACCTTTTTCTTGCTAGTTTGATTAAATTGCGGAAAATTAATATAGGATGTCTGACACGGCTGCCCGTGTCATGGGACACGCCCCATGTCAAGAGGCGCGATATGCATGTTCTTTTGTGGAAATTTTAGAATTTCAGATCATCTGGTGGGACCCACAAGTTTTATTACCAATAATTTTCACTTATTCATCACTTTACCACTCTTAACCCTCTTCTTATCAAAAAATAATCCTTCTTCTCCGTCTCTTTCTCTCACTTGCAAAACCTAACCTCCATAGCTACTCCCTCTAGAAACTTCATTTTTCCAGCCCTTCCACTCATCAAAACACCTTATCGTCTTCACAAAAATCGTTCATCTCATCATCCTCTACGCTTTTACGGTTGATTTTTTAATTATATTTATTTGTAGTTTCATTGATTTTTTAGGTGGACGAAAATTCCCCCAAAGCGGGGAAACAAAGGTATGAAGGATGTTGCATAGACCTCGCGCCCATGGAAGCACAATGTTCGCCAACCTAACCCTCACGAAATTATCTTTGACAATGAAGAACATGAGTGGTGGTATGATTTTCATGTAAAACAAAAAATTATGTCAACCAGGTACATGTGCTCTGAAATCTTAAGGAACTAGGGCTTGTTGTTGAGGTAGATAAGATGTTCCATTCTCAAGGGATGCTAGAATTCATGCAATATGAAGCACCAACTTACGAGAAAATAACTCCAGAGTTTCTTAGCACTATTGAGTTTAAATTGAAAAATAAGTGGACAAGTATTTTTTACTATTTTTATGGACTATGAGTTTCAGTTTATACAGGAACGACCATGAGCTGACAGTGGAAGATGTGGGGAGGATTCTGAATCTCCATGTTGTTGGCCCCAGATTTGTTCCAAAAGATTTTAAGGCATGAGACTATTTGGCCAAGGCAACCAATGCTTCAGGGATTTAGAATCCCTGTTTTTGTTACGTGCATAAATGCTTGGCTTACACATTGTTTGGCCATGGTAACAGTACCAGGTAGCGACACAGAAAGAGATATATTTCTTGTACGTCATGGTTAACAGGATTCCGGTGAATGTTTCCTTTGCGGAAGATTATTTAGGGAGAGTTGGTCGGGCCACATCTGGTGGAATTTCTGTTGAGGGTATGATTACCAAGATAGCTGAACAACTGGGATATGACCAGGATGCACGAGGTGAGACACCGGTCTCAATTAAGACTCATTTGGATATGAATGTGTTAGTTTAACAAGGTATGATTACTTTTAATGATGGATATTATGCTTTACTCTGTTCTGGTTAATTTTTTATGACTTTACCTAACCCCCACATATGTGGGATTCATGATACTAATAATTGGGTTTATGGAGATGCCATCCTCAATGTTGTGGACAAGCAAGATGAGGAACATATTGATGTAGGTAATACATACCGAGAAAACCTTCAGACGGAACCTGAACCGAATCAGTTTGTTCCTCCTCAGACTAGAGCATCAAGAACTAGGACGGTGTCATTCTCTATGACACTAGACCAATGGACTTGGTTGCAAACTGAGATCATCAAGATCATAGGGGAGAAATCTCGCCAAGGGACTGAGCAGAACCGTCAAGGGAAGATGCTTGAAGAGATGCATAAGTGGATGCAGCAGATGAGGCTGCAATACAACCCTCCTCCTCAGTGAGGATTTATAAGTCCCCTCCTACGATTGTTCTTAAACAGTGAGGCCACTGTTGAGTTCAAGTGTGTGGGAGAGGGGTTTACTTATTTTCTTTCCGGTTGTTTTTATTTTTTGTCAGTTTTTCTTTTATTCGAGCAGTGTTGTGTCTTGTTTTGCGTCTGAAAACTATTATGAATTCTCCCATAATGAAATCTGAAAAATAAATTTTTGGTTGTTATGTTGAATACTGTGATTGTGGGTTGGTTGAGAAAGTATATAGAGTTTGAGTGAAAGAAGCTTGATGTAGGGACCTGGAAAAATTTGTAAACGCAGGTAGAACTCGAACACCCTAAATTCTCTGAGTAAGGAAACGAGTCCAACATTTAGATTTGTGCCATAATGCTTGGATTTGAGAAGTATTCCCCGAGTAGTTTATAAGGATAGTCGGACATGATTAACAAGAATTATGTATACAGGATTGATTGAGAAAAATAAGTAAGGGCACCGGAAAAAAAGTGAATCATGGCATTTAGACAACTGGTCCTTCTAAGTTAGGTAACCCTCGCCCAGTTACTTAGCCTAACGACAATTGACTCAAAAATGGCCATCCCAAAGTGGACAAATAAACGAAAATGTGCGAGAAAATTAATGGTGCCCGTAAAATGATTTTTGATCAATTTTGTGCATGTAAGGAAAAATCATCATGAAATGCCTTAAAATGATTATCCGAATGAAAGGGGTAGAAAATCGAAGAAAATACTTAAGCCCAAAGCATAGTTTGATAGGTGATTGAAAAGGGGATTTAGTTTCATTGTTTACCGCAATGTAGTGTTCTTGGGATACTTGTGTTAACGGAGAAGTACCATGGAAACTTGTTGGGCCAATTGGAACAAAAAACTCTTGTATGAGTATCGACACATCTCAGTTGAGCAGGTCGTTCTTCTGACCGCTCATCGGTGCTAGAATGTCGTATGTAAGCTCATTTCTTGAGGACAAGAAATAGTTTAAGTGTGAGGGAATTTGATCGGTGATTTTCACTCGTAATATTTCGGTCTTTTTGTGTCTTTCTTATTTATGTTTCCTCTGCATTTGAATTCCCTTTATCACATTTTATGTAGTGTTTGTGTTTTATTTAAACAAAGTTTTATTTTCAATAAAGTTCATTCATAGGCATGTTATGCTTTGATTTGGTGGTATTTTGTTGTTTTGCAGGTTAAAGTAAAGATCAACAATCGAATACAACTGAAATGAAGCATGGAGTTCGAAAAGAGCAAAAGGCGGCAGGAAATGCCTCCTGACACGGCTGCCCGTGTCATAGGACACTGCTCGTGTCATAGGACATGACCCGTGTCATACGACACAGCATGTGTCAGGGCCTCTGATGGGAAAGGGCACATGCAATAAGATAGGCCTCCTGACACAGCTGCCTGTGTCACAGGACACGACCAGTGTCAAGAGTCCTGAAGGGTGATTTTTGTGATTTTTCAACATTTCTCTTAAGTGTCTTCGGAGGGTATTTTGGTAATTTTGCATGATTTTATATGGACTGGAGCTTTTTAGGCTGAGAGAAGAGAGAAAGATGACACTTTTGAATTACGTAAAATTTTCTCTAGATTGAATCTTATGCTTTCAGGAGTCTTGGGAGGAAGAAGATCTTTGAAAGACAGAAGCGATTGAAGATCAACGAAATCCCAAATTTAGTGTAATGGCCTTTTCATATGTGTATTTTTTTATTGTTTTTGTTAAGAAAATGAGAGGCTACCCCCTCCCCCCAATGCTAGGTGGTGTCCTTGATTTCCCTTTGTAATGAAATTTTAATTGTTTTCATAGTAATTTCACTACTTTCTCATAATCATCTTGTTATATATTGTTCTTAATGCAAACCTATATTGGAAAATAGGGTTTAGATTTACGGTTAACTTTAGATCATAAAACCGTCGTTAATGCTTTTGTATAACAATATTTTATTCGACATTGTCGAGGAATTGGGATATCATATTTTAACTGTATTACTTTTGATAAACCAAAAAGCTAGGTAATCCTTCTATACATCCTAGGGATTGGGGTATAGAGGGAATACCAAATGTTTTCTTTAAAGGAATTTAGGAAGACTACACTAAAAAGGCGGTGTTGATTTAGTCTAGTGGTGATTTCGTTAATGTTAGGGTTATATGTTATTATAAGGGATTTCATACACTTTTCCTATGATCATTCTCATATTTTTCAATAATAACTTATTTTTATATTAAGTGCTTTTCTTTTAGTTATAATTTTTAAACCTATTAAAACAACCCAAGAGCTTTTGTTCAATTGAATTCGTTAGAGAAACTTATTTTTCCTGCGCAGTACTCGAGAGATCGACACTTGGAAAATCCCTTTATATTACTACACCAATAAAATAGTACACTTGCTATTTTACCGATCAATATAGAAAAAACAATGTCCGGTCGAGAATGCGTCAAGTAAAGAAGCTTACATATGATGCTTCTAAAGATTGAGGGATATTTTATAAGGGTGTCATCAGTTGTGTCAAGCTTGTGGCTTGGGTCTATAGGTGTGGAAGCAAGTTTAGCACCAAGGAGACCTGTCTGTTGTAGTAAGTCCAGACAATATTTTCATTGATATAATGTAATTACTGCAGAAGAGCGTGCAATTTCAATGCCTAAAAAATTACGAAGATAGCCAAGATCTTTTATGCTGAACATGTTATCAAGAAGATGTTTGATGTTGGTAATGTCAGAAATGGAGGTTCCTGCAACAATCAAGTTATCATCATATACAAGAATCACTGTACAACAAGTATCAATAGATTTATTAAATAAGGAATTATTGGATTTGGATTGAGTGAAGCCAATGCTGAATAGGGTTTGAGTTAACTTATGATTCCATTATTGGTTGGCCCGCTTAAGGCCATAAATAGACTTATTAATTTGTAGACTATGTTAAAGGAAATTTAAGGTTAAAAGGAGGTTTCATATAGACCTCTTCTTCAAGGTCACCATGAAGAAAGGTTGTGTTGATGTCCAATTGATGAAGATGCTAGTTAGTCGTGGCAGCAATAGATAATAAAAGACTGATGGTTGTTATTTTAATAACAGGACTGAAAGTTTCCAAGTAATTTAGACCCTCGGTTTGGTTAAAGCTCTTAGTAAGAAGTCCTTCCTTGTATCACTCAATAGTGCCATTGGGAAGGTATTTGAGTTTTAAAATCCATTTGCAACTAATAACACGTTTGTGTGGAGGTAAAGTGGTATTTTCCCAGGTGTTGGTGCTATTGAGGGAGTGAAGTTTAGAGGCAATGGTTTGTTTCCAATTAGGATCTTTAATAGAAGTGGTATAAGAAGTTGGTTCTATGACTGAGGAAATTTTCAAATTGAATAATTTTTTAATGTCAGATAAGTGTCATATGATATGTATTGAGAAATGGAATGAGGGTGCATACATGTAGTGTTGTTAGAATTAAGTTGATTACCTTGAAGTAATGAGGAATGATAGTCCTGCAAATAAGAGGGTTGTTTGGGTATTCTAGTGGATTTTCTAACAGTTATGGATGGGTCTGGTGCAGGGCCAGGAATGACATCATTTGATGCAGGGGTAGGTGTAGGAGACGGGGTAGAAGGACTATGAAGGGTGTAACACGGTGGGAGAACTGACTTTTAGTTATGTTGCGGATACAAGAGTCACCACCGACTTTTATTTTATCCAAAAGGAAAGGACATAAAAGAACAGGAAAGACCTTAAAAAGATTTTGAGTTCAGGGGGTAGGTTATACAAAGGGAAGGTGTTAGCACCTTTTATATCCATGGTTATCCATGGGCTCTTAGTTACTTAGCTCACTTTAAATTGTTTTGAGAAAGGTGTAGTGTGTGATTAAAAATTTTCCAAGTACTTTATAATGATCCTCGTATGGATGTATATAAAGACTTTGTTTTTGAAAATTTGTTTGAAATGTGAAGTGTAAAATGTATTTTGAAATGTGTGAGCAAGTAATTAAGAGGAACCTACCCTATATTAAGTCTTTATTGTTCTTATGTTCTTTCAATGGTAAGACTATCCCTATTATTAAGGAATAGGTAGTCATTACCTTGGATGTGAGAAGGGACATGTATAGGGACATCTGAATATAGGCAATTGCAAGGTGTCTTTAGCAATACGTAGGGACTTATCATCTTTTATTCGGAGGGACAAGATCATTTATCGTAGGCAACCTCAAAGGGACTTGATCTTATAAACTGAAGGGACTTGATGATATTTATTGAAGGGACTTTGCTTAAGACACCTTACTTGACCTTAGAAATAGGCAACATGAGAGATAACCCTAGAAAATGCAAGACGGCGATCAAAGATCGACTTACGTGTGTGAGTGTTCATGTTCAGATATTTATCTTATTTGATTAGTTATTCTAAGTCAATTTTAATCACAAACATATTATGCACACCCTATAGTTACTAACCACACAATTACTATATTCACAATAAAAATAAAGCAAGAATATAAACCTAAACTATTACAAAGCTTTGGGATAGTTACAATATAATCGAGAAATATAAATAATAACGAGAAAATAAATAAGCAATAATTTAAATGGTTAGTAATAATGAAATAATAATAATAAGAGGGTTAGTAAAAATATTATAAATAAAAATTCAAGAGAAACTATTATTTTTTAAGTTAAATAAACATTTAGAATTTTTTTTAGAAAAAAGATAGAATAACTATAATAATAAACAAATAATAATTACTTATAACAAAAAATGATTAATTATTTAATTATAGTTTAGAACAAAAATTAATTAAATGTTAAAGTTAATAAAAATTAGGGTTAATAAAATATTTAGGGTTAGAAATTAGGGTTTACATTTTATTTAAGAAAAATTAGGACTTATGTTTTAGGTTTAATTATTAATTAAAATATATGATTAATCCATTTACAAAAATATAATAATTATATATATATATATATATATATATATATATATATATATATATATATATATATATTATAAAATAAATATAAACAATTTAAATTTTAAAAAAAATAAATTATGATTTTTCAAGAATATAAAGAAAATATTGTTTAGAAATTATTTTTATGATTTATATTTAATAATTTAAACAAAATAAAGTTATTATATGAAAAAAAATAGAAAATAGGAAGAAAATATGAACCATTGGCCAAAAAGATAGGACCTGGGATTTGAACCCAGGTCCCTTACCTCAATCAGCAACCCTCAAAACCAGCTGAGCCAGCATGCGCTGGTGATAGCTATACACAACAACATTGTTTTATTATAAACTTGCAAAATAAATGAAATTAAAACAAAAACTGCTTTCGGCCAGACTCGAACCAGGGTCTTTATCCCAAATACACATACGCCTTGCCAACTGAGCCACCAACGCATGGTGATAATTATCTGTAAACAAAACATAATAAAATAAAGCAAATATTCAAACAGGATTTCGCGCCAAGCTTCGTCTTCCTCGTTTGAATTACCTGCGAAAATACATGTAATATTTCCTACGAAATTTCCTGCGGGCAACATTAACCAGAAAATCCTAGGTTTTTGAAACATCATTCAAACCGTAAAAATAATGCAAATTCACAGCCCAGATTGGTTACCCAATGCTCATACATCATAGCCATGTTCTTACAATTCATTTATATGCCCTAAATCCTAAGATCCCAAATTCGAGCTTCAAACTTGTCGCTCCCGATAAATGGGAAATGGCCCAGATAAAGGTACAGACGCGAACGGTCGGCGAGAGGGACAATGAGAACACACAGCCGTGAACTCACTGGAGATGAATAGAGTCGCCAGCTAGGCATTTTTATCCCAGAGGAAAGGCAATGCTGCATAGACCTAGAAAGACATGGATAAGACGGTTTGCGGACCAGAGAGACTGAGAAAGGGGGTTGGTTACAACCTGGGAAGGTATTAGCACCCAGATTGTCCGTCGTACTCGACGGGATCCACGCTTAAAAGATTTGTGTTTTAAAGGGGTAGTGTCAGTGCAATCTGTGTATAAAGAGCTGGAAAAGGATGTACAGGTGTCAGTGTAAAAGAGGTGAAGTGTATAATGATGTGTCAGTGTAAGAATGAGAATGAAATGCTCATGATAATGAGGCTAAGAGAAAGATGCTGGAAAGAGGGGGGATATACAGAGACTTTTGTTCGATAACTGTTAAGTTATGCCTACGTATCCTCTCGTGCAATGAGGAAGTCAGAACACCGTAGTTCGACCCAAAGAGACTGAGAGATGAATTGACTTGTGAACTGCTTGCTTGTCTATGCTCAAGTGTGTGATCTGTCTGGCACAGATGCAAACTGTCTTGCATTAGACGGAAAAAAGCAAGTTCTCGCTTATGAGTGAAGATGATGAGAAAAGAATCCCGAAGGAGACGATTATTGTTTGTTTTTGAGTTTTCAGTCTTTTATTGCTTTTGAAAGTTTGTCATAAGTTAATGAGCCTAAGCCTAAACCAATGAATTTAGTAAACTCATCACATCTTCCCTCTGATTAGGGGTAATGAGAGTACCTTAAGTGTGAAGTCAGATTCTCACACTTAATCACCTTTGGTATAGGATTAAGATCATTAACCTACTTGTGATTATTTAAATGTTTTTGTGGTTTTTGTTTAGTGTTAAGTAATGAGGTTAAGCCATAATCAGGGATTAAACAGACTCATTACACCATCCTAATAGAAGGATGATAGATGAGAATGTTTAAGTTGAGGAAAGCTCCTCAACTTAATCCATGATTAGGGATTAAACTCATGACAAAACAAGCCTTTGATTAAGTGGATTTTATTTAATGGTATGATGATGAAGTGATTTTTATGATTTGTAAGACAACTTGAGGGGGACTTGTCCATTAACACTAGGGTTAGTCCTTCTTAACCAATTAAGGAAGAATTAGAACCCTAATGCAAGGCCCAAGTTACAAGTGTGGTGTCTTGATGATTATTAGATGGATTGATTAAGGGAGTTAAACACATTAAGGGTTTAACACTTAGGATTAAAGTTATACACTCCATCCTAAGAGAAGGATTCAGGCATAAGCTTAATCACAAAGCCTTAAAGCCTTTAGGGTTTAGTCCCTGATTATGAGGTGAGAAGAGAAGACTCAAAGGAGACACAAAGGTAAAACTAAGAGGGGAAACTAATCAAAACCCTAATCATTGTCATGCTTGGTTGTTCCTAAGGTTTGTGAGGTTTTCAAGAGAAGTCTTCAATGGAAACACCAGGAAGCAGATGAAAGGATCAGGAGAAGCAAAGCAACTTGCTTCATTCAAGAAGTCAAGTCACTTGGAGAAAGAAAGTGGGAAGAAGAAGAATGAGCGAGCTCAAACTCAAACACATATAAAAATGCAGCAATGGATGCAAGAGGGATGGAGAGAAAAAGTATGAGAAGTGAAGGCAAATTCACTTCTCAAAGTCACTTACCACCTGAAAGGTTAGAAAAAGGAATGCAATGCAATGCAAAATGGGATGAGATGACATGATGAGAAACAAAACCAGAAGCATATACATGATGCTAATGATGCTATGAGATGCTACAAACATGAGGCAGCACATGGAAATGATCATACAAGTTCATGAATGCAGATGAAACAAGTTAGGAACCATGAACATACATGAAAAGTTATGAAGTGCACATGGCATACAACATGGCAAATACATGATGCAATGGTCAAACATGCTTTCAATATGTCTTATAATGTCAAATGAATCAAATGGATGCTTGAAATGTCATGGCAAGTCATGTTATGCAAGAGAATGCAAGATGGCTGCATATGGAAGCCCAAATTAGGGTTTATGGACCATACATCAAACAAAAGTCAGAATCAGAAGCAAACAACATTATGAAAAATTGAAAATGCCACACAAAGGACCCCTAATCCTATACTAAACCAATGCCCAAAGGAGAGGTCTCAACTCTCAACCAAATTCAAGTTATGATTTTTACAAGTTTTTTAGGGTTTTAGGGTTTCCAAACAAAAGAAATGTCAAACAAATTGAAAATGAAAGATCAAATCATGGCCATTTAATCTCACAAACTACATGCTAAACACAATGCAATGCAAAAAGAATCAATGTCCAACTCCTCATGAATAGGCAGAAATGATTTTTTGAACTTTGGATCAAAATAATGCACAAAAAATGATTTTAATTCAATGAAAAATTCCTAAAATGCATCAAGATCAAAAAATAAATTTGGTTTGAAGGTTGGACAATGTTTCTAAATGTCTTAGAACATTTCATGAATTTTTTGGTGATTTTTAAATACCTAAAAGTATTTTTAATAAATTAATTTCCATTAATCAATTAAAAATAAACTTTTAGATATTTAAAAATACTTTTTAAATGCTAAAAATGAAAATAAAAATATTTTTGTGTCTTAAAAATTAATGAAACTCTTGAGAAAAAGTTTCATAATTTTTAAAACAATTTTGCTATTTTAAATAAATTATGTAAAACAAATGTGAAATAAATGAAATAAACAAAGAAAATGGGAAAGTCAACTGAATGGAGGGCTGGGATGAATCCTGGGGGAAGGGGGATTGACTGCGCGCGCAGATCAAAGGCTGGAATTCAAACTTGGTTAATCTGATTTATTAAATAAATAATTGTGATTAGGGTTTCTAACAATGGATCTCAGCCATACACACGCGCGGCAAGTCAAACTCTTCAACGCATCTGACGCTCCAGATTCAAATGGCCATTAATGACATAATTAAACCCTAATGATTTTCAGGTGGCCGGAGAAGACCTCCGGTCGTCTTCTCCGGCGGGAACCCCACCTGAAAATCTCCAAAACTCTCAAAACCTAACTAAAATGAAATCTAAAAACATGGAAATGATCCCCACAACTTACTGAATCAAAACCCCAAGCCAAAACTCATTTATATTTCATTAATCTCATGAATCGAAACAAAGAAGATTTTAGGGCAAAACTTTCAGAAACAAATTAAACTCTCATTTCTCCACCATTTTCAAAACTAAAGGTATCAGAGCAATCAGTGAAGCATATAGAACAACTTAGGAACTTAAAAAACGATTTCTGGAAAAAATGTTCTTGAGCTACCTGAGTTTCGAAGCTTTCACTCCAGCAACTTTCTGACCTCTCCCTTTGATGCAATCCACTTTACTTGGTCCCCTGATTATCCTTGAATGCTTAGAAGGAGTTTATGTTGGCTGGTTTGAGAGATTGAACAAGTTCTGTTCAAGCTCAGGTATGAATCGTGTTTATGATTCAGGCTGTTTCTGGCAATGGTGAAGGGTTCTTTGTGATCAGGATGATGAGTGGAGAAGGTTTGTGGAATTTGTTTGGGTGTTTATGGCCTGTGGAGTGAGTTTCGAATGGTTTTGCTTCTGGGAGTGAAAATGGAGGAATGGTGTTCTTGCTTGGTTCAGGCCTAAGTCTTGTTGGTTTTTGCTCAGTGAAGCAAGGTGAGTTGATGTGTGGAATTGGTTTGAATGTTTGTGAGCTGTGCAGAGAGATTCGAAGGAAAATGCAAGTGAGGGTGAGTTTGTGTATCTTGTGTTCTTGTCTGCTTCAGCCTTGCTTGATGAGTGTTATGGCCAGCATTTGATCCACATAAACAAAGCCTATTGGTCAGTTGATGTGACTTGGCCTGCTGTGATAGGTAAGTCACCTTTTGCAAATTGTCAACTTTGGTGTAAGGAAAGCATGGGCTAAGTTCTAGCTTGGTACAAGAGCATGGGCTGGCGCAGCATGGTGAGGAGAGAAGCTATGGCTGGTTCAGCATCCAAGACATCAAGTGGGTGAGATGTGATGATAGTTTTTGCAACTTGATCACTTTTGAAACTTCATGAAAATCTCTTACTTTGCCAACAATGAACATGTGATCTTTTGGTTCAAATCTGATTTTTAGGTCACATAGAATGTTTGTACATTGGTTTGATATGAACTAGAAGTCAAAAATGCCTTGGTATAAGGTTTTTTGCAAGTTTTCCATTTGGTGCATATTTTGAAAATTAGTGATTTTAGCCAACTTTGACACACCATAACTTTTGATCCAAAATGAATTAGGTCATGTTCTTGTACTTTTTGAAAAGGGAAAGATCATATCTACAACTTTCATGACCAAAGTTTTTCCATTTGAAGCATTTTTGGATCAAAAAGTAAGGCTTGAAAAGTGACCTAAAATGACATATTCTTTAAAAGTCAACTATGCCCAAAAAAGTCAACTTTGCAAAAACTTCAAATTCTTGAATTTTGTGAACTTCAACCTTCTACCATGATCAAATAAAGATCATATACACTCAAAATGATGAAGATCAACCCTTGGTTGGGTCATTGGGGGCCTCAGATGCCCTGGTTTTACACTGACTTGTCTGAAAAGTCAACTCTTGATCAGATGACTTCCCCATGGAATTTCTTCATGAAAATTGATATGCACACTCCCTATACCATATAGAGACCAATGGAAACAAGAATGACCAAAAAATTTGGAGTTATGGCCTCTGAAACCAAAACCCTAATTTTAGGTCAACTATGTAGTCAAACTAGGCTCTGCATCCACACCAATCCCAGTTCTTGTGATCCTTTTGCATTTTTGACTTTGAGAGGATGTAATATGATATAAGAACATACATGGACCCCTTTGAAGTGATTGGTGGCCTTTGGAGTGGCTCAAGAAGCTCTTGGATTGCTCAGATCACAAACCCTAGGTGCAGATGACTTTGAATCTATGCAGTGAATCAAGAATGAGATATGAGATGATATGATTGTGTTTATGTATATGAAATGATCACAAGCCATGGTGTGAATGGGTGAGGGCAAATTTGGGGTGTTTACAGCTGCCCCTATTCAAACATGAGTTAGCTGTGCAGGATGTAAGCAACGGCTTAACAGGCAAGCGAGATAACTTGTGGTTGAATACCAAAGACAGTCCAACATTTGCACTCACAGAATGAAGAAGAAAAGGGATATAGATTGTAAAAGGGAAAAAGTATATTGTAAGGTATGGGCGACGGAGGACGTCCGTCGAGCAGAGGACGACTGCTGGGTAAAGAGCAATGACGGGGACGGCCGACATGCTGGGAAAAGTGCGGAAAATAAAGCAATGACGGGGACGGCCGACATGCTGGGGATAAAAGGTAAAGCCAAGACGGGGACGGCCGACTAGCTGGGAAAAGTAAAAAAATATGATGGGGACGGCCATCAAGGTAAAGCTGTAAAATTTTATGGGGATCAATGAAACATGACGGGGACGGCCATCAAGTTCATAAAGCAAAGTAACCGACGATGGGGACGGCCATCGGGCTAAAAGAAAGGGAAAAGGGACCACGACGGGGACGGCCATCGGGTTAAAGAATAAATGAAATAAAACAGATGATGGGGTACGGCCATCAAAGGTGAAGGACGATCACCTAGCAGGGGACGGCTGCTCTGTTGGGGAATAAAGGAATTATGATGGGGACGACCATCAAAGGTGGAGGACGACCACCTGGCAGGGTACGGCTGCCGAAAATATCAACGATGGGGACGGCCATCGGATGAGCATGATGGAAGACGACCATCAAGAGGTGGAGGACGACCACCTAGCAGGGGACGGCTGCTCTCAGGGTTTGTCATGACATAGGACGAATGCCAGATAACCAAAATCAACAATGGGGACGGCCATTGGATAAAATGATGAAGGACGGTCATCAACGGGTGGAGGACGACCACCTAGCAGGGGACGGCTGCTAAAATCAACGATGGGGACGGCCATCGGATGAGCATGATGGAGGACGACCATCAAGAGGTGGAGGACGACCACCTAGCAGGGTACGGCTGCTCTCAGGGTTTATCATGACACAGGACGAGTGTCAGATAAGAAGGAAAATTTGCTTTATTGGCGATCTACTGGGGAGTAGTAAACACGGACGAGTGTTTATATCCAAGAAACAAAAGGTATAAGTGTTTGGTATTGTGTATAGATTAAAGATGCGGACGAGCATCCCTAAGACTACGATACGGACGAGTATCGGATAGAAACAAATACTGACGCATGTTCAAAGATGATGATACAGACGAGTATCAACTGGTTAACAGAGAACACGAACGAGTGTTGAATCTGAGAGGATTCTTCTGGGGAATGATAGACACAGACGAGTGTCTATATTCAAGAAGACATAAGTGTTTGACACAGTGTATGGATTAAAGATGCGGACGAGCATCCTTAAAACTATGATACGGACGAGTATCATGTAGAAACAAACGCTTGACGCATGTTCTGAGATGATGGTACGGACGAGTACCAACGGGTTAACAAAGAACAAGGACTAGAGTCGAATCTGTGGGGATATGAATGGTATATACAAGATACGGACGAGTATCTGTATGAGTGTAACATGAGTAACGAGTATGAGTATTGTATAGATGAGTGTTTATCTGCTGGGGAGAGTGACACGGACGAGTGTCAAGAGAGAAAAGTATAATAATATCAACAGGTATATGGGTTGTAAAAGTGTAGATGAATGCGTTGGGGATACGACACGGACGGGTGTCAAGAAAGTGTATATAGGTACATGTGAGTGCCAAGAGGATGTCTTTTGCTTTCTGCTGGGGATATGACACGGACGGGTGTCAAAATGAGTATATACTGGTGTTTGTGGATTGAGAGGCAGCTGTTTTTGCTGGGGACTCTGGTGGGGGTTTTTCTGTACGTTGATGAACTGTCAATATTCACAAATGTTGGTTTAAAACATGGCTTATGATTATGCTATGCGTTGGATTTTTTCCGTAATGCTCCGTGTTAGACGGAATGCTACGCTTTGTGGGTGAATATCATGCAAATGCTATGATTATGCAAAGCTACCAAACCGGGATTCAAATCCCGTTGCTGCGAAGATCTTCGGTCGATCTGCTCAGAGCGGACATCCCAGCTGGGGGTGAGATCATCGGTAGATCTGATGAGATGATATCTGCTTGGGGATATAGGTCATTGATGAACCTATCCTGGTAATGATGGACCCAACTGGGGTTTGAAGATGCTTTCTTCACTCTGTTGTGATTCCTCGTGCGCGGCTCTTCTGGATAGAGGCTGGAACTCTGTGGGGAGATAGCTTCCTGACTTTTACACTCGGCTGAGGGCGAGATGGTAACTCGGCTGGGGAGAGAGAGAGGAATCACTGAAAGACCTCCCTAGAAATTCTGTTGAAAATGGTCTTTGACTCAGCCGGGGAGAGGGCGTCTCCTGTGATACCTGCCCATTCTGATGGGGATAAGTAATAAATGGCCGACTCAGCCGGGAGGAGTCATGAAAGGCAACTCAGCTGGGGAGAGAGCACCTCGGGTGCTAAAATTGAGTGTGGATTTGCCAGCTTGCTGGGATAAAGTTTTCATGCCCCAAGTTGCGTTCTGGATACCTGCAATCCTTAAAAAGATAGAGAAACGCACAAGATAATCCCGAGGTATCCTTTACTGGATTCCGTCATAGGAGTTTAGATACTTTTGAGAGTAAGCATATTTCCTGCAAGCATGTTTTTTATTTGAAGATAAGCATCTGTATTCTTATGCAATCAGTTTCTTGTTTTAAGACATCAGACATTTTTGCAAATAAAATGTACAAAACGAGACATGACTGAAAATCTGATCTTATTAATTCATATGCCCTGAATTGGCGAGATACAGTCAAAGGGACATATCCCCTGAAATGAGGAGATTGTTACAAATTGAGAAACAAAGTGTTGGCAGTGTTGATGACGCTTTGAGGAGCTTCCTCTTCACTATGACTCGTATGACTTTTTGACGTTCTTCTCATCTTGCTTTTTGAAGAATGTTGATTCTGATTGAAGCTTGATCTTTTCGAAGCTTACCAAGTTGTAGATGATACAGACGAATTCAGAATGCAGTTGTTCGCTTATTCCCTTGTTTTGCATGGATCGCCCTTTCGGGTTTTCGATCCATCGGGATACCCATTTTTGCCTGAGCTGTCCAATGCGGCTTTTCAACTCAGCGGGTGTACATTTTGTTTATTTTCCCTTATTTTTGCCCGAGTCTTTTATTCTGTTTTTGACTCGCCGGGATGCCCTATTTTTGCCTGGACTTACATTCTGTTTTTTTTATGTCCAGCGGGTCATTTTATGCGAAGTATTTTTTAACTGCATCTGAATTCACAGGGGACGGGAAGTCTTCACCATCCATGGTGCTGAGCATCAGTGCTCCACCAGAGAAAACTTTCTTTACCACGAATGGTCCTTCATAGTTTGGAGTCCATTTGCCCCTGTGGTCTGTATGAGGAGGGAGGATTCTCTTCAGCACAAGATCTCCTACTTGGTACTCTCGATGCCTGACTTTCTGATCGAAGGCTTTCTTCATCCTTTTCTGATATAGCTGCCCATGACAGATTGCAGCCAATCTTTTCTCTTCAATCAGACTCAGTTGTTCGTATCGGGCCCGAACCCATTCTGCTTCACTCAGTTTAACATCCATCAGTACCCGTAGAGAGGGTAATTCAACTTCAACCGGTAGGACTGCTTCCATACCATATACAAGCTGATACGGTGTTGCCCCAGTGGACGTTCTGATTGACGTGCGGTACCCATGCAAGGCAAATGGTAGCATTTCATGCCAGTCTTTGTAAGTGACTACCATCTTCTGCACAATCTTCTTGATATTCTTATTTGCTGCCTCAACAGCGCCATTCATCTTTGGCCTGTAAGGAGAAGAATTGTGGTGTTGGATCTTGAAGTCCCGGCACAGCTCTGCCATCATTTTGTTATTTAGATTGGAACCATTATCAGTAATGATTCGCTCGGGAACTCCGTACCGACAGATGATATCTCTCTTCAGAAATCTGGCTACCACTTGTCTTGTGACGTTTGCATATGAGGCTGCTTCAACCCACTTGGTGAAATAGTCAATGGCGACCAGGATGAATCTGTGGCCATTTGAAGCAGTCGGTTCAATCTTGCCAATCATGTCAATGCCCCACATAGCAAAGGGCCAGGGTGAAGACATGATGTTCAAGGGATTGGGAGGTACATGCACCTTATCTGCATAGATCTGGAATTTATGGCATTTCCTGGCGTAGGCACAACAGTCAGCATCCATCGTGATCCAGTAATAGCCTGATCTTAACAATTTCTTGGCCATGGCATGCCCTCCTGCATGGGTACCAAAGGATCCCTCGTGCACTTCATGCATTAACAACTCCGCTTCTGTCTTATCAACACATCTGAGGAGTACCATATCAAAGTTCCTTTTGTATAAAGACCCATCAGTGTTCAGAAAGAAACTACCAGCAAGCCTTCTCAAAGTCTTCTTATCATTGGAAGATGCCCCAGGTGGGTATGTTTGATCCTCCAAGAAGCATTTAATGTCATGGAACCAAGGCTTATCATCTTTAACAACATCTGCTGCGAACACATATGCTGGTCTGTCGAGTCTGGATACTGAAATCTGAGGTACAAAGTTAGCAGCTTGAACTTTGATCATGGATGAAATGGTAGCCAGGGCATCTGCGAACTGATTCTCGTCCCTAGGGATATACTCAAGCTTGACTGTTGTAAAGAAAGTCAACAACCTCCTTGTATAATCCCTGTAAGGTATCAGATGATCCTGGTGGGTGTACCATTTGCCGTTGGTTTGATTGATTACCAGAGCTGAATCTCCGAATACGGTCAAGGTCTTGATCCTGAGGTCAATGGCTTCCTCAAGACCCATAATACATGCTTCGTATTCAGCTTCGTTGTTAGTGCAGTTGAAAGTGAGTTTTGCCGAGAAAGGCATGTGAACTCCTTTAGGTGTAATGAGTACTGCACCAACACCACGACCATTCATATTAACAGCCCCATCAAACATCATAGTCCATTCTTCTTCTGGGTCAGGCCCTTCAGTGTGAACAGGCTCTTCATGATCTTTTGCTTTTATGAACATGATGTCTTCATCAGGGAAGTCAAATCTCATAGGCTGGTAGTCATCAATGGGTTGCTCAGCCAGATATTCAGACAATATACTGCCCTTGATGGCCTTCTGAGAAGTGTACTGGATGTCATATTCAGTAAGGATCATTTGCCACCTTGCAACCCGTCCGGTAAGAGCTGGCTTCTCAAATATGTACTTAACTGGGTCCATTTTTTAGATCAATAAAGTAGTGTGGGTCAACATATACTGTCTCAGTCGGCGAGCAGCCCACGCTAAAGCACAGCAAGTTTTCTCGAGCAGTGAATAACGTTGTTCACAGTCAGTAAACTTTTTGCTTAGGTAGTATATTGCATACTCTTTTCGACCAGACTCGTCATGCTGGCCCAACACGCACCCCATTGACTCTTCTAATACTGTCAAGTACATGATCAGAGGTCTTCCTTCAACTGGAGGCATAAGGATTGGAGGTTCTTGTAAGTATTCTTTGATCTTGTCAAAAGCCCTTTGGCAGTCTTCGTTCCACCTGACCGTCTGTTCTTTTCTCAACAATTTGAACAAGGGTTCACAGGTTGCCGTAAGGTGAGATATGAACCTTGAGATGTAGTTCAATCGACCTAAGAACCCTCGAACTTCTTTCTCAGTCTTCGGTGCAGGCATCTCTTGGATGGCTTTGACTTTATCAGGGTCAACTTCAATCCCTTTCTCACTTACAATAAATCCCAGCAGCTTACCGGATCGCACCCCGAACGTGCACTTGTTGGGGTTCAATTTCAGTTGATACTTCCTCAGACGCTTGAATAACTTCAGTAGATTCACCAGGTGGTCTTCTTCAGTAAGGGACTTGGCAATCATGTCATCCACGTAACATTCTATCTCTTTATGGATCATATCGTGGAATAATGTTACCATAGCCCGTTGATATGTTGCGCCAGCATTCTTGAGCCCAAATGGCATTACCTTGTAGCAGAACGTGCCCCACGGCGTGATGAAGGTTGTCTTCTCCATGTCTTCAGGTGACATCTTGATCTGATTATATCCTGAAAATCCGTCCATGAAGGAGAATACCGAGAACTGAGCCGTATTATCCACCAATACGTCAATGTGAGGTAATGGGAAGTCATCTTTCGGGCTAGCTCTATTCAGATCTCGGTAGTCAACACACATTCTTACTTTGCCGTCTTTCTTAGGCACAGGTACTATGTTAGCAACCCACGGCGGATAGCTAGTTACAGCAAGGAATTCGGCGTCCCACTGCTTTTGTACCTCTTCCTTGATCTTCATTGCCATGTCTGGGCGAGTGCGGCGTAGCTTCTGTTTAACCGGCGGGCATTCTTCTCTCAAAGGCAGCTTGTGCACAACAATGTCGGTGTCCAACCCTGGCATATCTTGATAAGACCAAGCAAACACATCCGCATACTCTCGAAGCAGGTCAATCAGTTGTCTCTTCACCGAGTCTTGCAGGCAGGCCCCGATTTTAACTTCTTTCACGTCTTTATCTGTACCAAGATTGATCACTTCAACCTCCTCCTGGTGAGGAGTAATAACTTTTTCCTCTTGTCTCAACAACCTGGCTAGCTCTTCAGGAAGCTCATACTCTTCTTCAACCCCTTCATCAGCTTGATTGATTGGATTGTCAAAGTCATACGAAGTCATGGCCGTGCTGTTGTCGGTGCTGTCAGGAAGGCACTCTCTGCAAGGGTTCAGTTTGTTCATTTTAGTGATTTGATTTTAATCTTGTTTTAGAAAAGTGAAATAAAATTGTCATTTTGAAAACACTGCCATTTATTTTTTTGTACAAAAAGAAAAATGAAAAAACAGTGAGCGGAAAAGAAAAAGACTCATTTGCAAAAAGATGTCTGATATTTCATTGATTAATCTTGTTTGCACAAAAAGTACAGATGGCCCGATTACAAAATGAGTCTTGTCATCTTGGGCAAGATGCAAGACTTTGATGCATGCTATAAAAATACAGGAAATAATAATTACTCTGCATGAGTAACTCTTATAATTTCCTGGGAAGACCAGTTCGAGACACTGCTCCCCGGGATCTTTGGACGAATCCAGCTTTCCAGGTTGCGTTCTTCTTCCAGCTCGTCTTCCAGACAGTTGACAGCATCAGGGGTGAGCATCCCCCCACTCACAAAGTTGGGCTCCTTTGCAGCCTCTGTCGGATCTTGTTGAGTTGGTCTGTAACCCAACCCAAATCTATCCTCTTTCTTCTCCACCGATAGCAGTTTGCCCCAGCCTTGGGCGTTTCCTCCCTCAACAACCTTCCGGGCTTGTTGGTATGATGATATTGAAGTACCAGGCACAGCAGATGTTTCATTGACATTCAAGGCTTCAAAACCTTGGCTCATTGTTTCATGGATCTCCCCATCCATCTCAATGTATTTATAGGTAGCCAGGTGGCTGACAAAAATATCCTCCTCTCCACAGATTGTAACGACTTGACCCTCCCACTCATATTTTAACTTCTGGTGAAGGGTAGAGGTCACGGCGCCAGCGGCGTGAATCCATGGCCTACCCAATAGACAGCTGTAGGCAGGCTGTATATCCATCACGTAGAAGGTCGTTTTGAAGGTCTGCGGGCCAATCGTTATGGGCAACTCAATCTCTCCCAGAACCGATCTCTTTGAACCATCAAAGGCTCTCACCACCAGGTTGCTGGGTCTCAACGCCAATCCGTCATACTCTAGCTTCACCAGGGCCTTTTTCGGTAAAACATTGAGGGATGACCCCGTGTCCACCAGCACATGGGAAAGGACAGCACCTTTACATTCCATGGTTATGTGCAAGGCTTTGTTATGGTTGCGGCCTTCCGTTGTCAAATCAGTATTGGTGAACCCTAGTCCGTGACTAGCATTAACATTTCCAACTACAGCTTCTAGCTGATTGACAGTGATCTCTTCAGGCACGTAAGCTGCGTGCAAGACTTTGAGTAGTGCATTCCGATGGGCTTCGGAGCACATAAGCAATGATAGGATTGAGATCTTGGAAGGCGTTTGATGAAGCTGATCCACTATTTTATAATCACTCTTCTTGATGATTCGCATGAACTCATCAACCTCTTGGTCAAAGGGTGTTTTCAAAGCTTCTTTAACAGTCTGCTCTTCCTGCACCAAGCTTTTTCCTTTTGCTTTAGCAGCAGCTTCTGCTTCGGCAGTGGGTCTCTGAATTTGTGGAGCGAAAAGACGTCCGCTTCGAGTGAAGCCTCCGCCTCCTCCCACATTGTCAATTTGTGGTGCAGGGGTTGATGTTTCAAAAGTGATTCATTGTCCTTCACAGTACAGGTCAGAGCCGTAATGCCAGGGGATGGCATTACTACTTTCATAAGGTACTGGTCCAGGCACCGTGATAGTGACTGGACTGACTGCAGTTGCAGAAGGGATTGTGATGGTCTGTGGATCGTAATAAATTGTGATCGGTGCTCTGATGAGAGCAGCACCTTCTGAGTTGTAGACAGAGTTGTTTTCAGGATCATAAAATATTGTGACAGCTGAGACATCTTCATGATTTGTTGTTGGTGTTGTAGGAGACATTGGTGGAAGGATGGATGTTGTTGTTGTAGGAGTTTCAAAATGGAGTGATGCTGAAGTTGTAGAAGAAAAATTTGTTGATAACTGATCAGTTGAAATGACAGATGAAGTACTTGTTGATGAAGCCGAAGAATTGTCAGGAACAATGGTTGTTGCAGTTGTAGGAGGTTCTGGAGTTGTTGCTGATGAGGTTGCTGGATTTGTAGGAAATGATGTGGTGATCTGAAGTTGGCCACTCTGAATGAGACCGTCTATGCCACTCCTCAGGTTATTGCACCCATTGACTGAAATATTGCAGTAAGCACACCCCAACTCACACCCCGGAAACATCTGACATTCGAGGAGTTGAGCCTTGATTTCTACCAACGGTGTCCTGATCTGACCCACACTGGTTATTAAATAAGACGGCTTGTCTTCTTCAATAGCGTTAATCCTGGGACCACCGTGGTTTGGCATTGGGTTCTTATTGACATTAGGTGGTGGTGCGAAATTCAGAGCTTTTGAGTCTACCAGGTCTTGTACCTTCATGTGCAAAGCTCTGCACTTTTCTGTACTGTGGCCAGGTGCATTTGAATGAAAAGCACATCTGGCGTTGGAGTCATAATTCCTGGGTAGACTGTTGGGATCTGGAGGTGCCAACGTCCTTAGCTCAACTAGGTTGAGTTTCAGGAGTTGTGGCAGCAATGTAGCATATGGCATAGGGATCGGATCGATTACCCGGTTAGCTTGAGAAGGCCTCTGCTGGAATGGCCTTTGCTGGTTATTGTTGTTGGTGTTGTTGTTGTTGTAATTTCTCGGAGGATACTGATTCTGTTGATGGTACTGAGGTTGTTGCTGATAGTTTTGTTGCGGAGGTTGATAAACTGGTTGAGGATGAGCTGGAGCGGGAATGGTGACGGCTGCCACTGATCTGTGAACATATTGGGGCCTGCCCCTGTTGGTGTGGATGGCATTGGTCTCGCCAGTTCTTCTCGGGCCTGCAAAAGGCTTTCTTGTACTACTGGACGAGCTTGCACCGTTGTCTGTGATCTTGCCCATTTTTAACAGGCTCTCAATTCTCTCCCCAGCTATGACAACATCTGCAAAGCTAGTGGAAGAGAAAGCAGCCAGCCTGTCAATATATGTCCCCTGAAGGGTGTTCATAAACATATCTGCCATTTCCCTTTCAGACATAGGTGGCTGAACAGCAGCAGCCAGTTGCCTCCATCTCTGGGCATATTCTCGGAAACTTTCCCTTGAAGACTGTGACATCCCCATTAGGAGAGTCCTGTTGGGTGCCATGTCTAAGTTGTACTGATACTGTCTGATGAAGGCCTCTGCCAGGTCGTTCCAACACCTGATAGTTGCCCTCGTCAGATGAGAGTACCATTCTCTTGAAGCTCCTGTCAAGCTGTCTTCGAAATAGAACATCCAGAGCTTCTCATCCATAGTATAAGCCTTCAGCCTTCCCAGAAATGATTGCAAATGAGTCCGGGGGCATGAAGTCCCGTTGTATTTTTCAAAACAAGGAGGCTTGAACTTGTGGGGAATCCTGACCCCGTCTACCAAGCCCATGTCCATGACATCGAAACCCAGAGAATTTTGAGATTCTAAGGACCTCAACTTCTCAGCTATCTCATCCAGCCTTCTATCATAAGCTTCCTCCCCAGCACCCATTACTGTGAATTGATCCTCCTGGGGGTCTTCTTGAAGTACCCTGGCTGCAGTGGCAGTCCCTTGAACATTTGCAGGAATATTGACCTCTGGATGAAGATGGGGGCCAAATACAGGAGGGTTAACATGAGGTTGGACCCTTTCATTGTTGCTTGTGCCGGCAGTCCCTATGTGTGGATCTTCTTGATTCTGCCTTTCCACCATGGCCCTCAATCTTTCTTGGCTCTGAGCCATGTTGTTCATCACTTCCATAAACTGAGTCATCTGGTTTCTCATTTCCAATCTTTCGTTCGCCATTTGGTTTCTGACCTCAGTAAGGTCCTGCTGCATCTGATCCATTTGGATGCCCGGAAGATTGTTACGGGTCGGATAACGGTGCGGACGATTGAGGGGAAATACCCGGCGCCGAGCAATAATTCCTGAACATCACAACAGAGTTAGTGGCAATAAAACAAAAACCTACAAAACAAACAAAAGGGGTTAGCATGCAATGCAGTTATGCTTATTTGTTCTCAAGGTATCCGGTTTGGTATTCAGTTTTGACCCTTCCAGACCCTTGAAGATGCTGTTGATGTTGCTTTTGAAGTGAAACTCGGATGGAACAAACTAATACATATATTACAAAAAGGCAAATGGTACATAGTTTGTTTTACAAATACAAGCCCTCGGAGGGGTCAAAATACATTACAAGAAAAAAATGAAAAATACACGGAATGAAAGCAACAACAAGCAAATGGTCAAACACCAAGACCAAACTCATCCTCACGAACTTCCTTGAGAAGTGCTTCGGTCACAGGATCAGCCGGACGCTCCGTGAGATTCCTGATGAGGAGATTCCGGGTCGTAACAGCTGCTGTTAGCTTCTTGTGCTGACTTTGGTCCTTTGACCTCTTCACTCCTGCTTTGATCTTCAGCTCTGATATCTCCCTCTGGGCTGCTGCCAGGGCTTCTTGCTGTTCTTTTGCACTAGCTTCCAGTTGCTCCATCTTGTCTTGAACTCTCTTGTCCTCTAGAGTACGAGCCTCGGTGATCCTGACCCACCTAGCCTGACTCTCCTTCAGATACAAGTCTGTCCTTGCTCTCTGGAACTGGGCTTCCTTGCAAGCATTCTTCAGAATTTGTTCTCCAGCCTTAGACTTTTTGATATAATCCCCAGACTTCTCAATCTTAACCAGATGCTCCACTTTCAGCTTCTCTAGCCTCTCAATCTCCAACCTACCATCACTCCTCTCCCGGAGGGTCTTCTGCAAAGCCTGGGTTAACTTCTCATTTCTTTCTTTCAAACTCTCAAATTCCTCCAAACTGACAGTGGCAGGGGGTGGTGCTGAAGATGTTTCAGGCATATCTTCTATGGTAAAGGGCATCCCAGAGAATTGAGCCCTGGCACGGGACCATTCATAATATTGTGCTGATGCCACATTGCTGCACTTCCCCAAAATGGTTATTCCCTTGGTTTGAACATTATCCCAGGCCCAAGCAGCCTGCCTAACAATAGCCAGATTAGGCTTGTTTTCACAATAAAGAGTCTCAACCAAATCCTGTGCCTTAGGAGTGTGGACCAATGCATAGCCCAGTTGTCTTTTGAACAGCAGAGGGTTGTAATTAATACTACCCTTAACTCCTATTAGGGGCACATTGGGAAAATGCCCACAGCTGGTGATGATATCTCTGCCTTTGGTACTTTGAGTGCACCATCTGATATCAGCTGAAGTTAGTGCAGTGAGTCTCTTAGCCCAGTTTTTCTGCTGATGAGGATTCAAAAATGCATCTGTCCTGGGTAGATGCCTGAGAAGCCAAGTATGGAACAATGGGGCACAACACCTCACTAATCTTCCCCTCTGCTTTTCATTCCTCTGATGCACTGAGTAATAGAGATCCCCCAACAAAGTGGGAACTGGGTTCTGCAAAATGAAAAGATGGATTGCATTCTTGCTAATGAATCGAGGCTCATCTGCAAACAATACAATTCCATATATGCTCAAAGCCAACAAAGCACATACAGCTTTCCACTCTCCTAAAGAAGCTTTCAGGGTAGCTTGAGAGATCAAGAAATCTAGATGGAAACCAGGAATTCCAGCTTTAGAAGTCATATGCTGCTCAATCAGGACAGGTTCCAGATGCAAAGCCTTTGCTACTTCTCCATCACCAGGAAAGACCATCTCAGGGTTGAAAGGGATTCCTCCCCTGATAGGTATACCCACTAATGATGAGTATTCTTCCAATACAGGGCCCAACTGAAAGTCTTGGAAAGTAAAACACCTCAATGGGGGATCATAAAACTGAAGGCAGGTGTGGATCAGGCTTCTCTGGGAAGGGTCCAGATCCATAACCATATCAAGTATATCTCCATAATGTTCCCTGAACAATGGTATGTGATCTGGAGTGATCAGGGTCTGAATCCTCCTGATGTCAGATAGCTCTGGCTGGAAGAAGTGGTAGGTGATGTTGCTCTTTTTAGGAGCCATGATGCTGAAGATTAGTAGAGACAGGTGCTGATGATAACACTGAAGAATGGGCCACTGATTGGCTGGTGCAGGTATCTGATAACTGAAGCAGATGCTGATGAAGATAGGTCAAATACTGAAGATAGGGTCAAAACCAAACCAAAAGAATGAAGATGGATACCCTGAAACACAAATAAGCAAATGTCAATATGATGCAATGTTTATGTATGCAAATGATATGCAAGGGTTTGTAACTGAGCTGGATCTGATCAAGTGCCCTGGTATAGGTCCATGCGTGTAAGAAATCCAGATGGAGGTCTAAAAATCCAGTAACCAAGGTGGGGGGCTCAAATAAAGAGCCACATGTCCAGGGTTTTAGAATCACAAGAACTGTTCCAACATGAAGTATTCTTAATCAAGTCAAAGTAACAGGGTATTCTGAGGTCAAGGTACCTGCAAACCTGTAAACAGCCCAACCCCCTCACAGGTAGTGTTCTAAAACAAGGATCCTCAGACTTGGATCAGTTATGAGAAGTGTAAACACTTCTAACCCGGAGGTACAGTGTTTACAATAACCATAAAAGTTCCTCCTCTAATTCACCTCAGTTTCTGAAGGTCAATACTAAAAGGTCATCCAGACTTAGCAGGCTTCCCAGATAGCCCTAGCACTGCAGGAAATCTGCAACACAGAGTTCTCAAGAAGAAACCCATATCTGAATCGTGTTTCATATTCCCGCACCAGACCGAGATGGAATGGGAAAGAATATGATTCACTCTAGCCTAGGTGTCACTCAGGTCCCAGGTATAGGACCTTAACTCTCAATGGAACACCCACCCACCAAAGCAAAACCAGATCCAGCCAGACAGCATGACAGTATGATATATGTAAAGCAGTAAAGAAGGCAGATAAACAACTGTACATAAAGCAAAAATAAAACATATATAAACACAAATAAACACATAACACCCCAGTAAACACAAATCAATCAAGCGCTAGGAGGAACCCACAAAAAGAACCAGAAGCCCTGGTTGCAATATAAGGGTCCCCAGCAGAGTCGCCAAGCTGTCGCTCCCGATAAATGGGAAATGGCCCAGATAAAGGTACAGACGCGAACGGTCGGCGAGAGGGACAATGAGAACACACAGCCGTGAACTCACTGGAGATGAATAGAGTCGCCAGCTAGGCATTTTTATCCCGGAGGAAAGGCAATGCTGCATAGACCTAGAAAGACATGGATAAGACGGTTTGCGGACCAGAGAGACTGAGAAAGGGGGTTGGTTACAACCTGGGAAGGTATTAGCACCCAGATTGTCCGTCGTACTCGACGGGATCCACGCTTAAAAGATTTGTGTTTTAAAGGGGTAGTGTCAGTGCAATCTGTGTATAAAGAGCTGGAAAAGGATGTACAGGTGTCAGTGTAAAAGAGGTGAAGTGTATAATGATGTGTCAGTGTAAGAATGAGAATGAAATGCTCATGATAATGAGGCTAAGAGAAAGATGCTGGAAAGAGGGGGGATATACAGAGACTTTTGTTCGATAACTGTTAAGTTATGCCTACGTATCCTCTCGTGCAATGAGGAAGTCAGAACACCGTAATTCGACCCAAAGAGACTGAGAGATGAATTGACTTGTGAACTGCTTGCTTGTCTATGCTCAAGTGTATGATCTGTCTGGCACAGATGCAAACTGTCTTGCATTAGACGGAAAAAAGCAAGTTCTCGCTTATGAGTGAAGATGATGAGAAAAGAATCCCGAAGGAGACGATTATTGTTTGTTTTTGAGTTTTCAGTCTTTTATTGCTTTTGAAAGTTTGTCATAAGTTAATGAGCCTAAGCCTAAACCAATGAATTTAGTAAACTCATCACATCTTCCCTCTGATTAGGGGTAATGAGAGTACCTTAAGTGTGAAGTCAGATTCTCACACTTAATCACCTTTGGTATAGGATTAAGATCATTAACCTACTTGTGATTATTTAAATGTTTTTGTGGTTTTTGTTTAGTGTTAAGTAATGAGGTTAAGCCATAATCAGGGATTAAACAGACTCATTACACCATCCTAATAGAAGGATGATAGATGAGAATGTTTAAGTTGAGGAAAGCTCCTCAACTTAATCCATGATTAGGGATTAAACTCATGACAAAACAAGCCTTTGATTAAGTGGATTTTATTTAATGGTATGATGATGAAGTGATTTTTATGATTTGTAAGACAACTTGAGGGGGACTTGTCCATTAACACTAGGGTTAGTCCTTCTTAACCAATTAAGGAAGAATTAGAACCCTAATGCAAGGCCCAAGTTACAAGTGTGGTGTCTTGATGATTATTAGATGGATTGATTAAGGGAGTTAAACACATTAAGGGTTTAACACTTAGGATTAAAGTTATACACTCCATCCTAAGAGAAGGATTCAGGCATAAGCTTAATCACAAAGCCTTAAAGCCTTTAGGGTTTAGTCCCTGATTATGAGGTGAGAAGAGAAGACTCAAAGGAGACACAAAGGTAAAACTAAGAGGGGAAACTAATCAAAACCCTAATCATTGTCATGCTTGGTTGTTCCTAAGGTTTGTGAGGTTTTCAAGAGAAGTCTTCAATGGAAACACCAGGAAGCAGATGAAAGGATCAGGAGAAGCAAAGCAACTTGCTTCATTCAAGAAGTCAAGTCACTTGGAGAAAGAAAGTGGGAAGAAGAAGAATGAGCGAGCTCAAACTCAAACACATATAAAAATGCAGCAATGGATGCAAGAGGGATGGAGAGAAAAAGTATGAGAAGTGAAGGCAAATTCACTTCTCAAAGTCACTTACCACCTGAAAGGTTAGAAAAAGGAATGCAATGCAATGCAAAATGGGATGAGATGACATGATGAGAAACAAAACCAGAAGCATATACATGATGCTAATGATGCTATGAGATGCTACAAACATGAGGCAGCACATGGAAATGATCATACAAGTTCATGAATGCAGATGAAACAAGTTAGGAACCATGAACATACATGAAAAGTTATGAAGTGCACATGGCATACAACATGGCAAATACATGATGCAATGGTCAAACATGCTTTCAATATGTCTTATAATGTCAAATGAATCAAATGGATGCTTGAAATGTCATGGCAAGTCATGTTATGCAAGAGAATGCAAGATGGCTGCATATGGAAGCCCAAATTAGGGTTTATGGACCATACATCAAACAAAAGTCAGAATCAGAAGCAAACAACATTATGAAAAATTGAAAATGCCACACAAAGGACCCCTAATCCTATACTAAACCAATGCCCAAAGGAGAGGTCTCAACTCTCAACCAAATTCAAGTTATGATTTTTACAAGTTTTTTAGGGTTTTAGGGTTTCCAAACAAAAGAAATGTCAAACAAATTGAAAATGAAAGATCAAATCATGGCCATTTAATCTCACAAACTACATGCTAAACACAATGCAATGCAAAAAGAATCAATGTCCAACTCCTCATGAATAGGCAGAAATGATTTTTTGAACTTTGGATCAAAATAATGCACAAAAAATGATTTTAATTCAATGAAAAATTCCTAAAATGCATCAAGATCAAAAAATAAATTTGGTTTGAAGGTTGGACAATGTTTCTAAATGTCTTAGAACATTTCATGAATTTTTTGGTGATTTTTAAATACCTAAAAGTATTTTTAATAAATTAATTTCCATTAATCAATTAAAAATAAACTTTTAGATATTTAAAAATACTTTTTAAATGCTAAAAATGAAAATAAAAATATTTTTGTGTCTTAAAAATTAATGAAACTCTTGAGAAAAAGTTTCATAATTTTTAAAACAATTTTGCTATTTTAAATAAATTATGTAAAACAAATGTGAAATAAATGAAATAAACAAAGAAAATGGGAAAGTCAACTGAATGGAGGGCTGGGATGAATCCTGGGGGAAGGGGGATTGACTGCGCGCGCAGATCAAAGGCTGGAATTCAAACTTGGTTAATCTGATTTATTAAATAAATAATTGTGATTAGGGTTTCTAACAATGGATCTCAGCCATACACACGCGCGGCAAGTCAAACTCTTCAACGCATCTGACGCTCCAGATTCAAATGGCCATTAATGACATAATTAAACCCTAATGATTTTCAGGTGGCCGGAGAAGACCTCCGGTCGTCTTCTCCGGCGGGAACCCCACCTGAAAATCTCCAAAACTCTCAAAACCTAACTAAAATGAAATCTAAAAACATGGAAATGATCCCCACAACTTACTGAATCAAAACCCCAAGCCAAAACTCATTTATATTTCATTAATCTCATGAATCGAAACAAAGAAGATTTTAGGGCAAAACTTTCAGAAACAAATTAAACTCTCATTTCTCCACCATTTTCAAAACTAAAGGTATCAGAGCAATCAGTGAAGCATATAGAACAACTTAGGAACTTAAAAAACGATTTCTGGAAAAAATGTTCTTGAGCTACCTGAGTTTCGAAGCTTTCACTCCAGCAACTTTCTGACCTCTCCCTTTGATGCAATCCACTTTACTTGGTCCCCTGATTATCCTTGAATGCTTAGAAGGAGTTTATGTTGGCTGGTTTGAGAGATTGAACAAGTTCTGTTCAAGCTCAGGTATGAATCGTGTTTATGATTCAGGCTGTTTCTGGCAATGGTGAAGGGTTCTTTGTGATCAGGATGATGAGTGGAGAAGGTTTGTGGAATTTGTTTGGGTGTTTATGGCCTGTGGAGTGAGTTTCGAATGGTTTTGCTTCTGGGAGTGAAAATGGAGGAATGGTGTTCTTGCTTGGTTCAGGCCTAAGTCTTGTTGGTTTTTGCTCAGTGAAGCAAGGTGAGTTGATGTGTGGAATTGGTTTGAATGTTTGTGAGCTGTGCAGAGAGATTCGAAGGAAAATGCAAGTGAGGGTGAGTTTGTGTATCTTGTGTTCTTGTCTGCTTCAGCCTTGCTTGATGAGTGTTATGGCCAGCATTTGATCCACATAAACAAAGCCTATTGGTCAGTTGATGTGACTTGGCCTGCTGTGATAGGTAAGTCACCTTTTGCAAATTGTCAACTTTGGTGTAAGGAAAGCATGGGCTAAGTTCTAGCTTGGTACAAGAGCATGGGCTGGCGCAGCATGGTGAGGAGAGAAGCTATGGCTGGTTCAGCATCCAAGACATCAAGTGGGTGAGATGTGATGATAGTTTTTGCAACTTGATCACTTTTGAAACTTCATGAAAATCTCTTACTTTGCCAACAATGAACATGTGATCTTTTGGTTCAAATCTGATTTTTAGGTCACATAGAATGTTTGTACATTGGTTTGATATGAACTAGAAGTCAAAAATGCCTTGGTATAAGGTTTTTTGCAAGTTTTCCATTTGGTGCATATTTTGAAAATTAGTGATTTTAGCCAACTTTGACACACCATAACTTTTGATCCAAAATGAATTAGGTCATGTTCTTGTACTTTTTGAAAAGGGAAAGATCATATCTACAACTTTCATGACCAAAGTTTTTCCATTTGAAGCATTTTTGGATCAAAAAGTAAGGCTTGAAAAGTGACCTAAAATGACATATTCTTTAAAAGTCAACTATGCCCAAAAAAGTCAACTTTGCAAAAACTTCAAATTCTTGAATTTTGTGAACTTCAACCTTCTACCATGATCAAATAAAGATCATATACACTCAAAATGATGAAGATCAACCCTTGGTTGGGTCATTGGGGGCCTCAGATGCCCTGGTTTTACACTGACTTGTCTGAAAAGTCAACTCTTGATCAGATGACTTCCCCATGGAATTTCTTCATGAAAATTGATATGCACACTCCCTATACCATATAGAGACCAATGGAAACAAGAATGACCAAAAAATTTGGAGTTATGGCCTCTGAAACCAAAACCCTAATTTTAGGTCAACTATGCAGTCAAACTTGGCTCTGCATCCACACCAATCCCAGTTCTTGTGATCCTTTTGCATTTTTGACTTTGAGAGGATGTAATATGATATAAGAACATACATGGACCCCTTTGAAGTGATTGGTGGCCTTTGGAGTGGCTCAAGAAGCTCTTGGATTGCTCATATCACAAACCCTAGGTGCAGATGACTTTGAATCTATGCAGTGAATCAAGAATGAGATATGAGATGATATGATTGTGTTTATGTATATGAAATGATCACAAGCCATGGTGTGAATGGGTGAGGGCAAATTTGGGGTGTTTACAAAACCCTAGTAATGGCATCTCCTTGATTCTGCAACAAAAACTCAATTCAAGTATACAAAAACATTCCAGAGACATCAATAAACAAGAATCAATGCACAAAAATCATTTATATTGTTTAAATCAATGAAATCGAAAAACTCAAAAACTCAAGAACATGATGATTTAGTTTCAATGAATCGTGAGGTTTTGAATGATGGTAATGATTGGGATAGCTTCAGTGATGTTCCAGGAACCTATTACAACCTTTAGAATGTCTTGATATAGCCTCTATTCCATAATCCGAATGTGACTTTTTCAACACTTTTTGAGAGTTTGAATGAGGTGTTATTGGCTGCCAATTTCGTGTCCCCTGTGTTTGTTTATGTTGTCCATATATAATAAGACCTAATTAGGTCAAAAAACCAGATCCTCCTTTGGACTTTTGGATCACTTGAGATTGAAGAAAGATATTCAAAATATTGAAAAAATTTGATATCTTCTTACTATTTTTGGTTGATCTGATCTTATATGATTTCAATCATCTCTAAATGTCCTTTAAGAATTTCTAGAACCAAAATCCTATCAAATATTGAAACTTTTATATTTTAATTTGATTTAAAATGATTTTTAATGTATAAAATCATAATAAATAAAATAAAATGAATAAAAATTTTAATAAATGATTTTTAATTCGTGCATGATGTCATGGTAGTGATTGGGTCATAAAAATGCAAGTCCATTTGGAGAAATTTGGTTCTAAGATCCCATTTGCTTCATAAACCTCTTAAAAATTTCCCAACTTTGCAACAGCACAAATCCCTCAATTTTAAGGCTATGAAGGTGTTCTTGGACATTTTGGAAAGCTTAGGGAGTCCTCTAACAAACCTCTTTGGTATCATGTCCATATCCTTTACCATTCTCAAGTTATGCCCTTTTGAAGATGTTGACTTTTTGTTGACTTTTAAAATGACCTATAATGTCTTAGCTCATACCTTCCAAATGAAGCATTTTTGGGTTTGGCTTGTGAGACACAAAGTTGTAGAGAATTCAATTTCCTTCAAAATGAGCTTTGGATGGGAAATATTTGATGGAGCATGTGAAAGTTATGGCTGGTCAAAGTTCAGTTGACTTTTCCTATTAAAACCCTAATTTAGAAACTCCTGATTCTTGATGATCTGAAATATCCTTGATGAATCATCATCAACCCTTGATCAAATGATTAACTTTACTTCATAAAATTGATGTTGGCAAAAAATCATGAAGTTTGACTTTGGTTTGACCACAGTTGACCTCAGTTTGACTTTTTAACCACTTTGACTGATTTTAGCCTATCTGATCATTTGACTGAGCAAAACTTTTGGGAAAGTCTTGAAACTTGACATATGGATTCTAGAAGACATGTAGGATGTTATGAAGCTCTCTTGAAGCCTTGGAAGTCCATTTAGCCTGATGAAATCCAAAACCCTAGTTTAGGATGCATTGCTTAGGAGGATGCATTGTCTGAGGGAATTGTCAAACTTCTTGACTAATTGTGAACCTTGCGAACCTTGTGAACCTCTTGAGATACCTTGTGAACCTTGTGAACTACTTGGGACACCTTAGTACACAATGTCTTGTCTAGGTGAGGGCAAATTTTGGGGTGCAACAGCTGTCCCTGTTCAATTTTCTGAAATCTGGGGGGTTAGATTGGTATATGTGCCATTCGTGACCTGGAAGGTTGACGGGGATTGAACACAAAAGCCCAAAAATTTGCACTCGCCGGTGCGTAAAGTAACACTGATGATTAGTTGTATATGCTTAAGTGGGCTTGAAGATGCCACTTGGAAGAACTGGAGATGGGCTTATAGATGCCATCCATAATATCAGGAGGTGATAATATCTTTATGTTGATACTGGATATCAGTACTAGGTCTTCGTATAGGCCGTCTCTGAATCGCTTATGCAACATGTTTTGAGTTGAATGCTAGCACTAGATCTTCGTATAGATCGTCTCTGCATTATCTCTGGGAAAAAGAATATCCTTCATTAAGTGTCAGGGCTTAGATCTTCGTATAGATCGTCTCTGAACCATATCTAAGAACATACTTTAATTTAAGTATCAGAATCAAATCTTCGTGGCGATCTTTTTCTGAATTGCTTGATAATATCTTGGGTTAAGTACAAGATCTTCGTATCGATCATTTATGTACCACCCCATAGATAAACTGTTGAATAGACCATTAGAAATAAATCTTCGTAGCGATTATCTCTTCTGGAAACATCTCGGATTAGGTAATAGATCTTCGTATAGACCGTTTACCCACCCAAGGACAACTTGAGTATTGATCATCAAAAATGAATATTCGTAGCGATTATCTCTGAATTAAGTACCAGCACTAGACCTTCGTATAGATCGTATCTGAACTGTTTTGAGTTTTTGAATAGACCAGTAGAAATAAATCTTCGTAACGATTATCCCTTCTGGAAATATCCTGGATGAGGTAATAGATCTTCGTATAGACCGTTTACCCCTCCAAGGACAAATTGAGTATTGATTGTCAGAAATAAGTCTTCGTAGCGATTATTTCTGAATTAAGTATCAGCACTAGACCTTCGTATAGATCGTCTCTGAACTGTTGTGAATTGTTGATAGTATTTTATCTGCATATAACCATCCTGCAAGGAAAAGGTTAGTTTATGCAATATGTATGCATGCATGGCATGGTGCATCTAAGTAAATGTGTTATGCATTTATGGATATGTTATGGTATGATGTAAATGATGTATGTATGTATCATGCAGCCTGAAGCGTCTGGATATCTTTGTATAACAACTACTGGCTAGGGAAAATAAATCCTGATCCGTTGTTGAAGAATATGAGGACCTCGTTCCCGTCTTGTTTGATAGTATGGTATTTATAACCTCCCGTCTTCATTTGTCGTACTTCTATTGAAGGAATAAGTTCCTGAGTATCCCGACTGAGGATAAAAGAGATGGACATAAATTCAAGGGGAGATGTAACTCGAATTATCTATGAAGATATATGTGTTCTTCTGGGGATTTGTAGTTGTCTTGTGGGGATGAACCGGCGAAGTTTCGTTGAATTCCTACCGTCGTTCGTCCTTAGTAAATATTATTACCGTATTTTATGCATTTCTGGTAAACATCAATCATATTCAAAAGCATACATACATTCAAATACAACCAATGGACGTTTTCGTTTATGTAAACAGGGTAAAAGTAAATCTGGATTCAAAGACAAGATTTTATTTATTTTGGAAAGTGACCTATACACAGGTAAGTTTGTACAAGGAGACAGAAATCCTAGTAAGAGGAATTTGTCGTAAAAGTTTTACAAAAACAAAGAAAGACAACTATGTGAGAAATAATCCTATTGAGTTTCAATTCTACTATTGCCATTATCTTCAAGTATCTCATCTTCTGCTGTTGAGACGGAAATGATTGAATTGATCCTTATCTGTTTGAACTTGAGTTAGGTAGTACTGACAATTGGAGTTATATGGGTGATCCAACGAGACATAGTCATACGCTTTAATCCCTAACTTTTTCCTGGATTGCCTTTTCAAGTTTTCAATCCACCGGGATACCCTTTTTTGCCCAAGCCGCCCTTTCAGGTTTTCGACTTGCCGGGTGTATATTTTTTTATATATATATCCCTAATTTTTGCCCGAACCCTTTTGGTTCGCCGGGATGCCCTTATTTTTTCCTAGGCCAGTCAACCTAGCGGGTCTCTTTTTATACGTAGTATTTTTTAACTATGTCTGCGTTTACAGGCTGTGGGAAGTTTTCACCATCCATAGTAGTAAGCATCATGGCGTCTCCTGAAAATACTCTCTTGACTACAAATGGTCCTTCATATGTAGGAGTCCATTTGCCCCTAGGATCACCCTGTGGTAATATGATACGCTTGATTACCAAGTCACCAGCCTGATATACCATTTGCTTAACCTTCTTATTAAAAGCTTTGATCATCCGTTTCTGGTATATCTGCCCGTGACAAACAACCGCCAGCCTTTTCTCATCAATCAGATTTATCTGGTCAAGTCGAGTCTGAATCCACTCGTCTTCATCCAAGCTTGCATCCTTCATGATTCTTAAGGAGGGGATCTGAACTTCAATGGGCAGAACTGCTTCCATACCATAGACTAAAGAGAATGGGGTTGCCCCTGTTGAAGTACGTATTGTAGTATGATAACCATGAAGAGCAAATGGTAACATCTGATGCCAATCTTTGTAAGTAACAGTCATCTTCTGTAGAATCTTCTTGATGTTCTTATTAGCAGCTTCTACTGCCCCATTCATCTTCGGACGATACGAAGAAGAGTTGTGATGTTTAATCTTGAACTGCGTGCAGAGATCAGTAATCATGGTGTTGTTCAGATTAGAGCCATTGTCTGTGATAATCCTTTCAGGGATGCCATACCTACATATGAGATTATTCTTAACGAATCGAGCCACAACATTCTTGGTAACAGATGCAAATGAGGCTGCCTCCACCCACTTTGTAAAGTAATCAATAGCAACCAGGATGAAACGATGCCCATTAGAAGCAGTAGGCTTGATCTCACCAATCATATCAATGCCCCACATATCAAAAGGCCAAGGAGCAGTCAACACATTCAATGGAGCTGGAGGTATATGTACTTTATCAGCATAAATCTGACACTTGTGACATGTTCTGGAATGTTGATAGCAATCAGCTTCCATAGTAGACCAATAGTAACCTGCTCTCAATATCTTTTTTGCCATGGTATGACCACTAGAATGAGTGCCAAAGATCCCATCATGCATGTCTTCCATAATCTCTGCTGCTTCTTTCTTATCCACACAACGAAGCAAAGTTGAATCATGATTGCGCTTATACAAAATTCCATTACTCAGAAGGAACTTAGCAGAAAACCTCCTCAGAAACTTCTTATCTTTGATAGATGCCCCTTCAGGGAACTCCTGAGTTTCAAGATATCTTTTCACTTCATAGAACCAAGGCTTTTCCTCTCCTCCTTCAGTATCAATCTCAT
Source organism: Lathyrus aphaca (assembly GCA_963966055.1). NCBI lineage: Eukaryota > Viridiplantae > Streptophyta > Magnoliopsida > Fabales > Fabaceae > Lathyrus > Lathyrus aphaca. Next base: position 678,497,056 of record OZ014519.1, on the reverse strand, counting down.
TGCAGTATGCAGGCTTCTCAAATCTATCAATAGTGATCTTGGGAGCTTCATCATCCCAACTAATCTCAAACATAGATGCCATGGTGGCTAATGCATCTGCCAACTGATTCTCTCCTCGTGGAATATGTCCAAAAGTAATCTCATCAAAATATGGGATCAAAGACAACACATGCTCTCTATAAGGAATAATATTTTCATGCTTGGTATCCCAATCTCCTTTAATCTGAATAACTACCAGGGCTGAATCCCCATATACGTCCAGGAACTGAATCTTCATCTCGATGGCAACTTTGATACCCATGATACATGCCTCATACTCAGCCATGTTATTGGTACAATAGAAACAAAGTCTTGCAGTAGTCGGGGTATAACAACCTTCTGGGGAAATGATCACAACACCAACACCATTACCAAGCGCATTAGAAGCTCCGTCAAAAACCATAGTCCATCGGGATCCTTGTTCAGGCCCGTCATATTGTCCAGGTTCTTTGGTAATAATCATAATGTCTTCATCAGGGAACTCAAAACTCATTGACTGGTAATCATCCACTGCTTGATGAGCCAAATGATGAGCTACAACACTTCCTTTAATGGCCTTCTGAGTAGTGTATTGTATATCATATTCTGTTAAGATCATTTGCCATCTCGCTATTCGTCCGGAGAGAGCAGGTTTCTCGAATATGTACTTGATTAGATCCATCTTTGAAATCAACAAGGTAGTATGAGTCAACATATATTGTCTCAGTCGGCGAGCAGCCCATGCCAAAGCGCATCAAGTTTTCTTGAGCAGTGAGTATCTTGTTTCACAGTCGATAAAATTTTTGCTAAGGTAATAGATTGCCTGCTCTTTTCGACCAGACTTGTCATGTTGCCCCAACACACACTCATTGAGATGTCTAATACTGTTAAGTACATAATCAAGGGTCTTCCATCAACTGGTGGCATCAAGATTGGAGGTTCTAGAAGATATCTCTTGATTTCATCAAAGGCTGTCTGGCACTCGTCATTCCATTCCATCACCTGATCTTTCTTTAATAACTTGAAGATTGGCTCACAGGTAGCAGTTAGTTGGGAAATAAATCTTGCAATGTAATTCAGTCACCCCAAGAATCCTCTAACTTCCTTCTCAGTACGGGGAGATGGCATCTCTTGTATAGCTTTTACTTTTGCAGGATCCACTTCAATACCTTTCCCACTGACAATGAAACCCAGGAGTTTACCATACCTAACTCCAAAAGTACACTTATTTGGGTTCAATCTGAGCTTGTATTTCTTCAACCTTTCAAACAGCTTATGCAGATGATCAAGGTGTTGTTCTTCATTCTGGGACCTGGCTATCATATCATCTACATATACCTCTATCTCATGATGAATCATATCGTGAAACAAAGCCACCATAGCACGCTGATATGTTGCCCCGATTTTCTTCAAACCAAATCGCATCACTTTATAACAAAAGGTGCCCCACTGTGTAACAAATGTAGTCTTCTCCATATCTTCAGGCGCCATCTTGATTTGATTGTATCCAGAGAAACCATCCATGAAAGAGAATACCTTATGCTGAGCAGTGTTGTCTACCAGAACATCAATATGAGGAAGTGGAAAGTCATCTTTAGGGCTAGCCTTATTCAAATCTCTGTAATCCACACACATGCGTACCTTACCATCCTTCTTAGGTACTGGTACCACGTTTTCAACCCATTGAGGATAAGAAGTTACAGCTAAGAACCCTGCATCAAACTGTTTCATCACCTCTACTTTAATCTTTTCTGACATTTCAGGATGCATGCGACGAACCTTCTGCTTCTTTGGACGACAGTCTTCTTTTACTGGTAAACGGTGAACCACAATGTCTGTATCCAACCCTGGCATATCTTCATAGGACCAAGCAAAGATCTCCACATAATCACGTAACATCTGAATTAATTTTCTCTTAACACCATCTTCTAGTTCAACCCCTATCTTGACCTCTTTCCTGTTTTCTTCAGTTCCCAGATTCACAACTTCGATTGGCTCTTCATGTGGCTGTATAGCTTTCTCTTCTTGTTGTAATAACCTAGCAAGCTCTACAGGTACTTCACAATCTTCCTCCTTTCCATCTTCAGCTTGATAGATCGGATTCTCGAAATTATAATGGGCAATATTATAACTATTATCAACAGGATCCAGAGTGGATGGGGATCTGCATTTAGTGATGTGGGTGTGTGTAAGAACACATAGCTGATAAAACAAAAATAAAATAAAGAAAGACAAGGAGCACAATATTTACGAAAACGAAACGTCCATTGATTTTCATTGAATGAAGTATGCAAATGAAATGACATCCCGAAACAAGCATACCATTGTGCCCCGGGCAAGACACAAGGCTTAAAAGTTTAATTGTTCGAAATTACAAACTTAAAATAAAAACACAGTAATAGTATTTACTCCTGACTAAAGGAGATAGGAATAACGTCTTCGGTCTTCCAATTGTTGAGCCCATCACCCATGGTAGGAAAGATCCAATCATCCAGGTTGTAGTCTTCACTATAGTCACCCACAACATTAATTTGATCTCTCATGACCCCTTGATTGGTGATGCGAACAGTACGAGCACGACGAACAACCTTATGAGATTCTGCAGTGAAACCCAAACCAAACTTGTCAGACTTGTAAGGTATGTCAGGAAGCTGACCCCAAATAGTACTGTCGCTCCCGGGATTTTCATCCTAGTACAAACGCGAAAGTGGCGCGGAAAAGGTTAGAGTCGCCAGCCAGACATTTTTATCCCGAATGAATGGGAAAGGTAATGTTGCACAAACCTGAGGAAGAAGGAAAGGACGAGGTCCTGCGAACCAAAGATCTGAGTTCGGGAGTCGGTTACGACCTGGGAAGGTATTAGCACCCCAGATCGTCCGCCGTACCCGACGGGATCCACGCTTGCTTGTTTGTTTCAAAGGGTGAGAAGAATAATTGCTGCTGAATAAAACCGCTAACTGGAATGGAATGAGAAATGAGAAAAGAAACTGGAATAGAAAGAATGAAAATAAAAGGGGAAACGTAGGGAAAATAAAGAATGTGCTCGAACGGGCCCTACCCCGCTGCCTACGTACCTCATCGGGATAATGAGGATCAGAGTCGACGTAGTTCGCCTAACCTAGGCGGGAACTATTTGTTTGTGTTTTTTACAGCTGGAACTGCGTATGTCTATGCTCAGGTGTTGCAGGCTCGTCTGGTACGAGTGCATCTACCGTCTTGCATGTGTGACAAGTCGCCGCAAGTTCGCGTTGTGAGTGAATGAGATGAGAAGAGAAGTTCCCGCAGGATAGTCGCTTATTGTTTGTTTTTTTGTCTTTTATGAGTTTTGTATGAATTTGGCACAAGGAAGTGAATTCAAACTCTTTTCCATGGAATGTACACTTGACTCTACATTCCAAGATGGAATAATAGAACAAGCATACCCAGCAAGGAGAATTTATCCAAGACTGGTTTCCTAGGATTAGGGTTTAAGTTCATTGGCTTGTTGAACTTTATTAAGTGTTTTTGTGGCTTTTGTGAAGAAGTGTCTTTTAAGTTTTCTTTGTGAACAACTCCTTGATGAGACTTGTGCATCATGATAAACGATCTTACACCACTCCAAGATGGAATGAATGCAAGTGCTTCATGGAATAAGGCTATACACAAGGAATCCTTTCATTTATTTGTTAAGTGTTTTTGGATTTTTGTTTGAAGATGAGAAGAGAATGACTCAAGTTGATAAAAGGAAAAATCTAAGGGGACTAAGACTCAATCCTAATTTTGTTTATTTACAAGAGGTCCTAATGGTTAGTGAGGCTTTCTAATCCTAATGATAAACTAGAAACTACTAGAATTCAACTTACTTCTTAATGAAGTTAAGTTGATTCTAAGAACAAATGGGGGAAGCCTATACAAGTTATAAGATCAAAATAAAGCAAAACAATGAAATTAAACATAAGAAATAAAATTCTACAAATGCATTAAAGGTATGAACTAAAAGAAAGTCTATTTTTATTTATTCTACTTCTAAATGGAAAGGGAACTTTAAGCTTAAGTTCTAAACTAAGTTAAGCCTAATATTCATTCTAAAAAAATCAAATTTTACTAACCTAAACCTGTATTAAATTCTAAGACTAAATCTAATCTAGGCTATTATTTTTTATTGAACATTATTTATATGACTTACACTAATGGGAATTATGCATAACTAGGCCTAAGAACTAATATCCTAAAAAATATTAAAACTTCTAGAAAAATTATGAAAATTAAACTATAAGGTCCTAACACTATCTATAAAATTGTACTAAGAAGGATTCTAAAAATTTCTATTTTTTCTATGCCTAAAAATTAATTGTTTCCAGCTAAGAATTAACCACTAATTCCTAAGGATTACTCCACTAAAACCTAAGATAAGAGATCCTAAAAAAATCCATAAAAAATATCCTAAACACTATTATGAGTCCTCTAATTACAGAAAAAAGAGTGGGTCAAAAATATTGCTGGAAGTCATAAAAATAAAATGAACAATAACAAGTGTAGTTAAAGAAATTTCATAAAATGCTAATTAAGAGAAAAATTCAGAATTAATTCAAAAATAAACAAATTTCAGAAAAATAAGATTGTCACCAATTTCTAAGATTAATTATTAAGCTACTGGAATTTTTGGGGAGTTTTCTAATGATTTTTACTATTTTATTGGATTTAATTTGAAACTAAAATTAAAAATCTAAAGAAATAATACAGGGGGTGACTTTAGTAATATTTTAAGCTCTTTTTTCTCTACTGGGCCTAAAACAGGGTGCAAATAGCAGAGTAGCTAAGCCCACACGTTGGATTATGAGGGAGGTACAGAAAGCATCTTTTACTAGTTATTTCTTAAAATGAGCTCAGAATGGTGGTGCGAGCAGCAATGGGCAAGGCCCATACGCAGGATCTAGGGAGAGGGGTGCATTCAGTATTCTTTTGCAACTGTTTTCTCAATGGGCTTAAGATGGGAAGTGTAAATAGCAAAACTATCCTTTTATCTTATCTTGATAAAATCTTTAATGGTGGATTTTGGGATTAACTGCAAATTAACAAAAATCTTAATCAATAATATTCTTTCCAATTATCATAAAATCTTAACTTATAAAAAATTAAATAATTCTTAATCTTATACTATTTTTTTCTAATTCTATAAAATCTTATATTATTGAAATTAAACATAACTTAATAATATTCTAATATTACATAATCTTTCATTATTGAAATTAAACAAACTTAATAATATTCTAATATTACAATCTTATAAGCTGAAAACCCAATCTTGGAGAAACCCTAGTTCTCCTTCCCCTTTCGCGCCGCCCTCACCGTCACCTTCACTCTTCTTCTCTAATCGCCACCGCCATCATCGCCTCACACCTCCAACCATTGAAACTCAAACGAACATAAATCCTATCCCTCAATCTGAATTCAAATCCCTTAAATTCCCTTTCTAACCTAGCTTCTTCTTCTTCAAAATCTAAAACCCCAAACTTGCTAAAGCAAAAATACGTCACAATAATCATCACACCAGAGACCACTAACATCAAGGCTATGTTCATAACGTACTCAATTCGTACCTGTAAACAGAATTCGAAGAAGGTGACGATTTACAGAGCTCGTATTTCGTGAGGGAAAGGACGTGTCGTGACCTCGATTGAAGAACGGAGAAAGAATCAAAGCCGGATGCGCCGTGGGGCTAAATCTCAGATACGAATTCTTGCTCGATCTTCTTCTCGATTATTATTATCCTTTTTCTGTGTTCCTCTTCCTGATTTGTTGTATATGATAAGAACTTTGATACAGACTGAAACTGAATTGATGTTGATTTTGCAGAGACAATTGAAGATGTTCTTGAAAGGAAGTCACTGATTCAATGGAGGATATGTGAAGACGCTGCAGAATTGAGCTTAACCTGCGGATTTGTTTCCGAGTTCATGATGAAGAAGTAGATGATTGAAGAATTTGTGAGGTAGGCCAAAGGAGAAGAAGAAGTAGAAGAAACTGTGTTCAGTCTTTTATAGAAATGGGAATCCAAACTCTTGTGAAGAATCCAGAAGAAACTTCCAGAAGCAATCAGTTATAGGTTTGTTATTTTTCAGTTAGAATTCTGTTATATTTTGTTATTTTCGGTTAGGATTTGATTATGAGCTGTAACTGCTTTTGATTTTTTGTTTTGATTTATAATCCTATGCCTCTCATCTTTCATACTCACTTAATCCTGGTTCTGTTTTTCCCTCATAAACTGCAGATACAAAGCTGAGATTTGAGGAACAAATTCAGATAATGAAAATCTCATGAAAATTGATGTAGAGGCCGAAACACCAGAAACGCTTGTGCTAGCACTGGGAAGTCCTCTTGGAACTTCAGGTTCAAACTCAACAGGTAACCAAAGAAAGCCATGAAACCGATCACAAGTAACATGAGCAACATGTCTAACATTGTAAGGCCACCCAATTTCAATCGAAGACGCAATATCAGAACCGATAGTGCTACAACCCATCCAAGATTTTCTAAAAAAAAATAGCAATCAAAAGAGTCACAATAGAAAGCTAATCATTTTCTCTATCTTCTTCCTGATTCTGTTTTTTTTTTTTGACCCAATTGTTGTTGGTGTTGAACATCGCAGGTCCTCATGATGATGATGTTCACAGGAGATGGAATAAACTTGTTGTGATGCGTTTCAGATTGCAAAAGGGCGGTCATCATTAGAATTGTTGAACCAGCTTGATGGTTTTAGTAGTGATGGCTGGATTAAGGTGATAGCAGCAACCAATCGTGCAAACATTCTTGATCCTGCTCTCCTGCATTCTGGTAGATTGGACCGTGAAATTGAGTTTTCACATCCAACTGAAGAAGCAAGATCTCGAATCCATTCAAGGAAGATAAACGTTCACCCTGATGTAAACTTTGAAGAGCTAGCTCGGTCCACAGATGATTTCAATGGAACACAACTGAAGGTTGTCTATGTTGAGGCTAGCATTCTTTCTTCTAAATGAATTTTTATTTTGCGATTTCAAGCTACCGTTTATGAAGCATCGATTGATGTTTGCATTATGTAACTGTTAGAAATCATTGAAACTTATTTTGCAGGCTTTGATGAAATTTGGTGATGAAAGTTATTGAAAATCCGATTCTTGGACCTGTGATGACGAAGATCTCCAGAGCGATGGATATTAATGAAAGCCTTTGCGATTTTCTCTACACTTCCTTCTTCTGTAACTATTTATTTGTTGTTGAATGTTCTTGGCTTCTTGCAAGATTTTTTTGTTGAAGGCTTAATAAACATGACAGGTTGAAGAAGCTGAAATGAAGACTGACAAAGGAAGGATGGATGAAGGTGCTGAATTGGCCAGCCTTTGATTCTTTAATGTGTGATCATGTGGTGTCGTTGGCGGTTCCAGTCCATAGCAGTAGACAACATTCAAGTTGTAATGAATCCATAACAGCTAGCAAACCAAAGCTCTCAAAATAAAACTAACAGCCAGTTCAGCCTCCATTGATCCATAATGTTTTAAGTTCAACGCGATCAGATTTTGTAAAGCTTCGGGGGGGAACCCAAATAGATATGCATGCTGTTGTACTTGATCTTCCTGCTAAGCTTTGTATTTCTCAATCTGTTAAATGATCAGCAGTTCACAAAGATAAACCTTGTTGTCAGCAGGCTTATTTAGCATTGAAAGACCAAGAGCATAGCTTATTATTATTTGGAGTCTTTTGCTCTTTGGGATAACAATATAATATATAATCATTCCCCTTTTTTTTTATACTTTGAGGAGCTTTTCTGTAATAGTATTTTTGCTTTCTTAATACATAAACTCCAAAAATGACAATACCATATTGTGTTAATGGGCATTAAATGGGCCAACAAAAAAAACAAACTTTAAAAGTATGCTTAGAAGTTGGTCATGGGATGGGTAAAACATGGAATTCAAAAGAATGTTAACCGGAAATAAGAGATGTTATAAATGGATTTTATTAGACACGGACTTGGATTTAGTATGACTAAATGGAAATTAATTTAATGATTTGGATACTATGATGAAAACAAAAGAAAATGACTTCCTATTATTTTGGTATAAATTTGTGATGGTTATAAAGCGAAATTTACCAATGAATTTAAATGGTGCAAAATGAACAAGGAGAATACATGAGTTTGACATGGGTTATGAAAATTGAGAGATGGTTCAAATCAAATCACGGGAAAAAGATAAATGGAAAACTGAAAATGAATTGATGGAAACGTAAAAGATAATGGGAATTGAAGAAATGAAAGAGGACTAGGATAATCGGGAATGGCTTATGACAATGAGAATGAATGGATATGGAATCTCAATTTTGGCCCAAAGCTTATTTTGAATTCTTTCCAAAAACACAACCACTTCCGAGCCACTGAATAATTTTCCAGATTAGTCACACCTCTTTGAATCGTCTGAACCATGCCATGACCATTCTAATCCAGATGAAATCACTGATAAACTGAAGGTTCAAACCAGACCTCACACGAAACACTGTTTGATAAACGGATGAATCTCGGCACACGACAACATGATCTCTGAATATGCACTGTCTAAGAGATGGTCCAGTGGTCCAAAATAATCTTGCAGTTGTGGTGATCTTTTGATAGTTTGACCAAGATCAGGTCAAACTCCCATCTGAATCGAAACTCAATTGAACAACTGCACTTGAAGTAAAATCAACATCAGTAAATTCTCCACCACTTCAAACTCTGACAGATACTGATAAGGTACTAAACCCTAATCCAGTACAACCTTAATCACATGCCCAATGAAACAATGAAATGCACTAGTATGCTGTTAATGACTGAATGAGAAATGCCGATGAATGCAAAATGATGAGCCCATAGAGGGAATAAATATGAGGGCAAATTTTGAGGTATTACAGCTGCCCCTATTCAATCATCTGCAGACCTGAACGGATAATTGCAACAGCTTTTTTAGACGTTCAAGGTATGGAGTGATTGAATACTCAAATAAAACCTGAAAATTTGCACACTGAGGGTAATGGAAATGCCATCTGCCCATTTATTTATTTATGTCTTTTTTTTTTGATTTTGACCTCTGAATAGGTAGCGGAACATAAGACCAGGTGAAAATATGCTAGGAAGAATGCCATCCTCGAACGACAACTCACAAGGGATCCTCGAATCCAATACTAAAACCATCCTGGAATAGAAACACGATAGTATATCGGCCGCAGGCGATAACCATCAACAACAAAGACTGACCTCGGACAGACCTTGCAAATGAGACAAACTGACCTCAGTCAATAAGCTCAAAAAGTGAACTACTATCCTCGAATAATAGCCACACAAAACAAAAACAAGACCAACCGCAGAAGGACTTGAAGAAAAAGAATGCCATCCTCGAATGACAATCCAAAAGATCCTCGGATCTAACACAAAACCATCCTCGAATGGAGACGCAAAGGTATACCAGCCTCGACTGATAACCCAAACACAAAGCTGACCTCAGACAGACTTTGCAAAAGAGACAAACTGACCTCGATCAATAAGCTCGAAAAGTGAACTACTATCCTCGAATAATAGCCATAAACAAGACCAACCGCAGAAGGACTTGAAGAAAAGAAATGCCATCCTCGAATGACAAATCAAAAGATCCTCGGATCTAACACGAAACCATCCTCGAATGGAGACGCAAAGGTATACCGGCCGCAGGCGGTAACCAAACACAAAGCTGACCTCAGACAGACTTTGCAAAAGAGACAAACTGACCTCGATCAATAAGCTCAAAAAGTGAACTACTATCCTCGAATAATAGCCACAAACAAGACCAACCGCAGAAGGACTTGAAGAAAAGAAATGCCATCCTCGAATGACAAATCAAAAGATCCTAGGATCTAACACGAAACCATCCTCTAATGGAGACGCAAAGGTATACCGGCCGCAGGCGGTAACCAAACACAAAGCTGACCTCAGACAGACTTTGCAAAAGAGACAAACTGACCTCGATCAATAAGCTCAAAAAGTGAACTACTATCCTCGAATAATAGCCACAAACAAGACCAACCGCAGAAGGACTTGAAGAAAAGAAATGCCATCCTCAAATGACAAATCAAAAGATCCTCGGATCTAACACGAAACCATCCTCGAATGGAGACGCGAAGGTATACCAGCCTCGACTGATAACCAAACACAAAGCTGACCTCAGACAAACTTTGCAAAAGAGACAAACTGACCTCGATCAATAAGCTCGAAAAGTGAACTACTATCCTCGAATAATAGCCACAAACAAGACCAACCGCAGAAGGACTTGAAGAAAAGAAATGCCATCCTCGAATGACAAATCAAAAGATCCTCGGATCTAACACGAAACCATCCTCGAATGGAGACGCAAAGGTATACCGGCCGCAGGCGGTAACCCGAAACAAAGAAAATAGGGCAAGATGGAGCGGGATCGTTGTACATAAACGAGAGCCCAAGCAAACAGGACCGTTATACAAAACGAGAAACTGCGACGCGACTGTTGTACCAAACAAGACGCAGAATAAGTGACAAACATTGACTTGAAAAGACAAGGATGTTTGAGAAGTGATGTTGGTATCCTCTGTGCGGAGTACTTCAGGTTGTAAAGATATTATAAGTCGTACGTAATATACCTCAAAACTGGCCCATGCTGGCATGCATATGTTTGAATTTATGGCGTAATGCTCCATGATGATGGAAATGCTACGCTTTAGAGGATGCAAATGTAATGATGATTACTGGATGCAAATGCAAATGCAAAGGGGTCTCCTAATAAGGAGATAGCAGGTATCCCAGATAACTTGGCTGGGAAGAAACGATGATCACTGCATTGATCTGGTTCATCCTGGTGAGGAGGAAACAAATCTGCGGGGAAAGCTGTTAATAATTCACTGGCTCTGAATAGCCGCCACTGCCAAAAATAAATTGGACTTTGAGATTGGAGCGCCAAGACCCTGCTGGAGGTGGACCCTTCTTGAACTCTGGTGGGGAAGTGAGGACCTCCTGGGAACCAAAGGCATGACACTGCTGAGGAAGCAACTGCTGGGGAGGCAAAACACTCCTTATACTGCTGAGAATTGCCCCTGTCTGAAGGGAAACTTATACTTGGGGATGACACCCACATTCTGCTACTTTGCTGGGAGAAATTTCAACTTGCACATGGCTGGGGATGATTGAAAACACCCTAGGAGACACTTGTTTCTGTTCAAACAAAAGGGGATGCCCATCCTGGATAATAATCTTTAGCTCTATTAGCAACACCAGTACCTGTACCTACATGAACACAATCGATAGTACCTGCAACATAGAGAATTAGTTTGGGACCTGCCTGCCCCAGGCTCATAGCATGAATCATTGTGTAGGTACCTCTACACCCTTTCAGAGTTGTATTAAATGTCTCCATTCTCCTGCACGAGTTAGAAAGCATTCAAATGTTTATAACACAATGCAAGTTACCATTTGCTAGACGTTTTCACAATCAATCAATGCAAGATGAAAAAAGTAAAAAACAAAGAAGTAAAATAGTCAATTGACTGGAGCTGAATTCTTATTGATTTGGAAAGGGGGCCCTGAATAGGCAATACAAAGGAAGCAGTTCCCTGGAATGAGGGAACAACTGAAAAGAAAAACAAACTATCCTATTGGCAATGTGGGAAGTGAAACTCATCAAGTCTCAACCCAGTTATGACCCGTATGTCTTCAAGACGCTCCGCTCGCTCTGCCTCTTGAGAAAAATTAAGTGAACTGATCTTCAACCCTTAGGATAGCCTCAACTGTAGGTAGGTCATGGATCTCGCAGATCGCAGTCGTTCGTGTTAATCCCTCTTTTGCGTGGATCGCCTTTTCAGGTTTTCAATCCACCGGGATACCCTTTTTTGCCTGAGTTGTCCGATGTGGCTTTTCAACTCAGCGGGTGTACATTTTTTTCAAGATTTCCCTAACTTTTTCCCGAGCCTTTTATTCTGTTTTTTTGGCTCGCCGGGATGCCCATTTTTTCCTGGATTATTATTCTGTTTTTATCCAGCGGGTCCTTTTTACACGAAGTATTTTCTTACTGCATCTGCGTTGACAGGGGATGGAAAGTCTTCTCCGTCCATGGTTGTTAGCATTAAAGCTCTGCCTGAGAAAACATTTTTAACCACGAACGGTCCTTCATAGTTGGGTGTCCACTTGCCCCTGTGATCGTTGAGAGGAGGAAGAATCCTTTTCAGCACTAAATCTCCTGGCATGTACCTCTGTGGTCGCACCTTCTTGTCAAAAGCCTGCTTCATTCGTCGCTGATACAACTGTCCATGGCATACAGCTGCTAGACGCTTCTCTTCAATGAGGCTCAATTGATTATACCTGGATCGGAGCCACTCAGCTTCATCCAGCTTGATGTCCATCATCAACCTCAAGGAGGGGATTTCCACTTCGATTGGTAAGACTGCCTTCATACCATATACTAATGAGAATGGAGTTGCCCCAGTTGAGGTGCGTACTGATGTCCTGTACCCATGCAACACGAATGGTAACATCTCGTGCCAGTCTTTGTACGTCACAACCATCTTCTGCACAATCTTCTTGATGTTTTTATTAGCCGCCTCGACGGCGCCATTCATCTTCGGACGATATGGAGAAGAGTTGTGGTGTTATATTTTGAAGTCTTGACACAAGTCAGCCATCATCTTGTTGTTGAGGTTAGAACCATTATCAGTAATGATCCTTTCAGGAACTCCGTATCGGCAGATGATGTCCCGCTTAATAAATCGGGCGACCACTTGTTTAGTGACATTGGTGTAGGATGCCGCTTCAACCCACTTCGTGAAATAATCAATAGAGACTAGGATGAAGCGATGACCATTAGAAGCTGTTGGCTCAATCTTTCCAATCATATCGATGCCCCACATAGCGAACGACCATGGTGAAGACATGACACTCAACGGATTCGGAGGCACATGGACCTTGTCGGCATAAATTTGACACTTATGGCATTTACGGGAGTATTTACAACAATCAGATTCCATGGTAATCCAATAGTATCCCGATCTCAATAATTTCTTGGCCATGGCATGTCCTCCAGCATGGGTACCAAAAGAGCCTTCGTGAACCTCCTGCATTAACAGGTCTGCCTCGTGTCTGTCCACACATCTGAGCAGCACCATGTCAAAGTTCCGTTTATACAACACACCATCCTGATTCAAGAAGAAACCTCATGCTAGTCTTCTAAGGGTTTTCTTATCCTTACTAGATGCCCCAGCCGGGTATTCTTGATCCTTCAGGAATTGCTTGATGTCGTGGTACCAAGGCTTGTTATCTTCACCATCACCAACTGCAAAGACATAAGCAGGTCTTTCAAGCCGGGAAATCGAAATTCGAGGCACGAAATTCTCTCGACAAACTTTAATCATGGACGACAAAGTTGCGAGAGCATCGGCGAACTGGTTTTCGTCTCTAGGAACATAGCTCAGCTTGACCTTGGTAAAGAAAGTTAACAACCTCCTGACATAATCCCTGTAAGGAATCAAACGAGCTTGATGAACCAGCCATTTGCCATTGACTTGATTTACCACCAAAGCAGAATCTCCGAAGATCTCAAGGTTCTTGACTCGCAAGTCTATTGCCTCTTCGATCCCCATGATACACGCTTCATACTCTGCCTCATTGTTAGTGCACTCGAAGGTCAACCGAGCGGCGAGAGGTGTGTGGACTCCTTCTGGTGAGATAATAACAACACCTACTCCATTCCCATTCATGTTTACAGCTCCGTCAAACATCAACTTCCATCTGGATTCAGGGTCGGGCCCCTCCTCCGGAAGTGGTTCTTCGTGGTCTTTCAACTTGAGGAACATGATGTCCTCATCCGGAAACTCAAACCTCATGGGTTGATAATCATCGATCGGTTGTTGGGCCAAATATTCTGACAACACACTCCCCTTGATTGCCTTTTGTGAAGTGTATTGTATGTCATACTCCGTGAGTATCATCTGCCAACGGGCCACTCTTCCTGTCAAAGCCGGCTTCTCAAAGATGTATTTCACAGGATCCATCTTGGAAATTAGGAGAGTAGTGTGAGTCAGCATGTACTGTCTTAGTCGGCGAGCAGCCCATTCCAAAGCGCAGCAAGTTTTCTCGAGTAGTGAGTATCACGTCTCACAATCGGTAAACTTTTTGCTAAGGTAATAAATGGCATGCTCTTTTCGACCAGACTCGTCCTGCTGACCCAGCACACATCCCATCGATCCTTCAAGCACAGTAAGATACATTATCAGAGGTCTCCCTGGCACTGGAGGCATAAGAATTGGCGGTTCTAACAAGTATTCTTTGATTCGATCGAAGGCTTGCTGGCAGTCTTCATTCCATTTAATGGCCTGGTTCTTCCTCAGAAGCTTAAAGATGGGCTCGCACGTGGCCGTCAGGTGAGAAATAAACCGTGCAATGTAGTTTAGTCTCCCCAAGAAACCACGCACTTGCTTTTCAGTCTTCGGCTCAGGCATTTCTTGGATGGCTTTCACCTTGGCCGGATCAACCTCGATTCCTCGTTCACTAACAATGAAGCCGAGCAACTTGCCAGAACGAACCCCGAAAGTACACTTATTCGGATTTAACCTCAGTCTGAACCTCCGAAGCCTGTCAAACAATTTTGCTAGGTTAACCAAGTGCTCTTCCTCCGTTTGGGACTTCGCTATCATGTCATCAACATAAACCTCAATTTCATGATGGATCATGTCGTGAAACAACGTCACCATTGCCCGTTGATAGGTAGCTCCTGCATTCTTCAAACCAAATGGCATGACCTTGTAACAAAAGGTGCCCCAAGGAGTGATGAAAGTTGTCTTTTCCATGTCCTCAGGAGCCATCTTGATCTGATTGTAGCCTGAGAATCCGTCCATGAAGGAAAACACGGAAAACTGAGCAGTATTATCGACAAGTACATCTATGTGAGGTAGAGGGAAATCATCTTTGGGGCTGGCCCTATTCAAATCCCTGTAATCCACACACATCCTGACTTTGCCATCTTTCTTGGGAACTGGCACAATGTTAGCGACCCACGGAGGATAACTGGTCACGGCCAAGAAGCCAGCATCAAACTGCTTTTGCACTTCTTCTTTTATTTTAATTGCCATGTCTAGACGCGTGCGCCTCAACTTCTGCTTTACCGGAGGACAATCTGCTCTGAGAGGTAGCTTGTGCACCACGATGTCAGTGTCTAAACCCGGCATATCTTGGTAGGACCATGCGAAGACGTCGACATATTCTCGAAGCATAGCAATCAAGCGAGTCTTGACGGACTCTTCTAAGGCAGCTCCGATCTTGACCTCTTTCTTGTCTTCTTCGGTACCCAGGTTTATTACTTCAACATCTTCCTCGTGCGGCTGAATCATCTTCTCCTCTTGTTTAAGCAGTCTGGCCAATTCTTCAGGTAAATCGCAATCCTCTTCACCTTCCTCATCGGCTTGATAAATTGGATTGTCGAAATCATACTTAGCCATAACAGGGTCGTCATTGATAAGATCTGGTGACGAGCACCTGCATGAATGATGATTCATGCAAGGCTTTAGCAAAAACTTGATAAAATGAGAAACATTGCCATTTTTTTAAAACTTTTCTTTCTTTTTGAAAAACAAAAGTAAAAAAAAAAAAAAAAAAAAAAAAAAAAAAAAAACGAAAGACAGAGAACAACATGAATGAATGTGAAACGTCAATTTTATTTATGATTGTGTTAATGAACAAATGAACCCTTACAAAGAGCCACTATGCCCCGGGCAAGACATAGTGCTTTAATACAGGAAAACAGAAACAAAAATATTACTCTTCAAAAGAAGTGACTGAGATGAGCCTTTCTGACGTCCAGTTGCTAAGCTGAGTTCCTGGAGCGGCAGGCCTAATCCATTCATCTAAGTCACAGTCACTATCCACAGCTTCATCCTGCACTGCGCTGATGTTTCCGTAGTCTACCACTCCCGCACTTGTGAAAGTGACCGGGCTCTGACAACCTTTTGCACTTGGTTCAGACGAAGATCTTCCAGGGTGATAGCCAATCCCGAACATGTCTTTCTTCTCTGGCACTTCGACTGGACTTCCCCAGCCTTCTCGCACTCCAGATTCTACTAGTTCAAGCGCTTGTTTATAGGAGGCTATGGAAACCCCCTTCTTCGGTATTTCAGGAGAAGTTGCCACCGCGGATGCTTGCTCAGACTTCAAGGGCTCAAAAGCCTGACATGGGGTCTCGACTATTTCGCCATCCATCTCCACATATTTGAATAAGGCTAGATGACTGACGAAGATATCTTCTTCCCCACTGACCGTCACAACTTGACCCTCCCAGACGAACTTTAATTTCTGATGAAGTGTAGATGAAACCGCTCCTGCCGAATGTATCCAGGGTCTTCCAAGTAAACAACTATATGCTGGCTGGATATCCATCACGTAAAACGTGGTATTGAAGATTTGTGGACCTACCTTGATGGGTAATTCCACCTCTCCAAATACCGATCTCCTTGACCCGTCAAATGCTCGAACCACTAGGTCACTGGGCTTTAGCACCACTCCATCATAGTCCAGCTTCATCAATGCTTTTTTAGGCAAGACGTTCAGAGATGATCCAGTATCTACCAGCACGTGGGAGAGTACTGCACCCTTACACTCTAGAGAGATATGCAATGCCCGATTATGAGCACGCCCATCAGAAGTTAAGTCCAAGTCCGTGAAACCCAATCCATGACTGGCGTTGACGCTGGACACCACCGCTTCTAGCTGATTTACAGAAATATCCTGAGGTACGTATGCTTTGTTCAGAATATTTAAGAGGGCCTTCCTGTGAGAGTCCGAACACATGAGTAATGACAAGATGGAGATCTTCGACGGCGTCTGTTGCAGATGGTCTACGATCTTGTAGTCACTCTTCTTGATGATCCTCAGGAATTCTTCAGCTTCTTTATCAAATGTGAGATCTGGGTCAGTTGAGGGAGTTGGATCATTGACAACTACCGGTTGCTTCCCTCTGGCTCTAGCTTGGGCTTCGGCATTATCTCTGGGTGGTATCACATTGTTTCTCAGTGCTTCCGGCGCAAACAATCTTCCACTTCGAGTAAAACCCCCTACTCCAACATTCTCTACTTGAGCTGGGGTTATACTAGTCGTGGCCAACTCTTGCCTCTGGCCGTTGCAATACACTTCGCCACCATAATTCCAAGGAACAGCTCTGTCACTTTGGTACATTATGGGTCCAGCAGTGGTAATGGTTACTGGTGCCGCTCTAGCTCGTGAAGGAACTTGAGATGGATCATAAAAGATAGTTACTGTGGAGACTTCACTTTCTTTCACAATCTTGTCAAACTGCAGCACTCCTTCGTCAATCACGCCTTGGATTCCGACCTTCAACCGTTTACAACTGTTGGTAGCTTCAGTACATTCTGAACAATCCTCATCACATCCAGGGAAGATACCTTTCTTCAACAAGCAAACCTTGATAGCAACCAATGAAGTCTGCAAGTCATCAACATCATCCACCAAATTCAAATTCTCCCCTTCATCAATCGCACCAACCGTGCCCCTGTGAGGAGGCATGGGATTTTCCAGCACATTAGGAGAGGGAGCAAAATTGATCGCCTTAGAATCCAACAAGTCTTGAACAACATGCTTCAATGCTTTACAATTCTCAGTACTATGGCCGGGAGCTCCGGAATGAAACTCGCATCTAGCATTTAAGTCATATCCTTCAGGAATTTGGCCTGGCTTCGGAGGTTGCAAGGTCCGGAGCTGAATCATTTGAAGTTGTAGGAGATTCTTCAAAAGTTTTGAGTAAGACATCGGTGGAGCTTCAAAATGTCTATCCTTCGGCTTCTGAGGGTAGTACGGACGAGGGGCTCGCGGCTGATACCCTTGTGAGCGCTGCGGCTGTGGAGGCTGGACCTGTTGTTGAACGGGCGGAGTTGAAATAGTGACAGGGGCCACTTGCTGATAATATCCTCGGTGAATCATTCCCCTCTGTGCATATATTGCACCTGTTTCTCCTTCCCTCCTTTTCACAAAGGGTTTCTTGATACCAGACGCCGAAGCGCCTCCATTTTGAATTTTCCCCTGCTTGAGCCAGCTTTCAATTCTTTCTCCAGTCAAGATAATGTCCGAGAAACCACTTGAGGAACAACCAGTCAATCTTTCCATGAAATGCCCTGGGAGGGTATTCAGGAAAAGGTCGACCATCTCTCTCTCCAATAAAGGTGGTTGCACTCGGGCGGCCACCTCACGCCACCTTTGTGCATAATCTTTGAAGCTCTCCGAGCTCCTCTGCGTCAAGCTCTGAAGCTGAGTGCGGATGGGTGCCATGTCTATGTTGTATTGATATTGTCTGAGGAAGGCCTCTCCCAAATCCTTCCAGCTTCTAATAGAGCTCCTTTCCAGCTTCATGTACCACTCCAAGGATCCTCCGGAGAGGCTATCCTGGAAATAGTACATCCATAGTTTCTCGTCTCGCGTGTGGGCCGCAATCTTCCTGTAGAAGGCCTGTAGGTGAGTTTTCGGGCAGGAGCTGCCGTTGTATTTATCAAATGCTGGTGGTCTGAACTTGTGTGGAATGACCACCCCGGGTACTAAACCCATGTCTGACACGTCAATTCCCAAAGTGTCTTTGCACTCAAGGGCCTTGACCTTCTCCGCAAGCACCAAGAAGTCATTAAGATTTCCATCACCGCCGAAACCCATATCGTTATTGAAGTACTGGAATTGGTCTTCCTGCCTGTCGTGCACAGGAACATACGTAGCCATAGCTGGATCTGGAACATGAGGTCCACCTGAGCCGTTGTTAGTGTTGGGAGGACCCCCTAGTCCGCCGGAAGTGGTTGCCTGAGCATTAGTATTAGGAGGAGTTAACCCTTGAATTGCATTTCTCAGCTCCTGCTGCCCCTGGGCCATCCCTTGCATCAGGGTCATAAATTCTGCCATCTTGGTACGGACTTTATTGAGCTCTGTCTGCATGGCGTCCATTGCTGTTCTTTGATTGCTGCGGGTCGCGTACCGATGAGGGATATCTTGTCGAAGGTACCGGGTCTTGGCGGCCCTCGCAATCTTTGCCTGTTGAACACAGATAAATTAAACATCCCGAAGGAAACCTGCAAAGACAAAATCAAAATGCAAATGATGCGTATGCAATGCAGTGTGTTCCTTTTATTCCCGAGTCTTTTCCTATTTCTGGTCCTGGCATTAAGAAGATAAGAATTGGGAAGAAGACCCAAGTAATATTCAAGCATAATGATGGCCGTGGAGAGTTGGTGCTCATTATTCCGTGTCGGTGCAAATAACGAACAAGAAATCCAGAACAAATCAATCATATAAACTGGAGTTTGAAAATACAAAGTCCCCGAAGGGTGCCAATCACAATAACAACAAAAGTACATCACATATACGGAATCCCACAACAAGCCTGTGGGTAATCCGAGTACAATAACATGAAATTAAACTCTAGGGAACTCTATATCTTTCAATCTCCAGCTAAGGCATTTGACGCTCTGGAACAACTGAACCACATCTGGATGACCGGGTTCCTGGATGAGCTTCTGAATGAGGAGGTCTCTCGTATCAGAAGAAGTGTGTAACTCCTCGATCTGCTGTAAGAATGCTGCATCATTCTCCTTGCTTTGACTCGACTCGGCCTTCGACCTTTTCACATCAGCTTTCAACTTCAAGTCTTCAATTTCCTTTTGAGCTTCCTTCAGTGCCTGCTGGCTTTCTGCTACGCGTTAAAGACGATCCTTCTCTTGATAATAAGCCTTCCTGAGGAGTTCTTTTTGCCCATCCAAAGAATCCTGAAGGCTTTTGATTTCCTGCTTGTGCTTGGCGTCTAACTCCTTTTGTTTCTTCAAATTTTCGTCCCATTTCTCCTGCCATAAGGTAACAACTTCATTGGCTTCACTAAGATCTTTCTTCTCTCTTCGGCGCTGGGCCGTCTTGTGAGTCTCAGCTAAACCTTTCTTTCGGAAGTAGAGCTCTCTATCTTCAAAGTCCTTCTGCTTGAGACGGACTATTTCCTCGGCTTGTACAGCTCTATCCTCCAATCGACGGTTCTGGATCATCAGCTTTTGACAAGAATTAAGAGCCTCTTGATTTTCAACCCTAAGTTGCTTAACCAAAGCCTCTAACTTCTGATATTCCTCCAAAGGTACCGAAGTCCTTGGTGCCACCTCTTTAGGGTAGAGGAGTGTCTCTCTAGAAAATGGTAGAAGATGAGTCTTCACACGATCCTCCAGCCAGCCGGCAAAAGGATCATAGGTATTAGGATCTACTCTTCCAAATTCTTTCTTTCCTTTCATCACCCTAATTTCCCAAGCTTGGGATGCTAGGATGCTCATTTTGGAGTTTCCCTCTGCTGGAAAATATAAGGACTCATTTGCATCGTCGATCAAAGGTACATCTCTTAAAGGATAGCCGAACTGTTTCCTGGACAAGATAGGATTGTAGCTAATCCCACCTTTCCTTCCCATCAAAGGCACATTTGGAAAGCTACCACAACTAACCAACATTTCTTTGCCCACCAAATCTCTGTTGCATCCCCAAGCAATGTCAGCTGAGGTTAAGCCCATTAATCTTTTGGACCACTTCCAAGATTGTTTCAAATCCTGAAAGGGTCCTGATTTAGGGAGTTGCCTTACAAACCAATCAGCGAATATGGGAGCACAACAATTTACAAATCCCTTCCTCTTTTCATTTCTGTGGTGAACTCCATAATAAAAGTCAGCTAGCAATGTAGGAACAGGATTTCTCTTGACGAAGATGGTGATGGCCTCCATGCTAATTAGCCCTTTCTCTCTTGGAAACAAACTGGTTCCATATACTATCATGGCTAACAATGCTTTGAAGTCTGCCCACTTCTTTTCCGATGCCATGATACGTGCCTCTGCAACAAGAAAGTCCAAAGGGATCCTTTTACTTTGGCCAGCCTCTAATCCCATCTTGAGTCTAGGCATACTCAAATGACAGGCAATAGTGATATCCTCATGAGAAGGGATCCTCTCTGAAACATAATAAGGTACACCCTCCTTAACAGGAACACTCAGCATGCTAGAAACCTCCTCTAATGTAGGTGCCAGGATGTAATCAGGAAAAACAAAGACCCTCAACTGTGGATCATAGAACTGCAACAAAGAATGCAAGCTATCTTTCTGGTCGACTGTGGGCTTGCTCACATAATTCAGTATCTTGCCATACTCTTTCCGGAAATCATCAAGGACTCGATCACCCATCAAGCTAATCAAACCCTGAACACTCTCTGTCTCTGGCTGCGGGAAAGTATAATGAACATTTCTCTTCCTCGGAATCTCCATACTGAAGTAGCAAATATGACCAGGACCTAGGAAGTAATGAACCCTGAGAATAAAATGAACACAAAATGATTAATGATGCTATGATGCTTATGCAAGACAAGGCATGTGATCAGTGGAGTGTCTGTGATGTGCCAATCATATAATCAGGTGTCGGTGCCAGGTCTCAAAATCCAGATATCACAATAATCATCCCTCTGATCCGGGGTCCATATCTTAAGAACAGAAATCCAGATCACAATACTAAACCAAAGGCAAAGTGGGTATGCTGAAGGTATCAGGGTTCCTGCAAACCTGTAAACCCCTACCAATCTCACGGGTGTGCTACTCGGGTAAAACATCACGGACTCTCGAGGCCGAATAGCAATAATACGTTCACCATTTCCGAGAAATGGCTCATAACCAAATCAGGGAATCGGTTTGGCATTATGTACTACTCAGGGAGGTCTCAGTTGAGTCCGGAAAGAACAAGCATCCCTCACAAGTCTCCAGCTTCAAGCACTGAGTCGAGAAACAATAGTACATTCATCCCGAAGGGTACAATACTATCGTCATACGATCAGTTTGCTTTAACTGAATTCCTATGAGAGAACCAGGCCATCCTATGCGAGTTCCCAGTGGGCCCTCGGATGCGAGTGGGTTTGCCAACGAATGTGGTCTGCCACTGTCATCACTGGAGAGGGATGTTTCCACAAAGGTTCTCAATGATCGGTCCCCTGACTGCACATAACTATCAAGGTAGCGCATCAACCCAGAAAGATTCTGGTATCAATACATTCCCGAGAAGGTCGCAAGTCAAGGTGTGGAACTCACTACTACCAACATAGCAAGATGCCATGAAGCCAAAGTGGAACCACTCTAAGTCCTAGGGTGCACTCAAGCCGGGTATTTGGCTTATCTCACAGTAATTCCCAACCCACAGAAAAAATGAAAACCAGCACAGCCAGACAGTCCAGTATAATATGATGCATGGAAAATAAAATACTGAAAGCGATAAATAAATGCGATAAAGTAAAGCTGTAAAAAAAACTGTAAATGAAAACAGTAAAGCTAAACTAAAGCACACAACAACAAACATATAAACACCCAAATAAACAAAACCAAACAGGCGCTAGGATTGACTCTACAAGGGAAACCGGAAGAATCAGGTTTGTCCCCAGCAGAGTCGCCAGCTGTCGCTCCCGGGATTTTCATCCTAGTACAAACGCGAAAGTGGCGCGGAAAAGGTTAGAGTCGCCAGCCAGACATTTTTATCCCGAATGAATGGGAAAGGTAATGTTGCACAAACCTGAGGAAGAAGGAAAGGACGAGGTCCTGCGAACCAAAGATCTGAGTTCGGGAGTCGGTTACAACCTGGGAAGGTATTAGCACCCCAGATCGTTCGCCGTACCCGACGGGATCCACGCTTGCTTGTTTGTTTCAAAGGGTGAGAAGAATAATTGCTGCTGAATAAAACCGCTAACTGGAATGGAATGAGAAATGAGAAAAGAAACTGGAATAGAAAGAATGAAAATAAAAGGGGAAACGTAGGGAAAATAAAGAATGTGCTCGAACGGGCCCTACCCCGCTGCCTACGTACCTCATCGGGATAATGAGGATCAGAGTCGACGTAGTTCGCCTAACCTAGGCGGGAACTATTTGTTTGTGTTTTTTACAGCTGGAACTGCGTATGTCTATGCTCAGGTGTTGCAGGCTCGTCTGGTACGAGTGCATCTACCGTCTTGCATGTGTGACAAGTCGCCGCAAGTTCGCGTTGTGAGTGAATGAGATGAGAAGAGAAGTTCCCGCAGGATAGTCGCTTATTGTTTGTTTTTTTGTCTTTTATGAGTTTTGTATGAATTTGGCACAAGGAAGTGAATTCAAACTCTTTTCCATGGAATGTACACTTGACTCTACATTCCAAGATGGAATAATAGAACAAGCATACCCAGCAAGGAGAATTTATCCAAGACTGGTTTCCTAGGATTAGGGTTTAAGTTCACTGGCTTGTTGAACTTTATTAAGTGTTTTTGTGGCTTTTGTGAAGAAGTGTCTTTTAAGTTTTCTTTGTGAACAACTCCTTGATGAGACTTGTGCATCATGATAAACGATCTTACACCACTCCAAGATGGAATGAATGCAAGTGCTTCATGGAATAAGGCTATACACAAGGAATCCTTTCATTTATTTGTTAAGTGTTTTTAGATTTTTGTTTGAAGATGAGAAGAGAATGACTCAAGTTGATAAAAGGAAAAATCTAAGGGGACTAAGACTCAATCCTAATTTTGTTTATTTACAAGAGGTCCTAATGGTTAGTGAGGCTTTCTAATCCTAATGATAAACTAGAAACTACTAGAATTCAACTTACTTCTTAATGAAGTTAAGTTGATTCTAAGAACAAATGGGGGAAGCCTATACAAGTTATAAGATCAAAATAAAGCAAAACAATGAAATTAAACATAAGAAATAAAATTCTACAAATGCATTAAAGATATGAACTAAAAGAAAGTCTATTTTTATTTATTCTACTTCTAAATGGAAAGGGAACTTTAAGCTTAAGTTCTAAACTAAGTTAAGCCTAATATTCATTCTAAAAAAATCAAATTTTACTAACCTAAACCTGTATTAAATTCTAAGACTAAATCTAATCTAGGCTATTATTTTTTATTGAACATTATTTATATGACTTACACTAATGGGAATTATGCATAACTAGGCCTAAGAACTAATATCCTAAAAAATATTAAAACTTCTAGAAAAATTATGAAAATTAAACTATAAGGTCCTAACACTATCTATAAAATTGTACTAAGAAGGATTCTAAAAATTTCTATTTTTTCTATGCCTAAAAATTAATTGTTTTCAGCTAAGAATTAACCACTAATTCCTAAGGATTACTCCACTAAAACCTAAGATAAGAGATCCTAAAAAAATCCATAAAAAATATCCTAAACACTATTATGAGTCCTCTAATTACAGAAAAAAGAGTGGGTCAAAAATATTGCTGGAAGTCATAAAAATAAAATGAACAATAACAAGTGTAGTTAAAGAAATTTCATAAAATGCTAATTAAGAGAAAAATTCAGAATTAATTCAAAAATAAACAAATTTCAGAAAAATAAAATTGTCACCAATTTCTAAGATTAATTATTAAGCTACTGGAATTTTTGGGGAATTTTCTAATGATTTTTACTATTTTATTGGATTTAATTTGAAACTAAAATTAAAAATCTAAAGAAATAATACAGGGGGTGACTTTAGTAATATTTTAAGCTCTTTTTTCTCTACTGGGCCTAAAACAGGGTGCAAATAGCAGAGTGGCTAAGCCCACACGCTGGATTATGAGGGAGGTACAGAAAGCATCTTTTACTAGTTATTTCTTAAAATGAGCTCAGAATGGTGGTGCGAGCAGCAATGGGCAAGGCCCATACGCAGGATCTAGGGAGAGGGGTGTATTCAGTATTCTTTTGCAACTGTTTTCTCAATAGGCTTAAGATGGGAAGTGTAAATAGCAAAACTATCCTTTTATCTTATCTTGATAAAATCTTTAATGGTGGATTTTGGGATTAACTGCAAATTAACAAAAATCTTAATCAATAATATTCTTTCCAATTATCATAAAATCTTAACTTATAAAAAATTAAATAATTCTTAATCTTATACTATTTTTTTCTAATTCTATAAAATCTTATATTATTGAAATTAAACATAACTTAATAATATTCTAATATTACATAATCTTTCATTATTGAAATTAAACAAACTTAATAATATTCTAATATTACAATCTTATAAGCTGAAAACCCAATCTTGGAGAAACCCTAGTTCTCCTTCCCCTTTCGCGCCGCCCTCACCGTCACCTTCACTCTTCTTCTCTAATCGCCACCGCCATCATCGCCTCACACCTCCAACCATTGAAACTCAAACGAACATAAATCCTATCCCTCAATCTGAATTCAAATCCCTTAAATTCCCTTTCTAACCTAGCTTCTTCTTCTTCAAAATCTAAAACCCCAAACTTGCTAAAGCAAAAATACGTCACAATAATCATCACACCAGAGACCACTAACATCAAGGCTATGTTCATAACGTACTCAATTCGTACCTGTAAACAGAATTCGAAGAAGGTGACGATTTACAGAGCTCGTATTTCGTGAGGGAAAGGACGTGTCGTGACCTCGATTGAAGAACGGAGAAAGAATCAAAGCCGGATGCGCCGTGGGGCTAAATCTCAGATACGAATTCTTGCTCGATCTTCTTCTCGATTATTATTATCCTTTTTCTGTGTTCCTCTTCCTGATTTGTTGTATATGATAAGAACTTTGATACAGACTGAAACTGAATTGATGTTGATTTTGCAGAGACAATTGAAGATGTTCTTGAAAGGAAGTCACTGATTCAATGGAGGATATGTGAAGACGCTGCAGAATTGAGCTTAACCTGTGGATTTGTTTCCGAGTTCATGATGAAGAAGTAGATGATTGAAGAATTTGTGAGGTAGGCCAAAGGAGAAGAAGAAGTAGAAGAAACTGTGTTCAGTCTTTTATAGAAATGGGAATCCAAACTCTTGTGAAGAATCCAGAAGAAACTTCCAGAAGCAATCAGTTATAGGTTTGTTATTTTTCAGTTAGAATTCTGTTAGATTTTGTTATTTTCGGTTAGGATTTGATTATGAGCTGTAACTGCTTTTGATTTTTTGTTTTGAGTTATAATCCTATGCCTCTCATCTTTCATACTCACTTAATCCTGGTTCTGTTTTTCCCTCATAAACTGCAGATACAAAGCTGAGATTTGAGGAACAAATTCAGATAATGAAAATCTCATGAAAATTGATGTAGAGGCCGAAACACCAGAAACGCTTGTGCTAGCACTGGGAAGTCCTCTTGGAACTTCAGGTTCAAACTCAACAGGTAACCAAAGAAAGCCATGAAACCGATCACAAGTAACATGAGCAACATGTCTAACATTGTAAGGCCACCCAATTTCAATCGAAGACGCAATATCAGAACCGATAGTGCTACAACCCATCTAAGATTTTCTAAAAAAATAGCAATCAAAAGAGTCACAATAGAAAGCTAATCATTTTCTCTATCTTCTTCCTGATTCTGTTTTTTTTTTTGACCCAATTGTTGTTGGTGTTGAACATCGCAGGTCCTCATGATGATGATGTTCACAGGAGATGGAATAAACTTGTTGTGATGCGTTTCAGATTGCAAAAGGGCGGTCATCATTAGAATTGTTGAACCAGCTTGATGGTTTTAGTAGTGATGGCTGGATTAAGGTGATAGCAGCAACCAATCGTGCAAACATTCTTGATCCTGCTCTCCTGCATTCTGGTAGATTGGACCGTGAAATTGAGTTTTCACATCCAACTGAAGAAGCAAGATCTCGAATCCATTCAAGGAAGATAAACGTTCACCCTGATGTAAACTTTGAAGAGCTAGCTCGGTCCACAGATGATTTCAATGGAACACAACTGAAGGTTGTCTATGTTGAGGCTGACATTCTTTCTTCTAAATGAATTTTTATTTTGCGATTTCAAGCTACCGTTTATGAAGCATCGATTGATGTTTGCATTATGTAACTGTTAGAAATCATTGAAACTTATTTTGCAGGCTTTGATGAAATTTGGTGATGAAAGTTATTGAAAATCCGATTCTTGGACCTGTGATGACGAAGATCTCCAGAGCGATGGATATTAATGAAAGCCTTTGCGATTTTCTCTACACTTCCTTCTTCTGTAACTATTTATTTGTTGTTGAATGTTCTTGGCTTCTTGCAAGATTTTTTTGTTGAAGGCTTAATAAACATGACAGGTTGAAGAAGCTGAAATGAAGACTGACAAAGGAAGGATGGATGAAGGTGCTGAATTGGCCAGCCTTTGATTCTTTAATGTGTGATCATGTGGTGTCGTTGGCGGTTCCAGTCCATAGCAGTAGACAACATTCAAGTTGTAATGAATCCATAACAACTAGCAAACCAAAGCTCTCAAAATAAAACTAACAGCCAGTTCAGCCTCCATTGATCCATAATGTTTTAAGTTCAACGTGATCAGATTTTGTAAAGCTTCGGGGGGGAACCCAAATAGATATGCATGCTGTTGTACTTGATCTTCCTGCTAAGCTTTGTATTTCTCAATCTGTTAAATGATCAGCAGTTCACAAAGATAAACCTTGTTGTCAGCAGGCTTATTTAGCATTGAAAGACCAAGAGCATAGCTTATTATTATTTGGAGTCTTTTGCTCTTTGGGATAACAATATAATATATAATCATTCCCCTTTTTTTTTATACTTTGAGGAGCTTTTCTATAATAGTATTTTTGCTTTCTTAATACATAAACTCCAAAAATGACAATACCATATTGTGTTAATGGGCATTAAATGGGCCAACAAAAAAAACAAACTTTAAAAGTATGCTTAGAAGTTGGTCATGGGATGGGTAAAACATGGAATTCAAAAGAATGTTAACCGGAAATAAGAGATGTTATAAATGGATTTTATTAGACACGGACTTGGATTTAGTATGACTAAATGGAAATTAATTTAATGATTTGGATACTATGATGAAAACAAAACAAAATGACTTCCTATTATTTTGGTAGAAATTTGTGATGGTTATAAAGCGAAATTTACCAATGAATTTAAATGGTGCAAAATGAACAAGGAGAATACATGAGTTTGACATGGGTTATGAAAATTGAGAGATGGTTCAAATCAAATCACGGGAAAAAGATAAATGGAAAACTGAAAATGAATTGATGGAAACGTAAAAGATAATGGGAATTGAAGAAATGAAAGAGGACTAGGATAATCGGGAATGGCTTATGACAATGAGAATGAATGGATATGGAATCTCAATTTTGGACCAAAGCTTATTTTGAATTCTTTCCAAAAACACAACCACTTCCGAGCCACTGAATAATTTTCCAGATTAGTCACACCTCTTTGAATCGTCTGAACCATGCCATGACCATTCTAATCCAGATGAAATCACTGATAAACTGAAGGTTCAAACCAGATCTCACACGAAACACTGTTTGATAAACGGATGAATCTCGGCACACGACAACATGATCTCTGAATATGCACTGTCTAAGAGATGGTCCAGTGGTCCAAAATAATCTTGCAGTTGTGGTGATCTTTTGATAGTTTGACCAAGATCAGGTCAAACTCCCATCTGAATCGAAACTCAATTGAACAACTGCACTTGAAGTAAAATCAACATCAGTAAATTCTCCACCACTTCAAACTCTGACAGATACTGATAAGGTACTAAACCCTAATCCAGTACAACCTTAATCACATGCCCAATGAAACAATGAAATGCACTAGTATGTTGTTAATGACTGGATGAGAAATGCCGATGAATGCAAAATGATGAGCCCATAGAGGGAATAAATATGAGGGCAAATTTTGAGGTATTACAAGTACAACCACCTTCTTCAACCACAGCTCTAGCATCTTTGAGGGAGGCCATTGTAGGAGGTACTCTGGTAATCACAGGAACTCTTTTAACAACAGGGGGAGCTTCAGTAGCAGGAATGACCCAAGGAACAACCTCAAATGTCTGGCAAGGAGTCTCAACATATTCACCCTCCACCTCAACATATTTAAAAGTATTCACATGACTGACCATGTATTCTTCTTCACCATAAACAGTGACAATCTTTCCTTTCACCGGATATTTCAACTTCTGATGTAAAGTGGAAGTCACAACACCTGCCCCATGGATCCAGGGGCGCCCAAGCAAACAGGAGTACGCAGGACGAATATCCATTACATAGAAAGTAGAGTCAACGACTTGAGAGCCTACTTTGATCGGGAGATCTACTTCTCCATGTACCACTCTTCTTGAGCCATCAAAGGCCCTCACCACTACATTACTTGGTCTTAACACAACATCTTCAGGATTGAGCTTGTCCAGAACCTCTTTGGGGAGTACATTTAATGAAGAACCATTGTCCACCAGCACATGAGACAAGGTAGTGCCCCTACATTCAATAGAGATATGCAAAGCTCTGTTATGGTTTCTCTTGGAGGGAGTCAAGTCAGCATCAGAAAAGCCTAACCCATTATCATAAGTCAGATGTGCAACACAATTCTCAAATTGATCCATAGAAATCTCATTTGGCACATGAGCAGTCTTCAAGAACTTGATTAAGGCTTTAGCATGAGCCTCAGAACACAACAACAAAGATAACATGGAGATTTTGGAGGGAGTATGCCCCAACTGGTCAACAATATCATAATCACTCTTGCGAATGATCTTCAGGACTTCTTCCATCTGTTTAGAAAGATTTTCAGCAGTCGATGCCTCAGCTTGCACAGGTTCAACCACAGGACCTTTGCCCCGAGCATCAGTACTTGGCCCAGAATTGGAGGTAGTAGTTGGAGTAACTGCACTTTTGGAGGGAGCCTGAGGAGAGAAAATTCTTCCACTTCTGGTGATCTTACTAGATCCAGCAATATTATCAACATCAAGATTATCATCATAAGGAACGGGGCCAGGAGTGGTAATAATCATGGGAGTCACTCTAGCTTCAGCAACAGTCTTCACAGGGCCTTCAGCAGTAATCCTGACAGGACCCTTAGAGGTGATCCTGACAGGGCCTTTGGAGGTAATCTTCACAGGCACTTTATCAACCATGGCCACATCTTCAAGCTTCGTACTTCGAGTCAGATGTTCACACATACTTTCCACAAAAGGTGTCCTCTCAAACAATATAGTGTAATTGTTCATGAGGCGTTGAATACCATCTTTCAACTTCCAGCAGCTATCGGGTTTGTAGGCACAATAACAACAGTCTTCCTTACAAGCTGGAAAGAAACCAGCTTGCACCAGCTTCTTCTTGATAATGGATAAGGGAGTAGTCACATCTACTACTGAGGAAACACATGAAACTTCATCAACAGCATTAACAGTCTTCTCATGGTTGGGCATGGGAGCAGTGATCACATTTGGGGTCCCAGGAGGATCAAATTCAATTTCCCCAGCTTCAATCATATCTTGAATCTTGTTTTTCAACACCCAGCAGTTGTTGGTGTCATGTCCCGGACTATTAGAATGATAGGCACATCTTGCATTTGGATTGTATCGAGGAGAGGAAGTATTAGGATTCTGAGGAGGGTCCTTCAAAGTAATGAGTTCCCCTTTCAACATGTGTTGCAAGGCTTGGGCCAGTGACATGTTGATCTTGGTGAACTGTCTTCTAGGCTTCTGTTGATTGTTTTGTTGTGGCTCTGGTGCTATAGGAGTAGGATTAAAGATGTGAACTGCTCCCACAGATTGATGACTCCTGTTACGACTATGTTGACCATACACAACATTAGACTCTTTCTTCCCACTAGGGGGATTCTTAGCAGTGTTTGATGAAGAGGCACCCACCTGTATCTTACCACTTCTTATACCACTCTCCACACGTTCTCCAGTCATTATCAGCTCAGTGAAACCAGATGATGAGCTTCCAATGAGGTGACTATAGAAAGGACCATTTAGCGTACTCATAAACATATCCACTAGCTCCCTGTCAGTCAGAGGAGGTTGAACTCTGCCAGCCAGATCTCTCCATTTCTGGGCATACTCTTTGAAACTTTCCTTAGCGCCCATAGACATGCTTTGGAGTTGCATGCGAGTAGGTGCTAAATCAGCATTGTATTGGTATTGCCTGTAGAAGGCCTCAGCAAGATCATTTCAATCACGAATATTGACACTTTCCAGTTGGTAGTACCATTCCAATTGAGCTCCAGACAAACTCTCTTGGAAGAAGTGAATCCATAACTTCTTATCAGCAGTATGTGGTTGAATCCTCCGGACATAGGATCTTAAATGCAGCTTGGGACATGAGACACCGCCATACACTACAAAAACAGGAACCTTGAAACCAATAGGTATAATCACTCCAGACACTAAACTCAGGTCTTCAAAATCAAGCCCAGAAGATTTTTGCAATTCCATGGCATTCATTATGTCCACCAGCATCTTGTACTTTTCCTCACTAGCAGGATCATGATAATAATTTTCCTCAGAATCAGAATCTCCCACAGTATCATGGAGACTACCTCCCTCTTTCTCAGAATTTTCAGACTCAGAATCCTCAATCTGTTCCTTTGTCTTGATAGGGCCTCTGAATCTTCTTCCCAGATTTATAAGGCCTCCTGATCTTCTAGTCTTCTTCTTCTTCTTAGCCAGCAGTGTCTTCAACTCATCTTGTCCCTTGGACAAGTTCAGAATCAACTCTTGGAATTGTGCATTCTGAGCCTGGAGATCTTTGACAGTCTGTTCAAGAGCCATTTCTGCTGAAATAAACAGCAAGAAGATAAGATACATGTTCATAAGAAACCTGTGATGCAATGATATGGTATGTAAATGCATATGCAATGTTTTCAAGGACCGCGGGATTTAAATTTGTTTAAACAACCAGAAAGTAAACTTTTATTAGTAATCAATAAACTTATTTGCCTCTTGGGCTTACAACAAAAAATGAAATGAGTACAAAGATGGGGTTTTAAGTCTCCCATGGAAGTTTCCTCTTTGTGTTGAGGTATGAGTTGAGATTCCGCTCCTCGTGAAGTTGTCTTGTCAGTTCTAGGATTCTTTCTTGACTAGCTTTGAAATGAGTCTCAAAAGTATCCCTTTGCTCCTTCAACTGGATCCAGGACCTTTGTAACTCCTCCATGTCTATGGGCATGTCTGGATGAAGAATGATATAGGAAGTATCTCCTTCAGCAACATGCTCCATGGTAACTGGCAGGATAGCAGGATATGGCATCATAAGAGTCTGAGCACGAGATCGCGCCCATATGAGATAAGGTTTCATAGGAATAGTGTACTTTGGTTCCAGAGTCTTGCTATCAACCTTATTCACTTTACTCCACGCTCGTATGAACCTTTGACGATAACCTTGAAGATCGTTGTCGTAGTCGAACACAATACCCTGAATAAGCATGTCATGAGGACCATTACTTCGAGCATAACCAAACTGACGTAGAGCTAAGGAAGGATTATAGGTAATGCCCCCTCTTATGCCAAGGAGTGGCACATTAGGGAACTCCCCACAACGGTCAATGATAGTAACATTATCCATAGATCTAGAACACCAATGAATATCTGAATGTGAAAGTGACATAATTCTCTTAGACCACCTTAACCCTTGTTCATTCTTCATCACTGATCGAGGAAGGTGAGAAATAAACCACCTAGACAATAAAGGTATGCAGCACATCAGAGTTCCTCGTGCCTTCGTAGTACGGGTATGAAGAGAGTGTAAGATGTCTCCAAGCAATGTAGGCACTGCGTTGTGAGTCAGAAATATGTTGACGGCGTGTACGTCTATGAACTGGTTTGGATTAGGGAACAACACTAAGCCATAGATCAATAGGGCTAAGATCTCCTCAAAAGCATCATAACTCATAGCCTTCAGGAACACTTAAGCTTTCTCCATCAATACCTTAGCAAGAATACCCTTAACTCCACTCCTTGTTTCTAGAACAATGTCTGATTTCTTCAGATGTAGGGCTGCAGCAATGACTTCAGGTTTAGGCTCCTTCTCTAAGCCTGTGAAGGGTCTCTGATCAAGGATAGGTATACCCAGAAGTTTGGAGAACTCTTCCATTGTAGGAACCAGCTGATAGTCGGGGAATGTGAAGCAATGATGTTTAGGATCAAAGAACTGAAACAGAACACTCATCATGTCTTCATTGAACCCTGAAGTGACTAGATCCAGTAGGTGACCATGCCTCTTGATGAATTGGGAGTTTTCAGAAACTTGAGAGACCAATTCCTTAAGCTTAGGAGGTATTCCTACAAAGTTGATCCTGATAGTATTCCTACGAGCAGAAGCCATGACCTGCAACAAAGAACAAAGATAAATCCTTTGGTCCTTGAAATGGTTAGTGAAAATGCTATGCTTATGATGCATGATGATGTTATGATGTTATGCTCAATCACAAACATGTGGCACACACAAACAAGTCACACAATAGCCCTAAGTTTGAAGGTTTGCATGAGGTTTAAAGGTAAGTACCCTCCCTTGAAGTTAAGTTGGTTCATCCTGTCCTACAAAAGTAACCAGGTTCTAAGGGATCTCAATATCATTGATCCTTCACAAGGGTGGTTGTTCAGTAGGCAACTTACTTGCCAACCAAAACCCTCCAAGTTTAGAATCTCAATGAGTGTAGCATCGAGTATCAACCAACTTTAGACTTCTCCAAAGCCGGTTATCTCACTACTTTTCTAAAGGCCAAGATGGGATGACTAGGGTTCTAAAAGTCAGTTAGTGTATTGACAACATATGGCAGCCTCATATTATCCTTAACTTACTTAAGGAACATAAGCACCAACCAAGAAGTCACACTAACTATGGCCACCATATCAACCATATCAGTATACGCCGTATAGTTTCCTTGGTCTATTGCCATTTACCTAAGGTACACTAGATCCGGGTTATGATCTTTCACACAAAAAGCCCAACAGATAAATATAAAGCAAACAAAGAAAACAATTTAAAGTGATCTAATTCCTAAGGGTACCCCTTTTTTACTTAGTAACTCCCCAGCAGAGTCGCCAGTTCTGTAACACGGTGGGAGAACTGACTTTTAGTTATGTTGCGGATAGCAAGAGTCGCCACCAACTTTTATTTTATCCAAAAGGAAAGGACATAAAAGAACAGGAAAGACCTTAAAATATTTTGAGTTCGGGGGGTAGGTTATACAAAGGGAAGGTGTTAGCACCCTTTATATCCATGGTTATCCATGGGCTCTTAGTTACTTAGCTCACTTTAAATTATTTTGAGAAAGGTGTAGTGTGTGATTAAAAATTTTCCAAGTACTTTATAATGATCCTCGTATGGATGTATATAAAGACTTTGTTTTTGAAAATTTGTTTGAAATGTGAAGTGTAAAATGTATTTTGAAATGTGTGAGCAAGTAATTAAGAGGAACCTACCCTATATTAAGTCTTTACTGTTCTTATGTTCTTTCAATGGTAAGACTATCCCTATTATTAAGGAATAGGTAGGCATTACCTTGGATGTGAGAAGGGACATGTATAGGGACATCTGAATATAGGCAACTGCAAGGTGTCTTTAGCAATACGTAGGGACTTATCATCTTTTATTCGGAGGGACAAGATCATTTATCGTAGGCAACCTCGAAGGGACTTGATCTTATAAACTGAAGGGACTTGATGATATTTATTGAAGGGACTTTGCTTAAGACACCTTACTTGACCTTAGAAATAGGCAACATGAAGCAAGAATGCAAGACGGCGATCAAAGATCGACTTACGTGTGTAAGTGTTCATGTTCAGATATTTATCTTATTTGATTAGTTATTCTAAGTCAATTTTAATCACAAACATATTATGCACACCCTATAGTTACTAACCACACAGTTACTATATTCACAATAAAAATAAAGCAAGAATATAAACCTAAACTATTACAAAGCTTTGGGATTGTTACAATATAATCGAGAAATATAAATAATAACGAGAAAATAAATAAGCAATAATTTAAATGGTTTGTAATAATGAAATAATAATAAGAGGGTTAGTAAAAATATAAAAAATAAAAATTCAAGAGAAAATATTATTTTTTAAGTTAAATAAACATTTAGAATTTTTTTTAGAAAAAGATAGAATAACTATAATAATAAACAAATAATAATTACTTATAACAAAAAATGATTAATTATTTAATTATAGTTTAGAACAAAAATTAATTAAATGTTAAAGTTAATAAAAATTAGGGTTAATAAAATATTTAGGGTTAGAAATTAGGGTTTACATTTTATTTAAGAAAAATTAGGACTTATGTTTTAGGTTTAATTATTAATTAAAATATATGATTAATCCATTTACAAAAATATAATAATTATATATATATATATATATATATATATATATATATATATATATATATATATATATATATATATATTATAAAATAAATATAAACAATTTAAATTTTAAAAAAATAAATTATGATTTTTCAAGAATATAAAGAAAATATTGTTTAGAAATTATTTTTATGATTTATATTTAATAATTTAAACAAAATAAAGTTATTATATGAAAAATAATAGAAAATAGGAAGAAAATATGAACAATTGGCCAAAAAGATAGGACCTGGGATTTGAACCCAGGTCCCTTACCTCAATCAGCAACCCTCAAAACCAGCTGAGCCAGCATGCGCTGGTGATAGCTATACACAACAACATTGTTTTATTATAAACCTGCAAAATAAATGAAATTAAAACAAAAACTGCTTTCGGCCAAACTCGAACAAGGGTCTTTATCCCAAATACACATACGCCTTGCCAACTGAGCCACCAACGCCTGGTGATAATTATCTGTAAACAAAACATAATAAAATAAAGCAAATATTCAAACAGGATTTCGCGCCAAGCTTCGTCTTCCTCGTTTGAATTACCTGCGAAAATACATGTAATATTTCCTGCGAAATTTCCTGCGGGCAACATTAACCAGAAAATCCTAGGTTTGTGAAACATCATTCAAACCGTAAAAATAATGCAAATTCACAGCCCAGATTGGTTACCCAATGCTCATACATCATAGCCATATTCTTACAATTCATTTATATGCCCTAAATCCTAAGATCCCAAATTCGAGCTTCAAACCCTAGTAATGGCATCTCCTTGATTCTGCAACAAAAACTCAATTCAAGTATACAAAAACATTCCAGAGACATCAATAAACAAGAATCAATGCACAAAAATCATTTATATTGTTTAAATCAATGAAATCGAAAAACTCAAAAACTCAAGAACATGATGATTTGGTTTCAATGAATCATGAGGTTTTGAATGATGGTAATGATTGGGATAGCTTCAGTGATGTTCCAGGAACCTATTACAACCTTTAGAATGTCTTGATATAGCCTCTATTCCACAATCCGAATGTGACTTTTTCAACACTTTTTGAGAGTTTGAATGAGGTGTTCTTGGCTTCCAAATTCGTGTCCCCCGTGTTTGTTTATGTTGTCCATATATAATAAGACCTAATTAGGTCAAAAAACCAGATCCTCCTTTGGACTTTTGGATCACTTGAGATTGAAGAAAGATATGTTTCAAAATATTGAAAAAATTTGATATCTTCTTACTATTTTTGGTTGATCTGATCTTATATGATTTCAATCATCTCTAAATGTCCTTTAAGAATTTCTAGAACCAAAGCCCTGTCAAATATTGAAACTTTTATATTTTATTTTGATTTAAAATGATTTTTAATGTATAAAATCATAATAAATAAAATAAAATGAATACAAATTTGAATAAATGATTTTTAATTCTTGCATGATGTCATGGTAGTGATTGGGTCATAAAAATGCAAGCTCATTTGGAGAAATTTGGTTCTAAGATCCCATTTGCTTCATAAACCTCTTAAAAATTTCCCAACTTTGCAAAAGCACAAATCCCTCAATTTTAAGGCTATGAAGGTGTTCTTGGATATTTTGGAAAGCTTAGGGAGTCCTCTAATAAACCTCTTTGGTCTCATGTCCATATCCTTTACCATTCTCAAGTTATGCCCTTTGGAAGATGTTGACTTTTTGTTGACTTTTAAAATGACCTATAATGTCTTAGCTCATACCTTCCAAATGAAGCATTTTTGGGCTTGGCTTGTGAGACACAAAGTTGTAGATAATTCAATTTCCTTCAAAATGAGCTTTTGATGGGAAATTTTTGATGGAGCATGTGAAAGTTATGGCTGGTCAAAGTTCAGTTGACTTTTCCTATGAAAACCCTAATTTAGAAACTCATGATTCTTGATGATCTGAAATATCCTTGATGAATCATGATCAACCCTTGATAAAATGATGAACTTTACTTCATAAAATTGATATTGGCAAAAAATCATGAAGTTTGACTTTGGTTTGACCACAGTTGACCTCAGTTTGACTTTTTAACCACTTTGACTGATTTTAGCTTATCTGATCATTTGACTGAGCAAACCTTTTGGGAAAGTCTTAAAACTTGACATATGGATTCTTGAAGACATGTAGGATGTTATGAAGCTCTCTTGAAGCCTTGGAAGTCCATTTAGCCTGATGAAATCCAAAACCCTAATTTAGGATGCATTGCTTAGGAGGATGCATTGTCTGAGGGAATTGTCAAACTTCTTGACTAATTGTGAACCTTGTGAACCTCTTGAGATACCTTGTGAACCTTGTGAACCACTTGGGACACCTTAGTACACAATGTCTTGTCTAGGTGAGGGCAAATTTTGGGGTGCAACAAAGGGGAGTATGAGATTGCCTAGGAGTAGGATTGTTAGGAGAATGTTGTATGAAAGTGGAGGGATAGTCCAACACATCATCTTGGTGTGGGTGATATATAGGCTGAGTATAATGATAAGGGATAAATGTGGAGGAATTATAGGGAAAAAATATGTACATAAATTTTAGTATCTCTAGATATGAAAATGTTCCTTGTGCTAATATTGTAAAGAATAGAGCCTTTAACCCTTTGTTTGAAGCCTAAGTATATACATTTGTGGGTTCTTGAGTCAAGTTTAGTTCTATGAGTGGTATTGCTACAAGCATAAAATAACCAAAAGTTC
Organism: Lathyrus aphaca; assembly: GCA_963966055.1. Taxonomy (NCBI): domain Eukaryota; kingdom Viridiplantae; phylum Streptophyta; class Magnoliopsida; order Fabales; family Fabaceae; genus Lathyrus; species Lathyrus aphaca. The sequence goes on along the minus strand of OZ014519.1, from coordinate 678,459,183 downwards.
TTATGAAAGATTAGCCAGGTACATTGTTGTACAACATAGTAAAAAAGGCATTTTTTGTGACAAAATATTTTAGGGCAACATGTTAATGATATGTACAACATAGGAGAGGGCATGGGACCAAAAACGTTTGGGAAGGCTGGATTGAAACAAAAAAAAGGCTCATGTGACTCCTAAGAGATGCTAATGCTTTCTTTCTACCAGGCCATTTTGTTGAGGGGTGTAAGCACATGAGGTTTGATGATGGATGCCATGGGTTGAGTAAAAATATTTTAAGAGAAACGCAGGCCCGTTATCAGACCTTATGGTTTTGATAGTGATCTTAAATTGTGTTTGAATCATTTTAATAAAAGACTTAACTAAGAATGAAGTTTCAGATTTATGTTTCATTAATAAAATCCAACAATAACGAGAATAATCATCAACCACAGTTAAGAAGTATTTGTAACCAGTAATGGAATGGCAAGAGATATGGCCCCAAATATCCATGTGCACTATATCAAAACATTGAGAAGTAACAGTACTAGTACGAAAAGGTAACCGTTTTTGTTTAGCTTTAAAATAAGTATCACAAGGAGTAGTATTGGGATGTAATTCAGTTAAAGGAATTCTTTTTTATTTGAACAAGATTATCATAAGCAGGGTGGCCTAACCTATTATGCCACAAAGTAGAAGTATTGATACAGGGACGGGAAATGGTTTTAGGAGCTAGATAAAGGGATATCAATGTGTAAAGCCCTTGGTGTAACCTAGTTGCACAAATCTTCCCCAGGTTATGGATCCCCTGTATGAGACCGTGAGAGCCTGTAAAGATAAAAGCACAATTGAGAGAGCATGATAGTTTAGATACAAATATGAGATTGGTGTAAAAAGAGGGAATATATAAAACATCACGAAGTTTAAAATTGTCATTGAAATGTATAGAACCCGAAAAATGGGTGGTAATGTAGGCTCCATTAGGAAGCCTCACAATGATGGGTTTAATAGGTTAAGGGTGGTAAAAAAATTAGAATGGCATATATGGTTTGTAGCCCTAGTGTCAAGCAACCATTCAGAATCAGAAATGACATTAATGTTATGAAATAAAGAATAATTTGATTAAGGAACTGACACAGAGTGTAGATGTTGAATATTGTGCCCAGGAGAAATAATAGTTTGTTGCAACAAAGCCAACAATGCGCATTGTTGTTCAATTGTGAATCATATGTTATTTGGAGCAACTTCTTGTTGATTCGAGGTAGATGTGTCTGCATAAGAATCCTCTTGTGAGGTTTGAGCCATATTTCTTTCTTCAAGTATGGAGGTAATCCATGTTTCTTGTAGTAAACTTCAATGGTGTGACCCAATTTATTGCGATAGGAGCAAATTTTGACTCCCTTATACTGCACCATAGTATTGACCCAGTTTTCGCTGCAATTGTACCATAGTCACTAGGATGACCTCTAAAATATGGTTTTTGGACCTGAGAAACAAGTGTTTCTTCTTGAATAGGAGTCAAGAGTTGGTGTTCTTCTTAAATTAGGAGGGAGAAGACCCTGTTAACGTTGGGAAGAGGGGACATCAACATGATATGCACCCGCACTGTCGTGTATTGTTCATTGAGGCCTTTTAAGAACCGGATAGTGTAATTGTTGTTACAATATGTCTTGATGGTGGGAAGAAGGGTGCAGTGGAAGATGGGATCACAAGTGCGGAAAAGGAGAGGCCTGAAGTTGTCGAATTATTGCCATAACTTCTTCAAGGTTGTAAAATACTGATTAATGTTTTGATCGCCTTGCCTCTGCATATAGATTTCTTCTTGTAGATCAGAAATACGAAAGATATTGCCTTGGTGATAACACTCATGAATTTTGTCCCAAATGTCTTTAGAAATGTCCATCCAAAGAACACACTCAAGGATATCTTTCTCAATAGAGTTGGTGATCCACACCATCACCATATTATTGCAGCGACACCAAAGTGTGTAGTTGGATTCAGTAGGTAAGGGACGAAGGAAGGTTCCATCAATAAACCCTAATTTGTTCTTGGATATTATGGCAAGCTTCAAAGAACGAGGTCAAGAGTGGAAATTAGTATTGTTTAATGGTGGGGTAACAATGGCTAACCCATGATTGTCACTGGGACGCATGAAGAAAGGGTCAAACATGTCTTGTTGGTAAGATCTGGTGGTGATTTTGGAGTTGTTTTGAGAATCAGAGGTTGATCGTGGAGATGGTGAAGGTGGAGGATCAGAAAAATCAGCCATGGCGGATGTGAGAACGAAGTGATACCAGCAATAAAAAAAACGGTGAAAGAAAAGGAGAAATGAAGAAGACGATGTCACTGTATCAAAGGATAGAGAAACAATATAAAAAATGATAAGGAGTAAAAAAAAGTATCAGAGCAATCTCTTTGACTGATACCATGTTGCACGTGCTTGCGGCATAAGCATTATCATTAAAAACTGAACATTATTATTATTAAAACTAAAAAGCTGGAAAAAAAATACAAGTGACAGATTTAGTCTTATATAGACCTAGTTCGTGAAACTAAAAAAATACAATAGCAGTAACAAACGGAAAAACAACACACACAAAAAAGATCTAAGTATTGGACTTGGAAAGATTGGGCTTATGGTTTTCAACACTCATGTCTAAATTAAACACAAGACATAGTCTGTGTCATCTTTGTTTATTTCAATATTGAGCACTTAGACATATATTTTTTTAAGTAGGGTGGGAGAATTACATTTAGGTCATTCATGTCCCTCAACGTGATTTGTGAAGTACTCATTAACCATCTTTATAATAATCCTATTATAAACATCTAAATATAAATAAAAAACTCGACTCCACATCTAAAGTCTATAGTAATTCCAAATTGAAGGATGATATATACATCTCTCTATCACTATGAGAATAATTTATAACACTTATTCTTAATAGTCAATATAAAAAGTCTAATGATGAAAAAATATTCAATATTTCACCTCTAAAATATATTAATATAGTCCTTTCTTACAAACCTTATGAACTTCAAGGAAAGACTCAAATGCTCTTCCTCCAACCCATTTAGAAGAAAGAAATGCAAATCATATAGAAATATGATTCTTAAAGTATTAAACACGGATATGGAATTATAGAAAAATTTAAGCCTGTACAAAGCTAGTTTCAATTCCACAAAATGTGCAATCCCATTCTATATGTAATCATTTGATTTGATAGACCATGTTGACAAAAATAGTTCAAAATTTTCATGAACTTAATCATGACAAGTAGAAGTTAGAACACACCTAGATTGAATTTTAATCGTCACAATAATTTTATATTCTAATCTTTGATCTTTCAAAATATTTTCATAAACTAACTTGTCTCTTAATTCTCCCACCACTACCTCCACTCCACCGAGACCTAGTCCTTCAATTGCGGACAAGAAAGTGCTTCATTCGTGGAAACTTCAATCTTGAATTAATGGAAGTATGTATGCACACGATTTGGTTTTAATTGTTCAATAATTACTGCCAAATGAAGACAAAGATTACTTTATATGAATATTGCTTGATATTGTAGCTTATTTTAAGTGAAGAGGTTAATGTTATGAATTGTGAAAATAATAACAACAAAACTAATCAAATGGTGTACCTTTCTAGAAACTCACTGCCACCTCAATTATATTCTCTTCTTTTATTTCGTATGCTTCATGCATCCCATTTTTGTTGAAATTGCATTTTTTTTATCTACACTAGTAAATAATTAGGTCATTTTAAAATAATATTAGTATTAAGATTTAAATAGTTAATTGATCTATATATAAATTGACGTGTTTTTTTAATTTATGTTTCTTATCTTTTTTTGAAATTTATTTCTAAATGTTGATATATTTTTGGTTTTTGTTAACTATAATTCAAATTCAAGTTTTTTACTTTCAAGTTTATTTGATTTGCATTTGAGTTTGAACTAATATATATAAATTAAGCGTTAGTTACAATTAAAAAAAAAGAGAGAAATTGAATTTGTTGTGATTGAAAAATTCTATTACAATTAGGTATGTTATTTTTTTTCTCTCTCTTTGCAATTCTTTTAATCATCGTCTTCTTCTTCTTTTCGTACATCAATGAAGTTTCATTATTAACTCCAATAATTGATATTCAGAGCTTTGGTTCAATTCACAAGGAAACACGAGTGTACGTGAGGTGTGTGATTTGATTTCGTTCTTCAAATTCACATTGAATTGAAGATCGAAATCAAAGAGAATCACAATCTTGATTCTCAGGGATTGGGAAACACGAGTGTTGGTGAGAATTGAGTTATTTGCTAAAGAACGAAGATGAACAGTGAAAACGGTAGCTTGAATACAAAGCTTCAAGTATTTGAAGGAAAGAATTGGAATCAGTGGTCAATTCATATGTGTCTGTTGTTTGATGCTAAAGATGTGCTTAAGCTTGTCAATAATGGTTATACGCCGGTTGTCGAAAACACAACATAAGTGCAAAGAAATGTACAAAGTGAAATGAGGAAGAATGATCAAAAGACATTGTTCTATATGCATCGGTGTGTGAATACGAAGGTGTTAGAGAATATTTTCGACTCGACAATGACGAAGGCGACGTGAGATACACTTGTGTGGTGCTATGGTGGCGACGCATCAGTGAAGAAAGTAAAGATGCATTCCCCATGCAAGAAATATGAGAATCTCAACATGAAGAATAATGAGAAGATGCCTTATTACATCTCCAGAGTGATTGTGGTTACAAATAAGTTGAAGTCTTGTGGAGAAATGCTCTCTAAATAAGTAATCATTTAAAATGTACTAAGATCACTTACTCCTCAGTTTGATTACATAGTTGTAGCCATATAACACTCAAAAGACACCAGCACCATGAGATTGAAGAGATACAAAGTAGTCTAGAGGCACAAGAATTGTGACTGACTAAAGAAACTCTGAAAGGGAAACATAACAGGCTTTGAAAGCTTCTTTTGTCAAGAAGAACAAAAGGCAATCATGGCTAGAGAATAAGAAAAAGAAATGCGATGGTGCTCAGAAGTAAAAACTCTCCAATCATGATAAGAAGAAACATAATAATGTTCAAAAGTGTAAGTAAAAGCTGGATAAGAGAAAGGTTCAGTGCTATAATTGTAACAAGTTTGGCCATTTTACTGCTGATTGTTTGTCAAATAAGGAAAGCAATTGTGGAAAATCCAACATAGACATAGGAGATTTTGAGGATGTACCTATGTTATTGTTGACATCTAAGAATGAAGGTGAAAAAATGGTTGACAAGTTGTATACGGACACCGACTACTCAAATCACCTTATTGGAAACAAGCAATGGCTGGTTGATTTTGACTATGGTAGAAAGAACAAGATTAGATGTGTTGATGATGAGTATCTAAATGCTGAAGGAATGTGAAATGTCAAAGTAAAATTGAATAATGGAAAAACTATATTGATCAAGAATGTATGGTATATTCCTAGTATGAATATAAATCTGATGAATGTATGTCAGCTGCTTTAAAAAGTGTTTTCAGTAACTATGAAGGAGAATCTCTTGAAGTTGTATGAATGTGACCAAAAGTTGATTATACAATATACACTAGGAAGAAATAAGATATTTAAGGTGAATGTTGAAACAAAAAATACTCAATATTTTTGCAACTAGTGTTGTGAGGGAAAGTGAGATGTGTCATAGGAGATTGGAACATCATAATTTCATAAGTTCAAGGCATATGAGTTCAAAGAATATGGCATATGGAATAACAAAGATTGTGGCACCAGAGAAATCATGTAACATATGCATGAGAGTCAAACAACCAGATACCCATTCTCATTAAAAATTCCTCTAAAAGCAACTCATACTTTGGGTGTGGTGCATTCTGATGTATGCAGGTCATTAGTGGTACCTTCACTTAGAGGAAATAAGTACTTTGTGTCATTTGTATATGAGTTCGCAAGAATGACATGGGTAACACTCATAAAGTTCAAACATGACGTGTTTGTTGACTTCAAGAAGTTCAAAGTGAATATTTAAAATCAAAGTGGACAAAGGTTAAAGATCCTCAGAATTAATGGTGAAGGTGAGTCCAATTCAACAGAGTTCAAGAAAATTTATGAGTAGCATGGAATTGAGCATATGGTGATAGCTCCATACAATGTACATCACAATGGTCTTACTGAAAGAAGAAATAAAACTTTGTTTGACATGACAATGAACATGTTGAAAGAAAAGAATTTACCTCATAAATTATAGGGTGAAGTAATTTCCAAGTCAACATAGGTGCTCAATAGATGTCCAACAAAGAAGTTAAGGGAATTATTTTCTTTAGAGTAGTGGTCTGGAAGAAAACAAAGTGTGGGCCAATTCAAGGTGTTTGGTTCTGTATGTTACAAACATGTACCAGATTCTACTAGAAGCAAATTAGATGACATAACCAAATCATGTTGCTTATAGGTTACCACAGTACATGTGTTTGTAAGCTTTATTGCCTAGTCACCAACATAATCACTATCAGTTTAGATGTCATAGTGAAAGAATAAAAATCATGGGATTGTAAGAAGTCTCAATCCAACTCTAGTGTAATGTCAACACTAGAGTCTGATCCTACCTCTGAAGGAGATTCTAACTCTAAATGAGATTCTACCTCTGAAGGTGAGTCTGCCTATGAAGGTGACTTTGACTCTGAAGGTGAGTCTGACTCTAAAGGTGAGTATGACTCTGAAGGTGACTCTAAATCTGAAGGTGATTCTGACTCTGAAGATGATCCCTTCTTTAAAGGTAATCCAGCCTCTGAAGGTGGCCCTTCCTCTGAAGGTGAACTTGCGCATTTTCATAGGTCATACAAAATTAGACAAATACCAAGGAGACTTGCAGACTTTAGTTGTTCAATGACACTGCGATTGACAGTGATGAGGAAGCCATACAGTGTACCATTATAGTGGACTATGAATCTATTTACGTCAATGAGGCACTCAAGAAGAAAGTGCAGATGAAGGCCATGAAGGAAGATGAAGATGAAGGATGCACATGATTTACATGGATGGTGAAAGATAAAGATGATGGTTGAAAAAAATTAATGTTTCAAATAAGCCAAAACAAAAAAGTTATCAATATGTGGTAATTAATATTGTCATTGAATATTAATATTATTAAACCAATGGTAAATAAATATAACTTTACCATAATAGGATAAAATCAACTGACCAGGAAAAATGCCATTGTGTTTTAGGATCAAATTTAGCCTTGAAATTAACTTTTGAAATTTTTATTTTCCTTTTTCTATACTTATATACATGAGTTTTATTTATATCTAGTTTGTATTCATGCTCTCTCTCTCTCTTGTGATTTCCTCACCTTATTTTGATGTTGTTTTATTTGTCGTCTTGGTGTAACGTTTGATTTCACTTATTGTTGTGGTGTTTGATTCAAACTCGCGGTTTAGTTTTGATCTAAAGCATCTTTAATCTATGAATTTGAATTTGTCAATATTATATATCCGAAAATATGAATATTTCAAACACTTTTATTCTATAATATTTGTTTGCATTGTGTGACTATATAATATCAACTGAGTTGTGAACTTGTTTGTAAATTCATTTAACACTAATGCATGTTAATGGATATCGTTATCAATCAAAATACTCTACCAATTTGAATGAACAAACACTTTTTCTTTTTAGTAAAAATACAAATGAAATGTAAGTAATATTTATTTAATACTCTATTTAAAGTTTATTTAAATTACCAACAAAAACTTGTTTTTGATTCATCATAAGTTAAGAAAAGAAACCTAAGATGAGAGAAAAATGATTAATGTTGATTTAGTGTTTTTTTATAGGATCGTCATTTATATCCATTTCTCAGCCAACGAAGGAGGAAAATCAACTAGACCTATGGTGTATATACCATATTCATGTTTTGATAACTTGTGTGCTCCTTGGAGATATGTGATTGTCATAAAACTTCTTGATTAGAGACATAACTTCCACAATATTGAAGAGAGACTTAACGTTATTTCCACGTTGTCACTTACATTTAACTCTTCAAGTAACATCTGTAACTGTAATGCTTGGCAGTTGACATAAGAGGATACAACATACTCTTCCTCACATGAATATAAAGCCACATTTCCCTATTTCTTTGAACTCCATGAAATGGTTGTTGCTCCAATCATGAAAAATAATAAAGTATACTCTTTCTATCATATTGATCACCACTCCAATATGAGTTAGAATAGCCATAAACTTTGGCCTTCATTCTAATGATTTGTTGATGTTGCATGAGTATCCCATGATTTGTTGTTCCTCTAATGTATCTCATGATTCTATTTGTTGAAAGCATATGTCATAACCTTAGTTCCTTCATAAATCTATTAACAAGTCGCACATTATAATAAATATCTAGTCTTGTGTTGCAAAGATATCTTAAAGATCCAATGATATTCTTGTACAATGTGTTGATTTATGTGTTTGCATGTATAGTCAAAGTGATCCAAGATGATGAACCTTATGGATAGCCAAGTTGCAAGTCAACTGAATAGCTATTTAGTTTAGATGATAATAACACTTGACGTCAAGCATTTATTGACGATAGCTTAAGAAATCAAAGATCCATAAGATGGTTAATTAAGTTATCCTCCATATATGCTTTTGAAGATCAATATCTGCTTAAAGTTAATATTATGGTCAAACAACTTCAAAGTTAAGACTTGTTTTTCAAGAGTCACCAGTGGTTTAACATTTCTCAGATGATAGTAACCAATATGAAGTAAATCTTAAGCCTCATCAAGAATACTAAAGGTTATTGTATGATGCTAAAATCAAAGATTGTGATGCCAATACTTGATGCTTTAGAGTTGTGAAATAGAGGAAGTGTGAAAGCTTGTTTGGTCGTGTCTGTCCAGGTGACTAGTGTCTTGTAAAGACACAAGAGTATTTTTGGAAATACAATGGCTAAATCACACACACACACACACAATTTGAAAAGCCTATAATATTTTAATTAAAACACCAAAAATTGATTTTTATTCCTATCCAATTTATCAACTGTGTGTCTCATTGATTGAAAGACATTTCTAACTAAATAATCAATCAGACTATTAACCAAATCGATTAGATCATGTTTAGTTGAATCTAAAATCGATTGGAACAATCTCTTAATGATTGGTAGCAACTATATCTAAAAACCTTCCATTTGTAGCCTTAAAAATCCACATCCTCTTGTCACTATTATTAGCAACTTTTACTTTTTTGGTACATTTGACTCTTAATGCATCTAGTTCATATATAGACTAGATACATTAATAGTCAAATGTACTAAAAAAGTCAAATTAGCTTATAATAGTGTCCAGAAGGTGTATTATTTAGGTTGTCTAATTGATTATGACATTGATTTAACCCATGGATTGTTTCTAAATTTACACACACCTTGGCCTATAAATAGAGAGCTTATCTATCATTTATTCACATCTAATAAATGAGCTTATATCTCACTTTTAATTTCTCTATAAATCTCTCATTTTTACCACATATTCTTAGCCATAATTCTTTGCGAGTAGTCTTGAGTCCAAGTGAGAATAATTGTTCGGGTGAGGGTAAAATTGTAAATTTACCAAGAGTTTATTATCTCTTAAATAAAAAATTCTTCTGTAGGAAGTTGTTATTTTCGATTACAAGCTAAAACAGTTAAAAGCTTTTGTATTTTTGGATGATTATCTTAGGAAGTCTCCATTTGGTTCGTAAGTTTCACCTTGAAGAAAAAGCCCTTTTTTGGTTTGTTAAGATCACCCAGTAAAATATCCACAACGGTTTTTTAGCATAACCCGACTAAAATCTATATCAGTTTGAGATCAACTCGATGAAAATCTCAACATGGTTTGTGGTTAGTCTGCTCAAAACCCCAGTTCGGTTTGGAGGATAGGAAACATAAAACTCTGTCTTGGTTTGAGATCAGCCAGTGGAATATCTCTATTTGATTTCGAGACTAACTGTTCTAAGCCTTTGTTTATTATTGTTTGGTTAGAAGTTAGCATGAAAACTTCATTTCCTTGTATGAGGAGGTTCGTGGGAAAATCCTTCTAAAATCTCTCAAGCTTAATGGATACTCTCAAGAATAATTCTTGGAGATATGAGTAGGTCATTTTGGCCAAACCTATAATTCTCAGGTGTTATTTCTTCTCCCTTATTTGTTTTAATTTCCAACAATTTTCTTTCCTTTAATTTTATATTACCAATTTATTCATTTGTTTTATAAAATGTTTCAAACTCTGATTTTACAAATGGCTTTGTTTTAAACCAAATCTTTTCAAAGCTCCAAAATTATCTCCCTCTTGTGTATGGAGTCACATGTACAACACAATGTGTTATCTACCAATTCATCGTGTAATTGTAGGGTTGCAATTTCTCATCTTGAACTTTTTCAGTATGTCTTATGTATATTTCTTTTAATACAAGAAAACTTCATGCTTTGTATTCAAAATTTCATATGTTTGACATTTCAAACTCTTTCTCCAAGCTTGCCTTGAATTCTGACAATTCATCTTCATTAAATGCCCATGATAAATAGATCATCCATATAGAGACATAAAATTACTTCGTCTTGCTAATTTGAGCCTTTCACATACACTTCATACTCTTATGTGAGCTTATTAAAACCTAGTTTTATCAATAAGCTATCAATTTTCTTGTTCCATGCTCTAGGTGTTTGCTTCAATCCATACACTACTTTCTCAGCTTGTACACCATCTCTTAAGTCCCTTTTACCTCAAAACTGGTGGATGCTTTACATAGACATCTTCTTGTAAAGGTCCATTCATAAATATTGACTTCATATTTAGTTGAAGAATCTTCAAACCTCTATATGCTGCAATGCCTAAAACTAGTGTTATTATTTCAATTCTGGCCACTAGTGCATAAACTTCATTAATATATGTTCTAGGATTTTTAAGAAACCTTTTTTCCACCAATCTTCCCTTGTACTTAGAAATTTCACCATTTGGCTTCAATTTCAACTTGTTAAACCACTTGTGATCTATAGTTTTCATACTTAAGTGCTTGATAAGTTCCAAGGTTCATTTCTTCTCAATGGAATTGAGTTCTTCATTGTTGCACCTTACCATTCTCATCTTTCATGACTTGAAGATGATAAATTGGCTCTAATTCAGTAAGCATCGATTCTTTAAATATCTCACCATTATCTCTTATGGATTTATCATAAAATATTTCATAATTATTCAATCTAACTAATTAAGTTATAAATCTTGTTAATCTCATCGCATCTTAAGGTTGTGTAGAGTTATCTTAATGTGTCTTTGACTTTTACTCTCTTGCATTGAATTGCTTGGAACTTTCAACTAGTTTCATCATTTTATCTCATAAAATTGCACATCTCTTCTTACCATCACCTTATTACCATTTGACGAGAATAACTTGAAGGCACTAGTGGAATGATAACCAACCAAGATCATGGTTTAACCTTTATCATTTACCTCCTTAGAGTTGATCAGGTACAAGCCAATAGCATAATGAGCCAAATATCTTAAATTGTCCAAGAATTGGTTTCAGACATGAACAAGCTTTATATGTTGTTTTGTAGCTCAACTTCTTTGTTATACATTAGTTTATGTAGACTACAGTTGATGTAGCCTCACCCTAGAAATGGTTTGGAAATTTCTTTTCCTTGAGTATGCTTATTTCCATGTTCAAAATGCTACTATTATTTCTCCTAGCAATGCCATTATGTTGAGGTGTGCAAGGTATTACAACTTCATGTTCAATTCCTTCATTCTAAAAAAATAAGCAAATTCAGTTGAAGTGTACTCACCGCCACCATTAGTTTTAAGCTTCTTTATGACACATTCAACCTACTTTTCAACTTGTAGCTTGAATCTCTTGAAGTTGGTGAATACTTCACTTTTCTTCTCCAACAAGTAATTCCACACATACCTAATGAATTCTTCTATAAAGGTTAAGAAATAACAATTATCTCCTAATGACTTTAATTCGAATGGGCCACACACGTATGAGTGCATAATTTCTAACATATGTTGTGACTTCATTATCAAGTAGAATTTGAATGACTTTCTTTCCTCCTTGGCAATGCAACACTCCCCACACTGCTACTTTAGCATTGTGATTTTAGTAAGTCTATACACCATCTTCTTAACATGTATTAAGTTAAAACTTCTAAGAATTACATGGTCATACCTCTAATGCAAATTCCAGTTTTGATCTCCAATCATGGTTGATGCAAGATATTGATGGTGAAAAATGTTGATCATGATTTATGTTCTTTTGTTTGATAGGAGTTCCCTCAAGATTATCTTAGGACTTTCATCAGACATCTTGATCTCCTTATCTTCTAGCCTCATTATGTAACCTTTTTCAAATATTTGAGCCAAGGTTGTCATATTTCTTTCCTTTGAAGAAACATACAAAATATCGCATATGATTTCTTCTTGTCCATCCATCTTCTTTACAAGAATGTTTTCAGCTCTTTTGATGTGACAATGTTATTATTTGCAAATCTAATAGATCAACTTAATGATTCATTAAGCTTGATGAACCATCTCTTATTGCTTGTCATGTGATTGTTGTATCATGTGTAAAGGTATCATACATTGGTTTTATCTAGAGATAAGTGTGTGTTGGCCATTAAAATGACCTCCTATGAGTCATTACTTCCTACATGTGCAAATTTTTTCACACACTTTGTCATTTCCATTTGATTCTTTGTTGAAGTAACACTCCCTAGCATGTTCCAAAATTTGAGATTAATAGAATTAGGCTTCATTCATCTTTATCTTCTTGGGGAAATTTTTATAGTGAGAATCACCATTCTTGATTTTCTCACCTTGAATTATTAAAGTCTTGTCTGCACCATTATCATTCCATCAACTTTTCATTTCATTCGTTAATATTTGAAGAGTCTTATTTCATTTTTTTTTTAAAAAGTAGTCTGCAAAGCTTATTTAGTTACCTTCTCTTAGTTTCTCTATTTCAACATCAACTCATGAGATTCAAGAGATGCTTTCAATTTTTTAAGTTACATCTCAAATAAATATTTATATTCTTCAATGGCCATAATGTGATCAAATTTGGAAGGTAGAGCCTTTTGAACCTTATCCACTTTATTCAATTCAATCATCTTCTTTCTACATTAATTCATTGGATTTGTCAACACCACCAATCTTGAGAAGAATTCTAAAATCGCTTCACCATTATTTATTTTTATATTCTCATATTGTTTCCTAAAAGGTGCAGTTTGACCTTCTTTAATTTCTTATCTCCCGCAGACACACTATTGAGAGTATCTCACACATCTTTTGTTGTTTCTTACTTAATTATCTTCTCAAAGATATTTGAATCCACACAATTGTGGATAAAAAACAAACTTTCCCCATATTTCTCAATCAATTCACAATGTGCAGTTCTTTGCGCCTCAGTAGCACTCGTTTCTAATGCAAATAAACCATCATTCATGATTTCAAACACATCTTGAAATCAAATAATTACTTTCATCTATGCAAAACATTTATCATAGTGCTCTCCTTTGAAAATTAGTAAATTGCCTTAGAATTAATTGAAGGTTGTACTTCCATTTGCCATGGATGAAAGTTGAAACTAGTGCTCTCTCGATTCGTTGGATAACTTGTATTCCAAGTTATTTACAAATTGAGAAATTAAGTGAAAAAATTAAAGGCAATTATGAGAGAGATGTATTATGTGAATGAATAGAATGCAAGTACACGAGATACCATTTATAAGGCCAAAAGAGTCATAACTAACTAACCACTAATAACAACTAAGTTGTGACACTTAACTTTAAAATATTAGTTTTTTTTTTCCATTTTCAACAATTTAGCGACAATTTTAAACCAACGTAAAATTTTTATTTTTTATTTTTGGTTTTCAACTTTAAAATTTGTGACGGTTTAATACCGCTGCTAAATTGTTGAAATTGAAAAAATAAATCCAAAATTTCTAATCGCTTATGTGAAAGACGTATCATAGTCTTTCACAATAGCTATACAAAAATGAGATATATAGATCCTTAGAAAAAGAATTTGAGACAGTTTAATCCTTAATTTTTTAAATTTAATATATAAATCAAAAATTATATTTTTGTTACATTTAAAATAATTAGTTTTTTTTTCGAGGAGTAAATGAAAATTTTCTTAAGTTCATCTTGATAAAAAGACAGTTGGCTAATAAATTAGTTGATAGTTTATAATTTATGATTGATGATTGATGACTGATAGTTTATATCTTTTAACTAATGTCTTATGATTAATGAATGATAGTTTATAGCTTTTAGTTGATGTCTGGTGTTTTATAATTAATAAACTAATTGAAATATCTGATAAAATTAGTGATTCAATTATTTAATAAATTAGACTGAAATAAAAAACATTTAATATATAATAATTTTAGTTTAAATTAAAATAAATTATAAGGAATAGTATTGAATTTTAATTAAAATAATAAAGATAAAATAGAAGAAAATGATAAACTATAAACTATAAAATAAAATATTATTTTATCTTAAAAATAATCTATAAACTCGTGATAAAAATACTATTATCAAATCGGTTTTTTATTATCCTATAAACTTATAAACTATAAATTATATAAGATTAAAATGTGTTACTAAACATGACATTAATATGGATAAGACTCACTATAAAATAAAATATAGGTTAAATTACCTATAGGGTCCTTTAAGTTATTTAATTGTAATAATGTGGTCCTTTATTTTTTTTTTCTTCCAATAAATGAGTCCTTTAAGTTAATTTAAAATATCAAGTTAGTCCTTTAAGTTATTTTTTGTAACACTTTGATCCTTTTTAAAAATCTCTTTTAAAATAAATTATAAACTCATACCATTTGAACTGATTTTTCATACTAATCACGAATGTATAATTAATTTTGCGTTTGATTGTGTATTTTTGTCGGATCGACGATTTTTTTCATTATGTATTTCGTCCATTTTTATCTGATTCTCATGAATCGTAACTTATTTGATATATTTGATTGTATATTCGTGATCGGCGTGAAAACCTAATTCAAATGATATATGTGTTTGCAATTTATCATAATGGAGATTTTTAAAAAGGCACCAAAGGATTACAAAAAATAACTTAAAAGACTAACTTGATATTTTAAAATAACTTAAAAGGCCTACTTGTAGAAAAAAACATAAAGAACCACATTGTTACAGTTAAATAACTTAAAGAATCATAAAAGTGTGTTTGGATTAAGCATTTTAATGAGGGAAAGTAATTTTTTGAGGAAATTTAAAATGATTTGTCCAAAATTCATTGTTTGAATAAAAAAATATGGAGAATTGTTAAAATGATATAAATTTAAAAAGTATTTTGTTTAAGTTAAATTTATGGAATTTTAAATGACACCAAAAAGTAAAGAATTTCAAATTGCATCTTCACTCTTTATAATTCAAATGTTAAATTGTTTATTATTAAATTTTCAAATTTTGCAAAATGGTCCTCATATTTTATAAAAATTTCAAATTGACCCCTAAATTTTAAAAAAATTGCAAATAAGTCCTAAATTTTTTCAAATTTACAAATTGGTCCTTCAAATTTTTAAAAATTGCAAACTAGTCCCTATTTTTCTTATTTTTAATTTTGTCCAAAAAATTTAAAATTTATGAAAATGACCCCAAAAATTTAACAATGAATCACTTTAATACTCCATCCAAACAAAATAATTTAAAAATGAATGAATTTCAATTGAATCATTTAAATTGCTTAGAATTTTGAATTCCTTAAAAATTCTCAATTACCCCATCAAAACACACTCTAAGTGTATTTGGATGGAGCATTTTAATGAGAGAAAATAAGTTTTTGAGGGAATTTGAAATGACTCGACCAAAATTCATTGTTTGAATACCAAATATGGAGAATTGTTAAAATTATGTAAATTTATGGAGTATTTTATTTAAGAAATTTAAAGTGACACAAAAAGTAGAGAATTTCAAATTGCTTCATCACTCTATATAATATGAATATTAAATTGTTTATTATAATTTTTCAAATTTTGAAAGATGGTCCTCATATTTTATAAAAATTTCAAATTCACCCCCAAAATTTTCAATAATATTGCAAAAAACGCCCTATTAATTTTCATATTTTACAAATTGGTCCTTCAAATTTTCAAAAATTGCAAATTGGTCCTTATTTTTCATATTTTAGATTTGATCCAAAAAAGTTAAAATTATGAAAATTGTCCAAAAAATTTACAATAAATCATTTTAATACTCTATCAAAACAAAAGAATTTAAAATTAAATGAATTATAATTGAATCATTTGAATTATCTAAAATTTTGAATTCTTTAAAAATTTATAATTACTTCATCCAAACACACTCTTGATTTAGCTTAAAATATATTTTCACTATAAGAGTATATCAAGAAATATTCTCACATAGTATTGAAGTGACGAAAAGGAGAATGTGTCTCGAGCGCACAAGACTAAGTAAATTAATGAACTATTTTCCACCACTAAAACGAATAAAATGTGCAAAGAGAATTATTACATTTTTAGAAATAACTTTTTTCAATTTGGTCTTTTTAGTACGACAGGTCTTTTAACTCAGAATTTGTCAAGCCTCTTAGCATAGAGTGAATTTCATGGAAAATCTCCCTTGCACTACGACATATGTTGCATATACTCCAATGGTATAAGTCTACGACAGTGAGATTACAGCATTCTTGACTTTTTTAGTGGGTGTTTGTTTCATGATGCAAAATTTATTCTTATGGGAAGTCAGGGTCGGCCCAACCCATATAAAGATTTAAAGGAAATTTTAATATGGAGTTCTTAAAATGTATTTTAAAATAATAATTTTGAGATTACTAAAAATTGAACTAAAGACCAAAAGAAAAACAGACCTACATTTTTCCAACGAAACTATGATAATATATGTAATTGATGTATCATTATATAATTTTATAACTAATTAAAAAATTATAAATGCGAAAGTGGGATATAGATTCTTATGGAAAGTCATGGTCTAAAACCAATGCAAAAATGAGATATAGAGATTCAGATAAAAAAAAAGAAATTATATGGACTAAAATCAAAATTTCGCTAACTTACAGAAAACAAAAAATTATTTAAGTCTTAATAATATAATAATTAATAAATCAATCATATTTATATCAGCTATTTGTGAGAATATGTCATGTCAACTATCAAAATCTACTGCTAGCCTACACAAATTAGACCAATTTTTTTTTAAACAAAAAATATCTAAATTTTTTTTATAAGTTTTTTAATCAAAAAGATTGAGTCTATCAGAATGACATATTTATATAATTATGAATAATTTATTATTATTATTATTATTATTATTATTATTATTATTATTATTATTATTATTATATCAAAATAAAGTCTAATTATCAACTTATGAAAATAAGTCTTAAAAAAATCTTTTGACAATATCATAAGTTATTTACATAAGTTCTTTCAAATAAATAGTATCACAAAACTTATGCTACTAGATAATTTCAAATAAGTCGATAGAAATAAATATTTAATCTCATTGATTTTTTAATTTGTTAATCTACTTAAATATTAGTTAAATTCTTATTTAAAATAGACCTTTTAAATATATTAATAAACAAATCAGACATTTGAAAAGGATAGACTCATACCTAACAATAAACATACACTACATATTAAAGTTAAACTTTAAACTTTTTAACAAATCAAACTCAGCTTTTGAGAAAGTCTATCTCAGTCTAGCTTATTCTTAACTCTCCTGTTAAGTTAAGAGATAAATAACTTAATGATATGCCAATAATAAAGTAAATTTTTTTATTAGACTAATAAAGTTTAATTAGTGCCATTTTATTGAAAATAAACAAATTATCAATAATGATATGAAAATTGAATGTTAATGATTTATTAACTAGTAATGATAATAATGGTAAATGAATGCTAATGATTCGTTTACAACATATATTATATATTAGGTTTAATCAAAGTTTTAGTCTCTTTATTTTGTATGATTTACGAAATCAATCATTCTATTTTTTAAAAAACATGTCATTTGTGAAACTTGACAAATCATTATATAAGAATTGTTTTGGACTGACCTAATCACTAGATATGGTCTAATCCACTCCTACATCTAGGACGGTCCAATAACTCAATGTCAAAGGGACCCAAGGGCTTTATGCCCCTCAGCCGAGGAGGACTTGTCGACCCCGGTTACTCGTGGTCGGATCCCTTTGTTCCTTTCAGACTTCTACCCGACACCCGAAAAAGTCACCCAGATTCAGCCAAAGGTGGCTCCTGCTCAGTATATCCCTGCCCGACGGGCATCCCATCCGAGCAGGCTGCTCGCACCAACGACTAGTTTCTAACGATTACCTATTGATAAACTGAAGTTCACCGCGTTTCTGACTCCGATTTAACATGCATTCTAAGTTTTTATTGCTATTTTGTTATGTCATTACTATGTTTTTCTTTGCTTTCGGGTTTTTACTTTAATCGGAGCCTCGAGCGAGAAAAGGAACAGAAAAGGAGCTGAAAAGGGCAAAAATCAAGTAATTCAACATTTTACACTTGTGGCACCCACTATGGCTGGCGCCATGGGGTCAGCCATAACGTGGACACGTCTCAAGACTCTCCCCAATTGTCAATCCCCACATCTCCACCACTCATACCATTTTGCACTCTTGGCGGGCGCCATGAGGGTGTGGCGGGCGCCACAAGGAAAAATGGTTTCCCTCCATTTTTCGGTTGCAAAGGGCATCCCTGTCTTTTCTTATTATTTGTTTGCCTATAAATAGGACTTTAGATTTTCGTTTTTAATCATCCAAACTTAGAATTTCTTAGGAATATATCAGTTATAAAGTGGTAACCACTTCACATCGGAGTGTTGTTACAATCGAGTGATCGAGTCTGTATCGTCTGTGCGATAGAGTCTTGGAGCACTTTGGAAGGAAGTTAATTCTGCCGCCATTTTAATTCCAGTTCGTATTTTACTTTCCGCATTGCTTTACTTCATTTTATTTCTGCATCGCTTTACTTTGTTTTATTTCCGCACTCGCTTTACTTGATTTTATTTCCGCATCGTTTTACTTTTTTTTATTTCTCGCACTCACACTACTTTTATTTACTTTCCCGCACTTGCACTACTTTTATTTACTTTCCCACATTTGCACTTTACTTAATTTACTTTCCGCACTAGTACTAAATACCTTTTATGAAAAATATTAAAATGAACTTTTACTCTACCATGTCTAGCTAATTTTATAAAGGTTAGAATGTAAGGATCATAATTGAACCAATAATCTGTACAACTGTTTGTAGAAACGTTTAAGGGCTATTTTGACTTTCAACTATAAGTTTCATGTTCTTTAAAGTTCCGTTGGATTAGATCGAAAGTCGTCCAACGCCTATTTAAACTTAATTGTTTTTAACTATGTCAAAAACAGCCAAAAGCGCTTTGTTTAGTTCATTAGGAGATTTTAGATTAAAAAGAAAAGAGATTTTAAAACTATTTTTGGACGCGTTAAGAAGTTCAGAGTCTGGTTCATGAGAACCTCTTTTTGCTAGAAAATCCAGGTCAAAATACTTTTCAAGTTAGTTAAGATACTATATTTCTTAAAAATAGGTTTACTACTCTAACGCAGTACGCGCCTTTTTATCCGTGACAATATGAGAGTTTAATTAGGGAGTACAACTCGGTTCTGAATACGCGAAAGCGATAGTTCCCGTTAAATTAGTTATTTTCAAAGTAGGAAACATTGTCCATAAGTAGTTCTATTAGCAAGTACTGGATTATCAATCAATTAGGTGAATTGCATTCGAACCTGTATTTATCAATTAATTTTATTTATCATTACGCACTCTTTAAAACCATTATTTTCAATTGCCTTAGATACACACCATAACAACAGATAACGATAGATTGACACTTGGTCTCTGTGGATTCGACAATCTTTTATATTACTCTGACGTGTTCGTACACTTGCGAAAAACACGTATCAGGTTTTTGGCGCTGTTACTAGGGACCAATTTCGTCAAATTTTGTACCCTGTAGATATACCGTTTAGACTAAGGTTGTTACCTGCCGATCAATGCGAAAGACTCACAATACCCGGAAGCTTAGTAGACCCTCTAGAAGAACCTGAACGTTACACTCACACACATTTATTTTTCCATAAAATTAGGAGATCTATGGCCGAAGATCAAACCCGAAGACCCCTTAAGGATTTCGCCCAACCATCCAACAAGGAACCTAGTTCCAGTATAGTAAACCCCGTTATCCCAGCTAATAAATTTGAACTTAAACCATCCCTGTTGCAATTAGTACAGCAGAGACAATTCGCAGGTCTTGCTACTGAGAACCCAAATCAACATTTAAAAAACTTTCTCCAGTTAGCAGACACCTTTAAAACCAATGGAGCCCCTCCTGAGGCAATCCGCTTAAGATTATTTCCTTTTTCCCTCAGAGATAAAGCCCTATCATGGTTAGATTCCCTTCCACCCAATTCCATAACAACTTGGGAAGCCCTTAGAAGAGTATTCCTTGCTAGATATTTTCCCCCAAGTAAGACCGTTGTTCTTCGAAACCAAATAACCAGATTTACCCAAAACCAAGGAGAATCGTTGTTCGAAGCCTGGGAGAGATATAAAGAGCTATTAAGAGCATGCCCACATAATGGTTTAGAAAATTGGCTAATCATTCAAACCTTCTATAATGGACTTCACAATAACACTAAGATGACCATCGATGCTGCCGCAGGTGGCGCACTGATGAACAAACCTTACCCTGAAGTTAGCGCCCTTATCGAAGATATGGCCCAAAACCATTAATCATGGGGAGTAGAACGAGCAACAACGGAAAAGAAGGAAGTCCAAGGAGGAATACACGATTTAAGCTCTATAGACATGATGCAAGCTAAAATGGACGCGTTGGCCCTTAAAGTTGAACATATGTATACAACCCTGAATATTGTAGTTGCAGTTTCGTAGAATTGTGAGATATGTGAGACGCAAGGACACCAATCCGCAGAATGCAGTCTATTAAATGAGACCAGCTCCGAACAAGTGAACTACACCCAAGGGAACCCATTTTCAAACACATACAGCCCAGGATGGAGGAATCACCCAAACTTCTCCTATAAAAAATAATAACCCTATCCAAAATACCGCACCTTCGAGACAACAAGGTTACCAAGCCCCGAGATCAAATCAACCTATGCAACCTGTGCCCCCAAAATTGAGCCTTGAAAAAATTATGGAAAATTTTATCACTGCGCAAACACAACAAAACAAAGAGTTCATGAACCAAAACGTTCATGTTAACAAACTGATTACCCAGTTAGGGACCAAGGTTGACCAAATAATCACTCACAATAAGATGCTTGAAACCCAGATCTCTCAGGTAGCTTTAAACCAAGCCCCTCAGACTACACCTGGAGGACAGTTCCCTGGACAACCTCAACAGAACCCGAAAGGGCAAGCAAATGCCATTACTCTACGAAGTGGGACCGCTTATGAGGAACCCTCTAACCCAAGATTAAGAGATCCCGAAACTTCTAAGAGAAATGAAGAGAAGGAACCAGAGGAATCTGAAAACCAGGGAAGTCAAGAAAAAGGAGAAGAACCTAAAAACAAAACCTATGTTCCACCAATACCATAACCGCAAAGACTAAAACGTACTCAAATCAATAACCAATATCAGAAATTCATTAAGGTCATAGAAAAACTTCACGTAGAAATCCCCTTTACATAAACCATCACCCAAATACCTTCTTACGCAAAGTTTCTCAAAGACATACTTACCGATAAACATAGACTTGAAGATCCGAAACCCTTGGAATGTAATTATATTTCCGAGAATAAGTTAGCAAGAAAGGATAATGATCCCGGAAATTTTTCCATTCCTTGTATTTTGGGGAATCATGTCATCGAAGAAGCCTTTCTAGACTTAGGAGCTAGTGTGAGCTTAATGCCTTTAGCAGTTTGTGAAAGGTTAAACATGGGAGAATTACAACCTACTAAGATGTCACTTCAGTTAGCCGATAGATCCGTTAAATACCCTATATGCATACTTGAAGACGTCCCTGTTAGGATATGTCAGTTGTTTATCCCTACTTACTTTGTTGTCATGGACATTAAAGAAGTTGAGGACATAGCAATCCTCCTAGGAAGACCGTTCTTATCGACTGCTGGAGCCATAATAGATGTCAAAAAAGGGAAACTAACCTTTGAGGTAGGTAACGAGAAAATAGAATTCGTACTCTCGAAATTTCTTATGGCACCTGTAATAGGAGATGCATGTTATGCCTTAGATATTATTGATGAATGCATTAGGGAATTAGAACAAGAAGAAATAACTTAAACAATAAAGTTGCCATCGACTCTTATTTGGGAAGATGATAATTATAAAAAACCCTACATTGATGATAACCTTCACGAATGTTTATCTCTTACCCCAGATCCTATGCCTTGCCCCATGAAACCAACCGTAAAACTTAAGGAACTGCCTAAAAACCTGAGATATGAGTTTCTTGATGAAGAAATGGACCGTCCAATTATAGTTAGTGCTACCTTGAATCAAGAGGAAACAAACCAATTGTTAGATGTTTTACGAAGGTACCCCTCAGCCTTAGGATATAAAATCTCTGATCTAAAAGGAATAAGCCCATCTGTATGCATGCATCGGATTTTGCTCGAAGAAGATTCAAAACCCTCTAGAGAACATCAGAGAAGATAAATCCTATGATGAGTAATGTAGTTAAGACCAAAGTTCTTAAGTTACTAGAGGCAGGTATAATATATACGATCTCAGATAGTAAATGGGTAAGCCATGTGCATGTAGTACCTAAAAAGGGAGGCATCACAGTCGTGCAAAACGAGAAAGGTGAACATGTAGCAAAAAGAACTGATGGAGGATGGCGTATGTGCATAGACTATAGAAAATTAAACAAAGCAACCAGGAAGGATCATTTCCCCTTGCCATTCATAGATCAAATGTTGGAGTTGTCATACCCCAAATTTGTCCTACCATTTTTTTATGTTACCTAGCAATTGTGAGGTTTATTGATCTCTCTTTAAGTGATCATCTGACCCTTGGTCATGATATCCAAAGATTCGGCTCGTGGATTCCACTTGTTTGTCTTGGACTGATGTTTTCTAGCTTGTTATTTTTGGATAACCATTTATTGCTAGTTTTGTCAAATAGAGAGTGAATCAAGGAAGATGTTAACTTTGCGCATATTGGTTGAGACAATTCAAGAATAAGGCGGGAGTAATGAAGAGGATAGGTTCATTTTACTTCTTTTGAAAAAATTTATTTCACGAAATACAATGCTAAAAATAGAACTTCATGACTTGGTTTCAATTGGAACAAGCTCAAATAGCACATAGGTTGTCGCCAATTAAGGTTCAATTGTGATATTTGGAGTGCAAGTTTCAAGGACTAAAAAAGCTTGATTTCAAGATGTTATTATTGAGCTTTGAAGCATTATGATTTCAAATTGATGTGGACCATGTTACAACTATGTCCTAGTTGGTATTAAATTGACCTTTTAGGCTACTGTTGCCCGAAATTGTTGATTTAACTTAGTTTTGGGCCATGGCTTTTCTTTTTTAAGTTTTGGCAAGATAATTCCAAGGCACATTGATAGAGAGAGTCATTGAGTACAAGATCAAGAATCATAAAAGTGCATGGTATCAAAGTGTGGTGTGTAATTGAAGGTGTAGCCTCCATTACAATTCAAATACCGTGAGAATGGCTATTAATTTCAATACAGTACTTAAGAAATCACTCAAAGGGTCCTACAATAAGCAAGAAGCTAAACTCAAATGGAAATACAACCTGCATGATGGTAACAGTTACACGAGTGCAAGGTAATCACCAGGGCATGTTTACACTTGTAAAGTTTGATCACCTCATAAAAACTCAGGTTCCTAATACAAACATGATATTAAAGTCTACAAGAGTTGCGAGTTTACAGAGACTAAGATAGTACTACAGGAATTTGAGCATCATGCCATTACTATTGCACTAGTGAGCTCCACAACCAGCTGCCCAAAATCTGTCGGATACACAAAAGCAAGTAAGATGTCAAAACCAAGTCATGACTAAGTTGCGTAACAGCTGATCTTCAATATAAAAGCAATGCAGCCGAAACCTCAATCATAAGAGGCAGCAGTCAAAATAGAAGTTATGTGCTAAAGATGATGAAAACAAATCACACAGCAGGGTTATTCCTAAAGCTTCACAGGGCAGTTCATTACCTTTTATATTACAGTCATGAAGCAGAATGGCATTACAAATGGTTTATGAGTTTCTTTTCTTCCTCACTAAGTGTGCCGACATCCCTCAAGCCTTCATTGGCCTTTTCATCAATCCAAAACTTCATGCTGCTCCAAGAGATTGTCATGTTCATAAGTGTCTTTCACCTACAAAGAATCAATGACATAAATCTCGATATCAGCACTTATAGTCCTAATACCTTTTTTTAATAATAAAAAAATTAAATAAAACCAAGAACCCGAATAAATAATAGTAATAGTAATAACCCTACTTCATTTTTAACATATATTTTTTAAACCAATAAATAAAAATCCTTTTTTACCATCCTAAACAAATATTTTTTGTTTTAATAATCTAATAAGTAGTTATTAGATTTTAAAATAATTTTCTACAACAAAATACTTTTTTTTTAAACTCAATTTTATTTTAGTAATAAAATGACAAAAAATTATTTTAAAAAAAGTCTTTATAAAAATCCCTATTAATAAAACACTTGATAATATTATTTCTAAAAAAATTAAAATAAGAAATGAAATAATCCCACTCCGTTATATATATATATATATATATATATATATATATATATATATATATATATATATATATATATATATATATATATATATATATATATATATATATATATATATATATATATATATATATATATATATATTATAAAAAAATCTCAAAACTAAGAAATGTGTCTAAAAAGTCAAAAGAGTCCCTCCTTGACTTTTTAGATCACAAGAAAAACTTTGGACAAAATTTAGGGTACGACACAAATAATCATTAAAGACTATATGCGAGTTAATATGTTTAACACAAGTCTCATGTGTGCTAAAGAAGCAAGGATGCTTATGTATCTGATTACAATTAGAAAGATCCATAGATGCCTTATGTTGTTGTTGCAATGCTCTCTTGGATTCTGTTATGTGCGTGGATCTGATTCTGAAGCAAGCGAAGCTTCTGAAGTTGTTATCTTCTGATAACTAAGTGTTGAAGAACTCTGAAGACTTGAGGTTCTGTTGAACGAAGTGCTGAAGGTTATAAAGACTTAAGTTATATGAAGATTGAGGTTATGAAGACCAACTGTTGAAGACTCTAAAGACAAGGTTTTGTTGAACGAGGTTCTGAAGACTCTAAACACTAAAGGTTTCAAA
Organism: Lathyrus aphaca; assembly: GCA_963966055.1. NCBI lineage: Eukaryota > Viridiplantae > Streptophyta > Magnoliopsida > Fabales > Fabaceae > Lathyrus > Lathyrus aphaca. The sequence goes on along the minus strand of OZ014519.1, from coordinate 678,433,746 downwards.
TACAGGTGTTGAAGTTCTGAAAATAAGGTTCTGAGTGAACAAGGTTCTGAAGATTGAAGAAGCCTCTAAAGATCAGAAGACAAGGTTACCGTTAACAAAGAAAGTACACAATACAAAACGCTTTATTCCATTACCTGTCCACTAACCTTAATTTGTGGAAAAGGACAAACGTGGTAGTATGATTTCCATCCTTGTGTAAAGAAATTATTTCAGTAGCCAACTGCCCTCCAACGAATCTATTTTTGGCTATATAAGGAAGTAATCACATGCAGAAACGTGACGTTGAAGTCCATGTAATGCGTGAAAGAAAAATGTAGCCCAAAGGCTGATAACTGTTAGACAAGCCACTGCTGATACAGGTTAATGGTTGTAAGATTATGGCGCTCAATTGAATATGCTGCAATAGGCTTGTAAAGCTGAAGATGATAGTTAAGAAGATGATCATGGAAATTGAATAACAAATGCATGACTGAAAAGTGTGTTCGCATGTGATCATTGAAATGAGAGAACGAGGTTGTTGTCTAGAATGTTCTTCTTATGTGAATCAAGTTGATGAAGTTATTTCGTGCTATATCAAGTTCAATCAAGCTGGTGCAAGCTTAGAAGAAGACTTCACACAAGACAAAGAGATTGGGCTGTTGTCCATGAAGAAGCTCCTAGACATAGAAGAATAAGACTCCACATAAATTTTTAGCTATAATAAAATGTAATATTCATATGTGTGTAAAGTTAATCTTCTGATCACTATTTTCATTATGTTTACCTTGCTAATGAAGAAGCATTCAATTGTAAACATTACCTTTTTACAAACTGTTGTTTGTAATCCCTAAAGGACCAAGTGAAAGTCAGAATCTTTATGAGGCTAAGGACTATGTGTCTTGGTGCTTAGAAGTTGCAACAGGTTGTTGTGCAGTTAGTCAAGGCATGTAGCCGCACAATTTTAAGTCACAACAATTATTGTGCAATTAGTCATTGAAGGTAGCCACACAAGGTTAAGTCGTAACAATTGTTGTGCAGTTAGTCACGACAAGTAGTCGTACAGGTGAAGTTGCATCAGCTGGTTGTGCAATGTTGTAAGTCGCATCAGTTGGTTATGCAGTTAGTCACAGGTTTTGTTGTGCCATGTAATCAGTTTGGTTATAGTGGATTAAGTCCTTGTTTAAGGAAAAATCACCTAGGTGGATGAACTGGATTAGCTTGAGGTTTTCAAGTGAACCAGGATATATTATGTGTTCTTATCTCTTCTTTATGCTTTAGTTTATTTATTTATGCTTTCTCAACAAAAGATTAAAAAGTTAAAAAGAATGAAAACCCAATTCAAACCTCCATTTCTTGTGTTTTTGTCAAACCTTCACCTTGAAATTTGTAGACTCTAGCTGACAAACTGATTAGACAATACAACTTGCTTTCTGCAGTATAGACAACTCCAACTTTATCACCAAATATGAATGGTACTAGAAGCCAATATACATTCGAAAACTATAATAACTCTTCTAATGCTGAGACCTTCAACATCAGAGACGACATCAAGCAACACTAGCAAGTGTTCTTCAAATTATGCCACCAGAAGCTAACAATTCTGCAACTCCCAAGTGCGCTAATGTAAAACATATTTTGGCTATAATATTACAAGTATTAGAACCTACACACATGTAACACATATCAAATAAACCATTGTACTCTCAATACTTTGTTATCATCAAAACCTAAAGAGAATTTGTCATGATTAATTTTTGTTGATGCAGCGGTGGAGTTTTTGCTGTACAAAGTTTGTAAGACCCTCTTAATTTTCTAGGTACTATTGTGGGAGACAACCATAGGAAAGCTAAGATGTTGACTCAATAAATAAATAAGTTGAGAAATCATTAAACAATGTGAAAATTAAGGTATTTATTTGTGGGAGGAAGAGTCATATTGATTAATTTGGTGTTGAATGCAATACCAATTTATTTTTTATTTTCTTACAAGGCTCAAGAAAAGCTAGTTTGTTCTACGGATGTCTACTCCCAACGACTCTCTCAGTGCATAACCTCTTTAAGACTCTAAGGTTAAATGTGTTATACACTGGATTCAGAATCTGCTGAGTATTCATCTTCAACGTCTCTTATACTATGGAGCAAAGGCAAAGACACTTGATCAAGTTAGCTTCTCAACGACTAGTTTTTGTAGTAGCTATAAATATATTTGAAGATTCAATTTTAAATTTTTAACAAGGATTCTTAACGTGAAGGAGTAACAAGATCAAACAATTATCAACTCATTATAATATGTTGAACTTGTGCAGTTAGTTGTAATTTTAAAATCCTTAGGATTTCTCACCTTTGAATATCTTAGTAATATTAAAAGCTTTATGTATTGTTATGGTGATCTCATGTAACTCTGATGCTTGTATCATGTACACCTTATTCTATATTTTGTTGAACCTTCAGTAGTCTATATTAAGTCTCTTGCTATGTGCTTGAGAAAAAGTCTTATCTCATTGGGATTCGAGCAACAAGTCTCGAGCCTAGAGGCTTGAGCTACGTAAGTCTCATTTCTATGTGCTTGAGATGCACAAGTATTAATCAACAATATTGATTGAGTAGAAGTATTGAGCAAGAGTCTTATACATGTGCTCTAAGAAAGGGCAAGTGTTATCCAGAGGACCTTTGGAGTAGGAGGCTCAGTTAGAAGGCATGAGCAAGGGTAAGTTTTAGATATGTGCTTTAAGCAAGGTAAAGTCTCAGAATGTGGGTCTGAGCAAGTGTAAGAGACTTGTACATAAGGATAAGCGATTGTAATCAGATTGATGATAAATTCAAATTGTATCTATTTTCATTTATAAGTTTTGTTGCACTTATCTATACTTTTGGTTAAAATCTTTCGAATAAACCCCGCTTTTTTGTAAATACGTTTACTTTATGTTATAGTGTATATATTACATTTTCGTTTAAATATCATTTAGTTTAATTATTTTCAATTTATTTTAGTAGGTATTTAAGCATTTCTATTTGAAAAATGTTAAATAGAGCATTGAATAAGCTTTCCAATGCTTCGAACCGGGTGAAAAACGGAGTTACGGTTCAAAAGTTATGAATAAAGCAATGCTGGATTTTTGTTGTTTGCTGCCAACGGGGCCAGGCAGTGGATTCTGCAGCCGGGCGGTGGAGTCAGAATAAATACCAGCAGCGTTCCATATTTTTGACCTAGGGCCGGGCGGTGGATTCTTCCGTCGGGCGGTGCAGGGCCGACGATACTTCTAGGGTCGGGCGGTGGTAGATATTTATGGCCAGACTGTATAAATTACGCAACTGGCATGAGTAAAATAAAGTGTAGCACCGAGCGGTGATTCTATCGTTGGCTCGTGCGTCTAATACAAATTTTTGTATATATTTCATTTTACTTCATTTTTGTTAGGTGATGTTGTTTGGGGTGGTTTTTGCTCTCCCAACTTCATCAACCTCATTTTTTGGTTAGATTACCTTAGAAAGCAACACATGGAGCTTGCATCTTGTAGAATCGGAGGTGGATCCACATCAATCGGGTTGACAACAAAAAGGATTTGGTTTTTCTTTTTTCCTCTTTTTGTAAACGCTTTTGTATTGTGTGTTTGTATAGTTACTCTGAATCCTTGTTTGTTGATCATAATAATGTATAAATTTGCTTTACAAATCATTATCAATGTCTTCCTTGATCTTTTTGCATTTATGTTTGGATTTGTGTTGTGTTAGAGATAAACATCATGAAACTTGATTAAGGATGGATATCTATTGTCTAGATGCTAGAGATAGACTTAGATAATAATCTTTTTGGTGTCGGAACTTAATGTCTTTCGTATTTCGAGGCGTTGTGCGCAAGAGTGACGATGAGAGTAATATGATTGTTCTCTCAACTCAATGTGTTAGAGATGGAAACTGTTGTGAGTGATATTGGATGATTTTGACGAGTATTGTAGTAGAGTGAAAATGATCGATAAATTTATGTTTGTGACGAGTGTATTATATGTATGCTTGATAAGTTTCTTCTCTCTAAAAGATGAATTCTTTTTATGTTTATATTTACTTTTCCAATTTTACTATACCCATTTTTAATCCAAAGTCATAAACTTAGATTTTGTCGAATGACAGTTCAGTAGCACCATCTCTATGGACACGATAAATTCCCAGAAAAATACTTCCAAAACTTTTGTTGCTTGTCGTTATACCGCAGTTCAACAAAATGGCGCCGTTTATGGGGATTGGTGTTTTTATTGGATAATATTGCGATAGTTTATGTGTTTTTGAGTTTTTCACATAATTTCCATATTGTGTATAATCTTGTTTTAAATTTTGTTACTATTGTGCATAAGCATACTTCGATACTTGTACATTTTACCTGTGATGTATATACTTATTTTATTTTAATGTTTGTTCAAGTGGTTGGTTAGGAAACTTGCTTTGGTTTGCGCGGTGAGGCATTACCATGGCATGAAGGGAGGAAGTTACTAGCTAAGCACAATAAAGGCGTCGAGCTTACGATGTTAAATAAGCACATTTTATCAATTTTTGTTGTTCGTTATTACTTTTTCATTTTTACTTAGGTAGTGTGGTGAACATTCATTAAACAAGTTGTACTCGGATTGTTCGTAAAATTTTCAAATCTTCACTTTACAACTTGTTTAATCCATTTCACTCGGTCTTTCTAATGTTTTTTTATGTGTGTTTGGACTCCAATTTTGGTTTGACTATTTGAAGTCGCATGAGGTGCTTGTCCGTTTTTTATCGTTTCAACTTGCAAATGCATGGTAATGATAATGTTTAAAGTTTGGTACGGGTTCAAGGAATGTGTCTATCGCTTTCTAGGCTTTAGCATATTCATGATACTTAGACTTTTTACAACTTCAATGTCATTCATTCTTTCGTATACTTGTTCATTTTGTGAATCACTTTAGTCCCCACCATTTTTATGAGGAAGCCTTCCATTTTTCATATATGCTCGGAGTACCAACATTCTTGTTTTAACTAGATTTTATTATGGTTAATCTTTTGTTTGTGTTAATAATATGAAAGCATGAAAAGGATCAAGGCATTTTTGTTTCATTTTGAGCACAATTACCTTAGCCAAATAGTCAATTCACCTTGAGAGTGTGTGGTCGTCTGTAACCCCTTTGAGACTTTGGTCATTATCCATGTTGTTTGAGCTCGATGCTTGTCTATGAGTGTCAAATTCATTTTTTGTGTGAATCTTGATTTTTGTTGTTTTTTCTTGAATCCTAAACTTTGTGTTGTTGTATGAATTTTTACATTGCCTTAGAAAGTAGGGAGTATTCACATGATGATATGGTTGAATTCAAGGCGGGGAGAACAATGTTTGCTCACTTATGTTATTGGTTTCTATGAGGTTGAAAAAGAAAAGAAAAAAAGAGAAAAATATGAAAAAGAAAAGAAAAGAATTTTTTGTTTGTTTTGAAAAAGCTTTGAAAAAGATAAACAAAAAAAGTAGAATAATGTTTTGCTAATAAGTTCTATGTGTTTGGTGTAACACTTGGAAATTTTGAAGAAGTTTGATTGAAATTTTGTGAGTTGATCACTCCCTTAGGTTTACGCAAATTTTTATTTCGATTAGCTTTAGGAATTATCCCTTGTGTGTTCACCCGACCACATTGCAACCCTGAAAGTCCTTTTGATTCTTGATTTTATTTTTTCAACATGATTTTTGGTTAATTACACAATTTAGCCTTTTGTTTGTAAGATTGTTCTGTGAGTGAAAATTCCTTCATTTTGTGTTTTTCATCTACCGGTGATTGTTTTTTCTAGGTGTGATTCAAGTTTGAACTTGTGTTGTTTTAGAATATTTGGCATGACTTTTGTATTTAGCATTTGTTTCGTGATTATGTTATCGTTGTATTTTAGTGGTAAGTTTTTACTTTGTGTGTACCATTTTCGATTGAATCATTGCATTTGTTTTTATTTGTCAAAACTTGATGTTGCGGGATTTCTTGGATTTTGCTTTTGTTCCTTTAGATGTTGGCCTTGTTTGAGGACAAACAATTATGTAAGTTTGGGAGACTTTGATAAGTTCAAATTGTAGATATTTTTGTATATAAGTTTTGTTGCACTTATCTATACTTTTTGTTAGAATCATTCGAATAAACCCCACTTTGTTTGTAAATATGTTTACTTTATGTTATAGTGTATTACGCTTTTGTGTAAATATCATTGAGTTTAATTTTTTTCCATTTATTTTTGTAGTTATTCAAACATTTCTATTTTAACATTGTTAGATAGAGCATTGAATAAGCTTTTCAATACTTCGAACCGGGCGAAAAATGGAGTTACGATTCAAAAGTTATGAATAAAACAATGTTGGATTTTTGTTGTTTGCTGTCAGCGGGGCCGGGCGGTGGATTTTACCGCAGGGCGGTGGAGTCTGAATAAATTCTTGAAGCATTCCATATTTTTGACCTGGGGTTGGACGGTGGATTCTCCCACCGGGCGGTGCAGGGCTGGGCGGTACTTCTAGGGCTGGGCGATGGTAGATATTTATTACTGGGCTGTATAAATTACACAACTGACATGAGTTATATAAAGTGCAGTGTCGAGCGATAATTTTACTGTCGGGTCGTGCGTCTGATACACATTTTTGTATATATTCATTTTACTTCATATTTGTTAGGCGATGTTGTTTGGGGTGGTTTTTTCTCTCCTAACTTCACCAACCTCATTTTTTGGTTAGATTAGCTTAGAAAACAACATATGGAGCTTTCATCTTATAAAATCGGAGGTGGATCCTCATCAATCAGGTTGACAAGTGGGAGGTTTTGGTTTATCTCTTTTTCCTCTTTTTGTAAACTCTTTTGTATTGAGTGTTTGTATAATTACTCTGAATCCATGTATCTTTGTTGATCATAATAATGTATAAATCTGCTTTACAAATCATTATTGATGTCTTCCTTGATCTTTTTGCATTTATGTTTGGATTTGTGTTGTGTTAGAGATAAACATCACGAATCATGATTAAGGATGGATATCTATTGTTTAGATGCTAGAGATAGATTTATATAATAATCTTTTTGGTGCCGGAACTTAATGTCTTTCGTATTTCGAGGCGTCGTGCGCGAAAGGGACAACGAGAGTAATACGATTCTTCTCTCAACTCAGTGTTACAGAGATGGACACTGTTGTGAGAGATACTGGATGATTTTGACGAGTATTGTAGTAGAGTGAAAATGATCGATAAATTTATGTTTGTGACGAGTGGATTATATGTATTCTTAATAAGATTCTTCTCTCTGAAAGATGAATTATTTTTATGTTTATATTTACTTTTCCAATTTTACTATACCAATTTTTAATCCAAACTCATAAACTTAGATATAGTCGAACGGCAGTTCAGTAGCACCAATATTTGTGAACACGATAAATTCCCGGAAAAATACTTCCATAACTTTTGTTGCTTACCACTATACCGCAATTCAATAATTGATTATAATGAAAAGCTCGAGTGAGGCAAGGGGACTGGACTACTCTCAATTAGGGAAGGAACCAAGATAAACCTTTTGTGTCTTCTGTTGTTATTTTATTTACTTCTGCTTGGTATATGCTGACAATGAATTAAACAGAATATGAATAATAGTTCTGATTCTGAACTCTGGACATAAGCTAAACTAAAAGAATACGCGAAACACAATTCAATACCTCCTTCTTGTGTACTTTTCACACCTTCAATTGGTATCACAACATAGTATGTGCTTAATACTTAATAATGGTGCAGATAATGATCCAATAAGAAAAGTATATTTCTTCTTCAAGAAAGAATCTGGTGCCACATGAAAAATATCATATGGCTTTTCCCACCATATTTAAAGGTTGATTCCACTGGATTTAAATGATGAAAAAGTTAAACATATTTTTTAACTCATTGGCCCTGATAAAGGGTTATTGAAGGTCTATAGAATATCCTTGTGAAAGGTATTATTATAGAAGTTGATGGTGTAGACAGGATAAGTTTGATAATCTCTTTCACCAACTTAGAAGAAGCATATTGAATATCTTCCAAGGTAGTTACATTTTGGTAGGTGCTCTATCTCAATTTTGAGTATATCAACATCATTGATATGTATAATACTTGGACTATCTTTGAAATATTTGTGATTAGATTTGTTGGAATCAGTTTTGATGCTTGAACAATTACACTTCATCTAATCTTTTCACGCAAACTCAAAAGATTTATTTTGACTTAAATCTAAGTCACGGTTATTCAGGAAGTTTACTGCTTGAATTTTCCATGTTATGAAGGTTTGTCTTGCAGTCTTCAAGGAAAAGAAATGAAGTTGGATGATGAAAAAATATTCAATAGATCACTTCTTCCTCTATAAAGCTCGGTTCTTCGAAAAGACTAATGAAAAGAAATATATAACTCTTATCAGAAGAAATTCATTACTAGTTTAATGGATTGTGTTAACTATATAGTTGAGTAACTCAAAAGCTTCTGAAATATTTGTATTTCTATTGATTTCCCAGATCTGAAAAACATTAAGAAACACTACCAGGACCTAATGTCAGATTCTCTTTAATGAATTCATCTTTGAAACAGATATTAGTGCAGGATACATATGAAAATAAGCATTTGTGTTCTGAAATAAAAATCATGTATTGCAGAAGTTAAAGATGGTGTCAAATCCATCTTGCTTTTAAAAACTTGATAAAATGGACTTTTCTCTTTAAGGTGATATCTTAAAAGACTTCATTGCTTCTTAATTTAGTATCATCATGAAACTTATAATAATAAACACTTCTATATGAAATCTTCAGTTTCTTATTGAATTTCTATCAAGTGTACTATTACAACACTTTGATTTGCATTGTGTCAATTTCTGATAACTAACTCTATTTGCTTCTGAGTTCGTTAATAAATTCAGAACTAGATAGTGACTTTGCTTAGAACAAGATTTTGTTTCTATCATATCTCATTATATACTTACACTCTGGAGTGATTTATTATGTTGCTATTATAATGAAACACAAGGTAAAGAAAAGTTTGTTTGTACCTACATGTATGGTCTTATAAAAATATGAGTATCATAATGTATTTGCTACAAATGTCAAGGAAAGAAGCAGAGGCATCTTCCTTAAAGGTTGTTTATAGCAATTATTGGAAGAAGATCCAACAACCCAGATTCTAGTACTGGTGGTATTGAGTTTGGTGAAAGTAATGGAATCAATGGTTAGACAACCATTGAATCTGAATCCACTCAAAACAGTGTTTAGACTCTATTTGTCATGTTTAAATAATTCTCCTATGAAGCAGCTAGTTATCATCAATGAAAAGTTTGTGGATTTTGCTGAGTTACTTAAGATTGGTTTTAAGTTCTGGAAGACTGTGTCTAAACAAGGTTTGAATAACTACTTTGAGATACTTTGTGGTTTTACTTATCCCAGTCTTGTCAAAGAGTTTTGGATTAATGTCTCCATTGTTGAGCTGAACTCAGAACGTGTTATTTCTATCTAGAGTAACTGGTGTTTCTATAATAGTAACCTCTAAAGTGATTTCAAATACGATCAATTGTGAGGAGATTGGAGAAATTTCAAGAACTCTTGTTTGGGACTATTATCTTCCTACTTGGCATATCTTTGTAGATCCATCTAAAACATCAGAGGTCTCAAATTTTCTCCCTGATGCTATTGTTTGGAGTCAGATTCTGAACTCAAGCCTATTTCCTAAGGATAAAAATTTAGACCTAGTAGACCCTATTGAAAAAGATATGCTTCTACTTTTTAACTCATATTTGAAGATTGATCTTCCTCAAGTTATGTTTGATCATACGAAGAAGTCTTTTTCTTCTTTTCAAGAGAGAAATAATTTCTCCATTCCTTATGGAAGAGTTATTTCTGAAATACTTGTTCAACAGGGGGTTAGCATAAGTTATGAGGCTAGTTCTTCTAAAGTCCGGAGAGACAAGTTTGAGGCTATCATGAAAGATTCTGATGTTAGATTTCTACCTAGTTATGCTTAGTATTTTGTTGAAATCTTTGTATTAAATGTCTTATTATTAATTCAAAAGTTGGTTCATGCTTGTGTTCAGTTTAACTTATTGAATATTAATTATGTGTTATTCAAAAGAATTGTTCATTAATAGGAAAAAGAACTCAAATGCTTGCAAATTATTTCATTATTGAAAAGGAAGTTATTACAAGATTAATAGATTCTCTATTTTGTTGGATTGACCCTAAGGAATTTCCTAAGATCATCTGACATATCCAAATTATCTAAGAAATCTTGTCATTCTTCCTTAGAAAACTCCAATGTTTCTTTCTTCAGTTGGGTTCTGCATTTAGATCCAAAAGATCTTCTACTTTTGTGTGTCTTCACAAAGGACACTGAAGAGGAAATCACTTCTAAAGTTGTTTGCTTGCTTGTAGATTCTTCAGTTGCTTCTTTACCTTGGTTTGCTTGAGTTGTTGCATTCAGTATTGTTGCCTTCCTGAAATATCTCTTTGAAACCCAAATTTACTTATCCTTATACATCTTGAAGTTATATGGATTTAGTGATAATGGAAGAACGTTTACTTTAGTCCTTTTTATAGGCATGTTGCATACATTGTTTTGAGTTTAAAATTATTTAAGTATTGGTTAAATCTTACCAGTACTTTAATAATCACTCTTGGAAACTGTATCTAACAGTCTAACCTATTTAAGATTCTTTAAATAACTTTGAAGTCATGTTTGATATGTTTTAACTTTAAATCTTCCTCTTTGGGAATTGATCTGGTAATGATGATTTGAATTACATTTATTAAGTGATTCTCGTTATTCTTTTATTCTATCTTTTATTTCTTCTTTATTTTTATTCTTTTTTATGTGACAAAGGGGGATAAATAATAGTAAGTATTTAAGAAGAAATTGAACCCATTGAGTACATATTCAGTTGTACATTATTGTTCATTTATTTTCTTGTCTTTTTTGTTTCTATTTTTGGTGGTTTCTGCCCTAGGAATATTTTTAACTTTCTTGTACATAGATCTAAGAAAAATCTTACAAACCTCAGACTTGAACTATCAGACCCAGAAGGAGCTTACAAACCTCTGCCTTAGCCTATGAGACTCAAAATAAGCTTATAACCCTCATATTCTGATGTTGCCAAAGGAAGTTAAAATGTAGTTATTTTAGTTTTATTAAAAATGTAGCGGGGGGGAGCTTACAAATATTAACCTTGGAACTATTTGACTCAGGGGGAGCTTGTAAACCTCGGACCCTGATGTTACTAAGAAAACTGATTTATTTTTTCTTTTAAAGTAGTTCTTAGTGTTAGAGTTAGTAGAACTCAACTATGGACTATCAAACTCAAGGGGAGCTTACAAAACTCATACCTCGTTGTTGCAAAGAAAATTAAATGCCCAACATTGTTCTTTAAATACTTGTGTTTGTCATCATCAAAAAGGGGGAGATTGTTAGAACAAGATTTGTTTCTGACATAATTCTATTTGATTTTTGATGATAACAAAATATTTAAATAACAATGGTTTATTTGATGTGTGTTTTATTTATGAAGGTTTTGCATGTACATAAATAGTCAGAATCTTGTTTACATGAACACACTTGAGTATCCATCTTCCATGAACACACAAGAGCCTCTGAGTATCCATCTTCCATGGCTCTTGTATAATGGAGCAAAGGCACACTTGATCAAGTTACCTTCTTAATGACTAGTTTCTACAGTGGCTAAAAATATAGCTAAAGATTCAACATTGAATTTCTAACAAGGATTATTGACATGAAGGAGTAACAAGATCAATCAATTATCAACTTATTCTAATATAAAAACTTATGTAGTTAGTTGTAATTATAAAAGCCTTAAGATTTCTTACCTTTGAATATCTTATAAATCTTAAGAGGTTTAGGTCTTTGTTATAGTGATTTCCTTCATCATGATGTTTGTATCATGTACACCTTGTTCTCTATTCTTCTAAACCTTCAGTAATCTAGATTAAGTCTCTTGTTATGTGCTTGAACAAAAGTCTTATCTCATTGGGATTAAAGCAAGAAACAAGTATCAATCCAATATGCTTGAGCTACATAAGTCTCATTGCTATGTGCTTGAGTTGTACAGGTCTTAATCAACAAGGATGGTTGAGAAGAAGTCTTGAGGAAAGATGCTTAAGTCATATAAGTCTCACTGCTTAAGTGCTTGAGTTATTAAAGTCTTATTCATCTAGGCTGATTGAGAAAGGGTAAAGACTATGTCTGTGGGGCGTGAACAGAAAGTCTTGGGTGAGGCCTGAGAAGGGAAACTCTAAGTCTGGATGACCTTTGGAGCATGTGGCTCGGTTAGAGGATGTGATCAAGAAATATTAGACATGTGCTCTAAACAAAGGTAAGTCTCAGCCAGAGGACCTTTTGGAGTAGGAGGCTCAATCAGAGGGCGTGGGCAAGGGTAAGTCTTATAAATGTGCTCTAAGAAAGGTAAAGTCCCGGACCGTGGGTCTAAGAAAGTGTAAAAGACTCTTGCAGAAGCACAAGCGATTGTAATCAGGTTGATTGTAATGAAAAGCTCTTGTGAGGCAAGGGAACTGGACCACACTCAGTTAGGGGAGGAACCGGGATAAATCTTTTATATCTTCTGTTGTTGGTGGAGAGCTTTGTCTTCTATTAGCTTTCACAAGGTGGTTCTATCTGATTTCTTTGTTAATAATTTGTCATGTGATTTAGGTAATGGTAGGGATCTTTCCTTTTGGTGCAGCATGTAGCTGGAAGATTCTCCTTTGAATGAGTCATTTCCAAATATATTCACACATTCTCTCAACCCGAACATGAGCATGGCAGACGCTTTCTCGAGGAGTGGCACAACGTGTTTTGGAAGATTTGTTTCCTTGTTTTTGCATCAAGCAAGTTAATGCTTGAGGAGAAAGAGAACCTCATGTTGAGGTTATAGAAAGCTTGGCCAAAATTAGATAACAAAGACACTTTTCAGTGGACAGGTTCTATTACAAGTTGTTTTTTGGCTGCGAGTTATCATGACTTAATTATGCAGGACTTTTCTCCAAATGTTATGTCTGTTGTAGTGCAAAAAGTATTGGATGTGATTTGGAAACTTAAAATTCCGCCTAAGATTCAAGTATTTTATGGAGGTTACTATTGAATCTCATTGCAACTAAGGACCAGTTGAGCAAGAGAGGAATTGCCATTGAAGGATCTGGAAAACTCGGTACGATTTCCAGTGTCTTTAAGGAGAACTTGTTCCATCTGTTTTTCTTGTGTGTAGCTTCAACTGCAGTTTGTAGAATTATAGGCAACTAGATGGGAATCAATTTGTTGAGTGGTGATAGTTGTATTGAAGCTTTTTGTTCTACTGAAGCAGTGTCTAGGAGGAAGATTGATAACATAGTTTGTTTGGTTGTGTGGGTTGTTATGGTATGACAAATTTGGAAGGGTCGTAACGAACTCATCTTCAGTGGGATAGAATTTTCGGTAAATAATATAGTGTGCTCCATTAAGTCTATCTCTTGGTTAGGGGTGAGAATAGGATGAGTTGAGCTAGGCTTTGTCAAGCCTGAGTCTGGCCTGCTAAAAAATTCAAAGCCTAAGCACGTCTTATAGCCTATCAAAGACTTTTTTGTGTGTGCATAATCCTAGCCTTTTCGAAGGTCTGATTGACCTATTAGCCTACTTAAAAAGCCTATATCATTTGAAAACATATGTAAATAAGAAATTCAACTAATGTTTAAATAGACTAGAAAAAGTTTGTTTCCGTTGAAATATCCGAGTTTACATAGTAGCATAAATTTTGTGAGATGTTTTATTTGAGAGAACTTATGAAAACACTTTATAACATTATTCATATGATTTTTTTCAACTTATTTTCATTAATTCTTAAATATAACTAAGTTTTACTTTTGTATTTTAATATAATGTATAAAATATAATATAAAAATAATAAATTCATTCATATTTAATAATAGACCGACGACTTATAAGACTTTTTGTCTGGCCTACGGTCTAGTATATTTAGCTAAATAGGTTTATAAAAAAGCCTAGACATTTTCTTTAAAAAAAAAAGTCTGCTCTGCCCTTAGTCTATGTAGATTAGACCGTGGGCACTTGTTAGTTGGTTTGCTCTATTCTCACCCCAACTCTTGATATTGGTTAGGGATGACCTATAAGCATTATTCTACAAGCATTCCTTTCGACTAGTTTAATAATCCTATGTTTGAAGAATTTGTAATTGTTTTGTGAGGGTTTGAGTACCTACTCCTTTCGTTTTAATCCATTGCTTTTTGAAATAAATAAAAAATTACCATCCAGTAAATTTAAATGTTGAGTAGAGATTAAAACATTCCACAAAACTAATCACGTGATCCATTATGAAGACAAAAAAGACCCATGATTTTTAAACGATAAGTCACATGACACGCTAAAACATATCTTTTATTCTCAACCATCTATTTAAATCTAATGTTGATAATGAATTCTCACATTCTCAAATAAGTTCTTTATATATATATATATATATATATATATATATATATATATATATATATATATATATATATATATATGCGTCAACATACAAAATGTTTAATGTTTTGGAACAACATTCAAATTACACATGTCATGATGAATTTTGAGATAATGTTGATAATTTTTAAGTTAATAAAATGTCGGAGGGGATCAAGGAGACCAAACAAAATCAAGGAAATTCATAATAGCATTATTTTAGATTAATATAATTAAATTCAAAATTATAATGATTATATTTCATGCGTTTCATTAAATTTCATTCTAAAATTTTTACATAAAAATTTAATATATTTTGATGTTATCGATAATTTTAAACACATATATTTATTAAAAATGTTTCGCATGTAGTTATTAATACATTTATTTTTATTGAATAAAATTTCATTTAATTTAATAATATAAGAAAATAATGAGACCATCAATATTTTAATTTAAAAAATTCTTTTATGTCATTTTGTATTTATCGGTTAGTATAATCATTAATTTATCAAACATTCAAATTGATTTATCATGTACTAATCATTAACTAAAGCTATCAATCATCATCCACTATTAATTATCATGAAATTTTGTGTGTGTTTTGTTTTAATATGGAAGAAAATTTAAATCATTTATTTGTTGGTTGTCCGCAATTGCGTGTAGTATGGAAATCGATTGAGGATTGGGTGGGTATTGAGCCTTTTGTTGAGTCTAATTGTATTAATCATCTTATGGTTTATCAAAATCAAAAGGTGAGTGAAAAGTCGATTCGCCTGTATAATTTGGTGTGCAACTTGTTGGAATATTTGGTGGAATCATAATCATACTAATCTTAGCGATGATATAGGCAACGCTAAAGATATTTTTCATACAACGATCAACTTGTCGTGGTGGTGGATGACCTTATGTCATAAGGGTAGACCTTGGTGTTGTCTTTATGATTGGATGAAATGCCTCATTGATTTTATGTAGGGTTGTAATAGAAGGTAAGTTATTGTTGAATAAAAATAGTTTATGAGTTATTGTTTGAGTCTCTTTGAATAGGAGGGTTGAGATACCCCTATTATCTTTTCTAATATATATATATATATATATATATATATATATTGGTGCAACAAGTGAAATGTAAAATTGAAAGAAAGAGTAAAGTATTCTAAAGAATGAAGAAGAAAATGAAAACAATGAAACTCTTCATTGATTAGTAAGGAAATAAGGTACAATATTTATATAGTGGATTTAATACACAACCAACCAATGAGAATAGAGATTCTCTAACTAACAACCAATATAAAACTAACTAATCTTAACTAACCAAAATCAGAGATTAACTAAGACTTATTTAGTTGATTAAATTGATTTCATAGTAGCCTCCCTCAAGCTAAGCATGGTGAATGTTGATCATGCCAAACTTGTAAATGAACCCGTTGAAAGTTGATTTTGGTAATGCATTGGTAAAAAAATATTCTAGTTGATCATGTTTTGAAATCAGAAGTAAACGAAATAAACCTTGCAGAAGCTTCTCTCTTACTAAGTGACAATTGATTTCCAAATGCATAGTACGTTCATGAAACACGGGTTCGAAGCAATATGCATTGCACTCTGGCTGTCACAATAAAGAACATGTAATTTGGAACATGTCTTGTTTAACTCCTTCATTAAGAAGGTTAACCAAATCAGTTCACAAGTGGCAAATGATAGTGCACAATATTCCGCTTCTGAAGAGGATCTGGAAACTGTTTGTTGTTTCTTGGCACGCCAGAAAATGGGAGATGAACCAAGAAAGAAACAATAACCAGAAATAGATCTTCGTGAATCAAGGAATCCTGCCCAATCAGCATCCGAAAATCCTAGAAGATGAGGTTCTGATTTTCTGTGAAACAATAGACCTCTTCCAGGACTATTCTTGAGGTATATAATGACCCTGTAGGTAGCCTGAAATGTGCCATAATAGGACTATGTAGAAACTGGATAAACTGCTGAGTGGCATAAGTGATATCTGGTCGGGTAGTATTTAGGTACAATAAATGACCAATTAACCTTCTATATGCTCAAATATCCTCAAAGGATTTTCCACTGTCAGCATGTATTTTGATGGAAGGGTCAAGAGGAGTAGTAGTTGGCTTAGAACCAAGTAATCCAGATTCTTGCAAGAGATCAAGGCAATATTTCCGTTGAGACAAACAAAATCCTTATTTTGAATGTGCAAGTTTTAAACCAAGGAAATATTTTGGCAAAATACCTAAATTGGTCCCTTAACTCTACTTCGGGGTCCAATTTGGTCCCTTATCTTTAAAAAGTGTCAAAGTAGTCCTTTAATTGCTCAAAACGGTCCACGTTAGTCCTTTCCGTCCATTTTTTACTAATGGCGTCAAGTTTTGCTTAGGTGGCATCTGACGCTGCACTTGGTCGTACATGTGGCATTGACGTTGCACTTGGTCGTACGCATGGCATGTGAGGTCATTAAATACCTACGTGTGGCATTGACGTTGCACTTGGTCGTACGCATGGCATGTGAGGTCATTAAATACCTACGTGTGGCATTGACGTTGCACTTGGTTGTACGCCTGGAATGTGAGGTCATTAAATACCTAGAAAAATTCTTAAAATATTTTGCTTCATCCAAGATTCGAACTCAAGTACATCTGATTGTTAGACAAAACATCCAGCCACTACACCACCTCACACTTGTTTGTTAACATTTCCATTATAATTATGATAACTATTATCTAATAAATTTTTCCACCACCACCAGATTTACCTTCTTAATTTTTAGTTTATATAACAAGTTGTGTCTTCTCTGTATATTTTACACTTGAGTCTTGAAGTGAATTTTAACATGTCTGTTTCCATTACCATTGAAGTTGTTTCTTCTTTTGGAAGTCCAGACGATTGGGAGTGTTTCCTTCATTACCAAGGCTGTTTGCTGGAAGATGGAAGAATTTGGTGTGATGAGGCTATTAATGATCCAGTTCACCCCCCAAAATTTATCAGTTGCAAAGTATCACACTTGACAGATGAACAAGTGACTTTTGTCTTTGAGAGTGTTTGATTAAGACAATAATTTATGAATGAAAAAGGCATTATCTATTTGTGTAGAGCTTGATTGATGTATAATTATAAGCTAACACGAGTGCAGTTTGACCGTCAAATATCAATTGCATCAGCTTTTATACTGAAGTTACAAACAGACACTTTGATAATTCTGTAAGATGTCCCTACCTAGAAACTATAGAAATTGAAAGAAGAATGCATTTACGTGGGAAGGGAAACAATGACAACTTAATGGATGTCATTGTGCAATAATTTTGCAGGTACATTGTAGCACTGAATATATCATTCTTAGTTATATCCTCAAATATCACGCACATAGATGTAGTGTGAGTTAAATTTTACATCAAGTCATTGACTAGTTCCATATCCACCACCATGGCCAAGTTTGTGTCACCAATGTGGAATTTGAATATTTATTAGATGTCACTTATTAGCTATTTCATTAAACCCTAAGCTTTTATTGTCTGTTTGGTTAAACCCTAAGCTTTTATTGGAGTTAGATTAACGGGGTTGAATAATTTGAATTGCGTTCGATCAATATTTTCAACGGGAAATAAATCAATCTTGTTTGAGTTGAAGTTGTGTTTGTGTTTGGATTCACTGTGAGTACGCAGAATCACAATGTCATGCAAAAACTACCTTTTAGAAACTTAACAAAAACACTCCCACCACCACCTGTGTTTAGATATTGTTTTAATCAATGGAGTTTGGATATTGTCTTCCCAGATTGATCCTTTTTGGGGATGGTAAATTCTAAACTAACTTCACTTCTTCATTTACTGTATTTATAAAATGGAATGTGAACAAATTTTTATACAGGGCTGAGATAAATATAAATCCATGGAATGGAATTTTGAAAGAGATAAAAGAAGGGAACAAAAAGACCAATTGGAAGGATAGAGTACCTTATTCTTAATAATTTAAACTCATGTTGTCCATTACTGTGAAACATGTTCATGATAGGTTCAGGTTCAGTGGCATGGCTTGTTAATATATGAAAGAATGAATTTGTTAATAATATCTTTCATTTGTAAAATAAATAAACAAATGTTAAATGGCTTAGTGGTGGTATATCTATACAATTAACCTAACATGTGTGGGTTCGATTCTTGGTGGAGGTAAAAATTTTGGACTTTTTTTTGGAATTTTGGTGATCTTGGTAGCATATGCCACGTCAAATGCCACATCGTATGAACATATGACACGTCAGATGCCGGCATGGAAAATTAAAGGACTACTTTGACACTTCTTAAAGATAAGGGACCAAATTGGACCCCGAGGTAGAGTTAAGGGACCAATTTGGGTATTTTGCCAAATATTTTAATACTCCTAGGTCTTTGATGCTGAAACTTTCATCAAGAGAAACTTTAATACGATTGAATTCAAGCATGGAATTTCCAGCTAGAATTATGTCATCAACATACACTAGGATAGATGTAAAACATTTGTCAGTTTTCAAGGTAAACAAGGAATAACCAGAGAAAGATTGAGTATACCCTAGTTGAATCAACATACTCCCTCCGGTCTCGAATATAAGCAAAAAAAATCAATGGTCTTAAATATAAGCAAAATTTACATATAATTATTACATTTAATGTCATTATTCCAAATATACCCCCTACTTTTTTTCACATTATTATGTTTTTAACAATTTTCAAGACATAAGTAGGGGTACAATTAGAAAGAGAATAAAACTTTAATGCATTTAGATATTCTTCTTAAAGGGAGAGCTTTTTTGCAAATTTGCTTATATATGAGACCGGAGGGAGTAGCTGTCAGTTTTTCATACCACTTTCGAATGGCTTGTTTCAACCCATAGAGGCTCTTTTTCAGCTTACGCACTTGATTTGATTTTGTACATGAAACACCTTCAGGTATTACCATATATACATCTTCTTGCAACTCTCCATGCAAAAATGCATTGTTCGCATCAAGCTGATGAAGGAACCAATTGTTTATAGCTGCAGTTGCAATAAGGGTTCTGACTGTAGTAAGCTTTGCTACATGAGAGAATGTATCAAAAAAATATAATCCTTCAATTTGATTATAGCCTTTGGAAACAAGCTTGACTTTATACCTTTCTATTGTGCCATCTTCCTTATGTTTAACCTTGAAACCCCATCTCTTTCCAATAGGTTTGACATGAGAAGGCAAATCAATTATGTCCCAAGTCTCATTCTTGTGTAATACATCTAACTCAGATTTCATAGCCTTGATCCAATGTTCAGATAAACATCATTCTTTATAGTTCTTTGGCTCATGTGTATATGTGATGGAGGATGAAAAAGATACAATGAGATGCAGACAAATGAGATAGAGAATCATACTTAGAAATATGATAAATTGTGCTAGATTTACCTGAAGACATTGCATCTGCTGAAACATTAGATGTGTTGCATACATAATTTGAGAGATAATGGGGAGTAGTTTTATTTTTTGGTGGGTCTAGTTTGGTTGACAGGTCTGATTTGGTTGACAAATTTAGCTTCTATGTTTTGTTCAGATTGTTCAGAAGGACTATGATTCTGAACTGTACCAGTATTTTCTAAAAAATTCGAATTCTGATTGAATTCTGAATGTTCAGGTTCTGAATTAAAAGACTGAATGTTAATATTTTAAGTTTCATCATTAGATCGGTAGAAGGATTATTAGGAATATCCTCAGTGTTACTTTGAGGAATAAATGAACTATTAGGTGATTGGGTGTGGTTAGGATCAAAATGTGAGTTTTTTGTGTCATTGTGAGGAACAAAAGAATTGTTAGGTGGATGGATATGACTAGGATCAATATGAGAGTGGTATTCCCAAGTAGAATGGTTGTCATCTAAATAAGGAAAAATGGATTCATGATGTGTAACATTCTTAGAAACAAAGACTTCGTGGTTGTTAAGATCATAGAGCACAACACCCTTCATACCATTTTTGTATCCTAGGAAGACACGCTTTCTACTTCTTGGTTCATGTTTGGTCCTATGCATATGAAAATTTGATGCATATGTTAATGATACAAAAACTTTTAAATTATGCATATTAGGAATTTCATTATGCAATATGAAATGAGGTGAGAAATTGTTAAGAATTTTTGTTGAAAGTTTATTTATGATAAAACCTGCATGTAGAATGGCATATGACCAAAATTCTTTTGGAAGTATTGTTCTAAATAGAAGAGCTCTACCTACATTTAAAATATGTTGATGCTTCCTCTCCATTCTACCCATTTTGTTGTGAAGATTCCACACAACTTGTTTGGTGTAATATACCTTTAGAAGCATAAAATTCAGGCATATTGAATTCAAGACCATTATCGGTTCTAATGGTCTTGACACTAGTACCCTTTTAATTTTCAATAAATTTTACAAAGTTTATGACATGTTGTCTAGCTTCAGATTTGGATTTCATGAGTGTTATCCATGTATATCTGCTGCAATCATCGACAACTGTTAGAAAATATGCATGACCATGTAAAGACTTGATTCCAAGGGGTCCCCAAATGTCAAAGTGGATTAAGTCATAAGGGTTTGTAGCTCTATTGTTACTAACATTGTAAGGAAGCTTTCTTTGTCTAGAAAAACAACACACATCACATATATCTTTATTATTAATTGTGATAAAAGGAAATTGAGAGTGTAAGTACAATAGTATTTTTTGAGATAGATGTCCTAATATAAAGAGCCAAAATGCCCTATCAGGTAAGGTTATAGTAGCTGCTAAGGTATTCCTATGTTCATAATTAACATGAGAATCATTATTCCTAGCTTTAAGTAATATAACATATCCTTTTTTTCAGCAAAACCAATCATCCTCTTGGTTTTGTCATGTATGACACATTTAGAATCAACAAAGTTCACATTACAGTTGGATCCATCACACAATTTTGAAACACATAACAAATTTAAAGAAAATTCAAGAATAAGTAAGACATTTGAAACAGAAAATTTAGGGGAAAATTGATAGTTCCTGAATATTTGGCAACAAGACATTGACCATTTGGTAATTTTACACTAATGGGAACTATTTCTTTGTAATTATTAAACCACCTAATAGAACTACTGATATGATTAGTAGCACCTGAGTCAATAATCCAAAATCCAAGACTACTAATATGAGAAATATGATGCATGTTACATGTTAAGGAATGACCAACATCACCTTGATTGGAAGAAGAAGAATCATGTCCTGATTTTTGACCAAGATTAGATTTCTGCAGTAGCTCCAATAACACATTGAACTGATCTTGAGTCATAGGATAATTATCATCTCTAGTGTCAGCACTATAGGATATAGATCCATCTGATGTGTGTTTTTCGAAAGTGTACGAACACGTCAGAGTAATATAAAAGATTGTCGAATCCACAGAGACCAAGTGTCAATCTATCGTACTTGTTGTTATGGTGTGTATCTAGGGCAATTGAATATAATGGTTTTAAAGAGTGTGCAATGGTAAATAGAATAATAATTTTATACAATTAATAAAGACAGGCTCGAATGTAATTCACATAATCAATTGATAATCAAGTACTTGTTGATAGAACTACTTATGGGCAATGTTTTCTACTTTGAAAAGAACTAATTTAACAGGAACTGTCGCTTTCCATATTCAGAACCAAGTTGTACTCTCTAATCAACCCCTCCTATTGTCACAGATAAAAAGATGCGTACTGCGTTAGAGTAGTAAACCTATTTTTAAGAAATATAGTATCTTAACTGAGTTGAAAAGTATGTTAACCTGGATTTTTTAGCAAAAAGAGGTTCTCACGAACCAGAATCTAAACTTCTTAACGCGTCCGAAAATGGTTTTAAAATATCTTTTCTTTTTAATCTAAAAACTCCTAATGAACTAGACAAAGCGCTTTTGGCTGTTTTTGAAATAGTTAAAAACAATTAAACTTAAATTGAAAGTTAAAATAACCCTTAAGTGTTTCTACGAACAGTTGTACGGATTACTGGTTCAATTACGATCCTTACATTCTAACCTTTATGGATTTAGTTAGACATGGTAAAGTAAAAGTTATTTTTATTATTTTTCATAAAAGTAATTAGTGCGAGTGCGGAAAGTAAATAAAAGTAGTGCGAGTGCAGGTAATAAAGAAAGTAAAGTGAGTGCGAGAAATAAAAATATTTAAAGCGAGTGCGGAAATAAAATAAAGTAAAGTGCGAGTGCGGATAATAAATAAAGTAAGGCAATGCGGAAAATAAATAAAATAAAGCGAGGGCGGAAAAATAAAATACGAACTGGAATTAAAATGGCGGCAGGATTAACTTCCTCCCAGAGTGCTCCAAAACTCGATCACACAGACGTATACAGACTCGATCACTCGATTGTAGTAACACCCTGGTGTGAAGTGATTACTACTTTAAAACTGATATATGCCTAAGAGATACTAAGTTTGGATAATAAAAACGAAATTCTAAAGTCCTATTTATAGGCAAACATTAAATGAGAAAAGACTAGGATGCCCCCCTCCACTAAAAAGGGGAGGGAAAGGTTTTTGCCTTGTGGCGCCCGCCACAGGCTCATGGCGCATGCCATGGGTGTAAAATGGTGAAGAAAATGGGGATCGTGGGCTCTTACAATTGTGGAGTGGTCTTGAGATGTGGTTGTCGCTCCCGAGATTTTCATCCTAGTACAAAGGCGAAAGTGGCGCAGAAAAGGTAGAGTCGCCAGCCAAGCATTTTTATCCCGAAAGAACGGGAAAGGTAATGCTGCACAAACCTGAGGAAGAAGGAAATGACAAGGTCCTGCAAACCAAAGATCTGGGTTCGAGAGTTGGTTACGACCTGAGAAGGTATTAGCACCCCAGACCGTCCGCCGTACCCGGCGGGATCCACGCTTGTTTGTTTGTTTCAAAGGGTGAGAAAAATATAACTGTTGTTGAACAAATGAACTGCTAACTGGAATGGGAATGAGAAAGGAACTGTAAAAGAGAAAGAATAGAAGGGGGAAAATGTAGGGAAAATAAAGAATGTGCTCGCACGGGCCCTACCCCGCTGCCTACGTACCTCATCGGGAAAATGAGGATCAGAGTCGACGTAGTTCGCCTAACTAAGGCGGGAACTATTTGTTTGTGTTTTTATATTGGAACTGCGTATGTCTATGCTCAGGTATTGCAGGCTCGTCTGGTACGAGTGTGTTTACCATCTTGCATGCGAGACAAGTCGTCGCAAGTTTGCGTTCAGAATGAATGAGATGAGAAAGAGAATTTCCCGCATGATAGTCGCTTATTGTTTGTTTTTTTTGTCTTTTATGAGAAATGTTTTGAATTTGTTTGTGAACGTTCTCATACTAAGACCTATCCATCGTGGTAGATAGCTTACACCTTTCCCCGAAACAGGACACGTATAAGTACCCCGCAACAAAGTCTCATGGCGTATAAGAACATTCAACCTTTATTAAGTATCTTATTATTTTCTTCATGAGGTGAGAAAGAAAGACTCAAGTGGAAAAAGGGAAAAAAAACTAAGGGGACTAAGACACAACTCTAAGTTAGTTATCATATACAAAAGGGAGATCCTAATGGTTTGTGAAGTTTTCTAATCCTAAGGAAGAAAAGGAAAAGAAGAAAAGAGAGTTAGAAACTAACTTACTTCCTAAGGAAGTTAAGTTGTCTCTAAAGAAAGGGAAAGCCTAAGAGCAAAGCACAAGTATGAAAAGTAAGGCAAGTGAAAATTAAATGCATAATAGATAGCAATGAATTGAGGCTTTCCTCAATCTTTCCCCCTACAAAACAAAAATTAGCATGACAATGCATATTGAAAGTAAAATCAAAGCATAAAAGCGATTAAATACCATAAACGTCCTAGAATGGAACTAGGGTTCAAATTAAGACCTAAGTCTAAAGGTGAAGGTACCTAAAGGTTACATGACTTCTAAAGTCAGTAGCTATATGCTATAGGCCCCTAGGTATGCTAGGATATCTCGCAAGTTCAAACTATGTACAAAACGTTCACCTAAGTCCACCTAAATGCAAGTTAAGGCTTATGGATGAAGTATGAATGCATATGGCTTACAAGCATGAATTAATACATGAAATTAGTATAAAAGTCAGTAGTGAATGCATATGAATGTATATGAATGAACATACCATCATGGATGCAATGGTTTAGGCATATGGAGCAAGGAGAAGAAGATGTGAGAATAAATGAACAAACATCGCATAAGATCATAAATGATACAAGTTAAGGATGAATAGAATATGGATATGCATGAGATGATTATGGTTCAGTAGCATAAAATATATGAAATTCAATTAGAATGCATGGTTTGGCATTTATGGTTCCCACATAAATCAAATTAAACATGAGAAGAGATGAGAAACAAGTTTAGGTTAAACATGTTCAAGTAATTATGCACTTTGAAACACCAAAACAAACCAAATGAAACATGGTTCAAAAAAGTGACCTATAACTGGAATTAAGGACCTAAAAGTGACATATAATCAACTCCTAAAATTTACCAAAAGGTGCCTCAAGCAAATGACATGAATGTCTTCCTAACATTTAGATTATGGAGCAAATAAACACATATTTGGACCTACAATCTAGGTGACATGAAAAATAGCAAAAAGGCTTGAAAAATTATGAAATTAAATCCCTAGAATGATAAAGTCAGTAACTTACATGGTCTAAAAGGATTTCACAAAATTATACACCAAAGTTCCAAAACAATTACTTGATGAGCAAGATAACAAGGCATGATCGCCGAAAAACAACTCCACAAAGTGGATAAAAAATGGCACCAAAAATTATGAAAACAAATTCCTAAGTAGCATCATAATATCACCAATTCTAGTTCTTAATCACACACAAAAAATAGGTCTCACAGTTATGGGGAAAAATGGTTTTGGTCTCTTATGTCAATACCATTCCTTTTGGGACAGCTTGGAATGAAAAATCCAAATTAATTACTAAAACCAATAAAACCTGGAATAAAAAAATATGAAAAATTAATTAAGATGATGAGGATCACTCATGAATTTTTACAGAATTTTATCCCACCTAAAACTATTTTTAATAATTGCGACGAAACGGGTAAAAAACGGTGATTTAAGGGAAAGTGAAAGGAAGCGAATCCTATAATTCGTAACCTAATCCCTAAGCTCCGAAATCGACATATAACATCATAAATCACAAATAAAACCAGTGCCTCAGATGAGAGGGCTCAATATGCACCTTAAGTTATATGATCCTAAGCCACATACAACTAGAATGATGCGTAAAAGTGGAGCATCGAGATTACTTACTTGATCGAAGTACCGATTCTTCATATACAAGAAATCCAAAAACTCCTTGCCAAGTCTTGTAATCTACCATGAGAAAAATAAATGTTTATCTTCCATATTAGCTTTGTGAAGATCCACCATAATCAAAACAAAAACAACGACATAAAATATCATTTGAATCCAAAGGTATCCCACAAATAAAGTGGAATACCAACCAAACGACCGTCGTTAAGATCTTTGCGAGAATCTTGCATGAACTCAACAAACGCATTAGAAACCAAAAAGAGGTGCAACCGGAAGTTGCACATATGCTTCACAACTCAAAATCAAGTAGAAAGATGAATATACGAGTCATGGACATGCATTGAAATTTACGTTTCAAAATGGGGCAGCACTTATGCTCTAACATAAACAACATGCAAACTCAAACCGAAATCGAACAGATTTACATGCAATGAATGGAAAATGATCAACAAACATAAGTACAAGTCAAAAAAAGATCAATGCATCAAAATCGCACCAAACCGAACTTAAAAAGCCTTAAAACGGAAAAAATGCGTCAAAAATCACCGACTCGGAATTGAACGAAAATCGCATGATAACTTGCAAACGTGCCAACGGATTCAAGTATGCAATCGGTTTTTGAAAATTCCGCTCGGAAGTGTAACTTTTTGGCCAATTTCATCGGCTGGCAGTAGCAAAATAGCCGGAAAAAATTGTCTGAAATTGACTAAAAAGCTTATCAATGGCTCCGGAATAATCAACAAAGTTAATTTACACTATTCACATTCACAAAAACACGCTACGGTTAGGAAGTTATGACCAAAACATATTCTCGACACGCGACACATGAACAACATCAACAATTAAGCCTCAACCTATCCTATTTCAAATTTGCACATTGAAACAAGCATGAATTTAAAAGTCAAGCACTTCAATCAATATCAAGTCACAATAATTAACTCTCTTAAGAATTTTGTCAAACACCTAACATGCATCGATTATTCTATGTCAATTTTAACAATCATTTCCAATTATGCACAACAACAATTATTAGGATCAATTAATCAAGCATCAATCAACAACCACATCAAGAATCAATGCACATAATCTCCATAATATTAATTCAACTTAAAAATTCAATTCAAGAAACAATGCAACAATTATTCATGAATTAAAGTTTAAAAAGCTTACCGAATGAAGAATCGACAAAGAAATTGCGAATCCGAAGGAAGTGATACGTGATCGTGAATGGAGGATAGGGGGAGAGGTCGTGTGGCTACCGTCGGAGAAAGATGGTGGTCGCACGGTGGTGAAGTTGACCGGAGGTGGTGGTTCGTGGCGGCTCGGCTACCGGAAGCTTGATCGGAATTGTTATGTTCTTGAGTTCTTGATGAAGTTGTTGTTGTGTTCTTGAGAAAGAGTTGAGAGAATGAACTTCGATCCTTTAGAGAGGGATTGTGAGAGTTTTTTGGTGTTTGTAAATTATGATTGAAGTTATGAGACAAATTATGGGTTAAAAGAATATATAGTGAAGTGTAAAATGAAAGGCAAAAGATAGAATTTCAGCTTAAGAGAAAATAACAATATCTTTGACAATTTTTTTTGACTCTGAGCCTTCCACAACATTGTCCTCCTCTGAATCACGGTTTCAATGCAAAAAGAAAGAACGTCATACAATCAAAATCGAGTGCGATGGATACATTTAAGCTGTAAGACGTCACTGAATAAGTTGTTTTTTTTGGCTTATTTGGTGTCCGCTACTTGAAAATGTGACGCGGTCAACCTCTTCGGAGCATAATCTCGACTCGACTTTGTCAGCAAAGTTGTTGATCTATGATTCAATGACTTGGTGTTAAAATGTAAGCTCAACCGGACAAACGAAGAGGGAGATATGAATTTTCTCGTGAAACCACTTTCAGCCTTTTTCTTCGGTTCAACACTTTAGTTTTGTGAAATAACCAAAACTACAATCTTTGGAGCACCATTTGAACTCGTGTTTGTCTTTGAACTTGAAAAGGATAAAATTTGTAAATCAACGCTTCAAGAATGGGTGCAATCCGATGAAAATTGACCGAGTTATGAATTTTACAAAATCTGACAGACAGTGCACTGCATCAAAGAACCTTACTAGTAATTCGCATTTTCGAGATCCTTCTGCTCGGACCTAACCCAAATTGAATTCACATAATGAAGATAACATCTAAATGGAATTTTAGGCACCGGAACGATATCAATCCGATGAACGAGCCAAGAGTTAAGAATTTTTTTGTGTTCAAAACTCACCGGTTCAACACTGTTTTTCACTATGTCGACTCTAAAAACTCGCACATTCGAATATCTTCTTCAAAGAATTAGTTCTCGGCCAAAACCCAAAAGTTGGAAAGGATATCAAGACGGAAATTTTGGCATATGAATCTCTCAGACATGTTGACACAATCAGAAGTTACAAACTCTTGAATACCGCTAGCACAGTTAATCTTTGAAACCGAAATTTTGGAAACAAATAATTCCCGCCATTTTCCTTGATGAATTGGCCTCCGAGCCGAACACAAAAGTTGTAGAGAATACCGAAACGGTCTAAACTATTGAGTTTCAAACCAAAATGAGTTTCCGAGCATAAGTTACAACTTTTGCAAACTGCACCATAAAACCGATATTCTGCTTAAACTCCTCTGAATCAACCGAAAACTTTTGGCTTCTTCTGAGATTCTTGTGCACGTGCGGCATAAAGAAATAAAGGTCAATCGCAACCTATGAAAGCTCAAATGTAGATGTATGTTCATGTATGTTTATGATGCAATTGTGATCTAAATGCAATGCAATGTATGAAAGGATATGCTAAATGCTATGCAAGATGTTAAGGAAAGGAGAGGGCAAATTTTGAGGTATTACAGTGGCCACGTCATGGCTGACCCCATGGCGCCAGTCATGGTGGATGTCGTAAGTGTAAAAAGCTGAAAAACTTGATTTTTGTCCGTTTCAGCTCCTTTTTCGCTCCTTTTCTCGATTTAGGCCCTGATTACATAGAAAACCTGAAAATAAAGAAAGACAAAGTAATAACATAACAAAATAGCAATAAAAACTAAGAATGCATGTGAAATCGGAGTCAGAAATACGGTGAAATTTAGTGTTATCAAATCCTCTCACACTTAGACCTTTGCTTGTCCTCAAGCAAACATTTAAAGCTCGAAATGAAGAAAATTGGTGTCAACACGTGATTTGGGCTAAAAGGGCTTCTAAGTTCAAGTCAGGATGCAGTGACAGGTACTAACTAAGTGAACCAAGGGTATCATAATGACACGAACATAAACTTCAATCCTATATTAACCAACCCATGTCATCCCACAATACCTAGGCCTATCTTCTCATCTCTTTTTGGGTCCTTTTCATTCAGGCGCAATCACATTAAGCACGTTATCCGTACATGCTTCATAGTAGAGTGACCGGTTAGTGATTCTGATCCAAAACATAGGGTTTCTAGCACATAAGCATGTGTAAACCCGTTTTATTTGACCTAAATGTAGCTGCGGGGGATCGGATCGTAATCCGCCCTACCAAGTTCAGTGCCAGATACCTCTGAACCAACTAACAATAGGTGACTTCAATTTCTTTCTTTTTGAGGCAAACATTTTTTTCTTCTCTTTTTTCGGTTTAAATGACTTTGTGAGGGTCACTTATCCCAGAGTTTGTCTTTTGTTTCTTTTTTATTAGCACTGGATCATTCACTTATGTTCATCGGCCCCCTACGTAGAGCATGCTTAGGCCGGAGCTGACTGCTAGAATAAACTACTTAGGACAATTTTTTTTTGAATGATAGTAAAGGCCATGGTGTGCGGGGTTTAGGAGTGATTCCTATATTCAAGAAGTCTATGGTGCTGGAACAATACTGATGTTTCAAAAAGTTCACCTGAGTCACCACATCCTAATCCAAACCTGTCTCAAAGCCCAAAAAACATGTGAAACAACATTGTTTTATTTTAAAAAAATTTTTTTTGGTAAGGCTAAGGAAATGGGCAAAATGAGGATGTACTAAAGATACACTATACCGGTAACTCGTCAGACTCATGCATTATAAAAAAAAGAAAAAAAAAACTTAAACTAAATAACTAACTGAAAAGGAAAATAACAGAAAGCAAATAAAATCCCCTCCCACACCTAAATCGAACATTGTCCCCAATGTTTCGAAATAAGAAAAGGAGAGTAACTTGGAAAACTACTGCGGAGGAGCACTGGTGCCCTCGCCGTCCTGCTGTGATGGTCTGGAACGACGGGATCTACTGCGCTGCTGGTCCCTCCGGTCAAGTCGTGCTGATAAGGCATCCTGGGCACTCCGGACCTCTCGAAGGTTACCTAGGATGGAACCCTGAGTGGCCTCCATAAGCTGGTGGTGCCGACGGTTGACTTCTCGCTGACGAGCCTGCTCTGATGTGATGACGGTCAAGGTGTGGCAAACTTTCCTGTAGGCACGATCCGATATCGATCGCGATTGTTCCATGTAGCTCATGTTGTCCGTCAGTTGTTGTGAAATAGTAGAGAGTAGGTTGTCTCGCCTTTCCTCTCTAGCCGTCATATCATGCCACATCTCCTAAGTGATATAGAATCCAGGAGTAGCACCTGCAACAGGGTTAGAGAAAGATGGTGTGGTGTGTGATTGTGAAAGATGATGGGGGGACACGTGAGGTACGGGAGAATATTCTCTCCGTTCATATTCTTCATCAGTGTCATGTGCCTCCCCATCAGGAATATTAGGAGGAAGTGGACCCAAAACAGGTGGAGCATTCAGATCATAGGTCTAGTTCTTTTCATTACGTACGTTGGTACGTCTACTGCAAGGTAAAGCAACAGATGGGATAGCTACCCCATGAACCATCAACTCATAACCACCTGCTTTCCTCGTTCGGCATAATTTCATGTCTTTTAGAAATTTTAAATTAATTGTGCGAGGAGGTAGGGGTTCAAGTGTTGATATCTCATTGTTCAGGTTAAGACCCCGAGCAATAAACGTAACAAGTCCTCCAATAACAATCGGTCCTGTTTTATTAACAGTTAAAGTCATGTGTGCAAGCATAAACGGGACCGGATTGATATGAGTATTAGTGAGGCTTCCTTGCAAAAATAGAAGCTCTTTAGCGTTTACCTTATTTGGACTCTCCCGACCAAAAATAGTACATGCCAAAAGATATCTGAAAACTCTTATGGCTGGGTTATGGATGGTCGACGCAAGTATTCCTTTAAAAGAATTTATTGAAGTACTTGACAGCCTCTGCCAGAAGGAAAATACTTCGGCTGACCATTATGAATCCAAAGGTGCCTCACATATAGCACCTTCCCTATGAGGGATTCCTAACAAGCCTGTTAGTTCGCCGGTACTGTATTCGTATTCAATTCCAAACAGTCTAAAATTAACAGTACCGACTGTGCTAGCAGTGTTAGGACTGACAGTGTATATTAACGAACTCAAAAACTCAATTGTTAGCCTCTCATAGGTAGGTTCCTGATTTACAAAAATATTATGCAAGCCTAGAAAATCTAATAAATGAAAAACACTATGATATAGACCCAAAGAGTAAAGAAAGTTATCATCTACGTACCTAGTCGAGAGAATTTCTCGACTCTGAAGCCTTTGAATGATTTTCCTTTGCCTATCTCCCGGTCTTCCATCGCGAAGAAGATATCCATTGAACTCCATTGTTGTTGCTCCTTGAGAAGTTGAATATGGTGAAGAGTGGTTTATGAAGGAAATGGTAAAGGTTGGATTTTTATGGTTTGTGGTGGATGAAAATAAAAATGGATTTTGGATGGATTTTATAGATGGTGAATGTATGAGAATGGTGGGAGCTTTAATGGGGTTCAATGGGGTTTTTGGAAGTTGGAAAAATGGGTTTTGGAAGTTTGAAAGTGTAAAAATGGTGGGGGAGATGAATCTGCCCCGAAATAAGGGGGAACGGCGTGGCATGCGCCATAGGGCTATGACGGGCGCCATAAGGTCATTTCCCTTATGGGCCAAAATGTTTTTATTCCCCTTGTGGGCTTCGCGTACCTTTTGTCTTCGGGGAGTCAGGATAGCGTTTTCTTCTTTCTTCTAAGGCTCAAAGCTTGCATAATTTTTTTTATGAAGGCAAAAATAAAAATATTTTTGTTCTTTTTTCATTATTCGACATAAAATAAAATAAAATGAAAGAAAAAGAAAAAAATGAGTATTAGTGCACGAAATAATATATAAGATAAAAATCAGAGTACATGGAAAATGTAATATATGAGATAATATAAAATATGTTTGGAGATGCGAGAAATAAAATAAGGCATGAAATATTAAATACTAGAGTAATAATGTCAGTGTAAAACGATCATGTGGTAGGCTTCTCTGCCTGGCCCGATCCACGAATCTCAGCTATCTCCCTCTGAAGCTCTCCAATCTCTTGATATAGAGCGTCGGCCTCTGAGGCATGGGTGAGATCAGATATATCGATTTATAATGCCAAGTCCGCTACTTCCTGCTTGAGCAGGGAAGTCTCCCTGCGGAGCTCATAAATCTGGGTCTGTAGATCAGGCGGCTGCAAAGACATATTGTTAGACATAACAATGATTCAGGGAGAAAGAGGTGTAGGAGTGTACTCAGCGACGGTAGGTGATTTTGGCTCTTAGACAGTCTCTCCATAACCCTCTAAAGCATAACTCCAATTAGTAGGGTCGTGGACACTGGTCATCAGCGGGTCAGGTAATGTAAAGTAATGTATCACTTCACCGTCAATCAGTAATCTAAACGTGTTGGGCTCAAAAGAGGCCCTCCTCATCAATCCTCTGTCAAGACAAAAGTCAACATCCAGGGTGGTGTAGCAGCAGAAGGTCCTGAGGTGCAATAATTTGTGAGACAAACTCAATGCAGTAGCAATCTGTGTAACAATCCCACCGACATGTATAATGCCACAGATGACCTGGCGACACTGGCAAGGCCCCTCAACAGAAAGTTGCCACAAGCAATTGGGCGTGACTGAGTCGCACAAAACAGTAGGAAAATCTCCTCCTCACTCAGCAAAGTCTTTGTATATGGCAAATCGAGGAAAGAGTGTGCTAGAATCATCTGGAAGTACCTTAATGCAGGATTGTGGATTACCTGAGAAAACTGAGTGGAAGGATCTTGGCTGCCTCCACCTGAGATGTTACTCTAAAACTTCTCCACTTCTCTGCTCATAAAATACCCCATCGGTGTCTCTGGAATACCATCAGGAGTAGTCTGGAAACCTAGTAAATCACCAAACTCTTTGTGAGAGAAAGAGTAATCAGTCTCGAACAACCTAAAAACAACATGTCCATCGGGTCCATCCCAAGGATCATAATCAAACGAGTTGAGGAACTCTAGAGTCAAGTTCCTGTAAGTGTTGTTCATGTCGTCGAATTGGTCCCACTGGAGTTGGTGACATAAGAATATGACGCTTGGCTCTATCCCCAAGGCATCCATGCAATCTTGGTATGGGGACCGTGTAGGTGCCATAGGGCGTCTCATGTGGACATAGTAACTCTCTCTCTGTGCGTCGTCTCTAAAGGCTACGTGCATGTCGTCGGGGTTCTGCATTCTGCACAAGGTTAGCAAACAAGGGTCCTGAAATCACATAAAACATTCAATCGTTAGTCCTGACAGAATAACAAGGAAAACAAATAAAAATAAAGTAAAAATAAAAAGTAAGATAAGAAAACCATGGGTTGCCTCCCATGCAGCGCTTGTTTAACGTCATTAGCTCGATGACCGAATTTTACACATCTTTCGAAGGATTTGGTGGATCACTTAGATTATGGCTGGAGTATGTCGTTGGTATGTCACCTCCTTCGTAGGGCTTTAGTCTCTGTCCATTGACGATGAACGGTTTACATGTTTGGTTCTTAATTTCAATAGCCCCAGATATTAGAATCTTAGATACTTCGAAAGGGCCAGTCCATCTCGAACGAAGCTTACCTGGAAAAAGTCGTAACCTAGAATCGAACAGGAGAACATGATCGCCTATTTTGAAGTCTTTTCTTATGATTCTTTTGTCATGCCAAGCTTTTGTTCTTTCTTTGTATATGATGGCATTTTCGTAGGCAGATTGTCTGAGCTCTTCTAATTTGTGGATATCAAGGATACGTTTTTCACCAGCAGTTAGGTAATCCAAATTTCATAGTTTTGATGGCCCAATAGGCCTTATGCTCTAACTCAAAAGGTAAGTGACATGATTTTCCATAGACCAGTTGATAAGGGGTTGTTCCTATTGGGGTTTTGAAAGCGGTTCTATAGGCCCATAACGCTTCTTGAAGTTTCTGCGACCAATCTTTTCTAGATATAGAGACAGTCTTCTCAAGAATTTGTTTGATCTCCCTATTAGATACTTCCACTTGTCCATTAGTCTGTGGGTGGTATGGTGTTGCTACTTTATGCTTAACTCCATACTTGCTTAAAAGTTTATGAAATATTCTTGATATGAAGTGTGATCCTCCATCACTTATGACTAAACGGGGTGTTCCAAACTTGGGAAATATATAGTTTTTAAATAATTTGATGACTACTCTGGTGTCATTCGTGGGTGCGGCGATAGCTTCAATCCATTTAGACACGTAGTCAATAATTACTAAGATATACTGGTTTCCTAAAGATGGTGGGAACGGTCCCATAAGAAACTTTGCGTAAGAAGGTATTTGGGTGATGGCTTCTATAAAGGGTATTTCTACGTGAAGTTTTTCTATAACCTTAACGAATTTTTGATACTGATTGTTGATCTGGGTTTGCTTTAGTCTTTGAGGGTATGGTATTGGTGGTTTGTACGGCAGTGGTGGTACATAGGTTTTGCGTTTAGGTCCTTATCCTTTTTCTTGACTTCCATGGTTTTCAGATTCCTCTGGTTCCTTCTCTTCATTTCTCTCAGAAGTTTCGGGCTCACTGATGGGCTAAAGACGTGTCTAATTATGCGTCTAGCGGTATCTTAACTGCAAGTGCACAGCCTATCGAAGTAATATTTAAGATTATCGATCCACAGGGATTCTATGGTTACTTAGTGCTAGATGAACTTCTAGTTTAGCTAAGGCGAATGGTTGTCACGATTTTTTGTTGATTTTTAAGACTATTAAAGGCGGAATTAAATTTAAGTTTTAATAAAGTAATACTAAGGCGGTTGGTATGTAATTATACTAACTTAGGTGGGTCAATCTAACCTAGGCTTATAAAGGTGTTTACTTAATCTATTCGGTAGAGATTACCAGTTTAAATACCCTCAACTCACACTCTCGTGGTCTTATATCAGATCTTATCCCTAAAGCCCTATGCCTGCTCTCGCTAGCCCATAAGTGTTTAGAGGTAATTTTTGGAAACTAAGTAATTCTAATTTATTTTAAAGCGCTCTCGCTGTGTTTAATTTAAATGCCTAACTTTAGCTATCTGGTTAAAATCTCACACTCTCGTGGTCTTGACCTAACCTAATACTCTTTTCTTACTCTCGTAACGAAAAGGTCTATTTCGATTAAAAAGTATCAGCCAAAATGTTAAGTGATTAATTATTTTTAGCCTATGGTTATATTTTACCGGTTAAGTTTGTTCTAACTACATACCGCCCTAAGGTGTTTAGCTACTCATCGATGTTGAACCAGACAGAGACAGAAAATTAAATAATAAAATACTCATGGCAGAAAAATAAATAAACATTATAAATAATTAAATTGCAATATAATGAAAAACCTGGTTAACAAATATTAGAGCAGACTCCTTCTTCCACAGACCGGAAAGCTTGGAGTTGGCGGAATCGAAAATAACAAAGGCTGAAGGTTTAGAAAAAAAAATAAATGTATAACAATTTCCTGATGTTGGAAATTGTTATATGGCGGGTTTGGATACAATAAGAATGAATCAGAAAACTAAAAATAATGCAGAAATAGAAAGGGTCGTAAAACAGTTCGGCAGAGCTTCCGCAGAAAATTGAATAATAAAATGCTCTGTACATTGTTCATAGAACTTGTACTATTTATAGAATCCTTAATGGGCTGAATTTTTGGACCTTTGTTGCTTAGGCCTTGCTGAATTGGTGGAGAGAATGTAGGTACGTGGCAACAAAATAGGAGGAAAAATCTTCACGTAGTGCTTTGACGTAGTCTGAGTCAAAAACCTAATTTTATCCTTGTCACGGTCGTAACAAGGTCTTCACGTTCGTGTCATGTGGCTTTTTAGTGTCACGGTCGTGACAACTCTCTTACGGTCGTGATGGCTCATTTTGGGGTGTCACGGTCATGACACCCTTGTGACGATCGTGGCTGCTACAAAATATGCAGTTTTGCAGGCTTCTTCATTTCTTCATCTTTTTATGATTGATTTTGTTCCTTTTTCTCTTAATTCATGATTTAGCTCCATATAATGATGTACCTGCAAAATGGTAAGAAAAACTCGAGAAATCGAGTGTTAAAACGGTGATTATGCGATAAAACGTTAATGAAACCTAGCAATATAATCGATACGTTTTCTCGTTATCAAACTTCCCCAAACTTAAACCTTTGCTTGTCCTCAAGCAAATAGTCGGTTGAAAATCGGCGGACAAGATTTTATTCACGCATACTCATAACAAATCATACGAGGGATCGTTTTGTCGGATAATCCGATACTTTGATAGAACACTACCGATACACTAATGACACAAGCAACAAGCTATGTCGTCGACTTCCCGTTAAACGAAACAATCGGCAATTACTTTACGATTTCACCTAGAGTTTTTCGATCTTATTTCGCCCGGTTTCATTCTAGCGCAATCACATTAAGCCATTTGCCTTAGCACGCACGTAGTGGAGTAGCCGGTTAGCGACTTTGATCCTTTTTGAGCACGGGGTCTGGTACACGAGTGTGGTAACCCTACATATTTTATCCGATTTGGAGGTTGTGGGGGATCGAGCCGTAGCACGCCCTACCAAGTTCAGAACCAGTACCTCTGAACCAACCCGCAATGGACTCCTTCTCATATTTCTCGTTTCTTATATGCGACCGTGTACTTTGGTGCAATTTCTTTTCATTTTGCATCGAGATATGAAGGATCATTATTGATTAGGCATCAAACTCTTATATTCATCGGCTCCCCACGTGGTTTGTGTTCAGACGGTGCTGACTGCTAGTATAAACTACTAGGGGTTACTTTTGAACTGAAACTAAAAGTGTACTCGTAATGGTAATCGGAATGGAATTGCTTAAGTAGGAAGTCAAAGGTGTCAAGATTGTATTGGTCTTGTTTAATCGTTCTCAGCTTCCTAATTACGATTTCGTAGGTAAGTCGGGTAATGCGAATAATTAAAGATTTTTCGGTTATGGCTAAATAAACGGGAAAGTTTGAAACTAAAGAAAATATCATAAAGATTTGCTCGCTTCATTAACTTGCTAAAGGGAATACAACGGAATTGAAAATACAACGAAAATGGAAAAGTGCGAAACGGAAAAAAATGCGGAAATGAAAGGTGTACCTCTCCCACACTATATCAGACATTGTCCTCAATGTTGTGATATAAATACGGTAAAAGTACAGTACAAACGACAAAAACGAAAACAAACATAAGTAAACTAGATCTATGGCTGCTGAGGACCGCGGGGTCGGCTTCTGGTGCGGGAGCGGCGTCTGGAAGGAGTCGCTTCAGGATCAGAACCGGTGCTGGTGGTCCCAGTGATGTCGATACGCAAGGCTTCTAACTCGCTGAAAATCTCGCCAAACTTCTCATTCGTAGCTGCCTGGTTTTCTGCAATAGTGCTGAGTAAAGCATCATACTGCTCCTTATGCCTTCGCTCCAGTGCGGCGTTCATCTGGTTCTGCTGATGAATCGCACGGAGGACATCCTCAAGAGTGAATTCCTGTGCAGGAGGCTGTCGGGTAGATGACTCTGGTATATCTTGGACAGGCTCAGCTGCATCCATAGCGTCCTGCATTTCATCCGCAGGGAGATCTGCCTGATCATGGATAGGAGCGTGGTCGGCAGCATCAGGTAAAACAAAGAGCCAGTTGGCTCGGCTGGATGGGTCGATGCGGTCGCGGGACGGCAGAATGATATGGTGAAATATGGTGCCATGGACAACAGGGATATACCTGCCATCCTCTCGCTGCGCAATCAGGTGAGCGGACCTGCAATAACTCTTGGTGAGGAATTCTGCGGCTAGGTGAGGCTGATTTGCGACCAAGTCACCAAGCCCCAACTGAATGGCGAGGGTGGTGACAATGCCGCCTATGAAGAACGGGGTGGAGCCTCTGTGTGCAATAGCCTGGATATGATAAAGCATGAAAGGGGCAGCGTTGATCGGCTCGTCATTAAGAGCGCAGTGTAAGAATAGAAGCTCCTTGGAGTTGAGCTTATGGTTGCTTTCTCGAGCGAAGATGGTGTTGCAAATGACACGGTGGAAATAGCGGATTGCCGGGTTGTGAATGTGCGTAGCGTTGAGGCTTTGGAAGGCTGATGCACGGGTGTTGGTTAAGTCGTGCCATAGAGTGAAAGCTGGTTCACTAAAATTATCGGGCACGCGACGGTGAGCTTCAGTTCCGTGATCGAAGCCTAACAACTCGGCTATCCTGTCTTGCGAAAGGTTGAACTCTTGGCCATGCAATCTGAATTTTGCGAAACCGGTGAGCTGACTCTGAGAACCGGTACCGGTGATGTAACTGAATGAGCTTAAGAACTCCAGTGTCAGAAGCTCGAATGTGGGCTGAGGTTGACTGCAAAGATCCCACAAACCGACTTTTTGAAGCAGACTTGTAACACTAGCAAGCATTCCGAGTTCCCTCAAACAGACAGTGTCGATGTAACGTGTAGGTTGCACACCGCGGTTTTGGAATCGGAGAAATCGTTCTCTCTGAGTTTCTCCAGCATCACCTTCTCTAAAAGTAATAGTATCCATTGCATGCAAGAGCTTAGAGTGAAGAATGAAGATTTTTGATGTTTTGTGAAAAAAATGGTAAAATGAAAGAAATATTGATTCGGGATAAATAATGGAGAGTGAGAATGTGATAGGTTGTGATAATGGGGGGTTAATGAGTTTAAAGTTGGTAATGGGGGGGGGGTTACGGAGGTTATGGAGAAGATGGGTAGTTTTTTGGAAGTTATGAAGGAAGAAGAAGAAGAGGCACGAAGAGAAACAGTTTTGTTTCTCACGATTCCTGTAATAGGGGTTGTCACGGTCGTGACAGGGGTGCGACGGTCGTGACACGCTAAATGAGCATGTCACGATCGTTATGGGGGAGTGACGACCGTGAGGGCTTGCTTCGTTGAATAATTTCCAGAAAACACTTTCTCACTTATTTCACATATTTTATAATAATGTATTTTCTTCACTAACACTCATATTAAATTATAAACACCATATAGTATATAATTTCAACACAGTACTACACTAACTTGCATGGCATGAGAGATTGTATATAATATGAATAAATGCAAGCATAACAGTACATAGAATGAAAAATATATAAATTGCTAAAAATGGAGAAATTTTGGAATTAAAGGTGCATTGCATAAAGTAATTGAAAATGAAGTTACATAAATGGAAATGCGGTATGAAATTGTTGCGAAAAATAAATCTAACTAGAAACGAAAACAATGAGAAAAATAAACTAAATCACTTATAACATTATCAAAAGCGTTTCTTCAAGTCTTCGATGGCGGAGTTCAAGTGATAGAATTGTTCGCAGGTTATGTCAGTCAACCCTATAATATCCAATCGCATGCTCTTAATGTCTTCTTTAAATAAATTAATGTCAGTTTGGTAAGCATTGAGAGTGTTCATGATGTTTTGTAAGTTGTTAGCATAATCTCCTTGATTCACTTCAGGGGTTTCATGTACTTCTTCAGTGTGGTCAATGTCATGGTAACCAGGAGGTGTCTCAGGGTCAGTTTCGACATCGGTCATTGTATCATCTTTTATCTTGTAAGACTGAGGTGTTTCAGGAGTGGGTGGATAATCAGGTGGGTTTAACTCATAAAGCCA
Organism: Lathyrus aphaca; assembly: GCA_963966055.1. Taxonomy (NCBI): domain Eukaryota; kingdom Viridiplantae; phylum Streptophyta; class Magnoliopsida; order Fabales; family Fabaceae; genus Lathyrus; species Lathyrus aphaca. The sequence continues at coordinate 678,394,060 of OZ014519.1, read as the reverse complement.
GTTATCCTTATTGTGAACACTTACTCTAGCATGGTTAGGCAATGTGAACAGGGTTACTACTTCGTTTCGGATTAGGTACTCAAAAGGTGGATGTCCTAAATTCCTTATGATATGTCTATTAAAGCAGAAGTTAAGATTCATAGGACGGATGTTACCTAAACGGTTGCACCTGTGCAATTGGTACCTAAGTCCTAAAGCATCAGCAATCATGGTTACAAGACCTCCTACTAATATAGGTAATTCATGTTCTTCTTGGATACGGGTGAAGGTTTGCATCATGAAAGGTACACCATTAACAGGCTGTCCATTAGTGAAACATGACATAATAAATATTTCATCTTTAGAAACTCCGGTAATGTTTTCTTCTTTTCCAAAGAAGGTGTGGGTAAGGAATTTATGGAAGTAACGGAGAGCAGGGTTATGGATCTCATCATTATTCATGCTATTTGGTTCAGGGTGGTAGTTTCCGGTTAAAGTTCCCCAAAAGAAATCTAGCTCAATATCCATCAATTCTACCTGTGTGGTAGTAAAAGCAAATGGTCCACTAGGGAATCCTAACAAGTCAGCTAGTTCTTTATGGTTAAAGTCATATTCTATTCCAAATAGGCGGAAACTAATAAATCCTTTCCTAAATCCAAAGCCGCGCTCAGGTAGGTAAATTAAGGAGCTAAGGAACTCAAGGGTGAGCTCGCGGTAAGTCACAAACTTATGTTGGATCAATGCATTCTCCCATCCGAGTCGGTTAAACAAGTACATGATGCTATCATGTATACCTAGGGTTTCCATAGTCTGATCATCTGGGTACAGGGTCAAATCCATTTGCCTATGTGATAACTCTTCAAACTTCATTCTTTGGTTCCTACCTCTAAATTTGGTTTCCATATGGTTAATTGGTTGGTTAGCCATGGTCAGTGCAAATATGGAGGAAACAAATCAGGGGAAGAAGGAAAGTGGAAAAGACTTTTAGAAAATCTGTAAAAAGTGATTTAAGATAAAAATAAGAAAATGAAATGCATAATGTAATGGCAATAATAGTAATATAAAATAAAACTATAAAATGACAAAACAAATAAACAAATAGTAAAACGATAAATAACAATATGCTAAAAGAAAAGAATAGTTTAAATAATTAAATAATTAAATAAGTAAATGGGTTGCCTTCCACTAAGCGCTGTTTTTATCGTCAAAAGCTTGACGTAATGCTTAGGTTTAGATTAATCAGGGGAATCAGTGGACAATTCTAAAAGCTTTAGATTATTCGCATAATCTCTATTTTCAACTTTATGATAATGTTTTAAACGTTGTCCGTTTACTATGAATGGTTCACTATTCCTACCCTTAATTTCTATTGCTCCACTCGGGAATACTTTAATTATTTCAAATGGTCCTGACCATCTAGATTTTAATTTTCCAGGAAAGAGCCTAAGTCTTGAATTAAAGAGGAGTACAACGTCTCCCACACTAAATTCTTTCCTAGATAGGTGTTTATCATGCCATCGCTTAGTTCTTTCTTTATATATCTTAGCATTCTCATAAGCATCTAACCTTAATTCTTCTAATTCGTTAATGTCTAGGATTCGCTTTTCTCCTGCAGCATTATAGTTTATATTGAGAGTTCTAATCGCCCAATAAGCTTTGTGTTCTAGTTCTACTGGGAGGTGACAAGATTTTCCATAAACTAGTTTGAAAGGTGTAGTACCTATGGGTGTCTTGTAAGCGGTCCTATAAGCCCATAAAGCTTCATTAAGTTTAGATGACTAATCTTTCCGAGATATGGCGACAGTCTTTTCTAAGATTTGTTTAATTTCTCTGTTTGAGACTTCGACTTGTCCACTTGTTTGTGGGTGATATGGTGTAGCCACACGGTGTCTTACTCCATATTTAGATAGTAATTTGTCAAAGATTTTTGAAATGAAGTGCGAGCCACCGTCACTTATGACGAGTCTAGGCACACCAAATCTGGGAAAGATTATATTTTTGAAAAGCTTTATTACTACTCGTGTATCGTTTGTAGGAGAAGCTATAGCTTCAATCCATTTCGAAACATAATCAACAGCTACGAGTATGTAATTATTACCGAAAGATGATGGAAATGGTCCCATGAAATCTATTCCCCAAACGTCAAAGATTTCTACTTCTAATATTCCTTTTTGAGGCATTTCATCTCTTCTTGAAATATTGCCAGTGCGTTGACACCGATCGCAATTTATAACAGCGATGTGGACATCCTTCCATAGATTAGGCCAGAATAAGCCGGCTTGCAAGATTTTTGCACAAGTCTTGGAAGTGCTTGCATGTCCACCATAAGGAGATGAATGGCATTGAGCAATGACATCTTCTATTTCTTCTTCGGGAATACATCGGCGAAAGATTCCATCTGGTCCTCTTTTGAACAATAATGGTTCATCCCAATAGTAATGTTTCAGATTATGAAAGAATTTCTTTTTCTGCTGATAGGTTAGATCGGGTGGAAGAGCTCCTGCGGCTAGGTAGTTGACAATGTCAGCGTACCATGGCAGTCCTACAGTTGTCTGGATTGTTTCCACGGATTCTGGTTCATTTATATCTAACTGAGCTAGGTCGCTTCCTAATTGTGCTATCAGCTGTTCATACGGAAAATCATCGTTAATCGGCACTTATTCGGGTTTAATACCTTCTATTCTAGATAAATGGTCCGCTACGACGTTCTCAGTACCTTTCTTATCTTTTATTTCTAGATCAAACTCTTGTAAGAGTAAAATCCATCTTAAGAGTCTTGGTTTAGCATCTTTCTTAGTTAATAAATATCGGATAGCAGCATGGTCTGTGTAAATGATTATTTTCGCTCCAACTAGGTAAGAACGGAATTTGTCAAGCGCAAAGACAACTGCTAACAATTCTTTTTCGGTAGTGGCGTAGTTCATCTGGGCAGAATCCAAGGTTCTACTGGCATAGTAAATCGCATGAAGTTTCTTTTCCTTTCTCTGGCCTAGAACTGCGCCTACAGCATAGTCACTCGCATCGCACATGATTTCAAAAGGTAATCTCCAGTCAGGGGGTTGCATGATTGGTGCGGTGATGAGGGTTGTTTTTAGAGTTTCGAATGCTTTAAGACAATCTTCATTGAATATGAACTCAGCGTCTTTCATTAATAAACCAGTAAGAGGTTTAGTGATTTTCGAGAAATCTTTGATGAATCGCCGGTAAAAACCGGCGTGTCCTAAAAAGCTTCGTATTTCTCGAACGGTTTTAGGGGATTGAAGATCTTTTATTACTTCAATCTTAGCTTTATCAACTTCAATTCCCTTGTCGGATATTACATGACCTAATACGATTCCTTCGTTGACCATAAAATGACATTTCTCCCAGTTAAGCACGAGGTTTACTTTTACACATCTTTCTAACACCATTTCTAAGTTCGATAAGCATCCTTCAAAACTTTGCCCGCATACAGAGAAGTCGTCCATGAACACTTCCATGATGTTGTCTATAAAATCTGCGAAGATTGACATCATACATCTTTGAAAGGTTGCAGGAGCGTTGCATAATCCAAAGGGCATTCGTCTGTAAGCGAACGTTCCATAAGGGCATGTGAATGTAGTCTTCTCTTGATCATCTGGATGGATAGGGATTTGGAAAAATCCTGAGTAACCGTCAAGATAACAGAAGTAAGAATGCTTGGCTAATCGTTCTAACATTTGATCTATGAAAGGTAGTGGGAAATGATCTTTTCGAGTGGCTTTGTTTAGTTTACGATAATCTATGCATACTCTATATCCCGTCACTACTCTTTGCGATATCGATTCGCCTTGAGCGTTTTTCACAACAGTGATACCTCCTTTCTTTGGCACTACATGTATTGGACTAACCCATTCACTATCAGAGATTGGATATATTATTCCGGCATCTAATAATTTCTTAACTTCTTCTTTTACTACAGTGCTAAGGGTTGGGTTAATTCTTCTTTGAGATTCTCTGGAGGTTCTGCAATCTTCTTCTAGCAGAATACGATGCATACAAACTGAAGGACATATTCCTTTGAGATCAAATATGTTATATCCTAATGCAGTTGGATATTTCTTCAAGACATCTAAAAGTTTCTTTGTTTCTATAGTTCCTAAACTGGAATTTATTATAACTGGTCTTTTACATTCAACGTCTAAGAATTCGTACCTTAGGTTATGAGGTAAAGTTTTTAATCCTAATGTAGGTTTATCTTTACTTGGCATGGGATCCGGTATAAGTGCTAAACTTTCGCTTAGACTATCATCCTGATACGGTTTACGCCAATTATCATCTTCGAAAATCGGAGGGATTTGAATTTTCATTATTTCAGAATAAGTGGTCTCTTTCAGTTCCATTTCTCTTACACATTCGTCAATTACGTCCAATAGATAGCATGTATCCTCTATAGCTGGTGATTGTAAGAATTGTGTTAAAATAAATTCAACTTTCTCTTCACCTACTTCAAAGGTTAGCTTTCCTCTTTTTACGTCTATTATAGCTCCGGCGGTAGCTAAGAATGGTCTTCCTAGTATGATAGGTGTAGTGGAGTCTTCAGAGATGTCCATGATTATAAAATCAGTAGGGATGTAGAATTGTCCTATACGTACTGGGACGTTTTCCAGTATGCCTACAGGATATTTAACAGAGCGATCGGCTAATTGAACAGACATTTTAGTTGGTCTTAGGTCTCCCATGTCTAGCCTTTTGCAAATCGTTAAGGGCATAACACTGATACTGGCTCCTAAATCACATAGAGCTTTGTCAATGACGAATTTTCCTATTACACAGGGTATAGAGAAACTTCCTGGATCTTTTAGCTTAGGAGGCATTTTATTCTGAATTATGGCGCTACACTCGGCAGTAAGTGTAACTGTTCCGTTATCCTCTATCTTTTTCTTATTGGATAAGATTTCTTTTAAAAACTTAGCATACGAGGGTATTTGGGTAATTGCTTCTGTAAACGGAATAGTAATATTCAACTGTTTCAGAAGTTCGACAAATTTCTTAAATTGACCCGTCGTCTTGGAATTTATTAATCTTTGAGGGTACGTAATTGGTGGTTTATAGGGTGGTGGAGGCACATAAGGTTGTTCTTTCTCCACTACCTCTTGATTATCATCTTCCTTTTCTTCTGGATCATTCACCACTTCAGTCGGTTTATCCGGTTTTTGGTACATGGCTGGATTGTCAAGTCTTGGATCGGTAGGTCCGTCAAGTTCCTTGCCACTTCTTAATATTACAGCGTTAGCATGTCCTTTCGGATTAGGTTGAGGTTGTCCAGAGAATACTCCAGCTGGTGCAGCAGTAGGTGCTTGTTGTTGAGCTATTTGTGAAATCTGAGTTTCCAGCATTTTGTTATGTGTAGCTAATGCATCTACTTTGCTCACTAATTGTTTAATCTGCTCACTAGTGTGAATGTTTTGGTTTAAGAAGTCCTTGTTTGTTTGAGATTGGTTAGCTATAAAGTTCTCCATCATCAATTCAAGGTTCGATTTTCTAGGGATATTAGGAGCAGTCTTTTGATATCCTGGTGATGTAGCTGGTGCTTGACCTGGTGCGTATAAAGCATTGTTATTCTTATAGGAGAAGTTCAGATGATTCTTCCAACCTGGGTTGTATGTGTTTGAGTAAGGGTTTCCTTGAGCATAATTCACTTGATCAGTGGGAGTTCCTGTCAATAGTTGACAATCAGAAACTTCGTGTCCTGGGACTCCACATAACTCACAGTTAGGTGTTACTGCAGCCACGGTGGCTGTTGGTGTTATGGCCAAGTTATCGATCTTTTGGCTTAGTTGGTCAAACTTCGCATTGACTTGGTCCATACTACTTACTTCGTACATACCTCCCTTTGTTGGTTTCTCAGTTGCGACTCTCTCGCTTCCCCAAAGGTAATGATTTTGAGCCATACTTTCGATAAGTGCATAGGCATCATTATATTCTTTGTCCATCAATGCACCGCCCGCGGCAGCGTCTATTGTCATTCTTGTATTGTACAAGAGTCCATTATAGAAGGTATGGATGACCATCCATTCTATTAATCCATGATGTGGACAAAGTCTCAGCAGATCCTTATAGCGTTCCCAAGCTTCGAATAATGATTCACTTTCTCTTTGCTTAAATCCGTTGATCTGAGCTCTCAGCATAGCTGTCTTGCTAGGTGGAAAATACCTATTCAAGAAAACTCTCTTAAGTTCCTCCCACGTAGTTACTGAGTTCGAAGGCAGAGATTGAAGCCAAGCTCTTGCTCTGTCTCGAAGCGAAAAAGGAAATAAACGTAGTCTAATAGCTTCTTGGGTAACTCCATTGGCTTTTACGGTATCTGCATATTGCACAAAGATCGAAAGATGAAGATTCGGATCCTCGGTAGAATTATCGGCGAATTGATTTTGTTGCACGGCTGATATCAACGAAGGTTTTAGTTCGAAATCATTTCGGTTGATAGCCGGTGCTGCAATGCTTGAATGCGGTTCAGCTTGCGAAGGATTGGCGTAATACTTGAGTGGATGATTCTGTTCTTCAGCCATCTCTGCGTCCTTTGATGTTACGACTGGTTTAGGCGGATCTAATTGAAGATCTGGAATATTGTAATTATTTTCGTAATCGAATATACGTCTTCTTACGTGTAAGAAGCGTTCCGATTCAGGGATTAGAGGTTGCAAGTCTTCGCTTTTAGAGCGAGTACTTGGCATACACTCGGAAATTAAATTAAATTAAATAGTTGATACCTTAGTCTAGACAATGTTACCTAAATGCACTAGTAACTAAATTAAGGAATCCCCGGCAACGGCGCCAAAAACTTGATGGGCTAAAGACGTGTCTAATTATGCGTCTAGCGGTATCTTAACTGCAAGTGCACAGCCTATCGAAGTAATATTTAAGATTATCGATCCACAGGGATTCTATGGTTACTTAGTGCTAGATGAACTTCTAGTTTAGCTAAGGCGAATGGTTGTCACGATTTTTTGTTGATTTTTAAGACTATTAAAGGCGAAATTAAATTTAAGTTTTAATAAAGTAATACTAAGGCGGTCGGTATGTAATTATACTAACTTAGGTGGGTCAATCTAACCTAGGCTTATAAAGGTGTTTACTTAATCTATTCGGTAGAGATTACCAGTTTAAATACCCTCAACTCACACTCTCGTGGTCTTATATCAGATCTTATCCCTAAAGCCCTATGCCTGCTCTCGCTAGCCCATAAGTGTTTAGAGGTAATTTTTGGAAACTAAGTAATTCTAATTTATTTTAAAGCGCTCTCGCTGTGTTTAATTTAAATGCCTAACTTTAGCTATCTGGTTAAAATCTCACACTCTCGTGGTCTTGACCTAACCTAATACTCTTTTCTTACTCTCGTAACGAAAAGGTCTATTTCGATTAAAAAGTATCATCCAGAATGTTAAGTGATTAATTATTTTTAGCCTATGGTTATATTTTACCGGTTAAGTTTGTTCTAACTACATACCGCCCTAAGGTGTTTAGCTACTCATCGATGTTGAACCAGACAGAGACAGAAAATTAAATAATAAAATACTCATGGCAGAAAAATAAATAAACATTATAAATAATTAAATTGCAATATAATGAAAAACCTGGTTAACAAATATTAGAGCAGACTCCTTCTTCCACAGACCGGAAAGCTTGGAGTTGGCGGAATCGAAAATAACAAAGGCTGAAGGTTTAGAAAAAAAAATAAATGTATAACAATTTCCTGATGTTGGAAATTGTTATATGGCGGGTTTGGATACAATAAGAACAAAACAGAAAACTAAAAATAATGCAGAAATAGAAAGGGTCGTAAAACAGTTCGGCAGAGCTTCCGCAGAAAATTGAATAATAAAATGCTCTGTACATTGTTCATAGAACTTGTACTATTTATAGAATCCTTAATGGGCTGAATTTTTGGACCTTTGTTGCTTAGGCCTTGCTGAATTGGTGGAGAGAATGTAGGTACGTGGCAACAAAATAGGAGGAAAAATCTTCACGTAGTGCTTTGACGTAGTCTGAGTCAAAAACCTAATTTTATCCTTGTCACGGTCGTGACAAGGTCTTCACGTTCGTGTCATGTGGTTTTTTAGTGTCACGGTCGTGACAACTCTCTTACGGTCGTGATGGCTCATTTTGGGGTGTCACGGTCGTGACACCCTTGTGACGATCGTGGCTGCTGCAAAATATGCAGTTTTGCAGGCTTCTTCATTTCTTCATCTTTTTATGATTGATTTTGTTCCTTTTTCTCTTAATTCATGATTTAGCTCCATATAATGATGTACCTGCAAAATGGTAAGAAAAACTCGAGAAATCGAGTGTTAAAACGGTGATTATGCGATAAAACGTTAATGAAACCTAGCAATATAATCGATACGTTTTCTCGTTATCACTCACTTAATCTAGGGTTTGAGGGTTCTTTATATGCGGTTCCACTTCGTAGAGTAATGGAATTTGCTTGCCCTTTCGGGTTTTGTTGAGGTTTTACAGGGAACTGTCCTCCAGGTGTAGTCTGAGGGGCTTGGTTTAAAGCTACCTGAGAGATCTGGGTTTCAAGCATCTTATTGTGAGTAATAATTTGGTCAACCTTGGTTCTTAACTGGGTAATTAGTTTGTTAACATGGACGTTTTGGTTCATGAACTCTTTGTTTTGTTGTGTTTGAACGGTGATAAACTTTTCCACAATTTTCTCAAGGCTCGGATTTGGTGGTACAGGTTGCATAAGTTGATTTGTTCTCGGGGCTTGGTAACCTTGTTGTCCCGGAGGTGCGGTATTTTAGATAGGGTTATTATTTTTATAGGAGAAGTTTGGGTGATTCCTCCTTTCAGGGTTGTATGTGTTTGAAAATGGGTTCCCTTGGGTGTAGTTCACTTGCTCAGGGCTGGTCTTATTTAACAAATTGCATTCGGCGGATTGGTGTCCTTGCGTCCCACATATCTCACAATTCGACGAAACTACAACTACAGTATTCGAGGTTGTACACATATGTTCGACTCTAAGGGCCAACGCGTCCATTTTAGCTTGCATCATATCTATAAAGCTTAACTCATGTATTCCTCCCTGGGCTTCCTTATTTTCCAATGTTGCTCGTTCTACTCCCCATGATTGATGGTTTTGGGCCATATCTTCGATAAGGGCACTAACTTCAAGGTAAGGTTTGTTCATCAATGCGCCACCAGCGCCAGTGTCGATGGTCATCTTAGTGTTATAATGAAGTCCATTATAGAAGGTTTGAATGATTAGCCAGTTCTCTAAACCATGATGTGGGCATGCTCTTAATAGCTCTTTATATCTCTCCCAGGCTTCGAACAACGATTCTCCTTGGTTTTGGGTAAATTTGGTTATTAGGTTTCGAAGAACAGCGGTCTTGCTTGGGGGAAAATATCTAGCAAGGAATACTTTTCTAAGGTCTTCCCAGGTTGTTATGGAATTGGGTGGAAGGGAATCTAAACATGATAGAGCTTTATCTCTGAGGGAAAAAGGAAATAATCTTAAGCGTATCGCCTCAGGAGGAGCTCCATTGGTTTTAAAGGTGTCTGCTAACTGGAGAAAGTTTTTTAAATGTTGGTTTGGGTTCTCGGTAGCAAGACCTGCGAATTGTCTTTGTTGCACTAATTGCAGTAGGGATGGTTTAAGTTCAAAATTATTGGCTGGGATAACGGGGTTTACTATAATGTAACTAGGTTCCTCGTTTGATGGTTGGGCGAAGTCCTTAAGAGGTCTTCGGTTTTGATCTTCGGCCATAGCTCTCATAATCCTATGGAAAAATAAACGTGCGCGAGCGTAACGTTCAGGTTCAGCTAGAGGGTCTACTAAGCTTCTGGCACTGCGAGTCTTTCGCATTGACCGACAGGTAACAACCTTAGTCTAAACGGTATAACTACAGGGTATGAAATTTGACGAAATTGGTCCCCGGCAACGGCGCCAAAAACTTGATGCGTGTTTTTCGCAAGTGTACAAACACATCAGAGTAATATAAAAGATTGTTGAATCCACAGAGACCAAGTGTCAATCTATCGTACCTGTTGTTATGGTGTGTATCTAAGGCAATTGAATATAATGGTTTTAAAGAGTGCGCAATGGTAAATAGAATAATAATTTTAAACAATTAATAAAGACAGGCTCGAATGTAATTCACATAATCAATTGATAATCAAGTACTTGTTGATAGAACTACATATGGGCAATGTTTTCTACTTTGAAAAGAACTAATTTAACAGGAACTGTCGCTTTCGCGTATTCAGAACCGAGTTGTACTCTCTAATCAACCCCTCCTATTGTCACGGATAAAAAGGTGCGTACTGTGTTAGAGTAGTAAACCTATTTTTAAGAAATATAGTATCTTAACTGAGTTGAAAAGTATGTTAACCTGGATTTCTTAGCAAAAAGAGGTTCTCACGAACCAGACTCTAAACTTCTTAACGCGTCCGAAAATGGTTTTAAAATCTCTTTTCTTTTTAATCTAAAAACTCCTAATGAACTAGACAAAGCGCTTTTGGCAATTTTTGAAATAGTTAAAAACAATTAAACTTAAATTGAAAGTTAAATAGCCCTTAAGTGTTTCTACGAACAGTTGTACGGATTACTGGTTCAATTACGATCCTTACATTCTAACCTTTATGGATTTAGTTAGACATGGTAAAGTAAAAGTTCTTTTTATTATTTTTTATAAAAGTAATTAGTGCGAGTGCGGAAAGTAAATAAAAGTAGTGCGAGTGCAGGTAATAAAGAAAGTAAAGCGAGTGCGAGAAATAAAAGTATTTAAAGCGAGTGCGGAAATAAAATAAAGTAAAGTGCGAGTGCGGATAATAAATAAAGTAAGACAATGCAGAAAGTAAATAAAATAAAGCGAGTGCAGAAAAATAAAATACGAACTGGAATTAAAATGGCGGCAGGATTAACTTCCTCCCAGAGTGCTCTAAAACTCGATCCCACAGATGTATACATACTCGATCACTCGATTGTAGTAACACCCCGATGTGAAGTGATTACTACTTTAAAACTAATATATGACTAAGAGATACTAAGTTTGGATGATAAAAACGAAATTCTAAAGTCTTATGTATAGGAAAACATTAAATAGGAAAAGACTAGGATGCCCCCCTCCACTAAAAAATGGAGGGAAAGGTTTTTGCCTTGTGGCGCCCACCACAGGCTCATGGCGCCCGCCATGGGTGTAAAATGGTGAAGAAAGTGGGGATCGTGGGCTCTTGGCAGTTGTGGAGTGGTCTTGAGACGTGGCCACGTCATGGCTGACCCCATGGCGCCAACCATGGTGGAATCCGTAAGTGTAAAAAGCTGAAAAACTTGATTTTTGTCCGTTTCAGCTCATTTTTCGCTCCTTTTCTCGATTTAGGTCCTGATTACATAGAAAACCTGAAAAAAAGAAAAAAAAGTAATAACATAACAAAATAGCAATAAAAACTAAGAATTCATGCGAAATCGGAGTCAGAAATACGATGAAATTTAGTGTTATCACCATCACCATTTCCATCTGAAGAAATATTGTTTGCAGCATTTGGAAATTGCTTTTGCATATGTGGAGGTACTCCATGCTTCTTGAAACAATTGTCAATCGTGTGGTTAGTTTTACCACAAAATATGCATACATGATTTCCATGCTTATATGAGCTATGTCTTGAACCAAATTTCTTGGAGTCCACAACATTGATTAAAGATTGAGACTCATCATTTCGTGGAGGAATATGCATGTGCGTCTGTCTTTCATGTTGAATCACCATAGAGAAGATCTTATTTATAGGGGCAATGGATCCATTAACAAGACTTGTGACTTTACAAGAGCAAATTGTTCATTCATTCCAGTCAAGAAACAAATTATACACAACAATTCATGATTAGATCTAGCACTACACATAAGTTCACAAGAACACTTAATTCTATATGTGAACGTAGGCAATGGTAAGTACAAATCAAGTTTTTCCCAGAGAATTTTGAGATCAGAAAAGAATTCAGTTGCCGATTTTGATTCTTGCTTCAGGTTGTATATTTCTTGCTACAACACAGATATATGAATAAGATCGCCTTGAGAGAACCTTTCTTTGAGATCGTTCCACGTGTCAAGTCTGTTTTCCATGAAAATAATAGATTGAGCAATCGATTCTGAAATTGAATTCTTGATCCTAGAATGGACCAACATATTGTATCGGTTCCAAGCTCTAACTGAAGTATCGAAAGAATCTAACAGAGATGGGAGAGATCCATCGATAAACTCTATCTTCATCTTGACACCAAGTTCCCTCTTCATGGATCGAGCCCAAGAATGGTAATTGGAGCTTGTATGTTTGGGAAGAATGGTGAAGGAACCATGGTCGTCACTTAGATGAACAAAGAAAGGTGATGTTTCCATAACAGGATCGAGTGGTGGTGGTCATGGAGGCGATATAGAAACAGATGGAAAGCTCAGGTGAAGGAGAGCGGGAGTAGGATCAGAATGGCGAGTGGTACCATATTGTGGTGCAACAAGTGAAATGTAAATTTGAAAGAAATAACAACATAGTTCTTTCATTCAATAAATTATTTGAGGAGAAAGAATAACAACATAGTGTTGAAAGTGTAATTCATTATGTCATATTTGATTTAGATTATATTTGATTTAGTTTTAAATCTAGATTTGATTTAGTTCCAAAATAGATATTTTGGGCTTTTATAGTTTTGGGTTTTTGGATTGAGGTGCAAGCAACGATAATTCTATGAATAGGAAATATCCCTCTATTAATCAATTCAATTCCAACACATTGTAATTCATGGTTTGCAGTTGCAAGTGAATAGAAAGAAAAATCCCACAGTTTATGGGTAGCAAAACTTTATCTCCAAATTCTCTTAGAACCCTAATTCTTTTCTACTTCATATTTCTTCTATTCTTTGTTAATTTTTCCACATAAAGGGTCGGAATTCTCATAGGTTTTGAGTTAATTCCAACATCTCATATCAGATTCTGGTTTCGAGTGAAGGGACCGAATTACTTGTATCGAAACACTTCCCGCATGTGTGGGTATAAGGTGTTTTGTTGAGTTCAACGGTGATTCAAGTATATGTGGAAGAGAGAGCTTCCACTTGAGAGTGGGCATTGTGTATAGACTCACACTTGAGGGGGAGTGTTGAGAGTCAAGTGTGAGGAAGAAGTCCCACATTGGTTAGTAAAGGGAAGATTGAAAACTATATAAGTGAGAGAACCCACACACCTATCACCTTAAGGTTTTAAGTGGATATGTGGTGTGTCTTTCACAAAAAGTGTGTCCCAAGTAAGAAAATGCTACCTCGTTGACCCCCTCGAATCAACCCTAACAGGGGTTATGGGCCCACCATGTTGATTCAAGGGGGTCAATGAGGGAGCATTTTTTACTTGGGACACACTTTTTGTAAGAGACACACCACATATCCACCTAAAACCTTAAAGTGACAGGTGTGTGGGTTCTCTCACTTATATAGTGTTCAATCTTCCCTTTACTAATAAATGTGGGACTTCTTCCTCGCACTTGATTCTTAACACGTCCCTCAAGTGTGATTCTATACACATTGCTAACCCTCAAGTTGAAGCTCTCTCTTCCACATATACTTGTATCACCGTTGTACTCAACGGAACACCTTTTACCCACACATACGGGAAGTGTTTCGACACAAGTAAGTCGGTCCTTTCACTCGAAACCAAAGGCTCATGATACCACTGTTGGGGTAATTTGACAAGTGACCAAGTGTTATTGACTTTGATTGAATTCATCTCCTCATTCATTGCTTTCACCCACTTTGAATATTTCAATGCCTCAGCTCCATTGACAGGTCCGGCATCTGCATAGAAAGCATAGTGTACCAGCTCACCTTTTTCATCAACCACGTCATCTGATGTAATCACACATTCTTCCAAACTTGCAGGAATGTGCTTTGTTCGTTGTGGTCGGCTTGGGCCTGCTTCACCTCTAACTTCTTCTTGTCGAACATCTCTTTCGACTTCATTAGCTGGTTCTTCACACAAGATTCTAACTGAATCTTTCTTGACATTTTCAGTCTAATCCCATTCTTTAAGCTCATCTATGATCACATCCCTACTGATCACTACTTGCTTGTTCACTTGGTCAAATAACTTTTAACCTTTATTCGAATGATATCCTATCAGGAATCATTTGACTAGACTTATCATTAAGGTTTCTTCTCAACTGATCTGGAACATGTCTATATACTATAGATCCAAACACCTTCAGATGACTCAAGCTAGGTTTGACACCAGACCAACACTCTTTTGGCATAACTCCTTCTAGCTTCTTCGTCGGACACTTGTTTAAAATATACGTTGTAGTCGACACAACTTCTCCCTATAGTTCTTTGGGTAGATGCTTGTTATTCAACATACTTTTCACCATGTTCATGATGGTTCGATTCTTCCTTTCTGCTATTCCACTCTGCTGTGGAGTGTAGGGTGGTACCACTTCATTCACAGTCCCTTGTTTTACACATAATGCATCGAAATCTTTCGACATATACTATTCACAACCATCAGTCCTCACAATGTGAGCTTTTGACCACTTTGTCTTTCAACCATAGATTTCAACTTGGCAAATACCTCAATCACTTCACTTTTCTTCTTGATCAGGTAAGTCCATAATTTTCGACTGAAATCTTTTATGAAACTAACAAATTATTTGTTACCTCCAATCGAATCCACCTGGATAGGACCACATACATCAGAGTATATGATTTCAAGAATTGACTTCAACTTGCTTCCTGCATCCTTGTTGAAGCTATTCTTGTGTTGTTTCGACTGAACACATTATTTACACACTTCGTTTGGGATGTCGATTTTTGGAAATCCTGAAACCACATTTCTTCTCTTCAAATCTTTGATGTCTTTGAAATTGAGATGACCAAGTCTATAGTGCCATAACCATTCATCTTTGTTGGTTGCACTTGCAAGGCACTTATGCTCCATCATATTTAATTCGATCTTGAAGGTTCTATTCTGAGACATTGGAGCCTTCAAGATCAACCTACCACATGCGTCGACGACTCACATCACCTTGTCTTTGACCGACACCTTGTAGTTCTTTTCGACCAATTGCCCTATACTGAGCAAATTGCTCTTCATTCCTGGTACGCACAAAACGTTGGAAATTACTGACCTCTTGCCATCCTTCCTCTTAATCAGAACATCACCAATACCTTCAACTGCTAGAGTATTGTCATTTGCAAATTTCGTTGTGTTCTTCATTGAGGGCTTCATGTTGACAAACCAATCTTTCCTACTAGTCATATGTGATAAGCATCCTGAGTCCAAGTACCACAGTTCTTGTAATCTCTCTTCATCTCTTGTTGTGACCATCATCAACATTTATTCTTCTTTATACTTTGCCAGCTTAGCATCAGAATCTTGATTCTTTTGCTTTTCTGGACAACCAATAAAAATAGTGACCATACTTCTGACAGTTGAAACATTGAATATGACTCTTGCCTGGCTTTTGATCACCACCTATTCCTCTACCTGTAACACTACCTCTTTGGTTTCCTTGGTTCCAGGGTTTTCTTTGATTCGACCAGCCTCCTTCCTGCTGATTTCAACCAGTCAAATTGTTGTAGCCACCTCTGCCTTTGTTGTCGAACACCTTTCCTTTGCCTTTCTTATCTCTCGCTAATTGAGCCTGCAGAGCCACGTCATTATTTGAATTACTTAAGGCTCTTTCATCTATTCTTTGTACATGAGATTCAAGTGTCCCTTGAAGCTCTTCTTTAGTCACATTCGACAAATCTTTGACTTTTCTATGGCTACTACCACGTGGTCGAACTTTGGAGCCAACGATCTCAAAATCTTTGAGACAACTGCTTTCGTCGTCAGTACTTCTCCACATATTTTGATTTGATTTACAAGTTTCGTAAATCTTGTGAAGAAATCTGTAATGCTTTCATTGTCTTCCATCTGAAGCAATTCATAATCCCTTTTGTGAGTTTGTAACCTCATTTCTTCAACTTCTCTGCACCTCCAAAATACTTTTCAAGAATCTCCCATGCTTCTTTTGCAGATTCAACATCACTAACTTTTTCAAAGTTATCTGGATCAACTCATTGATGAATTATAAAGAGAGCTTTATAATCTTTCTTCTTCAATTCTTTATGCACAGTCTTTTCTTGATCTGTTGTGTTCTCTACAAGCGTAGTTACTCCTTCCTTCACAAGATCCCATAAATCTTGATAACAGAAAACAAACTTAATCTGCTTGCACCAATTCTCATAATTATCTTTCATGAGAATTGGAAGGCTTGCTGGAAAGTGCCCATTCGGATGATTCATCGACATCACTTTTGCTTCCCACGATTCATTGAAATCGGAGCTCTAGATAACAAATGTTGGAATTAACTCAAAACCTATGAGAATTCCGACCCAAGGAGGAAATTGATGTGAAGTGGGTATACAAGGTGAAGTTGAATCCCAGAGGGGAAGTGATTGAACACAAGGCGAGGCTTGTGGCAAAAGGATTTCTTCAGAAGGAAGGAATCGATTTTGATGAAGTATTTGCACCTGTTTCTAGGATCGAAACAATCAGGTTGGTTATTGGTCTAGCAAATATGAACAATTGGCACAAATTTCAGATGTATGTAAAGTGTGCATTCCTCAATGGCCACTTAGATGAAGAAGTTTTTGTGGCACAACCAGTTGGGTTTGTGAAATAAGGCGAAGAAAGAAAGGTGTACATGCTACATAAAGCTCTGTATGGACTTAAGCAAGCTCCAAGAGCTTGGAATAAGAAAATAGATGGCTTTCTAAGGGAGAAGGAATTTGTGAAGAGCACAACTGAGCATGGAGTATATGTAATAAGAAGCAATGGAGAATTGCTTATACTATGTCTCTATGTCGATGATCTGTTGATAACAGGAAGTTACAAGAAGGAGATCGAAGATTTCAAACGTGACCTAAGCGAGGAGTTTGAAATGTCAAACTTGGGAAATCTCTTATATTTCCTTGGCATCGAATTCTACAAGAGTGGTAGAGGTTTGATGATGCACCAAAGAAGATATGCAGGTGAAATACTGAAGAGATTTGAGATGCAAGATTGCAAGCCAACTTCGACTCCAGCTGAGCCCAGATTGCAATTGTCGAAAAACTTAGATAAAGATGGTGTCGACCTAACCCAATACAGAAGACTTATTCTGTCACTTCGATACCTTTATCACGCAAGGTCTGACTTAGTATACAGTGTTGGTATGGTGAGTAGATTCATGCAGAAGCCAAAGGTATCGCACCTAGCAGCGGCGAAAAGGATACTGAGGTATCTGAAAGGAACTCTCGACTATGGCATTCTGTTTTCAACAGCTGATGAAGGACAAAACTACAAGTTAGTAGGATACATTTATTCAAGTTAGTGTACTGATGTTGAGGATCGAAAATCCACAGCTGGATATGTGTTTATGTTAAGTGGTGCACCAGTTGCTTGGAGTTTGAGAAAGGAGCCAGTAGTGGCATTGTCATCATGCGAAGCAGAGTAAATAGTTGATTCTCTTTATGCATGTCAAGCAACATGGATGGTGAACTTGGTCGAAGAAATTGCATTGAAGAGTCATGGAGCAATCACCATGAAAATCAACAACATGTCAGCTATCAATCTGGCGAAGAATCTAATAGTGCGTGGTCGAAGAAAGCACATCGAAATGAGGTTCCATTATCTTCGAGAGCAGGTAGCAGACGGGAAGATGAACTTGTAACGCTGCAGAACTGAGAATCAGATTGCAGATATTATGACAAAAGGATTGTAGGTCGAAGTACTCAGAAGACTAAGAGCTATGATGAATATAGATAGCTCAGACACAATGAATTAGGATCATGACGAAAGGATTGTAGGTCGAAGTATTCAGAAGACTATGAGTTATGATGAATGTAGATAGCTCAGACACAATGAATTAGGTGGTGTGTTGAAAATGTAATTCATTATGTCATATTTGATTTAGATTGAATTTGATTTAATTTTAAATCTAGATTTGATTTAGTTCCAAAATAAATATTTTCGGCTTTTATAGTTTTTGGTTTTTGGCTTGAGGTGCAAACAAACCTAATTCTATAAATAGGTAGTATCCCTCTTGTAATCGATACATTTTCAACACATTGTAATTCACGGTTTGCAGTTGCAAGTGAATAGAAAGAAAAATCTCACAGTTTGTAGGTAGCAAAACTTTTTCTCCAAATTCTCTTAGAACCATAATTATTTTCTACTCCATATTTCTTCTTTTCTTTGTTAATTATTCCGCAGAAAGGGTCGGAATTCTCGTAGATTTTGAGTTAATTCCAACACATAGATCGATTAACTGATTCAGTATACAAACATTGAAAATGAGCAACAACCTCAAAACAAATTATAAAAAAATATAAACAATTCTGTATCACACGTCTTCTCTTAATTAATTATTCATTAAAGGAAGTTAATAAGCAACAAATCGCATAATAAAAATAGATAACATTCAGTCTAGGTCCTAATTACTTAATATTTTCTTCGTTTAGGTATTGACCGTTGTGTCTATGCTTTCATATGTATTATAATTTAAGATCATGCTTAAGGTCAATGCGTGAGAAAATGTGTGATGTGTGTGGGTCAAATTCCATTATATGTTAGAATGAGAATTGAAAATGTAACAACCTCATTCACTTCACATTGTTGTACTACTAGTTGCGATTATCGTTCATACTTTTCTAGGATTCTTTCTATTGAATTGGTGATTCTTATTTTTCATGTCATTTTCTATACCCACCAATTAGTGTCTCTTTTTCTCTCATCCAAAGGAAACAAACAAAAGCCAACAGCAACAAAAAGAGAAAAATTAAATAAAGGCTAAACAAAAAGGAAGCAAATTTTAAAATAAAGAAAAAGAAAAGGTTCATTACTTTTTTTTTTTTTATAAAAGAAAGAAAAGCTCCAAAAAAATCACATGATATTTAATTGGCTTAACTTTAATTAAATAGATTTTTTTGTTTATATTTTTTTAATTATTTTTTATAAAAATGTTTTTAAAATATTAAAGGTTTTTCGAATTTATTTTTTATAAATTAAAAAATTAATTTTGATATTCAGTGACAAAAATATACATTATTAATGATTAAAACATATTTGTAATCACAAAATAAATTCAAAAAAAAATATCTCAAAAATATTTTTTATGAAAAGTTATTCATAATATTTTTAAATTTAAAGATTTTTTAAAAATTTTAAAACTACAAAAAATAATATATCTAAAATAATCTTTTAAGAAAGCTATTTAAACTACTTTTTATTTGAGTATTTTTAATTCTTTATAAATAAATTAAATAAAAAATATATGATATTATAAATAATCATTTAAAAAATTGAAATAAACGCCAAATATTAAAATAAATAATAAAATAAGCGGTGTAATTAGTAACAAAAATGAATTTTTTGCATAATTATTTTTTTCTTTATATATTTAATTTAATGACAGATTAAAAAATAAATTTCATATTTTATCTCTAAAAATATTTTTTACTCAAATTTCACAAACAAAATAAATGAAAAAGTGTGAGGTCAGAAAAGACTTTAACAAAAGTATTCAGATTTTTTTGTTCAAATCAATATAATCTACGTATAGCTGATAGATACTTTACATAATAAAATAATAATTAAAATAAAATTCTTATTTCATTATACATATATATGTGCAAGCTTTCTTACATAAAGTGTGAATATAAACCTATATCTAAGGAGAGAATAATTGAATAACTTCACAAATCTAGGGACTTTATTTCTCTCTCTAAAATCAAGATGGGTTTGAGAGATCAATACAATATTGTACAAGACAAAAATCTATACCTTCAAACCCCAACTTTCATTGAATATCTCAAACCATCTTCATCACTCTCATCATCTCCTTCATCTTCTTTACCTCATCAACACAAATTATCTCAAGAAACTTTTCAGTTTTTGCCCTTAAAAGAAGATCATGAGATGCAAAAGGAAGGTTTTGAAGTAAAAGAAGGAATTAAACAAGTGACTGTGACTTTGCACATAGGGTTACCTAACTTAGGAAGTGAGCATGATGATCATGATGAGAAGAATAAGGTTTTTGATCATGTTAAGGAAGAACAAGAGATGGAGAAAAACATACAAGGTTTTTGTTTTAAGGAGGAAAAAAGGTTTTGGATACCAACTCCTGCTCAGATCCTTGTTGGTCCTATGCAGTTTGCTTGCTCCATATGTAGTAAGACTTTCAATAGATACAACAATATGCAGGTTAGTAAATTGCTTCTCATCATTTTCATGTATTGAATTTTTTTTCCTTCTTAATTCTCCGATTTCTAAATAAATAAAAACTTCAGTAATTCAGAATTCGATCAGAAAAAATAATAAAATTAATTTTTAAGAATTATTCAGGTCAGAGTTCGAATCCAATAGTTTCGCAATAATTTCTTTTATATATTACTAATAATTTAACTTGTGTGCAAAGAACAAAATTATTAGGTCAAAATTATTGATATTTATTTTAGATAAGGTCATAATTATTCATATGAGTGCATGATTTTTTTTTACATATATTCTCATTTAATTTGATTATTTAACTCTCTTTTTTCTTTTGCTACTATGATGATGATAAATTTCTGCGTCCAAAGTGCACTTATTAGAACTTGAATTATTTACTCTTTATGAAATCCACATGAACTATAAGTGTTTAACATTATGATGAGGAGGACCAAGATGAAGAAAACAATGATTAAATTAAATGAATAATCTTTGATGCATGACCCTCTTCTTTCTTTATGCTTTCTTTTTCACTTTAAAAAATGTGAGCAAAATCAATTTTTTGTTGCCATATCCTAACTTTTTAGCAAAAGACTCTTTAATTTTATCTCATTATAGTAAAAGATCATATCTTCATTATACCTTTATATTTTTTTCCAATAAAAAAAATGAAATCATAATGAAGGAACATGTAATCTAGGTTTTAAAAAATGTCGGTTACTACGAAAACGGCAATAATCAGTGTCGTAATATCTCTACTAATTAAAATTACGAAAGCATTTACGCGACCACGATATTATTTAAAATCATGCATGTAATATTATTAAGTTAAACTAATAATAAAAATTGATTCTTTTGCAGATGCATATGTGGGGACATGGATCTGAATTTAGGAAAGGACCAGATTCACTTAAAGGAACACAACCAGCAGCAATGTTAAGATTACCATGTTATTGTTGTGCTAATGGTTGCAAAAACAACATCAATCATCCAAGAGCAAAACCATTGAAGGATTTCAGAACTCTCCAAACTCATTACAAGAGAAAACATGGAACAAAACCATTTGTTTGTAGAAAATGTTCTAAAGCATTTGCTGTAAAAGGAGATTGGAGAACTCATGAGAAAAACTGCGGAAAGTTTTGGTATTGCACTTGCGGTTCCGATTTTAAACACAAAAGATCTCTTAAAGATCATGTTAGATCCTTTGGAAAAGGTCACTCCCCTCATCCTTCTCTTGAAGGGTTTGAAGATGAGAAACAATGCAGCAATACCGGATCCGATGATGATGAAGTTGTTCATACATGAATATATCATGATTTTAAATTGGGTCAGTATACTTACAAAAACCTATAAATTAACTATTATATTTAGTATACAGTTATGACCGCAATTTAAAACTTAATTCATGCATGATCATCGTCAACTTAACATAATATTCTATACTATATAAAAGAATAGTTCAATAATAATTAGAAATTATATCACTCAGGTTAGTGCTCGGTAAAAAATAATTCTCTAATAATTTCTAATTAACATATGAAATTAATGGAGAATTATTTGTTACCAAACACTAACTTTGTAGTAATGGAAGAGTTAAATTGGTTTTCTTTTTTATTAATAAGGGTTTATTATTATCTCAAGTGATGAAGCATGTGAATTTTTTTCTACAAAGGGTTTATTATGTTGTAACCTTTTCAATGGAGAAAATTTATCTGCTTCATTACTAAAAGGTAATCCTCATTTAACTTGTGTACTAGTACTAGTTAATGTTGTTATAAGATATGTTAACATTTTGATGATAAGTAATAATTTTCTATATGGTTTGTATTGCATCTGCTACAAGATAGTTGTGATTTTCTACAATGGATGTGAAGGATCTAAAACTTGAATGTCACATGAAATCATGCAGTTATTTATCAAGAAAATAAACTTCAATGTCCTAAATCTTGTAAAAGATTTGAATATTTTTGCTTGCTTTTGTTACTCTTGCAGTGAACAATTCTAAGATATGTAATCACTCATTGATTCTCCCGGTAACACTTCAAATCCATTTGTGTAATATCATTTATATTTTTATTTAACATCTTCTAATACTTATCTTTACTTTTCAAAAAGGAAAAATAAATATTTGTTTTTTTATTGAAGTTTATAAATTCAAAATTTGATAAAGACGAAAATGTATTAACCTAATAATTAGTTACTATAATTTTAATATATGTTATTTTTGTAATTATATTTGTTTTGAAATAATTTTTCAATTATTAAAATGAAAGAAAATAAATTTTGATATTTATTTAATATATGTCAAAAAAATTAAGTTTTTAATTAATTTTAAAAAAAACAATGCTTTGGTGTTTATTCATCATACAACAAAGAATATTACAATGAAAAATCGTTGTTAGGTTTAACGTTTTATTTTAAAATCACGGTGCAAATACTTATATTATTTTTATGTGTATAGATGACATGCTCGAAAATCAATCAACTACAATAATTTATCCTAGTTTTAAGAAATATTTGGAAGGAGATAGATTACGGACGTATGTTGAACTAAATGTTCTAACAATACAATAATTTGATGGAAATATACTTGATTTTCGTTCAAGAATTTCACTAAAATTTGATGAATTCTGAATCAAATCTTGATGAATAAGAATCAATCTTTCTGATTGATTACTCCTCTTGTTCTTCATTCATTACTCTGGTGAATCAACCACATCTTGGTTGCAAGATAATATCATTGCACAACGATGATGAAAGAAGAAAAGAAAAATTGAATTTGGGAAGAAATGAAATTAGGGTTTCAACGTGAAAGGGGAAAAAGAAAAGTTGTGAATTCTGCAGAGTTTCTCTCTGTTTTAAAACTAAGATTTTCTATTCAATTGTGCAACTGCAGTTATGTGTTATGTTACAATCAATAATAGGGTTACTACCTATTTATAGGTTTAATTTGCTTTCACACCAAGCAAACCCTAACTAACCTAATGAACTCATTTAAATAAACAAAAATAAAGTTATGTCACAATCCTATCGAGATACTCTTCGACATTTTAACACCTAGGTGATTCGACACTCTGTTGCTCCTATCGAGCAACTTGCTTCGACACTGTACAAGAAATTACAATTCAACACACCACCTAATTCATTGTGTCTAAGATATCTATATTCATTATAGACCTTAATTTCTTGAGCAATTTAACTTGCATTCCTTTCGTCATGATGTATGCAATCTGCTTCTTAGTTCTGCAGTGTTCCAAGTTCAATTTCTCTTTTGCCACTTGCTCTCGAAGATAATGGAACCTCATTTCGATGTGCTTGTTTCTTCCATGTGTTATCAGATTCTTTTCTAGATTGATAACTGACATGTTGTCGTTCTTCATGGTAATTACTCGTGATCCTTTATTGTAATTTCTTCGACCAAATTCACCATCCATGTTGCTTGACTTGCACAAAGAGATATATGTACTTTGATTCACACGACGACAATGCTACTGCTGGTTCTTTTCTTGAACACCAAGCAATTGGTGCACCACTTAGCATAAACCCATAACTGACTGTGAATTTTCTATCCTCAACATCACTACACCAACTTGAGTCAGTGTAATCCACTAATTTTCATTCTTTTCCTTTATTAGTAGCATGAAACAAAATTCCATAGCCGGGAGTTACTTTGAGATACCTTAGTATCTTCTTTGTCGCTGCTAGGTGTGATACATTTGGCTTATACATGAATCTACTCACCATACTTACACTATATGTTAGATCAAGCCTTATGTGACAAAGGTATCAAAGTGATCCAGTGAGTCTTCTATATTGCATTGGATCGACATCTTCTTCATATGTGTCTTTCGAAAGTTGTTATATGGGCTCAGCTGGAATCAAAGTTGGGTTGCAATCATACATCTCAAATCTCTTGAGTATTTCACCTGCATATCTTCTTTGGTGCATCATCAAGCCTCTACTACTCTTGTAGAATTTGATACCAAGTATAAGATATTTCCCAAGTCTGACATTTCAAACTCCTCACTTAAGTCATGTTTGAAGTTTTCGATATTCTTCTTGAAACTTCATGTTATCAACAGGTCATTGATATAGAGACATAATATAAGAAATTAATTATTTTTTCTTCTTACATATACTCCATGCTCGGTTGTGCACTTCACAAATTCCTTCAATCTTATAAAGCTATCTATCTTATTATTCCAAGCTCTTGGAGTTTGCTTAAGTCCATACATGAATTTATGCAACCTTTATATCTTTCTTTTTTCATCTTGCTTCACAAACTGAGGTGGTTGTGAAATATAAACTTCCTCGTCTAAAGGGCCATTTAGAAATGCAAATTTCACATCCATATGACATATCTGTCAATTGTTAATGTTTGATAGACCAACAACCAAACTGATTGTTTTGATATTAGAAATAGGTTCAAAAAATTTGTCGAAGTTGATTACTTATTTCTGAATAAATCCTTTCGCTACAAGTCTCGCCTTGTGTCAAGTTACTTATCATTTGGGATTTAACTTCACCTTGTATACCCACTTCACATTGATTTCCTTCTTGTCTTGAGCTAATTCGACAAGTGACCAAGTGTTTTTAACTTCGATGGACTTCAGTTCCTCATTCATTGCTTTCACCCACTTTGAATCCTTTAATGCCCCAGCTGCATTGACTGGTTCGACATCTATATAGAAAGCATAGTATACAAAATCACATTCATCATCAACCACACTATCTGATATAATTACAAATTCTTGAAACCTTACAGGCATGTTTATTTTTCTTTGAGGCATGCTTGTGCTTGTTTGATCTCTGACATCTTCTTGTCAAACTTCTCTTTCAACATCACTTATTGGTTCTTCATATAGGATTCTCATTGAATTCTTCTTGACATTTTCACTTTAATATCATTCTTTAAGCTCGTCTATGATCACGTTCCTACTAATCATTACTTGCTTGTTCACCGGGACTAACAACCTATAGCCTCCAACCGAATGATATCCAATTAGGATCATCTGACTTGACTTGTCATCAAGCTTTCATTTCAATTGATTTGGCACATGTTTATGTGTTATATATCCAAATACATTCAGATGACTCAAGCTAGGCTTGACACCAAACCAACATTCTTCTAGTGTGATTCCTTTTAGCCTTATTTCAGACATCTGTTCAAAATATATGTTGCAGTCGACACAACTTCTCCCCATAATTCTTTGGGTAAATTCTTGCCTTTCAACATACTTTTCACCATATTCATGATGGTTTTGTTCTTCCTTTCTGTAGTTCCATTCTGATGTGGAGTGTAGGGTTGCACCACCTCATGCACAATACATTTTTTCTTACGTAATGTGTCAAAGTCTTTCAAGACATATTCTCCACCACCACTCCTTAGAATCTTGAGCTTTTGACCATTTTGTATTTCGACTATAGATTTAAACTTGGCAAATATCTCAATCACTTCAATTTTCTTCTTGATCAGGTAAGTCCATAGTTTTCAACTGAAATCATCTATGAAAGTGACAAAGTATTTGTTACTAGCAATTGAATCTGCTTGGATAGGACCACATATATTAGAGTATATGATTTCAAGAATTGCCTTTGACTTGCTTTCTGCATCCTTGTTGAAGTTGTTCTTGTGTTGCTTTGCCTACACACATTCCCCATACACTTTATTTGGAATGTCAATTTCTGGTAACCCCAGAACTATATTTCTTCTTTTCAGATCTTTGATGTATTCTAAATTGAGAAGACCAAGTCTATAGTTCCATATCCATTCATCCCTTCTAGTTGCAGTTGTAAGGAACTTGTGCTCCATAACACTTAGTTAATCTGAAGGATCTGTTTTGAGACATACGTGCCTTCAAGATTAACCTTCCACCTGAGTTGAGAACTCGCATCATCTTATTTTTTATCGACACTTTGTAGTTCTTTTCGACCAATTTGCATATGCTAAACAAGTTACTTTTCATGCCTTGTATGTACATTGCATTGGAAATTACTGACCTCTTGCCATCTTTCCTTACAATCATAGCATCACCAATACCTTCAGCTACTAGACTATTGTATTTCTCAAATTTCATCATGCTCTTCATTCAGGGTTTTATGTTGACAACCCAATTTTTCCTACCAGTCATATGTGATGAGCATCCTGAGTATCTTTCTTCACCTCTTGTTGTGACCATCAGCAACATCTATTCTTCATCATTCTTTGCAAAAGTTGCATCATTTTCTTGGTTTTTGTTTTTCAGGACAATCACTAGAGTAGTGACCATATTTCTGACAATTGAAACATTGACTATGATTTTTGTAAGGTTTTCGACCACCGCCTCTTCCTCTACTTGCAACACCACCACTTTGGTTGCTTTGATATGAGGACTTACTTTGATTCAATCAACCTCCTTCTTGCTGACTTTGATCAGATGAATTATTGTAGCCTCGTTTACTTTTGTTGTTGATACACTTCCATTTGCCTTTCTTTTCTCTTGTTGACTGCGCCTGCAAATCCATATCACCTTTCGACTAGCTTGCAGCTCTTTCAGCCATTTTGAACTCAAATCAAGAGAATATCTAAACTAAATTTTGAATGTAGGGACATAATGTCGTACCTCAAAAAATACGATCATTGCGAATGTGGTCGCGAATGGGCTAACATGAGAGTCATCATCTAATTTTGATTTATTCCCAAAGAGGGAAAGGACAAATATAGATAAAACACGCGAAGAAAGGAAAAGACAAGGTCATCGTAACCATTGTCTTGGTTCGGAAGTCGGTTATGTAAGGGGAACCTATTAGCACCCCTAACATTCATCATACTCGATGGGAACCATCTAAGTTGTCACATGAGAAGGGATGTTTATGCCTAATGAGTTACTTGCTAAGGGAAAATAGTTTTAATTAAAGTTTGATTGATCCTAGGTGCTCAACATGGATTGAGATTCGTGTGCCTACGTATTCCCTCATGCAATAGGAAAGTTAGAGCTTCGTAGTTTGGCTTACTTCGGGTGATTGGTGTTGTTTTTATTACCTTTCTTTCAAAAAATATTTAGGAGTCGAATTGCACTAAAGAATATGGGTAGAGGTGATTATTTTGAACCAACAAGACAAGCGTCTTGCGACGAAATAATCGGAGCAAGTAACAGGATTCCCATTATCCCCTTCTACAGCTTAAGGCTCGTGGCATACAATTCTTCTCGTATTATTGAAGTATTTTATTTCCTAAGACAGTTCGACGTTGGATCAAGGGTTTAGATCTAAAAGAAATGTCTTGGAAAAAACGATGGTCGGTTGCGAGGCACGAAGCGCTCGACAAGGGTGAATGCAAATGGAGTGTAAGAGATGATTGGTTATGTGGGATCGAGTCCTAGTTCCTAAGAGGATACCTAGCAAGCGAAACCAAAACCAAAAAGAAGTGCGAGTGTGCAAGTGAACCACTTGGCATTGGACCAAGGGTTCGTGGAAGAAGCGAAAATGAGTAAATAAACGACATACATCGGAATCGGGAGAGGGTACAAACTAAGTTACACGGGATTACACGAAATAAAAGGGTTCGTTGTATTTTCCCAAGAGGAAACGTGTGTGAATTTTCCTAAACTATACGAGACTCGAGATTAAATCGAAAGCGTCGAAATGTAGCTATTTAACTATCTTAGAATCGATTCAATGTTAGTATCATTCTATGAGAAGTCGAGTGTCACTTTATGCATCCATTAGGTTTTTGAAAGTTAAATTGAATATTAACTTTGAAATATTAGTTCAAATCTAATCTAGTAATCGAACAATTATTTTTAAAAAAAATAGTCTCGCCTTGATCATGATTTAATCAATTTGCCGACCACCATGATTTTTGACTTTCATCGACCATAAAAAATAAAGAAAAGCGATAAAAAGAAAATTTGTCTCATATTGATCTAAATGACGTCGATTTATCAAAATCGAACATTTAGATTGTTTGTTATATCATCGATCATAAAAATAAAGTAAATCGAGAAATAAATAAAGGAATGGCCTCATATTGGTTTAAATAATGTCGATTTATTCGAAATCGAATATATAACCGTTTATCAACGGCCGAATAAAAATAAAATCGGGATAAGAAAATAAAGGAAAAGAATGGCCTCATATTAGTTTGGATAACATCGATAAAATCGAATATCAATAAACTTTTTATCATATCATCGGCCAAAATAAAATAAAATTGGAAAATAACAATGGATCTAAAATTAATTAGAAATTATAAAAAAGGAGAGAAACGAAAAGTGGTCTCATATCGATTTAGACAACTTTGATTTTAAGAAATCGAATGTCAAAAATCGGGTGATAATATCATAGACCCTAAAATAAAGTAATAAATAGAGATAGTAATTATAATGAAAAGCGAATAAAAAATGTAACAAAGAAATATAATAATAATATAAAACCAAGAAATAACAAATCAAAATAGAAAAATAAAACAAATTATATGAGAAGTGATGGAGTGTAGGAGTCAGACTACTGGTGTGTATGAGAAATCAGCAATGGGCTTAGCCCAACCAACTTAAACCCTAAAATCAGTAAATAATAAATATTATGATAGAAAGTATGAGTTATATTTTTAAATTAAGGAAAAGGTCAAGGAAAAGGTTTATAATTTAAAACAAATAAAAACACCCGCAAACCCCAAACAAAATTGTGTTCATCTACTTCTGTTTGTTTCAAAAGTGAAAACGATAGACAGATCGAAACCCACCCTTTGTGAAAACACGATTTTGGCATTGTCACTCTCTGTTCTCGGTGAGTTCTACTTCTGATTTTTTCCGATCTCAGTCGGCTATCTCATTGAACTTCTCCCGATTTACGTTTGTGTGACTCGGTTTCACAGTTTCGAATTTCAGATCTCTCGCCGCCTCTCTGCTCATTCACTCTCACTTTCATCTTGGGCATTTTTTTGTGGGTTTAAGGAAGGTTTGAAAAGAGGTTTTATTGTTCTATAGATCTGAAGATTTGTGATATAGGAGTGTTTGAAAAGAGGACTGAGTTTGTGAGTGTTATGATATGAAGGTTTGAGGATGAAGTTTACAGTATTGAGAAGGGTGTGGATTGAATTGAAATATGGTTTTGAGGTTGTGTTTGGGATGGAAGAAGATTGTATTTTATTTGTTTGGTTCATGCAGAGTGAAAATGGAAATAGCAGAGCATGTTTTTTTAGCAGACCCCCCCCCCCCCTCCCCCCCGATGAAGAGTGAAATGGAGATCCATTAAATAGAGTGAAATGAGGGTGAATTGGGAATTGAAGTGAGATTTGGAATTGTCGTTTCAATATGTAGTAGCAGCAATTTTTTCACGAGAATTGTGTGTCTGCATGGTTTAAGCTTGTGGGAAATTATGTACAAGTGGGCCATCTTATTGTGAGAATATACGATGTGGAATCATTGACATAGCTAGAGATTTTATGTAGTCGTTGCGTTTCGAATTGGAGGATGGGACCTGTGGAGAAAAAGAAATTGAATTTATTATATGCAGAATTTTAGCTTGGTGTTTTCGTTGGCTTCAGCTTCACGTAGTGTCATGGCTTTTGCACTACATTGGGATATTTATGTTGTGTATGCGTTGATGCAGGAACAGGGATAGGCTGGAATTGTGGGAATTTTTTTAATCATTTTTTGTAATATGGTATATGTTGTAAAAAGGAAAATTATATGTGGGACATGTTTGTAAAAAACTTATAATAATAATGGAAAGGTGATGGTTTTAAAAATGAAAATATATTTAGTATAATGTTTGAAAAAATGATGATTGTATTCATTAAATAATAATAATTAATTTAATTCTTTTTTCTTTATGCAAATGTATTTGAAATAAATTAAAATTACTTATGCAAATTAAATTGTTAAAAATTATTATTTTGATAAAAATGGAAAAAGAGAAGAAGACGCAAATAGAATGAAACAATACTGATGAATGGATTAAATGGATTATAGTTGTGAGTTGAAATGTGAGCAATGATGCCACCACACCAAACCCTAAATGAATGGATCCTTGATAATTATCGATCGTGAAGCACACACATGACTTGATAAACTTGGATGAAGCCTGATTCGGCCTTTGATACTGCACTTGGGAAATGAAGACCGAAACAACAGTTTTTTTTACTGAATAAAGGTTAGAAAAAATAAAATGGTACACATGTAGGACAAATTTTGGGTATGAGAGATGCCCCTATCTAATTGTCTTGAACCCGGGAAATTGAGCTGATGTTTGGAATTCGATTTTAGGGTAAAAGTCAATTAGATATAAGAAGACCTGAAATTTGTCTGATGCAATGCAATGGTAAAATATGAGATGCATGTATGGACGCAATTGTTGGGAGTGAATGTGATTTGATTATGAGACATAAAGTCTGTGGGATGATGAAATGATTGGATGAAGAGAACACACTGAAGCAATAACATTTAAAAACTGGTTGATGAGAACATGGTATTTCTGCAAATCTGTCTGAACATCATGGAATAGTCAGAAACATTTGGAATTAAATGGGTTAAACACTGGAATAGGTGTTAAATACATTTATAAAAGCTTTAGATGCACAATTACCAAACTTAGA
Source organism: Lathyrus aphaca (assembly GCA_963966055.1). NCBI lineage: Eukaryota > Viridiplantae > Streptophyta > Magnoliopsida > Fabales > Fabaceae > Lathyrus > Lathyrus aphaca. The sequence continues at coordinate 678,363,277 of OZ014519.1, read as the reverse complement.
TATCAACGCTCGAAACATCTATAAGAATAATATATGTGGAATGAAACCAACTTATGGAGATACATCTTAAACAATCAGAGTGTACAAGAACAAATTCTGAAAGATTGCCAGAATGACACATATATCTGAAGGAGTGTTAGATATGTGTAAATGATGTTACATCAAACATTTTAACAAGACATTCAAAAGAGATGCCACTTGAAACAAAGCTTCTCAATGGGATTAACCGAAGAGAGAAATTTCAAGGAAACGAAATATATATGCCTAGCTTCTTAGTGGGATCAACCGGAGAGAGAGAATTTGAAAGAAATAGATTGAATTTCTCAATGGTATTAACCAAAGAGGGAAACTTGAAGAAATGGCTTTGGATTTCTCAATGGGACTAACCAGAGAGAGACATTTGCAAGAAATAGATTGAATTTCTCAATGGGATCAACCAGAGAGAGATATTAGAAGGAAATGTAAGAAAATGTCGAACATTCTCAATGGGATTAACTGGAGAGAGACTTTTGAATGAAATAAATGAACTTCTCGATGGGAATAACCGAAGAGAGAAATTAGAAGGAAATATGTTGAACTTCTCAATGGGATTAATCGGGGAGAGAACTAGAAGGAAATATAATAATTTCTCAATGGGATTAACAGGAAAAAGAAATTGGAAGGAAACATTTTGAACTTCTTAATGGAATTAACCGGAGAGAGAACTTTCAAGGAAATGAAAGATATATGTCAGGCTTCTCAATGGGATCAACCGGAGAGAGAAACTTTAAAGGAACAGATTGAATTTCTCAATGGGGTTAACCGGAGAGAGAAATTTGAAAGAAATAGATTGAATTTATCAATGGAATTAACCGGAGTGAGGAATTTAGAAGGAAATGAAAGACACGCGTCGAACTTCTCAATGGGATCAACCGATGAGAGAAACTTGAAGGAAACATATGTCGAACTTCTCAATAGGATTAACCGGAGAGAGAAATTTGAAAGGAGCGTATGTCTAACTTCTCAATGGGATTAACCAGAGAGAAACATTTGAAGGAAATTAAAGATATATGTCAGGCTTCTCAATGGGATTAACTAGAGAGAGAAACTTTAAAGGAATAGATTGAATTCCTCAATGGGATTAATCGGAGAGAGAAAATTGAAGGGAATGGTATTGAACTTCTCAATAGGATTAACCAAAGTGAGAATTTAGAATGAAATGAAAGGTAAACATATCCAAGAATGACCTTTTATGAAAGATAGTGAAGGATATGTCTTTTTTGGTAGGTGCCAAGTAAGTTGGACTTTGACCACAAATTAAAATGACAAGACCTCGGGAAAATGCAAATGAGTATGAAGTTCACTTAAAACTATGCATGAATATGAAATTTTGTATGATATGAATAATAAATGTTATCAATGCAAATGCTGACACCATTGGATAAAACTCTTTTGGAGAAGTGAGGTTGGAACAATTGATTACATAACATAGGGAACTTTACGAACTCTGCCTTCGAAAGATATCTTGAGCATAAACTTCTATTACACTTGTTAGAAGTAGCAAGATATTAATCCTTTTGGGAAGGATTGATAAGATTTTATTTGGGATTACTTGAAGCAAACTGCCCCATGTTGACTGATTTTGGAATGACTGCTTTACCGGTCGCTTGAAATGTTTGCCCTAGCATGAGTTTTGAAGAGAGTTTCTCTGAATATCATGATCTTTGACGGTGATGTGCCCATAATAGGATCACTGATCAAGTTTCTCAACTTTTTTATTTTCGTTCATGAATGCTTACTTGCAAATAAAACATTCATTCAAAAAATGTTAATTTTAATGCAATGCTCAAGCAAATTTTTGAAATCATTATTGGAATGATATTGGTGTATAGTAAGTGAATCATTGGTAAGAATTCAATATTGATTTAGAAATGCAAAGTGACAGATAATGCAAAGGTATGGTACCAAAAAAAATGGTTAGCAAATCTCTTGGAAATCAGCTTACGCAACCTTGTTGCGACATGCTTTCAAAACAAACCTAGCTTCAATTAGGTCTTTAAAAGGGTTGTAACGTCGCCTGGTTCAGGGTTTTCAAAAAAAAGAATATAAGGCTCAAAAGTTTAATTTTTACCCAACCCATTCTCCATGATGATCTCCAGTCCTACGCTCAACTAATTCAACCTATGCATTCAGGTTTCAAGGGATTTGGAGTTGCACTGATAATGATGGCTCAAAAACTAAGGGATATTTGGATAGCAGTCACTACTTCTTTATAAAACTTAGTTGTTTTGGTTGAGTACTTTGGTTCAACTCATCTTTGTCTTTTTTTAAGAATTTTGGTGACCTCTTTTGATTTGGATTTATTATTGTCCCTAACTTTTTCATGGACTATATCTTTGACGTTTTCAGTCCACCGGGATGCTTTTATTTTCTCCTAAGTCGCCTTTTGGGTGTTGACTTAGTAGTTTTTTATTTTTGGAAATACAATGATTGCCATCAACTTCTTTGACAATTCTTTGATGTCTGCAAAGGAAAACATGGGCTTGAAACTCTTATTGAAAGGTGTATGGAATGGTTCTCTTGAAATTGAATGCACATTCTAATTAATTGAGAACTGCCCTGCCCCGGTTAAGATTGCAGGTTTTCTCGTGTAGAAAGAAACTCCAACTTCAAGGCTCAAAGGGGTTGACAAGGGATTAACTTCCTTATTTCTCTGGTGTTTGGGAGTTGAAACAATGCTTGTACATCATCAACAAGGTTTTATTTTGAAAGCATACCATTCAGCAATTTGGGTATTTCGTTTTCGTCATCCTCCCTCCAATCTTTGATTAAACAAAAGTTTGATAAAGAAAGATGAATAAGAGAAACAATGATATTTTTTTGAATTTTTGAAAAGGAAGGCATGAATATGCACAAATATGAAAGTGAATGAATTGATTCAAAATATGTGATGCTCATTTCATTAACATTAACATTAAAACGAACAAGTCTTAAAGCACGTACACACAATACAAACAAGGAAATTGAAAACTGAAAAGAAACAAGGCCCAATGTCTAGTCAACATCAAGGATGAGTTTTCCCGTCTGATCCATTGGCTTTAGGTAGTGACTTGTGATTCTCTGGCCAAGTCTTCACCCAATCTGCTTTGGCATGGAATTTCTGTCAACCTTGGGAGTCCATCTTGGTGTGAAAGTGAGCACATCTCCTCTGACTAAATCTTGAACTCATTGCTGGAAGGCGTGACAACTTTCAAGATCATGACCTGCAGCTCCTTCATGGAACGGGAAATGGAGGTCAGTCTTAAATCCTGTTGGAAGTAGATTTGGAGGAGTGAGTGGTCTATTTATGATCAGACCTTTTAGGACCAAATAGGGGTACAACTCAGTATATGCCATAGGAATAGGGTCAATTATAGTCCTACTTCTGGCTTTAGGATTCAAATTCTGGCCAGGATTCCTTTGTGGGGGAGCTTTTTTGACCATTAAGGTTTGCATCATTCCCATAAGTATATTCATGTTTCCTTTCAACTCATAGAGGTCTTCTCTAACCCTTCTATTATGTTGCTCCTGATTTTCCATTATTCTTCCGATGTTGGCTTCAGTTCCGAAAATCAACTTGACGTGACTCAACAAATCTGAGGACGAGAACAGATGAACATGAGCAACTAGGATGTATGCTAAATGAATGAAAATATGAATGCAATGATATGCAAATAATATGCGAGGAGAAGTTACACATAAAATTCTGAATTTCAAAATTCCAAGGTACAATTGAATGATACTTTGGATTGCTTTCATCACAAGGGTCTCATTGGGTAGGCTCTAGAGTTTAAAGGAACCCCAAAGTTATCAACCCATATGGTTGTTCATCACACACATCATCAGCATGACGGTTGATTAACTCCTTCATATGAATCTCGTTTGGGTGAGGTCTTCGTATCAATCCATGCGAGAGGAAATTTCTCGGTGCCCCATATTATGCGACCATCGAAACAGGGTTTAAACAAAGGTCTCCGAGTTATGGACTTTTCTCAACTGTAGGATGCACATGTCAGCTTTTGACAGTCAATCAACTCCATCGAGAAATTCTATTCTGAGTGAGATATTCGTATCATCAACCCACGTGAGAAAATTTCTCGGGATCCCATACAACGGGACCATCAATCTTTGTTTTGGCCATAATGTTTAAGGTTCTAAAGGTCCTTAGAGTCGATGACTCTAATGAAAACATTGATCGCACACGCCAATAGCTTAACGGTCGTCATCATTCTCATTAGAATCTACTTCAAGCAAGGTTTTCGTATCGACAAACCACGAGAGAAAATATCTCGGGATCCCATACTACGCAAACTCTTCTAACTTATTTTTTTGCACATAGACTCGGGTATAGAGCATTTCCCACAAGTTTATTTTGCAATCAAAGTATCGATCCAATAGTACCAAAGAACCACAAGATAAATAATATTGAAAGTAATAAAAATAATCAAGTAATACATAAAGGAAAATATCCAAACAAACGTGGAACAACCTAGATTAGGCTCGACTTGCATAGGGGTAAACCAATCCCCAGCAGAGTCGCCAGCTGTCGTATCTCGAAAAATATGATCATCGCGAATGAGGTCGCGGCTCAGATGACATGAGAATCGCAATCTAATTTTGATTTATTCCCAAAGAGGGAAAGGTTAAATATAGATAAAACTCGCGAAGAAAGGATAAAGACAAGATCATCGTAACCATTGCTTGGGTTCAAAAGTTTGTTATACAATGGGAAGCTATTAGCACCCCTTACATCCATCATACTCGAGGGGGGGCATCTAAGTTGTCACGCGAGAAGGGATCTTTAAGCATAATGAGTTACTTGCTAAGGAAAAGAGTTTTAATTAAAGTTTGATTGATCTTAGGTGCTCGACAGGGATTGAGATTTATGTTACTACGTATTCCTTCATGCAATGGGAAAGTCAGAGCTTCATAGTTCGGCTTACTATGGGTGATTGGTGTTGTTTTTATTACATCTCTTTCAAAAAAATATTTAGGAGTCGAATTGCACTAAAGACTATGGGTATAGGTGATTATTCTGAACCAACAAGTCAAGCATCTTGCGACGAAATATCGGAGCAAGTAATGGGATTCCCATTATCCCCATTCTACCGCTTAAGGCTTGTGGCGTACAATTCTTATAGTATCATTAAACTATTTTATTTCCTAAGACAGTTTGACATTGGATCAAGGGTTTGGATCTAAAAGAAACGTTTTGGTCAAAATGAAGGTCGGTTGCGAGGCACGAAGCGCTCGACAAGGGTGAATGCAAATGGAGTGTAAGGGTTGATTGGATACATGGGATTGAATCCTAGTTCTAAGAGGATGCCTAGAAAGTAAAACCAAAACCTAAAAAAGTGCGAGTGTGTAAGTGAAACCACTTGGCGTTGGACCAAGGGTTCGCGGAAGAAGTGAAAACGAGTAAATAAACGACATACATAGAAATCGGGAGAGGGGTAAAAAATAAGTTACATGAGATTGCACAAAATAAAAGGGTTCGTTGTATTTTCCCAAGAGGAAGTGTGATTTAAGTGTCCTAAACTATTCAAGACTCAAGATTAAATCGAAAGCGTCGAAATATAGCTCTTTAACTATCTTAGAATCGATTCAGTGTTAGAATCATTCTATGAGAAGTCGAGCGTCACATTATGCATCCATTAGGTTTTCTAAAATTAAATTGAATTTTAACTTTGAAATCTTAATGCAAAGCTAATCGAATAATCGAATAATTATTTAAAGAAAAGAATGTTCTCGTGTTAATCATGATTTCATCGATTTGTCAACCACCATGATTTTTGACTTTCATCGACCATAAAAAATAAATAAAAGCGATAAAAAGAAAATTTGTCTCATGTTTATCTAAATAATGTCGATTAATCGAAATCGAACATTTAGATCGTTTGTTATATCATCGACCATAAAAATAAAGTAAATCAAGAAATAAATAAAGGAATGGCCTCATATTGGTTTAGATAACGTCAATTTATATGAAATCGAATATCTAACCGTTTATCATCGGCCGAATAAAACTAAAATTGGGACAAGAAAATAAAGGAAAATAATGGCCTCATATTAGTTTAGATAACGTCAATAAAATTGAATATCAATAAACTTTTTATCATATCATCGGCCAAAATAAAATAAAATCCGAAAATACCAATGGGTCTAAGATTAATTAGAAATTATCAAAAATAAGAGAAATGGAAAATTGTCTCATATCGATTTAGACAACGTCGATGTTAAGAAATTGAATGTCAAAATCGGGTGATAATATCATAGACCTTAAAATAAAGTAATAAATAGAGATAGTAATTATAATGACAAGAAAATAAATAATGTAACAAATAAATATAATAATAATAATATAAAACCAAGAAATAACAAATCAAAATATAAAAATAAAACAAACGATATGAGAAGTGGGGGAGTGTAAGAGTCAGACTACTGGTGTGTATGATAAATCAGCCATGGGGTTAGCCCAACCAACTTAAACCCTAAAATCAGTAAATAAATAAAAAATATTATGATAGAAAGTATGAATTATATTTTTAAATTAAGGAAAAGGTCAAGGAAAAAGTTTGCTATTAGAAAACACTGGCAGACCCCAAACAAAACTGTGTTCCTCTTCTTCTGTTTCTTTCAAAAGTAAAAACGATAGACAAATCGAAACCTACCCTTTGTGAAAACACGATTTTGGCGTTGTCACTCATTATTCTTGGTGAGTTCTAATTATGCTTTTTTTCCGATCTAAGTCGGCTCTCACATTCAACTTCTCTCAGTTTGCGTTCGTGTGACTCGATTTCACAGTTTCAAATTTCAGATCTCTCGACACCTCTCTGCTCGTTCGCTCTCACTCTCATCTTGGGTGTTTTTTTTTGTTTTTTGGGTTTAAGGAAGGTTTGAAAAGGGTTTTTATTTTTCGACAAATATGAAGGTTTGTGATGGAGGAGTGTTTGAAAAGTGGACTGAGTTTGTGAGTGTTATGATATAAAGGTTTGAGGATGAAGGTTACAGTTTTGAGAAAGGTGTGGATTGGATTGAAATATGGTTTCGATGATGTATTTGGGATGGAAGAATATTGTATTTGATTTTTTTAGTTTATGCATAGTGAAAATGGAAATAGCAGAGCAAGTTTTTTTAGCAGACCCCCCCCCCCCCCTTGATGAAGAGTGAAATGAAGATCCGTTAAATAAATTGAAATGAGGGTGATTTGGGAGTTGAAGTGAGATTTGGAATTACCATTTCAATACGTATAGCAGTAGCGTTTATGCTCACGTGAATTGTTCGTCTGTGTGGTTTACGCTTGTGGGAAATTACGTACAAGTGGCCCAACATATTGTGAGAATATGCTTTGCGGAATCGTTGCGATAGCTGGAGATTTTTTGTAGTCATTGCATTTCGAATTGGAAGGTGGGACCCGTGGAGAAAAAGAAATTGAATTTATTTTATGCAGAATTTTGGCTTGGTGTTTTTGTTGGCTTCGGCTTCACGTGACGTCATGGCTTTTGCAATGCAATGGGGTATTTGTGTTGTGTATGCATTGATGCAGGAATGGGGATACGACTAGAACTGTGGGAATTTTTTTTATCATTTTTTGTAATATGGTATATGTTGTAAAAAGGAAAATTATATGCGGGACAGGTTTGTAAAAAAACATATAATAATAACGAAAAGGTGATGGTTTTAAAAATGAAAATATATTTACTTTAATGTTGGAAAAAATGATGATTGTATTCATGAAATAATAATAATAATTAATTTATTTCTTTTTTCTTTATGCAAATGTATTTGAAATTAATTAAAATTACTTATGTAAATTAAATTGTTAAAAAATGATTATTTTGATAAAAATGAAATTCTTATTATTATAAAAATGGAAAAATAGAAGAAGACACAAATAGAATGAAACAATGAAGATGAATGGATTATAGTTATGAGTTGAAATGTGAGAAATGACGCCACTGCACCAAACCCTAAATGATTGGATCCATGATAATTATCAATCGTGAAGCTCACACGTGACCTAATAAACTTGGATGAATCCCGACTCAGCCTTTGATACTGCACTTAGGAAATGAAGACCGAAATAATTTTTATTTTATTTTTTCTGAATAAAGGTTAGACAAAAATAAAATGGTATACATGTAGGACAAATTTGGGGTATGACACATAGAATGTTAAGCCTTCACTCTTGTGTTTGTGTACTTGGACACCAAATTTTAGACTTGAAAATTAGAAGAGTATACATGATCAAGTGTGGACGAGGACACATGGTTTTCCATTAGAGTATTAAGAACCAAATACTTTATTTTCAATTTCATATGATATTAGAACTCCTTTATAAGTTTACGAACTTACAATAAAAGGAATTTTGGAGCATTTTGTGTGTGTGTGTAAATAGACCTTAACAAGTTAGATACTTTCCATGATCGTATTTTAGTGGAACTAGAGGGTTATGTGTTCTTTCTTGAATTAGAATACTAGAGCTAACCTCTTTTGTGATAATTGTTTGTGTGTTGGTCATAATATTGACAAATTTTGGAAGTTGAATTAAAAAAAATGTTGAGAAGTTGTTGATTAAAGGATCTAACAAATACTGACCTAAAAGGTCCAAAAAGGTTATACTAGCTAATGACAATGTGAAGGTCATGGAGAATAATGAATATATAAATGTAATAGTGAATGACACAATAAATGATGCCTATGTAGATTTGAATAAGGCATGAAATCATACTCTTGAAAATAACATAGAGAATGATTTCTTTGTTGTGCCCATTTATCCAGAGAATGACGTTAATGCTAATGAGTAGAATTTGTCATAAACAATCTCTTTGAATAAAGAAGAAATAGTAGTAGAGATTTCTTATAATTTGAATGAAAATTTGGTGATTAAGAAAGAGATAGCTTGTGATAGAACGGTGTAACATGATCACGTCATTGGTGATTATACAAGGGCGTAACATGATAATGATGTTGTGGTAATGAAAAATAGTGGTAATAATTTGGTGAGAGATTCATGCGATGTTTTGCATTTGGAATATAATAAGAAACTTTGGGGGTGATTATTACAATCCTCTTGAGCCACATAGGGAAGAATCTATTATGGTCAAGAAAAAGGATATGGGAAGGAATAAACTTACTCACCCTAGAATGGAAATTAACACTCGATCCATGTCTAGTAAACATAACACCACTCGATGAAAGCCATTTATTAGAGTGCTTAAGGATTAGGAAACCTTAAATATCTCTTATAAACAAAAGTCTGACTTGCTTTTGATTATTGAACCAATAACCCGTAATGCTCATTTCTCTACTGAGTGTATTAAACAAGTCATACTTAAGAGATTTGCATTATGTTTTAGACAGAATCATGATTTAAACCAATGGGCTTTTGTGCAATAAATAAGAATATTATTGGAACATGGTTAATTAATACACTTTCATCAAGAATCAATCATACCATTACATTATTCTTATCCATTATGAAAAAGGTAGGTTTGATTCGGCTAGGCAATTCAAACTTATGAAGGCTTGGACTTTAGATAATAGATACAGAAAAATGATTGCTAATAATTAGAATACTAGTGTGGTTGGTTGCCCTATATTTATTTTAACTGCTAAGTTGAGATATGTTAACTTATTCTTAAGAAATGGAACAAATATATATTTGACAATATTCATCTTAAACTCACTCAAGCTATTGATGAAGTTAATAGGATACAATGTTTGATTAATAGTGAAAGTTATGATAATGATTTTGAATTGAAGGAATAAAAATGATCAACTTTTCTTGGATAGGGAATTGCATATGCGGGACTAGTTTTAGAAGAACAATGTAAGGAATAAGTTGTAAGGATATGGAGATGAATACAAAGTTTTTTCACAACATAATCAAATTGAGATATGCTAGTAACAAAATCAATAGATTGAGGCATGAAAAAAATTGAGGAGGGCATTAATTTAGATAATCAAGTTATTAACTTCTAAAAAAACATGTTTAGCTAAGAAACAATTGGAATTACACTGATTTGATGAAGAGAACTGCCTCACAACTTATAATTCATGCAGATAATGAATATATCACTAGAATACCTCAGTAAGAGGAAATTAATATTGCAATGCACAATATGGATGGTAATTCTGCTCCATCCCCTGATGGCTTTGAGGGATGTTTTTTCCAAGCCGATTAGGATATAATAATGACTTATGTAATCAATTCAGTGATAAAAAAGATTGGATCCTTCCTAATCGCAATTCAATCAATATGACTTTGTTACCTAAAAATACATGGAGTAAATTCTATAGAGTAATATAGACCTCTTGCACTTGCAAACTTTAAAATCTAAATCATCACTAAATCATTGCAGACATGTTGGTAATCTTAGATCCTAAAGTAGTTTCAGAACACCAAAGAGGCTTCATTATGGATGGACATATTTATGAGTGTGTTGGGATTACATAAGTCATTAATTTGTTAGTCAAGAAATCATTTTGAGGTAGTGTGGATTTGAAGATAGACATCAGAAAAGCCTTTGATAACTTATACCTAAAATATTTTATTAAAGTTCTTATTCAAATTGATTTTGATCAAAAGTTTTATGATTTGGATACTTATGATTCTACACTCAGCTAAACTATCAATTGTGATAAATGGAAAAGCTGCAATATCCTTTTCTTGCTCTAGTGGAGTGAGACAAGGATATCCTTTGACTCCCTTGATCTTTTGCGTTGTTGAAGAGGCACTTAGTGAGAAGTTATCTATATTGGTGGATCAGGATAAATTTACATGCATATCAGTTGGTAAGACAATAATTCCTAGCCACTTTTTTTTTGCATTTAACCTTATGATATTTTTCAAAGCTACCAGGAAAAATGATTAGGTTGTTAATCATCTCCTTCAAGAATATGGTTAGAAAATTTGGGTCAACACATCAATCAAATTAAATGTAAGCTTCATGGTAGAGGTGTTATTGGATCTAGGTTAAGGAACATTGTAGATATGATTGGATATTCCATGTGGGTTAGACATAATTTAACTATCTTAGAGTTACAATATTTAAAATAAATACTATAACTCATTATATTTAGACCATAGCAGATAGAGTATTGTCCAAGCTAGATACTTAAAAAAGGCGCCTTCTTTCTATGATATGTATGCTTTAATTGGTCCAATCAGTCATACAAAACATGTTTATGTATAATCTTAGTCTTTATGAATGACTAATCAGTCTTTTTAATGAACTATATTCTTACATTATAAATTTTATGTGGACATGTAACATAGACAATAGAAAGTTGATTAGTGCATCTCTTAAGGTTGTTTGATCACCTTTGTGTTACGGAGGTCTTGGTCAGAGAGATATTAAGACAATAAACAAAGATGATTATTTATCTCTTTGTTGGAAGTTATTGACTATCAATAAAAAATGGTCTTTTATGCTTATTAGTAGATACTTCAGGCACAAAAATTAATCATGCATCATATTTCTTCTTCAATGAGGTACGTCATTTGCATTCATTTTTCTTTTTTGGAGGAACATAGTATATCGCATATTGGTAATGGGGAGAAAATTAATTTATATACTGACAATTTGTTTTTATACAAAATTAAGATTTACACATAGTATTATTAGAGGATATTCAATTTATGCAAACCACTAAGTCAATTCAATTATCTAATACATCAATTGGAACATTCCTCATGGCTTATCCATTTTGGCTCCTCAAATTGTTGAAGATTAACTGATGATAAACTCATTTGGTCAGGATCTGCAAATGGTGATCTATCTTTAAATATGCCTACAATTGTATCAGGAAGGATCACATTGAGCCTTGTTGGAAAAAATTCATTTTACATCCCTACATACTACTCGCTAAGTCTTTATGATTTGGAAAATCATTCATATTGTTATTGCAACAGAAGATAACCTGATTCAAAAAGGGAGTGTGTATAGTTTTGAGGTTTTCTCTTTGCAATTATGATTTGGAGATTGCATACCACTTATTTCTTAGATGTAAGTACACTTTACTTTTGTGGCATTGGATATTGCGATTGTTTGGTATGAACATTGATATAACTAGTTACAAAAACTTATTCTAAGTTGCAGGTAGAAGTTGGAGCTCTCAAATTGAGAATCTGATCATGAATCTCATCATTATATGTCTTTCAAAATTGGCACATAATAAATGATATCAGATTTCAAAATGGTAACATTGAATTTGATAGAGGCATTCTTCATGTTAAACATTTGGTATATATGGCATATACTACTTTCAAGGGACAAATGTAGTATTCATTTAATGAGTTTACAATTGATAAATGTTTTCACATCAAATACCGACCTCCTTCTACACCTAGAAGCATACATGTTGATTGGTGTTTTCATAGGCATAATTGGATTAAGTGCAACATAGATGGAGCTTCAAGAGAAAATCCTAGAATATAAACTTGTGGTGACATATTTAGGTATAATTTAGGAAAAATCTTGGGAGCTTTCTCATCTAAGAATGGTGTTTTCACCTCCTTTCAAGTTGAATTACTTGGAATCATGTTTGTAATTTGTTATGATAACATAAATAATTGGAGAAATATTTTCCTTGAAACTGACTCAATGTTTGCCATTCGTACATTTTTAAATTTTAATATTGTCCATTTGTATCTTTAATTAAATGGAAGATTACTTTACACACTATACGTTCATTTAGATTCAAAATATCTCACATTTTTATAGAAAGAAATGCGCAAGTGCAAATAGATTAGTCAATGTTGTTTTTTTTTGTTTATTATGCCATTTGGTAAAATTCACTTCCTATTTGTGTTTTGGAAAGTTTTTTGAGAGATAGATTGGGCATGTCCAACTATCTTTTGTTCTAGTTTTTGAAGATTTTACCCTATACCCCTGCAGTTATACCCATACCCCAACAAATTTTTCAAAATGTCAATTTTGACCTTTTTTATTATTTTATTATTTTATTATTTTAATTTTTACTATTCCTGTCAAAGAAAAATTTATCTCCTACCCCTACCTTTATCCATATACCCCTACATTTATATAAAAAATGTTAATTTTGCCTTAATGTATTTTAAACTAATTTATTATTATTTTTAAATAATTTTAAAATTTTATTTTGCGTATCGGAAGACTTTGTAAAAGAGTTCCGGTAGTCATTTTTAAAACTTTTTTTTTGTGTACCAGAAGACTTTGCAAAAGAGTTCATGTAATCATTTTTTTTGTACTGGAAGACTATGTAAAAGAGTTTCGGTAGTCATTTCTAAAACTTCTTTTTTTGTAAACCAAAAGACTTTGCATAAGAATTCTGGTAGTCAATTTTTGTGAACCGGAAGACTTTGCAAAAGAGTTCCGGTAGTCATTTCTTAAAACATTTTTTTAACTTTTATTTTGTGTACCGGAAGACTTTACAAAAGAGTCTCGGTAGTTAATTTTTGAGTACCAGAAGACTTTGCAAAAGAGTTTCGGTAGCCATTTTTTAAAATATATTTTTAACTTTTATTTTGTGTACCGGAAGACTTTGCAAAAGAGTTCCGGTAGTTAATTTTTGTGTATCGGAAGACTTTGCAAAAGAGTTCCGGTAGCCATTTTTTAAAATATATTTTTAACTTTTATTTTGTGTACCGGAAGACTTTTCAAAAGAGTTTCGGTAAACAAAATAAAATTTTAAAATTATTTAAAAAGTAAAATAAAAAATTAGTTTAAAATATATAAGGGTAAAATTGATATTTTATATAAAATGTAGGGGTATAAGGTTAAAGATAGGGGTATGAGATAAAATTTCCCTAGTTTTTTTATGGATTGCGTCCCCTCATAATTCAAATTTTCCTTTTTTATTCAATAAAATGACTTTATTAAAAAAATGGTTAATTATGTTTTTAGTCCTTATAAATATCTCACATTTCATTTTTAGTCCTTATAAAAAAAAAGGACATATTTGTTCCTAAACAAAATATAAGTATGCAGTTTTAGTCCTAGCTATTTTCTAAATTTTGAAAACTATATAATTATCCATAAACTTTTAAATTTTTGAATACTTTTTTATATACGTTTCATATTCCTATAAAATGTTTCTTTACCAAATTATATAATTATTTTAAATGAAAATAATTATATCTGAATTTTTTAAATTTCAAAAAATAATGAAAATTTCAACTTATAAATCAAATTTTAAATTCTTTTTTTTTCAGAAACTTTTTATAACGTTCTAAGCATATATGCAAAATAATCATTTAAAAATACACATTTGTTTAATAGTATGAATTAAAACTATGTACATAATTATTTTGTAAGAACCAAAACACTCTATTTTTTTATAGGGACCAAAAATATATATAACCCTTAAAAAAAACTTTGAATTTTATTTAAAGAGAACTATTTTCTTTTAAGTAAAATAATTTTTTTTGTGATTAATTCATTTCGTCTAATTTATAATTCACAATAAATTATTAAAAGATAAATTTAATAATCTTATTTATCAAAAAAATAAATAAACATTATAAAAATTTAATACAAAATGAATAAAAACAAATTTAGAAAAAGTGCATTAACGGGTCTCTCAATCTAATGTTTGAAAATCGGTATTGATGCATCAAATATTTAAATAATAGATTTAAAAATCTAGTATTTTTTTGTAATATCAGATATTTCTTCAAATAATCTAAAAAAAAATTATGTATTATATAGAAAAATCTGGTAATTGACAACACTTTTAAAAAGGGAAATATTAAGCAAGGGCATATCGGTAGAAGTATAGTGCATGGAGAGTATCGGGTTTAAATGTGGGAGTAACAAGTAAAAATCTTTTGATTTGGGAATATGGATACTAACCATATTGCATGAATTGTTTTTCTCATAATTTACAACCTATTGTGAGGTTATTCATGAAGTGCAAATATATGCTATTAATTATGATGAGTACGAGTCTCCATAACAACCAAGAAATGTTATAGACGTTTATCTAATTTCATTGATTGAATATTTAAAAATTGTGGAAGAAATGTGTTGATGTTGATGATGTGTATTCAAGTGAAAATTTTAAAAGCTGTATCATGTTATTTTGCACAATCAATGATTTTTCTGTATATGATAATTTGTTTAGATACAATGTTAAGAGACATACATGCTTCCACCAACTAAAGAATAAAAAATAGACGGTTTATCTTTGGCATCGATTACTTAACAATTGAAGAATAATGTTGTAATCTTTCACCCTTGCTTGAGCTTCCATGGTCATGTTGTGTTTGTGCGTTTGTAGAGAAGTGAATGGAATAGGGTTCGTGTGCTAGGGTTCGTATGCAAAGAGTTATGAAATTTAACTTAATGACAACATCAAATTTTCTTAAATAAATCAAATTATAATTTAATTTCCAAGTCATTAAATTGGAAATTTCATTTAAATCACATGACAAGTGTCTTGTAATGCCACTTCACCCTTTGGAGTGCCATATAATCAAAACAAGTGAGAAACTAAAATAATCCCAGAACTTAACAACTTAAGGGACCAAAAAGCTGAAAAATTAAAAGAGGGACTAACGTTAAAAATATGAAAATAGAGGGACTAAAAGTACAATTAAGCCTAATTTTTTTCTTTCTCCATCTCACGATTCTTCTTTTTCTTTTTTATATAATTTTTTTACAATTAAATTTATATGATTATTGTTCATTTTACGATTAAGTAAATCATTTTAGATTTTGCATTTGTATATAAATATAATTATATCATATCAAATAATTTTTTTATGTCACAAGTCATTATCGCATTTAAATTTTCTTTTTGGTATTTCTTCATCTCACGAATATTTTTTTTACAATTAAATAACTAATTTCAATTTGACATCTATATATAAATACATTTTATATTGTATCAAATAAACTTTCTATTTCACAGATCATTACAAACACAATACATATTTATTTTAATCAATAATTACTTTAATTTGAAAGACAAAATTCTTATTTTCAAATATTAAATATTTCTCTTTTTTTCATCTCACGGATCCCTTTTTTTATTTTTTTTTATTTTAATACAATTGAAAATCTATAACCATTGTTTATTTTAAAATTATCAGTTAACTTCAACTTTAAATACATATATAAAGATGTTTCTTTGAGCTGCAAACACTCTAAAAGTGAAAATAATAAATTTTTATCTATCTTTTCAATGTACATATATCTACTCCTTTATACTTTCATTTAGTCTAGTTTGGGCCAACAAAATGATGCACCAATTTGAAGTCACATACTTAGATGATCTACAAAGAAAATCACTCAAAATGAGAATCAAGTAAAAGTGATTTTATGTTGCAAGACCCTCATTATCTTAAAAAAGAAATAGTAATTATTAATACACGTGAGAGGTAGCTGGAGAAAAAGGGATTCTTTTGAGTCAGGCTTGACCAAGCAAATAAAAGTAATAATAGAAAGGAAAATATTGGGAGGTTGTGTTTGGTTATTGAAAAAAATGGGACCTCCACTATGCTTTGTCGAGTAAAATTTTAGCTTGGTAGAAAGATTACAACAACCATCTTTTAACTTCATTAATTAATTTAGCTTAACTAGCATCATGCTTTCGTTTCTTTGACAACTAGATGTCTCTGATTTTATTATTAAAACTATGGACAAGTCTTTAGAATTTAATTTGATTCTATGATCAAAAGTTTTTGTAATTATGTTGTTGAAGATGTGTTTGCTAATGTTTGTGATTTGAGTTATTGCCATGCGAAATATGGTTATTGCAATGAATATTTATTGAAATATTTTTAAAAGATATAGTTAAAATATGTTTTAAATTAATACTCTTTATTTTATTTTAAAAAGATTGAATTCTTTAATTCTTAAATTTTTTTTTTATGAAAACTAGTAAGATACTCGTGCTCCCGTACGAGTAAAATTATTTGATACGGTATAAAATATAATTAAATGTATATGTAAATTTGGAACGTTATAAATGTATTTATATAAGTATTTAAATTTGAAATTAACTATTAATTTTAAAATGAATAATAATTATATAAATTAAATTTGAAATTAACTATTAATTTTGATGGAAAAAGACAAATGTAAAATAATGTATTTAGATACAAATTAATGTTTTTTTTAATATAAATGTAAAAAATGACTCGTGAGATGAAGAAAGACAAAAAAATGAAATTTTGATGCGATATGACCCGTGAGATAAAAAAATATTTGATGCGATATAAAATGTATTTAGATACAAATACAAAATTTAAAATGATATACTTAATTGTAAAATAAAAGATAATCATATAAATTAAATTGTATTAAATAATTATTTAAAAAGAAAAAAAAAGAATTATAAGATGGAGAAAGAAAAAAAAATAAAAATAAGAATTTTGTCTCTCAAATTAAGATAAATGTTGATTAAAATAAAATAGATATTGTGTTGATAGTGACCCATTAGATAAATAAAATTTTTATTTTATTAAAATAAAAAATAGATTATAAATAATTTGTGATATAGAAAATAATTAATTAAAATAAAATAGATATCTTTTAATAATAATTGTGAGATAGAAAATTAATTGTAAAAAGAAAATGACTCATGTCATGAAAGTTTGTTTAACTATAAGTGTAATTCAAATTTGGAATTCTATGAGGACTATTTTGTAAATGATAAAGGTTAATAATAGGAAAAAAAAAAAACATATGTTACTTTAAATTGTTGTGAATGAGTAGATATAATAACATATGTTACTTTAAATTGTTGTGAATGAGTAGATATAATTAGAATTTTTAAAAAAGTGATTCTATGAGGACCATTTTTCTTGTAGTATTTCAAGTTGGCCTCTATATTAAACATCTATATAAATAGAGTATTTCCAATGCTCTACGATGCTCTACTTAGTAGTACAAAATATTATCATCTATTCTAATTATCTTTTTATTAGAGGGTAAAATTAATTAAAAATATTTGCAGAAACTCTTGGTTTGGCTCTTTAAATATGTGTAGGATGCATAGACCTTAGTTAATTGAAAAGCAAATAAAATATTTAGTGACTGGTTATCATTTTTTGGTGCATAAAGGACATTGTTTTATTAGTACGAATATGATAGGTTATCATTTAAGTGATGTTATTCAATAAGAATATGACAAATGACAATAATGTAGGAGTTGAAAGGCTCATAATTTTGTGGGATTAACTATTTACCAAAATCTCCAAAAGTGTGCGTAAATGCAAAAGTTAGTAAGGGCAAGATAGTCAGTTTGGACAACAAACTTTTAAAAGGTAGATAGTTGATAAGCAAGTGAATATAGTTAAAATTATCAAGAATACTTGAATGAGATGGTAAGGGATTTCTTCCAATTTAATCAGAGATTTTAGATTCGAATTAATAATTTTTGTACACACAACATTGTTAAATTCGCTTGAATAAGAGATCTATCATTAGAAAATACACGATTTCTAAAAAAACTAAAACATATTTAAAGTGTTTGATTATTTTTAATATAATTTCGTAATTCAGGTCGTAATTAGTAACTCCAACCAAAATACATGCAATAAAAAAACGTAGACAGAACATTTTACTAAAATAAGTGAAATAAACAAATTGAAAGATAAAAGAGAAATAATAAGTATTTTGTCAAGTAAAATCTTTAAAAGATCTTAATGAATTAGTGAAAAAAATTTCCAAATTATGATGCCATAAACTAGTTATTAATTTTCAAGTGCAAATACTTTAAATATAAAAACAATAATTTAGAGGAAAATAAATAAATAAATAAATTACAAGGTTAGGATTTAGAGAGGTGGAATAGTCTTTAATAATATGAGGAATCAATAAAAAGAAAAGAAAAAAAAATACAAAAATAAAGAAACAAAATACATAACCTATTTTAGTCTCTAAGAGTTTCTTCTGAGATTTTCATTATAAAAATTAATCTGTAGAAAAATAATGTAGAAAAATAATGAAATGAAATTTAAAGAGATATATTTAGAGTGATCATACCAGAATTTCTATAAGTTTTATCTTAATCCACATGATCTATTTTAGTTTCCAAGAGTTTCTTTTGAGAATTTCATTATGAAAAATTTGAGTTTTTACAAAAAAATCAGCTTAACCTTCTTTACACTAAGCTTTTTATCAAGTTTAACTTGCAACCTCAAAATCAATTACAAATGCACAATAGAGTTAAACTCTTGATATACAATTTCAGAACAATAACAGAATTACACAACTTTTAGTTATTTCTCTTTCTTAACACTTAAGTAATGTATAGTGAATAAAATTGATTTAGAAGGAGAATGAGTGAGACGGGAGAATAGTAAGTTCGTAAAAAGTATGCTTTGAAAGTGAGCACCAACATCCTTCATATAGAAAAACTGAGAGGAGAGTCCAAGGTGATCCAGAAGATTTTGATAGACCGTTATAGCGTTTTTAGGACATTTGTTGCAGTTCATCCCTCGAACGGACCACCTAAATCGAAAATAGTGAAAATAAATTATTTACAGTTATTTATAAATAATGATATAAACTTACTTTGTTGCATAGGGGACTATGAAGTCATTCTCGTTGACAAGGGCTAGTAACGAAATTCTCGACCAACCACATGCTTTGAAAATATAAGCGCAAGAATAAAACAAACAAGTATCCTTATATAAATTTTTACACAAAGAACTATATAGGTGGGATAAAATGACTGAACCTCGACTATATGTTCCTATTTTATTTATGTCTCTTAACAAAGGTAAATACATAATATTTACAGTATTTTAAGTGGTTTCAGGAAATAAAAAGTTACAAAATAGTATCATAATATAACATCTAGTTTTAATTATTCTTTCATTCTCAGACGAATCTTTGGTTAATATCATATTTGTATAATGTTTTTAAGGTACTTTAGACTAATACATTGGCCCATTGTCGTTTTTTCAAACAAATCCACACCTAAAAATTGCCCGCATATTACGTTGTTTTGGTTAACTCGACCATTAACAATCTTACCTTCGATAGGTAGACCCAATAACATGTACACATCCTCTAATGTGACGGTACATTCACTGGTAGGAAGGTGAAATATGGGTGTCTCGGGTCTCTATCTTTCTACCAATGTGATGATAACTTTGTAATCAACAGAGTATGAGACTAGTTTGAGTAGGTTACCAAACTAGCAAGTTGTAAATTATATCAACTCGTCGTGTGGGACAAATTCTTGTACACGACAATGAAATCTCTTTGGATCCTAACAAAAATTAATTAAGGAAAAGTAAAACATATATAATATTATTTTACAAAAATTATTAAGGTAATGAAAATATATATTATTGTGAAATAAGAACTTACAAACTCCGCAATGTTGTTTATGGTTCCTATATGTGTATCACCCATTGTCAATAGAGTCGTAATATAGAAATTTCATGTGTGTTTCTTGTTGATAAAAAGGATTACAAATAGTGTGATTATTGATGATAAAAATGGATTAAGTGAATGTGATATTTATAGACAGTTAAGAGTTTCACGTGTTAATGGTTCTGCATGGAACACAACACACATGCGCGAATGTCTTAGGCGCATGTTCCTCTTTTTCTTCATATGCGTCAATCAAGGTGGTGAATCCAAAGTCAGACGGGTAGTGTTAGTGTGGCAAGCATGCAGGCTAGGGTGGATAGGTTGTCGGCATATCATGCATGTAACATGCGGGGGAGACATTTTACGTAACATACCATGGGTAATGGCGTGTATGTATATGTTATAATAAATGCTTCAAACGTTGTGACCTTATTCCCAATCAATACCATCTATGCAACCAAATCAGACATCTGAGTCTCCTCTTAAAAGTTCCTTTACATACTCAGTAGATACAACATTCACTTTTCACAATCATTGATCTCAAATTCACTTCCTACTCACTGAGGAGTAACCACTAGTAATATCTAATCAACATACTCAATCTTCAAATCCATCTCTTTTCCGGATACTGGAATCCACATCTATTCTTTTAAACCACTAATAACTTTGGCTTAACTCCAAACAATCTACTGAACATACTATCTAAACTGAAAAATATGTCTTTTGCATCCAACACGATTCCGTCTACTATTAACAAGGGATTACGGGTGATCAGTTCCTCAATTTGTCAATAGATATCCGACAATCATGATGGTCATAAACCATATCTCCCAACTCTAATAGCGTTCCTTGCATCTTGTGAACTAATTTGTTTCACGAGTGAATCCTTAGTTAACACAAACCTTAGCAACCTTTGCACCACTGCAATTCCAACAACCACAAGCCAACACTCCAGAGAGGCAATAGCTTATCCCCCACTTATTTACAACTAACACCTGCACACAAACAGTTAGAGAACAAGCAAGTACCGATAGTGTGCCACACACATATCGCGTACTCGGGAACAAACGATATGCGACAACCTGGTCGGACGGACCTACCTGCTCTGATACCAATTGTAATACCCACTTTACCCAAAATATAAATTAGTTAAAATAAAAATTTAATATAAAAATCATAGTTTCCAAAGTGGAATGCTACGTCATATTCAACAATAATATTCATCAAAAGTTCTTTTTATTAAAACAACGGAAAATCTCATTTTTATTCATCATAAGGCAACTGCCAATAATAATATAATCACCAATCCTCACATTATTACTTTCAATAAAAAAAATTGATATGTAACTAATAACAATAATGAATAAACATCAAAATCCTCAATTCCCGTGTTACGTATCAGAGCGTCCTATGACTCTAACAAGCAACACAACTCCAAAGCACTCTCAAGTACCTGGTTTATCTGTACTTCCCAAGAAGTACAGACACAACAACAATAACAAAGGGGTGAGAAAACAATTCAATATTTTAACGGTGCATTTAACATCTTAAGGGTAATATCACACAATCCATCAACACATATGACATATCATATCTCACATATCATTCATTCAATAAAATGCAAAGTGATTCTAAGACACAATGCCAATGCGGTATCGACTCAATATTGGTTCATCGATTCAAACCCCGAATTCATCGTTTACGCTCCTACTGAGACACGATCATCCATACACCATTGATTTGCAATGAATCCGGATAATCACTTACGCTCCATCCGAGACGTGATTATCCCACCCACCATACATGCATATGCAACACTCGATTATGCATACCAAAATACATACATGAACATAATCATACATAACACGATCCTCATGATCCTCATAAGTTACCACACACCTCATCACATGGGTAACATAAGATTCATACAATAGTTAACACACATTATCAATACGATCCATATGATTAATCATCAAAAGTCATACGAATCAACACAAACACATATATCTTACACACTAATCACCGGTTAACATATCCTACAAACTATTCATTAACTTTATCCTCAACTATTTCCCATATATTTACCCAACAAAACATGATCCTCATATTCCTCATAAGTTACCAAGTGTTTCATCATATGGATTGCATAAGATCAGACAAGGGACAATACCCACAATCAACACGATCCATCCGATCCATTAACAAAAATCATATAAATCAAAACAAACATTTAGAACTGAAACATTAATAATTGGTTGTCATGGCCTATAGTTACTCATGAATATTACCCTCAATACCTCAAACTAATGGGACAAACATTGCTCAAGACATTGAGACGAAACTCTCATAAATAGGGGAGATTTTCCAAAACCAGAGGCCTGACACGACCCCCGTGTCACCTGACACGGCCCGTGTCCCACGGCTTGCGCATTT
This sequence comes from Lathyrus aphaca, assembly GCA_963966055.1. Classification (NCBI taxonomy): domain Eukaryota; kingdom Viridiplantae; phylum Streptophyta; class Magnoliopsida; order Fabales; family Fabaceae; genus Lathyrus; species Lathyrus aphaca. Next base: position 678,340,508 of record OZ014519.1, on the reverse strand, counting down.
CCCCCTCTAAAACCAAAATCAAGCCCAATACAGAAGACTAGCATGGTCCCCAGTGTCAGGCCCTTTGTAGCCAAACTCCTCAAAATAAATTAACAATTCCTCAACCAGAAGCCTAACACGGCCCCCCGTGTCAGGGACCCTACGCCCAAAAAATCAGTTTTTTTCCAAAATCACTTTTCTTTTCCAATTTCATACCAGTTCAAATTCCATCACTTATATCTCACTTTTACCACTCAAAACAGTCCAAATATTATTCTTATACTTATTTTATACTTATAATTCCTCATTATCTTCACAACCTAACATCACTAATCAAATTAGGAAAATTCTAAGTTTTACTTCATTTTCTTAATTTACATCATCATCAACAATACTCATATAACAATTTTCATACCAATCATATTTCATAATCCAACAACAATTATCTCACATAAAAATAATTCACAAGGTTACTTCATACACATACCATAATTTTACCAAAACAAACCAAAATCATACAATTCCTAAGAGAGTAAGGAACTCCCAACTACCCTATCATGTTAGATCACCAATATAGAACCCTTTTCTCCCCCTTACCTCGAATTCAATGGATTCCTTGCAAAATCTCGATCTTGGGGCTTTAGGTCTCTTGCACTTCTCCTTCCTTTCCTCTTTCTCCAGAGTCAATTCCTCATTCTTCCATACAAACACGATCTCCAAATGAATCTCTTTTCTCTTCTTATAAAACAATACCATTTTACCACCTTTCCCCTTAGACCTCCAATTCTTATTATTTATTTATTTAATAACAATATTCTAATAGTGTCACATTATTATCATATTATTATTTAAATAGAATAATTCTTTACTTACACTTTCAAAAATACCACTTATATTCATAATAATTATTTTATTAAATAAATTATGAAATCGGGGCATTACACAGTTGGCCGCGTGGAAGGCGTTATGACGCGTGAGAGGAAAGTCCCCAACGACTATATGTCAACGGCTTTTTTCTTGCAACGATCATATCCTCGTGGATCTCATAATGGACTTGTGCCTAGTTGAACACTGGGTTGGGCCTCAATTTGGTGTAAGACATATACTAGGCCAGTCCAGAATATATATATATATATATATATATATATATATATTATATATATATATATATATATATATATATATATATATATATATATATATATAAAATAAGAAATAACAATATTACAAGAATTTTTTTATTAAGAAAATATTAAAAAAAGGAAAAGACTAAACTTCTATTAACTGTTCGAGTTTAATAAACTTCACACTTGTGGTTCCATGATTTTTTTAATAAGGTTACTGTTCCGGCTCGGCCCAATTCTTCTTATTGGGCCAGAAAGATTGGTCCATTTACTTCGGTCGACGTCGAGCACAATCAGGAAAAATGGTCCTCAGTCGACCACCAATGATCCAGACCTAAGGAAATCTTATAATGGTCAATATTAACCGCTTCCTATCTTCACGGACCCCTCGATCCGCTCTGCACCTAACGAACCAATAGCGTTCTAGCCGGTCTCTTATAAAAACCCTCTCACTTGAGAGGGACAGGTATTCAATTTTCAACCCTACACTAGTACTTGCTCACTCTTGCTCGGATACTTACTTTAGCATCGGAGTGCCTTGCAGGTACACCCATTTTTCTTCCTCAAACGACCACGTCCGTCCACTCTCGAGACCAGCCGCATCGGATCCTGATCTCCAGGTACGATCAGGTGGCGCCGTCTGTGGGAAAGCTGACTTCCCCGTTCTTATTTCAAGATCCTCAAAGAACAAAAGTTTCAACAAGATCCATGGCTGCTCGGGACAACCAGGAAAATCGATCAAATGATGGCATGATTCTCACGCAACATGAGAGCAACGTCCAACCTCCCCTACATGATGATACCGTGCACGACCAACCAGAAGGGAAGGCAACATCACCTTCACCCGATCGCGACCAACCCTTGGAGAGTCGCCCGGAAACTCTTTTGCCTTTGACTCCTTCCGGGTCAGATTTCGCGGCGTTGGCCGAAATCCTAAACCAAACAAACTTGCTACTCCTCGCTCATGGTGAAAAGATCGCCCGACTTGAGAATAACTCTCGTCGACCTCATTCTCCCAAGAGACCCCAAGGGGAGCACACTCCGTCTCCTCCGAAGAAAAAGAGAGGAAACACAGACGAATCAACAGGCAACAAACGCTTTCGTCAGTCATCTCCACGACCTTCTCCTAAAAGAAAATCAAGAAGGAGCAGATCAAGATCCGCTTCCCCTCGAAGAACAAAGAAACGCGATCACAGATCATCACTTGTTTCCAGTGACGACGAAGACGCTCGGGGTCCCTTATCTTCTGAGATTATGGCGGCCAAACTACCAAGAGGCTTGGAGAAACCTCCTCCTTTAGGTTCATACGACGGGACTACCGACCCAGACGAGCACATCGAGAACATTGATGCCTTGCTCGACTATCGGGGTGTTCGGGGAGCAATTAAATGTCGGCTCTTTCCCACGACGCTGAGGAAAGGGGCGATGACATGGTACAAAAGCCTTGAGGTCGAATCCATCACATCGTGGAAACAACTGGGACGCACGTTTTCTAGGCACTTTACTGCATCAAGACGACACCCTAAGACAGAGGCTTCGCTCGAAGCAATAATCCAGGGGAGGGACGAACCTTTACGAACTTACATCGAAAGGTTCAATAAAGAGGCAGTTCAAGTATCCACGACCGACGACATGAAAAAGTATCTGCTGGAACGAGGGCTACGCCCCTCGACTGATTTCCACCGGGCGGTCGGTATTGAAACCCCAGCCACCCTCGACGCGTTCTTGCTAAAAGCCCAAGCTTACATCCAATATGAAGAAAAGCAAGCGGCCAGTTCAGTAAGAGACGCTCGACGCCGTGAAGAAGCCAAACCTCCCCGAGTCGATGAACCCTTGACATCTCGTCGAGGAGGAGACAAAAGAAAGGACGAACGCTCCCGTGAACCGCGGGAGCACCGGGGACCCATAGGTCGTTTCCACGAATACACGCCCCTCCTAGCCTCCAGGGAGAAAATTTTGTCTGAATGCGCCAATTCAGAATTCAAACAGGCAGGAGTACGTTTCCCGAGGCAACAGCCTAGCAAGCCCGGCACAGATAAAACGAAATATTGCAGGTTCCACAAGAGCCATGGGCATAACACAGAGGATTGCATCCACCTTAAAGACGCGATCGAAATCCTCATCAAAGACGGGCACCTGAAACAGTTCACAAAGTCCAGAGATAATCCTCGGCAGGATACGCAAGAGACCCAGAAAATCGAAGAGGCCGTGCCCATTCCTGCGGATGCTAACATGCAGGTCGCCCTGAGCATTTATCGCCCGGAAGATTTCTTCTTACCAGACCGCACCAAGAGCGCGGGGTACCTCTCCTCCCACAGTCCATGGGAAGCTTTCCCGTCAGCAATGGTCATATCAGGAGGAGGCTTCAATAAAATCACGGTCGGTTCTGTGAAGAGAAAATTCGACCAGTTAATCGCCAAAGGGCCCGCGCAAAACGCCACTTTAGATCCCCCGAGGGAAGGTTTCGTACCCCTCGCATTCTATCGAAAAGAGCTCCTGGGAGGAGCACCCAACGCCAGCATTCCTTTACTCATCCGAGCACGCATGGCGAACTTCGACGTAAGGAGAATATTGGTAGACCAAGGAAGTTCATGCGACATCATGTACTCCCAACTATTTTCAACACTCCAACTGAACGAAACACATCTGACTCCATACGTCGGATCAGACCTGCAAGGTTTCAACGGAGCGGTATCCCGACCATGGGGTTATGTTGACCTGTTTGTCACTTTCGGGGCAGGCGAGACAGCCAGAACGGTTAGAGTCCAATTCCTTGTCGTGGATTGCCCGTCACTATACCAATGCATATTAGGACGACCAACCCTGGCCGAGTTGATAGCTGTGTCGTCCACCGTCCATTTGAAGATGAAGTACTATACTACTTCCGGCAGAGTCGCCACGTTGCACGGAGACGTCGACGCTGCCCGCAGATGTTTCGAGGCAGCATCAAAAGGCCTCAGCTCGATATCATACCAACCAGTTTCCCCGACACTAGATCCACCAGATGTGCCCAAGACCTTCCCTCAAGTCGATTCAATCGACCTAGACTGCAGGTTTTCAAATAGTAGCGAGAACGTCCAAAGACCAGCAGAGGCCTTAGCCCGACCAATACCAGACGGAGATTTCGAGCTAATTCCTTTGGGAGAAGATCCTGCCCGGTGCGTCAAGATTGGGGCACACTTGCCCGAGTTAGTGAAGCGACAGTTGGAAGCTTGCCTCAAAGGGAACGCAGACTTGTTTGCATGGAGCGCCGCAGAAATGCCAGGGCTCGACCCCGAAACAGCTTGCCATCACCTCTCTATCGACCCAACACATAAAGCGGTCGCTCAACGCAGGAGAAAGCAATCGAGCGAGAAGACTGAAGCTGCCGAATCTGCCGTTAAAGACCTCCTAGAGGCTAAATTTGTAACCGAGGCCAGGTATACGACCTGGCTCTCAAATGTTGTACTTGTGAAAAAATCTAGTGGAAAATGGAGAATGTGCGTTGATTATACCGATCTCAATCGGGCATGCCCGAAAGATGCATACCATTTACCTAACATTGACAAGTTGGTCGACAACTCGTCCGGATACAAATTATTATCCTTCATGGACGCATACTCGGGGTACAATCAGATACCCATGGCCGTGTCTGACAAAAAATACACGGCCTTTATGACCGAGTCGGGCAATTATTTTTACAACGTTATGCCTTTCGGCCTAAAAAACGCAGGAGCGACGTATCAGCGCATGATGAATAAAGTCTTCCAAACCGAAATCAGAGACATGCTCGAAGTATACATGGACGACATGATCGTCAAATCTCAACGGGAAACGGATCACGCGTCCCATTTGCGAAAAGTCTTCGACCAGGCACGAAAGTGCAAAATGCGTTTCAACCCTGAGAAATGCACCTTTGGTGTCCGAGCAGGAAAATTCCTCGGATTCTATTTAACCGAACGAGGCATTGAAGCAAATCCCGATAGATGTCGAGCGTTCGCGGAGTTCCCAACTCCCACGTCAAAAAAGTCCATACAATCACTGAACGGGGTCATTACTTCCCTTGCCCGGTTCGTGGCAAAATCTGCTCAACACGCTCTCCCCTTTTACAAACTACTCCGTAAGGAAGCAACGTTCGAGTGGACAGCAGAATGCGAGTTAGCATTATCCCAACTGAAAAAAGCATTAAGTGAACCTCCAGTCTTATCCAGACCAGAGGAGGGGGAGATTCTATATCTCTACCTCGCGGTCGCGAATGAAGCAGTAAGCGCGGCCCTCGTGCGCGAACGACCCGAAGGGCAAAAACCTGTGTATTTCACGAGCAAGGCTCTCCACGGCCCAGAAGTTCGATACCTTCAGATAGAAAAGGTCGCATTGGCCCTCCTTCTCGTGGCTAGAAGACTACGCCACTACTTCCTGGCTCACACCATCATCGTAAGGACCGATCAACCCATAAGACAGTTGCTCGGTCGACCAGACATGGCCGGCCGAATGTTAAAATGGTCACTAGAACTATCTGAATTCGACATCAAGTTCGAAGGAAGACAAGCCCTCAAAGCTCAAGCACTGGCCGACTTCGTGGCCGAACTTACCTTCACCGAGCAAAACACGCAAGCTTCGTCCAAATGGGTTATTTTCGTAGATGGTGCATCTGGCCCAACGGGCAGTGGGGCCGGTATCATTCTGGAGAGCGAAGAAGGGAACGTCATCGAAGTATCCTTGACTTTATCTTTCCCTACTTCTAATAACCAAGCGGAATACGAAGCCTTCCTGGCAGGCATACGGCTCGCGAACGACCTAGAAGCAGAAGAGATCATAATTTGCACGGATTCCCAATTGGTCGCGAGCCAAGTCCGAGGAGATTTCCAGGCCAGAAGTGACAGCATGGCCGAATATCTAGCCCTCGTAAAAGACGGAATAAAGCAGTTTAAGAGTGTGGAAATCAAACACGTTCCACGGGAAAGCAACGCCCGCGCAGATATCCTGTCCAAACTGGCGAGCACTAAAAGGAAAGGAAACAACAAGTCCGTCATACAAAAAATGCTCCCCCGACCAAGTATCGGGCACCCATCACCCTGCATACACGTTAACCTAGTGGGCGACACAGGTTGCTGGATGACCCCAGTATTCAACTATCTAACTAAAGGAGAATTACCAACCGACCCAAAAGAGGCTAGTACCATACGACGGAGGGCATGCTCATACTCTTTAGTAGGCGGACGTATGTACCGTCGAGGATTCTCTACACCCCTCCTCAGATGCGTAGAAGAGGAAAACATTCCACACGTTCTAAGGGAAGTTCACGAGGGAATCAATGCACAACATCCTGGCGGACGTTCGTTAGCTCGAAAAATTCTGAGGGCAGGATATTACTGGCCCACCCTACAGCACGATGCAAAGGAACACGTAAGAAGATGCGACAAATGCCAACGACATGGAGACGTACACGTAGCACCTCCATCCGAGCTAAAATCGTTATCATCACCCTGGCCGTTCGCATGGTGGGGAATGGACATTCTAGGACCCTTCGTCGTTGGGTCTGGTCAGAACAAATACTTAATTGTAGGCGTCGACTATTTCACCAAATGGATAGAAGCCGAGGCCCTGGCCAAAATCACTGCACTCAATATCCTTCGATTCTTTAAAAGAAACATCCTCGCTCGATTCGGAGTGCCCCTCGCCATTGTGACCGATAACGGGACCCAATTCACGGATAGACATTTTAAAGAGTTCGTTGCGTCAATAGGGACTAAACAACATTTCGCTTCGGTCGAGCACCCTCAGACTAACGGGCAAGCAGAGGCCGCAAACAGGGTAATCCTGAGAGGTCTGAAACGAAGGTTGGACGAGCATAAAAAACACTGGGTCGAGGAGTTACACAGCGTACTATGGGCATATAGGACCACTCCCCATTCAACGACCGGAGAATCCCCATTCCGATTAGCATATGGGACCGAGGCGGTAATTCCAATAGAAATGCACGTCCGATCAAGACGCACGGAATTCCCCATGGAACAAGATATTAATGATGAAGCTTTGAGAGATGAGCTCGACATGGTCGAAGAGATTCGTTCGGAAGCTGCTCTTCGAGAAATTGCTCTCAAACAAAAGATAGCCGCTCGATATGATTCCAAAGTCATCAAGCGAACGTTCGAAGTAGGAAGCCTGGTCCTCAGAAGAAACCACAGGGATCCCCACGAGGGAAAACTAACGCCCAACTGGGAAGGCCCATATCGCATCCGGGCGAAAACCGAGAACGACGCTTATTACTTAGAAAATTTACACGGGGAAGAGCTCGCTCGGCCTTGGAACGCCGAGAAACTCAAACAGTACTATAGTTAAATCAGTCTCCTTGCTCAGCAACCAAGCGAAGAGAAGAAGAGACTAACGAAAAACTGCGTGCCTAGGTACGAGCACGTCAGCCTAAATATAACAAAACAAGCAAGACCTCTTTTCGAGCAAAAGGGAGACTTGTCGCACGAACGGATACTCAAACGAGTCCGACGTCGCCTAAGTACCACGACCAGGTAGAACCCCAGCTCGCGATGGGACGTTCACGCCATGGAGCCCGAGCCATTACCTTGACTCGGGCACCGATCGAGGATACAACCCTCCAAGACTGATTGGTTCCCCTAACCAACAGGTCGTCCATACCCCCCGTGTCTATCCAATCACTTCTAATTGATGTAAATACGAGCGTCAAACACTTAGTAAGAATAATAACAAATTATGTCCTCCAACGGACGAATAATTGCGAGCAAACAATATTTATACAACCGACCTCCAGGGTCAAACACTTAACATTTAAAAGAAATGCGGCAACAAAAGGCCGACTTGTTCGGAGTTACAAATAAAGGGGGCCACGCCCCCCAAAAAAACAATACATTATAAAATACAAGGCGCACAGGCCACCAATTAATTATCCTCATCTGCCGGGCGATCTTCCTCTGCACAAGCTTCCTCCTGGCCCGGCTGCTCCTCTGGCTGATCAGGCTGGACAATCGTCCCCGGCTGAGAGTCGGCCACCACCAAGTCCGCAGGCACCACAATCTGACCATCCACCACCTTGTAAAGATAGTTCATTCGATCAACATCCAAGGCGAGGTCAGGGTGGAGAGCTTTTACTTGGTCCACCGCATTTTGAAAACTGAACTCAGTAGACGCGTTCAGATCTTCCATATCTTGGTCGATCCGAGCGAGAAGCTGAGCCCTCGTCATCAAATGTTTGGTGTCCTCATCCTCATCCTCCTTGGGGCAAAAGGCATCTTTTAGCTTTTTATTCTGATCGAGCAACCTCCTCTTGTCGACCTCTAACTTGGCGATGATCGTTGCTCGCTCAGCCGACTCTGTGGTGACCTTTTTTACCTCCTCGGTAGACGCCGTCAGCTTGGCCTCGGAAGCAGCCAATTGCTCTTTGAGTTTGCTGTTCTCCCGCTCCAGCATAGGAGACCCCTCGGCCGTCATCCAGGCCATAGTCAGGACCCGCATCACCGCGCTCGCGTCCTGGGCCAAAGAAAGCCGCCGAGCAGGACGATTCATCCCCTCCAGAAACAAAGAATCCGCCCGGTCCACATCCATTGTATTCCCCTCGAAGAAGTTCCGAACAACGAAACACGGGGGTATCCCATGCCTTGGCTTTGGGGGAGCGCCGGCCGTCAGATCCACAGTAGCCGCCGCTTTATGTTTTTTCATTAAAGAGCCGGTAGAGGCCCCCGGAGAGCCCTGGACCAATGGACCCGAGCCTGAACCGCTTGCTTCAGTCAGCTTGGTCTGCACGACCCTCGACCGCTTCCGCTGCTGCTGGACCAGCCGCTCGTGGATCTTGTCCAGAGGATTTGTCAAAGAACCTGAAAAGAGGAACAAAACCAAAATTAGCTACGAGCAACAAAGTCAAATAAAAAACTTAACGAGCATAAGCAAACAGATACCAAAAAAGTCAGCTATCTCCTGCCCGTTATTACAGGCCAGCAGGTCAGTAACATTGATCAGGGGACGCTCCAAAGCTTCTCCCCCATCTTGATCGACCATAACTTTCCCTTCCCCGTCCAATACAGGGGTCGGGGTAAAAGAAGCTATCAACTTCCTAAAAGCTTCGAAGCTGGCCGCATCATCATTCAGGGTGTCCCCCACTTGAACAAATTCCCCCACTGGTCGCTCATAATGCACATAACTCCAGGAGAAGGGGAACATCCATAACCTCCTCGGAATCACTTCCCCTTGGTCGTCCAACCTGGGCTCGTCATTTTCATCGGTATCAATCCCGAGAAAACTCGTAGCTCTCACAGCCGCATCGCTCGCAGGCTTTATTAAGAAGTAGTCGGTCTTGAAAGCCCGGATGGACTCTGAGTGGGCCTTGAAGATCTTGGTCCGCTGTTTAAAAGACACGAACCCCTTCCGATCGGTCCCCCGCCCGACTTGGAGCTGTAAGGAGAAGAGGCGAAAGAAGAGAGGAAGCGTGGCCCCGACGCCCAGGAAAGCGCACGTCATCTCAAACGCCCTGAGGAAGGCGAATGAGTTAGGATGCAGTTGAGAAGGGGCTATGCAGAGGTGTCCGAGCACAGCGCTCACAAAATCACTGAAGGGCAGCGTCACCCCCAAGACCGAAGTAACATATTCATACATAGAAAATGCCCGACCGCGAAAGTCTGAGAAGATGCGGTCGTCGTCTCCCGGGCAGGTCACGACCCAGTCAGCAGGATCCCCAACAACTGGCAGCGGCTCCGACCGAGGTCTCGAGAAGGAAGACACTTTGTCCAGCAAGTCTTCGACCACCCATTCTTCGGGCGAGACCCTCGACCGGGTAGGACACTGAGGCGATTCTGTCGACTGCCCCGTGGTACTTGTACTCGAACTATCCAAAGGGCTTCCCGAGCCTGAGGGTATGGACGCAGACGATTCCGTACTCTCCGAGGACGTATCCTCAGAAAGCACAACCAGCGGGTTCCCGAGCAAGTTATCACCTGAAAAGCAGAGGAAAGGCATCAGTGAATTCGATTAAGAATATCAAATCCACCCTTCCACCGCTCAACAAGTGAAAGGGCGCGCCTCAGCTCAGAAACTATGTTCCGAACTGTAGCCCTGGCTAACCGTTGCTCGTGGCAACAGCCGACGCCCAACAATACAGATGACAGAAATCTATCAAAAAATTCTAAAGTCTAAGTCGACCAAGGTCTCCGTCGACCCTAAAGTTAGGGTTCACAGTCGACCAGTTACGGTGGCAAGAACTTTAAGGTTTTCTAATTCTAAATCCTAAAACTACCGGTAAAATCACCCTAAACCACATGCATTCTACAAAAACTACGCTATATACACTCAAGAGAGAGGAAAAGAACGGTACCTTGAGCTTGAGAAGACATTTTGGAAGAGATTAAGCTTCTGCGAAGGGTGGTCGGCAAGAACTGACGGTGGTCGACGGCTGAGACAACGGCGGTTGAACGAGCAGAGGCTTGAGAGAGAAGATGAAACGAAAAGGTCAAAATGGGCCCTGAGAATCCTATTTATAGGAAAGAAGACACGTGTGCGCACGCGTGACCCCTATACGCTAGCCCCTAGGCTAGCCGTCAAATCATTAATAGGCGCGAATATCCAGATATCTCAGCTTTTCGTTTCATATTCCTCTGCCGAGCAACGTACCGTCTGCCCGGAAGACCGACAGCATAGATCCTCGATCACGACGTCACACTCCGTCGATCACTTCATCGTTTTTAAGTCACTGCTCGATAGCACGAGCAATAACTTGGGGGGCTCCTGTTCCGGCTCGGCCCAATTCTTCTTATTGGGCCAGAAAGATTGGTCCATTTACTTCGGTCGACGTCGAGCACAATCAGGAAAAATGGTCCTCAGTCGACCACCAATGATCCAGACCTAAGGAAATCTTATAATGGTCAATATTAACCGCTTCCTATCTTCACGGACCCCTCGATCCGCTCTGCACCTAACGAACCAATAGCGTTCTAGCCGGTCTCTTATAAAAACCCTCTCACTTGAGAGGGACAGGTATTCAATTTTCAACCCTACACTAGTACTTGCTCACTCTTGCTCGGATACTTACTTTAGCATCGGAGTGCCTTGCAGGTACACCCTTTTTTCTTCCTCAAACGACCACGTCCGTCCACTCTCGAGACCAGCCGCATCGGATCCTGATCTCCAGGTACGATCAGTTACGTAGTAACACATTTTTTCTTTGGGAAGAGTTTACCATATACCCCTACATTTTAACCTATACCCCTACAAAATTTTCAAAATGTCAAATATAACTCTGATGTCAGACCGTCAGAGTTTCGAAAAATTTACCCAAAAAATCACGTTCCGGAAGACTTTAGATATGACTTCCGGTATGTTTTTTTCCAAACCAGAAGACTTAGGGAAAGTGTTCCGGTTTAGTAATTTTTTATCACCTGAAGACTTAGGGAAAGTGTTTCGGTTCGAAACAGAACCAATAAAACTTCCGGTTGTCAAGTTTCCATGTACCGGAACATTTCAGGTAAGAGATCCGGTTTGTTCCAAATGCACTACCGGAAGACTTACGTGAAGTGTTCCGGTTTATTTTATTTTTAATTTTTTAATTTTTTAATTTTCTTTATAATTTGTTAATATACAATTAAGGAAGAAAAAAATATTTGATTTAAAAACATAATAAATATTTATTACAAATTAAAATATTTGACATTAACAATTAAATATATAATTAAGGAAGAAAAAAATTATTTGACATTAACAACATAACAAACTAGTATGATACTCGTGCGTTCGCACGCATTTGTTCTTAGAATGTATTTGTTTTAAGAATTTATTTGTTTATATTTAAAATTTGAAAATAAAAAGTATCTAATTAATAAAAATATGTAAATAAAAAAATATAATATATATTTAAAAATGAATTATAAAATATAGTATATATTTAAAATGAATTAATAAAAATATGTAAATAATAAAATATAAAATATAATTCATTTAAATTGTATGCTTATTTTAATATAAATTTTGATACTAATTAAAATGAATTAAATGAACTTTAATATAAATACTAATAGAATGAAACATAAGTAATGTATGAATAAATAGTATCAAAATTGTATAATATTTTTTATTAATCATACAATCTATTTGTCATTTATAAAAGAAGAAAACCTAGATACAATTCTTTATGTGTGCTTTATACTTAAAATATGACAAGTGTATAATTTTCTCCTACATGTATGCAATTTATTTTTCCTATTTTTACTCCATAAATAATATTTAAATATACTTGTCATATTTTAATTGAAAATAGTATAAATCACACCTAAGGAATTGTATCTAAGTATTTTCCTTTATAAAATTTAAAATTTTAACCGCACAAGTTCATCAATGATCAATATATATTTATCTATATATAATATAAAGTAATTAAAATATTAAAATTAAAATTTTATTGGGGTCAATTCCACTCAAATATGAAATAATATAGTACATATACTCACATGTACATATATGGTATTGATATTAACACATTTAATTAAATATTAAATAATAATAAGAATAAATTTACTATTGACTTAAATATTTTTATAAATAATTCCAAAACAAAATTATTTATATATAGAAATAATTATACCGTTGATTCAAATATTTTTATATATAGAATAATATATTTTATTTGTAAATTGATTTTAATCAATAATATATTAAATTGTTATTATTAATTGAATTATATAATTTGATTGAATATATCTTCACCATATTTTGTCAATTTAAAATTTTTATTATTATAAAATATTTTATTATCATCAAATATTTTTAAACAGTGTCATTTTTATAAATGCGACTAAGTTTACTATTGATTCATATATTTTTATAATTAATGTCAAAACAAAAATAATATTTATCATTCTTATAAACGGGAAAAAAGATTAGTAATTCAAATCTTTAATTATTATTTTTTTAAACATGGGTACTGATATGACACATATAATACTTATATTAGGAACAAATATTACGTGTTCATACGATTTACTAATTAAAATATTGAATATTAACGTAAACATGAAGTTATCGATCAAACTATTGAATATTAACGGAAACATGAAGTTGCTAATCAAAATATTGAATATTAAGAGAATCGTAAAGTTATTAATCAAAATATTGATTATTAACGATAATATTAAATTACTGATCAAAATATTAAATATTAACGGAAATATTAAGTTACTGATATAAATATTAAACAATAATAGAAACATAAATTTACTAATTAAAATATTGGTACCCTATGGAATTGATTCTATTTATTTTTAAATATATATTATATTTTTTTATTTACATATTTTTATTAATTAGATTTTTTTTATTTTCAAATTTTAAATATAAACAAATAAATTCTTTAAAAAAATACATTCTAAGAACAAATGCATGCGAACGCACGGGTATCATACTAGTTTGTTATGTTGTTAATGTCAAATAATTTTTTTCTTCCTTAATTGTTAATGTCAAATATTTTAATTTGTAATAAATATTTGTTATATTGTTAAATCAAATATTTTTTTCTTTCTTAATTGTATATTAACAAATTATAAAGAAAATTTAAAAATTTAAAAATTTAAAATATATCGGAACACTTCAAGTAAGTCTTCCGGTAGTGTATTTTGAACGAATCGGAACTCTTAAGTGTTCTGGTACATGGAAACTTGACAACCGGAAATCTTATTGGTTATGTTCCAAACCGAAACACTTTCCCTAAGTCTTCCGGTGATCAAAAATTACTAAACTGAAACATTTTCCCTAAGTCTTCCGATTTACATCAGGGTTATATTTGGTATTTTGAAAATTTTATAGAGATATAAGTCAAAATGTAGAGGTATATGATAAACTCTACTCACTTTGGAGCCTAGGCCCATTACAACCTAAAAAATACATTAGTAGTGTTTGAATTGTGCATTATTTAACATGTGCATAGATTGAAAAATAAAGTTGATTTGTATTAATAATGCAATTTTTGAATTGATAGAAACATTCACCTTCTTATTTTGTTTTGAGTGAAACACTTTGAGTGTCATAAAAGTGTCATAATGTTAGATTTTATTGCAATAAAAATCATGTATTTTTGAAATACTGAATTTAAAATTGTTTATTTTTCATAAAACCATGGTCATTCATTTTATGTTAAAAATATTGAAAGTCGTGTTTGAGAAAATCTGTAGTCAGGATTTTCGTTTAAAAAGACAATTATAAATTAGAGAGAGTTTGATAAGTTTTCAATATATTTAAATTATAACATCTTTTTATAGGCACTTATTTGCTTCAAATGGTAGAAAACATATCATTTTCATCAATTCTTGTGGACATTTGGAATGTGTCAACTTAATCATGAGAATGATAGTTTTGTACATTTTCTATAATTTCATTCGTATTCTCAAGTTTATAGGGTTTTTTATTCATATTCTTATTCTTTAACTTTCATCTTCATAAAAAAAAAATTCTTCAAAATTTCTATTCAAATGTTAAAATTTTCTTCAAAATTTTTATTCAAATGTCAAAGTATTCCAATAGTGCTTCAAACAATCAAAGTTGTGGAATATTTAGATTTATGCTCAAAAGAAACAAGATAAGGGAGAGTTTTTCCCAAGAGGAGTGTGTTCTTCGTAACAATTATAGATAAGAACAATGTGAATGTTGGGAAAAAATTATGAGTTTGTAGAAATTACAAAAATCAAATGGAAAAAGGATGTAATTTATTCAAGTGATTATGTGATTAAATTGTTAATATAGAATATTTGAATATTGAAAGGCAAAAGAAGAAAAGTTTCAAGTTAAAGAATGAAGTTGTCCACACAAGAGAAATGCTGAAAATGTTAGTGGTGTTTGGAATTTTTAGTTTAGGGTTGAATGTAGTGTTTTTAACAAAATATTTAAAATAGGGTTAGTTGTTTGAATGTGTTGATTTATGTGGAATATTGGATCAAACTCTGATACGAGAGAGGTTTAACATGAAATCGAAGATGGTTCACATGCTAGTGTAGAAGTTATACATATTGTAGTCGAAGTCAGTTCTAATATGTATGTTTAATTGGACCTTGTGTTATGGATTCAATTATTTAAGTTAGCTTATACCCAAAGTTAGCTTGTAATGGACAATAGTTAAAAAGCCCATTAGGTTATTGTGTTAGTTTTCTTATAAATAGCATATTAGTCTCTCATCTTTTGTATAAGGGAAAATAGGAAGATAAAATCCTAATTCAAAGTGAGAGAGGTTATATTTGTTATTCTTGTATACTTGTAATCTTGTTTCAAGAGAAAGGAAAGAATAACAGTTTATAATCAATCCTTGTTGTTATCCTTGGTTACCCTAAACCCTAACCCTTGTGGGTTTCTTGATCATAAAGAAATTTATTATACTTTGTTTCTAAGGTATCTGATTCACAACAAATTGGTGCGGTGAGCGTGAAGAAGATGCCTTTAACAAAGTATGAGATTGAAAATTGCACCGGCGTGTACGACTTCGGTTTGTGGCGCTTGAAGATGAAAGCCCTACTTGTTCAACATGGTTGCTTGGAAGTGTTAAAGGGATAGGCGGCCATGAATGTTGTGTTAACGGAAGCTGAAAAGATGGCCATGATTGAGAAAGCACACAACACAATATTTTTTAACCTTGGTGATATGGTTCTCCGACATGTATCAAAGGAGACGAAGGCGTCAGGGTTATGGTTGAAACTTGAAGGTTTGTACATGACCAAATCGTTGGTGAATCGACTCTACCTGGAACAAGTTTTGTATTCATTGAAGATGAGTGAAGACAAAGTGTTAGCTGAGCAGTTGGATATGTTCAAAAAGTTGATTCTTGATCTTGAAAATATTGATGTAAATATCGATGATGAAGATCAAGTGTTGTCGTTGTTATGCGTTTTTCCCATAACCCCTGCACACTTCAAAGAAACCCACTTGTATGGAAGAGAGTCCCTGACCTTTGAAGATATTAAATCTGCCTTGTACTCTAAGGACTTGAACGAACGAAGGGAGCATAAATCTTCGAAGGTTGGTGAAGATTTGGTCGTTAAGGAAAAATTCTTGTGAAAGGATGGTAAGTTCGACAAGAAGAAGGGTAAAAGTCAGCAGAAGTCTTATAGTGCTGAAGCATCTAGTGTTCGATGTTATCATTGTAAAAAGGAGGGTCACATCGAAAGGTGTGCCCTGAACGCCTGAAAGATCATGGAGGTAAAGATAATGACAACATAACCATTGTTCAAGATGATTTTGAATCATCTGATGTTCTTGTGGTTTCAAGTGGAGACTCAAGAAAAGAGTGGATTATGGATTCAGGTTGCACTTGGCATGTAACATCCCAAAGTTGATTCTGATTTATTTGATGTGTTTCTTGTGAATTTTGATGATTTATGATGTTATTTGATGTTTTGTGAAAATTTGAGGGTGATTTAATATTTTAATAATATTAGGATATTAAGCATAATGGGTTTATTTAATTATTTGGAGTTAATTAAAAAATAAAAAGAATTAGAATACAAGGGTAATGTGGTATTTTGGTTGAGAATTAGTGAGGGTATTACGGGGAAAGACTAAAGAGATTCTAGGGGCAAGAGTGACAAAATAGTGAAATTGGTTAGTACGATCGATTTGGAACGATCGAACTTTGTGAGAAAGGAAGAAGAGCTCCGAGGAAGAGGAAAAGCTAGGACTTGAAGGTTTGGGAGATTTTTCGAGAAGATTATCGAAAGGATTACGAAACCTAAGGTATGAGAGTATTTTCCGTTTGGTATTGTAATGTAGGAATAAAATTGAGGTTTTTGAGGAATAGTTTTAGGATATAGGGTTTTGATTAATGAATTGTGTTATGATGATGATTTTGTGGTGATTTTGATGCATATAATGATGTATATGATGATATAATGAGTAATATTGATGTTGATGATGATGATGTTTTTCTGATGTGCTGCTGTCAATTACTAGTTTTTGTAGGTTTTGATCGCACTAGGATGATTCTGAAAATCATAGGTTTTTTCGTGAAATCGCGAAGCCCGCTTAGTGAGCAAGTAAAAACTTTGAAAACCAAAAACCCGAGAGTTGGTCACTTAGCAAGCAAGGTGTCTCGCTTAGCGAGACCTGAGATGTTTGAAAATTAATTTTTAATTCATAAAAATGTTTTCTCGATGCAGTTTGTGTCGTAAGCTGCTATGATGTTTTAGAGTTGTTGTATGATGTGTTTTTAGAGGCAATATGAGTAGGATTAGTGATTAAATGATGTATGTTGACTTGAATGATTTTTAAGAGTTATGAAGTATGATTACATGATGTAGAGGTATGATGTTAAATGAGTATGTAGTATGATGTTAAATGAGTATGTAGTATGATGATTGAATGAGTGTGTAATATGATGATTAACGATGAATGCGGATGTAATATTTATGATGTTTCATGGATGATGTGGGTATATTGCATCTTGCATTCATGTCATGATTTATGAGGTGACTTTTGGTTTATTGGTAGCCTCAATCCCATTGTGCGGATTGAAGTGATTTGATGTTATGATGTGCTCCCTTAGTGGAGGGTTGATGGCCTAGTGTCCATCCATGAGGATGTTTCGGTACCACATGCATAATAAGAGATTGCAATTCATTCTTAATGACATAGCATGATTTGCATTGAGTTTGAGTTATAATGTGATATGTTTGAAGTTGTGTATGAATGAGTTATTGATGGTTGAGTATGTTGTTGTTGCTTATGTTTTTAAAATTGTCATTTCTATATTACCTTATTGAATGCAAATTTACTCACCCTGCATGCCTTTTGTGATGGACTATTATGTCATCCTGCAGATAATCAAGGTTAGCTTGGTGGGCGTTTTAGCTTGGAGTTAGTGAGTTGTCTTGTTAGTAAGAAATGGAGTCATGCTCTGTGTCCAGTAACATCGGGATGGGTTTCGCTTGAGTTGTTTTTGTTGATTTGAATTAAGATGTTGTTTCCTTTGATTACCGTTGATTTAAATGATGTTTTGGATAAATTTATTAAGTTTCTTTTCATTTAAGGATTAAATGATGTTTTATTTTCCATTACATAGTTATAGAAAGAGTTTTGATCATTCATGATTTTATAACCCGTGTTACGGGACAAGAATGATTTGATGTCATATGAGGTTGATTTTTAAGAAGTAATGTGATGCCCTTTTAATGAGTTTTACTCTTATTATTGTAGGATCAGAATGCGCCTAAGAGGGGGGGTGAATTAGGTGTTTATAATTTTTCTCGATTCTTTTTCTTTGATGGATATAATTTTTCTTTTAAGTTTGTATGGAAGGAAAGCAGTAAGGCAGAAAATAAAAGTGACACAGAGAATTATCCTGGTTCCCTTCACAGTCCGAAGGTACATCCAGTCCCCTTTCAATTTGAAAGAGATTTCCACTAGTTTTTAGAAAAAGTACAACCTATCACACCTTCAATGGTGAGACCTACTTTCTAACAAACTATACAACAAGTGTGCAAGAACAATCCTCTTGCCACACTCACCCTTATGTCCAAACAATCCTTGGAACATAAGTCACAAATAGAAATACTTTTCTATACTTTTGTAATATTGAGTGAGTAATACAAAGATTTAATATCAATAAGGATCTTCTCCTATGTATACAATTCACTTTTCAAATATCAATACAAGTGTTCAAACATGAAGTATGAAAGATGAAGATCTTATGAACACTTTTGGAAATATATCAAAAAATTTGAATGTTGATGAATTTGATTTAAGTGATTTTCATAAAAGATTGTAGGAGGTGTTTTTGAATTTGAAAAAATTCAGATTTTATATTATTCAAGACACCCTTTTGAAAAGGTATGAAAATTATGAAACAAAATAATTTATGAAGAGATATAATCAAAAGGTGTAATTTGAAATTCAAAGAAAATATTTTTCAAAAAAAAATTACAGTGTTAACCGGTTAACCAAATGGTTAACCGGTTAACGCCTATAAACGTTAACTGGATTGCTGAAAATTTGAACCCGTTAACCGGTTAACCAAATGGTTAACCGGTTAACACTGTTAAAAACAGAAACAGAAAGTTTTTAAAAAGTGTTAAACGGTTTTGAAAAAATATCAAAGTATTTTATGCAATATGCTAACATATGATTGAATGCGTGAACACTTGTACATCAATTTAAAAGAGGGATTCATATACCTAAACAAAAGCGTCCAAGCATGAAGTAGAACGATGATGCATACGAAGCTTGATCGCAAAGCCGGTTGCTTGTAGCTTGATCAGTTGGAGCTCTTGACTTTTTGCAGATCTGAAAAGCATGTGCCGTGTTGTCTTCATCAAAATCTTCGAGGTTTAAGGCATGCTTCTACATTCTCCCCCTTTTTGATGATGACAACCGAAAATTCTGCGAGAGCTTTGATCAATGTTTTCTCTAAGCGAATCCTCCCCCTATGGACAGCAACTCCCCCTAAATGATAGCAGCAGTAGCAAAAAAATTCTGCATCGAGAGGCATTAGAGAAACAAGGTCTTCTCCCCCTTTGGCATTAGCAAAAAGGAAGGGACCAACAAGCAAGCATGGACATGAAAAGTATAGCATCACACAAGCAAACATACAAGCAAACATATATAAAACGCAAACATAATGCAAGTAAACCAAAAATGCCTAAAAATTTAGGACTTGAGTTTGAGAGTACAAAACATAACATGATTAAAAGATAAAGCAACATAATAAAAACAGCATGGAGACATGGTCCTCATTCCTCATCCGACACATCCTCATCATCTTCTTCCTCTTCTTCGGTACCGTCCACATCCTCATCAACATGCTCGGTGGTGGTTCGGGAGCTTAGGACAAGGTTCCGAAGGCTTTTGATGGCACGCATAGCTTCATGGTGGTGTGACATCATGGTTGAGTAGAGGAAGTCATTGGTAACGCCGGTTTCCGGAATAGGTGGGATGAAGGTGGAGGATACGTCATCATACTTATAAGTTCCATCATTGGCTTGAACAATGCCGGTGTTCTTGATGATTGTGACTCCGTTGATTTCATTTGCCGTAGTAGTCATAGCAATAAATGGTTCTCGACCGATTTCCATATCGGTAAGTTCCAAAATCCTTGAGAGGAGGCGGCCATACGGTAAGCGAGTCTTCAAAGAAAGTTGTTGCTTCAAATGATATAGCATGGTAGGAAGCCAATTAATCTTAATCTTGTTCTTGATGGCAAAGAGCACTTGCATTTCCAAATCATTGATTTGGGATTGATTGGAGTCCTTGGGCAGCAAGACATGGCAAATGACATAATGAAGCATCCGGTCATCCACGGAGAGATTCTTCGCATAGCAAAGTACCCGAGAGGTACGCTGGCCGGATATCATGGCTGCCTTTGGAAACCTACAGATGTGATAGTAGTATTCCATCTTATCATAGTTGGCCCATTTGCCCTCATCATGGTTGACACCCTTTCGGAGAAACACTCCCGAGTATGGTAAAGACAAAGAGGTAGCAAGAGTACCTAGGTCAACCTCAATCTCACAATCTCTAATAGAAGTAAAAAGTTGATGCTTATCCTTATCATCACAATTGAGAACCATGTTGTTCATGAAAGACTTCACCAAATCCGGATATACCTTTCCATTATCGGCAATAAAATCTAACATTCCTTGATATTCTAGTAATGCCGGAAACTTAAACGATTCAAAAGATTTCAGGTTCACATACTTACCCTTGAGGAGATGGAAAGTTTGGAAGAATGAGTAAGTGAAGTTTAATGGTAGGTCAAAGGAAGAGAAATAGATTTATGAGGTGTTGGAAAGAGATACCATGCATCAATTAAACATAAAAAACACAAGACAACATAAAAGAAGAAAAAAGAAAAACAAATTTTTTAAAAGTAACAGAACCTGTCACGTGGGCAGGGACTGCTGTTTTGAAGGTGTTAACCGGTTAACGGACAAAAAATTTCAAAAAATTTTAAGAGTCCAACAGCTTTGGGGAGAAAAAATGGGGGGAAATTTTCAAAAAAAAAATTCATCAAGTGTTAGCACTTGTCATTCCACAACTTTCGATCAAAAAATATTTTGAAACCGATTGATTTCGGGTATACGAAAGTGAGAAAAACCGAAAACGGTGAAATGTGAGTGCTAGCATTTTATGACTTTAAAGTGAGCAAAAACACATATAATGCAATAAAAACATAGAACAATCAATTTTTAGGTTAAGATTAGATGTCACCTTCATTGAGAATACCAAGTTCTCGTCGAATCTTGAAAAATTGCTCTTTAGCCAATGGTTTTGTGAATATGTCGGCGAGTTGATTGTGTGTATCCACGAACGTAACATCGACATCTCCATTTAGAACATGATCTCGAAGGAAGTGGTGTCGGATATCAATGTGCTTTGTTCTTGAATGCATGACCGGGTTCTTTGTGATATTGATGGCACTTGTGTTGTCACACCGGAGAGGTATACAACCGAGATCTATACCGAAATCTAGAAGTTGTTGTTTAAGCCACAATATTTGAGCACAACAACTTCCTGCTGCAAAGTACTCCGCTTCGGTCGTGCTAAGTGCAACGCATGCTTGCTTCTTGCATGCCCACGACACTAGTGCATTCCCGAGAATGTGACAAGTACCACTTGTACTCTTTCTATCGGTCTTACATCCTGCATAATCAGCGTCAGAATAACCAATTAAAGAACATGTACTACCTTTAGGATACCATAGTCCGACGTGCGTCGTTCCTTTGAGATACTTCATGATCCTCTTCACGACAGTGAGATGTGATTCCTTCGGATTAACTTGAAAGCGGGCACACAAACAAACACTAAACATAATGTCAGGACGGATTGCCGTCAAATATAAGAGTGAACCGATCATACCTCGATACTTTGTAATATCTATTGAAGTGCCGGAAAGATCTTGATCAACATACGTTCCGGATCCCATTGGAGTAGACATCTCTTTGCAATTGTCCATATCAAATCTTTTCAATAACTCCTTGCAATACTTGGATTGGTTGATGAAGATGCCATCCTTTGTTTGCTTGATTTGTAAACCAAGGAAGTAGTTCATCTTTCCCATCATGGACATCTCGAATTCACCTTGCATCATAAGCGATAATTCTTCGCAAAGATCTTTGTTCGTTGAACCGAAGATGATGTCGTCGACATAGACTTGAACAAGTAAGGTGTTGCCCTTGAGATTATTGATGAACAAAGTCTTGTCAACCTTTCCTTTAGTAAAACCTTTCTCACATAGGAAGTTGCTAAGGCGATCATACCAAGCCCTTGGTGCTTACTTTAAGCCATAAAGAGCCTTCTTCAACTTGTAGACATGAGACGGGTTCTTGAAGTCTTCAAAACCGGGAGGTTGTTTGACGTAGACTTCTTCATTGATGTAACCGTTTAGGAAAGCGCTTTTGACATCCATCTGGTACAACTGAAAATTCATAGAACAAGCGTAAGCAAGTAATAATCTAATTTCTTCTAACCTTGCTACCGAAGCGAATGTTTCATCAAAGTCGATTCCTTCTTCTTGGTTGTAGCCTTGTGCGACCAATCTTGCTTTGTTACGAACTATAATCCCATTCTCGTCAAGTTTGTTCTTGAACACCCATCTTGTGCCTATGATATGTTTGTTGTCCGGTCTTGGTACAAGAGTCCAAACTTGGTTTCTTTCGAATTGGTTGAGTTCTTCTTGCATAGCTATTATCCATTGATCGTCGCCTAAGGCTTCATCGATTTTTGTTGGTTCAATTTGAGACACGAACGCCATGTTGAGGCAAGCATCCTTGAGATTGAGTCGAGTTGCAACGCCTTGGCTAATATCACCAATCACTTTATCTATCGGGTGATCTCTATGAGTTCTCCATTCTTTTGGAAGATCTTGATGTTCTTCAATGGTTGGTGACTTATCTTCTTGTGATATTGCTTGTTCTTTTGACATCTCCTTTTGTTGTTGTGATAGATCTACTACATCATCATCATCATCCACAATAATATTATCCTCTTTCAAGGGGTTAGTCTCATCAAACGAAACATGTATGGATTCTTCAATGGTAAGAGTACGTTTATTGAAAATTCTAAAAGCTTTACTTGATAGAGAATATCCAAGAAAAATACCTTCATCGGATTTCTCATCAAACTTACCAAGGTTGTCCTTACCGTTGTTGAGAACGAAGCATTTGCATCCGAATATGTGGAAGAAAGATATGTTGGGTTTCCTTCCCTTGAACAACTCATAAGGGGTCTTCTTGAGAATGAGTCGAATATTGACACAGTTACTTACAAAACAAGTCGTGCTAACCGCATCCGCCCAAAAATATTTAGGAAGATTTGAGTCGCTAAGTATTGTCCTTGCAAGTTCCACTAGTGCCCTATTCTTCCTTTCTACGACACCATTTTGTTGAGGAGTCCTAGGTGCGGAAAAGTTGTGAGAGATTCCATGCTCTTCACAAAAATCTTCAAATGATGAATTTTGAAATTCGCCACCATGGTCGCTTCTTATGGACACAATTGAGAGTGACTTCTCATTTTGAATTTGCTTGGCATACTTCTTGAATGCTTTAAAGGCATCACTTTTCTGCACTAAAAACAAAGTCCAAGTATATCTAGAGAAATCATCAACAATAACTAGTGCAAAAACGTTACCTCCGAAGCTTTTTGTTCTTGATGGACCGAAAAGATCCATATGTAATAATTGTAGTGGTCTTGTGGTAGATATCACTTTCTTGGTCTTAAAGGATGTTTTGGTTTGCTTCCCCTTTTGACATGCGTCACAAAGCTTATCCTTGATAAACTTCATCTTTGGAAGACCAACAAGTAGATCATGCTTTAATAATTTATTCAAATGCTCCATGTGAATGTGAGCAATCCTCTTATGCCAAAGCCATGCATCGTTGTTGTTTGCCATTAAGCACTTCACCTTCAAGAGAGAGTCATCAAAAGAAATCATAAAAATGTTATTAAATCTTTTACCTTTTAGCAAGAGTTCATGAGTGACTTCGTGTTCTATCAAACATTCCTCCTTTGTGAAGTTGATTCGGAACCCTTTGTCACACAATTGACTTATGCTAAGAAGCTTGTGTTTAAGGCCTTCCACATAAAGGACGTCTTCGATGATTGTATGAGGAGATGCACCAATGGTTCCAACTCCAAGAATTCTTCTTTTATTATCATCACCGTAAGTAACGTATCCTTTGGCCTTAAGTGTTAGACTTGAAAATTTGTTGATATCGCCCGTCATATGCTTTGAACAACCGCTATCGAGATACCATTGCGTAGAAGTTGTTTTCAATCATACCTACAAAACAAAGTCAGGTTTTGTTAGGTACCCAAATTGCTTTGGGTCCTTGATAGTTAGTACCCTTTTCAACCCACACATAATTCCCTTTAGCAACACCAATGTTGCGCACATAGAAAGCATTAGGTGTATGGCCTTTGATTCCACAATAAAAGCAAATAGGTTGAAATTGACTTTTAAATTTAGGAACATATTTTTGTTTCTTAATAATCCTTTTCCTTTTATGACTTTGATGCATATTTTTAGCATTGTTAGTCTTTTCCTTAACAATTTGTTCACTAGCTTTTACGAAAACGGTTTCACTTGTGCTTGGTTTGGAAAACTTAGAATATCCTAGACCACTTTTATCATTTGGATATCTTTGGTGCCTAAGAATTTCCTCCAAGCCAATTTGACCTTTTTCATATATTTCTAAAACTCTTTTGAGTTGAACAATTTGAAAGGACAATGACTCACAATTTTTACATGTAAGGCTTTGTTTTTCATCCTTCATCTTTTGTTTTTCATTTTCAATGTATTTTTTCAAAAGATGCATTTTGTTCTTCTAAAGATAATATTTTCTTCTTTTGGGATGAAATATTTTTGTACAAAGTCTTACATTCCTTTAGAAGTTCATCTATGACTTCTTGTGCATCATTTTCATAAATTGAAAAGTTACTACTAACCTCGTAATTTTCTTCATCGGAGTGATGTGACGCCATTAATGCCATATTTGCACATTCGTCGCTTTCCGATTCCGATGAGGAACTAATTTCATTGTCATCCCATGCGACATAAGCCTTTTTATTTTTGAAGTCCTTCTTGCCTTTGAATCCTCCTTTCTTCGTAAGTCTTGGACAATCCGGTTTTATGTGACCTTGCTTTCCACATTCATAGCATGTAACTTCTTGATTCGATGTGGATGCATCCTTCTTCCTGAAATGTTTATTCTTTTTAGGAAAAGAAGAATTATTATTTTTGTTGAAAAACTTACTAAGCTTCTTAACAAGAAGCATGAAGTTCTCATCTTCGGAGATCTCGTCATCTTTGTCATCCTTCATGTCAATCTTCAAAGCAATTCCTTTGGTCTTTTTCTCTTAACTTTCATGCTTCTCGAGCCTTCCAAGTTCCAACTCGTGCTCTTGAAGTTTGCCGAATAGAGATGCGGATGTCATTGTTGAGAGACTCTTCTTCTCCGAGATTGCGGTCACTTTCGGTTGCCATTCCCTTGTCAAAGACCTTAGAACTTTCAAATTAAGATCATCGTTGGTGAAGGTCTTTCCGAGTGCAATCAAATGGTTGGTTAGATGAACAAATCTTTTTTGTAAAGCCACAATAGATTCTTCGGGCTGCATGCGGAACATTTCATATTCTTGACTCAACGTGTTAAGCCTTGATCTTTTAACTTCTGTTGTTCCTTCATGTGTTTCTACCAAAGTATCCCAGATCTCCTTCGCCGATTTTCATTGTGATACACGAAAAAATTTGTCCATACTAAGAGCGCTTTGAAGTATGTTGATTGCTTTCTTCTCATTTAGGATCTTCCTTTTATCATCTACATCATACATATTCTTCAACTTCGCGGTTCCAACACCGTTGATCACATTGACGGGATTATGTGGACCTTCTTCGATTGCTTCCCATATGCCTTATCCTTGGGCTTCAAGATGTGCCCTCATTCTGATTTTCCAAAAATCAAAGTATTCGCCGGAGAAGAGCGGAGGCTTGTTGCTACTTCCACCATCTTTGAAAACAGGATTCGAGTTTGCGGAAGCCATAAGGATCTTATAGGAACAGGTTACCTAAACCTGCTCTGATGCCAATTGTAGGATCAGAATGCGCCTAAGATGGGGGGGTGAATTAGGTGTTTATAATTTTTCTCGATTCTTTTTCTTTGATGGATATAATTTTTCTTTTAAGTTTGTATGGAAGGAAAGCAGTAAGGCAGAAAATAAAAGTGACACAGAGAATTATCCTGGTTCCCTTCACAGTCCGAAGGTACATCCAGTCCCCTTTCAATTTGAAAGAGATTTCCACTAGTTTTTAGAAAAAGTACAACCTATCACACCTTCAATGGTGAGGCCTACTTTCTAACAAACTATACAACAAGTGTGCAAGAACAATCCTCTGGCCACACTCACCCTTATGTCCAAACAATCCTTGGAACATAAGTCACAAATAGAAATACTTTTCTATACTTTTGTAATATTGAGTGATTAATACAAAGATTTAATATCAATAAGGATCTTCTCCTATGTATACAATTCACTTTTCAAATATCAATACAAGTGTTCAAACATGAAGTATGAAAGATGAAGATCTTATGAACACTTTTGGAAATATATCAAAAAAATTGAATGTTAATGAATTTGATTTAAGTGATTTTCATAAAAGATTGTAGGAGGTGTTTTTGAATTTGAAAAAATTCAGATTTTATATTATTCAAGACACCCTTTTGAAAAGGTATGAAAATTATGAAACAAAATAATTTATGAAGAGATATAATCAAAAGGTGTAATTTGAAATTCAAAGAAAATATTTTTCAAAAAACATTACAGTGTTAACCGGTTAACCATTTGGTTAACCGGTTAACGCCTATAAACGTTAACTGGATTGCTGAAAATTTGAACCCGTTAGTCGGTTAACCAAATGGTTAACCGGTTAACACTGTTAAAAACAGAAACAGAAAGTTTTTAAAAAGTGTTAAACGGTTTTGAAAAAATATCAAAGTATTTTATGCAATATGCTAACATATGATTGAATGCGTGAACACTTGTACATCAATTTAAAAGAGGGATTCATATACCTAAACAAAAGCGTCCAAGCATGAAGTAGAACGATGATGCATACGAAGCTTGATCGCAAAGCCGGTTGCTTGTAGCTTGATCAGTTGGAGCTCTTGACTTTTTGCAGATCTGAAAAGCATGTGCCGTGTTGTCTTCATCAAAATCTTCGAGGTTGAAGGCGTGCTTCTACAATTATTTGATGAAAATTATTTAACATGTGATGGGGTAGAAAGGGTGTTACATGGCACATGAATCCAAACAAATATTTGTTTGAGGAATTATGTGATCAAGATGGTGGATCAGTGCCGCTGGGAAACAACAAAGCTTGAAAAATTATAGGTATTGAATCTGTGAGATTCAAGTTCCATGATGAGTTAATAGACTATTGAAGAAAGTTAGGTATGTACCTGACTTAAAGAGAAATTTGATTTCTCTTGATGAATTAGACAAGAAGGGATATGCTTTTCAAGGAGAGAAAAGTATCCTAAGAGTCATGAAGGTGTCAAAGTAAGTCTTCAGAGACGTGAAGAAACAAGGCTTGTATACCCTTGAGGATGAAGTTCTAAGTGGTTTGACAGATGTTACATCCACGAAACTGTTGACAAAGACAAATTTATGGCACATGAGATTGTGCCATGTTAGAAAGAGATACCTGGTCGAACTAGGGAAACATAACATGTTAAGTGGTGACAAAGTCGAGAAGTTTGAGTTTTGTGAACCTTGTGTATTTGGTAAATCCTGTAGGGTGAAGTTTAACAAACGTAAACAAAGAGGACGTGGATCACTTGATTACATCCTTGTTAATATTTGGGGGCCTGCGAGAAATCCTTCCCACTTAGGTGCAAGGTATTTTCTATCCATTGTTGATGATTATTCCATAAAGTTATGAGAATTCATTTAGAATACTAAGGATGAAAATTTTGAGAATTTCAAGAGTTGGAAGGTTCTGGTCGAAAATCAAACTGGCGGAAAGGTCAAGAGGTTAAGAACTGATAATGGCCTTGAATTTTGCAATGAAGCTTTCAACAATTACTTTGTCGAGTCTGGTATTGCAAGGCATAAGACTGTAGCAGGTACTCCTCAGCAAAATGGTATATCTGAGATATTCAATCGAACAATCCTTGAAATGGTTAGATACATGTTGGTTAGTGCTGGATTGAAAAAGGTGTTTTGGACTGAGGTTGTTTTGACAATAATATATCTGATAAACAGATGTCCTTCGACTGTGTTAGATATGAAGACACTTGAAGAAGTTTGGTCGGGACATCCACCAAATCTCGAAAAACTAAGAGTATTTGGTTGTGTGGCTTATGCTCACATTAGGCAAGACAAGGTCGTACCTAGAGCTCTGAAATGCATGTTCATGGGATACCCTGAAAGAGTTAAAGCTTATAGGCTATGATGCCTAGATCCAGGTCATGGGAGGTGTATCACCAGTCAAGATGTAGTTTTCAATGAAGGTGAGATGGCTTTCAAGAAAACTGATGATGTTGACGAAGAGCTGGAACAGGGAGAAATTCATGTTAAGGTGAAGCATAGTGATGCTGAATTACATGACCCAGATGAAGTCGAAGAAGAAGGCAAGGTTGGTTGAAAGGGGTTTAACTTAGAAAGAAGGAATTGAATAGGTGACGTCAAAAAGATACAAGGCAAGGTTGGTTGAAAGGGGTTTAACTTAGAAAGAAGGTGTCGACTTCAATGATGTGTTCTCTCCTATTGTGAAGCACATGTCCATTTGAATGTTACTTGCCATGGTGGCATAGTTTGACCTTGAAACAATCCTGATGAGGCAACCTGAAGGGTATGTCGAAGAGGGGAAAGAAGAGTGTGTGTCTAAATGGAAAAGATCTTTATATGGGCTAAAACAATCTCCTCGACAGTGGAATAGGAGATTCGACAAGTTCATGGCACACATAAGTTATATTAGAATTTAGTTCAACCACTATGTTTACTTCTAATTTCGACCGGGTAATTCATTTGTTATTTTGTTGCTTTATGTAGATTATATTATAATAGCAAGCAACAGTGTTGAAAATGTAAAGAGGGTGAAGGTTGAACTCAATAAGAAGTTCGATATGAAGGATTTGGGAGTTGCATCCAGGATTCTTGGGATTGACATCCAAAGAGATAGAAAGCACCCGAAATTATACTTATCTCAAGAGACATACCTACTAAAGATTCTCTAAAAGTTTGGTATGTCGAATTCAAAGCTTGTTGTAACTCAGACAAACCCTTAATTCGAGCTGAGAATAGATCAATGTCCCAGTACTGATGTCGAAAGAGTTTATATGGATTGCATTCCATATGCTAATATGGTAGGTTCTTTAATGTATGTTATGGTTTGTACTAGACCCGATATAGCATATGCAGTAAGTCTTGTAAGCAAGTACATGACGAATCTTGGAAAGGCTTACTAGCAAGCATTGAAGGGGATTTTAAGGTACATAAATAGGTCTCTAAATAGAGTCCTAATTTATGGTGGAGCCTTTGGTGAAGATAGTAAAACAGATATCGAAGGATATGTCGACTCTGATTACGCATGTTATATGGATTCCAGAAAATCTATTTCTGGATATGTTTTCACTATGTTTGGCACAACAATTAGTTGGAAAGCAATACTTCATAAGTTTTTTGCCTTATCAACCGCTGGAATGGAATATATCTCCCTAACTGAAGTTGTAAATGAAGTATTGTGGCTTGGAGGTTTCGCAAATGAGCTGAAACTTCAAGATCGAGGTATCACTGTTAAATGTGATAGTCAAAGTTCAATACACTTGTCAAAGAACTCGGCATATCATGAGCGAACCAAGCAGATTGATGTGAGGCTGCATTTCTTCATTGGGATAATCGAGCATGGATAAGTCCAAGTGCTGAAGGTTTCAAAAGATTATAATGCTGATATATGATCACCAAGATGTTGCCCAGTTACAAGTTTTTCCACTGTATGTAGTTGATAATGTTGCATGAAGAAAACTAGTTTTGCTTTCTTGTTGGTATATAGTTTGGTCCAAGGTGGATATTTGTGGAATATTTGATCAAACTCTGATACGAGAGAGTTTTAGCATAAAGTTGAAGTTGGTTCACATGCTAGTGCATAAGTTATGCATAATGTAGTCGAAGTCAGTTCTAGTATGTATATCTAATTGGGCCTTGTGTTATGGATCCAATTGTTTAAGTTAGTTTGTACTCTAAGTTAGCTTGTAATGGGTAATTGTTAAAAAGTCCATTAGCTTAGTGTGTTAGTTTTCTTATAAATAGCATACTAGTCTCTCACCTTTTGTATAAGGGAAAATAGGAAGATAAAACCCCAATTCAAAAGTGAGAGAGGTTATATTTGTTATTCTTGTATACTTGTAATCTTGTTTCAATAGGAAGGAAAGAAGAGCAGTTTATAACCAATCCTTGTTATTATCCTTGGTTACCTTAAACCCTAACCCTTGTGGGTTTCTTGATCATAAAGAAGCCTATTATACTTTGTTTCTAAGGTATCTGATTCACAACAATTTAAATATAGTAATACATGTGTTTGTTCTATTGTTTTGGACAATCTATGTAATATCTTTTTTGGTTTTATTAAATTTGTTTGAAATCCATACAATCTATGTAATCTTTTACAAGAAAAATTCATTTTCATATCCAAATGTAAAACACAACAAAACTCATTAATTACCTCACTATTCAGCCGTCGATTTTTTTGTGATTCCTTTTCCTATTTGACTCCCAAATCACCATAAGATAAACTCTAGTTTCTTCAATCCTTATAACAATAGGTTTGGCCCTAGTTCTGACAAAAACTAAGTTGAATGCCTTTGGCATATTGTTCACCATAGTATCACACCTTGGAGTGGTGCTAAACATAGATTTGCTCCAAAACCTTGATGGAACCTTCATCAAGTGCTTGAATGCATCCTCATTTACTTTCTTTATTTCAATCATGTCGTTTTACCTTGCATTGACATAACTAGCAGTAGCAGCCTTCCACATTAGTTCTTTCAGCTTAATGCATGGATACTTCTTCCTGAAGTTTTTGTACAAATGCCTAGAAAATTAATATGGAAAATAGTTAAAGGACTAAACTGAAACCAATTAAAAAAAGCTAAGGGACTAAAATCAGTGTTAAACCACGGGGCAATTTTGAATCAAAATTCAGTTTTTGGCATATAAATGCAGTTATATGTCACAAAATCTTCTGTCCACTTCAGGGAGCAATTCATCAAGTGCTAGTAACATATATAAGGTATCAGATGACCTCACCGATGAAGATGTAAAACTTAAAAACACTAGCACAATGAGTTTTTGGTTGTACAATTCAGATTACGAAATCCCGATTGAGACTTTAGAGGATATCTTTTACATCTCTACTGATGGGGGAAGGCGGTGCTCCCAAGTCTTTTAACTCAAATCAATTTTGGGTACAGATTTCTGGTGAGAACTTTTACACTGCAAAGAGTTCCAAGGCCTCTCGCATTCAAAATATATTTTTTAGATACATTCACAATGTCCTTGCACACACCTTATTTGCTAGAGGAGATAGCACAAAGAATACTTCCCTTAGAGAGTTGTATCTCCTTCATGCCATAGTTAATGGTTATTCTTTTAGTTTTCTTACTTTTCTATCCAAATGGATTATTCGAGTCACTAACTTCACCACGAGAGATATAGTGATAGAGAGATTAATTACCCCCAAAGCGGATAATGTGGGTGTTTCTTTTTATGAGGACATTGAGCTCCCTATTACATGATGGTCACACTGTGATTTAGAGTCCCTTTTGAACATGTGGATAATTTATCGTGATGGTGAATCATATGGCCTAATTAGGGTGGCAAAACGGACCGCCGAGTCTGCCCCGCCTCAAACCCGTAAAAAAAAGTGGCGGAACGGTACATGCCCGCCAAGTGAAAACGGGCTTAATAATCTAGCTCGCCCCCACCAAGGTAGCCCGCCTTTTTTTCTTTCATTTTTTAAATAGAATAAAAGACTTATTTTTACATTTCAATTACATTTTTCATTTATTTTTTAGAACTTTTTCTTATAAAGCATCTTTTTAACAAATTTTACTTTAAAAAATATTGCATATATTCATAAATAAATATATAAAATAAAATCATCAACAAGTATTCCAAAATATAGTTCAAATATTAATCTTCAACCAACAAAAAAATGATTTGAGTGCTTGATAACTATGTTGGCAGACCAATTCGCCTTTTTTTGTTGGCTTAAGGGGACGGGCTTAAAGAGGGGCGTTCTAGACAGACACAAAATCCCAACCCAACCCGCCATCTTTTGCGCGTGCGCGGGCTGGTCCGACGGGCCACGACCCATTTTTCTATCCCTAGGCCTAATGGTGCATGGAAAGGCTGGACTTTACCTCATAAGCAGGAAAACGAGAATATGAGCTAAGAAAAAATTGTTGTATACTGTTGTAATAGTCTCCGCTTCGGAGTGACTTTTCCAGAGTGACTTTTTATAATAGTCTGACACACTTTAGATTCACACACATGTATGATTGATTGATAAAAAACAATCTTAGCATCTAAAATAATGAAAAAGTCAGGTATGGTTTCTAAACAAAAAATGTATCATCGAGTAAATAAAGATTGCAATTATTGCTTACTCCCTCAATTCCTATTTAAGTGTCACTTTTTTATTTTTTATCCATATCAAGAAAGTTAATCAATATTGTTATTTTTCATACAATAATTCTCATTTTACCTATACTACCCCTAATTATTTATTACATTCGTTTTACTTCTTCTCTTTCTATAATAATTACTTAGGAGTAATTTTATCAAAAATACATTTAATACTACCTTAAAATTTACAAGTGACAATTAAAAAAGAACATAAAATTATACGAAAAGTAACACTTATAAAGGAATGGAAGGAGTATACGGTGTCTAAACAAAAAATTTCTCAATCAATCTTATGATTATCATAAATCAAAGTGTCTTGAATTTATTGTCAAAATGAAAAGGAAAAAAAATGATAAGAGACTTAAGTCCAAACTACTATTTTTTTCATAATTATTTATTCCCTATCAATAATACTATTAATACTTTTATATAACTTTAAGATTACGGATCTTTTTCGATTGAATTATTTAAATTTATTTATTGCCACAAGCTTTATAACACTATAAAATATAACATACATTTCTTAAAATTTATTTTTATAACTTCTTTAAAATTGTTTATAAAAATAACTTATAGCATATAAAAAAAATACGATTTAAATTTATTTATCTTTTATTACAAAAAATAACTTATTTAAGTTTATTTATTCATAAACGCTTATTTTAGTTTCTTACTTTTTACATAAATAAACACTTGTTTTATAAGTTACTTGTTTTATAAGTTGCAAATAAATTATTTATTCAAATAGATTCTAAATTGTTGTGTGGCATACTTGCTTTTGTATGATGTTTGACTTGTGAATTTTACAAAAATAAATGTATTTTATTTAATTTTATATTATATGAAAGGATAAATTTTATAAAATATTATAAAATTCGTGAATCCATCTCAACCCATAAATGAAATTATAAATTGTTTGATTAACCTAAAGCATTGAAATTTGAATGGATTATATATAGATTAGGCTAAAAACTCAATCCATATCAACCCATGTAGACCTTTGTTTTCCTTTTATGACAATTCTTTTTAAGAAAGTGTAAATATGAGAACTAAAATGCATTTAAATGAAATTTTCTACAATACCAAATAACAATAACCCACCCAACCACCGACCCACCCAATACCTGACCCGAACCCCACATCCGATTAATAAACCGGATCAACCGAAATGACAATAACACCCTTCGTTTCTTCTCAAATCTTCTTGAGTTTTTCACCCTTCACCACCGGGTTGGCCTTCGCGATCTGCTCTCTCCCCACCCCCTTAAAATCAAACTCACAACTGTGCTGCTCCGGGTAACGGTGGGTCCCACACAGCATCATCCCGCACTTGCACTTAAACCCCGTGAGCCCCACGCGCTTCTTACACGTCATACACCGATTCTGCTGCAAAGGCTTCGCCGCCTTCGCCTCTTCAACAACGCTAGGCAAATCAACCGGCTCCGGCACCGAAGATGATGACGGTTCAGAAACC
Source organism: Lathyrus aphaca (assembly GCA_963966055.1). Taxonomy (NCBI): domain Eukaryota; kingdom Viridiplantae; phylum Streptophyta; class Magnoliopsida; order Fabales; family Fabaceae; genus Lathyrus; species Lathyrus aphaca. Next base: position 678,306,293 of record OZ014519.1, on the reverse strand, counting down.
AAATCCTCCTTCACCGGTACCAAAATCGATTGGTTGAGAACAAGCTTCGCCGATGAAGCTTGTTGCTCCTTAAGCTGTAAATCACGGTAGCACCGTGAACAAAGATTCTCCGTGGCGGGGCTGCCAAAGAATCCACAATTGTTGACGCATAATCGCGGTGCTTGGCATCTGTGTTCTTCCGCCATTGAATCTGAATAATTGAATCGATGAGATTTTTCAAAATTTTCAAATCCCTAGAAAAAGATTACCGTTACGGAGAAAGAGTATAGAGGTTATATATTATGTAGAAAACATGGAAGAGAATGTGGAAAAGTGAAAGGAATTGAAGGAAAGGGTTAAAGAAAAGAATATTCAATGATAGAGGAAGAAATTTTCAGAAACGTGTTTTGTTTTGTTAGGTACAAAACGGAGGCAGAACCGCGTGGTTTATATCGCGATGGGGAATATGAAAGGAGGGTATATGTCCAGGTGAGTCGTATGTATGTGGACATGATGTTGCTTTCTTTTCAAAAGCCGTGTAGGCTACGATTTTTTCTTTGAAAAAAAATAATTTTTGTTTTATTTTATTTTATTTTAGGTTAAATATTATTTTACTTTTTTTATTAAGGACAATAATTAAGCCTTAAGGTATTTCAATTTAATTTATACAACAACTTTTAAAAGGTTATTACTTTTTCGTTTTATTTTAAATATCCGTTTTTATTTATAGTTATAATTAATTATATTTTTTATATATTTTAGACTAAAATATACATTCATTGAATTAGTTTAATTTATTATATTTTAAAAATTAATGATAAATTAATAGATTTTGTTTTTGTTGAAATAATATTTATTTTTAATAAAATTTTATTAATTTTAAAAAATGTTAGAATATGAAATGATAACAAGGTTATAATTTATATTTAATAATTTTGTACTTTTATGGTATAACTTTATTTTATTGAATATGTTATTATTTATGAATTTAATTGATATTTTGTTAAGGCACATCACAAGATAGAATTGGTGGCAAAATTGTAACCCAAGTTGAATACAGGGACCTTCAAAATATGATGGTAAATACAAGGTTTAGTGAAATGGAAAGTTGTGGGGATTATTTTAATTAGTTCAATAAGTATATAGTTGATCCAATTTATTCCAGAATAGTTTGACTGTTAGCTAACACTGATTGGTTTCAAAATAATCTTGACCCAAGAATTCATATCCTTCCTCCCAATGTTTTTGATCATTCCTTATGTGAATGATAAGAAAGATGATAGAAGACCCAAAAGAAAGTTCACATTCAGTAATTGTTTAACAGATATGAATGGCTTTGAGGAGGTGGTGACTGGTGAGAAGTAGCTGGGAGCAACCTATAAGGGGGTGGTGCCTATGATTGTTATGTGGAGAAAACTTAAGAGACTTCAGCCAGTGCTTAGGAAGTTTAGTAGACCTCTTAGTAATCTTAAGCAGAATTTGTTGAAGGCTAGAGAGGAGCTCAAGCAAGCCCAAATGGACCTCACCAATAATAGATATGATGTTGGTATCATAGAGAAGGTCAAAAAATTTATTGAAGAGGTTATTAATTTGAATGACCTGGAGGAAAAAATCCTTGTGCAAAGATCAAAAGTTGATTGGCTTGATGGAAGATGGAAATAATTCATATTTCTATGCCTCCATAAAAGCTAAGCAAAGTATGAAAAGCATAAGGGGTTTACAAACTGCTGATGGTTCTATTCTTCAAAAGCATGAGGACATAGAAAAAGAGATCATGGAGTTTTATAGTCATCTTATGGGGAATGAAGACAATAATTTGCAGCATTTTGATATAGAGGCTATGAGGCAGGGATCCCATTTGAATTTGGAGCAAAGAGGTTATCTTGTTAGTAGTATTACTGAATAAGAAATTCTTAAAGCTCTAAATGGTATATGGGACTTAAAGGCTCCAGGGCTTGATGGTTATGGTTCAAAAAATTTCAAATTTTGTTGGTATATCATCAAAGGAGATGTGATTGCAGCTGCCAAAGACTTCTTTGAAATAAGTATCATATATAAGCCATTCAATAGCACACTAGTCACTTTGATTCCCAAAGGAGATAATCCTAAAGGAATAACAGATTATAGGCATATTGCTGGTTGCATAACCTTTTACAAAATCATTTCAAAAGTGATGACTGATAGATTAGGGGTAAGGTTCTTCCCAATATCATTAATAGTAATCAGACTGCATTTGTACCTAGCCAGAACATTCATAGTCATATATTATTGTCTTATGAGTTGTTGAAGGGTTATAATAGGTAAAGTGGTACTCCTAGGATCATGATGCAAGTATATCTTTAGAAGGCCTATGATATGGTTAGCTGGATGGAAGGCTTTGGAGAGCATCCTTAAAGAGATAAGCATTCCTAGGCAGTTCATTAGTTGGACTATGGTTAATGTTTACATAGTGTCATATAAATTCAATGTAAATGGTGATCATACTAGTTTTCTACATGCTAAGAGGGGGGGGGGGTGTCAAACAAGGTGATCCAATATCACCTATGTTGTTTGTCATTGTAATGGAGTATTTGAACAGGGTTATGTACAAAATGCAGTTGAACCATAACTTTAATCACCATGCTAAGTGTGAGTAGTTGTGCCTCACAAATTTGATTTTTGTTGATGATGTTTTACTTTTCTGTATAAGGGATCTTACCTCTATTGAAATGATGTATGGAGCTTTCAAACTGTTCACAAACTCTAAATGCCTCATTGCTAACCCTGCCAAAAGTAAGATTTATTTTGGTGGTATTGAGGCTAGCCAGAAAGTCCTTTTGAAGAATATCACAGGTTACCATGAAAGGGATTTTCCTGTCAGGTACTTAGGTGTACCTCTCACATATAAGAAGTTGTTTGTTAATCATTATCTTCCTCTAATAGATAAAATTGTTGGGAGAATGCATTACTTGACAACCAAGCTGCTTAGCTATGCAGGTAGAATCCAATTGGTTAAGAGTATCATTAGAGCCATAACTCAGTACTGGATGCAGGTATTTCCAATGCCTAAAAGTGTTAATAAGATTGAAGTTGTCCATAAAAGTTTCATTTGGGCTGGGACTACTGATAAAAGCAAAAAGAGCTATGTGGCCTGGAATAGAGTGTGTAGTAAGTACGAGCAAGATGGTATTCAAATTATCAATCCGCAAATGTGGAATTATGCCTTGTTGATGAAGTGTTTGTGGAACCTTAGTAGGAAGGTTGATTCTTTGTGGGTTAGATGGGTGCATTGTTATTATCTAAAAGATGAGGATATTATGAACTATGAGATGAAGGCCCATAACAGTTGGATTTTAAAATGTATTCTAAAGCTAAGAGGGAAGGTTGTGAGTATCCAATAACAGTGGGATTTGGCTCTGCAACATAACAAATTCAGAGTGACAACCTTCTACAACAACATGAATGATGTGTTAGACGATAGCGCGGATCTAGAAGGGGGGTTGAATAGATCCCTTTTAAAAATTACTTTTCAAAATTTAGTTGAAAAAGTATTGCGGAAGTTTCCCGGAAAATCGTCTAGTTCAAAATAGAAGTCACCGGAGATCGGATATGCGTAAAACCCAATTGGAATAAAATGATGACTAGAAGAATTAATATTACACAAATGATTCACTTGATAATTCAGCACTTGATAAAACTATTCTTAACAATGATATGGAGAAGAAATTAAGCACAATCAAATTGAATTTGTGTGGTTAGGCTTTTTATTAAACACTTGGAGTGCACACACTAAGGATAATTTTGTTGTATCAAATAGTGCAGAATTTTACCCACTCTAGTTATCACTTTTGAGTGTAACTATTTATCAAACACTTTGAGTGCACTAATTTGATACACCAAAATTTTCAAGCACACAAGATCAATATGAACAAAAGTAAAATGCGAGAAATGTAAAGAACACAAGGAATTTGTTGAGGCAGTTCCTTCGTCGTCCTTGCTCGAAGTACTCTGCCACCAATTCAAAATTGAATTGGACAATTTTATTAAATCGCAATTGTTTTACAAGAAGAGAGATAAATGAACCAACAAACCAAACTGCGTTGAATATGCTATCAAATCTTCTTCTTGTCCCTTGATCCAATGAAGAATCAAGTCTTTCACGTGTGTCGAGAAAGCCTCCGATTAATTGCTCCCTTTTTGCAAGAATTCACGATTCTCCAAACTTTGAGCATGGTTGAGTTTCTCCAACACTTGTGAACCCACAAAGACCTTCGCAATCCTCCGTCTACCGTGATATGAAAGAATGATCCACTTGATCTTCAATCTACCTCACTCGGCTAAATCTACGAACGATCGATGTGTGCAAAACCCCCAAATCTTCAATGATCTTGGAGGAGAAAACCCTTCAGATTTTTCCAAGGAAAACCCACACACTCTAGACCCAATTTGAAACTCTAATTCACGATTGAACGTTATCTTCGAAACAAGCACCGTAATCAAACAAAGATTGTTGTGTGTGATTGTTGATTGATGCAAGAATGAAGAAGATGAAGAGAGTTATGTGTATATCTTTCACTTTCCTTGTTGTCTTTTTTTTACCTCAAATGAAAATAAATCAGCTATTTATATTGGTTAGAGAAAGTAACATAAGAGAGGGAAAAATTAAATGAAAAAATGAGTTAGCACAGTAATGAGCCTACTTAATTCATTAAATGAGCCGGCTCAAAATACCAGATGAGCCGACCAAAATGAACAGAGAGATAGCCTGTTGAGACCCGCAGAAAATAAGAAGAAAAGACTTCTTGATGAGTCGACTCATGAAGGGTTTTGAGTCAGCTCATCCATACCCATGAGTCGACCAAAATTGATGCTTCAGGCAGCCTGTTGGGAACCGTGCGTTTGGCACCAAATTACACTGAATGAGTCGGCTCATTGTGGAATTTGAGTCGGCTCATTCAATTCATTTTTCCAAAAAAGCCAATTCTTGCTTTTTCTTAGAGAATAACTTAAGCCATCAAATATGCCAAGTTTTTGACACATTAAAATTCATGCCATGTCACACAAAATCCCCCTTTTTGATGATGACAAAAACTTGATGAATCAATCGCCATATGTTGTTGTTAAGCTCCCCCTGACTATATGACCCGATCTTATATGCTATCAATATCAAGAAGAAGATGAAACTTATGAGTTAATCCACCAATGGAAATAGCATGCGAAACCTAATTTCAAATGAGAAACCAATTGCAATAGGAACACACATTCACAAACACACAATTATGGAATGACGTGAAAAAGTCGAAAATAAACAGAACAAATTCAACCAAAGGAAATATGAATTCATACAAAAGCAAACCATAAACTACATATCATAATCCAAAAGAAGAGAAGAAATAGATAAAGATACGAACATAAGCAATGTAACACAATTTTTCTATACATATCATGAATGAAAAGATATAACTAAGTTTAGAAGGATATTACCTCGAGTATAGGTGAAATAGATGTACGATAACACTATACAACAAGAAGTTAGAGACAAGAGGAGTTGAACCAAAGAATAATATATAAACAAAGCAATGATTTTCAAGATCTATCTGAGATGTCAAGAACACCAAGTTCCCTACGGATATAGAAGAAAGGATCGGTAGCAAGTGGTTTTGTAAAAATGTCGGCTAGTTGATTTGAACTATCAACGTGCTCAAACACCACATCACCTTTCTCTACATGATCCCTAAGGAAATGATGCCTTATTTCAATATGCTTAGTGCGTGAATGAAGAATAGGATTTTTGGTAAGGTTAATTGCACTAGTGTTATCACACAAGATTTGAATTTGTTTGAGAGAGATATTGAAGTCGAGCAATTGTTGTTTTAGCCATAAGATTTGGGCACAATAATTTCCGGCTGCAATATACTCCGCCTCTGCAGTTGATAAAGCAACAAAAACTTGCTTTTTGCTATGCCAACTAACAAGAGAGTTTGAAAAGAAATGACAAGTTCCACTTATGCTTTTCCTATCCACTTTGCAACCAGCAAAGTCGGAGTCGGAAAAACCTACCAAAGAGAAATCACTACCCTTAGGATACCATAAACCAAACTTAGATGTACCACAAAGATACCTAAGTATGTGTTTCACTGATTTTAAATGTGATTCCTTAGCGCAAGATTGAAACCTAGCACACATACATACACTAAACATAATATCTGGACGCGATGCGGTAAGATAAAGAAGAGATCCGATCATACCTCGATACCTTTTTATATCTACATCCTTACCATTTTCATCACGATCAAGACTTGCAGCAGTAGGCATTGGTGTATCAATAGACTTGGAGTTTGACATATCAAACCTTTTGAGCAACTCATTGCAATATTTAAAAGGCGTATAGCCTCAAGGCGGGCAACAGGAGCATAAGTTTCCTCATAGTCTATGCCTTCCTTTATTATATCATGAATGATTGTGATATGATGAAATAGTTATACCATATAACTTTAAAAATAATTATAATTGATAAACAAATAATATCTAATGATCTAATAGTTATTATTGACTTGTAGTGTAAAAAAAATTGCATTTATAGTATATATAAATTAAATCAATTATTTATTTAATACAATTATGAGTCCATATGTTTCAGTTTGTTTTTAAATTATTTTTATAATATAACATATTTTTGTTAAAAATAAATTTTCCAAAGATTTTTTTCAAAAAGCTTCAAAAGAAGAATCGGCTTGAAAAGTTTTTTTTAAATACTATTTTAAATATTTTATAATTTTATTATACCTTTTCTGGATATAAAAATTTAAAAATTTACTTAAATTTAAAACTATTTTAAATAGTTTTTCATACAAATTATTTTTGAAAATTATTATTTTAAAATATTTATTGTAAGTTCTGTATTTTTAGGATTGACATCAATTTGTAAAACAAATATAGCAACAATATATATGTACAGGCTCTTGTAATATAAAGAACAGGTTATGTTAAGAAATCTTTTTGTGCGCCTAAACATGTTGTATTGAAGTGTTTCAACATCTGGAAAAAACATGTCGACGAATATGTCAAGACAGTTCATTTGACATCATGAACTGCTGAAGATGGATTGAAGATTCTGTTAAGTTTTAACAGAAACAGAATAATTAGAAGATTTGAATCAATCCAATTGGCGCTGATTTTAAAAGATCTTGAAGACTCACATTTACATTGAAGACAAAAATCAAATATTGAAAAAATATAGGGTTTCTATATTTAGAGATATTTTAGGGAGTTGTTGATTTGAAGATCTTTTTATTTGTACCAGATTTTTCTGCATTATTGTAGCAACTGCTATGCTGCATTTTTAGGCCCAAATCCATTTGGGATTGTTATAAAAAGAAACCTTGTAACCTAGGTTTAGTAACCAACCAAAGATGTAAAAGTCATATCATTAGGGTTGTGTTCTTGGAGCAGTTGTGCACAATAAGTTTCAATGGTTGTGGTTGTGTTTTTGTTTGTAATTCTCGAAGCTTTTAAGCAAGAAATATTTTTGTACTTGACTGAAGTTGTAAAGCAAGGTTAAGGTATTTTCATGGAAGTGTGGCTTCTGTTATGAATTGTTAAAGTATATCACTGAGGTGATTGAATGTGTGAGAATTGGTTTCTCATATTTAGGAGTTCCTAAGTAGAAGTTGCATTGGTAGTGATTAAGTGAGAAGGCTGTAAACTATGGTGTTCGCTGAGAAGTCATTGAATTGATACTACATAGTGGATTTCCTCCTGGCTTGGTAGCCCCTAGAGTATATGAGTTGCATCGAACTGGGTTAACAATTTGAATGTGTTCTTTACATCTTTTATGTTTTATTCTTTATGCAGTATTCTAGCTGAATGTCATAGCAAATGTCTAAACATCCTGAAAGAGTGTTTGAATCTAATACATCAAAATTTTATAATGATGTTGTTTATGACTTACCATGTTTATCAATAACAGATCAGATGTCTCAACATCGTATTCGACATCTGAGTCTGTCATACCAGAATTTTAATTGGTATCAGAGCAGGCATCCTAGTCTGTTTCTGGATGAGATCCAAGGGGGATACTTTCTGGTTCATGGTCAAGGTAGAAGATTTCTCCTCTGAAAAGTTGTTTGTTATGTGAATGGTCGCTAGAAGTGGAGGATGGACTATTCTATTGTTGTAGCATAGTGGTGTGCTGCTGGTGTGACATGTTTGATTTATTTTCAAACTTATGGTTGTTTGGTGTCACCTAGAGCAAGTTGCTAAGGTTGATATGTGACACCTGGTTCTCTTTAGGAGTGTATCTGCTTCTTATCTCTCTGACAACTCCTTATGTTTGAGAAGGTTTCTCTTCTCTGGAGATATATCCTATGGTGTTGGGGATATATGTCTATCTGCTTCTGTTAACTGTGCTAATGATACTTGAAGACTCTTTCTCAAGTCCACTCAAGGCACTATTAAGAAAAGTTGATGTTTAGAGATCTGAAGATTATTTTAAACATACCTATCTCTTGTCTAAAGATCTTTTTGTGTGTTCCTTGGAATGATGTCCTATCTTAAGACAGAATATCACATCAGAATTAGGCATGATTTTGTTGTCTAAAGGAATGGTTGTGTAGATGCTTTGGGTGCTAAGCTAATGTGGTTAAATCACATATATTTGGAACATACTCCTGATCTGGAAGAGGAGACATATGCTTGTTGTGTCTGAGAAGGTTCTAGCCCTGGAACTTTCTCAGTTGTGTGTGTTGATCAAGGAGTGATCAACATGTTTTGTTCTTCTGAGGACAGTTTATTTTTGGTCCTTGCTACAGGAGTGAAGTACCTGAGCTTCAAGGAGTATTTGTTCAGAGAGACTCCTTATACATGAAGGTCAAGTGTAGGGCCGTATCAACTTGTGAAGTTGATTGATGTGGATATAGTTGATCAGTTGCTATATTGTGCATGAAGACATCTCAAATCAGACAGTCTGAAGGAGAAGTCTGTTGAAGTGTTACAGCTGATGCATATGTCTGTGTTTTGGTCTGATTGTTTGATCAACTACTAATTGTAGTTTCCCATGTGTTCCCCTGCATGTGTTTATGTGGATTTCTATGAAGGTTGCCTTCAGAACCATAGTAATCTGTGAAGGTATATGTGACTGATATTGATGTCTGAAAGAATGTTAGAACATTATCTCAGAAAGTGTCAAAGGTCTGCATAAGAAGAAGAAGAAGAAGTTAGACTACATGTTCTACCTTGTGTGAGAAGGTAATCTTATCTGACCCATAGTAAATACCTTGACGAGAGACTTGGTATTTGTCTATTGTTGATGTGATGAATATGATGGATACTTTGACGGGAGACTTAGTATGTATCTGAAAATTATGCATATTTGTAGTCTGAGTCTTATGGTTCAGAAAGTGTATTGGGAAACGAATGCTCATCTTCAGGAAGAGCTTTGGTTGTTCATGAAAGGGGGAGTCAAGAAGTGATATTTGTCGTCTATTGGTGCAAGAGTACAGATTGTTGCTTGGTGTGTGTAGCTGGAGTTTTGTTCTTCCCATGACAAGGAAGGTGTGTAGAATTATGAAGTTATAATTGATAAAATCATCAGAACTTTGTGAATATTTCTTTACTCAAGGAGGAGTGTCATCCATGGTATAACTGTAAGGTGTAGTTCTGAACTATTCCTTCTGGAGGTTCAGACAGTGGTAGGTTTGAAGATTTTGGAGAGACAGTGGGAGTTTCTCATCAATATGTGATATTGGTAGGAATTTCTGTAGAATCAACAGAATGGAGGTTGTCTACTCAAACATGGTTGATGAATCAAGTTTATGAGAGCATGGAACTCTTGTTCTGTTAAGGGAGAAAGTTCTTTCAAGTGGAAGAAGAAGGAGCTGAATTTAATAGCTGGATGTGGACTATCAATGTTCAAACATCTAGTTCAACATCAAAATCTAAATTGGTGAAGTGGCGCATCAATTTAAGATAGAATGATCTACGAGGATTGAATGCTTCAAAAGGACTATTATCTTGACAGCTTGCTGAAGATCAACTTTATTGATTGGGATATCTTTGGAAGATTTCTGATAAATGTGAAGAAGACAAAGTGTTGCAATTGACTTTTTCATATGAGGATTCATAAATGAGGTGATCAAACTGTGGCAATTGGTTGATCTCTATAGTGGATTCGAAGAATAAAGATAATCAGAGTGTGGCAGCTGGTTGGTCTTGAGGATTGTCTTAGAAAAAGTTGCTCTTGGGAAGAAGAGTGATGAGTTGAAGACTCAAGAAGATTTGTTCTTCTTGAAGGTGGATGAGAGTTTATCTCTCTTTCTGGATTTCTGATTCAAGCTGGTGGGACAATGTTGTTGAAGATTTTCAGTTCTTGGATTACTATGTTATAGTAAGTCCAGTTGGTGGAGCACATCAAGAATCATGGTAATGAGGTCTTGGTGTATGGAAGATGTTCTAACTGGTGTTAGGACATTATCTAGGGTGGTTTGTCTACATTGTTTCTAATTTTTAGTCTATCTAATCATATGGGAGAATGATGAAGTAGATAATCTGTCTTGGAAGAAGAATGTAGAGGTCACTGAAGTAGATCAGGTATTGATTTCTTGGAAGTCTGAATGTGAACATTCATTCTAATTTCAGAGTTAGTATGGATGTGTATTTTCTAGAGTGTATGGCCAAAAGTGTATGAAGGCCTAATGTCAGGACCTGCTGGCAAAGAGATGTTCAACATGTGTAGTTTGTGGTAACAATAAACCAAGAAGGGATTAGGTGTGCTTTGGTACAAGAAGTGAATGTGTTCAATTGTGAATTGAACAAAGGGTGAGCTCTTGAAGACATGAAGATGCATCTTATGTTTTCCTTTCATCAAAGTGAAAAGAATCATGTAGTATCCTTGATAGGGGGAGTGTGTTACAATCCTGTGCAGCTGGATTCGTGAAGTTAAGGGGAAGTAGTACCTTAACCAGATTCTGTGATGTTACACATCATGTTGTGAATGTGCTACTAAGTATGGTAATATTTTTGGATGTTATGTATTACTTAGTGGTTGTGTGTGTGCTTCCATATGTGTGATCCAAATGAGGAGTGACTTGGGTGTCTAAAAGGCTAAGGGATAAAGCTACTATCTGCAGTTTATTTTGGATTCTGAAGGAGTTGTGAACCATGCCGTTATGGTGATTGCAAACAATATATGGTTGGATGTCAGAACATGTTTCAAAACATATGTGTGTTGCTTCCTAACTATCATTTTTACACTTATACCATTCTTTAAAACAATCATTTTTAATTCTAACTTTACTCTGAACACTTTCATTTCACCATCATAATTCTTTACCCTTAAGTATAAAACCTCTTGATTCTCCCAACGTCTCTTTAGATACTTTTCTAATCTCTTTTTCCATCTTGTTCCACATATTATTTACATTTCCTTGTGTTTTTTCAAACCCTCCCTCCAATATCTTATGTTCAAAACTTCCTTGTTTTTCATTCTTCAAATGCCACCAGTTGATATGTGACGCTTCCATGTGACTTCTTCTCTTAGTTTTCCTCTCGATTCTTATATATATAACCAATACATATGTTGCATATTCAAGATTCCTCCCAGAATAAATTTATAGTCCAAGCAAATCTTCCAATCATACTTCATAATAAGAAAGAAATATATCTGAGAACATGCCACCCCGCTCTTATATGTGATAAGATGCTCATGTCTTTTTCTAAACCAGGTTTTATTTATAGTAATATCAAAGGCCGACAAAAAATCTAAGATGGACTTACCCTACACATTAACCTCCCCGGTGCCATATCCCTATGCACTCCCTCAAAACCTCTTTTTATGCTTACTACATGTCCATTTAAATCCCTTCCTAGAAAAATATTTTCTCCTTGGGGTATATATATAAAGGAAGCCATATAAATCCTCCCAAAATTTTAGCTTTAGGAGTCCTCCCAACCCAACCTGAGGTGTGTAAGCACTAATAACATTAAAAGTGTCTTGTTTCACTATAAATTTCAAGGATATGATTCGATCTCCTAATATTTTCACTTCCACAATATCCTTCTTCCACTCCTTGTCTATAATAATCCTCATTTCATTTCTCAATCTAACTTTTCTAGTGTGTTAAAGATTAAATATGAGTTGTCTATTTCCCTCTCTTTTCACCCGTCCACTTAGTTTCATGTAGGCGCGTGAAATTGATCTTCCTTCTAACCATAGCGTCTACTATTTCCATAAACTTTCCAGTAAGGGTGCATTTATTCCATGATCCAAAGTGAATCCTACTATCATGAACTAACTGCTTTACCCACACTCGTTCATAAAAATGTGGGTACCCTTACTTATTTTCACTACATATAGGCGGTGATGCAACAACTCTTGTTTCCCTGACAAAGCACTTGAGAAATACATTGCATTGCTTATGGGAAACAACCTATCATTCACATTATTTCATAGATGATCCTTGTCTTAGATATTCGACAAAGTTTTACTTTAGTTGTCAACTGCCTGACACAACCCTCTCATTTTATCAGGCTCGACACCCGCTATGCATATCAAAGCTTACATAGGCAAGATTAAAACTTAATTAAATTACACTGAATGTAGAGATGGAATCCATGACCACGTGGTTAAAATCCACACACTCTATGGCTTGATCAATGTCTGCTTGTTTTGAAAAAAAACATAAAAATACACCGAAAAATATATACAAATGAATATAATGTTTGAAAAAAAGTGATGAAAACCGATCAATTGAACTGAACTAAACTTCTTATTTTGGTTTGGATCCACTTTTTAAAACACTTATAAAATCAAATCAAACCAAAACGATGGATATATCATCAGTTGGCATATTTTTGTACACAAAAACATGTCCAAACTGAATTGATTACACCCTTAATGATTGTAGTATTTCTCGTGCTTTTGGAGATTTGTTTCCTTTATGTCCAATCACATATTTGATAGTTTATATGTTTGTTTGGTTTAAGAAATATTTAATCTAAATCAATTTTAGCAAGATTGAATTTTATATATTCAAGAGATTTAGATTTATTCAAGATTTGTTGTCAACATTTTTGAAGATTAATCTTATGCGGTTTTGAAGGTTCAACTGCATTCAATTAAAAAACCTAATAGAATTTTTAGCTGACTCTCTTATTGATATTTAAGGAGTCGTTCTCCTTTGTGAAGACTCACACTTGGACTATGAAGATTGTCATGTTTATATGTTATCGAGTTTTTGTGTTACTTTGTTTGGTTTTGTAATACTTTATTCATGCGTCATCATTCTAAGTTAGGAGAATAGAGTATTTGTGTTGTATTAGAGTTTCATATTTCGTATAACTTTGAAATTGTTCAAACACTTAGGAGAGTCCTAAGTGTTTGAGTGAAAGTGAGAGAGGTCTAAGATTCATGGGGAGTCTGGATCGAAATTTATGAGTAGTATTAGAAAACAAAACTTTGAAATGGGAGAGTTCAAATAAGACCATTTTGTATTTTTTATTATTAAGAGTGATTTTTCTTTCTTTATAGTTAATACCGCTCTCAAACATAGGTGTCTGTGATCAAACTAGATTAATAATGACTATTTTATTTAATTTTTGTTTTTATCATTCTTATTTCATATGCGTATTTTCATATACATTATTTCAACATTGTATCTATGTGATCTTGACGTAAGCAGAACATAATTTCAAATACTTTATTGCACTTATGTTGACTATTGAAATTATTTACATGAAGGGTTGTAACTCAATTTAGATGGAACAATATTCTAAACTTAGCTAACAAGAAACATGTGACAAAACGGTTTAATTTCATCTTCACAAATGACCTATTATATTTCATATATATCATGAGAGAATTAACAAATGTGCCAAGATATTAACAAACTTAAAGTATTGGTGGGACACCATTCCTTATAATGTTATCAATGGTTCTATTATAAACATACCACCATAATATAAAATAAGGTATAAATTGCATTAAATATTTATAATCTTTTGACACCTGCTAGTGTTACCATTAGGGTTGTTCAAAAAAACTATGAACCGAACTGAACCGCTAAACCGAACCGAACTGAAGTTAAAATAACCAAACCATTATGTTTGGTTAGTGAACCAAACCATTTATTTATTAACGGTTCTAGAACCGAACCAAACTAAAATTAACCAAACATAACCAATAGTGAACCATTAACTTATTAGAAAATTTTAAATAATATTCACTACTTTTGAAAAGTCAAACTAATTGTTTTCAAAAATATCAAAAAAACCGGTTTTGTTTTTGAAAATGTCAAAAAACCGATTTTTTTATAGAAAATATAAAAAAAAAAGATTTTTTCGAAAATATAAAAAAAACCAATTTTTTTTCGAAAATTTCAAAAAATCGATTTTTTCGAAAATATCAAAAAACCATTTTTTTTTCGAAAATATCAAACAATGACTTTTTTTTTAAAATATCAAAAAACTGACTTTGTTTCTAAAAATATAAAAAAACCGATTTTTTCCTGAAAATTAAAAAAAAAACCGATTTTTTTCGAAAATTTAAAAAAACCATTATTTTTCGAAAATATCAAAAAACCGATTTTTTCCTGAAAATTAAAAAAAACCGAATTTTTTCGAAAATTTCAAAAAACCATTTTTTTCGAAAATATCAAAAAACCGATTTTTTTTAGAAAATATAAAAAACAGAATTTTTTCGAAAATATAAAAATTCCGATTTATTTTAAAAAATATAAAAAAAAACAGTTTTTTTTTCCAAAATTAAAAAAATCGATTTTTTCATAAATATCAAAAATACGATTTTTTTTCTAAATTTCAAAAACCGATTTTTTTCAAAAATATAAAAAAGCCGATTTATTTTCGAAAAAAAATGATTTTTTTCTAAAATATAAAAAAAAACCGATTTTGTTTATGAAAATATAAAAAAAACAATTTTTTTTCAAAAATATCAAAAAATCGATTTTTTTCGAAATTATAAAAAAGCGACTTTTTTTTTTCGAAAATATCAAAAAACCGATTTTGTTTTTGAAAATATAAAAAAACAACTTTTTTATCAAAAATATTAAAAAAACGATTTTTTTTTCTTCGAAAATATAAAAAAAATCGATTTTTTTCGAAAATGTAAAATAATCGATTTTTTTCCTGAAAATACAAAAAAACGACTTTTTTTACGAAAATATAAAAAAGTCGATTTCTTTTTGAAAAAAAACTATTTTTTTTCTAAAATATAAAAAAAAAACGATTTTGGTTTTGAAAATATAAAAAAAAAACGATTTTTTTCGAAAATATAAAAAAACCGATTTTTTTCCAAAATATAAAAAAACGACTTTTTTTTCGAATATATCAAAAATCCGATTTTGTTTTTGAAAATATATAAAAAAAACGACTTTTTTTTCAAAAATATTAAAAAACCGATTTTTTTTTTGAAAATATAATAAAATCAGTTTTTTTCGAAAATGTAAAATAATCGTTTTTTTCCTGAAAATAAAAATAATCGACTTTTTTTTGAAAATATAAAAAAAAACTGATTTTTTTTCGAAAATATAAAAAAAAACGACTTTTTTTCGAAAACATAAGAAAATCTGATTTATTTCCGAAAATATAAAAAAAACGATTTTTTAAAAAAAATAACAAACATATAAAAAACAAAGTTTAATAGTTTGGTTCTTAAACATATGGTTTGGTTTGGAAAAATTTGTCTTCTAATGGCTTAGTACAGTTCGGAGTTCCGAACCGTTATACCAAACCAAAAGTTTTGGTTCAGTTCAGTTCTGAAAAAAATGGAAACGGTTCGGTTCGGTTCGGATGATTTATATAATGGTTCGGTTCAGTTCGGTTCAGTTTTCTCATTGAACCATACCATGAACAGCCCTAGTTACCATATAAATTCTGTGGGCGAATAATAAATTCACAAAACTAGGGTTTTTTTCTTCTTCTGCAATGCAATGAACACTGAACATGGTCCTCTTGAACATGCATGGCCCTCTTCTCTATACAAATGCACTTTACAAAATAATGATTTGTTAACATCACAATAAAGTTTCAATAAATGTTACTCAGATGTGTTAAGTAAATATTGTGCTGTGAGATCACATGAGATTCACATGGTAGGGTGAATGCCTATTGATGGAACTAAGTGCTTTGGAATGCAAAATGTATATTCACTAGTTAAGTGATAGATTCAAAAATTGTATAGTTGGAACAAATATCAAAATTTATGACTTTAGAAGCCTTACCAAACACAATTTATTGAAAGAAGAATTTTTTTTTTTATAAAATTGGGAGACAAAAGTAAAAATTCAATTAAAATTGAACATAGAGAAGATAGAAAAATCCAACTATTTCGAAAAATTAAGGGGGTACGTGGGTCGGTTTAAGTCAATTTTGAGAAAATTTGATACTTAAATTGATCAAAATATATATAGATTAATTTGGATCGGATTTTTATATTTTTCAATAAAATTCACCCGAAACAAATTAAAAAATAACGAATTGATTTTGATTGGATGTATTAAAAACAATAGTGCAAAAATATTTTTAAAAAGTATCCAATTTACATCAACTAATTTTTTAATATAATATATTTTTTTTTTAATTTCATTGGTTTTCAATATAGACTGTCAAGGTAACAAATAGAGTTTCATTTTTTCTTCCTTTCGAAGTTGTATATATTATGGGAAATGTTAACAGTGTCCTCAGGACACTGGTTAAGAGATTAAAATGGTAAGTTAAACATTAGTTAATAAATTAAAAAGACATGTTTTTTTTATAATATATGTATCAATGCATTGAAAATAGGAATAATCAACTTTTAAAAAAAAATATTATATACATTGAATGAATTGAACAAAATATAGTTTTCTTATTTGAAATTCTTAACCAGTGTCTTCTAGGCACTGGTTAACATGACCCATATCTTATAATAATTTCTATGATAATGATGATATAAATTATATGAACTAATATGATTGATTTGCGTAGATAGACTTACCGATAGAATTTTAAAAATCCATTATCTAGACCAATTAACATCGAGTTTCTTTGGTTTATTTTTATTTTTGTTCGAACTAAAAAATTGTCCAACCAAAAACTTTGATTTGATTTAAATTCTGATTTGGTTCGGATTTACCCGAATCAATGAAAACTCCTATGAAAAACATATTAACTAAACACATTAAAAACACGTTTGAATTAGAATTTTAAAATTTTATTTTATAAATCAGTATTTAAAAACAGTTTTTGAGATGGAAATTAAAAAAGAATTAATTTGATAATTTAATTTTTCAAAACTATTTAATATTGAATATGAGAAATTTGTTTGGTTATATAATTTGTAAGAACTGATTTTAAAAATAGAACAAACTTATTTAATAATTTATTTTTAACAAGTAATACATATTAACAACTTATTTACAGTTATATATAATTATAAATAATTTCTATAAATTATTCGATGTTCATTGATATAAATTGTGGGGATAATAAATTGTGGACACATAACTTTTAAATTGTGGGGCAATAATTATTATAAATTATTTTCAAAAATTAATAAGTCATAAATCTCAACAACTTTTTACATTAATATATAATTATTCTACTGCAAGAAATTAATAAGCCAACAACTCACATTCATTTAACTCAATTATCACATATCAATTGAGTTATTCCATCCAATCAATAAGTATTATAAATAAAAATGAAGAAAAAACAATTTTTATCATTTCCAATAAAATTTTAAAATGTTATTGTTTTAAATAAATTTTCATATAATGTTATTGTTTTAAATAAATTTTCATATTATAAAAATATTAAATTATAAATAGTATTATTAACTAAATATTTAAAAAAGAAAAATCTATTTATTAATGTATTTCATTTTTAAAAAAAAAATCAAGATGTATATTAAAAATCACGAGTACAAAGGGTACTCCACCTGAATACAAAAACGATGACCGATTTTACAAACTCGTCAAAGCAAAAGATATTACTAATCAAATTGCACTAAGTCAAATAAAACAAGGTATCCTTGTCGAATTCATATAAGTTACAAGTTGGATGAGTAATTTCCCCCAAAAAAGATCATCTCCAAATAATAGTCTTAATCTTCTAAACAATATCCAAGATGTTCCATTTAGAATTGCGAAAAACTATGTCGTTCCGAACCAACCAAACGCTCCAACACACCGCTAACCAAATCATCCCTTCTCTTCCTTTCTTGACTTTGCCGACTTTGCATAATTCGAACCACATCAAAAAGTTATCTTTAATATCAGTGACGAAGACAACTTTGAAACCCAACCACTCTGATATATCTTTCCATATCACTTTAACAACACTACAACTTAGCATAATGTGTTGAATATTCTCCAGACCCGACGAACAAAATGGACACGACAGTGCTCCAACCACCGCAGGAATGCCTCTACAAGATAAAACAACTTTAGTTGGTGATCTGTTTTGGAAAATCCTCCAACCAAAAGCTTTGACTTTGTGAGGAACCGACGATTTCCAAACCAACTCAAAACCACATCATTCTCATTGGCGGGACCTAACGGAATGTGTTTAAAAAACGCCAAACAGTAATAGGACTTAACCGAGAAACTACTGTCCGTCTCTCCCTTCCAATTAATTAAATCTTTCTTATCCGGTTGCGTCCGAAAAGAAGCTAAAAACACTCTCATGTCGCTGAATTCAGTATTCAAAACCGAAGTAGTGCCTAGGGTGAGAAGCAGAATTATTATCTTCTGCTTGCCGAGTGTTGCACCCCAAAATTTTCCCTCACCAAGGTTATAAATACTATACTATCAAACAAAACGAGAACGAGGTTCTCATATTCTTCAGCAACGAATCGGGATTTATTTTCCCTAGCCAGCAGTTGTTATACAAAGATATCCAGACGCTTCAGGCTGCATGATTCATACATACATCATTTACGCCATACCATAACATATCCATGAATGCATAATACATTTACTTAGATGCACCATGCCATACATGCATACATATTGCATAAACTAACCTTTTCCGTGCATGATGGTTATATACAAATAAAATACTGTCAACAGGTCAGAGACGATCTACACGAAGGTCTAGTGCTGATACTTCATTCAAGTTATCCTTGGATAGTAGGCAAACGGTCTGTGCAAAGATCTATTCCCTAATCCAGGATATTTCCAGACAGGTCAGAGACGATCTATACGAAGGTCTAGTGCTAATACTTAATTCAGGGATGATCGCCACGAAGATTCATTTCTGATAATCATTATTCAAGTTGTCCTTGGATAGTAGGCAAACGGTCTATACGAAGATCTATTCCCTAATCCAGGATATTTTCAAGGGATATAATTGCCACGAAGATTTAATCCTGATATTCTTTTGTCTTTGGATAGTAGGAAAACGGTCTATACGAAGATCTATTCCCTAGTCCAGGATATTTTCAGAAGATTTAATCCTGATATTCTTGTGTCCTTGGATAGTTGGCAAACGGTCTATACGAAGATCTATTCCCTAATCCATGATATTTCCAGAAGAGATAACCGTCACGAAGATTTATTTCTACTGGTCTATTCAACAATTCAAAACAGGTCAGAGACGATCTATACGAAGGTCTAATGCTGATACTTAATTCAGGGATGATCGCCACGAAGATTCATTGCTGATAATCATTACTCAAGTTGTCCTTGGATAGTAGGCAAACGGTCTATACGAAGATCTATTCCCTAATCCAGGATATTTTCATAAGAGATAATCGTCACAAAGATTTATTTCTACTGGTCTATTCAACAATTCAAAACAGTTCAGAGACGATCTATATGAAGATCTAGTGCTGATACTTAATTCAGAAAAAAATCGCCACGAAGATTTGGTTCTGACACTTAAATTAAAGTATGTTATTAGATATGGTTCAGAGACGATCTATACGAAGATCTAGTGCTAGCATTCAACTCAAACCATGTTGCATAAACGATTCAGAGACGGCCTATACGAAGACCTAGTACTGATATCCAGTATCAACATCAAGATATTATCACCTCCTGATATTATGGATGGCATCTATAAGCCCATCTCCAGTTCTTCCAAGTGGCATCTTCAAGCCCACTTAAGCATATACAACTAATCATCAGTGTTACTTTACGCACCGGCGAGTGCAAATGTTTGGGCTTTTGTGTTCAATCCCCTTCCACCTTCCAGGTCACGAATGACACATATGCCAATCTAACCCCTCAGGTTTCAGAAAATTGAACAGGGGCAGCTGTTGCACCCCAAAATTTGCCCTCACCAAGACAAGACATTGTGTACTAATGTGTCCCAAGAGGGTCACAAGTTTCACAAGGTATCTCAAGAGGTTCACAAGGTTCACAATTAGTCAGAAAGTTTGACAATTCCCTCAGACAATGCATCCTCCTAAGCAATGCATCCTAAACTAGGGTTTTGACTTTCATCAGGCTAAATAGGCTTCCAAGACTTCAAGTGAGCTTCATATCATCCTATATGTGTTCAAGAATCCCCATGTCAAGTTTCAAGATTTTCCCAAAAGATTTGCTCAGTCAGATGATCAGATAGGTTAAAATCAGTCAAAGCAGTCAAAAAGTCAAACTGAGGTCAGTTGTGGTCAAACCAAAGTCAAACTTCATGATTTTTTGCCAACATCAAGTATATGAAGTAAAATTCATCATTTTATCAAGGGTTGATCATGATTCATCAAGGAGATTTCAGATCATCAAGAATCAGGAGTTTCTAAATTAGGGTTTTCATAGGAAAAGTCAACTGAACTTTGACCAGCCATAAATTTCACATGCTTCATCAATTTTTTTACATACAAAGCTCATTTTGAAGGAAATTGAATTCTCTACAACTTTGTGTATCACAAGCCAATCCCAAAAATGCTTCATTTGGAAGGTATGAGCTAAGACATTATAGGTCATTCTAAAAGTCAACAAAAAGTCAACAACTTCCAAAGGGCATAACTTGAGAATGGTAAAAGATATGGACATGAGACCAAAGAGGTTGGTTATAGGACTCTTTAAGCTTTCCAAAATGTCCAAGAACATCTTCATAGCATTAAATTTGAGGGATTTTTGCCCTTGCAAAGTTGGGAAATTTTTGAGAGGTTTATGAAGCAAATGGGATCTTAGAACCAAATTTCACCAAATGGGCTTGCATTTTTATGATCCAAACACTTCCATGACATCATGCACGAATTAAAAATTATTTATTCATATTTTTATTCATTTTATTTTATTTATTATGATTTTTTACATTAAAAATCATTTTAAATCAAAATAAAATATAAAAGTGTGAATATTTGATTTGATTTTGGTTCTAGAAAGTCTTAATGGTCATTTAGAAGTGATTGAAACTATACAAAATCAGATCATTCAAAAATAGCAAGGATATATCAAAAAATTTCAATATTTTAAAGGCATATCTTTTTCAATCTCAATTGATCCATAAGTCCAAAGTTTGATATGATTTTTTGACCTAAATAGTTCACACTATATATGTTTAACATAAAGGACTCAAGAGACACGATTTTTGGCAGCCTCAAGAACAAGATTCAAACTTCAAAAATTGGTACAAAAAGCTTGATTCAGATTCCTTGCTAGAGGTCCTTCCAAAGCATTTTGAAGGTTGAGACATGTTTCCTGAACATCATTGAGTGTAACCTGATCATCACATTGCTCCATAACATCCCATATTGACAAACCTGATCCAAGTTTTTTTCATATTTTTTTATTTTTCGTTCTTGATCATTCATGTGTTATTAATGAGTTTTGTTTGCTGATTTGTGTTTAGTGAAGGTTTGTGATGAATTCTGGGTGATTGGATTGAAGAAACCATGGTTAAATCGTAGAATGCCATTTTAGGGTTCATAACCTTCAAATTGGGGTTTCCCGATTAAGTGAATATAAATGAATTTTAAAACCATAAATCAATTGCAAAAACTGTCTGGATCATATTCATGTGATTAATTTGACAAAATTGTACATAAATGGCATTGTATGAGTTTCGTAGGGTTTCCTGCAGGTCAAAATTTCGCAGGAAAATTGGCAACAAAATTCGTAGGTAAATTCGCAGGGCTGGAGGTTGAAGACGAAGCAGCCTGGCGCGAATTCTAAATTCAAATTTTAATTCGTTTTTATAATATATGTATGTTATCTTATTATCAGATGATGCGTTTGGCTCAGTTGGCAAGGCAGACGTGTGTTTGGGATGAGGACCAGAGTTCGAATCTGGTTGAAAGCAATTTTTTTTTAATAACCCATTTATTTTGCATGTTGTATATATTATGCATTCTTGTCGCCACTTATTCAAGCTGCGCGTTCAGTCCAGTGGTTTTGACCCCTTGCTGGTAAAGGGGGGGTCATGGGTTCAAATCCAGACCTCCCCTATTTTTTTAAACTTTGTTCTTTTTATTATTTTCTTCATTATTTATTGTATATTATTTTTATTATTATGAAATTTGTTTAAACTTAAAAAATCTATTTTAATATTAATCAACTTTTTTTTATAAAAATCATAATATATTTCATAAAATAATTTTGTATATAATTTTATTTATTTATAATTTGTAAATAATTAATTAGTTAAACCCTAATTTTTCTTAAATAATTTCTAAATCCTAATTTCTTTTCAAAACCCTAATTAACCCTAATTTTTATTAACACTAACATTTAATTTAATTAATTTTTGTTCTAATGTATAATTAAATAATTAATAATATTTTGTAAATAATTATTATATTGTTCATTATTATTATAATTATTCTATTTTCTTTTTAAAATTCTTTAAAATTCTTTATTTAATTTAAAAAATATTCTCTTAAATTTTATATTTTGTATATTTGTACTAACCTCTTTTTTCTTATGATTATTATTATTACTAACCCTTTTAATTATTATTTATTTATTATATATTTATCATTCAATTGTTTCTATATTTATGTAATTGCGAAAGCCATGTAATAGTCGTAGGTTTATTCTTGTTTCTATTTTATGTTTATAAATATTTTTATTGCCATGATTAGTAACTATAGGGCGTGAATAACTATATGTAATTAAAATAACTTAGAAAACTAATTTAAACAAGATAAATATATGAATATAAACACTCACACACGTAAGTCGATCTTTGATCGCCATCTCACACTTTCTAGGGTTACTCCTCATGTTGCCTAATTCTAAGGTCAAGTAAGGTGTCTTAAGCAAAGTCCCTTCATAAAATATCATCAAGTCCCTTTAAGTTCATAAGATCAAGTCCCTTCGAGGTTGCCTACGATAAATGATCTTGTCCCTTCGAATAAGAGATGATAAGTCCCTACGAATTGCTAAAGACACCTTGCAGTTGCCTAAATTCAAATGTCCCTTCACATGTCCCTTATTACATCCAAGGTAATGACTACCTATTCCTTAATAATAGGGATAGTCTTACCATTGAAAGAACATATAAGAACAATAAAGACTTAATATAAGGTAGGTACCTCTTAAGTACTTGCTCACCTTTTCAAAATACTCTTTTACACTTCATATTTCAAACAAATTTTCAAAACAAAGTCTTTATATACATCTATACGAGGATCATTATAAAGTACTTAGAAAATTTTTAATCACACACTACACATTTCTCAAAACAATTTAAAGTGAGCTAAGTAACTAAGAGCCCATGGATAACCATGGATATAAAGGGTGCTAACACCTTCCCTTTGTATAACCTACCCCCCGAACTCAAAATCTTTTTTAAGGTCTTTCCTGTTCTTTTATGTCCTTTCCTTTTGGATAAAATAAAAGTCGGTGGCGACTCTTGCTATCCGCAACATTTAACTAAAGTCAGTTCTCCCACCGTGTTACACCGAGAAACCGAAACCGTTGTGTTAACTAGATATGTTAAAGTGTTGCCTTCTGCTTGCCGCGAAACCGAAGTCGTTGCATTAACACTATCTGTAATAGAAAAGATCATAAAATTTCTACCATACACAGTGTCGAAGGTGGCCGAACTGTCATTTAAACCTGCAGTAGAAAACTACTCCTGCAATGTTTCTGAATCCTGCAAAAAATCAGTCAACAAAACTTGCCTCAAACCAGCCGTATCAGGTAACATATTAGAGTCAGTAAGTGCCTCAGTGACCTCCACTTCCTCCACCACACTAATCTGATCAGAAACTACACCAGCCTGCTGAACTCCATAATCTCCCCAGCACCACTGGCCACTCGATCAACCACCCATCGCAACTATGGAAACATTCTGAAGTAGAGATGCCGCGAAAACATTCGGAAAGCTACGAGATAGGGGACCTCTGCCAGTCCAATTGACCTTCCAAAAAGAGGAACCAAATCCATCTCCTAACTCCACACTACAATTATCGATCAAACAATCATCAATGGAAGATCTAGTTATAGATAATAAATCCAAAAATCAGTTAGAGAACTTCATTTCTTTAACTTTGATAGAACTTTCACTCCACAACATTAAGCGAATGTCCCCATATTTCGCCTTTAGCACCCGGTACCAAAGATCCTCCATTTACTAAGAAGAGCCTCATTAAAAACATCCAATTTTTTCAAATTCAAACTGCCAAGAGAATACGACAAACAAAGAGCTTTCCAATTTATCCAATGAATCTTTCTTTTCAAATCCAAACTCCCTCAAAGAAAATTAAATTGAATCGTCATCATCTCCCTCCAAACTTTAACCGGAGCTTTGAAAAAGGAAAGGTGAAAAATGGACAAGCTACTAAGAACCGATTTAATCAAAGTGATTTTACCTAAAAAAGACAAAAACCTTCCTTTCCAAGACGATAGTTTTTTTCCGAAATTTAAGGATCAAGGAAGACCAAGATGAAATCCTCCTAGGATTAGAGCCAATTGGTATCCCAAGGAAATTAAATTGGTGATATTCCTTTTTGCACGCAAGGAAAGTGGCCGCCGCATCCAAAACACTATCCAAAACATTGATACCAATGATTTTTCTCTTATGAAAGTTAATTCTGAGACCCGAAACCACTTCAAAAGCTCTAAGAACCGCCTTTATGGCCCATACATGTCTCCATCCTCCATCTCCCACCAAAAGAGTATCGTCCGCATATTGTAAGACGTCAACATGACACAATCTATTAATAGTGAAACCGGCATAATCTCCCGTACCAACTGAGTTTCTAATCAACCCCGACAATTCCTCAATGACTATTACGAATAAAAACGGGGATAACAGATCTCTTTGCCTTAATCCCATTTCCACCACAAACTTCTTCGTTGGGGACCCATTAACTAGAACATATATCTGGCTAGAAAACACCAACCCTTCCATCCATCCCATCCACACCTCACCAAACTCCATCCTTCTCAACATGTATTTAAGAAAACTCCAAGAAACCTTGTCATAGGCATTTTCGAAATCCACTTTAAAAAGAGTACATTGTATTTTCTCTTTGACCACATAATCTACCAATTCATTTGCAATAAGAACTCTGTCAAGAAGTTGGCGACCCGAAACAAACGCCGCTTGACAAGGAGAAATAATAGAATTGAGAACCACCTTCAATCTAGAAGCTAAAAGCTTGGCCAACGCGTTGTAAATGCAACCCACAAGACAAATCAGTCTATAATCGTCTAGGTTCAAAGGACTATCACATTTCGGTATAAGAGTGAGGAACGACGATACAATTGATTTTGACAACATAGCATTACGATGAAAATCCGAGAAAAAGTGATGGAAATTATCTTTGAGGTAAAACCAACACTTCTTGATGAAAGTGAAGGAATACCCGTCCGACTCCGGACTCTTAGAACCACCGTAGCTCCAAACTGCCTCCTTTATCTCCTCTGAAAAAGGCGCTTCCAAAAGCTCCTTCTCCAAAGTTGTGATATTTTTGAAAATAACACCATCTAAATTTGTTCTATTGGATTCAGGTTCAACAAACTTCTTAGCAAAATGATCAACAACCACCCTCTTCACCCTTTCCACCGAGTCCACCACTCCTTCTACCGTATTAATGGATCCTAAAAAATTCCGCCTCCTCCTCTCTTTCATAACACTATGAAAGAATCTAGAATTCTCATCTCCATTGTTCAACCACTTAAGTCTCGCCTTTTGAATTAACATATTTTCCTTGATTCTCAAGTTCAACCAAAATCTCCTAGTAACCTATTTATGGTTATCGGAGATAACCTTCACTTGATCAACGTCGCACAAAGCTAACTCTTCGTCACCATCATTGATGTCTTTCATACCCAAATTTGCTTCCAAATAAAATTTTCTGAACACCTTTACATTCCACCAACAAATACTATCCTTAAGCAACCTAAGATTCTTCTTTAGAACATAGTCGCTCCTTCTGTTCACTTGTAATCTTTTCCACTCATTTTCGACAAAAATAACAAACTTCTTGTCACCAAACCATTCATTATTCACCTTGAACGGTTTAGGCCCCCAATCAGAGAAATCTGACACTAGCCAAACCGGACAATGATCCGAAACGTCCCTCATACCAATATATTGGCCCACAATACCCCATTTATGAATAATTATTTCCGAAATAAGAAAATGATCCAACCTACTCATTGAAAAACCATCACCACTATACCAAGAGAATTTCTTGCCTTTACACGAAACATCCACCAAGTCACAATCCTAAATGAACCTCGAAAAGTCATTCATCTTCGTCAAGCCGTAATCCGTCCTCCTACCCTTTTGCTCACCAAAATTTGCAATAGCATTAAAATCCCATCCAATGCACCATTCACCATCATAATATCTAGATTTTAAAGAAACCAAATCACTCCATAATTTCCTTTTCCACAACACCTTCACACCTACAAATCCAACCCCTTTAAAACTACATAAGACTTCGACTTTGGAATTCCAAGGAATAATCAACCCGTCGGAAAAACCGTTAGAGCTTGAGAAAGACCATCCTAGATACCCATTCCAAAGACTTTTTGCAATATCTTCGGACACACAATTTAACTTAGATTCTTGGATTAGAAAAATATCGACTTTTCCTTTCAAAATAGTTTGGCTAATATGTTTCCGCTTCACCCGACTACCACCCCCCTGATATTCAATGTACCAATAATCATTGTACACTTGAATTAATCGCCATCCCACCTTCCTTGATTTCCAAAATACCTTTCTCTAACTCGTTCAATTTCGTGACACAATCAAGCTTTGACTCTGAAACCGCTACTCCTAGATTAAGAATAACTTCCCACAGTTTTTCACCCACCATTGAACTCATGTTGTTCCACATTCTGGCGTTATTCCTACTAATTCCCGACTCCTCCGAATTAAAACCATAATATCCATAATTATTTCCCTCACTGTTATTTGTTTTCATCCAGTAGAGGAAGAGAGGGAATATGTAAGGCACTAGAATTTGAGATAGGATCTGAACTCCCCATACATGCCACGCTCTTAGACCTGGACCTATGTTTCCTACTTCTTCTTCTAATACAAGAGAAACTTTCCATCTTTTTATATTTGATTTTTTTAGTCCCCACATTTTGACCTTTTTGACATAAGTGGTCCCCTCTTTTCTTCGTACCCTGTTTACTCCCCTGTAAAGTGTTACCCCTTATTTCAATGCTTTCCATATGTACCTTTGGAGAAATAGAAAGCTGCTCCATGTTACCTCCGCTAAAGCTGGAAAAAACTTGTCCCACTTTTAACTTGGTTATCGCCTCATCAAAAAAGCACACCTCCTTTGTGATATTATTATCCACTGAATAAACACTATCAACAATACCATTTGAATTACACCCTGTGCCACTTACTTTATCCTCAGAAAATTCCTGCCCATTATTATCACATCCTTTGGACACCTCTTCAAAGAAAACGCCATTTGTCTCGGGAACTGTGTCAACCGAGTTGTCCTCCGTCCCCGTTTCTTCACATCCATCCCCATGGAAACCACCCAAGTCTGAGTCACAAGATGAAGAAGTCGTCTCCTCCTTATTGGACGTAACAGTCCCCATAGATAAACGCATGGGGCCATATGAATCTTCTCTCATTTGCAACATAAATTCCTTCCCATCAATATTCACCAAGAAATTTTCCTGCAACACAAAGGTTAATGGAACCCTTAACAACAACCTAGCCAAATCTTTGTTATTCCCCTTTCTTGTATTCTCATCACAACATATGAAACTGCCAAAGGAATTAGCTAGATATTCGAAAAAATCCCCACACCAGGCATGGCAAGGCACTCCGTAAATCCGCACCCACATCACCCTATCTTCATCAATATCTTCCTTTCTCTCTCTCCATTCACTAATGGAGCTAAACCATTGATTCTACCAGAAACTCGCGTCGTTTATAATATCCTTCATTGCTCCTTCTTCCATTTCCTCCAGCAAGCATAGTCTCGATCCCAATGGAGTGACTTTGACATAAAAAATCCCTCCCGTCTCGACTATCCTCTTCATGTTATATGCCATTCCAGGTAGGTGAGTAATCCCCACAAATGCGTTTTTCATCTTCACTAAAATCTCAGCATTAGTGGAGAAGCTAAAAATACACTTTGGAGTGTTCTTATTTTTTTTCACAGCCTCCGCAAAGGACATCGAGTTGTTTACCGAATTCGAAATTAAGTTCCTACACTGAACTTTCTTAACTGCAAAAAGTATCCAAACCAGCCACCCTTCCAAAACCATTGTTCACATTGACTCTTTCAAACTTCTTCCTCTCGAACCTTGGTGGATTAGCATGAATTTTCTTCCCGTCGATCACCATGTTATACAGTTTGATCCCCAACAGTCGATTATCCTCCACCTCTCGAAATCTCGCGAACCCGAACCGTTTACCAAACTTGTTCCTATTTGGTGAACTCACTACTTCTGATACGTCTCCGATGCACCCAAACAAACCAAACATATCTCTCGCCATTATCCTCTCCGAGAACTCCGAGATGAAAAAAGAAGCCATCCCTTCCTATCTTCTTCCGCTTGTCCACCTCCAAATGGGAAGACATCCCATTTCAAAGCCTTCATTTCCACCTTCCTTCCCGAGACCTTTGTCAACGCCATGTAATAAGTAGAAACACTCTGTACTTTTAGAACTAACAGATGGAAGAAGACGAAAAGTCACAACCCATAAGGAAGTAAAAGGCAAAGAGAAAAGTTAAAACTTAGAGAGAAGGCAGAGACTTTCTCTCTAACATTCCTGCGTTTTTGAATGTTTTAATTTTCTTCTAGTCAACTAACGTATTTCATATATTCAAAATCATTTTTTTATATTTAATTTCATTTATCTAAAAATAAACGACATTGTTTTTACTAATTCACCCGTATAAATTACTCAACCAATTATTTGTTGAAATTACTGAAATTTAATTTAATTTAATGTTGAATGTATATTATTATTGTCTCTTTATAGTGTATATTTATCTATCCATCTTCTTAAACTTTTTTTGTTATGATAGGTGTACATCAATACTTAACTAAGGTTGAAGCTTTAGTAGGGGTTGACCCTTTGCAGTAGGTCTATTCCTGCCTAGGTACATCCATGGGAACTAAGCCCCTCACAAAAGTAAAAATATTGCTAATATATGTCTTGAAAATTTTAAAGTTTTCTGTTGTAATTAACCTAAAACCTATGGGAATTCCGTAGCTATCATGCAGTAAAATAGAAGAAAGAAGAAGAAAATAGAGAAGAAGAAAAGAAGAAGTTAGGGTTCTTGAGAAAAATTGGGAAAGATGAATGTTGTTACCGCCCAAAAACTGTGGGACTTTCTTTCTTTATTCTTCACTCTGCAATTGTAGAATCCTGTGAGAAAAATACAATGTGTTGTGTGTTTATTACAATGAGGGAAACTCCCTATTTATAGAGTTAGATTTGTTTTCATCTCAAGACAAAGCCCAAAAACTATAAAAGCCCAAAATACCTATTTTGAACTAAATCAAATCAAATCTCTTCTAGATCTAAAACAAATCTAAATAGAATCAAAATCAAATCCCAAAAACTATAAAAAAAACCCAAAATACCTATTTTGAACTAAATCAAATCAAATCTCTTCTAGATCTAAAACAAATCTAAATAGAATCAAAATCAAATCTGTGTGAAACACCTGTTTCGACACACCTCCTTGTTCGACACTTTGACACAAGGAATTACAATTTAACACACCACCTAATTCATTGTGTCTAAGCTATCTACGTTCATCATAGACCTTAGCTTCTAGAATACTTCGACCTGCACTCCTTTTGTCATGATATTTGCAGTCTGATTCTCAATTCTGCAGTGTTCCATATTCATCTTCCCATCTGCTACCTGCTTTTGAAGATAATGGAACCTCATTTCGATGTTCTTTCTTCGACCATGCGCTATCGGATTCTTCGCCAAATTGATAGCTAACATGCTGTCGATCTTCATGGTAATCACTCCATGACTCTTTGTTGTAATCTCTTCGACCATATTCACCATCTATGTTGCTTGACATGCACATAGAGAAGAAATTATATACTCTGTTTTGCATTGCTCCTTTCTCAAACTCCAAGCAACTGGTGCACAACCTAACATAAACACATATCCAGTTGTGGATTTTCGATTCTCGACATCACTACACCAACTGGAATATGTGTATCCCACTAACTTGCATTCTTTTCCTTCATCAGCTTCTAGAAACAAAATGCCATAGTCGAGAGTTCCTTTCAAATACCTTAGTATCCTCTTCGCCGCTGCTAGGTGTGATATCTTTGGCTTCTGCATGAAACTACTAACCATACCAACATTGTATTCTAAGTCAAGCCTTGTGTGACAAAGGTATCAAAGTGACCTAATAAGTCTTCTGTATTGGGTTGGGTCGACATCATCTTCTTCTGAATCCTTCGACAGTTACAATCTGGGCTCAGCTGGATTCGAAGTTGGGCTACAATCTTGCATCTCAAATATCTTGAGTATTTCGCCTGCATATCTTCTTTGATGCATCATTAAACCTCTACCACTCTTGTAGAATTCGATGACAAGGAAATATGAGATATTTCCCAAGTCTGAAATTTCAAATTCCTCACTTAGGTCATGTTTGAAATCTTTGATCTCCTTTTTACAACTTCCTTTTATCAGCAGGTCATCAACATAGAGACATAGTATAAGCAATTCGCCATTGCTTCTTCTTACATATACTCCATGCTCAGTTGTGTACTTCACAAATTCCTTCTCCCTTAGAAAGCTCTCTATCTTCTTATTCCAAGCTCTTGGAGCTTGCTTCAGTCCATGCAGGGCTTTATGTATCCTGTACACGTTTCTATCTTAGCCTTGTTTCACAAACCCAACTGGTTGTGCAACATAAACTTCTTTGTCTAAGGGGCCATTTAGGAATGCACATTTCACATCCATCTGACACATCTGCCAGTTGTTCATGTTTTCTAGACCAACGACCAACCTGATTGTTTCGATCCTAGCAACAGGAGAAAATACTTCGTCGAAGTTGATTCCTTCCTTTTGAAGAAAACCTTTCGCCACAAGTCTCTCCTTGTGCCGAGTTACTTCCCCTCTAGGATTCAGCTTCACCTTGTATTCCCACTTCAAATCAATTGCCTTCTTGCCTTGAGGCAATTCGAAAAGTGACCAAGTGTTGTTGACTTCGGGACTTTATCTCCTCATTCACTACTTTCACCCACTTCGAATCTTTCAATGCCTCATATGCATTGACAGGTTTGACATCTGCATAGAAAGCATAATGTACCAGCCGACCTTCTTCATCAACCACATCATCTAATGTAATCACACATTCTTGCAACCTTGCAGGCACGTATCTTGTTCTTTGAGGTCTACTTGGGCCTGCTTCACCTCTAACATATTCTCGTCGAACATCTCTTTCGACTTCACTAGCTGGTTCTTCACACAAGATTCTAACTGAATATTTCTTTACATTTTTAGTCCAATCCCATTATTTATGCTCATCTATGATCACGTCCCTGCTGATCACTACTTTCTTGTTCACTGGGCGAACAACTTGTAACCTCCAGTCAAATGATATCCTATCAGAATTATTTGACTAGACTTGGTAGCTTAGAGCGCCATCAATTCAGAGAGTTTTTGTCTCTAGTTGCCAAAGTCACTTCAAACTACAACAATATTCTTAAATTGATTAATTAGTTCTGATTTAAAAATTGCAATCGATTTAATTTAAAAAGTATATACAACTTTTTAAAAATTAGTTATATATGACTTTGTTTCAAAGATTTTTATGTGTGATAATTTGAGAGCTTTAGAGATGGAGATGAGTATTATTTTTTGAGCATCTAAAATTTATACATAGTGAATATAATTGAGTATCTTAACATCAAGATCAATTTCCTTTACATCTAAAATATCTAGAAGTTTATGCATTATTGATTCTTGATTCCAAACTTTTTCTTCTTTAATAAGTTTTTGTCTTCATCAAAACTAAACTAAGATAGATGGTGCACATCTTCTTCACATGATGGGTCAACTTCCAAAAAGGTGTCATCAAATTTATCGTTCCTAGCAAAAACATAAACGATGTAAGAGTAAACAAAATTCACAAAGAAGATGGAGCATTAAACACACAAATCCCTAGGGGCTTAAGAATTTTCTTTTGCTCTTACAAATATAAAGGCAAAAGCGGTAAACAAGTGACACAAAAGTAACAAACCCATGCCCTGTTGAGCATAGACACATGCTTGGGGAAAATTGTTATCGGTTGGCCATAATGACCCTGATCAACTATTCTTAGGGGGAAATAATCCTTCCATGACCTTCTTAGCACACGAAAGTTCTCCTTGTGATAATAACAAAGATCTCAACTACAAGTGCATCCAACGGATCTATGAAATTCACTCCTAAAAAATAACAAGTTTGTTAGTCCATCTTTACTATATATAGAGAAAGACAAATTCAAGTAACAAGTTTCAAAAACAATTTGAATTCACTCTTGTTTCTCACATACTGACTTGAGCATTAGAGTGTTAACCTTGTAGACCTCCACCGTGTCAAAAGCTCAAAATTTTTAAAATAACGTTTAGACAATTTTACACTCCGACAATCAATTTCCAATGAAATTAAGAAACAAAAATTGACTAAGACAATTTGTCAAACACTTTGTGAGCAATGAGTGTAACACCCCAATTTCATAATTTAATTACTTATTTAATTATTTATGAACAGGTGGTATTTTGTGGTGTTATGGTGAGTTATTTTATTAAATAGTGATATTAGAATAATTAGATATTATTTAAATATTATTATTAAAAATAAAATAAAAGAAGTTGGAGGTCTTAGGGGTAACTTAGTCATTTGAGAAGATTATGAGAAAAGGGAATACAACCAGTTTTCTCATATTTTGTATTTTGGTGAAGATTGAAAGGTTGCTCTGAAGAATAAGGAGACAAAGGTTGGAATTTCTCAATAGGTGATCGAAAAGCTCAATCGACTAAGGTGTGGTTATCATTCAATATCTATAATGTATAGGTAATCTTATGAGAAAATGAGGCTTTTGAGGGAAAATCTTCGGGTTAGGAGGATTGTTGGTAGATTATGATGAATTGATGTTGTTAGATGTTATAGGTGATGATTATATGTTATATTAGGTAGAAAGATTGAATTCTCTTGTTTTCTATGGATTAATGATGGTTTGGACGAGTTTGGTCGTAGGTAGAATGTGTGGAAAATCGTAGGGTTTTTTTGCAGAATTTTGCCTTCTCGCTTAGCGAGCGAGTAGAACTTTGAGAGTTGTGTAAACATAGAATAGCTCGCTTAGCAAGCTCGATGCTCGCTTAGCAAGCTCGATGCTCGCTTAGTGAAACCTGTAGCATTTTGAAAAATATTTTCTTTTTTCGAATGACTCGAAATGACTTGTTTTGTTGCCTTGTGTTGTTATGATGTTGCTGTGAATTCTTACCATGCTATAATATGCTATATGTGTGAGAATTGTAATGAAAATGATGGTTAGGTTCTTAGGTTTTAAAATGATGATAATGTAGTATCGATGACATGAGTAGGTAAAGTAGTAGATATATGAATGATGAATAATGATGAATGCCGATGCAAATGTTGATTATGATGATTATGTTGATGTTGTTGCCTCGTTGTATTTATGGTATACTTATTATGATTGAGGCTTCAATATCATAGTGTGGATTGAGGTGTTGTTGTTTATGAGGTGTTGATGAGCCAGTGTCCATCCATGATGATGATTCGGTACCACATGCATATTTTGAAGGATGCATTTCATTCTTGGTAGCATAATATGATTGCATTTGTTTTATGATTATGTGATTGATTTTGTCATAAGTGGGTGAGACTTGATGAAAATTGATGTATTGTCGTATGTTGTCTTATAATTTCGTCTTTATATTATTTATATTGAATGAGAATTTACTCACCCTGTCCACCTTTCGTGATGGTCTATTATGCCATCCTGCAGATACTCAAGAATAACGCAGTGTTTGGGAGTAGCTTGGAGTGCACCCTTTTGTCGTTTATAGGGTCTATGTGGTGTTCTGCTTTGTGTCGTGTAACACTGGGAACACTTGGTTGCTTTCGTTGATTTCTTTTGTTGTTTTAACTTTGATTTGATTACGGTTTGGGATTAACATTTAAATTGTTATATTGAGTAACTAAGTTGACAATGTTGATGAATCTGCTGCGTATTGAATTGATGTTTTTTTTCTTCTCATTATGATATAAGTTGCAACCCATGTTACGGGACAAAAATGCATTTTTGGTTGAAGCTCTGATTTTTCTTAAATAATATGTTTGAATATGTTGTGGGGTAAAAAGGGTGTTACAATGAGCACCAAGCTGGTTTTTTATTTGTATTGTTTTTGTGAAAACCAATTGCAATTATCTTACATAAAATACTGTTTGAAATATTTCAACACAAACTGAATTATCAATATATGAAATTTCACACTAAACGAGTTCACAAATTGCAGAGAGAGAGAGAGTGAGAGAGAGAGAGTATGTGTGTGTGTGTGAGTGTGTGTGAGAGAGAGATAAATAGATAGATAGATAGATAGATAGAGAGGGAGAGAGAGAGAGAGAGAGAGAGAGAGAGAGAGAGAGAGAATGTCTGTGTGTGTGAATGATTTGTTTAGGCAGTTTCCCAATTGTCCTTATTAGGGTATGTCTGTAGCAATTTCAAACAAAATTGAGATATTCAATAATCTTTGCAAAATGTTGAATATAAGTTAGAAATAGAAACCCAAACCCCCCAAATCCCAAATTTGATTTTTATTATATCTTCTTCTCTTCTCTTGATCTTAAGGAATATTAAGTGTCCCAAGAATTACAATTTGATCCTTCGGTTTTGCTACTTCTTTGATACAAACCCCTTTCTTCAAAGCTTTTGCTTGATAGAAGTAAACCTTGTTGACATTATTCCAATGATACCCCATATTTGTCAAGGTGGTTTTGTTGAATTCTTGAGTCGAACCGAGAAGATATATTATAGATTGGACACCCCAATTCGAAAATGCTTTAGGATTTTTGTAATCATCGAAACATAACACAAAAGGACCCTCTTTTACAATCCTTAACATCAAACAATATTGACACAAAGTAGTGTGGTCAATTGATCTTAAATTTAGTTTGGAGAATATATATATATATATATATATATATATATATATATATATATATATATATATATATATATATATATATATATATATATATATATATATATATATATATATATATATATATATATATATATATATATATATATATACCTCACCATGGTCTATCCGTGAATTCCCACCTTTCTTTGGACTTAATACATGAGTGACAATCCAATGGAGAATTCGAGGATCCCTTTTTAAGTAGCCCGTTATCAACTTGTCTAAGTTGCCATCTGGACTTGGTACCTTTAAAATTGAATTCAAATTAATATTCTAATCAAAATACCTATGAAGGACATGACCATTCAAGGTTTCTTAATGAGAAAGCACAATAATATCAAATAATTTCTTCCACAAGTCCTCCATAAAGTGATAATAACTCTTTCCCATCTTGAATTGAAAGGTAGATCCATCAATTGATTCTAACCCAGAATAAAATACCTTTACCAAATATTCATTGTAGTTGGTGAGGGTTTAAAAATGAGTTAATTTGTTGATACTCCATAAGACTTACAATTTTTGGGATGTTTAACCAAGAAATAACTTTAGGATCATACAAATGTTCTTTCATGACAATCCTACTTTTGAAATTCTTCTCAAATTCATCAACATATGTAGGGTGTATGAGTGAAAGGGCACTTACCGATGCAGAAAAGGATGTACACATAACACCTTTTCCCTTATTTAGCTTAGGAGCCATGTGAAATTCGTACACAATAGTATGCACAATATGTGTTTGATGAAATGTGTTGAAGAGAATGTTAGGAGTTTGAGTGATATTTGAGATGCACACTAACCCAAACTATGATAACTTGCTTCTAAACACACAAAGAAGAAAAAAAGTAGAAGAAAAAAAGTGAGAATTTGAAATGGGAGATGATGGGGTTTATGAAGAATGAAGTAAATGAGGTGTAATGGAGTGGAAGAAATGAAAAGGTTTTTCTAGGAAAGGGAAAAAAGTTTTCTAGGTTTTCTAGGAAATGAAAAGATTTTCAAAAGAGATATAAATGTGAGGTTAAAGGGAACAAATACACGGAAAAAGGAAAATGAAAAAAATTGGATACATCAACCTATATGAGGAATGGGTCGACACCAAAAGCCTGAAGAAAAAATTGAAACTTTTTTGGATATGTGTCGACCTATATGAATTAGGAGTCGACACTTACTTAATAGAGAAACAAATTTAAGTATTCAGATAATGTGTCGACCTATAGCACCTATGCGTCGACACATACTAGACAAATTAAAAAATGGGAGTTTGAAGGCATTAGGACGACCTCTAAGTTAATGAGTAGAGGCATACAATATGAACATGGAAAAATTCATGCAAAAACATTATTTTTTATTCAAGAGTCAATAAATAACATGCTCAAGCACCAAGAGCTTAAATAAAACTTCTAATGTAAAGATATAAGGGCGTGAAAAACATATGATAATGACATAATAACATGAGGCCACAATAAACATATAGATGAAAACACATGGTTTAACAATGACATTTTTGGAAGTGAACATACATGAAATGTATCATTCATCAAATATATCACACATTTCTAGAACATAGACACACAATCATAGATGAGAGACGTATAAGCCAAAAAAAAACATATGAACAATGAGATAAGTGAAACGATGTTACCTGAGAGACGTAGGATGCACTCACATGAAATGGAACTTTCTAATGAAAGTTGAGTCAAATGTAAAGAGTGCATGCAATAAAATATTTTGGCAAGATTTGAAATATCGAGAATGCCCAATTCCCGCCGAATATTGAAAAATGGCTCAGTCGCAAGATCTTTTGTAAAAATGTCCGCAAGTTGATTTTTGCTATCAACAAGTTCAAAAAAACATCGCATTTTTCAACATAGTCGTGTGGGAAATGGTGACGAATCTCAATATGATAAGAAATATCAGAAGCAGTCATGGTCAGAAGCCAGGAAGAGATTTGATGGTGTTCAGAAGTGAGAAACCTCACTTTGGACATTGGCTGCTCAAATCATCTTACTAAAAATAAGAAATGGCCGATTGACTTTGTCTCTAAAAAGTGGACAAATATTAGATATGTTGATGATAAATACCTTAACGTTGAAGGTATGAGAAATGTCAGAGTAGTTTAGGATAATGGTAAAACATCATTGATTCAGAATGTATGGAATGTGTCTGGCATGAAAAGTAATCTGAGGAGAGTAGGTCATTTATATGAGAAAGGTTTTTCGATTACCATAAAGGAAAATATTTTGAAGTTGTATAACTATAATCATAAGCTAATTATGATGTTAGAACAGGGAAGGAATAGAAAATTCAAAGTGAATGTTAAAACTGCAGACTTTGAATGCCTTAGTGCAACAAGTGTTGTGAAGGAAAGTGAGTTGTGGCACAAAAGATTTGGTCCTTTGAACTTCAGAAGCTTAGGGCATCTGAATTCGAAGATGTTGGTACATGGAATTCCAGTAATTAACATGCCAGAAAATTCATGCAATGTGTGCATGAGATGGAAGCAACCAAGACTTCCGTTTACATCTGAAATGCCTCCAAGAGCAAAACATGTTTTGGGTGTGGTGCATTCTTACGTGTGTGAACCATTTCCAGTACCTTCACTTGGAGGGAATAAATAATTTGTGTCATTTGTGGATGAGTTCATAAGGATGACATGGGTATCCCTTATAAAGTTCAAACACAATGTGTTTACTGAATTTAAGAAATTCATAATCAAGTATGAGAATCAGAGTGGTCAGACTCTGATGATTCTCAGAACTGGCGGTAGAGGTGAGTATAACTCTATCGAGTTCAAAAAGTTATGTGAGGAAAATGGAATTGAGCATGATGTGACTGCTCCATACACTCCTCAACACAATGGTCTTGCTGAAATAAGAAACTGAACTTTGCTTAATATGATGAGGAGCATGTTGAAGGAGAAAAAGCTCCTTCACACATTGTGGGCAGAAGTTGTTTCCACAACATCATATGTGCTAAACAGGTGTTCAACAAAGAAGATAAAGGAAATTATTTCTTTAGAGAAGTGGACTGGGGATAAGCAAAGTATGAGCCATCTGAATGTGTTTAGTTTTGTGTGTTACAAACATGTTCCAGATGCTAAGAGAAGGAAGTTGGATGATAGAGGAAAAGTTATGTTACTTATAGGGTATCATAGAACAAGCGCTTATTGTAACACCCCATTTTCTACCCGCGAATATAACTGAAATCAGAGTTTAAATTTTTTTCCACAAAAACGGGATATCACATTTTCAACTTTAAACAAATTCCAACTTAAGGTAATTCATGCTTAATACATAGCACTTTTTCATAAAATCAACATAAACAACATCATTCACTCCTATAAATTAACTTCATAAAAACCTTACGTAGCAGATTCATAAAACAACTCATGGGATCTTTATCCAACATAGAAACAACTTTAAAATAATAACTAAACAATCTAAATTCTTCAATTAAAATAAAATTCAGCATTTCAACAATCAACAAAAACAAATGCGCGTCATTCCCCTCGAGTGCTACGTATCAGAGCGACTGACCACTGACTCGACTAAAGTTAACAAGCTACTCCTCTAGATTACCTGCGCGTTGCCCACATAAGGACAACATTCAACAGAAGGGGTGAGTTACGATAATTATAATCAATATATGAAAAACAATACAATGAATAAGGATCGTTAACAAAACACCACTTCATAACTTCAACCAAACATCAACACAAACAACTCAATGAAAATGAAACTTTAATGCGACTCGACTAATTATGCATGTGGTACCATTGGAGTAAAACTCCCAACTTAACTAATTTCCAGATTATCGAGGCATCAAGGCATAAACCTTCAATTTTCAACTTCAATTGTCAATCCATGTTAACATGGTGTGAGCAACGGCTCCGATAAATGCAAATGACTTAAATGACATACACGACTTTAAACTCAGACAACATAACAACGAGATCAACACGACAACGTTTACAACATAATCAACTTATATTCAACTTTGGCTTATAAAGCCTATAACATACAACTTTAAGACTTTCCATAACCGGAACAACTTATCAACTCAGTTGTACCTGTAGCAACATTTTATAACATAATTCCAACAAAAACAACTCATCAAAATCAACTATAATATTACCCGACTTACCCCGACGAATTTCGTTAAATTCCGAGCAACTCCGTTTTTTCGCCTAATTCGGCTAAACCGACTAAACCGACTAAACCGGTACTGTTTTCTAACTTTCTGCGATTAATTTTATTACAAAACTTGAATGTTTTATGTTCTGTTAAAAATTATTTGTCATAGAAGATATGTTGCTATTATTGTTTTTGTTAAATTCATAAACCTGCAACTTCTTGCTTAACCACATAACACAATGCTATTTTTAGAACATGTTTCTTACTGATCGTGCTCCATGTAATTAGAATGCTAAGCCTCATTACCAATTATTCTTCCTAAGTTTACTAATTCATAATTTAGAAAATTATATAGTTTAGAATTAAGTCTATACAAATTTATTTGGATCATTTAATAAATTAATTAGAAAAATAGGGATTAATTAAAATTGAACCCTTCCTCAATAACAGGGTGGCCTACGCCACCCTTTCTCACTCAACCACTATGGCCTGTGCCATAGGTGCATGAGGCCACTATGGCATGCGCCATAGGAACCTAATGGCCACCACTTGGCCTTTCCTAAAAATAGTTATGGCCTGCGCCATAATTAAAATGTGAGGGCCACCAAAAGGTGGCTCCTGCCACTAAGCCATGGCCTGCGCCATGTTAGGTGTGGCCACCACCAAAAATGTGGCCTTCCGCTATGGGTCTCTGTCATCATCCCGAAACCAATTTTTTTTCCATAATTTAAATACACACAGTAACAACAACATCCAGCAACATAAACAAATCAACTTTTTAATCAATAAAATCAACAATCGGAGGAACTAATTTTGCAATCACACATTTCAATCATAATATACAGATTTTCCACACAATATCAATATCATCAAAAAAACACAACAACCTAACTACCCAATCCCAATATCGAAATTCATACCCGATTATAAGAATCAAACCCACCCTTATCTTAGGTTTTTGGATCGAAGGTTGCTCTAAGGATCGGATTCCGATGGTTCGTTCTTCTTTTCCCCTTCCTCCCATGATCGTGCCAAAAATTCAGTTTTCCTCTTCTACTGTTATGACTTGGTTTCTACATATTTTATTTTCTTTTTATTAAAATCAACTTAATCTTATAATTACTAATGGGCCTAAACTTAGCACCCCCTAATTTTCTATTTCAACACGGTTTCAAGCCCACTAATTAATCCACTGAAATAACTATAATATTAACTCTGATAATATTTCTACGAATTCCGACTTATTTTTCCGACTTATCAACTTAATCAACCACAACATAAAATATACCGACGAACATAAATAATTAATTAAATACTTAATAAAATAATTAATTAAATAATTTGGGTGTTACACTTATAAGCTCTATTGTCTTGTCACTAACAAGGTTGAATTCAGCAAAGACTTCGTTGTGAAAGAATCAGAAGCGTGGGACTGGAGTGAATCTTAATCCAACTCTGGTGTGGCGTTAACACATGAGTTAACTTCTAAAGATACATCCAAATATGAAGGTTCTGAAGATGAGTAAGAATTAGAAGCTAATTTTGAAGGTGAGTCTTAATATGAGCCTAAGTCTGAAGGTGACTCTGAAGATGAAGAAGACTCTGAAGGTGAATTTGATTATGATCCAGATTTGAATGGTGATTCACATTCTAGTGGTGAACCAGACTCTGGGAATATTCTAGACTCTAAAGGTGGTTATGCCTTTGAAGGTGGTGTTTTTGGGGTTCTAACATCTGATATTGTTCCAGCGTCAGAAGGAGATTCTGAATAAGTTCATAAGCCACAAAGAATCACAAACATACCAAGGAGAATTATAGAGTTTGAATGCTACAAGATACTAAAGTGGACTCTGAAGGGGAAGTTATTCAGTGTGCCATATT
Organism: Lathyrus aphaca; assembly: GCA_963966055.1. Taxonomy (NCBI): domain Eukaryota; kingdom Viridiplantae; phylum Streptophyta; class Magnoliopsida; order Fabales; family Fabaceae; genus Lathyrus; species Lathyrus aphaca. The sequence continues at coordinate 678,264,751 of OZ014519.1, read as the reverse complement.
AGTAGACTCTGAACCAGTAAGTGTTGAAGAAGTGCTTACGATTAAAGTGTGGCTGAAGGCCATGAAAGAAGAACTTTAGGCTATAGAAAGAAACAAGACTTGGAAGTTGATTGAGCTTTCAAAGGAAAATAAAGCCATATACATCATATGGGTTTTCAAGTTGAAATTAAAGCCAGGTGGATCAATTGACAAACACAAAGAAAGGTTAGTAGCAAGAGGATTTCTACATAAACTTGGAATAAATTACTTTGAAGTATTTGGTCCTGTAGCTAGAAATGAAACAATCATACTGATGATTACGATAGCTAATAACAGGAATTGGCCTCTGATGCATTTAGATCTGAAATTTTCATTTATGAACAGTTCATTGCAAGAAAAGGTATATGTTTCAAAACCTCCTGGATGTGAGAAAAAGAATCAAGAAGGGATGATGTATAAGTTACATAAAGCTTTGTATGGACTGAAACAAGCTCCTAGAGCTTGAAATCTGAAAATTGATTCATTTTTCAAGCATCAAGGATTTAAAAAGTGTGACATTGAGTATGGCATTTATGTTTAGCATAATTTTGAAGGCAATAAGATTCTGGTGTGTCTGTATGTTGATGACATATTGCTAACAGTGAGTTGTGAACATGATCTAAGTTTATGAAGATGCTGATGAATGAGTTTCAGATAACTGATCTAGGAAATATGACATATTTTCTAGGGATGAAGTTTATGTACTCTAATAAGGGTATCATTTTGCGTCATCGAAAGTATGAACTTGAGCTTCTCAAGAGATTAGAGCTGTTGAATTGTAAGGCTGTTGTCACACCTTAAAAAACAAATCAAAAATTGCATTCTGATCATGAGGGTGATGATGTAGATGCTACAACTTTCAAGGAGTTGGTTGACTCTATAAGGTATTTGTGTAATACCATACTTGACATTTGTTACGCAGTTGGAGTGGTTAGTATGTTCATGAGTAAACCGAAGTGGATTTACGACACTTGACTTGCGACATATATCACAAAACCGTCCTTATTTCTGGATTGCGACGGTTGTCACGACAGTTAGGATCACCTGTCGTAGATTTTTTGCGACAGTTATCACAAAACTGCCCTGATTTCTGTACTACAACAGTTGTCACGACGGTTTGGGCCAACCGTCGCGGATTTTTTAGGCATGTTATATAAAATAATTGCGAATGTTACCAAAGAATCATCTTATTTCCACACTCGCGATAGTTAGGGCGAACTGCCGCGACTACTTTAGCCAATCATAATCACTATTTTTTTTATTCCTTTACTTTACCAATTTTTTCTTTCATTTATTTTCCAACCTTTTCAATTTTATTAATTAATTTTAATAATTATTATAATAATAGTAATTATAATTATATTAATAATAATAATAATAATAATAATTAATTATATCAATATTAATATAATTTATTTATTTACAATATAATAGCAATATCTATACTACCACTATAAAATGCATCCTTTTAGTGATGGACAAAATTTCGGTAGGTATAAAAGACCTTTCCTTACATACCTATAATATATCGTTGGTATAAGTATGCTAATATTAAAAAATGCAATTTAATACTAGTGATAGGTGTAATCTTCAGGTATTATTTATATTAAATATTTATCATTTAATATAGATAAAATTTTCAATTAATTTCATTTTTAATTGTAAAATATCTAAATTATAATTTATAATTTTATAATTTTTATCTATATTTATAATTTATATTTATTATCTATATTTAATTTAATTTTAGATAAATTTAAAATAAATTAAATTTTAGATATCTATAGATAAATTAAATTTAAAATATAGATAAATTATAAAATTATTATCTATATTCAATTAAATATAAATAAATTATAAAATATAGATAAATTAAATAGATAAATTATTATCTATAAAGTTATAGATAAATTATAAAATTATTATCTATATTCAATTAAATATAGATAAATTATAAAATATAGATAAATTAAATTTAGAATATAGATAAATTATAAAATTATTATCTATATTCAATTATATTCAATTAAATATAGATAAATATATTCCATTCACATGTGTTCTCAGTCTTCACAACAATTTCATTCCTCACCTCTTCGATCCCAAATTTCAGCTCCGAATCCATTCTACGTTGTCAAATCCGAGATTCAAAAGTCAGTAAGTTTTCTCTTCATATCACCTAGGGTTCACTTTCTCCTTAATTTCGATACCTAGAATTAGGATTTAGGGTTTTGAGTTTAAATTGAAATGGAGTATGAAACTGAAATTGGAATTGTTTGATTATTTGTCAATTTTAGAATTAGGATTTAGGGCTTTGAATCAATCTTGACCTCTATTTGTTGTTATTGTTATTTTAATTGTTTAATCTTTGGTTGTAGATGTATGTTACTCCTCCAGATACAGATGTTTATTCAATCATCGTGGTTCTTGCACCAATGCCTCAGAAGGTAAATTTTATTATCCCAAATAATTGATAATGCAAGTTTAGTTAGTGTCAATGTGATTTAGATTTGGATTTGGATTTTTTTAATCTAGTTTTGTGTGCTTCATGCATTGGAAATTTTCGGTTTGGTGATATATTTTCATTAGATTTCTCGACAAAATTAAGATAATGGGAGATGTTATAGCTCCCAAAGTCTTTTTTTTACACTCCCAGTATTCCATTCCCTTTTTATGAGTTGTTGATAACCAATTATGAGGTAATTATTCCAATCTTGTAAACTATAATAACTTGTTTAATAGACTAAAGCCCAAATCATTGTCCCTGAATGGTTCATACCTTCATTCTCTTTTCATCCTTTACCTCATCTAAAACCATTACGTTTTGTAGCAGTCTTGTAATAATACTGGAAAAACTAGTGTGCTTACTTTCTTGTAGAGTGATTTGGAATCAGCATACTATTTTTTGAATTGTCAACTTATAACAAATAATCATGTCAATTACTTGCAAGTAAATTTAAAGTATTGTTTCTGAAAATTCAGCATGGATGTGCTTGTTGAATTTTCTGCCATGGCTGCAATTAATGTTGAGCTCATGTAGCTTTGTCGTGTCGTTAAGTTTTGGTAAGCAAATAATTTAAGCTATTGAATTTTTTTAAAATGTTGGTGTTGTTTTATTGTTAGAATTAGAATGTGATATGTGCTTGTGTTAGAATAGGAATCAGAAAGAAGTGTGTACACTAATAGTAAAAAGGAGATTTACGAACCATTCCCCATGCAGAATTGTTGAACAAAACCCCACACACAATTGTTTAACAGAACCCCGCACACAACCTTGCCACAGATTCTCCTTTGACGCTCATGAGTTGATTGGCAGAGGAAACCCCAAAGAGTTTGATGACGATGATGGAAATTTCCGGATTCACTATGTATTAAATCAAGAATCATTTGCAGGTAATTCCATTTTGAAATTGATGAGTTTAATGTGTATCAATGATGTGAATAAAGAGATAAAATTAGAGTTTTTGTGGTTGTTTTTTTGGTTCATATATAAACTTGAGAGATAAAGTATTTGTCTAAAAGTTATATTATTTTTAGTTTATTGACACTTGTCTCAATGGATCATGTTATTTGTATATCTTGTTCATTTTCCCCCTCTCCAAATATCTTGAGTTTAATTTCAATAGAGAATTGTTAGTTGGAAATTGTGATGATTTAGCATATATCTTTCATTTTGCAAAAATTGTATAATAATTAATAATTGTCATTGTTAACCGTATTATTCTCTGTATTAAATCTACAAATTATTGATAGTTTAGCTCATGAATCTTTGTAGGTTTATCAGATATTTTATCTGGAGACATGTAAAAGGGTATTAAGCTTCAGACAAATCATCCAGAGGCTTTGATTGAATTACACAATATCATCGGGTCCTTTGTAAGGAATATTCAACACTTATTTTATGGTTATGATGTACAAGTTTTAATGGATATGCTAAAAGATGTGTACTTACCATATGATTTGTTTAAACAGAGGTAAAATCTTATTTTAATATTAAACATAATTGAAATTTTGTTAAATCAAGTTTGTTTGTTCATTTATATGGCACATGACTTCAGTATTGTGGTTGAATCGAACGAGCTATGAGAATGAATTTTAACTCCATATTTCACCATTTTTTTCTAAAAACTTAGATGAATAAAAAAGAGAAATAATAACATAAATGTCAATAAACAAATGATCCTATATTGTAGAGACACATGCACAATATTCTCATATATATAATCATCCATTAAACCCTTTTTCAACTTGTAGAAACATCTTTTAGTTTTACTATGTTTATTACAAATATCTACAGGTATGGACAAATGGAGCGAGCCATCCTTTCCTCTAAGATTGCAGGAATAGATTTAAGAGGAGCTGTAATTTAAAGGATAGGAGCCCAAGGAATTGAACTCGGTGAAACTGTTTGTAGGATGAAGGAGTCTATTCATCAATAACATATAGACATAGATTGTACAATTATATTGATTATATTGTATATATCAAGTTTTAGATTATGATATTTGATCATTTATATATTCATAAGTATATATTTAATAGAAATATAATAAGTTATTTAGAAAAGTGATATAATGAAATATCATTTGTTAATTGTTTTTTTGAGTTATATAAATTTATATATTTTATATATGTGAGTTTTTATATTTGATATATTAAAAAAACTAATTTAATAAAAATAATATTATAAAAAAATTGAGATGAAAATAATTTTAAGAAAGAAAATTATAAAAAAATTCCTATAGATAAAATTACGACGGTTTAAACCGTCACAAGTAGCATAAATAATATTTAGAATTAGTAAATATAATTATGACGGTTTGAACCGTCGGTAATTAAAATTTACGTCAATTTCCTAATTGTCACGACTTATTACGACGGTTGGAGTGGCGGTTTTAGCAACCGTCGCAATAAAGCCTGGCGACACACGTTTTTGCGACATAACCAAAACAGTCGCGCCTTGAAATTTATGGCGGTTGGAACCGTCGTAATCTGCCAAAATGAACTGTCGCAACTTGCCAATTTTCTTGTAGTGAGATGCTACAACTTTCAAGGAGTTGGTTGACTCTATAAGGTATTTGTGTAATACCATACTTGACATTTGTTACGCAGTTGGAGTGGTTAGTATGTTCATGAGTAAACCGAAGTGGTATCATTACCAAGTGTCGCTCCAACTAAAAGACACCCGGTCAGATAGGGTACAGACGCGAATGGTCGGCGAAAGAGAAGATGAAGTGAAGATGAATAGAGTCACCAGCTTGACATTTTTATCCCAAAGGAAAGGTAATGCTGCATAAACCTGGAAATATATGGATAAGACGGTTGCGAACCAGAGAATCTGAGAAAGGGGGTTGGTTACAACCTGGGAAGGTATTAGCACCCAGATTTTCCGTCGTACTCGACGGGATCCACGCTTGAAAGTTTGTGTTTAAAGGGGTAGTGTCTGTGCTATCTGTGTGCAAAAGCTGGAAAAGAAATGTACAAGTGTCAGTGCAAAAGATAAGTGAAGTGCTCATGAATGAGGCTTAAGAAGAATGCTGAAAGAGGGGGAAGACACATAGACTTTTGTTCGATAACTGTTAAGTTATGCCTACGTATCCTCTCGTGCAATGAGGAAGTCAGAACACTGTAGTTCGACTCAAAGAGACTGAAAGATAAATTGACTGATGAACTGCTTGCTTGTCCATGCTCAAGTGTATGACTCGTCTGGCTCGAGTGCTAACTGTCTTGCATTAGACGGAAGAATCAAGTTCTCATTTGTGAGTGAAGATGATGAGAAAAGAATCCCGAAGGAGACGATTATTGTTTGTTTTTGTGTTTTCAATCTTTTATTGCTTTTGGTGTTTGTCATAAGTTGATGAGCTTAAGCCTAAACCAAGGGTTAGCAAACTCATTATATCGTCCCTTTGATTAGGGATAATGAGGATATCTTAAGTATGAGATAATCATCTCAAATTAATTACCATGATGGTGTAGGATTAAGATCATTAACCTACTTGTGATTATTTAGATGTTTTTTTAGTTTTTTTTAGTGTTAAGTAATGAGTTTAAGTCATATTCAAGGATTAGTGAACCCATTACACCATCCTAATAGAAGGATAATAGATGAACACACTTAAGCTGAGGAAGATACCTCAACTTAATCCATGATTAGGGATTAACCTCATGACAAAACAAGCCTTTATTAAATGGATTTTAATTAAGGGTGAGATTAAGAAGTGAATTTTATGATTTGTAAGACAACTTGAGGGGGACTTGTCCATTAACACTAGGGTTAGTCCTTCTTAACCAATAAAGGAAGAATTAGAACCCTAATGCAAGGCCCAAGTTACAAGCCATTGTCTTAGTGATTATTAAGATGGATTAATTAAGAGGTTTAAAAAAATTAAGGGTTTAACACTTAGGATTAAAGTTATACACTCCATCCTAAGAGAAGAATGCAGGCATAACCCTAATCACAAAGCCTTAAAACCTTAAAGGTTTAGTCTCTAATGATGAGGTGAGAAGAGAGACACAAAGAAGACACAAAGGTAAAAGCTAAAGGGGGACTAATCACAACCCTAATTATTGTCATGCTTGGATGTTCCTATGGTCTGTAAGGCTTGAGAAAGATCTTCAGAGAAGCCACCAAGGGAAGAAGCAAATGAGAGGAGGAGAAGCAGAAGAAACAAATTACTTACTTCACTGAAGAAGATAAGTAAATTGGAGAAATAAAGTGAATGATGAACATTAATGAGCAATATCACTCTAAGGAAATGGAAAATGCAGCAAGGATTCATAAGAAAGAGATGAAGATAAATGAGAAGTGAAGGCAAATTCACTTCTCAAATTACTTACCACCTGAAAATGTTAGCATAAGGAAAGAAATGAAATGAGAATGAAACATATGCAAAGGTGAAAACCAAAACCAGAAGCAAAAACATGATGCAAATGATGCTATGAGATGATGCAAAGGCATTCCAAGTGTTATGAATGTTCATACAAGAGATGGAATGCAAAGGAAACATGCTTTGAAGTTTGAAAGTTCATGAAAGCTTATGGAATGAAATGAATGCACATCATGGAAAATGAATGAAGAAATTATCAAGCATGATTCTAATATGTCTTAAGATGTCTAAGATGACATATGAATGCATGAAATGTCATAGCAAGTTCATGTATGGATGCATATGCAAGATGAATGCAAATGAAAGTGCAAAATTAGGGTTTTAAGGCAACATGAGATGCATAAGGTCAAAACAGAAGCAAATCACATGATAAAAAATTGCAAATGAACTCAAAGGAACCCTAACCCCATATGATATCACACCCCAAAGGAGAAGGTCTAACTCTTAACCTAAAAGAAGTTGTGAATCTTCTAAGTTAACTAGGGTTTTTGGGTATCTTAAGAGGAAAAATGCAAATCAAATGGAAAATGCAAGATAAATTCATGACAAAATTATCCTAGAAACTACATGCCATATGAAAAACAACACAAAAAGAATCATTGTCAAACCCTTCATGGTTAGGCAGAAAAGAATTTTCAAAGTTAGGGTTCTAAAAAGGGACTTTTATGAACCCTAAATTCAAGAAAAATGTCAAAGTTGGATCAAAACCAAAACGAAATTTGTATGAATGGTTTGACAATGTTTCTAAATGTCCTAAGATGCAATGTGAATTTTTTTGGAATTTTTAGAAACCTAAATGGTATTTTAATTAATTAATTTCCATTAATTAATTAAAATAAACATTTAAATATTTTTAAAATTATTTTTAATGCAAAAAATAAAAATAAAAATGTTTTTGGGTGAAGAAAAATATTTGAAGTTGAAATGCAGAAGGAAATTTTTTTATGATTTTTCTAAGTATTTTAAATAAAATGCACAAAATAAATGGAATTTAAATGAAATAAAATGAATTAAAGGGCTGGTCAACGCATCCAAGGGATCAGATTCAAACTGGGGTTTGGAAGGAAAGACTATGCGCGCTATCCAATGGTTCAAATTTAAACTGAGTTAATTAATTAATTAAACCTAATTAAATTAATTAAACTGGATTAAGGCTTAAGTGGATTAATCTGGACCCTACGAACACGCGCTAAACAAGATCCTACAGCTGACATTCAAACTGACTGGATTAACCCTAATTACAACCCTAAACATTTTCAGGTGACCGGAACAGTGTTCCGGTCATCTTCTCCGGCCATCCTTCGACCCAACTTCCACCACATGCCATGAAACTTCACCAAAATCTCCAGAAATGATCTATGGACAACACTAAACAAGAATCCAACACTCAAAATCATTTATTTTCAGAAACCAGCATGAATCGAAGCAAACTTCTTTTAGGTCAAAAATTTCAGAGATTCGATTCATGCTCATTTCTTCACCATTTTCAAAAACAACAAGTGCAGTGTGATCAGGGGAGCATTGGGAACATTTCTATAACATAAAATAAAGTTTCAGGAAAAATTGTTCTTGAGGTTACCTGAGCTTGAGCTTTCTCAGTTTGGAGCTTTTGGACCTCCTCTCTTGTGCAAACCCACTCCTCTTGACCTCCTGATGAAGTTGCAATGCTTGGAAGGAGCTTAGAATGGCTGGAATGAAGGCTTGCAACTCAACTGGCCAAAAGTCGTATTTTTGTTTGGCTGGCTTTCAGGCTTGTTTGAGGGTTGGGAAATGTTCTAATGATGATGGTGAGTTGAAAGGTGAAGTTTGTTTGTGATTTTAGTGGCTGGACAGAGTGTTTCGAAAGCTTTTGCTTGAAGGTGATTTTTTGAGAAACTTGGTGTATGGAATGATCTGAGCTTGTGTGATGTATGGATTGGCTTGCTTTTGATCCACATAACAATGTTTGATAGGTCAGAAAGTGGGTGGTGGCCTGTGGTGATTGGTATGAGCAAGTTGCCAAAATGTCAACATTAGGTGTACTTGAGGTATGGGCTCATGTTGCAGTTGTTTTAGGGCATGTCTTGGCTCAGCAAAGATCAAGGAGAACCATGGAATTGAGATTGGGGTGCTGCAGCAAGTGTATGAGAAGTTTCATGCCCTTTTGCAAATTTGAAGAAGTTTGGCCCCTTTTGAATTTCTTGAATTTCAAGGCATGAAATGGAATGATTCTTTGGGAAATTTTGGTCACAATGCATTGTATTATGTTTGTATGATGCTTAGAGAGTGATTAGAGGTCACAAAATGACTTGGTATGTGAAATTGCACAAAATCCTCTTTGGTGTGAAAGTGAAAATTATAGGATTTTTGCCAACTTTGCAAAGCCATAACTTGAGTTCCATAATGAATTAGGACTTGTTCTTGTACTTTTTGAAAAAGGAATGATCCAATCTACAACTTTCATGACCAACAATTTTTCATCTGAAGCATTTTTGGTTGAGAAAGAGGAGGTTGAAATACTTTCCCAAAATGGAAAGTTTCCATTACAAGTCATTTCCATTTTTGGCAACTTTTGGTTTAGCTCAAATTTCTTCAATTTTGTGAACTTCCAAGCACTTCAATGATCAAATAAAGATCATATAACTTCAATTTGATGAAAAATACACTTTGGTTCCATTGTTGGGGGCCTCAGATGCCCTGACTTTGCTCTGACTTGTTCAAGAAGTTACCCAGTGAACAGATGACTTCCACAATGAATTTCTTCGTCAAACTTGGTACACATGATCCTTATAACATCTTAAGAACATTAGAAACAAGAATGACCCAAAAATTTGGAGTTATGGCCTCTGAAACCAAAACCCTAATTTCAGGTCATCTGTGTAGTGAAACCCTAGCTCTGCTTCCATGCTTTCCAAGTTCTTGTGATTTTTTGACTTCCTTGATCTTTGAGGGATATAATATGATGATAGAACACACATGGAACCTCTTGGAGTGATTGGAGGCCTTTGGAGTGGCTCAGATGGACCTTTGGATTGCTCAGATCATAAACCCTAGATGCAGATGAACTTGAACTAATGCAGTGAAACAAAAAGGCAATATGAGATGATATGCTTAAACTTATACAAATATGAAAGATCACAAGCCATGGTGTGAACTTAGTGAGGGAAAATTTGGGGTGTTTACACCAAGCTGCTGTCAAGATTCTGAGGTATATTAAGGGGACTCTGAAGTATGGTATTTTGTTCCCTTTTGGACAAAAGGCTAAGTCAGAGTTGATGTGCTACTCAGACACTGATTGGTATGGAGATAGAGTTGACATAAGAAGTACTTTTGGATATTTGTTTAAGTATTTGGGAGGTCATATTTCTTGGTGTTCCAATAAGCAACCAATTGTTGCTTTATGCAACTGTAAAGCTGAATATATTGCAGGAGTTGTGGCTGCTTGTAATACCGCTTGTCTTCTGAATTTACTGCAGGATCTGAAGATCAAGTTAAACAAGCCTCTGAAGTTGATGATTGACAATAATTATGCAATCAATCTCTCCAAAAAACTAGTGTTGCATGGGAGAAGAAATCATATTGAGACTAAGTGCCATTTTATGAGAAGTCAAGTCCAGAATGGAGTGCTAGAAGTTGTGCACTGTAGCACTTAGAAGCAGCTCACAGATGTTCTGACGAAGGTGATCAAGACTGATCATTTTCTCCACTCGAGGGATAGAATTCATGTTGTTAGTTTAATTATTTAAATCCTAAATAAATGGATGTGTTGAAGAATAATTCAATTTTTTAGCATGTTGCCTACGTGACACTTTTGTTTGTGTATATATACTAGTGTAACTATCAATAGTTATACACACACACACTAAGCATCAAGTAGTGTGTGTGTAATCAGTGTAGTTGGTAACCATTTTTGTAACTGCTTTGCAAGAGTAGAGGAATTTTGTTATTCTCTTCTCTCTCTTTTCCATTTTCATCTTCTTTACCTTGTGCACCAACAATATTGTCCCCCAAATTGATGACCAAACAAACGTGACATTAAATTATATTATTTGATTAGTTGAGGGTACCAATATTCATATTCAAATTAATTATATTATTTGATTAGTTAATAATATATATTTGATACCAAATTAAATCCAAATGTATCATAATATTTACCTTAATAAAAATTTAGTTAAGATATCAATCTCTAAATTTCCGAGGTACCAAAATATTTTATAAATATGTAAATAGTTTAAACAAAAATTGAAAACATAATTAAAAGCGGTGTGATAACCATTACCTAAGTTGAAGAAGGTGAAATTATATTGGATTCATTAACTCGGAAATGGGGTTTCGAGTTTTTGTTAATGAAGTTAAGGAGAAATTAGGAATCATTTTTCTTCCAAATTTGTTGAGCCGGAGAGGGAGAGGCCCATCTTGGAAGGTATCCCTTTCTCTTCTCTTAATCAATCAGAGATGGAGGTGCTTGAAAGGCCTTTTTTGGAATAGGAGATTAAAGAAGCAGTGTGGGGGTGTGATGACTCTAAAAGCTCGAGTCCAGATGATTATTCTTTTACGTTCATAAAAAAGTGTTGGTTCTTCTTTAAATATGATTTTTCCAGTTTTTCAAGGAGTTTCATAGAGGGGTCGTGTTGTCTATGGCAATATTATCTTCTTTCTTGACTTTAATTCTAAAGTGTGAGAGTTTGTTGGGGTTAGATGATTTTTGACCTATTTGTCTTGTTGGTTGTATGTACAAAGCATTGTCTAAGCTTTTGGTGGCAAGGTTAAAGTTGGTCTTGCACTCTCTTATTACCTCTTGCCAAAGTGATTTCGTTCCGGGTAGGCAAATGCTTAATGGTGTTTTGGTTGCTAATGAAGTAGTAGATTTTGCGAGTAAAGAAAAGAAGGTGTGTACTCTTTTTAAGGTGGATTTTGAGAAAGCTTATGACAAGGTTAGTTGGGATTTTCTTAGATTTGTGAAAAGAAGGATGGGATTTGGGGGGATTTGGGGAGATTTGGATGGGTTGGATGGAGGAAACCATTTTTTATAGTAAGATGTTTGTTTTGGTAATTGGTAGTCCAACTAAGGAATTTGTGGTGGAAAAAGGATTGAGAAAAGGAGATCCACTTTCTCCGTTTCTTTATGTTATGATTGCGGAAGGGTTATCAGGTCTAGTAAGGAGGTCGGTTGCAATTGGAGATTTTTATGGGCTCAATGTGAATGGAGAATGTTTCATAGATATTCTCCAATTTGCGGATGATACTCTTTTGGTTGGCGATGCTAGTGGGAGGCATTTGTGGGCAATCAAAGCGGTTCTTAGAGGTTTTGAATTAGTATCGAGGCTTGGTATTAATTTCCATAAAAGAAAGTTAATTAGAATTAATGTCCTTCCTAGTTTTCTTGAAGCGGGTTCCTTGTTTCTATCGTGTAGAACGGAATTGAAAGAATTTAATTTTCTTGGTATTTTGATTGGTTCTAATCCTAGGAGGATCGCTTCTTGGTATTCTTTGGTGGCTAAGTTGGAAAGAAGGTTATGTTGTTGAGATGGTAGGTTCTTGAGCTTTAGGGTTCAAATTAATCTTCTTAAATCAGTGCTTAGTAGCCTTTCGACTTTTAATCTTTCCTTTTACAAAGCTCTGGTGAAAATTCGGAAAGACATTACTAGAATTCAAAGTGACTTTCTTTGGGATGGTTTGGAGGGGAAAGGGAAGATTCATTGGATTAAATGAGATTCCCTTAGTTTTCCTTTTGACAAAGATGGATTAAACTTGAAAATGATTGACAACATGAATTTGGATCTTCTTCATAAGTGGAGGTGGATAATTCTTAATGGTTCATAGAGTTTATGGTTTAATATTTTGAAAGCTCGGTATGGGGATATTCGAATGCTTATGTTTTCGGATGTTCGTTCTGTTCCGTATTGGAGCTCTTCATAGACTTGGTGGATGGATATTATATCCCTCTCGAATTATTATCTCGTTAATTTCTTTATCAAAAATTCTTCTTTTAACTTAGGTAATGGTTATCACACCGCTTTTTGGCATGTAAATTGGTTAGGAGCTGGAAATTTTAAGGAGGTGTTTATGGGTCTGTTTTCTTTATCTCGGTTACAAAATGTTGTTGTGGCGGCTATGGGAGGGTGGTTGAACGGTGTATGGGAGCAGGAGACTTGGGGATTGCTTCTTCAGACATTCACAAGACGACTTCGGTTGCTGCCCTGCATGTCGATTCTGGCAGTAACACATCAGGTTCTGCTACTGCTTCTATTTATGCGCGATTTGCAACGGGTCCTGCTATTGCTTCTAATCCTGCGCGTTCTGTAGTGGCCGAAATGGAGGGTCTGTAGCCCTTGTTAGAAAGGGTTCACTTGGATCCTCTAGAGGTAGACGGGGTCAGGTGGTTAAGTGAGGAGGACATACAATTTTCGGTCAATTACTTTTATCAGTTATCTAGTGCTTTTCGTATTCCTCTAGGCCCTTTCAATCAGGATGATAAAGCATTTGGGTTGATATGGAACATGGTGGTTCCTCATAAAATAAAAGCATTTGGTTGTAGGTGGTTTTTGAATAGACTACCGACAAATGATCTCCTTTATTTTAGAGGAATAATTCCAACAACTAGTGATATTAATTGTGTGCTTTGCAACACTAGTCTGAAAGCATTGCATCATATCTTGTTCTCTTGTCTGGTTGCCATTTTAGTTTGACGGGAGGTGTAACGCCCTGAAATTCGTAATTTAATTATTTATTAATTATTTATGAATATATGAAATTGTGTGGTATATTGTGGTGTTGTGGTGATGAAATTATTTTATTTTGAAAGTGATATTAGAATAATTATGAATATTATTTAAATATTATTATTAAAATAAAATAGAGGAGTTAAAGGACTTGAGGGCATTTTGGTCTTTTGTGAAGGTTAAAATAAGAGAATTGAGAAGAGACTCTCATAACATATATTTTGGGAGATTGAGAAATTTTTCTCTGAGGAACCAAGGAGGCTAGGGTTGGAGATTCTTCAAGAGATGATTGAAAGAGTCCAGATTAACTAAGGCGTGGGGAGTAATTCAACTCAATATTCATAATGTAGAGATAATTATTAGGAGAATTGGGGTTTTGAGGGTAAATCTTAGAGTTTATGAGAACTATGAGATGAATTGAATAAAAGATGATGTTAGATGTTGTACTTGATGAATACATGATGGTAGTTAGTTAAATGAATGGATTATGTGTTTTTCTGTTGTTAAAAATATAATTTTTGATAAGTTTTGTCGCAGCAGAGTCATACTGATGTAACAGGGTTTTCTGTTGTTAAAAATATGAACAAGATCTTTCATGAGTATCCTGATAAATTTGTGGTGATTTTTATAGATGATATCTTGATATATTCTAAAACAGAAGAAGAAGATGTTGAACATATGAAGGTTATGTTACAAGTATAGAGGGAAAAGAAATTGTATGTTAAGCTGTCAAAATGTGAGTTCTGGTTGAAGGAATTGAGTTTCCTTGGCCATGTGATTTCAAGTGGTGGAATTTCCAAATCCTTCGAAGATTAATGTCGTGTTGTAGTGGGAGACTCTGAAGTATGCTACTGAAATTCATAGTTTTCTTGGATTGGATTCTTATTATCGTAAGTTCATAGAAGGTTTTTATAAGTTGGCGTTGTTGTTGACGCAATTGACTCGAAAGGGTCAAGTGTATGTGTGGGATGTTGCTTGTGAGGAAAGTTTTGTGGAACTAAAGAAAAAGTTGACGATTGCTCTGGTGTTGGTTTTGCCATATCCAAACGAGTCCTTTGTGGTTTATTATGATGCTTTGAAGATGGGTCTTGGTGGATTTTTGATGCATAATTATAAATTAGTTACTTATGCTTCGAGACAGCTAAGAATGCATGAGAGGAATTACCCTATGCATGACTTAGAATTAGTTATTGTGGTGTTTGTGCTGAAAATTTGGAGACATTATTTGTTTGGTTCAAAATTTGAAGTGTTTAGTGATCATAAAAGTCTGAAATACTTGTTTGATCAGAAAGATTGAATACGAGGCAAAGAAAGTGGCTAGAGTTGTCAAAGGATTTTGAGTTTGATTTGAATTACCATCCTGGTAAGGCAAATGCAGTGGCTGATGCTTTGAGTAGAAAGTCATTGCATATCTCATTGCTTATGGTGAGAGAACTTTAAATGGTTGAGCAGTTCAGAGACATGAGTTTGTTGTGTGAGACGACTCCATATAATATGGAATTGGGTATGTTGAAACCGACTAGTAGGATTTTAGAAGAAATTTGTCAGGGTCAGAAATCTGATTTGAAATTGGTGGACCAATTGATGTTGGTTAATCAAGGTAATGGAGGTGAGTTCCAAATTGATGAAGATGGAGTTTTCAAGTTTCGAGATAGAGTATGTATTCCAGATATTCCTGGAATTAAAAAGAGTATTTTGGAGGAGGGGCATCGAAGTCGACTGAGTATTCATCCTGGTGCTACGAAGATGTATCAAGATCTGCGTAAATTGTTTTGGTGGCCAGGTATGAAAAGAAATATTGATGAATTTGTGTATGCCTATTTGACTTATCAGCAGTCAAAGATTGAACATCAGAAACCTTCAGGTATGGTGCAGTCGTTGAATGTTCCTGAATGGATATGGGATAGATTTCCATGGATTTTGTGACTGGGTTACCGAAGACTACAAAAGGTAATGATTCAGTTTGGGTGATTGTGGATAGATTAACTAAGTCGGCGCATTTCTTGCCGATGAAGATTAATCATTCTATGCAGAGGCTAGCCGAGATGTATATTGAAGAGATTGTGAGACTGCATGGAATTCCTTCGAGTATTGTATCAGATAGAGATATGCAGTTTACGTCGAGGTTTTAGAAGAGTTTACAAGATGTTTTGGGTACTAAGTTCAGGATGAGTCCTGCTTATCATCCACATAAAGATGGTCAGACTGAAAGAATAATCGAATCGTTAGAAGATTTGCTATGGCTTGTATGTTGGACCAAGGAGGATCTTGGGATAGTCATTTGTCATTGACTGAGTTTACATACAACAACAATTTTCATGCTAGTATTGGGATGGCTCCATATGAAGCGTTGTATGGTAGACGATATCGAACTCCATTTTGTTGGTATGAGTCAAGAGAGAATTCTATACTGGGACCTAAATTTGTTCAAGTGACAACAAAGAAAATTAAGATGATACATGAAAAGATGAAAACGTCGCAGAGTCGTCAAAAGAGTTACCATGATAAGAGAAGAAAAACACTTGAATTCCAAGAGGGAGACCATGTGTTCTTGAGAGTTACTCTGGTGACTGGTGTTGGGCGAGCTTTGAAGTCTAGAAATCTCACTCCGTATTTTGTTGGACCGTATCAGATTTCACAAAGGATCTGAGCGGTGACATATCAGATTGTGTTTCCACCATCACTTGTGAATTTACATGACCTGTTTCATCTATCACAATTGAGGAAGTATATTCCAGGTTCTTCGCATGTGATCAAAATGGATGATGTTCAGTTAAGAGATAATCTGATAGTTGAAGCTTTGCCGGTGAGGATTGATGGTCAAGAATTGAAACAACTACGAGGTAAAGAGATTGCTTTAGTGAAGGTATTATGGGGAAGACCAGCAGGAGAAAGTTGCACCTGGGAGTGTGAAGATCAGATGAAGGAGTCGTATCCGACTCTGTTCACTTCAAGTAATTTTTTAGGACGAAAATTCTTTAAGTTGGGGAGAGTTGTAACGCCCTGAAATTCATAATTTAATTATTTATTAAGTATTAATGAATATATGACATTGTGGGGTATATTGTAGTGTTGTGGTGATGAAATCATTTTATTTTGATAGTGATATTAGAATACTTATGAATATTATTTAAATATTATTATTAAAATAAAATAGGAGTTAGAGGACTTAAGAGTATTTTGGTCTTTTGTGAAGGTTAAAAGAAAAGAATTGGGAAGAGACTCTCATAACACGTGTTTTGGGAGATTGAGAGAATTTGCTCCGAGGAACCAAGGAGGACAGGTTTGGAGATTCTTCAAGTGGTGATTGAAAGAGTCCAGATTAACTAAGGTATGGGGAGTAATTCGATTCAGTATTCATAATGTAGAGATAAGTATTATGAGAATTGGGGATTTGAGGGAAAATCTTAGAGTTTATGAGAACTATGAGATGAATTGAATAAAAGATGATGTTAGATGTTGTAGTTGATGAATACATGATGGTAGTAAGTTACATGAATGAATTATGCATTTTTCTGTTGTTAAAAATATGATTTTTGATAAGTTTTGTCGCATCAGAGTCATACTGATGTCGCATGGTTTTCTGCCCGAAATCGTCGTCTCGCTTAACGAGCAGTTGAAAATCTGAACTTTCCCCAACCCGAGAGGAGGCCACTTAGCGAGCCCGATATCCACTTAGCGAGCACGGTGCCCGTTTAGCGAGCCTGGTGTCCGCTTAGCGAGACCTGACACTTTTTGAAAAATAATTTTATTCTTGAAAATGATTTAAAATGACATGTTTGTTGTCTTAAGTTGTATGAAGTTGCTGTAAATTCTTGCCATGATGTAATAGGCTAAATACGTAAGAATTTGTGATTAAATGATGTTAAAATGAGTTATATTGTATTAAGATGATATGTAGTATTGACGGCCTAAGTAGGTGAAATATATTAGACTTATGAATGATGAATGATGATGAATGCGGATGCAATAGTATATTAGTTTTGATGATGTATGATTGTATTGCGTCTTGCATTCATGGTATAATTATGTTGATGCTTCGGTTCGTTAGTAGCTTCAATCTCATTGTGTGGATTGAAATGATATGATGTTTATGATGTGCTCCCTTTTGGAGGACTGATGGCCCAATGTCCATCAGTGATGATGATTCGGTATCACATGCATACTATGAGGATTGCATTTCATTCTTGGTGACATAACATGATTGCATTTATGTTTTATGTGATGATGTGATAGATTTTGTTGTATATGGGTGAAACTTTAATGAGTTATCTATTGATGCATGTTGACTTGTAATTCTTTATTTATATTATTTATATTGAATGTGAATTTACTCACCCTGCTTGTCTTTGGTGATGGTCTATTATGTCATACTGCAGACACTCAAGGATAAGATTGATGCATGGAAGTAGCTTGAAGTGTTGTTTTTCTTGTCGTTTATTTAGTTATGTGTGGTGTCCTGCTCTGTGTCATGTAACACTGGGATGAGAACGCTTGAGAACCATTGTGTTTATTTTGTTTTACTTTTGAGTTGATACTATCCATTAAGGATTATTTGAGTTAATGATTTTTTGAATAAAATTTGAATTTTCTTTATTTAGTTGATAAAGTTGATGACTTATTATCCGCTGCGTAATAACGATGGTATTTAATGTGATTACATGTTGCAACACGTGGTACATGACATGACAAATAAATGATGTTTTTGATGTTTGTGAAAAGAAGAAATGTGATACCCTTTTGATGATACTCTGATTTTATTGAATATTCATGTTATATTTTAATGTGGGGTAAAAGGGTGTTACAGGAAGTGTCAAATTGGACGGGGTTTGTTGTTTTTAGTGGTAATGGAGCTTTGGAAGTGTTATAATGGGGCATTTGGTTGGCGGTATGTTGGAATTTGTGGAATCTTAGAAACAAAATCATCTTCAGAAATTCTAGGTGGAATGTGATAGACACTATGTGGATGGTTAAGTGCATGGCTTGGAGATGGTCCTTCATCGGAGAAATTACTCGTTTTAATTATAATCTGGATGAATTTAACAAAGACCCCTTATTTTACTTGTCTTAGGTTTCAATTGGTTAGTAATTTCTTTACTTTATCGAGCTTCGTCTCGTGTTTTTTATAATCAAATTTGAGTACCCTTTATACTCGTTTCAATATATCATTTGCTTAAAAAAACAAAAATATGCATGACTAAAAATACAAAAATGTGCATGACTACCACCCACCTAAAGTAGATATGCCTGTGCATGTCACCAACAATTAAAATATGTAAACATCTTTTACAATTTATATCGTAACATATTTGAAGCATATCATTTTTGAATGTTTGGTGTCAAAGGCTTGTTTGGTCGGAAGTGGCGGCTTGGTTGGGTTTTGCCTACAATAGTAGGGTCGACTTCAAAGGATCTTTTCTAGATTGGTATTTTTTTTTAGGAAAATCCAAGAAGATTAGAGAGGGAAAGGAATGTAGTTTGTGGTTGGCGACTATTTAGACTCTTTGGTCTACTAGGAACGATATCTTTTTTAAGAATTCGAATTGTAATGTAGTTGATATGGTTTGAAAGGTAAAGTTTTTGGTTTGGAGATGATCCTTTATTGGAGAAATTACTCATCCCAAATGTGATTTGTACGATTTTGACAAAGACCCTTGATTTTACCTATCGTAGGTTACAATTAGTCGGTAATTTTATTTCGGTTTTTTTGTCAAATTTTTTGTTTTTGTTTTTGTATCAAGATTAGAGTACCTTTTATACTCAATTTTAATACATATCTTACTTAAAAAAAAAAATAGAATTTCGTGGCAATTTTTTTTCGACCTTTTGCTTTGTATTTTTTTTCTTTGCCTATATAATAAGAATCATTTTTCAATATTTTTTATTTATTTATCACCCCAGTAAAGAAACATTCTTTTCCAATTACCGATTTTTTTTCAATTAGATGAGAAATCATTTAAAAAGCTTAAACAAACAAACAATTTTTTCTTCTAATCATTAAAATTGATTTCTTTCTCAAGTAATTATCAATAGAGATTTGCTAATAACAGACTCTTTTCAAAGACTCACTCTTTTATTAAGGCCAGTTCTTTGCATTCCACGAGTAATCCGGTTAGATCTGTTATTTTAAAATAACTATAATCAATAAAAAATACTATACTAACTAAAACTCAATTTATCTAAAAAATATGTAAAATTTATAAATAAAAATAAAAACTTAAAATAATACAGAGAGAGTATTAAAAATTCTTAAACACAAACTTGTACTCAATTAAACCACATATATAAATAACAGAGTTATAATTAATTTGTTCAAGAAAATTAATATAACTATGAATACACATAATAATAATAACACCACCACTTTCTTATTTATCATTCTTAAGTACTACATATCACAAATTTGAAGCAACAATACATCAAGCTTTTTAATCATATAATAATTTAATTATCCAACGATAATACTATAGCTTACAAACTCATAGATATATATATATATATATAGTTAAGGGTGGTTCTTAACAGTTTGGAATAGTAACACCACAAGAATTAGCAACACTTCTAGCACCAGGAGAGTTAACATACTCTTTCAAGTTAGGGTTTCTGACGTATTGACATAAGCATGGCTTCTGATCATTCAACCTGCTGCAACAAACAATAGTAGGTTTGGTGTTTTCCATGATTGCCCCTAGACATGGACTCAATTGCATTGGGTCACAGCCCGGAGCAGCCTCAGCAATGGAAACAAGCTCAACCATAAGGACTAGGGCAAGCATCATTGCTGACATGGCTTTCATCTTCATCATTTTCTTAGTAGATTGATTCTAGTAGGGTTGGGAGAGTGAGTTGTGGATGATGAAGTGGGTATGTAGAAGTGTGTATTTATATAGGTAGAAAATTAGAATGAGTACTATGTTAGTGCGTTTGGGTAGGTGCTCGACTCGGTGAATATTTATTGCACCTTAATTTTTAGTGGAGAGTTATGTGTACTATATAATTGACATTGTACCGATAAAAATAATAATGGGCGTTGAGATGGAGTTATTAAGCATTTACTCCATTTCTACTTTGTGGTATTTCTATTTCTTTTAACCAAGGTTTTGTTTTTGTACAAGTATGGAGACCTATACCTCAATTACTCACTCCCAAATTATAAGTAATTTGAGTATTTCAAACAAATTATAAAAGAATTTAATTAGTATTCACTCACACTATAAAAATAGTTTAGAGAGAGGGATATTATGCAATTACACAGAATTTTAGAGAGAGAGGTTTTGTCTTCTCTCAAACTTGGGAGGTTATCTTCTACGACCGAGGGCTCTTATTTTGTCGTATCTTTGCGTTTTAAGTTTTGGGTAAGATGGATCAAAGTAGGGTTTGTTGGAATATTTTAGTAATTTATTAATATTCCAATAATTATGTAGTCAAATATATTATTTAATTATATTAGTTATTTTATCAAATAAAGTGTATTAAATAAATTATCTTATCAAATAATGATAAAAGGTTATTTAGATTTTATTTAGGAATTATTTAATTAATTAATTAAATAATTGGGTATAGACTCGAGTGGATATTAGGATGACCCATTTGGAAATAATGGGAATCCTAATTGGTCATCACGCTATATATAGGCTATGGTTTCCAATATATAATACACAAGCAAATTATCTCTTCTACTCATCTGAAGAGAAATCAAGGCATACGGAGTACCGGTTGAGGAAGAATCACAAAAGCCATCAACTTCTCGGGTTTAGGATTACCGCCTAAAGAGAATTTCTCAATGGATCCAGGTATTCCTATAATCAATTTATCGATCTTATTATTTTATATACATGCTTAAATTCCGCGCCTAAATTATATATCATAATTTATTGAGCATGTATGGTTTAATTAATATTAATTAATTTAATTCCAACAAATGGTATCAGAGCTTAATTGGTTATGAATTATTGGTTATAAAATACTGTTTTTTTTAATATAAATGAGTATTGAATGATAATTTCTTTTTCTTCATTCGATATACTTTTGTTCCAAATTACTTATGCTATCAAAAAATTTATTTTGAAAATTATACGTAACTATTTATAATTAGATTTCTTTTTTTTTTTTTAGGATCCAGTTTACACGTAACAGTATCGAAACTGGTATGCCTTTAAACTTGTCTAAGCATGTTTATGCCAAATTGAATCCAATTTTTTTATCGAACCAAAAGGTGTATATAGGATTTCACTAATACATATTAATTGGTTTTTTATTCTCTTTGACTAATTTTTTTTTTCAATATTTAATTTTTTATTGATTTGAAATCTTATATTGAATCCAGTAAAAGGATTTAAGCTATTCTACATTAAAGTAATTGACATGTGGTTTTTCTTTAGTCACGGTGTTTTAATTTTTTTTGAAATTTCGATTTATTGTATTTATGTATCATCTTACACATAATTAAGAGTGTTTATTGGATCAAATATTTTTTTTCACCCTTTGAGTACGATCGACTTATTATATCGGTATGAATATGACAATAACACAATCAGGTAAACATACAATTTTTTAACATTACGTTTGAAGGTAATGTTTATGTGAATTTTAAAGACCTTCCCATTTAATTTATTAAATTAAAATTGTCTAGTAATTTTGATTGGATTGGTTGAAACAACAAGTTGCAAAAGTAACCTCTGTTATTTAAATTTGATTCAATTAAAATTACAAAAGATGTCGTATGTAATTTTTCATGCGAACTGTTATGGTCGGCCAAAAGGAAGACACAGTTTGGCCGAAAATTTGCATATCTGTGATGGTAAATATGTAGTAATTATCAAGTTTATCCATGTGGCTAATGATTGATGTCAAAGGCATCCATTATCTGACAGGACTTATTACCAATGTTTGATCGTTACGTGAGAGTACCGCTTAGAGTTAATTCTTACAATCAAAGATTGAGAATTGATGGTGTTTTTTGGTATCTTGTCTAGGTCTTATTTAATTTGCATATAAAGAATATTGTGCATGTCTATATGGATATTTGACATGCCTACTAATATTATTGTATGCTTATTGTTCTTTTCAGTGGTTTACTATCCTAAAGAAGAAAGAGAGAAGAAGAGAAGAAGAAGAAGAAGAAAGGAGAAGGAAGAGGAGAGGAGGGAAGTAAGGCCTAAGCCCAACAATCAAAAGGTTAGCACAAGTAAGAATGAGAATAGAAGAGATGAGATTTGGAGATGTGGGAATCACATCCACACTTCTCACTTACCATAGCCCCTAAAATGGTTAGCAACACAAGCATACAAGCAAAACAAAATGAACAAAATGACATGCCAATATCATACAAACAGAAGTGAAGTCATACATACAAATGTTCATTGCAAATGCAAGTCACAAGAATGAGAAAAGAAGCATACAAGTTAATATGAAGCAACATGAATCACATGGCAAGGCAAAGTAAACTTAAGAAGATGCAAAGCAAAAATACACAAAACATGAACTCAAGGCACAAGACTAGAACCAAATCAAGCTAAAGAAGTGCTTAAGAAGCAAGAGAGATGAGGAGAAGAGAAGCACAAGGCCAAACAATCACATTATGAAATGGAAAGGAGCAAAGAAATGAGGTGAATGCACAAAAGAAAGGATGAATTTCAAAGGCAAACCAAAATGCAAAAAGTCCAAAGTACAAACCGTAAACCAAGATCATAATGGTATCAATACCCTAAAGAGACCCCAAACAAGAATGAAAAGTTGGCACAAGTGCCCTTTTAAGCCAAGGATAGAACCTATGATCAAAAAGAAGCAAAAATGGGACAAGTTATGGACCAAAATTCAAATCAAATCAACAATGCACCTAAAAATTACACAACTTTGGTCAAGAGGTCTTCAATCAAGATATAACAATATGCCAAAAGGATAGGAAGAAATTCAGAGGCTATGCAAGTCAAAAGAAGGCTTAAACATGAACTAGGGTTAAAAAACTTCTCTTACAAGTCAAGGATCAAAGCCAAATGAATAAGTTTCTAAAAATAAGGACAAAAATCACACATAAAATACATCCTCTTATGAATCCAGAACAAAAAGAACCAACAAGAAATTCAAAATGATGATCACTATAGAAATTGGACAAGGCAGGATGTGTAGCGGTAAAATCGTGAGTGTAAGCTATTGATTAACTTCACTCAAGGTGCACAGAGTCGCCACCGCGCTTTTATTTATTTCCAAAAGGAAAAAGGTAAAAGAACGAACAAAAACCTAAGGATATAAAAGCAAAAGCTAAAAGAAACAAACAGAGAATGGGTAAGGGGATTGGTTACGAACCGGGAAGGTTTTAGGCACCCGACTCGTCCGTGGTACTCCACGGGAGCCCTTTGAAATATTTAATGTTTTTGGTTTGAAATTGGTTTGTTTAAAAATGATTGAAGAGATGAGGAGAAGAATGTTTTTTAATGATTTTGTGTTTGATGAGGTTTTAACGCCTCATGCCTACGT
The DNA here is from genome assembly GCA_963966055.1 of Lathyrus aphaca. Taxonomy (NCBI): domain Eukaryota; kingdom Viridiplantae; phylum Streptophyta; class Magnoliopsida; order Fabales; family Fabaceae; genus Lathyrus; species Lathyrus aphaca. Next base: position 678,240,666 of record OZ014519.1, on the reverse strand, counting down.
ACCCACAAAGTGCAATGCGAGATCAAAACCTCGTAGTTCGTGGTACAAAATTTGAAAAGAAACAAATGAGTTGAATTGATTTTAAAATGTAGAGATAAGTCGTCATCCCTTAGCGAATAATTCCGCTAGAAAGGATGAATCATATCTAAACATGTGAAAAGAAAAGGTGCACAAGGCACAAAAACAATTGAGTGAGTTTTGGATTTTTTAAAGTATGTAAGAAAATGATTTTTGATATATTTACATGAATTAACATTTATTTAAGAAACAAAGTGAAAAGATTAAAAATCGCTTGACCTAAGTCAAGGTTTGATTGCGAAAGAATTTGAAGTTTGAAAACCAAGAAGATTTTTGAAATAGGGAGAAGTTTTGAAAATTTAAGAATGGGGAAGAGATGAAGAGACTATCCTAATACTTGAATTAAAAAGTTAAGAGAAGAAGTTATCAAACCGAATTATGCACAATCCTTCAAAGTAACCGGAATTTCATCTTCAAAGGCTAATGAAATAACTTGAGGCCGAGGTTTCCAATCCATCACAACTTGAGCAAAGGGAGATCCTAAAATCTAAGTCCATACTCCAATGCTAAGGATAGTAACCATAGTCCGAAATTAAAGTCACAAGTCTTTTAGGTGTTTAATCCTTTATTAGTGTTTTGGTATCCAAATGGACAAAATAAAAACCACAAGCAACAATATAAACATAAACAAATGATATATGATATAATATGATAAAGCATAATAAAGAGATAAAGGAGCAAAAAATTGAAATAAAAGGATAAGGTGCGAGAGATTAAATTTAAACGGATTATATTCACATTATTATAATATTTACAATATAAGTGGTATGATGAACTTAATCAAGCACAACCACGAAAATAAAAATAAAATCGAGGCAACCGGATCCAAGTGGATCTTTAATCCGAATCGGGACAACTTTAAGTCTATGTTAAGCAATCGCCGAGTAATTTACGAAGTAATTACCCTACAAATGAGGCCGGCCACTACTAATTAAAGTGGAAAATATTCGTGTTAATACATGTTAGAGAAACGATATTATGGACCGTTCTTCGAAAACATGCCACACTAAAAGAAAAAGAACGGTCTAATCTTAATCGAGATTTTCGTTGAATTTATCGAAAAGCAACCTATCACGATCTCAAAGTATGGAGAATGATCCAAATGATCATTCATCCATAGATTTGAAATAATGAAGATTAAACCGATCGGAAATCAACAATCACGAATCGGAGATTGCCATCGACCAAAAATAAAAAGATGGATCTAAAAGTAGATCCATAAAAAAGAAATTGAAATATTTTTAAAATCCTTTTCCAAAAATCTTTTCTAAATTGCTTTTCTAAAATATTTCTAAAAATATTTTTCTACATCTTTTCTAAAATATATTTTAAAACTCTTTTCTAAAATATGATTTTATAAAATTCTTTCATATAAAAAAAAGAACTATCATAAAATTTATTAAAGAAAAGGAAATGAATTAAAGAAAAATAAAAAAAGGAAGGTAAGGGGAAAGAAACCCGCGGGTCAGGTGTGGATCAGCAAGGATCCAAAAATCCAAGGCCAAAACCAAATATACTCTTATTAACATCACATAGCAACAAAAATAAAGAAAAAGAAAAAAAAAGAAACAGAAGAAGTTAGGTCTTCTTCTTCTCCATACAACAGCCGCGGAAAGCAGGGCAACAAATCATGAACATGGCGGCTCACCTTCAAGATCAAACAGAAGCAACAATCCAGCAATCAATGACTTCTCCTCTCTAAAATAATTTCGCGGAACTCTCTCTCTTTCAATTTCTTTCGCGATTTCTTGTTCTTCTTCTCTCTATTCCAGCTTCGGATTTTGTTTTTTTGATGAATTAGATTTAGGGATTGGAAATATAGAATGGAAGAAATTGACACAGAGGTTGAAGGTTGGAAAGAAATTTGAATTTCAGAATTGATTTTGGCAGGGGTTTAGAGGCTGTGAAAGCTTGGAAAAATTGAAGGGAAATGGGGTTAATTTATAGGAGGAGGAAGGCTGAAAACTTGAATTGATTCGGTTGTCGTTTTAGGGATTTCAGATGCGTTTTGATTGCTCACGAGAAGGGCGTGTTCACTTGCGGATTACGTTTTTGATTTTTCTGCGTTTAGTTGTTTGTGAATTTGCGTTTTGCTTTTTGATTTTCAGGTGATTTTGTGCGTGCGGATCTCGTGTGCTGCTGGCTTTGTTATTTTGCTATGACTGGGCGTGTGGGAGGCTGGCGTACGCGTGATGTTTGGCATGTGAAATGCTTGGGAAGCTTGGCTGCAAGCTGGTTTTGTTTTGTACGTGAAAGTGTTGAAGTTTGGTAGCTTGGCTAGGCTGATGAATTTGGGCGTACGGCTTGGGAAGTATTGGCTTACGGAATGGGCGTACGGCTGTTGGCTTAATTTGGTTTCACAGCTTGTTGTTGAAGCTTGAGGGCCTAAGCTGTACGGATTGTTTTTGTTGTGCTGTGACTTGGGAAGCTTTGGCTTGGGTGTGTGAAGTCACGTAAGGCTTAGTGAATTTGGGTAGCTGCTTTTGGGAGAATTTTGGTTTGTGATGCGTACGGATTAGTCATGTGGGCCTGATGTTGGAAGGCTAGGAGTGATGTGAGGGATAGGAAGCTGGCTTGACTTATTCATGCGTACGGAAGGCTTGCACGTGAAGCTGAGGCTAGAGCTGGGCAAGGCTTGTGTTTACGTGAATCTGATGAGGGAAGTGGCTGGGAAAAGAATCACATGGGCTAAAACCGTTTGGGCTTTCCTCATTTTTTTAGTTTTATATTTTGCTAAAAAAAATGATCTAATGGACAAAAAAAATATGGATTTATGAATTGTAATGGATAAAAAAAATGGTCTTGTTTTTGTATGAATTTGGAATATGGAAATAGTTAGGAATATATATGAATTAAAAAAAAGGAATATGAATTAGTTGTATTAAAAAAAATAAAAAAAAGGAAATAAAAAATGGATTAAAAGATGGAAATTGAAAATATTAGAATAAAATGGGAATTGGATAGAAAATGGGTTCATGAATTATGGAATTTAAAAAAAATGGATAAAAGGAATTTGATTAAAATGAAAAAAAATTGGAAATTGGATAGAAAAGATGAATATTTGGATAATAAAAAAATGATTGGAAATGGTTAGGAAAAATGGTAATTTGGACAACTGGTCTAAAAAAATGAATCGGTAAGCAAAGATGGAAGAAAAGAAAAAAAAGAAAGGTCATTGATTAAAGTGGATAATAAATGGTTTAATCGGGAATGGATAATGGATAAGGAATTGATTTTCAAGCCCACAACAAATCCTGATTTTTCTTGCACAAGCCTCTGATGAAAATGAACACAGCCAACACAGACCCATTGGATATTTCACAACTTAAGCCAACTGTCATCTGAAAATCGTCTGACTCATGCCCTGATGATTCGAAACCAAACTGAGGAAAATAAATCCTCAGATGAATCGCTGATGAACTGATGAACCGATGAACTGATAAACACTGAAGATTCAAACCAAACTTCGCACAAAACTCTGCCTGATAACTGATGACTTTCACACTTAACACCACTTGAACTTTGAAAACGCATCGTCTGAGGAATAAACTACTGGCACACACAACTGGCAGTCATCACAATCTTTTGATAGTTTGACCAATATTAGGTCAAACATCCATCTGAAATCGAATTGTGACTGAATAAATGCATCTGAATTGAAATCATTGCCCTGTCTTTGAAAATCTGCAACACAGAGAAGAAGAAGAACACTGCAACATTTTTTTGGTATTTTGGTTAGTGATCAGTAAATATAAACAAATATAAAGAAGTAAAAACAATGGTGATCCCCTGCGAAGCATAGACCATACATTTGAAGAGAAACTCGAAAGCCAGTGCGATCTTGTTTGTATGCAAAATGCAGATGAAATGCGAAGAAATCTTAGGGTAAAAATTAGGGTGTTACAGCTGCCCCTATTTAAGTTTCTTCAATCCGGAGATATGAAGATTGACATCTTCGTCTCTACAAGATGGGAGAGACTTAAATACAGAAAACCCAATTTTTGTCCTAAGAGAACAAAGATATGATATGAATATGATATGCAAACCCAAGATCTCTGTGGGGAAAATATGACCATCAGAAGAAAGAAAAAACTTGGGGACACAGAAGAAAATCCCTCTGGGGAAACAACAACAGACGACCAAAGAGTTTACCAGGAAAATAAATCACTGGATAACAGGCTCCACTTGGGAAAAGATATGAAATAATCAAGATACAAAATTCAACCAGGGAAAGATAAACACCCTGCCAGGAACTATCACCCAAACAAAGTATTTGAATCCAAGAAATGGAGAACTACTGAGTTGGAAAAGAATCATCAACTACCTGTTTACTGGGTAGGGAATATAACAGACTCGACTATCAATTTACTGGATAGGAGCAAAATACAGAGGGATAACCTCAATTACCTTTTTACTGGGTAAGAAATATTCTCAACTACCTGATTTACTGGGTAGAAAATATAAAGGACTCGACTATCGATTTACTGGATAGGAGTATGATCAACTACCTGATTTACTGGGTAGGAACTCAATCAAAGGGAAACAGCTTCTATTACCGTTTTACTGGGTAAGAAGAAATCACAACTACCGAATTTACTGGGTAGAAAAATTCTCAACTACCTGATTTACTGGGTAGGAGCTTAAGCAAAGGACAACAAACTCTATTACCTTTTTACTGGGTAAGAGGAAGAAATCTCGACTATCGGGTTTACTGGGTAGGAGTACAAGTAAAAGAACTTGATCAATTTGGTAATATTACCCACTATCGATTACTGATAGCTTAATTCCAAAGCAATAATACTCAAGCTGGAGAAAATGTTGCCCACTATCAAACAATGATAGCTTAATTCCAAAGCAAAATATCCACAAAAAGGGGACCAAAGTTCAATCCAAGAACAAATTGGAAAGAAAAGGTCAAACAAGACTCATCCCGAGGAGGAAATATCTCAACTGGGGAAAATTCCATCCAAATAATAAACTGGGGAGGAAACTGAATCAACATCATCCACGAGAAACAAACTCAGTGGGGAATTAGAAAGGATTAACACTTTCTGCTTAATGGTCGACACTCTAAACTTGAGAGGAAAACGACACACACACTCTATGGGGAAAGTCCACACCAAAGAGCAGATAACAATGATAAACGCAAGAATGCAAGCAAACAATGCTATGCTTATGCGTATGAATATGCTTATGAATATGCTGACAAAACAGACATAAAGATAAGAAACGGGTGACATGAACACCGCAACAACCAGATACTCGGCTAATCCCAAGGCAACAATGCAGGGAAACATGCTGGAGATTTAACTTGAAATCTGCAGGGGAATATCATAAGCCATCAAAGGAATAAAATCCTACTATAAGGCTTAAACCATGATAAGAGACAGCATCTGCTAGGAATATCATCCTGCTGAGGAAAGGTAATAATCTGCTGAGGATGGAAGTATTCTTGATAAAAATCAAACTTCACGAGGAATAACTGTCATACCACTCTTGCTCCACTTGGGGATAGAGTGCAAGACCTGCTGAAAATCACATAGGAACCTGCTGGAAATCAACACATGCAGACCTACTAGGGATCCATATGGGGATATCAGAAGTTAACATCATAGCCAAAATACAGTTACGAGGGATTTTAAATCAATACCCACCATCGGGTAAAAGAAAACCTCTAAACTGACTGCTATATCAATACTTCTATTCAAAGATGCAAACAAATCAAGCTTAGGAACAAGAGCTCAGCAGGGGATTCTCAATGCTTCTCAATTTACTGAGGAAGAAATCAAAACTCAGCTAGGGATTCTTAAGAACATCCCTTCCAACAACTCTTCTGGGGAATACATACAATCTCCGTTCATGCTTATTGTTGGGGAACAAAACATCATTAACATGTCAAGACTATCCAGGAACTTCGCATGGACACAACCGAATCAAACCCTGCTTTGGGAGAGACAAGTTACACACATCCAGACTTTACCATTCTTGGAATCACTATCAATATCCTTTCTTTGTTCATATATCAAAATAAAAATGTTTTTTTAAAATCTTCAAAAATTAAATTTATTAAATTTGTTTCAAAAATCATCATCAACAATAAATTGAAATTTTGTAAACAGAAACAATATAAAGAATTGCAAACAATTGGATAAAAGCTCAAATTCATTGATAGAATGGTAGTCAGCAAATGGCATGACTCCATGGATCATTACAAGTTTGAAAAATGGTAAATACATGGAAAAGGGCTACATTGAGATACAATGATCACTATTCTCCCTATCAACTTTGAACTCCACTGTGTCCGAAACTTCAGTCAAGGATGAGTGAATAAGAATCTTTGATGGGAAATTCTTCTGAGGGATAGAATCTGAAATCCTCGGTTGCTACAAGTGATCCAGTCTGTCGACGCAGTTAATTGCCATGATCCCTAACTTTTGCCTAGATTGCCCTTTCGAGTTTTCAATCTACCGGGATAATTATTTCTGTTTATGTCTCTAATTTTTGCCTGGACCGCCCTTTCGGGTTTTCAATCCACCGAGACGCTCATTTTTGCCTAAGCCGCCCTTTCGGGTTTTCAACTTAGCGAGCTGTTCTTTTTTTATTTTTTTAGGCGAAGTATTTCTTGACTGCATCCGCATTCATAGGGCGAGTGATCTCCTCACCATCCATAGTTTCAAGAATTAATGAACCGCCAGAGAAGGCTTTCTTAACAACATATGGGCCATCATAGTTCGGAGTCCACTTGCCCCGAGAATCTTTAAGGAAAGACTGAATCTTTTTGAGCACGAGGTCGCCTTCTCTGAATACACGAGGTTTGACCTTCTTGTCAAAAGCTTTCTTCATTCTTTGCTGGTACAACCGACCATGACACAAAGCTGTAATTCTCTTTTCTTCAATCAAATTCAGCTGATCAAATCTACTTTGACACCATTCAACCTCAGTCAACTTGGCTTCCATCAGAACTCTCATTGATGGGATCTCAACTTCGACAGGGAGCACTGCTTCTGTACCATAAACAAGTGAGAAAGGGGTTGCCCATGTTGAAGTGCGGACAGATGTACGATACCCATGCAAAGCAAAAGGGAGCATCTCATGCCAGTCCTTGTACGTCACAACCATCTTCTGAATGATCTTCTTAATGTTCTTATTTGCAGCTTCAACAGCCCCATTCATCTTCGGTCTATAAGGAGAGGAATTATGGTGTTGAATCTTGAATTCTTCACAAAGCTCTTTCATCATCTTATTGTTCAAGTTCGAACCATTATCAGTAATGATTCTATTCGGAACACCATATCTGCAGATAATATTGTTCTTGATAAACCAAACCACAACTTGCTTGGTCACATTAACATACGATGCTGCTTCCACCCACTTGGTGAAGTAGTCAATTGCCACAAGAATAAAACGATGTCCATTCGAAGCCTTGGGTTCAATCATACCAATCATGTCAATTCCCCACATAGAGAAAGGTCATGGGGAAGAAATCACATTGAGATAAGCTGGTGGCACGTGAATCTTATCAGCATACACTTGACACTTATGGCACTTTTTCACATACTTGCAACAATTAGATTCCATTGTCAGCCAATAGTAACCTGCTCTCAACATCTTTTTAGCCATTGCATGCCCATTAGCATGAGTGCCAAAAGATCCTTCATGAATTTCTTTCATTAACATGTCTGCTTCGTGTCTATCCACGCATCTGAGCAAGACCATGTCAAAATTTCTCTTGTAAAGCACATTTCCATTCAGGAAGAAATTGCCTGCCAATCTTCTCAAAGTTCTCTTATCTTTACCAGATGCCCCAAGCGGGTATTCTTGACTCTATAGAAAACATTTAATATCATAATACCAAGGCTTGTCATCATGGACCTCTTCAACTGCAAACACATGAGCTGGTCTTTCAAGTCGCATCACACTAATCATGGGAACATCATTCCACTGGTGCACCTTTATCATAGAAGCTATAGTTGCTAAAGCATCAGCCATCTGATTCTCATCACGAGGAACATAATGAAACTCAACTTTAGTGAAGAAAGTTGATATCTTCCTGGCATAATCTCTATAAGGGATCAAGTGGGGTTGATGAGTTACCCACGTGCCCTGAATCTGATTAATTACCAAAGCAGAATCTCCATACACATCAAGATGCTTAATCCTCAAATCAATGGCTTCTTCAAGACCCATAATGTAGGCTTCATACTCAGCTTCATTATTGGTACAAGGAAAAGTCAACCTTGCGGCAAAAGGAATATGTGAACCATGGGGAGTAATGATCATTGTCCCAATTCCTCTTCTGCGTGCATTCACGGCACCATCAAAAACTAAACCCCATCGAGATCCAGGCTCCGGCCCTTCCTCAATCAAAGGTTCATCACAATCTTTCACTTTCAAGAACATCACATCCTCATATGGAAAATCAAACTTGATAGGTTGGTAATCATCAATCGGTTGATGTGCCAAATGGTCAGCCAAGATACTACCTTTTATAGCTTTTTGAGCTCGGTACTCGATATCATATTCTGATAATAACATTTGCCAACGAGCAATCCTCCTAGTCAAAGCAGGCTTTTCAAAGATATACTTGATTGGATCCATTTTAGAGATCAACCAAGTTGTATGATTCAGCATATACTGGCGAAGACGCTTTGCAGCCCAAGCTAAGGCACAACAAGTTTTTTCAAGCATGGAATACCGAGACTCACAATCAGTGAATTTCTTACTTAAGTAGTAAATTGCATACTCTTTTCTTCCAGATTCATCTTGCTGACCAAGCACACAACCCATGGAATCTTCCAACACAGTCAAGTACATGATCATCGGTCTAGCTTCCACCGGAGGAGACAAGATAGGAGGTTCAAGCAGATATTCTTTGATACTTTCAAACGCTTTCTGACAATCATCTGTCCAGACACAACCTTTGTCTTTCCGAAGCAACTTGAAGATCGGAGCACATGTGGCAGTCATGTGAGAGATAAACCTTGAAATATAATTCAAACGGCCCAAGAATCCTCTTACTTGCTTTTCGGTTCTTGGAGCAGGCATTTCCTGAATAGCCTTCACTTTATCAGGATCGACTTCAATGCCTCTTTGGCTGACAATGAAACCCAACAACTTTCCAGAACGTACACCGAATGTACACTTGTTCGGATTCAAATGGAGCTTATACTTCCTTAATCTTTGAAACAACTTCAACAAATGTTCAACATGATCCTCTTCAGTCTTTGACTTAGCGATCATATCATCAACATATACCTCTATTTCTTTATGCATCATATCATGGAAAAGCGTGGTCATAGCTCTTTGGTATGTCGCACCAGCATTCTTCAATCCAAAGGGCATCACTCTGTAGCAGAATGTTCCCCATGGTGTAATAAATGTGGTCTTTTCCATGTCCTCAGGTGCCATCTTTATTTGATTATAACCTGAAAATCCGTCCATAAAAGAGAACACATCAAACTTAGCCGTATTATCTACCAACATATCAATGTGTGGCAAAGGAAAATCATCTTTCGGACTAGCTTTGTTCAAATCTCTATAATCAACGCACATTCAGACTTTTCCGTCTTTCTTCGGAACAGGAACGATATTGGCCACCCATTCAGGATAAGTTGAAGTCACAAGAAAACCTACATCAATCTGCTTTTGAACCTCCTCTTTGATCTTTACTGCCATGTCGGGATGAGTTCTTCTGAGCTTCTGCTTTACAGGTGGACATTCAGGCTTCAACGGCAATCTATGCTCCACAATATCAGTATCAAGACCTGGTATGTCTTGATAAGACCAAGCGAATACATCAACATATTCTCTAAGAAGCTCTACAATCCTCTTCTTAACATCAGGACCAAGCAATGCTCCAACTTTGACTTCTTTCTTTTCATCTTCAGAACCCAAGTTGACCATCTCTATAGACTCTCCATGAGGCTGAATAATCTTCTCCTCGTGCTCAAGCAACCGAGAAATTTCATCAGGAATCTCTTCAACATCCTCTTCCTCAGCTTCAAACACAGGGAATTCAAAGTTGGGAGAGGGCATAGGATCATTGTTTTCAATGGGTTTATCAATCAATCTGCACAATGATTTTATTTTTATTTTAGAGTATGAACAAAAGTGCAAACAATATGCAGATAAACAATTATGATTATTTTGGGTTTTTTATGTTACCATTTTTCAGAGTAAAGAAAAAAATGAAAAACACATATGGAAATAACAAAATAACATTTTATTGATGATGATAAAATTTGAAACAAAGCCCGACAAACATCACTTTCACCTTGGGCAGAGTGAAAGGATTTTTGAAAGAAAATAAAAACAAATTACTTTGAGGAAAGAACAATAAAAGGAACATCAACAACAATCCAGTTCCGACAAATCTTTCCATGCGTAACGAAGTCAGGCATTTCTTCGTCTTCATCATCGTCAATGATGGCGGCAGCGGAATGATCGTTGATAAATCCATCACTTCGGAAGCCTTCTTGAATAGTCTTTGGATCTTTGATAACTGCACCTGGTGCAAAGCCGATACCGAAACCTTCCTTGTTGTCGACAGCATCAATCACTCGTCCCCAACCTTCTGACTGACCAACTTCAAGCACTCGCAGAGCATCCTTGAAAGAAGACATGGGCATGGCATTCTTCTTAGCAGCATTATCCACCACAGAAAGAGCTTGAAACGAAGTTCCCACCTCTTCCTCAGCATCAATATAGGAAAAAGAATACAAATTGCTCACAAGCATCGCCCTTTCACCTTCAATGGTCACCAATTTACCTACTCTCACAAACTTCAACTTCTGATGAAGAGTGGATGTCACAGCTCCTGCCTCGTAGATCCATGGTCTTCCGAGGAGACAACTGTATGCGGGACGTATATCCATTACTTGAAAAGTAATCTTGAAGATAAACGGTCCAATAAGAATAGGAAGATCCACCTCTCCAATCACTGTCTTTTTCGACCCATCAAACGCTTTTACAATAATCCCACTATGTCTCATGGGAGCACCTTGAAACGCAAGCTTTGACAAAGTCGACTTTGGCATAACATTCAGAGATGATCCGGTATCAACTAGCACCTTGGACATGGCATCTTCCTGACAATTCACCGAAATATGCAACGCCAAGTTATGATTTCTTCCTTCTTCAGGCAAATCGTCATCACAGAAGCTCAAATTGTTGCATGACGTGATATTAGCCACAATGCTATCAAATTGATCAACAGTCACATCATGGTCAACATAAGCTTGATCAAGAATCTTCTGCAAAGACTGCCTATGAGCCTCAGAACTCATCAAGAGAGACAAAACTGATATCTTCGATGGAGTCTGCAATAACTGCTCAGTAATGTTATACTCACTCTTCTTTATCAACTTTAGCACCTCATCTTCACTATTACCAGCTTGGCCCGATTGGGCAACAACATCCATAATCTGCTTATTCGCACTTGTATCTTCAACTCTCTTCGGAGGGTCTGAAGCATACACTCTACCACTTCGGGTAACCTTCGTCACATCAGCAATGCTAACCACAGACTTTGGAGTAGGAATAGGAACTTCTCTACCATTTTCTATCATCGTAGCATTGTACCGGTACGGAACAGCTTTATCAGACTCATATGGTACTGGACCAGGCACATTAATCACCAATGGAGTAACAACATTTTTGCGACTATCAAAAGAAATAACCACCCTCTCAGGAGCAACTCTCTCAGGAAGATTGAACTGAGGCATAATAACGTTCACTTCATTTTCATATTCATCTCTTTTTGCTGTCACTTCGATCAACTTATCATCCATCATCTTTTGAATATCCCTCTTAACAATCACGCAACCACGAGGATTCACCGAGCAGATACAACATCCAGCATAATCGTGATCAATATCATGATATTCACTCAAGAAGGCATGCATCTCAACCAAAGACCTTCGAATATGACGGACCTCATAGATCTTGAATAAACCAGGACAACCATCAACCATATTCACAGACGCATTACCATGCTTCGGCAGCGGATTTTTCTGCACATTTGGATTAACATCATTGAAATACAGAACATTGTTCCTCATCAATTTTTGTACTTCAAACTTCAATGGATAACAATTCTCAACATCGTGCCCCGGGGCACCTTGATGAAAAGCACAGCGAGCCTCTGGCTTATACCACCATGGAATAGTCTCTGGAACTGGAGGTGGAGGACGTGTTTGCACAAGATTCTTTGCAATCAAAGACGGAAGCAAGTCCGCATACGTCATCGGAATAGGATCAAAACTCGGCTTAGCCCGAACTTGTTGATTACCACCTTGTTGCAGAGAAGGTTGCTGATAACGAGGTTGATACTTTGGAACCGCTGGCATAGTTGGAGCCACGTTAATCATCGGTGTTACAGAAGCTACATGCTGCGAGTGGTGATTACCACGACTGTGAGGTCTTCTATAACTTTCACGGGATACTGCATTAGTCTCATTTTCTTTCTTTTTCCCAAAGTTGAACCTTCTAGAGCATGAACCATTACTATTCTCTTGACTTAACCGTCCTTCACGGACACCTTCTTCTAAACGCATCCCCATGCTCACCATTTTAGTGAAATCGGAAGGAGCGCTTGCTATCATCCTCTCATAATAAAAAGAACCCAACGTCTTCAAGAAGATCTTTGTCATTTCTTTTTCTTCCAGCGGAGGAACAATCTGGGCTGCCAGCTCACGCCATCTCTACGCATATTCTTTGAAAGTCTCTTTATCCTTCTGGGACATAGCACGAAGTTGATCTCTATCTGGTGCCATATCAACGTTGTACTTGTACTGCCTCACAAAAGCTTCTCCCAAATCATTGAAGGTCTTGATTTGGCTATTTTCCAGACTCATATACCACCTCATGGGTGCACCGGTCAAACTGTCCTGGAAATAGTGAATCAGCAGCTTATCATTATCTGTCTGAGCAGACATCTTTCTTGCATACATAGTCAAATGACTCAATGGACAAGTGTTGCCTTTGTACTTCTCAAACTCAGGCAGCTTGAATTTGTAAGGAACTTTAACATTTGGGACCAGAGAAAGGTCATAAGCATCTTTTCCGAACAAATCCTTATGCTTCAAGGCTCTCATCTCCCTCTGTATCTCAACAAAGCGTCCTTGGAAGTCATCAAGTCTTTCAGCCACTCCAGCGCCTTCACCGGGCTCATCATGGTAAATCATCTCATCATGATGCGGAATAGTGTGCACAACAGGCGGTGCAGTAGTCACAATTGGAGGAAGAGTAGTCCACACTGGTGGTGGGAGAGTATTAAATGCAGCAGTCTCAGGATGATGCAGAGGACGATAACCAGCAGGCATAAAATCCACTGGCATGCCCCAAGGTGTGCTAGCAGGCATACGATAGCGAGGAGAAATAACAGTCTCAACAGGAATTGATACGGTAACAATCTCGGAGATGACAGTATTCTGAACAGGAGAATTAGGAGGTGGTTGATTCTGAGCAGCCACCAAACTTTCCATCATAGCAGAAACTCTTTCCAAGCTTTCCCTCAGATAAGTAACCTTTTCGCGCAGCTCGCGATTCTCTTGTTGTAAAGTTTCCATCACCCTTCTCCGATTAGCTCGAGTATCGAATCGGTGAGTCAGCTTGACAGGAGAACTGAATGAAGACCAAGAAACAACATAAGATCCCTGGAGAACACTCAAAAAGCAAGACAAATGCAAGTATGATGCATGGTATGCGTATGCAAATGCAAAGATTTCAAAGGATTATAAGATAACTTGCAATATTCATAAAGAGACATTTTTTGAAATACTTAAAAACTCATTCCCATTAAGATCAAAGTGAGGATTACAAGTGAAGTACAAACATCAATAATCCTAATACATGAGAGCAAAAGTAAACTAGGCCTAGGGAATCATATCCGAAGAAGTCCTGAATCCTGGCTGATACTTCATGCGAATCCTCTTGATCTCTTTCTTGTACCGATCTTCCATATCTTCTTTATCCTTCACCAACTTGTCGAGAATGGCCTTCCAAGCACCGGAAGTAAGAGGAATAGTAGATGGAGTACTAGAGGAAGATAAATCCTCTCTCGGCCTCTTCGTGACACGCCGCTCAAGTAGCTCAATAAGATCATCCTTCTCCTTCAGCTGCTCCTGCATTGTAATCCTCTCAAGTAACCATTCTTCTTTCTCTTTCTTCATCTTGTCTAACTCTTCTTGAAGAGCCACCTTCTCATCAACGGGAGGAAGAAAAGCAGACAAAGGCAATATGGGAAACAAAGGCTCCTCAGGTGGATAAGGCATCTTGAGCTTGGAAACTCTAGATCGAACCCACTGAATATAACATTCGGAAGGAGGAAGGTGTTGTCTTCCCAATTGACCCTTCTCTTTCCGGTGAACAGAATGCCAAGAGTGAGCAATCCTTTTCTTCATCTATATATGATCAGCACCATTAAGAAAGAAGAAACGGAATAAGGAACGATTGTTTGGTATATCCTTCAAACAATAACCGAACTGTCGTCTAGCCAAGATGGGGTTGTAGCTAATTCCCCCACGTGTACCAAGAAGAGGTACATTAGGAAATTCTCCACAACTATCAATAAGAACTCCAGTGTCATAATGAGAACTATACCATGTCATGTCCTTATGAGAAAGTGACATCAACCTTTGAGACCATCTTCGACTCTCTCTATTGTCCTTGAAAACATCAGACTTTGGTAGGTGCGAAATAAACCACCTATAAAGAAGAGGCGCACAACATACAATCTCTCCGTCACCTTTGGAGGTCCTATAGTGAAAAGCATGATACATATCTCCAAGCAAAGTAGGCACCGGGTTCTTCTTCAAGAAGATCTGAATAGCATTCTCATCCACAATACCATCCAAGTTCGGAAACAAGACAATCCCGTAAATAAGCAAAGCAAGAATAGCCTCAAATGCATCCTTATGACCCAAAGTAAGTAAAGTAGAAGCTTTTCCCATCAAGAACTTAGCATTAATACCACGAACACTCCCCTTTGGAAGAAACTTCCCATTAAGATCGGATTTCTTAAGAAAAAGCGCTTTGGCGATGACCTTGATAGTAAGCTCCTTTTCTAAACCAGTGAAAAGAAACTCCTTGTCCAGAATAGGCAAACCTAACTAATGAGAATACTCCTCCAAAGTCGGCACAAGCTGATAATCCGGAAAAGTGAAACAATGGTGCAACGGATCATAAAACTAAGCTAAAGTAGGGAGAATACCCTCAGGTACATCAATATCCAACATATACAAAAGCTTCCCATGACATCTTCGGAACTCTTGGGTATCAACAACCAAAGCTCCTAGCTTTATCAACTCTAATACATTAGGATTCTTGAAGGTGTACTTCTTTGTGTTCCTCCTTTCAAAAGTCAAAACCATGGACATCTGAAATTTTGCAAAAGTTCCTTATAAGTCCTTTGAAATCTTACAACACAATGCTCATGAATGTATGATAGCATGTATGCAACAAACACAAACAAGATCACACAAGGCACACGGGCTTAGGTTCTGAGTCACGAGCATGAAGTCAAGGTAACAGAACACCAACCCACACAGGTAAGTACTAAGGTTTTGTCTTCATTGTACCTGCAGAAAACCAAAAGGGTGCTAACAGAGGTGCCCGGAGTTAACAGCCATCTTTAGAATATCACCAGTACGTTGGATTACTCCCCAACCGATAACATTCTTAAAATAGACCTCGTCCGTGTGTAGTATCGCGTGACAACCACCTTAGGTTTACACCCAGACAGTTTCCGCACTACGTTCCTAAATTGGCTTGGATGGGTTAAAGGTTCTAAGGTCCTCAGTATGATCAGCTCAAAGTCGGAAAATAATTGTAGATGTTTAGAATTGGCAGAATTTTTGACCAACAAGAAGTGTTGAACTTAGTTCAGGATGTCACATCAGATGTTGTGACATTATCAAACAGAGTATAAGTAAATGAACTTAATTCAGGATGTCACACCAGATGTTGTGACATTGTATCAGTTAATGAAGTAAGTTCAGTTTACAGGATGTCACACCAGATGTTGTGACATTGTATCAGTTAATGAAGTAAGTTCAGTTTTCAGGATGTCACACCAGATGTTGTGACATCTCAAACCTGCTACCAGAATTAATTAATGCTTAACAGAACTGAGTAAATTCAGGGAATTTATCTGGAATTAATTATGGATGGATAAAACAGAAGAAGGCGCATCTGTAGGGAGATTGGTTATATGATTTCAGTATAAACAGAAGAACTGACTCACCTAGAATCAAGGAAGTAACAAACCCTAATTCAAGGTGTTAGCAGCATGCGTTTAAGGATTGGATAACCTACTTAAAGCCCAAAATCCAAGCATCTATTTAAGCAACAGAAACTCTTAGAATAGAGTACGAAATTAAGAAGACTAAATAGGGTGTTTGTGTTTTAATAGCAGGTTGTATATGTGTATCACTTTATGAGCTTTTAAGCAAAAGTGTATTGTGTCTTGATTGAAACTGTGAAGTAAGATCAAGCTGTTTTGTTTGAAGTATGACTTCAATTTTATTAAACTTGTAAATATATCACTGTGTGATTGAGGGGGAGTGAGTTGGTACTCATATCTAAGTTGTGTCTTAGGTAGAAATTGCCTTGGGTAGATATTAAGTGAAAGATTAAACTGAGTGGTTTAAGTCTAGAATTAATATTACTTATATTGGATTTCCTTCCTGGCTTGGTAGCCCCCAGATGTAAGTGTGGTTATACACTGAACTGGGTTAACAATTTCCTGTGTTGTTTAATTTTCCTGCACTTTAAGTTTTGTTCAAGTCTTCAAGTGTTTAAACATCTCATTTGACATCACGTACCTGATCCCAGAATTTCAATTGGCATCAGAGCAGGCACCCTTCCTGTTTAACTGGGTGAGATCTAGGGACTGCAAATTCTGGAAACATGGACAAAGATGTAGGATCTGTAAATAGACCACCTATATTGGATGGATCTAACTATGACTACTGGAAGCCAAGAATGGTAGCATTCTTAAGATCACTTGACAATAGGGCCTGGAAAGCAGTCAACAAAGGATGGGAGCACCCTGTCCAAGACAACAAAGATGGAGCAAAAGTGTTGAAACCTGAAGAAGAATGGAGTAAGGAGGAAGAAGATTCAGCACTTGGCAATTCCAAGGCCTTAAATGCTTTATTCAATGGCATTGATAGGAACATCTTCAGACTTGTGCATCACTGTGAGCTGGCCAAAGATGTTTGGGACACTCTCAAAACAACTCATGAAGGAACATCAAAGGTGAAGATGTCAAGACTTCAACTTCTCACCACCAAGTTTGAAAACTTGAGAATGAAGGAAGATGAAACAATTCATGAGTTCTACATGAACATATTAGAAATAGCCAATACTTCTGGTGCTTTGGGAGAAAAGATGACTGATGAAAAGCTTGTAAGAAAGATTCTCAGATCTTTGCCAAAAAGATTTGACATGAAGGTCACAGCAATAGAAGAAGCTCAAGACATATGCACAATGAAGGTTGAAGAGCTCATTGGTTCCCTTCAAACATTTGAGATGGGAATGAATGACACAATTGTAAAGAAGAACAAAAGCATAGCCTTGGTGTCAAATACTGATAAAGAAGAAGAAAATAATGAAGCAGAACCTGAAGAAAATTTATCAGAAACCATTGCTATGCTTGGAAGACAATTCAAAAAGATTCTCAGAAAGATGGATGACAAGTCCAGACCAAGTGGAAGATACTCAAACTCTTCTGAGAATAAAAGACCTTATGATGCTAATAGAAGGTCAAATTATGATGAAAAGACCAATCAAGAAAAAGGGATTAAATGTCATGGATGTGAAGGATATGGACACATCAGAAATGAATGCCCTACCTATTTAAAAAGGCAGATGAAAGGTCTCTCTATAACCTGGTCTGATGAAGACTCAGGATGTGATTCAGAAGAAGAATCAGCAAAGCATATCACTACTCTAGCTGGATTATGTGAATCTGAAAGTGGATCCAGTGATAAGGAGCTTACTTTTGAAGAGCTTGAACAATCATACAGAGAACTGGTTAAAAGGAGCACTGAAATATGCATGGAGAGTATAAAGCAGAAGAAGCAGATTGAGGCACTAAAGGATGAAAAAACAAGTGATCTAGAGATCATTGACACTTTGAAAAGTGAAGTAAGCCTTCTCAACTCCAAGTTGGAGCATATGTCCAAATCTGTTAGAATGCTGAACAGTAGCTCAAACACACTGGATGTTATTCTCAACAACAATAAGCATTCAGGGGATAGAACTGGACTGGGATTTAACAAAGTTCATAAGGTTGAGGCTAGCACCAGCAAAACTACTTCAAATTCCATAAAGTCAAACAAGATGTCCCAACAGATGCTTCAACATCATGAAAAGAACACAAAGTCAAACATAATGTTCCAACAGATGTCTCAACATCATGAAAAGAACATAATGAAGAAGAAGTATCAAAGATGGAGATGTCATCATTGTGGAAGGTTTGGACACATCAAACCTCATTGCTACAAGTTGCATGGATATCCAAATCAGATGTATCAGCAAACCCCTAAGTAGAAGATAGAGGTTACCAAGAAAGTGCTGCATATACATCAACATCAAAGATATCAGCAACCCCCTAAGCAGAAGACAGAGGTCATCAAGAAAGTATGGGTACCTAAAGCTAGTCTTCATGCTGATCAAAGCTACATGCCCAAGAACAAGTTCAACAAACAACCTTGGAGCTCTACAAATGGACACTACACAGGGCAGAGGCATCAAAGGAAACCTCAATACAAATGGTCAAAGAAGGGTGTTGCATATATAGCTCATACATCTCTAAGAGTATCATCTAAAGAAGACTGGTACTTTGACAGTGGATGTTCAAGGCACATGACTGGATTGAAGAATCTACTAGTAGACTTAAAGTCATATTCATCCAGATATGTAACCTTTGGAGATGGAGCTAAAGGAGAAATCAAGGGAGTTGGGACCTTGGACTGTCCAGATGTACCAAGACTAGATGATGTGCTGATGGTAAAAGGATTGACTGCTAACTTGATCAGCATAAGTTAATTATGTGATCAAGGTTACAGTGTAAACTTTACCAAAACTGAATGCATAGTGTCTAATAAAGAACAGAAGGTTGTCATGAGAGGAGCCAGATCTAAAGACAACTGTTATATGTGGGAACCTCAAGATTTCAGTCTCACTTCAACTTGCTCTTTAGCCAAAGAAGAAGAAGTGAAACTATGGCACCAAAGACTGGGTCATCTTCATTACAGAGGTATAAAGAAAATCATATCTATGGAAGCTGTGAGAGGTATTCCTAAACTGAAGATTGATGATGGCAAAATATGTGGTGAATGTCAAATAGGCAAGCAAACCAAGATGTCCCATCCAAAGCTCCAACATCTGACAACTTCCAAAGTTTTGGAATTATTGCATATGGATCTTATGGGACCTATGCAGGTTGAGAGCCTTGGTGGTAAGAAGTATGCCTATGTGGTGGTTGATGACTTTTCAAGGTATACATGGATAAATTTTATCAAAGAAAAGTCTGATGTATTTGATGTATTCAAAGATTTGTGCCAAAGAATACAAAGAGAAAAAACAAGCTGTGTGGTCAGAATAAGAAGTGACCATGGAAAGGAGTTTGAGAATAAAAAATTCTCAGATTTCTGTTCTTCAGAAGGAATCAATCATGAATACTCTTCACCTATCACCCCTCAACAGAATGGGATTGTTGAGAGGAAGAACATAACTATCCAAGAATCAGCAAGAGCTATGATCCATGCTAAAAAGTTACCATTGTACTTCTGGGCTGAAGCTATGAACACAGCTTGTTACATTCATAATAGAGTCACTCTAAGGAAAGGAACCTTGTCCACAATCTATGAAGTCTGGAAGGGCAGAAAACCCACAGTTAAGTACTTCCATGTATTTGGAAGTAATTGTTATATTCTGGCTGATAGGGAGCAAAGAAGAAAAATGGATCCTAAAAGTGATGAAGGGATTTTCCTTGGATACTCTATAAATAGCAGAGCCTATAGAGTATTTAACTCTATAACCAAGGTTATCATGGAGTCCATAAATGTGATAATTGATGATGCCCCTACAGATGTTACAGATGATGTTGGAACATCTGCTGACTGTCAGACTGAAGCTGAAATAAAGAGTGATCATCCTGAATTCTCTCAAACTGAAGCAAGGATAAAACAATCCAGCAAACCTCCCTCCATCAGAATCCAAAAGGATCATCCCAAAGATCTAATAATAGGTGATCCCAACAGAGGTGTAAGCACTAGATCAAGAGAGGTAATTTCAGGTTCTTGTTTTGTTTCAAAAATAGAACCTAAAAACATCAAGGAAGCTCTTACTGATGAGTACTGGATTTGTGCTATGCAAGAAGAATTAGGTCAGTTCACAAGGAATGAAGTGTGGGATCTTGTTCCTAGACCTGATGACATAAATTTGATTGGCACTAAATGGGTGTATAAGAACAAGTCAAATGAGCAGGGAGTTGTTACAAAGAACAAAGCTAGACTTGTAGCTCAAGGATACACACAAATTGAGGGAGTAGACTTTGATGAAACCTTTGCACCAGTAGCAAGGCTTGAATCAATCAGACTACTTCTAGGAATTGCTTGTATTCTGAAGTTTAAGCTATTTCAAATGGATGTGAAAAGTGCTTTTCTAAATGGATATCTTAATGAAGAGGTATATGTAGAACAGCCTAAGGGATTTGTTGATCCAAGCTGTCTAAACCATGTGTACAAACTAAGGAAGGCTCTTTATGGACTGAAGCAAGCCCCAAGAGCATGGTATGAAAGGCTGACTACTTTTCTCACTAAACAAGGATACAGAAAAGGTGGAATAGACAAAACCTTGTTTGTGAAGGATGAAGAAGGAAATGTCATGATTGCTCAAATATATGTTGATGACATTGTCTTTGGTGGGATGTCAGACAGGATGGTTAAACATTTTGTCACTCAAATGGAATCTGAATTTGAGATGAGCCTAGTAGGAGAACTAACCTACTTTCTTGGACTGCAAATCAAGCAAATGGAAGACTCCATGTTCATTTCCCAAAGCAAGTATGCTAAGAACATTGTCAAGAAGTTTGGGATGGACAATGTTAGTCACAAAATAACCCCTGCCCCCACTCACTTAAAGCTGACAAAAGATGACAAGGGTGAGAATGTAGACCAAAGCCTATACAGAAGTATGATTGGAAGCTTATTATATCTGACTGCTAGCAGACCAGACATAGCCTTTGCAGTAGGTGTATGTGCAAGATATCAAGCTGAGCCAAAAGTAAGTCATCTAAACCAGGTTAAGAGAATTCTGAAATATGTCAATGGTACTTGTGACTATGGCATAATGTATTCCCATGGATGTAAACCAATTCTCACTGGCTTCTGTGATGCTGATTGGGCTGGAAGTGCTGATGATAGAAAAAGCACATCAGGAGGATGCTTCTTTCTAGGAAACAATTTGATTTCTTGGTTCAGTAAGAAACAAAATTGTGTATCCTTATCTACTGCTGAAGCTGAATATATTGCAGCTGGAAGCAGTTGTTCACAGTTGGTTTGGATGAAGCAAATGCTCACAGAGTACAATGTCCCACAAGATGTCATGACATTGACTGTGACAACTTAAGTGCTATTAACATATCAAAGAATCCTATCCAACATAGCAGGACCAAGCATATTGATATCAGGCATCATTTCATCAGAGATCTTGTGGAAGAGAAAGTGATCTCATTGGAACATGTAGCTACAAATCTGCAATTGGCTGATATATTTACTAAAGCTTTGGATGCTACCCAATTTGAAAACCTAAGGGGCAAATTGGGAATCTGCTTATGTGAAATATAACAGTTATGGAGAAGTGCCAACATGTCCTATGGCATCGTGTGGCATGATCACCAGATGGCAACACCAGTTTGGTCAAGAACTCTGTGTATTCCACTCCTTAAAATTCTCCAAGTAACGGCTCTTATAAAAATACCAGCTTGCTCTCAGCTATTCATCTTCTCATCATTCTCTCGAAACAAATTGCATGCTATAGCTAACTTTCAGAGCTCATCAAACTCAATCAATCTTAACCTCTTCCTCCAACACATTCGAAAATGTCTCAACATCAAAACCCTAACCTCTCTGATGAAATCCTCAACCAAGAAGATGTGGTGCATCCAACCCCCATCTCTGTGGTACCTATGGATTCAACTCCCATGGACGAAATTAGAGGAAGTGTTCCTCTTGCTCAAAAGCCTAGAACTCCAACAGTGAGAAGAGCAAAGGAACCTGTATTCAGCAAAGTCAAAGGGATGCCTTCATCGTCAAACACTACTCCCAAAGCCTCTGAATATGTGGATGCTTCTATTAAGGATCTTGTGAACAAGATTCTGTCTGAGCAAAGAGTTGTGAGTGGCATATCTATCCCTCTGAACACCATGCCAGCTCCACAAGAAGAACAGAATAATCAAGCTGAAGAGGACACTCCTGCTCAACAGGATGTCCCAATAGATGTTGAAACATCTGAGGACCAGCACAAGGCCTCCACTGATGATGATGAAACATCTGAGGACCAGCACAAGGCCTCCACCGATGATCAAGCCTCTGTTGATCCACCTACTGAAGAGGAGACTACTCAACCTCCTCCTGTTGTTGACATAGAGCATGATTCTGACACAGAAATCATTGCCTCTGTGAACCCTAGCATAGCCAAAAGGCTCAGAACTAGGAAGGAAAAGAAGACTGCAGGACATGCAACTCCTGAAAAGAAGCAGCCTACACCAAAGAAGGACAAAGCTAAAGTTGCTTTTGGTCCTACCAAACAATGGAGCAAGGTGAATACACAAAAGAGGAAAGCTGTCACTCCTCCAGATTCAGATGTTGAAGAGGATGTCCTAACATCCCAACCAAAGAAGAAACCAGCACCTTCAAGGTCCACCTCTGCTGTTCCAGAAGCTCCTCTGGATAATATTTCTTTTCATCATGTATCAAGTGTGAGCAGATGGAAATTTGTCTACCAAAGAAGGGTAGCACTTGAAAGAGAGCTGGGCAGCAATACACTTGAGTGCACTGAGGTAATTGATCTCATTTCTTCTGCTGGTTTATTCAAAACAGTGTCAAACTTCTCACCTTGCTATGAGCTGTTAGTGAAGGAATTTATTGTTAACCTTCAAGAGGACTGTGCTGATGGTAAGTCAGATGAATTCAGAAAGGTATATGTAAGAGGGAGATGTGTGGAATTCTCTCCTAGGGTTATCAACCACTATCTAGGGAGAGAATCTGATGGACCTAATGAGCTGGGGAAGACTGACAACCAGGTGTGCAAGGTCATTACTGCCAATCAAGTCAAAGCTTGGCCAGTCAAGGGCAAACTGTCTGTTAGCTTGCTGACAAGGAAGTATGCAATGCTGCATAGGATTGGCACTGCAAACTAGGTCCCTACCAACCATACCTCCTCAATAGCAACTGGATTGGGCAGATTCATATATACTGTGGGCACCCAAACAAAGCTGGACTTTGGGGCTTACATTTTTTATCAGACATTGAAGCATGCTGGGACATCTGCAACAAAGCTGCCTATTGCCTTCCCTTCTTTGCTGTGTAGAATAATCCTTAGCCAGTATCCAGGTATCCTCACTGAGAAGGATTCAATCTGCAAAAGAGAGAGTCCTCTGGCCTTCCACTACAAGCTGTTCTTAAGTCATCATGCAGCTGATGTTGAAGCTCCCTCTGGGACATCTGCTGGACCTTCAAAGGCAAAGTCTCCAATATCCAAAGCTGCTTTGATTACTGAGCTGAAGAACACATGCAAAGAACTGGATGCCAGGAAGCAGAAGCTTGAGGAGATTATCCAAAGGCTGGAAATTGAAGAGAGTGCTCAGAAGGCTGCTGATTCTGATGAGGAAACTGAAGAAGAGGAAGACACTGAATATGAAGATTCTGAGTGAAAAATGTATGTGAGGAATATGTAATGTCTGCTTCAGCATTGTATTTTGAATTAGTAATTTTGTAATTCTCTCTGTCAATGTAAAATTTGGCCCCAATTTATGTCTAACAAGGGGGAGAAGAGAACTCAACAACAACAATCTATGCTGCAGCTTACTGATTAATGAAAAATGACTTATGTTTGCTTCTGAACTAAAGTTGTACTTTTTAATGAAAAATTTCTGTTGAAACAAGTCAGAACACATATAGGTTTGAGGGGGAGTAAACTCACACATGACTCAACAGAAAAGAACTGTTGTACTCTGATAAAAGAAACTCTGCTGCACTCTGATAAACCAGAAAATTATGTTAGCCAAAAATTAGCCAAAGGGGGAGTTTGTAGATGTTTAGAATTGGCAGAATTTTTGACCAACAAGAAGTGTTGAACTTAGTTCAGGATGTTACATCAGATGTTGTGACATTATCAAACAGAGTATAAGTAAATGAACTTAATTCAGGATGTCACACCAGATGTTGTGACATTGTATCAGTTAATGAAGTAAGTTCAGTTTACAGGATGTCACACCAGATGTTGTGACATTGTATCAGTTAATGAAGTAAGTTCAGTTTTCAGGATGTCAAACCAGATGTTGTGACATCTCAAACCTGCTACCAGAATTAATTAATGCTTAACAGAACTGAGTAAATTCAGGGAATTTATCTGGAATTAATTATGGATGGATAAAACAGAAGAAGGCGCATCTGTAGGGAGATTGGTTATATGATTTTAGTATAAACAGAAGAACTGACTCACCTAGAATCAAGGAAGTAACAAACCCTAATTTAAGGTGTTAGCAGCATGCGTTTCAGGATTGGATAATCTACAGAAAGCCCAAAATCCAAGCATCTATTTAAGCAACAGAAACTCTTAGAATAGAGTACGAAATTAAGAAGACTAAATAGGGTGTTTGTGTTTTAATAGCAGGTTGTATATGTGTATCACTTTATGAGCTTTTAAGCAAAAGTGTATTATGTCTTGATTGAAACTGTGAAGTAAGATCAAGCTGTTTTGTTTGAAGTATGACTTCAATTTTATTAAACTTGTAAACATATCACTGTATGATTGAGGGGGAGTGAGTTGGTACTCATATCTAAGTTGTGTCTTAGGTAGAAATTGCCTTGGGTAGATATTAAGTGAAAGATTAAACTGAGTGGTTTAAGTCTAGAATTAATATTACTTATATTGGATTTCCTTCCTGGCTTGGTAGCCCCCAGATGTAAGTGTGGTTATACACTGAATTGGGTTAACAATTTCCTGTGTTGTTTAATTTTCCTGCACTTTAGGTTTTGTTCAAGTCTTCAAGTGTTTAAACATCTCATTCGATATCACGTACCTGGTCCCAGAATTTCAATAATGTCACGTACGATTACTCGTCATGACATTGATAGTCCAAGAGAGCCTAACCGAGTGGAGATTATCAAATTGATATTGATTTGGACTATTCCATCACATATCGCTTCGAATATCGCCGTCCTATCATAAGTTCCACTCAGATCCGGGTTAGAATCTATCTCACACAGAGGATCACCAAAACCAAAACAGAACAACCAAATAACAAACAAATCAAACCAAAGCAGTAAATAAATCAAAGTAGGCTGAATCCGCTTAGAGATTACTCCCCAGCAGAGTCGCCACTTTTCTGTAGCGGTAAAATCGTGAGTGTAAGCTATTGATTAACTTCACTCAAGGTGCACAGAGTCGCCACCGCGCTTTTATTTATTTCCAAAAGGAAAAAGGTAAAAGAACGAACAAAAACCTAAGAATCTAAAAGCAAAAGCTAAAAGAAACAAACAGAGAATGGGTAAGGGGATTGGTTACGAACCGGGAAGGTTTTAGGCACCCGACTCGTCCGTGGTACTCCACGGGAGCCCTTTGAAATATTTAATGCTTTTTGGTTTGAAATTGGTTTGTTTAAAAATGATTGAAGATGGAGTTATTATGCATTTACTCCATTTCTACTTTGTGGTATTTCTATTTTTTTAAACCAAGGTTTTGTTTTTGTACAAGTATGGAGACCTATACCTCAATTACTCACTCCCAAATTATAAGTAATTTGAGTATTTCAAACAAATTATAGAAGAATTTAATTAGTATTCACTCACACTATAAAAATAGTTTAGAGAGAGGGATATTATGCAATTACACGGAATTTTAGAGACAGAGGTTTTGTCTTCTCTCTAATTTGGGAGGTTATCTTCTACGACCGAGGGCTCTTATTTCGTATCTTTGCGTTTTAAGTTTTGGGCAAAATGGATCAAAGTAGGGTCTGTTGGAATATTTTAGTAATTTATTAATATTCCAATAATTATGTAGTCAAATATATTATTTAATTATATTAGTTATTTTATCAAATAAAGTGTATTAAATAAATTATCTGATCAAATAATGATAAAAGGTTATTTAGATTTTATTTAGGAATTATTTAATTAATTAATTAAATAATTGGGTATAGACTCGAGTGGATGTTAGGATGACCCATTTGGAAATAATGGGAATCCTAATTGGTCATCACGCTATATATAGGCTATGGTTTCCAATATATAGTACACAAGCAAATTATCTCTTCTACACATCTGAAGAGAAATCAAGGCATACGGAGTACCGGTTGAGGAAGAATTACAAAAGCCATCAACTTCTCGGGTTTAGGATTACCGCCTAAAGAGAATTTCTCAATGGATCCAGGTATTCCTATAATCAATTTATCGATCTTATTATTTTATATACATGCTTAAATTCCACGCCTAAATTATATATCATAATTTATTGAGCATGTATGGTTTGATTAATATTAATTAATTTAATTCCAACAAATAGTATCAGAGCTTAATTGGTTATGAATTATTGGTTATAAAATACTGTTTTTTTTTAATATAAATGAGTATTGAATGACAATTTCTTTTTCTTCATTCGATATACTTTTGTTCCAAATTACTTATGCTATCAAAAAATTTATTTTGAAAATTATACGTAACTATTTATAATTAGATTTCTTTTTTTTTTTTAGGATCCAGTTTACACGTAACAGTATCGAAACTGGTATGCCTTTAAACTTGTCTAAGCATGTTTATGCCAAATTGAATCCAATTTTTTTATCGAACCAAAAGGTGTATATAGGATTTCACTAATACATATTAATTGGTTTTTTATTCTCTTTGACTAATTTTTTTTTTCAATATTTAATTTTTTTATTGATTTGAAATCTTATATTGAATCCAGTAAAAGGATTTAAGTTATTCTACATTAAAGTAATTGACATGTGGTTTTTCTTTAGTCACGGTGTTTTAATTTTTTTTGAAATTTCGATTTTATTGTATTTATGTATCTTACACATAATTAAGAGTGTTTATTGGATCAAATATTTTTTTTCACCCTTTGAGTACGATCGACTTATTATATCGGTATGAATATGACAATAACACAATCAGGTAAACATACAATTTTTTAACATTACGTTTGAAGGTAATGTTTATGTGAATTTTAAAGACCTTCCCATTTAATTTATTAAATTAAAATTGTCTAGTAATTTTGATTGGATTGGTTGAAACAACAAGTTGCAAAAGTAACCTCTGTTATTTAAATTTGATTCAATTAAAATTACAAAAGATGTCGTATGTAATTTTTCATGCGAACTGTTATGGTCGGCCAAAAGGAAGACACAGTTTGGCCGAAAATTTGCATATCTGTGATGGTAAATATGTAGTAATTATCAAGTTTATCCATGTGGCTAATGATTGATGTCAAAGGCATCCATTATCTGACAGGACTTATTACCAATGTTTGATCGTTACGTGAGAGTACCGCTTACAGTTAATTCTTACAATCAAAGATTGAGAATTGATGGTGTTTTTTGGTATCTTGTCTAGGTCTTATTTAATTTGCATATAAAGAATATTGTGCATGTCTATATGGTTATTTGACATACCTACTAATATTATTGTATGTTTATTGTTCTTTTCAGTGGTTTACTATCCTAAAGAAGAAAGAGAGAAGAAAAAGAGAAGAAGAAGAAGAAAGGAGAAGGAAGAGGAGAGGAGGGAAGTAAGGCCTAAGCCTAACAATCAAAAGGTTAGCACAAGTAAGAATGAGAAGAGAAGAGATGAGATTTGGAGATGTGGGAATCACATCCACACCTCTCACTTACCATAGCCCCTGAAATGGTTAGCAACACAAGCATACAAGCAAAACAAAATGAACAAAATGACATGCCAATATCATACAAACAGAAGTGAAGTCATACATACAAATGTTCATTGCAAATGCAAGTCACAAGAATGAGAAAAGAAGCATACAAGTTAATATGAAGCAACATGAATCACATGGCAAGGCAAAGTAAACTTAAGAAGATGCAAAGCAAAAATACACAAAACATGAACTCAAGGCACAAGACTAGAACCAAATCAAGCTAAAGAAGTGCTTAAGAAGCAAGAGAGATGAGGAGAAGAGAAGCACAAGGCCAAACAATCACATTATGAAATGGAAAGGAGCAAAGAAGTGAGGTGAATGCACAAAAGAAAGGATGAATTTCAAAGGCAAACCAAAATGCAAAAAGTCCAAAGTACAAACCGTAAACCAAGATCATAATGGTATCAATACCCTAAAGAGACCCCAAACAAGAAGGAAAAGTTGGCACAAGTGCCCTTCTAAGCCAAGGATAGAACCTATGATCAAAAAGAAGCAAAAATGGGACAAGTTATGAACCAAAATTCAAATCAAATCAACAATGCACCTAAAAATTACACAACTTTGGTCAAGAGGTCTTCAATCAAGATATAACAATATGCCAAAAGGATAGGAAGAAATTCAAAGGCTATACAAGTCAAAAGAAGGCTTAAACATGAACTAGGGTTAAGAAACTTCTCTTACAAGTCAAGGATCAAAGCCAAATGAATAAGTTTCTAAAAATAAGTACAAAAATCGCACATAAACTACATCCTCTTATGAATCCAGAACAAAAAGAACAAACAAGAAATTCAAAATGATGATCACTATAGAAATTGGACAAGGCAGGATGTGTAGCGGTAAAATCGTGAGTGTAAGCTATTGATTAACTTCACTCAAGGTGCACAGAGTCGCCACCGCGCTTTTATTTATTTCCAAAAGGAAAAAGGTAAAAGAACGAACAAAAACCTAAGGATATAAAAGCAAAAGCTAAAAGAAACAAACAGAGAATGGGTAAGGGGATTGGTTACGAACCGGGAAGGTTTTAGGCACCCGACTCGTCCGTGGTACTCCACGGGAGCCCTTTGAAATATTTAATGCTTTTTGGTTTGAAATTGGTTTGTTTAAAAATGATTGAAGAGATGAGGAGAAAAATGTTTTTTAATGATTTTGTGTTTGATGAGGTTTTAACGCCTCATGCCTACGTACCCACAAAGTGCAATGCGAGATCAAAACCTCGTAGTTCGTGGTACAAAATTTGAAAAGAAACAAATGAGTTGAATTGATTTTAAAATGTAGAGATAAGTCGTCATCCCTTAGCGAATAATTCCGCTAGAAAGGATGAATCATATCTAAACATGTGAAAAGAAAAGGTGCACAAGGCACAAAAACAATTGAGTGAGTTTTGGATTTTTTAAAGTATGTAAGAAAATGATTTTTGATATATTTACATGAATTAACATTTATTTAAGAAACAAAGTGAAAAGATTAAAAATCGCTTGACCTAAGTCAAGGTTTGATTGCGAAAGCATTTGAAGTTTGAAAACCAAGAAGATTTTTGAAATAGGGAGAAGTTTTGAAAATTTAAGAATGGGGAAGAGATGAAGAGACTATCCTAATACTTGAATTAAAAAGTTAAGAGAAGAAGCTATCAAACCGAATTATGCACAATCCTTCAAAGTAACCGGAATTCCATCTTCAAAGGCTAATGAAATAACTTGAGGCCGAGGTTTCCAATCCATCACAACTTGAGCAAAGGGAGATCCTAAAATCTAAGTCCATACTCCAATGCTAAGGATAGTAACCATTGTTCAAAATTAAAGTCACAAGTCTTTTAGGTGTTTAATCCTTTATTAGTGTTTTGGTATCCAAATGGACAAAATAAAAACCACAAGCAACAATATAAACATAAACAAATGATATATGATATAATATGATAAAGCATAATAAAGAGATAAAGGAGCAAGAAATTGAAATAAAAGGATAAGGTGCGAGAGATTAAATTTAAACGGATTATATTCACATTATTATAATATTTACAATATAAGTGGTATGATGAACTTAATCAAGCACAACCACGAAAAGAAAAATAAAATCGAGGCAACCGGATCCAAGTGGATCTTTAATCCGAATCGGGACAACTTTAGGTCTATGTTAAGCAATCGCCGAGTAATTTACGAAGTAATTACCCTACAAATGAGGCCGGCCACCACTAATTAAAGTGGAAAATATTCGTGTTAATACATGTTAGAGAAACGATATTATGGATCGTTCTCCGAAAACATGCCACACTAAAAGAAAAAGAACGGTCTAATCTTAATCGAGATTTTCGTTGAATTTATCGAAAAGCAACCTATCACGATCTCAAAGTATGGAGAATGATCCAAATGATCATTCATCCATAGATTTGAAATAATGAAGATTAAACCGATCGGAAATCAACAATCACGAATCGGAGATTGCCATCGACCAAAAATAAAAAGATGAAGAAAAAAGATGGATCTAAAAGTAGATCCATAAAAAAGAAATTGAAATATTTTTAAAATCCTTTTCCAAAAATCTTTTCTAAATTGCTTTTCTAAAATATTTCTAAAAATATTTTTCTACATATTTTCTAAAATATATTTTAAAACTCTTTTCTAAAATATGATTTTATAAAATTCTTTCATATAAAAAAAGAACTATCATAAAATCTATTAAAGAAAAGGAAATGAATTAAAGAAAAATAAAAAAAAGGAAGATGAGGGGAAAGAAACCCGCGAGTCAGGTGTGGATCAGCAAGGATCCAAAAATCCAAGGCCAAAACCAAATATACTCTTATTAACATCACATAGCAACAGAAATAAAGAAAAAGAAAAAAAAAAGAAACAGAAGAAGTTAGGTCTTCTTCTTCTCCATACAACAGCCGCGGAAAGCAGGGCAACAAATCATGAACACGGCGGCTCACCTTCAAGATCAAACAGAAGCAACAATCCAGCAATCAATGACTTCTCCTCTCTAAAAAAATTTCGCGGAACTCTCTCTCTTTCAATTTCTTTCGCGATTTCTTGTTCTTCTTCTCTCTATTCCAGCTTCGGATTTTGTTTTTTTGATGAATTAGATTTAGGGATTGGAAATATAGAATGGAAGAAATTGACACAGAGGTTGAAGGTTGGAAAGAAATTTGAATTTAAGAATTGATTTTGGCAGGGGTTTAGAGGCTGTGAAAGCTTGGAAAAATTGAAGGGAAATGGGGTTAATTTATAGGAGGAGGAAGGCTGAAAACTTGAATTGATTCGGTTGCCGTTTTAGGGATTTCAGATGCATTTTGATTTCTCACAAGAAGGGCGTGTTCACTTGCAGATTACGTTTTTGATTTTTCTGCGTTTAGTTGTTTGTGAATTTGCGGTTTGCTTTTTGATTTTCAGGTGATTTTGTGCGTGCGGATCTCGTGTGCTGCTGGCTTTGTTGTTTTGCCGTGACTGGGCGTGTGGGAGGCTGGCGTACGCGTGATGTTTGGCATGTGAAATGCTTGGGAAGCTTGGCTGCAAGTTGGTTTTGTTTTGTGCGTGAAAGTGTTGAAGTTTGGTAGCTTGGCTAGGCTGATGAATTTGGGCGTACGGTTTGGGAAGTATTGGCTTACGGAATGGGCGTACGGCTGTTGGCTTAATTTGGTTTCACAGCTTGTTGTTGAAGCTTGAGGGCCTAAGCTGTACGGATTGTTTTTGTTGTGCTGTGACTTGGGAAGCTTTGGCTTGGGTGTGTGAAGTCACGTAAGGCTTAGTGAAGTTGGGTAGCTGCTTTTGGGAGAATTTTGGTTTGTGATGCGTACGGATTAGTCATGTGGGCCTGATGTTGGAAGGCTAGGAGTGATGTGAGGGATAGGAAGCTGGCTTGACTTATTCATGCGTACGGAAGGCTTGCACGTGAAGCTGAGGCTAGAGCTGGGCAAGGCTTGTGTTTACGTGAATCTGATGAGGGAAGTGGCTGGGAAAAGAATCACATGGGCTAAAACCATTTGGGCTTTCCTCATTTTTTTAGTTTTATATTTTGCTAAAAAAATGATCTAATGGACAAAAAAAATATGGATTTATGAATTGTAATGGATAAAAAAAATGGTCTTGGTTTTGTATGAATTTGGAATATGGAAATAGTTAGGAATATATATGAATTAAAAAAAAGGAATATGAATTAGTTGTATTAAAAAAATAAAAAAAAGGAAATTAAAAATGGATTAAAAGATGGAAATTGAAAATATTAGAATAAAATGGGAATTGGATAGAAAATGGGTTCATGAATTATGGAATTTAAAAAAAATGGATAAAAGGAATTTGATTAAAACGAAAAAAAATTGGAAATTGGATAGAAAAGATGAATATTTGGATAATAAAAAAAATGATTGGAAATGGTTAGGAAAAATGGTAATTTGGACAACTGGTCTAAAAAAATGAATCGGTAAGCAAAGATGGAAGAAAAGAAAAAAAGAAAGGTCATTGATTAAAGTGGATAATAAATGGTTTAATCGGGAATGGATAATGGATAAGGAATTGATTTTCAAGCCCACAACAAATCCTGATTTTTCTTGCACAAGCCTCTGATGAAAATGAACACAGCCAACACAAACCCATTGGATATTTCACAACTTAAGACAACTGTCATCTGAAAATCGTCTGACTCATGCCCTGATGATTCAAAACCAAACTAAGGAAAATAAATCCTCAGATGAATCGCTGATGAACTGATGAACCGATGAACTGATAAACACTGAAGATTCAAACCAAACTTCGCACAAAACTCTGCCTGATAACTGATGACTTTCACACTTAACACCACTTGAACTTTGAAAACGCATCGTCTGAGGAATAAACTATTGGCACACACAACTGGCAGTCATCACAATCTTTTGATAGTTTGACCAATATTAGGTCAAACATCCATCTGAAATCGAATTGTGACTGAATAAACGCATCTGAATTGAAATCATTACTCTGTCTTTGAAAACCTGCAAAATAGAGAAGAAGAAGAACACTGC
Source organism: Lathyrus aphaca (assembly GCA_963966055.1). Taxonomy (NCBI): domain Eukaryota; kingdom Viridiplantae; phylum Streptophyta; class Magnoliopsida; order Fabales; family Fabaceae; genus Lathyrus; species Lathyrus aphaca. The sequence continues at coordinate 678,207,437 of OZ014519.1, read as the reverse complement.
AACATTTTTTTGGTATTTTGGTTAGTGATCAGTAAATATAAACAAATATAAAGAAGTAAAAACAATGGTGATCCACTGCGAAGCATAGACCCTACATCTGAGGAGAAACTCGAAAGCCAGTGCGATCTTGTTTGTATGCAAAATGCAGATGAAATGCGAAGAAATCTTAGGGCAAAAATTAGGGTGTTACAGGATGCTTGAAAAGGAATTAAAATGAATTAATTAAGATGAACAATTAATTGACACGTGGATATTAAAAATAAATGGAAAAGAAAAATATGGAAAATTAAAGAAAACTCCAAATGACTTTCATGAATTAATTCAGAATTTTTAGGCACTTGGAATTATTTTAAAAGAATAGAAACCAAAATGAAATTAAAAGAAATAAAAGAAAAAGAATAGAAAATAAAAATATGAGGCTGGGGGTGAGAAAAGTAAGGAATTCAGTTCAAAAGGAATGAGCCCAATGCAAGAGGGGGTGCGAATAGAAGGGGATAAGCCCACTAGCCTGCGCAGCACACACACACAAGGGTGGAAATTCAGGGAAAAATGCAAAAAAAACACTGGCCACCAGATTAAACCAACGCATCCTGTGGATAGCTTCATTAAATGACATGGCAGTATGATTGGATCAGGGCTGAGGGAACACGCACATTATCATGGGGTGAGACACATAATGATTATTCAGAAACAAAATTATAAAACAAACGCACGTGAAGAGGGGGTGGCTTCATTAAATGATGTGTCATGATCTCAGCCGTGGATATGAAATGATTTGAGGGTGGATAAGTCATCTTCAACCTCTAAAACCCTAATACAACATTTCCAGATTCCGGTGACCGGAGCTAGGGCTCTGGCACCGGAAATAGCAACACATGAACAAACCCTAATGAAAATATACAATAAGCTCCATATCAAGCAAACAAGGTGCCCTGAGTTCAAAAATAACCATGAAAAGTTCAATAGATCAAAGTATCTCACGGATCGAAGACAAACAGGTCATGCCATGAAAATTCAAATTCAAATATCAAGCTCAATAGTGCACCAATTTCAAAACTAAAAACAACAGAATGATCAGTGAACATCAAGGATCAGAATGCACACAACCAATTTCATTTCCAGATCTGAAGATTCAGAGGCTTACCTGAGATTGCAATTCTTGAAAAAGCTTGTTAGAAGCCAAGATAAAGAATCCAATCCACTCCAAATGCACTCTAGTTGCAAAATAAATGCAACTAGAGTCTTGAATCTTGCTGGATCTTGGATTTTGTAGCCAACTGCCTTGAAATGAAAGGTTATGATTCTTGAGAGATAGCTTGCACAATGGTGAGATTTATGATCCTGAGCTCTCAAGGATGAATGATCTGTAATTTGTTTTGGAAGAGAGCAAGTGTGTGAAGAGATTTGAGAGAAAATTCAAATGGTGCAAAAACTTGGAAGCTGAGAAATGAGAGAGAACTTCACCCTTCTAAAACCCTAATTCTCTTTTATATGATGTCATGAACCAATGCTGAAAGAGTGGGGAAGTTTGCACGTGTGAATGGAGAGTGTGAGTGATTTTGCCATTTTGGCAAGTTTTGTGTGATCTCATGAAATATTCATTCATTCCCTTGCCTTCTACCCATGTGCACTCACAATTCCACCCTTGATCTCAAACCAAAAGAATCATTGCCATTGGATTAAGATGTCACACTCTTTTCATGTTCATGCACAAATTGCACTTTTTGAATGAAATTCTCACTTGGCACGAATTTTGTGTAATTCTTTGAGAAAAGTGTGCCATATGCATTGCATTTTAATATTGGAACCTCATTTTTCATGTACCAATACCCAAAATTAAGTTTCATGACATTTGGCTCTTGGTGCATAAGTGAAAATCAACTTTTTGCCCTAATTTGATGAAATTTTCGAGGGCCATATATCCTTAACCATGAAGGCTATGAAAAAGTACTTGTACTTTTTGAAAATGGGAGGTCTTAATCTCTAACTTTCATGTTTGACTTTGGTCCATTTGAAGAATTTTTCATTAAGTTATGCTCACTTGAATTTTAGGGCAAAAACTTGCAAAAAATGGCATTTTCCATAACAAACTTTGCACCAATTTTGCAAAACACCTCAAAACCTCATGATTCTTGATCCTTGAACTTGCCAAAACTCTTATAACATTATAAGAACACCCCTTGGCTAGAAAAATGGGATTTTACCCCTTGAAATCACACAGTTGACTTTTTTAAGGCACATTTGACCAGTTTCTTCATCTGCAAGCAACTGAAGAAATGCTTGACTTCCACAAGGAATTTTCTCACCAAATTTGGTACCTAGGATCCTATTAACAGGTGAAAGACTTTTCCCAAATGAAATGGCAAAAGTCTTGAGGTTTTCATGCTTGAATCTCAAACCCTAGTTTGGGACCATTGTATAGGAGCTTTGCCCTAGCCTGGATTCCCTGATGATCTTCCAACCTTCTGAGCTTTTGCAAATGAACTTGAACTTGTAAATGCAATGTAGACCCCTCATAAGACTTGTACAAATCCATTGGGGCCCTTGTCATGGCTTGTGATGCTTCAAGAACCTCCACAGATGATCATATGCCTAATGCTAGGTGTTGCACCCCAAAATTTGCCCTCACAAGACAAGACTTTGTGTACTAAGAGGTTCACAAGGTTCACAAGACAAGACTTTGTGTACTAAGAGGTTCACAAGGTTCACAAGACATCTTACAAGGTTCACAAGGTTCATAATACCTCTCATGAGGTTCACAATTAGTCAGAAGATTTGACATTTCCCTCAGACAATGCATCCTCCTAAGCAATGCATCCTAAACTAGGGTTTTGACTTTAATCAGGCTAAATGGACTTCCAAGACTTCAAGTGAGCTTCATAACACCTTATATGTGTTTAAGAATCCCCATGACAAGTTTCAAAATTTTTCTCAAATGTTTGCTCAGTCAGATGATCAGATAGGTCAAAATCAGTCAAAGCAGTTAAAAAGTCAAACTGAGGTCAACTGTGGTCAAACCAAAGTCAAACTTCATGATTTTTTGCCAACATCAAGTATATGAAGTAAAATTCGTCATTTGATCAAGGGTTGATCATGATTCATCAAGGAGATTTCAGATCATCAAGAATCAGGAGTTTCTAAATTAGGGTTTCCTTAGGAAAAGTCAACTGAACTTTGACCAGCCATAACTTTCACATGCTTCATCAAAACTTTTCCATCCAAATCTCATTTTGAAGGAAATTGAATTCTCTACAACTTTGTGTCTCACAAGCCAAGCCCAAAAATGCTTCATTTGGAAGGTATGAGCTAAGACATTATAGGTCCTTTTAAAAGTCAACAAAAAGTCAACAACTTCCAAAGAGCATAACTTGAGAATGGTAAAAGATATGGACATGAGACCAAAGAGGTTGGTTATAGGACTCTTTAAGCTTTCCAAAATGTCCAAGAACACCTTCATAGCATTAAAATTGAAGGATTTGTGCCCTTGCAAAGTTGGAAAATTTTTGGGAAGTTTATGAAGCAAATAAGGCCTTAAAACCAATTTTTGCTAAATGAGCCCACCAAATTGCCATCCAATCTTCATGATATCCTCAAGCACGACCCAATCCAAGTATTTTATGATTTTTATAATTTATTTATATTTTATTGGATTTTATTCATTAAAATTCATTTTAAATCAAAATAAAATATGAAAATATGAATATTTGATTGGATTCTTCTTCTAGAAGCTTTTAAATAAGATTTAAGTTGATTCAAAACCATCCAAATTCGTGCTAAGGTCTTATGGCATGAAAATATTTGATTTTTGACTAATTTGGCAAGAAGATTTCTTCACATTCAAGACATCCAAAAGCCCACAAAGTCACATGTTTTTTTTGACCTAATTTGGTTCACTATATGAAGAGGAACATAACACAAACACAGGGGACGGAAAAAATCTGGAAAAAAGAGGCGCTTGAAGAACACAAAAAATCTTCCTAAAAAGTTGAATTCGGTTTCATTGTTGCAGCTTATTTCAAACAATTTGGAAGGTTGGGACAGCTTCCTTGATGAATTTCGAACATGCTCAGATCATTACATTCATCAAATGCTTCATGAATTGACTAACCCGAATGCATCTTCATGCTTGAATATTTTTTTTGTTTTCACTATTTCGTGCACTTTCAATTAATTATGACCATCTAATGATGTTTGTTTTGTGGTATAGAGTATTTCTGGATGCATCAATTGAACTTTAGGTGCTTATATGAGGAGAAGCCATTGTTAGGGTTCTTGGCTTCAATTTAGGGCTTCGCGTTTTAATCAATATAAATTGCGTAAATGAATTGGTCTGGTTGTGTTGAGTATAATGGTACTTTTAATTTGAAGAAATTTTACAGGTATGGTGATCATTGAAGAAAACGTAGGAAATCCTACAAAACTAATTTCGTAGGTAATGTTGAAGCTAAAACCGCAGGAAACTTCGCAGGTGATCCATTGGTAATGATACGCGTGTGTGATGTCTAAGACCTGGCGCAAGTGGCCTGGTGGCAAGAAGGCTGGACCAACATGGGAAAAGCCTAGGGCCTGGGTTCAAATTCCACCCCAGGTATTTTGGCTATTTCTTTTCCTTTTACACATTTTATATGTTATCTATCATTTTAATTCAATTAAATTTTTTTTTCTAACAAATAAAATAAATAAAATATAGTTTTCTATATATATATTTTTTAAATAAAATAAATAAATATTTTACAAAAAAAATAATAACTTCTTTCTTTTTCCTTTAAAAAATCATTTTATTTCTCTCATAACACTTAATGTAGGTTTTAGATTAAATTGCTAATTTTAACCCTAATATTTTTAATTCTCTAAACCTTTTTTTTAAACCTTAATTTTTTTCAAAACCTAATTTTTTAGATAAACCCTAAAAAATTTCATAAACCAAAACCCTAATTTTTTCATAAACCTAAAACCTTAAACTTTTGTAAACCTTCAACCTAGTTTATGAACCTTTGTCGCTCATTTTTATGTTATTTATGTGTATTATATTTTTACTGTGTAATTGTTCCTCTCTTGTAATAGTGTAGTTTAATTTTTTGCCATATAATTATGTAACTTCCTCAGCCATGTAATAGTGTAGGAATTTTTATTTTCTGCCTTTAAATTCCTGCCTTTATTTATTTTTTATTATTCCCTGCGTGGTTAGTAATTTAGGGCGTGCTAAGAACTGAATGAAAATCAATATGGAATTAAATCATTAATTAAAAAAAGACTAATTAATCAATAAACTTTTTCTTATAATAATAATAGTATTTTGTATATAATTTTTATCATAATTATATTTTGTAAGTAAATAATCAAATAATCAAATTTTCTAATTAAAATTTTCTAATTCTTCTTTTAACTTCTAAAATTTTTGTCATTCTTTTATACAGTTGTAAATAAAATCTAATTGACTTTTTTTTTATAATTAAATAATTATCATTCTAAAATATTGTATATAATTTATAAATAACCTCCTAACTTAATAATTTAATAGTTTTCTATAATATTTATTTAATTTGTAAATATTAATTTAATTTTAATAATTCTTTTACTTTATATTTTGTATATTAATAATATTATTTTCTTAATTGTACTATAATAGTAATAATCATATAATGTAAATAATTAAAAGTTTTCTTAATAATCTTTAATTGTTTTTCTCTAAACTTAATTTCCTCTTTTTTTACTAATTCTAATAACTTCTAAAAAATCTAACTTGTCTAACTTAAACTTTTTCTTTTTAATTAAATGTTTTAATTTATTTTAACTTTATTATTTTTGCTTTATTATTATTATTATCATTGCTTTATTATCATTGCTTTATTATTATTTCTTATTTCTTATTTTATTATATCTATTCTTCTTGCTTTATAAATTATTTTTATTCGATTATTATGTATTTGTCCATAAGTCTTGTAATAATTTATAGGTTTATTTTACATCTTTATTTTATTTTGTAAATATTTTATTGTGTGGTTAGTAACTTTAGGGTGTGTATAACTTAAATGTAATTAAAATTAACTTAGAAAATTAATTTAAATAAGATAAATATATGAACTTATACACGCACACACGTAAGTCGATCTTTGATCGCCATCTCACTTCTTAAGGGCTATCCCTCATGTTGCCTAAACCAAAAGGTCAAGTAAGGTGTCTAAAAGCAAGGTCCCTTCTCCTAAAATATCATCAAGCCCCTTTACGATTATAAGATCAAGTCCCTTCGAATGTTGCCTTCGTAAATGATCTTGTCCCTTTCGAATAAAGATGATAAGTCCCTTCGAATTGCTAAGACACCTTACAGTTGCCTAATCACAGATGACCCTTCACATGTCCCTTATAACATCCAAGGTAATGACTACCTATTCCTTAATAATAGGGATAGTCTTACCATTGAAAGAACATTTAGGAACAGTAAAGATTTAACATAGGGTAGGTTCCTCTTAAGTACTTGCTCACTTTTCTTCAAAATACTTCATTACACTTCACATTTTCAAACAAATTTTCAAAACAAAGTCTTTATATATGTCCATACAAGGATCATTATAAAGTGCTTAAGAAAATTTCTAATCACACACTACACTTCTCAAAACAGTTTAAAGTGAGCTAAGTAACTAAGAGCCCATGGATAACCATGGATGTAAAGGGTGCTAACACCTTCCTGTAAACACCCCAAATTTGCCCTCACCCATTCACACCTTGGCTTGTGATCATTTCATATGCATAAACACAATCATAACATCTCATATCACATTTTTAAGTCTCTGCATAGGTTCTAAGTCATCTGCATCTAGGGTTTGTGATCTGAGCAATCCAGGAGCTTCTTGAGCCACTCCAAAGGTCATCAATCACTTCAAAGGGGTCTATATGTGTTCAAGCATCATATTATATCCTCTCAAAATCAAGAATGCCAAAGAATCACAAGAACTGGGATTGGTAGGGAGGCAGAGCCAAGTTTGACTGCACAGTTGACCTAAAATTAGGGTTTTGGTTTCAGAGGCCATGACTCCAAATTTTTTTGTCATTCTTGTTTCTATTGATCTCTATATGGTATAGGGAGTATGCATATCAATTTTCATGAAGAAATTCCATGGGGAAGTCATCTGATCAAGGGTTGACTTTTCAAGCAAGTCAGTGCAAAATCAGGGCATCTGAGGCCCCCAATGACCCAACCAAGGGGTGATCTTCATCATTTTGAGTGTATATGATCTTTATTTGATCATGGAAGAAGGTTGAAGTTCACAAAATTCAAGAATTACAAGTTTTTGCAAAGTTGACTTTTTAGGGCATGGTTGACTTTTAATGAAATGTCATTTTATGCAACTTTTTCAACCCTTACTTTTTGATCCAAAAATGCTTCAAATGGAAAAACTTTGGTCATGAAAGTTATAGATTAGATCTTTCCCTTTTCAAAAAGTACAAGAACATGATCTAATTCATTTTGGATCAAAAGTTATGGTGTGTCAAAGTTGGCAAAAATCATTAATTTTCAAGATATGCCTCAAATGAGAAACTTGCAAGAACTTTGTACCAAGGCATTTGTAACTTATAATTCATGTCTAACCATCATACAAACATCACATGTGACCTAAAGTTCAGAATGGACCAAGAGTTTCTCATGTTTCATGGTTTGTATAGCAAGATATTTCCATGTGAACCAAAAGTAAACAAGTTGCAAAACCACTCATCACACTTCGCCCACTTGCTGCATTGGCTATTGAACCAGCCATAGCCTCTCACCACACCATGCTGCGCAGCCCATAGCCATTGTACCAGCCTAGAACACAACCCATGCCTCTCTTACACAAAAGTTGACAATTTGCAAAAGTGGCCATACCAATCAATAAAGGGCAGGTCACATCATCTGACCAATGAGAGATGTTTATGTGGACAAAATGCTAGCCATTTCATACATCAAGCCAGCCTGAAGCAAGCCCTAACATCACATTCCCATTTTCACTCCCTCAAGCAAAAGCCTTCGAATCTCTCTCCACAGCTCAAAAACACATAAGCAAACTTCATAAACCTTTTCAACCTCCCTCTCTGATCACTAAGCACCTTTCAAAACATCCCAAAGCTCAAAGAATCAGAAATACGATTCTTACACCATCCTGAACAGAACTTGCTCAATCTCTCAAACCAGCCAAAACAAACTTGCTCCAAGCCTTTCAGAAGCACAAGGGAGGTCATAGGATTGTTTTTGAACAAGAGAAGAGGTCTGAAAGTTGCAAACTGAAAAGCTCCAAACTCAGGTAGCTTCATGAACTTTTTTTCCAGAACTTGCTTTTTAAGTTTCTAAATGATAAAGCATGCTTCCCTGAGTTCACTGAACTTGTTACTTTTGAAAAAGATTGAGAAATGAGCCTGTATGTTGTTTCTGAAATTTTTGCAGTTTTGAATGTTTGATTCGAATCTTGTTTGTGTGTTGAAATAAATGATTTTTGTTGCTGGAATCTTGTTTAGAATGAGTTAAGGTTTGATTCTGGAGAGTTTGGCATGATTTCATGGCGTATTGAGGGAGATTAGAAAATGATATAGCCGGAGAAGACGACCGGAACAGTGTTCCGGTCGCCTGAGAGTCATTAGGGTTTGTTTAATTAGGGCTAAGTGTAATTAAGCCAGTTTGAATGTGGACCGTCCAAACCCGCGCGCAGTCAACTCCCGCCCTTGCCAGTTTGAATCTCATGCGTTGGATCTGATTACTTTTCCTTTTTCAGTTCTAAATTCATTTTATTTTCATATTATTTCATTTGTTTTCCATAATTTATTAAAAATAGCAAAAATGCTTTAAAAATTATGAAACTTTTTGTCAAGAGTTTTATTAATTTTTAAAACACAAAAATATTTTTATTTTTATTTTTAGCATTAAAAAAGTATTTTTAAATATTTAAAAGTTTATTTTTAATTGATTAATGAAAATTAATTTATTAAAATTACTTTTAGGTATTTAAAAATCACCAAAAAATTCATGAAATGTTCTAAGACATTTAGAAACATTGTCCAACCTTCAAACCAAATTTCTTTTTTGATCTTGATGCATTTTGAGAATTTTTCATGGAATTAAAATCATTTTAATGCATTATTTTGATCCAAACTTCAAAAAATCATTTCTGCCTAACCCCAAAGAGTTGGACCTTGATTCTTTTTGCATTGCATTGTGTTTAGCATGTAGTTTGTGAGATTAAATGGCCATGATTTGATCTTTCATTTTCCATTTGTTTGGAAATTTTCTTGTTTAGGAACCCTAAAACCCTAGAAATCTTAAGAAAATCATAACTTGAAATTGGTTAGGAGTTGAGACTTCTCCTTTGGGCAGTAAGTTAGTATAGGATTAGGGGTCCTTTGAGTGGCATTTTCAATTTTTTATCTTAGGGTTTGCTTCTGATTTTGATTTTTGTTTGATGTATTGTTCATAAACCCTAATTTGGGCTTCCATATGCATCCATCTTGCATTCTCTTGCATCACATGACTTGCCATGACATTTCAAGCATCCATTTGATTCATTTAACATCATAAGACATATTGAAAGCATGTTTGATCATTGCATCTTGCATTTGCCATGTTGTATGCCATTTGCATCTCATAACTTTTCATGTATGTTTATGTTTCTTAACTTGCTTCATTTGCATCCATTTGTTCATGTGATCACCTCCATGTTTTGATTCATGCTTGCATCATCCCATAGCATCATTAACATCACATATGTGCTTCTGGTTTGGTTTTTCATCATACCATTTCATCTCATTTTGCATGGCATTGCATTTCCTTTTCTAACTTTTCAGGTGGTAAGTGACTTTGAGAAGTGAATTTGCCTTCACTTCTCATAACTTCTCTTCATCTCTTTTATGCATCCTTGCTGCATTTTTATGTGTGTTTGAGTTTGAGCTTGCTCATTCTTCTTCCTCCCACTTTCCTTCTTCAAGTGACTTGACTTCTTGAATGAAGCAAGTTGCTTTGCTTCTCTTGATCCTTTCATCTGCTTCCTGGTGGTTCCATTGAAGACTTCTCTTGAAAACCTCACAAACCTTAGGAACAACCAAGCATGACAATGATTAGGGTTTTGATTAGTCTCCCCTCTTAGTTTTACCTTTGTGTCTCTTTGAGTCTTCTCTTCTCACCTCATAATCAGGGACTAAACCCTAAAGGTTTTAAGACTTTGTGATTAAGCTTATGCCTGCATCCTTCTATTAGGATGGAGTGTATAACTTTAATCCTAAGTGTTAAACCCTTAATGTGTTTAAATCCTTTAATCAATTCACATAATAATCACCAAGACATCACACTTGTAACTTGGGCCTTGCATTAGGGTTCTAATTCTTCCTTAATTGGCTAAGAAAGACTAACCCTAGTGTTAATGGACAAGTCCTCCTCAAGTTGTCTTACAAATCATAAAAATCACTTCATCATCATTATCATTAAATAAAATTCACTTAATCTAAGGCTTGTTTGGTCATGAGTTTAATCCTTAACCATGGATTAAGTTGAGGAGCTTTCCTCAGCTTAAACACCCTCATCTATTATCCTTCTATTAGGATGGTGTAATGAGTCTGTTTAATCCCTGATTATGGCTTAATCTCATTACTCAACACTAAACAAAAACCACAAAGACATCTAATTAATCACAAGTAGGTTAATGATCTTAATCCTACACCAAAGGTGATTAAGTGTGAGAATCTGACTTCACACTTAAGGTAATCTCATTACCCCTAAACAGAGGGAAGATGTGATGAGTTTACTAAATCCATTGGTTTAGACTTAAGCTCATTAACTTATGACAAACTTCAAAAAGCAATAAAAGACTGAAAACTCAAAAACAAACAATAATCGTCTCCTCCGGGATTCTTTTCTCATCATCTTCACTCACAACCGAGAACTCGCTTCTTCCGTCTAATGCAAGACAATAGGCACCTGAGCCAGACAGGTCATACACTTGAGCATAGACAAGCAAGCAGTTCATAAGTCAATTCATCTTTCAGTCTCTTTGGGTCGAACTACGGCGTTCTGACTTCCTCATTGCACGAGAGGATACGTAGGCATAACTTAACAGTTATCGAACAAAAGTCTCTGTATATTCCCCCTCTTTCTAGCATTATTCTTTAAAGCCTCATGATCTTGAGCATCTTATTCCTGTTCTTACACTGACACTTCACTTATACACTTCACTCTCACTTTACACTGACACCTGTACATCCTCTTCCAGCTATTTTGCACACAAATTGCACTGACACTACCCCTTTAAAACACAAATCTTTCAAGCGCGGATCCCGTCGAGTACGGCGGACAATCTGGGTGCTAATACCTTCCCAGGTTGTAACCAACCCCCTTTCTCAGTCTCTCTGGTTCGCAACCGTCTTATCCATCTTTTCCTAGGTCTATGCAGCATTGCCTTTCCTCCGGGATAAAAATGCCTAGCTGGCGACTCTATTCACCCCCAGTGAGTTCGCGGCTGTGTGTTCTCATTGTCCCTCTCGCCGACCGTTCGCGTCTGTACCTTTATTTGGGCCAGTCCCATCTATCGGGAGCGACACTTCCCTTTACATAACCTACCCCCCGAACTCAAAAATCTTTTAAGGTCTTTCCTGTTCTTTTATGCCCTTTCCTTTGGATAAAATAAAAGTCGGTGGCGACTCTTGCTATCCGCAACATAACTAAAGTCAGTTCTCCCACCGTGTTACAGAACTGGCGACTTTGCTGGGGATTTAATAAAAGAGGGGTACCCTTAGGAATTAGATCACTTTAAAATTGTTTACCTTGTTTGCTTTATACTTATCTGTTGGGCTCTCATGTGTGAAAGATCCTAACCCGGATCTAGTGTACCTTAGGTAAATGGCAATAGACCAAGGAAACTGTACGGCGTATACCGATATGGTTGATCTGGTGGCCATAGTTAGTGTGACTTCTTGGTTGGTGCTTATGTTCCTTAAGTCAAGTTGAGGATAATATGAGGATGCCATATGTTGTCAATGCACTAACTAACTTTTAGAACCCTAGTTATCCCATCTTGGCCTTTAGAAAAGTAGTGAGATAACCGACTTTGGTGAAGACTGAAGTTGGTTGATACTCGATGCTACACTCATTGAGATTCTAAACTTGGAGGGTTTTGGTTGGCAAGTAATTTGCCTACTGAACAACCACCCTTGTGAATGATCAATGATATTGAGATCCCTTAGAACCTGGTTACTTTGTAGGACAGGATGAACCAACTAAACTTCAGGGGAGGGTATTTACCTTTAAACCTCATACAAGCCTTCAAACCTAGGGCTATTATGTGACTTGTTTGTGTGTGCCACATGTTTGTGATTGAGCATAACATCATAGCATCATCATGCATCATAAGCATAACATTTTCACTAACCATTTCAAGGACCAAAGGATTTATCTTTGTTCTTTGTTGCAGGTCATGGCTTCTGCTCGTAGAAACACTATCCGGATCAACTTTGTGGGAATACCTCCTAAGCTTAAAGAATTGGTCTCTCAGGTTTCTAAACACTCCCAGTTCATCAAGAGGCATGGTCACCTACTGGATCTAGTTACTTCAGGGTTCAATGAAGACATGATGAGTGTTCTGTTTCAGTTCTTTGATCCTAAGCACCATTGCTTCACATTCCCCGACTATCAGCTGGTTCCTACAATGGAAGAGTTCTCTAAACTTCTGGGTATACCTGTTCTTGATCAAAGACCATTCACAGGCTTGGAAAAAGAGCCAAAACCCGAGGTTATTGCTGCAGCTCTACATCTGAAGAAGTCAGACATCGTTCTAGAAACGAGAAGTGGAGTTAAGGGTATTCTTGCTAAGGTGTTGATAGAGAAGGCTCAAGTGTTCTTGAAGGCTATGAGCTATGATGCTTTTGAGGAGATCTTAGCCTTGTTGATTTATGGCTTAGTGTTGTTCCCCAATCCTGATCAGTTCATAGACGTTCACGCAATCAACATATTCCTGAGTCACAATCCAGTGCCTACATTGCTTGGAGACATCCTACATTCTCTTCATACCCGTACTACAAAGGCACGAGGAACTCTGATGTGTTGTATACCTTTACTATCTAGGTGGTTTATTTCTCACCTTCCTCGATCAGTGATGAAGAATGAACAAGGGTTCAGGTGGTCCAAGAGGATTATGTCACTCTCTCATTCAGATATCCATTGGTGCTCCAAATCAATGGAGAATGTTACTATCATTGACCGTTGTGGGGAGTTTCCTAATGTGCCACTTCTAGGCATAAGAGGAGGCATTACTTACAACCCTTCTTTAGCTTTACGACAGTTTGGTTACGCTCGGAGTGATGGTCCTCATGACATGTTGATTCAGGGTATTGTGTTTGATTACGACAACGATCTGCGAGGTTACCGTCAAAGGTTCATACGAGCATGGGGAAAAGTGAACAAGGTTGACAGCAAGACTCTGGAGCCCAAGTACACTATTCCTATGGAAGCTTACCTCAGATGGGTGCGATCTCGTGCTCAGACTCTTATGATGCCATACCCTGCCATCCTGCCAGTTACTATGGAGCCTGTTGCTGAAGGGGATACTTCTTATACCATCCTTCACCCAGACATGCCCATTGACATGGAAGACTTACAGAGGTCCTGGATCCAGTTGAAGGAGCAAAGGGATACTTTCGAGGCTCATTACAAAGCAAGTCAAGAAAGAATCCTGGAGCTAACAAAGCAACTTCACGAGGAGCGGAATCTCAACTCATACCTCAACACAAAGAGGAAACGTCCATGGGAGACTTAAAACCCCATCTTTTGCATTTATTTCATTTTATTGTAAGCCCAAGGGGCAAAACAAATTTATTACTAATAAAAGTTCATTTTCTGGTTGTTTAAACAAATTTAAATCCTGCGGTCCTTGAAAACATTGCATATGCATTTATACACCATATCATTGCATCACAGGTTTCTTATGTACAGGTACCTTATCTTCTCGCTGTTTATTTCAGCAGAAATGGATCTTGAACAAACTGTCAAGGATCTCCAGGCTCAGAATGCTCAGTTCCAAGAAGTGATCCTGAATTTGTCCAAGGGACAAGAAGAATTGAAAGCACTCCTCTCTGAAAATCCTGAAGATAACAAGGACAATCAGTTGAAACAACTACAAGCTGAGATGACAGGAATGAGGACCCAGATGAATGACCAGGTGGCTCTTATTCAAAGTTTAGCTCAGGGGCAAGAAGAGCTAAGAACTTTTGTCCACAAACTTCAAAGTAATAGAGTCAGGAATCTAATTGTCAGTCAACCTCCATTAAAACAAGCTGATTTGGTTGAAAGGAAGATGAGGATAAAAGAAGGTAAAAGATAGGTTGCCACTGATTGTTCTTCAGTTGAAGAAGAAAGACCTGATAAGGTTAATCCACCTCAACATAAGGAATGTAGAAGGCAGTTTATCAAGTTCAACACTCCAATGTCACAAGTTCTGCAATGCTTGTTGGAGATGAAGCTAATTTCCTTGAAAAATCCTCCTCAAAATCCTAAAACTTCCTCTCCTCACTATAATCCCAAGGCAAGGTGTGAGTATCACTCCGACAGTCCTGGACATGATACTAATAGCTGTTGGGCATTGAAGAAAAAGATTCAAGACCTGATTGACGAAGGAATCCTAGAGGTTACTCCAGAGGGTCAAGTTGAGTTCTACTATCGTCCATCAAACACCGAAGCTGCAAGACAAGTGGACCAAGGTAGCAAGAAAGGAAGCCTACCTATTCCTGTTGAGATATGGGGCACCTTGGGACATCCAAGTGGTAAATTTGATTTCATGGTGAAGTATACTGCTCCTCAAAGTTCACAGATTGCAATTGAAGACATTCAGCCAACTGGATGGGACAACATTTGAATTTTCATTTGTAATTTCTTTTATTTGTTTAAACACTTACTATTATGTTAAACTCTTGTTTTCATTAATGCATTGCATATGTTTGTCTTGAATTAATCCATTCGTTTCACTATATTTAAAACTATGCTTCTTATTTCTATCTTGTGATATTTAACTCCTGATAAAGCTATAAGCCTGTAAAGGGAGGATGACGAAAACAATACCATAATATTAGGCAGTATGCTTTTGAACAGACTATGCTGACGATGTACAGGCATTGTTTCAATTCCTAAACAGTGGAGATATAAGGAAGTTAATCCCTAGTCAACCCTTTTGAGCCTATGAAGTAGGAGTTTTTATCCTCGCACAAATTAAAACCCTTATTCATAACCTGGGACAGGGTAATTACTCGGTTAACACAAATATGACAATTATATGTGTTATATACAACTAATGTTGGTTCTCTGTAATCATGAAACCTGACAGTCAATATCCAGCAAAAGAACAGTTCACTAAGTCAAAACCTATGAAGGAGACTTAGTAAAAACAAATTAAGACATCCTACTGAATGTAATCTTAAAACAAACAGTTCAAGCAAAAAGAAGGGATAATAAGGTCAAAAAAAAGAAAAAAGAGGTCACTATGAATCCTCAACAAGGAAAGATGACTGAATGTTCAAATAAATTTTTGGTTTCTGAACCATCACAAATGTCAGTGTTACAATTCCAAACTCCTTTGAGCCTCAATGCATAAGTTAACTGAGCATAGGACCGAAGAACATCATGGAGATTGGGTTGGGTACAAATAAAATTTGAGCCTTTATCCTTTGTTTCTTAAACCGTGAACCAGGCCATGTTACAACCCTTTAAAAGTCCTAATTGAAGCATGGTTAGTTCGAAAGCGTACTGCTACAAAAAGGTATCATGACTCCTTTAGGGCTTATTATAAAACTTGAGTTAATATCACAATTTTCATAAAAATTGTTTTTTCTAAAATAACTCTTTTTCAAAAACTTCAAGACAGACATAAGCATTGCATTTTTGAATATATTTGTTTGCATATACCTGAGTGTTTGATAAACAGAGAAACTTACAGGATGAATGTTCAATAAACCAAAGTCTTTCTGATAAACAAAGTTGCTTCCTGGATCAAAGTCCATGTATACAAAGGGGCATAGTCATTATCTCCCAATCAAGGGGGCATGCCATGATACTGCCTAACTCATTTAGGGAAATCAGGACAGGATTCAACTATGTTTAAGTAGCCAGGGGCAGATCTCCTCATCTATCTAAATTACCAAGGGTAACATTACAAAGTTCATGATGTCAGGGGCATATTATTATGGGGACATTCTGCTTATTTCTCTTGAGGTAACTACATTCAGATACTTCCATTATGGGACAATTCATCCTCAACCAAGGGGCAATGCTTTCTTTTCAAATCTAGTATCCGGAGCGTATATGGTCCATCACAATTTGAAGACACATTCCTCTCATTGTATTACCTTGATATTGGATTTTCAGCAGAAGCTATGGTGGAAATCAATTGTCTACGCCAGTAGTATCAGATGGTGTCAGTATCATGTCTTCAGTTCCAGCTATGAGGATTTCTAGGAAGGTATTCAGGAAAGTTAAGAATCTCAGGAGCTCTAAATCCAATTGGTTATACACTCTCGAAGTTGAAACGATTCTGTTTTCAAGTTCAACTTTACTTTTCCCTCTGAATCCAGATTTACTTTTACCCTATTTACATAAGCGAAAACGTCCATTGGTTGTGTTGAATGTATGTATGCTTTTGAATATGATTGATGTTTACCAAAAATGCATAAAATGTTTGAATATGATTGATGTTTACCAGAAATACATAAAAACGCAGTAATAGTATTTACTAAGGACGAACGAGGGAAGGAATTCAACGAACCTTCGCCGATTCATCCCCACAAGACAACTACAAGTCCCCCAGTAGGGCAAATCCATCTTCATAAATACTTCGAGTTACATCTCCCCTGGAATTTATATCCATCTCTTTTATCCTCAGAAGGATAATCGGGAATTTATTCTTTCAATAGGAGTACGACGAACGAAGACAGGAGGTTATGGATATCATACTATCGAACGAAGACGGGAGGTTATGAATACTATGTTATCAAACAAGACGGGAACGAGTTCCTCATATTCTTCACTATATTATCAAACGATATGGGAACGAGTTCCTCAAATTCTTCAGCAACAAATCGGGATTTATTTTCCCTGGCCAGCGGTTGTTATACGAAGATACCCGGACGCTTCAGGCTGCATGATTCATACATACATCATTTACATCATACTATAACATACATATACATAAATACATAATACATTACTTCAGCGCATCATACTATACATGCATACATAATGCATAAACTAATATTATCTTGCAGAATGTCATATACATCGAACTAATCTTGTTTTACAGATTAATTCTCCAGCAGACAAACTACATCAACAACTTATACCTCGGGACGTTGTTTATCCTCCTGAAAGCTATCATAACTTTGGGCCGTTGTTTATCTTCCCAAAAGTCATATCCTTACCTTGGGCCGTTGTTTATCTTCCCAAGTACCCTATTATACCTCGGGACGTTGTTTATCCTCCTGAAAGCTAGCATGACTTTGGGCCGTTGTTTATCTTCCCAAAAGTTATACTTATACCTCGGGACGTTGTTTATCCTCCTGAAAGCTATCATGACTTTGTGCCGTTGTTTATCTTCCCAAAAGTTATACCATCACCTTGGGCCGTTGTTTATCTTCCCAAGTACCCTATCATGACTTTGGGTCGTTGTTTATCTTCCCAAAAGTTATACTTATACCTCGGGACGTTGTTTATCCTCCTGAAAGCTATCATGACTTTGGGCCGTTGTTTATCTTCCCAAAAGTTATACTTATACCTCGGGACGTTGTTTATCCTCCTGAAAGCTATCATGACCTTGGGCCGTTGTTTATCTTCCCAAGTACTCTATCATGACTTTGGGCCGTTGTTTATCCTCCCAAAAGTTATATCCTTACCTTGGGCCGTTGTTTATCTTCCCAAGCACCCTATTATGCCTCGGGACGCTGTTTATCCTCCTGAAAGCTATTATGACTTTGGGCCGTCGTTTATCTTCCCAAAAAGTCATACCCTTACCTTGGGTCGTTGTTTATCTTCCCAAAGGTAATGTTGGGACGTTGTTTATCTTCCCAAAAGCTATATCTTCATACTTTGGAATACCTTATTCTCCAAGAAGTATATTTGAAGAACCTTTCTCCAGATGGCATCTATAAGCCCATCTCTAGTTCATTCTGATGGCATCTCTAAGCCCATCTCCAGTTCCTCCAAGTGGCATCTTTAAGCCCACTCAAGCATATACAACATATCATCAGTATTACTCTATGCACTGGTGAGTGCAAATTTTTGGGCTTTTGTGTTCAATCCCCTTCAACCTTCCAGGTCACGACTGGCACATATACCAATCTAACCCCTCAGGTTTCAGAAAATTGAACAGGGGCAGCTGTTGCACCCCAAAATTTGCCCTCACAAGACAAGACTTTGTGTACTAAGAGGTTCACAAGGTTCACAAGACAATACTTTGTGTACTAAGAGGTTCACAAGGTTCACAAGACATCTTACAAGGTTCACAAGGTTCACAAGACCTCTCATGAGGTTCATGAGGTTCACAAGGTTCACAATTAGTCAGAAGATTTGACATTTCCCTCAGACAATGCATCCTCCTAAGCAATGCATCCTAAACTAGGGTTTTGACTTTAATCAGGCTAAATGGACTTACAAGACTTAAAGTGAGCTTCATAACACCTTATATGTGTTTAAGAATCCCCATGACAAGTTTCAAAACTTTTCTCAAAGGTTTGCTCAGTCAGATGATCAGATAGGTCAAAATCAGTCAAAGCAGTTAAAAAGTCAAACTGAGGTCAACTGTGGTCAAACCAAAGTCAAACTTCATGATTTTTTGCCAACATCAAGTATATTAATTAAAATTCGTCATTTGATCAAGGGTTGATCATGATTCATCAAGGAGATTTCAGATCATCAAGAATCAGGAGTTTCTAAATTAGGGTTTCCTTAGGAAAAGTCAACTGAACTTTGACCAGCCATAACTTTCACATGATTCATCAAAACTTTTCCATCCAAATCTCATTTTTAAGGAAATTGAATTCTCTACAACTTTGTGTCTCACAAGCCAAGCCCAAAAATGCTTCATTTGGAAGGTATGAGCTAAGACATTATAGGTCCTTTTAAAAGTCAACAAAAAGTCAACAACTTCCAAAGAGCATAACTTGAGAATGGTAAAAGATACGGACATGAGACCAAAGAGGTTGGTTAGAGGACTCTTTAAGCTTTCCAAAATGTCCAAGAACACCTTCATAGCATTAAAATTGAAGGATTTGTGCCCTTTCAAAGTTGGGAAATTTTTGGGAAGTTTATGAAGCAAATAAGGCCTTAAAACCAATTTTTGCTAAATGAGCCCACCAAATTGCCATCCAATCTTCATGATATCCTCAAGCACGACCCAATCCAAGTATTTTATGATTTTTATAATTTATTTATAATTTATTGGATTTTATTCATTAAAATTCATTTTAAATCAAAATAAAATATGAAAATATGAATATTTGATTGGACTCTTCTTCTAGAAGCTTTTAAATAACATTTAAGTTGATTCAAAACCATCCAAATTCGTGCTAAGGCCTTATGGCATGAAAATATTTGATTTTTGACTAATTTGGCAAGAAGATTTCTTCACATTCAAGACATCCAAAAGCCCACAAAGTCACATGTTTTTTTTGACCTAATTTGGTTCACTATATGAAGAGGAACATAACACAAACACAGGGGACGGAAAAAATCTGGAAAAAAGAGGAACTTGAAGAACACAAAAAATCTTCCCAAAAAGTTGAATTCGGTTTCATAGTTGCAGCTTATTTCAAACAATTTGGAAGGTTGGGATAGCTTCCTTGATGAATTTCGAACATGCTCAAATCATTACATTCATCAAATGCTTCATGAATTGACTAACCCGAATGCATCTTCATGCTTGAATATTTTTTTCGTTTTCACTATTTCGTGCACTTTCAATTAATTATGACCATCTAATGATGTTTGTTTTGTGGTATAGAGTATTTCTGGATGCATCAATTGAACTTTAGGTGCTTATATGAGGAGAAGCCATTGTTAGGGTTCTTGGCTTCAATTTAGGGCTTCGCGTTTTAATCAATATAAATTGCGTAAATGAATTGGTCTGGTTGTGTTGAGTATAATGGTACTTTTAATTTGAAGAAATTTTACAGGTATGGTGATCATTGAAGAAAACGTAGGAAATCCTACAAAACTAATTTCGTAGGTAATGTTGAAGCTAAAACCGCAGGAAACTTCGCAGGTGATCCATTGGTAATGATACGCGTGTGTGATGTCTAAGACCTGGCGCAAGTGGCCTGGTGGCAAGAAGGCTGGACCAACATGGGAAAAGCCTAGGGCCTGGGTTCAAATTCCACCCCAGGTATTTTGGCTATTTCTTTTCCTTTTACACATTTTATATGTTATCTATCATTTTAATTCAATTAAAATTTTTTTTCTAACAAATAAAATAAATAAAATATAGTTTTCTATATATATATTTTTTAAATAAAATAAATAAATATTTTACAAAAAAAATAATAACTTCTTTCTTTTTCCTTTAAAAAATCATTTTATTTCTCTCATAACACTTAATGTAGGTTTTAGATTAAATTGCTAATTTTAACCCTAATATTTTTAATTCTCTAAACCTTTTTTTTAAACCTTAATTTTTTTCAAAACCTAATTTTTTAGATAAACCCTAAAAAATTTCATAAACCAAAACCCTAATTTTTTCATAAACCTAAAACCTTAAACTTTTGTAAACCTTCAACCTAGTTTATGAACCTTTGTCGCTCATTTTTATGTTATTTATGTGTATTATATTTTTACTGTGTAATTGTTCCTCTCTTGTAATAGTGTAGTTTAATTTTTTGCCATATAATTATGTAACTTCCTCAGCCATGTAATAGTGTAGGAATTTTTATTTTCTGCCTTTAAATTCCTGCCTTTATTTATTTTTTATTATTCCCTGCGTGGTTAGTAATTTAGGGCGTGCTAAGAACTGAATGAAAATCAATATGGAATTAAATCATTAATTAAAAAAAAGACTAATTAATCAATAAACTTTTTCTTATAATAATAATAGTATTTTGTATATAATTTTTATCATAATTATATTTTGTAAGTAAATAATCAAATAATCAAATTTTCTAATTAAAATTTTCTAATTCTTCTTTTAACTTCTAAAATTTTTGTCATTCTTTTATACAGTTGTAAATAAAATCTAATTGACTTTTTTTTTTATAATTAAATAATTATCATTCTAAAATATTGTATATAATTTATAAATAACCTCCTAACTTAATAATTTAATAGTTTTCTATAATATTTATTTAATTTGTAAATATTAATTTAATTTTAATAATTCTTTTACTTTATATTTTGTATATTAATAATATTATTTTCTTAATTGTACTATAATAGTAATAATCATATAATGTAAATAATTAAAAGTTTTCTTAATAATCTTTAATTGTTTTTCTCTAAACTTAATTTCCTCTTTTTTTACTAATTCTAATAACTTCTAAAAAATCTAACTTGTCTAACTTAAACTTTTTCTTTTTAATTAAATGTTTTAATTTATTTTAACTTTATTATTTTTGCTTTATTATTATTATTATCATTGCTTTATTATTATTGCTTTATTATTATTTCTTATTTCTTATTTTATTATATCTATTCTTCTTGCTTTATAAATTATTTTTATTCGATTATTATGTATTTGTCCATAAGTCTTGTAATAATTTATAGGTTTATTTTACATCTTTATTTTATTTTGTAAATATTTTATTGTGTGGTTAGTAACTTTAGGGTGTGTATAACTTAAATGTAATTAAAATTAACTTAGAAAATTAATTTAAATAAGATAAATATATGAACTTATACACGCACACACGTAAGTCGATCTTTGATCGCCATCTCACTTCTTAAGGGCTATCCCTCATGTTGCCTAAACCAAAAGGTCAAGTAAGGTGTCTAAAAGCAAGGTCCCTTCTCCTAAAATATCATCAAGCCCCTTTACGATTATAAGATCAAGTCCCTTCGAATGTTGCCTTCGTAAATGATCTTGTCCCTTTCGAATAAAGATGATAAGTCCCTTCGAATTGCTAAGACACCTTACAGTTGCCTAATCACAGATGACCCTTCACATGTCCCTTATAACATCCAAGGTAATGACTACCTATTCCTTAATAATAGGGATAGTCTTACCATTGAAAGAACATTTAGGAACAGTAAAGATTTAACATAGGGTAGGTTCCTCTTAAGTACTTGCTCACTTTTCTTCAAAATACTTCATTACACTTCACATTTTCAAACAAATTTTCAAAACAAAGTCTTTATATATGTCCATACAAGGATCATTATAAAGTGCTTAAGAAAATTTCTAATCACACACTACACTTCTCAAAACAGTTTAAAGTGAGCTAAGTAACTAAGAGCCCATGGATAACCATGGATGTAAAGGGTGCTAACACCTTCCCTTTACATAACCTACCCCCCGAACTCAAAAATCTTTTAAGGTCTTTCCTGTTCTTTTATGCCCTTTCCTTTGGATAAAATAAAAGTCGGTGGCGACTCTTGCTATCCGCAACATAACTAAAGTCAGTTCTCCCACCGTGTTACACTAGGTCATGAGAAATGTTATGCCTCATCTTTCCATGCTAGGATGCCAAGAATATGATATGTTCATGATGAGTATGATGTGATATGATGCTTAAACAGAAGAGGGAAAATTTGGGGTGTTACAGCTGCCCTTATTCAAACAACTGTTAATCTGAAAAGGACGGTAGCACGGGCTATCGACCGTTCAAGATAAACTGTGGTTGAATACCAAGAAGACCTGAAATTTGCACTCTGACGAAGAATGCAGACGAGCTCCTCCCAAGTAGAAACTGGTATCTGGAATCAGAATACTTTGACAGACGATTCTTCTTCGAACAATCCTGTTACGCCAGGAACTGGACATACGAGTCCTCATATACTTTGCAAGAACATGTAGCATGAGACAGACGAATCTCCTTCGGATATACCTTTTACGCCAGGATCGGGATGCACTAAAGTTTGTGGGATAGACATGCATAATCAAGGTAGACGAACCCTCTTCATATATTATCCGTGGATATATGGTATAAGACAGATGAGTCTTCTTTGAGCAAACCTGTTACGCCAGGTGCAACATTACTAAGTAGTGCCTGAGACAGACGATCCTCCTTTGGATATACCTGTTACGCCAGGACCGGTAACCATTTTGACATTTATTCCCACGGTCAGGATTTTAAACCTTTTCAATACAGACGAGTATTGGATGATCATCAAGATAACACAGACGAGTGCCAACAGTCAATGATACAGACGGATATCAGACAATGATCTAAGAAACACAGACGAGCGCTTCAGGAAATGATACAGATGAGTACCAAGATAATTAGCAAATCTACACATACAGATATAAGTTAACACAAACGAGTGTTAGGGATGATACAGACGAGTATCCAAATAAAGCAGACGAGCTTCAAACAGATAACACACAGACGAGTGTCGGAGAATGTAGACGAGCAACCACAAATATTACATATCAAAACACAGACGAGTGTTGGAAATTGCAGACGAGCAACAACAAAGTAATCATGAGCCACTGTTGGGGAAAGCAAACGAACAATGGCGGAGTGATAACACAGACGAGTGTTGAGAGATGCAGACGAGCAGCAATAAAGATCAAACACATACGAGTGCTGGAGAGGTGCAGACGAGCAACAAACAAATGCCTGATTGGCCACAAGAATTACAACTCTGCAGGGGAAAAACAAGTCGAGAGGCCATGACACCTAACTCTGACTGGGGTGATGAATACCTGTCTGTATCATCAAATTGACCAAAAGAATGGCGACTTCGCTGGGGAATATTTCACTGATGGGAGTGAAAATCAAATATGAACCCTGTGGGGACATCAGGCATTCAACTTCCTGCTGGGCACACTCCACTGGGGAATAATAAACTGCTTGGGTTGCCTGCCAAGACTTAGCTGGGGAAACTTCTGCTTGGGAGAATGTGACGCCATCCTGCAACCTGCAACAACAGAAAACACATATGTGCCCCAGGGATTTGCATGGTATGATCTGCTCATCCATCGTCACCCGACACTCAAAGAGGGTTTCAAATGTTTCCATGCAATATCATTTTTCTTTCAAATTATCACCATGTTTTAAATGCAATGCTATTTTTTGCCAAAAATTCAGGACATTTTGCAAACAAAAATAAACACAACACAACTTTTTGACTGAATATTCTTTTTATTGAAAGGCCTCTGAATAGGCAAAAATTTACATCAGGAAGCAACCACCTGGAAAGAGGTAGCCACCGTAAAATTGAGAAAATAAACTATCCTAATGGCAATGGGCACGGCATCCCAATGAGTTCCCTTTCTGCTATGACCAGCATGTCTTCAAAACTCTCCATTCTTGCCTTTGCTTTCTGAGAAGATGAGGGGACTGATTCCTATCCTTCTGATATTGTCAGACTATATGAAACGATGATTTGGTTCAGATTACTCGGATCGTAATTGTTCGCTTATTCCCTTGTTTTGCGTTGATCGCCCTTTCGGGTTTTCAATCCACCGGGATACCCTTTTTTGCCTGAGTTGTCCGATGTGGCTTTTCAACTCAGCGGGTGTACATTTTATTTATTTATTTATTTATTTATTTCCCTAACTTTTGCCCGAGCTTTTTATTCTGTTTTTAGCTCGCCGGGATGCCCTTTTCTTGCCTGGACTTTAATTCTGTTTTTGCGTCCAGCGGGTCTCTTTATGCAAAGCATTTTTTAACTGCGTCCGAGTTAACAGGGGACTGGAAATCATCTCCATCTATAGTGGTGAACATCAGTGCTCCTCCTGAGAAAACCTTCTTCACTATGAATGGTCCTTCGTAGTTTGGGTTCCACTTGCCCCTGTGATCTGAACCTGGAGGAACAATCCTCTTGAGCACAAGCTCTCCTACTTGATACTCCCGAGTACGTACTCGTTGATCGAATGCTCGCTTCATTCTCCTCTGATAAAGCTGACTATGACAGATAGCCGCTAATCTCTTTTCCTCGATTAGACATAGCTGATTGTAACGAGCATGCACCCATTCAGCCTCATCAAGCTTTACATCCATCATCACACGCAATGAAGGAATCTCAACTTCAACAGGCAAGACTGCCTCCATGCCATATACCAGTGAGAAGGGAGTTGCCCCAGTTGACGTCCTGACTGACGTTCGGTACCCATGCAGCGCAAATGGTAACATCTCATGCCAATATTTGTAAGTGACAACCATCTTTTGCACAATCTTCTTGATATTCTTATTTGCTGCCTCTACCGCACCATTCATCTTTGGTCGGTAAGGAGAATAATTGTGATGCTGAATCTTGAAGTCCCGGCACAACTCTGCCATCATCTTATTGTTCAAGTTAGAACCATTGTCAGTAATGATTTTTTCGGGCACTCCATATCTACAAATGATGTCCATTTTCAGGAATCTGGCTATCACTTGACGAGTGACATTGGCATAAGATGCTGCTTCCACCCACTTAGTGAAGTAATCAATCGCGACCAAGATGAAGCGATGACCATTTGAAGCAGTAGGCTCTATCTTCCCGATCATGTCAATGCCCCACATAGAGAAAGGCCAAGGAGATGACATGACGTTGAGCGGACTTGGAGGGACATGCACTTTGTCTGCATATATCTGGCACTTGTGGCACTTACGAGCGAATGAACAACAGTCTGCATCCATTGTCATCCAATAATACCCCGATCTCAGTAGTTTCTTAGCCATAGCATGCCCTCCTGCATGAGTACCGAAAGATCCCTCGTGGACTTCCTGCATTAACAGGCTTGCTTTGTGTCTATCCACGCATCTGAGGAAGACCATGTCAAAGTTTCTCTTGTACAAAACCCCGTCTGTATTCAAGAAGAAGCTAGCAGCAAGTCGCCTTAAGGTTTTCTTGTCATTGGAAGATGCCCCAGCTGGGTATTCTTGCTTTTCCAGGAATAGCTTGATATCAAAATACCAAGGTTTCTCGTCAGACACTGCGTCTACAGAGAAAGCATGAGCTGGAGCGTCAAGCCTGGAGATGTCAATTCTGGGCACATAATTCAAACACAATACTTTAATAGACGAAGAAAGAGTGGCCAATGCGTCGGCAAATTGATTTTCATCACGTGGTATGTACTGAATCTTAACTGTTGTGAAGAACGTCAACAGTTTTCTGGCATAATCCCTGTATGGAATTAGATGCTCTTGATGCGTATACCACTTGCCGGTAACTTGGTTAATGAAGAGGGCTGAATCTCCGAATATATCGAGGGTCTTAATCCGAAGATTAATAGCCTCCTCTATTCCCATTATGCATGCCTCGTATTCCGCTTCATTGTTGGTGCAGCCAAAAGTAATTCTGGCAGTGAAGGGAAAATGAACACCTTCGGGAGTAATAAGAACAACACCAACTCCACGTCCATTGATATTGACTGCCCCATCAAACATCAACTTCCATTTGGATTCAGGGTTTGGCCCCTCCTCCGGAAGCGGTTCCTCGCAATCGTTTGCTTTGAGGTACACGATGTCCTCATCAGGGAAATCAAACTTCATTGGCTGATAATCATCTTCAAGAGGTTGCTGTGCAAGGTAATCTGACAATACACTTCCCTTGATGGCTTTCTGAGAAGTATATTGTATGTCATATTCTGTTAAAATCATTTGCCACCTAGCAACCCTTCCGGTTAACGCTGGTTTCTCAAAGATGTACTTGACAGGATCCATTTTGGAAATTAGCAGTGTGGTATGAGTCAACATGTACTGTCTCAGTCGGCGAGCAGCCCATACAAAAGCGCAACAAGTATTCTTGAGCAGTGAGTAACGGGGTTCACAGTCGGTAAACTTTTTGCTAAGGTAATAAATAGCGTACTCTTTTCGACCAGACTCGTCATGTTGGCCTAGAACACACCCCATTGACCCTTCTAGCACAGTCAAGTACATGATTAAAGGTCTTCCTTCAACTGGAGGCATTAGAATTGGAGGCTCCTGCAAATATTCTTTTATCTTGTCAAAAGCTTTTTGGCAGTCCTCATTCCACCTGACCGTTTTCTCTTTTCTTAGCAATTTGAATATTGGCTCGCACGTGGCAGTTAGATGAGATATGAACCGAGAAATGTAGTTCAACCTCCCTAAAAACCCGCGCACTTCTTTTTCTGTTCTCGGTGCAGGCATATCTTGAATTGCTTTTACTTTTGCAGGATCTACCTCAATTCCTTTCTGACTAACAATGAAACCCAGCAGTTTCCCGGAACGCACTCCAAAAGTGCACTTGTTTGGATTCAACCTCATCTTGTATTTTATCAGTCTATCAAACAGCTTCTTGAGGTTGACCAGATGCTCTTCTTCGTTTCGGGACTTAGCAATCATATCGCCCACATAACACTCTATCTCCTTGTGTATCATGTCGTGGAACAATGTGACCATAACCCGCTGATAGGTTGCCCCGGCGTTCTTCAAACCAAAGGGCATGACCTTATAGCAAAATGTACCCCACGGGGTAATGAACGTTGTTTTCTCCATGTCTTCCGGCGCCATCTTAATCTGATTATATCCGGAGAAGCCATCCATGAAGGAAAATACCGAGAATTGGGCAGTGTTATCTACCAACACATCAATGTGAGGTAACAGAAAATCTTCTTTTGGGCTCGCTCTATTCAAATCCCGGTAGTCAACGCACATCCGGACCTTGCCGTCCTTCTTTGGTACAGGTACAATGTTAGCTACCCAAGGTGGGTAACTAGTTACAGCAAGGAAACCGACATCCCATTGCTTCTGAACCTCCTCATTGATCTTCATCGCCATGTCAGGACGCGTTCTCTCAATGGTAGCTTATGCACAACGATGTCGGTATCCAACCCTGGCATATCTTGATACGACAAGGCAAAGATATCCACATACTCTCACAGCATACCAATCAGCTCTTTCTTTATCTCGGCCTGCAAACTGGCCCCAATCTTGATCTCTTTCTTCACATCTTCAGTGCCGATGTTGATGATCTCAATTTCTTCCTGATGAGGCTGAATAACTCGTTCCTCTTGTTTCAACAATCTGACCAATTCTTCAGGGAGTTCACAGTCTTCCTCAACCCCTTCATTAGCTTGGTAGATAGGATTGTCAAAGTCATGCGTGGTCATAGCAGGAACATTATCAATGGAATCCGGATGATCAACACTGCACAGATGATGTGCTTATTTCAGAATCTGCTTATTTTGCAAAAGAGACGCAAACACAAAAACAAAAAGGAAAAACACATTGCCATTTTTAGATTTTTTGTGAAAAATTTAAAACAAAGAAAGAAAACACAATTTGTCTGAAAATGTCCTTTATTTCATGGTAAAATAAGTGCATAACAAACATGGTGGCCCATACAATGGATCCTAGCATCTTGGGCAGAATGTTGGATTTGACAATGCAGCATGATAAGAAAAAGGAAACAAATAAATTACTTTGAGTGCCAGGTAACTTGGACGATGTCTTCAGTAGACCAGTTCTTCAGCTCCTCTCCGGGCGCACACGGATGAATCCAGTTGTCCCAGTCACCCACTGTCTCCATCTTCATTAGTTGCACAGATTTGGTTGCGGTCGAGCATCCCAGCGCTTGTAAAAGTAATGACTTTACCACTTGGAGTAGACCCACCAGGCTGATAACCCAAACCAAACTTGTCGTCTTTCTTCTCTAACTCCAGCAATTTGCCCCAGCCTTGGGTGCTTCCTGACTGAACCACTTCCTTTGCCTGCTTGTAGGAATGGATGGAGGTACCTTCTTTCTCACTGC
Organism: Lathyrus aphaca; assembly: GCA_963966055.1. Classification (NCBI taxonomy): domain Eukaryota; kingdom Viridiplantae; phylum Streptophyta; class Magnoliopsida; order Fabales; family Fabaceae; genus Lathyrus; species Lathyrus aphaca. Next base: position 678,178,603 of record OZ014519.1, on the reverse strand, counting down.
TCTTCTCTACTGGAGTCAAGATGCTGGCATTAACTGCTTCGAAGGCTTGACATAGAGTCTCGTGGATCTCTCTGTCCATCTCTACATATTTGAAAGTCGATAAGTGGCTCACAAAGATATCTTCCTCTCCGCACACTGTGATTACTTGGCCATCAACCACATATTTGAGCTTTTGATGCAGAATGGAGGTTACAGCTCCGACATCATGAATCCATGGGCGTCCCAACAAGCAGCTGTACGCGGGATGAATGTCCATGACGTAGAAGATACTTTTGAATACTTGAGAACCTATTTTCACAGGTAACTCAACTTCTCCAAACACTGATCTTCTGGACCCATCAAAAGCTTTGACTATCAAATCAATGGGTCTTAGGACGATACCATCAACATTGAGCTTCATTAATGCTTTCTTCGGAAGTACATTAAGAGAAGAGCCTGTGTCAACAAGGACATGCGACAACACAGCACCCTTGCACTCCATAGTAATATGTAGTGCTTTGTTATGGTTACGACCCTCTGACGTAAGGTCTCTGTCTGTAAAGCCCAGCCTGTGGCTTGCATTCACACTGCCCACTACAGCTTCCAGTTGATTAACAGTTATTTCTTGAGGAACATACGCCATCTGCAGCACTTTCAGCAAGGCCTCTCTATGTGCAGGAGAACATATCAGCAATGACAGAATTGATATCTTGGAAGGTGTCTGGTTCAACTGCTCGATCACCTTATAATCACTCTTTTTTAATTATGCGCATAAATTCCTCGACCTCCTTCTCAAAGGTACCTTGTCCAGCAGCAGGAGTTGTTGTTGTTTCTTCAGTCACAGTTTTCTTTCCTTTAACCTTTGCCAAAGCCTCAGCTTCAGGATTCCCTTTCAGAACTGGGGGAGCAAATAGACGACCACTTCTCGTAAAGCCTCCAACCCCTCCGATGTTCACTACAGTCGGGTCAATAGCAATAGACTTGCTCTCAACTTTCTGTCCTTCCACGTACACATCTGAGCCGTAATGCCATGGAATGGCTCTATCGTCTGTATAAGGAACATGCCCATGCACTGTAATAGTCACAGGACTGACTTCAGGAACATAAATGGTCACAGGCTCTCTTCTAGCAGGCATCTCAGCTGGATCATAGAAAATGGTTATAGTGGACACATCATCAGCTTCATTATCAACTTTGTCAAACTGCAAAGATCCTTCATCAATCAGATTCTGCAACCCCATCTTCAGGTCTTCACAACCGTTCACTGAATTCAAACATTTCTCACAATCATAACTGCACCCCGGAAACACTTGTCCTTTCAGCAACCTCTCTTTCACTACCAACAGCAGAGTCTTCACTTCTTCTATGCTCAGAATCAGACTTAACTTCTCACCATCTTCAATAGCATTTATTCTAGCCCCTCCATGATTCAGAATAGGGTTTGAAGTAACATTCAGTGGTGGTGCGAAGTTAATTGCCTTGGAGTCAATCAGATCTTGAACTTTGTGTTGTAGCGCCCTACACTTCTCAGTTGAGTGCCCGGGTGCCCCTGAATGGAAAGCGCATCTAGCATTGACATCGTACCCCACTGGAATCTCTCCAGGTGGTGGTGGTGCCAAAGTCCTCAGTTGTATCAAATTCAGGTCCAACAATCTCGGTAGCAATGCAGCGTATGTCATAGGAATTGCCTCAAGCACCCTATTAGTCGGGCGAGTCTGCCTTGGCTGATAAGGTCTTTGTTAATAGTTGTTACGTTTTGGCTGATGTTGTTGTTGTTGTTGAGGCTGCACTTGCTGCACAGGACTGGAAGGAATTGTGACAGCTGCCACTTACTCATATGATCTTCTATATCCTCGGCCCCGTCCTCGGCCAAACACAGCATTGGTTTCACCTTCCCTCCTTCTCGGGGGTCCGCTGAAAGCTTTTCTTACTCCATTCGAACTGCTCACACTTGTATCCTGAATCTTTCCCATCTTTAACAAAGTCTCAACCCTCTCTCCAGCGATTACTATATCATTGAACTTGGTAGCCGAACAAGACGCCAATCTTTCGATAAACACTCCTTGCAATGTCCCCATAAACATATCAGCCATCTCATTCTCCTGCAGTGGTGGTTGCACTCTGGCAGCGAGCTGACGCCACCTCTGATCATATTCTTTAAACCCCTCCTTAGCAGTTTGAGACATGTGTTGCAATTGAGTGCGATTTGGAGCCATGTCCAAATTATACTGGTATTGCTTCACGAAATCCTCTGCCAGGTCCTTCCAGCTCTTAATGTTAACTCTGCTTAGCTTCATATACCATTCCAAGGAGGCCCCAACCAGACTGTCCTGGAAATAGTACATCCATAGCTTTTCATCATCAGTGTGGGCAGAAATCCTTCCTACGAAGGACTAAAGATGAGTCTTTGGACATGTTGTGCCGTTGTACTTCTCGAAAGTTGGAACCTTGAACTTGTAAGGGATTCTAACCCCTGGAACCAAGCCCAAGTCAGTAATGTCAAACCCCAAAGAGTTCTGAGATTGAATAGCCCTGATCTGTTCTGCCATCTCCTCAAACTTCCTGTTCATTTCAGCCCCCTGACCTTCAGTTTCATCCAGCAAAGTGAACTGTTCATCTTGACCGTCCATCTGTACATCGTTCAGTCCATCATTGATTATGGTAACCCCTGGCTGTGTTACAGGGATTTCAACTTGACGGGCGCCCGCACCGTTACGATTACCTCCATCAGCAGTACCGTTGTTCCTGGCTTGACTATTTTCAAGCAACTCTCGTAGACGTTCCTGATTCTGACCCATTCCTGCCATCAAGGTCATAAAATTATCCATCCGCAACCTCAAGTCAGCTAAGTCAGCTTGCATTTGATCCATGACTCTTTCTTTGTTGACCTTTGTTGGATATCTGTGTGCGTCTGGCTATTCTCGAACTTTCCTGGGAGCTATAGTGCCTGAAACAACAAGAACGTTAGAAACTGAAGCACTACCTGCAAAACAAACAAACATGTCATATGCAATGCAATGTAACTGCTCATGTTTCCAAGTTTTAAGCATTTGCATGCCCCAGTTCTGGCATTTTACTCCAGACAGCCACTTTGAGTATTGATTTTCAAACTTTCTCTTTGAAGAGTGTTCAGATATTAGCAGTATCAGACAAACGAGCCTTGCACATTCAGAAATGATAATTTGCACATTAACACTATATATCATGGACAAACCACTGCCGGCCAAAAGTTAGAGCACAAACATAAATATTCTCTGAAGGGTTACAAGCCATTACATGAATGAAAGACAAAACAAATAAAGCAAGACTCCTACAACAAGTCTGTTGGTAGTCTGAACAAATAAAAACTAAACTAAAGACCCAGGTTCTTCTGCAGCCACCCCTGTCCTGTTCTTCTTCACACCTGCTCTTAGCTTGAGCTCTTCAATCTCCTTCAGTGCCTCCTCCAAGGCTATCTGGCTTTGTGCCAACTGCTGAGTCTTTTCCCTTCGTATGTTGTGGACTTGCTCCACTTCTTCCTTCTTGAAGGCCATTTGCACCTCAAAGAACTCTTCTTTCTCTCTGAACTTCTTGTGCTCTTCCTCCCTTTGGCCTTGCAACCAAACAATGGATTGACGAGCTTCCTTGAGAGTCTTCAAAGTCTTTTTGCGTTCCGCTTCTCTTTTTGCCTCCATCATACCCAACCTGTGAAAGTGATCTTACCTTCCCGCAAAGTCTTTCTCTTTAGCTTCCAAAGAGGCTTGGATCTTCTGCAGCTTTCCTTCTGCTTCATTTTTGGCCCTGTTGGCAAGATGATACAGGTTGACCATTTCAGCATTCTCCACTCGAACTTCATGCAGCTGAGCTTCCAATTTCTTATACTCTTCAAGGGAGATAGTACTCTGGCTTGGCACTTCTTTGGGATAAAGTGGAGCTTCTACTGAGAAAGGCATGAGAACTTCTTCTACATGTTTTTGCAACCATGCAGCAAATAGAGGATACGTCTTGGGATCTACTCTGCCAAAGTCTTTCTTACCCTTCCTTATCCTGTGAGCCCAAGCTTGAGCTTCTTGTAGAAATAACTCCTTGTTTCCTTCCACAGGAAAATACAAAGACTCAGCAAACTCTTCCATCTGTGGAGGATCCCTCAAAGGGTAACCAAATTGCTTCCTGGCTAATGTTGGATGATAACTGATCACACCCTTCCTTCCTAGCAAAGGCACTCCAACAAATCTCCCACATCTGACCAAAAGCTCTTTTCCTAGCAGATCTCTGTCATATCCCCAGGCTATATCTTCAGCAGTTAACCCCATCAGCCTTCTTGACCATCTCCACTCATCCCTCATTTCCTTGAAAGCACCTGATTTGGGCAGTTGTCTGGCAAACCACTCAGCAAACAATGAAGCACAGCAGCATACTGGTCCTCCTCTACCTTTCTCATTCCTGTAATGAACCCTGTAGTAGAAGTCACCCAAAAGAGTTGGCACAGGATTGCCTTTTGCAAAGATAGAGATCACTTCTAAGCTCATAAATTCTTTCTATCCTGGGAACAAGCTAGACCCATACACCATCAAATCCAGCAAATCACCAAAGTCACCCCAACTACCCTCTTTAGCATACTTCTCAGCCTCTGGTATGAGCACACTCCAAGGGAGTCCTTTACCTTCACTATCCTTCAGAGCCTTCTTGACTGTAGCAGCTGGCAAACGACAAACTTTGGCTATGTCTTCTTCTTTAAGCACCACCTCAGACCCATAGAAAGGCAAGGTCTCTCTGATTAAAACATTCAGAATGCTGGAAATCTCCTCCAAGGTAGGAGCCAAGATGTAATATGGAAACACAAAGCAACGCAGCAGGGGATCATAAAACTGAAGAAAGGTATGCAAACTGTCCTTCTAGTCTGCATTGGGTTTGTCCACATACTTCAATATCTGGCCATATCTCTTTCTGAAATTTCCCAAGACTTGGTCATTCATCAGACCTGCTAATTTCTGAACACTTCTGACTTCAGGTTGAAGAAAAGTACAGTGAACATTCTTTTTCCTTGTAATTCTTCTGATTTCTGCCATCTGGAGATAAGATTTACCAGAACTGGGAGCTGACTATGAACAATAACCTGAAAAATGGAAACATAAACAATTAATGCAAGAATGATGCAAATGAAAATGCAATGCAGGCATATGATCAACTGGGACCATCTGGATACTGGACACTGAACACAAGGACCCTCTGATCAACTGCAAACTACAATCCTCTGAGTCACAATCCTTTGATAGAAGATCTCAGAACCATAATACCAAGAAAACCAGAAATCCAGAACCATAGGACCATAGGACCAGAAATCATAATAAGGACCATTGATAATGAGGGTATGTAGAGGCCAAGGGTTCCTGCAAACCTGTAAACCCCTCCCAATCGCACTGGTAGGCTCCGGGTCAAACATCAAGGACTCTCAAAGCCGAATAGCGATAATACTTTCACTATCTCTGAGAAATGACTCATAACCAAATCAGGGAATCGGTTTGGCATTATATACTACGCAGGGAGGCCTCAGCTGAGTCCGGAAACAAGGTCATCCTATGTAAGTCCCAGGTGGGCCCTCGGATGCGAATGGGTTTGCCACACAATGTGGTATGCCACTGTCATCACTAAAGAGGGATGTTTCCACAAGGTTCTCAATGATCGGTCCCCAGCTGCACATAACTGTCAAGGTTATGAAATGAGAGAGGAAGATCCCCAAATCAAGACATTTCCAAGACAATCGCAAATCTAGGCGTGGAACTCACTACTACCCCCATGACAAGATCTCATGAGGCCAAAGTGGAACCACTCTAAGTCCTAGGGTGCACTCGAGCCATGGTAATGAGCTCATCTCTCAGAAACAGTATCACCCAAACCTACCAAACAGAAGATCCAATCCAGACAGTCCAGTATATAATATGATGCAGAAAATAAAGACTGAAAACTGTAAATAAAGCTGTAAATAAACAACAGTAAAATACAACACACAATAGCAAGCATCCAACACCCAAAGACACAAAAACAAACAAGCCCTAGGAGAGACTCACAGGGGAACCAGAGATTCTCTGGTTAGGAGATCCCCAGCAGAGTCGCCAGCTGTCGCTCCCCGGATTTCCATCCTGGTACAAACGCGAAAGTGGCGCGGAAAAAGAATAGAGTCGCCAGCCAGACATTTTTATCCCAAAGGAACAAAAATGGTAATGCTGCACAAACCAGAAGAAAAGAAAAGGAAGGACACGGGTCCTGCGAACCAAAGAGACTGAGTTCGGGAGTCGGTTACGACCTGGGAAGGTATTAGCACCCCAGATCGTCCGCCGTACCCGACGGGATCCACGCTTGCAAAGAAATTGTTTCAAAGGGTGAGGGAATGAAAGCTGCTGCAAAGAAAAGGAAATGAACTGGATAAAAGAACTGAGAAAGGGACTGGGTAAGAAAACAAAGAGAAAAATGTAGGGAAAATAAAGATTGGGCTCGAACGGGCCCTACCCCTCTGCCTACGTACCTCATCAGGACAATGAGGATCAGAGATGCCGTAGTTCCCCTAACTAGGGGTAGAAAAGAAATTGCTTGTGAATTAAGGCTTGAATTGCCTATGCCAATGCTCAGGTGTTGCAGACTCGGACGACGAGTGCGTTACCGTCTTGCAAAGTGACAAGTAGTAGCAAGTTCGCGTACGGAGCGAAGGAGATGAGAAAAGAATTCCCGAAGGAAAGACGCTTATTGTTTGTTTGTGTTTTTTATGAAGATTTTAGGAGTGTGTCACAAGGAAGTGAACTCAGGCTCTTTTCCATGGAATGTGCACTTGTCACTACATTCCAAGATGGAATAATAGAACAAGCACACTCAAGTAAGGAGAAGATCCCCAAAACTTGAACCCAAAGATTAGGGCTTAAGCTCACTAACTCATTAACTTATTAAGTGTTTTTGGTATTTATAATGAAGAAGTGTGTTTTATGATTTTCTTTGTGAAGATGATACCCTGATCAGACTTGTGCATCACAAGACAAGATTGTACTATCCCAAGATGGGAAGACTACAAGTGTCTCATGGGATAAGGCTATTGCTCAAGGTATCACTTCAAACTTTATTAAGTGTTTTCTTTAGAGTTTTGAGATGAGAAGAGAAAAGAAACCAAGATCACAAAGGTAAAAGTCTAATGGGGGACTAAAGAATCCTAAGTTGTCATGCATGGATATCCTAAGGTTAGTGTGGTTTACTGTCCTAAAGAAGAAAGAGAGAAGAATAAGAGAAGAAGAAGAAGAAGAAGAAAGGAGAAGGAAGAGGAGAGGAGGGAATTAAGGCCTAAGCCCAACAATCAAAAGGTTAGCACAAGTAAGAATGAGAAGAGAAGAGATGAGATTTGGAGATGTGGGAATCACATCCATACCTCTCACTTACCATAGCCCCTGAAATGGTTAGCAACACAAGCATACAAGCAAAACAAAATGAACAAAATGACATGCCAATATCATACAAACAGAAGTGAAGTCATACATACAAATGCTCAATGCAAATGCAAGTCACAAGAATGAGAAAAGAAGCATACAAGTTAATATGAAGCAACATGAATCACATGGCAAGGCAAAGTAAACTTAAGAAGATGCAAAGCAAAAATACACAAAACATGAACTCAAGGCACAAGACCAGAACCAAATCAAGCTAAAGAAGTGCTTAAGAAGCAAGAGAGATGAGGATAAGAGAAGCACAAGGCCAAACAATCACATTATGAGATGGAAAGGAGCAAAGAAGTGAGGTGAATGCACAAAAGAAAGGATGAATTTCAAAGGCAAACCAAAATGCAAAAAATCCAAAGTTTAAACCCTAAACCAAGATCATAATGGTATCAATACCCTAAAGAGACCCCAAACAAGAAGGAGAAGTTGGCACAAGTGCCCTTCTAAGCCAAGGAGAGAACCCATGATCAAAAAGAAGCAAAAATGGGACAAGTTATGAACCAAAATTCAAATCAAATCAACAATGCACCTAAAAATTACACAACTTTGGTCAAGAGGTCTTCAATCAAGATATAACAACATGCCAAAAGGATAGGAAGAAATTCAGAGGCTATGCAAGTCAAAATAAGGCTTAAACATGAACTAGGGTTAAGAAACTTCTCTTACAAGTCAAGGATCAAAACCAAATGAATAAGTTTCTAAAAATCAGGTCAAAAATCACACATAAACAACATCCTTTTATGAATCCAGAGCAAAAAGAACCAACAAGAATTTCAAAATGATGATCACTATAGAAATTGGACAAGGCAGGATGCTTGAAAAGGAATTAAAATGAATTAATTAAGATGAACAATTAATTGACACGTGGATATTAAAAATAAATGGAAAATAAAAATATGGAAAATTAAAGAAAACTCCAAATGACTTTCATGAATTAATTCAGAATTTTTAGGCACTTGGAATTATTTTAAAAAAATAGAAACCAAAATGAAATTAAAAGAAATAAAAGAAAAAGAATAGAAAATAAAATATGAGGTTGGGGGTGAGAAAAGTAAGGAATTCAGTTCAAAAGGAATGGGCCCAATGCAAGAGGGGGTGCGAATAGAAGGGAATAAGCCCACTAGCATGCGCAGCATACACACACAAGGGTGGAAATTCAGGGGAAAATGCAAAAAAAAACACTGGCCACCAGATTAAACCAACGCATCCTGTGGATAGCTTCATTAAATGACATGGCAGTATGATTGGATCAGGGCTGAGGGAACACGCAGGTTGTCATGGGGTGAGACACATAATGATTATTCAGAAACAAAATTATAAAACAAACACACGTGAAGAGGGGGTGGCTTCATTAAATGAGGTGTCATGATCTCAGCCGTGGATATGAAATGATCTGAGGGTGGATAAGTCATCTTCAACCTCTAAAACCCTAATACAACATTTCCAGATTCCGGTGATCGGAGCTAGGGCTCCGGCACCAGAAATAGCAACACATGAACAAACCCTAATGAAAATATAGAATAAGCTCCAGATCAAGCAAACAAGGTGCCCTGAGTTCAAAAATAACCATGAAAAGTTCAATAGATCAAAGTATCTCACGGATCGAAGACAAACAGGTCATGCCATGAAAATTCAAATTCAAATATCAAGCTCAATAGTGCACCAATTTCAAAACTAAAAACAACAGAATGATCAGTGAACATCAAGGATTAGAATGCACACAACCAATTTCATTTCCAGATCTGAAGATTCAGAGGCTTACCTGAGATTGCAGTTCTTGAAAAAGCTTGTTAGAAGCCAATCCACTCCAAATGCACTCTAGTTGCAAAATAAATGCAACTAGAGTCTTGAAACTTGCTGGATCTTGGATTTTGCAGCCAACTTCCCTGAAATGGCAAGGTTATGATTCTTGAGAGATAGCGTGCACAATGGTGAGATTTATGATCCTGAGCTCTCAAGGATGAAGGATCTGTAATTTGTTTTGGAAGAGAGCAAGTGTGTGAAGAGATTTGAGAGAAAATTAAAATGGTGCAAAAACTTGGAAGCTGAGAAATGAGAGATAACTTCACCCTTCTAAAACCCTAATTCTCTTTTATATGATGTCATGAACCAATGCTGAAAGAGTGAGGAAGTTTGCACGTGTGAATGGAGAGTGTGAGTGATTTTTCCATTTTGGCAAGTTTTGTGTGATCTCATGAAATCCTCATGCATTCCCTTGCCTTCTGCCCATGTGCACTCATAATTCCACCCTTGATCTCAAACCAAAAGAATCTTGGCCATTGGATTAAGATGTCACACTATTTACATGTTCATGCACAAATTGCACTTTTTGAATGAAATTCTCACTTCGCACGAATTTTGTGTAATTATTTGAGCAAAGTGTTCCATATGCATTGCATTTTAATATTGGAACCTCATTTGGCATGTACCAATACCCAAAATTAAGTTTCATGACATTTGGCTCTTGGTGCATAAGTGAAAATCAACTTTTTGCCCTAATTTGATGAAATTTTCGAGGGCCATATATCCTTAACCATGAAGGCTATGAAAAAGTACTTGTACTTTTTGAAAATGGGAGGTCTTAATCTCCAACTTTCATGTTTGACTTTGGTCCATTTGAAGAATTTTTCATTAAGTTATGCTCACTTGAATTTTAGGGCAAAAACTTGCCAAAAATGGCATTTTCCATAACCAACTTTGCACCAATTTTGCAAAACACCTAAAAACCTCATGATTATTGATCCTTGAACTTGTAAAACCTCTTCTAACATTATAAGAACACCCCTTGTCTAGAAAAATGGGATTGGACCCCTTGAAATCACACAGTTGACTTTTTTAAGGCACAGTTGACTAGTTTCTTCATCTGCAAGCAACTGAAGAAATGCTTGACTTCCACAAGGAATTTTCTCACCAAATTTGGTACCTAGGATCCTCTTAACATGTGAAATACTTTTCCCAAATGAAATTGCCAAAGTATTGAGGTTTTCATGCTTGAATCTCAAACCCTAATTTGGGACCATTGTATAGGAGCTTTGCCCTAGCCTGGATTCCCTGATGATCTTCCAACCTTTTGAGGTTTTGCAAATGAACTTGAACTTGTAAATGCAATGTAGACCCCTCATAAGACTTGTACAAATCCATTGGGCCCCTTTTCATGGCTTGTGATGCTTCAAGAACCTCCACAGATGATCATATGCCTAATGCTAGGTCATGAGAAATGTTATGCCTCATCTTTCCATGCTAGGATGCCAAGAATATGATATGTTCATGATGCGTATGATGTGATATGATGCTTAAAAAGAAGAGGGAAATTTTGGGGTGTTACACCATGAACCCCTTTAGTTCATATCCTTACCATCAGTAGACCACTGCCTTACCGCATCCACCATGAATACATTGCCAGCACATCAAATACCTTGCTAACAGATTGTATTGCGACACACCTGATTTGTTGAGAGGTAAAAGAAATCGTGAGCTTCATGCCCTGCATTTTGGCAGCATAGTTTGTTTTGAACACCTGCATCCTTCTCTCAATGCACTCCCTTTATAAGCATTTTTAGGTCACGATTTTGAGGCAATGAAAGGATATTTTCTACCACTCTAACAAATCATCTAAAACTCTTTCTCTTTAAGAGCTTTGGCTTTGCTCTTCATCCATTTTTACACAAAGAACAGATTTGTGCTTGGAGTTCTGTCACACCATTTCCGTGTTCAAACTCTTCCAGCATCACCTTTAATATCCTGAACTCAGCAATGGAGGTTTGTTGAATTTGTGAAGATCATCACCTCTCGGTTTCATCTTCTCTTCATTCACTAGCAAGCATTGAGCCTTTATTTGGCTATAAGGAAGATTAAGGGAAGGCAAGAGAGTAAAACATCCCTCTGGTTTTCTCAGATTCACCAAGAAAACTTCACTCAGGTTTGTTTTCTTCACTGAATATTCTTTAGCTGCTTGGCCTATTTAATGTTTGTTTCATGATGTGTGTGCTTGGTGTAAGTTGTGTGAAGTGAATGGAAACTATGTGATGTTTAAATCATGATTTTCAGTTTTGAGTGTCAATCTTTGAGCCATCATATCTCTTTGTATGTTGCTTGTTTATGAAAATCATTGGCACAGTTGTGATCCTCTTATTTGGGGCTTCATCTTTGGTCTTTATAGTTTTGTTTTTCATCAAGATCTGAGAGAGGTGGATGATGATGAAGTTGCCTTGTTCACACTGTATTTTCTCTGTTTCGATGGTGATGTATTTTTGATTCATGGCATGGGAAGAAGACGAGGTTGTGTTGGCTTGTGATTGGCCCGAATTTATTTATTTGTTTCTTTTTTTCTTTTTTTTTTATTTCACTTAAATGAAAGTGACCAGTTGATAAGCATGTCACATGATTTTGTTATTTCATAATATTAATAAACATAACACCTGATTAATGATAATCCTAATTAATTAGTAGGATAAGTGGATTTTCGATTGGGCCTAGGGCCATCTGCTATACGCACCCCCTGTTGGGCCCAAGTGGTGAAATGAACTGGAAATATTTTCTTTTCGCACCCCAGCTTCCTTCCTTCTTTCTTATTTCTATTTTTGTTTTCATTTTATTTTCATTTTGGATTTTAATTTTTAAATACAGTTTTAAGTTTCAAAAAATTCTAAAATAATTCATGAATGTTATTTTTAGTTTTCTTTAATTTTTGACATTTTTGTTTTCCATTTATTTTATTTTTGACACGTGTAAATTAATTGGTCATTTTAATTAATTCATTTTAATTCATTTTTAAGCATGCTAACTTGTCCATTTTCTATATTGATCCTCATTTTGAATTTTTGATTGGTTCTTTTTTCTTTGGATTTATATTAGAGGGTACTTTATGTGTGATTTTTGTTCTGATTTTTAGAAGCTTGTTCAATTGGTTTTGGTCCTTGACTTATGAGTGAAGTTTCTTAACCCTAGTTGATGTTTGACCCCTCATTTGACTTGCTTGGCTTCTGAATTTCTTCCTCTCCTTTTGGCATGTTGTTATATCATGATTGAAGGTCTTTTGTTCAAGGTTGTAGAATTTTTGGATACATTTTTTATTTGTTTTTGAATTTTTGTTCTTAACTTGTCCCAGTTTGCTTCTTTTTTATCATAAGTCCTCTCTTTAGCTTAGAAGGGCACTTGTACCAACTTCTTCATCTTGTTTAGGGTCTCTTTAGGGCATTGATACTTCTCTGATCTTGGGTTGGGGTTTTTGTTTTGGAAATCTTGTGATTTGTTTGCCTTTGAAGTTCTTCCATTCTTATGTACATACACCTCACTTCCTTTGCTTCTTTCTTCCCATATTGTGATTGCTTGACCATATGCCTCTCTTCTCTTAACCTCTCATGCTCTTTAGACATTTTTATAACTTGATTAGGGTTCTGATCTTGTGCCTTGAGTTTGTAATTTGTTTATTTTGCTTTACATCTTCACAAGTTTGTTTTGCTTTGTTATGTGATTCATGTTGCCTCATGTTGATTGGTGTGCTTCTTTTCTCATTCTTGTGACTTGTGTTTGCATTGAGAATTTATGTGTATGACTTCACTTCTGTTTGTATGATGTTGGTATGGCATTATGTTCATCTTGTTTTGCTTGTATGCTTGTGTCACTAACCATTTCAGGGGCTATGGTAAGTGAGAGGTGTGGATGTGATTCCCACATCTCCAAGACTTATCTCTTCTCTTCTTATTCTTATTTGTTCTAACCTTGTGATTGTTGGGCTTAGGCCTTACCTTTCCTCCTCATATTCTTCTTCTTCTTCTTCTTCTTCTTCTTCTTCTTCTTTTCTTTTCTTCTTCATTAGGATAGGATTCAAACCTCACTAACCTAGGTTCGTCCATGCATGACAACATTTAGGATTCTAGTCTCCCTTAGATTTTTCACCTTTTGAGATCCTTTTGGTGCTCTCTCTTCTCATCTTCAAACTTGATTTTAATTCACTTTAATAAATGTTGAGTCTTTTCATGTGACATGAGACTTTGCTATGAGATGCTTGCACGCGTTCCGTTTCGGGGCGAGGTGTAAGTTATCCCTCGTGGTGGATAGGTCTTAGCATGAGATTATCTCACAAAGAAAAGCATAAAAAAACACTTCTTAACCAAAAATCACAAAAAATACTTAATAAATGTTAGTAGGCCAGTGTGTCTAAGCCTTCACTTGTGGGACTAGATTTGGGGATTTCCTCCATAGATAGGTGTGCCTCTTGCGCATTCCATTTCGGGATGATGTGAGACGTATACATCCCAATGAGTAAGACTTAGGTACACTTACCTATGCAAACTTCACTCCTAAAAAGCTTCTAAAAAACACAAACCAACAATAAGCGTCTCTCCTTCGGGACTTCTTTTCTCATCTCCTTCGCTCTGTCCGCGAACTCGCTTCTTCTTGTCATTTTGCAAGACGGTAACGCACTCGTCGTCCGAGCCTGTAACACCTGAGCATTGACACGGGCAGTTCAAGCTTAAAACACAAGCAATCTTTCCACCCCTAGTCAGGGGAACTACGACGTCTCTGATCCTCATTGTCCAGATGAGGTACGTAGGCAGCGGGGTAGGGCCCGTTCGAGCACAATCTTTATGTTCCCTACATTTTTCCTTTTCTTTTCTTTTATCCAGTTCAGTTCCTTTTCTTTAGCAGCAACTTTCATTTCTTCACCCTTTGAAACAGATTTCTTTGCAAGCGGGGATCCCGTCGGGTACGGCGGACGATCTGGGTGCTAATACCTTCCCAGGTCGTAACCGACTCCCGAACTCAGTCTCTTTGGTTCGCAGGACCCGTGTCCTTCCTCTTCTTTCTTCTGGTTTGTGCAGCATTACCATTCCCGTTCCTTCGGGATAAAAATGCCTGGCTGACAACTCTATTCTTTTCCGCGCCACTTTCGCGTTTGTACCAGGATGGAAATCCGGGGAGCAACAACAGCCACGCCCAAAAAGATTCCTCTAGATTTTGACGCCAGTGCCAGGTGTGTTTTCCATTCTAGGGCACTTGGTCACTCTATGTAAAATTGTAAGAGGTTCAAATATTAGGTTCAAGAGCTCATTGATTCAAAGATTATTGAGTTCGCACCAATCAACGGGGATGTGTCAAGCGATCTCATATCAGTGGTGGAAAAATAAGGGACTCTTCCTTTCCCTATTGCAAAGATCATCCCCAATCAAGGGTGTGTTCCTCCACTCTGGGTCGTAAAGACATCACGACAATCACCTCTTCCCATTCACCGATCCAACATAAGGAGGAAAGTGCAAAAGGACTTCGGGTGTTCGAATTCATCTTAGCATCAGAGATACCAACAACAGGGAAGACTCAAACTCAAGCAGCCTAAAGGTGTGTTTACTCTAAGTCTCAACCCTCCTAGCCAAGTGTTTGCTCAAGAATTCGTTGATTTGGCCAAGGAATGCCTTGCCAATGCCATACCTCATTCCCCTAGATTACAATATGGGCGTTATGTGTGAATTCCACTCCAGAACATTCGGGCATATCATTGACGAGTGCAAAGTGTTCAAGCACAATGTCCAAGATCTAATTGATTCAGGGATCATTACACCCGAAGGGGAGCTCATGAGTTGAAGCCTCTTGACCCAGCTGTCCATGCAGACTGCACGCGCATCTTCAGAAGCTCAAGTCAAGAAATGTAGATTTCTTTGATGCATATGGATCACTTTATTGTATTCCTAGATTACCTTCAGAGCTATTGATGGAATCTCTTGTTTTTCTGTTGTTGATTGTGACCTTTTCCTGTACTTCAGTATTATTTACATTGGTTGTATAACCTTTCGCATATTTGCACATTATTGCTTTATGGAAGTTTTTGGGTGCCATTGTTTCAATTTTTCTATCCTGGCAATTTTATTTTGATATTGAACTCCCAACACTCAACATGCTCTCCGCACACACTCACCCAACACTTTATCTGATGGTGTGGCCTTGTGGGGTATTTTTCCTCTCATCTGAATAAAGTGGGATCAATAACATGTCATTTTCATGCATATCATTTTTGCATACTAACGGGTTACCCGAATTTCCTAATTTATTTGACCATTTCAGGAGAAGTGTCGTCCGTGCCGATACGCTGCTCGTCAAAATCAGAGGCAAATCATGCATATTTTATTAGGCTATGTTTGCTTGAGATTTTAGATATCTCTTGATTTTAGTTATTAATTTAATTGACAATTATGCTTATGTTGTAATGAATAATGATTGATGTTTCCGCTGTTTTAATAAAAATTAGTTAGAAATCTTTTATCAATATCATTGTTGTTAAATAATATAAAAAGTGATGTGTTGCATACCAAGTATATGAGCTGGTTTTTGATGAAAGTAACATCCTAAATGTCTGATATTTTATTTTACTCTGATTTTATTTATATTACACAGGGGATAGTTTGGGGTGTTACAGGAGTCGACCATAAGGTTTGATCTCCTATAAGTAGATTGTCTGCTATATGTCGGTTGCGTGAGATAGATATCTACTCCGAAGTACAACAAGATCCAGGATAATATATCCCGACAAACAGAATACATTTTACTAGAGTAGTCGACAAAGGCAATTATGGGGTCCTAAGGTTTTAACAATCGTCCTCAAGCTAGATCCCTGATGGAATTAACCTCTCAATGACGCGTCAATAGGAAAATACAAAGCGGGATGATTTAAAATCTCGTCCAACCAAAGGAGACACCTTAAAGAAGGGAAGTACATCCATACCAAAGGCTAAGGTTGTAGTCCATCCCCAACAGGGTTACTATTGAAAGTTTTTTTATCAAGTAATTCCATTATTTCCTTGTAACTAATCTAATTTATTGTTTATATAAATATGTGTACATCTTATTTTTCCTCATATGTTGTACACTTCCTTGTCTCTCTTTCTTTTAGAGAACTCAAGACATAGATAACAAATATTATATGCATTTCTCAATTATTGTGCATCTGGTAAAGATTACACACACTTTTGCGTATCCGATACAGACTAAATGCATTTCTGCGTATCTGATATGACTTAAACACATTCCAAAATGCATTTATGCATATAACCTAAATACATGTATGTGTAGTTGATACAGCCAAAACACATAAAATGCATAGTTGATACATCCCAAGGGCGTCTATGTGTAGCATGCACACCCCATCTTTGGATCTATCCAATCCAAGGGCGTAAGTTGCAGAGTGTCTAGACGTCCACCTCAATCTGAGCCAAGCCTCAGAGGCAAGGACGGGGGTCTTACCCTTGGCTAGGGAACAATCCTCTATTACGTGGAACATAATATAAAAATTCAATTATATCATGTTTGTCTTGTCGGTCACAAGAAACATGTTAAATATAATGCCTGAACTAATAAATCACTACAATGAATGCTAAATATAGAAAACAAACATAACAACTAAAAATGTTGTCCAACATCATCCATTATGCCAATCCACAAATCACAAAGTAGGAAAGCTCGAAGAACACATATGTGGCTTCGTTGCAATGAAACGCCCTTTTTTATTTCTCCTCTTTGGAAAGGCAAACAACACTTCACAATTGACATGGAGCAGACTCAAGGATACCCTGATGAACACCAGTGATGCCACCAGACATAGACAAAATTTGTATTACATGGTGTTGCACCCCAAAATTTGCCCTCACAATACAAGACTTTGTGTGCTTATGAGGTTCACAAGGTTCACAAGACCTTTCATGAGGTTCATGAAGTTTACAAGATACTTTATGAGGTTCACAAGGTTCACAAGACCTTTCATGAGGTTCACAAGGTTCACAAAACACTTTATGAGGTTCACAAG
Source organism: Lathyrus aphaca (assembly GCA_963966055.1). Classification (NCBI taxonomy): domain Eukaryota; kingdom Viridiplantae; phylum Streptophyta; class Magnoliopsida; order Fabales; family Fabaceae; genus Lathyrus; species Lathyrus aphaca. The sequence goes on along the minus strand of OZ014519.1, from coordinate 678,161,377 downwards.
GTTCACAATACTTACAATACCTTTCATGAGGTTCATGAAGTCTACAAGACACTTTATGAGGTTCACAAGGTTCACAAGACCTCCCATGAGGTTCACAAGGTTCATAAGACATCTTATGATGGTTCACAAGGTTCACAAAGTTCACAAATAGTCAGAAGAGTTGACAATTCCCTCAGACAATGCACCTCCTAAGCAGTGCATTCAAAACTAGGGTTTTGACTTTAATCAGGCTAAATGAACTTCCAAGACTTCAAGTGAGCTTCATAACATCTTATATGTGTTTAAGAACCCCCATGACAAGTTTCAAGACTTTTCTCAAAGGTTTGCTCAGTCAGATGATCAGATAAGTCAAAATCAGTCAAAGCAGTTAAAAAGTCAAACTGAGGTCAACTGTGGTCAAACCAAAGTCAAACTTCATGATTTTTTGCCAACATCAAGTATATGAAGTAAAGTTCATCATTTGATCAAGGGTTGATCATGATTCATCAAGGAGATTTCAGATCATCAAGAATCAGAGGTTTCTAAATTAGGGTTTCCTCAATAAAAGTCAACTGAAATTTGACCAGCCATAACTTTCACATGCTTCATCACCAAGTCTCCATCCAAAGCTCATTTTGAAGGAAATTGAATTCTATACAACTTTGTGTCTCACAAGCGAAGCCCAAAAATGCTTCATTTGGAAGGTATGAGCTAATACATTATAGGTCCTTTTGAAAGTCAACAAAAAGTCAACAACTTCAAAAAGGCATAACTTGAGAATGGTAAATTATATGGACATGAAACCAGTGGGGTTGGTTAGAGGACTCTTCAAGCTTTCCAAAATGTCCAAGAACACCCTCATAGCATTAAATTTGAAGGATGTGTGCCCTTGCAAAGTTGGGAAATTTTAGGGAAGTTTATGAAGCAAATGGAGGTTTAAAACCAAATTTTGCTAAGTGGGCTGAACTTTTAATAACCCAAAGCAATCCATGACATCATGCACGAAAATTCTTTGATATTTTCATAATTTTTATTTTATTTAATTAATTTATTATGAATTTTTATACTAAAAATCATTTTAAATTTAAATAAAATATTAAATGTGAAGATTTAAAATTATTTTTGATTCTAGAAGGTCATGAATTCAATATGGATCAAATTGATACAAAGATAATGTTGATTGGCTTGAAATAGAAAGTGTTTATGCAAAAATATTTGAATTTCAAAGCTTATCTTTCTCAATCTTTTTGGATCAAATCTTTCACACAAACATCAAGTTTTTTGACCTAGAATGATCACACTATAAGTATAGAACTTAAACCTAATCAGAAGGAACGAATTCAGAGCCTCTCATATCATCTTCAAGCTTCAAAAATTTCATCAAAAACTCAAATTCGGTTTGATACTTCTAGCCTCTCTCAAGACAAACTAAAGGTTGCAAATCATTCCTGGAGGGTCATATAATGTTTCTGGATCACTAAAACATCCATTATTGCATTGAAACTCCATAACCGAATGCATCATATTCATGTCTTTATGTTTTTTTCGATTTCATACATATGACTGGTTTTAAGTATATTTGACGTTTGTTTTGTGTTTGTGAGGTTACAAGGAATGTTTCTGGACATTTAACTCAAAGTTTCATGGCTTGAATCGAAAATTGCCATGGCTAGGGTTAGAGCTTTCAAATTAGGGGTTCACGAAATACCTAATATAAATGACTAATAAAACCATGGCTGGACTGTATTCCTTGCAAGGATCATGTTTGTATGTTTAATTTGATGAAATTTTACACATTGTGAGAGATACAATTTTCGCAGGTTCTTGAAAGTGAGAATTCGTAGGAAAATTTGCAGGTGTATTCGCAGGTGTTTTCGCAGGAAATATGAGGAAGAAGAAGAACCCTGCGCGCGAATTTTATAGTTCAAAATTTGTTTTAAAATATTATGTTATTGTTTCTGTTTGTTTCACAAGCATGGTGCTTGGCCCAGTGGTATGAAGCGCGCGTGTGTAGCCAGATGACCTGTGTTCGAATCCTGGCTTCCCAATTTTTGCTTGTTTTTCAGTTTAATTATTAGGTATCATATATTATTTATTATAGTCACCATATTAACAGGTGCGCTCTCCCAGCTGGAATGGTTAATGTGTTTGTGTGATGTTTGAAGGTCCTGGGTTCGATTCCCCCCCAGACCTTTTGTGTGTTTTTTTTGTTTCTTCATGATATTTCCAGGAATAAAGAACAAAAGCAATTGGACCTCCTCCTTTATTACTTGCGCGCAGGTTGGCCCAGTGGTTGGTGTTGCTGGCTTGTGTTCTTGAAAGCAAGAGGTGCTGGGTTCAATTCCCAGCAAGGTAAGTTCTCTTTTTCTTTTTCTTTCTATTTGTTTTGCTTATTATTAATATTAATTAATTAATATTATAATCTTAAAATCCTAATATGTTTCATAAATATAAATCCTAAAATATTTTCTAAAACAATTTTTTTTATTAATATGTATATTTTATTATTATATATAATTTATTTGTATAATTAGATTAATATTTAATATTTAACATTTTTGCATATAAAACCTAATTTATTTTTTATAAACCCTAAAAAACACATTTTTCTCAAACCCTAATTTTTTCTTCTTCTATTTATTTAATACTCTTATTTGTATATATTATATTCATAATTTAATTAAAATTCTTAATCTAATTTTTATTAATGTATAAATTGTTTATAATTTAAATTTTTGTATGTATGTTTAAAAGTTAAAATTCTTAATATGATAATATGACATAATTTGTTTAGAATTTAATTTTGCATAATTTCTATTATATGTTTAAAAATTGCTAATTTAATTTTTGTAATTATAATTTTCATAATATGTTCATAATTAATTTAATTTTATAATTTACATATAACTTCAAATTTTATAATAATTAGTATAATTGCTCATATTTTCTTATTAATCTTAAATAATTGTTTATATAAAAATTTAATCTTTTAATTATTATAATATTCTTGCTTATTTCATTATTATTATTATTAATTATGTTTATATGATATTTTATTATTACTAACCACATTGTGATTATTTTTATTATTATTTCACTAACCCAATTATTATTATAATTATTTATTTATTTTGCTTATTATATTTAATTTTGCTTAATTATTATTATGTAATTGCTCCTTGGTGTAATATTTATTAATAATGTTTATTATTTATTTTATGCTATGGTTAGTAAATAGGGAGTGTAAATATACTTGTAATTTAAAATTAATTTAGATCATTTAAATTTAAAGATAAATATTAAATTGAACACTCACACACGTAAGTCGATCTTTGATCGCCATCTCACTTCCTTAGGGATACCTCTCATGTTGCCTAATCAAAAAGGTCAAGTAGGGTGTATAAAGCAAAAGTCCCTCAAAATAAAGTCATCTAGTCCCTTAACAAATAAAAGATCAAGTCCCTTTCGCATGTTGCCTTCGTAATGATCTTGTCCCTTTCGAATAAAGATGATAGTCCCTCCAAAATTGCTTATACACCCCACAGTTGCCTACATAAACAGATGTCCCTTCAATTGTCCCTCACATCCAAGGTAATGACTACCTATTCCTTAATAATAGGGATAGTCTTACCATTTAAAGGATTCAAGAACAGAAAAGACTTAAACTTAGGGTAGGTTCCTCATAGTTACTTGCTCACTCTTCAAAACTTTTCAAACACTTCATACTTTCAAACAAATTTTCAATACAAAGGTTTTTTACGCATCCGTACATGGATCATTATCAAACTCTTAAGAAAATTTCTATTCACACACTTCACATTTCAAAAACATTTTAAAGTGAGCTAAGTAACTAAGAGCCCATGGATAACCATGGATGTAAAGGGTGCTAATACCTTCCCTTTACATAACCTACCCCCCGGACCCAAAAATCTTTTAAAAAGGTCTTTCCTGTTCTTTTATGCCTTTCCTTTGGATAAAATAAAAGTCGGTGGCGACTCTTGCTATCCGCAACATAACTAAAGTCAGTTCTCCCACCGTGTTACACATGGATAACAAGAAAGCCCTAGTGTCATAACAATTCGCAAACAACTAAAGGCATAACATAATAACAACAATAAAATGAAACCAAGTGAATGGTATAAACTAAATAATACCTAAGTCATTGAGGTAAAACCATTTTCATAAATGTTAATAGTTATTACACATAAGGCGAAAAGGCCTAGGAAGCGTTGTAGGAAATAAAAATGATACAAAGGAAAAATAAGAAAGCATGATGAAGCTCCCGAAACTGAGGCATTAAGGTCATCCTCTAGACTCAAGACAAAAACAACCTGGAATGGGTTCAACATCTTAGTTGAGATTATGGCATCAAGATAGAACTTCCTCGCTTACTCCACAACCTGGTCATGAACCCCGAGAACGACCTACATAGTCCGCTAAGGGAACCATAGAGCGCCTAACTCAAACCAATAACCTCATATTCAAGAGCTTTCAGGGTCTCGACATAAGCCTTAGCTTCTTGAAGAAGAGTTTTCCAATGTTCCTTTATTTGATGAGTCTTCTCCATAACAACATCAAAAGCATTCTCATATCGTTTCAAAACTAATTTGAGGGCATCTTCAAACTTAGTTTCCAGATAAACCAAAGAAGAGGAGTGGTTGTTGGTTTTCGCTTCCTCTTGAAAAGAGTTAACAACCTTAACTACATCCTTCAATGCAACAAGCTCCTCTTGGATAGTAAAGAACCTTCGTTCCATAGCTTCACATTTACCTTTCCAAGTGTCCTTTTCATTAGAGGGCATTTACCTTTCCAAGTGTCCTTTTCATTAGAGGGATTACCTAAAACCAAGAAGTCCTCTTACCAACAGAAATAAGGGAGAATAGAGAAACATCTTGATACATATTATTAGTGATATTAGAGACAAGTTACATCTTCTCCGCCTCAGATAGATTTTGGACGAAGGACAAGTCCAACGTCGAGACAATAGTAGTGACCTTATCAGGAATGCGAGCAAGTCAAGAAAAAAAGACATTTGACATTAGCATGGGGGGAGTTACCTTCCCAGAAGCATCATCCTCGGCAACACGGGTTCATTTTGGAGAACCGTCTTCCAGGGGAGATTATTGTTATTCATCCCAGACCCTCTTTGCTGAAACCGGTAGAGGGTGACTCCTCCATTGTCAAAGTGGCCACAACATCCACAAGTTGATCTATCTCAACCATGTAAGTAAAAGCCTCAATATCCAAAATTGGAGCAGGGGTCGGAGCAGGATAAATGGTCGCCAAAGGATGAACCACAACCTAAATACCTTGAACATTGGAAAGATTGTAGAGCATCTTCTGCTTGTACACCTTGTCCATGTTATATTCAAAATATAATCATAGAAGATGTAAAATAACAACTCTAGGATTTCTTCCTCATAAAATATATTTTCCTTTTGGCTTGTTTGGCTGCACTCACAACAATGCAAATGTCAATTCTCCTTTTTTATCACCTTAGAATACGACACCTCATCGAGGCCAACCCCTTCCTTTTAACCAAGTCTGTGGAACCAGGATCATATTTCCTCCTTCATTTCCATCTTGTCCAGAGAAAGAAAGTCCAACTTGGTACAATAGTAGTGGGCATCTTGGTTAAAGTGGACTTTAACAAGTACTTTGGAAATGAGCTCCTGCAAAATCGAGAAGACACAACATGAAGGTAACACCAATGGAAATGGGCCACTAATGTAAGGGGCTTTACTAGAAGAAAAAAATGTTCCATAAAATCACCTCAGTCCCGGGTAAAGGTGTTGAACCAAGGATTGATTGAATAGAAGCTAATGAGCTTCTGATCATGGAAGTTGTCCTGGAAGGTGCACCTTAGGTGGAACAGATCAAGGAATACCCTCTCATGAACGCCCAAGACCCTAAATGAAGCTGGGAAGAGCCAACTTTTAAATGCTTCGAGATAATTATAATTTTAGTTATTATAATATTTCAAAAATTTAAAAAATATTAATGATAATCACTATTTATCATTTTAAACAAAATATTTTATTGGAAAAAATATTAAAAATTCTTTATAATTTTTTAAAAAATATATTTTTTGAAACCTTTTATTTCCCTTTCTCTCCAAACTTCTAAAGAAAGTCTTTGGATATCCATGCCTCCATAACATAAAATCAAAAATTAAGAAAGAATGAAGAAATTTTAGAAAGAATGTTAAATTAGGGATCCAACTGAATATTTTAAATAATATGTAATGAGGGAAATCTAGAAGATAGACCAAAATAAAATATTTTAAAATAAATTAGGAGATCCAACTATAACTAAAAACCAGAAGAATAAAAAAGAGGATTTCTTATGGAACCCCTTAATGTTCTTAGATACCTTACGCGTTTCCAATAATGCCCATAGGTTCCAGATATATATCTCCATATGCATCTCATTTCTTAAACTACGTTAATTTTTTTTCAGAGATGTGTATCCGGAAACACCATAAAATTGGTTAACATTACATTTTTCAAAGATATACCTCCGGAAGCATTTAGAACATATATTTGCGCCAGACTATTCTTCTCCCCTACTTCTTAATTTCTCTCAAAACCACGAAACCTCTTAATCTCTCAACCCTTCAAATTTCCCAAACTTCACAAAACGTGATTTCTTCCGGTCTGATGCTAAAGTTATCATCAACAACACCTGATCCAAAAATCAAAATCTTCATAATCACATTTTACGAGTAAGTTTTCGAGTTTCCAATAAATATTTGAGTTTTTTTTCAAAAATGAGTTAGAATATGAAAGCTTCTTGTGTTTGACGGAATTTTGGTAAAACCTAATGGTGAAGAAAAATTGCAGAAGTCAAAGATGTTAAAGAAGATGTCCCATCATGTTAATAGAACATCCTAAACTATTACTTCAGCAGGATTAATTCTGTAACAAATCTTTTCAGGATTTGTTTCACTCCTAAAAAGACTGGATCAAGGAGCAAAGATAGAAAGCCCAAGACAGAAGACTATATATATATATATATATATATATATATATATATATGAAGACTTGGACATAGTGTTAATATATATATATATATATATATATATATATATATATATATATATATAAAGTCATTGGCTCTTAGGGTTGTAGTTCCCCTCTGCAGTATGGGATGCAAAAAGGAAGACATAGGTGCATGTACACTACCAAAAGCCTTTAGGTAATGGTTGTTGTATTGTTCTTAGACGAAGCTTTTAAGCATGTCCAGGATAACTTGTAGGTCAAGAAACCGTGACATGTTTTGTGATGGCAGAAGACAAATGTAATGCAAGTTGTGAAGGATGTAAGTAGGTTCTTATATCAGAGTTATAAACGGTGGAGTTTAGCTTTGGTAAAGATATTCATTACGGTATTGATTAGGAGACAAAGTTTTAAATGGGAGAGTTTAGCTTTGTGATAATACTACGATTTAATGAAGTCTTCATCCTGAATTGGTATCCCCCAGATGTAGGTTTGTTAACACCGAACTGGGTCAACATATTCTATGTACTTTACATTCTACTATTTATAGTTTTCTGTATTGTGTTCTTGACTGAGATGTCCCAACATGATGTCTCAACATCTGTTGGTATTTGTGTTGCATCACTTCAAAACAATAGTTGTGTATTTCTCTTGTTTCCTAAAGTGCAGTAATCATTGTCTTAACATTAAGATAAGACATTGGAGTACATGCATAACCAGAATTCTAATTGGTATCAGAGTAGGCATCGTGGCTTGTTTTATGGATTTGATCCATGGAGTACTTTCTGGTGAGTAAACATAAGGAGTTATTGTCAGAAGGGTTCTGCAACAACAAACAAGAGGAGTGGTAGTTCTCTTGGATGGTGTCCTAAAAGATGTCTTGACATCTTGTCTAGGGCGAGTTAAAGTTGTTCTTTAGTGATTTTGATGCATACATTTTGATTGAAGGGTTCCATTAGTATGGGGTACTGGAGTATTGATTGAAGAAAGCTTGTAGTTGTCCTTACCTGGTTCTGTTCTTGTAGATGTAAATCGGTTTGAAGACACATAGCATTCTAAAGTCATTAGCAGAGGGATGTTATTATGATGATTGAGTCTTATATGACTTGGTACATGGTTAAGTGGTGTCATCATATATGTTGAAGTCAGACTTGATAGAAAGGGTAAGATGAATTATAAAACTCATGCTCTAGGGGTTTGATGATTTCGTGTTGGCTAAGTTGTTGAAGACACCTGATATGATGATCAAGTCCAATCAAGGAAATTCAGCCGTATTTTGGAGTCTGCTAGTTATTCTTCAGACTAGGAGGTGCTTTCTTGGAAGCATAGAAGTGAAGACAGTGGAGGTGATTTATTTTCATCGTCCACAAACAACGTGCAAGGAAGAACTCATACTTCTTAACCCTAAGTATGATTTCACATATTTGATGGAATTATGATTCATTCAGAGAGAATCTTAAGATCTTGAGTCAAGGGGGTAGCCTTGATATCTTAACAACTTGCACAACAATAGAAGAAGACAACATGAAGAGGAATATTTATGTTATATTCAAAATATGCTGGAATTGGACAATGATTATTACTACAAGGATTAAAAATCATTTGATTTGTGAAGATTTGATTATCCTTGTGATTCAAGATTGGGGATGTTATATCAGATGTTCTAACATCTTTTCATCAGAGGTTTGGAGGATCATGGGAGGGGTTATACATTCACTCAGAAGTCTCTTAGGCTTTTGACCTGTGATTATTGGCTTCACATATTTTCCTGGAAAACATTGAGACTTGTCCAGATGGAGATGCATTTTTTGAATATGGGGATGGAAGACTATGAAGACATCATAATCTTGATGACTACTTGTATTGGTTTATTTTTTATCCAAGTACTTTAGGGAATTCCAGAATGCTCATAATGGAGTTCAAATAGGTGGAAATATCAGCAACTTCGTGAAGACGACTCAACTCAAGGGAATGTGTCATCCTTGGTACAACTATGGTAGTTAGCTTTTAACTAGTCCTTTTGAAGATCCAAACAATGACAGGTTTGAAGTCTTTGGAGAAGCATTGGCAGGTATTCATCAAGGTGTGAGCTTGTATGACATAACTGCAAAATCAACAGAATCGAGGTTGTTTACTCAAACTTGTTTGGTGAATCAAGTCTATGAGAGCATGGGATTCTTATTTTGTAAAAGGAGGAAGTTATGTCAAGTGGCAGAAGAAGGAGGTGAATTCAACATATAGATGTCGAATCACAATGTTCTGACATCTAGTTCAACATCATAATCTCATTTAGTGGAGTGGCACATCAACTCAATATAGGGTGATCTGCAGAAATGAATAGTGATGCTTCAAAAAGATCATTCTCATGGTATTTTGCGGGATTTGTAGGAAGGAGAAGATGTTACATTATCCATAGCTTAGGGAGTCTAAGTGTGTATTGCTATTGAGCAATTGGATACATGTAACTTAAGGATCAAGTTTCACTTTGTAGATCAAGATATCTTTGTGAGAGTTCTGACAAACGTGAAGAAGACAATATGTGGTAATTGGCTTTTTCATATGAGGATTCATGAAAGAAGTGATCAAACTGTGGCAATTAGTTTATCTCAGAATTGGATTCGAAGAACCAAGATAATCAGCATGTGGCAGCTGGTTAGTATTGAGGATTATCTTGGAATAAGTTACTCTTGGGAGGAAGGGTGATGAGTTGAAGACTCAAGGAGATTATTTCTTCTTAAAGGTGGATGAGAGTTTATTACTCTGTTTCTGGAGTTCTTATTCAAGCTGGTGGCACGATGTTAATTGTAATTCTTCAGTTCTTTGGATTACTATGCTATAGTAAGTCCAGTTGGTGGAGCATATCAAGAATTTTGTTTTGGTGTGTGGAAGATGTTCTAACTTTGTGTTAGGACATTATCTGGGTTGGATATCCTTGGTGAAGGATGATTATGCTTTGGTTCTGGAGCTTTTTACCCACATTATTGCATAAGGAGTGTCTACATAGTCATACGGGAGAATGTGAAGTATAAGGTATGCCTTGGAAGGAGTATGTAGAGAAGACTGGATTAGATCAAGTATTGATTATTTGGAAGTCTGCATGTGGATAATTGTCGTACCTCGAAAAATACGATCCTCGCGAACGCGGTCGCGGTTGGGATGACGTGTGAGTCGCCACCTAATTCTGTTTATTCCCGAAGAGGGAAATGGTAAATATAGATAAAACCACCAAGAAGGGATAAGACAAGGTCGTCCCAAACCATTGCCTAGGTTCGGAAGTTGGTTATGTAGGGGGATGTATTAGCACCCCTTACATCCATCGTACTCGATGTTAACCATCTAAGTTGCCATGCTCGAAGGGACGTTTATGCCTAATGAGTTGCTTGTTAAACTAATGGGTTTATTGATCCTAGGGGCTCGACAAGGACTGGGATCCTCGTGCCTACGTATTCACTCATGCAATGGGAAAGTCAGAGCTTCATAGTTCGGCCTACTATGGGTGATTGATTGTTGATTTTATTACCTTTCTTCGAAAAAAGGATTTAGGAGTCGAATTGTACTAAAGACTATGGGTAGATTATTCCGTCCAACAAGCCAAGCGTCTTGCATCGAAATAATTAGAGCGAATAACGAGATGCTTATTACCCTCATTTCAACCTCTTAAGGCTCGTGGTGTACAATTCTTCTCATATTAAAGTGTTTTATTACCTATGGCCACTTGACGTTGGATCAAGGGTTTGGGTCTAAAGAGACGTTTTGGTTTTTGAAGGTCAATTGAGAGGCACAAAGCGCTCAACAAAGGTAAATGCAAGTGGAGGTTTATTTGTTGGTTTGTTAGCAAGGCACAATGCACTCAGCTTGCAAGGTTGGGAGACTTGATATATGGATCAAGTGAGCTAAAGACTAGCTATGGAAAACAAGTGTGATGCGTTGATTTGTTAAGTTGAAAAAAGGTGTGAAATGTAAAGTAGTGTGGATGGCGACCAATGAATGATTGACTTACGTGTGTTTATGAAGTGAAGTGCGTATGGATATTTACTTGGTGTTGAACCAAGAAATTTGCTTATCTTTTGAAACAATTAGTCTTAATGTGCGTTCGTATTTTACTTAGCAATTTATCGTCAAAATGCAAAAGTAAATCACACAAGTAAGCATAACATCATATCACAAGCAAGAAGGATTGAGCATACACAAGCATTCATCGCACACAAAATCAATCAATAGGAGAAAAATTAATTAATCAAATTAAATAGAAATATTTAATTAGATTAATTATCAAATTAATTAATCAAATTAAAAAAACTATTTAATATAATTAATCGATAAAAATGTTTTTTGGATTTTTTGATATTCAAATAGAAATTAAATCGAAAGATAATAAAGGAATTAAAATCTGAACCAAAATGATTAAGAAAATGTTTTTTCTTTAGTTTTTGAAAGTTTAAGGAGAAATTAATTAATTAAATAAATAAAATCATTTAATAAAATTAATTAACAAATTAATTAATTAATTAGATTAAATGAAATGAAAATTATTTAATTAATTAATTGAGAATATTTTTAGGTTTTTTTAGATTTTTTAACAAAATAAAAGAAGAAGAAAAATTAATGGGATGGTTATTGTAATAAAACATGGGTGTGTTTAGAAATTTGGATAAGGACCAACAATGATAGAGCCCGCGCAGAATTAGGGTTTATGGTGTACTGCAGTCAATCGTTGATCATAGGGATCGATCTTTAACCAGTCAATCTTAAGACTTAAATAAATGGTGATGAATGAGAACACATGGTAGGCCATAAAGGGAGTAGAGCGCAGGAACCAAGGCAAGTCAAAACGTCACAGCCGATAATGTTAACATGTTTCCCTGGCCCTATGCATTGTCGTTATCACCAAGCAACAAGCGACACAGTCATTGGAATCTACCAATCCTCGAGCAGTGCAAAAATAAATAAAGAGAAAGCATTTTATAAAGATTCCTATGAAAACCAAAAGAGGACAACGTTTAAACTCTTCTCAGAACAAAAGAAAACCTAAAAGTGAGAAAAACCCTCAATGATCTCCACTCTCTTTTTTCTCATAAAACAATCCATGAACCTTTTAGAAACAAATCGCAAATCAATCCTCCTTGATAACCAACAAGGGATAAATTCGGTGAATTCCATGGTTACCATTAATGTTCCAGGCTTTCATGGATTTTGCTCATGCTTTGTTATTCATCTCCCCCAAACGAGTATCAAACATCATCGCACTTCATCGCGAACAACACAGATTCAAACGAACTTACAAATTAAGGCATGAAAGATATCATGGAATCAAAAACAACAATCAAATGTGGAGTAAGTTTACAAAGCAACAAACGAATGAAGGCAAGGAAGGCTACCTCAATCGAAGAAACAACGGTTTATGCGGCTTCCAGATATGATGTTTGGTTTCCCTCTATTTTCTTTGAATCACCTCCTTTTGCCTTCTTCTTCGCTTTCTTTGTTATTTGTTATTCTCTGTGTATGAAACGAGTGAGGTTGTAACTCAAATTACCTAAAGTTTCAATGTGAGACTCTAAGAAAAGTTTGATGAGATTTGAGCTTAACTGAGTAAGGTTTTGGATGAGTTTCGCTGCCATTTTCGTTTTCAACTGCTAGGTTATTTTTAGCATAGGTGGCGTCTCCCCTTTTTGCCAATTATTGTTAATGATTAATTAGGGGAATATTTGAGAATTTGGTACATGTGAGGAATCGTGTGATTATTGCCATCATTTTGTGAAATCCGTTAGAATCGAATTTGCTATGATATGGTGGTCTCATTAATGTATGACTCACAATTAGTTTTTGTCTGTAGCAAGCTTCTAGAATGAATTGTGGTCCCGCTGATTGTATTGGATTTTTACCGTTGTAAACATTTGTGTTTGTCTTTTTTTTACTGCTATGAATTTGGTATGAATTGTGAATCATGTATTCTCTCTGAATTTTCACTACTAGACAACTCGGTTTTGTTCATTTGATATTTGTTGTTCCTCACATAAGTATGTCTGTTGCAATTCCCTGTGTTTACCTTTAATGATTCTTTGATATTTCTTGTGATGATGAATTGGTCTTCTAATCATTCACGTTCATTTATTCTTTCATGTGCGAATTATTGAGCAATCTTGGTACAAACTTGGCATAATGATCAAAGGAGGAGAAACCGTGGATGTAAACTTCATGGGACTGGTGCATCACTTCTTGCAGGGCTTATGGGCTTTCTCTTGTCATTTGGGAATATGAATGGTGATTAATTCTCAATGGTAATGCTTTCATTGGACAATTACCTTGCTGACTTTGTTATGTGCTAAGAGTTTTTCTCACAAGATGAAAGCTGCAAAAACTCTTAAGGTAATAAAACTTGCAATTCATTTTTAGATTCTTCCTTGTATGGTTATACTGCCCTATTTCATTGTCATAGTCTTGATTCTTGAATGTTGCAGGGTAATAATCAACTGATAATTTCCATTAATCATTCTAAGTATTCAATGATCACATGGAGATTCTGATGAATGCCAAGGAAAAGCTCTGCTAGGATGTTCACTCTGAATTTTTCTGCATTCATATTTGAATGACCCACGATGCTTGTAATGTCCTTGTTGATCATAAGGTGATGTTTTAGGTTGTAGTAGAAGAGTTTTTTTATGGGAGGCTCGATTTTTGCGACTCCAATAAGTTACAAGGAACGTCCTCGTCAATCCTTTGCTCGTGTGTTTTTTGAAATTCTGATTTGTGTTTGGAAGGCTTAGAATAAACAGAATTGGAACCAATGTGATGGCCTGATGATAAAGGATGGAAGGAGATTTGGCGTAATGGGAAATCTTCGATCAGTGTGCTCAATTTCTCTTCATTGCATTTCAAGTGACCATGATACTTGCTGCAACATGATATAACTGTCCTGAAATCATGTCATCTTCTACTCCTAAGCATTAACCATTCCTTGTATTTTGTTCATAGGTATTTCTTAGTTGAAAGAATAACATAGCTGGGGTCTGGAGGTTTGGTCATGGAGACTTTTCAACAAGTTTGGGCGAGCAAAGTTGATCATGGAGGAATCCTCTTAGCTGCGTGGATCAAGGTTTAAGCTGGAGAATTTTGGGATTTTAGTAGCTTGGTGATGTTGTTCGTATAGATGTCAATGTCTAGATGAAAATTGCACACTTAGTTGACACTCACAAGGCTTGATGAGAGCTGCTTGCTACAGATGGATACAATCCATTTGGCCTGGAGTTATATTGGCAAGAAACTTAATGGCTTAAAGCACCCTGTATAAAATTTAGAACCTTTAAGTCTTTGTATTATTAGGATTTCACTTCTTAAAGCTCCTTGTATCATTGATAATTATCGTTACTCTTGAATTGTAGAATCCAACTTGCAATTCACAATTATTGGTCTTTGCACTAAAGTTTGCATTCTTGGAATTCATTAGTCTTTTAAGATGATATTTCCAAATTTCTTAGCATTGTATTTTGGTGTCTTGTAATAGCATTTGAAAATGACATGACCCTTGGGGTTGCATCCGTAAGTATTAAGCTTTGCCTTTATAATTTAGCAATGAAATCAACTATATAACATGAGCATCATGATGCCTTGAGATCCCAATGGAATTTAACAAACCCAAACTTGATAAGCCTCACTCTTAAAACCTCATCAAAAATCAATGGATTATTAACTTCACACACCTTAACATGATACCATGAATCCATATAACATGAGCACGGTCTAGAAAACTACTTGCAAATGAGCCTTGAAAATGTTCCAAACCACTTAGAAATGCTAGTACCACTTAACATCAATCATACTCCTTTTAGTCATACCTTTACTTTAATGCACCAGCAAACACTTGTTAGTTCATAATGCATGCCCACCAGATTTCATGATTTAATCCTCATAAGACCATGGTCATCGGCCAAATGATTTTTAGAGATAAGAGAGATAGGACAAATTTGGGGTATGATAGATGCCCCTATCTAATTACCTTGGACCCGAAAGATTGAATTGTTGCATGGCGTTCAATTTTAGGGTAAAAGTCAATGAGATATAAGAAGACCCTAAAATTTGTCTGTCGAGAAAGAAAAGCAATGCAATAATAAGAGATATGAGGATGGGATAACAGATCGCACAAAATGTTTGAGATTCTTTGAATTAACAAAGTGGTGTCTCAGTTTAATAAGTGAACTTTTTAAGATTGTTCGAAGCAGTAGCTTATCAATTAAGGTTCTTCGGAGACTATTAAAGTGACTTAACAAATAAATAAGGCCCTCTGTATCACATGAAATAGTGCCTTACAATCTTAGTCTTTTCATGGATGTTTAGAGAATTATCTCTAATATGGGAAGTAAAATTCTATAAACCAATGAAGCAGTATTTTATTAATTGATACATTCCAACACGGAGAACTATAACTCAATCGCTCTTCAGATTCTTCAAGGGTACTATAGAAATATCTCCAATAGAAGTGTAAGATTTTCTAGGTCAAGTGAATCAGTCCCTTATCAAGGCTCTTCAGTGATACTAGAATAATATTTTAACATGAGATTATCTAATCCCAACAAAGCAGTTCCTTAACAATAAAGGCTCTTTAGGGATACTTAGAGTAGTGTCTCGAACAACGGCACAAGATTTCCTAGATCATGCGAAGCAATTCCTTATAGTCAAGGCTCTTCGGTGATACTAGAATAGTATCTTAACAAACATGAGATTCTTTGGGTCTTGCGAAGAAGTTCCTTTACAATAAAGGCTCTTCGGAGAATGCCAAAGCAGTATCTCGAAAAAATGAGATTCTCTAATCCAAGCAAAGCAGTACCTTAATAATAACAGCTCTTTGGGTATACTTAGAGCAAAATCTCGAACAAATGGTATAAGACTTTCTAGGTCACGTGAAGCAGTTCCTTACAGTCAAGGCTCTTCGGTAACACTAGAACAATATCTTTACCATAACATGAGATTCTTCGGGTCTTGCGAAGCAGTTCCTTAACAATAAAGGATCTTCGGAGAATGCCAAAGCAGTATATCAAAAAAATAAGATTCTCTAATCCAAGCAAAGCAGTACATTAACAATAAAGGCTCTTTGGGGATACTTAGAGAAGTATCTCGAACAATGGTACAAGATTTTCTAGATCAATCGAAGCAATTCCTTACAAAGGTTCTTCGGTGATACTAGAACAATATCTTTACCAACATGATATTCTTTGGGTCTTGCGAAGCAGTACCTTTTCAATTAAGGTTCTTCGAAGAATGCCAAAGTAGTATCTTGATCAAATAGCATAAGATTTCCTAGATCATGCGAAGTAGTTCCTTACAAAGGTTCTTCGGTGATACTAGAACAATATCTTAACATGATATTCTCTAATCCGGGCAAAGCAGTTCCTTAACAATAAAGGATCTTTGGGGGTACTTAGAGCAGTATCTCGAACAACGGAACAAGATTTCCTAGATCATGCGAAGCAATTTCTTACAGTCAAGGCTCTTCAGTGATACTAGAACAGTATCTTAACAAACATGAGATTCTTTGGGTCTTGCAAAGCAGTTCCTTAACAATAAAGGCTCTTCAGAGAATGCCAAAACATTATCTCGAACAATTGAGATTCTCTAATCCAAGCAAAGCAATACCTTAACAATAAAGGCTCTTTGGGGATACTTAGAGCAAAATCTCGAACAAATGGTATAAGACTTTCTAGGTCATGCGAAGCAGTTCCTTACCGCCAAGGCTCTTTGGTGACACTAGAACAGTATCTTTACTATAACATGAGATTCTTCGGATCTTACGAAGCAGTTCCTTAACAATAAATGCTCTTCAGAGAATTCCAAAGCAGTATCTCGAACAAATGAGATTCTCTAATCCAAGAAAAGCAATACCTTAACAATAAAGGCTCTTTCGGGATTCTTAGAGCAGTATCTCGAACAATGGTATAAGACTTTCTAGGTCATGTGAAGCACTTCCTTACAATCAAGGCTCTTCGGTGATACTAGAACAATATATTTACCATAACATGAGATTCTTCGCGTCTTGCGAAGTAATACCTTTTTTATTAAGGTTCTTCAGAGAATGCCAAAGCAGTATCTCGAACAAGTGAGATTCTCTAATACAAGCAAAGTAGTACCTTAACCATAAAGGCTCTTTGGGGATACTTAGAGCAGTATCTTGAACAATGGTATAAGACTTTCTAGGTCATGCGAAGAAGTTCCTTACAACCAAGTCTCTTCGGTGATAATAGAACACTATCTTTACCATAACATGATATTCTTTGGGTCTTGCGAAGCAGTACCTTTTTTATTAAGGTTTTTCGAAGAATGATAAAGCAATATCTTGAACAAGTGATCTTTACTTGGAGAGCAACACAACAAAAAGGCTAGGGGTCATCATTATCAACTATAAAGTTGAAGAATGACCTGCTGGGGGAATAAATTTCGCTATCACATGCAGGGTAATAACTCTCTTTAGAGGAATACTTCCGACTTTGAAAGAGGAATGCTCCGGGATACATGTCATGGATTCTGCTATGTTGTGCTTGATATGATTTCGTGTATTGCATGATGCACAATGATTCATATGAGTATGAAATTATTAGGAATTTTGATGCAAATGATTTTTATGTTGATGATCTTTGATGACATTCCTGTTTTCAGGCAGGAATGTTATGCATGATGCATGTCATTCATGTTACGATGCAAATGATTGGGTATGATGAAGATAGTTTTTTTGGTAGTTGGCAAGAGTATTGCACTTTGGAAGGATGGGTGCCAACATGGTGGACTTTAGTTTTTTTCATAGTTGCCAACAAAGTGGACTTTGGAGAGATGTGCCAAACATGGTTGAACTTTGAGATATGCCAAACACAGTTGGACTCTGAGATGTGCCAAACACGGTTGAACTTTGAGATATTCCAAATACAGTTGGACTCTAAGATGTGTCAAACATGGTTGGACTTTGAGATGTTCCAAAAACAGTTGTTCTTTTGGCTTTCTGGTAGTTGCCACCATAATGGACTTTTGGAAATAATTAGGGCGCCAGTAAATTGGACTTTAGGCCTTTTGGTGGTTGCAAATGAAATTGGACTTTCAGGGGGTGGTGGAGGGTATTTTACTTCTCAATGTAACACCCCAAATTTGCCCTCTCCTGTTTAGCATCATCATCGTATCATAATCATCATCAGCATGTCATATCCTTAGCATATTGCATAGAAAAATGAAACATAGCACTTGCATATTCCAGCATAAGGCATATGATCAGTTATCAGGGAAATTCAAAGCTCACAAGGCATGTTACAAGGTTGACATCAGGGTCAAAGCTTAAAAAGGATTGAGGATCAAAATCAGATCAAAACGGTTGGCGCCGGGTGATTCCTGAGGTTTCCCATCAAAAGGAGGGAAAATTCAAAATTCACTGACGTTAACTGGTTAACGCTTTGGTTAACCGGTTAACGGCTGCGAATTTTGAGTTCCAGTAACATTTTCAGCATGTGTTTGGCTCCAATTTTTGAAGTTTCTGATTTTTATTCATTTTTGAATTAATTGGAAATTAAAAAGAAGGATCTAGAGCACTTATCCAAGCCTAATCCCATTTCTAAATCCTAATCTCATTACCAAACCATAATTTTGGATCCCAAGCCTAATTTTTGGGCCCCAAACCTAAACCATATTTAATCCATTTTCATCCAAACCAATAGGGGGATTCTCTTACAATTTTCATTCTCATTCTGAATTTTCACTCTTCTCACTCACAATTCTCTCACTTTTCTCTCCCAATTTTCCAAATTCACTCAAAGTTCCTCTTTAAAGATCACATAACCTTGCCTTAAGGTGTGTAGATCTTGGAACTAGACCTCCATTCATAGCTTCTTTGCATCATTTTGCTGGTTTAATTGGTGATTCAGATCTGGTTTGGGATCTAGAAGTGCTTTTGGATCCAAAATTTTGCATCAAGACATTGTTCTTGCATTTATTTTGCATGGAGTGTGAAGCTTAGCACCGGATCTTCAAAGTTTTCTGCGAGATCTATCATATTCAGCTCGATCAACAATTACCAAAGCATGCCTCAGCTTTGTAGGTTGGTTAATTTCAGATCTAGCTCTGTTTTAGCTTATTTGCATGCTTGTGCTTTAGATCCACCATGTGCTTGTGTATTTTCTTGTGTTGCTTGAATTGATTGATCGATTTGTGACCGGATCCATATGCTAATGTTCATGAGCTTAATGATGCCATTTAATGTGAATTGATACACTTATTTCATGCTCCATTGATTGCTGGTCTGGTGTGAGATTAATTGGAAAAACTGGTTTGAACTGATTTTTCTGCATGAATTGTTGTTGTTTTAACAGCGTTAACCGGTTAACGGATTGGTTAACCGGTTAACGCACCTGTTTCTGTGCTATTTTTCTGCAGGTTTTGATTGGTTAACCGGGTTACACTGAAGTAGTATGCCATATTTGCTTGGTTTTGGGCATGTTTGATCCCCTTACTTGTTTTAAATGCCATGGATCATTGTATGATCATTGAATATGATTGATTGGGGTGATTTTCTTGTTGGTTGATGCATGCTTCCATGTTCTCGACACGTAAATGCGCAATTTTGGCATGTTGTTTGATCTTTGTTGATATGAACTTTGAGCATGCCATTTCCATGAGTCTTGTTGATGAACATGTGCTGGATTTTGCTAACACTTGCAGGGGCTCATGGTAAGTGAAATGTGGATGTTCATCCACATTTCAACTCTTCATCCTTCTCCCTTTGTAAGTGCTTTCTCTTTGTGCTTTTTGATGTGCTTTATGCCATCATGTGTTGCAACTTTCTTCTTCCCCCTTTAGAGGAGTAAGTGGCTTGCTAGCTCTTGCCTCCTCTTCTTCTTGCTCCTCTTTGGTTCTTATTTTCTCTTAGGATAGTTGAAACCTCACTAACCTTAGGACCACTATTTTTCATGATAACATTAGGTTTAGTCTTTCCCCATTTTATACTTTTACCTTTTTGCTCCTTTGGTTTCTTTCTCTTCTCATCTCAAAACAAAACCTAAAAAACATTAATAAAGAAAGAAGTGACTTCTTGTGTTATAGCCTTATTCCATGGGGCATATGTATTCATTCCATCTTGGAATAGTGCATTTGTCTAGCATGTTGCACAAGTCGGATCATGAAGTCATCTTCATCAAGAAAAACCCTAATAAACACTTCTTCATCTTTAATCACTAAAACACCTAATAAATTCAACAAGTCAATGAAATTAGGCCCTTGCCTTTGGAAACAAGTTTTGGGGATCTTCTCCTTACTTGGTGTGCTTGTTCTATTATTCCATCTTGGAATGTAGTAGCAAGTACACATTCCATAGAAAAGAGCTCGAGTTCATTCTCTTGTGCCACACAAATAAAAAGCTCTAAAAAAACACAAACAAACAATAATCGTCTTTCCTTCAGGAATTCTTTTCTCATCTCCTTCGCTCCGTCCGCGAACTTGCTTCTTCTTATCATTTTGCAAGACGGTAACACACTCGTCGTTCGAGCCTGCAACACCTGAGCATTGACATAGGCCGTTCAAGCCTTAATTCACAAGCAATCTTTTCTATCCCTAGTTAGGGGAACTACAGCGTCTCTGATCCTTATTGTCCAGATGAGGTACGTAGGCAGCGGGGTAGGGCCCGTTCGAGCACAATCTTTATTTTCCCTACATTTTCCTTTTTCAGTTCCTTTTTCATTCCAGGTTCTAGTTTCAGTTTTGCAGCAGCTTTCATTTCTTCACCCTTTGAAACAAATTTCTTTGCAAGCGTGGATCTCGTCGGGTACGGTGGACGATCTGGGGTGCTAATACCTTCCCAGGTCGTAACTGACTCCCGATCTCAGATTCTTTGGTTCGCAGGACCTTTGTCTTTCCTTTTCTTTTCTTCTGGTTTGTGCAGCATTACCATTCCCGTTTCTTCGGGATAAAAATGTCTGGATGGCGACTCTAACCTCTTTCCGCGCCACCTTCGTGTTTGTACTAGGATGGAAATCCGGGGAGCGACACTCAACACTTGGTATCCGATGATGATCTAATCAAAGGATGGATGCGACCATATTTGGTGCTCCAAGTATGAGCCATTGAGGAAGTTGTAAGCTGCTGAGAGAACTTTAACTTCTTTGACTGAAGTGTCAAGCTGATTTTCAAATGAGTGTAGCGGCATAATCAATGCATGTTGATTGTGCTTTTGCTTTGCCCTAAGGCATCTTATCCAGACATGATAACATAATAACATGTTCTTCAGACACTCGTTGTGAACTCAAAGATTATCAATGTCTGGCACAACCTGATGGATCATTTTGAAAGCATGAAAGGAAGTGTCCTTTGCAACTGTCTTGCCCCAGTCTATAGGGACTTTGAAGGAATATTTTTCAAATGGAAGCCTTGGGAATGATTGTACCATGACATGGCGCGATACAAATTGCCCCAATATCTGGATCTCATGGGGAGTTGCCCATGTCTGATCCTTTGGAAGGACTTGCCCCAAACTAGCCGATTACCTTGAGTAATTTTCCCCATATAGGCTGATAGCTGAAATAGTCTTCCTACATGATCCATTGACGCTTGATTTTTTATTTATGACCAACCGGTCTTCAGGTCCATACAGTTATTGAAAATCATGCCCCTGATTAGGAGTGATCTTGCTTCGAGTCAACACCAATGAGTTCCCCAGTTCCTCTTTGACTTTTCCTTATTTAGAATTTCTTTGATGCTAAGTATTGACTTACAATTAAAATTTGATTGTTCATAAATGGTAATTTCAATGCAATGTTCGCAGGATTTTTATCTGAATTCGAGGTAAGGGGGAGAACAAATTTAAATTCAGGTGGTTTAACATGATAGGTAGTGAGGGCTTCCTTCCCTCATAGGAATTTCTGATAATTATGATGTTTGTGAATAATTTGTGATTATATGTTGTTTGATGTGAATCTGTGATTTCGATGATATATTGTTTGTGAAAATCTGAGGAAATATTGTTGTTGTTGTCCTGGATAATATATATTGATGCATATCTTGTTGTGGTTGATGAACAAAAAGATTTATAGATCTAGAACGAAAACCTAAATTGTGATTAATAGTGTAGATGAAAGAAGAATGGAAATAGGAGAGTAAAACTGGACAAGAAACGATTGTAGGCCTGGTATGAATCACGAAATCGAGAATTATAAGGAACATATCTGGAATGAGGAAGAAAAGGCAGAAAAGTGAGGACCTCTGCCCATACGCGTATGGCACTAGGTAATACGCGTATGGATATGCACATTTTAAGGCTCATACACGTATGAGGATGGTGGTACGTGTATGGGAAGTTAAAATTTGGGGTTCTCTGCGTCGCTCCCCAAAAGACTTATATCCCTGGCGCAAACACGAACTGTCGGTGATGTTGGAGGTTGAGGTTAAATAGAGTCGCCAGATAGGAATTTTTATCCCGAATGAAAGGTAATGCTGCATAAACCTGGAAGGGTATGGATAAGACAGTTGCGAACCAAAGAAACTGAGAAAGGGGGTTGGTTACGACCTGGGAAGGTATTAGCACCCAGATCGTCTGTCGTACTCGACGGGATCCATGCTTACTTGATTGTGTTTAAAGGGGATAATGTATGTGCTAAACTAAACTGTGCATAAAAAGCTAGGGAGAAAGGAATGTATAGAGTGTCAGTGCAAAAAGAAAGTGAGTGCTCAAACTGAGGCTAAGAAAAGAGAAATAGGAAGAGGATAGGGGGAAGGACAAAGAGACTTTTGTTCGATAATCATTAAGTTATGCCTACGTATTCTCTCGTGCAATGAGAAAGTCAGAACACCGTAGTTCGACTCAAAGAGACTGAAAATGATTTTGAATGTGAACTGTTTGCTTGTCAATGCTCAAGTGTATGACTCGTCTGGCTCGAGTGCTAACTGTCTTGCATCAGACGGAAGAAGCGAGTTCTCGTTTATAGAATGAGTGTGATGAGAAAAGAATCTCGGAGGAGACGATTATTGTTTGTTTTTGTGCTTTCAGTTTTTTATTGTTTTTGGTGTTTTGCATAGGATAATGAGCTTAAGCCTAAATCAAAGGTTGTAAACTCATTATATCCTCCCTGGTTAGGGATAATGAGCCTACTTAAGTGTGAGATAAGCATCTCAAATTAATTACCATGATGATATAGGATTAAGATCATTAACCTACTTGTGATTATTAAGATGTTTTTGGATTTTTGTATAGTGTTAATTAATGAGTTTAATCTCTAATCAGGGATTAGTGAACTCATTACACCATCCTAAGAGAAGGATGATAGATGAGAACACTTAAGCTGAGGAAGATAACTCAACTTAATCCATGGTTTGGGATTAAATTCATTAGATAACAAGCCTTTATTAAATGGATTTTAATTAAAGGATGGGATTAAGAAGTGAGTTTTAAGTTTGTAAGACTACTTGAGGGGGACTTGTCCATTAAACACTAGGGTTAGTCCCTCTTAACCAAAAGGAAGAGATGGAACCCTAATGTAAGGCCCAAGTTACAAGCTTATGTCTTGATCATTATTAAGTGTTTTGATTAAGAAGTGTAAACAAATTAAAGTTTTAACACTAAGGATTAAATTTATACACTCCATCCTAAGATAAGGATGCAGGCATAACCCTAATTCAAAGTCCTAAAGCTTTAAGTGTTTAACCTCTGATTATGAGATGAGAAGAGAGACTTAAGGAGACTAAAAGGTAAAAATCTAGGGGGGACTATATACAACCCTAAAAATTATCATGCTTGGATACCCTATGGTTTGTGAGGCTTAAAGAAAGATCTTCAGGAGGCCACCATGGAAGAAGAAGCAGATGAAAAGAGAAGAGAAATGAGAATAAGTTACTTACTTCCTGAAGAAGATAAGTAACCTAAAAGAGAGAAATTAAGAGGGAGAGAGCATAAGTGAAGCAATTTAACTTTAAATACAAGTAAATAATGCATATGAAGATCACTACCCAAAGGAGAAGGTCAGAAGCTACTCCTAATGAAAGTTAAGAATTTCCAAAGTTAACTAGGGTTTTTGGGTGCTTCTAAAGGGAAAACGCAAATCAAATTGAAAATGCAATGCAAAATCATGAGATAAATAACCTAGATACTAGATGAAATATGTGAAACAATGCAAAAATAATCAAGTTCAAACTCATCATGGTTGATCAGAAGTGATTTTTTCAAGTTAGGGTTAGAAAATGTGATTTTTAAGAACCCTAATTCAAAGATAATTGTGAAAACGTGATCAAACCTAAAAAGAAATTTGTATGGTGAGTTTGAAAATGTTTCTAAATGTATAAGAATGCTTCATGAATATTTACTTTAAATATTTTTCTTAACTCAAAAATATTTTTTATTTTAATTTTTGCATTAAAAAAGTATTTTTAAAACATTTAAATGTTTTATTTAATTAAAAAGTATTTTTAAAACATTTAAATGAGATTTTTTAAATTGTTTTTGCTATTTTAAAATAAATGTGAAAGGAAATAAAATAAAATGAAATTAAAATGAAATAAAATGAGAAGTCAACTAATCTAATGGCTGGGATTTGAACCTGGGGAGACTGTGTGCGCTATCCTAGGGTTCAGATCAAATCTGGATAATTAAACTAATTAATTTAATTAATTAATAAATAGGGCTAACTGAATGAATCCTGGTCATCCAAAAACGCGCTAAACAAGATCCAAAGGCTATTATTCAAACTGACCTGATTAACCCTAATCACTCTTAGGTGACCGAAGCAAGCTCCGGTCATCTTCTCCAGTCACCCCTCTCACCTGAATCCCTCAAAACGCCACCCCGAGCCCTCTAAAGCTCCAGAATCAACCATCTAATAACCTTAAACATGAATCCAGCCCCAAAATTCATTTATTTTGCATAAACAACAAGAATCGAAGCCAAACGGAAAATGTGCAAAAATTTCACAAGTTAAATACATCCTACATACTCAACCATTTTCAGTGATTCAAAGTGCATAATGATCAGGGAAGCATGCTTTATCACATTGTAACTTAAAATCAAAGCTCTGAGAAAAATGTTCTTGAGCTATACCTGAGCTGGAGTTGAGCAAATGTGGACCTCCAAAGCGTGCCTCTTGTGCTAGACACCTCCTTTGATCACCCTGATGCTATTGAGAAGCTTTGCAAGAGTATAAATGGCCTCCTTTTGAAGATTCAGTTCTGAGAGGTGGGAAATCGTGTTTGGGTTTTAGTGACTTTCAGGCCATGGCAATTGGTGGTTTGTGATCCTTATGATGTGTGGAGATGGTTGGTGGAAGAAGATTTGAGGTTTGATGCTTGTGTGATGAGATTCGAAGAGATGAATTTTTTTGAGGTTTTTTGTGAAACTGAGCTTAGGGCTTCATTCAGGCTTGTGTGTGTTGTGTAATGAGCTCCTTGATGTCCACATAAACAATGCTGATTGGCCAGACAATTGTTGTGGCACATTGTTGTACCCCAAAATTTGCCCTCACATATTTGAGACAAATTGATTCACAAGGTTTCCTTACACTTGTCGTACCCCAAATTTTGACCCGCTTCATATGCTTTATGGTGTTTTTTTATTTCGAATAAATAAAATAGCACAATTGGTAGAAAGATGGGTATAAGGGATATAATTGTGAGAGGTTGTGAGTTCAAATCCCACCTTCCGCTCTTTTTAATTTATTTAATTTTTTCCTTTACTAATAACTTTTTCTATTTTTATTTTTTATGAAAAAATCACAAAAATAGCATTTTTTAATTATTTAATTTTTAATTTTCGTATTTGCATTTAATGCATTTTTAAAAATATGATTTTTTCATTAAAATCATTATTTTTTGGAAAAAAATTCAAAAAAAATCATAATAAATACCAAAAACATTTCTTTTCTTGTATACTCGTTTTCTATTGGTCAGTTTATGTCATTTTTGTGTCACTGACCTAGTAAAAATCATATAATTTTGTTCAAATATTTTTTAATCAATAGGGATTAAGACTAATTTTATTTCCTTTTAAACTTTTTAATCTAATTTTCTTAATCTAGAAATACATGTTGTTTTACATATAAGAGCTCTCTCATTTTCTCATTTTATCACTCCTCTCTCAACCACAATACGAAAAAATTCTTGCCTCAGGGAGAAACAAAACCGAAAAAATAAGAACACTAAAAGGCGAATCATACATGTGTCAAAATATATTCTTCGTTTGTTTTGTTAATATATACTCTCTCTTTTTTCTTCTTGTGTACTATATGAACTACACGTTACATTGTTTATTCTCCTTTCTACATTAAGTGCCTAACCATACCTTTTTTTTATTTCTACAGGTTTTTTTTTCTTCTTTCGCTTATATATATATATATATATATATATATATATATATATATATATATATATATATATATATATATATATATATATATATATATATTGTTTTATTTTTATAGTTTTGCTTTGATATTGTCGATTCTTATTTTTTTAATTACTTTGTTTGGATTGGATCGTGTCGATACGCTGTTCGCATATTTATGTGCATGAGGCGTGGCATTTGTGTTGATCCAGTCTAGTTGCGATGATCGCAATTTTGCGTTAGCAACATTATTTTTTAATCTTTTGTTTTATTCTTGATAAATTTATATCTGCACATTTTTCATAACTAACTACCCTGATTTTTTCCTAAACCTTGACGATTTTGCCTCAACCATGTTTTTAATATACATTTTGTTTTATTATATAATAACTATTTTCCAGGTACATTCACATGTGCGCGCGTGTCTTAGTGTCAAGAAGGCAAAGCTGGTAATTTTGAGGGCATTTTGACAAAGAAACAAGTTTATTATATAATAACTATTTTCCAGGTACATTCACATGTGCGCGCGTGTCGTAGTGTGAAGAAGGCAAGACTGGTAATTTTGAGGGCATTTTGACAAAGAAACATGGGTTTATCTTCTCTTTCCTAATTTCTCCTAATTTCCTCTATTGTTTTTAATTCTCTAATTTCTTAAATTAACTAACCTTAAATATTTAGATTAATTTTATTTGTTTATTTTCTATAAAAAAAACTCTTAACTTTTGTTTTAATTACTTATCTTCATAATTCATTCATAATGTTAATTAATTATTTATTTAATTAAATTAATAATTCAAAATAGTTTTTTTTTAACAACAAAACTTTTTTTTATATATTTTCATAAACTTTAATTTTTCATGTAAACCTTAAAAATTTCTTATAAACTTTAACCGTGTTATTTTCTCTAAATCATAAACATTTTCTCAAACCTTAACAAACCTGTTATTATTTCTTATTTTCACTAATTTTTTATGTTATTCATCTGCGCTTTATTTTTATGTGATTATTTCTCATCTTTAATATTTTTTGGTTTACTTTTATTTTTCGCCTTACAATGATGTAACTGCCCCAAAGCAATAGTTAGCCATTTATTTTCTGCCATTTATTTTCTGCCATTTATTTTCTGCCATTTTATTTTTCTGCCATTTATTTTCTGCCATTTTATTTTTCTGTCATTTAAATTTCTGCCATTGATCCTATATTAACCGCGTGGTTTAGTAATGTAGGGCGTGAAAACCTACTAAATTACTTATTTAATATTTTTCTATAATCTTTATATTTTTTGTAAATAAATGTTAATTATTTTTATAAACTTATTTTACTACTTATCTATAACAATAAACCTTTATTTTGTAAATACTAACTCTTTTATTATTTTGTACATATTAAATTATTTTTTTTTCTCTAAAAATTTTTTTAATAACATTTTGTCAATAATATTTTATATATTAATAGTATTTTATTATAATAGTAATAATCATATAGTGTAAATAATTAAAAGTTTTTCTCAATAATCTTTAATTGTTTTTCTCTAAACTTAATTACTTTTTTTTCATTAATTCTAATAACTTCTAAAAAATCTAACTTGTCTAACCTAAACTTTTTCTTTTTAATTAAATGATTAATTGTTATTTCTTTAATTTATTTTAACTTTATTATTATTATAATTACTTTATTATTATTATTATTATTATTGCTTTTGTTTCATTATTATTATTATTATTATTATTGCTTATTTATTGTTTTATTATATCTATTATTCTTGCTTTATAATTTATTTTTATCCTACTATTATGTATCTGCCAAAGCCTTGTAATAGCTTATAGATTTATTTTTCCGTCTTTATTTTCTTTGTAAATATTTAATTGTGTGGTTAGTAAATAGGGAGTGCAAACATAATTGTAATTAATTTAATTTAGATAACTAATTTAAAAAAGATAAATATTTGAAAATAAACACTCACACACGTAAGTCGATCTTTGATCGCCATCTCACTTCCTAAGGTTATCCCTCATGTTGCCTAAATCAAAGGTCAAGTAAGGTGTCTAAAAAGCAAAGTCCCTTCTCATGAAATATCATCAAGTCCCTTTAAGATTATAAGATCAAGTCCCTTCGATGTTGCCTACGTAAATGATCTTGTCCCTTTCGAATAAAAGATGATAAGTCCCTTCGTATTGCTAAGACACCTTACAGTTGCCTAAACACAGATGACCCTTCACATGTCCCTTATAACATCCAAGGTAATGACTACCTATTCCTTAATAATAGGTATAGTCTTACCATTGAAAGAACATTTAAGAACAGTAAAGATTTAACATAGGGTAGGTTCCTCTTAAGTACTTGCTCACTTTTCTTCAAAATACTTCATTACACTTCACATTTTCAAACAAATTTTCAAAACAAAGTCTTTATATATATCCATACAAGGATCATTATAGAGTGCTTAAGAAAATTTCTAAGCACACACTACACTTCTCAAAACAATTTAAAGTGAGCTAAGTAACTAAGAGCCCATGGATAACCATGAATATAAAGGGTGCTAACACCTTCCCTTTATATAACCTACCCCCGAACCCAAAAATCTTTTAAGGTCTTTCCTGTTCTTTTATGCCCTTTCCTTTGGATAAAATAAAAGTCGGTGGCGACTCTTGCTATCCGCAACATTTAACTAAAGTCAGTTCTCCCACCGTGTTACACACATGCTGATTGGTATGAGAGGTTTTGCACAAAAAAAGTCAAGATTGTGTACTATGAGGTATGGGCTCGGGTCAGAGCTGGCTTGGGGGCTTGTCCTGCCTCAGCTTGCATCAAGGATGGCCCTAGGATTGGATTTGAGGATCTGGATGGCATGATACAAGAGTTATCACATGTTTTGCAAATTTCCCTCTTTGAAATTTCTTGTATCACAAGTCATGAAAACCTTAGGTCCAATGCCCAATTCTGACCAAGGCAAGTTGTGTTATCATGTAATGATGCTTAGAAGTGGATTAGAGGTCATTAGAAGTCTTGAAACTTGATTTTGCAAAAATCCCTCTTTGGCATGAACTTGAAAATTATAGGATTTTTCCCAACTTTGAAAGATCATATCTTGAGTTCTAGGATGAATCAAGAGGAGTTCTTGTACTTTTTTAAAATGGGAAGATCTAATCTACAACTTTCATGTTTAAGGGTTTTTCATTTGAAGCATTTTTGATTAAGAAAGAGGAGGTTGAAAATCTTTCCCAAAATGGAAAGTTTTCATTACAAGTCATGTCCAAAAATGGAAAGTTTGCAAATGGCTTGAAATTATTCAATCTTGTGAACTTATAACCACTTCTAAGATCAAATAAAGATCATAGAACCTAAAATTTATGAAAATGACCCTTTAGTTCCATTGATGGGGGCCTCAGATGCCTTGATTCTGACTTTTCTTGCACAACAAGTTACTAGTTAATCATATGACTTCTGCAATGAATTTCTTCATCAAATTTGGTACACATGCTCCTTATAACATATTAAGACCATTAGAATCAAGAATGACCAAAAAATTTGGGTGTAAGGCCTCTGAAACCAAAACTCTAATTTTAGGTCATCTGTGCAGGAAATCTTCAGTCTGTCTCTATGCCTTTGCCATGCTTTGTGATCTCTTGACTTTTATGAACTTTAGGGAGCATAAGATGACCATAGAACACTCATGGACCCTTTTGGCATACTTTAAGACCATTGAGATAGCTCAGATCACTTCTTGGATTCATCTGATCATAAACCCTGGATGCAGTTTATGCAGATAAAATGAACTATGCAATGAGATGATATGCTTATGCAATGCAATATGAAAGGATCACAAGCCATGGTGTGATAAAAAATGAGGGCAAATTTGGGGTGTTTACACTCTGCCCATTTACGTAAGGAACACGTACGGGGCAAGAGAGATACGCGTATATGTAGCATATGGGCCAATGGCAATATGCGTATGGCCAGGGTGCAGGGCAAAAACATGTTGTTTTGCGGTTTTTGTCCCGATTTTGCATGCATTATCGATTATTTTGGTGTGAGGTATTGAAATGAACCTTAATACATATTTAATCGAGAATTAAAATCGAGAATGAGTTAATGATGGATTTTAGGTGGATTAAACTAGTTAATAATAGATTAAATCGCGTGAGACTATTATTGGTGATTTTTGGTTTAAGAAAATGTTGTTGTGTTTGATCGGATGGATCGTGTAGATGTATAAATGGTGAATTATACATGTATGCATTTTCATAGTCATGCATACATTGTTGAATTATTGTTGGGATGATCATGTCAGATGGGAGAATACGATCATTTGTACTCCATTATGGAGAGTGATGGGATAATCATTGTCGGATGGGTGTATGTGATTATCGTGTTAGATTGAATGAACAATCTTGGTACCACATGCATTATTTCGTGTTAAGTCACATTGAATAACTATAGTTGTGTTGTTATTTCATAATTGTTGTTGTTGGATTACTGGTGTACTTGTGGTATTTGTGGTTATGTGTGAGAAACTACCCTAAAGATGTTATATGCACCGTTTATGTTTGAATTTTTTTTCTCACCCCTCTGTTGTTTTTGCGTCTGTGCTTCTTTGGAAGTACAAATAATACAGGTACTTGAGAGTGTGTGGGGTCGTGTTGCTTATTCGAGTCTAGGACGCTCTAATACGTAACACAGGATGGGGATCTTTCAGTTGTTTATTTTATTTCTGTTACGAATCTGTTTTGTAAAACTGGATTTTTTAGGATATTTTGTTGATACTGGCTTATTGCCTGAGTTGAAGTAATTGTTATTCCGCTATTTTTAATGAAGAACCTATTTTGGTTATTGTTGATGAAATTAATGTGGCATTCCAATTTGAAAAACCCCGATTTTTGTATTATAATATGATTTTAATTAATTTGGGAAAGTGGGGTGTTACGATTGGTATCAGAGCAGGTTGGTCCAACCGGCCAGATGTTGTGTCGAGTCAGTCCTTAGAATGGGAGTTGTTGTCGTGTTCTAATCTGAGGTGTTTGTGTTTGTTGTATTAGTATGGAAGGAAGGAATGATGTTGCACTTGTTGCTGCTATGCAAGCCATGGCGCAAGTTGTTGAGAACATTGGTACAACTGTTAGGAATGCTAAATTTCGTGATTTGGATCAATTCATAAGTAATAAGCCACCTACGTATGAATGGGGTATTTTGGATCCATAGGCTACACAGAAATGGCTTAAGGCAATTGAGAAGATCTTCAGGATCATGGGTGCAATGATGATCAGAAGGTGAGGTTTGGTATTCACATGCTTGAGGGCGGAGCTGAGGTTTGGTGGGACAACAGTCGCCATAGGTTGGAGACTGCAGGTATTGATGTTACTTGGGTTGTGTTTCGAGGTGAGTTTCTGGAGAAGTACTTTCCAAAAGATATTTGTAGTGCCAGATAAATGGAATTTTTGGAGCTCAAGCAAGGTAATATGATTGTGGTTGAGTACGTCGTGAAGTTTAAAGAGTTGGTGCAGTATTGTGCATACTATAACACTGAAGACGCTATGACTTTAAAATGTTTGAAATTTGAGAATGGGTTGAATCCTGTGATCAAATAGGATATTGCTTGCCAGAAGATCAGGAACTACCAAGAGTTGGTGAGTAGGAGCAGAATTTATGATAATTACAACAGGGCTCGGATTGCTCACTACAAGGTTGTGAACGATAAGAAGGGTAAGAAGAGGTTTAGTGGTACTCCTTATAGTGCTCCAACTGATAAAGGTAAACATAAGTCTACTACTGACAAGAAGCCAAGTGGGGGAGGGGCGAATCCCAATCCTGTGAAGTGTTTTAGATGTGGAGGCACATGTCATCATGCTAATACTTGTCAGAATGAAGTCAAGAAGTTCTTTAAGTGCAGAAGGAAAAATCATGTGGTAGCTGATTGTAGGGCTACTATGCCTACATGCTTTAATTATGGTGAACATGGTCATATTAGTACGACTTTTCAAAAACTGAAGAAGACTCAAGAAGCCAGTGGTAAAGTGTTTGCTTTTGTGGGAGCTCATTCCACTAATGAGGAGTGTTCCGTCAAAGGTACTTGCTTTATTAATAGTACTCATTTGATTGCAATTATTGATACGGGTGCAACACACTCGTTTATTTTTGTTGACCGTGTGAGAAGGTTAGGAATTATGCTGTCAACTCTAGAGATCAAGATGACAATTGAAACTCCGTCCATTGGTTTTATGGTTACATCATTGGTGTGTTTGAAGTGTCTGCTTACTAGTTTTTATAGAGATTTTTATGTGGATTTAATTTGTTTACCGCTTGGGAATTTGGATGTTATTTTGTGTATGAATTGGTTGGAGTTAAACCGAGTTTATATTAACTACTATAGGAAGAAGTTATTGTTTCTTACTCCTGAAGAGGAATCATTGGCTAATTCCTTGTCTACTAAAGAGTCGATAACTTTGTTAGAAGATGAGGCGAAGATGTTTGCATTGTTTGCATCGTTATTTGTTGACCGTAAAGTGTCGGTTAGTGAGTTACCAATTGTGAATGAGTTTCTAGAAGTGTTTCCTGATGACATTACAGAATTACCTCCGACGAGAGAAGTTGAATTTACTATTGACCTTATTCTGAGTACAAGGCCTATTTCTATGGCACCGTATAGGATGTCTGCATCAGAATTGACTGAATTAAAATCTCAGATTAGAGAGTTACTAGAAAAGAAATTTATCAGGACAAGTGTGTTGTCATGGGGAGCTCCAGTTTTGTTAGTAAAGAAGAAGGATGGTAGTATGCGGTTGTGCATCGATTACCGGCATTTGAACAAGGTAACCATTAAGAATAAGTATCCTTTTCCAAGGATTGATGACTTAATGGATCAGCTAGTTGGCGCGCGTGTTTTTAGTAAGATTGATTTGAGGTCAGGTTACCATCAGATTCAGGTGAAAGAAGGTGATATTCAGAAGACTGTGTTTAGAACTCGATATGGACATTATGAATATGTTTTGATGCTTTTCGGAGTGTCTAATGCACCTGGTGTATTTATAGAGTATATGAACCGTATATTTCATTCTTATTTAGATCAGTTTATTGTGGTATTTATTGATGATATACTGATTTATTCTAAGAGTGAAGATGATCATAAGGAACATTTGAGAGTTTCCTTGCAGGTGTTGAAAGATAACAAGTTGTTTGCTAAGTTATCAAAATGTGAATTTTGGCTTGATAGTGTGAACTTCTTAGGACATGTTATATCGGGTGATGGTATAGTAGTGGATCCTTCCAAGGTAAGTGTTGTGTTGCAGTGGGAACCTCCGAAGACTGTTGTAACGCCCCGATTCGATTTTCCCAATTTTTGTGGAGTCTTTTATTTTATTTGTATGATAATTTTTTTATTTGTGAAATTATCGTGATGATATTTTATGTTGAGGAATTAATGTGATATGTTGGTGTGATATAGGATTTTACCGTTTTGTGAATTTTCTGGTAAAAATTGGTTTGGAGGGTATTTTAGGTATTTGTTAATTAATGATAAGTTAGAAATTAGTAGAATTGGTATTTTGTGAGAAAATGATATTTGGTTGGAAAGAAATAGAAAGAATAGAGTTAAGTGTAGAAATAGAGAGAAAAGAATATAAGGGAGTGAGAAAGAGTGAAATAGAAAAGTTGGTAAGAAGAGAAAGAAAAAGAGAAGAAAGAAAAGGGGAGAAGAGAAAAAGAAGAAAAAAGAGGGAAAGTTGGAAAAGCTTCAAGATTGCTCCTAGGAATTGAAATAATCGGGTAAGGGTGATAAACATTGTTATCTTAATCTTGTATATGATTATGTATATGTTAGATTTTGTGGGTTTTTGATTTGGTAGAAGTTAGAGAAGATGAATAGTTAGGGTTTGAGAGAAAATGTGAGAAATTTATGGATTAATCGGTTGGAAATCGTTATAGCCAAAGTATGGTAGCTAGAATATGTTATTGATCATGTTTGTATGAGCTTAGAGGAGTTTTGGAGTCATTTTGTTTGACTATTCGTAGCTGGTATTTTTCTGAAATCGCAGTGGTCGCTCAACAAGCTATCCCTCGCTCAGCGAAAGTTCCAGGGCGATTCTCGCTCAGCAAGCAAGAGGGCGCTCAGCGAGCCTGTAGGTTTTTGAGGGGTTATGTGTTTTAATCTGTAGCTTGAGTTTCGGGTATCCATTTTTAGTGATCCTTATATTGATTCAAAGCTAGAAACATGTAGAAACCAATGATGCTAGAAACATGTGGTGTGGCCGTTTGGCAAGTAGATACATTGCTTGAATTAAATGCGAATGTATGCTAATTGTATGAGATGAAATGCATAACTATATTGTGAATATGTATGCATTTTCAAAAATGGTGTGTGTCATTTTGCATGTAAGCATAATGTATGCATTCTTGTGCTGTGGAATTCTTTGTGAATTCGTTGTAGCATCGTGTGCTCATATGGAGTGTGAGCAATGACTGCAACAAGATCGTGTGCCCATGTGGGGTGTGAGCGATCGGATTGTGTGCCCATGTGGGATGTGAGCAATTCAGAAACATCGTGTACCCGTGTGGGGTGTGAGTGATGGGTGATTTATTCACATTGATTGTGTGCCCGTGTGGGGTGTGAGCAATCGGATTGTGTGCCCGTGTGGGGTGTGAGCAATCCATAACATTGTGTGCCCATGTGGGGTGTGAGCAATGGGGAACATCGTGTGCTCGACGGGGAGTTACTTTAGGTAACAAGCAATGATTCCATTTGGTTCCTGAGTGAACCTGCTGAAATGTTGAGTCGGTACCGCATTTGCATCTGCATGGAGTCGTGTGTCGGTCTCTATGAGTTTCATTTTATCATTTTAATTATGATATGCAGAAATAAACATGAATGTGCATATGTTTATTTGGAGTATTATGGAGATGATAGTATGTGTGATGAAACATACTTGTTGGTATATATGCATGTTTGATATATGTATATGTATGTGATTTATACATTTGTAATGTATATGTGTGATTAAACATAGCTAGACGTATGTTTATGCGGAATGAATAGAATTGAGGAATAAACATAAATAATGTAAGTTTATGTGAATTAGTGAATTGGTGCATGATAAACATGCTTGAATTGTGTATAGACACGTTGCGATGCGTATAGGTGATAAGGTATGAATTGTGGTGAGAATATGTTTTATGTGTATGTTATATATTCAGATATATAATTATATGCAATGTTATTATGATAATGTTTCTCGCCTTTCTGCTGTTTTATGATGCTCTATGAGGCATTGCAGAGTAGGTTACTGGATGGCAATTTTTGTGAAGCTCGTCTTCATCTTTTGGTCGGTCGGCTCTGATATGTAGCACCGGGTAGTTAGGTTGGCTTAGTGCCATTTTTGTGATGCATTGTGTATATGTATCTATTGGATGGATGTTTTATATAAACATGAATATTGTTGTTGGCATCAAACTTGTTGATATATATATATATATATATATATATATATATATATATATATATATATATATCTGAATGGAAATATATATGTTTGATGTTGTTGATTTAGTTCCCGCTGTGTAATTATATCTTTGGAGATATGGGTGTTAGGATTTGATTTCCTATGTTGAAAACTACCCCATCGTTGCATATCTTTAAATGAGCAGGTGTTGTATGTTTTTAATTTCAAGCATATTGTGACATGCCTCTTTTATACTATGTTCAATTATACTCTGATGAAATTTTTAACATGTGCCTAAATGATTTAATTGATTATTTGGGGGTATAGAATGGGGGTGTTACATTAAGTGGTATCAGAGCCAGTGTTCGAGTCAGTTGTGTCTGTCTTGATGTTGTTATGATTGAACTTTTGTTTAATATTGTTGTTGTCTTTGGGAACAATCAGAATATGGCTGGTAGAAACGACAATGATATGGCTGCTGCTTTGGAAGCAATGGATAGGGCGGTGCAAGGAGTGCCGAATGTGAATGTGAATGATGAGTTCAGGAAGAATCAATCGTCGGTCTTCAAGGGAAGATTTGATCCTGATGGTGCTCAGAATTGGTTGAAGGAGATTGAAAGAATCTTTAGAGTCATGGACTGTGCTGAAGAGATCAAGGTGAGACTTCGTTCTCACATGCTGAAGGAAGAAACCTATGATTGGTGGGTCGGTAGAAGTCAAACTCTTGAGGAGTATGATGAAGAGATAACTTGAGAAGTTTTTTGTACTGAGTTCTTAGGGAAGTACTACCCTGTGAGTGTGAAGGGAAAGAAGGAGATGGAATTCCTAGAGCTGAAGCAATGTAGTATGTCAGTGGTTGATTATACTGCTAAGTTTGTGGAATTGGTTCAGTTTCATCCTCATTATGTTGCTGCTACTGCTGAGTTTTCTAAGTGCATTAAGTATGAGAATGGCTTGCGATCTGAGATTAAGCAAGCTGTGGGATATCAGAGGATTAGAAGGTTTTCAGATTTGACTGAATGTTGTAGAATCTTTGAAGAAGATAGCAAAGCTCATTCTACAAATTACAAGAGTGTAAATGAGAGGAAAGGGAAGCAATAAGCTAGAAGTGGACCGTATGTGACACCCGCTGATAAGGGAAAACATAGGGGAAACTTCGATAGGAGATCTAGTGGAGGGAGTTCTGGTCTCGTTAAGTGTTACAAGTGTGGCAATCTAGGCCACAAGTCTTTTGAGTGTGGGAAGAATATTGTGAAATGTTCAAACTGTGGAGGTCTTGGACATGCTACTACCGAGTGTAGGAGGAATGTGGTGAAGTGCTTCAATTGTGGAGAAGTTGGTCACATTAGTACTAAGTGTACTAAGCCGAAGCAAGCTCAGGCGGGCAGAAAGGTGTTTGCATTAGCAGGGAAGGATACTACTAGTGCAGACCGTTTGATTAAAGGTACATGCTTTATTAATGGTATGCCTTTAGTTACTATTATTGATACGGGAGCGACTCATTCGTTTATTTCTCTTGAGTGTGCTAAGCGTTTGAATTTATTTATGTCTTCTTGGGGTGGTGAGATAGTTATTGAGACTCCTGCTTCAGGGTCGGTAACTACTTCTTTGGTGTGTGTAAGTTGTTCTTTGACCATGTATGGTAAAGATTTTGTTATGGATTTAGTTTGTTTGCCGTTGGAAGGTTTGGACGTGATCTTGGGTATGAACTGGTTGCAATTTAATCGAGTTCATATAGATTGTTATCATAAGTTAGTAAGGTTTCCTTCTTTGGATGATGATGAAGAAGAGAGTTTCCTATCCATGAAAGAGTTGAAGAAACTTTTAGTGGACGAAGTTCAATTGTTTGGTTTGTTTGCATCGTGGTCAGTGGAAAGCGAAGTGGAGATAAGTAGTTTTCCAGTGGTGTGTGATTTTCCAGAAGTGTTTCCGGATGATATTAAGGATGTACTGCCGGAAAGAGAAGTTGAGTTTTCTATTGATCTAGTTTCGGGTACTAGACCGATTTCGATGGCACCGTATCGTATGTC
Source organism: Lathyrus aphaca (assembly GCA_963966055.1). Lineage (NCBI taxonomy): Eukaryota > Viridiplantae > Streptophyta > Magnoliopsida > Fabales > Fabaceae > Lathyrus > Lathyrus aphaca. The sequence continues at coordinate 678,123,624 of OZ014519.1, read as the reverse complement.
AGCTTCAGAGTTGGTAGAATTGAAAAAGAAATTGAATGACTTATTGGATAAGAGGTTTGTTAGGCCGAGTGTTTCTCCTTGGGGTGCACCGGTATTGTTGGTAAAGAAGAAGGATGGAAGTATGCGGTTATGTATTGATTATCGACAGTTGAATAAGGTGACAATTAAGAACAAGTATCTGCTTCCGAGGATTGATGATTTGATGGACCAATTGGTTGGTGCGCGTGTTTTTAGTAAGATTGATTTGAGATTAGGATATCACCAGATTCGTGTGAAAGAGGAGGATATTCAAAAGACGGCTTTTAGGACACGGTATGGTCATTACGAGTATTCTGTGATGCCATTCCGAGTTTCTAATACGCCAGGTGTGTTTATGGAATACATGAATCGTATTTTTCATGAACAGTTATATCGTTTTATGGTTGTGTTCATCGACGACATTTTGATTTATTCTAAGTCTCAAGAGGATCATGAAGAGCATTTAAGCATTGTGTTACAGATTTTGAAAGAGAAGCAATTGTATGATAAGTTGTCAAAGTGCGAGTTTTGGTTGTCGAAGGTAAGTTTTCTTGGGCATGTTATTTCTGATGGTGGTATTAGTGTTGATCCATCCAAGATTGATACAGTAATGCAATGGGAAGTTCCTAGATCGGTTACGGAGATTCGAATCTTTTTAGGCTTGGCGGGTTATTATCGGAGGTTTATTGAAGGATTTTCAAAGTTGGCACTTCCGTTAACGCAGTTGACTTGTAAAGGAAAAGCTTTCATTTGGGATATTCATTGTGAAGAAAGTTTTATGGAACTTAAGAGAAGGTTAACAACGGCTCCAATCTTGATTTTTCCGAATCCGACGGAACCATTTGTGGTGTTTTGTGATGCTTCATTGTTTGGGTTAGGTGGTGTTTTGATGCAAGATGGAAAAGTTGTAGCTTATGCTTCAAGACAATTGAGGGTGCATGAAAAGAATTATCCTACGCATGATTTGGAATTAGCGGCTGTGGTTTTTGCTCTAAAAATTTGGAGGCATTATCTTTATGGTGCAAGATTTGAAGTTTTTAGTGATCACAAAAGTTTGAAGTATTTATTCAATCAAAAGGAATTGAACATGAGACAAAGAAGATGGTTAGAACTTTTGAAGGATTATGATTTTGGTTTGAATTACCATTCGGGTAAGGAGAATGTGGTGGTTGATGCCTTGAGTCGTAAGTTGTTACATATGTCCGCATTGATGATAAGAGAATGGGAACTTTTGGAGAACTTTAGAGATTTGAGTTTGGTGTGCGAGATGATACCGAGAAGCGTGAGACTTGGTATGCTACATGTTAAAAATGACTTTCTTGCAACCGTTTGTGAAAAGCAAAAGTTGGATTTGAAATTTTTTGATTTGATGATGAATGAGAATGAGGATTTCAAGGTTGATAATTTTGGAGTTTTGAGATTTCGTGGTCGTATTTGTATTCCCGATGATGAGGAGTTGAAAAAGATGATATTGGAAGAGGGACACCGGAGTAATTTAAGTATACATCCGAGAGCGAATAAGATGTATCAAGATTTGAAAAAGATCTTTTGGTGGTCCGGATTGAAGAGAGATGTAGCTCATTTTGTGTATGCGTGTTTAACTTGTCAGAAGTCAAAGGTGGAACATCAGAAGCCTAGTGGTTTAATGCAACCGTTGGATATTCTGGAATGGAAATGGGATAGTATATCGATGGATTTTGTTACGTGATTGCCGAATATGCAAAGAGGTCATAATGTTATTTGGGTAATTGTCGATAGGCTTACTAAATATGCTCACTTTATTCCGATGGATATTAGTTATTCTTTGGAGAAGCTAGCCGAGATTTATGTTTCTGCGATTGTGAAGTTACATGGAGTTCCTAAGAGTATTGTATCGGATAGAGACCCTAGAATTACATCGAGGTTTTGGGAGAGTTTGCAAAAGGCTTTGGGTTCTAAGCTAAGATTGAGTTTGGCTTACCATCCGCAAACGGACGGTGAAACCGAGAGGAAAATTCAATTGTTAGAGGATTTGTTGCGTGCTTGTGTGCTAGAACAAGGTGGTGTTTGGGATAGTTATTTAGCATTGATTGAGTTCACCTATAATAACAGTTTTCATTCGAGTATTGGTATGGCACCATTTGAGGCTTTGTATGGTCGGAGATGTCGAACACCTTTGTGTTGGCATGAAACCAGGGAAAGAACGGTAGTTGGACCGAAGATGGTACAACAAACGACGGAAAAAGTAAAGTTTATTCAGGAGAAGATGAGAGTTTCTCAGAGTAGGAAAAAGAGTTATCATGACAAGAGAAGGAAGGATCTTGAGTTTCAGGAAGGCGACCATGTGTTCTTGAGAGTTACATCGGTTACGGGTGTGTGTCGTGCTTTGAAGTCGAAGAAGTTGACTTCTCATTTTATTAGGCCGTATCAGATTACTGCACGAGTGGGTGTTGTGGCTTATCGTGTGGCGTTGCCTCCGAATCTTTCGAATTTGCATGATGTGTTCCATGTTTCGCAACTTCGGAAGTATGTTTCGGATACGTCACATGTTATTCCTATGGATGAGTTTAAAGTAAGAGATAACCTTACGGTGGAAGCTTTGCCGGTTAGGATTTTGGATTGTGAAATTAAGAAGCTAAGAGGCAAGGATATTGCGCTTGTGAAAGTGGCGTGGGGAGGCGCTACGGAAGGCAATATGACTTGGGAATTGGAGAGTAGGATGCGCGAGTCGTATCCGGAGTTTTTTGGATCAGGTAATATTTTCGAGGAGGAAAATTTCTAAAGTGGAGGAGAGTTGTAACGCCCTGATTCGATTTTCCCAATTTTTGTGGAGTCTTTTATTTTATTTGTATGATAATTGTTTTATTTGTGAAATTATCATGATGATATTTATGTTGAGAAATTAATGTGATATGTTGGTGTGATATGGGATTTTACCGTTTTGTGAATTTTCTGGTAAAAATTGGTTTGGAGGGTATTTTAGATATTTGTTAATTAATGATAAGTTAGAAATTAGTAGAATTGGTATTTTGTGAGAAAATGATATTTGGTTGGAAAGAAATAGAAAGAAAATAGTTAAGTGTAGAAATAGAGAGAAAAGAATATAAGGGAGTGAGAAAAAGTGAAATAGAAAAGTTGGTAAGAAGAGAAAGAAAAAGAGAAGAAAGAAAATGGGAGAAGAGAAAAAGAAGAGAAAATAGGGAAAGTTGGAAAAGCTTCAAGATTGCTCCTAGGAATCGAAATAATCGGGTAAGGATGATAAACATTGTTATCTTAATCTTGTATATGATTATGTATATGTTAGATTTTGTGGGTTTTTTATTTGGTAGAAGTTAGAGAAGATGAATAGTTAGGGTTTGAGAGAAAATATGAGAAATTTATGGATTAATCGGTTGGAAATCGTTATAGCTAGAATATGTTATTGATCATGTTTGTATGAGCTTAGAGGAGTTTTGGAGTCATTTTGTTTGACTGTTCGCAGCTGGTATTTTTCTGAAATTGCAGTGGTCGCTCAGCAAGCTATCCCTTGCTCAGCGAAAGTTCCAGGGCAATTCTCGCTCAGCGAGCGAGAGGGCGCTCAGCGAGCCTGTAGGTTTTTGAGGGGTTATGTGTTTTAATCCGTAGCTTGAGTTTCGAGTATCCGTTTTTAGTGATCCTTATATCGATTTGAAGCTAGAAACGTGTAGAAACCAATGATGCTAAGAAAAGTATTTTTAGCCGACTTTTACCCGACTTTTCCGATAAAACGTAATTATGTTAATTATGGAATTGTGGGTTTAATTGTTGTGTTGTGGCCGTTTGGCAAGTAGATACATTGCTTGAATTAAATGTGAATGTATGCTAATTGTACGAGATGAAATGCATAACTATATTGTGAATATGTATGCATTTTCAAGAATGTTGTGTGTCATTTTGCATGTAAGCATAATGTATGCATTCTTGTGCTGTGGGATTCTTTGTGAATCCGTTGTAGCATCGTGTGCTAATGTGGAGTGTGAGCGATGACTACAACAAGATCGTGTGCCCATGTGGGGTGTGAGCGATCGGATTGTGTGTCCATATGGAGTGTGAGCAATCCAAAAACATCGTGTGCCCGTGTGGGGTGTGAGCGATGGGTGATTTATTCACATTGATTGTGTGCCTGTGTGGGGTGTGAGCAATCGGATTGTGTGCCCGTGTGGGGAGTGAGCAATCCATAAACATTGTGTGCCCATGTGGGGTGTGAGCAATGGGGAACATCGTGTGCCCGACGGAGAGTTACTTTAGGTAACAAGCGATGATTCCATTTGGTTCCTGAGTGAACCTGCTGAAATGTTGAGTCGGTACAGCATTTTCATCTGCATGGAGTCGTGTGTCGGTCTCTATGAGTTGCATTTTATCATTTTAATTATGATATGCAGAAATAAACATGAATGTGCATATGTTTATTTGGAGTATTATGGAGATGATAGTATGTGTGATGAAACATACTTGTTGGTATATATGCATGTTTGATATATGTATATGTATGTGATTTATACATTTGTAATGTATATGTGTGATTAAACATAGCTAGACGTATGTTTATGCAGAATGAATAGAATTGAGGAATAAACATAAATAATGTAAGTTTATGTGAATTAGTGAATTGGTGCATGATAAACATGCTTGAATTGTGTATGAACATGTTGCGATGTGTATAGGTGATGAGGTATGAATTGTGGTGAGAATATGTTTTATGTGTATGTTATATGTTCAGATATATAATTATATGCAATGTTATTATGATAATGTTTCTCACCCTTCTGCTGTTTTATGATGCTCTATGAGGCATTGTAGAGTAGGTTGCTGGATGACAATTTTTGTGAAGCTCATCTTCATCTTTTGGTCGGTCGGCTCTGATATGCAGCACCGGGTAGTTAGGTTGGCTTAGTGCCATTTTTGTGATGCATTGTGTATATGTATTTGTTGGATGGATGTTTTGTATAAACATGAATATTGTTGTTGGCATCAAACTTGTTGATATATATATATATATATATATATATATATATATATATATATATATATATATATGAATGGAAATATATATGTTTGATGTTGTTGATTTAGTTTCCGCTGTGTAATTATATCTTTGGAGATATGGGTGTTAGGATTTGATTTCCTATGTTGAAAACTACCCCATCGTTGCATATATTTAAATGAGCAGGTGTTATAATGTGGCATGCCTCTTTTATACCATGTTCAATTATCCTCTGATGAAATTTTTAACATGTGCCTAAATGATTTAATTGATTATTTGGGGGTATAGAATGGGGGTGTTACAATTGTAACGGAGATTCGAAGTTTTCTTGGTTTAACAGGTTATTATCGGAGATTTATTCAGGGATTTTATAATTTGGCGTTATCGTTGACTCAATTGACTAAGAAGAGTCAAGCATTCATTTGGGATGCAGCTTGTGAGGAAAGTTTTGAAGAGTTGAAGAAGAAATTGACTACGGCACCAGTGTTGGTTTTAGTAAGCCCTGGTGAACCTTTTGTTGTATATTGTGATGCGTCCAAAATGCTACTAGGTGGTGTACTTATGCAAGATGTTAAAGTGGTAGCTTATGCTATAAGACAGTTGAGAGTACATGAGAGGAATTATCCTACTCATGATCTTGAGTTAGCTGTAGTGGTTTTTGTGTTGAAGATTTGGAGGCACTACTTGTATGGGTCATGATTCGAGGTGTTTAGTGACCATAAAAGTCTGAACTACTTATTTGACAAGAAAGAGCTAAATATGAGGCAAAGAAGATGGTTGGAATTTCTGAAAGATTATGATTTTAATTTGAGTTATCATTCGGGTAAGGCTAATGTTGTAGCAGATGCATTGAGCCTTAAGACAATTCATATGTCGGCATTGATGGTGAGAGAATTGGAATTAATTGAGCAGTTTAGAGATTTGAGTATGGTTTGTGAAACGACGCCTGAGAGCGTTAGGCTTGGAATGTTGAAGGTGAATAATGACTTCTTGGATGATATTAAAGAGAATCAGAGACTTGATGTGAAGCTGGTAGACTTGATGCTTGCAGGAGACAATGATTCTGAAAGTGATTTCCAGGTAGATAATTCTGGTGTGTTGAGGTTCCGGGGCAGAATTTGTGTGTCGGACAATGCTTAGTTGAAAAAGGCTATTTTAGAAGAAAGTCATCGTAGTAGCTTAAGTATTCATCCAAGAGCTACGAAGATGTATCAGGATTTAAAGAAATTGTTTTGGTGGTTTGTTATGAAGAGAGCTATATCACAATTTGTGTATGCTCGTTTGGTGTGCCAGAAATCGAAGGTAGAGCATCAAAAGCCTTTGGGAATGATGCAACCGTTAGAGATTCCGGAATGGAAGTGGGATAGTATTGTTATGGAATTTGTTACTAGTTTTCCAAATACGGTGAGAGGTTTTAATTCCATTTGGGTGGTTGTGGATAGACTTACAAAATCTACACATTTTATTCCTATTAATATGAGTTTTCCATTGACGAAGTTGGCTGAAATTTATATCAGGATAATTGTGAAGTTGTATGGTGTTCCTTCGAGTATAGTTTCGGATAGAGATTGAGATTCACTTCTGAGTTTTGGAAAAGTTTACAAGAGGCTTTAGGTTCAAAGTTGAAATTGAGTTTGGCTTATCATCCGTAGAGGGACGGTCAGTCAGAGAGAACTATTTAGACTTTAGAAGATCTATTGAGGACTTGTGTTTTGGAAAAGGGTGGTGCGTGGGATACTCATTTGCCATTAATTGAGTTCACGTACAATAATAGTTACCATTCTAGTATTGGGATGGCGCCATTTGAAGCTTTGTATGGTAGAATATTTAGGACGCCTTTATGTTGGTATGAAACTGGTGAAAATGTGGTGCTCAGACCAGAAATTGTGCAACAGACTACTGAGGCCATTCAGATGATTAGAGGAAAGATGAAAGCATCTCAAAGTAGACAGAAGAGCTATCATGATAACTGGAGAAACTAATTAGAATTTTCTGAAGGTAATCATGTGTTTTTAAGGGTTAATCCAATGACAGGTGTTGGACGTGCTTTGAAATCAAAGAAGTTAGATCCTAAGTTCATTGGACCGTATCGGATTTTGCAGAAAGTGGGTACTGTTGCTTATAGGGTGACATTACCACCAGAGCTTTCGAACTTGCATGATGTGTTTCATGTGTTGCAACTTCGGCAATATGTGTTTGAACCATCTCAAGTTATTCAGAGGGATGAGGTGCAAGTTAGGCAGAATCTTATTGTGGAAGTGATGTCGATAAGAATAGAGGATCGCAAGATGAAGCAACTTAGAGGTAAATAAATTCCTCTGGTGAGAGTAGCTTGGGGTGGAGCTACTGGTGGAAGTGTGACCTGGGAGCTGGAAAACAGGATACGGGAGTCGTATCCCAAACTTTTCTCATCAGGTACATTTTTTAGGATGGAAATATTCTAAGTGGGGGAGAGTTGTAACACCCCCTTTTTAATATTTAATCGTCGGGTAATTTTGGTGTTGTGTTGGCCTTGTGGAAGGCATATGTCTTTTTCTTTTTGGTGTTGTATCCTAGTGGGACGAGTAGAATCGAGTGTGTTTAGTAATAGCGAGTGTGCGAATAATAATGATAAGACCATTTAATTAACTATTTTATTATTATTATTATTATTATTATTGTATTTATAAAACAATATTAGTAATATTAGTAATTAAAATCAATATTATTATTATTTGGAATAAGGGACAGTTTAGTAAAATGTTAAGTGAAGGTTAAAGGTGAATTAGTCATAACAGAAATTAGAGATCGATTAATCGTAAAAAAGTTGTTGTGAAATAACCAAGAGGCTAGGAAGAGAAAATCAACATAGGGCACCCAAATCTTGAAGAAATTCGCAGGATTTTTGTCTGAATTCGAGTTAAGGGGGAGAACGAATTTAAATTCAGGTGGTTTAACATGATGGGTAGTGAGGGCTTCCTTCCCTCGTAGGAATTTCTGATAATTCTGATATTTGTGAATAATATGTGATTATATGTTGTTTGATGCGAATCTGTGATTTCGATGATATATTGTTGGTGAAAATCTGAGTAAATATTGTTGTTGTTGTCCTGGATGATATATATTGATGCATATCTTATTGAGGTTGATGAACAAAATGATTTATAGATCTAGAACGAAAACCTAAATTGTGATTAATAATGTAGATGAAAGAAGAATGGAAATAAGAGAGTAAAACTGGTCAAGAAACGATTTTAGGCCTGGTATGAATCATGAAATCGAGAATTGTGAGGAACAAATCTGGAATGAGGAAGAAAAGGAAGAAAAGTGAGGACCTCTGCCTATACGCGTATGGCACTAGGTAATACGCGTATGGATGTGCACAATTTAGGGCTCATATGCATAAGAGGATGGTGGTACGCGTATGGGAAGTGAAAATTGGGGGTTCTCTGCCCATTTACGTAAGGAACGTGTATGGGGCAAGAGAGATACACGTATAGGCAGCGTATGGGGTGCATATGGGGTGTGTATATGGTGTATGGGCCAAGGGCAATACGCGTATGGCCTTGCCAATACGCGTATGGCTAGGGTGTAGGGCAAAAATGTGTTGTTTTGGATTTCTATCGCGATTACGCGTACGTTGTCGATTCTTTTGGTGTGAGGTATTGAAATGAACCTTAATACATATTTAATCGAGAATTAAAATCGAGAATGAGTTAATGATGGATTTTAGGTATATTAAACTAGTTAATAATCAATTAAATCGCGTGAGACTATTATTGGTGATTTTTGGTAAATGTTGTTGTGTTTGATCGGATGGATCGTGTAGATGTATAAATGGTGAATTATACATGTTGTATGCATTTCCATAGTCATGTATACATTGTTGAATTATTGTTGGGATGATCGTGTCGGATGGGAGAATACGATCATCCGTACTCCATTATGGAGAGTGTTGGGATAATCATTGTCAGATGGGTGATGTGATTATCGTGTTCGATTGAATGAACAAACATGGTACCACATGCATTGTGTCATGTTGAGTCACATTGCATAACTATAGTTGTGTTGTTATTTCATAATTATTGTTGTATCTGTTGTTGTTGGATTACTGGTGTACTTGTGGTATTTGTGGTTATGTGTGAGAAACTACCCTAAAGATGTTATATGCACTATTTATGTTTGAATTTTGTTTATCACCCCCTTGTTGTTGTTGTTGCGTCTGTGCTTCTTTGGAAGTACAGATAATCCAGGTACTTGAGAGTGCGTGGGGTCGTGTTTCTTGTTCGAGTCTAGGACGCTCTGATACGTAACACGGGATGAGGTTCAATTGTTTATTTTATTTCTGTTACGTATCTGTTTTGTAAAACTGAATTTTTGAGGATATTTTGTTGATACTGGCTTATTGCCTGAGTTGAAGTACTTGTTATTCCGCTGTTTTTAATGAAGAACCTATTTTGGTTATTGTTGATGAAATTAATGTGGCATTCCACTTTGAAAAAACTCTGATTTTTGTATTATAATATTATTTTAATTAATTTGGGAAAGTGGGGTGTTACACTTGGTCCACTATGATTTGCCCTAATTTTTGCCTAAGTTGCCTATTTGGGTGTTCAACTTAGTGGGCTTCACTATTTATTTATTTTTATTTTTTTATTTTGAAGGATTGTGACTGCCAAGTCCTTGGTCATGGAGGGATCCTCATATAGGATGTTTCACCTTTTAATTTGGATACGTAGTCAGATTAACTAAACATTACCTGCCCCGGGTCAAGTGCATGGGTTTTGAATATCCGAAAGAGACTCATACTTCTAGGCTCGAAATGGTTGACTAGGGATTAACTCCTTATCTCTCCAGTGTTTGGGGGTTTGACACAATACATGTACATCATCAGCAAGGTTCTTTTCGAAAGCACGTTATCAGCAATTATGGGTATTTTGTTTTTGTCATCCTCCCTCAAATATTTGTTAAAACAACAATTTGATAAAGGAGTGAAATTTTTGTGTGACTTTTTTGTTGCAATAAATGAGAAAAAGTGAGTGAATACGAATGAATGGATTAGTTCAAAACATGCATGTTCACTTCATTAATATTACCATGAAAGACGGCAATATTTAAAATCAAGTAGCACTTAACAGAAAAGAAACTTCAAATGCAAAGAAATAGGCTAAAGCTTGCCAGTGTTGAGGAACTGGGCTTTAGGAGATTTTCCTTGGAGTCTTCAAACTCAATCAACCAGGAAGCTTGACACATATGAACAAATTTCCCTCTAAAAAATATATGTACCCCTAGTCCATCAGCAGTTGTACTTTGGCTTGGAAAGCTTTGCAGTCTTCAGTTGATTGTCCCACCGATCCAGTATGATATACACACCTCTCGTAAGGATTGTACCCGGGTGGGTACAGATTTGGCAAAGGCTTGAGAGGTTTGGGATCTACCAGTGAGTTCTTGATCAAATATGGCAGCAATTGTCTGTATGCCATAGGAACTGGATGAAAAGGAGCATTCCTTCTTTCCAAATTGTTGCGAGGTTTATGCTGACTTTGAAATCCTCAGTCACGGGTTCATTGATTTGTATGAGAATCATCTTCACAACTACTCTCAACAACAACTTGTTCCATAACTTATTCTGATGCATCCACATGAACAATTGGAGGAATGATGATTTGCATGCCTTAAGGCGTAAATAAGACCAACTTAGACTCAATCAGATCATGAATTCTATTCTTGAGTTGTTGGCAATCATCAGTTGAATGACCAGGCGGATTGACGTGAAAACCATAACGAACATTAGGATCAAAATTTGGTGGGTATAAAAGAGGCATTGTATCCAATTTCTTTAGCTTTACCTATCCATTATCGATCAAATATGGAAGTATTTGACTGCGCAACATTGGTAGCGGAGTGAAATTCCTTTTTGGCTTTCTTAGACTTTGTTGAGAGTGTTGACACATAGCATTCTGACATTGGTATGACTACTGAAAAGATCCCTGGTTTTTTGTAGGATATTGACCATATGAAGGAAATGTCATTTGATGTGGAAATCCATAAGCTTGCTGATTCTGAGCGTCTGACATGCATGGGTACTGCTGATTCGCATACGGAGAAATCCATGGTTTCTGGCTTGGTACTTTAGGCATTGCCTATCACCCAACAAGATGGTGATGCGCTGACAATGATTGTTGTCAAGAAGAAGAGGGACTATAAGGTTTTGTTGGTGCATCTTGAGAATACTCATCTTCCATAATAATATTGGTTTACTTGTTTCCAACCCAAAGGTTTATGTCTTCGTCAACATCAGTAAGGTTTCTCTCAAAGTATCCTTTTGTAGTATCTTTACAAGATACAACCTCTTCAGACTTCTTTCCCAATTCTTCACCTGCATGGGTAGTGGCATCCACATTCTTGCTAGAGAAGGAAGACATATCATCTGTCACCGGCATGACCTTTTCTTTGTGGTACAGAATTTTGAGCGGGATAAGAGGCTCGTGCGTCTTCTCTTTACCAGGACTTTGAATCGAACCATTCATGCTAGGATCTTCCTTATTGACCAACCTTCATAATTTGTTTTCGAAAGTCTTCACACTCTTTGACAGCATGCCCCAAAGCTCTAGTATGGTGTCCGCATTCAACATCTGGATTATCCTCTTCGAACACCAGGCATTCATTGTTGATTAACTCTTGAACTTTGTTCTTGAATGACCAACAACCTTCAATATAGTGCCCCATATCCCCTTTATGGTATTCACATTATGCATTAGGATCATATCCAGGCGGCCAACGGGTACGAGGAGGTCTGAGGGATATAGGCACCACCAAAGAACTTTGTATCGAGTATGATAATAGTTATGCATATGGTATATGAATGTGAATAGGAACATGTTGCGACCTTTCCAATCTTCTTTGCCAATAGCGCCCGTTTTGCTTCCTATAGCCTTGAGTAGGAGTGGTCAATATTCCTTGTTGGTAAGGAATCACGGTAGGCATTGATTGTGTGACCCTTCTAGGAGTAACGTTCCAACTTATAGCCTCTTGTTGAAGTCCTTCCTTTTTTGCCAAAGTTGTGACAATCTCTAGAATATGGTCCACTTTTCCTTTCATGTGATCCATGCCCTTCTTCATCATCTCTTGATCTTGCCTCAAATGCTCCATCAGTTCTCTGATTGGGATTATCACTAGTGTCAAGAAGTCAAACGGTTGTTCATGGATGAAAGGTTTTATTATGAGTTGTTATGGGAGATGATATGCATGAATGTATATTTGTTTACAAAGCTCTTTAGTTATCTCATTATTTATTAGCCATAATATTAAGCATTTAACATTGCAATTCAGACATAAGCTTTTCATTTAACTCATTTCAAATTCAAATACAAAGAAATTTGAGTCTTTTGAAATCAACATCAAAATTTACAAAGAAACTGAAGAAAAAAAACAATTCCTTGAGTCTTCAAAATCCAACTTAGGGTTCTTTGTACTTGAAAGTGAAAGTTCTCTTTTCGGGAAGATGACTCATCATGAATGCTCTAACAAATGCTTTTATCTACAATAAACATAAGAAACTAAGAGCTTTGTTTTGTTTTATTTTTTTTCAAATGTATGAATGGATGCATGAATTAATGAATGGATAATTTCAAATGGACGGTTCTAAAAATAAACGGTACGGATGGAAGATACTATGATTACACTCTTCACAAGGATCTCACTAGGTAAACTCTACAGTTTGAAGGAACCCCAAAGTTAACAATCCATATGGCTGTTCATCACACACACCATCAACATGACGGTTGATTGACTCCACCATACAAATCTCTATTGGGTGAGATCTTCGTATCGAGCCACGCGATAGGGAAGTCTCTCGGTGCCCCATACTACGTGACCATCAACACAGGGTTTAAACAAAGATCTCAGAGTTATGGACTTTCTCAATTGTTTGATGCACGTGTCAGTCTTTTTTACAGTCAATCAACTCCATTGAGGAAGTCTATTATGGGTGAGGTCTTCGTATCGAGCCACGCGAGGGCGAACCCCGGTGCCCCATACTATGCGACCAAAAACCTTTGTTTAGACCACACGATTTAAGGTTCTAAAGGTCCTCAAAGTCGATGACCTTAATGAAAACAACTGAGCACACACACCAAGAGCTTGACGGACGTTAGTATTCTCATTAGAATCTACACCAAGCAAGGTTTTTGTATCGACAACCCACGAGAGCGGTTCCCTCGGGAGACCATACTACGCAACCTCTCCTAACTTATATTTGTACTCGTAGGCCCGGGTATAGAGCCTTTCCCTTAAGTTTCTTTTTTGTAATTAAAGTATTTTTCCAATACCAAAGAGCCAAAATATAGATATAAGATGGAAAACGATAAAGAAATCGATAAACAAGTAACACATAGGCAAACATCCAAACAAACATGGAAACCTAGACTAGGCTCGACTTGCATAGGGGTGAACCAGTCCCCAGCAGAGTCGCCAATTGTCGTACCTCGAAAAATATGACCCTCGTAAACACAGTCGTGACTGGGCTGACATGAGAGTCTCCACTTAATTTTGTTTATTCCAGAAGAGGGAAAGGGTAAATATAGATAAAACTACCAAGAAGGGATAAGACAAGGTCGTCGCAAACCATTGCCTGGGTTCAGAAGTAGGTTATATAGGGGGGAGGTATTAGAACCCCATACATCCATCATACTCGATGTGAACCATCTAAATTATCACGCGCGAAAGGATATCTTTGCCTAATGAGTTACTTGTTAAACTAAGGGGTTTATTGATCCTAGGGGCTCGACAAGGATTGAGATCCTTGTGCCTGCATATTCTTTCATGCAATGGGAAAGTCAGAGCTTCGTAGTTCGGCCTACTACGGGTGATTGATTATTGATTTTATTACCTTTCTTCAAAAAAAGGATTTAGGAGTCGAATTACCCTAAAGACTATGGGTAGTTTATTCCGCCTAACAAGCCAAGTGTCTTGCATCGAAATAATCAGAGCGAATAACGAGATGCTCATTACCCTCCTTTCTACCACTTAAGGCTTATGGCGTACGATTCTTCTCATATTAAAGTGTTTAGTACCTAGGACCACTTGACATTGGATCAATGGTTTAGGTCTAAAGAGACGATTTGGTTTTTGAAGGTCAATTGTGAGGCACAAAGGGCTCAACAAAGGTAAATGCAAGTGGAGGTTTATTTGTTGGTTTGTTAGTGAGGCACAATGCGCTCAACTCGCAAGGTTGGGAGACTTGATATATGGATCAAGTGAGCTAAAGACTATTTATGGAAAACAAGCGCGATGCGTTGATTCGTTCAGTTGAAAAAAGGTGTGAAGTGTAAAGTAGTGTAGATGGCGACCAAAGAATAATCGATTTATGTGTGTGTATGAAGTGAAGTGCGTATGGATATTTACTTGGCGTTGGACCAAGAAATTTGCTTATCATTTGAAACGATTAGTCTTAATGTACGTTCGTATTTTACTTAGCAATTTATCGTCAAAATGCAAAAGTAAATCACACAAGTAAGCATAGCATCATATCACAAGCAAGAAGGATCGAGCATACACAAACATTCATCGCACACAAAATCAATCAATAGGAGAAAAGTTAATTAATCAAATTAAATAGAAACATTTAATTAGATTAATTATCAAATTAATTAATCAAATTAAAAAAAAAACTATTTAATATAATTAATCGATAAAAATGTTTTTTGGATTTTTGGATATTCAAATAGAAATTAAATCAAAAGATAAGAAATTAATTAAAATCTGAACAAAAACGATTAAAATGTTTTTTTTTGTTTTTGAAAGTTTAAAGAGAAATTAATTAATTAATTAAATAAAATCATTTAGTAAAATTAATTAACAAATTAATTAATTAGATTAAATGAAAATTATTTAATTAATTAATTGAGAATATTTTTTAGGTTTTTTTAGATTTAAAAAATAAATAAAAGAAGAAGAAAAAATTAATGGGTTGGTTATTGTAATAAAACAGGGGTGTGTTTAGAAATTCAGATAAGGCCCAACAATGATAGAGCCCACGCAGAATTAGGGTTTATGGTGTACTGCAGTCAACCATTGATCATAGGGATCGTTCTGAGACGTCAGATCTTTAACCAGTCAATCTTAAGACTTAAATAAACGGTGATGAATGAGAACACATGGTAGGCCATAAAGGGAGTAGTGTGCAGGAACCAAGGCAAGTCAAAAGGTCACAGCCGGTAATGTCAACACGTTTCCCTGGCCCTATGTGTTGTCGTTATCACCAAACGACAAGCGACACGGTCATTGGAGTCTACCAATCCTCAAGCAGTGCAAAAAAAATAAAGAAGAGAAAGCATTTTATAAAGATTCTGCATGAAAACCAAAAGAGGACAATGTTTAAACTCTTCTCAAAACAAAAGAAAACCTAAAAGTAAGTAAAACCCTCAAGGATCTCCACTCTCTCTATTTCTCAGAAAACAATCCAAACACCTTTTAGAAACAAATCGCAAAGCAATCCTCCTTGATAACCAACAAGGGATAAATTCGGCGAATGTCATGGTTACCATTAACGTTCTATGCTTTCACGGATTTCCCTCATGCTCTGTTATTCATCTTCCCCAAACGAGAATCAAATGTCATTGCACTTCATCGCGAACAACACAGATTCAAACAAAGTTACAAATTAAGGCATGAAAGAGATCGTGGAATCAAAAACAACAATCAAATGTGGAGTAAGTTCACAAAGCAACAAACGAATGAAGGCAAGGAAGGCTACCTCAATCAAAGAAACAACGGTCTATAAGGCTTCCAGATATGATGTTCGGTTTCCCTCTATTTTCTTTGAATCACCTCCTTCTGCCTTCTTCTACGCTTTCTTTGTTATTTGTTGTTCTCTGTGTATGAAACGAGTGAGGTTGTAGCTCAAATTCCTTAGAGTTTCAATGTGAGACTCTAAGAAAAGTTTGATGAGATTTGAGCTTTACTGAGTAAGGTTTTGGATGAGTTTCGCTGCCGTTTTTGTTTTCAACTACTAGGGTTTTTTAGCGTAGGTGGCGTCTCCCCTTTTTGCCAATGATTGCTAATGATTATATAGGGGAATATTTGAGCATTTGCTACGTGTGAGGAATCGTGTGATTATTGCCATCATTTTGTGAAATCCGTTAGAATCAAATTTACTATGATATGATGGTCCCATTAATGTATGACTCACAATTATTTTGTGTCTGTAGCAAGCTTCTAGAATGAATTATGGTCCCGCTGATTGTATTGGATTTTTACCGCTGTAAACATATGTGTTTGGATTTTTTTACTGCTATGAATTTGGTATGAATTGTGAATCATGTATTCTCTCTGAACTTTCGTTGCTAGACAACTTTGTTTTGTTCACCTGATATTTGTTGTTCCTCACATAAGTATGTCTGCAGCAATTCCATGTGTTTATCTTTAATGATTCTTTGATATTGCTTGTAATGATGAATTGGTCTTCTAATAATTCACGTTCATTTCTTATTTCATGAGAGAATTGTTGAGTAATCTTGGTACAAACTTGGCATAATGATCAAAGGAGGAGAAACTTTGGATGTTAACTTCATGGGATTGGTGCAACACTTCTTGCAGGGTTTGTGGGCTTGCTTTTGTCATTTGGGAATATGAATGGTGATTAATTATAAATGGTAATGCTTCCATAGAAGGATTACCTTGCTGACTTTGTTACGTGCTAAGAGTTTTTCTTACAAGATGAAAGCTACAAAAACTCTTAAGGTAATGAAACTTGAAATTCGTTTTTAGATTCTTCCTTGTATGGTTATACTGCCCTGTTTCATTATCACAATCTTGATTCCTGAATGTTGTAGGGTAATAATCAACTGATGATTTCCATTAGGCATTCCAAGTATTCAATGATCACATAGAGATTCTGATGAATGCCAAGGAAAAAGCTCTGCTAGGATGTTCACTCTGAATTTTTATGCATTCAAGTTTGAATGACCCACACTGCTTGTAATGTCCTTGCTGATCATAAGGTGATGTTTCAAGCTGTGGCAGAAGAGTTTTTTTTATGGGAGGCTCGATTGTTGAAACTCCAATAAGTTACAAGGAACATCCTCGTAAATCCTTTGCTCGTGTTTTTTTTTAATTCTGATTTGTGTTTGGAAGGCTTAGCATAAACAGACTTGGCACCAATGTGATGGCCTGATGATAAAGGATGGAGGGAGATATGGCGTAATGGGAAAGCTTCGATCAGTGTGCTCAATTTCTCTTCATTGCATTTCATGTGATCGTGATACTTGCTGCAACAGGATATAACTGTCCTAAAATCATGTCATCTTCTACTTCTAAGCATTAACCATTCCTTGTATTTTGTTCATAGGTATTGCTTGGTTGAAAGAATAACATAGTTGAGGTCTGGCGGTTTGGTCATGGAAACTTGTCAACAAGTTTGGGCAAGCAATGTTGATCATGGAGGAATCCTCTTAGTTGCATGGATCAAGGTTTAAGCTGGAGAATTTTGGGATTTTAGTAGCTTGGTGATGGTGTTCGTATAGATGTCAATGTCTGGATGAAAATTGCACACTTAGTTGACACTCACAAGGCTTGATGAGAGCTGCTTGCTATAGATGGATACAATTTGTTTGGCTTGGAGTTATATTGGCAAGAAATCTAATGGCTTAAAGCACCCTGTATAAAATTTAGAACCTTTAAGTCTTTGTATTATTAGGATTTCACTTCTTAAATCTCCTTGTATCATTGATAATTATCATGACTTTTGAATTGTAGAATCCAACTTGCAATTCACAATTATTGGTCTTTGCACTAAAGTTTGCATTCTTGGAATTCATTAGTCTTTTAAGATGTTCTTTCCAATTTTTTTAGCATTGTATTTCGGTGTCTTGTAATAGCATTTGAAAATGGCATGACCCTTGGGGTTGCATCCGTAAGTATTACGCTTTGCCTTTATAATTTAGCAATTAAATCATGCTTGTAACAATTGTAATCACGTTGGCTTTTGGTAATCAACTTGGGATTTTATTAATTGCATTTTAGTCTTGGCAATCAACTTGTACATTGTACCTTTAACTGTAGCAATAACCTTTATGTCCTTTGGTCCCTCAATGAATTTTTATTTCTTTTTTGATTTAGATTGTCATGATAGTAGTTTAACCAAAAACTTTAATGATTGAAAGGGTCTTAAACGTAAGTCCTTGACCACATGGATTTAATATAAAAACTACTTAACAATGGCTAAGAGAACTTAGTTTGAAAAAAATTGTGCTCATCCTATGGTAATCAAATTTTGAAAGTGACACCCTCTACATGACATACAACAACCAACTATATAACATGAGCATCATGATGCCTTGAGATCCCAATGGTATTTAATAAACCCAAACTTGATAAGCCACACTCTTGAAACCTCATCAAAAATCAATGGATTATTGACCCCACACACCTTAATATGATACCATGAATCCATATAACATGAGCACAATCCAGACAACTCCTTGCAAATGAGCCTTGAAAATGTTCCAAACCACTTAGAAATTCTAGTACCACTTAACATCAATCATAATCTTTTTAATCATACCTTTACTTTATGCACCGACAAACACTTGTTAGTTCATAATGCATGCCCACTAGATTTTATGATTTAATCCTCATAAGACCATGGTCATAGGCCAAATGATTTTTAGAGATAAGAGAGATAGGACAAATTTGGGGTATGACAATAATCATCAACTGATCAGGAGTATTCCAGATTATCATACAGGAGAATGATAGGAATGACTCCCTTTTAAGAGTTGGGTGACTGTCTATTTTTCTAAAAATCTTGTGGAAGGACTTTGTCTAGCAAGTCATACTTTTCTAAAGCACGTGTCCAGTATTTGACACTGATGGGAGGAAAACAAACTGACTTTGATATTATTCCAATAGTTTGTTGCTACGAGGATGGTGATCCTTATGTGCCTCACGGATAGCATCATGGTTTTCGTGTGTGAGTGACTGCTATTTCGTGTCAGAAGAGATAGTGGTGCCAAAATGAGTGTGCTTCATCAGGTGGCTGAACAGAGAGTGAGCTCTTAAAGACATTGAAGATACGTCTTATGTTTTCCATTCATTTCTGAAATTATGGTTATGCAGATACTTCAATGTCCTATCTTAATGTTAAGACAATGATTACTGCACTTTAGTGAGCAGAAGAATTACACAGTTGTTATTTTGAAGTAGTGCAGCACAAATACCAGCAGACGTCAAGACAACATGTTGGGACATCTCTGTCAAGAACATACATACAGAAAATTGTAAATTTGTTGAAAATAAAAACACAATAATTATTGACTCAGTTCGAAGTTAACAAACCTACATTTGGGGGATACCAATCCAGGACAAAGACTTCATTATATCGTAGTATTATCACAAAGTTAAACTCCCTCGTCTACAACTTTGGCTCCTAATCACTATCCTAATGAACATCCTTACCAAATATAAACTCTACAATTTTCAACCATGATATGAGAGACCACTTAAATCCTTCACAACCTGCATTGGATCTGTCTTCTGCCATCATAGAAACTGTCATGGTTTCTTGACCAAGACGTTATCTTGGACTTTCTTCAAAGCTTCGTCCAAGAACAATACAACAACCATTGCCTAAAGGCTTTTGGAAGTGTACATGCACCTATGTCGTCCTCTTTGCATCCCATACCGCAGATTGGAACTACAACCCTAAGAGCCAACGACTCTCAAAACCTAAACCTTTATTTGTATAAGATAACTAGGTTACAATTGTTACATAAGGCATACTTAACCCTAGGTCTAAGTATTCATATTTATAAGCTTATGTCTTGGGCTTTCTATCTTTGCTCCTTGATCCATTATTTTAGGAGTGAAACAAATTCTGAAAAGATTTGTTACTGAATTAAACCTGCTGAAGTAATATTTCATGATGTCCTATTAACATGATAGGATATCTTCTATGACATCTTTGAATTCTGCAGTTTTTCTTCACTATTAGGTTTTACTAAAATTCTGTCAAACACCGGGAGCTTTCAATCTCCCCCTTTTGACAAATTTTGGCAAAAACCTTCTCCCTGAATTCTTCATGCTTGTTGATAAATATGAGGAGGAATTTGAAGTATGCTCCCCATCAATCCTTTGTCTTTGTTGAAAAATAAATCTTCTTCTTCTAGGTATAAAAAAAACCATTAATAAGAAGCAAAGTTCAAGTTTGTAACATAAAGTATACAACAAATGTAACTCAGGTCACAAGACACAACCTGCTTCACAACTCAGATCACAAGACACAATTAGATAGAAATGTAGAATAAGATGATATAACTTCATCTTCTCTTTGTAACATTCTTGCATTCCCGCGAATTGAATGAACCCAATAACTAGAACATTCTTCTCCCCCTCCCCTCCCCCCTTTTAGCCAAAACTTGGCAAAATTAACCAAGATAGCTCCAAATCCTGGAACAACCCATCAAGACTTTGAAAAATGCCATTGAGTACTTCACGTGAAAGAAGGGAAATATGATACCAGGAAGTGTCACAACAATCCAATTTATAGAGAGCAATATTATTTGAAAGCAGCGAACCATCGATCAAAACACTGGTTAATTCAAAGAACCAATAACTCCACTAATAGCGCACCGGTCAAGATTGTTGAATGTTTCTTCTTTAGAGAGAACCGTCCAAGGAAAACCAGTTACATGCAAACATGTTCCAAGACAATGTCCTGACATCATGTCAAATAATATCTTTGATTTACTGATCCTTCTGCTGAATTAACATATTCAGAGCATCTTCACAGGAACCTGTAGAGAAAAATAAATTCTCCCAGACTAGTAAATGATTCTTTAAGCATCGAACAAGAATCATATATTTTGTATTGTCAAATATCCCCTAACTTGTAAAAATACAATGTCAAAACATAACACTTGACATCGTCATCCCTCCTGGATGGAAAAGCTCTGCTTGTTACTCACCACAAGCTTGGTGTTGAAGATCCTTAGATCAAGAGGCAACTCCACATATCTAAGACAATATTTACTCCTATAACGCCTTATTTATTTAATTAATTATTTAATAAAATATCATTGTATTATGTTGTTTGATTAATTGTCGAAGTTGTGGAAAATTGATTTAAGTTGTGTTTGTAAGTTCTATATTTTTGGATTGGCATTAATTTTGTAAACCAAATAGAGCAACAATGTATATGTACAGGATCTTGCAATATAAAGAACAGGTTATGAAAGGAAATACTTTTGTGCGCCTAAACATGTTGTGTTGATGTGTTTCAACATCTGGAACAACATGTTGAAGAAGATATCAAGACAGTTCATTCGACATCATGAAATGCTGAAGATGGATTGAAGATTCTGTTATGTTTTAACAGAAACAGAATAATCAGAAGATTTAAAGCAATCTAATTGGCACTGATTTTAAAATATCTTGAAGACTCAAATTTACATTGAAGATAAAATCAAATATTGAAGAATATAGAGTTTCTATATTTAGAGATATTTTAGGGAGTTTTTTATTTGAAGATCTTTTTATTTGTAGCAGATTTTTCTGCATTATTGTAGCAGCTGTTATGCTGTGTTTTTAGGCCCAAATCCACTTGGGATTAGGTTATAAAAAGAAACCTTGTAACCTAGGTTTAGAAACCAACCAAATATGTAAAAGTCATATCATTAGGGTTGTGTTCGTGTAGCATCCGTGCGCAACAAGTTTTCTATGGTTGTGGTTGTTTTTATTTGTAAGTCTCAAAGCTTTTAAGCAAAAGATATTTTTGTTCTTGACTGAAGTTGTGAAGAAAGGTTAAGGTGTTGTCTTGGAAGTGTGACTTCTGATTTGAATTGTTATGTATATCACTAAGGTGATTGAAGGAGTGAGATGAGTGTCTCATATTTAAGAGTTCCTAGGTAGAAGTTGCATTGGAAGTGATTAAGTGAGAAGGTTGTAAACTATGGTGTTTTCTGAGAAGTCTTTGAATTGATACTATATAGTGGATTTCCTCCTGGCTTGGTAGCCCCCAGAGTAGATGAGTTGCATCGAACTGAGTTAACAATTTGAATGTGTTCTTTACAACTTTTATGTTTTATATTTTATGCATTATGTGTGCTGAATGTCATATCAGATGTCTAAACATCCTAAAGAATGTTTGAATCTGGTATATTAGAATTTTAAATGTTGTTGTTTGTGCTTTTCCATGCTTATCAGTAATAGATCTGATGTCTCAACATCGTATTCAACATCTGAGTTTGTCATACCAGAATTTCAATTGGTATCAGAGCAGACATCCTAGTCTATTTTTGGATGAGATCCAAAGGGGATACTTTCTAGTTCATGGTCAATTGTGTGAATGGTACCTAGAAGTGGAGGATGAACTATTCTGATGTTGTAACATGGTGGTATGTTGCTAATGTGACAGGTTTGATTTATTTTCAAACTTATGGTTATTGGTGTCACCTGGAGATATTGTTAGGGCTAATTTGTGACACTTGAAGTTTTTTAGGAATTTGTACCCACTGCTTATCTATCTGATAACTCCTTGTGTTGGAGAAGGTTGCTCTTCTATTAATATATATCCTATGGTGTTGGGGATATATGACTATCTGCTTTTGTTAACGGTGTTAATGATACTTGGAGACTCTTTTTCAAGTCCACTTAAGGCACTGTTAAGAAAAGTGGTTCTTTAGAGATCTGAAGATTGTTTTAAATAGGCCTATCTCTTGTCTATAGATCTTTTTGTGTGATGCTTGGAATGATGTCTTATCTTTTGATAGAATATCACATCAAAATTAGGCATGATTTTGTTGTCTAAGATTTGGCTGTATAGATGTTTGGGTGCTAAACTAATGTGGTTATATCACACATGTTTGGAACCTACTCCTGATCTGGAAGAGGAGGCATTTGTATGTTGTGTATGAGAAGGTTCTAGCCCTAGAAAATTCTTAGTTGTGTGTGTTGATCAATGAGTGATTAACACGTTTTGTTCTCCTGAGGATAATTTATTTATGGTCCTTGCTGCAGGAGTGAAATACCTGAGCTTCAAGGAGTGTTATTTCAGAGAGACTCATTGTACATGAAGGTCAACCTGTATCAACTTGTGGAGTTGATTGATGTGGATATAGATGATCAGTTGTTATATTGTGTGTGAAGACATCTCAAATCAGACAGTCTGAATACTGAGTCCGAAGGATTGTTGATGTGTTCCAGCTGCTGCATATGTCTGTTGATCAACTATTGATGGTTAATTCCCTCGTGTTCCCCAGCATGTGTTTGTATGGATTGCTATGAAGGCTCCCTTAAGAACCATAGTAATTTGTGAATGTATATGTGATTGATGATGATGTCTGAAAGAATGTTAGAACATCATCTCAGAAGGTGTCAGTTATCTGCAGAAGAAGAAGTCAGGTTACATGTCCTACCTTGTATGAGAAGGTAATCTTATCTGACCAATAGTAAATACCTTGACGGGAGACTTGGTATTTGTCTATTGTTGATGTGATGCATAGGATGGATACTTTGACAGGAGACTTAGTATGTATCTTAAAATTATGCATATCTGCAGTCTAAATCTTATGGTTCAGAAAGTGTACTGAGTAACTAATGCTCATCTTTAAAAAGAGCTTTGGTTGTTCATGAAAGGGGGAGTTAAGAAGTGTTATTTATGGTCTATTAATGCAAGAGTACAAACTATTTTTGGTGGGTGCATCTGGAGTTCTGCTCTTCCCTTGACAAGGAAGGTGTTTAGAATCATAAAGTTATAATTGATAAAATCATCAGGACTTTGTGAAGATTACTTTACTCAAGGAGAAGTGTCATCCTTTGTATAACTGCAAGGTGTAGTTCTGAACTATGCCTTCTGAAGATTCCGATAGTAGCAGGTTTGAGGACTTTGGATAAATAATGGGAGTTTCTCATCAATATGTGATATTGGTAGGAATTTTTGCAGAATCAACAGAATGGAGGTTGTCTACTCAAACTTGGTTGATGAGTCAAGTCTATGAGAGTATGGAACTCTTGTTCTGTTAAGGGAGGAGGTTCTTTCAAGTGGTAGAAGAAGGAGTTGAATTTAACAGTTGGATGTGGACTCAAAATGTTCTAACATCTAGTTCAACATCAAAATCTAAATTGGTGAAATGGCGCATCAATTTAAGATAGAATGATCTACAAGGATTGAATGCTTCAAAAGGATTGTTATCTTGACAGCTTGCTGGAGATCAATTTTATTGATTAGCATATCTTGGAAATATTTCGGATAAACGTGAAGATGACAAAGTGTGGCAGTTGGATTTTTCATATGAGGATTCCTAAATGAGGTGATCAAACTGTGGCAATTGGTTGATCTCTATAGTGGATTGAAAGAATCAAGATAATCAAAGAGTGGCAGTTGTTTGGTCTTGAGGATTGTCTTGGAACAAGTTGCTCTTGGGCAGAAGAGTGATGAGTTGAAGACTCAAGGAGATTTGTTCTTCTTGAATGTGGATGAGAGTTTATCTCTCTTTATGGATTTCTGATTCAAGCTGGTGCCACAATGTTGTTGAAATTTTTCAGTTCTTAGATTATTATGCTATAGTAAGTCTAGTTGGTGGAGCACATCAAGAATCTTGGTGATGAGGTCTTGGTGTTTGGAAGATGTTCTAACTGGTGTTAGGACATTATCTGGGGTGTTTGTCTACATTATTTCTAATTTTTAGTCTACCTAATCATATGGGAGAATGATGAAGTAGTTTATTTGTCTTGGAAGAAACATATAGAGTAGACTGAAGTATATCATGTATTGATTGCTTGGAAGTCTGTTTGTGAACATTCATTCCAACATCAGAGTTAGTTTGGATGAATATTTTCTGGATTGTATGGTCATTATGTGTGAAGGCTTAGTGTCAGAACCTGCTTGCAAGAAGATGTTCAGCATGTGTAGTGTTTGGTAACAACAAACCAATAAGGGATCAGGTGTGCTTTGGTATAAGAAGTGAATAAGTTTAATTGGGAATTGAAAAAAGGGTGAGCTCTTGAAGACATGAAGATGCGGCTTATGTTTTCCTTTCATCAAAGTGCAAAGAAGTATGTAGTATCCTTGATAGGGGGTGTGTTACAATCCTGTGCAACTTGTTTTATGAAGTTAAAGGGGAGTAGTACCTTAACCAAGTTATGTGATGTTGCATATCCTGTTGTAACATGTGTGTGTTGCTTCCTAACTAGGAGTAATTATGGACGGCGCTGGCAGAAGGGTGTGAAACACAGGTTTATTCATCCGTGTTTGTTATTGGGCCATTTATTTTGGGAGAGCAAGTCAGCTTGTCAAGGTCCATTTTTGGACGATCCACATTTATTGGTGCAGAAGTTTTTGCTCCTATCATAAATATCTTGGACCAAGAACACCTCTTTATTCAATGATAGTTCGTTACTATCTATGCCATTGCTCCCTATTTATAGAAGCATATTTCTCCCCCACCAGCATGTGAGTATTTTCATCTCTTCTTCTTTCTAATGGGGTTCATTTGTGTCTGGATGAATAATATGTGGGTGTGGTGCTGTGAGGGTTGTATTTGCCAAGTTTTGGCTAAAAATGGGGAGAAAGAGTGTGTGCAGATGATGCGTTTGGAGCTATTGTCACAGCAGCTGAATATGTTATGTTTCTATGTGGTGGATGTCAGGATGTCAAGATGGATGTTGAATGCTAGTCTTTGTGACTTGTGTCCTGAGTTAAAGAACACAATTGTGACTTGTGTTCTGAGTTACATAAATGAATGAGAGAATATTCTCTGATGCCACCATTTCTCTCCTTGATGGAGAATGTTCAGCAGATTGAGATGAATGGTTCTGGTGAACCTGAATGGAAAGGGGTTGTAATGGATTGGTTCGGCCAAGACTTCAGGACTTTCTATTCCCTGTCCACTGTTGTTACTGGAAGAAAAGGTAGAAGCAACTTGTCCACTGAAAGAATAGGTGACTGTTGTTCCTTTTTCAGTTTTGTTGTTGAAGAAGATGTCAAACAACATGTCCTGACATAATGGAGAGTTTGTTGTTGCTGTTTTTTTTCTTGCTGCTATAGTTTGATGTGTTTTTTGTATTATTTGTTTTATCCAAAATTTTCCAAAGGGGGAGATTGTAAGTTCTGTATTTTTAGGATTGGAATTAATTTTGTAAAACAAATAGCAGCAATGTATATGTACATGATCTTGCAATATAAAGAACATGTTATGCAAGGAAATCCTTTTGTGCGCCTAAACACGTTGTGTTAAAGTGTTTCAACATCTGGAACAACATGTCGAAGAAGATATCAAGACAGTTCATTCGACATCATGAACTGCTGAAGATGGATTGAAGATTCTGTTATGTTTTAACAAAAACAGAATAATCAGAAGATTTAAAGCAATATAATTGGCGCTGATTTTAAAAGATCTTGAAGACTCAAATTTACATTGAAGACAAAATCAGATATTGAAAATTTTAGAGTTTCTATATTTAGATATATTTTAGGGAGTTGTTGATTTGAAGATCTTTTTATTTGTAGCAGATTTTTCTGCATTATTGTAGCAGTTATTATGTTGTGTTCTTAGGCCCAAATCCAGTTGGGATTATGTTATAAAAAGAAACCTTGTAACCTAGGTTTAGCAACTATAAACACCCCAAATTTGCCCTCACTCATTTCACCATGGCTTGTGATCTTTTCATGTGCATAAGTTTAATCATAGCATCTCATATTACATTTTTGCTTCACTGCATTGTTTCAAAGTCATCTGCATCTAGGGTTTGTGATCTAAGCCATCCCTGAGCTATTTGAGCCACCCCAAAGGTCATCAATCACTTAAAATGGGTCCATGTATGTTCAATCATCATATTATATCCTCACAAGGTCAAGAAAGCCAAAGAATCACAAGAACTGAGAAAGGCATGGAAGCAGAGCCAGGTTTAACTACACAGATGACCTAGGATTAGGGTTTTGGTTTCAAAGGCCATAACTCCAAATTTTTTGGTCATTCTTGTTTCTATTGGTCTCTATATGTTATAAGGATCATGCATATCAATTTTCATGAAGAAATTCAATAGGGAAGGCATCTGATCAAGAGGTGACTTCTTGAGCAAGTCAGTGCAAAATCAGGGCATCTGAGGCCCCCAATGACCCAACCAAAGGGTGTTCTCCATCATTTTGAATGTGTATGATCTTTATTTGATCATAGAAGATGTTATAAGTTCACAAAATTGAAGAATTTCAAGCCATTTGCAAAGTTGCCTTTTTGGGAAAGTGACTTGTATTGAAAACTTGCCATTTTGGGAAAGTTTTTCAACCTTCTCTTTTTGATTCAAAAATGCTTCAAATGAGAAAACTTTGGTCATGAAAGTTGTAGAATGGATCCTCCCATTTTCAAAAAGTACAAGAACTTTTTCTAATTCATCTTGGATCAAAAGTTATGGCTTGTCAAAGTTGGATAAAATCACATAATTTCATGTTTTACACCAAAGAGGCAATTTGCAAAATGGTATGACAAGGCATTCTAAAGGCTTCAAATGTGCACAAACACTTCACAACATGCTCATATGACCTCTAAAGATCAGAATTGGCCCAAGAATTATGCATTTTGGTGCTTTGAACTTGAAGAATTTCCAAAAGGGGGAAAGTTGTACCAATTTGCAAAATGGATCAAAGCCTCTCATCCACTTGCCTCAGTTTACAAAATCTGATCCACAAGCATTCCATGATCTCAGCTGAACCAAGCCATGCCCCTAAACCAGCCTGCCATGACCCATACCTCAAGTACACCAACTTTTGACATTTTGGCAACTTGCCCATACCAATCAACATGGCCAGCACCCACTCTCTGACCTATCACACTTCTTTATGTGGATCAAAACCAAGCAAAAGCACATAACAACAGAGCCTGAAACTCCAAGAACTCAGCACACTCCAAAATCCCCAAATTTGCAAAAGCCTTCGAATCTCTTTATTCAACCATCAAACCTTCAAGTTTCTTTCACCATTCAACTCACCATGATCCACTGATCATTTCCCACCCTTCACTTGGCCCTAAAACCCCCACAATCAAAAACACGATTTTCACATTTCACAAACTGAACTTCTGCCATTTCCATTTTGAAGCCATTTAAACTCCAACCAAGCATCACAAGCTCTTGGGGGGAATCATTGGAGTTGATTTGAGGCAAAGAACTGGCCAGAAAGTCCCTGTTTCGAAAGCTCAAGCTCAGGTAGCCATGGCATTTATTTTTCCAGAACTCTTATTTTATGTTATGGAATGATTCTACATGTCTCACTGATCACCATGATATTTTTATTTTTGAGAATAGTTGAGAAATAAGCATTTCATGAGCTTCTGAATTTTCTGCCATGTTTTCCGTTTTACTCTGATTCACGAATTTGATGATGAATAAATGATTTTTGGTGAGTGATTCTTGTTGGGGTTGACATGGGGATCATTTCTGGAAAGTTAGAGAGCTTGGGGATGCGTAGGGAGTGAGATAGCATAAGTGATTGGCCGGAGAAGATGACCGGAACACTGTTCCGGTCACCTGAATGTAATTAGGGTTCAGATTAGGGTTAATGACATAATTAGTGAAGTTTGAATTTGAGCCGTCCAATTGCGCGCGCTGGTCAATTCCCTCCCCTTTTTGTTTGAATCTCAGCCACTGGATCTGATTACTTCCATTAATTCATTTTTTTTATTCATTTTAATTGCATTTTCTTCATCATTTTATTTAAAATAGCAAATCATTTCTAAAAAATTTCGTTTTTTGCATGCTGACTTAAAATATTTTTTCTCTTTCTGAATATATTTTTATTTTTATTTTTTGCATTAAAAATTATTTTTAAATCATTTAAATGTTTATTTTTAATTAGTTAATGAGAATTAATTAATTAAAAATGCTTTTAGGTATTTAAAAATCACAAAAAAAATCACATTGCACTTTAAAACATTTAGAAACATTATCAAACTCTCAAAACAAATTTCTTTTTGGTTCTTGAACTATTTTGACCTTTTTCATTAGAATTAAATTCATTTAAAGGCAATATTTTTGTTCAAACTTGGAAAAATCCATTATGCCTAACCATTGAGAGTTTGATGATGGTTCTTCTTGCATTGCATCCTTCATAGCATGTAGTTTATAGGATAAAATTGGTTTGAATTTATCTTCCATTTTCAATTTGTTTATCATTTTTCATTGTGAGGTATCCTAAAACCCTAATTGACTTGAGAAATTCATAACTTGCACTAGGTTAAGAGTTAGGTCCCCTCCTTTGGGAAGTGAACTTGTGTAGGGTTAGGCTTTCTTTGATCCCATTTTCAATTTTTTATCATATCATTTGCTTCTGGTTTTGAATTTTTGCATTGTGTGTTGTATGTAAACCCTAATTTGTGCCTTCCTTTGCATTCATCTCTCATTTGCTTGCATTTAAGAACTTGCCATGACATTTTGTGCATCCACATGATTCATAACACATCTTAGGACATCTTAGAATCATGTTTGATCATTGCATCTTTCATTTGCCATGTTATATGTACATTCCATTTCATAAACTTTCATGAACTTCCATGGTTCAAAGCATGCTTCATTTGCATCCTCATCCTTGTATGACCATCCACAACTCTTGACATGTGTTTGCATCATCCCTTAACATCATTTAAATCATGTTTATGCTTCTGACTTTGGTTTGCATCATGACATTTCATCTCATTTGCATTGCATTTCATTTCTTTTGCTAACTTTTCAGGTGGTAAGTTGTTTAGGGAAGTGAATTTGCCTTCACTTCTCACAATCTCTCTTCATCTCTCTTATGCATCATTGCTGCATTTTATCTTTTGTATTTGAGTGAGCTTGCTCATTCATGCTCCTTTTCCTCTCTCTTTCTTCAAGCAACTTGTCTTCTTAAGTGAAGCAAGTTGTCTTGCTTCTCTCTGTTTCTCCCTCCTTTCATCTGCTTCTTTCCTGGTGGCTTCTCTTCTGAAGATCTTTTGCAAGCTTCATAAACCCTAGGAACAACCAAGCATGATAACAATTAGGGTTTGATTAGTCCCCCATTTAGTTTTGCCTTTGTGTCATCCTTGAGTCTTCTCCTCTCACCTCATAATCAAGGACTAAACCCTAAAGGTTTTAAGGCTTTGTGATTAAGCTTATGCCTGCATCCTTCTATTAGGATGGAGTGTATAACTTTAATCCTAAGTGTTAAACCCTTAATGTGTTTAAATCCTTTAATCAATCCATCTAATAATCACTAAGACATCAAGCTTGTAACTTGGGCCTTGCATTAGGGTTCTAATTCTTCCTTAATTGGTTAAGAAGGACTAACCCTAGTGTTAATGGACAAGTCCCCCTCAAGTTGTCTTACAACCCATAAAATCCACTTCTTAATCTTATCATTAACTAAAATCCACTTTAATAAAGGCTTTGTTTTGTCATGAGGTTAATCCCTAATCATGGATTAAGTTGAGGAGCCTTCTTTAGCTTAAATGTTCTCATCTATTATCCTTCTATTAGGATGGTGTAATGGGTCCATTAAATCCTTGATTATGGCTTAAACTCATTACCTAACACTAAACAAAAGCATCAAAAACATTTGAATAAATGCAAGTAGGTTAATGATCTTAATCCTACATCAAGGTGGTTAAGTGTGAGGTGTTTACTTCATGCTTAAGGTATTTTCATTACCCCTAATCAGAGGGAGGATGTGATGAGTTTACTAACCCTTGGTTTAGGCTTAAGCTCATTTTCTTATGACAAACACAAAAGAGCAATAAAAGATTGAAAACACAAAAACAAACAATAATCGTCTCCTTCGGGATTCTTTTCTCACCATATTCACTCACAAACGAGAACTTGCTTCATCCGTCTAATGCAAGACAGTTTGCACCTGAGCCAGACAGGTCATACACTTGAGCATAGGCAAGTAAGCAGTTCACAAGTCAATTTATCTTTCAGTCTCTTTGGGTCGAACTACGGTGTTCTAACTTCCTCATTGCACGAGAGGATATGTAGGCATAACTTAACAGTTATCAAACAAAATTTTCTGTATTTCCCCCTCTTTCCAGCATTATTTTTTAAGCCTCATTATCTTGGGCATTTCATTCTTGTTCTTACACTGACACTTCTCTTACACACTTCACACTTCTTTTACACTGACACTTGCATTCTTTCCAGCTTTGATACACAGATAGAACAGACACTACCCCTTTAAAACACAAATCTTTTAAGCGTGGATCCCGTCGAGTACGACGGACAATCTGGGTGCTAATACCTTCCCAGGTTGTAACCAACCCCTTTCTCAGTTTCTCTGGTTCGCGACCGTCTTATCCATATCTTCTTAGGTTTATGCAGCATTACCTTTCCTACGGGATAAAAATGCCTAGCTGGCGACTCTATTCATTCCCTCTCCTTTCGCCGACCGTTCGCGTCTGTACCCCATTTGACTTAGCCTCATTTGGTGGGAGCGACAGCAACCAACCAAAGATATAAAAGTCTTATCATTAGGGTTGTGTTCTTGTAGCAGCCGTGCGTAACAAGTTTCTATGGTTGTGGTTGTTTTTATTTGTAAGTCTCGAAGCTTTTAAGCAAGAGATATTTTTGTTCTTGACTGAAGCTGTGAAGAAAGGTTAAGGTGTTGTCTTGGAAGTGTGACTTCTGATTTGAATTATTATGTATATCACTGAGGTGATTGAAGGAGTGAGATGAGTGTCTCATAATTAGGAGTTCCTAGGTAGAAGTTGCATTGGAAGTGATTAAGTGAGAAGGTTGTAAACTATGGTGTTTTCTGAGAAGTCTTTGAATTAATACTACATAGTGGATTTCCTCCTAGCTTGGTAGCCCCCATAGTAGATGAGTTGCATCGAACTGGGTTAACAATTTGAATGTGTTCTTTACAGCTTTTCTGTTTTATATTTTATGCAGTATGTGTACTGAATGTCATATCAGATGTCTAAAGATCCTGAAGAATGTTTGAATCTGGTATATCAGAATTTTAAATGTTGTTGTTTGTGCCTTGCCATGTTTATCAGTAACAAATCTGATGTCTTAACATCATATTCGACATCCGAGTCTGTCATACCAGAATTTCAGTGTTGTTGTTAGATGGATTAAATTATTTGATTAAGTTTTAGAAATATTAGTAGAAATGATACTATTATTGTTAGTGGGCTTGCAGATGAATAGAAGTAGTAAAGAGTGGGGGTGTATGAGTTAAGCCCAATAGAATTATTAAAACTAATAAAATTATAAAATTAATATGAATAAAAAGAGAATTAGGTTTTGTCAGTAAGAGGAATGACAAGAAGTTTAGAGAGGTTACATAAAGTTGCAAAAAGACGAATGAGGTAAAGGTTTCAATCGAAGAGTTAGAGTGACCTTCAATCCAAGGTAAGGGTGTTCTGACTCTATAATCGGGTGAATGATGAAAATATGTGGGATTGGGTATTACTAAATTGCTTCAGTCAGTGTATTGATTTTTTATGGTTGAATAATGAAATTTGATTAATGTTTTTTAAATTTGTTGTACCTATGTTGTTTTTGTATGATTTCATCATGTTATTGTTGTAATGCGTACTGAGATAATTGGAACATTGGTCTGAGATTGAATCGTAGGAAATTACAGATAACGGGGAAGAAGAAAGGAAATTTTGTTGGGACAGACGTCCCAGAATGTGTGTGATGCCCTTCCTGGGTGCATGACGATCATTAGGTCGTGGTGATAACCGTAAGGTCATGGTGACGACCGTTAGGTAGTTGGGACAACCGTCCTGTTTGTGTACCGACCGTCATAGTTGGTGTGTGATGAGGGGAAGAGCCAGTGGGTGTGTAGTATGACGAGGGGCATACATTCTTACTTTTGATAGTCTTATAACACGTATGCTTATATTTTATTGTCCAGAAACAAAATTGACATAAGGATCACATTAATTTTAGCAGTAGCAGTAGTAAATAAAATCTCAGTAGCAGTAAGGTAGTATCTTAGTAGTAGGTTTTAGAAATTGGTGTACTGATAGTATAACATGAACTTAACAGAGGCATAATAAAGACCCTAGTATGAAGTATGAATAATAGAATTATTAGCCGATAATTAATTAACCGGTTTTATTCGAAAAATTGTATGAATAGTGGTGTGGTTAGGTTGTGGTATAGTTGGTTGATTCTGTGGGTTGTGCTCATTGTTGGAAGTTGTGAATCTTGTTGCATTGCCTTGGTATTGGCAATAATTTAAGTTGTAGGCCTATGGCCAATGTTGAATTGTTGTTATGTTACTTTATGATTATTATTTTTGTTGTTATGACATTCATATTGAGTTGCATACATAGCATATTAAGTTGGAGTTGTTGCTTGGTAAGTTGGTATGGATTGGAAAAATTTAAGTTGAAGGATTATGCGTTGTTGATGCCTCTATTAATTGGTCGATTTCTAAGTTGGGAGTTTTGCTCCAATGGTACCACATGCATGTGCATATTATAAGTCATATTTCAAGGTTGCATAATTATGTTGTTATGTTGTACCTTGGTTGTTGATGTTGCTTGTAAGTTGTAAAGTGGTGATTTTAGATAGTCTGGTCTAATATGTTATTTTTCATATATTCAATTATATAGTTTGATATCTCACCCCTTCTGTTTTAATGTTGCCCTTTATTGGTAACATGCAGGTAATCCAGAATAAAAGTTGCTTACCTTCGTTAGTTCGAGTCGGTGTCGTCGCTCTGATACGTAGCACTTAGGGGGGTGAACGCATGTTTTCTTTATTGTTGGCTTTTATTATGTTGCTGAATTTTTAAGTTGTTTTCGTTGACTTGTTGTTTTAAAGTTGTTTGAGTTGGAAATGAATTATGTTATTTTAAGTTGAAATTTTATGAATCTGTTGCATAGTAATGGAAGTTGTTTTAAAGACTAATCAGGTGATTGAATGGCATTGTTTAATGTCGAAAATGTAGCATTCCATTTGTTTGTTGGAAATTTTAAAATCTGATTTTGTTATTGTTTGTCGGGTAGAAACAGGGTGTTACATTAGTGGTATTAGAGAAGGTTGGTCTGTCCGGCCAAGTTATCTAGTCGTATTTGTTTAACAATCGAGTATTGTCAACTAGTTATAACCTTTGTTTCTGTTGTAGAAATAAGTTGAGATGGCTGGAAGGAACGATGTTGCAATGGTTGCTGCTTTACAAGCAATGGCTCAGGCTATGCATAATCTACCAAATGCTGACAAGAATGCTGGATCTCGTAGTTTGGCGACTTTTCAGAGGGAGAATCTGCCCACCTTCAAGGGTAAGTATGATCTTGATGCAGCATTGGATTAGTTGAAGGATATAGAGAAAATCTTATGTGTGATGGATTACATTCCAGTGCAAAAGGTTCGATATGGGACTCATATGCTAGCAGTTAAAGCTAATGACTGGTGGCGAGAGACTCGTCAGAGGTTGGAAGCTGCAGGTGAAGAGATCACTTGGGTTATGTTCCGTAGGGAATTCTTGAGGAAGTATTATCCAGAGGATGTTCGTGGTAAGAAGGAAGTTGAGTTCCTTGAGCTCAAGCAAGGAAACATGTAAGTTACGGATTATGCTGCAAAGTTTTTTGAGATGGCTAAATTTTACCAGCACTATAATGAGGCAAATGCTAAATTTTCAAAGTGCATCAAGTTTGAGAATGTGTTACGTCTAGAGATCAAGAAGGCAATTGGATATCATAAGATTCGTGTCTTCTCTGATTTGGTTGATAGCTGCAGGATTTATGAAGGGGATAACAATGTTCATTACAAGATTATTAGTGAGAGGAAAAGCAAGCACCAACAGAGTTGTGGCAAACCTTATGATGCTCCAGTTGGTAAAGGCAAATCGAAAGTGGTTGATGGTAATAGGACTAGTGGGGGAGATGTTGTTGTTGGTGTGGTTTGTGTCAAATGTGGGAGACCTGGTCATAAGAGTAATGTGTGTATTATTGAGGTAAATAGGTGTTTCCGTTGTGATAAGACTGGGCATGCAATATCTGAATGCAAGCATAAAGAGATGATTTGTTTCAACTGTGGTGAAGAATGACACATTGGTTGTCAGTGTCAGAAATTGAAGAAGGCTCAAACTGGTGGAAATGTGTTTGCGTTGGCTAGGACTCAGACAGCTAGTGAAGATAAACTCATCAGAGGTACATGTTTCATTAATAATACACCTTTAATTACTATTATTGATATTGGTACTACTCATTGCTTTATTGTTGTTGATTGTGTAAAAATATTGGGTCTTATGTTGTCTGCTATGAATGGAGAATTGGTCATTGAGATTTTGGCTAAGGGATCGGTGACTACTTCTCTTATGTGTTTAAAGTGTCCTTTATCTATCTTCGATATAGACTTTGCTATTGATTTGGCATGTTTTTCGTTAACCGGGATGTATGTAATCTTAGGAATGATCTGGTTTAAATATAACTATGTTCATATCAATTGTTATAGTAACTTAGTGAGATTTTCTACTCTTGCAGAGGAGGAAGTTGGTTTGTTGTCTTTTAGGAAGTTTTGTAAGTTGATGCAAGAAGAAACTTAGATGTTTCCCTTGATGGTGTCATTATCTATTGAGAGTAAAGCTAAAATTGGGGAATTGCAAGTGGTGTGAATTTCCTAAAGTTTTCCTTGATGAAATTCCTAATGTGTCGCCAGAGAGAGAGAAGTTAAGTTTGTGATTGATCTTGTACCTGGTACCAGACCTATTTTTATGGCATCATACATAATGTATGCATCTGAATTGTTAGAGTTAAAGAAGCAACTTGAGGATTTACTTTAAAAGAAGTTTGAAGGACCAAGTATATCGTCGTGGGGAGATCCAGTGTTGCTAGTAAAGAAGAAAGATGGAAGTATGAGGATCTGTGTCGATTACAGACAATTGAAGTATCTGCTTCCAGAATAGATGACTTGATGGATCAATTAGTAGGTGCTAGTGTGTTTAGCAAGATTGATTTGAGATCGGACTATCATCAGATAAAAGTGAAAGATGAGGATATTCAGAAGACGGCTTTCAGAACATATTATGGACATTATGAGTATTCGATGATGCCTTTCAGTGTTACTAATGCGCCGGGAGTATTCATGTAATACATGAACCATATATTTCATACCTATTTGGATCGTTTTATGGTGGTGTTCATTGATGATATATTGATTTACTCTAAGTCGGAAGAAGAGCATACAAAACACTTAAAATTAGTATTGCAAGTTTTGAAAGAGAAGAAGTTGTATGCAAAGTTGTCTAAGTGTGAATTTTGGTTGAAGGAGGTTAGTTTTCTTAGGTATGTAATTTCATGTAGTGGCATTGTTGTGGATCCATCTAAAGTAGATGATGTGTTGCAAGGGGAAACTCCAAAGTCGGTTACCGAGATTAGAAGCTTTTTGGGACTAGTTGGTTATTGTAGAAGATCTATAGAGGGGTTTTCTAAGTTGGCACTTTAGTTAACTAAGTTTTCTTGTAAAAGTAGAGCTTTTGTGTGAGATGTTCAATGCAAAGCAAGTTTTACGGAATTGAAGATGAGATTGACGCCGACTCCGGTTTTGACATTACCGAATTCAGGAAAACCTTTTGTGGTATATTGTGATGCTTCTAAAATGGGTTTAGGAGGTGTGCTCATGCAGGATATTTAGGTAGTTGCTTATGCATCAAGAAAATTGAGGACTCATGAAAAGAACTACCCTACGCATGATTTAGAGCTTGTTGTAGTTGTTTTTGTACTGAAGATTTAGAGACATTATCTTTATGGTTCTAGATTTGAAGTGTTTAGTGACCATAAAAGTTTAAAGTATTTGTTTGATCAGAAGGAGTTGAATATGAGACAACGATTATGGTTGGAATTATTAAAAGATTACGATTTTGGTTTGAATTATCATCCAGGTAAAGCTAATGTTGTAGTTGATGCTTTAAGTCGGAAAACTTTACACATGTCGGCGATGATGGTTAAAGAGTTGGAACTAATTGAAAAGTTCAGAGATATGAGTTTAGTTTGAGAAGTGACACCGCAGAGTTTTATCTTGGGAATGTTGAAGATTAACAATGATTTTCTAGACAGTATCAGAGAGGCTCAAAAGTTAGACATAAAATTAGTAGATTCAATGGTAGGATTCGATCGACCTGAGAATAATGATTTCAAGTTAGATGCACAAGGTGTGTTGAGATTCTGTGATTGAGTTTGTATTCCTGATTATGCAAAGATGAAGAAAGTGATTCTTTAAATGAGTCATTGAAGTAAGTTGAGTATTCATTCGAGCGCTACAAAGATGTATGAAGATTTGAAGAATTTATTTTGGTGGCCTGGGATGAAGAGCGATGCAGCACGATTTGTGTATGCATGTTTAACTTGTCAGAAGTCAAAAATTGAACATTAGAAACCTACAGGGTTGATGCAATCGTTAGAAGTTCCAGAATGGAAATGGGATAGCATTTCAATGGACTTTGTAACAGGATACCTAATACTTCAAGAGGAAATGATTCGATTTGGGTGATTGTTGATAGGCTTACAAAGTTAACTCATTTTATTCCTATTAACATCAGTTTTCCAATATCTAAGTTGGCGGAGATTTATACTAGAGTAATTGTAAAACTGCATGGTGTTCCTTTGTGTATTGTGTCAGATAGAGATTTGAGGTTTACTTCTAATTTTTGGAAGAGTTTGCAAGAGGCACTGGGTTCTAAGTTGAGGTTAAGTTCAATGTGTCATTCTCAAACGAATGGTCATACAGAGAGAACTATTCAGTCACTAGAAGATTTGTTGATGGCATGTGTTCTTGAGCAGGGAGGTTCATGGGATACTTATCTTCCGTTAATAGAATTCACGTATAATAACAGTTACCATTCGAGTATCAAAATGGCACCTTTTGAAGCATTGTATGGTCGAAGATGTAGGACTCCTTTATATTGGCATGAATCGGGAGAAAGTGTAGTGATTGGACCTGATATTGTTCGATAGACTACTGAGAAGGTGAAGTTAATTCGAGAAAACATGAAAACTTACCAAAGTAGACAAAAGAGTTATCATGACAAGCGAAGAAAAGAATTAGAATTTCAAGCTGGTGACCATGTATTTTTTAGAGTTACGCGTGTGACTAGTGTTGGGCATGCATTGAAGTCTAAGAATCTCACTCCTCATTTTATTGGTCCGTATCAGATTTCAGACAGAGTTGGAAATGTTGCTTATAGAGTGGCTTTACCGCCTAATCTTTCAAATTTGCATGACATGTTTCACGTGTCACAACTTTGAAAGTACATTCAGATCCATTTAATATGATTCATATGGA
This sequence comes from Lathyrus aphaca, assembly GCA_963966055.1. Lineage (NCBI taxonomy): Eukaryota > Viridiplantae > Streptophyta > Magnoliopsida > Fabales > Fabaceae > Lathyrus > Lathyrus aphaca. Next base: position 678,085,406 of record OZ014519.1, on the reverse strand, counting down.
TGATGTGCAATTACGGGATAATCTTACTATAGAGACAATGCCTGTACGGATTGTGGATCGTGAAATGAAGACGCTAAGAGGCAAAGAGATTGCGTTGGTGAAAGTAGTCTGGTTGGGAGCTGCCAGAGATAGTATGACGTGGGATTTGGAAAGTATGATGCGAGAATCTTATCCCGAGTTGTTTGAACAAGGTAAGATTTTCGAGGACAAAAATATTCTTAGTGGGGGAGAGTTGTAACGCCCTGTTTATTTAATTTATTATTTAATTAAATATCATTGTATTATGTTGTTTGATTAATTGTCGAAGTTGTGGGAATTTGATTTAAGTTGTGTTATTGTGGATGAATAGAAGTAGTAAAGAGTGAGGGTGTATGAGTTAGACCCATTAGAATTATTAAAACTAATAAAATTATAAGATTAATTAGAATAGTAATAGAATTAGGTTTTTTCAGTAGGAGGAAAAATAAGAAGTTTAGAGGGTTACAGAAAGTTGCAAGAAGAGGAATGAGGCAAAGGTTTCAATCAGAGAGTTAGAGTGACCTTCAATCCAAGGTAAGGGTCGGGTTCCGACTCTAGAATTGGGTGAATGATGAAAAAATATGGGTTTGGGTATTACTAAATTGCTTTTGTCAGTGTGTTGAATTGTTATGGTTGAATAACGAAATTTGATTAATGTTGTTGAAATTATTTGTACCTATGTTGTTTGTGTATGATTTCATCATGTTGTTGTTGTACTGTGTACTGGGATGATTGGAACATTGGTCTAAGATTGAGTCGTAGGAAATTACAGAGAACGGAGAAGAAGAAAGGAAATTATGTTGAGACGACCATCCTAGAATGTGTGTGATGCCCGTCCTGGGTGCATGACGACCGTCAGGTTGTGGTGACGACCGTCCCATTTGTGTATCGACTGTCACAGTTAGTGTGTGACGAGGGCATGGCCAATGGGTGTGTAGTGGGACGAGGGGCATACCTTCTTACTTTTGAGAGTCTTATAACATGTATGCCAATATTTAATTGTCCAGAAATAGAATTGACATAAGGATCACATTAATTTTAGCAGTATCAATAGTAAATAGAATCTCAGTAGCAGTAGGTAGTATCTTAGTAGTAGGTTTTGGAAATTGGTGTACTGAAAGTATAACATGAACTTAACATAGGCATAATAAAGACCCTAGTATGAAGTAGGAATAATAGAATTATTAGCTGATAATTAATTAACCAGTTTTAGTCGAAAAATTGTACGAATAATGGTGCGGTTGGGTTGCGGTATAATTGGTTGATTCTTTGGGTTGTGCTCATTTTTGGACGTTGTGAATCTTGTTACATTGTCTTAGTCTTGGCAAGAATTTAAGTTGTAGGACTATGGCCAATGTTGAATTGTTGTTGTGTTGATATGTGATTATTATTGTTATTGTTTTGACATTCATATTGAGTCACATACATAGCATATTAAGTTGGAGCTGTTGCTCGGTAAGTTGGCCTGGATTGGCAAAAATTAAGTTGAAGGCTTATGCCTTGTTGATACCTCTATTAATTGGCCAATTACTAAGTTAGGAGTTTTGCTCCAATGGTACCACTTGTATGTGCATATTATAAGTCGCATTTCAAAGTTGCATAATTATGTTGTTGTGTTGTAGCTTGTGTTGGTTGATGTTGCTTGTAAGTTGTGAAGTGGTGATTTTATATAGTATGATCTAATATGTTATTTATCATATATTCAGTTATATAGTTTGATATCTCACCCCTTATGTTTGAATGTTTTTCCTCTGTTGGTAACGTGCAGGTAATCTAGAATAAAAGTTGTGTACCTTTGTTAGTTCGAGTCAGTGTCGTCACTCTGATACGTAGCACTCAGGGGGATGAACACATGTTTTATTTATTGTTGGCTTTTATTATGTTGATGAATTTTTAAGTTGTTTTCGTTAAATACTTGTTGTTTTAAAGTTGTTTGGGTTGGACATGAAGTTATGATATTTTAAGTTGAAATTTTATGAATCTGCTGCGTAGTAATGAAAGTTGTTTTTAAATACTAATCAGGTGATTGAATGGCGTTGTTTAATGTCGAAAATGTAGCATTTCATTTGTTTGTTGGAAATTTTGAAACTCAGATTTTATTATTATTTGTCGGGTATTAATGGGGTGTTACAACTCCCCTTGAGCATTTGCGTAGGAATGAATGGAAAACATAAGAAGCATCTCCATGTCTTTAAGAGCAACACTCTTTGTCAGCCAGCTGCTAAAACACATTCATTTTGGCACCACTATCCCTTATGACTAGAAATATCAGTCACTCATACATGAAAACCATCATGATACCCGTGAGGCACATAAGGATCGTTGTCATCATAGTAACAAACTGTTGGAACAACATCAATCAGTTTGTTTTCAATCCATCAGTGTCAGAAACTGGACACATGCTATAGAACAAAATGAATTGCTAGACAAATTCATTCCACAAGATTTTTCAAAAATGGACAATCACCCAATGCCTTCAAAGGCATTCATTTCCTATCATTCTCCCGTATGATAATCTGGAATACTCCTGATAAGTTGTTGATTCTCCACATGCAGAATTCCAAGCAATCAATACCTGATCTACTTCAGTTTTCTCTACATTATCCATCCACGACAGACATGTAGGTAAAAAGCTCCTAGAACCAGAGTAATAATCATCCTTAACCAAGGATATCCAACCTAGATAATGTCCTAACACCAAGTTAGAACATCTTTAACACACCAAGACAAATTCTTGATATGTTCCACCAACTAGACTTACTATAGCATTGTAATCCAAAGAATTGAAAAACCTTCATCACTGCACAACCATCTTGAATAAGAACTCTAGAAAGAGAGAAACCTTTCATCCACCTTCAAGAAGAAAATAAATCTTCTTGAGCCTTCAACTTGTAACTCTTCTGCCCAAGAGTAACATGTTCTAAGACATAACCTCAAGACTAACCAGCTGCCACCTGTTAATTATCTTAATTCTTCAAATCCACTTCTGAGATCAACCAAATTCCACAGTTTGATCACCTCCTTTATGAATCCTCATATGAATAAGCCAATTGCCACATATTGTCTTCTTCACGTATGTCAAAATTCTCACAAAGATATCATGATCTACCAACTGAACTTGATCTTATAATTACACGTATCCACTTGCTCAATAGTAATACACACTCAGACTCTCTAAGCCATGGATAATGTAACATCTTCTCCTTCTTACAACTCCCTCAAACTGCCATGAAAATGATTTTTTGAAGCATCCTTGTTCATTCCTGTAGATCACCCTATCTTGAGTCGATGTGCCACTGCACCAATTGAGATTTTGATGTTGAAACTAGATGTCAAAATATTGTGATTTGACATTAGCTGTTGAAATAAACTCCTTCTTCTTCCACTTGAAAGAACTTCCTCCCTTTATATAACAAGAGTCGCATGCTCTCATAGATTTGATTCACCAACCAAGTTTGAGTAGACAACCTTCATTCTGTTGATTTTACAGTTATTCCAAACAATCTCACACATTGATGAATACCTGCCAGTGCTTCTCCAAAGAATTCAAATCTACCACTATTTGAATCTTTAAAAGGACTAGTTAGAAACTAACCCCCGTAGTTGTACCAAGAATGCCACATTTCCTTGAGTATAGTCGTCTTCATGAATTTACTAATATGCACCTATCTGACTCCATGATGAGCATCTGGAATGCCCTAAAGTAATTGGATCAGAAATAAACCAATCCAAGCAATCATCAAGATTATGATGCCTTCATAGTCTTCCATCTCCATCTTCAAAAATAATGCATCACCATATGGACAAGTCTCATTACTTTCCAGGAAAATATGTGAAGCCAATAATCCTAGGTCAAAGGCCTATGAGACTTCTGTGTGAATGTAGAACCCCTCCCATGATTCTTCAAACCTCTGATAAAGAGATGTTAGAACATCTGACATAACATCCTCAATCTTGAATCACAAGGATGATTAAATCTGCACTAATAAATTGATCTGTAATCCTTATTATGATAACCCTTGTCTGATTCCAACATATTCTGAATATCACATTGGTATTCCTCTTCATGTTGTCTTCTTCATTGTTGTGCAAGTTGTTAAGATATCAAGGATGCCCCTTGACTAAAGCCTTTAAGACTCTCTCTGAATGAATCCTAATTACCTTAACTGTTTGAACTCATCCTTAAAGTTAAAAAGTATGAGTTCTTCCTCGTACGCTGTTCGTGAACGGTGAAAATAAATCACCTCAACTGTATTCACATCCATGCTTCCAAGAAACCATCTCCTAGTCTGAATAATAACTAGCAGACTCCAGAATACAGATGAATTGCCTTGATTGGACTTGATCATCATTTCAAGTGTCTTCAACAACTTAGCCAACAAATAATCATCAAACCCCAAGAGCATGAGTTTGATAATTCATATTACATCTTCTATCCAATCTGACTTTAACATATATACATGATGACGCCACTTAATCATGTACCAAGTCATATAAGACTCAATCATCACAATACATCCCTCTGCTCCCGACTTTGGAATGTTATGAGTCTTCAAACCGATTAACATTTACAAGAACAGAACCAGGTAAGGATAATTATAAGCTTTCTTCAATCAATCCTCTAGTATCCCATACTACTGGAAATCTTCAATCAGAATATATGCAGCGGAATCACCAAAGAACAACTTCAACTTGCCCTAGACAAGATGTCAAAACATCTTTCAGGACACCATCCAAGAGAACTAGCCACTCCTCCTGTTTGTTGTTGCAGAACCCTTCAGAAAAAAACTTCTCCTGTTTAATCACCAAAAAGTACTACAAGGATCTCATCTAGAAAATAGACCAGGATACCCACTCTAATACCAATTGAAATTTTGGTTATGCAGATACTCCAATGTCCTATCTTAATGTTAAGACAAGTATTAATTCACTTTAGTAAACATAAGAATTACACAACTACTGTTTTAAAGTAGTGCAACACAAATACCAACAGATGTCGAGACAAGATGTTGGGACATCTTAGTCAAGAACATACATACAAAAAACTGTATATTTGTAGAATATAAAGAACACATTAATTGTTGACCCAATTCGATGTTAACAAACCTACATCTAGGGGGTACCAATCCAGGACGAATACTTCACTATATCGTAGTATTATCATAAAGTTAAACTCCCTCATTTACAACTTTGGCTCCTAATAACTACCCTAATGAACATCTTTACCAAAGCTAAACACTACGATTTACAACCTTGATATAAGAGACCACTTACATCCTTCACAACCAACATTACATTTTTCTTCTGCCATCATAGAACCCGTTACAGGTTCTTGACCAAGAAGTTATCTTGGACTTGATTCAAAGCTTCATCCAAGAACAATACAAAAATCATTTCCTAAAGGCTTCTGGAAGTGTACATGCACCTATGTCGTCCTCTCTGCATTCCATACTACAAAATGGAACTACAACCCTAAGAGCCAACAACTTTCAAAATCTAAACCCTTATTTTAAAAAAGAGAACTAGGTTACAATTGTTACATAATGCATACTTAACCCTAGGTCTAGGTCTTCATATTTATAAGATTTTGTCTTGATCTTTCTATCTTTGCTCCTTGATCCAGCCTCTTAGGAGTGAAAAAAAATCCTGAAAAGATTTGTTACTGAATTAAACATATTGAAGTAATATTTCAGGATGTCCTATTAACATGATAGGACATCTTCTTCGACATCTTTGACTTCTGCAGTTTTTCTTCACTATTAGGTTTTACCAAAAAAAATTCAAACACCGAGAGCTTTCAATTTCTACGCATGTGCTCAAGGGGAGCATAAACTGTCTTAGATAGGGGGAGTTTCCTCTTGATCTAAGGATCTACTGCATAGCTGCAGTCTACACCAAGCTTGTAGTGAGTTTCAAGTAGATTTTTCCATCTAGGAGGGATGAAGATGTCAAGTGTGATGTCTTGACTATGTATTATTGCAAGTTGGGGGAGAACTGACAGTATAGAATATATGACTCTTGTTGGATGATTAAAGGATCATTGACTAGTCTGGGAGAATTTATTTTTCTCTGCATATTCTTGTGAAGTTACTATGGATATGTCAAATCAGCAGAAGGACCAGTAAAGCAAATACATTATCTTACATGATGCCAGGACATTGTCTTGAAACATGTTTACATGTAACTGGTTTTCCTAAGATGGTGCTCTTAAAATAAGAAACAGTTAACGGTTTTGGCCTATGCGCAGTTAGTGGAGTTATTGGCTCTTTGAATTGACTAGTGTTTCGATCGATGGTTTGTTACTTTCAAAGGATATTGCTCGCTATAAATTGGATTTTTGTGTCACCTTTTGGTCTCATATTTTCCTTCCTTCAAGTGAAGTACTCGATGGCTTTTTTCAAAATCTGGATGGGTTGTTCCTGGATTCGGAGTTGTCTAGGTTAATTTTTCCAAGTTTTGGCTAAAAAGGGGGAGAAGATTAGTGGTATGTGTTGCACCCCAAAATTTGCCCTCACAATACAAGACTTTGTGTGCTAAGAAGGTTCACAAGGTTCACAAGACCTTTCATGAGGTTCATGAAGTTTACAAGGCACCTTATGAGGTTCACACGGTTCACAATACCTTTCATGAGGTTCATGAAGTTTACAAGGCACTTTATGAGGTTCACAAGGTTCACAAGATCTTTCATGAGGTTCATGAAGTTTACAAGAAACTTTATGAGGATCACAAGGTTCACAAGACCTTTCATGAGGTTCATGAAGTTTGCAAGACACTTTATGAGGTTCATAAGGTTCACAAAGTTCATCATGGGTCAGAAGATTTGACAATTCCCTCAAGCAAGGCATTCTCCTAAGCATGCATCCAAAACTAGGGTTTTGACTTTAATCAGGCTAAATGGATTTCCAAGACTTCAAGGGAGCTTCATAACATCTTATATATGTTTAAGAATCCCCATGACAAGTTTCAATACTTTTCTCAAAGGTTTGCTCAGTCAAATAATCAGATAAGTCAAAATCAGTCAAAGCAGTTAAAAAGTCAAATTGAGGTCAACTGTGGTCAAACCAAAGTCAAACTTCATGATTTTTTGACAACATCAAGTATATGAAGTAAAATTAATCATTTGATCAAGGGTTGATCATGATTCATCAAGGAGATTTCAGATCATCAAGAATCAGAGGTTTCTAAATTAGGGTTTCTTTAGGAAAAGTCAACTGAACTTTGACCAGCCATAACTTTCACATGCTTCATCAAGAATTTTCCATCCAAAGCTCATTTTGAAAGAAATTGAATTCTCTACAACTTTGTGTCTCACAAGCCAATCCCAAAAATGCTTCATTTGGAAGGTATGAGCTAAGACATTATAGGTCCTTTTGAAAGTCAACAAAAAGTCAACAACTTCAAAAGGGCATAACTTGAGAATGGTAAATGATATGGACATGAAACCAGTGGGGTTGGTTAGAGGACTCTTCAAGATTTCCAAAATGTCCAAAATCACCCTCATAGCATTAAAATTGAAGGATGTGTGCCCTTGCAAAGTTGGGAAATTTTTGGTTGGTTTATGAAGAAAATGGAGGTTTAAAAACCAATTTTTTCTAAATGGGCTTGCCATATGATGATCCAATCCATACAAACACTTCATGCACGACCCAACTCTCAAATATTCAGATTTTTTATTATTTTATTTTATTTATTTTGATTTTATTCATTTAAAATCATTTTAAATTAAAATAAAATAGAAAAATCAAATATTTAAATGAGATTGTGCTTCTAGAAAGTCATAAAGATGGCTTGGATCAAATTGATATAAAAATTATGGTGATTGGCTTGAAATAGAAAGGTCTTATTCAAGAATATTTGAAATTTAAGCTTGAATCTTTTTCAATCTCATTGATCCAAAATATCCACACAATGATCCATTATTTTTGACCTAATCCATTGTACTATAAGTATACAACACAAACCTAATGCATTGGACACGAAAATTCTGCCTCAAAGAGTAAGTTGCAACTTTCAAAATTCATCCAAAATTTCAAATTCGGATTCTTCCATAGAGGTCATTCCAAAGAGATTTGAAGGTTGAGACATGTTTATTGGACATCCCTGAATCATTCTCAATGTTTATTTGCATCCAAAACATCTCACATTGCATAAACCGAATCTCTCTTGTCTTTGAATTCAAATTTTTTCGATTTCGGTTATTTAGCTAATATTAACTAATTTTGTTGTTTGATTTGTGTTAATCATGATTGGTAGATGGATTCTGGACATTTTCATGAAGAAGTGTAGCTTATAACCGAACCTGCCATTGTTAGGGTTTCGGTTGCTAATTTAGGGTTATCCAAGAAACCAACTATAAATGAATTTGAAAAACGTGAATAGACTGTGTGAACCTTAAGGAATTCATTGGTATGCTTAATTTAATGAAATCGTATCGTTTGCTTGCTATATGAGATTCGCAGGTTGTAGACATGGGAAAATTCGCAGGAACCATCGTAAGAAAATTCGCAGCAAATCGCGCAGGTCCAGAGGTAGGAGAAGACCAGCTGCGCGCGAAAACCCTATTTGAATTTGATACAAGGGTTAAAACAAATTTGTTTCATACGTATATCACCATGAGCACGCAGCTCAGTTGGTTTTGAACGCGCGCGTATTGCTTGAGGGCCTTGGTTCAATTCCTGGGCTCAACCACTTTTTCTTGTTTTTCCATTTAATTAACAGGTTTAATATATTATGAATTATGGTGATTGTACTATCAGTAGCGCCCTCCCGGCTGGATGGAAAGAATGCTTGTGTGTTGTGTAAGGGACCTGGGTTCGAATCCCCCCCAGGCCTTTTGTGTTGTTTTTCTTTTTTTCATGAATTTTCCATGTTAGACAACAAAACCAAGTGGAGTGGAGTACTATCAGCTGCGCGCAGTGGCTCAGTTGGTTTTGGGAGTCCTTCAGCCAGGTAAAGGACCTGGGTTCAAATCCCAGGTCCTGTTTTTTTAGTGCTTTGTTCATTTATTTTATTTCTTTACATTTGTTTTCTTGTTTTTTTTAATTTTATTCAATTTAAATAATTTCTAAAATAAATTGTTAATATTTTCTTAAAATCTCATATTTTCAAAATATAATAATTTATTGTCTCAAATTTCTTTATGTTTATATTTATTAATATGTATATATATATATATATATATATATATATATATATATATATATATATATATATATATTGTTAATTATATTTAGAAAAATTCTAACCCTAATATTTTTATATATGTATATAAACCCTAATTTTCTAAAACCTAAAATATTTTGTAAAAACCTAATTAATTTTTTATAAATCCTAATAATTTTCACAAACCCTAATTTTCTTCTATTTATTTAATTCTATTATAATTTTCTATCATGTATATATATTATATAATTTGTTTATAACTTAATTCTTATATATAAATAATTTTCAATATATGCTTAAAAATAATTAAAACTTGTTAATTTAATTTTTGTAAATATAATTTGTTTTATGACATGTTTGTAATTAACCTAATTTTTTTTTATAATTTGCATATAACTTAAAATTTTATAATAATTAGTATATAATTGTTTATATTTTATTCTTAAATCTTAAAAAATAATTGTTCATTGATCTTTTAATATTTTTGCTTATATTATGTTTATGTGATATTTATTACTAACCCCGTTTAACTTTGTATTATTTTTATTATTATTATTTCACTAACCCAATTATATTATTATTATTTATTTTTGCTTATTTAATTTGTTTTAATTATTATTATTATGTAATTGTCTCCTGGATGTAATATTTTAGTAATAATGTTTATTATTTATATTTTATGTTATGGTTAGTAAAATAGGGAGTGTAACATGTTTGTATGTTTAAAATTAATTTAGCTCACTAATTTAAAAGATAAATATTAAAATTGTACACTCACACACGTAAGTCGATCTTTGATCGCCATCTCACTTCCTTAAGGATATCTCTCAAGTTGCCTAATCAAAAGGTCAAGTAGGGTGTATAAAGCAAAGTCCCTAATCTCACATCATCTAGTCCCTAAACAGATAAAAAGATCAAGTCCCTTCGAATGTTGCCTTCATAATGATTTTGTCCCTTTCGAATAAAGATGATAAGTTCATTCGAATTGCTTATACACCCCACAGTTGCCTAAATAAACAGATGTCCCTTCACTTGTCCCTCACATCCAAGGTAATGACTACCTATTCCTTAATAATAGGGATAGTCTTACCATTTAAAGGATTCAAGAACAGAAAAGACTTAAACTTAGGGTAGGTTCCTCTTAGATACTTGCTCACTTTTCAAAAACATTTCAAATACTTCACACATTTTAAACAATTTTCAAAACAAAGGTTTTTTACGCATCCGTACATGGATCATTATGAAACTCTTAAGAAAATTTTTATTCACACACTTCACATTTCAAAAACATTTTAAAGTGAGCTAAGTAACTAAGAGCCCATGGATAACCATGGATGTAAAGGGTGCTAACACCTTGCCTTTACATAACCTACCCCCCGGACCCAAAAATCTCTTAAAAGGTATTTCCTGTTCTTTTATGCCTTTCCTTTGGATAAAATAAAAGTCGGTGGCGACTCTTGATATCCGCAACATAACTAAAGTCAGTTCTCCCACCGTGTTACAGAACTGGCGACTCTGCTGGGGACTTAATAAAAGAGGGGTACCCTTAGGAATTAGATCACTTTAAAATTGTTTGCCTTGTTTGCTTTATACTTATCTGTTGGGTGCTCTTATGTGTGAAAGATCCTAACCCGGATCTAGTGTACCTTAGGTAAATGGCAATAGACCAAGGAAACTGTACGGCGTATACCGATATGGTTGATCTGGTGGCCATAGTTAGTGTGACTTCTTGGTTGGTGCTTATGTTCCTTAAGTCAAGTTGAGGATAATATGAGGCTGCCATATGTTGTCAATACACTAACTAACTTTTAGAACCCTAGTTATCCCATCTTGGTCTTTAGAAAAGTAGTGAAATAACCGGCTTTGGTGAAGACTGAAGTTGGTTGATACTCGATGCTACACTCATTGAGATTCTAAACTTGGAAGGTTTTGGTTGGCAAGTAAGTTGCCTACTGAACAACCACCCTTGTGAAGGATCAATGATATTGAGATCCCTTAGAACCTGGTTACTTTGTAGGACAGGATGAACCAACTAACTTCAGGGGAGGGTACTTACCTTTGAACCTCATGCAAGCCTTCAAACCTAGGGCTATGGTGTGACTTGTTTGTGTGTGCCACATGTTTGTGATTGAACATAACATCATGACATCATCATGCATCATAAGCATAGCATTTTCACTAATCATTTCAAGGACCAAAGGATTTATCTTTGTTCTTTGTTGCAGGTCATGGCTTCTGCTCGTAGGAACACTATCAGGATCAACTTTGTAGGCATACCTGCTAAGCTTAAAGAGTTGATTTCTCAGGTGTCTGATCATTCTCAGTTCATCAAGAGACATGGTCAGCTGCTGGATCTAGTCACTTCAGGGTTCAATGAAGACATGATGAGTGTCCTGTTTCAGTTCTTTGATCCTAAGCATCATTGCTTCACATTCCCCGACTACCAGCTGGTTCCTACAATGGAAGAATTCTCTAAACTTCTGGGTATACCTGTACTTGATCAGAAACCATTCTCAGGCTTGGAAAAAGAGCCTAAACCTGAGGTTATTGCTGCAGCTCTGCATCTGAAGAAGTCTGACATTGTTCTAGAAACGAGAAGCGGAGTTAAGGGTATTCTTGCTAAGGTGTTGATAGAGAAGGCTCAAGTGTTCTTGAAAGCTATGAGCTATGATGCTTTTGAGGAGATCTTAGCCTTGTTAATTTATGGCTTAGTATTATTCCCCAATCCAGATCAGTTCATAGATGTTCATGCCATCAACATATTCCTGAGTCACAATCCAGTGCCTACATTACTTAGGGACATCCTACATTCTCTTCATACTCGTACTACAAGGGCAAGAGGAACTTTGATGTGTTGCATACCTTTGCTATCTAGGTGGTTTATTTCTCACCTTCCTCGCTCAGTAATGAAGAATGAACAAGGGTTCAGGTGGTCCAAGAGGATTATGTCACTCTCTCATTCAGATATCCATTAGTGCTCCAGATCTATGGAGAATGTCATTATCATTGACTGTTGTGGGGAGTTTCCTAATGTGCCACTTCTAGGCATAAGAGGAGGCATCACCTACAACCCCTCTCTAGCTTTACGACAGTTTGGTTACGCTCAGAGTGAAGGTCCACATGACATGTTGATTCAGGGCATTGTATTTGACTACGACAACGATCTTCAAGGTTACCGTCAGAGATTCATACGAGCATGGGGAAAAGTGAACAAGGTTGACAGCAAGACTCTGGAGCCTAAGTACACTATTTCTATGGAAGCTTATCTCAGATGGGTGCGATCTCGTGCTCAGACTCTCATGATGCCATATCCTGCTATCCTGCCAGTTACCATGGAACCTGTTGCTGAAGGAGATACTTCTTATACTATCCTTCACCCAGACATGCCTACTGACATGGAAGACTTACAGAGGTCCTGGATCCAGTTGAAGGAGCAAAGGGATACTTTCGAGGCTCATTACAAAGCAAGCCAAGAAAGAATCCTGGAACTAACAAAGCAACTTCACGAAGAGCGGAATCTCAACTCATACCTCAACACAAAGAGGAAACGTCTATGGGAGACTTAAAACCCCATCTCTTGTATTTATTGCATTTCATTTTCTGTAAGCCCAAGAGGCAAAACAAATTTATTACTAATAAAAGTTTACCTTCTTGTTTGTTTAAACAAATTTAAATCTTGCGGTCCTTGAAAACATTGCATACGCATTAATACATATCATATCATTGCATCACAGGTTTATTGTGTACAGGTATCTTATCTTCTCGCTGTTTATTTCAGCAGAAATGGATCTTGAACAGACAGTCAAAGATCTCCAGGCTCAGAATGCCCGATTCCAAGAGTTGATTCTGAACTTGTCCAAGGGACAAGATGAGTTGAAGACACTGTTGGCTGAGAAGAAGAGTCCTGAGGACAACAAGGATGGTCAGTTGGAACAATTGCAAGCTGAGATAACAGAAATGAGGATCCAGATGAATGACCAGGTGGCTCTTATTCAAAGTTTAGCTCAGGGGCAAGAAGAGCTAAGAACCTTGGTTCACAAACTTCAAAGTAGTGGAGTCAGGAATCTAATTGTCAATCAACCTCCGTTAAAACAAGCTGATTTGATTGAAAGGAAGATGAGGATAAAAGAAGGTAAGAAACCGATTACCACTGATTGTTCTTCAGTTAAAGAAAAAAGACATGGTAAAGTTAATCCACCTCAACACAAGGGATGTAGAAGACAGTTTATCAAATTCAGCACTCCAATGTCACAAGTTCTGCAATGCTTGTTGGAGATGAAACTAATTTCCTTGAAAAATCCTCCTCAAAATCCTAAAACTTCCTCTCCTCGCTATAATCCCAAGGCAAGGTGTGGGTATCACTCCAACTGTCCTGGACATGATACTAATAGTTGTTGGACATTGAAGAAGAAGATTCAAGAGCTAATTGACGAAGGAATCCTAGAGGTTACTCCAGAAGGTCAAGTTGAGTTCTACTATCGTCCATCAAACACCGAAGCTGCAAGACAAGTTGCCCAAGGTAGCAAGAAAGGAAACCTACCTATTCCTATTGAGATATGGGGCACCTTGGGACGTCCAAGTGGAAAATTTGATTTCATGGTGAAGTATACTGCTCCTCAAAGTTCACAGATTCCAATTGAAGACATTCAACCAACTGGATGGGACAACATTTGAATTTTCATTTGTAATTTCTTTTATTTGTTTGAACACTTACTATTATGTTAAACTTTTGTTTTCATTAATGCATTGCATATGTTTGTCTTGAATTAATCCATTCATTTCACTATATTTAAAACTATGATTCTTATTTCTATCTTGTGATATTTAACTCCTGATAAAGCTATAAGCCTGTAGAGGGAGGATGACGAAAACAATACCATAATATTAGGCAGTATGCTTTTGAACAGACTATGCTGACGATGTACAGGCATTGTTTCAATTCCTAAACAGTGGAGATATAAGGAAGTTAATCCCTAGTCAACCCTTTTGAGCCTATGAAGTAGGAGTTTTTATTCTCGCACAAATTAAAACCCTTATTCATAACCCGGGGCAGGGTAGTTACTCGGTTAACTCAAATATGCCAATTATTTGTGTTGTACACAACTAATGATGGTTCTCTGTAATCATTAAACCTGACAGTCAATATCCAGCAAAAGAAGAACCCACTAAGTCAAAACCTATGAAGGAGACTTAGTAAAAAAATCGAGAAATCCCGCTGACTGTAATCTTGAAACAAACAGTTCAGGCAAAAGGAAGGGATAATAAAGCAAAAGAAAAAAAGAGGTCACTATGAATCCTCAACAAAGAAAGATGACTGAATGTTCAAATAAATTTTCGGTTTCTGAACCATCATAAATGTCAGTGTTACAATTTCAAACTCCTTTGAGCCTCAATGCATAAGTTAACTGAGTATAGGACTGAAGAACATCATGGAGAATGGGTTGGGTACAAATAAATTTGAGCCTTTATCTTTTGTTTCTTAAACCATGAACCAGGCCACGTTACAACCCTTTAAAAGTCCTAACTGAAGCATGGTTATTTTGAAAGCGTACCGTTACAAAAAGGTATCCTGACTCCTTTAGGGCTTATTATAAAACTTGAGTTAATATCACATTTTTCACAAAAAATGTTTTTCTAAAATAACTCTTTTTCAAAATTTCAAGACAGACATAAGCATTGCATCTTTGAATATATTCGTTTGCATATACCTGAGTGTTTGACAAATGGAGAAACTTACAGGATGAATGTTCAATGAACCAAAGTCCTTCCGATAAACAAAGTTGCTTCCTGGATCAAAGCCCACGTATGCAAAGAGGTATAGTCATTGTATCCCAATCAAGGGGGCATGCCATGATACTGCCTAACACATTTGGGGCAGTCATGTCAAGATTCAACAATGCTTAATGGTAGCCAGGGGCAGATCTCCCCATCTATCTGAATTACCAAGGGTAACATTACAAAATTCATGATGCCAGGGGCATATTATTGTGGGGCAGTCTGTTTGAGGTAGCTCTATTCAGATACTTCCATTATGGGACAATTCATCCTCAACCAAGGGGCAACTCTCTCTTTCCAAATCTAATACCCGGAGCGTATATGGTCCATCACAATTTGAAGACACATTCCTCCCATTGTATTACCTTGATATTGGATTCTCAGCTGAAACCATGATGGAAATTAATTATTTACGCCAGTAGTATCAGATGGTGTCAGTATCAAGTCTTCAGATACAGCTATGAGGATTTCTGGGAAGATATTCAGGAAAGTTAAAAATTTCAGGAGATCCAAATCCAATTAGTTATACACTCTCGAAGTTGAAACGATTCTGTTTTCAAGTTCAGCTTTACTTTTCCCTCTGAATCCAGATTTACTTTTACCATAAGCGAAACGTCCATTGGTTGTGTTTGAATGTATGTATGCTTTTGAATATGATTGATGTTTACCAGAAATGCATAAATGCTTAATATGATTGATGTTTACCAGAAATGCATGAAAATGCAGTAATAGTATTTACTAAGGACGAACGAGGGAAGGAATTCAACGAAGCTTCGCCGGTTCATCTTCACAAGACAGCTACAAATCCCCCAGTAGGGCAAATCCATCTTCATAAGTACTTCGAGTCACATCTCCCCTGGAATTTATATCCATCTCTTTTATCCTCATACGGATAGTCGGGAATTTATTTTTCCAATGGAGTACGACGAACGAAGACGGGAGGTTATGGATACCTTACTATCAAACGAAGACGGGAGGTTATGTACACCTTACTATCGAACGAAGATGAAAGGTTATGTATACTATATTATCAAACAAGACGGGAACGAGTTCCTCATATTCTCCAGTAACGAATCGGGATTTATTTTCCCTGGCCAGCAGTTGCTATACGAATATTTCCAGACGCTTCAGGCTGCATGATGCATACATACATCATTTACATCATATCATACATATCCATAAAATACATAATACATTACTTAGGTGCATCATATCATACATGCATACTTAATGCATAGACTAATATTATCATACAGAATGTTATAACCTTGTTTTTCAGGTTAATTCTCCAACAGACAAACTTCATCAACAACTTGTAACTATTGGGCCGTTGTTTATCTTCCCAAAAGTTATCATTTCCTCAGGACGTTGTTTATCCTCCTGAAAGCTATCATTACCTCGGGACGTTGATTATCCTCCTGAAAGCATATCATTTCCTCAGAACGTTGTTTATCCTTCTGAAAGCATACCATTACCTCGGGACGTTGTTTATCTTCCTGAAAGCTATTACCACTTCCTCAGGATGTTGTTTATCCTCCTGAAAGCATATCATGACTATTGGGCCGTTGTTTATCCTCCCAAAAGTTATACTTATACCTCAGAACGTTGTTCATCCTTCTGAAAGCATATCATCACCTCAGGACGTTGTTTATCCTCCTGAAAGCATATCATTCCCTTGGGCCGTTGTTTATCTTCCCAAAGGTTACATCACCAGTTCCTCAGGACGTTGTTATCCTCCTGAAAGCATACCATTCCCTCAGGACGTTGTTTATCCTCCTGAAAGCATATCATGACCTTGGGTCGTTGTTTATCTTCCCAAAGGTTACCATTTCCTCAGGACGTTGTTTATCCTCCTGAAAGCATATCATGACTATTGGGCCGTTGTTTATCCTCCCAAAAGTTATACTTATACCTCAGAACGTTGTTCATCCTTCTGAAAGCATATCATCACCTCAGGACGTTGTTTATCCTCCTGAAAGCTACCATTTCCTCAGGACATTGTTTATCCTCCTGAAAGCATATCATGGGATGTTCTTTACCTTCCCAGAAAGTTATATCTTCATATCTCGGACTACTTTATCCTCCAAGGGACATACTTTGAAGAACTTTTATCCAAGTGGCATCTTTAAGCACACTCAAGCATATACAACAAGTCATCAGTATCACTCTATGCACCGGTGAGTGCAAATTTTTGGGCTTTTGTGTTCAATCCCCTTCAACCTTCCAAGTTATGACTGGCACATATACCAATCTAACCCCTCATGTTTCAGAAAATTGAACAGGGGCAGCTGTTGCACCCCAAAATTTGCCCTCACAATACAAGACTTTGTGTGCTAAGAAGGTTCACAAGGTTCACAAGACCTTTCATGAGGTTCATGAAGTTTACAAGGCACCTTATGAGGTTCACAAGGTTCACAATACCTTTCATGAGGTTCATGAAATTTACAAGGCACTTTATGAGGTTCACAAGGTTCACAAGATCTTTCATGAGGTTCATGAAGTTTACAAGACACTTTATGAGGATCACAAGGTTCACAATACCTTTCATGAGGTTCATGAAGTTTGCAAGACACTTTATGAGGTTCATAAGGTTCACAAAGTTCATCATGGATCAGAAGATTTGACAATTCCCTCAAGCAAGGCATTCTCCTAAGCAGTGCATCCAAAACTAGGGTTTTGACTTTAATCAGGCTAAATGGATTTCCAAGACTTCAAGGGAGCTTCATAACATCTTATATATGTTTAAGAATCCCCATTACAAGTTTCAAGACTTTTCTCAAAGGTTTGCTCAGTCAAATAATCAGATAAGTCAAAATCAGTCAAAGCAGTTAAAAAGTCAAACTGAGGTCAACTGTGGTCAAACCAAAGTCAAACTTCATGATTTTTTGACAACATCAAGTATATGAAGTAAAATTCATCATTTGATCAAGGGTTGATCATGATTCATCAAGGAGATTTCAGATCATCAAGAATCAGAGGTTTCTAAATTAGGGTTTCTTCAGGAAAAGTCAATTGAACTTTGACCAGCCATAACTTTCACATGCTTCATCAATAATTTTCCATCCAAAGCTCATTTTGAAGGAACTTGAATTCTCTACAACTTTGTGTCTCACAAGCCAAGCCCAAAAATGCTTCATTTGGAAGGTATGAGCTAAGACATTATAGGTCCTTTTGAAAGTCAACAAAAAGTCAACAACTTCAAAAGGGCATAACTTGAGAATGGTAAATGATATGGACATGAAACCAGTGGGGTTGGTTAGAGGACTCTTAAAGCTTTCCAAAATGTCCAAAATCACCCTCATAGCATTAAAATTGAAGGATGTGTGCCCTTGCAAAGTTGGGAAATTTTTGGTTGGTTTATGAAGAAAATGGAGGTTTAAAAACCATTTTTTTCTAAATGGGCTTGCCATATGATGATCCAATCCATACAAACACTTCATGCACGACCCAACTCTCAAATATTCAGATTTTTTATTATTTTATTTTATTTATTTTGATTTTATTCATTTAAAATCATTTTAAATTAAAATAAAATAGAAAAATCAAATATTTAAATGAGATTGTGCTTCTAGAAAGTCATAAAGATGGCTTGGATCAAATTGATATAAAAATTATGGTGATTGGCTTGAAATAGAAAGGTCTTATTCAAGAATATTTGAAATTTAAGCTTGAATCTTTTTCAATCTCATTGATCCAAAATATCCACACAATGATCCATTATTTTTGACCTAATCCATTGTACTATAAGTATACAACACAAACCTAATGCATTGGACACGAAAATTCTGCCTCAAAGAGTAAGTTGCAACTTTCAAAATTCATCCAAAATTTCAAATTCGGATTCTTCCATAGAGGCCATTCCAAAGAGATTTGAAGGTTGAGACATGTTTATTGGACATCCCTGAATCATTCTCAATGCTTATTTGCATCCAAAACATCTCACATTGCATAAACCGAATCTCTCTTGTCTTTGAATTCAAATTTTTTCGATTTCGGTTATTTAGCTAATATTAACTAATTTTGTTGTTTGATTTGTGTTAATCATGATTGGTAGATGGATTCTGGACATTTTCATGAAGAAGTGTAGCTTATAACCGAACCTGCCATTGTTAGGGTTTCGGTTGCTAATTTAGGGTTATCCAAGAAACCAACTATAAATGAATTTGAAAAACGTGAATAGACTGTGTGAACCTTAAGGAATTCATTGGTATGCTTAATTTAATGAAATCGTATCGTTTGCTTGCTATATGAGATTCGCAGGTTGTAGACATGGGAAAATTCGCAGGAACCATCGTAAGAAAAATCGCAGCAAATCGCGCAGGTCCAGAGGTAGGAGAAGACCAGCTGCGCGCGAAAACCCTATTTGAATTTGATACAAGGGTTAAAACAAATTTGTTTCATACGTATATCACCATGAGCACGCAACTCAGTTGGTTTTGAACGCGCGCGTATTGCTTGAGGGCCTTGGTTCAATTCCTGGGCTCAACCACTTTTTCTTGTTTTTCCATTTAATTAACAGGTTTAATATATTATGAATTATGGTGATTGTACTATCAGTAGCGCCCTCCCGGCTGGATGGAAAGAATGCTTGTGTGTTGTGTAAGTGACCTGGGTTCGAATCCCCCCCAGGCCTTTTGTGTTGTTTTTCTTTTTTTCATGAATTTTCCATGTTAGACAACAAAACCAAGTGGAGTGGAGTACTATCAGCTGCGCGCAGTGGCTCAGTTGGTTTTGGGAGTCCTTCAGCCAGGTAAAGGACCTGGGTTCAAATCCCAGGTCCTGTTTTTTTAGTGCTCTGTTCATTTATTTTATTTCTTTACATTTGTTTTCTTGTTTTTTTTAATTTTATTCAATTTAAATAATTTCTAAAATAAATTGTTAATATTTTCTTAAAATCTCATATTTTCAAAATATAATAATTTATTGTCTCAAATTTCTTTATGTTTATATTTATTAATATGTATATATATATATATATATATATATATATTTGTTAATTATATTTAGAAAAATTCTAACCCTAATATTTTTATATATGTATATAAACCCTAATTTTCTAAAACCTAAAATATTTTGTAAAAACCTAATTAATTTTTTATAAATCCTAATAATTTTCACAAACCCTAATTTTCTTCTATTTATTTAATTCTATTATAATTTTCTATCATGTATATATATTATATAATTTGTTTATAACTTAATTCTTATATATAAATAATTTTCAATATATGCTTAAAAATAATTAAAACTTGTTAATTTAATTTTTGTAAATATAATTTGTTTTATAACATGTTTGTAATTAACCTAATTTTTTTTTATAATTTGCATATAACTTAAAATTTTATAATAATTAGTATATAATTGTTTATATTTTATTCTTAAATCTTAAAAAATAATTGTTCATTGATCTTTTAATATTTTTGCTTATATTATGTTTATGTGATATTTATTACTAACCCCATTTAACTTTGTATTATTTTTATTATTATTATTTCACTAACCCAATTATATTATTATTATTTATTTTTGCTTATTTAATTTGTTTTAATTATTATTATTATGTAATTGTCTCCTGGATGTAATATTTTAGTAATAATGTTTATTATTTATATTTTATGCTATGGTTAGTAAAATAGGGAGTGTAACATGTTTGTATGTTTAAAATTAATTTAGCTCACTAATTTAAAAGATAAATATTAAAATTGTACACTCACACACGTAAGTCGATCTTTGATCGCCATCTCACTTCCTTAAGGATGCCTCTCAAGTTGCCTAATCAAAAGGTCAAGTAGGGTGTATAAAGCAAAGTCCCTAATCTCACATCATCTAGTCCCTAAACAGATAAAAAGATCAAGTCCCTTCGAATGTTGCCTTCATAATGATCTTGTCCCTTTCGAATAAAGATGATAAGTCCCTTCGAATTTCTTATACACCCCACAGTTGCCTAAATAAACAGATGTCCCTTCACTTGTCCCTCACATCCAAGGTAATGACTACCTATTCCTTAATAATAGGGATAGTCTTACCATTTAAAGGATTCAAGAACAGAAAAGACTTAAACTTAGGGTAGGTTCCTCTTAGATACTTGCTCACTTTTCAAAAACATTTCAAATACTTCACACATTTTAAACAATTTTCAAAACAAAGGTTTTTTACGCATCCGTACATGGATCATTATGAAACTCTTAAGAAAATTTTTATTCACACACTTCACATTTCAAAAACATTTTAAAGTGAGCTAAGTAACTAAGAGCCCATGAATAACCATGGATGTAAAGGGTGCTAACACCTTCCCTTTACATAACCTACCCCCCGGACCCAAAAATCTTTTAAAAGGTCTTTCCTGTTCTTTTATGCCTTTCCTTTGGATAAAATAAAAGTCGGTGGCGACTCTTGCTATCCGCAACATAACTAAAGTCAGTTCTCCCACCGTGTTACAGTATGGTTATTGGGTTCATTCAAGCAGTGGCGGTGAAAGAATGGTACAAAATAAAGATAATGTTCTATCATCTTAATCTACAAATTTCTATATGTTTATGTTTTGTGATCTGAGTTGTGAAGCAGGTTGTGTCTTGTGACCTGAGTTACATTTGTTGTATACTTTGTGTTACAAAATTGAAATTCACTTCTTATTAATGGTTCTCTTGTTCCTAGAAGAAGAAGAAGATTTATTCTTCAAAAAAGACAAAGGATTGGGGGGAGTATGCTTCAAATCCCTTCTCATAAACATCAACAGGCATGAAGAATTCAGGGAAAAGGTTTTAGCCAAAATTTGTCAAAATGGGGAGATTGAAAGCTCCTAGTGTTTGACAAAATTTTGGTAAAACCTAATGGTGAAGAAAAACTATAGAAGTCAAAGATGTCGAAGAAGATGTCCTATCATGTTAATAGGACATCCTGAACTATTACTTCAACAAGATTAATTTCGTAACAAATCTTTTCAAGATTTGTTTCATCCTAAAAAGACTGGATCAAGGAGCAAAGATAGAAAACCCAAGAAAGAATACTATATATATATATATATATATATATGAAGACTTAGACCTAGGGTTAATATGCCTTATGTAATAATTGTAACCTAATTCTCTTTTGCAAAATAAGGGTTTAGGTTTTGAGAGTCATTGGCTCTTAGGGTTATAGTTTCCCTCTGCAATATGGGACACAGAGAGGATGGCATAGGTGCATGTACACTACCAGAAGCCTTTAGGTAATAGTTGTTGTATTCTTCTTGGACAGAGCTTTTAAGCATGTCCATGATAACCTGTAGGTCAAGAAAATGTGTCAGGTTCTGTGATGGCAGAAGACAGATGCAATGCAGGTTGTGAAGGATGTAAGTAGGTTCTCATATCAGAGTTATAAACGGTGGAGTTTAGCTTTGGTAAAGATGTTAATTAGGGTATTGATTAGGATATAAAGTTGTAAATGAGAGAGTTTAGCTTTGTGATAATACTACGATTTAATGGAGTCTTTGTAATACGGTGGGAGAACTGACTTTAGTTAAATGTTGCGGATAGCAAGAGTCGCCACCGACTTTTATTTTATCCAAAGGAAAGGGCATAAAAGAACAGGAAAGACCTTAAAAGATTTTCGGGTTCGGGGGGTAGGTTATGTAAAGGGAAGGTGTTAACACCCTTTACATCCATGGTTATCCATGGGCTCTTAGTTACTTAGCTCACTTTAAATTGTTTTTGAGAAGTGTAGTGTGTGATTAGAAATTTTCTTAAGTACTTTATAATGATCCAGTACGGATATATATAAAGCCTTTGTTTTGAAAATTGCTTGAAAATGTGAAGTGTTTTGAAATGTTTTGAAAAAGGTGAGCAAGTACATAAGAGAAACCTACCCTAAGTTAAATCTTTTCTGTTCTTAAATGTCCTTTAAATGGTAAGACTATCCCTATTATTAAGGAATAGGTAGTCATTACCTTGGATGTATGAGGGACAAATGAAGGGACAACTGTGATTAGGCAACTGTAAGGTGTATTTAGCAATTCGAAGGGACTTATCATCTTTATTCGAAAGGGACAAGATCATTTACGAAGGCAACCATGAAGGGACTTGATCTTTTTATCTTTTAAGGGACTAGATGATATAGATAAGCGAATGGACTTTGCTTTTTACACCTTACTTGACCTTTTTTCTTTAGGCAACACGAGAGATATCCTTAAGAATGTGAGATGGCGATCCAGGATCGACTTACGTGTGTGCGTGTATAAGTTGAAGCATTTATCTTAAGATTAATGATCTAAATTCAATTTTAAATACAAACATGTTTACACTCCTTATTTTACTAACCATGGCAATTAAAAATAAATAATAAAATAATTCTACAACTATTACATAAATTGCACAATTACATAATAATAATAATAATAAAGTAAATTAAATAAATAATCACATAATGAATAAAAAAAGAGGTTAGTAATAATAAACGAAATAAATATAAGAAGAAGAAATTAGCATAATAATATAATAATAAATTAAAAGTTCAATTTTAAATAAATAATTATTTTTTAAGAATTTTAAGAAAAGAAATAAATAATAAATATTATATACTAATAAATATGACTAATAGTCTAATTATTTAATTTTATATACATGTTATAAAAAATATTTGTTAATTATAATTAAGTAAGCATATAGCAAAAATAATAAATTAAATTCATAAAATAAAGTTAGGGTTTTTAATTGTTTAAAAAATAAATAAATTAGGGTTAACTACTTAATTAAATTATTTAAATTATACAAACAAACTACATATAATAATTATAAAATAAATATATATGTTTAATTTTTACAAACAAATATATTGAGATTTATAAGATAATTAGGGTTTTAAAAAAAAAATAGGTTTTATAAAAATATTAGGGTTTATGAGTTAATCTAAATATAATTAATTTATTTATACAAAACATATAATATTAATAATATACAATAAAATAAATATTAGATAATTTTATTAATTGAAATTCTGTGATCAGGTATGAGATGTCGAATGAGATGTTCCAACACTTGACAGATTTAACCAAAACTTAAAGTGCAAGAAAATTAAACAACACAGTAGTTTGTTAACCCAGTTCAGTGTATAACCACACTTACATCTGGAGGCTACCAAGCCAGGAGGAAATCCACTATAAGTAATATTAATTCTAGACTTAAACCACCCAGTTTAATCTTTCACTTAATATCTACCCAATGCAATTTCTACCTAAGACACAACTTAGATATGAGTACCAACTCACTCCCCCTCAATCACACAGTGATCTTGTTTACAAGTTTAATAAAATTGAAGTCATACTTCAAACAAAGCAGCTTGATCTTACTTCACAGTTTCAATCAAGACAAAAATACAGTTTTGCTTAAAAGCTCATAAAGTGGTACAATTAAAACAACCTGCTATTAAAACACAAAACACCCTATTTGGTCTTCTTGAATTCTTGCTCTATTCTGAGAGTTTCTGTTGCTTAAATAGGTGTTTGTATTTTGGGCTTTCTATAGGTTAATCCAGTCCTAAAACGCATGCAGCTTCCACCTTGAATTAGGGTTTGTTACTTCCTAGATTCTAGGTGATTTAGTTCTTCTGATTATGCTGAAGTCACATAACAACACTCCCTACAGATGCGCCTTATTCTGTTTTTGTCCATCCATAATTAATTCCAGATAACTTTCCTTAAATTACTCAGATCAGTTAATCATTAATTAATTCTGTTAGCAGGTTTGAAATGTCACAACATCTGTTGGGACATCCTGAAAAACTGAACTTAAATCATTAACACAATGTCCCAACATCTGGTGTGACATCCTGAATTAAGTTCTTATACTCTGTTTGATAATGTCCCAACATCTGCTAGGACATTCTGAACTGAATTCAACAATTCTTGTTGGTCAAAAATTCTGCCAATTCTAAACATCTACAAACTCCCCCTTTGGCTAATTTTTGGCTAATATTCTTTTCTGATTTTCAGAGTGCAGCAGAAGTTCTTTTATCAGAGTATAGCAGTTCTTTTCTGTAGAATCATGTGTGAGTTTACTCCCCCTCAAACATACATATATTCAGACTTGTTGCAACAGAAATTTTCATTAACAAAACTGATTCAGTTCAGAAGCAAAGAGAAGTTTTTCATTAATAACTAAACAGCATCATACATTGTTGTTGTTGTTCTCCCCCTTGTTAGACATAAATTTGGGGCCAAAGTTACTAAGTCAAAATTACAATGCAGCAGTCATTACATTTTTCCTCACATACAGTTTTTCACTCAGACTCCTCACAGTCAGTTTCTTCCTCTTCCTCAGTCTCCTCATCAGAAGTAGCAGCTTTTTGAGCACTTTCTTCAGTCTCCAGCCTTTGGATAATCTCCTCAAGCTTCTGCTTCCTTGCATCCAGTTCTTTGCAAGTGCTCTTCAATTCAGCAATCAATGCAGCTTTGGAGATTGGAGACTTTGCCTTTGAAGGACCAGCAGATGTCCCAGAGGGTGCTTCAACATCAGCTGCATGATGACTCAGGAACAACTTGTAGTGGAAGGCCAGAGGCCTTTCTCTTTTGCAAATTGTGTCCTTCTCAGTGAGGATACCAGGATACTGACTTAGCACTATTCCACACAGCAAGGAAGGGAAAGCAATTGGCAGCTTTGTTGCAGATGATCCAGCATGCTTCAAAGTCTGATCAAAGATATAGGCTCCATAGTCCAGCTTTGTTTGAGTGCCCACAGCATAAATGAACCTCCCCAATCCAGTTGATATTGAGGATGTATGGTTAGTAGGTACCCAGTTTGCTGTACCAATCCTATTCAGCATGGCATATTTCCTTGCCAGCATGCTAACTGAGAGCTTCCCTTTAACTGGCCAAGCCTTGACCTGGTTAGCAGTAATAACCTTGCAAACCTGGTTATCAGTCTTCCCTAACTCATTTGGGCCATCATATTCTCTTCCAAGGTAGTGATTAATAACCCTAGGAGAGAATTCTACAATCCTTCCTCTTACATATACTTTTCTAAAGTCAGCAGACTTACCATTAGCACAATCTTCTTGGAGATTGACTATGAATTCCTTGACAAGCAGCTCATAGCAAGGAGAGAAGTTGGAGACTGTGTTTAAAAGGCCAGCAGAAGAAATGAGATCAATTAGCTCTGTGCACTCAAGTGCATTACTGCTCAGTTCTCTTTCAAGTGCTACCCTTCTTTGATAGACAAACTTCCATCTATTCACACTTGAAACATGATGAAAGGAGATGTTGTCCAAAGGAGCTTCTGGAACAACAGTTGATGATCTTGAGGGTGCTGGTTTCTTCTTTGGAGGAGATGTTGGGACATCTTCTTCAACATCTGAATCTGGAGGAATGACAACTTTCCTCTTTTGTGTTTGGACTTTGCTCCATTGTTTTGTAGGACCAAAGACAACTTTAGCTTTGTCCTTCTTTGGTGTAGCTTGCTTCTTCTCAGGAATTGCAGGTCCTGCATGCATCTTTTCTTTCCTAGTCCTAAGCCTTTTGGCTATGCTAGGGTTTACAGAAGCAATGATTTCTGTATCAGAATCATGCTCTAGGTTCACAACAGGAGGAGGTTGAGCAGTCTCCTCTTCAGCTGATGGTTCAACAGAGATTTGATCTTCATTGGAGGCCTTGTGCTGGTCCTCAGATATTTCTTCATCACTATCAGTGGAGGCCTTTTTCTAGTCCTCAGATGATTCAACAGCAGCATCAGATGAGGCCTTTTGCTGGTCCTCAGATGTTTCAACATCTATTGGGACATCCTGTTGAGCAGGAGTGTCCTTTTCAGCCTGAGTTTGTTGATCTTCTTGTGGAGCTGGCATGGTGTTCAGAGGGATAGATATGCCACTTACCACTCTTTGCTCAGATAGGATCTTGGTTACCAACTCCTTTATGGAATCATCCACGTATTCAGAAGCTTTTGGAGTGTTGTATAATGGTGAAGGTATGCCTTTGGTCTTGCTGAAAACTTGATCTTTTGTTCTTTTTGGAGTTCTTGGCTTTTGAGAAAGAGGAACACTTCCTCTGATTTCGTCCATTGGAGTTGAATCCATGGGTACCACAGAAATGGGGGTTGCATGCACCACATCTTCCTTGTTGAGGATTTCTTCAGAAATGTTAGGGTTTTGAGACATTTTCGAAAGAGGTTGATGAAGAGTTTTAGGTTTGATGATTTCTGAAAAACAGCTAGAGAATGCAATTCGTTTTTGAGAGTATGATGAGATTATGGATAGCTGAAAGCAAGCTGATATTATATAAGTAGCCGTTACTTGGAGAATTTTTAGGAATGGAATACCCAGGGTGCTTGACCAGACTGGTGTTGCCATCTAGTGCTTATGCCACACAATGTCATATGACATGTTGGCACATCTCCATAACTGCTAAATCTCACATAAGCAGATTCCCAATTTGCCCCTTAAGTTTTCAAATTGAGTAGCATCCAAGGCTTTGGTAAATATATCAGCCAACTGCAGATTTGTAGCTACATGTTCCAATGAAATCACTTTCTCTTCTACAAGATCTCTGATGAAATGATGTCTGATATCAATATGCTTGGTCCTGCTATGTTGGATAGGATTCTTTGATATGTTAATTGCACTTAAGTTGTCACAGTACAATGTCATGACATCTTGTGGGACATTGTACTCAGTGAGCATTTGCTTCATCCAAACCAACTGTGAACAACTGCTTCCAGCTGCTATATATTCAGCTTCAGCAGTAGATAAGGATACACAATTTTGTTTCTTACTGAACCAAGAAATCAAATTGTTTCCTAGGAAGAAGCATCCTCCTGAAGTGCTTTTTCTGTCATCAGCACTTCCAGCCCAATCAGCATCACAGAAGCCAGTGAGAATTGGTTTGCATCCATGAAAGTACATTATGCCATAGTCACAAGTACCATTAACATATTTCAGAATTCTCTTGACTTGGTTAAGATGACTAACTTTTGGATCAGCTTGATATCTTGCATATACACCTACTGCAAATGATATGTCTGGTCTGCTAGCAGTCAGATATAACAAGCTTCCAATCATACTTCTGTATAGGCTTTGATCTACATTCTCACCCTTGTCATCTTTAGTTAGCTTTAAATGTGTGGGGGCAGGAGTTCTCTTATGAGTAGTATTGTCCATCCCAAATTTCTTGACTATGTTCTTAGCATACTTGCTTTGAGAAATGAACATGGAGTCCTCCATTTTCTTTATTTGCAGTCCAAGAAAGTAGGTTAATTCTCCTACTAGACTCATTTCAAATTCAGATTCCATCTGGTTAACAAAATGTTTAACCATCCTGTATGACATCCCACCAAAGACAATGTCATCTACATATATTTGAGCAATCATGACATTTCCTTCTTCATCTTTAACAAACAAGGTTTTGTCAATTCCACCTTTCTTGTATCCTTGCTTGATAAGAAAAGTAGTCAGCCTTTCATACCATGCTCTTGGAGCTTGCTTCAGACCATAAAGAGCCTTCTTTAGTTTGTATACATGATTTGGACAGCTTGGATCAACAAATCCTTTAGGCTGTTCTACATATACCTCTTCATTAAGATATCCATTTAAAAAGGCACTTTTCACATCCATTTGAAATAGCTTGAACTTTAAGATACAAGCAATTCCTAAAAGTAATCTGATTGATTCAAGCCTTGCTACTGGTGCAAAGGTTTCATCAAAGTCTACTCCTTCAATTTGTGTGTATCCTTGAGCTACAAGTCTAGCTTTGTTTTTTGTAACAACTCCTTGCTCATTTGACTTGTTCTTATACACCCATTTGGTTCCAATCACATTTATGTCATCAAGTCTAGGAACAAGGTTCCACACTTCATTCCTTGTGAATTGACCTAATTCCTCTTGCATAGCACAAATCCAGTATTCATCAGTAAGAGCTTCCTTGATGTTTTTAGGTTCTATTGTAGAAACAAAACAGGAACCTGAAATTACTTCTCTTGATCTAGTGCTTACACCTCTGTTGGGATCTCCAATTATCAAATCTTTGGGATGATCCTTCTGGATTCTGATGGAGGGAGGTTTGCTGGATTGTTCTGTCATTGCATCAGTTTGAGTGAAGTCAGAATGATCACTCTTTTCTTCAGCTTCAGTTTTGATATCAGCAGATGTTCCAACATCTTCTGGAACATCTGTAGGAGCATCATCAATTATCACATTTATGGATTCCATGATAACTTTGGTTCTAGAATTAAATACTCTATATGCTATGCTGTTTATAGAGTATCCAAGAAAAATCCCTTCATCACTTTTAGGATCCATTTTTCTTCTTTGCTCCCTATCTGCCAGAATATAACAGTTACTTCCAAACACATGGAAGTACTTAACTGTGGGTTTTCTGCCCTTCCAGACTTCATAGATTGTGGACAAGGTTCCTTTCCTTAGAGTAACTCTGTTATGGATGTAACAAGTTGTGTTCATAGCTTCAGCCCAGAAGTACAAAGGTAACTTTTTAGCATGGATCATAGCTCTTGCTGATTCTTGAATAGTTCTATTCTTCCTCTCAACAATCCCATTCTGTTGAGGAGTGATTGGTGAAGAGTATTCATGATTGATTCCTTCTGAAGAACAGAAATCTAAGAATTTTTGGTTCTCAAATTCTTTTCCATGATCACTTCTTATTCTGATCACACAGCTGGCTTTTTCCCTTTGTATTCTTTGGCATAAGTCTTTGAATACATCAAATACATCAGACTTTTCCTTGATGAAATTTATCCATGTATACCTTGAAAAGTCATCAACCACCACATAGGCATACCTCTTACCACCAAGGCTCTCAACCTGCATAGGTCCCATAAGATCCATATGCAATAGTTCCAAAACTTTGGAAGTTGTCAGATGTTGGAGCTTTGGATGGGACATCTTGGTTTGCTTGCCTATTTGACATTCACCACATATTTTGCCATCATCAATCTTCAGTTTAGGAATACCTCTCACAGCATCCATAGATATGATTTTCTTTATGCCTCTGAAATGAAGATGACCTAGTCTTTGGTGCCATAGTTTCACTTCTTCTTCTTTAGCTAAAGAGCAAGTTGAAGTGAGATTGAAGTCTTGAGGTTCCCACATGTAACAGTTGTCTTTAGATTTGGCTCCTTTCATGACAACCTTTTGTTCTTTGTTAGACACTATGCATTCAGTTTTGGTAAAGTTTACACTGTACCCTTGATCACATAATTGACTTATGCTGATCAGGTTAGCAGTTAAACCTTTAACCAGCAGTACATTATCTAGTCTTGGTACATCTGGACAGTCCAAGGTCCCAACTCCCTTGATTTCTCCTTTAGCTCCATCTCCAAAAGTTACATATCTGGATGAATATGACTTTAAGTCTACTAGCAGATTCTTCAATCCAGTCATGTGTCTTGAACATCCACTGTCAAAGTACCAGTCTTCTTTAGCTGATACTCTTAGTGATGTATGAGCTATATATGCAACATCTTTCTTTGACCATTTGAGTTGAGATTTTTTTAATACCTCTGCCCTGTGTATTGTTCATCAGTAGAGTTCCAAGGTTGTTTGTTGACATTGTTCTTGGGTATGTAGCTTTGATCAGCATGAAGACTAGCTTTTGGTCTCCATACCTTCTTGATGACTTCTGTCTTCTGCTTAGGGGGTTACTGATACATCTGATTTGGATATCCATGCAACTTGTAGCAATGAGGTTTGATATGTCCAAATCTTCCACAATGATGACATCTCCATCTTTGATACTTCTTCTTCATTATGTTCTTTTCAGAATGTTGAGACATTTTTTGGAACATTATGTTTAACTTTGTGTTCTTTTCATGATGTTGAAGCATCTGTTGGGACATTTTGTTTGACTGTATGGACTTTGAAGTAGTTTTGCTAGAGCTAGCTTCATCTTTATGAACTCTGTTAAATCCCAGTCCACTTTTATCCCCTGAATGCTTATTGTTGTTGAGAATAACATCCAGTGTACTTGAGCTACTGTTCAGCATTCTAACAGATTTGGACATGTGTTCCAACTTGGAATTGAGAAGACTTACTTCACTTTTCAAGGTGTCAATGATCTCTAGATCACTTGCTTTTTCATCCTTTAGTGCCTCAATCTGCTTCTTTAGCTTTATACTCTCACTGCATATTTCAGTGCTTCTTTTGAATAGTTCTCTGTATGATTGCTCAAGTTCTTCAAAAGTAAGCTCCCCATCACTGGATTCACTTTCAGATTCACATAATCCAGCTAGAGCAGTGATATGCTTAGCTAATTCTTCTTCTGAATCACCTCCTGAGTCTTCATCAGACCAGGTTACAGAGAGTCCTTTCTTTTGCCTTTTTAAGTAGGTAGGACATTCATTCCTGATGTGTCCATATCTTTCACATCCATGGCATTTAATTCCTTTTTCTTGACTGGTCTTTTCATCATAATTTGACCTTTTATTAGCATCATAAGGTCTTTTGTTCTCAGAAGAGTTTGTGTATCTTCCACTTGGTTTGGATTTGTCTTCCATCCTTCTGAGAATCTTTTTGAATTGTCTTCCAAGCATAGCAATGTTGTCTGATAAGCTTTCACCAGTTTCTGATTCATCATCTTCTTCTTCATCAGTATTTGTCACCAAGGCTATGCTTTTGTTCTTCTTTACATTTGTGTCATTCATTCCCATCTCAAAAGTTTGAAGGGAACCAATGAGATCTTCAACTTTCATTGTGCATATGTCTTGAGCTTCTTCTATTGCTGTGACTTTCATGTCAAATCTTTTTGGCAAAGATCTGAGAATCTTTCTTACAAGCTTTTCATCAGTCATCTTTTCTCCCAAGGCTCCAGAAGTGTTGGCTATTTCTAAGATGTTCATGTAGAATTCATGAATTGTCTCATCTTCCTTCATTCTCAAGTTTTCAAACTTGGTGGTGAGAAGTTGAAGTCTTGACATCTTTACCTTTGATGTTCCTTCATGAGTTGTTTTGAGAGTGTCCCAAACATCTTTGGCCAGCTCACAGTGATGCACAAGTCTAAAGATGTTCCTATCAATGCCATTGAATAAAGCATTTAAGGCCTTGGAGTTGCCTAGTGTTGACTCTTCTTCCTCCTTACTCCATTCTTCTTCAGGTTTCAACACTTTTGATCCATCTTTGGTGTCTTGGACAGGATGTTCCCATCCAATGTTGACTGCTCTCCAGGCCCTGTTGTCAAGTGATCTTAAGAATGCAATCATTCTTGGTTTCCAGTAGTCATAATTAGATCCATCCAGTATAGGTGGTCTATTTACTGATCCTATATCTCTGTCCATGTTTCCAGAATTTGTATTCCCTAGATCTCACCCAGTATAAACAGGCAGGGTGCCTGCTCTGATGCCAATTGAAATTCTGTGATCAGGTATGAGATGTCGAATGAGATGTTCCAACACTTGACAGATTTAACCAAAACTTAAAGTGCAAGAAAATTAAACAACACAGTAGTTTGTTAACCTAGTTCAGTGTATAACCACACTTACATCTGGAGGCTACCAAGCCAGGAGGAAATCCACTATAAGTAATATTAATTCTAGACTTAAACCAACCAGTTTAATCTTTCACTTAATATCTACCCAATGCAATTTCTACCTAAGACACAACTTAGATATGAGTACCAACTCACTCCCCCTCAATCACACAGTGATCTTGTTTACAAGTTTAATAAAATTGAAGTCATACTTCAAACAAAGCAGCTTGATCTTACTTCACAGTTTCAATCAAGACAAAAATACACTTTTGCTTAAAAGCACATAAAGTGGTACAATTAAAACAACCTGCTATTAAAACACAAAACACCCTATTTGGTCTTCTTGAATTCTTGCTCTATTCTGAGAGTTTCTGTTGCTTAAATAGGTGTTTGTATTTTGGGCTTTCTGTAGGTTAATCCAGTCCTAAAACGCATGCAGCTTCCACCTTGAATTAGGGTTTGTTACTTCCTAGATTCTAGGTGATTTAGTTCTTCTGATTATGCTGAATTCACATAACAACACTCCCTACAGATGCGCCTTATTCTGTTTTTGTCCATCCATAATTAATTCCAGATAACTTTCCTTAAATTACTCAGATCAGTTAGTCATTAATTAATTCTGTTAGCAGGTTTGAAATGTCACAACATCTGTTGGGACATCCTGAAAAACTGAACTTAAATCATTAACACAATGTCCCAACATCTGGTGTGACATCCTGAATTAAGTTCTTATACTCTGTTTGATAATGTCCCAACATCTGCTAGGACATTCTAAACTGAATTCAACAATTCTTGTTGGTCAAAAGTTCTGCCAATTCTAAACATCTACATTAATAAAATTTGAGATTTAAAATATAAGTTTTTTTTTAATTATATACAAGAAAATAAAATAACAATTTGATTTTAAACATTTATCATTAAAGAAATTAATTAAATATATTATAAACAAAACAAAATAAAAGAAAATATGAAAAAAGAACATACCTGGGGCTGGGATTCGAACCCAGGCCCTAGGCTTTGCATCTCTAAGACCAACAAGCTCTCCACTAGGCCAGCGCGCGTTTGGTGATAGTGAATGGGTACGAATCATTATATTTTAAACCTGGAAAATAAATGGACAAAACACAAAAAAATTGGTGAAGATGGGATTTGATCCCTTGACCTTTGCCTCACACACGCATGACTCCTACCACTGGGCTAGCCACTGTTAACTGAAATAATATAGTAACATAACAATAAAATATTAATCTCAATTTTTAAATTCCAGCTTTGGCGCCATCTGACTTCATCTTCTCCAATTTTCCTGCGAATTCACCTGCGTTTTCTTCTACGAATTTACCTGCGAATCCAGTTTCGTAGGTTTTCCTAGCTTGCTTCAATGATCATCAAACCTGTAATAATTCATCAAATTGAAAGCACCAATGCTTTCTATACAACAAACCCAGTTCAATTACGTTTTTAGAATTCATTTATATTCATTATTTCGCAAAACCCCAAATGAGGAGCATAAACCCTAGCCATGGCAGTTTATGATTTAGGTCATGAACCTTCAATCTAATTATCCAGAAAGTATCCTAGGGTCATTACAAACACAAACCAACCATTAGAATCAATTAATAATGCATCAAAGTATGAAATCGAAAAAATCATTCAACTTGAAAAAGAACGATTCGGTTAGGGCTTTTTAGCATGATTTTGATGCAAATAAGGATTGGGAAAGCATCAGTGATGATCAAGGAACGTTTTGCAACCTTTAGAATGCCTTTAAATGCCCTGCAAAGATGAATCCGAATTTGAGTTTTTCTACCAAATTTTGAAAGTTTGAATGTTCTTCTTAGAGGCTGCAAATCGTGTCTCCTAGGTTGTGATCAATTCCTTGTATATATATATATGAATGATATTAGGTCAAAAAATCATGTCACACTTTGGATATTTTGATCATTTGAATATTGAAAAAGATTATGTCTTAAAACTTGATTTTCATTTGATCCAACCTTGCTATTTTAAGACAATCCTCATAACTTGTGTATCAATCTAATCCAAACAATATTCATGACTTTCTAGAAGCAAAATCCTCTTTTAAATATTTGATTTTATATTTTATTTCAATTTAAATGGTATTTTAATGAATAAAATTCAAATAAATATGAAATAAAAAATAAAAATTCAGAAAATAAGTGGGTTGGGTCGTGCTTGGTGTTTTGATGAAGATGGGATGGTAATTTGGTGGGCTCATTTAGCAAAAATTTGATTTTAGGCCTTATTTGCTTCATAAACTTCCCTAAAATTTTCCAACTTTGCAAGGGCACAAATCCTTCAATTTTAATGCTATGAGGGTGTTCTTGGACATTTTGGAAATCTTAAAGAGTCCTCTAACCAACCCCATTGGTTTCATGTCCATATCTTTTACCATTCTTAAGTTATGCTCTTTTGAAGTTGTTGACTTTTTGTTGACTATCAAAAGGACCTATAATGTCTTAGCTCATACCTTCCAAATGAAGCATTTTTGGGCTTGGCTTGTGAGACACAAAGTTGTAGAGAATTCAATTTCCTTCAAAATGAGCTTTGGATGGAAAATTCTTGATGAAGCATGTAAAAGTTAGGGCTGGTCAAAGTTCAGTTGACTTTTCCTGAGGAAACCCTAATTTAGAAACTCCTGATTCTTGATGATCTGAAATCTCCTTGATGAATCATGATCAACCCTTGATCAAATGATGAATTTTACTTCATATACTTGATGTTGGCAAAAAATAATGAAGTTTGACTTTGGTTTGACCACATTTGACCTCAGTTTGACTTTTTAACTGCTTTGACTGATTTTAACCTATCTGATTATCTGACTGAGCAAACCTTTGGGAAAAGTCTTGAAACTTGTCATGGGGATTCTTAAACACATATAAGATGTTATGAAGCTCACTTGAAGTCTTGGAAGTCCATTTAGCCTGATTAAAGTCAAAACCCTAGTTTAGGATGCATTGCCTAGGAGGATGCATTGTCTGAGGGAAATGTCAGATCTTCTGACTAATTGTGAACAATGTGAACCTTGTGAACCTCATGAGATGTCTTGTGAACCTTGTGAACCTTGTGAGCCTCTTAGTACACAATGACTTGTCTTTTGGAGGGCAAATTTTGGGGTGCAACAGCTGCCCCTGTTCAATTTTCTGAAACCTGAGGGGTTAGATTGGTATATGTGCCATTCGTGACCTGGAAGGTTGAAGGGGATTGAACACAAAAGCCCAAAAATTTGCACTCACCGGTGCGTAAAGTAACACTTATGATTAGTTGTATATGCTTGAGTGGGCTTAAAGATGCCACTTGGAGGAACTGGAGATGGGCTTAGAGATGCCATCTGGAGGAACTGGAGATGGGCTTAGAGATGCCATCTAAAGTATCAGAATATGATGATGTCTTTATGTTGATACTGGATATCAGTACTAGGTCTTTGTATAAGCTGTCTCTGAATCATTTATGCAACATGATTTGAATTGTTGGATGGACCAGTAGAAATAAATCTTGTGATGATTATCTCTTTTGGAGGTATCTTGAATTAGGGAATGAATCTTTTTACATACCGTTTGCCTGCTATTCAAGGGGCCAAAAGAACGTCAGGATTTGTTCTTCTGAAAAAGTCTTGAACAAGGGGCCAAAAGAGCGTCAGGATTTGTTCTTCTGAAAAAGTCTTGAACAAGGGGCCAAAAGAGCGTCAGGATTTGCTCTTAAGGGTCAAAAGAACGTCAGGATTTGTTCTTCTGAAAAAGTCTTGAACAAGGGGCCAAAAGAGCGTCAGGATTTGCTCTTAAGGGTCAAAAGAACGTCAGGATTTATTCTTCTGAAAACGTCTTGAACAAGGGGCCAAAAGAGCGTCAGGATTTGCTCTTAAGGGTCAAAAGAACGTCAGGATTTGTTCTTCTGAAAAAGTCTTGAACAAGGGGCCAAAAGAGCGTCAGGATTTGCTCTTAAGGGTCAAAAGAACGTCAGGATTTGTTCTTCTGAAAAAGTCTTGAACAAGGGGCCAAAAGAGCGTCAGGATTTGCTCTTAAGGGTCAAAAGAACGTCAGGATTTGTTCTTCTGAAAAAGTCTTGAACCAGGGAATGGATCTTTTTACAGACTGTTTGCCTGTTATTCAAGGGGCCAAAAGAACGTCAGGATTTGTTCTTAAGGGTCAAAAGAACGTCAGGATTTGTTCTTCTGAAAAAGTCTTGAACAAGGGGCCAAAAGAGCGTCAGGATTTGCTCTTAAGGGTCAAAAGAACGTCAGGACTTGTTCTTTTGAAAAAGTCTTGAACAAGGGGCCAAAAGAGCGTCAGGATTTGCTCTTAAGGGTCAAAAGAACTTCAGGATTTGTTCTTCTGAAAAAGTCTTGAACAAGGGGCCAAAAGAGCGTCAGGATTTGCTCTTAAGGGTCAAAAGAACGTCAGGATTTGTTCTTCTGAAAAATGTCTTGAACCAGGGAATGGATCTTTTACAGACCGTTTGCCTGCTATTCAAGGACATCTTGAGTAGTGTATGGATCGTTTCTGACCTGTTGTAAGTTGTTGATATTGTTTTACCTGCATATAACTATCCTGCAAGGAAAATATTAGTTTGTGTATTATATATGCATGCATGGTATGATGCACTTAACTAAATGTATTATGTACTTATGGATATGTATGTTATGGTATGATGCACTTAAGTAAATGTATTATGTACTTATGGATATGTATGTTATGGTATGATGTAAGTGATGTATGTATGCATCATGCAGCCTGAAGCGTCTGGATATCTTCGTATAACAACTGCTGGCCAGGGAAAATAAATCCTGATTTGTTGCTGAAGAATATGAGGAACTCGTTCCCATCTCGTTTGATAATATAGTGAAGAATATGAGGAACTCGTCTTGTTTGATAATATAGTATTCATAAACCTCTTGTCTTCGTTTGATAGTATGGTATCCATAACCTCCCGTCTTTGTTCGTCGTACCCTTATTGAAGGAATAAGTTCCTGAGTATCCTGACTGAGGATAAAAGAGATGGACATAAATTCCGGGGGAGATGTAACTCGAAGTATTTATGAAGATGGATTTGCCCTACTGGGGTATTTGTAGCTGTCTTGTGGGGATGAACCGGCGAAGCTTCGTTGAATTCCTTCCCTCGTTCGTCTTTAGTAAATACTATTACTGTATTTTCATGCATTTTTGGTAAACATCAATCATATTAAGCATTTATGCATTTCTGGTAAACATCAATCATATTCAAAAGCATACATACATTCAAACACAACCAATGGACGTTTCTCTTATGTAAATAGGGTAAAAGTAAATCTGGATTCAAAGATGAAATTTTATTTATATCACAAAGTGACCCATACATAGGTAAGTTTGTACAAGGAGACAGAAATCCTAGTAAGAGGAATTTGTCATAAAATTTTTACAAAACAAAGAAAATCAGCTATGTGGGAAATAATCCTATTGAGTTTCAATTCTACTATTGCCATTATCTTCAAGTATCTCATCTTCTGCTGTCGAGACGGAAATGATTGGATTGATCTTTATCTGTTCGAACTTGGGTTAAGTAGCACAACTGGTTGGAGTTTACAGGGGTGATCCAAACGAGACATAGTCATACGCTTTAATCCCTAACGTTTGCCCGGATTGCCCTTTCAGGTTTTCAATCCACCGGGATACCCTTTTTTGCCCAAGCCGCCTTTTCAGGTTTTCAACTTGCCGGGTGTACATTTTTTTTATATATATCCCTAATTTTTGCCAGAACCCTTTTGGTTCGCCGGGATGCCCTTATTTTTGCCTAGGCCAGTCAACCTAGCAGGTCTCTTTTTATGCGTAGTATTTTTTAACTATGTCTGCGTTTACAGGCTGTGGGAAGTCTTCACCATCCATAGTGGTAAGTATCATGGCACCTCCTAAGAATACTGTTTTGACCACAAATGGCCCTTCATATGTAGGAGTCCACTTGCCCCTAGGATCACCCTGTGGTAATATGGTACGCTTGATTACCAAGTCACCGGCCTGATATACCTTTGGCTTAACCTTCTTATTAAAAGCCTTGATCATCCGTTTCTGGTACATC
Source organism: Lathyrus aphaca (assembly GCA_963966055.1). Classification (NCBI taxonomy): domain Eukaryota; kingdom Viridiplantae; phylum Streptophyta; class Magnoliopsida; order Fabales; family Fabaceae; genus Lathyrus; species Lathyrus aphaca. The sequence goes on along the minus strand of OZ014519.1, from coordinate 678,046,951 downwards.
TGACCATGACAAACAGCTGCTAACCTGTTCTCATCAATCAAATTTATCTGGTCAAGTCGAGTCTGAATCCACTCATCTTCATCCAAGCCTGCATCCTTCATAATTCTTAAGGAGGGAATCTGAACTTCAATGGGCAGAACTGCTTCCATACCATATACTAAGGAGAATAGGGTTGCCCCTGTTGAAGTACGTATTGTAGTACGATAACCATGAAGAGCAAATGGTAACATCTCATGCCAATCCTTATAAGTGATAGTCATCTTCTGTATAATCTTCTTAATGTTTTTATTAGCAGCTTCTACTGCCCCATTCATCTTTGGACGATACGGAGAAGAGTTGTGATGCTTAATCTTGAACTGCATGCAAAGATCAGTAATCATAGTGTTGTTCAGATTAGAGCCATTTTCAGTAATAATCCTTTCAGGGATGCCATACCTACATATGAGATTATTCTTAATGAATCGAGCCACAACATTCTTGGTAACATATGCAAATGAAGCTGCCTCCACCCACTTAGTGAAGTAATCAATAGCAACCAGGATGAAACGATGCCCATTAGAAGCAGTAGGTTTGATCTCACCAATCATATCAATGCCCCACATGGAAAAAGGCCAAGGAGCAGTCAACACATTCAATGGTGATGGAGGTATATGTACTTTATCTGCATAGATTTGACACTTGTGACATGTTCTGGAATGCTGATAGCAGTCAGCTTCCATAGTAGACCAATAGTAACCTACTCTCAATATCTTCTTTGCCATAGTATGACCACTAGAATGAGTGCCAAAGATCCCATCATGCATATCTTCCATAATCTCAGTTGCTTCCTTCTTATCCACACAACGAAGCAAAGTTGAATCATGATTGCGCTTGTACAAAATGCCATTACTCAAAAAGAATTTAGCAGAAAACCTCCTCAGAAACTTCTTATCTTTGACAGATGCCCCTTCAGGGAACTCCTGAGCTTCAAGATATCTTTTCACCTCATAAAACCAAGGCTTCTCCTCCGCTTCTTCAATATCAATCTCATTGCAGTATGCAGGCTTCTCAAATCTGTCAATAGTAATTTTGGGAGCTTCATTATCCCAGCTGATCTCAAACATGGATGCCATGGTGGCTAAGGCATCTGCCAACTGATTCTCTCTTCGTGGAATATGTCCAAAGGTAATCTCTTTAAAATGTGGGAGCAAAGACAACACATACTCTCTGTAAGGAATGAGGTTATCATGCTTGGTATCCCAATCTCCTTTGATCTGACTTACTACCAGGGCTGAATCTCCATATACGTCTAGGAACTGAATCTTCATATCAATGGCAGCTTTGATACCCAGGATACATGCTTCATACTCAGCCATGTTATTGGTACAATAGAAACAAAGTCTTGCAGTAATAGAGGTATGACAACCTTCAGGGGAACTAATCACAACACCAACACCATTACCAAATGCATTAGAAGCTCCATCAAAAACCATAGTCCATTGGGATCCTTGTTCAGGTCCGTCATATTGTCCAAGTTCTTTGGTAATAATCATAATGTCTTCATCAGGGAACTCAAAACTCATTGACTGATAATCATCCACTGCTTGATGAGCCAAATGATCAGCCACAACACTTCCTTTAATGGCCTTCTAAGTAGTATACTGTATATCATATTTTGTCAAGATCATTTGCCATCTTGATATTCTTCCGGAGAGAGCAGGTTTCTCGAATATGTACTTGATTGGATCCATCTTCGAAATCAATAAGGTAGTATGAGTCAACATATACTGTCTTAGTCAGCGAGCAGCCCATGCCAAAGCGCAGCAAGTCTTCTCGAGCAGTGAGTATCTTGTTTCACAGTCGGTAAACTTTTTGCTAAGGTAGTATATTGCCTGCTCTTTTCGACCAGACTCGTCATGTTGCCCCAACACACACCCCCATTGAGTTGTCTAATACTGTTAAGTACATAATCAAGGGTCTTCCATCAACTAGTGGCATCAAAATGGGAGGTTCTAGAAGATATTTCTTGATTTCATCAAATGCTGTCTGGCACTCATAATTCCCTTCCATTACCTGATCTTTCTTCAACAACTTGAAGATTGGCTCACAGGTAGCAGTTAATTGGGAAATAAATCTTGCAATGTAATTCAATCATCCCAAGAAACCTCTGACTTCCTTCTCAGTACGGGGAGCTGGCATCTCTTGTATAGCTTTCACTTTTGCAGGGTCTACTTCAATACCTTTTCCACTAACAATGAAACCCAGGAGTTTACCAGATCTAACTCCAAAGGTACACTTGTTTGGGTTCAATCTCAACTTGTATTTCTTCAACCTTTCAAACAACTTATGCAGATGATCAAGGTGTTGCTCTTCATTCTGGAACCTGGCTATCATATCATCCACATATACCTCTATCTCATGATGAATCATATCGTGAAATAAAGCCACCATAGCACGCTGATATGTTGCCCCTGCATTCTTCAAACCAAATGGCATCACCTTATAGCAAAAGGTGCCCCACTGTGTAACAAATGTTGTCTTCTCCATATCTTCAGGTGCCATCTTGATTTGATTGTAACCAGAGAAACCATCCATGAAAGAGAACACCTTATGTTGAGCAGTATTGTCTACCAGAACATCAATATGAGGAAGTGGAAAGTCATCTTTCGGGCTGGCCTTGTTCAAATCCCTGTAGTCTACACACATACGTACCTTACCATCTTTCTTAGGTACCGGCACCACATTTGCAACCCACTGAGGATAAGAAGTCACAGCTAAGAACCCCGCATCAAACTGTTTCATCACCTCTGCTTTAATCTTCTCTGACATTTCAGGACACATACGGCGAACCTTCTGCTTCTTTGGACGACAATCTTCTTTTACTGGTAATCGGTGAACCACAATGTCTGTATCCAACCCTGGCATATCTTCGTAGGACCAAGCAAAGATCTCCACATAGTCATGTAACATCTGAATCAATCTGGTCTTGACACTATCCTCTAATTCAGCCCCTATCTTGACTTCTTTCCTATTTTCTTCAGTTCCCAAATTCACAATTTCGACTGGCTCTTCATGTGGCTGTATAGCTTTCTCTTCTTGTTGTAATAACCTAGCAAGCTCTACAGGTACTTCACAATCGTCCTCATTTCCATCTTCAGCTTGATAGATCGGATTCTCGAAATTATAATTGGCAATAGTAGAACTGTTATCAACAGGATCCAGAGTGGATGAGGATCTGCATTTTAGTGATGTGGGTGTGTGTAAGAACACATAGCTGATAAAACAAAAATAAAAGAAAAGAAAGACAAGGAACACAATATTTACGAAAACGAAACGTCCACTGATTTTTATTGAATGAAGTATGCAAATGAAATGACATCCTGAAACAAGCATACCATTGTGCCCCGGGTAAGGCACAAGGCTTAAGAGTTTAATTGTTCAAAAATTACAAACTTAAAAGTAACAACACAGTAATAGTATTTACTCCTGACTAAAGGAGATAGGAATAACATCTTCAGCTTTCCAATTATTGAGCCCAGCACCCACAGTAGGAAAACTCCAAGCATCCAGGTTATAATCTTCATCATAGTCACCTACAACATTGATCTGATCTTTCATAATCCCCTGATTGGTGATACGAACAGCACGAGCACGACGAACAGCCTTCTGGGACTCTGCAGTGAAACCCAAACCAAATTTGTCAGACTTGTAAGGAATGTCAGGAAGCTGACCCCAAATAGTACAACCACCTTCATCCACCACAGCTCTAGCATCTTTAAGATAAGCCATCGTAGGAGGTACTCTGGTGACCACAGGAACTTTCTTGACAACAGGAGGAGCTTCATAACTATTAACAACCCAAGGAACTACTTTGAATGTCTGGCACGGAGTTTCAACATATTCACCTTCCACTTCAAGATATTTAAAGGTGTTCACATGGCTAACTATATATTCTTCCTCTCCGTAAACAGTGACAACTTTTCCTTCTACTGGATATCTCAACTTCTGATGTAAGGTGGAGGTTACAGCACCTTCCCCATGGATCCAGGGACGCCCAAGCAAACAAGAATACGAAGGACGAATATCCATTACATAAAAAGTAGCATTGAAGACTTGAGAACCTACTTTTATTGGGAGATCAATTTCTCCATGCACCACTCTTCTCGAGCCATCAAAAGCTTTCACCACTATATTATTGGGTTTCAACACAGCATCTTCAGGACTAAGCTTATTCAGAACTTCTTTCGGTAACACATTCAGCGAGGAACCATTGTCTATTAACACATGTGATAGGGTAGTGCCCCTACATTCAATGGAGATATGTAGAGTCCTGTTATGATCCCTCTTGGCAGAAGTCAAATCAGCATCGGAGAAACCTAACCCATTATCATAGGTCAAGTGTGCAACACAATTTTCAAACTGGTCTACAGAAATCTCATTTGGTACGTGATCAGTCTTCAAGAATTTAATCAAAGTTTTGCCATGAGCCTCGGAACACAACAATAAAGACAACATAGAAATCTTGGAGGGAGTATGCCCCAATTGGTCAATAATGTCATAATCACTCTTGCGAATGATCTTCAATACTTCTTTCATCTGCTTAGAAAGATCATCAGCAGCTGGTACATCAGTTTGCACAGGTTCAATAACAGGACCCTTGCCCCATGCATCAGTAGTGGAGGTAGTAGCTGGAGTAGATGTATTCTTGGAAACAGCCGGAGAAGAGAAAACTCTTCCACTTCGTGTAATCTTACTAGATCCAGCAATATTGTCAATATCAAGGTTTTCATCAGCAACAGGTGTATCAGCTAAGGATTCCTGCTTAACACCACGAATATAAACATCGGAACCATAATGCCAAGGCACCGCTTTATCAGAAGTATACGGAATAGGACCAGGAGTGGTAATAATCATAGGAGCCACTCTAGCTTCAGCAACAATCTTCACAGGGCCTTCAGCAGTAATCTTAATTGGACCCTTACGAGTGATTTTGACAGGACCCTTGGAAGGAATCCTTACCGACACTTTATCAACCATATCCACCTCTTCATCCTTCGCACCTTTAGTTATATGTTCAGACATGCTTTCTACAGAAGGTGTCCTCTCAATCAATATTGTGTAATTGTTCATGAGGCGTTGAATACCATCCTTCAATCTCCAACAACTATCCGGCTTATGAGCACAATAGAAACAATCTTCATGACAACCTGGAAAGAACCCAGCTTGTACCAACTTCTTCTTAATAACAGACAATGGTGTAGTCACATCTGCAACTGAGGAAATATGTGAAACTTCATCAATGGCATTGACAGTCTTTTCATGATTTGGCATGGGAGCAGTAATCACATTTGGAGTACCCGGAGGGTCAAACTCAATCTCTCCCGCATCAATCATATCCTGAATCTTATTCTTCAATATCCAGCAACTATTGGTATCATGTCCCTGACAATTTGAATGATATGCACATCGTGCATTGGGATTGTACCTGGGAGAGGTAACATTGGGGTTCTGAGGAGGGTCCCTCAAAGTGATAAGTTCACCCTTCAACAAGTGTTGCAAGGCTTGGGCCAGTGACATGTTGAGCTTAGTGAACTGCCTTCTAGGCCTCTGTTGATTGCCCTGTGGTGGCTCTGGTGTTGCAGGAGTAGGATTGGAGATATGAACTGCACTCACAGATTGATGCCTCCTATTACGATCAGATTGACCAAAAACAACATTTGACTCTTTCTTCCCACTAGGGGGCTTCTTTGTAATACTAGATGAAGAAGCACCCACTTGGAACTTGCCACTTCTTATGCCACTTTCTACACGCTCTCCCGTCATTATCAACTCAGTGAAGCCAGATGATGAGCTTCCAATGAGATGACTGTAAAAAGGACCATTCAACGTACACATGAACATATCCACTAACTCCCTGTCAGTTAGAGGAGGTTGTACCCTACCAGCAAAATCTCTCCACTTCTGGGCATACTCCTTGAAATTTTCTTTAGCACCCATAGACATGCTCTGTAGTTGCATGCGAGTAGGGGCTAGATCAGCATTGTATTAATATTGCTTATAAAAGGCTTCAGCAAGATCATTCCAATCACGGATGTTGACACTCTCCAATTGATAGTACCATTCTAATTGAGCTCCAGACAAGCTTTCTTGGAAGAAATGGATCCACAACTTTTTATCAGCAGTATGGGGTTGGATTCTCCAGAAATAAGACCTCAGATGCAGCTTGGGACAAGAGACACCATCATACACTACAAAAGCAGGAACCTTGAAACCAATGGGTATGACCACCCCGGATATCAAACTCAGGTCTTCAAAATCCAGCCCAGAAGACTTTTGCAATTCCATAGCATCCATTCTATCCACCCGCATCTTGAACTTATCTTCATTAGAATCATGATAGTAGTTAGCTTCAGAATCAGAATCCCCCATAGTATTGTGGAGACTGCCTCCCTCTTTCTCAGATTCTTCAGACTCATAATCTTCAACCTGTTCTTTGGTCTTGACAGGACCTCTGAACCGTCTTCCCATGTTGATTAGGCCTCCTGACCTTCTAGCCTTCTTGGTCTTCTTGGCCAGCAGTGTCTTCAATTCATCCTGCCCCTTGGACAAGTTCAGGATCAGCTCTTGGAACTGTGCATTTTGTGCCTGGAGATCTTTAACTGTTTGTTCAAGAGCCATTGCTGAAATAAACAGCGAGAAGATAAGAAACCTGTGCACAAGAAACCTGTGATGCAATGATATGGTGTATGAATGCGTATGCAATGTTTTCAAGGACCGCAGGATTTAAATTTGTTTAAACAACCAAGAAAGTAAACTTTTATTAGTAATAAATTTGTTTGCCCTTTGGGCTTACAATAAAATGAAATAAATACAAAAGATGGGGTTTTAAGTCTCCCATGGACGTTTTCTCTTTGTGTTGAGGTATGAGTTGAGATTTCGTTCCTCGTGAAGTTGCTTTGTTAGCTCCAGGATTCTTTCTTGACTTGCTTTGTAATGAGTCTCAAAAGTGTCCCTTTTCTCCTTCAACTGGATCCAGGATCTCTGTAAGTCTTCCATGTCAGTGGGCATGTCTGGATGAAGAATGATATAAGAAGTATCTCCTTCAGCAACAGGCTCCATGGTAACTGTAAGGATAGCAGGATATGGCATCATAAGAGTTTGAGCACGTGCTCGTACCCATCTGAGATAAGGTTCCATAGGAATAGTGTACTTTGGTTCCAGAGTCTTGCTGTCAACCTTGTTCACTTTACCCCATGCTCGTATAAACCTTTGACGGTAACCTTGCAGATCGTTGTCGTAGTCGAACACAATTCCTTGAATAAGCATGTCATGAGGACCATCACTCCGAGCATAACCAAACTGACGTAGAGCTAAAGAAGGGTTGTAAGTAATGCCCCCTCTTATGCCAAGGAGTGGCACATTAGGGAACTCCCCACAACGGTCAATAATAGTAACATTCTCTATAGATCGAGAGCACCGATGAATATCTGAATGAGAAAGTGACATAATCCTCTTGGACCACCTGAACCCTTGTTCATTCTTCATCACTGATCGAGGAAGGTGAGAAATAAACCACCTAGACAATAGAGGTATACAACACATCAGAGTTCCTCGGGCCTTCATAGTACGAGTATGAAGAGAATGTAAGATGTCTCCAAGCAATGTAGGCACTGGATTGCGAGTCAGAAATATGTTGATGGCGTGTACATCTATGAACTGGTCTGGATTGGGGAACAACACTAAGCCATAGATAAATAGGGCTAAGATCTCCTCAAAGGCATCATAACTCATGTCCTTCAGGAACACTTGAGCTTTCTCCATCAATACCTTAGCAAGGATACCCTTAACTCCACTTCTTGTTTCTAGGACAATGTCTGATTTCTTCAGATGTAGGGCTGTAGCAATGACTTCAGGTTTAGACTCTTTTTCCAAGCCTGTGAAAGGTCTCTGATCAAGGATAGGTATACCCAGAAGCTTGGAGAAATCTTCCATTGTAGGAACCAGCTGATAGTTGGGGAATGTTAAGCAATGATATTTAGGATCAAAGAACTGAAATAGGACACTCATCATGTATTCATTGAACCCTGAAGTGACTAGATCCAGTAGGTAACCATGCCTCTTGATGAATTGGGAGTTTTCAGAAACTTGAGAGACCAATTCCTTAAGCTTAGGAGGTATTCCTACAAAGTTGATCCGAATAGTATTCCTACGAGCAGAAGCCATGACCTGCAACAAAGAACAAAGATAAATCCGTTGGTCCTTGAAATGGTTAGTGAAAATACTATGCTTATGATGCATGATGATGTCATAATGTTATATTCAATCACAAACATGTGGCACACACAAACAAGTCACACCATAGCCCTAGGTTTAGAGGCTTGTGTAACACGGTGGGAGAACTGACTTTAAGTTAAATGTTGCGGATAGCAAGAGTCACCACCGACTTTTATTTTATCCAAAAGGAAAGGGCATAAAAGAATAGGAAAGACCTTAAAAAGATTTTTGGGTTCGGGGGGTAGGTTATGTAAAGGGAAGGTGTTAGCACCCTTTACATCCATGGTTATCCATGGGCTCTTAGTTACTTAGCTCACTTTAAAATGTTTTTGAAAAGTGTAGTGTGTGTTTAGAAATTTTCTTAAGTACTTTATAATGATCCATGTACGGATATATATAAAGCCTTTGTTTTGAAAATTGTTTGAAAAGGTGAAGTGTTTTTGAGATGTTTTTGAAAGAGTGAGCAAGTACATAAGAGAAAACTACCCTAAGTTAAATCTTTTTTGTTCTTAAATATCCTTTGAGTGGTAAGACTATCCCTATTATTAAGGAATAGGTAGTCATTACCTTGGATGTATGAGGGACAAATGAAGGGACAACTGCGATTAGGCAATTGTAAGGTGTATTTAGCAATTCGAATGGACTTATCATCTTTATTCGAAAGGGACAAGATCATTTACGAAGGCAACCATGAAGGGACTTGATCTTTTTTATCTTTTAAGGGACGAGATGATATGAGAGAAGGGACTTTGCTTTACACCTTACTTGACCTTTTTGTTTAGGCAACATGAGAGATATCCTTTAAAATGTGAGATGGCGATCCAAGATCGACTTACGTGTGTGCGTGTACCAATTCAAGTACTTATCTTACAAATTAGTGATCTAAATTCAATTTTAAATACAAACATGTTTTACACTCCCTATTTTACTAACCATGGCAATTTAAATAAATAATAAAAATAACTCTACAACTATTACATAATTGACACAATTACATTATAATAATAATAATTTAAATAAACAAGCATATAGTAAATAAATAAATAAATTGGTTAGTAATAATAAACAAAAAAATAAATATAAGAAGGTTAGTATAACAATATAATATAGAAATAAATTAAAAGTCCAAAGTTAAATAAATAATTATTTTTAAGGGAATTTTAAATAAAAGAAATAAATAATAACAATTATATACTAATAAATATAACTAATAGTTCTAATATTTTAAATTTATATACATATTATAAAAAATATTTGTTAATTTTAATTAAGTAAGCATATAAAAATAATAAATTAAGTTCATGAAATAAAGTTAGGGTTTTGAATTATTTAGAAAAAATAAATTAGGGTTTACTATTTAATTAAATTATTATATATATATATATATATATATATATATATATATATATATATATATATATATATATATATATATATATATATATATATATATATATATATACAAACAAACTACATATAATAAAATATATATAATTAAAATTTACAAACAAATAATTTAAAATTTTACAATATAATTAGGGTTTATAAAAATATTAGGTTTTTATATAAAATATTAGGGTTTATGAATTAATCTAAATAATTAAGTTATTTATATAAAAATACATACAACAAATTATAAAATAAATATATGCAATTTAAATTTTAGAAAAAATAAATTATGATTTTTTTTTAAAAGAATGAAATTGTATACATTTACATATTATTATTATATTTTTTAAAAATAATTTTCTTATAAAAAGTAATTTTAGATTAATTATAAAACAAAACAAATAAATAAATAATAAAAAAAATGGTGTAAAAAGAACATACCTGGGGCAGGGATCGAACCCACGCCCTAGGCTCTCTATCTCTTGGACCAACACCACTGCCACCAGGCCAAACGCGCGCTTGTGAATATGGGATGGCTACTGATCATTATATTTTAAGCCTGAAGATAAATGAAACTTTTCACCAAAAAATAACTGAGGACAGGTTCGAACTCATGTCCTTTGCTTCATACATGCGCGCATCAACCACTGGGTTGTTTGTCATCCTGTGAAACAAAACATAAATAATACAATAAATATAAATATTAATTTTTGAATTTCTGAAAACGCGCGAAGATCTTCATCTTCAACCTTGGTTTCGCAGGTTTTCCTGCGAAATTACCTACAACCCTTCCTGCGATTTTTCCTGCCCTTTTAAACCTGTGAATCACAAACTCTATCCCAACAGTGAAATTTCATGAAATTAATGATGGCATTGTATTCCTAATGATGTGTACAATCCTTCTACGTCTTTAGAAATCATTTATTTGGGCTAAATGATGAAACCCTAAACGGATGTCGCAAACCCTAACAATGGCCATTCTTCAAACCTGTACCAAAACTCCAATTGACTAGCCCAGAAACAATCACCAGCTTATTACAAACATGAAACAATGATCAAATTTGATTTATATTACACAAATATAGGAGAACGAGAAATTCATGAAAGTGTGAAAAGTTTGATTCGGTTTGGTCAATTCTTTGAGTTTGGGATGCATATGACTATTGCTACATGATCAGTGATGTTCAAGGAAGAGATTGATGTCCTTATTTCACCTGAAAAACCACAAAAAGTTAGAATCCGAATTTCAAATTTTTGATGAATTTTGAAAGTTTGAAACTTATCCTTGAGGCTGCAATTTCGTGTCCCCTAGGCTGCTCAATGCTCTTTGTATATATATGAATGATATTAGGTCAAAAAATTGTATCACACTTTGGATATTTTGATCATTTGAGATTGAAAAAGATTATGCCTTAAAACTTGATTTTCATTTGATCCAACCTTGCTATTTTGGGACAATCATCATAATTTGTGTATCAATCTGATCCAAACAATGTTTATGACTTTCTAGAAACAAAATCCCTTTTTAAATATTTGATTTTATATTCTATTTCAATTTAAATGATATTTTAATGAATAAAATTCAAATAAATATGAAATAAAAAAAATAAAAATCATAAAATAGGTGGGTTGGGTCGTGCTTGGTGTTTTCATAAAGATGGGATGGCAATTGGTGGGCTCATTTAGCAAAAATTTGATTTTAGGCCTTATTTGCTTCATAAACTTCCCTAAAATTTCCCAACTTTGCAAGGGCACAAATCCTTCAATTTTAATGCTATGAGGGTGTTCTTGGATATTTTGGAAATCTTAAAGAGTCCTCTAACCAACCCCATTGGTTTCATGTCCATATCTTTTACCATTCTCAAGTTATGCTCTTTTGAAGTTGTTGACTTTTTGTTGACTTTCAAAAGGACCTATAATGTCTTAGCTCATACCTTCCAAATGAAGCATTTTTGGGCTTGTCTTGTGAGACACAAAGTTGTAGAGAATTCAATTTTCTTCAAAATGAGCTTTGGATGGAAAATTCTTGATGAAGCATGTGAAAGTTATGGCTGGTCAAAGTTCTGTTGACTTTTCCTGAGGAAACCCTAATTTAGAAACCCCTGATTCTTGATGATCTGAAATCTCCTTGATGAATCATGATCAACCCTTGACCAAATGATGAATTTTACTTCATATACTTGATGTTGGCAAAAAATCATGAAATTTGACTTTGTTTTGACCACAGTTGACCTCAGTTTGACTTTTTAACTACTTTGACTGATTTTAACCTATCTGATCATCTGACTGAGCAAACCTTTGTGAAAAGTCTTGAAACTTGTCATGGGGATTCTTAAACACATATAAGATGTTATGAAGCTCACTTGAAGCCTTGGAAGTCAATTTAGCCTGATTAAATTCAAAACCCTAGTTTAAGATGCATTGCTTAGGAGGATGCATTGTATGAGGGAATTGTCAAACTTGTCAATCAATTGTGAACCTTGTGAACCTCATGAGATGTCTTGTGAACCTTGTGAGCTTCACGAGATGTCTTGTGAACCTTGTGAACCTCTTAGTACACAAATTCTTGTCTTGTGAGGGCAAATTTTGGGGTGCAACAGCTGCCCCTGTTCAATTTTCTGAAACCTGAGGGGTTAGATTGGTGTATGTGCCATTCGTGACCTAGAAGGTTGAATGGGATTGAACACAAAAGCCCAAAAATTTGCACTCACCGGTGCGTAAAGTAACACTGATGATTAGTTGTATATGCTTGAGTGGGCTTAAAGATGCCACTTGGAAGAATTGGAGATGGACTTATAGATGCCATCTAAAGTATCAGAATATGATGATGTCATTATGTTGATACTGGATATCAGTACTAGGTCTTTGTATAGGCCGTCTCTGAATCATTTATGCAACATGATTTGAATTGTTGGATGGACCAGTAGAAATAAATCTTGTGATGATTATCTCTTCTGGAAATATTTTGGATTAGGGAATGGATCTTTGTACGGATTGTTTGCCTATTCTCCAAGGTCAAAAGAACGTCAGGATTTGTCCTTCTGAAAAAGTATCTTGAACCAGGGAATGGATCTTTTTACAGACCGTTTGCCTGCTATTCAAGGGCCGAAAGAACGTCCGGATTTGTTCTTAAGGGTCAAAAGAACGTCAGGATTTGTTCTTCTGAAAGATGTCTTGAACAAGGGGCCAAAAGAACGTCAGGATTTGTTCTTAAGGGTCAAAAGAACGTCAGGATTTGTTCTTCTGAAAGATATCTTGAACAAGGGGCCAAAAGAACGTCAGGATTTGTTCTTAAGGGTCAAAAGAACGTCAGGATTTATTCTTCTGAAAAAGTCTTGGACAAGGGGCCAAAAGAGCGTCAGGATTTGCTCTTAAGGGACAAAAGAACGTCAGGATTTGTTCTTCTGAAAAAGTCTTGAACAAGGGGCCTAAAAGAGCGTCAGGATTTGCTCTTAAGGGTCAAAAGAACATCAGGATTTGTTCTTCTGAAAAAGTCTTGAACAAAGGGCCAAAAGAGCGTCAGGATTTGCTCTTAAGGGTCAAAAGAACGTCAGGATTTGTTCTTCTGAAAAAGTCTTGAACAAAGGGCCAAAAGAGCGTCAGGATTTGCTCTTAAGGGTCAAAAGAACGTCAGGATTTGTTCTTCTGAAAAAGTCTTGAACAAAGGGCCAAAAGAGCGTCAGGATTTGCTCTTAAGGGTCAAAAGAACGTCAGGATTTGTTCTTCTGAAAGATGTCTTGGACCAGGGAATGGATCTTTTTACAGACCGTTTGCCTGCTATTCGAGGACATCTTGAGTAGTGTATGGATCATTTCTGACCTGTTGTAAGTTGTTGATATTGTTTTACCTGCATATAACTATCCTGCAAGGGAAATATTAGTTTATGCATTATGTATGCATGCATAGTATGATGCACCTAAGTAATGTATTATGTACTTATGGATATGTATGTTATGGTATGATTAAATGATGTATGTATGCATCATGCAGCCCGAAACGTCTGGATATCTTTGTATAACAACTGCTGGCCAGGGAAAATAAATCCCGATTTGTTGCTGAAGAATATGAGGAACTCGCCTTGTTTGATAATATAGTGAAGAATATTAGGCACTCGCTCCCGTCTCGTTTGATAACATAGTATTTATAAACTCTCCCGTCTTCGTTCGATAGTATGGTATCCATAACCTCCCGTCTTTGTTCGATAGTAAGGTATCCATAACCTCCCGTCTTCGTTCGATAGTAAGGTATCCATAACCTCCCGTCTTCGTTCGTCGTACTCCTATTGAAAGAATAAATTCCCGACTATCCGTCTGAGGATAAAAGAGATGGATATAAATTCCAGGGGAGATGTGACTCGAAGTATTTATGAAGATGGATTTGCCCTACTGGGGGACTTGTAGCTGTCTGGTAGGGATGAACCGGCGAAGCTTCGTTGAATTCCTTCCCTCGTTCGTCCTTAGTAAATACTATTACTGCATTTTCATGCATTTCTGGTAAACATCAATCATATTAAGTATTTATGCATTTCTGGTAAACATCAATCATATTCAAAAGCATACATACATTCAAACACAACCAATGGACGTTTCGCTTATGTAAATAGGGTAAAAGTAAATCTGGATTCAAAGATGGAATTTTATTTATATCACAAAGTGACCCGTACATAGGTAAGTTTGTACAAGGAGACAGAAATCCTAGTAAGAGGAATTCGTCGTAATTTTTTTTACAAAAACAGAGAAAATCAGCTATGTGAGAAATAATCCTATTGAGTTTCAATTCTACTATTGCCATTATCTTCAAATATCTCATCTTCTGCTATCGAGACGGAAACGATTGGATTGAGCTCTATCTGCTCGAGCTTGAGTAAGTAGTACAACTGGTTGCAGTTTCATGGGTGATCCAAACGAGACATAGTCATACGCTTTAATCCCTAACTTTTGCCTGGATTGCCCTTTCAGGTTTTCAATCCACCGGGATACCCTTTTTTGCCCAAGCCGCCTTTTCAGGTTTTCGACTTGCCGGGTGTACATTTTTTATATATACCCCTAATTTTTTCCCGAACCCTTTTGGTTCGCCGGGATGCCCTTATTTTTGCCTAGGCCAGTCAACCTAGCGGGTCTCTTTTTATGCGTAGTATTTTTTAACCATGTCTGCGTTTACAGGCTGTGGGAAGTCTTCACCATCCATAGTAGTAAGCATCATGGCACCTCCTGAGAATACTGTTTTAACCACGAATGGTCTTTCATATGTAGGAGTCCACTTGCCCCTAGGATCACCCTGTGGTAATATGATACGCTTGATTATCAAATCACCAGCCTGATATACCTTTGGCTTAACCTTCTTATTAAAAGCTTTGATCATCCGTTTTTGGTACATCTGGCCATGACAAACTGCTGCTAATCTCTCCTCATCAATCAAATTTATTTGGTCAAGTCGAGTCTGAATCCACTCATCTTCATCCAAGCATGCATCCTTCATGATTCTTAAGGAGGGTATCTGAACTTCAATGGGTAGAACTGCTTCCATACCATAGACTAAGGAGAATGGGGTTGCCCCTGTTGAAGTACGTATTGTAGTACGATAACCATGAAGAGCAAATGGTAACATCTCATGCCAATCCTTATAAGTAACAGTCATCTTCTGTAGAATATTCTTAATGTTCTTATTAGCAGCTTCTACTGCCCCATTCATCTTTGGACGATACGGAGAAGAGTTGTGATGCTTAATCTTGAACTGCGTGCAGAGATCAGTAATCATAGTGTTGTTCAGATTAGAACCATTGTCAGTAATAATCCTTTCAGGGATGCCATACCTACATATGAGATTATTCTTAATGAATCGAGCCACCACATTCTTAGTAACAGATGTGAATGAAGCTGCCTCTACCCACTTCGTGAAGTAATCAATAGCAACCAGGATGAAACGATGCCCATTAGAAGCAGTAGGCTTGATCTCACCAATCATATCAATGCCCCACATGGCAAAAGGCCAAGGAGCAGTCAACACATTCAATGGTGATGGAGGTATGTGTACTTTGTCAGCATAGATTTGACACTTGTGACATGTTCTGGAATGTTGATAACAATCAGCTTCCATGGTAGACCAATAGTAACCTGCTCTCAATATCTTCTTTGCCATGGTATGACCACTAGAATGAGTGCCAAAGATCCCATCATGCATGTCTTCCATGATCTCAGTTGCTTCCTTCTTATCCATACAACGAAGCAAAGTTGAATCATGATTGCGCTTGTACAAAATGCCATTACTCAAAAAGAATTTAGCAGAAAACCTCCTCAGAAACTTCTTATCTTTGACAGATGCCCCTTCAGGGAACTCCTGAGCTTCAAGATATCTTTTCACTTCATAGAACCAAGGCTTTTCCTCCGCTTCTTCAGTATCAATCTCATTGCAGTATGCAGGCTTCTCAAATCTGTTAATAGTAATTTTGGGAGCTTCATCATCCCAGCTGATCTCAAATATGGATGCCATGGTGGCTAAGGCATCTGCCAACTGATTTTCTCTTCGTGGAATGTGTCCAAAGGTAATCTCTTTGAAATGTGGGATCAAAGACAACACATACTCTCTGTAAGGAATGAGATTATCATGCCTGGTATCCCAATCTCTTTTAATCTGACTTACTACCAGGGCTGAATCTCCATACACGTCAAGGAACTGAATCTTCATATCAATGGCAGTTTTGATACCCAGGATACATGCCTCATACTCAGCCATGTTATTAGTACAATAGAAACAAATTCTTGCCGTAATCGGGGTATGACAACCTTCAGGGGAACTGATCATAACACCAACACCATTACCAAGTGCATTAGAAGCTCCATCAAAAACCATAGTCCATCGGGATCCTTGTTCAGGTCCGTCATATTGTCCAGGTTCTTTGGTAATAATCATAATGTCTTCATCAGGGAACTAAAAACTCATTGACTGATAATCATCCACTGCTTGATGAGCCAAATGATCAGCTACAACACTTCCTTTAATGGCCTTCTGAGTAGTATATTGTATATCATATTCTGTCAAGATCATTTGCCATCTTGCTATTCGTCCAGAAAGAGCAGGTTTCTCGAATATGTACTTGATTGGATCCATCTTTGAAATCAATAAGGTAGTATGAGTCAACATATACTGTCTTAGTCGGCGAGCAGCCCATGCCAAAGCGCAGCAAGTTTTCTCGAGCAGTGAGTATCTTGTTTCACAGTCGGTAAACTTT
The DNA here is from genome assembly GCA_963966055.1 of Lathyrus aphaca. NCBI lineage: Eukaryota > Viridiplantae > Streptophyta > Magnoliopsida > Fabales > Fabaceae > Lathyrus > Lathyrus aphaca. The sequence continues at coordinate 678,030,081 of OZ014519.1, read as the reverse complement.
TTGCTAAGGTAGTATATTGCCTGCTCTTTTCGACCAGACTCGTCATGTTTCCCCAACACACACCCCATTGAGTTGTCTAATACTGTTAAGTACATAATCAAGGGTCTTCCATCAACTGGTGGCATCAAAATGGGAGGTTCTAGAAGATATTTCTTGATTTCATCAAAGGAAGTCTGGCACTCATCATTCCACTCCATTACCTGATCTTTCTTCAACAACTTGAAGATTGGCTCACAGGTAGCAGTTAATTGGGAAATAAATCTTGCAATGCAATTCAATCGTCCCAAGAAACCTCTAACTTCCTTCTCAGTGCGGGGAGCTGGCATCTCTTGTATAGCTTTCACTTTTGCAGGATCCACTTCAATACCTTTTCCACTGACAATGAAACCCAGGAGTTTACCAGATCTAACTCCAAAAGTACACTTGTTTGGGTTCAATCTCAACTTGTACTTCTTCAATCTCTCAAACAACTTATGCAGATGATCAAGATGTTGCTCTTCATTCTGGGACCTGGCTATCATATCATCCACATACACTTCTATCTCATGATGAATCATATCATGAAACAAAGCCACCATAGCACGCTGATATGTTGCCCCTGCATTCTTCAAACCAAATGGCATCACTTTATAACAAAAAGTGCCCCACTGTGTAACAAATGTAGTCCTCTCCATATCTTCAGGTGCCATCTTGATTTGATTGTAACCAGAGAAACCATCCATGAAAGAGAATACTTTATGTTGAGCAGTGTTGTCTACCAGAACATCAATATGAGGAAGTGGAAAGTCATCTTTAGGGCTGGCCTTGTTCAAATCCCTGTAGTCTACACACATACGTACCTTACCATATTTCTTAGGCACCGGCACCACATTTGCAACCCATTGAGGATAAGAAGTCACAACTAAGAACCCTGCATCAAACTGTTTCATCACTTCTGCTTTAATCTTCTCGGACATTTCAGGACGCATGCGACGAACCTTCTGCTTCTTTGGACGACAATCTTCTTTTACCGGTAAACGGTGAACCACAATGTTTGTATCCAACCCTGGCATATCTTCATAGGACCAAGCAAAGATCTCCACATAGTCATGTAACATCTGAATCAGCCTGCTCTTGACACCATCCTCTAATTCAGCCCCTATCTTGACCTCTTTCCTGTTTTCTTCAGTTCCCAGATTCACCACTTCGATTGGCTCTTCATGTGGCTATATAGCTTTCTCTTCTTGTTGTAATAACCTAGCAAGCTCTATAGGTACTTCACAATCGTCCTCATTTCCATCTTCAGCTTGATAGATCGGATTCTCGAAATTATAATTGGCAATAGTAGAAATGTTATCAACAGGATCCAGAGTGGATGGGGATCTGCATTTTAGTGATGTGGGTGTGTGTAAGAACACATAGCTGATAAAGGAAAAAATAATAAAAGAAAGACAAGGAACACAATATTTACGAAAACGAAACGTCCACTGATTTTTATTGAATGAAGTATGCAAATGAAATGACATCCCGAAACAAGCATACCATTGTGCCCCGGGTAAGGCACAAGGCTTAAGAGTTTAATTGTTCAAAAATTATAAACTTAAAAGTAACAACACAATAATAGTATTTACTCCTGACTAAAGGAGATAGGAATAACATCTTCAGCCTTCCAGTTATTGAGCCCATCACCCATAGTAGGAAAATCCAAGCATCCAAGTTGTAGTCTTCATCATAGTCACCCACTACATTAATCTGATCTTTCATAATTCCCTGATTGGTGATACGAACAGCACGAGCACGACGAACAGCCTTCTGGGACTCTGCAGTGAAACCCAAACCAAATTTGTCAAACTTGTATGGGATGTCAGGAAGCTGACCCCAAATAGTACAACCACCTTCATCCACCACATCTCTAGCATCTTTAAGGGAGGCCATTGTAGGAGGTACTCTGGTGACCACAGGAACTTTCTTGACAATAGGAGGAGCTTCATAATTATTAACAACCCAAGGAACCACTTCAAATGTCTGGCACGGAGTTTCAACATATTCACCTTCCACTTCAAGATATTTAAAGGTGTTCACATGGCTAACTATATATCCTTCCTCTCCGTAAACAGTGACAACTTTTCCTTCTACTAGATATCTCAACTTCTGATGTAAGGTGGAGGTTACAGCACCTGCCCCATGGATCCAGGGACGCCCAAGCAAACAAGAATACGAAGGATGAATATCCATTACATAAAAAGTAGCATTGAAGACTTGAGAACCTACTTTTATTGGGAGATCAATTTCTCCATGCACCACTCTTCTCGAGCCATCAAAAGCTTTCACCACTATATTACTGGGCTTCAACACAGCATCTTCAGGACTAAGCTTATTCAGAACTTCTTTGGGCAACACATTCAGTGAGGAACCATTGTCTATTAATACATGTGACAGGGTAGTGCCCCTACATTCAATAGAGATATGTAGAGCCCTATTATGATCCCTCTTGGCAGGAGTCAAATCAGCATCGGAGAAACCTAACCCATTATCATAGGTCAAGTGTGCAACACAATTTTCAAACTGGTCTACAGAAATCTCATTTGGTACGTGAGCGGTCTTCAAAAATTTAATCAAGGCTTTGGCATGAGCCTCAGAACACAGTAATAAAGACAGCATAGAAATCTTGGAGGGAGTATGCCCCAATTGGTCAACAATGTCATAATCACTCTTGCGAATGATCTTCAATACTTCTTCCATCTGCTTAGAAAGATCATTAGCAGTTGGTACATCAGTTTGCACAGGTTCAATAACAGGACATTTGCCCCGAGCATCAGCGGTGGAGGTAGTAGTTGGAGTAACTGTATTCTTAGAGGTAACTGGAGGAGAGAAAACTCTTCCACTTCGTGTGATCTTACTAGATCCAGCAATATTGTCAACATCAAGGTTTTCATCAGCAATAGGTGCATCAGCCAAGGATTCCTGCTTAACACCATGAATATAAACATCGGACCCATAATGCCAAGGCACAGCTTTATCAGAAGTATATGGAATAGGACCAGGAGTGGTAATGATCATGGGAGCCACTCTAACTTCAGCAACAATCTTCACAGGGCCTTCAGTAGTAATTTTAATTGGACCCTTACGAGGGATTTTTACAGGTCCCTTGGAAGTAATCCTTACCGGCACTTTATCAACCATATCCACCTCTTCAACCTTCACACCTTTAGTTATATGCTCAACCATGCTCTCCACAGAAGGTGGTGTCCTCTCAAACAATATTGTGTAATTGTCCATGAGGCGTTGAATTCCGTCCTTCAATCTCCAGCAGTTATTCGGCTTATAAGCACAATAGAAACAATCTTCATGACAACCTGGAAAGAACCCAGCTTGTACCAACTTCTTCTTAATAACATACAATGGTGTGGTTACATCTGCAATTGAGGAAATATGTGAAACTTCATCAATGGCATTGACAATCTTCTCATGATTTGGCATGGGAGCAGTAATCACATTTGGAGTACCCGGAGGGTCAAACTCAATCTCTCCCGCATCAATCATATCTTGAATCTTATTCTTCAATATCCAGCAACTATTGGTATCATGTCCCTGACAATTTGAATGATATGCGCATCGTGCATTAGGATTGTACCTGGGAGAGGTAACATTGGGGTTCTGAGGAGGGTCCCTCAAAGTGATGAGTTCACCCTTCAACAAGTGTTGCAAGGCTTGGGCCAGTGACATGTTGATCTTGGTGAACTGTCTTCTAGGTCTCTGTTGATTGCTCTGTGGTGGCTCTGGTGTTGCAGGAGTAGGATTGGAGATATGAACTGTACTCACAGATTGATGCCTCCTATTACGATCAGATTGACCATAAACAGCATTCGACTCTTTCTTCCTACTGGGGGGCTTCTTTGTAGTACTGGATGAAGAAGCACCCACTTGGATCTTGCCACTCCTTATACCACTTTCTACGCGCTCTCCTGTCATTATCAACTCAGTGAAGCCAGATGATGAGCTTCCAATAAGATGACTGTAAAAAGGACCATTCAACGTACACATGAACATATCCACTAATTCCCGGTCAGTTAGAGGGGGTTGCACTCTTCCAGCCAAGTCTCTCCACTTCTGGGCATACTCCTTGAAATTTTCTTTAGCAACCATAGACATGCTTTGTAGTTGCATGCGAGTAGGGGCTAGGTCAGCATTGTATTGATATTGCTTATAAAAGGCTTCAGCAAGATCATTCCAAACACGAATGTTGACACTCTCCAACTAATAGTATCATTCCAATTGAGCTCCAGATAAGCTCTCTTGGAAGAAATGGATCCACAACTTCTTATCAGCAGTATGGGGTTGGATTCTCCGGACATAAGACCTCAGATGCAGCTTGGGACAAGAGACACCATCATACACTACAAAAGCAGGAACCTTGAAACCAACGGGTATAACCACCCCAGATATCAAACTCAAATCTTCAAAATCCAGTCCAGAAGACTTTTGCAATTCCATAGCATCCATTCTATCCACCAGCATCTTGAACTTATCTTCATTAGGATCATGATAGTAGTTAGCTTCAGAATCAGAATCCCCCATTGTATTATGGAGACTGCCTCCCTCTTTCTCAGACTCTTCAGACTCATAATCTTCAACCTGTTCCTTGGTCTTGACAGGACCTCTGAACCTTCTTCCCATGTTGATTAGGCCTCCTGACCTTCTAGTCTTCTTGGTCTTTTTGGCCAGCAGTGTCTTCAATTCATCCTGCCCCTTAGACAAGTTCAGGATCAGCTCTTGGAACTGTGCATTTTGTGCTTGGAGATCTTTAACTGTTTGTTCAAGAGCCATTGCTGAAATAAACAGCGAGAAGATAAGAAACCTGTACATAAGAAACTTGTGATGCAATGATATGGTATGTAAATGCGTATGCAATGTTTTCAAGGACCGCAGGATTTAAATTTGCTTAAACAATCAAGAAAGTAAACTTTTATTAGTAATAAATTTGTTTGCCCTTTAGGCTTACAAAATGAAATGAAATAAATTCAAAAGATGGGGTTTTAAGTCTCCCATGGATGTTTCCTCTTTGTGTTGAGGTATGAGTTGAGATTCCGCTCCTCGTGAAGTTGCTTTGTTAGCTCCAGGATTCTTTCTTGACTTGCTTTGTAATGAGCCTCGAAAGTATCCCTTTGCTCCTTCAACTGGATCCAGGATCTCTGTAAGTCTTCCATGTCAGTGGGCATGTCTGGGTGAAGGATGGTATAAGAGGTATCTCCTTCAGCAACAGGCTCCATAGTAACTGGCAGGATGGCAGGATATGGCATCATGAGAGTCTGAGCACGAGATCGCACCCATCTGAGGTAAGCTTCCATAGGAATATTGTACTTGGGCTCTAGAGTCTTGCTGTCAACCTTGTTCACTTTACCCCATGCTCGTATGAACCTTTGACGGTAACCTTGCAGATTGTTGTCGTAGTCAAACACAATACCCTGAATAAGCATGTCATGAGGACCATTGCTCCGAGCATAACCAAACTGACGTAGAGCTAAAGAAGGATTGTAGGTAATGCCCCCTCTTATGCCAAGGAGTGGCACATTGGGGAATTCCCCGCAACGATCAATGATAGTAACATTCTCCATAGATCTGGAGCACCAATGAATATCTGAATGAGAGAGTGACATGATTCTTTTAGACCACCTGAACCCTTGTTCATTCTTCATCACTGATCGAGGAAGGTGAGAAATAAACCACCTAGATAGCAAAGGTATACAACACATCAAAGTTCCTCGTGCCCTTATAGTACGGGTATGAAAAGAGTGTAAGATGTCTCCAAGTAATGTAGGCACTGGGTTATGAGTCAAAAATATGTTGATGGCATGTACGTCTATGAACTGGTCTGGATTGGGGAACAATACTAAGCCATAAATCAATAGGGCTAAGATCTCCTCAAAAGCATCATAGCTCATAGCCTTCAAGAATACTTGAGCCTTCTCTATCAACACCTTAGCAAGAATACCCTTAACTCCGCTTCTCGTTTCTAGAACAATGTCTGACTTCTTCAGATGTAGAGCTGCAACAATAACCTCAGGTTTAGGCTCTTTTTCCAAGCCTGTGAATGGTTTCTGATCAAGTACAGGTATACCCAGAAGTTTGGAGAACTCTTCCATTGTAGGAACTAGTTGATAGTCAGGGAATGTGAAGCAATGGTGCTTAGGATCAAAGAACTGAAACAGAACACTCATCATGTCTTCATTGAACCCTGAAGTGACTAGATCCAGTAGCTGACCATGTCTCTTGATGAACTGAGAATTTTCAGAAACTTGGGAAACCAATTCTTTAAGCTTGAGAGGTATTCCTACAAAGTTGATCCTGATAGTGTTCCTACGAGCAGAAGCCATGACCTGCAACAAAGAACAAAGATAAATCCTTTGGTCCTTGAAATGGTTAGTGAAAATGCTATGCTTATGATGCATGATGATGCTATGATGATGCTATGATGTTATGCTCAATCACAAACATGTGGCACACACAAACAAGTCACACCATAGCCCTAGGTTTAAAGGCTTGCATGAGGTTCAAAGGTAAGTACCCTCCCCTGAAGTTTAGATGGTTCATCCTGTCCTATAAAGTAACAAGGTTCTAAGGGATCTCAATATCATTGATCCTTCACAAGGGTGGTTTTTCAGTAGGCAACTTACTTGCCAACCAAAACCCTCCAAGTTTAAGATCTCAATGAGTGTAGCATCGAGTATCAACCAACTTCAGTCTTCACCAAAGCCGGTTATCTCACTACTTTTCTAAAGGCCAAGATGGGATAGCTAGGGTTCTAAAAGTTAGTAAGTGCATTGACAACATATGGCAGCCTCATATTATCCTCAACTTGACTTAAGGAACATAAGCACCAACCAAGAAGTCACACTAACTATGGCCACCAGATCAACCATATCGGTATACGCCGTACAGTTTCCTTGGTCTATTTCCATTTACCTAAGGTACACTAGATCCGGGTTAGGATCTTTCACACATAAGAGCACCCAATAGATAAATATAAAGCAAACAAGGCAAACAATTTTAAAGTGATCTAATTCCTAAGGGTACCCCTCTTTTATTAAGTCCCCAGCAGAGTCGCCAGTTCAGTAACACGGTGGGAGAACTGACTTTAAGTTAAATGTTGCGGATAGCAAGAGTCGCCACCGACTTTTATTTTATACAAAAGGAAAGGGCATAAAAGAACAGGAAAGACCTTAAAAAGATTTTTGGGTTCGGGGGGTAGGTTATGTAAAGGGAAGGTGTTAGCACCCTTTACATCCATGGTTATCCATGGGCTCTTAGTTACTTAGCTCACTTTAAAATGTTTTTGAAAAGTGTAGTGTGTGTTTAGAAATTTTCTTAAGTACTTTATAATGATCCATGTACGGATATATATAAAGCCTTTGTTTTGAAAATTGTTTGAAAAGGTGAAGTGTTTTTGAGATGTTTTTGAAAGAGTGAGCAAGTACATAAGAGAAACCTACCCTAAGTTAAATCTTTTCTATTCTTAAATATCCTTTGAGTGGTAAGACTATCCCTATTATTAAGGAATAGGTAGTCATTACCTTGGTTGTATGAGGGACAAATGAAGGGACAACTGCGATTAGGCAACTGTAAGGTGTATTTAGCAATTCGAAGGGACTTATCATCTTTATTCGAAAGGGACAAGATCATTTACGAAGGCAACCATGAAGGGACTTGATCTTTTTTATCTTTTAAGGGACTAGATGATATGAGAGAAGGGACTTTGCTTTACACCTTACTTGACCTTTTTGTTTAGGCAACATGAGAGATATCCTTAAAAATGTGAGATGGCGATCCAAGATCGACTTACGTGTGTGCGTGTACCAATTCAAGTACCTATCTTACAAATTAGTGATCTAAATTCAATTTTAAATACAAACATGTTTTACACTCCCTATTTTACTAACCATGGCAATTTAAATAAATAATAAAAATACCTCTACAACTATTACATAATTGGCACAATTACATTATAATAATAATAATTTAAATAAACAAGCATATAGTAAATAAATAAATAAATTGGTTAGTAATAATAAACAAAAAAATAAATATAAGAAGGTTAGTATAACAATATAATATAGAAATAAATTAAAAGTCCAAAGTTAAATAAATAATTATTTTTAAGGGAATTTTAAATAAAAGAAATAAATAATAACAATTATATACTAATAAATATAACTAATAGTTCTAATATTTTAAATTTATATACATATTATAAAAAATATTTGTTAATTTTAATTAAGTAAGCATATAAAAATAATAAATTAAGTTCATGAAATAAAGTTAGGGTTTTGAATTATTTAGAAAAAATAAATTAGGGTTTACTATTTAATTAAATTATATATATATATATATACAAACAAACTACATATAATAAAATATATATAATTAAAATTTACAAACAAATAATTTAAGATTTTACAATATAATTAGGGTTTATAAAAATATTAGGTTTTTATATAAAATATTAGGGTTTATGAATTAATCTAAATAATTAAGTTATTTATATAAAAATACGTACAACAAATTATAAAATAAATATATGCAATTTAAATTTTAGAAAAAATAAATTATGATTTTTTTTAAAAGAATGAAATTGTATACATTTACATATTATTATTATATTTTTTAAAAATAATTTTCTTATAAAAAGTAATTTTAGATTAATTATAAAACAAAACAAATAAATAAATAATAAAAAAATGGTGTAAAATGAACATACCTGGGGCAGGGATCGAACCCACGCCCTAGGCTCTCTATCTCTTGGACCAACACCACTGCCACCAGGCCAAGCGCGCGCTTGTGAATATGGGATGAGTACTGATCATTATATTTTAAGCCTGAAGATAAATGAAACTTTTCACCAAAAAATAACTGAGGACAGGTTCGAACCCATGTCCTTTGCTTCATACATGCGCGCATCAACCACTGGGCTGTTTGTCATCCTGTGAAACAAAACATAAATAATACAATAAATATAAATATCAATTTTTGAATTTCTGAAAACGCGCGAAGATCTTCATCTTCAACCTTGGTTTCGCAGGTTTTCCTGCGAAATTACCTACAACCCTTCCTGCGATTTTTCCTGCCCTTTTAAACCTGCGAATCACAAACTCTATCCAAACAGTGAAATTTCATGAAATTAATGATGGCATTGTATTCCTAATGATGTGTACGATCCTTCTACGTCTTTAGAAATCATTTATTTGGGCTAAATGATGAAACCCTAAACGGATGCCGCAAACCCTAACAATGGCCATTCTTCAAACCTGTACCCAAACTCCAATTGACTAGCCCAGAAACAATCACCAGCTTATTACAAACATGAAACAATGATCAAATTTGATTTATATTACACAAATATAGGAGAACGAGAAATTCATGAAAGTGTGAAAAGTTTGATTCGGTTTGTTCATTTCTTTGAGTTTGGGATGCATATGACTATTGCTACATGATCAGTGATGTTCAAGGAAGAGATTGATGTCCTTATATCACTTGAAAAACCACAAAAAGTTAGAATCTGAATTTCAAATTTTTGATGAATTTTGAAAGTTTGAAACTTATCCTTGAGGCTGCAATTTCGTGTCCCCTAGGTTGCTCAATGCTCTTTGTATATATATGAATGATATTAGGTCAAAAAATTGTATCACACTTTGGATATTTTGATCATTTGAGATTGAAAAAGATTATGCCTTAAAACTTGATTTTCATTTGATCCAACCTTGCTATTTTGGGACAATCATCATAATTTGTGTATCAATCTGATCCAAACAATGTTTATGACTTTCTAGAAACAAAATCCCTTTTTAAATATTTGATTTTATATTTTATTTCAATTTAAATGATATTTTAATGAATAAAATTCAAATAAATATGAAATAAAAAAAATAAAAATCATAAAATAGGTGGGTTGGGTCGTGCTTGTTGTTTTCATAAAGATGGGATGGCAATTTGGTGGGCTCATTTAGCAAAAATTTGATTTTAGGCCTTATTTGCTTCATAAACTTCCCTAAAATTTCCCAACTTTGCAATGGCACAAATCCTTCAATTTTAATGCTATGAGGGTGTTCTTGGACATTTTGGAAAGCTTAAAGAGTCCTCTAACCAAACCCATTGGTTTCATGTCCATATCTTTTACCATTCTCAAGTTATGCTCTTTTGAATTTGTTGACTTTTTGTTGACTTTCAAAAGGACCTATAATGTCTTAGCTCATACCTTCCAAATGAAGCATTTTTGGGCTTGGCTTGTGAGACACAAAGTTGTAGAGAATTCAATTTCCTTCAAAATGAGCTTTGGATGGAAAATTCTTGATGAAGCATGTGAAAGTTATGGCTGGTCAAAGTTCAGTTGACTTTTCCTAAGGAAACCCTAATTTAGAAACCCCTGATTCTTGATGATTTGAAATCTCCTTGATGAATCATGATCGACCCTTGATCAAATGATGAATTTTACTTCATATACTTGATGTTGGCAAAAAATCATGAAATTTGACTTTGGTTTGACCACAGTTGACCTCAGTTTGACTTTTTAACTGCTTTGACTGATTTTAACCTATCTGATCATCTGACTGAGCAAACCTTTGTGAAAAGTCTTGAAACTTGTCATTGGGATTCTTAAACACATATAAGATTTTATGAAGCTCACTTGAAGCCTTGGAAGTCCATTTAGCCTGATTAAAGTCAAAACCCTGGTTTAAGATGCATTGCTTAGGAGGATGCATTGTCTGAGGGAATTGTCAAACTTGTCAACCAATTGTGAACCTTGTGAACCTCATGAGATGTCTTGTGAACCTTGTGAGCTTCATGAGATGTCTTGTGAACCTTGTGAACCTCTTAGTACACAAAGTCTTGTGAGGGCAAATTTTGGGGTGCAACAGCTTGCATGAGGTTTAAAGGTAAGTACCCTCCCCTGAAGTTTAGTTGGTTCATCCTATCCTACAAAAGTAACCGGGTTCTAAGGGATCTCAATATCACTGATCCTTCCCAAGGGTGGTTGTTCAGTAGAAAACTTATTTGCCAACCAAAACCCTCCAAGTTTAGGATCTCAATGAGTGTAGTATCGAGTATCAACCAACTTCAGTCTTCACCAAAGCCGGTTATCTCACTACTTTCTAAAGGCCAAGATGGGATGACTAAGGTTCTAAAAGTTAGTTAGTGTATTGACAACATATGGCAGCCTCATATTATCCTCAACTTACTTAAGGAACATAAGCACCAACCAAGAAGTCACACTAACTATGGCCACCAGATCAACCATATCGGTATACGCCGTACAATTTCCTTGGTCAATTGCCATTTACCTAAGGTACACTAGATCCGGGTTAGGATCTTTCACACATAAGAGCACCCAACAAGTAAAGAAAAGCAAACAAAGCAAACAAGTTTAAAGTGATCTAATTCCTAAGGGTACCCCTCTTTTATTAAATCCCCAACAGAGTCGCCGGTTCTGTAATACGGTGGGAGAACTGACTTTAGTTAAATGTTGCGGATAGCAAGAGTCGCCACCGACTTTTATTTTATCCAAAGGAAAGGGCATAAAAGAACAAGAAAGACCTTAAAAGATTTTCGGGTTCGGGGGGTAGGTTATGTAAAGGGAAGGTGTTATCACCCTTTACATCCATGGTTATCCATGGGCTCTTAGTTACTTAGCTCACTTTAAATTGTTTTTGAGAAGTGTAGTGTGTGATTAGAAATTTTCTTAAGTACTTTATAATGATCCATGTACGGATATATATAAAGCCTTTGTTTTGAAAATTTCTTGAAAATGTGAAGTGTTTTGAAATGTTTTGAAAAAGGTGAGCAAGTACATAAGAGAAACCTACCCTAAGTTAAATCTTTTATGTTCTTAAATGTCCTTTAAATGGTAAGACTATCCCTATTATTAAGGAATAGGTAGTCATTACCTTGGATGTATGAGGGACAAATGAAGGGACAACTGTGATTAGGCAACTGTAAGGTGTATTTAGCAATTCGAAGGGACTTATCATCTTTATTCGAAAGGGACAAGATCATTTACGAAGGCAACCATGAAGGGACTTGATCTTTTTATCTTTTAAGGGACTAAATGATATAGATAAGTGAAGGGACTTTTCTTTATACACCTTACTTGACCTTTTTTTCTTTAGGCAACACGAGAGATATCATTAAGAATGTGAGATGGCGATCCAGGATCGACTTACGTGTGTGCGTGTATAAGTTCAAGCATTTATCTTAAGATTAATGATCTAAATTCAATTTTAAATACAAACATGTTTACACTCCTTATTTTACTAACCATGGCAATTAAAAATAAATAATAAAATAATTCTACAACTATTACATAAATTGCACAATTACATAATAATAATAATAAAGTAAATTAAATAAATAATCACATAATAAATGAATAAATAAAGAGGTTAGTAATAATAAACGAAATAAATATAAGAAGAAGAAATTAGCATAATAATATAATAATAAATTAAAAGTTCAATTTTAAATAAATAATTATTTTTTAAGAATTTTAAGAAAAGAAATAAATAATAAATATTATATACTAATAAATATGACTAATAGTCTAATTATTTAATTTTATATACATGTTATAAAAAATATTTGTTAATTATAATTAAGTAAGCATATAGCAAAAATAATAAATTAAATTCATAAAATAAAGTTAGGGTTTTTAATTGTTTAAAAAAAAATTAGGGTTAACTACTTAATTAAATTATTTAAATTATACAAACAAACTACATATAATAATTATAAAATAAATATATATGATTAATTTTTACAAACAAATATATTGAGATTTATAAGATAATTAGGGTTTTTAAAAAAAAATAGGTTTTATAAAAATATTAGGGTTTATGAGTTAATCTAAATATAATTAATTTATTTATACAAAACATATAATATTAATAATATACAATAAAATAAATATTAGATAATTTTATTAATAAAATTTGAGATTTAAAATATAAGTTTTTTTTTTGAATTATATACAAGAAAATAAAATAACAATTTGATTTTAAACATTTATCATTAAAGAAATTAATTAAATATATTATAAACAAAACAAAATAAAAGAAAATATGAAAAAAAGAACATACCTGGGGCTGGGATTCGAACCCAGGCCCTAGGCTTTGCATCTCTAAGACCAGCAAGCTCTCCACTAGGCCAGCGCGCGTTTGGTGATAGTGAATGGGTACGAATCATTATATTTTAAACCTGGAAAATAAATGGACAAAACACAAAAAAATTGGTGAAGTTGGGATTTGATCCCTTGACCTTTGCCTCACACGCGCATGACTCCTACCACTGGGCTAGCCACTGTTAACTGAAATAATATAGAAACATAACAATAAAATATTAATCTCAATTTTTAAATTCCAGCTTTGGCGCCATCTGACTTCATCTTCTCCAATTTTCCTGCGAATTCACCTGCGTTTTCTTCTACGAATTTACCTGCGAATTCAGTTTCGTAGGTTTTCCTAGCTTGCTTCAATGATCATCAAACCTGTAATAATTCATCAAATTGAAAGCACCAATTCATTCTATACAACAAACTCAGTTCAATTACGTTTTTAGAATTCATTTATATTCATTATTTTGCAAAATCCCAAATGAGGAGCATAAACCCTAGCCATGGCAGTTTATGATTCAGGTCATGAACCTTCAATCTAATTATCCAGAAAGTATCCTAGGGTCATTACAAACACAAACCAACCATTAGAATCAATTAATAATGCATCAAAGTATGAAATCGAAAAAATCATTCAACTTGAAAAAGAACGATTCGGTTAGGGCTTTTTAGCATGATTTTGATGCAAATAAGGATTGGGAAAGCATCAGTGATGATCAAGGAACGTTTTGCAACATTTAGAATGCCTTTAAATACCCTGCAAAGATGAATCTGAATTTGAGTTTTTCTACCAAATTTTGAAAGTTTGAATGTTCTTCTTAGAGGTTGCAAATCGTGTCTCCTAGGTTGTGATCAATTCCTTGTATATATATGAATGATATTAGGTCAAAAAATCATGTCACACTTTGGATATTTTGATCATTTGAATATTGAAAAAGATTATGTCTTAAAACTTGATTTTCATTTGATCCAACCTTTCTATTTTAAGAAAATCCTCATAACTTGTGTATCAATCTAATCCAAACAATATTCATGACTTTCTAGAAGCAAAATCCTCTTTTAAATATTTGATTTTATATTTTATTTCAATTTAAATGGTATTTTAATGAATAAAATTCAAATAAATATGAAATAAAAAATAAAAATTCAGAAAATAAGTGGGTTGGGTCGTGCTTGGTGTTTTGATGAAGATGTGATGGTAATTTGGTGGGCTCATTTAGCAAACATTTGATTTTAGGCCTTATTTGCTTCATAAACTTCCCTAAAATTTTCCAACTTTGCAAGGGCACAAATCCTTCAATTTTAATGCTATGAGTGTGTTCTTGGACATTTTGGAAAGCTTAAAGAGTCCTCTAACCAAACCCATTGGTTTCATGTCCATATCTTTTACCATTCTCAAGTTATGCTCTTTTGAAGTTGTTGACTTTTTGTTGACTTTCAAAAGGACCTATAATGTTTTAGCTCATACCTTCCAAATGAAGCATTTTTGGGCTTGGCTTGTGAGACACAAAGTTGTAGATAATTCAATTTCCTTCAAAATGAGCTTTGGATGGAAAATTCTTGATGAAGCATGTGAAAGTTAGGGCTGGTCAAAGTTTAGTTGACTTTTCTTGAGGAAACCATAATTTAGAAACTCCTGATTCTTGATGATCTGAAATCTCCTTGATGAATCATGATCAACCCTTGATCAAATGATGAATTTTAATTCATATACTTGATGTTGGCAAAAAATCATGAAGTTTGACTTTGGTTTGACCACAGTTGACCTCAGTTTGACTTTTTAACTACTTTGACTGATTTTAACCTATCTGATCATCTGACTGAGCAAACCTTTGGGAAAAGTCTTGAAACTTGTCATGGGGATTATTAAACACATATAAGATGTTATGAAGCTCACTTGAAGTCTTGGAAGTCCATTTAGCCTGATTAAAGTCAAAACCCTAGTTTAGGATGCATTGCTTAGGAGGATGCATTGTCTGAGGGAAATGTCAGATCTTCTGACTAGTTGTGAACTTTGTGAACCTTGTGAACCTCATGAGATGTCTTGTGAACCTTGTGAACCTTGTGATCCTCTTAGTACACAATTACTTGTCTTGTGGAGGGCAAATTTTGGGGTGCAACAGTCTTCATCTTGGATTAGTATCCCCCAAATGTAGGTTTCTTAACATTGAATTAGGTCAACATATTTTGTGTACTTTTCATTCTGCTATTTACAGTTTTATGTATTGTGTTCTTAACTGAGATGTCCCAACACAATGTCTCAACACTGTTGGTGTTTGTGTTGCATCACTTCAAAACAACAAATGTTTATTTCTCTTATTTCCTAAAGTGTAGTAATCATCGTCTTAACATTAAGATAGGACATTGGAGTATCTGCATAACCAAAATTTCATATACAGTATTAGTGGTAGAAATGTTAGATATTAACATAAACATAGTTTAGAGTCAATGTAAGTATTGTTTGTTGGCTGAAATGGACGATCAAGGCTTCAAAAATGTCATTTTGAGGGGATGAGGATGCCATTGT
Source organism: Lathyrus aphaca (assembly GCA_963966055.1). Taxonomy (NCBI): domain Eukaryota; kingdom Viridiplantae; phylum Streptophyta; class Magnoliopsida; order Fabales; family Fabaceae; genus Lathyrus; species Lathyrus aphaca. The sequence goes on along the minus strand of OZ014519.1, from coordinate 678,014,419 downwards.
CGTGACCTCTGAGTTGCAGAAGGTTCCGGAGATACATCTCCGGAATATGTTACGTTTTAGCAATTTAAGGTGATTATGGAGAGGTGGTCATGCACACCCAGTAATTGTTTGTAGTGTTTTTATTGATTTACTCTAGTTTGTTTTATTTTCATAATTTTGTTACTATATTTTGGTATTTGTGACATATGACATTATATATATATATATATATATATATATATATATATATATATATATATATATATATATATATATATATATATGTATATATATATGTATATATATATATATATATATATGTATATATATGTATATATATATATATATGTATATATATGTATATATATATATATATATATATATATATATATATATATATATATATATATGGTATGTATGTTATTTTATCTACGACCAATTACATTTCATCTGCGACCCATACACGGTGGTTTTTAAAAAAAAAAACCTATTTTGATAAGAATCCGAAGATGTATCTATGGAAATTTCCCGTAGATGAATCTCCATAAGTTTTCAAATAAAAATGAATTATGGGAAAAAATCCTGGGACTGTTTAAGGTTTAAAATATTATGGAGACATATCTCTGGAAAAAATTAACGTAATTTCAAATATGGAATACGTCCAGAGGTATATCTCCGGAACCTAAAGATATTTTTGAAAACGCGTATGTATGATGTCTCTTTTTTTGGAAGGCAATTGAATTATATTGAATACAAGGGGTATTCTCCTATTACAACAAGACAATAATAGAAAATTCAACTCCAACCAACTCAATAATCCTAAGAACAAAGAGGATTCAAAACAAAAGCTAAGAAATTAGAGTCGGGGAGCTAAATTTCCCTTAAACTAATCCATTTCCAAACCAACAATTTTACATCCCAACAAACATATGCTCCTTGAAAATCTTATCATTTCTAACCCTCCACAAAGTCCAAACAACCACCACTCAAATCCAAATGATTTTCTCTTTCACCTTACTATTATGACCACTGTTAAACCAAGTTATGAAAAAATTCCAATGACACCCTTCAAAATTAGATGTTATTCCACACCAGGCCTTGATGACGCTTCATACCGTCGCAATAATGGGACAAAGAAAAAACATATGGTGAATTTCCTCCCTTTCATTCCAACACATCACACAATCAAGATCGTTAATTATAATTCCATGCTTAATCAAAAGATCATTTGTAGGAAGACGAGACTGAAACAACTGCCATCTAAAGGCTTTAACATTATCTATAATTTTAGATTGCCAAAGCAACATAAGGGATGAAGCAAGAACTGGATTAACAATACTCAAATCTTACAAAGAAAATTAGAACTTCATGATCTTGCTAACAAAAAATTCAGAACAATCTCCTAACTTCCAAGGCAGTTGGTCCTTCACAAAATGCATCAGACATTTTGAATCCTACAACAGAGACAATGCTAAACATCATCATTCAAAACCTCTTCATTGAAACCTAAGTCACCCCAAAACCACACCCCGTTGACAAAGTTTCCCATTACAAAAACATAATCTGACTTTGAGCTATTCAAAAAAAGATCCGGGAACTGATCACACAAAGGGACCTCGTTAATCAACTTCGCCGACCAAAAAGGTGCGGCTCAACCTTCTCCGATAACATGGGAAACAACAACTGCAAAAGAAAAAACATTAGATGAACCAGCCCCCCCAATCTTTAACACATCTTTCCACCAAAATGACGCCGATTTCAAATAATTTACAACCCCTCTCAAAATTTTATCTTCCACCAAACCGTACCTACCATGCAACTCCTCCTTCCACAAGGAATTTTTGTCTTCCAGAATCCTCCACTTCCATTTTGCAAGCAAGGAAATATTCATATCACCAATGTTCAACACTCCCAAACCTCTCTCTTCTTTGGGTCTACAAACAATATCCCATCCCACCCAATGAATTTTGGACGTATCCTCATTACCGCCCCATAAAAAACGATTCTGAATAGAGTCAATCTTGTTCAACACTGTTACCGGAGCTTTATAAAAAGATAACCAAAATATAGGCAGGCTTGTGAGCACCAAATTAGTCAATGTTATCCTTCCCTCCATAGATAGTAATCTTCCCCTCCACTTTCCCAACTTTTTCCGAAACATATCAACACGAAAGTACCAAGATTTTACTCTTCTAGGGTTACAATCTATTAAGACACCCAAAAACTTAAAGGAAGAACTTTCAAGTTTGCACAATAGGAAATTTGCTGCTGCCTCCAAGAAATGCATACTGATATTGATCCCAATTAACCTACTCTTAAGAAAGTTCACCATCAAACCGGACACTAATTCAAACACACGGAGCACTACTTTAATACTCCACAAATTATTCCATCCACTTTCACCAATAATGAGAGTATCATAAACAAATTGAATGGTTTCGACCTTCAAAGAATTATTAACACGAAATCCCTTGAAGACCCAAAAATTTGAATCCTTGTTCATAATTTGAGAGAGACACTCAGTGACAAGAACAAATATGAACAGTGATAGAGGATCTCCTTTTCGAAGTCCTCGTTCAACCTTGAATGAATTTTTTTCATTCAAGGTTGAACCCTAAAACAACATAAATGAATTTTTTTTCACATAAGCAACATACCATCAATCACCAATAAATCCTTAATATCTTAGGTTTATAAATTTTCCAAAAAAGTTTAAAGATATGTAACAAAAGTAAATAAACAACAAAAATATTCCCGTCCCATGTTACGTATCAGAGCATCCTAAGACTCGAACAAGAAACACACTTCCACACACTCTCAAGTACCTGGATTATTTGTACTTCCAAAGAAACACAGACACAACAACAAACAAAAAAGGGGTGAGAAACAAATTCAAATAATAATGGTGCATAAAACACATCAAGGGTAGTTTCTCACTCACAATAACATATACAACAAATCACACCAATAATTATGCAACAATGGAAACATCAATAATTATACAATGTGACTCAACAACGACACAATGCATGTGGTACCAATTTTGTTCATTCAATCGAACACCGATAAATCACATACACCCATCCAACAATGATTATCCCACCATTCTCCATAACGGTGTACAAATGAATCGCATGCGCCCATCCGGTAACGATTCATCCCAAAACCAATAAAACAATGTATGCATGATAATGAATAAGCATACAACATGTATAACCACCATATTATACATCTACATGATCCATCTGATCAATATTCAACAATAGTTTCACACAATTCACCAATACTAACCTCACGCAACTTAACTGATTATTCAACTAGTTAAATCCATCTAAGTTCCATCATTATTCCATTTCTCGATATTAATCCTTGGTTAAATATGTCTTAAGGTCCATATCAATGCTTCACACCAAAAGAATCGGCAACGCACGCGGAATTGGGACAGAAATCACAAAACGATAGAATTTGCCCTACAACCCTGGTCATATGAGTAATGGGCCAGGCCATACGCGTATGGACCACTCATACGCACCCCTTACACTGCAACATACGCGTATTCCAAGCCCTTACATTGGGCATTACGCGTATGGTACCCCCATACGCTGCCTATACACGTATCAACCCAGTTCTCTCACGCGTAAGCTATGCAAATGGGCAGAATGCCCTAATTTTCACTCCCTATATGCGTACTTCACATGCATTACACGTAATGACCCCTTTTCACGCACTTCATACGCGTATGGACATGCCCTATACGTAAATGGGCAAAACCAAACATTTTTTTGTGTTTTCTTCTTCATTCCAGATCTGTTTCCTATGCTTCTCGTTTTCATACTTCATACCAAACCTAAGATTGTTTCTATACCTTTTTTATACTATTAATCACATTCTTCTTTCACCTACATTACTAAATCCAGTTTCATTACTATTATAGATCTAGATTCGTCATCTATTTTTGTAACAATTCCAGATTTACACAACAATGCAACATACAAAATATTCACAACATTATTTCACCAATAATCCACAAAATCAGATAGTTCCAATCACAAATTCGCAACAACATTCATAAGTACACAGATTCATCACATTTATCATAAACAACAGAAAATCCTACAAGGGAAGGAACCCTTCACTACCCCATCATGTTAAATCACCTAATTAGAACCCTCCTTACCTCGAATTCATATGAATTTCCTACGAATTTCTTCAAAGAATGGTGCCCTAGGTGTTCTTCCTCTTCCTAGCCTTTCTTAGTTCTTTCACAAATTAACACGACTAAACTTTTTTCTAATTCTGATTAATCTAATCTATTCCTAAAACCCTCACCGCAAGATTTTACTAAATCGTCCTTATTTTAATCAAATCAAATAATAATAATAATTATAATTCTAATATTACTAATATTATTTGCATGAAAATAATAATAATAGAAATAATGATTAAATGGTTTTATTATTATTCGTACACCCACTATTAATAAATGCACCACAATTCTACCTGTCCTACTAGGACACGACAGCAAAACAACAAGACATACGCCTTTAACAAGGCCAACAAAGCACCAAAAATACCCGACGAATAAATATTAAAAATGGGGCATTACACCATTCACCAAAACGGAGAGATGGAAATTAAAAATACACGCCTCCATCCACCTTCTCCATCTACAACCAAACCCCATCGAAACAAGCATATGACAAAGAAAATTCCAATTGACACAATCGTAGGCTTTTTCCAAATCGACTTTGAAAAGAAGACACTCTCTATTATCTCTTGTGTCCATATCAAAAATTTCATTAGCAATAACAACACCTTCCAAGATTTTCCTACCGGGGATAAAAGTCGATTGACATTTAGATACAATACCTCCAATAACCACCTTAATTCTCGAGGCAAGTTTTGAAAGGATCTTGTAAAGATTCCCAACCAAACAAATAAGACAATATTGCCCCTAGATTAATGGGATTTTCCATCTTAGTAATAAGGGTGATAAAAGCTAAACATATAGCTTTAGGCAGATAAACAAGTTGATGGAAGTCCTTTAAAAACTTAGAAATGTCTTCCTTAAAGAACCACTAGCATTTCTTAATAAAGGCAAAATTAAAGCCATATGGGCCAGGGTTTTTCGAACTATCGCAACTTCAAACAACATTTCTAATTTCCGCATCTGAAAACGGGGCTTCCAGCAAACAAACATCAACGTTGGACAGTACTTTAAAATCGCAGCCTTCCAACTGAATTATGTCCAGGACTAGCTCTGTAAACTTTTCCATGAAAAAAGACCTAACAACATCTTTGACTCCACCAACTGGATCCACTACGCCATTCTCATTTTCCATTAATCCAATGAGAGATCTTATGTTATTACCTTTGATGATATTGTGAAAAAACTTCGTGTTTCCGTTACCCTCAGAAAACCACCTTTTCCTCACCTTTGGAATGATCATATTATCTTTGATTTTAAGATTGCTCCACATAGAGTTACTAGCAACCAACCTCTTCCTCACTATCACCTTCCTCTCCTCCTCCAAACAACCATCAAGAGACCTATCCAAATCATTAATCTCATCTACTAACTCTTCCACTTTCAGATCTTGCCACCCGTAAGCAGTCTTACTCCAATGTCTAATTTTATCCCTCAAAATTCTGAACTTTTCCTTCACAAAATCACTGCGGCCAGACACATGAATACTAACGCATTATTTCTCAACAAACTTAAAAAAAAGAAGGATCTTCCAACCAGCAATCGAAGAAATTGAAGGGTTTGGGACCCCAATTCTACACCTTCAGTTTAACCCATATCGAACGATTACCCGATACACCCCTCTTCCCCATAAATTGCTCCACAATACCCCACTTCCTTATAATAGAATCCACCACCAAAAACTTATCAAGCCTACTAATTGCCTCCCCGTCTCCATTAAACCAGGTAAACTTATTACCAACAACTAGTAAGTCAGTTAGCCCTAACTCAAAAATAAAATCCTGAAATTCAGAAATTTCAGACGCTCTTGCATTCACAGCAACCCCCTTCCTTTTAGAGACATGAGCCACATTGCTAAAATCCCTCATATGATCCAATGGACCTCTACCAAAATGCTTTTGAGGGACCTTAAAGCACCCTACAATCTTCTCTTCAAATGAATATCACAAGCAGAATAAATATTAAATAAGAAAAACACCTCCTTCTTCCACACAACTTGGATACCCAGGAATCATTCCCCTCTAAAAGTTAAAAGAGGTTTAATTTCACTTTCTTTCCACAAAATCAAGGTTCCTCCCGATAGACCGACCAACCCACTCCATTTCCTTCCATAAGCTCCTAACACAATTTAAATAGACAAACTTGAATTTAGTTTCCTAAACAAAAAATATGTCTGCCATACCTGAAGAAATTATTTTGCAAATTCTCTTCCCCTTGCTCAACAAGCTTCCATCTCTGATATTATAGGATCCTATTATCATTGGGAACTTCTTTTAATCGCCTTCTTCGAAAAACTTCTGGCTTTGTCTTGTAATTCCATCTCATCACGTTTTGAAATAATCTCCTTAGATTTTTTGGCTGCTAAAAATCCAAGTTTGGAAATGGTGCTCCAGATCTTCGAACAAACTGCAGATTCTTGCTGACTCCAAAACTTATCATTGCAAACTCTAACATTAGAGTCTGTTGTATCTTCACAACAAAGGACAACACCCGCATATAACAAACTTGTGTTCTCTGACCCAAAAGGATGAGAAAAGGATGGAACCAAGGGGGTAACATCTGCCTTTCGCTGTAACGGCCCAAAGAAAGTGGGTTGGGAGAATTTCTCAATAGAATCAATAGGAATATTTTACTGTTCTGCCCTACTTTTCAACAACAATAACCATAATACACTCATTTTCCAATTATATACCAATATGCCATGGTTTTGATTTTTTTTTGTTCATTGCCGCCCATTGAATGGGCGGGAGAGTGTAATTTTTTTTTCAACCGCCCTTTGAATGGGCGGCAGAGTGTAAGCGTAATTTTTTTTTCTTTTTTATTTGTTTTGCATTTTTATTATCAAAATGGATTATTTAATAATTTAAAATATTAATATAAAATAATAATAATAATATAAATATAAAATAATAATAATATTATTAATATAAAATAATAATATTATTATTAATATAAAATAATAATAATATTATTAATATAAAATAATAATAATATTAATATAAAATAATAATAATATTTAATAATTTTGAATAATAATGATATTAATATAAATGTTAAAGTACAATAATATTAATATAAATAATAATAATAATAATATAAATATTAAATAATACATTAATTTTTTCTATTCCCTATTTGGACCCGGATGACGATGTCGCTGATGAGTTCCACAGCCGGGAGGACGTCCTATTCGTTTATGACTTGATTGCATGCAGAGTTATGACTTGTTGACCACCGCCCATCCAATGGGCGGCAGAGTGTAAAGTTATTGAATGCGTTTCAGTGCGCCTCCCATTCAATGGGCGGCAAAGTTATAACTTGTCTGCCACGTTGCAGCATGCCTCCCATTCAATGGGCGGCAGTGTTATGACATGTCTGGCACTTTGCAGCATGCCTCCCATTCAATGGGCGGCAGTGTTATAGTTTGTCTGACACGTGCAGCCTGCCTCCCATTCAATGGGCGGCAGTGTTATTTCCTGTCTGAGATTAATTTATATAATATTTGTACCAACTCAATACGAATCCAATATAAATTCTACAAAACTATCATATTATACACCAACTCAAACATTCAAAAAATTCATCACATTCAAAAATGCCTCAAAGAGAAAATTATGTTATTTGTGCACATTACAATGGTAGTGTGGTTGTAACTGATGAGCTCGGATATAGCTTCGAAAATACTGAAATATGTCGTTTCAATATTAATAGAAGATCAACATTTCAACATTTCAAAGAACGACTGGTTATGAAGATGGGAGCAGGTGGTATTTCTCAAATTACATACAGAAATGTTGTCCATTTTGGGAACAATAATTTTAAATTTGTTCCACTGAAAGTTCGTGACGATGAAGATGTGGAATCCATGTTTTCCAATCATGAATGTTATGGATTTTCGTCGATTGAGGTATATATCAAATTTGACCAATATCAACTAACCCAACAGTCTCAAGTTATCAATGCACCTGAAGGAGATGAACTAGCAATAATACCATACGAAAATGTAGAGGAAGAAGATGTTGAAGAAGAGACCGAAGCACAGGTTGATGACTTGTACACAACAATATTTGAAGAAGGAGTCAATGTTCAGGAGGACACCGATGACCAACACATTCCAGTTGGAAATGTTTTTTCACCACCTGCCCACATGACAAACATTTCCTCAGATGCAGATCAAACATCAGGTGATTGGCCGCACATGCCTCATCTTCCGGTGGAAGGAGACATAACAGTAGGTAATCAATTCAAAACTAAATCTGATTGTGTGCTTGCAATAAAACAATATCACATGAAACACGGTGTAGATTTTAGGGTGAAGGATTCAGATAAAAAGAGATATATCATTTGTTGTAGACACGATACATGCAAGTTTCATCTAGTAGCGTCGTATCGTAAAAGAAGTGATTTGTGGGAGATAGGCATTATGAACCCCCTTCACAGTTGTTCAACAGCCATGTTTGACCAGGATCATCGACAACTTAGCTCGCAATTAATGTCTCAAGTTTTAATGTCTTTTGTAGACAATGATCCATCTATCAAGGTGAGCATTTGCATTGCAAAGATTGTTCATGAGTACAAGTTCACGCCGTCGTACAGGAAAACATGGATTGCGAGGAATAAAGCTATTGAACAGGTTTACGGTAACTGGGAGATGTCATACAACGAACTTCCACATTTCCTGTTGGCACTTAAAAAATTTGTTCCGGGGACAGTGATGGAAATGGAAACATTACCCATGTACACTGATGAAGGAACACTTGTTGAAGGGAATCAGATCTTTCACCGGCTATTCTGGGCATTCCAACCATGCATTAGAGGTTTTTCATATTGCAAGCCTATTTTACAAATTGATGGAACCTGGTTATACGGTAAGTATAAAGGGACACTGCTTATGGATGTTGCACAGGATGGCAACAGTAATATTTTTCCAGTTGCTTTTGCACTTGTTGAGGGTGAGACTGCTGAAGGTTGGGTTTTTTTTTTACGAAACTTGAGAAGACATGTTGCTCCGCAAGCAGATCTGTGTTTGATTTCAGATAGACATTCATCCATTGAAAGTGAATAGAATAATCCGGAAAATGGTTGGCAAGATCCCCCATCTGTACATGTCTATTGTATCCGACATATTGCTCAAAATTTCATGAAAGAAATTAAGGACAGGAACCTCCGGAAAAAGGTCATTAACATGGGTAATAATTTTTTCCATCCTCTCTAACATTATATCTTTGTCAATTATGTTATTAACTTAAACAATTTTTTTATATATAGGATATGCATTAAACCAACCAATGTTTCAGTATTACTAGAATGAAATAGCTATGGCAAATGGTGATGCTTTAAGGTGGCTAAATAATATTCCTGTTGAAAAATGGACAAGAGCATTTGACGGGGGTCGACGTTGGGGTCACATGACAACCAACCTTGTTGAGTCACTGAATGGAGTATTCAAAGGCAGCCGTAATTTACCGATTACAGCATTGGTTAGTGCAACATATTATAGATTGGGTACACAATTTGCTGAGAGGGGTGCAAAATGGAGTGCAATATTAAATTCAGGACAAATATTTACAGACAACTGCATAAAGGTTATGAAAGAAGAAACCGCGAAATCCAGCACACATCAAGTCAGCATTTTTGACTACAATAACAATACTTTTAGTGTGCGGGAAACAATTGATCACGGTGAAGGGAAACCTATGGGTCGTTACAGGGTGAACCTAATAGAAGGGTGGTGTGATTGCGGAAAGTTTCAGGCATACCGTGTCCCTTGTTCACATGTTATCGCTGCATGTTCAAGTGCTCGCAATGACGCATACGCACTTTTGTCGGGTGTTTACAGGGTTTCAAACCTATTTGGAGTATACAACACAAGTTTTCCGGTGCTCCCGTACAGTGACTATTGGCCAGTGTACGAGGGAGATCAAATTTGCCATAATCCAAGAATGCAAAGGAACAAGAAAGGACGCCCAGTCAGCACACGCATTAGAACATAAATGGATATCGTTGACAAGCTGGAGAGAAAATGTTCCAGGTGTCGTCAAACTGGTCACAACCGAACTAAGTGTCCAAATGTTGGAACTAGTAACAGTTAGTGTTTTATGTTGTTATCATGTATCACTTTCATATTGCATTCAAGTATCTCAATTTTCTTCATCATTAGTAATTTAGATTTAAATATATTTAACCACAAAAAAGTTACAAAACAACACAAATACATTTAACATTAATTCAGCAACATAACACAAACAACACAACACAACACAACACAAACATTTGACAACAAAAATATAAATTAAACTAGAACACACGAACACAACATTTAATATAACATTTCTAGCTTATTACAACAAGCAGCTTGATTTCATTGATTCCAAACATCATTTCTCTCGCTTCCTTGTCGGTCCTGATTCGCACCCACCCACGACGAAAATCATACCTCTCAACACTTCTGATTTTCTCCCCTTCTTCAATTTCTGCTTCATACCTCTCAACAAATTATCATTATTAACTTTTAGTATTATTAATTTATCAATTACTAATATTTATTAATTTTTTTCGATTAAAAATTTGATTGAATTATTTATTAACTAAACTTAACATTAGATATTATTTTTAAATTTTTAAATATTAATTATTAGTTTATATTATTATTTATTATTATTTAATAATTTTAATATTTACTAAATATAAATTATCATTATTAACTTTTAGTATTATTAATTAATCAAATACTAATATTATTTAATATTATTATTAATATTTTAATTTACTTAATCAACTAATTAATTATTAAAAACACAAAACAAAATAAAAAAAAATCAAAATAAAATTTCGTTGTACACTGCCGCCCATTCAAAGGGCGGTATAGAAAACTTTTGTACACTCCCGCCCATTCAATGGGCGGCAAAGAACAAAAAAAATAAAAAAAAATTTGAAACCATGGCATATTGGTATATAATTGAAAAATGAATGTATTATGATTATTGTTGTTGAAAAGTAGGGCATAACAGTAAAATATTCAATCAATAGAGCCAGAGGTGGCTACAGAAGAAAGGCCAACTTTCTATTCACTTTCCTATTTTTAGAAGGGCCTTTACCCTTAAGGCCCAAAAGATCAACCACCTCTTTAAATTTCAACTTTTTGGTTGACCCTACATTTCCTTCAACCAACAAAGTGTTGTACGCTTTGCAAACCTTAAAACCAGGTTGTGTTATATCACAGAGGGCTAAACCAGAGAATTTTTCACTGCCCTACCATTCTTTTCACCAATAAGTCCCATAATACCACCTTTTTCCACATATATACCAAAATGTCATAGTTTCAAACATTTTTTATTTATTTTTTTGCTCTTTGCCGCCCATTGAATGGGCGGGAGTGTTGAAAAATTTGCTATACCGCCCTTTGAATGGGCGGCAGTGTACAACGAAATTATATTTTGATTTTTTTTATATTTTATTTTGTGGTTTTAATAATTAATTAGTTGATTAAGTAAATTAAAATATTAATAATAATATTAAATAATATTAGTATTTGATTAATTAATAATACTAAAAGTTAATAATGATAATTTGTATTTAGTAAATATTAAAATTATTAAATAATAATAAATAATAATATAAACTAATAATTAATATTTAAAAATTTAAAAATAATATCTAATGTTAAGTTTAGCTAATAAATAATTCAATTCAATTTTTAATCGAAAAAAATTAATAAATATTAATAATTGATAAAATAATACTTGAATGCAATATGAAAGTGATACATGATAACAACATAAAACACTAACTGTTACTAGTTCCAACATTTGGACACTTAGTTCGGTTGTGACCAGTTTGACGACACCTGGAACATTTTCTCTCCAGCTTGTCAACGATATCCATTTCTGTTCTAATGCGTGTGCTGACTGGGCGTCCTTTCTTGTTCCTTCGCATTCTTGGATTATGGCAAATTTGATCTCCCTCGTACACTGGCCAATAGTCACTGTACGGGAGCACCGGAAAACTTGTGCTGTATACTCCAAATAGGTTTGAAACCCTGTAAACGCCCGACAAAAGTGTGTATGCGTCGTTGCGAGCACTTGAACATGCAGCGATAACATGTGAACAAGGGACACGGTATGCCTGAAACTTTCCGCAATCACACCACCCTTCTATTAGGTTCACCCTGTAACGACCCATAGGTTTCCCTTCACCGTGATCCATTGTTTCCCGCACACTAAAAGTATTGTTATTTTAGTCAAAAATGCTTACTTGATGTGTGCTGGATTTCACGGTTTCTTCTTTCATAACCTTTACGCAGTTGTCTGTAAATATTTGTCCTGAATTTAATACTGCACTCCATTTTGCACCCCTCTCATCAGTGTACATGGGTAATGTTTCCATTTCCATCACTGTCCCCGGAACAAAATTTTTAAGTGCCATAAGGAAATGTGGAAGTTCGTTGTATGACTTCTCCCAGTTACCGTAAACCTGTTCAATAGCTTTATAGAAAATTCGTATTGAGTTGGTACAAATATTATATAAATTAAGCTCATATGGGATATAACACTGCCGCCCATTGAATGGGAGGCAGACTGCACGTGTCAGAAATGCTTCAACACTGCCGCCCATTAAATGGGAGGCAGTCTGCAAATTGCCAGACAAGTTATAACTCTGCCGCCCATTGAATGGGAGGCAGTCTGCAACGTGGCAAACAAGTAATAACTCTGCCGCCCATTGAATGGGAGGCACACTGACACGCAATTAATGTATTTGCACTCTGTCGCCCATTGGATGGGCGGTGGTCAACAAGTCTTAATTCTGCATGCAAGCCAGTCAACACGTAAATGCCATGCAATATATCTTCAACCACCTACATTATATCATTTTAATCACATTCAACCACATATACCAAAATATTTATTACATATATCAATTACACATTCTATAAATTCCAACAAATCTCTATTACAAATTCATATCTTACAACACATCTCTACTACAATTTCATCTTTATCACTCTTCATCACCTGATATTCTAAACAATGTCTCTGCTCGTGCCTCTGCTAACACTCGGAGAAAAACATCGAGGCACACTTTCAAATATTGTAGAATATGTAAGTCTTCTAACATTTTATTTTATTACATTTTATATTATACTTTTTTATTTATGTTATATTATATGTTACATTATATTACATTTTACATGTTATATTATTTATGTTACATTATATGTTACATTTTGTTATATTACATTTTATGTTACATTATATATGTTATATTATATATGTTATATTATAAATTTTTATTTGTTATATTACATTTTTATTTATTATATTTTTATATGTTACATGTTATATTTTACATTATATTTTATTTATTACATTAAATTTTTATATGTTACATTATATATTATGTATGTTTTATTCGTAGGATGAAAAAAAATTCAAACCGCGTACACACAAGTACATTACAGTCGATGAACATATCTGTCCATATTTGATTCAAGCTGGTTTCGGTCACGTCATCACTATTGATTCGTATGGAGTTGATCGAAAATTCTGTCTCACCCTATGCGAGAGATGGAGACCAGAAACTCACACGTTCCATTTTCCAACCGGTGAATGTGCCCCGACTTTGGAGGATGTCCACATGCTATTGGGGTTACGTGTGAATGACTCAGCCGTTGTTGGTTGCACATCAGTGTCATACCAACTTGTTGAGGTACTATTGGGGATTACGATGGATCCTTCGGAGAGACGGGGACAATCTTTGAGAATAGTGGTACTACGGGACAAATACAATTCTATCCAATTAAGCGAAGACTCCCCCGAGGAACTAAAAATAATGAAAGCAAGAGTATATATTATGTTACTTTTTGCTTGTTTTTTGTTTCCTGATACTAATGGTAACACCATACACCTTCAATTTTTACCGTTACTCGAAGATTTCGACCAAATAAATAGCTATAGTTGGGGCGCAGCAACTTTAACACATCTATACCGAAACTTGTGTCGATGCGCTTTGAAGGACGCTCACAATTTTGCCGGATGTGCAGTCTTACTTCAAGCTTGGGGTTGGTCCAGAATGCCTAGACTGGCACCGATCAACGAAAATCCATTCCATTTTCCCTATGCAACAAAGTATGTATATTTAAACTCTATTTATTTTTCTATTTAATATATTTATTTTTCTAATATTTAAACTCTATTTATTTTTATATTTAATATTTTTAGGTGGTCCGCTTATGGAATGAATTATGACAAAACCCCTCATCATTGTGCGGTTGGATATCGGGCTTTCTTCGATCATTTTGAGCCCAATGATGTAATATCTTTTAGAATTATACGTTTTAATATTAAAATATTTTTACCATCTCTATTTAATATTTTTATTGCTCTAATCCATTTTTTCAACATCTTCGCAGTTTATATGGAGACCATATCTTGGACTCGAGGATGAGGACCCAACCGAAAGTCATATTTGGACTGCAACAACATATATCTTTTGTTTCACTTATGTTGAAATGCACCAACCGGATCGGGTTAAGCTTCAATTTGGGATACAACAAGAAATTCCTGGTCCACCGAGATGCATGAAAAAATATCATAACAGCAAAGTAAATCAATAATGGGCTTACGAAGATTGGAAAGACCACAACAGAGAAGAACGCCAGGAATGGATAAACCGTCATCGTGCCGTCATACACGGAAATGTAATGGATACTGAATGTAAACCAAATAGAGAATACATGAATTGGTATAGATCTGTTACCAATTTGTACCTATCGGTCAACAGAGATTTATTTGACCCTCGTATCCAACCCGCATTGAATGTCAACCAACAACACACATTTTCCTCCCAACAAACATTTAACCCCAACCAACCACACCGATTTTCCTTCCAACAAACATTTAATATCAACCAACAACCCACACAACAACCTTATACCCCAAGCCAACACCCTTACAATCAACCAAACCCATCATTTAACCCAACCCCCTACAACACCCAACAAAACCTCAATTTTAGCCCCTCCCCATCATACACACAACAACATTCATTCTCACAACCTACCCCACAAGAACACAATTACCAAACACCCCAACCACAAATGCCATTTTATCCACCACAAACTTTCACCTTTAATTCATCCCAAGACCAAAATCCATACATCCCCTACATGAATTCCTCAATGCCACCTACTAACCAACCAAGTTGGAGTAATGCGGGAACACGTCTAGATTATGGCAGTGCGGCGACAATACATGACGACTTTAGTGATGATGTGCTAGCGAATTTTATTAATCCTCCGGGTGAAGCAGGACCTTCTACTCAACCAACAAACGTTGAACAACCTGGTTTAAGAAGGACTAACCGAATAGGACGTCCTCCCGGCTGTGGAACTCATCAGCGACATCGTCGTCCGGGTCCGAATAGGGAATAGAAAAAATTAATGTATTATTTAATATTTATATTATTATTATTATTTATATTAATATTATTGTACTTTAACATTTTTATTAATATCATTATTATTCAAAATTATTAATATTATTATTATTTTATATTAATATTATTATTATTATTATTTTATATTAATAATATTATTATTATTTTATATTAATATTATTATTATTATTTTATATTAATAATAGTATTATTATTTTATATTAATATTATTATTATTATTTTATATTAATAATATTAATAATATTATTATTATTTTATATTAATATTTTAAATTATTAAATAATCCATTTTGATATTAAAAATGCAAAACAAATAAAAAAGAAAAAAAAATTACGCTTACACTGTGCCGCCCATTCAAAGGGCGGTTGAAGAAAAATTTACACTCTCCCGCCCATTCAATGGGCGACAATGAACAAAAAAAAATCAAAACTATGGCATATTGGTATATAATTAGGAAATGAGTGTATTATGGATATTGATGTTGAAAAGTGTGGCAGAACAGTAACTTTTCCTAAACCAGATAGTCTTGGAATATCACCATCCACACACACACATGGCCCACACTTCAAAGAATTAACAGACTTGGCTGCAGCTATAGCTCTATCAAATGAGGTTTCAGACAACCTAGGAATAAGAATAGGTTCAGGTGGAATAACTAGACCCCTAGAAATAGAGTCAGCTACAACCTCAACCCTAAGATCATCTTCGTCTTCCAACTCCCTTGTAGCATACAAGCAAAACTCTTCATCCTCCAAGTTTATAACAAGCGAATGACATGCTTCTGTCAAAGGATTAACAACATCATCATCTATCATCCCATCAAAACCATACCAATAATCTTCCAAATCCGACGAAGAATCATTATTAACCGGCTTCTTCCCGACCATGTCACCATAGATTTTAAGAGGGCCACTGAATCTTCCACCATCTTGATGCTGGAGATCTCGTTTCCAACTTGGACCTTGAATACTTCGTTCAAGACCATCGCACATCTAGTCCTAACCATGATACGCGCCACATCCATACAGGATCCCTTCAACGTGATTTCATCCGTACATATATAATTTCCAACAGTTTTAGCCAGAAGCTCGAAGAAAAGGAAGTTCCACACCTGACAAGGAATGTCGTGGCACCGCAACCAAGTCACCCTCTCTACATCAATATCATCTTCTTTCCAAGGTCTAATTTATGAAAATCATTGCCTTCACTAAGTCTCCCCTTCCCTGATCAAATCCATAAATCCCCCTTCTTTGCATTCCTCCAAAAGACAAAGGTTGGCACCTAAAGGAGTCACCTTGATTGAGAAGTAGCCTTCTATTTCGAAACTCGTTTGGATGTTGTACAACATTCCCAGAACAAGAACCACCCCAACAAAAGCCTTAGCGAGGCATTGAACATCTGCAACCTCCGGACTGTACTTCAAATGAATATCAGACTCGTACACTCCTGATTTCTCCACGTTGTTCACCACTTCTGCGGATGATCTCTTCCCCATGTTATCAACACCAACCACCTTCCTTCTAAGGTCAGCCCCTTCCCCCCGACATACAGCTCACCGAATAACCTAGGGCCACTCTTGAAAACCTCTTGATTTCTGTTAAATATTTGGAGATTCGAGTGAATATTCACATTGTTTATGATGATATTATCCAACTTCACACCTAAAACTCTTCCATCTTCTACTTCCTTAAAGCAAGCAAACCCAAACCATTTACCAAACTTATTCCTTTTGGGAGGAATAACCACCTCCACCACCTTACCATGTGCTTCAATTTCTTTCTTCTCAAAACGAAAGTTCTTCCGCGTTGCTTGTTGCCAAACCATGGAGCCTTCTACTCTTCTATAGTTTTAAAGTAACTTATGTATGATGTCTAATAACCTTATGGAGTGTCCTAAGAAATTCTTTAAAAAAAAAAACCTAATTAAAAAAGATTATACAAAATTTATTGAATAAAATCAAAACCAACTTTCATTATAAAAAAAAAAAAAAAAGGAAAAAAAAAGTAAAATCAAGACGCAATAGCTGATATTAAGGACACAAAGTTTCGCACAACTTAATTGAAACGCGCTTTTTAGAATCAAAACCAAACCATTCAGCCCTTTCCTCCATTCCCCTTTTCTTCTTCTTCTCCGCGTTTCCGATCAGATCCTTATCACCCTCACCTTCCCAATCCACAAACACGATCGTCCTTCTTCTCTAGGGTTTCGCCTTTTCCTTCATAAACCAATTTTCGATTTCAATTTTCAATTTTCAATTTTCAATTTTCAATTTCAATTATCATACATATATGTTAAATTGGTAAAAAAAATATGTATAGCAATTTCAAGGAACAGGCGATAGAGTACGTGAAACAAGCTGTTCATGAAGATAATGCTGGTAACTACACGAAAGCGTTTCCTTTATATATGAACGCTTTGGAGTATTTCAAGACTCATTTGAAGTACGAGAAGAACCCTAAAATCAGAGAAGCTATTACGCAGAAATTCACTGAGTATTTGCGTCGTGCTGAGGAGATCAGGGCTGTGCTTGATGATGGTGGCCCTGGTCCAGCTTCTAATGGCGATGCTGCTGTTGCTACGAGGCCTAAGAGTAAGGCTAAGGATGGTGGTAAAGATGGTGATGGTGGAGGGGATGGAGAGGATCCGGAGCAGGCAAAGCTTAGGGCTGGATTGAATTCGGCGATTATTAGAGAGAAACCTAATGTCAAATGGAATGATGTTGCTGGGTTGGAGAGTGCTAAACAGGCTTTGCAGGAAGCTGTTATCTTGCCTGTCAAGTTCCCTCAATTTTTTACTGGTTGGTTAATTATTGTTGTTGTATTGTTAGACACATACACCAGACATGATACTCACGGTGACATGTAGATGTGATATTGATACTGACATGTCGACACTAGTAATAGTTTAAGAAAATTGAAGTAATTGAATGTAAGTGTAGCTAGATGGGTCTGTGTTTTGTTGGTGTGGAAAACCACCCGACTCACTATGTGCTAGCTAGATATGTATTGTTGCATTCTCAATATTAGCTTCTATTCTAGTCACTAAGTTTAGATAACTGAGAATAATTATGCATGCTGAGCTAGAATGATTTTGTTTGTGTCTTGTTGGGGGAGGTGATAGAATATGATAGGAATTGTGGATATCAAGGATTGAATATAATCAACATATCAATTTTGATATGCAAAGATGAGATTTTTGGAGTTGAAAGTTGGCTAGTTTACTACTTTTGCTATTGGCTTCGTTTATTTTAAGTGGTAATGCAGGCCTATTTGATTTTCATTTTAACTTTCTGATTTTATTTTCTGTTTCAATTTTATATGCAAAAATGGCAATTGTTTTTCACTTTGCTTCATGTTTTCAATGTTTTGTTTTGTGCGGAGAGCTCGACAAAGCCTTACAAAACTTTAAAAACATGGAATGAAATGAGTGTTCCCTGGACAAAACAGCATTGAATACATGAATTAAGGCGAAAACAAGATTTATATCGGGAGCTGAAAACTTTAATGATATATTAACAGGATGAGATGTATACGATTATTGAATGTATATTTATGTGGAATTTCATTAAATGCTTACTATGTTTCCTATGGTCTCTTTCAGGTAAAAGACGACCATGGAGAGCATTTTTGTTGTACGGACCTCCTGGAACTGGTAAATCATATTTAGCCAAGGCAGTTGCAACTGAGGCTGATTCAACATTTTTCAGGTAAAATAAACTTTGTTGAGATCAAGAAATCTCCATGTTGGAACTTACCAGATTGATGAAATCATATTCAAAAGCTAAAAAATTTATACTTTCTCAAGTTATGCATTGCATGCCCCTTTTAAAGGCATTAAATTTTTTTACTACAGTTGAGTAATTTCACCGGACTTTGCCTAGCCATTTGATATCTCGGTAGAATTCTAGTTCAACTGTAATTGCATCAAACTCAAAACCTAATTAAATTTCAAATTCCTTTCAATAATGTCTTGTGGAAATTACTTTATTATTGCTATAAAATTGTTGAATTAATATATTTCACTTCCTTTAGCCTCTATCATTTTTTGATTATATACATGGACAAGATCATATGATAAAGATGAAAGGAATAAAATGAATATGATGTAGCTTCTTGGTAAATTCAATGCTAAAAATTTGAAGATTTATGATATATATTGTTCTCGGTTGTTAACAAGTGCTGATTGAGTAGCATTTAGAAAATGATATATATGCAACAATCTAAAAATCCATCCTTTAATTTTCTGTACCTTATTCATCTAAAAAATCATTTTAAAAGAGTTTGAGATATATTTGATCTATTAAAAGAGATCTTTAAATATTCTTGTCAATTAGGTCCATAAGTGGGCATATTCTTGCAAACATTTTTAACTTTTGATTTGATTTGATTTCTTCACCAGTATTTCTTCATCAGATCTTGTTTCAAAGTGGATGGGTGAAAGTGAAAAATTGGTTTCAAACCTTTTCCAAATGGCCCGAGAAAGTGCCCCCTCTATCATATTTATTGATGAAATAGATTCCCTATGTGGCCAGCGTGGAGAAGGAAATGAGAGTGAAGCTTCAAGACGAATCAAAACAGAACTTCTGGTGCAGATGCAGGTAATAGTTGTGTGGTGAGGATATGTTGATAAGCATAGTAATCAATTTAGTAGGTTATGTGCAGCATGGTCTCATTTATATAGAATAATACGTGGTAAAAGTCTCAACCAACCTTAAAAGTTTCATACAAAAACAAAATAAGCCTTCATTTGAAACAATAATTTCCAATCTTACAACAACCAAGCCGACTCCACTTAGTGTGATAAGGCTTGGTTGTTGTAGCTTATGAGAAGCCAGAACATAATAGTTGAATATTGCAATAAGATTGGGCTCTTTCATGCTGACCCCAGTGCTTCTTATTACTCCCTCTGTTTCACAAAGAGTGTCACTTTTGCTCATTTAATCATTTCATACATACTCCTATTAAGAAATGACTATAAATAGAAGGAAGAGAATAGTAATTTTACCACATTATTCTTATTAACTAATGATGTTTCCCACTATCATAAATACAAAATGGAATATAACTTTTGGAAGTAATTAATTAGACAGTACAATTGGAAAAATAGAAGTAATTAATACTTCTCCCTTTGTCTCTAATTATAAGCCCTCTTTGAAGAAATTTTGTCTCTAAACATAAGGCCCTATACAATTTACTAAGTGTGTTTGTTATTATTTTTCCAAACATACCCCTTATAGAGTGTACTAATCTATCTTGGAATGTGAAAAGTTAAAGTTACACATACTAATATACACAGGGTATTATTTCAGGATGATCTACTTCCAAAGCAGACATATTAAATTCACCAACTACTAGTACTTTTCTTAAAATATGTAAAAAAAAAAGTAAGAGATGCCTATAAAAAGGGACAGAGGGAGTAGTACATTGGGTCAATTCATGTTTGAGTGTGTAATATTTGCAACACTTGAACTATCATTAGTTCCATGGTTTCCTTTGTCAGTATATTCTGGTCAAGTCATGGTTTTATTGGTTTCAAAACAATTTTAAGCCATGGGAGCTAATATTGACATCCATGGTAGATTTTAATTCCTCTCTTACATTTGGGTCTGGTGTGTTTGCTTTGATTTACGTTCTTAGTGTTATTATAACTTCAAACATTTATGGTTTATGTTCTCTCTTTTGCATTTTTCCCTATTTAATGTAGTTCACTTTGTAGGGTGTAGGAAACAATGACCAGAAAGTTCTTGTTCTTGCAGCAACAAATACACCTTATGCTTTAGACCAGGTGAGGCAAAAATAATTCCTGCTTTTATCACCCCATGTAGAGTGAATAAACAGTCATTTTCACTAATCAATTTGTATTTGCAGGCAATAAGGCGTCGTTTTGATAAGCGTATATATATTCCACTACCAGAATTGAAGGCTCGCCAACACATGTTCAAGGCAAGGGCAATATCCATTATTATTGAATGCTGACTTTTTTTGAGATAACAAATTGTTTTACTGGGTTTTGTTTTGGGTCTGATAAATTGAGCAGGTGCATCTTGGAGATACTCCTCATAATTTGACTGAAAGTGATTTTGAATATTTGGGTAGCAGGACAGGGGGGTTTTCAGGTTCAGATATAGCTGTCTGTGTAAGTCTTTAACTTCTAATATGAAATAACCGATTTCAATAATCTTTCACTTGGATGAATATTTTTTAAAAAGCTTTTTGATCTTTTATTCAGGTGAAGGATGTTTTATTTGAACCTGTTCGCAAAACCCAAGATGCTATGTTCTTCTTTAAGAGTCCTGAGGGTATGTGGATCCCATGTGGACCAAAGCAACAGGGCGCAGTTCAAACTACAATGCAGGATCTTGCCACAAAAGGACTTGCTTCTAAGGTATTCAAGATTCTATAGATTTTGATAGCAGTTGGATCTTTTTATAATTAGAATTGGAGAAATAGAGTTGTGATGTTTTGGACTAGATTTTTATCATACACGTCTTTAAGTGAAGAGGAAGAAATACTTATTGCCTTAAAACTTATGCAGATTCTTCCACCTCCTATCACGAGAACTGATTTTGAAAAGGTTTTGGCAAGACAAAGGCCTACAGTAAGCAAAAGTGACCTTGAGGTTCACGAGAGATTCACAAAGGAGTTTGGAGAAGAAGGTTAATGCAGGAGGTTCATGAGAAGGAGTTTTTAATTTGTAAAAGATCCACACTGGTTTTAGGATATGTTTATTATTTGTAATCTCTCTAGTTATTGGATCAAAGTGAAATGCATCATTTTTATGTCATTTTGGGGATGTAAAGTTCTCCTTTGTGCGGAGGTGGATTTATAAAGATGGATAGTAATTTTGCCTCTCCTGAATTGTGTATATTGGAATATGAAATGATTAGAAAAATAACTTGTGTCATGGTGGTTGCTTTTGTTAGTATGAAGGGTGCACCGAATCTGTGGCAGTGGTAGGTTTGTGTTTTTCAGTTTTCAAGATGGATATGTTCCCAGCCGAATTACTCCATTCTATTGGTAGTAATTCATAATCTCAATTTATTATTTTCCTTAGAATAATTACTCTCAAGCATTATTGTTAATTTTCATTTACATTATATTTGATGTGAATTTGATTTTCATTTAGACAGTTAAGATTGGTTAATTGTATACTTGTAATTCAGTTAGAAATTAATGCAAGGGTTATCTTTCTTTTCTTGCAAAACCACTTTATCTTCTCGCTTGAATTATGTGTGCATCAATGGAGTCTCACAAATAGCTCTAATAGATTGGTATTCAGAGCTTCAGTTTTTGATCTAGGAAAAGATGAGTATACGAGAGGTGTGTTTTTTTATTCTCACGGTAGGGTAAACACAGGCGTTGGTGAGAATTGTGTGGTTTGCACACAAAAAGAAATCGTAGTATTTGATGGGAAAACTGGAATCGATGGTCGATCCAGATGAGTGTATTGTTTGGTGCTCAAGATGTGTTTGAGCTTGTCAACTACGGTTGTTGGAACAAAATTGGTTTGTACCATATCCCTTAGGTTTTGATGATAACAAAGTATTTAAACAAAAAATTGGATATACTAATATTTGCTTAAGTGTGCAGGACCATAGACTAAAATTTCATGAATAATTGGTTCTGACCGTTAATATCGTAAGAGAAGATTAAAGATCAGAATATGAATGATCAGAAGTTGTAGACCTAACTCTGAAGAAGTCAACGTCTGAAGACCATAGTCTAAAGAAGTCAGCCTCTAAAGACCAAATTTTGAAGAAGTTTGCTCCTAAAGATTATAACCTTAAGCTAGCCAAAACGCAAAGACCAAGGTGACTCTGATATGTCATTGTTTTACTCTGAGGCTACCTTGTCTTCTTCTGGTCACATGAAGACCTACATTTTTTCTCATAGAGTCAGTTGGGATGTAACTGATAATTTCTCTTGTAACAGAAATTTCAAATAAGCTTTCAACGACATTAACCATTTGAAGAAACATTTCAATGTCTATATTCAAGCTTCTCAAAGACTCTCTTATGCAAACTCTCCAATGAATTTTTTCCTTTTTTTATTTAAGGAGTGGAGACTAGAAGAATAAGAATGAACCGTCATTCAAAAAGCAGTTACTCTATTAAAACATAAGCACAAGTTTAACTTAGAATTTCTTATCTTTGTATATTCTAGAAATTTCTAAGTGTTAAAGATCATGTCTACACCTCTGATTGTATATCAAGTGTATCATCCCAAACAATCTTTTATCTATTATGTAGATTGTTAGAATTGTCTTACTTAGTGTTTAAGAATTAGAAGTCTCTTGTTTGTGTGCTTGAACATTAGAAGTCTTTTGCTTGTGTGTTTGAGTATAAAAGTCTCTTACTTCATTCGATTATATTGCATCAACTTGTAAGTAAGAATAGTCAACCAAGAATGATAGATGTCTCCTCATCCTCAAGCATGTCCATGATCACAAAATAAACTAGAAAACTAAATTCCTATATTTTCACTTGTATGTCTTCCACTATCTCTGATGGGGCGAAGACGCAATATGTGTCTAGCGGTATCTTAACTGCAAGCGCACAGCCTATCGAAGTAATATAAAAGATTGTCGATCCCACAGGGACTTTATGATCACTTAGTGCTAGAGGGTTTACTAGTTTAGCTAAGGTGGATGGTTGTCACGATTTTGTTTTTAAGAATTAAAGACGGGAATTAAATTTTAGTTTTAATGAAATAATAATAAGACGGTCGGTATGTAATTATGTTAACTTAGGCGGGTCAATCTAACCTAGGCTTATAAGGATGGTTCACTTAATTTATTCTGTAGAGGTTATCAGTTTAAATATCTTTAACTCACACTCTCGTGGTCTTATCTCAGATCTTACTCCTAAAGCCCTATGCCTGCTCTCGCTAGCCCATAAGTGTTTAGAAATAATTTTTGGAAACTTAATAAGTCTAATTCATTTTAAAGTGCTCTCGCTGTATTTAAATTAAATGCCTAACTT
Organism: Lathyrus aphaca; assembly: GCA_963966055.1. Taxonomy (NCBI): domain Eukaryota; kingdom Viridiplantae; phylum Streptophyta; class Magnoliopsida; order Fabales; family Fabaceae; genus Lathyrus; species Lathyrus aphaca. The sequence continues at coordinate 677,989,799 of OZ014519.1, read as the reverse complement.
TAGCTATCTGGTTAAAATCTCACACTCTCGTGGTCTCGACCTAACCTATTACACTTTCCTTACTCTCGTAACAAAAAGATTAATTTTATAATAAAAAGTCACAGCCAGAATTTTAAGTTCTTAATTGTTTAAGCCTAGATTCGATTTTACCGATTTAGTGTATTTTAATTACATACCGCCTAAATTGTTTAGTTACTCATATTTGTTGTACCAGCCAGATGCAGAAACAAATGAACACAAAATAAAATATGCATTATAAAGTAATAAAAATAAATTCTTAACATAAATAATTAAATTAATTTAAATGCGAAATAATTAAAAACCTGAATAATAAAAATAATGTAAAACTCCTTCTTCCACAGTCTGGCAAGCTCGGAGTGCGAACCGGAATCGAAAATAAAATACAAACGAAATGCTGAAGGCTTGAAAGAAATTAAATAATAACAATTTCCTAATGTTGGAAATTGTTATTTGATTTGGTTGGGATATGGAAATTAAAACAAGAACAAGAACAATGGAAAAAAATAATGAAATAGGGTGCAATGGAAATACGGCAGAGCTTCCGCGAAAAACTAAAAATAATACTCTGTAGTTTCTACTTTGAAATACAGCTATTTATAGAAAATATAATTTGGGCTTGGCAGTTGAAATCATGCGTGGGCTTCGGTGTTGAAGAGAGAATCCAGGAAAAATTTGTGTTACTGAGTCTGCAGAAGAATAGGAGCACGCTTTGACTTCACGTAGCACGTTCATGACCAATTCATTCCAAGTAAACCTAATTTCCCTTTGTCACGTTCGTGACAAGGGTGTCACGGGCGTTATCTTCATATTTAGCGCGTCACGGTCGTGACGGCTTGGTGACGATCGTGACTGGTCCAATTAGCGTGTCACGGTCGTGACAGCATGGTGACGGTCGTGACTGCTACAATTATGCAGCATTATGCATAATTCCTTTCTTCTTCTTCTTTTCATGCTTGTTTTTGCTCATTTCACTTTTGGCTTATGATTTAGCTCTATAATTGTTATACCTGCAAAATGACAAAGAAAACTCGAAGAATCGGATGTTAATACGATAAATGTGCTATAAAACGGCATTGAAACATAGTAATAAAACGATACTTTTTCTCGTTATCAAACTTCCCCAAACTTAAACCTTTGCTTGTCCTCAAGCAAATAGTCGGTTGAAAAATGATCGGACAGGTTTCCATCGACGCATACACATAACAAACCATACGAGGAATCATTTTGCTAGATAAACCGGTACTAGAATAAAACACTAACGATACACTAATGACATAAGCAACAAGCTAAGTCGTCGACTTCCCGTTAAACGAAACATTCGGTAATTGCGTTACGATTCCACCTAGAGTCTTTCGATCTTATTTCACCCGGTTTCATTCTAGCGCAATCACATTAAGCCTTTTGCCTTAGCACGCACGTAGTGGAGTAGCCGGTTAGTGACTTTGATCCTTTATAAGCACGGGGTCTGGTACACGAATGTGGCAACCCTATATATATTATCCGATTTGGAGGTTGTGGGGGATCGAGCCGTAGCACGCCCTACCAAGTTCAGAACCAGGTACCTCTGAACCAACCCGCAATGGACTCCTTCTCATGTTTCTCGTTTCTTATATGCGACCGTGTACTTTGGTGCAATTTCTTTTTATTGGCATCGAGATATGAAGGATCATTATAGATTTAGGCATCAAACACTTATGTTCATCGGCTCCCCACGTGGTTTGTGTTCAGACGGTGCTGACTGCTAGTATAAACTACTAGGGGTTACTTTTGAACTGAAACTTAAGGTGTAGTCGTAACAATTATCGGAACGGAATGCTTAAGTAGGAAGTCTAAGGTGTCAAGATTGTATTGATCTTGTTGAATCGTTCTCAGCTTCCTAACTATGATTTCATAGGTAAGTCGGGTAATGCGAAGATAAAAATATAAAAATTTTCGGTATGGCTAAATAAACGGGGGGAATTCGAAACTAAAGAAATAGCACAAATATTACTTTGTTTCATTAAAATACGAAAGGGAAATACAATGGAATGGAAAATGCGGAAAGGAAAGGTATCTCTCCCACACTATATCAGACATTGTCCTCAATGTTGTGATATAATAGCGGGGAAAATACAATACAAACAACAGAAATGGAAAAACATAAACATAAACTAAGGCTGCTGACGACCACGGCCTCGGCTTCTGGTGTGGGAGCGTCTGGTCGGAGTTGCTTCAGGATCAGAACAGGTGCCGGTGAGAGCAGTGATATCAATACGTAAGGCCTCTAGCTCGCTAAAAATCTCTCCAAGCTTCTCGTCTGTCGTCCTCTGGTTGCTGGCAATAGCTGAAAGTAGTGCATCATGTTGCTCTTTTTGCCTTCGCTCTAGTGCGACATTCATCTGATTCTGCTGATGAATGGCACGGAGGACGTCTTCAAGTGTGAATTCTGGTGCAGGTGGCTGCCTGGTGGATGACTCAGGAATGTCCTGTACTGGGTCAGCAACATCCATGGTATCCTGCATCTCGTCCACTGGTGGATTGGCTTGCTCATCAATAATGGGGACATGGCCGGCAGCATCCGGTAAAGCAAATAGCCAGTTGGCTCGGTTGGACGGATCGATGTGGTCACGGCACGACAAGGTGATGTGATGATAAACGGTGCCTTGGATAACAGGGTTGAACCTGCCATCCTCTCTCTGAGATATCAAGTGGGCGGACCTGCAATAGTTCTTTGTAAGCAACTCTGCGAGGCAAATGGATAATCAGGTCACCAAGCTCCAGCTGAATGGAAAGGGTGGTGACAATCCCGCCTATGTAGAAGGGGGTTGCGCCTCGTTGCGCTACAGACTGGATATGGGATAAAAGGAATGGGGCAGCATTGATGCGCTCGTCATTTAAGGCACAGTGCAAGAACAAGAGCTCCTTGGAGTTCAGCTTGTGATTGCTCTCTCTTGCGAAAATAGTATTGCAGATGATGCGATGGAAATATCGGATCGCCGGGTTATGGATGTGGGTAGCATTCAGACTCTGAAAGGCAATAACACGGGTGTTGGTGATGTCGTGCCATAAGGTGAAAGCGGTTTCGCTGAAGTTGTCCGACACGCGGAGATGAGCGTCGTCTCCATGATCGAAACCTAATAGTTCGGCGATCCTTGTTTGTGTGATTTCAAACTCTCGTCCGAGCATTCTGAACTTTGCAATGCCGGTGAGTTGACTTGATGAACCGGGAGGTGTAACATATTGAAACGAACTCAGAAATTCCAATGTGAGGAGTTCGAATGTCGGCTGTGGTTGACTGCACAAGTGCCACAAACCAACATGCCTAAGCAGGAGCTTCACGCCGTTGAGCAATCCCAACTCCCTCAAGCAGTCAATGTCGACATACCGAGTGGGTTGGACGCCACGGTTCTGAAACCTGATAAACTTTTGTCTTTGAGTTTCTCCTTGTTCACCATCTCTAAATTGGATTTCCTCCATTGCATGCAAGGTACGGGAACGAGAGATGAGAGGTTTTGAGTTTTTGTGAGAAAATGAAAAATGTGAAGAAATTGGTTTGGATTATAGTGAAAGGAGTGAATGTGAGAGGTTTGGAATAAATGGAGAGGTTAATGAAATTGATTGAGGGTAATGGGAGGTTACGGGATAGTGAGGAGATAATGGGAGGTTTCTTATTTTTGTGAAAATGGAGGAGTGGGTTCTGCGAAGGTGAACGGTTCTGTTTCTCAGAATTCGTATAACAGGGGTCGTCACGGTCGTGAGGGATGAGTGACGGTCGTGACGCGCTAATTAGCTTGTCACGATCGTGAGAGATGGATGACGACCGTGAGGGCTTAAAAACTTATAATTTTTCTTCACATAATGCATTATCTCACTTCGTTCAATGCAATTTTTTTCTTTATCACTTCTCACTTAATTCCAACACAAACAATATATATAATATTGGATCAACATATATTAGTAGCAAATTTCATCACACGAGAAATCATAAAATATTAATCAATTTAAATATAACAGTAAGTAATGAAAAGCATATAAATTGATTAAATTGGAAAATGGTAAAACTAGAAGTACTTTGCTTTTGATATAATGGAAGGGAAATTACATTAATAAAAATAAGGTACGAAAATGTTTGCAAAATGTTAAAACTAACTAGAAACAAAAGCGAGAAGTAAAATAAGTTAAATCACTACAGCATTTTCAAAGTTGCTTCTTCAAATCTTCAAGTGCGGAGTTTAAATGGTAGAATTGTTCACACGTTATGTCAGTTAAACCTATAACGTCCAATCGCATGCTTTTAACCTCATCCTTAACAGCATTAATATCGGCTTGGTAAACTTCAAGAGTATTCATAATTTTCTTTAAGTTGTCAGCATATTCTACTTGATTTACTTCAGGGGTTTCAATCACTTCATCAGCGTGGTCAATGTCATGGTAACCAGGAGGTGTCTCAGGGTCACTTTCTACATCGGTCATTATGTCATCCCTTATCTTGTAAGATTGTGGTGTTTCGGGAGTGGATGGATAGTCAGGAGGGGTAAGCTCATAAAGCCAATTATCTTTATTATGAACACTGACTCTAGCATGGTTTGGTAATGTGAACAGGGTTATTACTTCATTCCTGATTAGGTACTCGTAAGGTGGTTGTCCTAAATTTCTTATGATTTGACGGTTAAAGCAAAAGTTCAGATTCATAGGACGGGTGGTACCTAAACGGTTACACTTGTGTAATTGGTATCTAAGTCCTAAGGCATCAGCAATCATGGTGACAAGGCCTCCTACCAATATGGGTAGATCAGGTTCTTCTTGGATTCGGGTGAAGGTTTGCATCATGAAAGGCACACCATTAATTGGCTGTCCATTAGTCAAACAGGACATAATGAATATCTCATCTTTAGATACTCCAGTGAGGTTTTCTTCTTTTCCAAAGAAGGTGTGGGCAAGGATCTTATGGAAATAGCGGATAACAGGGTTATGTATCTCATCATTGTTCATGTTATTTGGCTTAGGATGGTAATTTCCGGTTAAGGTTCCCCAAAATAAGTCCAGCTCAATGTCCATCAATTCTACCTGTGTGGTAGTAAAAGCAAAGGGTCCACTAGGGAATCCTAATAAGTCAGCTAGTTCTTTATGGTTAAAGTCATATTCTATTCCGAATAGTCGGAAACTGATAAATCCTTTCCTGAATCCAAAACCGCGCTCGGGTAAGTAAACTAAGGAGCTTAAGAACTCAAGGGTGAGCTCGCGGTAAGTCACAAACTTTTGTTTTATTAGTGCATTCTCCCATCCAAGTTGGTTAAGCAGGTATAGGATGCTATCATGTATACCTAAAGTTTCCATAGTCAGATCATCCGGGTACAAAGTCAAATCCATTGGTCTCTGTGATAACTCTTCAAATTTCATTCTTTGGTTCCTACCTCTAAATTTGGTTTCCATAATGTTTCTCGGTTGGTTAGCCATAGTTAGTGTAAATATGGAGGAAACAAATCAGGGGGAGAAGGAAAGTGGAAAAGACTTTAGAAAATCTGTAAAAGTGATTTAGAAAATAAAAATTAAAATAAAGAAAATAAGAAAATAAATGCATAAATAAAAGCAATAATGATAATAATGAAATAAAACAATAAAACAATAAAATGATAAACAATAAAATGATAAATGATAAAATGGGTTGCCTCCCACTAAGCGTTGTTTTTATCGTCAAAAGCCTGACGTAATGCTTAGGGGTAGATTAATCAGGGAAATTAGTGGACAACTCTAAAAGCCTTAGACTATTTGCATAATCTCTATTTTCAACTTTATGGTAATGTTTTAAACGTTGTCCGTTTACTGTGAACGACTCACTATTTCTACCCTTAATTTCTATTGCTCCGCTCGGGAACACTCTAGTTATTTCAAAGGGTCCTGACCATCTAGATTTTAGTTTTCCAGGAAAGAGCCTAAGTCTTGAATTAAAGAGGAGTACAACGTCTCCCACACTAAATTCCTTCCTAGATAGGCGTTTATCGTGCCATCGCTTAGTTCTTTCTTTATATATCTTAGCATTCTCATAAGTATCTAACCTTAACTCTTATAATTCGTTAATATCGAGGATTCGCTTTTCTCCTGCGGCATTATAGTTTATATTGAGAGTTTTAATCGCTCAATATGCTTTGTGTTCTAGTTCTACCGGGAGATGACAAGACTTTCCATACACTAATTTGAAGGGTGTAGTTCCTATGGGTGTCTTGTAAGCTGTCCTATAAGCCCATAAAGCTTCATTAAGTTTAGATGACCAATCTTTCCTAGATATGGCGACAGTCTTTTCTAAGATTTGTTTAATTTCTCTGTTTGAGACTTCGACCTGTCCACTTGTTTGTGGATGATATGGTGTTGCTACACGATGTCTGACTCCATACTTAGATAGTAATTTGTCAAAGATTTTTGAAATGAAGTGCGAGCCACCGTCACTTATGACGAGTCTAGGCACACCAAATCTTGGAAAGATTATATTCTTGAAAAGCTTAATTACTACTCGTGTGTCATTTGTAGGAGAAGCTATGGCCTCAATCCATTTCGAAACATAATCGACAGCTACGAGTATGTAATTATTACCGAAAGATGATGGGAATGGTCCCATGAAATCTATTCCCCATACGTCAAAGACTTCTACTTCTAATATTCCTTTTTGAGGCATTTCATCTCTTCTTGAAATATTACCGGTGCGTTGACACCGATCGCAATTTATAATAGCGATGTGGACATCTTTCCATAAATTAGGCCAGAATAGGCCGACTTGTAAGATTTTTGCACAAGTCTTGGAAGTGCTTGTATGTCCACCATAAGGAGATGAATGACAATGAGCAATGACATCTTCTATTTCTTCTTCGGGAATACATCGACGAAAGATTCTGTCGGGTCCTCTTTTAAACATTAATAGTTCATCCCAATAATAATGTTTGAGATTGTGAAAGAATTTCTTTTTCTGCTGATAGGTTAAATCAGGTGGAAGAGCTCCTGCAACTAAGTAGTTGACAATGTCAGCGTACCATGGCAGTCCTACAGTTGTTTGGATTATTTCCTCGGTTTCTGCTTCATCTATGTCTAACTGAACTGGGTCACTTCCTATTTGTGCTATCAGCTGTTCATATGGAAAATCATCATTAATCGGCACTTGTTCGTTTTCAGTACCTTTCTTATCTTTTATTTCGAGATCAAACTCTTGTAAGAGTAAAATCCATCTCAAGAGTCTTGGTTTAGCATCTTTCTTAGTTAATAAATATCTAATAGCAGCGTGGTCTGTGTAAACGATTATTTTCGCTCCCACTAGGTAGGAACGGAATTTGTCAAGCGCAAAGACAACTGCTAACAATTCTTTTTCAGTAGTGGCGTAGTTCATCTGAGCAGAATCTAAGGTTCTACTGGCATAGTAAATTGCGTAAAGTTTCTTGTCCTTCCTTTGTCCTAGAACTGCGCCTACAGCATAGTCACTCGCATCGCACACGATTTCGAAAGGTAATCTCCAGTCAGGGGGTTGCATGATTGGTGCGGTGATGAGGGCTGTTTTTAGAGTTTCGAATGCTTTAAGACAATCTTCATTGAATATGAACTCAGCGTCTTTCATTAATAAACAGGTAAGAGGTTTAGTGATTTTCGAGAAATCTTTGATGAATCGTCGGTAGAAACCGGCGTGTCCTAAAAAACTTCATATTTCTCGAACGGTCTTAGGGGGTTGAATATCTTTTATGACTTCTATCTTAGCTTTATCAACTTCAATTCCCTTGTCAGGTATAACGTGTCCTAGTACGATTCCTTCTCTGACCATAAAATGACATTTCTCCCAGTTAAGCACGAGGTTTACTTTTACACATCTTTCTAACACCATTTCCAAATTTGATAGACATCCTTCAAAACTTTGCCCGTATACAGAGAAGTCGTCCATGAACACTTCCATGATGTTGTCTATGAAATCTGCGAAGATTGACATCATACATCTTTGAAAGGTTGCAGGAGCGTTGCATAATCCAAAGGGCATTCGTCTATAAGCGAACGTTCCATAAGGGCATGTGAATGTAGTCTTCTCTTGATCATCTGGGTGGATAGGGATTTGGAAAAATCCTGAGTAACCATCAAGATAACAGAAATATGAGTGTTTGGCTAATCGTTCTAACATTTGATCTATAAAAGGTAGTGGGAAATAATATTTTCGAGTGGCTTTGTTTAGTTTACGATAATCGATGCACACTCTATGTCCGATCACTACTCTTTGTGATATCGATTCTCCTTTAGCGTTTTTCACAACAGTGATACCTCCTTTCTTTGGTACTACATGTACTGGACTAACCCATTTACTATCAGAGATTGGATATATTATTCCAGCATCTAGTAGTTTCTTAACTTCTTCCTTTACTACAGTGCTAAGGATTGGGTTAATTCTTCTTTGAGATTCTCTGGAGGTTTTGCAATCTTCTTCTAGCAGAATACGATGCATACAGATTGAAGGGCATATTCCTTTGAGATCAGATATGTTATATCCTAATGCAGTTGGATATTTCTTTAAGACTGTAATACCTCAAAATTTGCCCTCTCATTTTCATGCCATTTAGCATATCCTTTCATACATTACATTGCATTTAGATCACAATTGCATCATAAACATACATGAACATACATCTCCATTTGAGCTTTCACAGGTTGCGACTGGACTTTATTTCTTCATGCGGCACGTGCACAATAATCTCAGAAGAAGCCAAAAGTTCTCGGTTGATTCAGAGGAGTTTAAGCTGAATATCAGTTTTATGGTGCAGTTTGCAAAAGTTGTAACTTATGCTCGGAAACTCATTTTGGCTTGAAACTCAATAGTTTAGACCGTTTCATTATTCTCTACAACTTTTATGTTCGGCTCGGAGGCCAATTCATCAAGGAAAATGGCGGGATTTATTTGTTTCTGAAATTTCGATTTCGCCGATTAACTGTGCTAGCGGTATTCAAGAGTTTGTAACTTCTTATTGGGTCAACATGTCTGAGAGATTCATATGCCAAAAGTTCCGTCTTGATATCCTTTCCAACTTTTGGGTTTTGGCTGAGAACTAATTCTTTGAAGAAGATCTCAGAATGTGCGAGTCTTTAGAGTCGACATAGTGAAAAACAGTGCTGAACCGGTGAGTTTTGAACACTAAAAAATTCATAACTCTTGGATCGTTTATTGGATTGATGTCGTTTCGGTGCCTAAAATTCCGTTTAGATGTTATCTTCATTATGTGAATTCATTTTTGGTTCGGTCCAAGCGGAAGGATCTCGAAAATGCGAATTACCAATAAGGTTCTTTGATGCACTGCATTGTCTGTCAGATTTTGTAAAATTCATAACTCGGTCAATTTTCATCGGATTGCACCCGTTCTTGAAGCGTTGGTTCAAAAATTTTATCCTCTTCAAGTTCAAAGACAAATACGAGTTTGAACGGTGCTCCAAAGATTATCGTTTTGGTTTATTTCACAAAACTAAAGTGCTGAACCGAAGAAAAAGGCTGAAAGTGGTTTCACGAGAAAATTCATATCTCCCTCGTCGTTTGTCCGGTTGAGCTTAGATTTTAACACCAGGTCACTGACTCATAGATCTACAACTTTGCTGACAAAGTCGAGTCGAGATTATGCTCCGAAGAGGTTGACCTCGTCACATTTTCGAGTAGCGGACACCAAATAAGCCGAAAAAACAACTTATTCAGTGACGTCTTGCAACTTAAACGTATCGATCGCACTCGATTTTGATCGTATGACGTTCGTTATTTTTGCATTGCAACCGTGATTCAGAGGCGGACGATGTTGTGGAAGGTTCAGAGTCGAAATTTCTTGCCGAAGATATTGTTATTTTCACTTAAGCCGAAATTCTACCTTTTGCCTTTCATTTTACACTCCACTATATATTCTTTTGACCCACAATTTGTCTCATAACTTCAATCATAATTTACAAACACCAAAAAACTCTCACAAACTCTCTCTAAAGGATCAAAGTTCATTCTCTCAATTCTTTCTCAAGAACACAACAACAACTTCATCAAGAACTCAAGAACACAACAATTCCGATCAAGCTTCCGGTAGCCGAGCCGCCACGAACCACCACCTCCGGTCAACTTCACCACCGTAAGACCACCATCTTCCGCCACCGGCAGCCGCGCGGCCTCTCCTCCTTTCCTCCGTTCATGATCGCGTCTCACTTCCTTCGAATTCGCAATTTCTTCGTCGATTCTTCATTCGGTAAGCTTCTTAAACTTTAATTCATGAATAATTGTTGAATTGTTTCTTGAATTGAATTTTGAAGTTGAATTAATCTTGTGGAGATTATGTGCATTGATTCATAATTTTATTATTGATTGATTCTTGATTAATTTATCCTAATAATTGTTGTGGTGCATGATTGAAAAGGCTTGGTAAAGTTGACATAGAATAATCGGTGAATGTTAGGTGTTTGACAAAATTCCTAAGAGAGCTAATTATTATGACTTGATATTGATTGAAGTGCTTGACTTTTGAATTCATGCTTGTTTCATTGTGTAAATTCGGAATAGGATAGGTTGAAGCTTAATTGTTGATGTTGTTCATGTGTCGCGTGTCGATAAGTGCGTTTTGGTCATAACTTCCTAACCGTAGTGCGTTTTCGCGAATGTGAATAGTGTAAATTGACTTTGTTGATTATTCCGGAGCCATTGGTAAACTTTTTAGTCGATTTCGGACAATTTTTTTTGGCTATTTCACTACTGCCAGCCGATAAAATCGGCCAAAAAGTACCACTTCCGAGCGGAATTTTCAAAATCCGATTGCATATTTGAATCCGTTGGCACATTTTCAAGTTACCATGCGATTTTCGTTCAATTCCGAGTCGGTGATTTTTGACGCGTTTTTTCGTTTTAAGGCTTTTTAAATTCGGTTTGGTGCAATTTTGATGCATTGATCTTGTTTTGACTTGTACTTATGTTTGTTGATCATTTGCCATTCATTGCATGTAAATTTGTTCGATTCCGGTTTGAGTTTGCATGTCGTTTATGTTAGAGCATAAGTGCTGCCCCGTTTTGAAACGTAAATTTCAATGCATGTCCATGACTCGTACATTCATCTTTCTATTTGATTTTGAGTTGTGAGACATAGGTGCAACTTCCGGTTGCACCTCTTTTTGGTTTCTAATGCGTTTGTTGAGTTCATGCAAGGTTCTCGCAAAGATCTTAACGATGGTCGTTTGGTTGGTATTCCACTTTATTTGTGGGATACCTTTGGATTCAAATGATATTTTGTGTCGTTATTTTTGTTTCGATTATGGGGGATCTTCACAAAGCAATTATGGAAGATGAGCATTTATTTTGCTCATGGGAGATTACAAGGCTTGGCTTGAAGTTTTTTGGATTTCTTTTATGTGAAAGAATCGGCACTTCGACCAAGTAAGTAATCTCGATTCTCTACTTTAATGCACCATTCTAGTTGTATGCGACTTAGGATCATATAACTTAAGGTGCATATTGAGTCCTACTACCTGAGACACTGTATTTATTTATGATTTTTGATTATATGTGTCGATTTCGGAGCTTAAGGATTAGGTTACGGATTGTAGAATTCACTTCCTTTCACTTCCCCTTAAAATCCACTTTTTTGCCCGTTTCGTCGCAATTATTAAAAATAGTTTTAGATGTGATAAAATTCTGGAAAAATTCATGAGTGATCCTCATCCTCTTAATTAATTTTTCATATTTTTTGATTCCATATTTGGGTGGTTTTAATAATTAATATGGATTTTAGATCATAAGCTGTCCCAAAAAGGAGTGTTTTGACATAAGGTACCAAAAACAATTTTTCCCCATAGGTGTGAAACCTATTTTTTGTATATGATTAATCACTGTAATTTGTGACATTTTGATGCTCATTAGGCATTTTTTTCATAATTTTTAGTGCCCTTTTTGATCCACTTTGTGGAGTTGTTTTTCGATGATCACAATTTGTTACCTTGCTAATCAAGGAATTGTTTTGGCACTTTGGTGCATAATTTTGTAGAATCCTTTTGGACCATGTGAGATAATAACTTTATTATTCCAGGGATTTAATTTCATAGTTTTTAAAGGCTTTTTGCTATTTTTCCATGTCACCTAGATCCTAGGTTGATTCATGTGTTCATTTGTTGCATAACTTAAATGTTAAGAAGGCATTCATGCCATTTGATTGAAGAACTTTTTGGTAACTTTTAGGAGTTAATTATAGGTCACTTTTAGGTCCTTAATTACAGTTATAGGCCACTTTTTGGACCATACTCATTTGGTTTGTCTTGGTGCTTTAAAGTGCATACTTATGCGAACTAGTTTAACTTAAACGGGTTGCTCTTCTCCTCTAAATAATAACTTGAATTGTGTGGAAATCATTAATGCCTACTCATGCATTCTAATTGCATCTCATACCTTGTATGCTACTGACCCATAATCATTTCATTCATATTCACATGCCATTCTTCCTTAGTTTGCATCATGTGCGATCTTATGCGATTTTTGTTCGTTTCTTCTCACATCTTCTTCTCATTGCTCCATATGCCTAATCCATTGCATCTATGTTTGTATATTCATTCATCCATCTTCATAAGCATTCACTACTGACTTTGATGTTCATTTCATGTATTAATTCATGCTTGTAAGCCATATGCATTCATACTTCATCCATAAGCCCTAATTTGCATTTAGGTGAATTTATGTGAACGTTTTGTACATAGTTTGACATAGTTTGATCTTGTGAGGTATCCTAGTATCCTTAGGGACCTATAGCATGTAGCTACTGACTTTAGAAGTCATGTAACCTTTAGGTACCTTCACCTTTAGACTTAGGTCTTATCTTTGAACCCTAGTTCCATTCTAGGACGTTTATGGTACTTAATCGCTTTCATGCTTCGATTTTACTTTCAATATGCATTGTCATGCTAACTTTTGTTTTGTAGGGGGGAAGATTGAGGTAAGCATTACTTCATTCCTATCTCTTATGCATCTTAATTATGTTTGCCTTAGCACCTTGTGCTTTGCTTTTAGGTTTTCCCTTTCTTTAGAGACAACTTAACTTCCTTAGGAAGTAAGTTAGTTTCTAACTCTTTTTTCTTCTCTTCTTTTCTTTCTTAGGATTAGAAAACCTCACAAACCGTTAGGATCTCCTTTTTTGTATATAATAACTAACTTAGGGTTGTGTCTTAGTCCCCTTAGTTTGTCCTTTTTGCAATTTGAGTCATTCTTTCTCATCTTCAAACAAAATTCAAAAAAACACTTAACAAATAAATGAAAGGATCCTTTGTGTATAGCCTTATACCATGAAGCACTTGCATTCATTCCATCTTGGAGTGGTGTAAGCTCGTCTATCATGATGCACAAGTCTCATCAAGGGATTGTTTCATAAAACAAATAAATTCAAAATACTTCTCTTAAAAGACAAAAACACAATAAGCGACTATCCTGCGGGAACTTCTCTTCTCATCTCATTCACTCACAACGCGAACTCGCGGCGACTTGTCTTTCATGCAAGACGGTAAACGCACTCGTACCAGACGAGCCTGCAACACCTGAGCATAGACATACGTAGTTCCAACTGTAGAAAACACAAACAAATAGTTCCCGCCTTAGTTAGGCGAACTGCGTCGACTCTGATTCTCATTTTCCCGATGAGGTACGTAGGCAGCGGGGTAGGGCCCGTTCGAGCACATTCTTTATTTTCCCTACATTTCCTCATTATTTCTTTCCTTTTCATTTTCCAGTTCCTTTCTCATTTCATTCCAGTTTCCAGTTAGCGGTTCATTTGTTCAGCAACACTTTATTTCTCACCCTTTGAAACAAAACAAGCAAGTGTGGATCCCGTCGGGTACGACGGACGATCTGGGGTGCTAATACCTTCCCAGTTCGTAACCGACTCCCGAACTCAGATCTTTGGTTCGCAGGACCTTGTCCTTTCCTTCTTCCTCAGGTTTGTGCAACATTACCTTTCCCATTCTTTTGGGATAAAAATGTCTGGATGGCGACTCTAACCTTTCCGCGCCACTTTCGCGTTTGTACTAGGATGAAAATCCCGGGAGCGACAGCTGGCGACTCTGCTGGGGACTTAACCTGATTCTTCCGGTTTCCCTTGTAGAGTTAATCCTAGCGCCTGTTTGGTTTTGTTTCTTTGGGTGTCTATCTATTTGTTGCTGTGTGCTTTAGTTTAGCTTTACAGTTTTTACTTTACAGCTTTACTTTATCGCATTTATTTATCGCTTTCAGTATTTTATTTTCCATGCATCATATTATACTGGACTGTCTGGCTGTGCTGGTTTTCATTTTTTCTGTGGGATGGGGTTACTGTGAGATGAGCTCGTAACCGGGGCTCGAGTGCACCCTAGGACTTAGAGTGGTTCCACTTTGGCTTCATGGCATCTTGCTATGTTGGTAGTAGTGAGTTCCACACCTTGACTTGCGCCCTTCTCGGGAATGTATTGGTTCCGGAATCTTTCTGGGGCAATACGCTACCTTGATAGTTATGTGCAGTCAGGGGAGCGATCATTGAGAACCTTTGTGGAAACATCCCTCTCCAGCGATGACAGTGGCAGACCACATTTGTTGGCAAACCCACTCGCATCCGAGGGCCCACTAGGAACTCGCATAGGATGGCCTGGTTCTCTCATAGGAATCCAGTCAAAGAAAACTGTTTGTATGACGGTAGTATTGTACCCTTCGGGATAAATGTACTACTGTTTCTCGATTCAGTGCTTGAAGCTGAGGACTTATGAGGGATGCTTGTTTTTCCGGACTCAGCTGAGACCTCCCTGAGTAGTACATAATGCCAAACCGATTCCCTGATTTGGTCATGAGCCATTTCTCGGAAATGGTGAACGTATTATTGTTATTCGGCCTCGAGAGTCTGTGATGTTTGACCTGAGTAGCATACCCGTGAGATTGGGAGGGGTTTACAGGTTTGCAGGAACCCTAAACTTCAACATACCCGCTTTGCCAGTGTTGTTTTATGATATTATCTGGTGCTATATGGTTCTTTGATTCTGAGATCCGGGATTTCTATTCAGAGAGATTGTTACTGTGATTACCATGGTGACCCTGATATTGTGACTGTTATTATGACTCTCCACAGACATTTGGCTCGTTGTTCAACTTCAACACCATCAGTGACTATGCTATTATGTGATCCAGTTTTACAGTTATTGGGTTCTCAGTTATGGGGTTCTATACAGAGATGGTGCTACTATTATGGTTCTATTCAGACACTTGACTCATTGCTCAACACCGGCACCAACATCGGACCATTGATCACATGCCTGTTGCATACATGACATCATAGCATTTCTACACACATGTTCAGTTATTTCCGAGGATCACATATATGAATCAAGCTGCTGGATTTTTCTGTGTCAAAACATGAATCAAAGCAGATAGATTCCTCAGAAATAACTGAACATGGCATTTGCATACATCCTTGCATTCTTGACAGGTGTTCAGAGACAGATTATTATCCTGACTTGATTTCTCATCAGAATAGACAACTTGAATCACAACTATCAAGGTATAACTCCGGGCGAAGGTAACCAAACAAAGACCCAGCTGAGGCCATTCAGGGCAGAGATATAAGCTTTATTTCAGAACCAGAAACTGCTGAAACAGGAAGTCAACCAGATGAAGACTTAGATTATCTTGGTTATGGAAATTCTGAACCAAGCTATTTTCATCCCTATTGAGGGGAACTACGCTGCTCTGATTCTCCATTGGTCAATGAAGATACGTAGGCAGGAGATCAAATCAGATCTTTCCGAGCAACCTTATTTATTAAATTTATCAACCTCTTCCCTCCAGATCTCATTTGTTAGCATCCAACCTCAGTTTCCCAAGAGAGTCCTAGGGAAAGAACATATGGGTAAAGGCCAAAACAACTTGAGAAGAAGTTTAATCATATTCTGAGGCCGTACGCGCAACAAGTTTCCTTATTTACGCAAATTCGGAGTGGTTGAGCTAATTGCATCAGGATCATCTCCGACAAAGCTTCCTCTGGGGTTTCGATGCCGAGTATGATTACCATTCTGGGGTACCTGGCCTTTTAATTGAAGATTGCAAGTCTTTCAGAGGTAAAGGTGAAGACAAGGTCCCAAATTTGATCGACTCAAAGTTCATCATGCCAGAAAGTCTGCTCACATATTGAAGTCTCCTCATCAAATGGGTCTCCCAATTTGCAAAGGCATCTTCAGAAGCAATAAGTCCAGACGGAGTCAAGTCTCCTCAATGACGGCAATGTTCAGCTTCTTTACTGTATTTTCATTTGTAGTTTATATTGTGTGTTTAAACATTTGTATGCATGCATGAAACTTATTTGTTTTTGAATGGTAACCATAATAAAATGCACATGTTTTTCTTGAAGTAATCCATTCGTATTCACTCATGATTTTGTGTATGTGTGTTGCACCCCAAAATTTGCCCTCACAATACAAGACTTTGTGTTCTAAGAAGGTTCACAAGGTTCACAAGTTTCTCAATGCTTATATAACCTTTCATGAGGTTCATGAGGTCTACAAGTTATTTCTTGAAGGTTCACAAGGTTCACAAGCTTCCCAATACTTTCAAGACCTTTCATGAGGTTCATGAAGTCTACAAGTCACTTCTTGAAGGTTCACAAGGTTCACAAGCTTCTCAACATTTACAAGACCTTTCATGAGGTTCATGAAGTCTACAAGTTACTTCTTGAAGGTTCACAAGGTTCACAAGTTTCACAATACCTCCCATGAGGTTCACAAGACATTTTATGATGGTTCACAAGGTTCACAAGGTTCACAAGTTTCACAATACCTCCCATGAGGTTCACAAGACATTTTATGATGGTTCACAAGGTTCACAAGGTTCACAATTGGTCAGAAGAGTTGACAATTCCCTCAGACAATGCACCTCCTAAGCAGTGCATCCAAAACTAGGGTTTTGACTTTAATCAGGCTAAATGAACTTCCAAGACTCCAAGTGAGCTTCATAACATCTTATATGTGTGTAAGAACCCCCATGACAAGTTTCAAGACTTTTCTCAAAAGTTTGCTCAGTCAGATGATCAGATAAGTCAAAATCAGTCAATGCAGTTAAAAAGTCAAACTGAGGTCAACTGTGGTCAAACCAAAGTCAAACTTCATGATTTTTTGCCAACATCAAGTATATGAAGTAAAATTCATCATTTGATCAAGGGTTGATCATGATTCATCAAGGAGATTCCAGATCATCAATAATCAGGAGTTTCTAAATTAGGGTTTCCTCAGTAAAAGTCAACTGAACTTTGACCAGCCATAACTTTCACATGCTTCATCACCAAGTCTCCATACAAAGCTCATTTTGAAGGAAATTGAATTCTCTACAACTTTGATCTTGCAAGTCAAGCCCAAAAATGCTTCATTTGGAAGATATGAGCTAAGACATTATAGGTCATTTCAAAAGTCAACAAAAAGTCAACAACTTCAAAAGGGCATAACTTGAGATTGGTAAATGATATGGACATGAAACCAATGGGGTTGTTTATAGGACTCTTCAAGCTTTCCAAAATGTCCAAGAACACCCTCATACCTTTAAAATTGAGGGAGATATGCCCTTGCAAAGTTGGGAAATTTTGTGATGGTTTATGATGAAAATGGAGGTTTAAAACCAATTCTTTTCAAATGGGCTTGTCAAATTATGATCCAACCCATACACTATCATCATGCACGACCCAAATGACTAAAATTCAGAATTTTTATTATTTTGTTTTTATTTATTTTGATTTAAATCATTAAAAATCATTTTAAATAAAAATAAAATATGAAAATAAGAGATTTTATGTGGATTAGGCTTCTAGAAAGTCTTAATTGATGATTTGAATTGAAAGGGAAGGAAATCATGAGATTGGTACAAAAATAGCAAGCCTTCATGAACAAATATTTGAATTTTAAACCATGATCTTTTTCAATCTTCAAATATCAAAATCTCCACACAACAATTCAATTTTCTTAACCTAATTCATTCACATATAAGTACTAAACTCATTGCCCTTGCCAAGACACGAATTTGCTGCCTCTAAGTGTAAGTTCCAAACCTCAAAAATCCATCCAAAACTCATATTCGGATTCCTTGATTCAGAGCACTAGAAGGTAAAAGAAGGACATGGCAAGCTTCATTAGACATCACTGATCATAAACCATCAATCATATGCATCAATACCATCTCATATGGCTCTACCCGAGTCAAACTTTGTCTTGAATTTAAATTTTTCGAATTCGATAACATATGCATTATGAATTGTTTTTGATGACTGATATGTGTTTATCTTGATGCCTAGAACGATTCTGGATAATTGGATTGAAGCTTCATGACCTATACTACCCGCGGCCATTGTTAGGGTTTAGAACTCAATTTTAGGGTTTCATGATTCAAACCATATAAATGAATTTTAACAACGTAGAAAGATTGTATGAGTCATAAGGAACTCATTGATATCTTTAATTTCTTGAATCGTTACTGTTTTGTACAAGTTTCATTTTCGTAGGTTTGAAACATTGAGGAATTCGCAGGAAAGGTCGTGGGTGATTTCGCAGGAAAAAGTGCAGGTATGAGGAAGAAGATGAAGCTGATGGCGCGCCCAGGAAATATTCAAATTATGTTTAAAATATTTTATGTTATTTTGTTAATCTGTTATCACAGCTTGCTGCGTGGCCCAGTGGAAAGGCTTGTGTGCGTTTGACAAAAAGGGGAGGGGATCGAATCCTGCCTCCAGCCAAGTTTTTTGACATTTTTTCATTTAAATTTGCATTCTTAATATATTATTGTTTGTAGTTGTTTTGTAAGCAGATGGGCTCTTCCAGCCAGGTGGTCATGCGCTCAAGCTTGTAATCAAAAGGTCCTGGGTTCAATCCTCCCCCAGGCCTTTTTGCTTCTATTATTTTTCTTATTTTTCCAAGCAAGGCATAAAACTAATTCTCTCCCTTTGTTTACTACCTGCGCGCTGATGGCTGAGTGGTGTGACTTGCTGTTGGTAATCAGAGCCTCCTGGGTTCAAATCCCAGCCAGGTTTGTTTTGTTCCTTTTCTTATTTTGTTTTGTTTTGTTTAATTAATTTAGGTTTTTGTAAATAATGATATATTAATAAAATAATTTTATAAAATGTCATAATATTCAAAGACTAATATTTTTCTTAATCCAAAAATTATTTTCTTTTACTATATGATTAAAATATGATGTATGTATATTAATTAAAATAAATCTTGTACATTAAATTAAATCCTTGAATATTTTTCTAACAAACCCTAATTTTCAAAACACTTATTTATTTTCTAAATACTTATTAAAAAAAAAACTTAATTGTTATTCTCTAATTTTTAATATAATTGTCATGTATATATTTAATATAATTAATTTTTTTTGTAAATATAATCTATTATTAATAATATGTAAATATATTTTATATACTATGTCTATAATCTAAATTATTTTCTTTTAATATATGTATAGAAACAATTAAATTTATAATAATTTAAATTTTTTACAATTATAAATAATTTAATAATTAGTATATAAACTAAAATGCTATAATTATTTAGTTGTTCATATTAAACTTTTGTTTATTATTTTAATTTTGTTATTATAATATTTTTGTTAATTCAATTTATTTTGATTTCTATTATTATTATTATTAACCATATTATTACTAACTTTTGCTTATTATAATTTTACTAACCTTTATTTAATTTTTTATTATTATTACTAACCCTTATTATTGCTTATTTATTTATTTTTCACCTATTATTTATATTTTTGCTTCTATATTTATTTTGCTATTTATTTTTATTTTTATTTTTGCTACTTATTTATAATTATGTAATTGCTCCTTGGTGTAAAATTTGTAATATTTAGTTTATTTAATTGTTATGCTATGGTTAGTAATTTAGGGGGTGCAAATATGTATTTTATTTAAAAATTAATTTAGATCACCTTAATTATCAGATAAATTTAAATTAAACACTCACACACGTAAGTCGATTTTTAATCGCCATCTCACATTTCTAAGGTTATCCCTCATTGTTGCCTAATCATAAGGTCAAGTGGGGTGTATAAAGTAAGTCCCTTAAAAGAAAAAATCATCAAGTCCCTAATGGTTGCCTTTCAAGATCAAGTCCCTTTTCGAATAATGATGATAGTCCCTCCAGAATGCTTAATACACCCCACAGTTGCCTTCATAAACAGATGACCCTCACTTGTCCCTAACATCCAAGGTAATGACTACCTACTCCTTAATAGTAGGGATAATCTTACCAATTAAAGGATAAAGAACAAGAAAGACTTAAAACTTTAGGGTAGGTACCTCCTAGTTGCTTGCTCACTCCATTTTTCAAACACTTAACAAGTTTCAAACAAATTTTCAAAAAAACAAGTTTTTACGCATCCGTACATGGATCATTATTAACTATTATGAAAAATTTTCTATTCACACACTACACTTTCAAAAACAATTCAAAAGTGAGCTAAGTAACTAAGAGCCCATGGATAACCATGGATGTAAAGGGTGCTAACACCTTCCCTTTACATAACCTACCCCCCGGACCCAAAAATATCTCTTAAGGTCTTTCCTGTTCTTTTATGCCTTTCCTTTTGGATAAAATAAAAGTCGGTGGCGACTCTTGCTATCCGCAACATAACTAAAGTCAGTTCTCCCACCGTGTTACAGAACTGGCGACTCTGCTGGGGATCATAATTTAAGAGGGGTACCCTTAGGAATTAAGATCACTTTAAATTGTTTGTCTTGTTTGCTTTACATTATCTTGTTGGGGTGCTCTATGTGTAAAAGGTCCTAACCCGGATCTAGTGTACCTTAGGTAAATGGCAATAGACCAAGGAAACTGTACGACGTATATCGATACGGTTGATCTGGTGGCCATAGTTAGTGCGACTTCTTGGTTGGTGCTTATGTTCCTTAAGTCAAGTTGAGGATAATATGAGGCTGCCATATGTTGTCAATGCACTAACTAACTTTTAGAACCCTAGTTATCCCATCTTGGCTTTTAGAAAAGTAGTGAGGTAACCGGCTTTGGTGCAGACTGAAGTTGGTTGACACTCGATACTACGCTCATTGAGATTCTAAACTTGGAGGGTTTTGGTTGGCAAGTAAGTTGCCTTCTAATCAACCACCCTTGTGAAGGATCAATGATATTGAGATCCCTTAGAACCCGGTTACTTTTGTAGGACAGGATGAACCATCTAACTTCAGGGGAGGGTACTTACCTTAAACCTCATGCAAGCCTTTAAACCTAGGGCTATGGTGTGACTTGTTTGTGTGTGCCACATGTTTGTGATTGAGCATAACATCATGACATCATCATGCATCATAAACATATCATTTTCACTAACCATTTCAAGGACCAAAGGATTTATCTTTGTTCTTTGTTGCAGGTCATGGCTTCTGCTCGTAGAAACACCATCAGGATCAACTTTGTGGGCATACCTGCTAAGCTTAAAGAGTTGGTTTCTCAAGTGTCTGATCATTCCCAGTTTATCAAGAGACATGGTCACCTATTGGATCTAGTCACCTCAGGATTCAATGAAGACATGATGAGTGTTCTGTTCCAGTTCTTTGACCCCAAGCACCATTGCTTCACACTCCCCGACTACCAGCTGGTTCCTACAATGGAGGAGTTCTCTAAACTTCTGGGTATACCTGTTCTTGATCAAAGACCATTCACAGGCTTGGAGAAGGAACTTAAACCAGAAGTTATTGCTGCAGCTCAACATCTGAAGAAGTCTGACATTGTTCTAGAAACGAGAAGCGGAGTCAAAGGTGTTCTAGCTAAGGTGTTGATAGAAAAGGCTCAGTTGTTCTTGAAGGCCATGAGCTATGATGCTTTTGAGGAGATCTTAGCCTTGCTGATTTATGGCTTAGTATTGTTCCCCAATCCAGATCAGTTCATAGATGTTCATGCCATCAACATTTTCCTGAGTCACAATCCAGTGCCTACATTGCTTGGAGACATCCTGCATTCTCTTCACACCCGTACTACAAGGGCAAGAGGAACTTTGATGTGCTGCATACCTTTGCTTTCTAGGTGGTTTATTTCTCACCTTCCTCGCTCAGTAATGAAGAATGAGCAAGGGTTCAGATGGTCCAAAAGGATCATGTCACTTTCTCACTCAGATATCCATTGGTGCTCCAGATCTATGGAGAATGTCACCATCATTGACCGTTGTGGGGAGTTTCCTAATGTGCCACTTCTAGGCATAAGAGGAGGCATCACCTACAACCCCTCTCTAGCTTTACGACAGTTTGGTTACGCTCGGAGTGATGGCCCACATGACATGTTAATCCAGGGCATTGTGTTTGACTACGACAACGATCTTCAAGGTTACCGTCAGAGATTCATACGAGCATGGGGAAAAGTAAACAGGGTTGACAGCAAGACACTAGAGCC
The DNA here is from genome assembly GCA_963966055.1 of Lathyrus aphaca. Classification (NCBI taxonomy): domain Eukaryota; kingdom Viridiplantae; phylum Streptophyta; class Magnoliopsida; order Fabales; family Fabaceae; genus Lathyrus; species Lathyrus aphaca. The sequence goes on along the minus strand of OZ014519.1, from coordinate 677,967,386 downwards.
TAAGTACACTATTCCTATGGAGGCTTATCTCAGATGGGTGCGATCTCGGGCTCAGACTCTCATGATGCCATATCCTGCTATCCTGCCAGTTACCATGGAACCTGTTGCTGAAGGAGACACAGCTTATACCATCCTTCACCCAGACATGCCTACTGATATGGAAGACTTGCAGAGATCATGGATCCAACTGAAGGAGCAAAGGGATACTTTCGAGGCTCATTACAAAGCAAGCCAAGAAAGAGTCCTAGAACTAACAAAGCAACTTCATGAGGAACGGAACCTCAACTCATACCTCAACACAAAGAGGAAACGTCCATGGGAGACTTAAAACCCCATCTTTTGTACTTATTTCATTTCATTTTTTGTAAGCCTAAAAGGCAAAACAAAGTTATTACTAATAAAAGTTTACCTTCTTGTTTGTTTAAGCAAATTTAAATCCTGCGGTCCTTGAAAACATTGCATATGCATTCACGTATCATTTCATTGCATCACAGGTTTATAATTGTGCACAGGTTTCTCATCTTCTCGCTGTTTATTTCAGCAATGGCTCTTGAACAATCAGTTAAGGATTTCCAGGCACAAAATGCACAGTTCCAAGAGCTGATCTTGAACCTGTCCAAAGGGCAGGATGAATTGAAGGCACTGCTGGCCAAGAAGACTAAGAAGACTAGAAGGTCTGCTGGTTTGATCAACATGGGAAGAAGGTTCAAAGGTCTTGCCAAGACCAAGGAACCAGCTGAATACTATGAATCTGAGGAATTTGAGCAAGAGGTAGGCAGTCTCCACCATACAATGGGGGACTCTGATTCTGAGGCTAATTACTACCATGAGCCTAATGAAGACAAATTCAAGATGCTGGTGGATAGGATGGATGCCATGGAGTTACAGAAGTCATCTGGGCTGGATTTTGAGGATTTGAGTTTGATATCTGGGGTAGTCATACCCATTGGTTTCAAGGTTCCTACATTTGTTGTTTATGATGGGGTCTCTTGTCCCAAGCTGCATCTGAGGTCTTATGTCAGAAGAATTCAACCCCACACTGCTGACAAGAAGTTGTGGATCCACTTTTTTCAAGAGAGCTTATCTGGAGTTCAGTTGGAGTGGTATTATCAGTTGGAGAGTGTCAACATCAGAGACTGGAATGATCTTGCTGAAGCTTTCTATAAGCAGTATCAATACAATGCTGACTTAGCCCCCACTCGCATGCAGCTTCAGAGCATGTCTATGGGTGCCAAAGAAAGTTTTAAAGAGTATGCTCAGAAGTGGAGAGATTTAGCTGGAAGAGTTCAACCCCCTTTGACTGATAGGGAATTGGTTGATATGTTTATGTGTACGCTGAATGGTCCGTTCTACAGTCATCTCATTGGAAGCTCATCATCTGGCTTCACTGAGTTGATCATGACAGGAGAGCGAGTAGAGAATGGTATAAAGAATGGTAAGATCCAAGTGGGTGCTTCCTCATCAGGTGCTGCAAAGAAGCCTCCCACTGGGAAGAAAGAATCTAACGCTGTTTATGGTCAACCTGATCGTAATAGAAGGCATCAGTCTGTTAGTGCAGTTCATATTTCAAATCCAACTCATGCAACAACAGAGCAGCCACAGGGCAACCAACAGAGGGCTAGAAGACAGTTCACGAAGATCAACATGTCAATGGCTCAGGCATTGCAACACTTGTTGAAGGCTGAACTTATCACTTTGAAAGAGGCTCCTCAGAATCCTAATGTTACCTCTCCCAGGTACAATCCCAATGCACGATGTGCATACCATTCAAACTGTCAGGGACATGATACCAATAACTGCTGGATCTTGAAGAATAAAATTCAAGATATGATTGATGCTGGAGAAATTGAGTTTAATCCTCCAGGTACTCCAAATGTGATTACTGCTCCAATGCCGAATCACGAGAAGACTGTCAATGCCATTGATGAAGATCTACATGTCTATTCAGTTATGGAGTTGACCACACCATTGTCTGTTATCAAAAAGAGGTTAGTACAAGCTGGGATCTTTCCAGGTTGTCGTGAAGATTGTTTGTATTGTACCTATAAGCCGGATAGTTGCTTCATATTGAGAGATGGAATTCAACGTCTCATGGATAAGTATACTATAGTGTTTGAGAGGACTCCGTCGTCTGTAGAAAGTATGGGGGATCATCTGACTCAGGGTAGGAAGATTGAAGAGGTTGACATGGTTGACAAAGTACCAATAAGAATCACTTCAAAGGGTCCCATTAAAATCACTCATCAGGGTCCAATCAAAATTACTGCTGAAGGTCCCGTGAAAGTTGTTGCTGAAGCCAGAGTAGCTCCTGTGGTCATTACTACTCCTGGGCCTATCCCGTATACGTCTGACAAAGCTGTGCCTTGGCATTATGGATCTGATGTTTACATCCATGGTGTTAAGCAAGAGCCTGTAGCTGATGTGCCTGTTGATGTTGACAATATTGCTGGATCTAGCAAGATCAATCGTAGTGGAAGAATCTTCTCTCCTCCAGTTGCTTCTAAGAATGCAGTTACTCCTGCTTCCACCACTGATGCTCGGGGCAAGGGTCCTGTTATTGAGCCTGTATCTACTGATGTGCCAGCTGCTGATGACCTCTCTAAGCAGATGGAAGAAGTATTGAAGATCATTCGCAAGAGTGATTATGACATTGATGATCAGTTGGGGCATACTCCCTCGAAGATTTCTATGTTATCCTTGTTGTTATGTTCTGAGGCTCATGCCAAGTCCTTGATCAAATTTCTGAAGACTGCTCATGTACCCAGTGCAATTTCTGTTGACCAATTTGAGAACTGTGTTGCCCACCTGACCTATGACAATGGGTTAGGATTTTCTGATGCTGATTTGACCCCTGCCAAGAGGAATCATAACAGGGCCTTGCATATTTCAATTGAATGCAGGGGCACTACCCTGTCACATGTGCTGATAGATAATGGTTCCTCTTTGAATGTGTTGCCTAAGGAAGTCCTGAACAAGCTGAGTCCTGAAGATGCTGTGCTGAAGCCTAGTAACATTGTGGTAAAGGCTTTTGATGGTTCTAGAAGAGTAGTACATGGAGAAATTGATCTTCCAATCCAAGTTGGTTCCCAGGTGTTTACTGCTACATTTTTTGTGATGGATATTCGTCCTTCGTACTCTTGTCTGCTTGGTCGTCCCTGGATCCATGAGGCAGGTGCTGTAACCTCTACATTGCACCAAAAGTTGAGATATCCGGTGGATGGAAAGGTTGTTATTGTCTATGGAGAAGAAGAATACTTTGTCAGCCATGTAAACACTTTCAAGTATCTAGAAATGGAAGGTGAATACATCGAGACTCCGTGTCAGACATTTGAAGTGGTTCCCTGGGTTGTTAATGATTATGTAGCTCCTCCTGCTGTGAAGAAAGTTCCTGTGGTCACCAGAAAGCCTCCAACAATGGCAATGGCCTCCCTCAATGATGCTAGAGCTGTGGTGGATGAAGGTGGTTGTACTATTTGGGGTCAGCTTCCTGATATTCCATACAAGTCTGACAAGTTTGGTTTGGGTTTCACTGCAGAGTCCCAGAAGGCTGTTCGTCGTGCTCGTGCTGCTCGTATCACTAATCAAGGGGTTGTGAAGAACCAGATTAATGCTGTGGGAGATCAAGATGAAGACTACAACTTGGATGCATGGATTTTTCCTATTGTGGGTGCTGGACTCAATAATTGGAAAGCTGAAGATGTTATCCCTATCTCCTTTAGTCAGGAGTAAATACTATTACTGTGTTGTGTTTTTTTTTAATTTTGTAATTTCTTGAGCAATAAAACTTTCAAGCCATGTGCCTTACCCGGGGCACAATGGTGTGCTTGTTACGGGTTGTCATTTCATTTGCATACCTCATTCAATAAAATCAGTGGACGTTTCGTTTTCGTAAATATTGTGTTCCTTGCCTTTCTTTTCTTTTTGCTTTATCAGCTATGTGTTCTTACACACACCCACATCACTAAAATGCAGATCCTCATCCACTCTGGATCCTGTTGATAACAGTTCTACTATTGCCAATTATAATTTCGAGAATCCGATCTATCAAACTGAAGACGGAAATGAGGACGATTGTGAAATACCTGTAGAGCTTGCTAGGTTGTTACAACAAGAAGAGAAAGCTATACAGCCACATGAAGAGCCAGTCGAAGTTGTGAATTTGGGAACTGAAGAAAACAGAAAAGAGGTCAAGATAGGGGCTGATTTAGAGGACAGTGTCAAGAGCAGATTGATTCAGATGTTACGTGACTATGTGGAGATCTTTGCTTGGTCTTATGAAGATATGCCAGGGTTGGATACAGACATTGTGGTTCACCGTTTGCCAGTGAAAGAAGATTGTCGTCCAAAGAAGCAGAAGGTTCGTCGTATGCGTCCTGAAATGTCAGAAAAGATCAAGGCAGAGGTAATGAAACAGTTCAATGCAGGGTTCTTAGCAGTGACTTCTTATCCTCAGTGGGTTGCAAATGTGGTACCAGTTCCTAAGAAAGATGGTAAAGTACGTATGTGTGTAGACTACAGAGATTTGAACAAGGCTAGCCCTAAAGATGACTTTCCACTTCCTCATATTGATATTCTGGTAGACAACACTGCTCAACATAAGGTATTCTCTTTTATGGATGGTTTCTCTGGTTACAATCAAATCAAGATGGCACCTGAAGATATGGAGAAGACAACATTTGTGACACAGTGGGGCACCTTTTGCTATAAGGTAATGCCATTTGGTTTGAAGAATGCAGGGGCAACATATCAGCGTGCTATGGTGGCTTTGTTTCACGATATGATTCATCATGAGATAGAGGTATATGTAGATGATATGATAGCCAGGTCTCAGAATGAAGAGCAACATCTTGATCATCTGCACAAGTTGTTTGAGAGGTTGAAGAAATACAAGTTGAGATTGAATCCAAACAAGTGTACTTTTGGAGTTAGATCTGGAAAGCTCTTGGGTTTCATTGTCAGTGGAAAAGGTATTGAAGTGGATCCTGCAAAAGTGAAAGCTATACGAGAGATGCCAGCTCCCCGTACTGAGAAGGAGGTTAGAGGTTTCCTGGGACGATTGAACTACATTGCAAGATTTATTTCCCAATTAACTACCATCTGTGAGCCAATCTTCAAGTTGTTGAAGAAAGATCAGATGATGGAATGGAATGATGAGTGCCAGACTGCCTTTGATGAAATTAAGAGATATCTGCTGGAACCTCCAATTTTGATGCCACCAGTTGATGGAAGACCCTTGATTATGTACTTAACAGTGTTAGACAACTCAATGGGGTGTGTGTTGGGGCAACATGACGAGTCTGGTCGAAAAGAGCAGGCAATATACTACCTTAGCAAAAAGTTTACCGACTGTGAAACAAGATACTCACTGCTCGAGAAAACTTGCTGCGCTTTGGCATGGGTTGCTCGCCGACTAAGACAGTATATGTTGACCCATACTACCTTGTTGATTTCGAAGATGGATCCAATCAAGTACATATTTGAGAAACCTGCTCTCTCCGGAAGAATTGCAAGATGGAAAATGATCTTGACAGAATATGACATACAATACACTACTCAGAAGGCCATCAAGGGAAGTGTTGTTGCTGATCATTTGGCTCATCAAGCAGTAGATGATTACCAGTCAATGAATTTTGAGTTCCCTGATGAAGACATTATGATTATTACCAAAGAACCTGGACAATATGACGGACCTGAACAAGGATCCCGATGGACTATGGTTTTTGATGGTGCCTCTAATGCACTTGGTAATGGTGTTGGTGTTTTGATTAGTTCCCCTGAAGGTTGTCATACCCCGATTACTGCCAGACTTTGTTTCTATTGTACCAATAACATGGCTGAGTATGAGGCATGTATCCTGGGTATTAAAGCTGCTATTGATATGAAGATTCAGTTCCTTGATGTGTATGGAGATTCAGCCCTGGTAGTAAGTCAGATTAAAGGAGATTGGGATACCAAGCATGATAACCTCATTCCTTACAGAGAGCATGTGTTGTCTTTGATCCCACATTTCAAAGAGATTACCTTTGGACATATTCCACGGAGAGAAAATCAGTTGGCAGATGCATTAGCCACCATGGCATCTATGTTTGAGATCAGCTGGGATGATGAAGCTCCCAAGATTACTATTGATAGATTTGAAAAGCCTGCATATTGCAATGAGATTGACACAGCAGGGGCAGAGGAGAAGCCTTGGTTCTATGAAGTGAAAAGGTATCTTGAAGCTCAGGAGTTCCCTGAAGGGGCATCTGTCAAAGATAAGAAGTTTCTGAGAAGGTTTTCTGCTAAGTTCTTTTTGAGTAATGGCATTTTGTACAAATGCAATCATGATTCAACTTTGCTTCGTTGTGTGGATAAGAAAGAAGCAACTGAGATTATGGAAGATATGCATGATGGGATCTTTGGCACTCATTCTAGTGGTCATACTATGGCAAAGAAGATATTGAGAGCAGGTTACTATTGGTCTACCATGGAAGCTGACTGCTATCAACACTCCAGAACTTGTCACAAGTGTCAAATCTATGCTGATAAAGTCCATGTACCTCCATCACCATTGAATGTGTTGACTGCTCCTTGGCCCTTTGCCATGTGGGGCATTGATATGATTGGTGAGATCAAGCCTACTGCTTCTAATGGGCATCGTTTCATCCTGGTTGCTATTGATTACTTCACGAAGTGGGTAGAGGCAGCTTCATTTGCATCTGTTACCAAGAATGTTGTGGCTCGGTTCATTAAGAATAATCTCATATGTAGGTATGGCATCCCTGAAAGGATTATCACTGACAATGGCTCTAATCTGAACAACACTATGATTACTGATCTCTGCACGCAGTTCAAGATTAAACATCATAACTCTTCTCCGTATCGTCCGAAGATGAATGGGGCAGTTGAAGCTGCCAATAAGAACATCAAGAAGATTGTACAGAAGATGACTGTTACTTACAAGGATTGGCATGAGATATTACCATTTGCTCTTCATGGTTATCGTACTACAATACGTACTTCAACAGGGGCAACCCCATTCTCCTTAGTCTATGGTATGGAAGCAGTTCTGCCCATTGAAGTTCAGATTCCCTCCTTGAGAATTATGCAGGATGCAGGCTTGGATGAAGATGAGTGGATTCAGACTCGACTGGACCAGATAAATTTGATTGATGAGAAGAGGTTAGCAGCAGTTTGTCATGGCCAGATGTACCAGAAGAGAATGATCAAAGCTTTTAACAAGAAGGTTAAGCCAAAGGTATATCAGGCCGGTGACTTGGTAATCAAGCGTATCATATTACCAAAGGGTGATCCTAGGGGCAAGTGGACTCCAACATATGAAGGACCATTTGTAGTCAAAACAGTGTTCTCAGGAGGTGCCATGATACTGACTACAATGGATGGTGAAGACTTCCCGCAGCCTGTAAACGCAGACATAGTTAAAAAATACTACGCATAAAAAGAGACCCACTATGTTGACAGGCCTAGGCAAAAATAAGGGCATCCCGGCAAACCAAAAGGGTTTGGGCAAAAATTAGGGATATATATAAAAATATGTACACCCGGCAAGTCGAAAACCTGAAAAGGAGGCTTGGGCAAAAAAGGGTATCCCGGTGGATTGAAAACCCGAAAGGGAAATCCAGGCAAAAGTTAGGGATTAAAGCGTATGACTATGTCTCGTTTGGATCACCCATGAAACTGCAACCAGTTGTACTACTTACTCAAGCTCGAACAGATAAAGCTCAATCCAATTGTTTTCGTCTCAACAGCAGAAGATGAGATACTTGAAGATAATGGCAATAGTAGAATTGAAACTTAATAGGATTGTTTCCCACATAGCTGATTCTCTTTTGTAAAACTTTATGTACAAACTTACCCGTGTATGGGTCACTTTTGATATAAATAAATTCCATCTTTTGAATCCAGATTTACTTTTACCCTATTTACATAAGCGAAACGTCCATTGGTTGTGTTTGAATGTATGTATGCTTTTGAATATGATTGATGTTTACCAGAAATGCATGAAAATGCAGTAATAGTATTTACTAAGGACGAACGATAGGAGGATTTCAACGAAGCTTCGCCGGTTCACCTTTACAAGACAATTACAGATCCCTCAGTAGGACAAATCCATCTTCATAAAGTCTCATCTCCCCTGGAATTTATATCCATCTCTTTTATCCTTATACGGATATTCGGGAATCTACTTTCCAATAAGGGTAAGACGAACGAAGACGGGATGCTATATCTACCCTACTATCAAATGAAGACGAGAGGTTATATATACCTTACTATCCCCAGCATACGGAAGGTTATGTATAATATATTCTTCAACAAAGAATCGGGATTTATTTTCCCTGGCCAGCAGTTGTTATACGAAGATATCCAGGCGCTTTCGGCAGTATCATATCATACATACATCATTTACATCATACCATAACATACATATCCATAAATACATAATACATTTACTTAGGTGCATCATACTATGCATGCATACATAAAGCATAAACTAATATTATTATACGGAATGTCACCTTGGTTTCAGGTTAATTATCCAACAAAGAAACTTATGATCCTCAAGACTGCTTTATCCTCCTGAAGACATGCTGTTACATCAGGATTACTCCAGTCTCCTGAAAGCATATCATCAATCTCTCAGGACTGCTTCATCCTCCTGAAAGCTTATCAGGACTGCTCTATACTCCTGAAGACATGCTGTTACATCAGGATTACTCCAGTCTCCTGAAAGCATATCATATTATTACCACGGGATTGCTCCATCCTCCTGACAGCTTTTTATTACATCAGGATTGCTTCATCCTCCTGAAATCATATCATTACCTCAGGATTGCTCCATCCTCCTGACAGCTATCATCATTACTTCTGGACTGCTTCATCCTCCAAGACATTTTTCAGAAGAACAAATCCTGACGTTCTTTTGATCCTTAAGAGCAAATCCTGACGCTCTTTTGACCTCTTGTTCCAGATACTCTTTCAGAAGAACAAATCCTGACGTTCTTTTGATCCTTAAGAGCAAATCCTGACGCTCTTTTGACTCCTTGTTCAAGATATTTTACTCAGAAGGACAAATCCTGACGTTCTTTTGATCCTTAAGAACAAATCCTGACGTTCTTTTGGCCCTTGGAGAATAGAGACGGCTTATACAAAGACCTAGTACTGATATCCAGTATCAACACAAAGCTATCATCACATCCAGTTCTTTAGATGGCATCTCTAAGCCCATCTCCAGTTCTTCCAAGTGGCATCTTTAAGCCCACTCAAGCATATACAACCAACCCTCTGTATCAGTTTACGCACCAGTGAGTGCAAATTTTTGGGCTTTTGTGTTCAATCCCCTTCAACCTTCCAGGTCACGACTGGCAAATATACCAATCTAACCCCTCAGGTTTCAGAAAATTGAACAGGGGCAGCTGTTGCACCCCAAAATTTGCCCTCACAATACAAGACTTTGTGTTCTAAGAAGGTTCACAAGGTTCACAAGTTTCTCAATGCTTATATAACCTTTCATGAGGTTCATGAGGTCTACAAGTTATTTCTTGAAGGTTCACAAGGTTCACAAGCTTCCCAATACTTTCAAGACCTTTCATGAGGTTCATGAAGTCTACAAGTCACTTCTTGAAGGTTCACAAGGTTCACAAGCTTCTCAACATTTACAAGACCTTTCATGAGGTTCATGAAGTCTACAAGTTACTTCTTGAAGGTTCACAAGGTTCACAAGTTTCACAATACCTCCCATGAGGTTCACAAGACATTTTATGATGGTTCACAAGGTTCACAAGGTTCACAAGTTTCACAATACCTCCCATGAGGTTCACAAGACATTTTATGATGGTTCACAAGGTTCACAATTGGTCAGAAGAGTTGACAATTCCCTCAGACAATGCACCTCCTAAGCAGTGCATCCAAAACTAGGGTTTTGACTTTAATCAGGCTAAATGAACTTCCAAGACTCCAAGTGAGTTTCATAACATATTATATGTGTGTAAGAACCCCCATGACAAGTTTCAAGACTTTTCTCAAAAGTTTGCCCAGTCAGATGATCAGATAAGTCAAAATCAGTCAATGCAGTTAAAAAGTCAAACTGAGGTCAACTGTGGTCAAACCAAAGTCAAACTTCATGATTTTTTGCCAACATCAAGTATATGAAGTAAAATTCATCATTTGATCAAGGGTTGATCATGATTCATCAAGGAGATTCCAGATCATCAATAATCAGGAGTTTCTAAATTAGGGTTTCCTCAGTAAAAGTCAACTGAACTTTGACCAGCCATAACTTTCACATGCTTCATCACCAAGTCTCCATACAAAGCTCATTTTGAAGGAAATTGAATTCTCTACAACTTTGATCTTGCAAGTCAAGCCCAAAAATGCTTCATTTGGAAGATATGAGCTAAGACATTATAGGTCATTTCAAAAGTCAACAAAAAGTCAACAACTTCAAAAGGGCATAACTTGAGATTGGTAAATGATATGGACATGAAACCAATGGGGTTGTTTAGAGGACTCTTCAAGCTTTCCAAAATGTCCAAGAACACCCTCATACCTTTAAAATTGAGGGAGATATGCCCTTGCAAAGTTGGGAAATTTTGTGATGGTTTATGATGAAAATGGAGGTTTAAAACCAATTCTTTTCAAATGGGCTTGTCAAATTATGATCCAACCCATACACTATCATCATGCACGACCCAAATGACTAAAATTCAGAATTTTTATTATTTTGTTTTTATTTATTTTGATTTAAATCATTAAAAATCATTTTAAATAAAAATAAAATATGAAAATAAGAGATTTTATGTGGATTAGGCTTCTAGAAAGTCTTAATTGATGATTTGAATTGAAAGGGAAGGAAATCATGAGATTGGTACAAAAATAGCAAGCCTTCATGAACAAATATTTGAATTTTAAACCATGATCTTTTTCAATCTTCAAATATCAAAATCTCCACACAACAATTCAATTTTCTTAACCTAATTCATTCACATATAAGTACTAAACTCATTGCCCTTGCCAAGACACGAATTTGCTGCCTCTAAGTGTAAGTTCCAAACCTCAAAAATCCATCCAAAACTCATATTCGGATTCCTTGATTCAGAGCACTAGAAGGTAAAAGAAGGACATGGCAAGCTTCATTAGACATCACTGATCATAAACCATCAATCATATGCATCAATACCATCTCATATGGCTCTACCCGAGTCAAACTTTGTCTTGAATTTAAATTTTTCGAATTCGATAACATATGCATTATGAATTGTTTTTGATGACTGATATGTGTTTATCTTGATGCCTAGAACGATTCTGGATAATTGGATTGAAGCTTCATGACCTATACTACCCGCGGCCATTGTTAGGGTTTAGAACTCAATTTTAGGGTTTCATGATTCAAACCATATAAATGAATTTTAACAACGTAGAAAGATTGTATGAGTCATAAGGAACTCATTGATATCTTTAATTTCTTGAATCGTTACTGTTTTGTACAAGTTTCATTTTCGTAGGTTTGAAACATTGAGGAATTCGCAGGAAAGGTCGTGGGTGATTTCGCAGGAAAAAGTGCAGGTATGAGGAAGAAGATGAAGCTGATGGCGCGCCCAGGAAATATTCAAATTATGTTTAAAATATTTTATGTTATTTTGTTAATCTGTTATCACAGCTTGCTGCGTGGCCCAGTGGAAAGGCTTGTGTGCGTTTGACAAAAAGGGGAGGGGATCGAATCCTGCCTCCAGCCAAGTTTTTTGACATTTTTTCATTTAAATTTGCATTCTTAATATATTATTGTTTGTAGTTGTTTTGTAAGCAGATGGGCTCTTCCAGCCAGGTGGTCATGCGCTCAAGCTTGTAATCAAAAGGTCCTGGGTTCAATCCTCCCCCAGGCCTTTTTGCTTCTATTATTTTTCTTATTTTTCCAAGCAAGGCATAAAACTAATTCTCTCCCTTTGTTTACTACCTGCGCGCTGATGGCTGAGTGGTGTGACTTGCTGTTGGTAATCAGAGCCTCCTGGGTTCAAATCCCAGCCAGGTTTGTTTTGTTCCTTTTCTTATTTTGTTTTGTTTTGTTTAATTAATTTAGGTTTTTGTAAATAATGATATATTAATAAAATAATTTTATAAAATGTCATAATATTCAAAGACTAATATTTTTCTTAATCCAAAAATTATTTTCTTTTACTATATGATTAAAATATGATGTATGTATATTAATTAAAATAAATCTTGTACATTAAATTAAATCCTTGAATATTTTTCTAACAAACCCTAATTTTCAAAACACTTATTTATTTTCTAAATACTTATTAAAAAAAAAACTTAATTGTTATTCTCTAATTTTTAATATAATTGTCATGTATATATTTAATATAATTAATTTTTTTTGTAAATATAATCTATTATTAATAATATGTAAATATATTTTATATACTATGTCTATAATCTAAATTATTTTCTTTTAATATATGTATAGAAACAATTAAATTTATAATAATTTAAATTTTTTACAATTATAAATAATTTAATAATTAGTATATAAACTAAAATGCTATAATTATTTAGTTGTTCATATTAAACTTTTGTTTATTATTTTAATTTTGTTATTATAATATTTTTGTTAATTCAATTTATTTTGATTTCTATTATTATTATTATTAACCATATTATTACTAACTTTTGCTTATTATAATTTTACTAACCTTTATTTAATTTTTTATTATTATTACTAACCCTTATTATTGCTTATTTATTTATTTTTCACCTATTATTTATATTTTTGCTTCTATATTTATTTTGCTATTTATTTTTATTTTTATTTTTGCTACTTATTTATAATTATGTAATTGCTCCTTGGTGTAAAATTTGTAATATTTAGTTTATTTAATTGTTATGCTATGGTTAGTAATTTAGGGGGTGCAAATATGTATTTTATTTAAAAATTAATTTAGATCACCTTAATTATCAGATAAATTTAAATTAAACACTCACACACGTAAGTCGATTTTTAATCGCCATCTCACATTTCTAAGGTTATCCCTCATTGTTGCCTAATCATAAGGTCAAGTGGGGTGTATAAAGCAAGTCCCTTAAAAGAAAAAATCATCAAGTCCCTAATGGTTGCCTTTCAAGATCAAGTCCCTTTTCGAATAATGATGATAGTCCCTCCAGAATGCTTAATACACCCCACAGTTGCCTTCATAAACAGATGACCCTCACTTGTCCCTAACATCCAAGGTAATGACTACCTACTCCTTAATAGTAGGGATAGTCTTACCAATTAAAGGATAAAGAACAAGAAAGACTTAAAACTTTAGGGTAGGTACCTCCTAGTTGCTTGCTCACTCCATTTTTCAAACACTTAACAAGTTTCAAACAAATTTTCAAAAAAACAAGTTTTTACGCATCCGTACATGGATCATTATTAACTATTATGAAAAATTTTCTATTCACACACTACACTTTCAAAAACAATTCAAAAGTGAGCTAAGTAACTAAGAGCCCATGGATAACCATGGATGTAAAGGGTGCTAACACCTTCCCTTTACATAACCTACCCCCCGGACCCAAAAATATCTCTTAAGGTCTTTCCTGTTCTTTTATGCCTTTCCTTTTGGATAAAATAAAAGTCGGTGGCGACTCTTGCTATCCGCAACATAACTAAAGTCAGTTCTCCCACCGTGTTACAGAACTGGCGACTCTGCTGGGGATCATAATTTAAGAGGGGTACCCTTAGGAATTAAGATCACTTTAAATTGTTTGTCTTGTTTGCTTTACATTATCTTGTTGGGGTGCTCTATGTGTAAAAGGTCCTAACCCGGATCTAGTGTACATTAGGTAAATGGCAATAGACCAAGGAAACTGTACGACGTATATCGATACGGTTGATCTGGTGGCCATAGTTAGTGCGACTTCTTGGTTGGTGCTTATGTTCCTTAAGTCAAGTTGAGGATAATATGAGGCTGCCATATGTTGTCAATGCACTAACTAACTTTTAGAACCCTAGTTATCCCATCTTGGCTTTTAGAAAAGTAGTGAGGTAACCGGCTTTGGTGCAGACTGAAGTTGGTTGACACTCAATACTACGCTCATTGAGATTCTAAACTTGGAGGGTTTTGGTTGGCAAGTAAGTTGCCTTCTGATCAACCACCCTTGTGAAGGATCAATGATATTGAGATCCCTTAGAACCCGGTTACTTTTGTAGGACAGGATGAACCATCTAACTTCAGGGGAGGGTACTTACCTTAAACCTCATGCAAGCCTTTAAACCTAGGGCTATGGTGTGACTTGTTTGTGTGTGCCACATGTTTGTGATTGAGCATAACATCATGACATCATCATGCATCATAAACATATCATTTTCACTAACCATTTCAAGGACCAAAGGATTTATCTTTGTTCTTTGTTGCAGGTCATGGCTTCTGCTCGTAGAAACACCATCAGGATCAACTTTGTGGGCATACCTGCTAAGCTTAAAGAGTTGGTTTCTCAAGTGTCTGATCATTCCCAGTTTATCAAGAGACATGGTCACCTATTGGATCTAGTCACCTCAGGATTCAATGAAGACATGATGAGTGTTCTGTTCCAGTTCTTTGACCCCAAGCACCATTGCTTCACACTCCCCGACTACCAGCTGGTTCCTACAATGGAGGAGTTCTCTAAACTTCTGGGTATACCTGTTCTTGATCAAAGACCATTCACAGGCTTGGAGAAGGAACTTAAACCAGAAGTTATTGCTGCAGCTCAACATCTGAAGAAGTCTGACATTGTTCTAGAAACGAGAAGCGGAGTCAAAGGTGTTCTAGCTAAGGTGTTGATAGAAAAGGCTCAGTTGTTCTTGAAGGCCATGAGCTATGATGCTTTTGAGGAGATCTTAGCCTTGCTGATTTATGGCTTAGTATTGTTCCCCAATCCAGATCAGTTCATAGATGTTCATGCCATCAACATTTTCCTGAGTCACAATCCAGTGCCTACATTGCTTGGAGACATCCTGCATTCTCTTCACACCCGTACTACAAGGGCAAGAGGAACTTTGATGTGCTGCATACCTTTGCTTTCTAGGTGGTTTATTTCTCACCTTCCTCGCTCAGTAATGAAGAATGAGCAAGGGTTCAGATGGTCCAAAAGGATCATGTCACTTTCTCACTCAGATATCCATTGGTGCTCCAGATCTATGGAGAATGTCACCATCATTGACCGTTGTGGGGAGTTTCCTAATGTGCCACTTCTAGGCATAAGAGGAGGCATCACCTACAACCCCTCTCTAGCTTTACGACAGTTTGGTTACGCTCGGAGTGATGGCCCACATGACATGTTAATCCAGGGCATTGTGTTTGACTACGACAACGATCTTCAAGGTTACCGTCAGAGATTCATACGAGCATGGGGAAAAGTAAACAGGTTTGACAGCAAGACACTAGAGCCTAAGTACACTATTCCTATGGAGGCTTATCTCAGATGGGTGCGATCTCGGGCTCAGACTCTCATGATGCCATATCCTGCTATCCTGCCAGTTACCATGGAACCTGTTGCTGAAGGAGACACAGCTTATACCATCCTTCACCCAGACATGCCTACTGATATGGAAGACTTGCAGAGATCATGGATCCAACTGAAGGAGCAAAGGGATACTTTCGAGGCTCATTACAAAGCAAGCCAAGAAAGAGTCCTAGAACTAACAAAGCAACTTCATGAGGAACGGAACCTCAACTCATACCTCAACACAAAGAGGAAACGTCCATGGGAGACTTAAAACCCCATCTTTTGTACTTATTTCATTTCATTTTTTGTAAGCCTAAAAGGCAAAACAAAGTTATTACTAATAAAAGTTTACCTTCTTGTTTGTTTAAGCAAATTTAAATCCTGCGGTCCTTGAAAACATTGCATATGCATTCACGTATCATTTCATTGCATCACAGGTTTATAATTGTGCACAGGTTTCTCATCTTCTCGCTGTTTATTTCAGCAATGGCTCTTGAACAATCAGTTAAGGATCTCCAGGCACAAAATGCACAGTTCCAAGAGCTGATCTTGAACATGTCCAAAGGGCAGGATGAATTGAAGGCACTGCTGGCCAAGAAGACTAAGAAGACTAGAAGGTCTGCTGGTTTGATCAACATGGGAAGAAGGTTCAAAGGTCTTGCCAAGACCAAGGAACCAGCTGAAGACTATGAATCTGAGGAATTTGAGCAAGAGGTAGGCAGTCTCCACCATACAATGGGGGACTCTGATTCTGAGGCTAATTACTACCATGAGCCTAATGAAGACAAATTCAAGATGCTGGTGGATAGGATGGATGCCATGGAGTTACAGAAGTCATCTGGGCTGGATTTTGAGGATTTGAGTTTGATATCTGGGGTAGTCATACCCATTGGTTTCAAGGTTCCTACATTTGTTGTTTATGATGGGGTCTCTTGTCCCAAGCTGCATCTGAGGTCTTATGTCAGAAGAATTCAACCCCACACTGCTGACAAGAAGTTGTGGATCCACTTTTTTCAAGAGAGCTTATCTGGAGTTCAGTTGGAGTGGTATTATCAGTTGGAGAGTGTCAACATCAGAGACTGGAATGATCTTGCTGAAGCTTTCTATAAGCAGTATCAATACAATGCTGACTTAGCCCCCACTCGCATGCAGCTTCAGAGCATGTCTATGGGTGCCAAAGAAAGTTTTAAAGAGTATGCTCAGAAGTGGAGAGATTTAGCTGGAAGAGTTCAACCCCCTTTGACTGATAGGGAATTGGTTGATATGTTTATGTGTACGCTGAATGGTCCGTTCTACAATCATCTCATTGGAAGCTCATCATCTGGCTTCACTGAGTTGATCATGACAGGAGAGCGAGTAGAGAATGGTATAAAGAATGGTAAGATCCAAGTGGGTGCTTCCTCATCAGGTGCTGCAAAGAAGCCTCCCACTGGGAAGAAAGAATCTAACGCTGTTTATGGTCAACCTGATCGTAATAGAAGGCATCAGTCTGTTAGTGCAGTTCATATTTCAAATCCAACTCCTGCAACAACAGAGCAGCCACAGGGCAACCAACAGAGGGCTAGAAGACAGTTCACGAAGATCAACATGTCAATGGCTCAGGCATTGCAACACTTGTTGAAGGCTGAACTTATCACTTTGAAAGAGGCTCCTCAGAATCCTAATGTTACCTCTCCCAGGTACAATCCCAATGCACGATGTGCATACCATTCAAACTGTCAGGGACATGATACCAATAACTGCTGGATCTTGAAGAATAAAATTCAAGATATGATTGATGCTGGAGAAATTGAGTTTGATCCTCCAGGTACTCCAAATGTGATTACTGCTCCAATGCCGAATCACGAGAAGATTGTCAATGCCATTGATGAAGATCTACATGTCTATTCAGTTATGGAGTTGACCACACCATTGTCTGTTATCAAAAAGAGGTTAGTACAAGCTGGGATCTTTCCAGGTTGTCGTGAAGATTGTTTGTATTGTACCTATAAGCCGGATAGTTGCTTCATATTGAGAGATGGAATTCAACGTCTCATGGATAAGTATACTATAGTGTTTGAGAGGACTCCGTCGTCTGTAGAAAGTATGGGGGATCATCTGACTCAGGGTAGGAAGATTGAAGAGGTTGACATGGTTGACAAAGTACCAATAAGAATCACTTCAAAGGGTCCCATTAAAATCACTCATCAGGGTCCAATCAAAATTACTGCTGAAGGTCCCGTGAAAGTTGTTGCTGAAGCCAGAGTAGCTCCTGTGGTCATTACTACTCCTGGGCCTATCCCGTATACGTCTGACAAAGCTGTGCCTTGGCATTATGGATCTGATGTTTACATCCATGGTGTTAAGCAAGAGCCTGTAGCTGATGTGCCTGTTGATGTTGACAATATTGCTGGATCTAGCAAGATCAATCGTAGTGGAAGAATCTTCTCTCCTCCAGTTGCTTCTAAGAATGCAGTTACTCCTGCTTCCACCACTGATGCTCGGGGCAAGGGTCCTGTTATTGAGCCTGTATCTACTGATGTGCCAGCTGCTGATGACCTCTCTAAGCAGATGGAAGAAGTATTGAAGATCATTCGCAAGAGTGATTATGACATTGATGATCAGTTGGGGCATACTCCCTCGAAGATTTCTATGTTATCCTTGTTGTTATGTTCTGAGGCTCATGCCAAGTCCTTGATCAAATTTCTGAAGACTGCTCATGTACCCAGTGCAATTTCTGTTGACCAATTTGAGAACTGTGTTGCCCACCTGACCTATGACAATGGGTTAGGATTTTCTGATGCTGATTTGACCCCTGCCAAGAGGAATCATAACAGGGCCTTGCATATTTCAATTGAATGCAGGGGCACTACCCTGTCACATGTGCTGATAGATAATGGTTCCTCTTTGAATGTGTTGCCTAAGGAAGTCCTGAACAAGCTGAGTCCTGAAGATGCTGTGCTGAAGCCTAGTAACATTGTGGTAAAGGCTTTTGATGGTTCTAGAAGAGTAGTACATGGAGAAATTGATCTTCCAATCCAAGTTGGTTCCCAGGTGTTTACTGCTACATTTTTTGTGATGGATATTCGTCCTTCGTACTCTTGTCTGCTTGGTCGTCCCTGGATCCATGGGGCAGGTGCTGTAACCTCTACATTGCACCAAAAGTTGAGATATCCGGTGGATGGAAAGGTTGTTATTGTCTATGGAGAAGAAGAATACTTTGTCAGCCATGTAAACACTTTCAAGTATCTAGAAATGGAAGGTGAATACATCGAGACTCCGTGTCAGACATTTGAAGTGGTTCCCTGGGTTGTTAATGATTATGTAGCTCCTCCTGCTGTGAAGAAAGTTCCTGTGGTCACCAGAAAGCCTCCAACAATGGCAATGGCCTCCCTCAATGATGCTAGAGCTGTGGTGGATGAAGGTGGTTGTACTATTTGGGGTCAGCTTCCTGATATTCCATACAAGTCTGACAAGTTTGGTTTGGGTTTCACTGCAGAGTCCCAGAAGGCTGTTCGTCGTGCTCGTGCTGCTCGTATCACTAATCAAGGGGTTGTGAAGAACCAGATTAATGCTGTGGGAGATCAAGATGAAGACTACAACTTGGATGCATGGATTTTTCCTATTGTGGGTGCTGGACTCAATAATTGGAAAGCTGAAGATGTTATCCCTATCTCCTTTAGTCAGGAGTAAATACTATTACTGTGTTGTGTTTTTTTTTAATTTTGTAATTTCTTGAGCAATAAAACTTTCAAGCCATGTGCCTTACCCGGGGCACAATGGTGTGCTTGTTACGGGTTGTCATTTCATTTGCATACCTCATTCAATAAAATCAGTGGACGTTTCGTTTTCGTAAATATTGTGTTCCTTGCCTTTCTTTTCTTTTTGCTTTATCAGCTATGTGTTCTTACACACACCCACATCACTAAAATGCAGATCCTCATCCACTCTGGATCCTGTTGATAACAGTTCTACTATTGCCAATTATAATTTCGAGAATCCGATCTATCAAACTGAAGACGGAAATGAGGACGATTGTGAAATACCTGTAGAGCTTGCTAGGTTGTTACAACAAGAAGAGAAAGCTATACAGCCACATGAAGAGCCAGTCGAAGTTGTGAATTTGGGAACTGAAGAAAACAGAAAAGAGGTCAAGATAGGGGCTGATTTAGAGGACAGTGTCAAGAGCAGATTGATTCAGATGTTACGTGACTATGTGGAGATCTTTGCTTGGTCTTATGAAGATATGCCAGGGTTGGATACAGACATTGTGGTTCACCGTTTGCCAGTGAAAGAAGATTGTCGTCCAAAGAAGCAGAAGGTTCGTCGTATGCGTCCTGAAATGTCAGAAAAGATCAAGGCAGAGGTAATGAAACAGTTCAATGCAGGGTTCTTAGCAGTGACTTCTTATCCTCAGTGGGTTGCAAATGTGGTACCAGTTCCTAAGAAAGATGGTAAAGTACGTATGTGTGTAGACTACAGAGATTTGAACAAGGCTAGCCCTAAAGATGACTTTCCACTTCCTCATATTGATATTCTGGTAGACAACACTGCTCAACATAAGGTATTCTCTTTTATGGATGGTTTCTCTGGTTACAATCAAATCAAGATGGCACCTGAAGATATGGAGAAGACAACATTTGTGACACAGTGGGGCACCTTTTGCTATAAGGTAATGCCATTTGGTTTGAAGAATGCAGGGGCAACATATCAGCGTGCTATGGTGGCTTTGTTTCACGATATGATTCATCATGAGATAGAGGTATATGTAGATGATATGATAGCCAGGTCTCACAATGAAGAGCAACATCTTGATCATCTGCACAAGTTGTTTGAGAGGTTGAAGAAATACAAGTTGAGATTGAATCCAAACAAGTGTACTTTTGGAGTTAGATCTGGAAAGCTCTTGGGTTTCATTGTCAGTGGAAAAGGTATTGAAGTGGATCCTGCAAAAGTGAAAGCTATACGAGAGATGCCAGCTCCCCGTACTGAGAAGGAGGTTAGAGGTTTCCTGGGACGATTGAACTACATTGCAAGATTTATTTCCCAATTAACTACCATCTGTGAGCCAATCTTCAAGTTGTTGAAGAAAGATCAGATGATGGAATGGAATGATGAGTGCCAGACTGCCTTTGATGAAATTAAGAGATATCTGCTGGAACCTCCAATTTTGATGCCACCAGTTGATGGAAGACCCTTGATTATGTACTTAACAGTGTTAGACAACTCAATGGGGTGTGTGTTGGGGCAACATGACGAGTCTGGTCGAAAAGAGCAGGCAATATACTACCTTAGCAAAAAGTTTACCGACTGCGAAACAAGATACTCACTGCTCGAGAAAACTTGCTGCGCTTTGGCATGGGTTGCTCGCCGACTAAGACAGTATATGTTGACCCATACTACCTTGTTGATTTCGAAGATGGATCCAATCAAGTACATATTTGAGAAACCTGCTCTCTCCGGAAGAATTGCAAGATGGAAAATGATCTTGACAGAATATGACATACAATACACTACTCAGAAGGCCATCAAGGGAAGTGTTGTTGCTGATCATTTGGCTCATCAAGCAGTAGATGATTACCAGTCAATGAATTTTGAGTTCCCTGATGAAGACATTATGATTATTACCAAAGAACCTGGACAATATGACGGACCTGAACAAGGATCCCGATGGACTATGGTTTTTGATGGTGCCTCTAATGCATTTGGTAATGGTGTTGGTGTTTTGATTAGTTCCCCTGAAGGTTGTCATACCCCGATTACTGCCAGACTTTGTTTCTATTGTACCAATAACATGGCTGAGTATGAGGCATGTATCCTGGGTATTAAAGCTGCTATTGATATGAAGATTCAGTTCCTTGATGTGTATGGAGATTCAGCCCTGGTAGTAAGTCAGATTAAAGGAGATTGGGATACCAAGCATGATAACCTCATTCCTTACAGAGAGCATGTGTTGTCTTTGATCCCACATTTCAAAGAGATTACCTTTGGACATATTCCACGGAGAGAAAATCAGTTGGCAGATGCATTAGCCACCATGGCATCTATGTTTGAGATCAGCTGGGATGATGAAGCTCCCAAGATTACTATTGATAGATTTGAAAAGCCTGCATATTGCAATGAGATTGACACAGCAGGGGCAGAGGAGAAGCCTTGGTTCTATGAAGTGAAAAGGTATCTTGAAGCTCAGGAGTTCCCTGAAGGGGCATCTGTCAAAGATAAGAAGTTTCTGAGAAGGTTTTCTGCTAAGTTCTTTTTGAGTAATGGCATTTTGTACAAATGCAATCATGATTCAACTTTGCTTCGTTGTGTGGATAAGAAAGAAGCAACTGAGATTATGGAAGATATGCATGATGGGATCTTTGGCACTCATTCTAGTGGTCATACTATGGCAAAGAAGATATTGAGAGCAGGTTACTATTGGTCTACCATGGAAGCTGACTGCTATCAACACTCCAGAACTTGTCACAAGTGTCAAATCTATGCTGATAAAGTCCATGTACCTCCATCACCATTGAATGTGTTGACTGCTCCTTGGCCCTTTGCCATGTGGGGCATTGATATGATTGGTGAGATCAAGCCTACTGCTTCTAATGGGCATCGTTTCATCCTGGTTGCTATTGATTACTTCACGAAGTGGGTAGAGGCAGCTTCATTTGCATCTGTTACCAAGAATGTTGTGGCTCGGTTCATTAAGAATAATCTCATATGTAGGTATGGCATCCCTGAAAGGATTATCACTGACAATGGCTCTAATCTGAACAACACTATGATTACTGATCTCTGCACGCAGTTCAAGATTAAACATCATAACTCTTCTCCGTATCGTCCGAAGATGAATGGGGCAGTTGAAGCTGCCAATAAGAACATCAAGAAGATTGTACAGAAGATGACTGTTACTTACAAGGATTGGCATGAGATATTACCATTTGCTCTTCATGGTTATCGTACTACAATACGTACTTCAACAGGGGCAACCCCATTCTCCTTAGTCTATGGTATGGAAGCAGTTCTGCCCATTGAAGTTCAGATTCCCTCCTTGAGAATTATGAAGGATGCAGGCTTGGATGAAGATGAGTGGATTCAGACTCGACTGGACCAGATAAATTTGATTGATGAGAAGAGGTTAGCAGCAGTTTGTCATGGCCAGATGTACCAGAAGAGAATGATCAAAGCTTTTAACAAGAAGGTTAAGCCAAAGGTATATCAGGCCGGTGACTTGGTAATCAAGCGTATCATATTACCAAAGGGTGATCCTAGGGGCAAGTGGACTCCAACATATGAAGGACCATTTGTAGTCAAAACAGTGTTCTCAGGAGGTGCCATGATACTGACTACAATGGATGGTGAAGACTTCCCGCAGCCTGTAAACGCAGACATAGTTAAAAAATACTACGCATAAAAAGAGACCCGCTATGTTGACAGGCCTAGGCAAAAATAAGGGCATCCCGGCAAACCAAAAGGGTTTGGGCAAAAATTAGGGATATATATAAAAATATGTACACCCGGCAAGTCGAAAACCTGAAAAGGCGGCTTGGGCAAAAAAGGGTATCCCGGTGGATTGAAAACCCGAAAGGGCAATCCAGGCAAAAGTTAGGGATTAAAGCGTATGACTATGTCTCGTTTGGATCACCCATGAAACTGCAACCAATTGTACTACTTACTCAAGCTCGAACAGATAAAGCTCAATCCAATTGTTTTCGTCTCAACAGCAGAAGATGAGATACTTGAAGATAATGGCAATAGTAGAATTGAAACTCAATAGGATTGTTTCCCACATAGCTGATTCTCTTTTGTAAAACTTTATGTACAAACTTACCCGTGTATGGGTCACTTTTGATATAAATAAATTCCATCTTTTGAATCCAGATTTACTTTTACCCTATTTACATAAGCGAAACGTCCATTGGTTGTGTTTGAATGTATGTATGCTTTTGAATATGATTGATGTTTACCAGAAATGCATGAAAATGCAGTAATAGTATTTACTAAGGACGAACGATAGGAGGATTTCAACGAAGCTTCGCCGGTTCACCTTTACAAGACAATTACAGATCCCTCAGTAGGACAAATCCATCTTCATAAAGTCTCATCTCCCCTGGAATTTATATCCATCTCTTTTATCCTTATACGGATATTCGGGAATCTACTTTCCAATAAGGGTAAGACGAACGAAGACGGGATGCTATATCTACCCTACTATCAAATGAAGACGAGAGGTTATATATACCTTACTATCCCCAGCATACGGAAGGTTATGTATAATATATTCTTCAACAAAGAATCGGGATTTATTTTCCCTGGCCAGCAGTTGTTATACGAAGATATCCAGGCGCTTTCGGCAGTATCATATCATACATACATCATTTACATCATACCATAACATACATATCCATAAATACATAATACATTTACTTAGGTGCATCATACTATGCATGCATACATAAAGCATAAACTAATATTATTATACGGAATGTCACCTTGGTTTCAGGTTAATTATCCAACAAAGAAACTTATGATCCTCAAGACTGCTTTATCCTCCTGAAGACATGCTGTTACATCAGGATTACTCCAGTCTCCTGAAAGCATATCATCAATCTCTCAGGACTGCTTCATCCTCCTGAAAGCTTATCAGGACTGCTCTATACTCCTGAAGACATGCTGTTACATCAGGATTACTCCAGTCTCCTGAAAGCATATCATATTATTACCACGGGATTGCTCCATCCTCCTGACAGCTTTTTATTACATCAGGATTGCTTCATCCTCCTGAAATCATATCATTACCTCAGGATTGCTCCATCCTCCTGACAGCTATCATCATTACTTCTGGACTGCTTCATCCTCCAAGACATTTTTCAGAAGAACAAATCCTGACGTTCTTTTGATCCTTAAGAGCAAATCCTGACGCTCTTTTGACCTCTTGTTCCAGATACTCTTTCAGAAGAACAAATCCTGACGTTCTTTTGATCCTTAAGAGCAAATCCTGACGCTCTTTTGACTCCTTGTTCAAGATATTTTACTCAGAAGGACAAATCCTGACGTTCTTTTGATCCTTAAGAACAAATCCTGACGTTCTTTTGGCCCTTGGAGAATAGAGACGGCTTATACAAAGACCTAGTACTGATATCCAGTATCAACACAAAGCTATCATCACATCCAGTTCTTTAGATGGCATCTCTAAGCCCATCTCCAGTTCTTCCAAGTGGCATCTTTAAGCCCACTGTAAACACCCCAAATTTGCCCTCACCCATTCAAACCATGGCTTGTGATCATTTCATATGCATAAACACAATCATATCATCTCATATCTCATTTTTGATTCATTGCATTGGTTCTAAGTCATCTGCACCTAGGGTTTGTGATCTGAGCAATCCTAGAGCCTCTTGAGCCACTCCAAGGGCCACCAATCACTTCAAAGGGGTCCATGTGTGTTCTTATATCATATTACATCCTCTCAAAATCAAGAATGCCAAAGAATCACAAGAACTGGGGTTGGTGTGGATGCAGAGCCAGATTTGACTGCACAGTTGACCTAAAATTAGGGTTTTGGTTTCAGAGGCCATAACTCCAAATTTTTTGGTCATTCTTGTTTCTATTGGTCTCTATATGGTATAGGGAGTATGCATATCAATTTTCATGAAGAAATTCCATGGGGAAGTCATCTGATCAGTGGTTGACTTTTCAGACAAGTCAGTGCAAAATCAGGGCATCTGAGGCCCCCAATGACCCAACCAAGGGGTGATCTTCATCATTTTGAGTGTATATGATCTTTATTTGATCATGGAAGAAGTTAGAAGTTCACAAAATTCAAGAATTTGAAGTTTTTGCAAAGTTGACTTTTTTGGGCATAGTTGACTTTTCAAGAATATGTCATTTTATGCCATTTTTCAAGCCTTGCTTTTTGATCCAAAAATGCTTCAAATGGGAAAACTTTGGTCATGAAAGTTGTAGAATACATTTTTCCCTTTTCAAAAAGTACAAGAACATGATCTAATTCTTCTTGGATCAAAAGTTATGGTGTGACAAAGTTGGCAAAAATCACTAATTTTCAAGATATGCACCAATTTGAAAATTTGCAAAATCATGTATCAAGGCCATTTGTGACTTCTAGTTCATGTCTAACCAATGTGCAAGCATCATACAAGTTCTAAAAGTCAGATTTGAACCAAAGTTTCTCATGTTCATGGTTTGTATGGCAAGAGATTTTCATGAAGTTTCAAAAGTAACCAAGTTGCAAAACCACTCATCACACTTCACCCACTTGCTGCATTGGCCTTTGAACCAGCCATAGCCTCTCACCTCATCTTGCTGCGCAGCCCATGCCTCTTGTACCAAGCTAGAACTCAAGCCCATGCCTCTCTTACAACAAAGTGGACTTTTTGCAAAAGTAAACATCCCAATCACAGCAGGCCAGGTCACATCATCTGGCCAATTGGAATTGTTTATACTATCCATTTGCAAGCTAAACATAACATGAAGCCAGCCAGAAGCAAGCCCTAGCACAACATACACAAACTCACTCCATTTTGCATTTTCTCTTCGAATCTCCCTGCACAACTCACAAACATTCAAACAAGTTTCACTAATCATCTCACCATGCTTCATAGAGCCTAAACCAACAAGACACAAGCCTGAATCAAGCAAGAACACCATTTCTCCATTTTCACTCCCAGGAGCAAAACCTTTCGAAACTCACTCCACAGGCCATAAACACCAAAACAAACTCCACAAACCTTCTCCACTCAGCATCTGGACCACAAAGAACCATTCACCCATGCTTAAAACAACCTGAATCATCATCACCATTTTTAACTGAGCTTGAGCAGAAGCTGTTCAAACTCCTTCACCAGCCAACATAAATTTCTTCCAAGCATTCAAGCATCATCAAGGGGTCATAAGGAGTGGATTTCACAAGGAGAGGAGGTCTGAAAGTTACCAGAGTGAAAGCTTCGAAACTCAGGTAGCTCAAGAACTTTTTTTCCAGAAATGGATTTTTAAGTTCTAAAATTGTTCTCCATGCTTCACTGATTGCTCTGATATCTTTAGTTTTGAAAATGGTGGAGAGATGAGAGTTTAATCAGTCTCTGAAACTTTTTTGCCCTAGTTCTTGTTTGCTTCGATTCAGCCATTCCTGGAAAAATAAATTCGTTTTGATTGAGGGTTTTGATTCGTGAGTGAGTGGGGATCATTTCTGTTCAATTAGATTTCATTTTCGTAGCGTGTAGAAGGAGTTAGCACTTTGTCTCGCCGGAGAAGATGACCGGAACACTGTTCCGGTCATCTGAAAGTGTTTAACGGCGTAATTAGGGCATAAGCATTGATTAGCTGAGTTTGAATGCTGGCCGTGGGATTTGGCGCCAAGTCAATGCGCGCGTGTTTTTGTTTGAATCCAGACCATCAGATCTGTTGACTTCTCATTAATTCAGTTTAAATTCATTTTTATTTTCATTTAATTCATTTAACTTGCACAATTTATTTAAAATAGTAAAATTGTTTTAAAAATTATGAAACTTTTTGTCAAGAGTTTCATCAATTTTTAAAACACAAAAATATTTTTATTTTTATTTTTAGCATTTAAAAAGTATTTTAAAATATTTAAAAGTTTATTTTTAATTGATTAATGGAAATTAATTTATTAAAAATACTTTTAGGTATTTAAAAATCACCAAAAAATTCATGAAATGTTCTAAGACATTTAGAAACATTGTCCAACCTTCAAACCAAATTTCTTTTTTGATCTTGATGCATTTTGAGAATTTTTCATTGAATTAAAACCATTTTTATGCATTAATTTGATCCAAAGTTCCAAAAATCATTTCTGCCTATCCATGAAGAGTTGGACATTGATTCTTTTTGCATTGCATTGTGTTTAGCATGTAGTTTGTGAGATTAAATGGCCATGATTTGATCTTTCATTTTCCATTTGTTTAGTAATTTTCTTGTTTAGGAACCCTAAAACCCTAGCAAACTTGTAAAAACCATAACTTGAATTTGGTTAAGAGTTGAAACCTCTCCTTTGGGCAGTGGGTTAGTATAGGATTAGGGGTCCTTTGAGTGGCATTTTCAATTTTTTATCTTAGGGTTTGCTTCTGATTTTGATTTTTGTTTGATGTATTGTTCATAAACCCTAATTTGGCCTTCCATATGCATCCATCTTGCATTCTTTTGCATAACATGACTTGCCATGACATTTCAAGCATCCATGTGATTCATTTGACATCATAAGACATATTGGAAGCATGTTTGATCATTGCACCATGTATTTGCCATGTTGTATGCCATGTGCACTTCATAACTTTTCATGTATGTCCATGCTCCTTAACTTGCTTCATTTGCATTCTTGAACTTGTATGGTCATTTCCATGTGCTGCCTCATGTTTGTAGCATCTCATAGCATCATTATCATCATCAACATGCTTCTGGTTTTGGTTTGCACCATGTCATTCCATCCCTTTTTGCATTGCATTGCATTTCTTTTCTAACCTTTCAGGTGGTAAGTGATTTTGAGAAGTGAATTTGCCTTCACTTCTCATAACTTTTCTTTTCATCTCTTTCATGCATCCATGCTGCATTCTTATATGTGTTTGAGTTTGAGCTTGCTCATTCTTCTTCTTCCCACTTTCTTTCTTCAAGTGACTTGACTTCTTGAATGAAGCAAGTTGCTTTGCTTCTCTTGATCCTTTCATCTGCTTCCTGGTGGTTCCATTGAAGATTTCTCTTGAAAACCTCACAAACCTTAGGAACAACCAAGCATGACAATGATTAGGGTTTTGATTAGTCTCCCCTCTTAGTTTTACCTTTGTGTCTCTTTTGAGTCTCCTCTTCTCATCTCATAATCAGAGACTAAACCCTAAAGGCTTTAAGGCTTTGTGATTAAGCTTATGCCTGCATCCTTCTATTAGGATGGAGTGTATAACTTTAATCCTAAGTATTAAACCCTTAATGTGTTTAAATCTCTTAATCAATTCATTTAATAACTATCAAGACATCACACTTGTAACTTGGGCCTTGCATTAGGGTTCTAATTCTTCCTTAATTGGTTAAGAAAGACTAACCCTAGTGTTAATGGACAAGTCCCCCTCAAGTTGTCTTACAAATCATAAAACTCACTTCATCATCATACCATTAATTAAAATCCACTTAATCAAAGGCTTGTTTTGTCATGAGTTTAATCCTTAATCATGGATTAAGTTGAGGAGCCTTCCTCAACTTAAACACCCTCATCTATTATCCTTCTATTAGGATGGTGTAATGAGTCTGTTTAATCCCTGATTATGGCTTAGTCTCATTACTCAACACTAAACAAAAACACCAAAAACATCTAATTAATCACAAGTAGGTTAATGATCTTAATCCTACACCAAAGGTGATTAAGTGTGAGAATCTGACTTCACACTTAAGGTATTCTCATTACCCCTAATCAGAGGGAAGATGTGATGAGTTTACTAACCCATTGGTTTAGACTTAAGCTCATTAACTTATGACAAACTTTCAAAAGCAATAAAAGACTGAAAACTCAAAAACAAACAATAATCGTCTCCTTCGGGATTCTTTTCTCATCATCTTCACTCACAAACGAGAACTTGCTTCTTCCGTCTAATGCAAGACAGTAAGCACCTGAGCCAGACAGGTCATACACTTGAGCATTGACAAGCAAGCAGTTCACAAGTCAATTCATCCTTTCAGTCTCTTTGGGTCGAACTACGGTGTTCTGACTTCCTCATTGCACGAGAGGATACGTAGGCATAACTTAACAGTTATCGAACAAAAGTCTCTGTATATTCCCCCTCCTTCCAGCATTATTCTTTTAGCCTCAATATCTTGAGCATCTTATTCCTGTTCTTACACTGACACTTCATTTATACACTCCACTTTTCCTTTACACTGACACCTGTACATCCTTTTCCAGCTCTTTTGCACACAAATTACACTGACACTACCCCTCTAAAACACAAATCTTTTAAGCGTGGATCCCGTCGAGTACGACGGACAATCTGGGTGCTAATACCTTCCCAGGTTGTAACCAACCCCCTTTCTCAGTCTCTCTGGTTCGCAACCGTCTTATCCATATCTTTTCTAGGCCTATGCAGCATTGCCTTTCCTCCGGGATAAAAATGCCTAGCTGGCGACTCTATTCATCTCCAGTGAGTTCACGGCTGTGTGTTCTCATTGTCCCTCTCGCCGACCGTTCGCGCTTGTACCAGGATGCAAATCCTCGGGAGCGACAGCTTGGCGACTCTGCTGGGGACCCTTATACTGCAACCAGGGCTTCTGGTTCTTTTTGTGGGTTCCTCCTAGCGCTTGTTTGATTTGTGTTTACTGGGGTGTTATGTGCTATTTGTGTTTATTTATTTTTATGGTTTTATGTACAGCTTTGTTTTACTGCTTTCTTTATAGCTTTACATATATCATATTGTCATACTGTGCTGGCTGGATCTGGTTTTTGTTTTGGTGGGTGGGGTTCCATTGAGAGTTTAAGGTCCTATACCTGGGACCTGAGTGACACCTAGGCTAGAGTGGTTCATGTTCTTTCCCATTCCCTCTCGGTCTGGTGCGGGAATATGAAACACGGTTCAGATATGGGTTTCTTCTTGAGAACTCTGTGTTGCAGACTTCCTGCAATGCTAGGGCTATCTGGGAAGCCTGCTAAGTCTGGATGACCTTTAGTATTGACCTTCAGAAACTGAGGTGAATTAGAGGAGGAACTTTTATGGTTATTGTAAACACTATACCTCCGGGTTAGAAGTGTTTACACTTCTCATAAACTGATCCAAGTCTGAAGATCCTTGTTTTAGAACACCACCTGTGAGGGGGTTGGGCTGTTTACAGGTTTGCAGGTACCCTTAACCTCAGAATACCCTGTTACTTTGTTTTGACTAAGAGTACTCCATTTTGGAACAGTTCTTGTGATTCTACACCCTGGACATGTGACTCTTTATTTGAGTCCCCCACCTTGGTTACTGGACTCATAGACCTCCATCTGGATTTCTTGAACACACATGGGCTTATATCAGAGCATTTGATCAGATCCAGCTCAGTCACAAACCTTTGCATATCATTTGCATACATCCTCATTGCATCATATTGACATGTGTTTATTTGTTTTTCAGGGTATCCATCCTATCATTTTGGCTTGGTTTTGACCCCATCATCAGCATAGACCTATCTTCATCAGTATCTACTTCAGCTATCAGCTACCTGCTTCAGCCACCAGTCTCAGCCTGTCAGTGGCCCATCTTCAGTGTCATCATCCGCATCTGTCTTAGCTCTTCCTCAGCAACATGGCACCTAAGAGGAGTAATATCTCATATCACTTCTTTCAGCCTGAGCTAGCTGACATCAGGAGGATTCAGACCCTGATCACTCCAGACCATATACCACTATTCAGAGAACATTATGGAGGCATACTTGATGTGGTTATGGATTTGGACCCTTCACAGAGAAGCCTGATTCATACTTGCCTGCAATTTTATGATCCTCCCCTGAGGTGTTTCACTTTTCAGGATTTTCAGTTGGGGCCCTTATTGGAAGAATACTCATCATTAGTTGGTATACCTATCAGGGGTGGAGTCCCTTTCAACCTTGAGATGGTCTTCCCTGGTAATGAAGAGGTAGCAAAGGCATTACATCTGGAACCAGTCCTGATTGGGCAGCATATGACTTCTAAAGCTGGAATCCTTGGCCTGCATCTGGATTTCTTGATCTCTCAAGCTACCCTGAAAGCTTTATTGGCCTTGAGTATATATGGGATTGTGTTATTTGCAGATGAGCCTCGATTCATTAGTAAGAATGCAATCCATCTTTTCATCCTGAAGAACCCAGTGCCAACTTTATTGGGGGATCTCTACTATTCAGTGCATCAAAGGAATGAAAAGCAGAGGGGAAGATTAGTGAGGTGCTGTGCTCCTTTGTTCCATACTTGGCTGCTCAAACATTTGCCAAAAACTGATGCATTCCTGAACCCTCACCAGCAAAGAAATTGGGCTAGAAGACTTGTTGCTTTAACCTCAGATGATATCAGATGGTGCGCTCAAAGCACAAAGGGCAAGGACATCATTACCAGTTGTGGGCAGTTTCCCAATGTACCCCTGATAGGAGTTAAGGGTTGCATTAATTACAACCCCCTGCTATTCAAAAGACAACTGGGCTATGCATTGGTCCACACTCCTAAGGCACAAGATTTGGCTGAGACCCTTTATTGTGAGAACAAGCCTAATCTGGCTATTGTTAGGCAGGCAGCCTGGGCCTGGGAAAATGTTCAAACCAAGGGAGTAACCATTCTGGGGAAGTGCAACAATGTGGTGTCAGCACAATATTATGAGTGGTCCCATGCCAGGGCTCAATTCTCTGGAATGCCCTTTACCATGGAGGATATGCCTGGACCATCCTCAGCACCACCCCCTGCCACTGTCAGTTTGGAAGAAATTGAGAAACTGAAGAAAAGGAATGAGAATCTGTCTCAAGCTCTACAGAAGACCCTCTGGGAGAGGAGTAATGGTAGGTTAGACGTTGAAAGGTTGGAAAAGCTGAAGGTAGAACATCTGGCTAGGATTGAGAAGTCTGAGGATTATATCAAGAAGTCTAGGGCTGGAGAACAGATTTTGAAGAATGCCTGCAAGGAAGCCCAGTTCCAGAAAGCCAGGACTGATTTGTACCTGAAAGAGAGTCAAGCTAGGTGGGTCAGGATCACCGAAGCTCTTACTCAGGAGGATAAAAGAACTCAGGACAAGATTGAGCAGCTGGAAGCTAGTGCAAAAGAGCAACAGGAAGCCCTGGCAGCAGCCCAGAGGGAGATCTCAGAGTTGAAGATTAGAGCCGGAGTGAAGAGGTCAAAGGACCAAAGTCAACACAAGAAGATAACTGCAGCTGTTACTACCAGGAATCTCCTTATCAGGAATCTCACAGAACGTCCGGCTGATCCTGTGACTGAAGCACTTCTCAAGGAAGTTCAGGAGGATGAGTTTGGTCTTGGTGTCTGACCTTTTGCTTGTTGTTGTTTTTTATTTCATGTACTTTCATTTTCCTATGTTGTATTTTGACCCCTCAGAGGGCATGTATTGTAAAGAACAAACTATGTATCGTTTGCTTTTTGTAATATATGTATCAGTTTGTTCCATTTGAGTTACCTTCAAAGCAACATCAACAGTATCTTCAAGGGTCTGGAAGGGTCAAAACCAAGCGCCAAGCCGGATACCTTGGAAACAAATGAGCATACTGCATTGCATGCTAACCCTTTGTTTGTTTTGTAGGTTTGTTGCTAACTCTGTTGTGATTTCAGGAACTATTGCTCGACGTCGGGTATTTCCACTCAACCGTCCACACAGATATCCAACCCGTAACAACCTCCCGGGCATACAAATGGACCAGGTACAGCAGGACCTTACAGAGGTCAGAAACCAAATGGCCAATGAGAGATTGGAAATGAGGACTCAGATGACACAATTTATGGAGGTGATGAATAACATGGCTCAGAGCCAAGAAAGATTAAGAGCAATGGTAGAGAGGCAGAATCAGGAAGAGCCCCATTTGGGGACTGCTGGCACAAGCAACAACGAAAGGGTTCAAACTCATGTTAATCCTCCAGTCTATGGACCCCATCTTCATCCAGAGATCAACATCCCTGCTAATGTGCAAGGGACTGCCACTGCAGGCAGAGTGCTGCAAGAAGACCCTCAGGAGGATCAGTTCACAGTAATGGGAGCTGGAGAAGAAGCCTATGACAGAAGGCTAGATGAAATTGCTGAGAAATTAAGATCCTTGGAGTCACAAAACTCTTTGGGTTTTGATGTTATGGACATGGGCTTAGTGGACGGGGTCAGGATTCCCCATAAGTTTAAGCCTCCGTGTTTTGAGAAGTACAACGGGACTTCCTGCCCCCGGACCCACTTACAATCCTTTCTGGGGAGGCTGAAGGCATATACCATGGACGAAAAACTATGGATGTTTTATTTTGAGGATAGCTTAACGGGAGCTTCAAGGGAATGGTACTCTCATCTGACCAGAGCAACCATTAGGTGTTGGAAGGACTTGGCAGAGGCCTTCATCAGACAATACCAGTATAATTTGGATATGGCACCCAACAGGACCCTCCTGATGGGGATGTCTCAATCATCCAGGGAAAGTTTCCGCGAATACGCCCAGAGGTGGAGACAGCTTGCTGCTGCTGTCCAGCCACCTATGTCAGAGAGGGAGATGGCAGATATGTTTATGAACACCCTCCAAGGAACATACATTGACAGGCTGGCTGCTTTCTCTTCTACCAGCTTTGCAGATGTCGTTATAGCTGGAGAAAGAATCGAAAGCCTGTTAAAGATGGGCAAGATTTCTGACAACGGTGCTAGCGCATCCAGTAACACAAGAAAGCCTTTCGTGGGCCCAAGAAGAACTGGTGAGACCAATGCTATCCATACCAGCAGGGGCAGACCCCAATATGTTCATAGATCCGTGGCAGCAGTCACCATTCCCGCTCCAGTTCATCCTCAACCAGCTTATCAACCACCGCAACCAAATTATCAGCAACAACCTCAGTACCAGCAACAAGCTCAATATCCTCCGAGAAACTACAACAACACCAACAACAACAATCAGCAAAGACCATTTCAACAGAGACCTTCTCAGGCCAATAGGGTGATCGATCCGATCCCTATGCCATATGCCACATTACTGCCACAACTCCTGAAACTCAACCTGGTCGAGTTAAGGACGTTGGCACCTCCAGATCCCGCCAGTCTACCCAGGAATTACGACTCCAACGCCAGATGTGCATTCCATTCCAACGCACCTGGCCACAGTACAGAGAAGTGCAGAGCCTTGCACATGAAGGTACAAGACCTGGTAGACTCTAAAGCTCTAAACTTTGCACCGCCACCAAATGTTAACAAGAACCCTATGCCAAACCACGGAGGTCCCAAAATCAATGCTATTGAAGAAGACAAGCCGTCTTACTTGATAACCAGTGTGGGTCAGATTCGGACACCGTTACTAGAGATCAAAGCTCAACTCCTTGAATGTCAAATGTTCCCGGGATGTGAGCTAGGGTGTGCTTATTGCAACATTTCAGTGAATGGTTGTGATAACTTGAGAAATGGCATAGATGGTCTCATTCAGAGTGGCCAACTTCAAATCACCACATCATTTCCTACAAATCCAGCAATCTCATCAGCAACAATTCCAGTACCTCCTACAACTGCAACAACCATTGTTCCAAACAACTCTTCGGTTTCATCAGCAAATGCTTCATCTGTTACTTCAACGGACCAAATATCAGCAAACATTCCTTCTACAACTTCAGCACCACTTCATTCAGAAACTCCTACAACAACAGCACCCATTCTTCCAACAATATCTCCTACAACTTCAGCAGCAAGTGTCTCAACAGTTACGATTTATTATGATCCTGAAAATGATTCTGCCTACAATTCACAAAGTGCTACTCCCATCAGAGCACCAGTCACAATATACTATGATCCACAGACTATCATGGTCCCTTCTGCAGCTGCCATCAGTCCAGTCACTATCACGGTGCCTGGGCCAGTACCTTATGAAAGCAGTAATGCCATCCCCTGGCATTACGACTCTGATCTATACTGCGAAGGACAGAAAATCACTCTTGAATCATCAACCCCTGCACCACAAATAGACAATGTGGGAGGAGGCGGAGGCTTCACTCGGAGCGGACGTCTCTTTGCCCCGCAAATTCAAAGACCCACTGCTGAAGCAGAAGCTGCTGCCAAGGCGAAAGGGAAGAGCACGGTGCAAGAGGAACAGGTTGTTAGAGAAGCTTTAAAAACACCTTTTGACCGAGAAGTTTATGAGTTCATGAGAATCATCAAGAAAAGTGATTACAAAATAGTGGACCAGCTTCACCAGACGCCTTCCAAGATCTCGATTCTATCATTGCTTATGTGCTCCGAAGCTCATCGGAACGCACTACTAAAAGTCTTGCACGCAGCTTATGTGCCAGAGGAGATTACAGTCAATCAGCTGGAAGCTGTGGTTGGAAATGTTAATGCTAGTAATGGACTAGGATTTACCTACACTGATTTGACTACGGAAGGCCGCAATCATAACAAGGCTTTGCACATTACCATGGAATGTAAAGGCTCAGTTCTTTCCCATGTGCTGGTAGACACAGGATCATCCCTCAATGTATTACCTAAAAAGGCCCTTGTGAAGCTGGAATATGAAGGATTGGCATTACGTCCCAGCAACCTGGTAGTAAGAGCCTTTGATGGTTCTAAGAGATCGGTTCTGGGAGAGATTGAGTTGCCCATAACGATTGGCCCACAGACTTTCAAAACAACCTTCTACGTGATGGACATTCAGCCTGCCTACAGCTGTCTATTGGGTAGGCCATGGATTCACGCCGCTGGCGCCGTGACCTCAACCCTTCACCAGAAGCTAAAATTCGAGTGGGAGGGTCAAGTCGTTACTATCTGTGGAGAGGAGGATATTTTTGTCAGCCACCTGGCTACCTATAAATACATTGAGATGGATGGGGAGATCCATGAAACAATGAGTCAGGGGTTCGAGGCCTTGAACGTGAATGAAACATCTGCTGTACCTGGAACTTCAATGACATCATACCAACAAGCCCGGAAGGTTGTTGAAGAAGGAACTGCCCAAGGCTGGGGCAAGCTGCTACCAGTGGAGAAGAAAGAGGATAGATTTGGGTTGGGTTACAAACCAACTCAGCAAGATCGAACAGAGGCTGCTCAGAAGCCCAACTTTGTTAGTGGGGGGATGCTCACCCCCGATGCTGTCAACAATTTGGAAGATGAGTCAGAAGATGAGCGCAACCTGGAGAGCTGGATACGTCCAAGGATCCCGGGGAGCCGTATCTCAAACTGGTCTTCCCAGGAAATTATAAGGGTTACTCCTGCAGAGTAATTATTATTTCCTGTATATTTTAAGCATGCATCAAGTCTTGCATCTTGCCCAAGATGACAAGACTCATTTTGTAACCGGGCCATCTGTGGTTTTGTGCAACAAGATTAATCAATGAAATATCAGACATCTTTTGCAAATGAGTCTTTTTCTATTTCGCTCACTGTTTTTCCATTTCTCTTTTTGTACAAAAAATAAATGGCAGTGTTTTCAAAATGACAACTTTATTTCACTTTTCTAAACAAGATTAAAATCAATCACTAAAATGAACAAACTGAACCCTTGCAGAGAGTGCCTTCCAGACCGCACCGACAACGGCACGGCTATGACTTCGTATGACTTTGACAATCCAATCAATCAAGCTGGTGAAGGGGTTGAAGAAGATTACGAGCTTCCTGAAGAGCTAGCCAGATTGTTAAGACAAGAGGAAAAGGTTATTACTCCTCACCAGGAGGAGGTTGAAACGATCAATCTTGGTACAGATGAAGACGTGAAAGAAGTTAAAATCGGGGCCTGCCTACAAGACTCAGTGAAGAAACAACTGATTGACCTGCTTCAAGAGTATGTGGACGTGTTTGCTTGGTCTTACCAAGATATGCCAGGGTTGGACACCGGCATTGTTGTGCATAAGCTGCCTTTAAGAGAAGAATGCCCACCGGTTAAACAGAAACTGCGCCGTACTCGCCCAGACATGGCAATGAAAATCAAAGAAGAGGTACAAAAGCAATGGGACGCCGGGTTCCTTGCTGTGACTAGCTATCCGCCGTGGGTTGCTAATATAGTACCTGTGCCTAAGAAAGACGGCAAAGTAAGAATGTGTGTTGACTACCGGGATCTGAACAGAGCCAGCCCGAAAGATGACTTCCCATTACCTCACATTGATGTATTGGTCGATAACACGGCTCAGTTCTCGGTATTCTCCTTCATGGACGGATTTTCAGGATATAATCAGATCAAGATGTCACCTGAAGACATGGAGAAGACAACCTTCATCACACCCTGGGGCACGTTCTGTTACAAGGTGATGCCATTCGGACTGAAGAATGCTGGTGCAACATATCAACGGGCTATGGTGACATTATTCCACGATATGATCCATAAAGAAATCGAGTGTTATGTGGATGACATGATTGCCAAGTCCCTCACAGAAGAAGACCACTTGGTAAATCTGCTGAAACTATTCAAGCGTCTGAGGAGGTACCAACTGAAATTGAACCCCAACAAGTGCACATTCGGAGTGCGATCTGGTAAGCTGCTGGGTTTTATTGTGAGCGAGAAAGGGATTAAAGTTGACCCTGATAAAGTCAAAGCCATTCAAGAAATGCCTGCACCGAAGACAGAGAAGGAAGTTCGAGGGTTCTTAGGTCGATTGAACTACATTTCACGGTTCATATCTCACCTTACAGCAACCTGTGAACCCTTGTTCAAATTGCTGAGGAAAGAACAGACGGTCAGGTGGAACGAAGACTGCCAGAAGGCTTTTGACAAGATCAAAGAATACTTACAGGAACCTCCAATCCTTATGCCTCCAGTTGAAGGAAGACCACTGATAATGTACTTGACAGTATTAGAAGAGTCAATGGGGTGTGTGCTGGGCCAGCATGACGAGTCTGGTCGAAAAGAGTATGCAATATACTACCTGAGCAAAAAGTTTACCGACTGTGAACAACGTTATTCACTGCTCGAGAAAACTTGCTGTGCTTTAGCGTGGGCTGCTCGCCGACTGAGACAGTATATGTTGACCCACACTACTTTATTGATCTCAAAAATGGACCCAGTCAAGTACATTTTCGAGAAGCCAGCTCTTACCGGACGGGTTGCAAGATGGCAAATG
Organism: Lathyrus aphaca; assembly: GCA_963966055.1. NCBI lineage: Eukaryota > Viridiplantae > Streptophyta > Magnoliopsida > Fabales > Fabaceae > Lathyrus > Lathyrus aphaca. The sequence continues at coordinate 677,929,216 of OZ014519.1, read as the reverse complement.
ATTCTCACAGAATATGACATCCAATACACATCTCAGAAAGCCATCAAAGGCAGTGTATTGTCCGAATATCTTGCTGAGCAACCTATTGACGACTACCAGCCTATGAGATTTGACTTCCCTGATGAAGACATCATGTTCATTAAAGCGAAAGATCATGAAGAGCCTGTTCACGCTGAAGGGCCTGACCCGAAAGAAGAATGGACTATGATGTTTGATGGGGCTGTCAACATGAATGGTCGTGGTGTTGGTGCAGTACTCATTACACCCAAAGGAGTTCACATGCCTTTCTCGGCAAAACTCACTTTCAACTACACTAACAACGAAGCTGAATACGAAGCTTGTATTATGGGTCTTGAGGAAGCTATTGACCTCAGGATCAAGACATTAACTGTATTCGGAGATTCAGCTCTGGTAGTTAATCAAACCAATGGCAAATGGTACACCCACCAGGATCATCTGATACCTTACAGGGATTATACAAGAAGGTTATTGACTTTCTTTACAACAGTCAAGCTTGAGTATATCCCTCGGGACGAGAATCAGTTTGCAGATGCTCTTGCTACCATTTCATCCATGATCAAAATTCAAGCTGCTAACTTTGTACCTCAGATTTCAGTATCCAGACTTGATAGACCAGCATATGTATTTGCAGCAGAAGTTGTCAAAGATGATAAGCCTTGGTTCCATGACATTAAGTGCTTCTTGGAGGATCAGACATACCCACCTGGGGCATCTTCCAATGATAAGAAGACTTTGAGAAGGCTTGCTGGTAGTTTCTTCTTGAACACTGATGGTTCCTTGTACAAAAGGAACTTTGATATGGTACTCCTCAGATGCGTTGATAAAACAGAAGCAGATTTGTTAATGCATGAAGTGCACGAAGGATCCTTTGGTACCCATGCTGGAGGGCATGCCATGGCTAAGAAGTTGCTAAGATCAGGCTATTACTGGATCACAATGGATGCTGACTGTTGTGCATACGCCAGAAAATGCCATAAATGCCAGATTTATGCGGATAAGGTGCATGTGCCTCCCAATCCTTTGAATGTGATATCTTCACCCTGGCCCTTTGCTATGTGGGGCATTGACATGATTGGTAAGATTGAGCCAACTGCTTCGAATGGCCACAGATTCATCCTGGTCGCCATTGACTATTTCACCAAGTGGGTCGAAGCAGCTTCCTACGCGAACGTTACAAGGCAAGTGGTAGCCAGATTTCTGAAGAAAGATATCATCTGTCGATATGGAGTGCCCGAGCGAATCATTACTGATAATGGTTCCAATCTAAACAACAAAATGATGGCAGAGCTGTGCCGGGATTTCAAGATCCAACACCACAATTCTTCTCCTTACAGGCCAAAGATGAACGGCGCTGTTGAGGCAGCTAATAAGAATGTCAAGAAGATTGTGCAGAAGATGGTAATCACCTACAAAGACTGGCATGAAATGCTACCATTTGCCCTGCATGGGTACCGCACGTCAATCAGAACATCCACTGGGGCAACACCGTATCAGCTTGTGTATGGTATGGAGGCAGTCCTGCCTGTTGAAGTTGAATTACCCTCCTTACGGGTATTGATGGATGTTAAGCTGAACGAAGCAGAATGGGTCAGGTCCCGATACGAACAACTGAGTCTGATTGAAGAGAAAAGATTAGCTGCAATCTGTCATGGGCAGTTGTATCAGAAAAGAATGAAGAAAGCCTTCGATCAGAAAGTCAGGCTTCGTGAGTACCAAGTAGGAGATCTTGTGCTGAAAAGAATCCTCCCTCCTCATACAGACCACAGGGGCAAGTGGACTCCAAATTATGAAGGACCATTTGTGGTAAAGAAAGTTTTCTCGGGTGGAGCACTGATGCTCAGCACTATGGATGGTGAAGATTTTCCGTCCCCTGTGAATTCAGATGCAGTTAAAAAATACTTCGCATAAAAATGACCCGCTGGACATAAAAACAGAATGTAAGTCCAGGCAAGAATGGGGCATCCCGGCGAGTCAAAAACAGAATAAAAGACTCGGGCAAAAATAAGGGAAAATATGAAGAACGTACACCCGCTGAGTTGAAAAGCCGCATTGGACAGCTCAGGCAAAAATGGGTATCCCGATGGATTGAAAACCCGAAAGGGCAATCCATGCAAAATAAGGGAATAAGCGAACAACAGCATTCTGAATTCGTCTGTATCGCCTACAACTTGGTAAGCTTCGAAAGGATCAAGCTTCAATCAGAATCAACCTTCTCCAGAAAGCAAGACGAGAAGAACGTCAAAAGTCATACGAGTCATGGCAAAGAGGAAGCTCCTTAAAGCGTCATCAACACTGCCAGCTTTTTGTTTCTCAATTTGTAACAATCTCCTCATTTCAGGGGATATGTTCCTTTGACTGTATCCCGCCAATTCAGGGCATATGAATTAATAAAATCAGATTTTTCAGTCATGTCTCGTCTTGTACATTTTATTTGCAAAAATGTCTGATGTCTCTAAAAAACTGATTGCATAAGTACAGATGTTTATCTTCAAAAATAAAAACACATGCTTGCAGGAAATATACTTACTCTCAGAGGTGTCTAAACTCCTATGACAGAATCCAGTAAAGGATACCTCGGGACTACTTATGCGTTTCTCTACCTTTGCAGGATTGCAGGTATCCAAAGCGCAGCGTGGGGCATGTAGGCTTCATCCTAGCAAGCTGGCAAATCAACACTCAACTTTAGCACCCGACGTGCCCCTTCCCCAGCTGAGTTGCCTCTCATGATTCTCCCCAGCTGAGTTTCCAATTATTACTTCTCTCCATCAGAGTTGCCAGGGCAATGCCAGAAGGCGCCCATATCCCCGGCTGAGTCAAGAATCATCCTCAACGGAATTTCTAGGGAGATCTTTCAGTGATTTCTCTTTCTCCCCAGCCGAGTTGCCATTTCATCCTCAGCCGAATACAGAAGCCAGGGAATCATCTCCCCACAGATCTCCAGCCTCTATTCAGAAGAGCAACGCATGAAGGAATCACAACAGAGTGGTGAAAGCTTCCACAAACCCCAGCTGGGTTTCTCATTCTATAAGGATAGGTCTATCAGTGACCCATATCCCCAAGCAGATATCATATCATCAGATCCACCAATGATCTCACCCCCAGCTGGGATGTCTACTTCAAGCGGATCGACCAAAGATCATCACGACATCGGGATCCGGATCCCGGTTGAGTATCTTTGCATAATCATAGCATTCGCATCATATTCACCCGCAAAGCGTAGCATTCCGTCTAGTACGGAGCATTACAGCAAAAAAATCAAACGCATAGCATAATCATAAGCCATGTTTCGAATCAACACTTGTGAATAATGACAATTCGTCAATATACAGAATACTTCCTCCAGAGTCCCCAGCGAAGTCTCCCCAGCAAAATCAGTTGCCTCACATTCTCAAACACCAGTATGTATACTCCCTTTGGCACCCGTCCGTGTCATCACTCCCCAGTAAAGTCGCCCGAACACCCTTTACAAACAGAACCATCCGTATTGCAGACACTCATTGACATCCATCTGTGTCATAACCCCAGCAGAAAGCCAAAGACGTCCTCTTTGCACTCACACATACTTATATACAATCCTTCGACACCCGTCCGTGTCATATCTCTAGCGCAGTCGCCTACACTTTGTATACCAGATACTTGTTCATACTATACTCTTATCCTTTTGACACTCGTCCGTGTCGCTCTCCCCAGCAGTTAAATACTCATCTGTATATCAATCACACTTATACAGGTACTCGTCCGTATCTTATACCACTCAAATCCCCTCAAAGTCAGCACTCGTCCATGTTCTTTGTTAACCAGTTGATACTCGTCCGTATCATCATCTCTGAGCACGTGGCAGTATTTGTTTCTACCTGATACTCGTCCGTATCGTAGTCTTAAGGATGCTCGTCCGCATCTCTAATCTATACACAAACATCTAAACACTTATACCTTTTGTTTCTTGGATATAAACACTCGTCCGTGTTTACTATTCCCCAATAGATTATCAACAAAGCAATCTTCCTTTTTATCTGACACTCGTCCTGTGTCATGATAAACCTTGAGAGCAGCCGTCCCCTGCTAGGTGGTCGTCCTCCACCTCTTGATGGTCGTCCTCCATCATGCTCATCCGATGGCCGTCCCCATCGTTGATATTTTTAGCAGCCGTCCCCTGCTAGGTGGTCGTCCTCCACCTTTTTGATGATCGTCCTTCATCATTTTATCCAATGGCCGTCCCCATTGTTGATTTTGGTTATCTGGCACTCGTCCTGTGTCATGAGAAACCTCGAGAGCAGCCGTCCCCTGCTAGGTGGTCGTCCTCCACCTCTTGATGGTCGTCCTCCATCATGCTCATCCGATGGCCGTCCCCATCGTTGACCTTTTATCCGGCATTCGTCCTATGTCGCGATACTTTCGGCAGCCGTACCCTGCCAGGTGGTCGTCCTCCACCTTAGATGACCGTCCCTCATCTTAACCCAACAAAGCAGCCGTCCCCTGCTAGGTGATCGTCCTTCGCCTTTGATGACCGTACCTCATCATCTGTTTATTTCATTTATTCTTTAACCTGATGGCCGTCCCCGTCGTGGTCCCTTTTCTTTCTTTAACCCGATGGTCGTCCCCGTCGTGGTCCCTTTTCCTTTCAGTTTAGCCCGATGGCCGTCCCCATCGTTGGTTACTTTACTTTATGAACTTGATGGCCGTCCCCGTCATGTTTCATTATTCCCCAGAAAATTTTACAGCTTTACTTGATGGCCGTCCCCATCATAATCTTATTTTTCCAGCTAGTCGGCCGTCCCCGTCTTGGCTTTACCTTTTATCCCCAGCATGTCGGTCGTCCCCGTCATTGCTATTTACCCAGCAGTCGTCCTCTGCTCGACGGTCGTCCTCCGTCGCCCACACTTTACAATATACTTTATTTTTCTTTTATAATCTATATCCCTTTTCTTCTTCATTCTGTGAGTGCAAATTTTGGACTGTCTTTGGTATTCAATCACAAGTTATCTTGCTTGCCTGTTAAGCCGTTGCTTACATCCTGCACAGCTAACTCATGTTTGAATAGGGGCAGCTGTAAACACCCCAAATTTGCCCTCACCCATTCAAACCATGGCTTGTGATCATTTCATATGCATAAACACAATCATATCATCTCATATCTCATTTTTGATTCATTGCATTGGTTCTAAGTCATCTGCACCTAGGGTTTGTGATCTAAGCAATCCCAGAGCCTCTTGAGCCACTCCAAGGGCCACCAATCACTTCAAAGGGGTCCATGTGTGTTCTTATATCATATTACATCCTCTCAAAATCAAGAATGCCAAAGAATCACAAGAACTGGGGTTGGTGTGGATGCAGAGCCAGATTTGACTGCACAGTTGACCTAAAATTAGGGTTTTGGTTTCAGAGGCCATAACTCCAAATTTTTTGGTCATTCTTGTTTCTATTGGTCTCTATATGGTATAGGGAGTATGCATATCAATTTTCATGAAGAAATTCCATGGGGAAGTCATCTGATCAGTGGTTGACTTTTCAGACAAGTCAGTGCAAAATCAGGGCATCTGAGGCCCCCAATGACCCAACCAAGGGGTGATCTTCATCATTTTGAGTGTATATGATCTTTATTTGATCATGGAAGAAGTTAGAAGTTCACAAAATTCAATAATTTGAAGTTTTTGCAAAGTTGACTTTTTTGGGCATAGTTGACTTTTCAAGAATATGTCATTTTATGCCATTTTTCAAGCCTTGCTTTTTGATCCAAAAATGCTTCAAATGGGAAAACTTTGGTCATGAAAGTTGTAGAATACATTTTTCCCTTTTCAAAAAGTACAAGAACATGATCTAATTCTTCTTGGATCAAAAGTTATGGTGTGACAAAGTTGGCAAAAATCACTAATTTTCAAGATATGCACCAATTTGAAAATTTGCAAAATCATGTATCAAGGCCATTTGTGACTTCTAGTTCATGTCTAACCAATGTGCAAGCATCATACAAGTTCTAAAAGTCAGATTTGAACCAAAGTTTCTCATGTTCATGGTTTGTATGGCAAGAGATTTTCATGAAGTTTCAAAAGTAACCAAGTTGCAAAACCACTCATCACACTTCACCCACTTGCTGCATTGGCCTTTGAACCAGCCATAGCCTCTCACCTCATCTTGCTGCGCAGCCCATGCCTCTTGTACCAAGCTAGAACTCAAGCCCATGCCTCTCTTACAACAAAGTGGACTTTTTGCAAAAGTAAACATCCCAATCACAGCAGGCCAGGTCACATCATCTGGCCAATTGGAATTGTTTATACTATCCATTTGCAAGCTAAACATAACATGAAGCCAGCCAGAAGCAAGCCCTAGCACAGCATACACAAACTCACTCCATTTTGCATTTTCTCTTCGAATCTCCCTGCACAACTCACAAACATTCAAACAAGTTTCACTAATCATCTCACCATGCTTCATAGAGCCTAAACCAACAAGACACAAGCCTGAATCAAGCAAGAACACCATTTCTCCATTTTCACTCCCAGGAGCAAAACCTTTCGAAACTCACTCCACAGGCCATAAACACCAAAACAAACTCCACAAACCTTCTCTACTCAGCATCTGGACCACAAAGAACCATTCACCCATGCTTAAAACAGCCTGAATCATCATCACCATTTTTAACTGAGCTTGAGCAGAAGCTGTTCAAACTCCTTCACCAGCCAACATAAATTTCTTCCAAGCATTCAAGCATCATCAAGGGGTCATAAGGAGTGGATTTCACAAGGAGAGGAGGTCTGAAAGTTACCAGAGTGAAAGCTTCGAAACTCAGGTAGCTCAAGAACTTTTTTTCCAGAAATGGATTTTTAAGTTCTAAAATTGTTCTCCATGCTTCACTGATTGCTCTGATATCTTTAGTTTTGAAAATGGTGGAGAGATGAGAGTTTAATCAGTCTCTGAAACTTTTTTGCCCTAGTTCTTGTTTGCTTCGATTCAGCCATTCCTGGAAAAATAAATTCGTTTTGATTGAGGGTTTTGATTCGTGAGTGAGTGGGATCATTTCTGTTCAATTAGATTTCATTTTCGTAGCGTGTAGAAGGAGTTAGCACTTTGTCTCGCCGGAGAAGATGACCGGAACACTGTTCCGGTCATCTGAAAGTGTTTAACGGCGTAATTAGGGCATAAGCATTGATTAGCTGAGTTTGAATGCTGGCCGTGGGATTTGGCGCCAAGTCAATGCGCGCGTGTTTTTGTTTGAATCCAGACCATCAGATCTGTTGACTTCTCATTAATTCAGTTTAAATTCATTTTTATTTTCATTTAATTCATTTAACTTGCACAATTTATTTAAAATAGTAAAATTGTTTTAAAAATTATGAAACTTTTTGTCAAGAGTTTCATCAATTTTTAAAACACAAAAATATTTTTATTTTTATTTTTAGCATTTAAAAAGTATTTTAAAATATTTAAAAGTTTATTTTTAATTGATTAATGGAAATTAATTTATTAAAAATACTTTTAGGTATTTAAAAATCACCAAAAAATTCATGAAATGTTCTAAGACATTTAGAAACATTGTCCAACCTTCAAACCAAATTTCTTTTTTGATCTTGATGCATTTTGAGAATTTTTCATTGAATTAAAACCATTTTTATGCATTAATTTGATCCAAAGTTCCAAAAATCATTTCTGCCTATCCATGAAGAGTTGGACATTGATTCTTTTTGCATTGCATTGTGTTTAGCATGTAGTTTGTGAGATTAAATGGCCATGATTTGATCTTTCATTTTCCATTTGTTTAGTAATTTTCTTGTTTAGGAACCCTAAAACCCTAGCAAACTTGTAAAAACCATAACTTGAATTTGGTTAAGAGTTGAAACCTCTCCTTTGGGCAGTGGGTTAGTATAGGATTAGGGGTCCTTTGAGTGGCATTTTCAATTTTTTATCTTAGGGTTTGCTTCTGATTTTGATTTTTGTTTGATGTATTGTTCATAAACCCTAATTTGGCCTTCCATATGCATCCATCTTGCATTCTTTTGCATAACATGACTTGCCATGACATTTCAAGCATCCATGTGATTCATTTGACATCATAAGACATATTGGAAGCATGTTTGATCATTGCACCATGTATTTGCCATGTTGTATGCCATGTGCACTTCATAACTTTTCATGTATGTCCATGCTCCTTAACTTGCTTCATTTGCATTCTTGAACTTGTATGGTCATTTCCATGTGCTGCCTCATGTTTGTAGCATCTCATAGCATCATTATCATCATCAACATGCTTCTGGTTTTGGTTTGCACCATGTCATTCCATCCCTTTTTGCATTGCATTGCATTTCTTTTCTAACCTTTCAGGTGGTAAGTGATTTTGAGAAGTGAATTTGCCTTCACTTCTCATAACTTTTCTTTTCATCTCTTTCATGCATCCATGCTGCATTCTTATATGTGTTTGAGTTTGAGCTTGCTCATTCTTCTTCTTCCCACTTTCTTTCTTCAAGTGACTTGACTTCTTGAATGAAGCAAGTTGCTTTGCTTCTCTTGATCCTTTCATCTGCTTCCTGGTGGTTCCATTGAAGATTTCTCTTGAAAACCTCACAAACCTTAGGAACAACCAAGCATGACAATGATTAGGGTTTTGATTAGTCTCCCCTCTTAGTTTTACCTTTGTGTCTCTTTTGAGTCTCCTCTTCTCATCTCATAATCAGAGACTAAACCCTAAAGGCTTTAAGGCTTTGTGATTAAGCTTATGCCTGCATCCTTCTATTAGGATGGAGTGTATAACTTTAATCCTAAGTATTAAACCCTTAATGTGTTTAAATCTCTTAATCAATTCATTTAATAACTATCAAGACATCACACTTGTAACTTGGGCCTTGCATTAGGGTTCTAATTCTTCCTTAATTGGTTAAGAAAGACTAACCCTAGTGTTAATGGACAAGTCCCCCTCAAGTTGTCTTACAAATCATAAAACTCACTTCATCATCATACCATTAATTAAAATCCACTTAATCAAAGGCTTGTTTTGTCATGAGTTTAATCCTTAATCATGGATTAAGTTGAGGAGCCTTCCTCAACTTAAACACCCTCATCTATTATCCTTCTATTAGGATGGTGTAATGAGTCTGTTTAATCCCTGATTATGGCTTAGTCTCATTACTCAACACTAAACAAAAACACCAAAAACATCTAATTAATCACAAGTAGGTTAATGATCTTAATCCTACACCAAAGGTGATTAAGTGTGAGAATCTGACTTCACACTTAAGGTATTCTCATTACCCCTAATCAGAGGGAAGATGTGATGAGTTTACTAACCCATTGGTTTAGACTTAAGCTCATTAACTTATGACAAACTTTCAAAAGCAATAAAAGACTGAAAACTCAAAAACAAACAATAATCGTCTCCTTCGGGATTCTTTTCTCATCATCTTCACTCACAAACGAGAACTTGCTTCTTCCGTCTAATGCAAGACAGTAAGCACCTGAGCCAGACAGGTCATACACTTGAGCATTGACAAGCAAGCAGTTCACAAGTCAATTCATCCTTTCAGTCTCTTTGGGTCGAACTACGGTGTTCTGACTTCCTCATTGCACGAGAGGATACGTAGGCATAACTTAACAGTTATCGAACAAAAGTCTCTGTATATTCCCCCTCCTTCCAGCATTATTCTTTTAGCCTCAATATCTTGAGCATCTTATTCCTGTTCTTACACTGACACTTCATTTATACACTCCACTTTTCCTTTACACTGACACCTGTACATCCTTTTCCAGCTCTTTTGCACACAAATTACACTGACACTACCCCTCTAAAACACAAATCTTTTAAGCGTGGATCCCGTCGAGTACGACGGACAATCTGGGTGCTAATACCTTCCCAGGTTGTAACCAACCCCCTTTCTCAGTCTCTCTGGTTCGCAACCGTCTTATCCATATCTTTTCTAGGCCTATGCAGCATTGCCTTTCCTCCGGGATAAAAATGCCTAGCTGGCGACTCTATTCATCTCCAGTGAGTTCATGGCTGTGTGTTCTCATTGTCCCTCTCGCCGACCGTTCGCGCTTGTACCAGGATGCAAATCCTCGGGAGCGACACCCACTCAAGCATATACAACCAACCCTCTGTATCAGTTTACGCACCAGTGAGTGCAAATTTTTGGGCTTTTGTGTTCAATCCCCTTCAACCTTCCAGGTCACGACTGGCAAATATACCAATCTAACCCCTCAGGTTTCAGAAAATTGAACAGGGGCAGCTGTTGCACCCCAAAATTTGCCCTCACAATACAAGACTTTGTGTTCTAAGAAGGTTCACAAGGTTCACAAGTTTCTCAATGCTTATATAACCTTTCATGAGGTTCATGAGGTCTACAAGTTATTTCTTGAAGGTTCACAAGGTTCACAAGCTTCCCAATACTTTCAAGACCTTTCATGAGGTTCATGAAGTCTACAAGTCACTTCTTGAAGGTTCACAAGGTTCACAAGCTTCTCAACATTTACAAGACCTTTCATTAGGTTCATGAAGTCTACAAGTTACTTCTTGAAGGTTCACAAGGTTCACAAGTTTCACAATACCTCCCATGAGGTTCACAAGACATTTTATGATGGTTCACAAGGTTCACAAGGTTCACAAGTTTCACAATACCTCCCATGAGGTTCACAAGACATTTTATGATGGTTCACAAGGTTCACAAGGTTCAGAATTGGTCAGAAGAGTTGACAATTCCCTCAGACAATGCACCTCCTAAGCAGTGCATCCAAAACTAGGGTTTTGACTTTAATCAGGCTAAATGAACTTCCAAGACTCCAAGTGAGCTTCATAACATCTTATATGTGTGTAAGAACCCCCATGACAAGTTTCAAGACTTTTCTCAAAAGTTTGCTCAGTCAGATGATCAGATAAGTCAAAATCAGTCAATGTAGTTAAAAAGTCAAACTGAGGTCAACTGTGGTCAAACCAAAGTCAAACTTCATGATTTTTTGCCAACATCAAGTATATGAAGTAAAATTCATCATTTGATCAAGGGTTGATCATGATTCATCAAGGAGATTCCAGATCATCAATAATCAGGAGTTTCTAAATTAGGGTTTCCTCAGTAAAAGTCAACTGAACTTTGACCAGCCATAACTTTCACATGCTTCATCACCAAGTCTCCATACAAAGCTCATTTTGAAGGAAATTGAATTCTCTACAACTTTGATCTTGCAAGTCAAGCCCAAAAATGCTTCATTTGGAAGATATGAGCTAAGACATTATAGGTCATTTCAAAAGTCAACAAAAAGTCAACAACTTCAAAAGGGCATAACTTGAGATTGGTAAATGATATGGACATGAAACCAATGGGGTTGTTTAGAGGACTCTTCAAGCTTTCCAAAATGTCCAAGAACACCCTCATACCTTTAAAATTGAGGGAGATATGCCCTTGCAAAGTTGGGAAATTTTGTGATGGTTTATGATGAAAATGGAGGTTTAAAACCAATTCTTTTCAAATGGGCTTGTCAAATTATGATCCAACCCATACACTATCATCATGCACGACCCAAATGACTAAAATTCAGAATTTTTATTATTTTGTTTTTATTTATTTTGATTTAAATCATTAAAAATCATTTTAAATAAAAATAAAATATGAAAATAAGAGATTTTATGTGGATTAGGCTTCTAGAAAGTCTTAATTGATGATTTGAATTGAAAGGGAAGGAAATCATGAGATTGGTACAAAAATAGCAAGCCTTCATGAACAAATATTTGAATTTTAAACCATGATCTTTTTCAATCTTCAAATATCAAAATCTCCACACAACAATTCAATTTTCTTAACCTAATTCATTCACATATAAGTACTAAACTCATTGCCCTTGCCAAGACACGAATTTGCTGCCTCTAAGTGTAAGTTCCAAACCTCAAAAATCCATCCAAAACTCATATTCGGATTCCTTGATTCAGAGCACTAGAAGGTAAAAGAAGGACATGGCAAGCTTCATTAGACATCACTGATCATAAACCATCAATCATATGCATCAATACCATCTCATATGGCTCTACCCGAGTCAAACTTTGTCTTGAATTTAAATTTTTCGAATTCGATAACATATGCATTATGAATTGTTTTTGATGACTGATATGTGTTTATCTTGATGCCTAGAACGATTCTGGATAATTGGATTGAAGCTTCATGACCTATACTACCCGCGGCCATTGTTAGGGTTTAGAACTCAATTTTAGGGTTTCATGATTCAAACCATATAAATGAATTTTAACAACGTAGAAAGATTGTATGAGTCATAAGGAACTCATTGATATCTTTAATTTCTTGAATCGTTACTGTTTTGTACAAGTTTCATTTTCGTAGGTTTGAAACATTGAGGAATTCGCAGGAAAGGTCGTGGGTGATTTCGCAGGAAAAAGTGCAGGTATGAGGAAGAAGATGAAGCTGATGGCGCGCCCAGGAAATATTCAAATTATGTTTAAAATATTTTATGTTATTTTGTTAATCTGTTATCACAGCTTGCTGCGTGGCCCAGTGGAAAGGCTTGTGTGCGTTTGACAAAAAGGGGAGGGGATCGAATCCTGCCTCCAGCCAAGTTTTTTGACATTTTTTCATTTAAATTTGCATTCTTAATATATTATTGTTTGTAGTTGTTTTGTAAGCAGATGGGCTCTTCCAGCCAGGTGGTCATGCGCTCAAGCTTGTAATCAAAAGGTCCTGGGTTCAATCCTCCCCCAGGCCTTTTTGCTTCTATTATTTTTCTTATTTTTTCAAGCAAGGCATAAAACTAATTCTCTCCCTTTGTTTACTACCTGCGCACTGATGGCTGAGTGGTGTGACTTGCTGTTGGTAATCAGAGCCTCCTGGGTTCAAATCCCAGCCAGGTTTGTTTTGTTCCTTTTCTTATTTTGTTTTGTTTTGTTTAATTAATTTAGGTTTTTGTAAATAATGATATATTAATAAAATAATTTTATAAAATGTCATAATATTCAAAGACTAATATTTTTCTTAATCCAAAAATTATTTTCTTTTACTATATGATTAAAATATGATGTATGTATATTAATTAAAATAAATCTTGTACATTAAATTAAATCCTTGAATATTTTTCTAACAAACCCTAATTTTCAAAACACTTATTTATTTTCTAAATACTTATTAAAAAAAAAACTTAATTGTTATTCTCTAATTTTTAATATAATTGTCATGTATATATTTAATATAATTAATTTTTTTTGTAAATATAATCTATTATTAATAATATGTAAATATATTTTATATACTATGTCTATAATCTAAATTATTTTCTTTTAATATATGTATAGAAACAATTAAATTTATAATAATTTAAATTTTTTACAATTATAAATAATTTAATAATTAGTATATAAACTAAAATGCTATAATTATTTAGTTGTTCATATTAAACTTTTGTTTATTATTTTAATTTTGTTATTATAATATTTTTGTTAATTCAATTTATTTTGATTTCTATTATTATTATTATTAACCATATTATTACTAACTTTTGCTTATTATAATTTTACTAACCTTTATTTAATTTTTTATTATTATTACTAACCCTTATTATTGCTTATTTATTTATTTTTCACCTATTATTTATATTTTTGCTTCTATATTTATTTTGCTATTTATTTTTATTTTTATTTTTGCTACTTATTTATAATTATGTAATTGCTCCTTGGTGTAAAATTTGTAATATTTAGTTTATTTAATTGTTATGCTATGGTTAGTAATTTAGGGGGTGCAAATATGTATTTTATTTAAAAATTAATTTAGATCACCTTAATTATCAGATAAATTTAAATTAAACACTCACCCACGTAAGTCGATTTTTAATCGCCATCTCACATTTCTAAGGTTATCCCTCATTGTTGCCTAATCATAAGGTCAAGTGGGGTGTATAAAGCAAGTCCCTTAAAAGAAAAAATCATCAAGTCCCTAATGGTTGCCTTTCAAGATCAAGTCCCTTTTCGAATAATGATGATAGTCCCTCCAGAATGCTTAATACACCCCACAGTTGCCTTCATAAACAGATGACCCTCACTTGTCCCTAACATCCAAGGTAATGACTACCTACTCCTTAATAGTAGGGATAGTCTTACCAATTAAAGGATAAAGAACAAGAAAGACTTAAAACTTTAGGGTAGGTACCTCCTAGTTGCTTGCTCACTCCATTTTTCAAACACTTAACAAGTTTCAAACAAATTTTCAAAAAAACAAGTTTTTACGCATCCGTACATGGATCATTATTAACTATTATGAAAAATTTTCTATTCACACACTACACTTTCAAAAACAATTCAAAAGTGAGCTAAGTAACTAAGAGCCCATGGATAACCATGGATGTAAAGGGTGCTAACACCTTCCCTTTACATAACCTACCCCCCGGACCCAAAAATATCTCTTAAGGTCTTTCCTGTTCTTTTATGCCTTTCCTTTTGGATAAAATAAAAGTCGGTGGCGACTCTTGCTATCCGCAACATAACTAAAGTCAGTTCTCCCACCGTGTTACAATGTGCATTGCAATACTAACTGTTGTGCTTAAAATGTATTGGGGAGGATGACGAAATGAAAACGCAAAAACTCTAATTGTGTGCTTTTGAGAAAGACCTTGTTGACGATGTACAGGCATTGTTTCAAATCCGAAACACCGGAGATATAAGGGAGATAGACCCTCGCCAACCCATTTGAGCCTTGAAGTAGGAGTTTATTTTCTCATGAAAAAAAACCTTGCATGTAACCCAGGGGCAGGGTAGGCGTCAGTTAGTTTGACCGGGCGTTCAAATTTCAAAAAGGAGTGCACATCTGAGGATCCATTACCTTTCGTTGTACCAAATCAAGAGGTCCCATGACCAGAAACCATAATGGTTATCCCAGTCAAGAGATCCAAAGACCAAAAACCACAATGGTTATCCCGAACAAGAGGTCCAAAGACCGGAAACCACAATGGTTATCCCTCATCAACCAAGAAGTGAGACAATCACGATCCTTTCAAAGAAATCAAGATAAACAGTGTCACACGATTTGTTCAAAAACAAAAGAATTGAAAAAAGAGAAATGAAAAATCCCGCTAAGTCGAAACTTGAAAATAAGCGACTTAGGCAAAAATTAGGGCATCCCGCTGGACTTCGCAATCAAAGATTCACAAGAATCAGTCCAGGCAAAAGTTAGGGATAAGAAAAATAATGCAAAAGCGAAAGACGAAAAGGATTACACCAGAAAGATCCTTGAACAAGGACAAAGTCGTGTGACACAGACACGAAAGACGAAGGGATGACTGACTGCGAACAACAACCTGAGTGGAGCTTAAACCGTTAGTGTAATTGGTTCCTCAACCATCACAAAACCCTTTTTGAGAGGTGAGCGCTTGTGAAAGCTAGCTGAACATAGGAATGGAGAACATCACGAAGACGGGTGGGTACAAATAAACTTCGAGCCTATATCTTTTGTTTCTATAACCGTGAACCAGGCCACAATACAACCCTCAAAAGTCCTAACTGAAACAGGGTTATTTTTGAGAGCGTACTACCACGAGACCGCGTTCCTGACTCCTATGAGTGGTGTTGAAAGATCTTTGTTGGTGTTGCATGTGCATGCTTTCTATTATTCAAAAATTAATGTCGTATCTTAACCAGTGATTCGCTCACAAAGGTTTGTGACATCTTTTTCAGTAATACTTCAAGATTAACATGTGTGTTGCATTAGAATTTTCATTCTTAGAATAAACCTTTTCTGCTCGCATACATTTGTTTGGCATCATAAAAATTCACATACGAAACTTCAGTCCAGAAGCTTAATATGGCCAAGTTGAGAAGTCTGAAACTTCCGAAGGACAATCTGTTGAGGTGCACTTTTCAAGCAAACTCCATCGAGTAGGGACTTTCCCAACAATCGTAGTAAGAGCCAATTAATCTGGGGCAATCATGTCGAGCAATCTCTTCAAAATTCAGCCAAGCTGGGGCAGTCACTTCGAGATTCAAATCTCTCAAAGAACTATTAGTCTGAGGCATACATTCAAATTTTAGCCAAACTGGGGCAATTACTTCGAGATTCAATCTCTCAAAGAACAGTTGATCTGGGTGTTTTCTTCAAAGCACAGTCATTCAGAGGTGATCACTTCAAGACTTGTACTGGAGCAGGCTACCGCAAGAGCATGAGAAGTACTCTCTCCCGAAGATGGTTTATCAAAAGCACCTACCCAAGGTTCAAAATACTAGGACACACTATCTCACAGTGATATGAGGTTTCTCATGAATCCTTGCGAGGAAAATTCTTTCATAGACCATGCAGTCTGGGGCAGTTATTTCGAGATCCGACGAATCTCTCCAAGAGTTTGAAGATACCGAGGCATTTCATATGCCATGTTTTCTGTAAAATCCTCTTGAGACATTTACTTCTGATGGACCTTAATCTAAGGCGAGTTGAAAATTGCAAAGAACCATTGTTCACTCATGATTAGTTGGCAGCTTATCAACCCAGGGCTAGGAGCAAAGCCATTGTCAGCATAGTACTTCAGGAGTTGTTTCATCGGCGGACTTCATTGATAATAATTCCTTAGCAAGTCTCATTAGACAATCCCTTCTCCGTTAGTGCATCAAATGGAAGGTTACTTCTTGAGCATATCATCGCCTCTCATCCCCAGCATGAGACGCCTTACATCTCTCATTCCTAACATAAGAGGATTTATCTCTTATCCCCAGTAAGTGGCAACTTGAGCTCTTATCTTCAACGAGAAGCTTTATCATTGACGTTATCTGTCATCCACAGTAAAGTGGAAGCTGAAATTTCTCCCAGCGAGGTAGCAGAAGGTGGGTGTCATCCCCAAGCAGAAGTTTCCCTTCAGACAGGGGCAATTCCCAGCAGTATAAGGAGTATCTTTCCTCCCCAGCAATTGCTTCCTCAGCAGTGTCATGCCTTTGGTTCCCAGCCAAGTCAGGAGGTCCTCACTTCCCCGTCAGAGTTCAAGAAGAGTCCATCTCCAGCAGGGTCTTGATTCTCCAATCTCAAAGTCCAATTTATTTTTGGCAGTGGCGGCTGTTCAGAGCCGGTGAATTATTAGCAGCTTTCCCCGCAGAGTTGTTTCCTCCTTATCAGGATGAACCAGATCAATACAGTGATCACTATTCCTCCCCAGTCAAGCTATCTGGGATACTTGCAGTCTCCTTATCAGGAGATCTCTTTACATTTGCATACGTATAATCATCATTACATTTGCATCCTCCAAAGCGTAGCATTTCCATCGTCATGGAGCATTACGCCATAAATTCAAACATATGCATGCCAGCATGGGCCAGTTTTGAGGTATATTATGAGCATCTTCTCAACCTGAAGTACTCCGCACAGAGGATACCAATATCATTTTTCAGACATCCTTGTCTTTTTCAAGTCAATGTTTGTCACTCATTCCGCGTCTTGTTTGGTACAATAGTTGCGTCGCAGGTTCTCGTTTTGTACAACGGTCCTGTTTGCTTGGGCTCTCGTTTATGTACAACGATCCCGTTCCATCTTGTCCTATTTTCTTTGTGTCTGGTTACCGCCTGCGACCGGTATACCTTTGCGTCTCCATTCGAGGATGGTTTCGTGTTAGATCCGAGGATCTTTTGGATTGTCATTCGAGGATGGTATTTCTTTTCTTCAAGTCCTTCTGCGGTTGGTCTTGTTGTGTGGCTATTATTCAAGGATAGTAGTTCACTTTTCGAGCTTATTGATCGAGGTCAGTTTGTCTCTTTTGCAAAGTCTGTCTGAGGTCAGCTTTGTGTTTGGTTATCAGTCGAGGCTGGTATACCTTTGCGTCTCCATTCGAGGATGGTTTCGTGTTAGATCCGAGGATCTTTTGGATTGTCATTCGAGGATGGCATTTCTTTTCTACAAGTCCTTCCGAGGTTGGTCTTGTTGTTGTGGCTATTATTCGAGGATAGTAGTTCACTTTTTGAGCTTATTGATCGAGGTCAGTTTGTCTCTTTTGCAAAGTGTGTCTGAGGTCAGCTTTGTGTTTGGTTATCAGTCGAGGCTGGTATACCTTTGCGTCTCTATTCGAGGATGGTTTCGTGTTAGATCCGAGGATCTTTTGATTTGTCATTCGAGGATGACATTTCTTTTCTTCAAGTCCTTCCGAGGTTGGTCTTGTTGTTGTGGCTATTATTCGAGGATAGTAGTTCATTTTTTGAGCTTATTGATCGAGGTCAGTTTGTCTCTTTTGCAAAGTCTGTCTGAGGTCAGCTTTGTGTTTGGTTATCAGTCGAGGCTGGTTTACCTTTGCGTCTCCATTCAAGGATGGTTTCGTGTTAGATCCGAGGATCTTTTGGATTGTCATTCGATGATGGCATTCTTTTCTTCAAGTCCTTCCGAGGTTGGTCTTGTTGTTTTGTGTGGCTATTATTCGAGGATAGTAGTTCACTTTTCGAGCTTATTGATCGAGGTCAGTTTGTTTCTTTTGCAAAGTCTGTCTGAGGTCAGCTTTGTGTTTGGTTATCAGTCGAGGCTGGTATACCTTTGCGTCTCCATTCGAGGATGGTTTCGTGTTAGATCCGAGGATCTTTTGGATTGTCATTCGAGGATGGCATTCTTTTCTTCAAGTCCTTCCGAGGTTGGTCTTGTTGTTTTGTGTGGCTATTATTCGAGGATAGTAGTTCACTTTTCGAGCTTATTGATCGAGGTCAGTTTGTATCTTTTGCAAAGTCTGTCTGAGGTCAGCTTTGTGTTTGGTTATCAGTCGAGGCTGGTATACCTTTGCGTCTCCATTCGAGGATGGTTTCGTGTTAGATCCGAGGATCTTTTGGATTGTCATTCGAGGATGGCATTTCTTTTCTTCAAGTCCTTCTGCAGTTGGTCTTGTTTGTGGCTATTATTCGAGGATAGTAGTTCACTTTTTGAGCTTATTGATCGAGGTCAGTTTGTCTCTTTTGCAAAGTTTGTCCGAGGTCAGTCTTTGTTGTTGATGGTTATCGCCTGCGGTCGATATACCATCGTGTTTCTATTCGAGGATGGTTTTAGTACTGGATCCGAGGATCCCGTGTGAGTGGTCATTCGAGGATGGCATTCTTCCCAGCATATTTCCACCTGGTTCTATTTTCGCTACCTATTCAGAGGTCAAAAACAAAAAAGATATAAATAAATAAATGGGCAGATGGCATTTCCATTACCCTCAGTGTGCAAATTTTCAGGTTTTGTTCGAATATTCAATCACTCCACACCTTGAACGTCTAAAAGTTGTTGCAATTATTCATTTAGGTCTGCAGATGATTGAATAGGGGCAGCTGTAATACCTCAAAATTTGCCCTCTCATTTTCATGCCATTTAGCATATCCTTTCATACATTGCATTGCATTTAGATCACAATTGCATCATAAACATACATGAACATACATATCCATTTGAGCTTTCACAGGTTGCGACTGGCCTTTATTTCTTCATGCGGCACGTGCACAATAATCTCAGAAGAAGCCAAAAGTTCTCGGTTGATTCAGAGGAGTTTAAGCTGAATATCAGTTTTATGGTGCAGTTTGCAAAAGTTGTAACTTATGCTCGGAAACTCATTTTGGCTTGAAACTCAATAGTTTATACCGTTTCATTATTCTCTACAACTTTTGTGTTCGGATCGGAGGCCAATTCATCAAGGAAAATGGCGGGATTTATTTGTTTCTGAAATTTCGATTTCGCCGATTAACTGTGCTAGCGGTATTCAAGAGTTTGTAACTTCTTATTGGGTCAACATGTCTGAGAGATTCATATGCCAAAAGTTCCGTCTTGATATCCTTTCCAACTTTTGGGTTTTGGCCGAGAACTAATTCTTTGAAGAAGATCTCAGAATGTGCGAGTCTTTAGAGTCGACATAGTGAAAAACAGTGCTGAACCGGTGAGTTTTGAACACTAAAAAATTCATAACTCTTGGATCGTTTATCGAATTGATGTCGTTTCGGTGCCTAAAATTCCGTTTAGATGTTATCTTCATTATGTGAATTCAGTTTTGGTTCGGTCCAAGCGGAAGGATCTCGAAAATGTGAATTACCAATAAGGTTCTTTGATGCACTGCATTGTCTGTCAGATTTTGTAAAATTCATAACTCGGTCAATTTTCATCGGATTGCACCCGTTCTTGAAGCGTTGGTTCAAAAATTTTATCCTCTTCAAGTTCAAAGACAAATGCGAGTTTGAACGGTGCTCCAAAGATTATCGTTTTGGTTTATTTCACAAAACTAAAGTGTTGAACCGAAGAAAAAGGTTGAAAGTGGTTTCACGAGAAAATTCATATCTCCCTCGTCGTTTGTCCGGTTGAGCTTAGATTTTAACACCAGGTCACTGACTCATAGATCTACAACTTTGCTGACAAAGTTGAGTCGAGATTATGCTCCGAAGAGGTTGACCTCGTCACATTTTCGAGTAGCGGACACCAAATAAGCCAAAAAAACAACTTATTCAGTGACGTCTTGCAGCTTAAACGTATCGATCGCACTCGATTTTGATCGTATGACGTTCGTTATTTTTGCATTGCAACCGTGATTCAGAGGCGGACGATGTTGTGGAAGGTTCAGAGTCGAAATTTCTTGCCGAAGATATTGTTATTTTCACTTAAGCCGAAATTCTACCTTTTGCCTTTCATTTTACACTCCACTATATATTCTTTTGACCCACAATTTGTCTCATAACTTCAATCATAATTTACAAACACCGAAAAACTCTCACAAACTCTCTCTAAAGGATCAAAGTTCATTCTCTCAATTCTTTCTCAAGAACACAACAACAACTTCATCAAGAACTCAAGAACACAACAATTCCGATAAAGCTTCCGGTAGCCGAGCCGCCACGAACCACCACCTCCGGTCAACTTCACCACCGTAAGACCACCATCTTCCGCCACCGGCAGCCGCACGGCCTCTCCTCCTCTCCTCCGTTCATGATCGCATCTCACTTCCTTCGGATTCGCAATTTCTTCATCGATTCTTCATTCGGTAAGCTTCTTAAACTTTAATTCATGAATAATTGTTGAATTGTTTCTTGAATTGAATTTTGAAGTTGAATTAATCTTGTGGAGATTATGTGCATTGATTCATAATTTTATTATTGATTGATTCTTGATTAATTTATCCTAATAATTGTTGTGGTGCATAGTGTAAATTGACTTTGTTGAATATTCCGGAGCCATTGGTAAACTTTTTAGTCGATTTCGGACAATTTTTTTTGACTATTTCACTACTGCCAGCCGATAAAATCGGCCAAAAAGTACCACTTCCGAGCGGAATTTTCAAAATCCGATTGCATATTTGAATCCGTTGGCACATTTGCAAGTTACCATGCGATTTTCGTTCAATTCCGAGTCAGTGATTTTTGACGCGTTTTTTCGTTTTAAGGCTTTTTAAGTTCGGTTTGGTGCAATTTTGATGCATTGATCTTGTTTTGACTTGTACTTATGTTTGTTGATCATTTGTCATTCATTGCATGTAAATTTGTTCGATTCCGGTTTGAGTTTGCATGTCATTTATGTTAGAGCATAAGTGTTGCCCCGTTTTGAAACGTAAATTTCAATGCATGTCCATGACTCGTACATTCATCTTTCTATTTGATTTTGAGTTGTGAGACATAGGTGCAACTTCCGGTTGCACCTCTTTTTGGTTTCTAATGCGTTTGTTGAGTTCATGCAAGGTTCTCGCAAAGATCTTAACGACGGTCGTTTGGTTGGTATTCCACTTTATTTGTGGGATACCTTTGGATTCAAATGATATTTTGTGCCGTTGTTTTTGTTTCGATTATGGGGGATCTTCACAAAGAAATTATGGAAGATGAGCATTTATTTTTCTCATGGGAGATTACAAGGCTTGGCTTGAAGTTTTTTGGATTTCTTTTATGTGAAAGAATCGGCACTTCGACCAAGTAAGTAATCTCGATTCTCTACTTTAATGCACTATTCTAGTTGTATGAGACTTAGGATCATATAACTTAAGGTGCATATTGAGTCCTACTACCTGAGGCACTGTATTTATTTATGATTTTTGATTATATGTGTCGATTTCGGAGCTTAGGGATTAGGTTACGGATTGTAGAATTCACTTCCTTTCACTTCCCCTTAAAATCCACTTTTTTGCCCGTTTCGTCGCAATTATTAAAAAACGTTTTAGGTGTGATAAAATTCTGGAAAAATTCATGAGTGATACTCATCCTCTTAATTAATTTTTCATATTTTTTGATTCCATATTTGGGTGGTTTTAATAATTAATTTGGATTTTAGATCATAAGCTGTCCCAAAAAGGAGTGTTTTGACATAAGGTACCAAAAACAATTTTTCCCCATAAGTGTGAAACCTATTTTTTGTATATGATTAATCACTGTAATTTGTGACATTTTGATGCTTATTAGGAATTTTTTCATAATTTCTAGTGCCCTTTTTGATCCACTTTGTGGAGTTGTTTTTCGATGATCACGATTTGTTACCTTGCTAATCAAGGAATTGTTTTGGCACTTTGGTGCATAATTTTGTAGAATCCTTTTGGACCATGTGAGATAATGACTTTATTATTCCAGGGATTTAATTTCATAATTTTTAAAGGCTTTTTGCTATTTTTCCATGTCACCTAGATCCTAGGTTGATTCATGTGTTCATTTGTTGCATAACTTAAATGTTAAGAAGGCATTCATGCCATTTGATTGAAGAACTTTTTGGTAACTTTTAGGAGTTAATTATAGGTCACTTTTAGGTCCTTAATTCCATTTATAGGCCACTTTTTGGACCATACTCATTTGGTTTGTCTTGGTGCTTTAAAGTGCATACTTATGCGAACTAGTTTAACTTAAACGGGTTGCTCTTCTCCTCTAAATAATAACTTGAATTGTGTGGAAATCATTAATGCCTACTCATGCATTCTAATTGCAACTCATACCTTGTATGCTACTGACCCATAATCATTTCATTCATATTCACATGCCATTCTTCCTTAGTTTGCATCATGTGCGATCTTATGCGATTTTTGTTCGTTTCTTCTCACATCTTCTTCTCATTGCTCCATATGCCTAATCCATTGCATCTATGTTTGTATATTCATTCATCCATCTTCATAAGCATTCACTACTGACTTTGATGTTCATTTCATGTATTAATTCATGCTTGTAAGCCATATGCATTCATACTTCATCCATAAACCCTAATTTGCATTTAGGTGAATTTATGTGAACTTTTTGTACATAGTTTGACATAGTTTGATCTTGTGAGGTATCCTAGTATCCTTAGGGACCTATATCATGTAGCTAATGACTTTAGAAGTCATGTAACCTTTAGGTACCTTCACCTTTAGACTTAGGTCTTATCTTTGAACCCTAGTTCCATTCTAGGACGTTTATGGTACTTAATCGCTTTCATGCTTTGATTTTACTTTCAATATGCATTGTCATGCTAACTTTTGTTTTGTAGGGGGGAAGATTGAGGTAAGCATTACTTCATTCCTATCTCTTATGTATCTTAATTGTGTTTGCCTTAGCACCTTGTGCTTTGCTTTTAGGTTTTCCCTTTCTTTAGAGACAACTTAACTTCCTTAGGAAGTAAGTTAGTTTCTAACTCTTTTTTCTTCTATTCTATTCTTTCTTAGGATTAGAAAACCTCACAAACTGTTAGGATCTCCTTTTTTGTATATAATAACTAACTTAGGGTTGTGTCTTAGTCCCCTTAGTTTGTCCTTTTTGCAATTTGAGTCATTCTTTCTCATCTTCAAACAAAATTCAAAAAAACACTTAACAAATAAATGAAAGGATCCTTTATGTATAGCCTTATTCCATGAAGCACTTGCATTCATTCCATCTTGGAGTGGTGTAAGCTCGTCTATCATGATGCACAAGTCTCATTAAGGGATTGTTTCATAAAACAAATAAATTCAAAATACTTCTCTTAAAAGACAAAAACACAATAAGCAACTATCCTGCGGGAACTTCTCTTCTCATCTCATTCACTCACAACGCGAACTCGCGGCGACTTGTCTTTCATGCAAGACGGTAAACGCACTCGTACCAGACGAGCCTGTAACACCTGAGCATAGACATACGCAGTTCCAGCTGTAGAAAACACAAACAAATAGTTCCCGCCTTAGTTAGGCGAACTACGTCGACTCTGATCCTCATTTTCCCGATGAGGTACGTAGGCAGCGGGGTAGGGCCTGTTCGAGCACATTCTTTATTTTCCCTACATTTCCCCATTATTTCTTTCCTTTTCATTTTCCAGTTCCTTTCTCATTTCATTCCAGTTTCCAGTTAGCGGTTAGCGGTTCATTTGTTCAGCAGCACTTTATTTCTCACCCTTTGAAACAAAACAAACAAGCGTGGATCCCGTCGGGTACGACGGACGATCTGGGGTGCTAATACCTTCCCAGTTCGTAACCGACTCCCGAACTCAGATCTTTGGTTCGCAGGACCTTGTCCTTTCCTTCTTCCTCAGGTTTGTGCAACATTACCTTTCCCATTCTTTTGGGATAAAAATGTCTGGCTGGCGACTCTAACCTTTCCGCGCCACATTCGCGTTTGTACTAGGATGAAAATCCCGGGATGCGACAAAGACATCTAAAAGTTTCTTTGTTTCAATTGTTCCTAAGCTGGAATTGATTATAACTGGTCTTGTACATTCAGTGTCTAAGAATTCGTATCTTAGGTTCTTAGGTAAAGTTTTTAACTCTAATGTAGGTTTATTCTTACTTGGCATGGGATCCGGTGTAAGTGCTAAACTTTCGCTCAGACTATCATCTTGATATGGTTCACGCCAATTATCATCTTCGAAAATCGGAGGGATTTGAATTTTCATAATTTCAGAATAGGTAGTTTCTTTCATTTCCATTTCTCTTACACATTCGTCAATTACGTCCAATAGATAACATGCATCTTCTATAGCTGGTGATTGTAAGAATTGTGTTAAAATAAATTCAACTTTCTATTCACCTACTTCAAAGGTTAGCTTTCCCTTTTTTACGTCTATTATAGCTCCGGCGGCAGCTAAGAATGGTCTTCCTAGTATGATAGGTGTAATGGAGTCTTCAGAGATGTCCATGATTATGATATCAGTAGGAATATAGAATTGTCCTATACGTACTGGGACGTTTTCTAGTATGCCTACAGGATATTTAATAGAGCGATCGGCTAGTTGAACAGACATTTTAGTTGGTCTTAGGTCTCCCATGTCTAGCCTTTTGCAAATCGTTAAGGGCATAACACTGATACTGGCTCCTAAATCGCATAGAGCTTTGTCAATGACGAATTTTCCTATTACACAGGGTATAGAGAAACTTCCTGGATCTTTTAGCTTAGGAGGCATATTATTCTGAATTATTGCGCTACACTCAACAGTAAGTGTAACGGTTCCGTTATCCTCTATCTTTTTCTTATTGGATAAGATTTCTTTTAAAAACTTAGCATACGAGGGCATTTGAGTGATAGCTTCTGTAAATGGAATAGTAATATTCAACTGTTTCAGAAGTTCAACAAATTTCTTAAACTGGCCCATCGTCTTAGAATTGGTTAATCTCCGAGGGTACGGAATTGGTGGTTTATAAGGTGGTGGAGGTACATAAGGCTTTTCTTTCTCCACTTCCTCTTGATTATTATCTTCCTTTTCTTCTGGTTCATTCACCATTTCAGTCGGTTTATCCGGTTTTTGGTACATGGCTGGATTGTCAAGTCTTGGATCGGTAGGTCCGTCAAGTTCCTTGCCACTTCTTAATATCACAGCATTAGCCTGTCCTTTCGGATTAGGTTGAGGTTGCCCAGGAAATACTCCAGCTGGTGCAGCGGTAGGTGCTTGTTGTTGAGCTACTTGTGAAATCTGAGTTTCAAGCATTTTGTTATGTGTAGCTAACGCATCTACCTTGCTCATTAATTGTTTAATCTGCTCACTAGTGTGTATGTTTTGGTTTAAGAAATCCTTGTTCGTCTGAGATTGGGTAGCTATGAAGTTCTCCATCATCAACTCAAGGTTCGATTTTCTAGGGACATTAGGAGCAGTCTTTTGATATCCCGGTGGTGTAGCTGGTGCTTGACCTGGTGCGTATAAAGCATTGTTGTTCTTATAGGAGAAGTTCAGATGATTCTTCCAACCTGGGTTGTATGTGTTTGAGTATGGGGTTCCTTGAGCATAATTCACTTGATCTGTGGGAATTCCTGCTAATAGTTGACAATCAGGGACAGCATGTCCTGGAACTCCACATAACTCACAGTTAGGTGTTACCGCAGCCACGGTGGCTGTTGGTGTTATGGCCAAGTTGTCGATCTTTTGGTTAAGTTGGTCAAACTTTGCATTGACTTGGTCCATACTACTTACTTCGTACATACCTCCTTTTGTTGGTTTCTCAGTTGCGACTCTCTCGCTTCCCCATTGGTAATGGTTTTGAGCCATACTCTCGATAAGTGCATAAGCATCGTTATATTCTTTGTCCATTAGTGCGTCGCCTGCGGCAGCGTCAATTGTCATTCTTGTATTGTACAAGAGTCCATTGTAGAAGGTATGGATGACCATCCATTCTACTAATCCGTGATGTGGACAAAGTCTCAGCATATCTTTATAGCGTTCCCAAGCTTCGAAAAGTGATTCGTTTTCCTTTTGCTTAAATCCATTGATTTGAGCTCTTAGCATAGCTGTCTTGCTAGATGGGAAATATCTTGTCAAGAAGACTCTCTTTAGTTCCTCCCACGTAGTTACTGAATTCGAGGGTAGAGATTGAAGCCAGGCTCTCGCTCTGTCTCGAAGTGAAAAAGGAAAAAGACGTAATCTAATAGCTTCTTGGGTAACTCCATTAGCTTTTACAGTATCTGCGTACTGCACAAATATCGAAATATGAAGGTTCGGATCCTCGGTAGGATTTCCGGCGAATTAATTTTGTTGCACGGCTGATATCAGCGAAGGTTTCAATTCGAAATCGTTTCGGTTGATAGCCGGTGCGGCAATGCTGGAATGCGGTTCAGCTTGCGAAGGACTAGCGTAATATTTGAGTGGATGATTCGGTTCTTCAGCCATCTCGGCGTCCTTTGATGTTCCGACTGGTTTAGGTGGATCAATTTGAAGATCTGGAATGTTGTAATTTCGTTCGTAATCGAATATTCGTCTTCTTACGTGTAAGAAGCGTTCTGATTCTGGGACTAGAGGTTGCAAGTCTTCGCCTTGAGAGCGAGTACTTGGCATACACTCGGGAAATTAGATTAAGAAAAGAAATAGTTGTTACCTTAGTCTAGACAATGCTACTCTAAAGTGCACTAGTAACTAAATTAAGGTCCCCGACAACGGCGCCAAAAACATGATGGGGCGAAGACGCAATATGTGTCTAGCGGTATCTTAACTGCAAGCGCACAGCCTATCGAAGTAATATAAAAGATTGTCGATCCCACAGGGACTTTATGATCACTTAGTGCTAGAGGGTTTACTAGTTTAGCTAAGGTGGATGGTTGTCACGATTTTGTTTTTAAGAATTAAAGACGGGAATTAAATTTTAGTTTTAATGAAATAATAAGAAGACGGTCGGTATGTAATTATGTTAACTTAGGCGGGTCAATCTAACCTAGGCTTATAAGGATGGTTCACTTAATTTATTCTGTAGAGGTTATCAGTTTAAATATCTTTAACTCACACTCTCGTGGTCTTATCTCAGATCTTACTCCTAAAGCCCTATGCCTGCTCTCGCTAGCCCATAAGTGTTTAGAAATAATTTTTGGAAACTTAATAAGTCTAATTCATTTTAAAGTGCTCTCGCTGTATTTAAATTAAATGCCTAACTTTAGCTATCTGGTTAAAATCTCACACTCTCGTGGTCTCGACCTAACCTATTACACTTTCCTTACTCTCGTAACAAAAAGATTAATTTTATAATAAAAAGTCACAGCCAGAATTTTAAGTTCTTAATTGTTTAAGCCTAGATTCGATTTTACCGATTTAGTGTATTTTAATTACATACCGCCTAAATTGTTTAGTTACTCATATTTGTTGTACCAGCCAGATGCAGAAACAAATGAACACAAAATAAAATATGCATTATAAAGTAATAAAAATAAATTCTTAACATAAATAATTAAATTAATTTAAATGCGAAATAATTAAAAACCTGAATAATAAAAATAATGTAAAACTCCTTCTTCCACAGTCTGGCAAGCTCGGAGTGCGAACCAGAATCGAAAATAAAATACAAACGAAATGCTGAAGGCTTGAAAGAAATTAAATAATAACAATTTCCTAATGTTGGAAATTGTTATTTGATTTGGTTGGGATATGGAAATTAAAACAAGAACAAGAACAATGGAAAAAAATAATGAAATAGGGTGCAATGGAAATACGGCAGAGCTTCCGCGAAAAACTAAAAATAATACTCTGTAGTTTCTACTTTGAAATACAGTTATTTATAGAAAATATAATTTGGGCTTGGCAGTTGAAATCATGCGTGGGCTTCGGTGTTGAAGAGAGAATCCAGGAAAAATTTGTGTCACTGAGTCTGCGGAAGAATAGGAGCACGTTTTGACTTCACGTAGCACGTTCATGACCAATTCATTCCAAGTAAACCTAATTTCCCTTTGTCACGTTCGTGACAAGGGTGTCACGGGCGTTATCTTCATATTTAGCGCGTCACGGTCGTGACGGCTTGGTGACGATCGTGACTGGTCCAATTAGCGTGTCACGGTCGTGACAGCATGGTGACGGTCGTGACTGCTACAATTATGCAGCATTATGCAGAATTCCTTTCTTCTTCTTCTTTTCATGCTTGTTTTTGCTCATTTCACTTTTGGCTTATGATTTAGCTCTATAATTGTTATACCTGCAAAATGACAAAGAAAACTCGAAGAATCGGATGTTAATACGATAAATGTGCGATAAAACGGCATTGAAACATAGTAATAAAACGATACTTTTCTCGTTATCAATCTCATGTGCATGCTTTGTGGAGTGATTTTCAAATTTTAGATTTGTCCATGTATTGCTAACCTCTTTGATACCAAGTTTTTGATAGATGGACAACGTCATCAGGCTCACACTGGCTCCCGAATCAATCAAAATTTTCTTGAATGTTTTGTCTTCTATAGTGCATGGGATTGTGACAGCTCCAAGATCTTTCTGTTTGACGAGGATTCTCCTATCTTGATAATGCATTACACTTCTTAGTAAAGGTTATTGACTCATCTACCATTGTTATCTTTTTAGAGATTATCTCTTTCATGAATTTTTGGTACATGGACATTTGATCTATTACTTCAAAGAAGAATATCGATCTCCAACTTTTGAACATTTCAAGAAATTTCTACAAATTTTTTTCTTCATTTAGATCCATTTTCTTCATCCTTTGAGGATAAGGTAGCCTAATATCCAGTTTGGCCTCTTTTTTATTTTTATCTTCAGTAGATTTTTTGGGTGGCATAACTTCTTTTAGTTCTTTCTTATTTTCTCTCACTTACAGATCTACCTGTATGAAATGATCATCATTTGTTGTCATTTCTTCTTCATCTTCAATAACTTGTTGACTTCTTGTTATGACAAAATTAACATTCTCACGATTTATCGGATTTGGTATTGTTGCACTCGGAAGGGTGCCTTGAGCTTGCATGGAGAGTCGTAGGGCTATCTAACCTAATTGAATTTCTAGGTTCTTGATGGATGTTGTGATGTTCCTTTGGTTGTTCGGTGTTTCTTCCTGAAATTGCGAATTATGAGTAACCATCTTTTCAATAGTTATTTCAGAATCCACCTTTTTTAAAACTTGTTGCTGATATTAATGTGGAAAATGATTTTGGATGTTTTACTGAGGTTGGTACTTTTGTTGATTATGATATTGCAATTGATCTTGCTTTTCAGCATTCCCTTGCTGATATTTCCAAGATAAGTTTGAATGAATTTTCCACCTTGGATTGTAGGTGTTAGAATATGGGTTGTTCTGCTAGAGATAATTAACTTGTTCTACATGTTGAATGTGTGCAATAAAATACATAACAAAATGAACACCTCCACAAAATTCACAATTAATTGCAGTAGCTTGTTGGACTTGAGCTACCTATTGAGTACCTACATTTAATGCCTCATGTCTCTTTTCAACTTCAACCGCAACTTGATCTTCTAACTTAACAACATGTGTAGCCAGTTTCAAATTAATCACCCCTTGTAGTTTACTTGTGCATCAATCATATAATTCAATATTTTCATTTTCAACAATGGCTTTAATGATCTTCTTTATACTGATGGTTATTGTAAAATTGGATGAGCCACTGACAGTTGTATCAATCAATTGTTTCATCTTCAAATTGAGCCCATTTACAAACATTTACATTTGTCCAGTTTGATCTATAATATGTGTAGTACATGCAACTAAGAGTATCTTGAATCTTTTATACACATCACCTAATGATTCACCTTCCAATTGCTTGAAATTGAGGATTTCACATCTTTTTCTTAGGAACACTGATGCTGGAAAATACTTATTCAGAAAAGTTATTTCCATCTCTTCCTAGGTGGTGATGTTATCTGCTGGAAGTGAATAAAACCATTCTTCAACATCTTCTTCTAAAGTGAAATGGAACATTTTAAGCTTATTTCTCTTTTTAGGGTGCCTTTCTATCTTCAGAGTAGTGCTCATTGTAAAAAAACCTTTGCAGATATTTATTGGCATCTTCATTGATTTTCCCCGTGAAGGTCTCTTTTCACGTTGGCGGATGGTAGTAGGATGCTACTGAAAATTGGGAATACTATAGTCAATCGACCCCCAGTGCATTTGATCTTCCATAATCACCCAATAATATTTCAGATTGTTGATCAACCATTATTAGCTCCTCCTCTTTTTATGACTTTGTATTTGAATGGTTAGAGTTGTATTCCTTGTGTTCTGTCAGTTTTTGAAATCGAGTTATCCTGAGTTGATCGCGTAAGGTTCTCTTTATTTTTGTTTCAAAAGGAAAATTAGCTGGGGATTTTCCTCACATACAAATGTAAGAAATAAATTAGTAGCAATAGTGGCTTCCTGATAGTGTAACCACTTTGGTTTACTCATAAACCTGATCACCATTTCAACTGCATAAAATATAAACCTGATCTTATAAATGTTGTTCTTTCTCTTTTCATTAAAGAGGACAAAGCCATCCTTATGACTAATAGCCTTACATGATTTTTGATTGAAAACAATGTCATATCCATTTTCACTAAGTTGGCTAATTGACAAAAAATTATGCATTACACCATCGACCAAAAGAACACCAGTAATATAAGGAGGTTTACCATTACCTAGTGTCCCAAAGCCAATTATCTTACCCATATGGTTTCCTCTGAAACCGACAGATCCTTCAGGCTTAAGTTCCAGACTTTGGAACACATGCCTTCTTCCCGTCACGTGTAGTGAGCATCCAGTGTCCAGATACTAGGATTGGTGTTTCAATTGAGCTGTTAAGGATATCTTCAACATAGATTATCTTATCTTTAGGTACCCATATTTTGGGTCCTCTTTTGCTAGTTCTCCCATAGTTTCTAAAAACTTTGGCTCTCCGTGCAGAAGGATAAACTAAAAGGAATATGAACATTATTCTTAGGTTTATGCTCATGTTTATGTACATGTGAAGGTGCACATGCAATCTCATAATAGTCAAGTATAGTACCAAAAGATACAAATTTATCATAGAGAAGTATTATTTTTAAAGGTAAAGTTTCATCAGTTCTGAAGGATTCCTTACATCCTAAACCTTTATTGCCATTTCTGCTAACACCATAGATCATTGAAGCTAACTTACTTCTATCTATGCTTTTAGCTAGAAAATGTTGGAAGGCTCTATCATACTTGTTGATACAACCAATATCAGAGAGTTTAGAGGCAAATTCTTCTTCAAGAGTGGATTTTTTGCTTTTTAAGGCACTACTAATATTTTTCAAAGAGAAAACAGTTTCATCCAAAGAATAATTACTCTGTTTAAGCTTATCTCTTTCTTCAGAAGTAGCTACATGGGTTTGTTTAAGATCCTTGTATTTACTTTGAAGTTTTTGATATCTTCCCAACATTTCTGAAAGACATGAATCTAATTCACTGCGAGAGAGTTTAGATAATACCTCTTCCGAGTTTGAGTTTAAATCTGATTCTAATTCTGATAGTACTCTATCTTCTGGCTCTCCAAAGACATCAACATCAATTGTTGTTGACACTAGTGAAACATTTATGTGTTCTTCATCAAAATCTCCTTCAGAGTCAGAACCATCCCAAGTCGCCATAAGTACCTTCTTCACATTAATGACGTTGTTTTGGATTTCTTGTCTTTCTTAAGAAGATCCGGACACTCGTTCCTATAATAACCTGGCTCATTACACTCGTTACATGTGGCCTCTTTTCCAGAGCTTTACCTCCTCTGTCCAGATGTTGATTCTGAATGACTAATATTTCTTCTTGATCTTCTGAACTTTCCTTGCCTCTGCTTCCACATCTTATTGACTCTTCTGGAGATAAGTGACAATTCATCCTCTGAGTTTTCATCAGAATCCTCTTATTCGTCATCAACTTGATAAGCCTCAGCCTTTTTATATTTAGACTTAAGAGAAAAAAATTTGCTTTTCTTCAGAGATTCATCTTCCTCCAGCTCAATCTTGTGGACTCTTAAAGAACTAATAAGTTCCTCAAGACTTAAGCTATTTAGATCCTTGGCTAACTTCAAATTTGTTACCATTAGTCTCCATTTTAAGGTAAGACTTCTGATAATATTTTTAACATGATCAATAATAGAATAACCTTTTTCTAAAACTCTGAGTCCAACTACTAACATCTGAAATATGGAAAACATGGTTTATATAGATTCTTCATCTTCCATCTTGAAGGCTTCATACTTTTGGATTAGGGCAAGAACCTCTGTTTCCTTTACTTGCGCATTTCCTTCATGATTCATTTGCAATGAATTGAAGATGGATTTGGAGGTTTCTCTGTCAGTTATTTTCTCATACTCAGTATAATAAATAACATTGAGTAATATGGTTCTCTCCTTATGATGATTCTTATATTCCTTCTTTTTTTGGTCTCTCATTGAACTTCTAACTTTTCTATTTTGTCCTTCCAATAATCAAATTTCTCACCATCAAATACTTATGGTTTTGCACTATAGTGATCTTTCTCATTTACAACAGAAACGTTTTTTTGCAGTTTCAACCATGATAACTCACACAAATATTGGATCGGTACTGACACAGTGAAATGTATGATAAACCTTTATCAAAATCGGAACCGGAGCTCTGATACCAATTGAAGGTGTGAGAAAAATACAAGAAGGGGGGTTGAATTGTGTTTTTAAAAATGAAAGCTTTTTGTGAAAACACAACAAGTTTATCAATAAAAAAACAAGAGAAAGAGACACACGCTATATCCTGGTTCACTTGAAAACCTCAAGCTACCTCTAGTCCGCCCGCCAAGGTGATTTAACCTTCAACAAGGAATTAATCCACTATGATCAAAATGATTACAAGGCACAACACAACCTGTGACTAATACAACACAACCAACTATCGTGACTAACAACAATGCACATCCAACTATTGTTACTAACAATTACTAAGAATAACTGTGCTAGTCTTCCTAAAGCTTCAGACCTTCACTCGGTCCTTTAGGGTATAAAAACCACAATTTGTAAAAAGGTTTTGTTTACAATAAGTTGCTTCTACACAAGCAAGGTAAACATAATTGAGAGCTTAAAAATTATGCACTACTGTAAAAGAATATTGCTTTGTATGTGCGCTCAGAGTGTTATGTAGTCTTGTGCATTTTTACTTCATAGGAAAATACTTTTATAGGCACTAAGAAAAAGATCCGTTGGATGAAAGTTGGCCTGAAGAATGTCATTATTGAGGGTGAAAAATAGTACACACAATCGTCCTTTCGTACCACCAAATCAGGGTAATGGAATAGTGGAATCTTTAGTGGTATGAGACGTATTTGTACTATGTATTATTCCCTCATAACTGTTAGTCCTTATCTTATGATCTTCAGAGGCTTATGATTTTGAGATGATTGAAGCAAGAGTATAGGATATGATAACCGGGTCTTCAGAATCTCAAGTCATCAGAGTCTTCAGATTGTCGTTCAACAAAACCTTGTCTTCAGAGTCTTTAACACTTTTCTTTGAAACCCTTGGTCTTTAGAACTTCAAGTCTTCATAGTCTTCAGAACTTGTTCAGAAGAACTGGTCTTCAGAGTATTTCAACTTTTGGTCTTCAGAACCTTTAGTCTTCAAAACTTCAAGTCTTCATAACTTCGTTCAATAAAACTGGTCTTCAAAGTCTTTCAGCATTTGATCTTCAGAACTAACGTATCAGAGTCACACTCAGTCAGAGTCAGAATCCTAGAAAACATTGCAACAAAAATATTAGTTTTCTCAAGATCTTTTTAATGTGAGTTGCTACATAAGCAACCTTGTTTATTTTACACAAGCATATATTTTCATATCAGAATCATTGTTCATATGATCTCTATCAGAGTCAAAACCTGTTTGTTAGAACTTTCAGAACAACAAACGTTAGAGTATCAAAATTTCTTTCACAAATACTTCTTTATTATTATCAAAACTTAGAGATAAATAGCATAATCAAATCTTATTCTTACAACATGTTCTTCCTCTGAGTCACCTTGAACTATAATAGCTTCCTCTTTCTTATTCTCATTGTTTGACCAACAATATGTAGCAAAGTGACTGAACCTATTACAATTGTAGAATATAATTTTCCTTTTATCAAATTTCTCCTTTTTTCTTTGATAATTCTTATATTTCTTTCCACCTTGATTGGAGAATTATGTTATTTCAGCCTTATTCTCAACACTTTACTTATCTTTGTTCCATAGCCATGCTTATTTCTTGTTCTTCCACTTATCATTCTTCCAGTTAAGCTTATCATTATTATTTTTCTCAATGATGTGAGTGTTAAATGCTTGTTCTGTTTCTCTTAGGGAACTAGTGTGATCCTAAATACATTCTCCATCTATACAAAACTTGATATTGGAAAGGTCAGCAATATAGGGACAAATCTAAAATTTGCATATCACTCCACAAAGCATGCATATGGGATATTGGAAGACATACTGGTGGCAACAAAGGGGTTTAGTTTTCCTATTGATTTTGTGATCATGGACATGCCTGAGGATGAAGAGACATTTATCATTCTTGATTACAAGTCAATGCAATATCGATGTGAAAAAAGGTATACTCACTTTAAAAGCTTATAATGATGAGATAACTTTGAATGTGCTTGAAAACATGAAGCAATAAGGAGAAAAAGGAAATCACTATCAAGTAAGCATGATCAAAATGTGTGTGGAGAGCCCAAGTCAAATACCATCACCTGAAAAAGTCTCAAGCAAGATATCTCAAATGGTGTCATCTCCATTAGCAAACCTGAGTGGAAAAAAATCCTAGATCCATTCTAAAATCCAAGAGAAAGAAGAGAAAGCGATATCGAGGTAAGGCTATGGAAGTAGGAAGTGACTTATGGCACAAAGTGGGTGTTATCTCTGAAAAAGATAGTTTATGTGTTTTGAAAAAGAAAAGCAACAAGGTGTGGAAGTTGAAGTATCCCCCATAACATGGGGAATGAGGCGTCAATCTAACGACGATAAAATGATCGCTGCTTGGGAGGCAACCCAAGGGAGTTATTATCAATTTTTAATTTTATAATCTTTAATTTTAAATTAAGTTTTGAGTTGTGTTTTTCTTTCATTTGGTTTGTTTTCTAATTGTTTACTTTCATTTAGTAATATGATAATTATAACTTTAATGGTGGTGTGAAAAAGTACCCAAACTGAATGCGTGTGTGTCCTCTGTGCATGCTAACCCGCCAATTATTTTAAAATATTTCTAATTGATATGATTGGTTTAATTGAGTTGTACTGAAGGTTGAACAAGTTTACCATAACTGATTGAGACGCCTTATCACACAAAGGTATTGTGGAAGCAGTCAACTCTACCCTACATCAAACACAATATTCATCATAAGAGAGCATCAGGTATGTCTTTATCATTCAGAACTTGTGTGTTTTATTTTTTGATATTTGTTGCATGATTACACACACTAAGGCACATTGTTTGTTTTTAGCCCTAAGCCTTTCTAGCTATCCCATGTATCATATTTATCCTTTGTTCACCCTCGTTGAGCATGTATCCATTTTTTTGTGTAAGTAACACATTATTAACCCATGGACCAAACAATTCCCCAACCTGTTCAGAGTTATTGCGTTTTATTCTCATATTTGTATTTCATTCTAAGTTAAGGGTTGATGTTAGAATAACAACCTTTAAGTTTGGGGTGGCTGTGCAGGACTGATAAAGGTGAGTGCACCTAAAAAAAATCAAAGGAGATAAAAGTTAAAAATTAAACTCATAAATAAAAGAAAAAGAAACAATTATATATCATAAAAGCACTCGTTAAAAGGAAAACTCAATTGGATATCGAGAAACAAAGAAAAATCCAAAAAGTTGAATAGTCATTTATGGCTAACTCTAAAAGGCAAGTACAAGAAAAATTCCATCAATGATACAAATGAACATAGCGAGGAGAATGATCGCAGTGACTCTGAACCATCAACATACTAATTCATATAATTATCCCACCTTAACCCTAACTCAGTTACAACCATAAAGACCTCAAAAAGTGTGTGTATTGTGAACCTGGTAATCGGAAGAGAGTTTATTCAAGTCTATGGTATGATATTACATACTGTGAATTTTGAGTGAAAACACATAAACATTTGAGAGATTTGGTGAGAGTGTGAAACGAGGTGATAAGTTAAGTAGTATCATCAAGTGAAAATGTGGAAGACCAATCGACCACGGTTAGGGGTAGAAATAGGTTATGCCGAACTAAGATTTTCCAAGCCTAAGTTTGACCTGTCAAAAAAACTAAAGCCTAAGTTTGGTCTATAGTCTGTCATTGGCTTATTTTTAGGCATGAGTCTGACCTTTTTGAAGGTCTGATTATCCTGTTAGCCTACATAAAATCCTATTTATTTTAGGCATATGTGAATAGGCAATTTATATAATGTTTAAATAGAATAACAAATTAAAAGACTAATGAGACTAAAAGTTTGTTTGCATTGACTTATTTTCACTTACCTATTAGCATAAGTTTTGTGAGACTATTTTTTTAAGAGAACTTAGGAAAACAACTTATAGCAGTGTTCATAAGGTGTTTTCATATTATTTTCATAAGTTCTCCGAGATAACAAAGTTTTATTTATGTATTTTAATTTAAAGTACTAAACATAACATAACGATAATAAAAAATTGTTCATATTTACTTAAATAAGTCGGTATGATAGGCTTAAAAGGATTTTTTATGACCTGAGGTATAACCTTTTTAACTAAATAGGTTTATAAAAAAGCAAAAACCTTATCTATTTAAAAAAATGTATGGCCTGGTCTGATCATATGTAGGCTAGGTCGTAGACCCATGTTAGTCACCTGACCTATTTCCACCCCTAACCATGGTAAACAGACAAAGTATAAGGTTATGGTAAAAGAGAACCACAAAAGATCATAGAGGTATAGTATTTTAAAAAAAATTAACCTTATTTGAGTTGGCATGAGTAGACAGTCTTAAAGTTGCTTGAGGACAAACAACAAGTTAAGTTTGGGATTGTGATCACTCGATATTTCTATTATAGTTATTATCATTTTAATAGGTCAAAATATGTGAGTTGTTTTCATTTTCCATATAGTTTGATTGATTTATATGTCTATTTCTTTAATTTTGTATTTGTTAATGTTTTAATTATTCCTGGTATTTTTTATCTTTTTGGAAAGGTTAATGTGTTTTGTAGGTTGAAAGAAGTCAAAGACATGGTCAGAAAATGAATGCGACGAATTTTCAGAAGGATTCACAAAGACTATTTTTCAGCATGTTGCACATCATGATAGCCTATGGTATTTTGATCATATTTAAAGCGTCGTAACTCAGAATGACATGGGACTTGCGCCAAATGGAAGCTAACGTCAAGGGCCACAACTTTATTGTAGATGCCAAAGGATAATTTGAAATTACCATACGCGTTCAATTGTCCCAAACGCGTATTAGATATGAAAAATGGGTATTTATGCCCATACGCGTATGACCTATCCCATACGAGTATCATGCGTCTCACTCTGAGTCATACATGTATGAGAGAAGTCCATACGCATATGGAGCGACCCAAGTCTGAAGAAAAAAAGGCCCATAATTGACCTATTTAGCTAGGAAACGCGAATTTCCAAGGATCAAATGATATTTCACGACAAGAACACGTTTTGAAGGCTGGAGATCTCTGATTTTCATGGTGATTCAAGATTTTCATGAACCCTAAGTGATTGAAGACTTAATTTCATCTCATTATTTGTAATATCTACACTTTGTATTATATTTTTATTTTTATTTTTATGAGTAGCTAAACCCATAATACTAGGGAGTGTCTTTGATTCATATTTGTTAATGATTTTTATTTGAACCTTGTAATAATAACAATTTTATTATATTTGATTTACTTTCAATTTGTTCTTAATGTTTTCTCTTTCAGAAAAATTGATTTTGATTTACGATTAATCTTTAAGCTGAATTGTCATGGTTAACGCTCAATTGAGAGTATTTTGTAGTAAATATCCCATAGGACTAGGGATACCATATACAAACCAAATTATTCTTGATAAAGTAATGCTTAAATTCATATGTAATTCACTATGGACATATGAGTTAATTTGAATGTTTATAGATTTTCTCACTAAGGACTTAGGAGTAAACACCCTTAAGAAGCAGTAATTAATATTTTGAAATAAATTGTTGTAAGAATCTAATTATACACTTTCCCTAGCATGTTCACTCATATCACTTTAAATCGTTCAACTGCTCTGTTTACTTTTCCTTGTTATTTTATTTTCTATTTCTAAAACAACAATTCAAAACCCACAAGTCTTTTGTTTAACTGGTTTAAAACATGAACTTTGTATCATCAAGCAGTCTTTGAGATCGATATTTGGGACTTCCTCTTATTACTACATTGACATATTAGTGTATTTTCTAATTTACCGATCACCTGTCTTGTGTATCTTCGTCGAGTGATCCGGGAGAGCCCCCCTCCCGCAATACCTCCATCAATGGTGTTCACTACGTGATGTAGTTACCATATTAGTCATATCCATAAGAAAAAAGGGTATGACAGAGCTGAAGTAGAATATGTGGTCTAAGTTACTTTTACCGGACCCCCACGGTAGGCGCCACTGTATTGTCCAAAAAATACAGGGTGTGCATGTTCCCCCTGCAAGGATAGAGAGACACAGAGGTCATAATAGATATATTACAACTTTGTGGATGTGGGCTAGCTCATGATGGTGAGTGTATAGAGAGACACAGAGGTCATAATAGATATATTACAACTTTGTGGATGTGGGCTAGCTCATGATGGTGAGTGTACGGTGGTTTTTGAGACTATTTGAGGGACCGTCTCACGTGAGGTGCAAGACCCAGTTGGTTGTTGACACTGATGGGTGTAGGTTGACGGTTGAATTGACAGTGTTAGGACTACTTTGAGCGAAGTGCTCTATGAGTAGTAGTGGATATGTGTGACTTGATTTCCTATTCCCTTGAGGAGGGATAATGTATTTATAAGGGTTCTCGACACCTAGGTTTTTTTTGGGAAAGACCACCGCCCCAAGCCAAAAGATAGACAATAGAATCTATATTCCCAAGGGGGAACGTGATTAGTTAGTACTTGTCTTGAATCAGTTGATCAGCAAAATGGCCGGGACTTTTGAGGATTCGTGCAATCAATTAACAAATTATAGAAATGCTATTAACCATGTTGTTATTGCAATATTTGAGGCATATTTTCTGAAAGTTCTGTTGATGAATCATCCTTTACAAGTTGAAAAAATCTACCATGACAATCTCATGGTGTAGAAACCATATAAAATACTCCAGATTTCGATTTCTAATCCGATGATTCTCTTTGCATAAAGCTTTCATGGGAGTTTATG
This sequence comes from Lathyrus aphaca, assembly GCA_963966055.1. NCBI lineage: Eukaryota > Viridiplantae > Streptophyta > Magnoliopsida > Fabales > Fabaceae > Lathyrus > Lathyrus aphaca. Next base: position 677,889,294 of record OZ014519.1, on the reverse strand, counting down.
CTTTCAAGGATTCTCTGGCAAACAAAGGTATAACGCAAAAGCCAACTGCAGTTCAACCTTCTCAAACCCTCTGTGATTTGCTTCCAAATCTGAAATTTCACGACTAGCAGGTTATACATAAACTCCATTGTAAATATTCAATGAAGTTGGTGTTCTTGATGACCTTGCATGATGGCTCTCTCCCCTAATTTACATTTTTCTCTGCCAAATAAAAAGGTCTCACGCACATGATGCCAAGCATCTTGAAAATTACACAAGATAGCTCGAATATCACCAGTAGTCCCCACATGAGCACGATCCATCTTTAAAGTGATGAAACCGATTTGAATCTCTGACAACAATATATCTCTGTTCAATGAGTGACACTAACTTGATAAAGTTATGACAATCTCCACATACCCTTAGATTCTTCACAATATGGATGGGAATTTCAGAATGTGTAGCTATTAACCCAAAAGCAATAGCTAGCTTTTCGCTGTGCTGAGAAAGAATAGTTTCTTTCTGTTCATCTTCGATATCATGAAATACAAGGTTTGTATCAGGTTGATAACCCGCATCTTTCAATCTGATACTTAACTCTGAAAGTTTTGAGTAAATTTGGTTGGACAAAGGGTGTGTCAAATCACCAGCCAAAAATGAGTATGTCTTGTTCTTAACCTCAATCCAACTATACCCTGGTTCTTTTTTCACTTTTCTCTTATCCATCAGTTTTCTCACATTGGTTCTTTCTTCCCAGTTTCCCGCTGCAGCATACATATTGGATAATAGGACATATGCAGCCGAGTCTTCTGGCTGAAGAGAAATAAGTTTCTCAGCAGCAAGTTCTCCGAGCTCTATGTTACGGTGTACTCGAGCGGCTCCCAGGAGAGTGCGCCACACAGTTGCACCAGGTGGAAACGGCATCTCATTTATGATATCCATGGCTTTTTCTAGCATCCCTGCACGGCTATATAGATCGATCATGCAGGAGTAGTGCTTCATTGTTGGATTGATGTGATGATCATTGATCATTGAATTGAAGTAATTTTGACCTTTTTCCACTAGGCCAGCATGAGTGCAGGCAGTAATGACTCCAATGAATGTTACATCATCCACTTCCATGTTTTGTTTTTGCATCGCATCAAATACCTCTAAAGCTTTCTTGGCCTGGCCATGCTGTGCATATCCAGAGATCATTGAGTTCCAAGAAACTAAATCCCTCTCCTTCTGCCTTTTGAAAACTTCATGTGCACTATCGATATTGCCTCTCTTTGCATACATGGTAACAAGAGAACTACAAACACATATAGCATTATCCAATCTCATTTTAATTGCATATGCATGAAACTGTTTTCCTTGTTCTGCTGGCGCGGTAGGGGCAGCACAGGCATTTATGATGCTGGAAAATGTAAACTCATTTGGTTTAATCTCTTCTTTTATCAATTGGCGGAAGATTTTAGCAGCTTCTTCGGTTTCTCCTGTTTGTGCATATCCTGCTAGCATTGCCGACCATGCCATTAAGTCCTTCACTTCAATTTTCTCGAAAACTTTCACAGCATCATTAATATTTCCTATCTTAACATACGCATCTAAAAGGGAAGTCCCTACTGATGATGACTTTTCATAATTAGTTTTGATAACTTCAGCATGCATTTCAGAAACGAAAACAGCATGCTGCACAGTAAGGATGGCAGAATACGTAAAATGATTTGGTTTTACACCTTCCCTCCTCATCTGAGAAAACAAATTCACAGCCTGGTCGGTGCAACAATTCTGCAAGTAGCCACTAATCATAGCAGTCCATGACACCACATTTTTACCTTCTTCCATCAATGAGAATAGACTAAACGCGTCGTCCATTTCCTTGCACTTACTCAATGCTACCATGAGTGCAGTTATAACACTTTGGTGTTCGGTAAAACCACTTTTCAAAGCTTTACACTGCATCAATCTTACTAACAACAATTCTCTAAGGCTAGCACATGACTTAATAACACTAGCAAATGTCATGTAAGTAGGTTTAACCCCTGCAAGTTGCATGTACTTAAAAGTTTCAAAAACCTCCAAATGCTGACCATTTGTCACATGTCCTGCAATCATGCTATTCCAAGAAACCCAATCCTTATTCTCCATTTTATCAAAAACATTTCTAGCATCTCTCAACAACCCTGATCTCGAATACATAATAATCAGAGAATTGCACACAGGTATTGCCTCCTCAAAACCATGTTTCACAACCATGGCATGAATTTGCAATCCTACATCAACAACACCATGACTAGCCAAAGCAGCAATTACAGTAGACACAGTATACCGATTAGGCAAAAAGCCCTCAAATTGCATCTGACAGAACAATTCCCATACACAATCATAAAAACCGTTCAACGAATAACCCGCGAGCAAAGAAGTCCAAGACACAACATTTCTCTCACCCATTTCATCAAAAACTCTTCTTCCATCATCAACAGACTCCGTCTTCATATACATATCAACAAGTGAAGTTCCTACACTAACATGACACACAAGTCCAAATTTAACACATAGACAATGAACTTGTCTACCCATTCTCCCATCAAATGAGCCACCACAAAGTTTGAAAACACATGACAATGTTGATTCATCAGGTGGTAAAGAAGAACGAAGAAGGGATACAAATAAATGAAAGGCTTCTTTGGGTTGGTTATTGCGTGAGTAAGTGAAGAGTAATTGGTTATGTTGTTTGAGAGTTGTTAGTCTCTCAGGAGTTTTGTCGAACAGGTGCCGTGCATTGTGGGGATCACATAAAAGGGTGTTGAAATTGAGTGCAAAAGAGTAATAATAATATCTAAGTCTGAGAATTGGGTTTGTTGAAATGTTGGTGAGTGTTGTCAAAGATGAGTTTAGTTTCATGCTCTTTCAGTTGTAAAAATGGTTACTTTGGATATGGAGACAAAGCTGGTTGAAATGTTTATGGCGAAAGAAGAAAAAGTGGCGTTTGTTTTGAATGAATGTGAGTGTGACAGTGTTGGGGTAGAAGGAGGACCAAGACAGAAAGTCACACGTGGAGAGTAATAAGCTGAAAGCATGCAAGTGTTTTTTTTAGAGTTTGAGGTTTTTTTTTTTTTGAGAGTTTGAGGTTTTTTTTTTGTTGAGAGTTTGAGGTTTTTTTTGGCTTAATTGCATTTTGGTCCCTCTATTCTCATTATTTTTTATTTTTGGTCTCTCTATTTTCATTTTTTTTTAGTTTTTGATCCCTTATTTTAAAATCCGAAATTTTGATCCTTTTATTTTTATTTTGTTTGAGTTTTGGTCCCCTATTTTAAGTTTTGTTTTGGATTTTAGTCCCCTTTTCAATTTGAAACTAATTTAATAGGGGATCAAAAATTTAAAAAATGAAAATAATGGGACCAAAACTCAATAAAAAAGAAAATAGAAAGAAAAAAATTCAAGATTTTAAAATACGGGACCAAAACTAAAAAAATTGAAAATAGAGGACAAAAAAAATTCCGAATTTTAAAATAGGGAACCAAAAGTCAAAAATAATAAAAATAGGGGACTAAAATTGCAATTTAACCTTTATTTTTTTATTTCTTTTATAATTTATTATTATCCAAGAAATTCTTCTAGAGAGATAACATTGATTATAGAAGTAATCATCATTTGAATTTATAAACTTTTTTTATTTGTATATAATTTTTTAGTTTATTTCTGACATCCGAGTAAATAGTTGACTATCATGTTTGTTTAAAGATAGAAAAAAAATCAAATAGGTGTGTTTTCATTGAATTCAAATGATCGTTCAAATATTGTGATTTGTTTTCATATCTTCAATTCAATTTAAAGAATTTTTCAAAGATTATGATTCTATTTTTGCATTTGCACCACAACATCTGCATTTTCAACCGAAGAGTGGTTTTAAGCTTTTATTTGAATTTGTAAAAGGATACGATAACTTGGGAGGTAAGAAAGGAAACTAATATTTGCAGTATTAACTATTAATTTAGAAGTTGAAAGAATGAAGGTATTTATATTATCATATAACTTATTCTTTGGTTCACCCGCATTTGAAGAGTCTTGATAAGTATATGGAGAAGGGTTGTTTAAGTGATTTTTGCCTGAGTATATGGGGAAGGGTTGTTTAAATGATTTTTGCATTAAAAAAAAGGGTAAGTTGTATATTTGATGATTTTATTTGATGCAATAGATTTGGAATTGATCTTGATATTATTCAATGTTGGCTTATTTACACTATTATTATGTTCCTGCCATGAATAATAGCAATGGAAAAGTATTAATATATGGTTATGTAATAATATGTTTGGGAGATATTATAGTGTATAGATTTGCTTGTTGATTAAATTTTGTAGTTGCCTTAACTATGAATCATAATTTTCGTTAATAAATATATATTAATAATTATTATTTATATGAATAAATACCAAAGTTCGTGTTTTAGTTTGGTTAAATAAAATATGGATTAAAACACAATGTTTGGGTCAGATTTTTGTAAGTAACTGAAATAAATAAATTTATGTTTATGGCAATAGAAGATGAATTTTTTTAAGTAATTGAAATAAATTTATGTTTATGGCAATAGAAGATAAATGTGTGTTTAGTGTATACATTTTATTTAATATTTTTTATATTATTTTGTAGTAATTATTTTTTCATGTTTTGAGAAAATAATTTTAAATTTCGTATTTTAAAGTTTATTGTTAATATAAATTATTTAATAATGTTGTTTATGAATGAAGTTAACAACATATAAATAATATAAGATTTATATAGAAAATTAATTTTTTTTTATTTTTTCATCAAATGGGTGCTTTTTTTAAATATCGTGTCGATATGAATAGTGACTCATTATTTGTGTATAATATTAAATCCAAAATATAGTAAATAAATAACTTATAAAAATACAAGAATAATAATCAAGATATTTAATCAGTGAGATGTTAATACAAGTTTAATTGTAATTTTATATATTTATAGATTTAAAAAATACTTTTGAAGTTTATATGTAATCCCTACATTAATTCAGAAATTAATATTAAATTATATTTATATATTTTTCTGTGTAGTATTATATTATTAGAAATTTTAAAGAATTTCATTATTGGTTTATATAAGATAGTAGTATTTATACAAAAAAAATATAATATAATATATGTTTTAATAAAAAAAAACATGAGACAATTATGATCGATAAATACACAACTTTCTAATGAAAAACACACCATTTTCTTTTTTAATGACATATATTAATTAGATATGCTTTGATTTATTATTTTGGAATTTTTTTTCAAATATTTATTTTAAAGATATGTCATTTTTGTGTAATATATATAATCATTATCAATTATTGATATTAATCATTAATAATAATAAATAAATAAATTATTATTATGTTGCTTCAATTATTAGAATTAAATAGTTTATTTTTAACTAATTATAAGATTAGAATTAATGTATTTTATTTTATTTTTATAATTTAGATATGAAATAAATTGTAATAATTTTGTATTTTTAATAAAATTAAGAATATTATTTTAATTTTGAATTTAATTGATATACACCGACAGTGTAAAACAGTTTTATATTGTTAGCTAATGGTGGCCATTATATTTTAATTATAGTTTGATCTTGATTTTAATTATTTAAAAAATAATATTTACGAGTGATTGTGATGCACTAGTTGTGAAAAAAAATTTACACATGACAAAACAGAAGCACGTTGGACAAAGTTAAGCGTTCAAGACATTTATAAATGAGAAAATTTTATAAGGTGATACAATTATTTTTATAAACGAGAATAAATTACAAATATTTTTATAAATGGACACACGGGTATAAGAAACTAATAAACGAAAAAAATTTACATGTCGATACAATTATTTTTTATAAACAGGAATAAATTACAATCATTTTTTTTATAAATGAGAATAAGTTACAATTATTTTTTGATTCAAAAGAAAAATATTACGGTATATTAAAAAAAAAATTATCTTCTAAATTTTTTTATTCTTTTTATAGAATATTTATTTTTAATTAGTTCGAATATTTATTTTACTTTAATCAAATTAACTAGATATTAGAATAATAAATTTGGGTGAAACTTCCACCGCTTCCCCTTCATCCGTGGGGTATCAAGAGTTTGAATAAGATTGGAAGCCAATTGGTACCCTGGTGATTGATGAATGTACAACAGGTAAACTTCGAGTTTCTTATGCAAGAATTCTTGTTGAAGTAGATGTTACACAAGATCTGGTGAAAGAAATTGTTATTAGAAACAACGAGGGAGGCTCAGTCAAGCAAAGTGTGGAGTATGAATGGAGGTCAAAATTCTGTGAGAAATGCCAAAAATTGGGTCATCAATGTGGTGTACCAATGAGGGGCAAGCAATGGAAGGTAAAGCAGAAACCACCAGAAGTCACTAGAGAAGCTACTCCCATAAAACAACCAGAGGAAGATAAAGTTGACATGTTGAACAATGAAGAAGCAGTGCTCTGGACCATAGTAAAGAATAATAAGAGAGACAAAGGTAAGGGTATCCATTGAAACTAATTCTGGTGTGAATGTTAATAATGGCTTTGAGGTTTTGAATGACCTCAATGTGGCCACATGTAGTGATCCATGTTAGTTTCATGGAACCTTATGGGGCTAAATAAATGTAGCAAGCTTAGGGAGATTAGCTCCCATCTCCTAGAGTTGAAGCCAACAATTGTTGTCTTGATTGAAACAAGGATAAAGGAAGTTAAGGCTAAGAATGTTCAGGCTAAGCTTCATTTTGATATGTATCTAGATAACTACAATGATCATACAAATGGAAGATTGTGGTTAGGCTGGGACAAAAATAGAATTGATGTTAGAAAGGTGAAAAACACAAGCCAATATATCCACTGTGGGGTGTATGATGTCATTGGTAATTTCATGTATTAGTTAACTGCAGTATATGCTCATAACCAAATTGATTAAATAAGATTTTTATGGAAATAAGTGGAGCACTTATATGGTAATCTGCAGGGCCCTTGGTGTGTAATAGGGGATTTCAACAATGTTGCTAAAGCCCAAGATAGAATTGGGGGGAATATTGTGACTGAAAAAGAGTATGAGGACCTCCAAAAGATGATGACTGTGACTTGTCTTAGTGAGATGGACAACTCAGGAGACTATTTCACATGGTCTAATAAACAAGCAGCAGGGGCTATATATTCAAGGATTGATAGACTGTTGGTAAATTTTGATTGGTTCCAAGCTTATATGGAGATTACCTTGCAAATCCTTCCTCCTAATGTATCAGATCATGTTGTTCTTTATGTTGATGAAAAGAACTATTCAAGGAGAGTTAATCTTCAGTTCAAATTTACCAACTGTGTTGCTGAATTACAAGGGTTCTTGGAAATGATTAATAACAGTTGGACTTTACCTGCTAGGGGGAGCCCTATGGCCATTCTATGGAGGAAACTGATGAGACTACATAAGGATATTAAGAAGTTCAGCAAGCCTATCTCTAATATAAAATAGAAATTTGTTGAGGAAAGAGATAAGCTGAAGGTAACTTAGTTGGAGCTTGCTAATAATAGACTGGATAGTTGTTTGATTGAGAGGGTAAAACAATGTACTGACGAAGTGTTGTATCTTAATGAGATGGATGAAAAGATTCTTATGCAAAAGGAAAAAAATTGAGTGGCTCAGAAAAAGGGATGACAATAATGTTTTTTTATGCTAACATTAAAGCTAAGCATAATCATAGGTATATGAGTCATCTGCATAAGGAGAATGATACAGTTGTGCATAACAAACATGACATAGAAAAAGAAAGTTTGGAGTTTTATGGTAGTTTCATGGAAACCAGGGTCAATACTACTAGCCACATATACCTAGAAGCTATGAGGATGGGACTCCAACTCAACATGGAACAATGATCCAATCTAATATGTGATGTGACTGAAAAGGAAATTCTGGTTGCTTTGAATGGGATAGCTGATCTCAAAAGCCCAGGAATTGATGGTTATGCGGCCATATTTTTCAAGGTGGCATGGCAGATCATTAAAGTAGATGTGACAAATGCTATTAAAGAATTCTTTGAAAAAGGTATTCTCTGTAGACCTTTCAATAGCACTGTTCTTACTTTAATTCCTATATTTGATAGTGCTAAGAGTATAAAGGACTATAGACCATAGCTGGTTGTACTACATTGTACAAAATTATCTCCAGAATTTTGACTGCTAGATTAGGAGTTGTTATGCACAACATCATCAATAAGAACCAAGTTGCATTCATACTAGGGAAACAAATTCAAAATCATATTCTGTTGGCTTTTGAACTTCTAAAAGGATATGAGAGGAAAAATGGAACTCCCAAAGAAATGATACAGCTAGATCTTCAAAAGGCTTATGATATGGTGAATTGGGATGCTTTCACTTGTGTATTGAAGGAATTAGGCATACCTAATATGTTTATCAACTGGATAATGGTTAGTGTGACAACTGTTTCTTACAAGTTTAACATAAATGGACAGTTATCTGACTTTTTGCAAGCTAAGAGGGGAATTAGACAAGGTGACCCCATATCACCTTTGTTATTTGTTATTATAATGGAGTATATGCATAAGACATTACTCAAGATGCAAAGAAATGTTAACTTTAACTATCACACTAAATATGAGAACCTTGCCTTACTAACCTCAAAGCCGCTGATGATGTTCTGTTATTCTGTAGAGGTGATAGAGTTTCTGTTGAGTTGTTAATAGGAGCTTTCAAAAAGTTTTATGATCCTCTGGTTTAAGTTTTAACCCTAGAAAGTGTAAGCTTTTCTATGCAGACATTGATGCTACTACCAAGGAGATGTTGAAGCACATAACAGGTTTCCAAGAGGGGAAACTTCCTATCAAATACTTGGGAGTCCCTCTCTCAAGTAAAAGATTAAATATCAACCATTACCTGCCTCTAATAGAGAAGATTATGAATAGGGTTCATCATTGATCCACCAAGCTCTTGAGCTATGATGGAAGGGTTCAATTAGTGCAGAGCATATCTTGTGCAATTGCCCAATATTGGATGCAAGTTTTCCCCATTCTTCAATGTGTTATCCATAAAATAGATGTTGTTTGTAGAAGCTTCATCTGGACTGGTGGAAATGAGGTGAGTAGGAAAAGCTTGGTAGCCTGGAATACTGTTTGGAGGAGCAAGGATAAAGGAGGTCTTAACATCATCAACATATCTATTTGGAATGATGTATTGGCTTTAAAGAACTTGTGAAATTTATGCAGGAAGGCTGACACTTTATGGGTGAAATGGGTGCATTCTTATTATATGAAAGGTACTACTGTTATGGAATTTGATGTAAAGCCTCGACATTCTTGGATCATAAAGGAATAATGAAGCAAAGGGATCAGATATGCCAGATGTAGTAAATTTGGACAGAAGCTATTACAAGTTAGAAATTCAAAACAAAAGTGTTTTAAACAAAGTGGTTGGGAGATCTACCTAGGGTGTTGTGGAGAAAAGTTATCAAGATGAACAAAGATAGACCTAGAGCTATATTTTGTTTATGGTTTGTCTGTCATGGTAAGCTTGCAACAAAAGATAAATTGAAGCGTTTCGGTATGCTGCAGGAGAGCATGTGTCTATTATGTAAAGCTGAAGAGGAATCTCATAACCATCTGTTTTTTAGCTGCCAAAAAACTAAGGGGATTTGGAGTAATGTCCTCAAATGGTTAAAAATTACTCATGCCCCTCAAGATTGGAATGAGGAGCTGATATGGATTACTAGAAGTGTCAATGGAAAAGGTTGGAAAGTAACTCTATTGAAAATGGCCGTAGCTGAAACAATTTAATGCATTTGGAATTATAGAAGTGGTATAGCTTTTGGTAGAGACATGGATAACAACAATATAGAATTATTGATAATCTTGAGTATAGAGGATGGCAAAATAGGAAAGTTAGAAAATATCTTGTCCAATTGATGATGTAATGTCTGTTAGAAGGCCGGGCCGGTTGAAACCACCTTGGATTGTATTTGTTTTTTTTTTTTTAATTAATAATATATCTTTGTTTAAAAAATATAATAAATTCAATATTAATCATTAATAGACGATTGGCCTAAGGCCATGCTAAATTTTTCTACAACTCAAAAATTGTAGCCACATACAAGCTTTGGCCAGAGTTTTCAAATCGTAGACATATGTTTAGAAACATTGAATCCGGAGTGTGACACTGTAGCCTTTTCTTCAATTGACATGTGATAACATGAAAATATATCGTATTTTTAGACTCAGTATGCATGCAATTTAGTTTCGTTTCAATTTATTTTTCTTGATCTATGTCATTTTATGTCGGTATTTTTATTTCGTTTCAGGTACTTTATAACACAGCTTCCATGTGAAAAAGAGAGAGAAATGGCCAAGATAATGAGAAGAATTGAATAAATAAACAAAAGAACAGAAAAACTGCATTTTTAACCTGTGGTCCTCGCCATAGATGTTGTGGCCCTCGCCACAACTTCTTAACTTGTAGCCACATATATATTTTTTGCAGTTTTTACCACGTGAGTGACTCATGAGCCCAGACCCCCTGATATTTCTCCATGAACCGATTCTTCTGGATATTTCTCCATGAAACCATTAGCCCCTTATTTTTCTCCATGTATGTATGAGAATCTAGCAAAGAGTTTATAAAAGGGAAATTCTTCAGAGTTGAGAAGGATCACCAATTTTTCGTTCAAAACAGATTATTCTTAGTTAGTAGGCAGAAAAGTTTACCATGTAAAAGTGGTAGTTTCTCACATCGAGGAACTACCACACCATTAGTTTTAGGTGTTTTTTTTCTTTTATTTCAATTATGTACCTGATTTTCAAGCATGTCAGCATAATATAAATTCAGTTCCTATTATTGTACACGGAGTTTATTTAAGAAGTTAATTCCAGTTTCGTTTATTTCTACTTTTACAGGTTTCTTTTTATCGCATTTCTTATTTCAATTACTTTGTTTGTTTAATTACCATGTTGTTCTTGATTGCAGTTGTTATGTTTAGTTTGTTTACGCTTAATTCCATGTCTAGCTAAATTGTCTAGAGTCCAACGTATGAAGACCGTCATTACCGACGGGACTCAGTGGAAAATAATAGGTGCAAACTTATGATTAAAACTATGTTTTGGTTTTAATTTCCAAGTCTAATTTAAGTAGTTTTGTCACGAGAGTGAGATGTTATTTAACACGATTTTTTCAGGAGAGTGGGAAATTAATTTAGGTTAGAGTCGACACTGCGAGAGCGCGGGGGTCGAACCGGATAGTGGAAATTAGGCAACATATCTAAATACAACGAGAGCGCTTTAGATACGTTTAGGATATTATTGGCTTTCAAAATATATTTATCAGTTACCAGGCGAGCGAGAGTAAAATCTTGGGATTAAGAAGTATGACTTTAGTTAATACCGCGAGAGCGTGAGGTTGAGTTTTTAAGTCTGTATATTTTACGGAACCAAGTTATAGTTGTAATTAATACCCGAGTTCTACAAAGTCCTTTAAGAAGTCGGAATCCATATTTCAGCCTCTCTTCAGTATCATATTTTCTAAGTTCATTTTGAGGAATCGCACCCAAATTCTCCCTATGATTACTATTCCTAATATTCAGAGGACCACAAGAATCACATAATTCCAACCTCGAAATACAAATGGAGAATTTCAATGCATCACTAGCTCATTCTCATCCAAATTACCACTAGAACTACCAATCCCAACATTTTGAGAAGTCGCAAGAATCTCATAATCCCAACCTAGAACTATTAATGCAAGATTTCAATGCGATACTGACTCACTCCCATTATCTCGAGGAACCACACCCAAATTTCCCCTATGATCACCATTCCAAATATTTTGAGGAACCACAAGAATTCGTTAATTCCAACCTCGAAACATTAATGGAGGATTTCGTTGAAACAACAGCCAATTTTAGGCTAGAATCTATGATGAAGCGCTTTGCGGAGTCACAAACTCTCCAAAATGAAGAGCTTATAAGACAACATCTTGATACTCATGAAACCCGTAGGAGGATGAGCACTATGGTCAAGTCCCTCGTGACTCACACTGAGGCATTGAAGACCCAAATATTACTACTTACACTGACACCTATAGGACCCTCCCCTGAGGAGAATGTGTATGTTATAATAACTAGTAGTGAAAAACAGCTTGAAAATCCTAAGGATAGTGATTATGAGGTTGAAGAGAGTGATTATGAGAATGACGAGAGTTCTGGTGAGGAAAATCCACCGATATCATCCAAAAGGGAGGTTGCCATAAAGGTAGAGAATGAAACAACTATTGTTGTTACCCCTCCATATATCCCACCATTTCCTTTCCCGCAAAGTTTTGTGGAAGCTAAGGTAGAATCCTAATCCAAAACGTATGTGGAGGTATTGGAATATACCTTCACCAATATACCTTTATTTGAGCTCCAACATAAAAAAAGAAAATTTGAGGACCATGAAACTAGGGAAATCATTAGTGCTAAGAGGATAAGGCTAACCTTTGAGATGGTGAATGAAATGACTAAGCTCAAACTTGAAAAGCTAATATTTAGCATAGATCCAGAACCACCACCACAAGTTCAAAAGAATGAACCACCCTATAGAAGAAAATGAGGGATATGTGAGATGTCTTGATAAATGGCCATAGAAACCGAAGAGTAACACTCCTAACCATCAAGCTATCAACGACAAACAAAAATTTGTGTGGGTGGCAACCCACGAGCTTTTAATTTAATGTTTTCCTTTGTTTGTGTTTGCGAAAAATAAAGAATTGTATCGCTTGTAACGTCTCAACTACATTTAGGCGAAAGATCTCTAGACGACAATCCCTTAAAATGACCTGGTACCCACAGACATTCCTACAAATGTCGCTGGTGGTGGTGACACCAATGATGAGTATGATAGGAGAGAACATGCCTCTATTGTCCGTTACTTGCATCCTCCTTGTCTTTTCGCATGGTCAGGTTCCACCTGCACACACCGCACCGTATTTTTATAACAATTTTTGCAGGTACTTCTTCCCGAAATAAGAAATATGATGAGTGTCTTCAAGAAAGTGAAGTTCCATCAAATTCAGATATCTCATAGTACAAGATGTCGGAGTAGAAGTGGTCAACAAAGACAAGGACAACAAGGGAAGAATCAGAGCAAAATTTGGCAGTAGTGGCATACAATGGCATTTATACAGGTTCTATCATTCCTTTACCACCTTTTATCAAAACATTGAGGAAAATGTTTGGTTTAAGTATGGGAGAGGAACTTTATCGCTTAAATTCTATCGCTTTCTAGCTAGATTTACTATTTTCTAACATGATTTTAAAAAATTTATGTTTCATTGCGTCTTTGCATGTGTTGTCAAGTCTTTATACATGATTTTTTGTTTATCGATTTCCCATTCCCTTGAGCCACACCAAATATTTTGAAGTTTTTTGAGTAAAAAATAATGTTTCTTTTGAAATCCTTAGGTTATAGACAAAATTGAGGTTAGATTGTGAGACTTGGGAAAATTCCACAAGACCAATATCGTTTTAACACCGTGAGCCTCCCAATTATGGAAATCAATTTGAGTAGTTGTTATGCCATAGACCTAAGTTCTCACCCCTTTAGTAGCCCCTAATTAGTTTATTTAGCAGTCACCACCATCCTAAGCACACACTAAGTAGGAAGTCGATGCAAATAAGTGTATGATCTCAGGCTTAAAAGGTAAATTAAGAAAAGAAAAAAATGAATGAAAGTAAATGCTCCTTCTAAGTTAGGTGATCCTCACCCGATAATTTAGCCCAATGGTGTAAACTTCTTTATTTTATTGATATGTGCAAAAGAGAAAATTTGATGATAATGAGATCATTGTCACTAACAAGCTATCCTACCATGAGTGTGAAAGGATAATGAGCTTAATGTGATTGTACCAGAATGAAAAAGGATGAAAGAAGGATGAGTGAGTTAGGCTTAGGTATAATGAAATGATTTGGATTGATTTGTATATGAGGGAGATTGATGACCGCAAAAGAGGAATTGTGTTGTTACGATATCCTTAGTGTGTGAGCATGTAGCTATCGACACAAACTTAACCAAAGTAGAGTTGGTAGCCTATGACGAGTATCCGTATGCACTATTTTTTTCCTACGAGTCATGGTTTGCTTGAGGACAAGCAAAAGTTTAAGTGTGAGTGAGTTTGATAACACGAAAATATATCGTATTTTTAGACTCGGACTACATGCATTTTAGTTTCGTTTCAATTTATTTTTCTTGATCTATGTCATTTTATGCTGATATTTTTATTTCGTTCCAGGTGCTTTATAACACAAAGCTTCCATGTTAAAAAGAGAGAGAAATTTCCAAGATAATAAGAAGAATTGAATAAGTAAGAAAAAGAACAGAAAACTTGCATTTTCAACCTGTGGACCTCGCCACAGATGTTGTTGTGGCCCTCGCCACAACTTCCTAACTTGCAGCCACATATTTAATTTTTGTGGTTTTTTCCACGTGAGTGACTCACGAGCCCAATCCCCCTGATATTACTCTACGAACCGAGTCTTCTGGATATTTCTCCATGAAGCCACTAACCCCTAATTTTCTCCATGTACGTACGAGAATCTAGCAGAGAATTTATAAAAGGACAGTTCTTCAGAGTTGAGAAGGACCACCAATTTTTCGTTCAGAGCAGATGATTCTTGGTTGGTAGGCAGAAAAGTTTACCAAGTAAAAGTGGTAGTTTCTCACATCGAAGAACTTCACACCATTAGTTTTAGGTGTTATTTCTTTTATTTCAATTTTGTACCTGATTTTTAAGCATGTCAACATAATATAAATTAAGTTCCTATTATTGTACGCGAAGTTTATTGAAGAAGTTAATTTCAGTTTTGTTTATTTCTGCTTTTACAGGTTTCTTTTTATTGCACTTCTTATTTCAATTACTTTGTTTGTATAATTTAATTACCATGTTGTTCTTGATTGCAATTTTTATGTTTAGTTTGTTTACGCTTAATTCCACGTCTAGCTAAATTGTCTAGAGCCCGGCGTATGATGACCGTTGTTACCGACGAGACTTAGTGGAAAATAATAAGTGCAAACTTATGATTAAAACTATGTTTTGATTTTAATTTCCAAGTCTAATTTAAGTAGCTTTGTCACGAGAGTGAGAGGTTATTTAACATGATTTTGTCACGAGAGTGAGAAATTAATTAAGGTTAGAGTCGACACTGCGAGAGCGTGGGGGTCAAACCGGATAATGGAAATTAGGCAACATATCTAAATATAGCGAGAGCACTTAAGATACATTTAGGATATTATTGGCTTTAAAAATATATTTCTTAGTTATCGGGCGAGCGAGAGCAAAATCTTGGGATTAAGAAGTATGACTTTAGTTAATACCGCGAGAGCGTGAGGCAGGGTTTTTAAGTCGGTATATTTTGCGGAACTAAGTTATAGTTGTAATTAGTACCCAAATTCTACAAAGTCCTTTAGGAACGCAAAATCCATATTCCAGCCTCTCTTTAGTATCATATTTTCTAAGTTCATTTTCTTAGTTTTATTCTTAGTTTTCCTTATATCAATACCATTAGCCTTAGCTACAAAGCGACGATAAATTACAGTAGGTTGACATTTGTCTATGTGGTTCGACAATCTGTTATATTACTTCGACACTTATGTGCGCTTGCGGATGCATCACCATAGTTACAAAATCACACTTATATTTAAGGCACAGTCAGAAAATTGTAGATATTTTAAGCCACAAAGAAAAACCGCGAAATTATAATTTTCACTTCAAATTGTGGCCAAGCCCAAAAAAATATACCCCGCCAAAATTTCCCTCTCGTTTTTTAGTTTTCCTCTCGTTAATTATTTTCTTTTCTAATATTTTTTAGATTAAAAAAAGAAAAAAAATTGAAAAAGTAAATAAGGTTAGAAACAACTTTCATTCATTCTCCTTGTGTCTCCTTCGTTTCTCCTCCCTTGTTCCTCATTCACCCCGTGTCTCCGCTTCTCCTCTTCTCTTATCCTGTTCCTTGTCTCTTCAGTTGCAAGTTCCATTTCCAATCTTCTTCCAACCATCACATTTTTAATACAAGGATACATGTAGTTTTTGTTTTGCGGTTGACCTAATCTATATTTTTGTTTTGCAGTTTTGATACAGTAGCTTCCCCTTGTCGATTACTGTTGGAGTTACCTGTGCTAATATCAAAGGAAATGTTTCATTTTTAATTTTGTTATGGTTTCATTTTTACCCATTTTGTTATATTTGTTGTGTTTATTAAGGATAGATTTTGTTATGGTGATTTGAAACTCAGTGGATTGAGGTGATAATTTGTGTTATTTGTTTGACATTTTGGATAAACTTCAATTTTTTTCTTGCAATTGGGTTCGTGATTTATGTGGGCCATTACATGAAATTGGGATAGTGATGAAATGGGTTTTACTTGTTGAAGACATGAGGGTGGTTGTTTTGGGGTTTTTGTGTTGATGTAATGACTTGTAATATTGATGAAGCTTATGACTTTCTTTACAGTTCACAATTTTGATTACTACTACTTTTTGTGCAACTAGTTCTTCACATAGACTTTACAATGTAATTACTCTTGTTGAAACTAAAATAATTGTTTATTTTCATGTGTTTAAAGGCAGAGGGAACATTGAAGGAAACATTTGTTCCACAATTGACCA
This sequence comes from Lathyrus aphaca, assembly GCA_963966055.1. Classification (NCBI taxonomy): domain Eukaryota; kingdom Viridiplantae; phylum Streptophyta; class Magnoliopsida; order Fabales; family Fabaceae; genus Lathyrus; species Lathyrus aphaca. Next base: position 677,872,646 of record OZ014519.1, on the reverse strand, counting down.
AAGCTTTTGGAGGTAGCTCTAGTTTATGTTAATGTTAAATTGTATTTTTAGCCATTCATGATTAAATTTTGGGATGTGTTAGTGTTTCGGATATAGATACTATCATGACTATCTTTATTCTAGTTCCAGAAAAAATATTCAACTGAGCCATCTATAGTCCTTGTCCTAGGTGATACACATTAATAATTGTACTGCAAATAATAAGTAATCACATTGCTCCTATTAGTACAACTCCAAAGATATTTGTTTTGTATATGTTCATGTATGTATTATGTATGCATGTAATTTTGAATTTGTTTTGTGTTGTGTGTTTCAAATATTCAGATTATAAAGTGATGGAAAAAGAGTGGACTAAATTTCCAAGGTTTAGTTAAGAGTACATCAATGGTGTTACTCAATTTTTAGACTTTGCCTACACATGGAAGACCTCAAGGAGATGATCTTTTATGCCCTTGTGGCAAGTGTAAAAATTTGTATTGGAAAAAAAGAGATGAATTAAGGATCACTTAATAGACAAAGGTTTTCTAAAAGGTTATGACGTATGGTTGCACCATGGGAAGCAACTACAAAATTCTATGAAAATTGGTGATGAGATGGAAGATCAAGAGGAATCACATGATGACATTCCTAGCTTATTGCATGACTTATATTTAGATAGGGCAAAAGCACAAGGAGTTCATGAAGGTCCCAATGACGATGCTAGAAAGTTTTACAATTTGATTAAAGAGGCGGAACACGAACTGTACCATGGATGCAAAAACTTTTCTACTTTATCATTCGTGATTCGACTCTACTTGTTGAAATGTCTTCACGACTAGAGCAATACCTCATTCACAACCCTCTTAGAATTGTTGAACGAAGCAATGCTTGATTTAAACATTCATGTATCATTTTACAAGACAAAAGCCATGATAAATGGTTTAGGCCTTGATTATAAAAAGATCCATGCATGCCCAAACGATTGCATGCTATTTTAGAAAGACCATGAAAAGGACAATTCTTGCACGTTTGTGAAGCTTCACGATAGAAAGAAAATGCTCCAACTGAAGGATGTGTGTCTGAGCAATCGAAAAATGATTATAAAGTTCCTGCAAAAAAATTTGAGGCACTTTCCGTTGATTCCTAAACTACAAAGGTTGTTCATGTGTTCAAAGACAACTGAGTCAATGAGATGGCATGAAGAAGAGCGCTCAAAGGATAGGAAATTGAGGCATCTTGCTGATGGTAAAGCGTGGAAGGACCTTGACGAGATCCATCTAGATTTTGCTCGTGAGTTCCGCAATGTAAGACTCTACTTAACAAATGATAGGTTTAATCCATTTAGGAAAATGAGTTTATCTCATAGTACAAGGTCTGTCTTGATGATGGTATACAACACACCACCTTGGTTGTCCATGAAACCTGAATATACAATGTTGCCATTGTTGATTCCTGAACCAAAATCTCCAAGAAACGATATTGATGTTTACTTCCAGCCATTGATAGATGAGCTAAAGGAATTATGGGAATCTGGAATAGCGACATATGATTCTTCAATAAACCAAAGGAAAATTGGTGTGTGCATGTTGTAAATTAGTGACTACCCTGCTTATGCTATGTTGTCGGGTTGGAGAACCAAAGGAAAATTGGTGTGTGCATGTTGTAAATCTAACACTAATCCGTTCTACCTCAAACACAGTCATAAGGTGTTATATGGACCACCATATATTTTTACCAAGAACTTATTCCTGGAGAGATGATGTCAAATCATTTAATGGAGAAGAAGAACGGACTGCACCATCCATGTTAAAAGGGACATAAATCCTTGAAATCTTAATAGATTTCAATAATGAATTTGGGAAGACGAAAAAGAAGAAAGTTGATGGCCTGTGGAAAAAGAGGTCAATATTTTTTGATTTGCCTTACTGGGCTCAAAATACATTGCGCCATAATCTAGATGTAATGCACATTGAAAAAAAACATATTTGATAGTATTATTGGAACTCTTTTGGACATCCCGGGGAAGAAAAAATATCATATTAAAGCCTGTTATGATTTGCAAGATTTGGGAATTAGAGAAAGACTTCATCCAAGGGAGATTGGTGGAGGACATTCAGAGTTTGCAAAAGCATGTTTCTAATGACTCCACATGAGAAGTCAATTTTTTGTGGAGTTATAAAGGCTGCCAAGTTACCAGATGGGTTTGCACCAAATATTTCAAAATGCGTACAAGTTTCTGACAAAAAAATATCTGGTTACAAGAGTCATGATTCACATTTCATGTTACACTATTTGTTGCAAATTGTAGTAAGAAGCACAATGCCCAAGGAGCTGGCGACCCCACTAATTCGTATTGGCTCTTTTTTCCATTCTCTATGTCAGAAAGTTATACAAGTGGAAGATTTAGATTACTTAGATGAGGAGATAGCATAGATACTTTTTCAGTTGAAGGTCATATTTCCTCCAAGTTTCTTTCACATAATGGTTCACTTGCCTATTCACCTGGTAAATGAAGTTAGATTGGGTGGTCCTGTTCAATTTCGATGGATGTATCCCACCAAAAGATACTTATGTAAACTTAAGAACTATGTCCGCAATAGAGCTTATCCTGAAGGTTCTATTGCCAAGGGGTATTTGGCTGAAGAAGAAATAACATTTTGCTCAAGGTATATGCATAGAAATGTAGATACAAGATTGAATAGGAAGAGTCAAAATTATGATGATAGTGATTCACTTGAAGTTGATTTAGATGATTACTTTACAACGACAGGTCGTCCTTTAAGGGGGCAAGTGAACCCTTTCATCTTGATGTGAAATCAAAGGATGATGCCCATCGATATATCTTATTCAATTGCAATGAAATTCAAAATTACACCAGGTACTACAATAACTATTTGTCCTCCTATGTATTTATATACTACTCCTAATTTTAGGTTATGTTAACATATAAATTGTTGACTTTTGTAGTGAGCATGATCAGAGTGTTAATTCAAACACTAACAAACAGAAGTGGACCAAGGCCAAAAGTCAAAGTAAGGATTTTGGTGAATGGTTTAAAACTCGTGCCTAGAAAGATGATGTGCCATTACAACTTGAAAAACTTTCTAGAGGTCCAAATTTTGTTGCAAAGAGGTATCCAAGTTACATCCTTAATAGATATAGGTTCCATACTACAAAACAAGATACAACTCGCAAAACTCAAAATTCTGGTGTAACTTTTGTTTCACTAACTTCAAGTTTTGCTAGCTCCAAGGATGGAAATCCTAGGACATATCCCATCACTTATTATGGAGTAATTTTTGATATAATTGAGTTATACTACTATGGCAAATTCAACTTTGTGTTGTTTAAATGTGATTGGTTCGAGGTTGAAAAAGATAAATACGAACTTACTTGTGTGTGTTTCAATAAGAAAATTTATCAGAATGATCCGTTTGTGCTACCTTCTCAAGTTCATCAATGTTATTACGTCCAAGACCCTTTTGATCCAAACAGGCATTATGCTCTGCAAATAGTTCCACGAGATTTCTTTAACATTGGTGACCCTTCAAACTTACAAGCTGAAACACCTTCTCATGGAGAAAATAGTGATGGTGATGGTGAACTAAATTGGGTTAGGGAAGACATACATGCAACAGTAATTGAAACACCTTCTCACGAAATGGAAGAAAATGAAAGTGATAAAGAGGATTCTGATTATGATGATACTTTATTTGATTTCATGGACTGATGTATAATGTTGAATTCGTATTTAGCTATTTAAATTTGCTGCATACCATCGGTTAAATTTGTTGCACACTATCGGCTAAATTATTCCTAATGTTATGTTTTTTTTCAATGTTAACAGAAAATGAAGAAGATATCAAACTTACAATAGAAGACAAATGCAACAAAAAAGGGTGAACAAGTTACAACCAATTTCTGGTTGCCTCTATTTAGATCTAGTGCTGAATTGGCTAAGAAGTAAGATATAAAATGTGAGATGGTAAATAGTAACAACCAACTCACGAGAAAAGTAAGCATCCGACCTCTATTTGTGTCTGTATATGGGGAACTAATCAAGCTATCTAACTTTGAAACTACATGTCAAGCAATTGATAGTTCTAAAAATGTGTTGTATCCAACCAAAAAGAGGAAAACGACACCAAGAAAAATAGGGGTTGTAGTTGCTGATTCAAGGACCAGGCAACAAGCTTCCAGAAAAACAGGGGCTGAAGTTGTTGATTCAAGGACCAGGCAAGAAGCTTCCAGAAAAATAGGGGCTAAAGTTGTTGATTTAAGGTCAAAACAACCTTCAAGTGCAAACCAACAAACTTCAAGTGCAAAGCAGCCTTCAAGTGCAAAGAAGCAACCTTCAAGTGCAAACCATCAACTTAAGGAGAAACAGGTGGTTGACACTGTTGATTCAAGGTCAAAGAAGAATCCTATGAAAAGGGCAGTGATGGAAGATGATGGGAATTCAAGGACAAAGCAAGAAAGTACCTTGAAGAAGACAAAAATAATCCCAATGTGTAAATTGACTTCAGCCGAAAAATTCCTCGAAGAAAATGGGGAAAATGGGGAAGACGAAGATGAAGGTGAAAACTTTGAGGAAGAAGAAAATATAATGGGTGAAGAAGAAAACACTGAGCAAATTGAAAGTGAAAAAAACGATGGTAGTAAAATTTTTGTGTGTCATGCATTATTCTTAATTATTGTTTCATTCAAATTTATATCCCATTTTAATAGTTTATCTAACACATGGACAAGTAAGTGAAAGACATGCGAACCAACACAATGTTTGAAAATCCATGCTAGAAAGAGTGAGGGTCATGAAAAGGTGGTATTAGACGATGATGGAGAGCCTATTGGACCCAATGATCGAACCGTGTCAGATTGAGTTATTTCCTTGGCATTGTCGTGAGGAATTCAGACTTGTGTCTCTTAGTTTTCACTAACTTGAAAGCTTTGAAGAATACTAACTAAGATTGTATATGGGAATTTGTTACTGTAAGATCAAAAGGATTTTTTTTCCTCATTTTGTTACTTGTGTCCCTTAATTTGTTACTTGTATCTAATTTCCTTCTTTGTTGTAGGATAAATTCATTATCACTGAAAATGGAACTAAAGCAGTTTTCTCTCGCATAAATGATGCTTGGAGGCATTACAAGAAATATATCAAAAAGAGTTGATTTTTAAAGTACATTACTATAAGTAAAAGATTGAAACATCGTCCCCAGACCGTACCTGTAGCTCATTTCAAGAAATTGGTAGCCTATTGGAAAAATAGTAAAATCCAAGTAAGATAACTTTATGACTTATTCATAACTTTGATATTTTATTGTCTAACATTAATTTGTTGTTCCACAATGTAGACAATTAGCAAAGTAAATGCTGCGAACAGAGCTAAGCAAAAATACATGCATCCTATGGGACCAACAAACTTTGCAAGGATTCATGCAAATTTGGTAAGGTGTTTATACATTCTTCAATTTATAATTCTTTGTAATTGGTTGAGTGATTCATAATTGTCTGTGTTTAATATCAACCAATGTAGCATGCAAAGAAAGATGACAGAAAGGAAGTTAGCCAAACAAAGATGTTCATTAAGACTCAACAAAGTCGAAAAGGAAAACAAGTGGATGAGGAAACACAAACTACAATTGTAAGTTTTCTGTTTTATTGATGGATTTAGTTGCTAAGAATTATTTGTTAAATATATAGATATAAAAATATTGTTTTCTGTTTTATGTAATTGCAAGTTTTCTGTTTTATGTTAGTTGAAATAATATTGTTCATTGATTCTCATGCACATATACTTATAGTATCTTGATTTTGTTGAAGTTTCTGTTTTATGTTAGTTTGTGTTTCTTACAGTAGTATTTTGAGCTGTTTTATGTCAATTTGTGTTTCTATTTTATGTCAGTTTGTGTTTCTTACAATAGTTTTTGCTTTATGCCAGTTTGTGTTTCTTACAATAGTATCTTATGTTTAATGAAACTGTGAATTGTTGGTTCCAATCTTGTGGTTCTAAGTTGTGAATATTTTTTAATTAGGATAAGCTTCAAGATTCAGTTCAGAACTCAACTGAATCTGAGATATTTAAGTCATTGTTTAGGAAAGAAAAATCTGGCCGAGTTCGTTGCTATGGATGAACAATGACACCAAGCATGCTTAAAAGAAATGAAGAAATTTTTTAGTTATTAAAAAATAACATTGTGATGAAGTGGCTGGCATGAAGAGGGAGATGAATGGTATGAAGGCACTTTTTAAGACCATGATGAAACAACAAAACCCACATATGAGTGACGAAGAGATCTCTAATATGATGGCAATGACTTTGGGCTGTTCCAATAGTACTAATGCTGCTCATGCTGCTCCACATTCGTCTGCATCAACTCATATTCCTCATTGTGAAGAGGTATACTCTAAACTACTGCTTGTTCTCTTTTTGCCAACAAATGAACCACATTCCTACAAATGATATATGATTTTAAAATGCACTAAAATCTCCTAAAACACATTAAATTTCTAAAATTGCTTATATTAATTTATGTATCATGTTCCTTGCAGAATGAAGATGAAGAAGCGTGTCATCAAGATATGGGAAAAGAAGAAGAAGAAGGAGGAGATGATCTAGAAGAATATTATGATGCATGAGTTTAATTAATAGTAGTTGTGTTTTATATTATCTATCGCTTAGAAATTTTGTCTTGAATTTGGGATGACTCTCTCGAGAGAGAAACTTGGTTTCGTTGAAGAATGATAATATCAAAATTTATCTATATTTTTGCGACTTATTAGTCGGTAGTGTCACTTGATGTAGACTCTTACTTGTTTCTTTATAAATATTTTGATGTTGTGGCTAAATATTTTCTTGTATAATTAGATTTTACTTTTTTTAAATCAATATCTAAAAAAATGAGTATTCTTGTTGGAAGACATTATATTGATCTAAAATAGTTCTTTATGCCATGTAATGAAAAACAACATGGTTACAACTATGCGACACAAAAAGAAATCGTGGCCTACTTAAATGGTGTAAAACCATGAGTAAAATGTAGTCACGGTTTTAATTAGTGGCCATAAATTAAAACCCTATATATTAAATAAGAGTCGTGACTAGATTCGGGTACTGTTAAGAACCGCAACACATGATAAACCGCAACCTTAACTTAGATATACTAACTGTGGCCTATTCAAGCCACAAATGTATATAAAATGTTGCCCAAATACGAAAACGATGGCTTATAATTTAGGCCACGACTGCTTTTTCCACAATCACATATTTGTGGCCAAAGCTTTCAACCACGGTTATTTTTCATATAACCGCGATTTTCTGGCCGTGACGGATAACCCTTTTTTGTAGTGTTATTTATAAACATGTTTAGTTTCTCATTCTAAAAACATAAGAATAAAAATTATTTTGTAATTATTTAGATCGTTATTTGAAATAAAATATATTTTAAAATTATTTAGATTTTTTAAAAAGGTTAATATAACAAAAGAAAATCAATTGAGATTTTGTAATTTTTTTAAACTTATAAAATAACAAAACCTTATCGGAATCTTTTCAAATTAACTTTAAGATTGTAATCATGATAAAAAAGTGTTAAAGGGTACTTATGAAAATTTAATGTAAATGATAATCATAAAAAATTAGAAAAAAAGGGTGATGTATTAACCGTATAAATTTTTTTTACACGGTCAACTAATGACAACTATACATCCCGCCAAATTAGATTGGAAATTTCAAATTAATTAAATGACATGGCAGGTTGATATATTTCTATTGGATGACAGTATAAAACTTTTTTTTACAGTGCATCACCATTAAACCAAAAAAAATAATACTTAATTATAAGAATTTAATTGAAATGCACTGACAGTGTAAAACAATTTTACACTGTCAATGAATAATAACCGTTAGATCCAAAATTATATTTAATTTTTATTTTAATTATATTTAAAGTAATGATAGTGAATGATTTTGATGGATTGATGGTGTAAATTTTTTTATCCTTACATAATAATTAATCCCTAATTATAATTCTAAAACTTCTTCCTAAATTTTTTCCTCCAATCCTCCGGCTCTCCCATTTATTTCTATATTTAATAAAAAATAATAAAAATTATCATTCCACCTATTTACTCATATTTTTATATTAATATTAATATTAATATTATTATTTTAACTAATTAATTATAATTTATTAAATTAACAAAAAGATAGTGGGTTTAGTGGGAAGTTATCAATAAATAATTTATTTATTTTTGTAAAATAGTAGTATATATACAACATGTTGAAACCTTTTATATCTATGATGGATTTGAATCTTCTCATTTTCTTTTGGTTCTACCCTCTTTCTTTTTCCTAATTTAATGGTTGATTCTCACACAAAGAAAAAACAATAGTACAAATGAAAATGAAGGAGAGAAAGATTTAACCATGATCGAAATATAAGAGAAAGAGCATGAGAGAGTATCCAAATCCGCATACCTTATAACTCAAATAGAAGAATAACAATTGATTTTATTTTGGAAGGAACATTATATAGTTCAATATGTTCTTACTCTCCACTCTCCACTTTAGTGTTGCATTGGTTTTCTTTTCCTTCTTCCTACAATTATTAGTTTGAAAATTTTTCATATTTTTGTAATCATCTATACATTTTGACTCTAACAAATAGGTGTATATGATTTTATCTTGGATGTAGAGAAATAAAAATATGTGTTAACATAGTATTATTGCATTTAATAATTTATTTGTTGTGTTTGGTTTAATTTTTTCTTATTATATGATTTACAATATAATGTGGGTTTTCTTTCCAAAAAAAAGATTTAATTAAGATATTTGATAATTTTTATTAGTTTCTTTCTCTTCTTAGTAATTTACAGTAAATGGTAAATATTTTATCATACATAACACAGGTAGACGACTAGTTAATGAATAAAGGTAGAAATTTATTGATACAATCACTTTTATAAATTGAATAAGTTACAATTGTTTTTATAAACAGGAATAAGTTACTAATAATTTTATAATCGTAATAAATTCAATTATTTGTATAAATGAGAATAAGTTACAAATATTTTTATAAATTGACACACGGATTCAATGTGATTATAAATGTTAAACGTTCCCCATCGGATGCAATAGAACTCATAAAGAGTTTATATAGAGTGACACCCCTCATCTTACAAATTGATTTTGTAGGGTGAGTTATACCAAACTCTAATTCTATCATATTAGATCCAACCATATTGAACTCATGAATTTATTAACCTATTAAATTGGTTATGCGCTAGGTTGATTTATTATTATTTAAATATTTTTGAATTAAAATTTGTGGTTACTATTACTTGTGAAGTTCTCTTCCTTTTTTGTTACTTAAATGTTTATATATTTGAAGGACACATGATTATTATCAAAGAATCATTCTAGAGACAACATTTGACTATAAAAACAATCATGATTTGAATTTATAATTTTTATTTATTTATTTATATAGAAGTTTTTTTAGTTTTTGACATTCGAATGATTAATTGTCTATCATGTTTGTTTAGAGATTCAACATAATTCAATAAGTGTTTTTTCACTGAATCCAAAGGATTGTTTAAACTGAACCCAAAGTGTTGTTAAAGATTGTGTTGAAAGGAAACTTATATTTGCATTATTAACTACAACTTTAAAGCCTTGGAAGCTAGAAGAAGCCTTAAAGCCTTTGAATCCTCAATTGAACTTAACTTCATATTCCCAGTTAGATAATTATTTTACTAAAAACATGACCTTTCATTTGTAGAAACCACTAGCATCTAGAAACAATAATGTTGTTGTGACTGAAACGAAGGCACGCGTATAACTCATTCTTCTAAAGTTCAAATTAGATAACTAAATACTTTATAAGGAATGAAAGGTCGGAAAATATCAAATTTGATTCTCGATCAGAATAATATTTGACCAGTGTCATGATTTATGAGTATGCAAATTACTGTGATATCTTTTTTCTAGGAATCAAAGTAAAAAAAATTCAAATTAGAAAACTGTTTCTTTTATTTTAAATATTTTATTCTTTTAACAAATATTTTATTTCAAATTACTTTCATGATTTCAAATATTTTATTCTTTTAACAAATATTTTATTTTTGTAAGCAATAAGAAAACTGTTTCTTTTATTTTTAGGGTTATAGTATGGTTTTGTTTACTCTTTCTAGAAAACAGCTAAACCCTTGTTGAGTTACATGTTTGATGTGTCCAATTCAGTAAATTTAGATTCTGGTTTCTACCTTTGCTTTCACAGAAATCATTACGACCAATCTGCGTAAGAATCTCGTAGGTTTTCACCACTGTGGATGAAGTTCTAAGCCTCTTCAACTTCCCCTAAATTCAAATTCACCTTTTTTTTTAATTGAAAATAAAAGGAATTGAATTTGCTACAACCACTGTGTAAGAAAAATTGAATTTTTTTTCTGGGAAAATGATTGCTGAAAAACCTAGTTGGGTAAGACATGAGGGTATGCAAATTTTCTCCATTGATGTTCAACCGGGTGGACTCAGATTTGCCACTGGTGGTGGTGACCACAAGGTATGAAATTTTGCTCTAAATATGTTTGCTCTTTTGAAAGCATTGAGATTGTTCCTGTTTTTCTTGACTTAATGTGTACTTGCATTTCATGTATGCTTACTTGATTTGGTGTCTTCTGGTGAACCACATTTCATATTGTATTAGATATAGTGCTATAGTGTTGGTTGCTTTAGTTGCTATTTGACAACAATTTGTACTAAATAGTGTATCATAGTTGCAGGAAGAACAATAGCGTATTGTAGAACGATAGTGATTTGTTTAAATTCTGGTTCGCTATAGCTGCTAGTTGACAACACTGACTTGAATTATTTTCCACACAGTCACATTGTCAGCTATGTTTTGTGCAGGTTCGCATATGGAATATGAAGTCTTTTGGTCCCGACATGGAGAGTTGCGACTCTTCTCAAAGGCTTCTTGCGACAATGCGTGATCACTTTGGATCTGTCAATTGTGTTAGGTGGGCCAAGCATGGAAAGTTTGTTGCATCAGGGTCTGATGATCAGGCGATATTAATTCACGAGAGAAAGCCTGGTTCAGGAACCACAGAATTTGGCAGTGGAGAGCCGCCCGATATTGAAAACTGGAAAGTCACAATGACTCTGAGAGGGCACTCTGCTGATGTGGTAATGCAATATCTTTTCCTTTTTCTACCTCTCGTCTCTCTCTCTCTCTCTCTCTCTCTCTCTCTCTCTCTCTCTCTCTCGAATTTTGTAAACAAATTTTTTCATCTAAACAGGCCTTTAGCTCCTTATCAGAATGCTTTTACATTTCAATTATCATCATTAACTTGGGATTGATTTGTCCATGCTTAAAGTAGGTGGATCTTAATTGGTCTCCAGATGATTCTTCTTTGGCAAGTGGGAGTTTGGACAACACTATCCATGTATGGAATATGAGCAATGGCATTTGCACTGCTGTTCTTAGGGGCCACTCTAGCCTTGTTAAAGGTGTTGCTTGGGATCCCATTGGCTCTTTTATAGCAAGTCAATCAGATGATAAAACTGTAATTATTTGGCGAACAAGTGATTGGAGTCTTGCTCATAAGACAGATGGTCATTGGTCAAAATCAGTAAGTTTCTTATTTCTAAAAGTTTTAATTGATATGCACTATTGGTGTAAATTTTTTTATCACATGCATCTAATTACATTTCATCATTGTGCCACATTGCTATGCTAATTCTTAAAATATCTCCACAATTATCGATGTAGTGAGATGTGATCGGATGCATGCGTGGAACTTTTTTACACTGACATTGCATACCAATTAAACTATATTTTTCAGTGTTTTTTATTCAATTCAACTTTCTATTTCCTAATCAACATTTTTTTTCCAGCTTGGATCAACTTTTTTCAGGCGGCTTGGGTGGTCTCCTTGTGGTCATTTCATTACCACTACTCATGGTTTCAAGAAGCCGAGGCATTCTGCTCCCGTTCTTGAAAGAGGGGAATGGTCTGCAACATTTGATTTCTTAGGACACAATGCTCCAATCATTGTGGTGAAGTTCAACCATTTTATGTTCAGAAAGAATTCATCTAATGCTCAAGAAGTGAAGTCTGAACCTGCCGGGTGGACCAACGGTGCCTCCAAGACTGGAAGCACAGAACCACAACCTTACAATGTAATTGCCATTGGAAGTCAGGATCGGACTGTAACAGTGTGGACTACTGCAAGTCCCCGTCCTCTATTTGTGGCCAAGCATTTTTTTACTCAAAGTGTTGTTGATTTATCCTGGTATTTCTCTTCATCTCTAATTGTTGCATTTAATATGTTATGCTATATATTAATATTTTAACTTAATCATTTCTCTGATTGAGTTCTCTCTTTTTCCCTTTTGAAACAGGAGTCCTGATGGATATTCACTTTTTGCATGTTCCTTGGAGGGATCTGTAGCTAAATTTCATTTTGATGTAAAAGAACTTGGTCAGATATTAGGTGACGCTGAACTTGATGAGTTGAAGAGAAGTCGTTACGGTGATGTGAGTGGTCGTAAAGTAAACTTAGCAGAAAGTCCGGCGCAGTTACTTCTAGAAGCAGCTTCTACCAAACAAACATCTAGCAAGAAGATGGTTTCTGACGTTCAACAAAACAAGACAACGGCAAAGGCTAGTGTTAGTGCAGGGGATACTATAAAGAATGCCAAGCCTCAAATTGATAATGACAAGAAGAGTGGAGGTCCTGTAGGGGATAAATCAAACGTGCTTACAACCTCTTCTCAAGTTTCTAGGCCCGTTAAGCAAAAAGAGTATAGACGCGCTGATGGCCGTAAAAGGATTATTCCGGAAGTAGTTGGAGTGCCCGTTCAACAGGAAAACATATCTGGTGCAGCTCCCCAAGCTCTTGGTTTTCCTCTTGTCTCTTCTGAACACAGAAAGAATTCTGACAGAGCTATACCTAATGATGATGACGTGAGAGCAAGTACATTAGGGGGACTGCATATCAGGCATTCAGATTCAAAAGAACGCTCAGGGATTACTGCTAGAGCCACAATTTCCGAGGGCCTGATAATTGAGAAAGTTCCGGATTCTGCTGGTGATGGAAGCATCAATGTTCAGCAGTTGGGCAATCCAACGAATTCTACTTCTTTAGCTGCTTATAATGCTAAACTTTCTATTAGAGTATTTGATAAGAAAGGAGGGGAAGATTCTCCACCTCTTCTTTTGGAAGCGCGCCCAAGAGAACACACTGTAAATGAAATTGTAGGGCTGGGAAATATGTCAATGACGAAAGGAACAGAAATTGTATGCACAAGGGATGCTCAAACACTCTGGTCTGATAGGATATCAGGAAAAGTCACTGTTTTAGCTGGCAATGCAAATTTCTGGGCAGTTGGGTGTGAAGATGGATGTCTGCAGGTAAATTGCTTTTCTGCAATTATTATGTGTATAAATGGTCTTCTTTTTACTACAAATGTTTTGTCAATATTTCTGATATAAATCTCTAGGTTGTGGATGCATAGTTAGCTGTGGCAGTTGTACTGAACACCCTTTATTGATATTTAAGTCTCAATTCGGATAAGTTTTCTTCTGTGTTTGGAGTGAAAAATAGCTAATTTGTATAGAATGTGTGGTGTACATAGTTCTAAATCTTTGAGATTTTAAAACTATGGGCACAATATATGAGTAAAGATCTTATGCTATCTCCACTTTCTGTTTTTTGCTTCCATTTGAGTAGATTTACACAAAGTGTGGGAGACGAGCAATGCCTACCATGATGACGGGGTCATCTGCAACATTTGTAGACTGTGACGAGTGCTGGAGATTGATGCTGGTGACAAGAAAAGGATCCCTTTATTTATGGGATTTATTCAATCGAACTTGTCTCCTTCAAGATTCTTTGACTTCTTTAGTTGCTTCAAGTCCGAACTCATCCACTAAAGATGCAGGTATCATATATTTTACGTACAGTACAGTTGTTAGATACGAGGGCAACTTGCCTTGAATTTCTCAACAATTTTCATCGTATTTGGTGACTCTGATCTTTTTGAATTTTACCATTTCTTTACAGGGACTATTAAAGTTATATCTGCAAAGCTATCAAAATCCGGTTCCCCTCTTGTTGTGTTGGCCACACGCCATGCTTTCCTATTTGACATGAGTGTCAAGTGTTGGCTTAGAGTTGCAGATGATTGCTTCCCTGCATCAAATTTTGCCAGCTCTTGGAGTTTGGGTTCGATTCAAAGTGGTGAGCTGGCTGCTTTACAGGTTGATCTTAGAAAATATTTGGCTCGAAAGCCTGGTTGGACAAGGTGTGTATGTGTATTGATTGTCATCTACTATTTTTTACGCAGCCTGTAGTCAATATTCCATTTTTCTAATTGAACTGTAGTATAGAATGTGATTGATATCGATTGTTGTGTTGTTGGGGTGTCAGTAACTCGTAATGATGTCTTTACATCTCTGACCTCGTGTTCTGTATTTATTTTCTTCTTACCCACTTTTATTCGATTTTTAATCGTTGAAAGGAACCCTTACTAAATACAAATATCTTGACAGAGTTACTGATGACGGTGTGCAGACACGTGCTCATTTGGAAGCTCAATTGGCTTCTTCCTTGGCTTTGGGATCTCCCAATGAATATCGCCAATGCCTATTGTCCTATGTACGCTTTCTTGCAAGGTATTATTCTTCGATTTTGTTTAGATTTTTTGTGATTATGGATTATTGCAGACTAAATAATGGTTATGAAATGATTGCAGAGAAGCTGATGAATCTCGATTACGGGAAGTTTGCGAGAGTTTCCTTGGGCCTCCAACAGGGATGGCCGAGGAACCATCTTCAGATTCAAATAACTTAGAATGGAACCCTTTTGTCCTTGTAAGCTATAAGTTCCAACTTCCCACATTCTTTAAAAACATGTCAAACTTTAACAAGATGCTAGAATCTCTATTAACCAACAAAACCTACACGATTCATGATCTCAAACATTTTTTGCTTGATCTTTTGCAGGGGATGAGGAAACACAAACTCCTTAGAGAAGATATTCTTCCATCGATGGCGTCAAACAGAAAAGTCCAGAGATTGCTTAATGAATTCATGGACCTGTTATCCGAGTATGATATAGTTGATGCAAATCAAGACCAATTGAATCTCGTTTTCCGAAAGTCATCCCCACCAGCAACCAAACCAATCGAGAGCAGTTCACTAGCAGCCGACAAGGAAGACATTGCTCAAGCAAAATTGGATTAGAAGTATTCTTTCTTATGTAGTTGCAGAAAATCAACTCGAAAACGTTGAAACAAAATTTCCATGACTGATCAAGTTAACACACACTCCAAAGGTATAGCAGAAATTGAGCTAAAAATGGCACATCCCTACCTTCTTCCATCAACTTAGAAATTGCTTCTTGTACTTGTAAAATGTTGAATAAAGGAAAATAAACTAGAGTTTTTTTTTTTTTTAATAGTTGTATCTAATGTTTATTGTCTTTTTTGTTTAATGATTGATTGTGCTGTTTTTCTTGTTCATTTGGAACATGATAAGCTATTCTACAAAGAGAATGTAAATTGATGATGTGACATAACTTATGTAATTTATAATTATTTTTTATTTTAATAATAAAATATATTTTTCTATATTAAAAAGAAAAACAAAAAGTTAAAAAATTAGTTTAAATTACCATAAAATTTTAAATTATATTTATTTTTAAAAAATAAACTATTTTAATTATATGTAATCTTTTTAATAAAGTTAATTAATTATATATTACAAAATTTATTTATTTTTGTTTTCAATATATTATTATTAGAATAAAACTAATTATAAATAATGTATAATTTCAGTAATGCTATTTAAGTTACATCAAATCAGTTCAAGTGTTACATCATTAAAAATGTCACTCATATGATATGACTTCGAATGTTACATCGTTAAAACTGTCACTCATATGAGATGATTGATTAAAATTTTGAAAATATTAAAAAAGAACTGAAATACCAAATTTTAAATTAAAGAGATCAAAATCTAGAAACAATGAAAATTTTTAAAAATATTAAAACAAATAATTAAAATGCCAAATTTTAAAGAGAATCATTGTTATATACTGTTCACTATAAAATATTTTACAAACAGTCGGTACATCACAATCATATATACTTTATATATATTTTATATATATGATTAAGAAAAAAGTTAAACATTTATAAATTTTTTGTCAATACACTTTAATTAAATTCAATTTTAAAATAAGAAGATCAAAATTTTAAAAAATGAGGATAAGAAATAAAAGTGCATTTATGGGTTTGTTTGGTAAGATTCAAAAAAGAGTTTTTACCTTTTAGTTTTTCAGCTTATTAATAAAAAAGTTCTGTTTGGTACCTGTACTTTCATTTTTAGCTTATAGTTTTTTTTTACTAACTCTTAACTTTTTTTTCAAAAATTATTTGAAGTAGTTTTTTTGATTTTGTAGCTTATGATTTTTTCTGTCATTTGTATCCTCATTATTTTATTAAAAATCTATTTTATCCTTTATATTTATTCATAATTATTAATTATATTGAATTAGTTATATTATTTATGTCTGATTAATTATTAATAATTATTTTTGTAATTATGGTAACCAAATATTCAACTTGACATGGCCATTAATTCAACTTGACTTTATAAACACCATAATATGCTATAAATTCTTAAAAAGGAAAACGAAATTAACACTAAATCCAATTTTTAAAATAAAAGACCAAAACAGATAATGTAATATTTCTTTTAAGATGTAATAATTTTTCAACGAAATTGTTCCTATTATATAGTTCTCTTTTTTATTTGTGTTTTATTTTCTTCTGATTTTTATTTAACATTATTTAAGATGTAATATTTATATTTAAAATGTTTTGTATTTAATTGTTAATACATTTATATTTATTAAATAAAAAATAATTTAATAAATATGATCATTGATTTTTTTAATTAATAATATTTTTTTATGTCATTTTGTATTTATCAGTTAGTATAACCGCTAATTTATCAACCACTCAAATTAACTTATCAATTATAAGTTATCAACTATAAGCTATAAGTAACATGCTATAAATTATCAGTCATAAGTCATCCATCAGTTACCAACTACCAACTAATTTTATCAAACATAACCAAAGTCTTTTAATTTTTTTTCAATATTCTCATGCTTTTATTTATTTTTTGATTCTTTCTTTTGTTTTTATATATATTATTTTATTTTTTTATGCTATAGTTTTCAATACATATGGTCCTAATATTATTTTTTCTTGCATATTTGCTTTATTTTTAAAATTTTACCTTTTTGTTATAAATTTTTATCCTACATTTTAGATGCATATTATGTTTTAGATTAATTTTGTTTTCATTAATTTTGCTTTTTCCTTTTTGTAAGGGATGTATTTATTTATTTAAGAGTTGTTGGTATTTAGGGTTGTTTGAATATATAAGTGAATGAATTAGATGGAGTTAGACTTTCTCAAGTTTAAGCCAGATAGTTAAAAAAGTCAAGATTTAAGATTGGTTTATAATATCTCATAGACTTAATTTTAGATGAGAGTGTGACAGACTATTTCAAATGCTTGATTAACCTACTTAAAAACATATAATTTAAATACATGTAAATAAAAAAATCAACTAATATTTATTTGTATTGACTTTTATGAGTTTATTTATTAATATAAATTTTGTAAAATTATTTGTTTGAGAAAATTTATAGAAAATTTTATGATATTATTTATAAGTATTTTCAACTTATATTCTTATGTTTTTCAAGATGAATAAACTATATTTTTATATTTCACATTACATTTTAAAAAACTAGACGGTAAGAAATGCTATATTTCATTTCTAATGTATAATAATATATTTAAATGTAAAAATAAATAAATAATGTAAGTTAGTAAGTTTAGATCACTGAAAATGTATAAATTTATATTTTAATTTAAAGTTCAAAATATAATATATTTTTAATAAAATTAATTAATTATACATTATACAGTTTATTTATTTTTGATGTTTATATACTATTATTAGAATAACAATAATTATAAATAATGTGTAATTTCAGTTATGCTATTTAGCACATTTAAGTTATACCACATCAATTCAGTTACATCATTTAAAATGTCATGACTCATATGAGATGACCGATTAAAAATTTGAAAATATTAGTATAAAAAAGAATTGAAAACGATATTTTTATGACTTATGACCTAACCATTTTTACTAACTATAATTATAATAATAATAATAATAATAATAATAATAATAATAATAATAATAATGGATTAGTAATTCCCTTGTATTTTGATTGTTTGTTATTAATGCATTATTTCAATAAATAATAATAATAATGATAATAATAATAATAATAATAATAATAATAATAATAGTAATATATATTAGATAAAATACAATTTTTCGTCCCTTAACTTTAGTTCAGAGTCTATTTTGATCCCTTAATTTTTAAAATGTACAAATCGATCTTTTAATTATTTAAAACAGAGTATATTAGTCATTTCCGCCTATTTGATGCAAACGATTGTTTGGGGATGCAGACGTGGCAGATGATACTGCATGTTTTCTTCTTCCTTTCTCTATTTCTCCCTCTCCTTCGATTTCCAACATTTGCATATGCGATTTTCGTCCATTCTCCATCGCTAGGGTTTAGTTGTCACTGAATTCCAAAAATTGAAGAATATGGTTTATCCTCCATGAAATCAAGTTATGCTTCATCCCCCATGAAACAGAAAAGTCATGAAAGTATGAATTTCAATGTGTTCATGAGCTCGAATCTTCCATGGAAACCGATTTGTCATTGAGGAGACACGACGATTCTTCGTAGATCTACAATGGAAAAGAGCCATGGAAAATATTTTTGGAGTTGTTCTCATTTTAAGGTATGTTTGTGATATGTACAAGGTTTTTATCTCCATTGTTACAATTTGAGTAATCCATTGTAAAATGTAGGGAACAATTCATGCAACCTGGGTGTGGGTATTTTGAATGGTTCAATGAGGAAGCTCAAGATGACAAAGGGCAAATTGTAATGTCCTAATTCTACTTCTATAGGCCCATCATAGTAATATGGTTGATCGAGTTTATGTACAATGTAAATGTCAACACCTAAGTGAACCCTATAAAGATCAGCTATTTCTAATGCTCATGCATCATCCTTCAATGAATTCATCCCAAACGTCGGGTCATTGTAATAGATTTTCTCAAAATCCCTATAACTTAAGTCCTTTAGTGTACCTATCAACTCAAAGTAACTCCATTTGTCCACATTACTTTCAACTTATCATTTTTGTCTCCTTCATACGCTCAAAGATCACCATCAACGAATTCACCATTATGATGAATTCTTAGTATAATAAACTCGTCCATTACACCTAGTCAGTTCAAAATCAATATTATGAAAAACCCTAATTTCTAAGATTGAAAACATGCAAAGCCCTAATTTAAAAAAAGCCCTAATTCCTCATATTAGAAACATGAAGAACTCGTAGAACCCTAATTTCTCAGATTAGAAACATGAAGAACTCATAGATAAGAAAGTTATTAACTTGTTACCAACGACGATTTCAACCTTTTGCTCGCAACACCACACTATCTAGAACGATGCTTTTCATTTTCTCTTCACGGTCTTCTCTTCTTCTTTACATGCTATCTGGAACAATTTCTTTCTTAAAATGACACCTTAACAAGAAAGCACAACATATAACATGTTAAAAGTCAAATCATTGTCATATAACCCAATTAAAGCCACGTCAAAGCCACATGAACACTCGCTTTACACAATCACTAACGGAGACATGTGGAAGGACGTACATGACCCCTTTTAAATAATTAAAGAATCGATTTAAAGATTTTAAAAATTTAGGGACCAAAATAGATTCTGAACTAAAATTAAGAGACAGAAAAAAATATTTTGTCTAAATATTATTTATATTTATTTAAATAAATCAAATAGATTTACAATGATTTTTTATAACTTATGACCTAACTATTTTTATTAAATATACTTATAAAAATATTAAGCCTTTTTTATTTAGAAAAAAATATTAATTAATCCTTAGGTAACCTGACATATTCTTATTTCTATGTAGGTTTATATTTTAAAATAAAATACTCTTAAAAAATCATAATATCACATTGATTTTTTTTCTTCTTCTAAGTGACTAAACTGAAAAAAAAAAAATCAATATCATTAGGTTGGAGCCAATCTCACTTCATCTATTTAGTATGATGCGCCAAATAGAATATTAGAGGTCTACTTGTGTTGATTTGACTTTCACCATTTCATTTGACAAAACCATATAAGAGAAGTAGCTACCTGTAGAATATTTTGAGACTTGTTTTTCAATAGGATGTTTTGAAAAAGAAAATCTTGAAAAGTGGGTTATTTAAAAAAAAAATGTCAAAAAGGTCAGACAATTGACCTTGAATGAAAATATGTTGGTACAATTTATGAAAGAAATATCAATATTAGTAATGGTTTTTATCCAAAAATCACAAGAGAAAGAATAACAAGAGTCAAACAATATTTAATTGAAAAAAGGACAGTGTATAAGATTTGGTCTTGCCCCATTCTTTTTTCTCTTTTATTAATATATGAGTTTATTCAAAATAAATTAATGATGTTGAAGATAAGGAATATGATTAAAGATATTTATTTTGTTTAGATTTTCTTTTGAATAGTTTTTTAGTCATTTTGAAAAATTATTTGGTTTAATATATAAGATTTGATAACTTTAGATTATTTTTAGATGTTTTTAATAACTTTTGGTTAAGCTTGGTTTTCAAAAATTAAACGGGAGTATGACGTTTTTTTTCTTCTCAAAATAGTACTAGAGGTCATTTAAGTTATTTTAAAGTATCAAGTTAGTTATTTAATTTTTTTTTTTAAGAATTAGGTCCTTTAAGTTATTTTAAATTAATAAGTTAGTCTCTTAAATTTGTTTTTGTAACAATTTGGTCTTTTTTAAAAAAAAAATCTCCGGTTACAGTAAATTTCAAACTCATATATCATCTGAATTGATTTTTCGCGCTGATCACGAATATATAATTAGTTATGCGTTTGATTGTATGTTTTGGATTTTTCATTATATATTTCATCATTTTTTACTTATTTCTCATGAACAGTAACTTGTTTGATAAATTTGATTGCATATTCGTGATCAGCGCAAAAAACAAATTCAAATGGTATATGAGTTTGTAGCGGAGATTTAAAATAAAATGATCAAGTCGTTACAAAACAAACTTAAGGGACTAACTTGTTAATTTAAAATATCTTAAAGGACCTGATCGTTACAAAAAAAAACTTAAATGACTTAAGTGGTACTATTAAATAACTTAAAGGACTAAAACATGTGTTTTGCCCTCTTTCTTTTAAAGGAAAACACTGAATAAATAAGTTTCACTGTTACGAATAATATATTTTATATAAATCTTTCATCTCACTCACCCAAAAATCGAGATAAAATGCGGGTGCACCATGTTTTATTGATTTTTTTAATAATAAATACGACATATTCCCCTCAGTGTCTAAATTATCGAGAGAGAAAAAGTCAGGACAGGTTTTGAATCCCAGCAACAACAATTTTTAATAATACGATATATTCCCCTCGGTATCTAAATTATTCGGTTATATTTAATAACTGAGGGATTCGATTATGAGATTTTACTATAAAAACATCTGTTAATTAGATTTGACCTTAAACCTAACTTATATGCAGCTGCTCCAAACTCGTACATTTCATTCTTTGGGATGGATTACAAGATAGACAAAATCTTCAATGTTCTTCTATCTTGAATAAAATATTGTTTCTGCTCTTGCAATTCATCCCAAAAGTATTGATGTTATTGCTTCAATTTTGGAATAACCTTCATATGTTGTCAATCTAAGAAAACATTGAGAAATTTATTGCTTTCTTCGGTTGTCAACATTGAGAAATTTTCTCCTAAAACAATCATCTTGTTCTCTTTCACGTGAAAGCATTTTTCATAAAAACATTTGCTCAAGATGATGAAATCTCTCTGGGATGAATTACAAGTACAAAAAAACAAATTTCTCTTGGTTGGAACATATAACTTATCAGAAAATTGAAAAAAATTGTTGTTCTCCAATAATCTATTGTTGAAATCTGGATTTGTTTAAACAATTTATTTAATATTACGTGTAAACAATGTAATTAAAGAAAAAACTTTTTCCACTCGGTTTTTTAAAGAAATCGAGAGGTATGTTGCGCTTGGGATGAAACATATTTTATTGTATTTTTTATTTAACAAGAAACATATTTTATCTCAGTTTTGAAAACTAAAGAAAAATATAAGTGTGTTTATTTTTGATGTTGTTGCTATAGTTTTGGAATAACCTTCTTATGTTGTCAATCAAAGAAAATAGTGAGAAATTTATTGCTTTCTTCTGTTGACAACATTGATAAATTTACTTAAAAATAATCATCTTGTTCTCTTTCATGTGAAAGCATTTTCCATAAAAATATTTGCTCAAAATAATGAAATCTCTCTGGGATGAATTTCAATTACATTTTTTTCGCTTGGTTGGAATAGATAACTTAGCTGAAATTTAAAAAGATTTGTTGTTATCCAATAATCCATTGTCAAAATCTAAATTTTTTTAAAACAATTTATTTTAATATTATGTGTTAACAATGTAATTTTAAATAAAAAACGTGTTTCCCTCATTTTTTAAAGAAACCGAAATGTATGTTGCGCTTGGGATGAAACTTATTTTATCGTATTTTTATTTAACAAGAAACACATTTTACCTCGTTTTTGAGAACCAAGGGAAAATATAAACATGCTTATTTAGTTTCTTTACCGTCCTTAAACAAATCTTTGTCGTCCATTTAATGAGTATCAACGCACTAGACACTGTCATTAGCGATCCACATGAAACTTAAAACCTTCATTATAAAAGCATTACGAATATTAAAAATTGATAATGAAACATTCAACATGAAAACATTGAAACTTAAAAAATCGTTTATTTTATTTGAGAAATTTTTGCAAGAGAAGAAAATTATTTGGGTTCAAGGTTTGTGTTCTTAAATAATCATATAACTGGATATTTGTTTTATTTATTTAAATTTTTTTTGGTTTTATATCAGACATTTGATCTTCCTCAAGATCAATGAAACGAGGATCCCCAACATTTGCTCTTCCCCAAGATATCCAACATTTGTTCTTCACCGACAGCGATGACGTTGAAGAACAAATGTAATATTTTGTGTAAACAATGTAATATTATGTGTAAAAAATGTAGTTTATAAACAAATTAATTTATTAATATTCAGTGTAAACAATGTAATAAATATTTTTTAAAAGAATATATCTTTCCCCTCAGTTTTGTTCATAATCTGAGAGGTATATGACACTAGTTTTGAAAATATAAAAAATATATTCCTGGGATTCCAAACACTGACCATTTCAACTATCACTTCGATTATTCTAAAATCAGGGGGTAAAGTGGCAGCTTTTCATGACGCATTTTTTTATCTCACCTCAACAACCGAGGCTAAATCAACTTCGCACTTTAGGTTAAATGTATTTTTCGTAGTAGTGGTTCAAGAACATAACAGTTGAAGTTGAGGGTAAGTGTGTGTGTGTGTGTGAGAGAGAGAGAGTGTGTGCGTGTGTGTGTGAGTGAGAGTATGTGTGTGTGTGTGTGTTTATGTGAGAGAGAGAGAGATAATTGAGGGTGAGAAGTTATGATTGCATTAGCCTAGGATGAGAATACATCATATACATTTATACAAAGGTTACAATGTGATTGGGAGTCAAAACCAACTAAAATTACAGAAAAGTACAAAAATAGGGCTTGTAA
This sequence comes from Lathyrus aphaca, assembly GCA_963966055.1. Classification (NCBI taxonomy): domain Eukaryota; kingdom Viridiplantae; phylum Streptophyta; class Magnoliopsida; order Fabales; family Fabaceae; genus Lathyrus; species Lathyrus aphaca. The sequence goes on along the minus strand of OZ014519.1, from coordinate 677,848,802 downwards.
CTGGTTACACCATTTGATTAACCGGTTACACCTGATTTTGAAATTAAATCCTCATTTAGTAGTAATCGGTTAACTTCAAAGGTTAGTTGTGTATAACAACAAAATCTTCACTTATCTGCTACTTGGATGAGCTATGTTGACTTCTCGAAAAATGTACTGTTAGTTTCGTAGTATTAAAAAGAGAGAACCCACAATTACTATGCTTGAACAAGAAAATGATTTGTGCAATTTAAAGTAAAATAGTAAAAATGGTAGATTTTGCAAGTTTCAGTGTGAAAAGTAATTAAAGGAGAAAACATTGTCACGAAAACGTTCATGTTGTGTTGTAGAATACCATATTCCTCTATTGTTTATGTCTAATGCCCTGTATGAACTATCTAATCACTATAATCCCACAAAAAATTAACAAAACCATTAAAGTTGATCCCTCACAAATTAACTCACTAACAACTACTCAGAGCTTTTTATCTTTAGTCTGCCAACATAAGTAGGGTTAGGCGATGTATAAAACATTAATTCTTTATGCCACTTCTCGGGGTCTCCTATCCCTATTCAAGTAGTGTAAGTAGAAAAATTGCCCTAAGTCCAACACATATGTTAAGGGTCAGTAATCCCTATGTGTCTGAAATGAGATTAACAGAGTATCTCAAATAAAAAACATTAATATTAAGCAACAACTGAATATAATTATAGATTAAAGGTTCATACAAAGGTTAAATCAACATATAATCCAACAGTAGAAAAATAGGTTCATCATAACCCAACCCAACCTAAGAGAACTTAGCTACAAATTATTCAGAAAATAATACCACAATTGATAGATGAAAATAACATAAGAAGTCCCTTGAAGAGATGACCTAAAATGCTATAAAAACCTCCCATTGTGCTCCCAAATTCGTGCTCCATTCTCCAAAATTTGTAACCCTCATTAAACAACTGAAAATCCCCTTAAAAAACACTCAAAACGGGCCAGAACGCGTTAGAAAAGGCCTAGAAAAGCATCCATCATGCACATTATGGATGCATTGCGCACAATACATTTCTTCTTCCTCTATCGTGCACTTGATAATGTGTGATAGTTCATGTGATTATTCCGATAGTTGTGTATTTTTCACCTTTTTTGCATCAAAATTTCCACTAAGTCTCATTCTTTCATACTTGACTATTTTTCACTCATTCTTGGGTCTTTCTTCATCATTTTGGCTCCTTTTCGCTTGTTTTCCCCAATTCTTCGAATAATTAGATGCAATGAAAAACTATCATCCAAATCCCAAATTTGAATCTTTGGTTGTCCTCAAGCAACTCACTTGAAACTTCACATTTCAACAAACAACAAGTCGTACAAGAAAAATTGAACATCACCATAATTTTTTCGTTACCTGACCATTATTCCGGATTTCAACTTCCATTCTGGAAAATTCGGAAAACCTCCTCAATATTAACGAGTACTCAACTTGTCTCTCTGCTCACTTAACTCGCTCAATGGATTGAGTTATCACTCAATCAACATGCAAAATAAATTATACTTGGCTTGATCATGTTCTAATACAGTTTATCACAACACACAAATACAAGGTTTTCATAGGCTGTAACTTGGCTTATGTTCAGGTTGAATATTTCTAGGAAAGTCGGTTTAAACCTTTGGAGTTAAATGCCTAGTTCTCCTTTTGTTCTCATACTCCTTTGTTCCTTCTTAACAATATTAGAGATTCGATCGTTCTTTTTTTTTTTATCATTTCTCAATTTTGTTTTGAAGAAGTAACTTTTTCCACTTCTTATTTACTTACAAATTTTAAATTTTTGACCACTTATCTCTAGTACCCCCCAACCCTGAACTTAGAACTTTGCTCACTTCCAAGAGCAACTCCAAACTTAATCTTTTTCATTCACTTTAAGAACTTCGATTCTACCTAACTCCAAAGACAGGGTGGAAAGAAAAGATCTTTCAAGTCAAATGGTTAAAACTTGTAGGCTACGTCATCGAAAGAAAGGCTTAGGCTCAAAGTGGCTAGCAACTGATGTTCCTAATACCACAGGTTGACTACAAAGGCTCAAAGTTATAAACAAGAAACTTGCCTCAATGTGTGTAAATCATACTAGAAAACTTAATCATAAAATGATCAAATCGTATAAAGTAAATTTGCATCGATACGCTCTAAGGAAGAAAAGTGAACAATGAAAATATTTAGGCTTAAACACAGGCATTTCTTGGGCCTGGCCATGCTGGGCACATGCCCAGATTCTGGTGGCCCAATTTTTTCTAGTGTTAAAAAAAGCAAAAAATAAATAAAAAAGCAAGAAAATAGAAGGAAACAAGAAACAAAAAGGGAGAAGAAAGGGAAGCTGCAACAACACCATCCACCTCTACGTCTTCTCTCCTCCATCCGCCGCGGTCGAGCCTTCGCTTGTCCACCACCGTCCATCGATGTGCCACACCACCACTTGTTTTTCATGGTAGGTTATATCGTTCTTCCATATCCGTGTTGTCACGGGTTTTTTGCCTTTGTCTTCCGGTTGTCGAATTGTTGTTTTTGTTTAGTGTGTTTAGAATTGGAAATGATTGAAAAGTGTATTGATTTTTTGACAGTGTATTAATGACAAAATTGAGACAAAATTTTATGACTGTGCATTGATAATGATGACAATTGCTTATATATATATATATATATATATATATATATATATATATATATATATATATATATATATATATATATATATATATATATATATATATATATATATATATATATATACTAGTTTTGTCTAACAGCTAGAGATATATATTAGTTTATATCAATGTAGGCTACATACATAATTGAATTTATCTAGTACAATTAACAAGTTGCTATATTACATAAAGACAAAAGATATTAAAATATACTTACTTGAGTAATTTTCTTTTAAGGCTCAATCATCAGTACCATTATGAATAACAATAATGAGGTGGTAATAAAATCCATCAAGAGAAAATCTATTCAATTTATCCAAAAATTTATTCATTTAATCAATCCATTAAACAAAAAACGAATTTAATGAATTGGTCCAATCCATCTATCAAACTAAATGGATGGATTCAATTCATCCATCACATTTTAAAAATCCAATGGATTTTAGTTTATTATTTATTAAAAAAAATTATAATAAAAACATTAAAAATCTAAAATTAAACAATTTTTTTGATATTTTTGTTTCTCACAATATTCAATCATAGTTTTTTTTCTGTACATTAATAAAAAAAGAATGTGAAAAAATTATTTGTCATTGGTGATATATATATATATATATATATATATATATATATATATATATATATATATATATATATATATATATATATATATATATATATATATATATATATATATATATATATATATGAGTACGTAAAACAACCATTAAACAATAATTTGCTTCTTTTAGAAACAATACTATAGCACCTGTCAATACTTAATTTAATATGCAGAGTGGTATGTTTACTCCATTGAAAAATTAATTTGCTCAGACTTAAATGATTTTGTGTATATTTGATTTACTATTCACTTTAAAATGACTTAATTGATACATGTTGAATTTTGATTTTCTTCAAATAGAGGATAAAATTAATTAACAAAGAAGTTATTTGATTATAATTTGAAAGTTAATCTAAGTAAAATTAATCAAGTTGTAAGTTGATTAGACATAAGAGAGGTAGATATTTATAACTAAAAAAAATTGAAAAACATTCATAAAAAAATAGTTTTTGTAAAATTAACATTAAAAAAAAATTAAGTTAATTTTGTTGATGGATGGATATCTATCCATTTAAAATATCTTAATGGATGGATTTAATGAATTATATCTCTTTATGGATGAATTAGATGAATTATATCTCTTATTGGATGAATTGAGTTGGATTTTTTTGAAGAATGGTTTAATGGATTGTTTTGATCTACCTATTAACAATCTAATCCAAATCCATTTTGTCACCCGTAAAGCAACCCCCAAGGATAATCCAATTGATAATTGTGTGTACCAAAATTTCAATGGGAGTAAATTCATTTTCTTGGTACTATGTATATGATATCCTATTGGAAAGCAATAATATAAGTTATTTGTATGAAACCAAGAGATTTCTCACAAATGATTTTGAGATGAAAGATCTTGGGGACGTCTCCTTTGTCTTAGGAATTCAAATACTTAGAGACCTCTCTCGAGGTATTTTAGGATTTTCAGAGATGCTATATTGATATAGCTATGGATAAATTCTCCATGAAAGATAGAAAACCATGAGACACGTCAGTTTCTAAAGGAGACAAGTTTATTCTCAAACAGTGCCCCATTATGGATCTTGAAAAATAAGAGATGCATAAGGTTCCATATGCTACAACTGTGGATTGTCTTATGTATGCTCAAGTTTGCACTCATCCCAACTTAGATTTCATTGTAGGAGTTCTTGGCAAATATCTAAAGACCCTTGGCATGCAACACTAGATAATAGTAAAATTTATGCATTACTTAACGAGAACTAATGACTTCCTGCGCACTTATCGGTTAGCTATCTTAGAGATCATTGGGTATTTTAATTGCGATTTTGCAGGATGTCCATATAGGAGACAATCCATATTTGGTTTCATATTACTCTTGGATGGAGGATCCGTCTCTTAGAAGTCTTCCCAATAGACTTTATTGGCTCCCTCCATTATGGCAATAGAGTTTATGGTCAGCTTTGAAGCATCAAATCATGTAATTTGACTGCGAAACTTTGTCACACACTTAAATATAATTAGGAGCATTGGAAGACCCGTCAAGGTTTATTGTGACAATAATGCAAATGTGTTATACTCCAACAACAATATGAGCTCCACAAAGTCAAAATTTATTGATATTAAGTATCTTGATGTGAAAGAAAGAGTTCAAGAGAAACATATTTTAATTGAACATATAGGGACAAGCCTAATGTTAGTTGATCCACTAACCAAAGGTTTGACACCTAAGACTTTTCCTAGGAATTTTGGTCACAAGGTTCTTGATTTTGAGACTGTCTTGGATTAATGAGAGTTTTTTCCTTATTTTTCCTCTGTTTTATGCATTGGTACAAACTTTATGCTATATTTAACTTTCTGCAGAAATAAAAACTCATGAAATACTATTATTGTTATAACAATATCAAGTTTTATTTATTTATTTTGTGCAAATATTGAAATTTTAAATTTCACCAAAGGAATACAAGTTTGATCTCAATAAAGATTTCATTAGGACTAGTTGAAAATATGCATGATTTAGAAAACACATTACATGAAATTCTCATGTCACTCATTCATGTCGATCTATGTCATAAAGTACATTAATCTGATGGTCGCCGATGTTTCATTACGTTATACGTCAGAGACGACAACCGCGGTGGCTCCATTATTGATGTATGAGGTGTAATAGATTGTAAAGTTGAAACCTCAAGATAAATAGCATTTGAATGCATATATATAAAGATTTGTAATATAATTATTAAAATATATCGTCCAACTGAAAGATTGTTAGAATATTTTACACTTATATATTATTTTAATATTCTAAAAATTATTATGTGTACATATATGTTTTAATTATATTAACAATTTTATCAAATTAAATGTTTTAAATAATTAAGTGATCATAAAATTAAAAAATTATCACCCCTTTTAAAATAACGAGAAATTCAATAATTGAATTGATGACCATACCATACTATAGATAAAGCACATTTTTAATTCAATAATGAAAATATTATAAAATATGTATTTGATAAGTTGGTAGGTATAGCAATAGCAATATTGAAGTGATGTAGTGACAGTCGTACGTTTTGCTATAAATATCAGGACCCAAACCTATGGCGGATATTGCTATTTTATTTTGTTAATATTGATGAGTTTGGGGGGTCCATTTTGTATTCCCTATTTTGAAGGATGATGAATATTCATAAAAGATGGGAGCTTCTGTCTACCTGCACCAAGCATTTATTTCTTCCAAGAGTATTATGATCATTTATTTTATTTTGTTTCAATTATAGAAATCTAACCCCCACATGGATTGGTTGGACATTAACTAGGCCATGTAAAATCAGATTGTTTATTCTGTTTTTTTACTTATATTTTACTTCTTCCCTCAAGAGTAAATAAAATCAGATTAATTATTGTGTTTTCACATTAATTAAAAACATATAATAGTAAAAGAGAAGGGTGTTTTTATCAAAATATCTATTATTAAATATTGAGAGTGGTATAATAAGTAATGACTAAATGGTAAAATTAGAAAAAATAAATAAATTTATATTGTAAATTAAAATTAATCTTTTATTTTAGAAATTTTTTATTATAAAACTTCATTATGGAATGGAGAAATAATGGAGAAAGTTATTATTTTTAAGTTAGATTCTTACTAGGGTGATAAAACGGACTGTCCGCCCCGCCCCATCTAAAGTCCGTAAAAAAAAGCGCGGATGTCCGTCAAGTTAAAATGGATATAAAAGTCTAGCTCGTCCTGTCAAGGTGACGGTTGGCGGACGACAGACTTGTCCGCCTTCATTATTTATTTATTTTTATTTTTTTTAAATAAATTAAAAGGCTTTTTTCTTACATCTAAAAAAAACATCAAACCTTTAGAAAACATAAATAACAAAAGACTAAACCCATAAAGTACTAATCTTTAATAAAAAAAATAGAATTTTCAACGAGCTTTCATCTAAAATATAAGCAAAAGTGTTTATTTCATAGGTGCGACGGACTTTGATCGGCGACAGATTTTGACAGGACAGATTTTGGCGGGTGACAGTCTTTAACCGTACAGGTTTTGGTGAACGGTGTGCTTAAAATTCCAATCCAACCCGCCAATTTTAGAGAGGTGCGCGAGCCAACCCAATGGGCCACGAGCCGTTTTACCAGCCCTAATTCTTACAAGCCATATTAAATCCTTTCTTTAATATAAAAAAGTTTATTTTTTTGAATTTATTAAATAATCAATATATTATATAAATTAGATATATTAATTAATATTCAATTAAATAAAAAAAATCATATTAAGATCCCGAGGAAGATTGAGTGAACACACTTCCAATATTACATTTTTAATCAATTAAAATATATTTTGAAATAGTATTATTAAATAGTGTAAAATATTACTTAAAACATGGTTTTACATTAACTTTTAAATATTATGATAAATAATAATAATAGTAATAATAATTAAAATTAAAGTAGTGAGTAGTTTTCCAATTTTGTATAAAATGAATGGTAGAATAATGATCTTGTAAAGGAAATATTTATTAGTAGTATTTGCATTTAAAGAGAAATTATAAAGCAAGTAGTTGAATAGTGGGTGTGTGGTGAGTGTCCTAAACCTCATAAAAAAAAATATAGTTTTCTGTTATAACAAAATGATTATAGTAGTTGAAAGCAACGTGTCTTAAATAGGATGGGTAAAGTTAACCACCTATAAATAACAACTTTAATTAATCCTAGTAGCTGACAAGACACTGTCTACATATGATATTAAGAAAGCAAACATCTATCACAGTCCTCTCCAGCTTGTCTAATGGAGTTTCAACCATCACCTACCCCTTTAATTTGAAGTGTACGTAGGTCATAAAAACACTCGGATTTTAACAATAACATCATGTAGAAAAGTAAATTGAATGAACTCTGATCATCCAACCCATCTTTATAGATAACTCGCACTTTCTAATGTCAGAACTCTCTCTCTGCGCGTGTACGATCGTGATAGCTCTTTCACATGACACCATACTTTTCCTTTTTTGTCCTTCTCGTTTTTCAACTACTTGATAAATTATAGATATCATTTTACAATATTATCTTTTATTTATTATTCACGTAAGAGATCATTTAAAATTTTAAATAATAATCATAATAAATGATATAGGGTATGTTGGAAGAAAAAAAGTGATTAATGTTGCTTTGAGATTATAAACTAATTTATAATTTAGGATAATTTTTTTTTACAACCTGATTTATAATTTTTACTAAAATATTTTTTTCGTTTCAAATTATAAGACGTTTTGGATATTTCACACGAATTAAAAATTTTAATTATTACTATATGAGAAAAATAAATTATGTAGTAGTATGACTTTACAGTAATGCATCTCATGATTATATAAGAAAGAAAGAATAAAAGAGTTAAAAGAATAAATAATAATAAATATTTGAAGATAAATAATTTTTGGGATACTTATTTATTTCAAATAGATCATTTATGTATTGAAAGGAAATAAATAATTTTTTTTGCAGATATTTAACATACTGTAGTTATTTTGCAGGAGTTTAAAATCCTAAAAGAAACAAATCTATAAATAATAAAAGAAAACAAAATAGAAAGCATGAAATTATAATCTCTTATGGAAGTCGACGCCGTCAAACTTGATTTATTGAGTTAAGTAGGAACATAAATATTTGCCACTTAGCTAAATAGCTAGAGTGTTTGTTGCAAAACAATTGTTCTTTATTACTTTTTCTCACTAAAAGGAAATTTGTTGATTTTATTCATTGTTTTAATATTTAATTTAATATTAATCATAAGTTTGCTAATAAAAAAGCTGTAACAAATATATTTTAAATATTATAAAACACAATAAATAATAATATTAAAAATAAAGGTTAATGTCATTTTATTCTCTACCATATCGACATTTTTTTTTAAAAACCCATAAATAAAATTACATGAATATTTGAAAATTCTCTTGACCTTCATCACATCCTCCGATACAAAAACAAAACTTTTTCCATTAGATTAACTATTTAATCTTGTTATTAATGTGAACTTAAATATATATATTATATATTTTTATTATATTATTCAAAATTTATTATTTATTATTAGTATTTATTTTTGATAAGCTTTAATTTTTAACTATAGTATATGTTCCGGACTGGACCGATCCTCAGAACTGGACCAGGCCTATCTCGTGGTCCAATGGTCCAAAATATGCAACTATGCTCGGAGCCCCGAGATCATCTGCTCGACTTGCCCTAGGTCGAAAGACTTCAATGTCGAGCACGAGATTCGTCGAGCGGAATCTTTCTCTCCTCAACGGCTAGTTCCTAACCACCGTTGATTATTGTGGGATCCTTGATCCGTGCCCAACAACTTGGGCCAATAAACACCCACTTGGACCAGTATATAAATCATCTCGTTTGAGAGGGTCAGGTATTCAAATCTTGACCCCAAAATATTGTACTTGCTCACTCGTTACTCGCTTTCTTACTTTAGCATCGGAGTGCCTTTGCAAGTACATCCCCATCTTTTCTCTATTATCAACAGCACTCATCCATGCTCGACGCGGCCATATCGGATCCTGATCTCAAGGTACGATCAGGTGGCGTCGTCTGTGGGAAACAAACTTCCCCGTTCTTCTTTACCAAAGAAATTCAAGAACCAAAGTTACTATTCATAAAGATCCATGGTCGCTAACGACATACCATGCGAAGCCCGCACAACTAATGGTGTCCTCATTACTCAACGGGGCAACAACCTATTCACCCCCTCACACGAAGAAGCCGTCCAAGATCGCCAGGACGGAAAGACTGCTTCACCATCTCCCGAGCGCGACCAACTGCTCGAGAGCCAACCAGAGATCATACCTTCCGTGGCCGCGCCCACCGGATCAGACTTCGCTGCATTGGTTGAAATAATCAATCAAACACATCTCCTGCTCCTAGCACACGGTGCCAAGATAGCCCGTCGGGAAGATGCCGGTCGTCGATCATCTCGATCACCCAAAAGGCACCGAGACCAACGCAGCCTTTCCCCCCGAATGAAGAAAGATAAGGGCCACCATGACGATTCCTCTAACCGGAACCGCGGTCGGTCACCTCCACGAAGACGTCGTTCACCAGTACCGACCAAGGATCACCACGGGTCACAAAAGGACGATCGTCGTTCCCCTCCCCGAAAAGGAAGACGATCTCAATCTCCATCCCCGAAACGATCAAAGAAGAGCATATCAAATTCTCCGCCCCCGCGACGAGACCAGAAACACCGTTCAAGATCCCATACGGTCACCTCTAGCGACGATGATGATATCAGAGGACCCCTATCTTCTGAGATTATGGCCGTCAGATTACCAAGAGGGCTTGAGAAGCCCCCACCATTGGGTTTGTACGACGGAACGCCTGATTCCGACGAGCATATCGAGAACATCGACGCTCTGATCGACTACAGGGGCGTCCGAGGAGCAATCAAATGTCGTCTCTTTCCGACCACCTTAAGGAAAAGGGCGATGACTTGGTATAAAAGCCTCGAGCCCGAATCCATGACTTCTTGGAGATAACTTGGTCGAACCTTCTCCAGGCATTTCACCGCTTCCAGACGCCATCCAAAGACGAAAGCATCACTTGAGGCCATAATCCAAGTCAAAGACGAGCCCCTCAGAACCTATATCGAGAGGTTCAATAAATAAGCCGTCCAGGTCTCAACCACGAATGACATGAAGAAATATTTGTTGGAACGTGATTTGCGCCCGTCTACCAACTTTCACCGAGCAGTGGGTATTGAGAATTGAGACACCCGCCACTCTGGATGCGTTCCTCTTGAAAGCTCAAGCGTATATCCAATACGAGGAAAAACAGGCAACCAGTTCTGTCTGCGATGCTAGACGTCGAGAGGACGCAAACCTTTCCAAATCAGATGAACCCTCAACATCTCGTTGGGGAAGCGACAAAAGAAAGGAAGATCGCTCTCGTGAACCGCGGGAGCAGAGAGGACCGGTGGGCCGATTTCGTGAATATACGCATTTGCTGGTGTCGAGGGAGAAGAAACTGTCTGAATGTGCTAATTCGGAGTTCCGCCAAGAGGGAGTGCGCTTCCCTAAGCAACTACCCGCCAAACTGGGCATCGATAAAACCAAGTACTGCCGGTTTCACAAGAGCCATGGGAACAACACCGAGGATTGGATCCACCTGAAGGATGCAATAGAGATACTCATCAAAGATGGCCACCTCAAGCAGTTCACTAAATCCAAAGAGACCTCCAGGCCAGAGATGCAAGAAGCCATCAAAATCGAGGAAGTAGTGGCAGTCCCCGCGGACACCATTATGCAAGTGGCCCTCAACATCTATCGCCCGAAATACTTCTTTCTGCCTGACCGTCCGGCGAGTACAGGTTATCTCTCTTCCCATAGCCCATGGGAAGCCTTCCCTTCTGCCATGGTGATCTCAGGCGGGGGATTCAATAAGATCACGGTTGGCTCCGTAAAAAGGAAATTCGACCAGCTAATTGCGAAAGGGCCGGCCCTGAATGCCACACTGGACCCCCCAGAGACAATTCAGTGCCCATCTCCTTCTATAAAGAAGAACTATTAGGAGGAGCTCCTAATGCCAGCATTTCACTGCTCATCTGAGCCCAAATGGCCAACTTCGACGTCCGCAGGATACTGGTCAACCAGGGTAGCTCATGTGACATCATGTATTCGCAGCTATTCGCTACACTTCATCTGAACGAAACTCATCTGACACCATATGTAGGATCAGACCTACAAGGTTTCAACGGTGCGGTATCACGACTGTGGGGTTACGTCGATCTCATAGTCATGTTCAGAGCCGCAGAAACTGCCTGATTAATCCGCGTCCTATTTCTGGTCGTCGATTGTCCTTCTCTGTACCAATGCATTCTAGTTCGACCAACTTTGGCCGACCTCCTAGCCGTCCCATCCACCGTCCATCTAAAGATGAAATACTACACCACCTCAGGAAGAGTTTCCACCTTGCATGGTGACGTGGAGGCCGTCCGTCGTTGTTTCCAAGCGGCCTCTAAAGGCCTTAGCTCGATATCTTACCAGCCAAAAGCCTCCACTTCAGCTTCCTCCCTGAACACTGATGTACCCGCACCTCTCCCCCAGGTCGATTCCATCGACCTCGATTGCAGGTTTCCAGATGAGGCAGAGAGTTCCCAGCAGCCCTCCTCTTCATTAGCCCGACCCATCCCCGACGATGAATTCGAGCTGATCCCGCTGGTAGAGGATCCAAGCAGATGCGTGAAGATTGAAGCACACGTCCCAGAATTATTAAAAAGACAACTGGAAGCATGCCTGAAGGGGAACGCCGACCTATTCGCATGGAGTGCAGCAGAAATGCCCGGCCTCGATCCAGACGTGGCATGCCACCATCTATCCATCGATCCGAATCACAAGGTCGTCGCCCAACGGAGGAGAAAACAGTCGACCGAAAAAGCTAAAGTAGCCGAAAAAGCCGTAGAAGACCTCATAGAGGCAAACTTTGTAACGGAGGCCAGGTACACCACCTGGCTTTCCAATGTTGTACTTGTGAAAAAATCTAATGGAAAGTGGCGAATGTGCGTTGATTATACCGACCTTAATCGGGCTTGCCTGAAAGATGCTTACCCTTTGCCGAATGTTGATAAGTTGGTCGACAACTCGGCCGGTTTCAAACTACTATCATTTATGGATGCTTATTCGGGATATAATCAAATTCCCATGGCCGTGGCCGACAAAAAACACATGGCCTTCATGACCGAATCGGGCAACTACTACTATAACGTTATGCCCTTCGGTCTAAAAAACGCGGGCGCCACTTATCAGCGCATGATGAACAAAGTTTTCCGAGCTGAAATTGGGGACATGCTCGAAGTATACATGGACGATATGATAGTCAAATATCAGGAAGAAACAGATCATGCTTCCCACCTATAGAAGGTGTTCGACCAAGCTCGAAAATGCAAGATGCGTTTCAACCCTGAAAAATGTACATTCGGAGTTCGAGCAGGTAAATTCCTCGGGTTTTACTTAACCGAGCGAGGGATCGAAGCCAACCCAGATAAATGTCGAGCATTCACAAAAATACCTACCCCAAACTCTAAAAAATCCATACAATCGTTAAACAGAGTGCTCGCCTCTCTCACTCGATTTGTGGCTAAATCCGCCCAACATGCGCTCCCATTCTACAAACTCCTTCGTAAAGAATCAGCTTTCGAGTGGACTGACGAATGCGAGCGAGCCTTGGCTCACTTGAAAAAAGCACTATCCGAACCGCCAGTACTCTCCAGGCTCAACGAAGGTGAAACACTATACCTTTACCTCGCCGTATTGAACGAGGCGGTCAGCGCGGCCCTTATCCGAGATCTCCCGGAGGGGCAAAAACCCATATACTTCACGAGAAAGGCATTGAACGGCCCCAAACTCAGGTACTTACAAATCGAAAAGGTAGCTCTAGCCCTACTCTTCGCAGAAAGGAGGTTATGATACTACTTCTTAGCCCATACTATCGTTGTCAGGACAGACCAACCCATCAAATAGATGCTCGGAAGGCCAGACATGGCCGAACGAATGCTTAAATGGTCGTTAGAATTAGCCAAGTTCGACATCAAATACGAAGGCCAGAAGGCCCTCAAGGCGCAGGCATTGACCGACTCCGTAGCAAAGCTTACCTTCAACGAGCAAATGGCAATTTCTCCATCTAAATGGACCATCTTCGTCGACGGAGCATCTAGCTCGACAGGCAGCGGGGCCGGGATGATGCTAGAGAACGAGGAGGGAACGCTCATTGAAGCATCCTTAACCCTATCTTTCCCCACATCCAATAATCAAGCAGAATACGAAGCTTTCCTGGCAGGCCTACGCCTCGCAGACGACCTAGGAGCAGAAGAAATAATAATAATATGCACAGACTCACAGCTGGTCGCTAACCAAGTACGAGGCAATTTTCAAGCCAAGAACGACAACATGGCCGAATACTTAGCCTTGGTCAAAGAAAAAAACGATTCACATCCGTAGAAGTCAGGCACGTCCCGTGCGAGGACAACGTCCGAGCGGATATATTGTCCAAGTTGGAAAGCACCAAGAGAAAGGGGGCAACAAATCCTTTATACAGGAGATACTCCCCCAACCTAGCATTGGAAAAACGTCAACGCCAATAGACATCAACATCATAGGCGACACTAACTGTTGGATGACCCCAGTATTCAATTATCTGACCAAGGACGAGTTGCCAACAGACCCGAAAACGACCAGCACCGTAAGGCGTAGATCGTGCTCGTACACGATGGTCGGAGGGAAAATGTACCACCGAGGCTTCTCCACACCGCTGCTCATATGCATTGAGGAAGAAAACGCCCCACACGTCCTGAGATAAGTCCACGAGGGGATCAACGCGCAACACCCCTGTGGAAGATCACTCGCTCGTAAGATTCTACTAGCAGGATACTACTGGCCGACGATACAGGATGACGCAAAAGAACACGTTAAAAATGTGACAAGTGCTAACGACATGGTGACATACACATAGCACCTCCTACTGAGTTAAAATCACTGTCATCCCCATGGTCGTTCGCCTGGAGGGGACTGGCATGTTAGGGCCCTTCGTCATCGGCACCGGCCAAAACAAGTATCTCATCGTAGGCGTCGACTATTTCACCAAATGGATCGAAGCAGAGGCCCTAGCCAAAATCACTGCACTGAACATCCTACGCTTCTTCAAACGAAACATCCTTTCTCGGTTCGGAATACCACTCGCCATCGTAACGGACAACGGGACACAGCTCACTAACAAACACTTACAAGAATTCGTATCCTCAGTCGGAACCAAACAACACTTCGCGTCTATTGAACACCCCCAGACTAACGGGCAAGCTGAAGCTGCTAACAGGGTAATGTTGAGGGGCCTCAATTGAAGATTGGACGAACACAAAAAACGTTGGGTCGAAGAGCTACATAGCATCCTTTGGGCGTACAGGACCACACCTTATTCGACGACTGGAGAATCCCCGTTCCGACTAGCGTACGGAACTGAGGTTGTCATCCCCATAGAGATGCACGTACCATCCATGCGCACAGAATCACCCATGGACCAAGATAGTAACTCAGAAATGCTGAGAGAGGAGCTCGACTAGGTTGAAGAAATCCGATCAGGAGCAGCTCTTCGAGAAGCCACACTCAAAATAAAAATCGCAGCTCGACACAACACGAAAGTTATTAAACGAGCGTTCGAAGTCGGGAGCCTCGTATTGAGGAAAAATCACAAAGACTCCCCATAAGGGAAGCTAGCACCAAACTGGGAAGGCCCGTATCGCGTCCGAGTAAAGACCGAAAACTGAGCTTACTACTTAGAAAATCTCCAAGGGGAAGAGCTCGCACGACCATGGAACGCCGAGAAACTTAAACAATACTACAACTAGTATGAAGGTTTCCTTACCCCCTACGAAAGGCGAAAGGCCCGACCAAACCTGCATGCCCAGGTACAAGCATAGCAGTCAGAAACGTTCAACCAACAGAACCTCATCGTCGTAACGAGGAAAGTAACTGTCGCACGAATGGGTACTCAAACGAGCCCGACGTTGCCTAAGTACCACAACCAGGAAGAACCCCAGCTCGCGATGGGACGTTCAAGCCACGGATGTCCGATCCACAAACTGTGCCCGGATAGCGATCCAGGATCAACCTCCATACATCTGATCGGTCCCCCAAACCGATGGATCACATCCCTTACGAGCATTCGTCCCCCTTTATCTATCATTATGTCACGCTCCAAACGAGTGCAAAACACTTACCAAAAAATAAACGTTTAAAACGAAAGTCCTCCGATGGACGAGCAATCATACACATAACTAAAAACACTGCATAAATTATAAAACGACCACCAAGGCCGAAAACATTAATTAAAAAAGTTGCGACCCCTAAAGGCCGACTTGTTTAAGATTACATGAAAAAGGGACCACGTCCCCAAACAAAGACTTTAAATTACAAGTAATTCAGGCTCGCAGACTGACCTAATTACCCTTTCCCTCTTGCACCCCAGGCTGGTTTTCATTCGGAAGTTGCTGGACGGCTGGCTGGATCGGCTGCTCGGACTCCCCAGGCTGAGAATCGTCCACAATCATGTAATCAGGGACCATGACCCGACCATCTTCGACTTTGTACAAGTAGCTAATCTGGTCGGCATCGAGGTTCAGCTCGGGATGGAGGGCCTTAATATGGTCCACACCATTCTGGAAACTTAACTTCGTCGAGTCCCTCAGATCCTCGAGATCCTGATCCAGTCGCGCGAGGAAATGCACTCGACTTATCAACCCCTTGGTATCCTCGTCTTCATCATCCTTGGGGAAGAAGGTGTCTCTCAGCTTCCTATTCTGATCGACGACCTTCTTCTTGTCTACCTCCAGCTTAGCGATCACGTCCGCCTGTACCGCTAACTCTGTGGTTGCAGCCTCGGCATCCTCGACATCCTTCTTTGATTTTTCCTCCGAAGCATCCAATTGAGCCTTCAAACGGGTGATTTCGAGCTCCTGCCCAGAACTCCCCTCGGCAAACATGGACACCATCGAGAGCACCCTCATCACTACGCTAGTATCCTGCGCCAAAGACAACCGTCGACTTGGTCGGTCCATTTGCTCGAGATAGAGCGAATCTTCCCAATCAACCTCTAGAGACGTACGTTCAAAAAATTTCCGCTGCACGAAACACGGAGGTAAAGGATGCTTCGATTTCGTGAGGGCGTTGGTCGTTAGATCCGTTACGACCTCTCCAAATTTCTGCTTCTTGAGGGTTGAACCTGAGGTCACGCCCGGAGACCCTCGAGCAATAGGAACCGAGCCTGAACCGCTCGTATCATTTCCTACCAATCAGGTTTGGACGACCTTAGCTTTTCGTTTGTTGCCCTGCATCAGTCGTTCCTGAATCTTATCTAGGGACTTCATTGAGCCTGCAAAACAAAGTAAACAAGGGTCAGATCGACCACGAACATAAATTCACAATAAAAAAACAATGTAGATAAAGCAAGAAATACCAAATAAGTCAGACACTTCTTGCCCGCTTTTATAGGCCAAGAGGGTTGTAACTTCGATCAATGGATGTTCCACAGCTTCCCCTCCGTCAGAAGCCAGCATCACCTTCCCCTCCCCGTCGACCATAGGGATCAGAGTGAAGGAAGACACCAACTTGTGGAACTCCTCGAAGTTGGCCGCATCATCCTCGCCAAGGTTATCCCCCACTTGGAAAAGTCACACACTGGTCACCCGTAGTGACTGTACTCCCAAGAGAAGGGGAATCTTCAGATCCTCCTACGAATCGGCCGACCTTCAGTGTTCAACCGAGGCACGTCGTTCTCATCAGTATCGTCCCCTTTGAAACTGATCAACCTGGTCGCCCCTTTAGTCATTGGCTCGATCAGAATATAGTCACCTTTAAACGAGCGGATAGACTCCGAGTGCGCCTTGAAGATCTTAGCCCGTTGCTTGAAAGACACGAACCCGTTTCGAGCAGTTACATGCCTCACCTGGAGTTGCAGAGAGAACAACCAAAAGAATAAAGGGAGAGTGGCCCTCGCCCCCAGGTGCGCGTGTCGCTCCCACTAAAAGACATCAGGTCAGATAGGGTACAGACACGAACGGTCAGCGAAAGGAGAAATGAAATGAACTAAAAAGAGTTGCCAGCTAGGCATTTTTATCCCGAAGGAAAGGTAATGCTGCATAAACCTAAGAAAATATGGATAAGAGGGTTGCGAACCAGAGAAACTGAGAAAGGGGGTTGGTTACAACCTGGGAAGGTATTAACACCCAGATTGTCCGCCGTACTCGATGGGATCCACGCTTAAAAGATTTGTGTTTAAAGGGGTAGTGTATGTGCTATCTATGTGCAAAAGCTGGAAGAGAATATACACGTGTTAGTGCAAAATGGTGAATGCTCAGGAACTGAGGCTTAGAAAAGAATGCTAGAAGAAAGGGAATACATAGAGACTTTTGTTCGATAACAGTTAAGTTATGCCTATGTATCCTCTCGTGCAATGAGGAAGTCAAAACACCGTAGTTCGACTCAAAGAGACTGAAAGGTAAATTGACTATGAACTGCTTACTTGTCTATGCTCAAGTGTATGACTCGTCTGGCTCGAGTGCTAACTGTCTTACATTAGACGGAAGAAGCAAGTTCTCGCTTGTGAATGAAGATGATGAGAAAAGAATCCCGAAGGAGACGATTATTGCTTGTTTTTGTGTTTTCAATCTTTTATTTGTTTTTGGTGTTTTTCATTAGTTAATGAGCTTAAGCCTAAACCAAGGGTTAGTAAACTCATTATATCCTCCCTTTGATTAGGGATAATGAGAATACTTGAAGTATGAGATAAGCATCTCAACTTAATTACCATGATGATGTAGGATTAAAATCATTAACCTACATGTGATTATTTAGATGTTTTTAGGTTTTCTGTTTAGTGTTAAGTAATGAGTTTAAGCCATAATCAAGGATTAGTGAACTCATTACACCATCCTAATAGAAGGATAATAGATGGGCACACTTAAGCTGAGGAAGATACCTCAACTTAATCCATGATTAGGGATTAACCTCATGACAAAACAAACCTTTATTAAGTGGATTTTAATTAAGGGGTAAGATTAAGAAGTGAGTTTTATGATTTGTAAGACAACTTGAGGGGGACTTGTCCATTAACACTAGGGTTAGTCCTTCTTAACCAATAAAGGAAGAATTAGAACCCTAATGCAAGGCCCAAGTTACAAGTTAATGTCTTAGTGATTATTAAGATGGATTGATTAAGAGGTTTAAACAAATTAAGGGTTTAAAACTTAGGATTAAAGTTATACACTCTATCCTAAGAGAAGGATGCAGGCATAACCCTAATCACAAAGTCCTAAAACCTTAAAGGTTTAGTCTCTAATGATGAGGTGAGAAGAGAGACACAAAGAAGACACAAAGGTAAAACTAAAGGGGGACTAATCACAACCCTAATTATTGTCATGCTTGGATGTTCCTATGGTTTGTAGGTCTTGAGAAAGATCTTTAGAGAAGCCACCAATGGAAGAAACAAATGAAAGGAGGAGAAGCAGAAGGAACAAGTTACTTACTTCACTGAAGAAGATAAGTAACTTGGAGAAAGAAAGTGAATGATGAACATGAATGAGCAAGCTCACTCTAAAGTAAAGAAAAATGCAGCAATGATGCATAAGAAGAATGAGAAGAGAAATGAGAAGTGAAGGCAAATTCACTTCTCAAGTTACTTACCACCTGAAAAGGTTAGCATAAGGAAAGAAATGAAATGAAATGAAGCATATGCAAAGGTAAAAACAAAAACCAGAAGCAAACACAAGATGCAAATGATGCTATGAGATGATGCAAAGGCATTCCAAGTGTAATGAATGGTCATACAAGAGATTCGATGCAAATGAAGCATGTAGGAAGCATGGAAACACATGTATACTTATGGAATGAAATGGATGCAAAGCATGGAAAATGTATGAATAAATGACCAAGAAATGCTCAAGAAATGTCTTAAGATGTCTAAGATGGCATACAAGTGCTTAGAATATCATGGCAAGTTCACATGTTCATGCAATGCAATGTAAGATGCAAATATGGATGCAAGATTAGGGTTACATGAAGGGATGAGATGCAAATATCAAAAACAGAAGCAAATCACATGATAAAAAATTGCAAATGAACTCAAAGGAACCCTAACTCCATATGATATCACACCCCAAAGGAGAAGGTCTAACTCTTAACCTAAAGAAAGTTGTAATTTTTCTAAGTAAACTAGGGTTTTTGGGTACCTTAAGAGGAAAAATGAAAATCAAATGGAAAATGCAAGATAAATTTGTGACAAAAATATGCTAGATACTACATGTTATATGAAGAACAATGCAAAAAGAACCAATGTCAAACCCTTCAAGGTTAGGCAGAAAAGAATTTTCAAAGTTAGGGTTCCAAAAAGGGATTTTTATGAACCCTAAATTCAAGAAAAATGTCAAAGTTGGATCAAAACCAAAAAAAAATTTGTATGGATGGTTTGACAATGTTTCTAAATGTCCTAAGATGCAATGTGAATTTTTTTGGAATTTTTGGAAACCTAAATGGTTTTTTAATTAATTAATTTCCATTAATTAATTAAAATAAACATTTAAATATTTTTAAAATGATTTTTAAATGCAAAAAATAAAGATAAAAATGTTTTTGGGTGAAGAAAAATATTTGAAATCAAAATGCAGAAGGAAAATATTTTTGGAATTTTCTAAGTATTTTAAATAAATTGGCAAAGAAAAATGCAATAAAATAAAATAAAATATGAATTAAAGGGGCTGGTCAACTGATCCAATGGATCAGATTCAGATTGGGGTTTGGAGGGAAGACCACGCGCATTATCCAATGGTCCAAATTTAAACTGAGTTAATTAATTAATTAAACCTAATTAAATTAATTACACTGAATTAGGGTTTAAGTGGATCAATCTGGACCCTACAAACACGCGCTAAACAGGATCCTACGGCTGATATTGAAACTGACTGGATTAACCCTAATCTCACCCCTAAACATTTTCAGGTGACCGGAGCTAGCTCCGGTCATCTTCTCCGGCAAGACCCTCAACCTAACTTCATCCCTAGGCCATTTCAGGAGCTCTAAAGCTCCAGATCACTTCCCCACACCTCCCTAAGCATGAATCTAACCTCAAAACTAATTTCTAATGGCTGAATCAAAGGATACGAATTAAAACCTAAAAACTGCAAAAGTTTCAGAGCATACATACAAGCTTATTTCTCAACCATTTTCAAAAGTAAACACATCATGATGATCAACAAAGCATAAAGAATATTTCTATAACAAGAAAAACAAGTTCTGGAAAATTTGTTCTTGAGGATACATGAGATGGAGCTTCTTCAATCTGAGCTATCTGACCTCCTCTTTGGTGCAAAATGACTCCAATGATCCTCCTGGTGATGCTTTGATGCTTGGAAGGAGTTTATAATGGCTGGTTTGAGTGGTTGTTCTTCAGCTGGCCAAAAATCGTGTTTTGTGTAGGGGGCTTTGAGGCTTGTTTGATGGTTGGTTTATGCTCTATGGATCATTTCTGAATGAATGGTGAAGTTTGATGGCTGGACAGAAAGTTTCAAAGGTTTTTTCTTTTGGGGTGATTTTGAGAAACTTGGTGATTCTGAGGTTTCAGCCTTGTGTGTTGGATGTTATGAGTTGCTTTTGATCCACATAACAATGTTTGATAGGTCAAAAAGTGGGTGGTGGCCTATGGTGATTGGTATGAGCAAGTTGCCAAAATGTCAATATAATTTGTACTTGAGGTATGGGCTCATGTTGCAACTGGCTTAGGGCATGTCTTGGCTCAACAAATATCAAGGAGAGCCATGGAAAATGTTTTGTGGTGATTCAGCAAGTGTGTAAGAAGTTTCATACTCTTTTTCAAATTTGAAGAAGTTTGGCCCCTTTTGAATTTCTTGAAGTTCAAGGCATGAAATGGCATGATTCTTTGGGAAATTTTGGTCAAAAAGCATTGCATTATGTTGGTATGATGCTTAGAGAGTGATTAGAGGTCACAAAATGACTTGGTTTGTGAATTTGCAAAAAATCCTCTTTGGTGTGAAAGTGAAAATTATGTGATTTTTGCCAACTTTGTCAAGCCATAACTTGAGTTCCATAATGAATTAGAACTTGTTCTTGTACATTTTGAAAAGGTAATGATCCAATCTACAACTTTCATGACCAACAATTTTTCATTTGAAGCATTTTTGGTTGAGAAAGAGGAGGTTGAAGAACTTTCCCAAAATGGAAAGTTTCCATTACAAGTCATTTCCATTTTTGGCAACTTTTGGTTTAGCTCAATTTTCTTCAATTTTGTGAACTTCCAAGTACTTAAATGATCAAATAAAGATCATATAACTTCAATTTGATGAAAAATCCACTTTGGTTCCATTGTTGGGGGCCTCAGATGCCCTGATTTTGCCCTGACTTGCTCAAGAAGTTACCCAGTGAACATATGACTTCCACAATGAATTTATTCATCAAACTTGGTACACATGATCCTTATAACATATTGAGACTATTAGAAACAAAAATTACCAAAACATTTGGAGTTATGGCCTCTGAAACCAAAACCCTAATTTCAGGTCATCTGTGTAGTGAAACCCTAGCTCTGCTTCCATGCTTTGCCAGTTCTTGTGATTTTTTGACTTCCTTGATCTTTGAGGGATATAATATGATGATAGAACACACATGGATCCTTTTTGAATGATTGGAGACCTTTGGAGTGGCTCAGATGGATCCTTGGATTGCTCAGATCACAAACCCTAGATGCAGATGAATTTGAACTATGCAGATGAAACAACAATGCAATATGAGGTGATATGCTTATGTAAACATAAAAGATAACAAGCCAATGGTGACATGAGTGAGGGTAAATTTGGGGTGTTCACAGTGCGCACGTCATCTCAAATGCCCTCATGAAGGCATAGGAGTTAAGGTGCAGTTGCGAGGGTACTACCCCCAGATAACCAAGCACCGAGCAAACCAGATCGCTAAAGGGCATCCTGATCCTCAGGGTCGTGATAGCATATTCTTACATCGAGAACTTTCTCCCGCCGAAATCCGAGAAAATCCGATCATCATCGCCCGGGCAGGTCACTTTCCAGTGATCGGGATCACCCACTACTGGAAGAGGATCCGCGCGTGGTCGGGCATAGGACGTAACCTTGTCCAGTAGATCTTCAACGACCCATTCGTCAGGCACCAACACCCTCTCTTCTTCTTGCATAACCTCGGGGGCACCAACTTCGTCACCGGAAGTTATCCCAACGTCAGTCGCTTAGGTCGCCTCCGAATCTCCTGAAGAATTCTCGGAACCAGACGAGACGGCCGCCGAGGAGCCCGAATCCTCCGACGAACTCTCTTCGAAGATATGTCGAAGGGATCGACGAGCACATTTTCACCTGAAAAGCAGAGGAAAGGCGTCAGTGAATTCGATCAGAATATCAAATCCACACTTCCACTACCTATCAAGTGAAAAGGCGCCCGACAGCCCGAAAACGGGGTCCCAATCATTAATCCCTTTAACGACCGATGTCCTAGACAGACGATCGACATTCAACGGGGATTATTAACACGCATGGTTCACTATATGCATGAGCTCGTCGCAAAACCCTAACCTTAGTCGAACGACGAGCTCGACCACCGCCCACCGTGAACCATGTTCATAGCAGACAACGGTACAATCACTGCCTAAACCTAAAACCTACACATTATTCTAATCTACCGATAAAATCAAGTCCTAAGCCGCATGCATCACTACTTTCTAAAAAACTAAGTCTAAAGAAGTCAGAATAGAGGGGTAACCTTGGCCTTGAGACGCCATTGCAGAAAGATGACTTGAAAAATACGGTGGTCGACGACGACTTGTGGTGATCGACAACGGTGGGCGGCCGACAATTGCACGAGCAGTGAAGGGAGGTAGAAGAAGAAACAAAAAGTTCCCTCTGTGGGACACCGTTACTATTTATAGGGAAAATGGCATGTGCACTGAAACGTGAACCCTATCCCTAGGCAATGATAGCCTACGCGCTAGGCCCTATGCTAGCCGTTAGAGCATTAAATTGGCACAAATCCCAAAACACGCCACCTTGTCGTTTCCACTTCCTCTGTGCCGACCTATAAACAGGATGCTCGGAAAGTCAATCCCCCGACGTTCGCCTATATTTCCGAGCATCGAGCTACCTTAAAGTCATCACTTCCGTGACCGAAAGCAATGACTTGGGGGGCTCCTATTCCGGACTGGACCGACCCTCAGAACTGGGTCAGGCCTATCTCGCGGTCCAATGGCCCAAAATATGCAACTATGCTCGGAGCCCCGAGATCATCTGCTCGACTTGCCCTATGTCGAAAGACTTCAATGTCGAGCACGAGATTCGTCGAGCGAAATCTTTCTCTCCTCGACGGCTAGTTCCTAACCATCGTCGATTATTGCGGGATCCTTGATCCGCGCCCAACAACTTGGGCCAATAAACACCCACTTGGACCAGTATATAAACCCTCTCGTTTGAGAGGGTCAGGTATTCAAATCTTGACCCAAAAATATTGTACTTGCTCACTCGTTACTCGCTTTCTGACTTTAGCATCGGAGTGCCTTTGCAGGTACACCCCCATCTTTTCTCCATCATCAACAGCACTCATCCACGCTCGACGCGGCCATATCGGATCCTGATCTCAAGGTACGATCAATATATAACATAATTACTTTCTAATATTTTAATTAAATTAATTTTTTTAAAACTTAATACACTAAATAGTTTATAATTAAATAATATTATGCTTTATATATCTACAATTTATAATTAATAAACTTTCTTAATTAGTTTATATTAAAAAAATTTATGCTTTATATAATATTTACTGTAGCAAAATATTATGTTTTAAAAAATAATTAGTTTATTTAATTAGTTTAAATTTTATATAATATCTATTGTAGCAAAACTAATTAGTATATTCAATTTCAATTTGTTTGTATTAAAAAAGTTTATTAGTTTATTAAATTAATTTATTAGTTTAATAATATTTATATTGTAGTAAAACTAAAAAACATGATGCTTTATATAATACCTATTGTAGCATAAACTAATTAGTTTATATTAAATTTTTTTATTAATTTATTAAATTAGTTTAAATTAGTTTATTAGTTTATTAGTTTAATAGACTAATAATACTATTTATTAAATTAGTTTACATTAAAAATATATTTATTATTTAGTTTATTTAATATTTAATATTTTCAAATTAATATTTAGTCTAATATAAATTCATTAAAATAGTTTATATTAAAAAAATTGTAAAATATAAATTTTAATTAATATTTTTTATATAATAATTTTAGGTTAATAATTTAATTTAATTTAAATAAATAAATTTTAGTTTAATAATTTAATTTAATTTAATTATTTTAGACTAATTATTAGTTTGCAAATATTAAATACTAAATATTAGTGTTCTGGACTGGGCCTTTGCAGTGTGTGTCGGGCAAATGCCCAATCTGACGGGTACGACCCATGGCCCACCACATAGGGGCATGGGGATAACCCTATTTTGGACTGGGCCAACGTTGTATATTTCGGGTATAGACCCAATCCGTCGGGCACATGCTCATGGCCTAATTCATAGGGACGTGGGGAAAGCATCTCCCCCACATGCTCTACTCAGTCAACTGCCTCAGTTATTTTCTCCTAATTATAGGGTAATTGGGCCAAGGGCAAGACCATATGCTAGGTCTTATCTACTCCTATGCAATCCTTGGAAGTTCTTCCTTGGGCCTAGCTAATCCAACCCATGAGAAGAATCTTGGCCCAGCGCTGGGGGCACACTATAAATACCCTATTTCACTAGAGGGCCAGGTATTCTAATTCTCTTAGTTACTACCTTCTGTACTTGCACTCCACAACTTTTTCTCACTTTGGCATCGAAGTATCTTGCAGGTACACCTCCCCCCCTTCATTTCTCCACCGTAGTTGTTCATCACTAAAACGTTCCTCTTGATCAGGTCAGATCAGTGGCGCCGTCTATGGGAAAATAAAAGTTCTCCCTATCTTATGAAACGAAGGACCAAAACTCACCCCGTCTTTCTTAACCATCCAACATCATGACCAACGAACACGGTGGCAACCGTGTCCAGGGCCCCGTCGACTACACCATTGGTGGTGACGAAAACCACCCCACTGTCCATGAATCCAACATTCGAGACGGATAACCTGCTAGTCCGTCCCCTGAACCAGAGGCCAAGGGTGCTCCCTAGCCTTAGCTCGAGGCTACCTTCCATCCCATTCCGATACCGGTCGAAGGAGATGTCACGATCATAGCCATGGCCAACGTGCTCAACCAGACGAACCTCATGCTATTTCAATAGCAAGAGAGAATCATTGCGCTAGAAACAGAGCGTCATGCCGAATCTCCTCGACCGAGGCTCTTGTAGTTACAGAGATAGCCTAAGAGGGGGGGGGGGGGGGTGAATTAGGTTATATGAAATTTTCTCGGTGGATGGATTTTTATTGCGTAAGTGTTTATGATAAGAAGGCGGTAATGCGGAAAGTAAAAGAACACAAAGGTTTATCCTGGTTCCCTTCACAATCCGAAGGTACATCCAGTCCCCTTACACCTCATAAGAGATTTTCACTATAGTTTAGATCGTACAACCTATCACACCATAAACCGGTGAGGCCTACTATCTACAAACTATACATCAACAGTGTGCAAGAACAATCCTCTTGCAAACACTAAACCTTACGTCCAACAATCCTGGATCGTAAGTCAGAAATATAAATAATTCTATAAGTTGTTTTTGAGAAAGAGATAAATTGTACAATATCAATACTAGATTGATCTTCTCCTTTTTAATCAAAATTCACTTTCCAATATCAATGCAAGTGTTCAACTTCTATGAGTATGAAAAAGTATGAACAATATGAACACTTTGAAATATTTGAAAATATTCAAAAAGAGTGACTTTGATTGTTTAGAAATTCTATATAAAATTGTTTGGAGGTATTTTTCATATTTGAAAAATTCAGATTATATATGTTTCAAAAACACCCTTTCAAAAAGGTATGAAATGTTTATGAAACAAATTATGAAAATGTATAAATTTCAAAAAGTATTTCAAATGAAAAGAAATGATTTTTCAAAAATTCGTTCAGTGTTAACCGGTTAACCAATTTGGGTAACCGGTTAACGCAGTAACGTTAACACAAAATATTGAAAAATTTGAACCATTAACCGGTTAACCTATTTGGTTAACCGGTTAACACTGTAAAAACTCAGAAAATTAATTAAGTTAAAAGTGTTAAACCAGTTCCAAAATTATTTTAAAAGGTATATGCAATGCTTATCATGAAAACCTATTATTTGAGCACTTGTATATCAATTTAGATGTGAGTTTTGATATACCTAAGTCTTGTGTCCAAGTCTTGAAAGGTAATGAGCAATTGCATCCGAAGCTTGATTCGCATGATGACATTTCCATTGAGTGATGCATAGACTTGGTTCTTGATCTTTATCAAAAGCTGTAGGTTGAAGTATGCTTCTACATTCTCCCCCTTTTTGACGATGACAACCAATTTTGAGTTTGCGCGATAGCTTTAATCGATGTGTAATGCTTCTCCCCCTATGTTCAGCAACTCCCCCTATATTAACAGAGACAAAATTCTGCACAAAGAGACATTAGCGAACCAAGCACTTCTCCCCCTTTGTCATTAGAAAAAAGGAAGAGGCTTTCAAAACAAAATAAGCAATATCGGCATATATGTTCAATCATCACAGGTTTCTTATGAACATGTATCTTATCTTCTCGCTGTTTATTTCAGCAGAAATGGCCCTCGAACAGACTGTTAAGGATCTCCAGACTCAGAATGCACAATTTCAAGAAATGATCTTGAACTTGTCCAAGGGACAAGATGAGCTGAAGACACTTCTGACTAAGAAGAATAAGAAGACTAGAAAATCAGTGGGCCTTATCAACCTGGGTAGAAGATTCAGAGGACCTGTTAAGACAGAAGAAGAGGTTGAGAACCTGGAATCTGAAAATTCTGAGGGAGAAGGAGGCAGTCTTCATGACACTATGGAAGATTCTGATTTTGAGGAGAACTATTATCATGATCCTGCTAGTGAGGAGAAGTACAAGATGATGGTAGACAGAATGAATGCTATAGAACTACAAAAGAGTTCTGGGTTCGACTTCGAAAATTTGAGTTTGATTTCTGGAGTCTCTATCCCTATAGGTTTCAAGGTTCCTACTTTCGTGGTGTATGATGGTGTGTCTTGCCCGAAGTTGCATTTAAGGTCTTATGTCAGAAGAATTCAACCCCATACTCCTGATAAGAAGTTATGGATACATTTCTTTCAAGAGAGTTTGTCTGGATCCCAACTGGAATGGTATTATCAACTGGAGAGTACCAACATTCGCAACTGGAATGATCTTGTTGAGGCTTTCTATAAGCAGTACCAATACAATTCTAATTTAGCACCAACTCGCATGCAACTCCAAAGCATGACCATGGATGCCAAAGAAAGTTTCAAAGAGTATGCTCAGAAATGGAGAGATATGGAAAGTAGAGTTCAACCCCCTTTGACCGACAGGGAATTGGTTGATATATTCATGATTACGTTGAATGGTCCTTTCTATAGTCATCTCATTGGAAGCTCATCATCTGGCTTCAATGAGTTGATAATGACTGGAGAACGTGTGGAAAGTGGGATACGAAGTGGAAAGATTCAGATAGTTGCCTCTTCAGGTGTTACTAAGAAGCCCCCTCCTGGGAAGAAAGAATCCAATGTTGTGTATAGCCAGCGTAGTCGTAGTGATCGTAACCAATTTGTGGGAGCTGTTTTGATTTTTAATCCTACACCTCCACCACAAGAGCAACAAAAGAATAATCATCCCAAGCCTAGGAGGCAGTTTACCAAGCTCAATATGTCATTGGCTCAAGCTCTTTAGAATATGTTGAAAGGAGAATTGATTATCTTGAAGGACCCACCACAAAATATCAATACTTCTTCTTATCGTTACAATCCTAATGCAAGGTGTGCATACCATTCTAATATCCCTGGCCATGATACTAACAGTTGCTAGTCTTTGAAGAACAAGATCCAGGATATGATTGAGAATGGAAAGATTGAATTTGACCCTCCGGAGACTCCTAATGTGATTACTGCTCCCATGCCTAAACACGAGAAGACTGTTAATGTTGTTGATGAGGTTGTTTATGTTCGTACTGTGGCTGAAATAACTACTCCTATAGCTATTGTCAAGAAGAAGCTTGTGCAAGCCGGTTTATTTCCGGGTTGCAGGGAAGATTGTTTTTACTGTGCCTATAAACCTGATAGTTGTTGGAGGTTGAGGTCAGATATTCAACGCCTGATAGATAACTATACTATACTATTTGAGAGGACCCCTTCTATGGAAAATCTGTGTGGAGGTTTGATTCAAGATGTGAAATTTGAAGATGTGGCTATGGTTAACAAGATTCTTGTGAAGATTGCTTCCAATGGTCCAGTAAGGATCACTTCTAAAGGTCCTGTGAAGATTACTGCTGAGCCAAAGGTGGCTCCAATGATTATTACTACTCCTGGTCCTATCCCATACACTTCTGACAAAGCTATACCCTGGAATTATGGTTCTGATGTTTATATCCATGGTGTCAAACAAGAGCCTTTGACTGATGCACCTGTTACTGATGTTAATCTTGATGTGGACAATATTGCTGGATCCAGTAAGGTTACCAGGAGTGGAAGAATTTTCTCTCCAGAAGACACCTCAAAATCTGCTACTCCAGTTCATATCTCTAACTCTGGACCAAGTACTGAAGCTCGGGGCAAAGGACCAGTGATTGAACCTGTCCAAGCTGAAGCACTAGTTAATGAAGATCTCTCTAAGCAGATGGAAGAAGTACTGAAGATTTTCTGTAAGAGTGATTATGATGTTGTTGACCAGTTGGGGCATACTCCCTCAAAAATCTCCATGCTATCTCTGTTATTATGTTCTGAACCCCATGCCAAGGCTTTAATCAAATTCCTGAAGGCTGCTCATGTGCCACATGAAATATTTGTGGACCAATTTGAAAATTGTGTTGCTCATCTAACTAGTGATAATGGCTTGGGTTTTAATGATGCTGATTTGACTTCTGTCGGCAGAAACCATAATAAAGCTCTGCACATCTCCATTGAATGTAGGGGCACTACTTTGTCTCATGTATTGGTGGATAATGGTTCTTCATTAAATGTATTACCTAAGGAGGTTCTAGACAAACTCAATTTGAATGATGTAGTGTTAAGGCCAAGTTGTAACACCCCAAAATTTTCCCTCTTATTTATTATCAACCTCGAGCAATTTACGCTTCATTCTTGCATCATTCCGCATATCATCGCATCGCATTTGAAAAAAATAAATAAATAAATCATTCGTCATCCTTTGCATGAGGTGTAGGGTCGATCGAGGCTTGCCAAACATTGGAGTTCAAGAGAAAAATTATGTACCAAAAATAATCCAAACCATTTTCAAGCTAACCCACCAAAAGGGAAGATTTCACCTTTCCCTCCCTTTTCTTTCCGCTTTTCCTTCCACTTTCCTTCCACACTTTGTTTCATTCTTTCCATTTTATTTTTCCACTTCAATTCCACTCCATTTCCCTTGGAAACTTCCACCATGTTCTACCATCTTCTAGAGTATTACAAGGAATATTCCAAGGAATATTCCCTTTTCCAACCTTAACCCTAACTAACTACCAAACCATAATTTTGGACCCCAAGCCTAATTTTTGGGCCCCAAACCTAATTCCATTCCAAACCTAGCTCCAAGCCTAGCCTCTATATATGCATTAATCACTTCAATGCAAAGGGTTCCTAGAATATTCCAACTTTTCACTCTTTCACAATATCTTATTCTCTCTCACTTTTCCTCCATTTTCCCTCCTTTCACCAAAGCTTTTTTGAATAAGCTCTTCAAGTTTGACATTGAAACTTGAAGATCTTAAAGCTTAAGCCTTCAACCTCCATTGATTTTGTGGATTATGGAAGAAGAAACTAGTGATTTTTGTGAGGAGTTTGGCTTATCGGAAGCACACGAAGGTTCAAGCATCAAGAACGCATTTATTTTACGGTTTCTCGGTTTTCTTGGTTTTCTCTTTGATCAAGCTCCGATTCTTGCAACAATTACCGAAGCACTCCTCCGCTTCGTAGGTTGGTGATCTAAATCACTTCTTCTTTAAGTTATTCTCTTCATCTCGCCATTTCGGCATTCTTTAATCGCTTTTTTGCATTGCTTGTAATCGTTTCCGTTTCGATTATGTATGGCTTACGTTTTGTGATTTTTGTTGATTTAGAATTTAAAGTGTTGATAGCTATAGGTTCTATCATGTGTAAATAAGTC
The DNA here is from genome assembly GCA_963966055.1 of Lathyrus aphaca. Lineage (NCBI taxonomy): Eukaryota > Viridiplantae > Streptophyta > Magnoliopsida > Fabales > Fabaceae > Lathyrus > Lathyrus aphaca. The sequence continues at coordinate 677,818,143 of OZ014519.1, read as the reverse complement.
CCAATTAAGTAGAAATTAGTGTTAGCATGTTCCTAGGTATGTTAGGGATCATTAGAAGTGAGTTTGTGGCCAAAAGCACTTATTCTAAAAGCTTTTTTCACTTTCTGTTCAGCGTTAACCGGTTAACGCATTTGGTTAACGCGTGCGTTTTGCCACAAATTGCTGCTGTTTTAGGTCCGTTAACCGGTTAACGCATATGGTTAACCGGTTAACGCTGTTGATTTTTGGATTTTCAGCTTATTTGATTGCTCAATCTTGCTTCCTAGTGCCTTTAATGTTCATACATGTTTAGGTAGTGATTTTAGGGAATTTTTGGGTCCATTTCCAGTAGCTCATTCCCCCATTTCGAGTCGTTTCGACACTATTCCGTTCATGTCGCATATTATGCATTTTAGTGTTTCTTTGTGCATAGCTTGGTTTCTTGCATTTTGTTACTATGTTCATGCATCATTTGGTATGTAATAATCATGTTGCGTTCTGTTTTTACATGTTTTCATTGCATTAAATCATTTTTGCATTTCATTGTATCAAGATATGTTGCATTTTGCATAATCATATGTATGTGCATTTGGTTGCATTTGTTTACATGTTTGATCATGTCATCCATATCAATTCAATTCTGAATTTTGCATTGAGTTTAACATTCTTGTTGATCTAACATGTTGCATATTCATAATAAATGATCATCATGTTCATATGCATGTTTATGTGCCACTTTGTGCCTTACTTGTTGCATAATCCACCATGTGATGCATCCTTGTATGATCCTTCAAAAATGCTCATGTTCATTCAATTATGTATGATGATCCATGTTCAAATGCATGTTCATGATGAATTGGTGCATATTCATTGAGTTTGTGCATTAAAAAATGAAAATAATCAATTCTGGATTTTGCATTTCATAGCTGTTTTTGCATATAGATGCTGTAAAATGTATGTTGTTTGCTTGTTTGCATGCTGTATTTGACCTTTTACACCTACTTTTTCATGCTGCATGCTGGCTGTAAAAAGCTGACTTGTGTTATGCTTTGTTTTCATAGTTGATTGTGTGTTTGAGTGCTGTAAATAGTTGTTGAATTTTAGTTTATAGTGTAGGCACCATTAAACTTAAGATTGAGTCTAGTTTAGGTCCAAGTTTCCTTAGGATTTAATCGACGTGTGTTTGCCTTATTATTTTAAATAAAAATGCACATTAACCTTTGTTTTGAAGAGGGGAAGATTGAGGTAAGTTTCCTTCACCTTATCCTTTTCTTTTTATGCATTTCTTTATGCATTTAATTCATGTTTCCTTCCATATTTGTGTTTGGTAGGATTTCCCCCTTTGTTAGGATCTACTTATCTTCCTTAGGAAGTATGTTGCATTCTTTTTCTTCTTTCTTTTCCTTTTGTTCCTTAGGATTAGAAAACCTCACTAACCATTAGGATCTCCCTTTGGTGCATAATAAATAACTTAGGGTTGGTCTTAGTCCCCCTTAGTTTTTGTCCTTTTCCGATTTGAGTCTTCTTCTCTCATCTTCACACAAAACCTAAAAGACACCTAATAAAAATCAAACGTTCTTGTACGACACGAGACTTTGTTGCGGAGTTCTTATACACGACCTGTTTCGGGGCGAGGTGTAAGTCCTTGACGCGATGGATAAGTCTTAATATGAGAATGTTCACAAACAAACTCCAAAACACTTCTCATAAAAGACAATCAACAAAGACATCGCGTCTTCTCTTCTCATCTCCTAATCTTTACGGACGAATGCGACTTGCCTTGACAGTTCAAACAGCGATACGGTAAACACCCTCGAGTCAGAGCTGGTAACACCTGAGCTAGAGCTATGGCAATGTCATCTTAAAAAATGCAAAAATAGTTCCCGCCTTAGTTAGGCGAACTACGTCGACTCTGATCCTCATTATCCCGATGAGGTACGTAGGCAGCGGGGTAGGGCCCATTCGAGCGCATTCTTTATTTTCCCTACATTTTCCCCATTCTTCCTTTCCATCCTCTTTTTTAGTTTCTTTTCTCATATTCCCATTCCAGTCAGCAATTTTATTCAGCAACATCTTATTTTCTCTCCCTTTGAAGCAAGCAAGCAAGCGTGGATCCCGTCGGGTATGGCAGACGGTATGGGGTGCTAATACCTTCCCAGGTCGTAACCGACTCCTGAACCCAGATCTTTGGTTCGCAGGACGTCGTCCTTTCATTCTTCCTTAGGTTTGTGCAACATTACCTTTCCCATTCCTTCGGGATAAAAATGTCTGGCTGGCGACTCTAACTTTTCCGCGCCACTTTCGCGTTTGTACTAGGATGAAAATCCCGGGAGCGACAGCTGGCGACTCTGCTGGGGATCGAACCCAGAATCTCGGGTTTCCCTTGTAGAGTCAATCCTAGAGCTTGTCTGTTTTTGTTTCTTTCGGTGTTTATCTGTTTGCTGCTGTGTGCTTTAGTTTAGCTTTACTGTTTTCATTTACAGTTTTACTTTACAACATTACTTTACGGCATTTATTTACTGCTTTCAGTATTTACCATGCATCATTATCACTGTCTGGTTGTGCTGGTTTTCATTTTTTCTGTGGGCTGGGAGTTATTGTGAGATAAGCCAAATACCCGGCTTGAGTGCACTATAGGATTAGTGTGGACACGTTGTACTCGCATGTGGCATGATGAGTGGCGATGTGTTTCACACCCAGACTGCGACCGTCTTGGAAATATCTTGTGTGGGGATTTCCTCCACTTCGGGATAGGACCTTGATAGTTATGTGCATCTAGGGACCGATCATTGAGAACCTTTGGGGAAACAACCCTCTCTAGTGATGACAGTGGCAGACCACATTTGTTGGCAAACCCACTCGCATCCAAGGGTCCATTGGGAACTCGCATAGGATGGCCTGGTTCTCTCATAGGAATTCAGTTAAAGCAAACTGTTCGTATGAAGATAGTATTGTACCCTTCAGGATGAATGTACTATTGTTTCTCGATTCAGTGCTTGAAGCTGGAGACTTGTGAGGGATTCTTGTTTTTCCGGACTCAGTTGAGACCTCCCTGGTTAGTACATAATGCTAAACCGATTCCCTGATTTGGTCATAAGCCATTTCTCGAAAATGGTGAACGTATTATTGCTATCCGGCTTTGAGAGTCCGTGATGTTGACTCGGTGTAGCATACCCGTGAGATGGGAGGGGTTTACAGGTTTGCAGGAACCCTGAAACTTCCCACATACCCACTTTGCCAGCATTGTTCATTATTATGATCAGGTTCTACATGGTCCTTTGGTTTTGAAATTCGGGATTTTGGTGGTACTGTTATTATGATTCTTCAGAAGCACATGGCTGTCTTCTCAACACCAACGTCAGACCAGTGATCGCCAGACCTTTGACCACATGCCAGTGCATTGCATAACATCCTCTGCATGCTTGCATCACTAACACATGCTTACTCATTTGCAGGGTCGCATGTCGCATCCTCATAAACATATCATACGCATTTACTGCATGATTAGCATATTTTGCATTTTTACAAGTTATTCGGACTTCATAACTTATTCAACTTCAGGCAATATAGCTTGTCAACACGTTCATCGGTATCCAAAAAAAAGAAACCGAGTGAGAATGGCTGAACGAATGCAGACTGATCTCAATGAGCTACGACAGAGGATGAATCAGTTCATGGACATGATGACCGACATTGCTCAGAATCAAGAGCGTCTCAGGTTGATGGTTGAGCAACCCCGTGAGAATGCTAATGCTGGAACACCGACTGAGAATGTGGATCCTAACGCTGCCCGTGACAGAGGGCCAAATCTAAATGGGATTGCGGCCCGTAATGAAGACACGCAAGAGGGCCAGTTCACTCTACTAGATGCTGATATGGGTAATATGAATGAGGTCAACAATCGAAGGTATGAAGAGCTAGCGGAGAAGATCAAGGCCATGGAATGTCAGAATTCCCTGGGCATCGATGTAACCAATCTTGGGTTAGTGCCAGGAGTCAGAATCCCTCCTAAGTTCAAGGTGCCATCATTTGACAAGTACAACGGCAGCACGTGCCCTAGAACTCACATTCATGCATACTTTGGAAGAATCTCGGCTCACACTGATGACGAGAAACTTTGGATGCATTTCTTCCAAGATAGTCTATCTGGAGCTTCATTGAGCTGGTACATGAAGCTGAGCAGGGTCTCTATCCGGTGCTGGAAAGATTTAGCTGAAGCTTTTCTCAAGCAGTATCAATATAATATTGATATGGCTCCGAACCACACTCAGTTGCAGAATTTGTCTCAAGGATCCAAGGAAAGTTTTAAGCAGTATGCCCAGAGGTGGCGTGAGCTGGCCGTGCAGGTTCAACCTCCATTGCTGGATCGGGAAATGGCCGATATATTTATGGGAACCTTGCAAGGTGTTTACTTGGATCGTCTGGCCGCCTGCCTGTCCATCGGTTTTTCTGATATTGTCATCGCTGGAGAAAGGATAGAAAACTTTCTGAAATTAGGAAAGATCCAGGATGCCAACAGTGTTGGTTCTTCTGGTGTGAAGAAACCTTTTGGTAATGGCCAAAGACGAATAGAAGGCGAGACCAATGCTGTGTATAGGGGCCGAGACAGAGGTCGTTCACAAGGTTACTACCAAACAGCTGCAATGACTATTACGCCACAGGTTCAACCACAACCTCAAGGTCAGCAATATCAGGTGCAGAGACCAAATCAGGAAAGGACAAGAGAGAGAAACCGCAGACTTGATCCCATCCCATGCCCATATGCTGTATTGCTTCCAGAGCTGCTAAAGTTGAACATGGTCGAGCTTCGTACCATGAGAGCTCCTTCTCCTGACAACCTACCTCAGAACTTTGATGCAAATGCCAGATGTGAATTCCATTCAGGTGCCCAGGGGCACAGTATTGAGAAATGTTGGGCTTTTCAGAACAAGGTACAAGACCTAATTGACTCCAAGGCGATCAATTTTGTGCCTCACCCAAATGTACTCCCGAATCCAATGCCTAATCACAACGGAACCGGTGTCACAGTTGTTTTACCAGATGTTCCACGTTAAGCTGGAATCTTCAGGAAGCAAATAAAGCCATCAGTATCCAGATACTCTCAGCAATGGCAACTGTTTGTTTGTGTTTCTTCAATGCATTTTCATCCCTATTGAGGGGAACTACGTCGCTCTGATTCTTCATCGGTCATTGCTCAATAGAGATACGTAGGAAGAAGATCGTCAGGTCTTTCCGAGCAACCTTATGGGGCAACTTTACTCACCAGCTTCACTCTTTCCTTCATACGTCTCATGCCAGAGTCAGAATAAACAGAAGAAGAGGTATAATTGCCATGGTTGGGTATACGGCTGCAAATTGAAGATTACAAGTCTGTGAAAGAGCTATTGATCACTGAAAGTATCCAAGACTGACAAGTCCAGATGGAGTCAAGCCTCCTCAACGACAGCAATATTCAGCTTCTTTACTGCATTTCCATTTGTAGTTCTTTTATTTGCTAAACATTTGTATACATGTATGAAAGTTGTTTGCTTTTGAATGTTATCAATAATAAAACTCACATGTTTTTCTTGAAGTAATTCATTCGCATTCACTTATAATTATATATGTGTACATTGCAATACCAATTGTCATGCTTAAACTCTATGAAGGAGAATGACGAAGCAAAAACGCAAAATCTTTAATTGCGTGCTCTCGAATGAGACCCTGTTGACGATGTACAGACTTTGTTTCGAATCCCTAAACACTGGAGATATAAGGGAGATAAACCCTCGCTAACCCCTTTGAGCCTTGAAGTAGGAGTTTCTTTTCACATGAAAAACCCTCACATGTAACCCAGGGGCAGGGTAGATGTCAGCTAGTCGGACCAAGCGTGCAGGCTTTCATAAAGGAGTGTACTTGAAGATCCATTGCATTCTACTATGCTAATCAAACGTTCCAAAGACCAGAAGCTACAATGGTTATTCGAATCAAAAGGTCCAAATATGGAAAACCACAATGGTTATCCTTCATCGACCAAAGAATGAGGCAGTCACAACCCTCATAAAGTAATCAAGACAAACAATGTCACACGATTTGTTCAAAAAGAAAGAAATGAAAAGCCCGCTAAGTCGAAACTTGAAAACAAGCGACTTAGGCAAAAATTATGGCATCCCTCTGGACTTCACAATCAAAGATTCACAAGAATTAGTCCAGGCAAAAGTTAGGGATAAGCAAAATAACGCAAAAGCGAAAGACGAAAAGGATTACACAAGAAAGATCCTTAAGCAAGAACAAATTCGTGTGGCACAGACACGAAAGACAAAGGGGTGACTGACTCCAAACAATAACCTGATTGGTGTTTGAACCGATAGCAGCAATGGTTCCTCAACCAACACGAAACCCTTATGAAAGGTGAATGCTTATGAAAACTGGATGAACATAGGAATGGAGAACATCACGAAGAGTGGGTGGGCACAAATAACTTCGAGCCTATATCCTTTGTTTCTATAACCGTGAACCAGGCCACGATACAACCCTCAAAAGTCCTAACTGAAACAGGGTTATTTTGAGAGCATACTACCATGAGGCCGCGTACCTGACTCCTATGAGTTGCGCTAAAAGATCCTTGTCGGTATTGCCCGTACATACTTTCATTCAAAAATAATGTCGCATCTTAACCAGTGATTTGTTCACAAAGGCTTACGACACTTTTTCAAAACTTCAAGATTTACATGTGTGTTGCATTAAAATTTTCATTCTAAGAATAAACACTTTTTGCTTGCATACATCTGTTAGGCATCATAAAGAGCTCGCATGCGGAAATTCAGTCCAGAAGCTTAAGCTTGCCAAGTTGAGAAGTCTAAAACTTCTGAAAGACAGTCATGTCGAAGTTCACTTTTCCGAGAAAGCTCCATTGAGTAAGGACTTACCCAACCAGTCATGGTATGATCCAACCAATCTGGGGCAATTATGTCAAGCAATGTCCTCAAGAGTCAGCCAAACTGGGGCAATCACCTCTAGATCCAAATCTCTCCCAGAGCAATTGGTCAAAGATTTATACCGGGGAAAGCCACCCAAACCGCACGAGGATTCATTCCTTCCCGAATACAAATAATCAGAAGTTCAGAATACCGGGGCAATTATACTCCTAAGGAGTTTAAAGACACCAGGTCTTTTGTAAAATCCTCTTAAGGTAAAGTCTGAATCAAAGCAAATGATCCCTAGCACGAGACTACTGGAAATCTTTCCTCCTCAGCATGATGTGGTTCAGTTTCGTTATCCCTAACAGACGCATGAAAGTTATCCCCAGTAAAGTCGTCAAACTTTTCTTCAGCAGGTTTCCTTGATCTTATTTCCCAGCAGATCTCAAACCAAATCCTTCTCTTCCCCAGCAGAGTAATAAGGATCATCCCTAACAAGAGTCGTCTTCCCGTAGTGAAGCACTTCTTACAAGAATCCAGAAATTCTCGGCAATTAGCTGAACGGTTCCCTTCCCCACATAGGTTTGGAAAATTCAGGTAGACAAGAGAGTTCTCCTCAGCAGAGCCTTGACAGGTCTTCCCCCAGCTAAGTCGAAAAGTTATTGATTCCCCAGTGAAATCTGTGAGGTGAGATTCAATCCCCGACAGTTGAGGCATCCCCTAGCAGGATCTTCAGATCTAAAGTCCAATTTATTTTTGGAAAAAGTAATAAGTCGGGACATGCTAATCACACTCTTCTCCAACAGAAATATCGACAATCATCTGTATTCCCCACAGAGTCAGCAAGGGTTTGTTATTTCCGTGTCAGGAATTCCCTTTGTACCTATCCACTAGTGTCATGGGGCATCGTGTCATACAATTCAACATGTGTGTATTAAATCCAAGGTTGATATCCAAAGTCCACCCGTAGCGTGGCAATTTATCCAAAGTCCACCCGCAGCGTGGCAATTTATTCAAAGTCCAACCGCAGATTGGCCAAAGTCCATCCTCTGGGTGGAAAATTCTTAAAGTCCACCCGCAGCGTGGAAATTTATTCAAAGTCCAACCGCAGATTGGCCAAAGTCCATCCTCTGGGTGGCAAATTCTTAAAGTCCATCCGCAGACTGGCCAAAGTCCATCCTCCGGGTGGCAAAATATTGAAGTCTCCCGTAGTAAGGAGAAGTCTCCCGTAGTGAGCAAAAGTCTCTTGTATTGAGCCAAAGTCTCCCGTAGCGAGCAACATCCCCCGTAGTGTGGCAAAACATTGAAGTCTCCCGTAGTGAGCAGAAGTCTCCCGTAGTGAGCAAAAGTCTCCTGTGAGCCAAAGTCTCCCGTAGCGAACAGCAGCCCCCGTAGTGTGGCAAAACATTGAAGTCTCCCGTAGTGAGCAGAAGTCTCCCGTAGTGAGTAGAAGTCTCCCGTAGCTGAGCAATGCGCCCCCGTAGTGTGGTGAATTTTCAAAGTCTCCCGTAGCTGAGCAATGTTCCCCCGTAGTGTGGCGAATTTTCAAAGTCTCCCGTAGCTGAGCAACGTGCCCCCGTAGTGTGGTGAATTTTCAAAGTCTCCCGTAGCTGACAATGTGTCCCCGTAGTGTGGCGAATTTTCAAAGTCTCCCGTAGCTGAGAAACGTGCCCCCGTAGTGTGGCAAAGTTTTTGAAAGTCTCCCGTAGCAGAGCAATGTGCCCCCGTAGTGTTGAAAAGTTTCTGAAAGTCTCCCGTAGCAGAGCAATATGCCCCCGTAGTGTGGCGAATTTTCAAAGTCTCCCGTAGCTGAGCAATGTGTCCCCGTAGTGTGGCAAGATTTCCAAAGCCCCCGCAGTGTGGCCGAATATCCCCGCAGAGTGAGCAAAAGTTCATCATAGGTCTCCCGTAGCTGAGCAATGTATCCCCGTAGAGTGGCAAAGTATTGAAATCCCCCGTAGTATGGCAAAGCATTCAGAAGACCACCCGTTGTGTGGCATGTCATTAATATCCCAACAAAAGTCCACCCGTAGCGTGGCAAATCAGCAATCTCCCAGTGTTATTCTAAAGCATTCATTAGATTACTACTCTTCACATCCAGATTCTCCACAAGAAGAGTTCAGATGGTTGGGTTTATTTCCCTTTTCTTCCACCGAGTGCAAATTTTCTGGTTATTTTTAGTATTCAATCCCTGCATACTTCAAACGTCTGAAAGCGACTGCTATCAACCATTCAAGTCTACAGTGATTGAATAGGGGCAGCTGTAACACCCCAAAATTTTCCCTCTTATTTATTATCAACCTCGAGCAATTTACGCTTCATTCTTGCATCATTCCGCATATCATCGCATCACATTTGAAAAAAATAAATAAATAAATCATTCGTCATCCTTTGCATGAGGTGTGTGGTCGATCGAGGCTTACCAAACATTGGAGTTCAAGAGAAAAATGATGTACCAAAAATAATCCAAACCATTTTCAAGCTAACCCACCAAAAGGGAAGATTTCACCTTTCCCTCCCTTTTCTTTCCGCTTTTCCTTCCACTTTCCTACCAAAAATATTATGCATTTTAGTGTTTCTTTGTGCATAGCTTGGTTTCTTGCATTTTGTTGCTATGTTCATGCATCATTTGGTATGTAATAATCATGTTGCATTCTGTTTTTACATGTTTGCATTGCATTAAATCATTTTTGCATTTCATTGTATCAAGATATGTTGCATTTTGCATAATCATATGTATGTGCATTTGGTTGCATTTGTTTACATGTTTGATAATGTCATCCATATCAATTCAATTCTGAATTTTGCATTGAGTTTAGCATTCTTGTTGATCTAACATGTTGCATATTCATAATCAATGATCATCATGTTCATATGCATGTTTATGTGCCACTTTGTGCCTTACTTGTTGCATAATCCACCATGTGATGCATCCTTGTATGATCCTTCAAAAATGCTCATGTTCATTCAATTATGTATGATGATCCATGTTCAAATGCATGTTCATGATGAATTGGTGCATATTCATTGAGTTTGTGCATTAAAAAATGAAAATAATCAATTCTGGATTTTGCATTTCATAGCTGTTTTTGCATATAGGTGCTGTAAAATGTATGTTGTTTGCTTGTTTGCATGTTGTATTTGATCTTTTACACCTACCTTTTCATGCTGCATGCTGGCTGTAAAAAGCTGACTTGTGTTATGCTTTGTTTTCATAGCTGATTGTGTGTTTGAGTGCTGTAAATATTTGTTGAATTTTAGTTTAGCATAGTGTAGGCACCATTAAACTTAAGATTGAGTCTAGTTTAGGTCCAAGTTGCCTTAGGATTTAATCGGTGTGTGTTTGCCTTATTATTTAAAATAAAAATGCACATTAACCTTTGTTTTTTAGAGGGGAAGATTGAGGTAAGTTTCCTTCACCTTATCCTTTTCTTTTTATGCATTTCTTTATGCATTTAATTCATGTTTCCTTCCATATTTGTGTTTGGTAGGATTTCCCCCTTTGTTAGGATCAACTTATCTTCCTTAGGAAGTATGTTGCATTCTTTTTCTTCATTCATTTCCTTTTGTTCCTTAGGATTAGAAAACCTCACTAACCATTAGGATCTCTCTTTGGTGCATAATAAATAACTTAGGGTTGGTCTTAGTCCCCCTTAGTTTTTGTCCTTTTCCGATTTGAGTCTTCTATTCTCATTTTCACACAAAACCTAAAAGACACCTAATAAAAACCGAACGTTCTTGTACGACACGAGACTTTGTTGCGGAGTTCTTATACACGTCCTGTTTCGGGGCGAGGTGTAAGTCCTTGATGCGATGGATAAGTCTTAGTATGAGAATATTCACAAACAAACTCCAAAACACTTCTCATAAAAGACAATCAACAAAGACATCGCGTCTTCTCTTCTCATCTCCTAATCTTTGCAGACGAATGCGACTTGCCTCGACAGTTCAAACAGCGATACGATAAACACCCTCGAGTCAGAGCCGGTAACACCTGAGCTAGAGCTATGGAAATGTCATCTTAAAAAATGCAAAAATAGTTCCCGCCTTAGTTAGGCGAACTACGTCGACTCTGATCCTCATTATCTCGATGAGGTACGTAGGCAGCGGGGTAGGGCCCGTTCGAGCGCATTCTTTATTTTCCCTACATTTTCCCCATTCTTCCTTTCCATCCTCTTTTTCAGTTTCTTTTCTCATATTCCCATTCCAGTCAGCAGTTTTATTCAGCAGCATCTTATTTTCTCACCCTTTAAAGCAAGCAAGCAAGCATGGATCCTGTCGGGTACGGCGGACGGTCTGGGGTGCTAATACCTTCCCAGGTCGTAACCGACTCCCGAACCCAGATCTTTGGTTCGCAGGAACTCGTCCTTTCTTTCTTCCTTAGGTTTGTGCAACATTACCTTTCCTATTCCTTCGGGATAAAAATGTCTGGCTGGCGACTTTAACTTTTCCGCGCCACTTTCGCGTTTGTACTAGGATGAAAATCCCGGGAGCGACACAAGTAATGTGCTGGTGAAGGCCTTTGATGGTTCAAGAAGAATGGTGCATGGGGAGGTGGATCTTCCAATTAAAGTAGGCTCTCAAGTTTTTGATTCCACTTTCTATTTGATGGATATTCGTTCTGCATTCTCCTGTTTGCTTGGGCACCCCTGGATCCATGGGGCAGGTGCTGTGACTTCCACTTTACATCAGAAGCTGAAATATCCGGTGAAAGGAAAGGTTGTCACTGTTTATGGTGAAGAAGAATACACGGTCAGTCATGTGAACACTTTTAAATATGTTGAGATGGAGGGTGAATTTGTTGAGACTCCTTGCCAGATATTTAAAGTTGTTCCTTGGGTCATTCCTGCTACTGAAACTCCCTCTGTTGTCAAAAGAGTTCCTGATTACTAGAGTGCCTCCTACAATGGCCTCCCTCAAAGATGCTAGAGCTGTGGTTGAAGAAGGTGGTTGTACTATTTGGGGTCAGCTTCCTGACATTCCTTACAAGTCTGACAAGTTTGGTTTGGGTCTTACTGCAAAATCTCAGAAGGCTGTTCGTCGTGCTCATGCTGCTCGTATCACTCATGGAGGAATCATAAAGGACCAAGTCAATGCTGTGGAAGATTATGATGAAGGTTACAACCTGGACGATTGGATTTTTCCTACCATGGGGGATGGACTCAACAATTGGAAACCTGAAGACGTTATTCCTATCTTCTTTAGTCAGGAGTAAATGCTATTTCATTTTTCTAAATTTGTTTTTGTAACTTTGAACAATTAATTACTTTTAAGCCTTGTGCCTTGCCCAGGGCACAATGGTATGCTTGTTAGGGTTGTCATTTCATTCGCATATTTTCATTCAATAAAATCAATGGACGTTTCTCGTTTTCGTAAATATTGTATTCTTTGTCTTTTTTTTATTGTCATTTTTTTCTTTCTTTTATAAAAAAAAAGCTATGTGTTCTTACACACACCCACATCACTAAATGCAGATATTCATCCACTCTGGATTCTATTGATAACGATTATGCTATTGCCAATTATGACTTCAAAAATCCGATCTATCAAGCCGAGGATTGCAAGGAGGAAGATTGTGAAGTACCTGTAGAGTTGGCTAGATTGCTACAGCAAGAAGAGAAAGCTATACAACCACATGAGGAACCAATTGAAGTCGTGAACTTAGGAACCTAGGAAAATAGGAAAGAAGTCAAGATAGGTGCTGAATTAGAAGATAATATCAAAGACAGGTTGATTCAGATGTTACATAAATATGTGGAGGTTTTTGCTTGGTCCTACGAAGATATGCCAGGATTGGATACAGATATTGTGGTTCACCGTCTACCAGTGAAAGAGGATTGTCGTCCGATAAAATAGAAAGTTCGTCGTATGCGTCCAGATATGTCAGAAAAGATTAAGGCAGAGGTGATGAAACAATTCAATGCAGGGTTTCTAGCTGTTACTTCTTATCCACAATGGGTTGCAAACGTGGTGCCAGTACCTAAGAAAGATGGTAAAGTACGCATGTATGTAGATTACAGGGATTTGAATAGAGCCAGCCCAAAAGATGATTTTCCACTTCCACATATTGATGTTCTGGTAGACAACACTGCTCAGCATAAGGTATTCTCTTTTATGGATGGTTTCTCTGGGTATAATCAGATCAAGATGGCACTCGAAGATATGGAGAAGACTATATTTGTTACACAATGGGGCACTTTCTGCTATAAGGTAATGCCATTTGGTTTGAAGAATGCTGGGGCAACATATCAGCGTGCTATGGTAGCTTTGTTCCATGATATGATTCACCATGAGATAGAGGTATATGTGGATGATATGATAGCTAGATCTCAGAATGAAGAAGAGCACCTTGATCACCTACATAAGTTGTTTGAAAGGTTGAAGAAATACAAGTTGAGATTAAATCCAAACAAATGTACTTTTGGAGTTAGATCTGGTAAACTTCTGGGTTTTATTGTCAGTGGTAAAGGTATTGAAGTAGATCCTGTAAAGGTAAAAGCTATACAAGAGATGCCTGCTCCTCGTACTGAGAAAGAAGTTAGAGGTTTCCTGGGACGATTAAATTACATTACAAGATTTATTTTCCAGTTGACTGCTACTTGTGAACCAATCTTCAAGTTGTTGAAGAAAAATCAAGTGTTGGAATGGAATGACGAATGCCAGGTAGCTTTTGATGAGATCAAAAGGTACCTACATGAACCTCCCACATTGATGCCACCAGTTGAAGGAAGACCCTTGATTATGTACTTGACAGTATTGGATAACTCAATGGGGTGTGTGCTGGGGAAACATGACGAGTCTGGTCGAAAAGTGCAGGCAATATACTACCTTAGCAAAAAGTTTACCGACTGTGAAACAAGATACTCACTGCTCGAGAAAACTTGCTGCACTTTGGCATGGGCTGCTCGCCGACTAAGAAAATATATGTTGACTCATACCACTTTATTGATTTCAAAAATGGATCCAATCAAGTATATATTTGAGAAACCTACTCTCTCCGGACGAATAGCAAGATGGCAAATGATCTTAACAAAATATGACATTCAATATACTACTCAGAAAGCAATCAAAGGAAGTGTAGTAGCTGACCATTTGGCTCATCAAGCAGTGGATGACTACTAATCTATGAATTTTGAGTTTCCAGATGAGGATATTATGATTGTTACTAAAGAACCTAGACAATATGAAGGACCTAGACAAGGATCCCGATGGACTATGGTTTTTGATGGAGCTTCTAATGCGCTTGGTAATGGTGTTGGTGTTGTGATTATTTCTCCTAAAGGTTGTTATACACCAGTTACTGCAAAGCTTTGTTTTAAATGTACTAATAATATGGCTGAGTATGAAGCGTGCATCATGGGTATCAAGGTTGCTACTGAAATGAAGATCCAATTTTTGGATGTGTATGGAGATTCAGCCTTAGTAGTCAGTCAAGTTAAAGGGGATTGGGATACCAAGCACCCTAATCTCATCCTTTACAAAGAGCATGTGTTATCTTTGATCCCGTACTTTGAAGATATTACCTTTGGATATATTCCACAAGAAGAGAATCAATTGGCAGATGCATTAGCTACCATGGCATCTATGTTTGAAATCAGTTGGGAGGATGAAGCTCCGAGAATTACTATTGATCGATTTGATAAACCTGCATACTGCAATGAAGTGGCTACTGAAGGAGTAGAAGAAAAGCCTTGGTTCCATGAAGTGAAGAGGTATTTTGAAGCTCAGGAATTCCATGAAGGGGCATCTGTCAATGATAAGAAGTTTCTAAGAAGGTTTTCAGCTAAATTCTTCCTGAGTAATGGAATTTTGTACAAACGCAACCAAGATTCAACTTTGCTTCGCTGTGTGGATAAGGAAGAAGCAATAGAGATTATGGAAGACATGCATGATGGGATCTTTGGTACTCACTCTAGTGGGCATACAATGGCTAAGAAGATTCTGAGAGCAGGGTATTATTGGTCTACCATGGAAGCTGACTGCTATCAACACTCCAAAACTTGTCACAAATGCCAGATTTATGCTGATAAAGTACATGTGCCTCCAGTTCCGTTGAATGTTCTAACTGCTCCATGGCCTTTTTCCATGCGGGGCATTGATATGATTGGTGAAATCAAACCTACTGCCTCTAATGGACATCGTTTCATCCTTGTAGCTATTGATTACTTCACAAAATGGGTAGAGGCAGCTTCATTTGCTTCTGTTACCAAGAATGTTGTGGCTCGATTCATCAAATATAATATTATATGCAGATATGGCATCCCTGAAAGGATTATCACAGATAATGGTACTAATTTGAACAACACTATGATTACTGATCTCTGCACGTAGTTCAAGATTAAACATCACAATTCTTCTCCATATCGTCCAAAGATGAATGGCGCAGTGGAAGCCGCCAACAAGAATATTAAGAAGATCTTGCAAAATATGACAGTTACATATAAGGATTGGCATGAGATGTTACCATTTTCTTTTCATGGTTATTGTACCACCATGCGTTCTTCAACAGGGGCAACCCCATTTTCTCTTGTCAATGGTATGGAAGCAGTTTTACCCATTGAAGTTCAGATTCCCTCTTTGAGAATTATGAAGGATGCAGGCTTGGATGAAGATGAATGGATTCAGACTCGACTTGACTAGATAAACTTGATTGACGAGAAAAGATTAGCAGTTGTTTGTCATGGTCAGATGTATCAGAAACGGATGATCAAAGCCTTTAATAAGAAAGTTAGATAGCAGGTGTATCATACTGGTAATTTGGTAATCAAGCGTATTATATTACCACAGGGTGATCCTAGGGGCAAATGGACTCCCACCTATGAAGGGCCATTTGTTGTTAAGAGAATATTTTCTGGAGGTGCCATGATGCTTACCACTATGGATGGTGAAGACCTCCCACAACCTGTGAACACAGACATAGTTAAAAAATACTACGCATGAAAAGAGATCCGCTAGGTTGACTGACCTAGGAAAAAATAAGGGCATCCCGGCGAACCAAAAGGGTTCGGGCAAAATTAGGGATATATATAAAAAAAATGTGTACACCAGGCAAGTCGAAAACCTGGAAAGGCGGCTTGGGCAAAAAAGGGTATCCCGGTGGATTGAAAACCTGAAAGGGCAATCCAGGCAAAAGTTAGGGATTAAAGCGTATGACAATGTCTCGTTGGATTACACATGCAACCTCTACTAGTTGTGTTATCTATGTCAAGTTCAACATATACCGATCGGTCCAATCGTTTCTTCTCCAACAGCTGAAGACGAGATAATTGAAGATAATGGCAATAGCAAAGTTGAAACTCAATAGGGTCATGTACACATAGCTATTCTCCTTGTAAAAATTTCTTTGACTAATTCCTCTTACTAGGAGTTCCATCTCCGTGTTAAAATATGTCTAGTTATAAAGAATAAGAAAAATTCCAATTTTTATATTCAGCTTTACTTTTCCCTCTTTATTCAACTTTACTTTTCCCTCTTTATTCAACTTTACTTTTCCCCTTTTACTAAAGCGAAAAACATCCATTGATTATGTTTGAATGAATATATGCTTTTGAATATGATTGATGTTTACCAGAAATGCATAAAATAAAATAATAGCATTTACTAAGAACGAACGGAGGTAGGAATTCAACGAAGCTTCTCCAGTTCATCCCCACTGGGTAATCTTTACGGATATCCATACAGAATACTTCAAATAATATCTTATACTTCCAACTCGACGAAGTCTTCAAGTAGTTTCATATCCTCCAAAGAATTAAGTCCTCCGGATCTATGTCCATCTCTTTTATCCTCAGTCAGGATATTCAAGCACCTGATCCTTTAATAAAAAGTATGACTAACGAAAATGAAAAGGTTCTAAGTAGAATATTCTTAAACAAGACAGAAACGAAGTCTTCATACTCCTCAGTAACAAATCGGGATTTATTTTCCTCAGCCAGCAGTTGATTGAAGCTACTGATCAGCTTCCCGGTATAATTCATTCGTACATATAACATATCATATCATATCATATCATACGCATTCTCATAAAATATTATCTTGCAAGTTGTTATATATATTATTATATTTGCATCAAACTAACATTGTTTTTCAGGATAATTCTCCAGCAGACAAACTTCATAATCAACTTACCTTGGGCCGTCGTTTATTCTTCCCAATGGTTATCCTGTTACCTCGGGCCGTTGTTTATTCTTCCCGCAGGTTATCTCAATTTTTGGGCCGTCGTTTATTCTTCCCAGAAATCAACTTACCTTGGGCCGTCGTTTATTCTTCCCAGAAATCAACTTACCTTGGGCCGTCGTTTATTCTTCCCAATGGTTATCCTATTACCTCGGGCTGTCGTTTATTCTTCCCGCAGGTTATCTCAATTTTGGGCCGTCGTTTATTCTTCCCAGAATTCAACTTACCTTGGGCCGTCGTTTATTCTTCCCAATGGTTATCCCGTTACCTCGGGTCGTCGTTTATTCTTCATGTAGGTTATCTCAATTTTTGGGCCGTCGTTTATTCTTCCCATAAATCAACTTACCTTGGGCCGTCGTTTATTCTTCCCAATGGTTATCCTGTTACCTCGGGCCGTCGTTTATTCTTCCCGCAGGTTATCTCATTTTTTGGGCCGTCGTTTATTCTTCCCAGAAATCAACTTACCTTGGGCCGTCGTTCATTCTTCCTAATGGTTATCCTGTTACCTCAGGCCGTCGTTTATTCTTCCCGCAGGTTATCTCAATTTTTGGGCCGTCGTTTATTCTTCCCAGAAATCAACTTACCTTGGGCCGTCGTTTATTCTTCCAAATGGTTATCCTGTTACCTTGGGCCGTCGTTTATTCTTCCCGCAGGTTATCTCAATTTTTGGGCCGTCATTTATTCTTCCCAGAAATCAACTTACCTTGGGCCTTCGTTTATTCTTCCGAATGGTTACCCCGTTACCTTGGGTCGTCGTTTATTCTTCCCGCGAGTTACCTCATTTTGGGGCCGTCGTTTATTCTTCTAAAAAATGTCATCTCCATATTCAAGAAACATATCAAAAGACTCTTTATTCAAATGGCATCACAATCAACCAACAATATCATTCTACACACCAGCGAGTGCAAATTTTTGGGTTTTTGTGTTCAATCCTCTTCAATCTTCAAGTCACGAATGGCGTACATGCCAATCTAAGCAATGTATCCAAAACTAGGGTTTTTTGATTCTTCAGGTTAAAATGAGTTTCAAGGCCTCAAGTGAGCTTCATAATATCTCACATTTATTTAAGAATCCCCAAGTCAAATTTCAAGGCTTTCCCAATAAGTTTGCCCAGTCAGATGATCAGATATGCAAAAATCAGTCAAAATAGTTAAAAAGTCAAACTGAGGTCAACTGTGGTCAAATCATGGTCAAACTTCAAGATTTTTTGCCAACATCAAGTTTATGAATTAAAATTCATCATTTTATCAAGGGTTGATCATGATTCATCAAGGAAGTTTCAGATCATCAAGAATCAGGAGTTTCTAAATTAGGGTTTTCTAAGGAAAAGTCAACTAAAATTTGACCAGCCATAAATTTCACATGCTTCATCAATTATTTTTCATCCAAAGCTCATTTTGAAGGAAATTGAATTCTCTACGACTTTGTGTCTCACAAGCTAAGCCTAAAAATGCTTCATTTAGAAGGTATGAGCTAAAACATTATAAGTCATTTTAAAAGTCAACAAAAAGTCAACATCTTCCAAAGGGCATAATTTGAAATTGGTAAACGATATGGACATGAGACCAAAGAGGTTGGTTAGAGGACTCTCTAAGATTTTCAAAATGTCCAAGAACACCTTCATAGCCTTAAAATTGAGGGATTTGTGCCTTTGCAAAGTTGGAAAATTTTTGAGGGGTATATTGAGCAAATGAGGTCTTAAAACCAATTCTTTCCAAATGGGCTTGCAATTTTGTGATCCAATCTTTACCATGACATCATGCACGACCCAATTCTCATTTATTCATTTTTTTAATAATTTATTTTATATTTATTTTGACTTTATTCATTAAAAATCAATTTAAATCAAAATAAAATATGAAAACTCAATATTTAGATTTGATTCTTGTTCTAGAAGCTCATAAATAACATTAAGATGATTTGATACACTCCCAAATTCGTGCTAAGACAATTTAGCATGAATATATTTGATTTTTGACCAATTTAGCAAGAAGATTTCTTCACACTCAAGGCATCCAAAAAGCCCAAACAATCCACTATTTTTTTGACCTAATCTCACTCCACTATAAGAGTATAACCCAATACAAACAAAAAGGACGAATTTTTGAGGTAAGAACATAAGGATCAAAGTCAAGAAAAAACCAAGAAAAGTCAAATTCGAATTTTGATTTTTAGGCAATTTCCAAGTATTTTAAAGGTTGCAATACCTTCTATGATGTTCATTGAACGTATATGCATCATTCACATCATCCAAACCATGCTCATATGTTCAATCTGAATCTTGTTTGTTCTTACTTTTTAATTTTTTCGATTTCACACTTCCAGACATTATTAATTAATTTTGTTCATTGATTCATGTTTGTCTTAATGTACTAATGCTTCCTGGGTCATTTGATTGAAGGTTTAGAGCCTGAAGCATAAACCACCATATCTAGGGTTCGTGAGCTCTCCAATTGGGGATGATGGTTAACGTATGATTTTGATTAAAATTGACTGGATATTTGGATTTAGCATGTGTTGCTTGACTGATTGGTGTTTTTAGAATGAATTTATGTTGCTTGGCTAACGATTTGGGATATGCAGGACCTATAGTGACGAAGAGAATCCGTCACTACAAGCTTTAGTGACGAACGCCTGTCACTAAAAGCTAACTGGACGGACCAATGGGGAAGACGACCTTGCGCGCGAAAATTTAAATTTGAAAACTAGTTTTATTTTATAATAATCTTTACTCGTTTTGTATCACAACAGGCGTATTAGCCCAGTGGAAGTGGACGCGCGTGGATGAGTATAAGGACTGGGTTCGATCCCTGGTTCCAGCATTTTTTCATATGTTTATTTTTATTTGCAGGTTTTAAAATATAAGGGTTTTGTCTCATAGGAGTATCACCAGCGCATGCTGGCCTGGTTGGTTTTGTGTTGCGTGATTGAGGTAAAGGACCTGGGTTCAAATCCCAGGTCCTATCTTTTTGGTGATTTTTCATATTTCTTATTTGTTTTTCTCATTTTCTTTATTTATTTTGTTTAATTAATATAATTAAAATATTTTCTAAATAAATAACCAATGATATCTTTTATATAAACTTTATATTTTCTAAAATTCATAATTTATTTTCTTAATGTTTATTAATTTTATTAATTATTTCTTTTTATAATATATTTGTATATAATATATATATATATATATATATATATATATATATATATATATATATATATATATATATATATATATATATTGTAAATAAAAATAATGTATTTCAATTATGATTAATAAAACCCTAATGATCTTGTTAACCCTAATTTTCAAAACCTAATTTTTCTTTTTCATAAAAATAATTAATTTCTTAACTTAATTTATTTTAATTGTCTTTAATTATTTATTATTTATTTATTTATTAGAAAATTGTATAGGATATCTTCTTATGTAATTTATTTTTTTCGCCCGATTATGTAATTGCTTCTCTTATGTAATAGCTTAGGTTTAAATTTCCGTCCTTTATTTTCCGCAATCCTCTTAAAAGACAAATGTACCCCTCCCTTACGTTGTATTAGTTTAGATTTATATTTCCGAATTATTTATTTTTATTGCTATGGTTAGTAATTTTAGGGTGTGTATAACTTAAGTGAATAAAAGAACTTAGAAAATTAACCTTAAAAAAGATAAATATTTGAATATAAACACTCACACACGTAAGTCGATCTAAGATCGCCGTCTACACTTCCTAGGGTATTCCTCTTGGTTGCCTTTAAATATGGTCAAGTCCCTCGAAAAGGGGTTGCCTTAAGCAAAGTCCCTCCATAAATAAATCATCTAGTCCCTCCCAGATTTAAAAGATTAAGTCCCTACGATGTTGCCTACGATAATGTGTTGCACCCCAAAATTTGCCCTCACAATACAAGACTTTGTGTTCTAAAAAGGTTCACAAGGTTCACAAGATTCCCAACACTTACAATACCTTTCATGAAGTTCATGAAGTCTACAAGTCACTTTATGAAGGTTCACAAGGTTCACAAGTTTCACAACACTCTCAATACCTTTCATGAGGTTCATGAGGTCTACAAGTCACTTCATGAAGTTCACAAGGTTCACAAGATTCACAATACCTCCCATGAGGTTCACAAGACATCTTATGATGGTTCACAAGGTTCACAAAATTCACAATTGGTCAGAAGAGTTGACAATTCCCTCAGACAATGCACGTCCTAAGCAGTGCATCCAAAACTAGGGTTTTGGCTTTAATCAGGCTAAATGAACTTCCAAGACTCCAAGTGAGCTTCATAACATTTTATATGTGTGTAAGAACCCCCATGACAAGTTTCAAGACTTTTCTCAAAAGTTTGCTCAGTCAGATGATCAGATAAGTCAAAATCAGTCAATGCAGTTAAAAAGTCAAACTGAGGTCAACTGTGGTCAAACCAAAGTCAAACTTCATGATTTTTTGCCAACATCAAGTATATGAAGTAAAATTCATCATTTGATCAAGGGTTGATCATGATTCATCAAGGAGATTCCAGATCATCAATAATCAGGAGTTTCTAAATTAGGGTTTCCTCAGTAAAAGTCAACTGAACTTTGACCAGCCATAACTTTCACATGCTTCATCACCAAGTCTCCATCCAAAGCTCATTTTGAAGGAAATTGAATTCTCTACAACTTTGATCTTGCAAGTCAAGCCCAAAAATGCTTCATTTGGAAGATATGAGCTAAGACATTATAGGTCATTTCAAAAGTCAACAAAAAGTCAACAACTTCAAAAGGGCATATCTTGAGATTGGTAAATGATATGGACATGAAACCAATGGGGTTGTTTAGAGGACTCTTCAAGCTTTCCAAAATGTCCAAGAACACCCTCATAGCATTAAAATTGAGGGAGATGTACCCTTGCAAAGTGGGGAAATTTTGTGATGGTTTATGATGAAAATGGAGGTTTAGAACCAATTCTTTCCTAATGGGCTTGCCAAATTATGATCCAATCCATACACTATCATCATGCACGACCCAAATCATTAAAAATCTGAATTTTTATTATTTTATTTTTATTTATTTTGATTTAATTCCTAAAAAATCATTTTAAATAAATATAAAATATAAAAATATGATGTTTAATGAAGATTTGGTTTCTAGAAGGCTTTCAATGCTGATTGGAATTGAAAAGGAATGAGATCATGAGATTTGTCCAAAGATAGCAAGCCATAATACATGAATATTTGGATTTTAAGACATGATCAATTTCAATCTTTTTGAATCAAAATTTCCATACAATTAATCAATCTTTTTGACCTAATTGAGTCTCCTATAAGTACTAAACATAATGCAAACATCAAGGGACGAATTTGCTGCCTCAAAGTGTAAGTTCCAAACCTCAAAAATCCATCCAAAACTCATATTCGGATTCCTTGATTCAGAGCACTAGAAGGTAAAATAAGAACATGGAGAGCTTCATTGGATATCACTGATCATGAACCATCATCCATACGCATCCAAATCGTGCTATAATGATGAACCCGTGGCTTGTTTATTCTTGAAAATTATTTTTTCGATTCTAATCTTTTATGCATTGCTAATGAATTTTGTTTGAGTTTTAGTGTTTGTGAGGTTCCAAGGATCGATTCTGGACAAGAAACTTGAAGTTTCATGACCTAATGGACAAACGGCCATAGTTAGGGTTTTGAGTTGAAATTAGGAACTTTCGATTTAGCCAACATAAATTGATTTTGAGACCATGATTGAATTGTATGCTGTATGGGGATTACAAATATGTGATCAATTTGATGGAATATTGCTGTTTGATGAGTGTTTGAAAAATACAGGTTACGTGCGCATGAAAATTCGCAGGTGTGTTTATAGCAAATTTCGCAGGTAATTTGGCCAGTCTCAAGGAAGAAGAAGACCTCTTCCCGCGCGTGTTTTAAATTCAAATATTTAGTATTATATTTGATGAATTGTTTGCTGTTTAAAATCACCACAGACTGAGTGGTCCAGTGGAAAGCCATGCGTATGTTTGACTATAGGGCCAGGGTTCGAATCCTGCCTTGTACCATTATTTTGCTATTTTTTCAGGTTACAAAGGAAACATAATATATTATGTTCTATTGCCATCATACTACCAGAAGGGCTCTCCCAGCCAGGCAGTTAAGCGTGCGTGTGAATGATCAAAGGTCCTGGGTTCAACACCACCCCAGGCCTTTTTGCTTTCTTGTATTTTCTGGATTTTCCAAGGCAAGGCACAAAACAAAGTTGATCCCTTCTATTATCACCAAAGCATGGCTGGCCTGGTGGTACGTTTTGATGGTTGCAGCCTGAGCGTCCTGGGTTCAAACCCAGCCAAGGTATGTTTTTTTTTACTACTTTTTTTTCTATTTTAATTTCTTATGTAATTAACTTAATTGTTTTCTTGTTATTAATAAAAAATAAATCATATATATTCAAATATTTAAAATAACACTTATATTTCCTAAAATTCTAAACTTTTATTTTTCTCAATTTAAATTTTTATTATTTATGTAATTAAATTATAATATATGTATATTAATTAAAATAATTTTTGTACATTATATAAACCCTTAAATATTTTTCTAAACAAAACCCTAATCTTGTAAAAAAAACCTAATTTATTTTCTAAATAACTATTAAAAACCTAATTTTATTTTCTAATTTTTGTACATATTTATTTAGTATAATTGATCAAACTTTTCTTTATGTAATTATAAATTGTCCATAATCTAAATTTTTATTCTTTTAATATATATATGTTTAAAAATAATTAAATTTATGCTAATATTATAATTACAATTTTTATGTTTAGAATTAATAAGTTGCATATAATTTTAAATTTTATAATTAAATTGTTTATATTTTCTTAATAATGTCTAATTCTTATTTGCTATTTTATTTTGTTTATTATTATTACTAATCCATTATTATTATTTCACTAACTTTATTTATCTTTTTATTATTATTTACTAACTCTACTTAATTATTTTTATTATTATTACTAACCCCTATTATATTTATTATTGCTTATTTATTTATTTTTGCTTATATATTTTTATTTGCTATTTATTTTATTTGCTAATTATTATGTAATTGCTCCTTGGTGTAAATTTTGTAAATATTTAACTTATTTAGTTTATATGCTATGGTTAGTAATTTAGGGAGTGCAAACATGTATTCTATTTTAAAATTGAATTTAGATCACTTTATTTATAAGATAAATATAAATTGAACACTCACACACGTAAGTTGATTTTTAATCGCCATCTCACTTTCTAAGGCTATCCCTCATTGTTGCCTATTCAAAAAGGTCAAGTGGGGTGTATAAAGCAAGTCCCTTAAAAGAAAAATCATCAAGTCCCTAATGGTTGCCTTAAAGATCAAGTCCCTTTTCGAATAATGATGATAGTCCCTCCTAAATGCTTAATACACCTCACAGTTGCCTTCATTAAACAGATGTCACTCACATGTCCCTTACATCCAAGGTAATGACTACCTACTCCTTAATAGTAGGGATAGTCTTACCAATTAAAGGATAAAGAACAAGAAAGACTTAAAACTTTAGGGTAGGTACCTCCTAGTTGCTTGCTCACTCCATTTTTCAAACACTTAACAAGTTTCAAACAAATTTTCAAAAAAACAAGTTTTTACGCATCCGTACATGGATCATTATTAACTATTATGAAAATTTTTTCTATTCACACACTACACTTTCAAAAACAATTCAAAAGTGAGCTAAGTAACTAAGAGCCCATGGATAACCATGGATGTAAAGGGTGCTAACACCTTCCCTTTACATAACCTACCCCCCGGACCCAAAAATATCTCTTAAGGTCTTTCCTGTTCTTTTATGCCTTTCCTTTTGGATAAAATAAAAGTCGGTGGCGACTCTTGCTATCCGCAACATAACATAAAGTCAGTTCTCCCACCGTGTTACAGAACTGGCGACTCTGCTGGGGATTTAATATTAAAGAGAGGTACCCTTAGGAATTAGATCACTCTTAAATTGTTTGCCTTGTTTGCTTTATATTACTTGTTGGGCTTTATGTGTGAAAGATCCTAACCCAGATCTAGTGTACCTTAGGTAAATGGCAATAGACCAAGGAAACTGTACGACGTATATCGATACGGTTGATCTGGTGGCCATAGTTAGTGTGACTTCTTGGTTGGTGCTTATGTTCCTTAAGTCAAGTTGAGGATAATATGAGGCTGCCATATGTTGTCAATGCACTAACTAACTTTTAGAACCCTAGTTATCCCATCTTGGCTTTTAGAAAAGTAGTGAGGTAACCGGCTTTGGTGCAGACTGAAGTTGGTTGACACTCGATACTACGCTCATTGAGATTCTAAACTTGGAGGGTTTTGGTTGGCAAGTAAGTTGCCTTCTGATCAACCACCCTTGTGAAGGATCAATGATATTGAGATCCCTTAGAACCCGGTTACTTTTGTAGGACAGGATGAACCATCTAACTTCAGGGGAGGGTACTTACCTTAAACCTCATGCAAGCCTTTAAACCTAGGGCTATGGTGTGACTTGTTTGTGTGTGCCACATGTTTTTGATTGAGCATAACATCATGACATCATCATGCATCATAAGCATAGTATTTTCACTAACCATTTCAAGGACCAAGGGATTTATCTTTGTTCTTTGTTGTAGGTCATGGCTTCTGCTCGTAGAAACACCATCAGGATCAACTTTGTGAGCATACCTGCTAAGCTTAAAGAGTTGGTTTCTCAAGTGTCTGATCATTCCCAGTTCATCAAGAGACATGGTCACCTATTGGATCTAGTCACTTCAGGGTTCAATGAAGACATGATGAGTGTCCTATTTCAGTTCTTTGATCCTAAGCACCATTGCTTCACATTCCCTGACTATCAGCTGGTTCCTACAATGGAAGAGTTCTCTAAATTTCTGGGTATACCTGTTCTTGATCAAAGACCATTCACAGGCTTGGAGAAGGAACTTAAACCAGAAGTTATTGCTGCAGCTCAACATCTGAAGAAGTCTGACATTGTTCTAGAAACGAGAAGTGGAGTCAAAGGTGTTCTAGCTAAGGTGTTGATAGAAAAGGCTCAGTTGTTCTTGAAGGCCATGAGCTATGATGCTTTTGAGGAGATCTTAGCCTCGCTGATTTATGGCTTAGTATTGTTCCCCAATCCAGATCAATTCATAGATGTTCATGTCATCAACATTTTCCTGAGTCACAATCCAATGCCTACATTGCTTGGAGACATCCTGCATTCTCTTCACACCCGTACTACAAGGGCAAGAGGAACTTTGATGTGCTGCATACCTTTGCTTTCTAGGTGGTTTATTTCTCACCTTCCTCGCTCAGTAATGAAGAATGAGCAAGGGTTCAGATGGTCCAAGAGGATCATGTCACTTTCTCACTCAGATATCCATTGGTGCTCCAGATCTATGGAGAATGTCACCATCATTGACCGTTGTGGGGAGTTCCCTAATGTTCCACTTCTAGGCATAAGAGGAGGCATCACCTACAACCCCTCTCTAGCTTTACGACAATTTGGTTACGCTCGGAGTGATGGTCCACATGACATGTTGATTCAGGGCATTGTGTTTGATTACGACAACAATCTTCAGGGTTACCGTCAGAGATTCATACGAGCCTGGGGAAAAGTAAACAGGGTTGACAGCAAGACACTGGAGCCTAAGTACCCTATTCCTATGGAGGCTTATCTCAGATGGGTACGAGCTCGTGCTCAGACTCTCATGATGCCATATCCTGCCGTCCTACCAGTTACCATGGAACATGTTGCTGAAGGAGACACAGCTTATACCATCCTACACCCAGACATGCCTACTGATATGGAAGACTTGCAGAGATCATGGATCCAACTGAAGGAGCAAAGGGATACTTTCGAGGCTCATTACAAAGCAAGCCAAGAAAGAATCCTGGAACTAACGAAGCAACTTCACGAGGAACGGAACCTCAACTCATACCTCAACACAAAGAGGAAACGTCCATGGGAGACTTAAAACCCCATCTTTTGTATTTATTTCATTTCATTATTTGTAAGCCTAAAAGGCAAAACAAAGTTATTACTAATAAAAGTTTACCTTCTTGTTTGTCTAAGCAAATTTAAATCCTACGGTCCTTGAAAACATTGCATATGCATTCACATATCATTTCATTGCATCACAGGTTTATAATTGCGCACAGGTTTCTCATCTTCTCGCTGTTTATTTCAGCAATGGCTCTTGAACAATCAGTTAAGGACCTCCAGATACAAAATGCACAGTTCCAAGAGCTGATCTTGAACCTGTCCAAGGGGCAGGATGAATTGAAGACACTGCTGGCCAAGAAGACTAAGAAGACTAGAAGGTCTGCTGGTTTGATCAACATGGGAAGAAGGTTCAAAGGTCTTGCCAAGACCAAGGAACCAGCTGAAGACTATGAATCTGAGGAATTTGAGCAAGAGGTAGGCAGTCTCCACCATACAATGGGGGACTCTGATTCTGAGGCTAATTACTACCATGAGCCTAATGAAGACAAATTCAAGATGCTGGTGGATAGGATGGATGCCATGGAGTTACAGAAGTCATCTGGGCTGGATTTTGAGGATTTGAGTTTGATATCTGGGGTAGTCATACCCATTGGTTTCAAGGTTCCTACATTTGTTGTTTATGATGGGGTCTCTTGTCCCAAGCTGCATCTGAGGTCTTATGTCAGAAGAATTCAACCCCACACTGCTGACAAGAAGTTGTGGATCCACTTTTTTCAAGAGAGCTTATCTGGAGCTCAGTTGGAGTGGTATTATCAGTTGGAGAGTGTCAACATCAGAGACTGGAATGATCTTGCTGAAGCTTTCTATAAGCAGTATCAATACAATGCTGACTTAGCCCCCACTCGCATGCAGCTTCAGAGCATGTCTATGGGTGCCAAAGAAAGTTTTAAAGAGTATGCTCAGAAGTGGAGAGATTTAGCTGGAAGAGTTCAACCCCCTTTGACTGATAGGGAATTGGTTGATATGTTTATGTGTACGCTGAATGGTCCGTTCTACAGTCATCTAATTGGAAGCTCATCATCTGGCTTCACTGAGTTGATCATGACAGGAGAGCGAGTGGAGAATGGTATAAAGAATGGTAAGATCCAAGTGGGTGCTTCCTCATCAGGTGCTGCAAAGAAGCCTCCCACTGGGAAGAAAGAATCTAATGCTGTTTATGGTCAACCTGATCGTAATAGAAGGCATCAGTCTGTTAGTGCAGTTCATATTTCAAATCCAACTCCTGCAACAACAGAGCAGCCATAGGGCAACCAACAGAGGGCTAGAAGACAGTTCACGAAGATCAACATGTCAATGGCTCAGGCATTGCAACACTTGTTGAAGGCTGAACTTATCACTTTGAAAGAGGCTCCTCAGAATCCTAATGTTACCTCTCCCAGGTACAATCCTAATGCACGATGTGCATATCATTCAAACTGTCAGGGACATGATACTAATAACTGCTGGATCTTGAAGAATAAAATTCAAGATATGATTGATGCTGGAGAAATTGAGTTTGATCCTCCAGGTACTCCCAATGTGATTACTGCTCCAATGCCAAACCACGAGAAGACTGTCAATGCCATTGAGGAAGATCTGCATATCCATTCAGTTGATGAATTGACCACACCATTGTCTGTCATCAGACAGAAGTTGGTACAAGCTGGGTTCTTTCCGGGTTGTCGTGAAGATTGTGTTTATTGTGAGTATAATCCAGAGAAGTGCTTCAGATTGAAAGATGGAATTCAGCATCTCATGGATAAGTATACTATAGTGTTTGAAAGAAGACCGTCTTCTGTGGAGAGTATGGTAGATCATATTACACAAGGTAGGATGGTTGAAGAGGTTGACATGGTTGACAGAGTGCCAGTAAGAATCACTTCCAAAGGCCCTATTAAAATCACCCATCAAGGTCCAATCAGGATTACTGCTGAGGGTCCTGTGAAAGTTGTTGCTGAAGCCAGAGTAGCTCCTGTGGTTATTACTACTCCCGGTCCTATCCCGTATACGTCTGACAAAGCTGTGCCTTGGCATTATGGATCTGATGTTTACATCCATGGTGTTAAGCAAGAGCCTGTAGCTGATGTGCCTGTTGATGTTGACAATATTGCTGGATCTAGCAAGATCACTCGTAGTGGAAGAGTCTTCTCTCCTCCAGTTGCTTCTAAGAATGCAGTTACTCCTGCTTCCACCACTGATGCTCGGGACAAGGGTCCTGTTATTGAGCCTGTATCTACTGATGTGCCAGCTGCTGATGACCTCTCTAAGCAGATGGAAGAAGTATTAAAGATCATTCGCAAGAGTGATTATGACATTGTTGATCAGTTGGGGCATACTCCCTCGAAGATTTCTATGCTATCCTTGTTGTTATGTTCTGAGGCTCATGCCAAGTCCTTGATCAAAATTCTGAAGACTGCTCATGTACCCAGTGCAATTTCTGTTGACCAATTTGAGAACTGTGTTGCCCACCTGACCTATGACAATGGGTTAGGATTTTCTGATGCTGATTTGACCCCTGCCAAGAGGAATCATAACAGGGCCTTGCATATTTCAATTGAATGCAGGGGCACTACCCTGTCACATGTGCTGATAGATAATGGTTCCTCTTTGAATGTGTTGCCTAAGGAAGTCCTGAACAAGCTGAGTCCTGAAGATGCTGTGCTGAAGCCCAGTAACATTGTGGTAAAGGCTTTTGATGGTTCTAGAAGAGTAGTACATGGAGAAATTGATCTTCCAATCCAAGTTGGTTCCCAGGTGTTTACTGCTACATTTTTTGTGATGGATATTCGTCCTTCGTACTCTTGTCTGCTTGGTCGTCCCTGGATCCATGGGGCAGGTGCTGTAACCTCTACATTGCACCAGAAGTTGAGATATCCGGTGGATGGAAAGGTTGTTACTGTCTATGGAGAAGAAGAATACTTTGTCAGCCATGTAAACACTTTCAAGTATCTAGAAATGGAAGGTGAATACATCGAGACTCCGTGTCAGACATTTGAAGTGGTTCCCTGGGTTGTTAATGATTATGTAGCTCCTCCTGCTGTGAAGAAAGTTCATGTGGTCACCAGAAAGCCTCCAACGATGGCAATGGCCTCCCTCAATGATGCTAGAGCTGTGGTGGATGAAGAGTCCCAGAAGGCTGTTCGTCGTGCTCGTGCTGCTCGTATCACTAATCAAGGGGTTATGAAAGATCAGGTCAATGCTGTGGGAGACTATGATGAAGACTACAACTTGGATGCTTGGATTTTTCCTACTGTGGGTGCTGGACTCAATAATTGGAAAGCTGAAGATGTTATCCCTATCTCCTTTAGTCAGGAGTAAATACTATTACTGTGTTGTTACTTTTTAAGTTTGTAATTTCTTGAACAATTGAACTCTTAAGCCTTGTGCCTTACCCGGGGCACAATGGTGTGCTTGTTACGGGTTGTCATTTCATTTGCATACCTCATTCAATAAAATCAGTGGACGTTTCGTTTTCGTAAATATTGTGTTCCTTGCCTTTCTTTTCTTTTTGCTTTATCAGCTATGTGTTCTTACACACACCCACATCACTAAAATGCAGATCCTCATCCACTCTGGATCCTGTTGATAACAGTTCTACTATTGCCAATTATAATTTCGAGAATCCGATCTATCAAACTGAAGACGGAAATGAGGACGATTGTGAAATACCTGTAGAGCTTGCTAGGTTGTTACAACAAGAAGAGAAAGCTATACAACCACATGAAGAGCCAGTCGAAGTTGTGAATTTGGGAACTGAAGAAAATAGAAAAGAGGTCAAGATAGGGGCTGATTTAGAGGACAGTGTCAAGAGCAGATTGATTCAGATGTTACGTGACTATGTGGAGATCTTTGCTTGGTCTTATGAAGATATGCCAGGGTTGGATACAGACATTGTGGTTCACCGTTTGCCAGTGAAAGAAGATTGTCGTCCAAAGAAGCAGAAGGTTCGTCATATGCGTCCTGAAATGTCAGAAAAGATCAAGGCAGAGGTAATGAAACAGTTCAATGCAGGGTTCTTAGCAGTGACTTCTTATCCTCAGTGGGTTGCAAATGTGGTACCAGTTCCTAAGAAAGATGGTAAAGTACGTATGTGTGTAGACTACAGAGATTTGAACAAGGCTAGCCCTAAAGATGACTTTCCACTTCCTCATATTGATATTCTGGTAGACAACACTGCTCAACATAAGGTATTCTCTTTTATGGATGGTTTCTCTGGTTACAATCAAATCAAGATGGCACCTGAAGATATGGAGAAGACAACATTTGTGACACAGTGGGGCACCTTTTGCTATAAGGTAATGCCATTTGGTTTGAAGAATGCAGGGGCAACATATCAGCGTGCTATGGTGGCTTTGTTTCACGATATGATTCATCATGAGATAGAGGTATATGTAGATGATATGATAGCCAGGTCTCAGAATGAAGAGCAACATCTTGATCATCTGCACAAGTTGTTTGAGAGGTTGAAGAAATACAAGTTGAGATTGAATCCAAACAAGTGTACTTTTGGAGTTAGATCTGGAAAACTCTTGGGTTTCATTGTCAGTGGAAAAGGTATTGAAGTGGATCCTGCAAAAGTGAAAGCTATACGAGAGATGCCAGCTCCCCGTACTGAGAAGGAGGTTAGAGGTTTCCTGGGACGATTGAACTACATTGCAAGATTTATTTCCCAATTAACTGCCATCTGTGAGCCAATCTTCAAGTTGTTGAAGAAAGATCAGGTGATGGAATGGAATGATGAGTGTCAGACTGCCTTTGATGAAATCAAGAGATATCTGCTGGAACCACCAATTTTGATGCCACCAGTTGATGGAAGACCCTTGATTATGTACTTAACAGTGTTAGACAACTCAATGGGGTGTGTATTGGGGCAACATGACGAGTCTGGTCGAAAAGAGCAGGCAATATACTACCTTAGCAAAAAGTTTACCGACTGTGAAACAAGGTACTCACTGCTCGAGAAAACTTGCTGCGCTTTGGCATGGGCTGCTCGCCGACTAAGACAGTATATGTCGACCCATACTACCTTGTTGATTTCGAAGATGGATCCAATCAAGTACATATTTGAGAAACCTGCTCTCTCCGGAAGAATTGCAAGATGGCAAATGATCTTGACAGAATATGACATACAATACACTACTCAGAAGGCCATCAAGGGAAGTGTTGTTGCTGATCATTTGGCTCATCAAGCAGTAGATGATTACCAGTCAATGAATTTTGAGTTCCCTGATGAAGATATTATGATTATTACCAAAGAACCTGGACAATATGACGGACCTGAACAAGGATCCCGATGGACTATGGTTTTTGATGGTGCCTCTAATGCACTTGGTAATGGTGTTGGTGTTGTGATTAGTTCCCCTGAAGGTTGTCATACCCCGATTACTGCCAGACTTTGTTTCTATTGTACCAATAACATGGCTGAGTATGAGGCATGTATCCTGGGTATTAAAGCTGCTATTGATATGAAGATTCAGTTCCTTGATGTGTATGGAGATTCAACCCTGGTAGTAAGTCAGATTAAAGGAGATTGGGATACCAAGCATGATAACCTCATTCCTTACAGAGAGCATGTGTTGTCTTTGATCCCACATTTCAAAGAGATTACCTTTGGACATATTCCACGGAGAGAAAATCAGTTGGCAGATGCATTAGCCACCATGGCATCTATGTTTGAGATCAGCTGGGATGATGAAGCTCCCAAGATTACTATTGATAGATTTGAAAAGCCTGCATATTGCAATGAGATTGACACAGCAGGGGCAGAGGAGAAGCCTTGGTTCTATGAAGTGAAAAGGTATCTTGAAGCTCAGGAGTTCCCTGAAGGGGCATCTGTCAAAGATAAGAAGTTTCTGAGAAGGTTTTCTGCTAAGTTCTTTTTGAGTAATGGCATTTTGTACAAATGCAATCATGATTCAACTTTGCTTCGTTGTGTGGATAATAAAGAAGCAACTGAGATTATGGAAGATATGCATGATGGGATCTTTGGCACTCATTCTAGTGGTCATACTATGGCAAAGAAGATATTGAGAGCAGGTTACTATTGGTCTACCATGGAAGCTGACTGCTATCAACACTCCAGAACTTGTCACAAGTGTCAAATCTATGCTGATAAAGTCCATGTACCTCCATCACCATTGAATGTGTTGACTGCTCCTTGGCCCTTTGCCATGTGGGGCATTGATATGATTGGTGAGATCAATCCTACTGCTTCTAATGGGCATCGTTTCATCCTGGTTGCTATTGATTACTTCACGAAGTGGGTGGAGGCAACTTCATTTGCATCTATTACCAAGAATGTTGTGGCTCGATTCATTAAGAATAATCTCATATGTAGGTATGGCATCCCTGAAAGGATTATCACTGACAATGGCTCTAATCTGAACAACACTATGATTACTGATCTTTGCACGCAGTTCAAGATTAAACATCATAACTCTTCTCCGTATCGTTCGAAGATGAATGGGGCAGTTGAAGCTGCCAATAAGAACATTAAGAAGATTGTACAGAAGATGACTGTTACTTACAAGGATTGGCATGAGATATTACCATTTGCTCTTCATGGTTATCGTACTACAATACGTACTTCAACAGGGGCAACCCCATTCTCCTTAGTCTATGGTATGGAAGCAGTTCTGCCCATTGAAGTTCAGATTCCCTCCTTGAGAATTATGAAGGATGCAGGCTTGGATGAAGATGAGTGGATTCAGACTCGACTGGACCAGATAAATTTGATTGATGAGAAGAGGTTAGCAGCAGTTTGTCATGGCCAGATGTACCAGAAGAGAATGATCAAAGCTTTTAACAAGAAGGTTAAGCCAAAGGTATATCAGGCCGGTGACTTGGTAATCAAGCGTATCATATTACCACAGGGTGATCCTAGGGGCAAGTGGACTCCAACATATGAAGGACCATTTGTAGTCAAAACAGTGTTCTCAGGAGGTGCCATGATACTGACTACAATGGATGGTGAAGACTTCCCGCAGCCTGTAAACGCAGACATAGTTAAAAAATACTACGCATAAAAAGAGACCCGCTAGGTTGACAGGCCTAGGCAAAAATAAGGGCATCCCGGAAAACCAAAAGGGTTTGGGCAAAAATTAGGGATATATATAAAAATATGTACACCCGGCAAGTCGAAAACCTGAAAAGGCGGCTTGGGCAAAAAAGGGTATCCCGGTGGATTGAAAACCCGAAAGGGCAATCCAGGCAAAAGTTAGGGATTAAAGCGTATGACTATGTCTCGTTTGGATCACTCATGAAACTGCAACCAGTTGTACTACTTACTCAAGCTCGAACAGATAAAGCTCAATCCAATTGTTTTCGTCTCAACAGCAGAAGATGAGATACTTGAAGATAATGGCAATAGTAGAATTGAAACTCAATAGGATTGTTTCCCACATAGCTGATTCTCTTTTGTAAAACTTTATGTACAAACTTACCCGTGTATGGGTCACTTTTGATATAAATAAATTCCATCTTTTGAATCCAGATTTACTTTTACCCTATTTTACATAAGCGAAACGTCCATTGGTTGTGTTTGAATGTATGTATGCTTTTGAATATGATTGATGTTTACCAGAAATGCATGAAAATGCAGTAATAGTATTTACTAAGGACGAACGATAGGAGGATTTCAACGAAGCTTCGCCGGTTCACCTTTACAAGACAATTACAGATCCCTCAGTAGGACAAATCCATCTTCATAAAGTCTCATCTCCCCTGGAATTTATATACATCTCTTTTATCCTCATACGGATATTCGGGAATCTACTTTCCAATAAGGGTAAGACGAACGAAGACGGGATGCTATATCTGCCCTACTATCAAACGAAGACGAAGGTTATGGGAGGTTATATATACCTTACTATCCCCAGCAAACGGGAAGTTATATATACCTTACTATCCCCAGCAGACGGGAAGTTATATATACCTTGCTATCCCCAGCATACGGAAAGTTATGTATAGTATATTATCAAACAAGATGGGAACGAGTTCCTCATATTCTTCAACAACGAATCGGGATTTATTTTCCCTGACCAGCAGTTGTTATACGAAGATATCCAGGCGCTTTCGGCAGTATCATATCATACATACACCATTTACACCATACCATAACATACATATCCATAGGTACATAGTATATTACCTAAGTGCATCATATCATACATGCATACATAATGCATAAACTAATATTATTATACAGAATGTTACTTTGTTTTCAGATTAATTATCCAGCAAACAAACTTATGATCATCAGGACTGCTCTATCCTCCTGAAAGCTTCTTATTACTTCAGGACTGCTTCATCTTCCTGAAAATTACTACATCAGGACTGCTCTATCCTCCTGAAGACATGCTGTTACATCAGGATTACTCCAGTCTCCTGAAAGCGTATCATCAATCTCTCAAGACTGCTTCATCCTCTTGGAAGTATCTTAAAACATCAGGATTGCTCTATCCTCCTGAAGACATGCTGTTACATCAGGATTACTCCAGTCTCCTGAAAGCGTATCATCAATCTCTCAAGACTGCTTCATCCTCTTGGAAGTATCTTAAAACATCAGGATTGCTCTATCCTCCTGAAGACATGCTGTTACATCAGGATTACTCCAGTCTCCTGAAAGCATATCATCAATATCTCAAGACTGCTTCATCCTCTTGGAAGTATATTATTGCCTCAGGAGTGCTCTATCCTCTTGATAACTTGTTACTACCTCAGGACTGCTCCAGCCTCCTGACAGCTTCTCATACATCAAGATTGCTCTATCCTCTTGAAATCATATTATACATATCACTATATCAGGGCTGCTCTATCCTCCTGACAGCTCATCATCACCTCAGGACTGCTCCAGCCTCCTGATAGCTTCTTATACATCAAGACTGCTCTATCCTCTTGAAATCATATTATACATATCACTATATCAGGGCTGCTCTATCCTCCTGACAGCTCATCATCACCTCAGGACTGCTCCAGCCTCCTGATAGCTTCTTATACATCAAGACTGCTCTATCCTCCTGAAATCGTACCATTGCCTCAGGACTGTTCCAGCTTCCTGATAGTTATCATCATCACCTCAGGGTTGCTTTATTCTCCTGACAGCTTCTTATTACTTCAGGACTGCTTTATCCTCCTGGGTGCTATCATTACATCTTCATATTATGGATTGACTTATCCTCCAAGAAATGTATCTGAAGAACCTTTTCCCCAGTAAAGTCGCCATCAATATCAGTTTACGCACCGGTGAATGCAAATTTTTGGGCTATTGTGTTCAATCCCCTTCAACCTTCCAGGTCACGACTGGCAAATATACCAATCTAACCCCTCAGGTTTCAGAAAATTGAACAGGGGCAGCTGTTGCACCCCAAAATTTGCCCTCACAATACAAGACTTTGTGTTCTAAATAGGTTCACAAGGTTCACAAGATTCCCAACACTTACAATACCTTTCATGAAGTTCATGAAGTCTACAAGTCACTTTATGAAGGTTCACAAGGTTCACAAGTTTCACAACACTCTCAATACCTTTCATGAGGTTCATGAGGTCTACAAGTCACTTCATGAAGTTCACAAGGTTCACAAGATTCACAATACCTCCCATGAGGTTCACAAGACATCTTATGATGGTTCACAAGGTTCACAAAATTCACAATTGGTCAGAAGAGTTGACAATTCCCTCAGACAATGCACCTCCTAAGCAGTGCATCCAAAACTAGGGTTTTGGCTTTAATCAGGCTAAATGAACTTCCAAGACTCCAAGTGAGCTTCATAACATTTTATATGTGTGTAAGAACCCCCATGACAAGTTTCAAGACTTTTCTCAAAAGTTTGCTCAGTCAGATGATCAGATAAGTCAAAATCAGTCAATGCAGTTAAAAAGTCAAACTGAGGTCAACTGTGGTCAAACCAAAGTCAAACTTCATGATTTTTTGCCAACATCAAGTATATGAAGTAAAATTCATCATTTGATCAAGGTTTGATCATGATTCATCAAGGAGATTCCAGATCATCAATAATCAGGAGTTTCTAAATTAGGGTTTCCTCAGTAAAAGTCAACTGAACTTTGACCAGCCATAACTTTCACATGCTTCATCACCAAGTCTCCATCCAAAGCTCATTTTGAAGGAAATTGAATTCTCTACAACTTTGATCTTGCAAGTCAAGCCCAAAAATGCTTCATTTGGAAGATATGAGCTAAGACATTATAGGTCATTTCAAAAGTCAACAAAAAGTCAACAACTTCAAAAGGGCATATCTTGAGATTGGTAAATGATATGGACATGAAACCAATGGGGTTGTTTAGAGGACTCTTCAAGCTTTCCAAAATGTCCAAGAACACCCTCATAGCATTAAAATTGAGGGAGATGTACCCTTGCAAAGTGGGGAAATTTTGTGATGGTTTATGATGAAAATGGAGGTTTAGAACCAATTCTTTCCTAATGGGCTTGCCAAATTATGATCCAATCCATACACTATCATCATGCACGACCCAAATCATTAAAAATCTGAATTTTTATTATTTTATTTTTATTTATTTTGATTTAATTCCTAAAAAATCATTTTAAATAAATATAAAATATAAAAATATGATGTTTAATGAAGATTTGGTTTCTAGAAGGCTTTCAATGCTGATTGGAATTGAAAAGGAATGAGATCATGAGATTTGTCCAAAGATAGCAAGCCATAATACATGAATATTTGGATTTTAAGACATGATCAATTTCAATCTTTTTGAATCAAAATTTCCATACAATTAATCAATCTTTTTGACCTAATTGAGTCTCCTATAAGTACTAAACATAATGCAAACATCAAGGGACGAATTTGCTGCCTCAAAGTGTAAGTTCCAAACCTCAAAAATCCATCCAAAACTCATATTCGGATTCCTTGATTCAGAGCACTAGAAGGTAAAATAAGAACATGGAGAGCTTCATTGGATATCACTGATCATGAACCATCATCCATACGCATCCAAATCGTGCTATAATGATGAACCCGTGGCTTGTTTATTCTTGAAAATTATTTTTTCGATTCTAATCTTTTATGCATTGCTAATGAATTTTGTTTGAGTTTTAGTGTTTGTGAGGTTCCAAGGATCGATTCTGGACAAGAAACTTGAAGTTTCATGACCTAATGGACAAACGGCCATAGTTAGGGTTTTGAGTTGAAATTAGGAACTTTCGATTTAGCCAACATAAATTGATTTTGAGACCATGATTGAATTGTATGCTGTATGGGGATTACAAATATGTGATCAATTTGATGGAATATTGCTGTTTGATGAGTGTTTGAAAAATACAGGTTACGTGCGCATGAAAATTCGCAGGTGTGTTTATAGCAAATTTCGCAGGTAATTTGGCCAGTCTCAAGGAAGAAGAAGACCTCTTCCCGCGCGTGTTTTAAATTCAAATATTTAGTATTATATTTGATGAATTGTTTGCTGTTTAAAATCACCACAGACTGAGTGGTCCAGTGGAAAGCCATGCGTATGTTTGACTATAGGGCCAGGGTTCGAATCTTGCCTTGTACCATTATTTTGCTATTTTTTCAGGTTACAAAGGAAACATAATATATTATGTTCTATTGCCATCATACTACCAGAAGGGCTCTCCCAGCCAGGCAGTTAAGCGTGCGTGTGAATGATCAAAGGTCCTGGGTTCAACACCACCCCAGGCCTTTTTGCTTTCTTGTATTTTCTGGATTTTCCAAGGCAAGGCACAAAACAAAGTTGATCCCTTCTATTATCACCAAAGCATGGCTGGCCTGGTGGTACGTTTTGATGGTTGCAGCCTGAGCATCCTGGGTTCAAACCCAGCCAAGGTATGTTTTTTTTTACTACTTTTTTTTCTATTTTAATTTCTTATGTAATTAACTTAATTGTTTTCTTGTTATTAATAAAAAATAAATCATATATATTCAAATATTTAAAATAACACTTATATTTCCTAAAATTCTAAACTTTTATTTTTCTCAATTTAAATTTTTATTATTTATGTAATTAAATTATAATATATGTATATTAATTAAAATAATTTTTGTACATTATATAAACCCTTAAATATTTTTCTAAACAAAACCCTAATCTTGTAAAAAAACCCTAATTTATTTTCTAAATAACTATTAAAAACCTAATTTTATTTTCTAATTTTTGTACATATTTATTTAGTATAATTGATCAAACTTTTCTTTATGTAATTATAAATTGTCCATAATCTAAATTTTTATTCTTTTAATATATATATGTTTAAAAATAATTAAATTTATGCTAATATTATAATTACAATTTTTATGTTTAGAATTAATAAGTTGCATATAATTTTAAATTTTATAATTAAATTGTTTATATTTTCTTAATAATGTCTAATTCTTATTTGCTATTTTATTTTGTTTATTATTATTACTAATCCATTATTATTATTTCACTAACTTTATTTATCTTTTTATTATTATTTACTAACTCTACTTAATTATTTTTATTATTATTACTAACCCCTATTATATTTATTATTGCTTATTTATTTATTTTTGCTTATATATTTTTATTTGCTATTTATTTTATTTGCTAATTATTATGTAATTGCTCCTTGGTGTAAATTTTGTAAATATTTAACTTATTTAGTTTATATGCTATGGTTAGTAATTTAGGGAGTGCAAACATGTATTCTATTTTAAAATTGAATTTAGATCACTTTATTTATAAGATAAATATAAATTGAACACTCACACACGTAAGTTGATTTTTAATCGCCATCTCACTTTCTAAGGCTATCCCTCATTGTTGCCTATTCAAAAAGGTCAA
Organism: Lathyrus aphaca; assembly: GCA_963966055.1. Classification (NCBI taxonomy): domain Eukaryota; kingdom Viridiplantae; phylum Streptophyta; class Magnoliopsida; order Fabales; family Fabaceae; genus Lathyrus; species Lathyrus aphaca. Next base: position 677,778,287 of record OZ014519.1, on the reverse strand, counting down.
GTGGGGTGTATAAAGCAAGTCCCTTAAAAGAAAAATCATCAAGTCCCTAATGGTTGCCTTAAAGATCAAGTCCCTTTTCGAATAATGATGATAGTCCCTCCTAAATGCTTAATACACCTCACAGTTGCCTTCATTAAACAGATGTCACTCACATGTCCCTTACATCCAAGGTAATGACTACCTACTCCTTAATAGTAGGGATAGTCTTACCAATTAAAGGATAAAGAACAAGAAAGACTTAAAACTTTAGGGTAGGTACCTCCTAGTTGCTTGCTCACTCCATTTTTCAAACACTTAACAAGTTTCAAACAAATTTTCAAAAAAACAAGTTTTTACGCATCCGTACATGAATCATTATTAACTATTATGAAAATTTGTTCTATTCATACACTACACTTTCAAAAACAATTCAAAAGTGAGCTAAGTAACTAAGAGCCCATGGATAACCATGGATGTAAAGGGTGCTAACACCTTCCCTTTACATAACCTACCCCCCGGACCCAAAAATATCTCTTAAGGTCTTTCCTGTTCTTTTATGCCTTTCCTTTTGGATAAAATAAAAGTCGGTGGCGACTCTTGCTATCCGCAACATAACATAAAGTCAGTTCTCCCACCGTGTTACATAATGATCTTGTCCCTTCGGCAAAAGATGATAGTCCCTCCCAGGTTGCTAAAGACACCCCTAAAAGTTGCCTTCTATGACCATATGATGACCCTACGCCAGTCCCTTAAACACATCCAAGGTAATGACTACCTATTCCTTAATAATAGGGACATTCTTACCATTGAAAGAACATACGAGAACGTGAAAGACTTAATCTAGGGTAGGTACCTCTTAATTACTTGCTCACTTCTTAAAATTACTCTTTACACCTCACTTTCTTAAACATTTTTCTAAACAAGGCCTTGTATACATCCATACGAGGATCATTACAAAGTACTTAGAAACATTTCTAATCACACACTACACTTTCCAAAAAACATATAAGTGAGCTAAGTAACTAAGAGCCCATGGATAACCATGGATATAAAGGGTGCTAACACCTTCCCTTTGTATAACCTACCCCCCGAACTCAAGTATTTTAAAAATAGGTCTTTCCTGTTCTTTTATGTCATTTCCACTTGGATAAAATAAAAGTCGGTGGCGACTCTTGCTATCCGCAACATGACTAAAAGTCAGTTCTCCCACCGTGTTACACACATATTTTAGGCAACTAAAACACATAACAAGTAAGGTTAGGTTATGTTTAGATGTCACCTTCATCGGAAATACCAAGTTTTCGCAGGATCTTGAAGAAAGGTTCTTTCGCCAATGGCTTAGTGAAAATGTCGGCAAGTTTGTTGTGTGTATCCACGAAGGTAACATCTACATCTCCGTTGAGCACGTGATCTCGAAGGAAATGATGTCGGATGTCTATGTGTTTTGTCATTGAATGCATGACCGGGTTCTTTGTGATGTTGATGGCACATGTGTTGTCGCATCGGAGAGGAATGCAACCAAGGTCTACACCGAAATCAAGGAGTTGTTGTTTAAGCCATAAGATCTGTGCACAACAACTACCTGCTGCGATGTACTCCGTTTCGGCCATGATAAGTGTAATACATGCTTGCTTCTTACATGCCCACGACACTAGTGCATTCCCGAGAATGTGACAAGTACCACTTGTGCTTTTTCTATCGGTCTTACATCCTGCATAATCAGCGTCAGAATAACCAATTAAAGAACCTGTACTACCTTTTGGATACCATAGTCCGACATTCATTGTTCCTTTGAGATACTTCATAATCCTCTTCACGGCGGTGAGATGCGATTCCTTCGGATTTGCTTGAAAGCGTGCACACAAACAAACATTAAACATAATGTCAGGACGACTTACCGTCAAATATAATAATGAGCCGATCATACCTCGATACTTTGTGATATCAATTGAAGTGCCGAATTCATCTTGATCAACGTACGTTCCGGATCCCATAGGAGTGGACATCACCTTGCAACTATCCATATCGAATCTTTTTAATAATTCCTTGCAGTACTTGGATTGGTTGATGAATATGCCATCCTTTGTTTGCTTGATTTGAAGTCCAAAGAAATAGTTCATTTTTACCATCATGGACATCACGAATTCCCCTTGTATCATAAGTGAAAACTCTTTGCAAAGATCCTTGTTTGTTGAGCCGAAGATGATGTCGTCGACATAGACTTGAACCAATAAGGTGTTACCTTTGAACTTCTTTATGAACAACGTCTTGTCAACCTTTCCTTTTGTAAAACCCTTCTCACATAGGAAGTTTCTAAGGCGGTCATACCACACTCTTGGTGCTTGCTTTAAGCCATAAAGAGCCTTCTTCAACTTGTTGACATGAAATGGATTCTTGAAGTCTTCAAAACCAGGAGGTTGTTTGACATAGACTTCTTCATTGATGTAGCCATTCAGGAAAGCGCTTTTGACATCCATCTGGTACAACTAAAAATTCATAGAACAAGCATAAGCAAGTAATAAGCTAATTGCTTCTAACCTTGCTACCAGAGCGAACGTTTCATCAAAGTCAATTCCTTCTTCTTGGTTTTAGCCATGTGCGACCAATCTTGCTTTATTACGAACTATGATCCCATTCTCGTCAAGTTTGTTCTTGAACACACATCTCGTTCCTATGATGTGTTTGTTGTTCGGTATTGGTACAAGAGTCCAAACTTGATTCCTTTTGAATTGATTGAGTTCTTCTTACATAGCTACTATCCATTTATCGTCGCCTAAGGCATCATCAATTTTGGTTAGTTAAATTTGAGACACAAAATCCATGTTGAGACAAGCATCCTTGAGATTTAGTCGAGTTGCAACGCCTTGGTTAATATCACCAATAACTTTATCTATCGGGTGATCTCTATGAGTTCTCCATTCCTTTGGAAGATCTTGATGTTCTTCAATGATTGGTGAGTCATCTTCTTGTGGTATTGCTTGATCCTTTGATATCTCCTTTTGTTGTTGTGGCGTATCTATTATATCATCATCATCATCAACAATAATATTATCCTCTTTCGAGGGGTTAGTTTCATCAAACGAAACATGAAATAGATTCTTCAATAGTAAGAGTTCTTTTATTAAAAATTCTAAAAGCTTTACTAGAGAGGGAATAACCAAGGAATATACCTTCGTCGAACTTCTCATCAAACTTACCGAGATTGTCCTTGTCGTTGTTGAGAACGAAACACTTGAATTCGAATATGTGAAAGAACGATATGTTTGGTTTCCTACCCTTGAACAACTCATACGGAGTCTTCTCGAGGATTGGTCGAATGTTGACACGGTTGCTTATGAAACAAGTTGTGCTAACCGCATCCGCCCAAAAGTACTTAGGAAGATTTGAGTCGCTAAGTATTGTTCTTGCAAGCTCCACCAATGACCTATTCTTCATTTCTACGACACCGTTTTGTTGAGGAGTCCTTGGTGCGGAAAACTTGTGAGAAATTCCATGCTCTTAGCAAAATTCTTCAAAGGATGAGTTTTGGAATTCTCCACCATGATCGATTCTAATGGAGGTTATAGTGAGTGACTTATCGTTTTGTATTTGCTTTTCATACTTCTTGAATGCTTTGAAAGCATCACTTTTGTGCACTAAAAACAATGTCCACGTATATCGAGAGAAATCATCAACAATAACTAAAGCATAAAGGTTACCTCTGAAGCTTTTCGTTCTTGATGGACCGAAGAGATCCATATGCAACAATTAAAGTGGTCTTGATGTGGACACCACTTTCTAGGACTTGAAATTTTTCTTGGTTTGCTTTCCCTTTTGACATGCGTCACAAAACTTATCCTTGATGAACTTTATCTTTGGAAGACCAACAACTAGGTCATGCTTTATCAATTTGTTTAAGTGCTCCATGTGAATGTAAGCAAACCTTTTATGCCATAGCCACGTGTAAACACCCCAAATTTTCCCTCACTAATTTCACACCATGGCTTTTGATCTTTTCATCTTTGCATAAGTTTAAGCATATCATCTCATATTGCATTTTTGTTTCATCTGCATAGTTATATTCATCTGTATCTAGGGCTCATGATCTGAGCAATCCAAGGATCCATCTGAGCCACTTCAAAGGCCTCCAATCATTCCAAAAGGGTCCATGTGTGTTATATCATCATATTATATCCCTCAAAGATCAAGGAAGTCAAGAAATCACAAGAACTTGGAAAGCATGGAAGCAGAGCTAGGGTTTCACTACACAGATGACCTGAAATTAGGGTTTTGGTTTCAGCGGCCATAACTCCAATTTTTTTTGGTCATTTTTGTTTCTAATAGTCTCAATATGTTATAAGGATCATGTGTACCAAGTTTGATGAAGAAATACATTGTGGAAGTCATCTGTTCATTAGGTAACTTCTTGAGCAAGTCAGAGCAAAATCAGGGCATCTGAGGCCCCCAACAATGGAACCAAAGTGGTATTTTCATCAAATTGAAGTTATATGATCTTTATTTGATCATTGAAGTGCTTATAAGTTCACAAAATTGAAGAAATTTGAGCTAAACCAAAAGTTGCCAAAAATGGAAATGACTTGTAATGGAAACTTTCCATTTTGGGAAAGTATTTCAACCTCCTCTTTCTCAACCAAAAATGCTTCAAATGAAAAATTGTTGGTCATGAAAGTTGTAGATTGGATCATTCCCTTTTCAAAATGTACAAGAACATGTTCTAATTCATTATGGAACTCAAGTTATGGCCTTGCAAAATTGGCAAAAATCCTATAATTTTCACTTTCACACCTAAGAGGGATTTTTGCAAAACCACTTGCCAAATCATTTTGTGACCTCTAATGCATCTCTAAGCTTCATAATACAACTCATTGTGACCAGAATTGCCCAAAGAATCACTTGTTTTCATGCCTTGCATCACAAGATTTCTCAAAAGGGGCAAATTGTATAACACTTGCAAAACCTATGAAAGCCATGCCTCTAAGCCATCCAGCTGCATAAAATGAATCCCATGGCTCTCCTTGATCAATGTTGAACCAGGACATGCCCTAAAATAGCTGCTGCCGTAGCCCATACCTCAAGTACACAAGTTGTTGACTTTTTGCACCTTGCCCCACACCAATCACCACAGACCACCACCCACTTTCTGACCTATCAAGACATGTTATGTGGACTCAAAGCAAGCTACTTCACATAACATTGGAGCTCAGAACCTCTCATAAGCCAGGTTTCACAAAATCACCTTCAACCTTCAAGCTTTCGATTCTCTCTATCCAGCCACTCAAACCTCAAACAAACTTCACCATTCAACTCACCATCATCAATACAACCTTTCCCAACCATCAAACAAGCCTGAAACCCCATAAACACAAAACACGATTTCAGACTAGTTGAGGTGCAACCACTCAAATCAGCTCATATCAACTCATTCAAAGTCTTGCATCATCATCAGGGGATCACGTGGAGGCCATTTGCACAAGAGAGAGGTCCAGATATCTCAAACTGAGAAAGCTCAAGCTCAGGTATACCTCATGAACTTTTTTTCTTCTAGAAATGCTATTTTAAGTTCTTAAATTGTTCCTTGTGTTTCCCTGATCATTATGATGTGCTTAGTTTTTAAAATGGTTGCGTATTAAGGATTTCATGAACTTCTGAAACTTTTGACCTAAAACTTGTTTGATTCGATTCATGATGTTCATGCTTGATAAATGTGTTTTGATGCTTGATTCGTGCTTAGGGTTGTTAGATGATGTGATATGGAGCTTTAGAGCTCTAGAAATAGCATAGGGAAAAAGTTTGATGTTTGGGGTCACCGGAGAAGATGACCGGAGCTTGCTCCGGTCACCTGAATGTTGTTAGGGTTAATTAATTAGGGTTAGCGTAGGTTTGAATTCTGGCCCTAGGATTTTGATTTCGCGCGTGAACGGATGGCCCAGATTAATCATTAAACCTTAAAACCTAATTAATTAATTTAATCTGAATTAATTAGCCAGGACAAACCTCAGCCATTGATCTGTGCGCCAGTCAACCTTTTACTCTCAGCTTTGAATCTGGTCCCTGGATCCTCATACTTTCATTAAAATTCATTTTATTTTCATTTAAATTGCATTTTTCTTTATCATTTTATTTAAAATACTTAGAAAAATCACAAAAATAATTTCTTCTGCATTTTAATTCTAAATATTTTTCTTCACCCAAAAACATTTTTATTTTTATTTTTTGCATTAAGAAATCATTTAAAAAATATTTAAATGTTTATTTTAATTAATTAATGGAAATTAATTAATTAAAATACCATTTAGGTTTCTAAAAATCCCAAAAAAAATCACATTGCATCTTAGGACATTTAGAAACATTGCCAAACCATTCATACAAATTTCTTTTTGGTTTTGATCCAATTTTGACATTTTTCTTGAATTTAGGGTTCATAAAATTCCCTTTTTGGAACCCTAACTTTGAAAATTCTTTTCTGCCTAACCATGAAGGGTTTGACAATGATTCTTTTTGCATTGTTTTCCATATGGCATGTAGTTTCTAGGATATTTTTGTCATGAATTTATCTTTCATTTTCAAATTAATTTGCATTTTCCCTCTTAAGGTACCCAAAAACCCTAGTTAACTTAGAAAATCATAACTTCTTTTAGGTTAAGAGTTGGACCTTCTCCTTTGGGGTGTGATATCATGTGGGGTTAGGGTTTCTTTGAGTTCATTTGCAAATTTTTATCATGTGAATTTTTTCTGTTTTGATCATTTGCATCTCATCCTTTCATGTAACCCTAATTTAGCATCCATACTTGCATCTTACATTGCATTGCATGAACATATGAACTTGTCATGACATTCTAAGCACTTTAATGCCATCTTAGACATCTTAAGACATTGCTTGAACATTGCTTGGTCATTTATTCATACATTTGCTATGCCTTGCATCCATTTCATTTCATAAACATCCATGTGTTTTCATGTTTCCCATTTGCTTCATTTGCATTCATTCTCTTTGTATGAACATTCATAACACTTGGTATGCCTTTGCATCATCTTATAGCATCATTTGAATCATGTGATTGCTTTTGGTTTTGGCATTTTCCCATTCATATGCATCATTTCATATCATTTCTTTCCTTATGCATATTGGGCTAACATTTTCAGGTGGTAAGTAACTTGAGAAGTGAATTTGCCTTCACTTCTCATTTCTCTTCATCTTCTTCATATGCATCCTTGCTGCATTTTTTTCATTGTCTTAGAGTGATCTTGCTCATTCATGGTCACCTATCACCTTCTTTCTCTAAGTTACTAATCTTCTTCAGTGAAGTAAGTAACTTATTCTCCTGCTTCTTCCTTTTTTCTTCCACTTCTTCCATTGGTGGCTTCTTTAAAGATCTCTTTTAAGCCTCACAAATCATAGGAACATCCAAGCATGACAATAATTAGGGTTGTTATTAGTCCCCCTTTAGCTTTTACCTTTGTGTCTTCTTTGTGTCTCTCTTCTCATCTCATCATTAGAGACTAAACCTTTAAGGTTTTAAGACTTTGGAATTAAGGTTATGCCTACATCCTTCTCTTAGGATGGAGTGTATAACTTTAATCCTAAGTGTTAAACCCTTAATTTGTTTAAACCTCTTAATCAATCCATCTAATAATCACTAAGACATCAACTTGTAACTTGGGCCTTGCATTAGGGTTCTAATTCTTCCTTTATTGGTTAAGAAGGACTAACCCTAGTGTTTAATGGACAAATCCCCCTCAAGTTGTCTTACAAACCATAAAATTCACTTCTTAATCTCACCCTTAATTAAAATCCACTTTAATAAAGGCTTGTTTTGTCATGAGGTTAATCCCTAATCATGGATTAAGTTGAGGTATCTTCCTCGGCTTAAGTGTGCTCATCTATTATCCTTTTATTAGGATGGTGTAATGAGTTCACTAATCCTTGAGTATGGCTTAAATTCATTACTTAACACTAAACAAAAACCCAAAAAACATTTAAATAATCACAAGTAGGTTAATGATCTTAATCCTACACTAGCATGGTAATTAAGGTGAGATGTTTATCTCATGCTTAAGGTATTCTCATTATCCCTAATCAAAGGGAGGATATATTGAGTTTACTAACCCTTGGTTTAGGCTTAAGCTCATTAACTTATGACAAACACCAAAGACAATAAAAGATTGAAAACACAAAAAACAAACAATAATCGTCTCCTTCAGGATTCTTTTCTCATCATCTTCACTCACAAACGAGAACTCGCTTCTTCCGTCTAATGCAAGACAATTAGCACTCGAGCCAGACGAGTCATACACTTGAGCATAGACAAGCAAGCAGTTCATCAGGTCAATTTATCTTTCAGTCTCTTTGAGTCGAACTACGGTGTTCTGACTTCCTCATTGCACGAGAGGATACGTAGGCATAACTTAACTATTATCGAACAAAAGTCTCTGCTTCTCCCCCCTCTTTCAATTTTCGTTTTAAGCCTCATTCCTGAGCACCTCACTTCACCCTTTTGCACTGACACTTGTATATTTCTTTTCCAGCTTTTGCACACAGATAGCACATACACTACCCCTTTAAACACAAACTTTCAAGCGTGGATCCCGTCAAGTACAACGGACAATCTGGGTGCTAATACCTTCCCAGGTTGTAACCAACCCCCTTTCTCAGTTTCTCTGGTTCGCAACCGTCTTATCCATATCTTTCTAGGTTTATGCAGCATTACATTTCCTTCGGGATAAAAATGCCTAGCTGGCGACTCTATTCACTTCACCTTCATTTCTCCTTTCGCCGACCGTTCGCGCTTGTACCGGGATGCAAATCTTTGGGAGCGACTGCTTGGCGACTCTGCTGGGGACCCTTATATTGCAACCAGGGCTTCTGGTTCTTTTTGTGGGTTCCTCATAGCGCTTGTTTGAATTGTGTTTACGCGGGTGTTATGTGCTACTTGTGCCTATTTATTGTTATATTTATTGCTTTCTGTACAACTTTATTTACTGCTTTCATTTACAGTTTTATGCATTTCATACTGTCATTATCATGTGCTGGATCTACTGTTTCTTTGGTGGGTGGGGATCATTGAGTGATTAAGCTCCTATACCTGGGACCTTAGTGACACATAAGCTAGAGTGGCTTCATATTCTTTCCTATTCCATTTCGGTCTGGTGCGGGAATATGAAACACGGTTCAGACATGGGTTTCTTCTTGAGAACTCTGTGCTACAGATTTCCTGTAGTACTGGGGCTATCTGGGAAGCCTGCTAAGTCTGGATGACTTTTTATAACCTTCAGCATCTGAGGTGAATTAGAGGAAGATCTTTTATGGTTATTGTAAATACTGTACCTCCGGGTTAGAAGTGTTTACACTTCTCATAACTGATCCAAGTCTGAGGATCCTTGTTCTAGAACATTACATGTGAGGGGGATGAGATGTTTACAGGTTTGCAGGAACCCTTGGCCTCATCATACCCTGTTACTAGTTTTGTTTTAAGAATGCATAAATTTGGACAGTTCTTGTGATTACCTAGGACTTGTAACTCTTTATTTGAGTCTCCCACCTGGTTATTGGATTTCTAAGCCTCCATCCGGACTTATGCACACACATGGACCTGACCAAGGCAGATAAACAGATCCAGCACTTGATCACAAACCCTTTGCATATCATTTTGCATACGTCATTTTTGCATCATTTAACATTTGCCTATTTGTTTTATAGGGTATCCACCATATTGTCTTTGGTTTGGTTTTGACCCCTTCTGCTGCTCAGACTTCTTCAGTTATCCTCTCCAGCATCTCCATTAGTTTGTCTGAGATTATTCTCTAGCTATCTTCATCAGAGACTCATCTCCAGCATCTCATTCAGTGACCTTCATCAGGGTTTATCTCAGCTTCTTCACCAGCATCCATTATTAGCATGGATACTTCCAGGAAGAGCAACATCACTTACCACTTCTTTGAGCCCACCCTGACTAGCATCAGGCAGATCCAGTCTCTCATTACTCCTGATCATGTCCCACTATTCAGAGAACATTATGGAGGCATAATGGACATGGTTATGGACCTGGATGCATCTCAGAGGAGCATGATCCATACTTGCTTGCAGTTTTATGATCCTCCTCTCAGATGCTTCACATTCCCTGATTTCCAGTTGGGAACTTTGCTAGAAGAGTTTTCCATGTTGTTAGGAGTTCCTATCAGGAGAGGAATTCCTTTCAACCCTGAGATGGTTGCTCCCAAGAATGAAGACATAGCTAGGGCATTGCATTTGGAGCCTGCCCTCATTGATCAGAGCATGACCACCAAGGCTGGTGTTCCAGGCCTTCATCTAGACTTCTTGATCTCCCAGGCCACCCTGCATGCTGCAGTAGGGAAGTGGGATGATGTGTGTACGCTCTTGGCACTTAGCATATATAGGGTTATCTTGTTTGCAGACGAGCCGAAGTTTGTGAGCAAGAATGTTATTCGCCTGTTCTTACTGAGGAACCCAGTTCCTACCTTGCTTGGAGACTTCTACTACTTAGTACACCAGAGGAATGAGAAGCAAAGAGGAAGATTGGTCAGATGATGTGCTCCTCTTTATTACTCTTGGCTGCTAAGACATTTTCCAAAGTCAGATACTTTCCTGAACCCTCATCAGCAAAAGAATTGGGCTAAGAGATTTATTGCCTTGACATCAGAGGACATCAAATGGTGCACTTAGAGCACCAATGGCAAGGACATCATTACTAGCTGTGGGCAATATCCTAATGTGCCTTTGATAGGAGTGAAAGGTTGCATCAACTACAACCCTTTTCTTTTTAAGAGACAGTTAGGGTATGCTTTGGTTCATCCTCCAAGGGGGAAAGATTTGACTGAGACCCTTTATTGTGAAATCCAACCCAACTCTGTTGTTGTCAGACAAGCTGCCTGGGCTTGGGGTGACATTCAGACTAAAGGAACAACCATGCTTGGCAAGTGCAACAACATTGCTTCAGCACATTATCTTGATTGGTCTCGTACCAGAGCTCAGATCACTCGGATGCCATTCACCTTAGAAGATATACTTGGACCTTCAACAGTACAACCTGCAGCTACTGTCAGTTTGGAAGAGTTTGAGAAATTGAAAGAGAGGAATACTCAGCTCTCTGAAGCCTTGAAGAAGACTCTCTGGGAGAGAAATGACAGACGTCTGGATAATGAGAGGTTAGAAAGGCTCGGGATTGAGCACTTGACCAAGATTGAGAAGACGAATGACTACATCAGGAAGGCTAGAGCAGGGGAGTTAGTACTGAAGAATGCTTGCAAGGAAGCAAAGACTCAGAAGGCTAGGGCATAGCATTATCTAGACGAGAGCCAGGCTAGGTGGATCAGGATCACTGAAGCCCGTGCTCAGGAAGATTAGAGAACTCAAGCTAAGATAGAGCAACTAGAGGCTAGTGAGAAGAAGCATCAGGAGGCATTATTGGCAACACAAAAGGAGATATCTGAATTGAAACTCCGGGCGGGGTTAAAGAGGTCAAAGGATCAGGATAAGCATAAGAAGTTAACTAGTGCCATTGCTACTAGGATCCTCCTCATCAGGACTATCACAGAACACCCAGTAGGTCCAGTGACTGAGGTCCTCCTGAAGGAAGTCAGAGAGGATGAATTTGGATTAGATGTTTGACTCTTTTTGCTTGTACTTTTCGGTTGTTGTACTTTTGATTTTGTTGTTGTATTTTGACCCACCATGGGAATATTATTTGTAATCAAACTATGTATTTTCACTCTTTGTAATATATCAGTTTGTGTTATTTTTGGTGGGCTTTATCTATCTCTACAACATCATCAGCATTTCCTTGAGGTCTGGAAAGGTCAAAACCAAAAAACCAAACCGGATACCCTTGGAAGACAAATAGGCATCCTGAATTGCATACTAACATTTTCTTTGTTTTGTAGGTTTTTGTTTTATTGTTGTTTCTCACTTTGTTGTGGTTTCAGGAAACATTGGTCGCAGAAGAGTGTTCCCTGTCAACAGAATACACCGGTACCCGACAAGAAACAACCTTCCGGGACTCCAGATGGATCAAGTTCAACAAGACTTGAATGAAGTGAGGGCCCAAATGCCCAATGAAAGGGTCGAGATGAGAAATCAGATGACTCAATTCATGACTGTAATGACTGGCCTAGCTCAGAGCCAAGAAAGACTGAGGGAGTTGGTGGAAAGGAAAACTCCTGAAGAACACCATCCAGGTACAAGAGGTACCAGTAACAACGATCACGTGCAACCTCGCACTGATCCACCAGAGTTCGAGCCTCATCTGAACCCAGAAATCAATGCCATAAGAAATACTCAGGGTAACACTGCTGGAGGAAGGGTCTTGCTGGAAGATCCTTAAGAGGAGCAGTTTACAGTGGTTGGAGCTGGAGACGAAGTTTACGACCGTCGGTTGGATGAAATTGCAGAGAAACTGAGGTCTCTTGAATCCCAGAACTCCCTAGGTTTTGATGTCATGGACATAGGATTGGTGGAAGGGGTGAGAATTCCTCACAAGTTCAAACCCCCGTGTTTTGAAAGGTATAATGGCACATCCTGCCCACGCACCCACCTTCAATCATTCTTAGGAATATTAAAAGCATACACCATGGACGAGAAGCTGTGGATGTTTTACTTTGAGGATAGTCTGACAGGGGCATCCCGAGAATGGTATTCCCATTTGACCAGAGCCACAGTAAGAAACTGGAAAGACTTGGCTGAAGCTTTTATCCGACAGTATCAGTATAACCTGGACATGGCTCCAAACAGGACCATTCTAATGGGAATGTCTCAATCTTCCCGTGAGAGCTTTAGGGAATATGCCCAAAGGTGGAGGCAACTTGTTGCTGCAGTTCAACCCCCCATGTCTGAAAGGGAAATGGCAGACATGTTCATGAATACTATCTAAGGAACCTACATTGACAGATTGGCTGCATTTTCTTCCACCAGCTTTGCAAATGTGGTGATAGATGGGGAAAGAATAGAGAGCCTACTGAAGATGGGGAAGATCTCCGATAACGGTGCCAGTTCAAGCAGTGCGAGGAAACCATTTGCTGGGCCCCGTAGACCATGTGAGACAAACTCTGTGCACATGGGAAGAGGGAGACCCAATACCTACCCATGACAGTTGTTGCTGTTACTATCCCTGCTCCACCTCCTCAGTATACTCAACAACCACAACGCTTTCCGCAACAACAACAATTCCCTCAACAGAGATCATACAACAACAACAACAACAATCAACAACAACGCCCTTTTCAATAGCGGCCATCTCATATCAACAGGGTGATTGACCCTATTCCAATGCCATATGCTACACTACTGCCACAACTCCTAAAGCTCAATCTTGTTGAGTTGAGGACATTGGCTCCACCTGATCCTCAGAACCTGCCGAGAAACTATGATATCAACGCTAGGTGTGCTTTTCATTCCAATGCACCTGGTCACTCTACGGAAAAATGCAGAGCTCTGCATATGAAGGTCTAGGATCTGGTAGATTCAAAGGCCCTGAACTTTGCACCTCCTCCCAATGTAATGAAAAATCCTATGCCAAGCCACAGTGGGCCAAGGATTAATGCTATAGAGGATGGCTCACCCATGAGTTTAATAAAAGAAATCGCATGTATTCAGACACCTCTGGCAGAGGTTAAAGCCCAGCTTTTGAAATGCCAAGCGTATCCAGGTTGTGAGGCCTGTTGTGAATTATGCAAACTTTCCGAGAATGGGTGTACAAACTTGAAGAATGACATCAATAGCTTGATCAGAGAAGACATTCTGCAAATTACAACCACATCTTCTACAACACCAACAACTCTTTTATCAACAACAAGTGAATCTTCTACAAATGCAACAACCATCTTTCCTACTGGTTCTTCTACAACTGCAACAACCATTGTTCCAATTGATTCAGCTACAACTTCAGCAACTACTTCTTCCATCACTTCAACACACAACAATTCATTTGCACCGGCTACTACAACTTCAACAACTACCAACAATGATGTTTCCACTGTTACAATTTATTATGACCCGACAACGGTCCCGAATTCCAGCAACTTTCAACAACAGTTTCAACCAAGCTTCAATTCACCTCCGCCAACATCCACCAGAGGTCCTGTTACTATTTTCTATGACCCACAGACTATTATGGTTCCAACTTCTGCTGCAGTAAGCCCAGTCACCATCACGGTGCCCGGGCCAATTCCATACGATAAAGACAGTGCTGTACCATGGCATTATGGTGATGACCTTTACTGCAACCGAGAGAAAGTCCTTCTTGTTTCTCCAGTTCTCACTCCCCAAGTGGATAATGTCGGGGGAGGCGGAGGCTTCACCCGAAGCGGACGCCTCTTCGCGTCACAAGCTCCCAGAATTAATACTGAGGCAGAGGCTGCTGCCAAAGCTAAAGGGAAGAGTGTGATACCGGAAGAATCTACACCAAAAGAAACTCATAAATCATCCTTTGATCAGGATGTGGATGAATTTATGAGAATTATTAAAAGAAGTGACTATAAAGTTGTGGACCAGCTCCACTAGACTCCTTCAAAGATCTTAATCTTATCTCTGCTATTGTGTTCCGAAGCCCATCGGGATGCACTACTCAAAGTTTTGCACGCTGCCTACGTGCCAGAAGAGATCACGGTGAATCAGCTGGAAACAATAGTGTCAAATGTCAACACTAGCCATGGGCTAGGTTTCACTGATGCTGATTTGACCACAGAAGGACGTCACCACAACAAAGCTTTGCACATAACCCTGGAGTGCAAAGGAGCTGTACTATCTCATGTTCTTGTAGACACTGGGTCCTCACTCAATGTCTTACCCAAGAAAGCTCTTGTCAAGCTCGAATATGATGGGATAGCTCTCCGGCCGAGTAACCTTATGGTCAGGGCTTTTGATGGCTCCAAAGATCTGTTCTTGGAGAGGTGGAGCTGCCAGTGATAATCGGTCCACAGGTCTTTAAGACCACTTTCTATGTGATGGACATACAACCTGCTTACAGCTGTTTGTTAGGTCAACCTTGGATTCATGCCGCAGGCGCAGTAACGTTGAACCTTCACCAGAAACTGAAATATGAATGGGAAGGATAGATTATCACCATCTGTGGTGAGGAGGACATATTTGTTAGCCATCTGGCTACATACAAGTATATTGAGATGGATGATGAAATCCATGAAACTATGAGCCAAGGGTTTGAGGCACTGAATGTCAATGAGGCGACCGAAGTATTTGCTGCATCCCAGGAAGACAGGATGGATACTTCAATTGTCTCCTATCAGCAAGCCCGGAAGGTTGTTGAAGACGGTAATGCTCAAGGCTGGGGCAAGCTGCTGCTAGTAGAAAAGAAGAAGGACAATTTTGGTTTGGGTTACAGACCATTCCGACAAGATCAATCAGAGGCTACAAAGGAGCCCAAGTTCATCAGTGGGGGAATGCTCGCCCCAGATGCTATTAACAACCTGGAAGACGAGGTGGAAAGCGACCGCAACCTAGAGAGCTGGATACGTCCAAGGATCCCGGGGAATCAAGTCCTTAACTAGTCTTCCTAGGAAATTATAAGGGTTATTCCTGCAGAGTAATTATTATTTCCTGCCTTTTTTTAGCATGCATCAAGTCCTGCATCTTGCCCAAGGTGTCAGGACTCATTTTGTAATAGGTCCATATTGTAATTTTGTGCAAATGGATTAATCAATGAATATCAGACATCTTTTGCAAACAAGTCTCTTTTTCGCTCGTTGTCTTTTCATTTTTCACTTTTGTACAAAACAATAAAATTACAATGTTTTCAAAATAAGTAATTTCATTTTCACTTTTTTTTCTAAACAAGATTAAAACTGATCACTAAAAACGAACAAAATCTCAACCCTTGCAGAGATTACCCTCCAGATTGCACCGACAACAGCACCGCTATGACCTTGTATGACTTCGACAATCCGATTAATCAAGCCGATGAAGGGGTTGAAGAAGACTATGAGTTACCGGAAGAGTTAGCCAGGTTGTTGAGGCAAGAAGAGAAAGTGATTACTCCTCATCAGGAGGAGATTGAAACAGTTAATCTTGGTACCGAAGAGGATTTGAAAGAAGTAAAGATTGGGGCAAGTCTGCAGGTTTCAGTAAAAGAATAGCTTATTGACATGCTTCGAGAATACGTCGACGTCTTTGCTTGGTCATATCTGTCGCTCCCACCAAATGACACCTGGTCAGATAGGGTACAGACGCGAATGGTCGGCGAAAGGGAAAGAAATGAAAAGAGTCGCCAGCTAGGCATTTTTATCCCGAAGGAAAAGGTAATGCTGCATAAACCTAGAAAGATATGGATAAGACGGTTGCGAACCAGAGAAACTGAGAAAGGGGGTTGGTTACAACCTGGGAAGGTATTAGCACCCAGATTGTCCGTCGTACTCGACGGGATCCACGCTTAAAAGATTTGTGTCTAAAGGGGTAGTGTCAGTGCTATTTTGTGTACAAAAGCTGGAAAAGAATGCAAGTGTCAGTGTAAAAGAAATGTGAAGTGAACTAAAAGAGTATCAGGGATGGAAAGAAGTGCAAAGCTCAAGACTATGAGGCTTAAAGAACAATGCTAGAAGGAGGGGGAATATACAGAGACTTTTGTTCGATAACGGTTAAGTTATGCCTACGTATCCTCTCGTGCAATGAGGAAGTCAGAACACTATAGTTCGACTCAAAGAGACTGAAAGATAAATTGACTTGTGAACTGCTTACTTGTCTATGCTCAAGTTTATGACCTGTCTGGCTCAGGTGCAAACTGTCTTGCATTAGATGGAAGAAGCAAGTTCTCGCTTGTGAGTGAATGAGATGAGAAAAGAATCCCGGAGGAGACGATTATTGTTTGTTTTTGAGTTTTCAATCTTTTATTGCTTTTGGAATCCTTCATAGGAAAATGAGCTTAAGCCTAAACCAAGGGTTAGTAAACTCATCACATCCTCCCTCTGATTAGGGGTAATGAGAATACCTTAAGTATGAAGTAAACACCTCACACTTAATCACCATGATGTAAGATTAAGATCATTAACCTACTTGTATTTATTTAGATGTTTTTTGGAGTTTTTGTTTGGTGTTAAGTAATGAGTTTAAGCCATAATCAAGGATTCAATGGACTCATTACACCATCCTAATAGAAGGATAATAGATGAGAACACTTAAGCTGAGGAAGGCTCCTCAACTTAATCCATGATTATGGATTAACCTCATGACAAAACAAAGCCTTTATTAAATGGATTTTAGTTAATGATAAGGTTAAGAAATGGATTTTATGGTTTGTAAGACAACTTGAGGGGGACTTGTCCATTAACACTAGGGTTAGTCCTTCTTAACCAATTAAGGAAGAATTAGAACCCTAATGCAAGGCCCAAGTTACAAGCTTGATGTCTTAGTGACTATTAAGTGAATTGATTAAAGGATTTAAACACATTAAGGGTCTAACACTTAGGATTAAAGTTATACACTCCATCCTAATAGAAGGATGCAGGCATAAACTTAATCACAAAGCCTTAAAACCTTCAAGGTTTAGTCCTTGATTAAGAGATGAGAAGAGAAGACACAAAGATGACACAAAGGTAAAAACTAATGGGGGGACTAATCAAACCCTAATTGTGATCATGCTTGGATGTTCCTAGGGTTTATGAGGCTTGCAAAAGATCTTCAAGAGAGAAGCCACCAAGGAAGAAGCAGATGAAAGGAGGTTAAGCAGAAAGAAGCAAGACAACTTACTTCACTTAAGAAGATAAGTTGCTTGAAGAAAGAAAGAGGAGAGGGAGCATGAATGAGCAAGCTCACTCTAATACAAAAGTAAAATGCAGCAATGATGCACAAGAGAGATGAGAAAAGATTGTGAGAAGTGAAGGCAAATTCACTTCTCAAGTACTTACCACCTGAAAAGTTAGCCAAAAGACATGAAATGAGGTGAACATGAAATGGATGCAATGATGAAAACTAAAACCAGAAGCATAAACATGATGTTAATGATGCTAAGAGATAAAGCAAACACAAGTCAATAGTTGTGGATGATCATACAAGGAGAAGGATGCAAATGGAGCATGTTTTGAACCATGAAAGTCCATGAAAGTTTATGAAGTGCAATGGAGGTATAACATGACAAATGGATGAAGAAATGACTTACCATGATTCTAATGTGTCCTAATATGTCTTAGGAGTCATATGAATGTACTAAATGTCATGGCAAGTTCATGTATGCAAGCAAATGAGAGATGAATGCAAATGAAGGCAAAAATTAGGGTTTATGCACAAGACACAAAGCAAAAAATCAATTATCAGAAGCAAATGACAATATAAAAAATTGATAATGGAATCAAAGGAACCTTAACCCTATATAAGTTCACTTCCCAAAGGAGGGGACCTAACTCTTTTCCTAATGGGAGTTATGATTTTCTCAAGTTGGCTAGGGTTTTAAGGCTCTTCAAAAGGAAAAATGCACATCAAATTGAAAATGAAGGATAAATTCAAACCAATTTTACCCTAGAAACTACATGATATGAAGAATTCAATGCAAAAAGAACCAACATCAAACTCTACATGGTTGAGCAGAATGAATTTTTCTAAGTTAGGGAAAAAATATTGACTTTTAAGAACTTTAATTCCAAAGAAAAATGTCAAAACATGTCAATAAACAAAAATAAATTTGTTTGGATAGTTTGATAATGTTTCTAAATGTATTAAAATGCAATGTGAATTTTTTTGTGATTTTTATAAACTTAAATGCTATTTTAATTAATTAATTCTCATTAACTAATTAAAATAAACATTTAAATATTTTTAAAATACTAAAATTGTGCAAAAAATAAAATAAAAATTATTTTCAGAAAGAGAAAAATATTTTAAGGTATGATGCAAAAAATGAGATATTTTAGAAATGATTTGCTATTTTAAATAAAATGTGCAAGAAAAGTGAATAAAAATAAAAATAAAATTGAATTAAATGGAAAGTAATTAGATCTGATGGCCTAGATTCAAATTGGGAAGAAATTGGTTGACTGGCGCGTCATCCAAGGGTTGGGATCTATCCTGACTAAATTAATTTAATTAATTTAATTAATCTTAATTAAACTAAATAAATGAGGATTAGGGCTAATCAAAACAATCCTGGCCACTGAAAATGCGCGCGCAAGGCAGATCCTAAGGCTGACATTCAAAGTTGCCTAGTTACAGGATTAGGGCTTAAACAAATTCAGGTGACCGGAACAGTGTTCCGGTCATCTTTCCCGACGAGCCCAAACCCTAACTTCTCCCTCAGGCCACCAATCTCCAAATTTCTTGCACAAAAATGATCTTCTAACAATCCTAAACCTAAATCCCCAACCAAAACTCATTTATTTTGCATCATGAACATGAATCGAACAAAAATGTAAAAACGGGCAAGAGTTTCAGAGCTCACATACATGGTAGTTTCTCAACCATTTTCAAAAGTAATCATATCCCCATGATCAGGGGAGCATATAGAACCATAAAAGAACTTAAAAGCAAGCTTCTGGGAAAAAAGTTCATCATGTTACCTGAGATGGGCCCTTCTGATTCTGAGCTTTTTGGGTCCTCCCTTGATGCAAGCTCACACCTATGAACCTCCTAAAGATGATACGAAGCTTAGAAAACTTTGAGGATGACTGGTTTTGAAGTTCCAGTTCTGGTGTAGCAGGTTTTGGGGTTTTTGTATGTGATGTTTTTGGCTGTTTTGAGGGTCGATTCTTGTTCTATGGATGATATGTGACTTGTTGGTGAAGAAAAATTTGAGGTTTGATGGCTGAGGGAGGAGTTTCGAAGAGATGAAGGTTTTTGCAAGTTTTGTGAATTCTGATTGTGTGTGTCTCTGAGCTTGTCTCCCACTTGTTTTATGATCCATAACCTATCCCTAAACTATTGGAAGAGGTCTGAGGAAGTGACATGCACTGTGGGAATGGCATGGGACAATTGGCCAAAAAGTCAATGGTAGGTGTACTTCAAGCATGGGCCATGGCAGAAGCTATCTTAGGGCTGCTCTGAGTTCAGCTGCCTTCAAGGAGGGCCATGGGATGTTCTGAGGTGATCTGAAATGGATGAAGGGTGAGATGTCATATGTTTTGCCTTTTTGCAACTTGTTGCATTTTGAAGTTTTTGGTCATGGACATGTGACATCCCTTGGGCAATATGCAGCAAAATGTACCATATAATGTTGCTATGACACTTTGAGATTGATTAGAAATCAAACAAAACCCTAAGAACCATTCTTGCAAGATTTTCCTCTTTGTGACTTTTATGATAAATGGCTTATGATACTTGGAATCCAAGGCATGAAAGTGAGAGATTCTTTGGGAAAATCTGAATTATGGACCATGAATGATGTTTGTGTGATGGTTAGAAGTTGATTATAGGTCACATTTGGTTTTGGCAAGTGTTTTTGCAAGTTTCCTCTTTGGCACTAAAGTGAAAATTAAGTGATTTTGTCCAACTTTGCAAAGGCATAAATTTTGTTCTATGATGAATTAGATCAAGTTCTTGTACTTTTTGAAAATGGGAGGATCCAATCTACAACTTTCATGACCAAGAATTTTTCATTTGAAGCATTTTTGAATCAAAAAGAGGAGGTTGAAAAACTTTCCCAAAATGGCAAGTTTACATTACAAGTCACTTTCCCAAAATGGCAAATTTGCAAATGGCTTGAAATTCCTCAATTTTGTGAACTTCTAACATCTTCTAAGATCAAATAGAGATCATACACATCCAAAATGAAGGAGAATACCCTTTGGTTGGATGATTGGGGGTCTCAGATACCTTGATTTTGCACTGACTTGCTCAAGAAGTCATCCATTGATCAGATGCCTTCCCCATTGAATTTCTTCATGAAAATTGGTATGCATGATCCTTATGACATATAGAGACCAATAGAAACAAGAATGACCAAAAAATTTTGAGTTATGGCCTCTGAAACCAAAACCCTAATTTTAGGTCATTTGTGCAGTTAAGCTTGGCTCTGCTTCCATGCCTTCCTCAGTTCTTGTGATTTTCTGACTTTCTTGATCTTGGGAGGATATAATATGATGATTGAACATACATGGACCCTCTTGAGATGAATGAAGACCTTTGGAGTGGCTCAGAAGGCTCATGGATTGCTCAGATCACAAACCCTAGATGCAGATGACCTTGAACCAATGCAGTGAAGTAAAAATGAAATATGATATGATATGATTGAACTTATGCAAAATGAAAAGATCAAAAGCCATGATGTGAACTTAGTGAGGGAAAATTTAGGGTGTTTACAGCTGCCCCTATTCAAGCATGAGTTAGTTGTGTAGGATGTGAGCGACGACTTAACATACAAACAAGATAACTTGTGGTTGAATACCAAAGACAGTCCAAAATTTGCACTCACTGAATGAAGAAGAAAAGGGATATAGATTGTAAAAGGTAGTAAAGTATGTTTATAAAGTGCGGGCGACGGAGGACGAGCGTCGAGCAGAGGACGACTGTTGGGGATAAGCAATAACGGGGACAGCCGACATGCTGGGAAAAAAGATCATGATGGGGGACGGCCATCAAGCAAAGGAATAAGACCTTCTGGGGATTAAAGGTAAAGGTAATGATGGGTACGACCATCAGGTTAAACACATAAATGAAATAAATGATGAGGTACGGTCATCAAAGGTGAAGGATGATCACCTAGCAGGGGACGACTGCTCTGTTGGAGGTAAGATGAGGGACGGTCATCTAAGGCGAAGGACGATCACCTGGCAAGGTACGGTTGCCAAAAGTATCACGACATAGGACGAATGCCGGATAGAAAAGGTCGATGATGGGGACGGCCATCGGATAAGCATGACGAAGGACGATCATCAAGAGGCGAAGGACGATCACCTAGCAGGGTTTATCGTGACATAGGACGAATGTCAGATAACAGAATCAATGATGGGGACGACCATCAGATAAGAGTGATGAAGGCCGATCATCAAAAGGGTGAAGGACGATCACCTAGCAGGGGACGACTGCCAAAGCATCATGACATAGGATGAATGTCGGATAGGAAGGGGTTCCGAGAATGGAGACTTCGCTGGGGGAATGATGAAGGACGATCATCAAAAGGTGAAGGACGATCACCTGGCAGGGTTCGACTGCCGGAAGTATCCTGACATAGGACGAATGTCTGATAGAAAAGAAATTTGCCTTTTACTGGCGATTTGCTGAGAACTCCTCTAGGGAATGGTAGACACAGACGAGTGTCTAAATTTAATGAGAGAAAGGTATAAGTGTTTGTCGCTGTGTATAGGTTAAAGATGCGGACGAGCATCCTTAAAAACTATGATACGGACGAGTATCGGTAGAAACAAACACTGGCGTATGTTCAGAGATGATGATACGGACGAGTATCATCTGGTTAACAAAGAACACGGACAAGTGTTGAATATTGAGAAAGATGAGTGGTGTGTACAAGATACGGACGGGTATCTGTAATGAGTAAACATGAGTGAGACACATATGAGTGTTTAACTTGCTGGGAGAGCATGACACAGACAGATGTCGGAAGAAGTGTATTATAAACAAGTTTTTGGTGTACAAAAGTGTTTAGGCAACTATGCTAGGGAATGATAACACAGACGGGTGAAAAAAGGAGCATGTGTCTGTATTTGTGAGTGCAAAGAGGATGCTTTGGCTTTCTGCCGGGGAGTTTTGGGGAGTATTTTGTATATTGTTGATGGAATGTCAGTATTTACAAGTGTTTGGTTCGATACATGACTTGTGATTATGCAATATGTTTGATTTTTTTGCCGTAATGCTCTGTATTAGACGGAATGCTACGCTTTGAGGTAAAATATGATGCGAATGCTATGGTTATGCAAAGATACCGATCCGAGATTCGGATCCCGTTGTTTTGAAGATCTCTGATTGATCTGCTTGAAGTGATATCCCAGCTGGGGGTGAGATTATTCGTAGATCTGATATATATGATTCTGCTTGGGGAAAAAATCACTGATAGACCTGTTCTTGGTGATGAGGAGCCCAGCTGGGGTCTGTGGGAGCTTTCGTCACTTTGTTGTGAGATCTTCAGGCATTGCTCTTCTGGATAGAGGCTGAAGCTCTGCGGGGGATGGTTCCCTGTCTTTGCACTTGGCTGAGGAGGAACGATCACTGAACGATCTTCCTAGTGGCTTCTGTGGGGATCCTGCTGAGGATAATGAATTTAGCTGGGGAACTGAGCCCCTTACGATGCTGTTTGGAAGACATGTTGAGGAAGTAATGTTTCGACAACTTGCTGGGGAGAGACTTTCATGCCCCATATTGTACTTTGAATACCTGCAATCCTGTTATGACAAAGAAACGTACAAGTATACCGAGGTATCCCTTACCGGATTCCATCATAGGAATTTAGACACTCCCGGGAGTAATATATTTCCTGTAAGCATGTGACTAGCAAAGGTGCATCTGTACTTATGCAATCAATATTATAAGGACATCGGACATTTTTTTGCAAACAAAAATAAAATGTACGGGACGAAATGTGACTGAAAATCCGATTTTATTAATTTATGTACCTCTGAATGGGCAAATACAGTCAAAGAAACTAATCCCCTGAAATGAGGAGATTGTTACAAATTGAGAAACAAAAAGATGTTGGCAACGTTGATGACGCTTCAAGGAGCTTCCCTTTTGTTATGACTTGTATGACATTGACGTTCTTATCATCTTGTTTTTGAAGAAGGCTGATTCTGACCGAAGCTTGAACCTTTCAAAGCTTACCATGTTGTAGGTGATACAGGCGAATTCAGAATGCAGTTGTTCGCTTATCCCCTTGTTTTGCGTGGATCGCCCTTTCGGGTTTTGGATCCATCGGGATACCCATTTTTGCCTGAGTTGTCCAATGCGGCTTTTCAACTCAGCGGGTGTACATTTTTTCATTTTATTTTCCCTTATTTTTGCCCGAGTCTTTTATTCTGTTTTTGACTCGCCGGGATGCCCTATTTTTGCCTGGACTTACATTCTGTTTTTATGTCTAGCGGGTCATTTTATGCGAAGTATTTTTTAACTGCATCTGAATTCACAGGGGACAGGAAGTCCTCACCATCCATAGTACTGAGCATCAGTGCTCCACCAGAGAAAACTTTCTTTACTATGAATGGACCATCATAATTCGGCGTCCACTTGCCCCTGTGGTCTGTATGAGGAGGAAGGAGTCTTTTCAGCACAAGATCTCCTACTTGGTACTCTCGCAGTCTGACTTTCTGATCAAAGGCTTTCTTCATTCTCTTCTGATACAGCTGTCCATGACAAATTGCAGCTAATCTCTTCTCTTCAATCAGATTCAGTTGTTCGTACCGGGATCGGACCCATTCCGCTTCGTTTAGCTTAACATCCATCAATACCCGTAAGGAGGGTAATTCAACTTCAACAGGTAGGACTGCCTCCATACCATACACGAGCTGATACGGCGTTGCCCCAGTGGATGTTCTGATTGATGTACGATACCCATGTAAGGCAAATGGTAGCATTTCGTGCCAGTCTTTGTAGGTGACCACCATCTTCTGCACAATCTTCTTGATGTTCTTGTTAGCTGCCTCCACAGCGCCATTCATTTTCGGCCTATACAAAGAAGAATTGTGGTGTTGGATCTTGAAGTCCCGGCATAGCTCTGCCATCATTTTGTTGTTCAAGTTGGAACCATTATCAGTAATGATCCGCTCGGGCACTCCATACCGACAGATGATGTTTCTTAGAAATCGGGCTACCACTTGCCTGGTAACATTTGCATAGGAAGCTGCTTCAACCCACTTGGTGAAATAATCAATGGCTACCAGGATGAATCTGTGGCCATTTGAAGCAGTCGGTTCGATATTTCCAATCATATCAATGCCCCACATGGCGAAGGGCCAGGGTGAATACATCACATTCAAAGGATTCGGAGGCACATGCACCTTATCTGCATAAATCTGGAATTTATGGCATTTCCTGGCATAAGCACAACAGTCCGCATCCATTGTGATCCAGTAATAGCCCGATCTTAACAACTTTTTAGCCATAGCATGCCCTCCAGCATGGGTACCAAAAGATCCTTCGTGCACCTCGTGCATCAACAAGTCCGCTTCTGTCTTATCAACGCACCTGAGAAGTACCATATCAAAGTTCCTCTTGTACAAGGAACCATCAGCATTCAGGAAGAAAGTGCCAGCCAGCCTTCTTAATGTCTTCTTATCATTGGAAGATGCCCCGGGTGGGTATGTTTGATCCTCCAAGAAGCATTTGATGTCGTGAAACCAAGGCTTATCATCTTTAACAACATCTGCTGAGAATACGTATGCTGGCCTGTCAAGTCTGGATACTGAAATCCGAGGCACAAAGTTGGCAGCTTGGACTTTGAATATGGATGAAATGGTAGCCAGAGCATCTGCAAACTGATTTTCATCTCGAGGGATATACTCAAGCTTGACTGTTGTGAAGAAAGTCAACAACCTCCTTGTATAATCCCGATAAGGTATCAGATGATCTTGGTGGGTGTACCATTTGCCGTTGGCTTGATTAATTACCAGAGCTGAATCCCCGAACGCAGTCAAAGTCTTGATCCTGAGGTCAATGGCTTCCTCAAGACCCATAATACAAGCTTCGTATTCAGCTTCGTTGTTAGTGCAGTTAAAGGTGAGTTTTGCCGAGAAAGGCATGTGAACTCCCTTAGGTGTAATGAGTATTGCACCAACACCACGACCGTTCATATTAACAGCCCCATCAAACATCATAGTCCATTCTTCTTCTGGGTCAGGCCCTTCAGTGTGAACAGGCTCTTCATGATCTTTTGCTTTTATGAACATGATGTCTTCATCGGGAAAGTCAAATCTCATCGGCTGGTAATCGTCAATGGGTTGCTCAGCGAGATAATCAGACAATACACTGCCTTTGATGGCTTTCTGAGATGTGTATTGAATGTCATATTCTGTGAGGATCATTTTCCATCTTGCAACCCGTCCGGTAAGTGATGGCTTCTCAAAAATGTACTTGACTGGGTCCATCTTTGAAATCAACAAAGTAGTGCGGGTCAACATGTACTGCCTTAGTCGGCGAGCAGCCCACGCTAAAGCACAACAAGTTTTCTCGAGCAGTGAATAACGTTGTTCACAGTCGGTAAAATTTTTGCTTAGGTAGTATATTGCATACTCTTTTTGACCAGACTCGTCATGCTGGCCCAGCACACCCCCCATTGACTCTTCTAATACTGTCAAGTACATGATTAGAGGTCTTCCTTCAACTGGAGGCATAAGGATTGGAGGCTCTTGTAAGTATTCCTTGACTTTGTCAAAAGCCTTCTGGCAGTCTTCGTTCCACCTGACTGTTTATTCTTTTCTCAACAACTTGAACAGAGGTTCACAGGTTGTAGTAAGGTGAGATATGAACCGTGAAATGTAGTTCAATCTACCTAAGAACCCCCAAACTTCTTTTTCTGTCTTCGGTGCAGGTATATCTTGAATGGCTTTAACTTTGTCAGGGTCAACTTCAATTCCCTTCTCACTTACAATAAAACCCAGCAGTTTACCGGATCGCACCCCGAATGTGCACTTGTTGGGGTTCAACTTCAGTTGGTACTTCCTCAGAC
This sequence comes from Lathyrus aphaca, assembly GCA_963966055.1. Classification (NCBI taxonomy): domain Eukaryota; kingdom Viridiplantae; phylum Streptophyta; class Magnoliopsida; order Fabales; family Fabaceae; genus Lathyrus; species Lathyrus aphaca. The sequence continues at coordinate 677,751,753 of OZ014519.1, read as the reverse complement.
GCTTGAATAGCTTCAATAGGTTCACCAGGTGGTCTTCTTCTATAAGGGACTTGGCAATCATGTCATCCACATAACATTCAATTTCTTTATGGATCGTGTCGTGGAATAATGTAACCATAGCCCGTTGATAAGTGGCACCCGCATTCTTCAGTCCGAATGGCATCACCTTATAACAGAATGTGCCCCAGGGTGTGATGAAAGTTGTCTTCTCCATGTCTTTAGGTGACATCTTGATCTGATTATATCCTAAAAATCCATCCATGAAGGAGAACACCGAGAACTGAGCCGTATTATCGACCAATACATCAATGTGAGGTAATGGGAAGTCATCTTTCGGGCTAGCTCTGTTCAGATCTCGGTAATCCACACACATCCTTACTTTGCCATCCTTTTTAGGCACAGGTATAATGTTAGCAACCCACGGCGGGTAACTGGTCACAACAAGGAAACCGGCGTCCCACTGTTTTTGTACCTCTTCTTTTATCTTCATTGCCATATCTGGGCGAGTACGGCGCAGTTTCTGTTTTACTGGCGGACAATCTTCTTTCAAAGGCAGCTTGTGCATGACAATGTCAGTGTCCAACCCTGGCATATCCTGATAAGACCAAGCAAAAACATCCACATACTCCCGAAGCATGTCAATCAGTTGCTTTTTTACTGAATCTTGTAGGCAGGCCCCGATCTTAACTTCCTTCAAGTCTTCTTCCGTACCAAGATTAACCGTTTCAACCTCCTCCCGATGAGGAGTGATAACCTTCTCCTCTTGTCTCAACAACCTGGCTAGCTCTTCAGGTAGCTCATAATCTTCTTCAACCCCTTCATCAGCTCGATTAATCGGATTGTCAAAGTCATACGAAGTCATAGCGGTGCCGTTGTCGGTGCAGTCTGAAGGATATTCTCTCCAATGGTTTAGATTTGTTCATTTTAGTGATCAATTTTATCTTGCTTAGAAAAATTGAAAATGAAGTTATTATTTTGAAAAACATTGCCATTTTATTTTTGTACAAAAAATGAGAAATGAAAAACAGTGAGCGGAAAAAAGAAAAGACTCATTTGCAAAAGATTTCCTGATATTCATTAATTGATCTTTGCACAAAATACAAGATGGCCCGGTTACAAAATGAGTCATGACATCTTGGGCAAGATGTAGGACTTGATGCATGCTTTAAAAACACAGGAAATAATAATTACTCTGCAGGAGTAACTCTTATAATTTCCTAGGAAGACCAGTTTGAGACATGGTTCCCCGGGATCCTTGGACGTATCCAGCTTTCCAGGTTACGCTCGTCTTCCGACTCATCTTCCAAACTATTCACAGCATCCGGGGTGAGCATCCCCCCGCTAACAAACTTAGGCTCCGTTGCAGCCTCTGGTTGATCTTGCCGAGTTGGTTTGTAACCCAACCCGAATCGGTCTTCTTTCTTTTCCACGGGCAGTAACTTGCCCCAGCCTTGAGCAATACCCTCTTCAACAACCTTCCGGGCTTGTTGGTATGAGGTAATGGAGGTCCCCAGCACAGCAGATGTCTCATTAATATTAAGGGCCTCAAACCTTTGGCTCATGGTTTCATGAATCTCCCCATCCATCTCAATATATTTGAAGGTAGCCAGCTGGCTAACAAAAATATCCTCTTCCCCACAAATAGTAATGACTTGGCCTTCCCACTCGAATTTTAACTTCTGGTGAAGGGTTGATGTCACGGAGCCAGCGGCGTGTATCCATGGTCTACCCAATAGACAGCTGCAGGCAGGCTGTATATCCATCACAAAGAAGGTCATTTTGAAAACTTGGGGGCCAATCATTATAGGCAACTCTATCTCTCCCAGAACTGATCTCTTAGAACCGTCAAAGGCTCTCACTACCAAGTTGCTTGGGCGTAGTGCCAATCCATCATACTCCAGCTTCACAAGGGCTTTCTTGGGCAGGACATTGAGGGATGACCCTGTGTCTACCAATACGTGAGAAAGAACTGCACCCTTACACTCCAAGGTAATGTGTAAAGCCTTGTTGTGATTGTGACCTTCCACCGTCAAATCAGTGTTGGTAAAACTGAGTCCATGAATAGCGTTGACATTTCCCACCACAGCTTCTAACTGATTGAAGGTAATCTCCTCCGGCACATAAGCTGCGTGCAGGACCTTTAATAGTGCATTCCGGTGAGCCTCAGAGCACATTAGCAATGATAGTATGGAGATCTTAGAAGGCGTTTGGTGAAGCTGGTCTACCACCTTGTAATCACTCTTCTTGATGATTCTCATGACATGGGTGGTTGGACAGCAGCAGCAAGCTGTCTCCACCTTTGGGCATATTCTCTAAAGCTCTCTCTAGAAGATTGTGACATTCCCATTAGGAGGGTCCTGTTAGGAGCCATGTCCAGGTTGTATTGATATTGCCTGATGAAGGCTTCAGCTAAGTCCTTCCAGCATCTAATGGTAGCTCTGGTCAAGTGTGAATACCACTCTCTTGAAGCCCCAGTCAGACTATCTTCAAAGTAGAACATCCACAATTTTTCATCCATAGTATACACTTTGAGTCTTCCCAGGAAAGATTGTAGGTGGGTGCGTGGACAGGAGGTACCATTGTATTTTTCAAAGCATGGAGGTTTGAACTTGTGGGGAATTCTCACCCCATCCACTAGGCCCATGTCCATCACATCGAAGCCCAAAGAATTATGAGACTCCAAAGATCTTAACTTCTCAGCAATTTCGTCCAATCTCCGGTCATATACTTCATCTCCAGCCCCCATAACAGTAAACTGTTCTTCTTGGGGATCCTCTTGCAGGATTATCCCCCCAGTAGTATTACCTTGTACATTTCTCGGGATGTTGACTTCCGGATCCAGATGAGGCCCAAATACTGGTGGGTCAATACGAGGCTGGCCCCGTTCATTGTTACTAGTTCCTCCTGTTCCAAGGTGAGGCTCCTCAGGAGTTTGCCTCTCCACCATCTCTCTTAACCTCTCCTGACTCTGGGCTAGGCCAGTCATTACTTCCATGAACTGAGACATCTGATTTCTCATCTCCAATCTCTCATTGGTCATCTGATTTCTGACCTCAGTCAGATCCTGCTGTACTTGTTCCATTTGAATACCGGGAAGGTTGTTGCGAGTAGGGTACCGGTGCGTGCGGTTGACAGGGAACACTCGGCGACGAGCAATGTTTCCTGAGATCACAAAAAAGTTAGAAACAAAGATAATAACAAAACCTACAAAACAAACACAAAGGTTAGTATGCAATGTAGTATGCTTATTTGTTTTCCAAGGTATCCGGTTTGGTTTTTTGGTTTTGACCTTTCCAGACCACGAGGAAGATGCTTGATGTTGTTTGAGAGACAAGCCCAAATGGAAACAAACTAAAATATATTACAAATGGTGAACAATACATAGTTAGTTTTACAACACATGCCCATGGAGGGTCAAAATACAACAAAAAGAAAAGTACATCAAATGGAAACAAACAACAAGCAAAGGATCAAACATCCAGTCCAAACTCATCTTCTCTGACCTCCTTCAGGAGTGCCTCAGTCACTGGACCAGTCGGGTGCTCTGTAATGGTCCTAATGAGGAGGTTTCTGGTAGCAATGGCAGTGGCCAGCTTCTCATGCCTGTCCTGGTCCTTTGATCTCTTCAATCCTGCCCTAAGCTTCAACTCTGAAATCTCACTCTGGGCTGCCAGCAAAGCTTCCTGCTGCTTCTTCTCATTGGCCTCTAGCTGTTCAATCTTAGCTTGAGTCTTTTGGTCTTCTTGTGTACGGGCTTCGGTGATCCTGACCCACCTAGCCTGACTTTCTTGCAGATAGTGCTCAGCCCTAGCTTTCTGAATTTTGGCCTCTTTGAAGGCATTCTTCAATATTTGTTCCCCAGCTCTTGCTTTCCTGATGTAGTCCTCTGTCTTCTCAATTTTGGCAAGATGCTCCACCCTGAGCTTTTCCAATCTCTCAATGTCCAGACGACCATCACTTCTTTCCCAAAGAGTTCTCTTCAAAGCCCGAGATAGGTTCTCATTCCTCTCCTTCAGCTTCTCAAATTCTTCTTGGCTGATAGTTGCTGCTGGCTGCACAGTGGATGGCCCAGGTATGTCTTCCAAGATAAAAGGCATTCCAGTAATTTGAGCTCTAGTACGGGACCAATCATAGTATTGGGCTGAAGCAACATTATTACACCTTCCAAGGATAGCTACCCCCTTTGTCTGGATGTTGTCCCAAGCCCAGGATGCCTGTCTGACAACAACTGAATTAGGTTTCACTTCACAATACAAGGTCTCAGCTAAATCTTGTCCTCTAGGAGGGTGAACCAAAGCATAGCCTAGTTGTCTCTTAAACAGCAAAGGATTGTAATTGATGCAACCCTTTACTCCTATCAGAGGCACATTTGGGTATTGTCCACAACTGGTGATAATGTCCTTGCCTTTGGTGCTCTGGGTGCACCATCTAATATCATCTGAAGTCAAGGCAATGAACCTCTTGGCCCAGTTCTTCTATTGGTGGGGGTTCAGGAAGGCATCAGACTTAGGCAGATGTATGAGTAGCCAGGTGTAAAACAAAGGGGCACAACATATCACCAACTTCCCCCTTTGTTTCTCATTCCTCTGATGAATGGAGTAGTAAAAGTCTCCCAGTAATGTAGGTACTGGGTTCTTCAGAAGAAACAAATGGATGGCATTCTTGTTGACAAATTTGGGCTCATCTGCAAACAGTATAGCCCCATATATGCTAAGGGCTAACAATGCACAGACTGCCCTCCATTCTCCTAAAGAAGCTTTCAGGATGGCCTGAGAAATCAAGAAGTCCAAATGCAAACCAGGGATCCCAGCTTTAGTTGTCATACTTTGCTCAATCAAGGCAGGCTCCAGGTATAATGCTTTTTCTATGTCTTCATTTCTGGGAGCTGGCGTTTCTGGGTTGAAGGGAATCCCTCCTCTGACAGGCACTCCAATTAGCAAAGAAAATTCTTCCAGAAGAGGCCCTAACTAGAAGTCTGGAAAGGTGAAACATCTCAAAGGAGGGTCATAGAACTGTAAGCACGTGTGGATCATGCTCCTCTGAGAAGGGTCAAGGTCCATTACCATATTCAGGATACCTCCATAGTGTTCTCTAAACAATGGGATGTGATCAGGTGTAATGAGTGACTGGACCTGCCTGATACCAGTCAACACAGGCTCAAAGAAATGGTAGGATATGTTGCTTTTCCTGGGAGTAGTCATGAGTGCTGATGAAGAGCTGAAGATAAGTGCTGATGAGGATCAAGACTGATACTGGAGATGGGCCACTGACAGGCTGATGCTGGTGATGATGAGGTTAGCTGAAGCAGATAACTGATGAAGATAGCTGAAGTAGACAACTAATGAAGACAATTGGAGCAGAGGTCTATGCAAAAGAAAGCGTCAAAACCAAACCAGATATGATGTGGATACCCTGAAAAGCAAATAAACAAATGTTAAATGATGCAAATGATGAATATGCAAATGATATGCAAGGGTTTGTGATCAAGCTGGATCTGATTATCTGTCTTGATATAGGCCCATGTATGTTCAAAAGGTCCAGATGAAGGCTTAGAAAACTAGTAACCAGGGTGGGGGACTCAAATAAAGAGTCACATATCGAGGGTTTAATCACAAGAACTGTCCAAAATGGAGTACTCTTAAACAAAACCAGTAACAATGTATGATGTGGCCAAGGGTTCCTTCAAACCTGTAAACAGCCCAACCCCCTCACAGGTGATGTTCTAGAACAAGGGTCCTCAGACTTGGATCAGTTATGAGAAGTGTAAACACTTCTAACCCGGAGGTACAGTGTTTACAATAACCATAAAAGATCCTCCTCTAATTCACCTCAGCTTCTGAAGGTCATAATAAAAGGTCATCCAGACTTAGCAGGCTTCCCATATAGCCCTAGCACTACAGGAAATATGTAGCACAGAGTTCTCAAGAAGAAACCCATATCTAAACCGTGTTTCATATTCCCGCACCAGACCGAAATGGAATGGGAAAGAACATGAACCACTCTAGCCAAGGTGTCACTCAGGTCCCAGGTATAGGACCTTAAACTTTCAATGGAACCCCACCCACCAAAACAACAAACCAGATCCAGCAATGACAGTATGACAGTATGATGCATAAAACTGTAAAGAAAGCAGTAAATAAGACTGTACATAAAGCAATAAATAAAGCAAATACATAAACACAATTAGCACATAACACCCCAGTAAACACAAATCAAACAAGCGCTAGGAGGAACCCACAAAAAGAACCAGAAGCCCTGGTTGTAATATAAGGTCCCCAGCAGAGTCGCCAAGCTGTCGCTCCCACCAAATGACACCTGGTCAGATAGGGTACAGACGCGAACGGTCGGCGAAAGGGAAAGAAATGAAAAGAGTCGCCAGCTAGGCATTTTTATCCCGAAGGAAAAGGTAATGCTGCATAAACCTAGAAAGATATGGATAAGACAGTTGCGAACCAGAGAAACTGAGAAAGGGGGTTGGTTACAACCTGGGAAGGTATTAGCACCCAGATTGTCTGTCGTACTCGACGGGATCCACACTTAAAAGATTTGTGTCTAAAGGGGTAGTGTCAATGCTATTTTGTGTACAAAAGCTGGAAAAGAATGCAAGTATCAGTGTAAAAGAAATGTCAAGTGAACTAAAAGAGTGTCAGGGATGGAAAGAAGTGCAAAGCTCAAGACTATGAGGCTTAAAGAACAATGCTGGAAGGAGGGGGGAATATACAGAGACTTTTGTTCGATAACGGTTAAGTTATGCCTACGTATCCTCTCGTGCAATGAGGAAGTCAGAACACCGTAGTTCGACTCAAAGAGACTGAAAGATAAATTGACTTGTGAACTGCTTACTTGTCTATGCTCAAGTGTATGACCTGTCTGGCTCAGGTGCAAACTGTCTTGCATTAGACGGAAGAAGCAAGTTCTCGCTTGTGAGTGAATGAGATGATAAAAGAATCCCGGAGGAGACGATTATTGTTTCTTTTTGAGTTTTCAATCTTTTATTGCTTTTGGAATCTGTCATAGGAAAATGAGCTTAAGCCTAAACCAAGGGTTAGTAAACCCATCACATCCTCCCTCTGATTAGGGGTAATGAGAATACCTTAAGTATGAAGTAAACACCTCACACTTAATCACCATGATGTAGGATTAAGATCATTAACCTACTTGTATTTATTTAGATGTTTTTTGGAGTTTTTGTTTGGTGTTAAGTAATGAGTTTAAGCCATAATCAAGGATTCAATGGACTCATTACACCATCCTAATAGAAGGATAATAGATGAGAACACTTAAGCTGAGGAAGGCTCCTCAACTTAATCCATGATTATGGATTAACCTCATGACAAAACAAAGCCTTTATTAAATGGATTTTAGTTAATGATAAGGTTAAGAAATGGATTTTATGGTTTGTAAGACAACTTGAGGGGGACTTGTCCATTAACACTAGGGTTAGTCCTTCTTAACCAATTAAGGAAGAATTAGAACCCTAATGCAAGGCCCAAGTTACAAGCTTGATGTCTTAGTGACTATTAAGTGAATTGATTAAAGGATTTAAACACATTAAGGGTCTAACACTTAGGATTAAAGTTATACACTCCATCCTAATAGAAGGATGCAGGCATAAACTTAATCACAAAGCCTTAAAACCTTCAAGGTTTAGTCCTTGATTAAGAGATGAGAAGAGACGACACAAAGATGACACAAAGGTAAAAACTAATGGGGGGACTAATCAAACCCTAATTGTGATCATGCTTGGATGTTCCTAGGGTTTATGAGGCTTGCAAAAGATCTTCAAGAGAGAAGCCACCAAGGAAGAAGCAGATGAAAGGAGGTTAAGCAGAAAGAAGCAAGACAACTTACTTCACTTAAGAAGATAAGTTGCTTGAAGAAAGAAAGAGGAGAGGGAGCATGAATGAGCAAGCTCACTCTAATACAAAAGTAAAATGCAGCAATGATGCACAAGAGAGATGAGAAAAGTTTGTGAGAAGTGAAGGCAAATTCACTTCTCAAGTACTTACCACCTGAAAAGTTAGCCAAAAGACATGAAATGAGGTGAACATGAAATGGATGCAATGATGCAAACTAAAACCAGAAGCATAAACATGATGTTAATGATGCTAAGAGATAAAGCAAACACAAGTCAATAGTTGTGGATGATCATACAAGGAGAAGGATGCAAATGGAGCATGTTTTGAACCATGAAAGTCCATGAAAGTTTATGAAGTGCAATGGAGGTATAACATGACAAATGGATGAAGAAATGACTTACCATGATTCTAATGTGTCCTAATATGTCTTAGGAGTCATATGAATGTACTAAATGTCATGGCAAGTTCATGTATGCAAGCAAATGAGAGATGAATGCAAATGAAGGCAAAAATTAGGGTTTATGCACAAGACACAAAGCAAAAAATCAAAAATCAGAAGAAAATGACAATATAAAAAATTGATAATGGAATCAAAGGAACCCTAACCCTACATAAGTTCACTTCCAAAAGGAGGGGACCTAACTCTTTTCCTAATGGGAGTTATGATTTTCTCAAGTTGGCTAGGGTTTTAAGGCTCTTCAAAAGGAAAAATGCACATCAAATTGAAAATGAAGGATAAATTCAAACCAATTTTACCCTAGAAACTAAATGATATGAAGAATTCAATGCAAAAAGAACCAACATCAAACTCTACATGGTTGAGCAGAATGAATTTTTCTAAGTTAGGGCAAAAATATTGACTTTTAAGAACTTTAATTCCAAAGAAAAATGTCAAAACATGTCAAGAAACAAAAATAAATTTGTTTGGAGAGTTTGATAATGTTTCTAAATGTATTAAAATGCAATGTGAATTTTTTTGTGATTTTTAGAAACTTAAATGCTATTTTAATTAATTAATTCTCATTAACTAATTAAAATAAACATTTAAATATTTTTAAAATACGAAAATTATGCAAAAAAATAAAATAAAAATTATTTTCAGAAAGAGAAAAATATTTTAAGGTATGATGCAAAAAATGAGATTTTTTAGAAATGATTTGCTATTTTAAATAAAATGTGCAAGAAAAGTGAATAAAAATAAAAATAAAATTGAATTAAATGGAAAGTAATTAGATCTGATGGCCTAGATTCAAAGTGGGAAGAAATTGGTTGACTGGCGCGTCATCCAAGGGTTGGGATCTATCCTGACTAAATTAATTTAATTAATTTAATTAATCTTAATTAAACTAAATAAATGAGGATTAGGGCTAATCAAAACAATCCTGGCCACTGAAAAACGCGCGCGCAAGGCAGATCCTAAGGCTGACATTCAAAGTTGCCTAATTACAGGATTAGGGCTTAAACAAATTCAGGTGACCGGAACAGTGTTCCGGTCATCTTTCCCGACGAGCCCAAACCCTAACTTCTCCCTCAGGCCACCAATCTCCAAATTTCTTGCACAAAAATGATCTTCTAACAATCCTAAACCTAAATCCCCAACCAAAACTCATTTATTTTGCATCATGAACATGAATCGAACAAAAATGTAAAAACGAGCAAGAGTTTCAAGGCTCACATACATGGTGGTTTCTCAACCATTTTCAAAAGTAATCATATCCCCATGATCAGGGGAGCATATAGAACCATAAAAGAACTTAAAAGCAAGCTTTTGGGAAAAAAGTTCATCATGTTACCTGAGATGGGCCCTTCTGATTCTGAGCTTTCTGGGTCCTCCCTCGATGCAAGCTCACTTCTATGAACCTCCTAAAGATGATACGAAGCTTAGAAAACTTTGAGGATGACTGGTTTTGAAGTTCCAGTTCTGGTGTAGCAGGTTTTGGGGTTTTTGTATGTGATGTTTTTGGCTGTTTTGAGGGTTGATTCTTGTTCTATGGATGATATGTGACTTGTTGGTGAAGAAAAATTTGAAGTTTGATGGCTGAGGGAGGAGTTTCGAAGAGATGAAGGTTTTTGCAAGTTTTGTGAATTCTGATTGTGTGTGTCTCTAAGCTTGTCTCCCACTTGTTTTATGATCCATAACCTATCCCTAAACTATTGGAAGAGGTCTGAGGAAGTGACATGCACTGTGGGAATGGCATGGGGCAATTGGCCAAAAAGTCAATGGTAGGTGTACTTCAAGCATGGGCCATGGCAGAAGCTATCTTAGGGCTGCTATGAGTTCAGCTGCCTTCAAGGAGGGCCATGGGATGTTCTGAGGTGATCTGAAATGGATGAAGGGTGAGATGTCATATGTTTTGCCTTTTTGCAACTTGTTGCATTTTGAAGTTTTTGGTCATGGACATGTGACATCCCTTGGGCAATATGCAGCAAAATGTACCATATAATGTTGCTATGACACTTTGAGATTGATTAGAAATCAAACAAAACCCTAAGAACCATTCTTGCAAGATTTTCCTCTTTGTGACTTTTATGATAAATGGCTTATGATACTTGGAATCCAAGGCATGAAAGTGAGAGATTCTTTGGGCAAATCTGAATTATGGACCATGAATGATGTTTGTGTGATGGTTAGAAGTTGATTAGAGGTCACATTTGGTTTTGGCAAGTGTTTTTGCAAGTTTCCTCTTTGGCACTAAAGTGAAAATTAAGTGATTTTGTCCAACTTTGCAAAGGCATAACTTTTGTTCTATGATGAATTAGATCAAGTTCTTGTACTTTTTGAAAATGGGAGGATCCAATCTACAACTTTCATGACCAAGAATTTTTCATTTGAAGCATTTTTGAATCAAAAAGAGGAGGTTGAAAAACTTTCCCAAAATGGCAAGTTTACATTACAAGTCACTTTCCCAAAATGGCAAATTTGCAAATGGCTTGAAATTCCTCAATTTTGTGAACTTCTAACATCTTCTAAGATCAAATAGAGATCATACACATCCAAAATGAAGGAGAATACCCTTTGGTTGGATAATTGGGGGTCTCAGATACCTTGATTTTGCACTGACTTGCTCAAGAAGTCATCCATTGATCAGATGCCTTCCCCATTGAATTTCTTCATTAAAATTGGTATGCATGATCCTTATGACATATAGAGACCAATAGAAACAAGAATGACCAAAAAATTTGGAGTTATGGCCTCTGAAACCAAAACCCTAATTTTAGGTCATCTGTGCAGTTAAGCTTGGCTCTGCTTCCATGCCTTCCTCAGTTCTTGTGATTTTCTGACTTTCTTGATCTTGTGAGGATATAATATGATGATTGAACATACATGGACCCTTTTGAGATGAATGAAGACCTTTGGAGTGGCTCAGAAGGCTCATGGATTACTCAGATCACAAACCCTAGATGCAGATGACCTTGAACCAATGCAGTGAAGTAAAAATGCAATATGAGATGATATGATTGAACTTATGCAAAATGAAAAGATCACAAGACATGATGTGAACTTAGTGAGGGCAAATTTGGGGTGTTTACACTATCAAGACATGCCAGGTCTGGACACAGACATTGTTACGCACAAGCTGCCTTTGAAGGAAGATTGCCCTTCAGTGAAGCAGAAGCTACGCCGTACTCGTCCAAATATGGCCATGAACATTAAAGAAGAGGTACAAAAACAGTGGGACGCCGGTTTCCTTGCTGTAACTAGTTACCCGCCGTGGGTTCCTAATATTGTACCATTTCCCAAGAAGGATGGAAAAGTACGAATGTGTGTAGATTACCGGGACCTGAACAGAGCCAACCCAAAGGAGGATTTCCCTTTACCTCACATTGATGTATTGGTCGACAACATATCTCAGTACTCGGTATTTTCTTTCATGGATGGATTTTCAGGGTATAATCAGATCAGAATGTCACCTGAAGACATGGAGAAGACTACCTTCATCACACCTTGGGGCACATTTTGTTACAAGGTAATACCTTTTGGACTGAAGAATGCTAGTGCTACTTATCAACGGGCTATGGTAACATTATTCCACGACATGATCCACAAAGAAATTGAATGCTACGTGGATGACATGATTGCCAAGTCCCTCACTGAAGAAGATCATCTGGTAAATCTGTTGAAGTTGTTCAAGCGTCTGAGAAAGTATCAGCTGAAGCTAAACCCCAACAAGTTCACATTCGGGGTACGTTCCGGTAAGTTCTGGGATTTATCGTAAGTGAAAAGGGAATTGAAGTTGATCCTGACAAAGTCAAAGCCATTCAAGAGATGCCTGCACCTAGGACTAAAAAAGAAGTTCGAGGGTTCCTAGGTAGATTGAACTACATTTCAAGGTTCATATCTCATCTTACTACAACCTGTGAACCCTTGTTCAAATTTCTAAGAAAGGAACAAACGGTCAGGTGGAACAAAGAATGTCAAAAGGCTTTTGAAAAAATCAAGGAGTACCTACAATAACCTCCGATTCTTATGCCTCCAGTTGAAGGAAGACCTCTAATAATGTACCTGACAGTATTGGAAGGATCAATGGGGTGTGTGTTAGGCCATCATGACGAGTCTGGTCGAAAAGAGTATGCAATATACTACCTAAGCAAAAAGTTTACCGACTGTGAACAACGTTATTCACTGCTCGAGAAAACTTGCTGTGCTTTAGCGTGGGCTGCTCGCCGACTAAGACAGTATATGTTGACTCACACTACCTTATTGATCTCAAAGATGGACCCCGTCAAGTACATATTTGAGAAGCCAGCACTTACCAGAAGGGTTGCAAGATGGCAAATGATCCTGACAGAGTATGATATTCAGTACACGTCACAAAAAGCCATCAAGGGAAGTGTACTGTCTAACTATCTAGCTGAGCAACCCATCGATGATTATCAACCAATGAGATTTGACTTCCCTGATGAAGACATCATGTTCCTAAAAGCAAAAGATCATGAGGAGCCTGTTCACACTGAAGGGCCTGACCCAGAAGAAGAATGGACAATGATGTTTGATGGGGCTGTTAATATGAATGGTCGTGGAGTTGGTGCAATGCTCATTACACCGAAAGGAATTCATATGCCTTTCTCGGCAAAACTCACCTTTGCCTGCACCAACAACAAAGCTGAATACGAAGCTTGTATCATGGGTCTTGAGGAAGCCATTGACCTCAGGATCAAGACTTTAACTATATTCGGAGATTCAGCTTTGGTAATCAATCAGACCAACGACAAATGGTATACTCACCAAGAGCATCTAATCCCATACCGTGACTACACGAGGAGATTATTGACCTTCTTTACAACAGTCAAGCTTGAGTATATCCCTCGAGATGAAAATCAGTTCGCAGATGCTTTATCTACCATTTCCTCCATGATCAAGGTTCAGACCGCCAATTATGTACCTCGGATCTCAGTATCCAGACTAGACCGACCAGCATACGTATTCTCCGTGGACATTGCTAAAGATGACAAGCCTTGGTTCCATGATATCAAATGTTTCTTAGAGGATCAGACATACCCACCTGGGGCATCATCCAATGATAAGAAGACATTAAGAAGGCTGGCTGGTAGTTTCTTCCTTAATGTTGATGGTTCATTATACAAGAGAAACTTTGACATGGTTCTTCTCAGATGTGTTGATAAGAAAGAGGCAGACTTGCTAATGCACGAGGTGCATGAAGGATCTTTCAGTACCCATGCTGGAGGACATGCAATGGCTAACAAATTGTTAAGATCAGGTTACTACTGGATCACAATGGATGCAGACTGCTGTACCTATGCCAGAAAGTGTCATAAATGCCAGATTTATGCAGACAAAGTGCATGTGCCTCTGAATCCTTTGAACGTGATGTCTTCACCTTGGCCCTTTGCCATGTGGGGCATTGACATGATTGGAAAGATTGAACCGACTGCTTCAAATGGCCACAGATTCATCCTGGTAGCCATTGACTATTTTACCAAATGGGTTGAAGCAACTTCATATGCTAACGTCACTAGACAAGTGGTAGCTAGATTCCTGAAAAGAGACATCATCTGTCGATATAGAGTTCCCGAGTGAATCATTACTGATAATGGTTCCAATTTGAACAATAAAATGATCGCAGAACTGTGCTGGGACTTCAAAATCCAACATCACAACTCTTCTCCTTACAGGCCAAAGATGAATGGCGCTGTTGAGGCAGCTAACAAAAACATCAAGAAGATTGTGCAAAAGATGGTGGTTACTTACAAAGACTTGCATGAGATGCTACCCTTTGCTTTGCATGGGTATCGAACCTCCATCAGAACGACTACTGGGGAAACACCTTATCAGCTTGTGTATGGTATGGAGGAAGTCCTACCTGTTGAAGTTGAGCTACCCTCCTTACGGGTACTGATGGATGTCAAGCTAAATGAAGCAGAATGGGTCCGTTCTCGGTACAATCAACTGAATCTGATCGAAGAAAAGAGATTAGCAGCAATCTGTCATGGAAAGTTATATCAGAAAAGAATGAAGAAAGCCTTCGATCAGAAAGTCAGGCTTTGGGAATACCAAGTGGGAGATCTTGTGCTGAAAAGACTTCTTCCTCCTCATACAGACTACAGGGGCAAATGGACTCCAAATTACGATGGTCCGTTCATAGTAAAGAAGGTTTTCTCTGGTGGAGCGCTGCTGCTCACTACTATGGATGGTGAGGATTTCTTATCCCCTGTGAATTCAGATGCAGTTAAAAAATACTTCGCATAAAATGACCCGCTGGACATAAAAACAGAATGTAAGTCCAGGCAAAAATAGGGCATCTCGGCGAGTCAAAAACATAATAAGAGACTCGGGCAAAAATAAGGGAAATTTAAGAAAAATGTACACCCGCTGAGTTGAAAAGCCGCATTGGACAGCTCAGGCAAAAATGGATATCCCGGTGGATTGAAAACCCGAAAGGGCGATCAACGCAAAATCAGGGAATAAGCGAACAACTGCATCCTAAATTCGTCTGTATCACTTACAACACGACAAGCTTCGAAAGAGTTAAAGCATCGGTCAGAATCAGCCTTCTTCAGAAAGCAAGATGAGAAGAGCGTCAAGGTCATACAGGTCATAGCAAAGGAAGCTCACCGGAGCGTCGTCAACATTGCCAGCACTTTTACTTTTTCAATTTGTAACAATCTCCTCATTCCAGGGGATTTGTTTCTTTGACTGTATTTGCCAATTCAGGGCACCCCGATTAATAAAATCAGATTTTCAGTCACACCTCGTTTCGTACATTTTTGTTTCGTTTGCAAAATGTCCAATATCCATGATATAATATTTGCATAAAACAAATGAGCCATTCTTAATAAATGCTTGCAGGAAATAATCTTACTTCCAAGAATATCTAACTCCTATGACGGAATTCGGTAAGGGATACCTCAGGATACTTGTGTGTTTCTTTGTCTTAACAGGATTGCAGGTATTCAAATACGCAGCATGGGGCATGCCAAGCATCACTTCCCCATCATACCTCCTCCAAGCAACATCTGGAATGCTTTTCCCAGCGGAGTTGTCAAAACCTCCTCACCACCAGCAGAAGTCTATTCAACGGGAGCTTCCCTCAGTCGGGATCCCCACAGAGTTCTCTAGGAAGATCGTTCAGTGATCTTTTCCTCCCTAAGCAGAGTGCCAGGTCTCTCAAAGGCCAAAGAGCTATCTCCCCACAGAGTTCCAGCTTCTCCCCAGAAGATCAATGCCTGAAACTCTCACACGACAAAGTGACGAAAGCTTCTTCCTCCCCAGCTGGGTTTCTCCTTACAAGATGGGTCTATCAAGGATATATTTCCCCAAGCAAAACTGTATATCCTAATAGATCTGCCAATGATCTCTTCCCCAGCTGGGATATCCTTCCAAGCAGATCAGCCAGAGATCTCCACAACAGCGGGATCCGAATCCCGGATCGTTTTCTTTTTTGCATAAATCATAGAATTCGCATCATTTTCCCCCACAAAGCGTAGCATTCCATCTAATACAGAGCATTAGGGAAATAATCAAACATTTGCATGATCACAAGTCAGGTTCGAGCCAGTCGCCTGCAAATACCATAAGTATTTCCTCAGCAGTGTATATAAAAACTCACATCCCTTGCAATTAAAAAGCCAAAGCGTCTCCTTTGCACTCTCCCACATATGCCTGTTCATATATACCTTTTCGACACTCGTCTGTGTCATATTATTCCCCTGCAGATATAAGCCACAAACATCCTCTTTGAATACAGATACCTATACATACTCTTTTGACACTCGTCCGTGTCACCTTCCCCAACACAGTTGCCCAAACACTTATTGCAAACCAAGTACTTGTTTATTATATACTCCTTTCGACACCCGTCTGTGTCATCCTATCCCCTCAGGTCGCCGAAACACCTTTTGCACTCTCATATATACATATAAGTTCATAACTTATACACTTTCTCTTCTGACACCCGTCCGTGTCACCTTTCCCCAGCAAGTTGAAGACTCGTCCGTGTCTTGCTCATACTTCACAATACTTGTTCATACTTATACAGATACTCGTCCGTATCTTGTATATACACTTATTCCCTACAGATTCGACACTCGTACGTGTTCTTTGTTAACCAGTTGGTACTCGTCCGTACCATCATCTCTGAACATGCGTCAACGTTTGTTTCTACCGATACTCGTCTGTATCATGGTCTTAAGGATGCTCGTCCGCATCTTTAGTCTATACACAGCGTCAAAACACTTATACCTTTTATTTCTTAGGCGTAAGAACTCGTTCGTGTTTACTATTCCTCAGTAAGTCGCCAACAGAACAACTTTTCTTCTATCCGACATTCGTCCTATGTCGTGATACTTTCGGCAGCCGTACCCTGCCAGGTGATCGTCCTTCACCTTTGGATGACCGTCCCTCATCCTTTCCCCAGCGAAGTCTGCATTATTGGAACCCTTTTCTGTCCGGAATTCATCCTATGTCGTGATATTTAGCAGCTGTCCCCCGCTAGGTGATCGTCCTTCACCTTTTGATGATCGTCCTTCATCAGTTTATTTGATGGGCGTCCCCATCGTTGATCTTGTTATCTGACATTCGTCCTATGTCATGAAACAACCCTGAGAGCATCCGTACCCTGTTAGGTGATCGTCCTTCACCTCTTGATGATCGTCCTTCATCATTTTATCCGATGGCCGTCCCCATCGTCGACTTTTTCTTTCCGACATTTGTCCTATGTCGCGATAAAGAGAAACCGTCCCCTGCTAGGTAATCGTCCTTCACCTTTGATGACCGTCCCTCATCATTTATTTCATTTATTCTTTGAACTGATGGCCTTCCCCATCATTGTTTACTTTACTTCCTTACCCGATGGCCGTCCCCATCATAGTATCTTTATTTCCCCAGCATGTCGGCCGTCCCCGTCATTGCTTTATCCCCAACAGTCGTCCTCTGCTCGATGGTCGTCCTCCATCGCCTTCATTTGATGATCATACTATACTTTCTTTTACAATTTATATCCATTTTCTTCTTTTTCCCAGTGAGTGCAAATTTTGGACTGTCTTTGGTATTCAACCACAAGTTATCTTGCTTGTCTGTTAAGCCAGGCGTTTACATCCTGCACAACTAACTCATGTTTGAATAGGGGCAGCTGTAAACACCCCAAATTTTCCCTCACTAATTTCACACCATGGCTTGTGATCTTTTCATCTTTGCATAAGTTTAAGCATATCATCTCATATTGCATTTTTGATTCATCTGCATAGTTCAAATTCATCTGCATCTAGGGTTCGTGATCTGAGCAATCCAAGGATCCATCTGACCCACTTCAAAGGCCTCCAATCATTCCAAGAGGGTCCATGCGTGTTATATCATCATATTATATCCCTCAAAGATCAAGTAAGTCAAGAAATCACAAGAACTTGGAAAACATGGAAGCAGAGCTAGGGTTTCACTACACAGATGACCTGAAATTAGGGTTTTGGTTTCAGAGGCCATAACTCCAAATTTTTTTGGTCATTTTTGTTTCTAATAGTCTCAATATGTTATAAGGATCATGTGTACCAAGTTTGATGAAGAAATTTATTGTGGAAGTCATCTGTTCATTATGTAACTTCTTGAGCAAGTCAGAGCAAAATCAGGGCATCTGAGGCCCCCAGCAATGGAACCAAAGTGGTATTTTCATCAAATTGAAGTTATATGATCTTTATTTGATCATTGAAGTGCTTAGAAGTTCACAAAATTGAAGAAATTTGAGCTAAACCAAAAGTTGCCAAAAATGGAAATGACTTGTAATGGAAACTTTCCATTTTGGGAAAGTATTTCAATCTCATCTTTCTCAACCAAAAATGCTTCAAATGAAAAATTATTGGTCATTAAAGTTGTAGATTGGATCATTCCCTTTTCAAAAAGTACAAGAACATGTTCTAATTCATTATGGAACTCAAGTTATGACCTTGCAAAATTGGCAAAAATCCTATAATTTTCACTTTCACACCAAAGAGGGATTTTTGCAAAACCACTTGCCAAATCATTTTGTGACCTCTAATGCATCTCTAAGCTTCATACAAACATAATACAACTCATTGTGACCAGAATTTCCCAAAGAATCACTTGTTTTCATGCCTTGCATCACAAGATTTCTCAAAAGGGGCAAATTGCATAACACTTGCAAAACCTATGAAAGCCATGCCTCTAAGCCATCCAGCTACATTAAATGAATCCCGTGGCTCTCCTTGATCAATGTTGAACCAGGACATGCCCTAAAACAGCTGCTTCTATAGCCCATACCTCAAGTACACATGTTGTTGACTTTTTGCAACTTGCCCCATACCAATCACCACAGACCACCACCCTCTTTCTGACCTATCAAGACATGTTATGTGGACTCAAAGCAAGCTACTTCACATAACATTGGAGCTCAGAACCTCTCATAAGCCAAGTTTCACAAAATCACCTTCAAGCTTTCGATTCTCTCTGTCCAGCCACTCAAACCTTAAACAAACTTCACCATTCAACTCACCAACATCAATAAAACCTTTCCCAACCATCAAACAAGCCTGAAACCCCATAAACACAAAACACGATTTCAGACTAGTTGAGGTGCAACCACTCAAATCAGCTCATTTCAACTCATTCAAAGTCTTGCATCATCATCAGGGGATCAAGTGGAGGCCATTTGCATAAGAGAGAGGTCCAGATAGCTCAAACTGAGAAAGCTCAAGCTCAGGTATACCTCATGAACTTTTTTTCTTCTAGAAATGCTATTTTAAGTTCTTAAATTGTTCCTTGTGTTTCCCTGATCATTGTGATGTGCTTAGTTTTTAAAATGGTTGCGTATTAAGGATTTCATGAACTTCTGAAACTTTTGACCTAAAACTTGTTTGATTCGATTCATGTTGTTCATGCTTGATAAATGTGTTTTGATGCTTGATTCGTGCTTAGGGTTGTTAGATGATGTGATCTGGAGCTTTAGAGCTCTGGAAATAGCCTAGGGAAAAAGTTTGATGTTTGGGGTCACCGGAGAAGATGACCGGAGCTTGCTCCGGTCACCTAAATGTTGTTAGGGTTAATTAATTAGGGTTAGCGTAGGTTTGAATTCTGGCCCTAGAATTTTGATTTCGCGCGTGGATGGATGGCCCAGATTAATCATTAAACCCTAAAACCTAATTAATTAATTTAATCTGAATTAATTAGCCAGGACAAACCTCAGCCATTGATCTGCGCGTCAGTCAACCTTTTACTCTCAGCTTTGAATCTGGTCCCTTGGATCCTCATACTTTCATTAAAATTCATTTTATTTTCATTTAAATTGCATTTTTCTTTATCATTTTATTTAAAATACTTAGAAAATTCACAAAAATATTTTCTTCTGCATTTTAATTCTAAATATTTTTCTTCACCCAAAAACATTTTTATTTTTTTTTTGCATTAAAAAATCATTTTAAAAATATTTAAATGTTTATTTTAATTAATTAATGGAAATTAATTAATTAAAATACCATTTAGGTTTCTAAGAATCCAAAAAAAAAATCACATTGCATCTTAGGACATTTAGAAACATTTTCAAACCATTCATACAAATTTATTTTTGGTTTTGATCCAATTTTGACATTTTTCTTGAATTTAGGGTTCATAAAATTCCCTTTTTGGAACCCTAACTTTGAAAATTCTTTTCTGCCTAACCATGAAGGGTTTGACAATGATTCTTTTTGCATTGTTTTCCATATGGCATGTAGTTTCTAGGATATTTTTGTCATGAATTTATCTTTCATTTTCAAATTAATTTGCATTTTCCCTCTTAAGGTACCCAAAAACCCTAGTTAACTTAGAAAAATCATAACTTCTTTTAGGTTAAGAGTTGTACCTTCTCCTTTGGGGTGTAATATCATGTGGGGTTAGGGTTTCTTTGAGTTCATTTTCAAAGTTTTATCATGTGAATTGTTTCTGTTTTAATCATTTGCATCTCATCCTTTCATGTAACCCTAATTTAGCATCCATACTTGCATCTTACATTGCATTGCATGAACATATGAACTTGTCATGACATTCTAAGCACTTGTATGCCATATTAGACATCTTAAGACATTGCTTGAACATTGCTTGGTCATTTATTCATACAATTTCTATGCCTTTCATCCATTTCATTTCATAAACATCCATGTGTTTTCATGTTTCCCATTTGCTTCATTTGCATTCATTCTCTTTGTATGAACATTCATAACACTTGGTATGCCTTTGCATCATCTCATAGAATCATTTTCATCATGTGATTGCTTCTGGTTTTGGAATTTTCCCATTCATATGCATCATTTCATATCATTTATTTCCTTATGCATATTGTGCTAACATTTTCAGGTGGTAAGTAACTTGAGAAGTTAATTTGCCTTCACTTCTCATTTCTCTTCATCTTCTTCATATGCATCCTTGCTGCATTTTTTTTCATTGTCTTAGAGTGAGCTTGCTCATTCATGGTCACCTCTCACCTTCTTTCTCTAAGTTACGTATCTTCTTCAGTGAAGTAAGTAACTTATTCTCCTGCTTCTTCCTTCTTTCTTCTGCTTCTTCCATTGGTGGCTTCTTTGAAGATCTCTTTTACCTTTGTGTCTTCTTTGTGTCTCTCTTCTCACCTCATCATTAGAGACTAAACCTTTAAGGTTTTAAGACTTTGGAATTAGGGTTATGCATTCATCCTTCTCTTAGGATGGAGTGTATAACTTTAATCCTAAGTTTTAAACCCTTAATTTGTTTAAACCTCTTAATCAATCCATCTAATAATCACTAAGACATCAACTTGTAACTTGGGCCTTGCATTAGGGTTCTTATTCTTCCTTTATTGGTTAAGAAGGATTAACCCTAGTGTTTAATGGACAAGTCCCCCTCAAGTTGTCTTACAAACCATAAAATTCACTTCTTAATATCACCCTTAATTAAAATCCACTTTAATAAAGGCTTGTTTTGTCATGAGGTTAATCCCTAATCATGGATTAAGTTGAGGTATCTTCCTCAGCTTAAGTGTTCTCATCTATTATCCTTCTATTAGGATGGTGTAATGAGTTCACTAATCCTTGATTATGGCTTAAATTCATTACTTAACACTAAACAAAAACCCAAAAAACATTTAAATAATCACAAGTAGGTTAATGATCTTAATCCTACACCAGGATGGTAATTAAGGTGAGATGTTTATCTCATGCTTAAGGTATTCTCATTATCCCTAATCAAAGGGAGGATATAATGAGTTTACTAACCCTTGGTTTAGGCTTAAGCTCATTAACTTATGACAAACACCAAAAACAATAAAAGATTGAAAACACAAAAAACAAACAATAATCGTCTCCTTCGGGATTCTTTTCTCATCATCTTCATTCACAAACGAGAACTCGCTTCTTCCGTCGAATGCAAGACAGTTAGCACTCGAGCCAGACGAGTCATACACTTGAGCATAGACAAGCAAGCAGTTCATCAGGTCAATTTATCTTTTAGTCTCTTTGAGTCGAACTACGATGTTCTGACTTCCTCATTGCACGAGAGGATACGTAGGCATAACTTAACTGTTATCAAACAAAAGTTTCTACTTCTCCCCCCTCTTTTAGTTTTCTTTTTAAGCCTCATTCCTGAGCACCTCACTTCACCCTTTTGCACTGACACTTGTATATTTCTTTTCCAGCTTTTGCACACAGATAACACATACACTACCCCTTTAAAAACAAACTTTCAAGCGTGGATCCCGTCGAGTACAACGGACAATCTGGGTGCTAATACCTTCCCAGGTTGTAACCAACCCCCTTTCTCAGTTTCTCTGGTTCGCAACCGTCTTATCCATATCTTTCTAGGTTTATGCAGCATTACATTTCCTTCGGGATAAAAATGCCTAACTGGCGACTCTATTCACTTCACCTTCATTTCTCCTTTCGCCGACCGTTCGTGCTTGTACCGGGATGCAAATCTTTGGGAGCGACACCACGCCTCGTTGTTGTTTTCCATTAAGCCCTTTACCTTCAAGGAATAGTCATCAAAAGAATTCATAAAAATATTATTAAATATTTTACCTTTTAGCAAGATGTCATAGGTGACTTCATGTTCTATCAAACATTCATCCTTTGTGAAGTTGATTCGGAACCCTTTGTCACACAATTGACTTATGCTAAGTAGATTGTGTTTAAGGCCTTCAACGTAAAGAACGTCTTCGATGATTGTAAATGGAGATGCACCAACGGTTCCTACTCCAAGAATCTTTACTTTATTATCATCACCGTAAGTAACGTATCCTTTGGCCTTTAAAGATAGATTTGAAAATTTGTTGATGTCGCCTGTCATATGCTTTGAACAACCGCTATCAAGATACCATTGATTAGAAGTTGTCTTCAAGCATACCTACAAAAAAAAATCAAGTATTGTTAGGTAACATAATTGCTTTGGGTCCTTGATAGTTAGTACCCTTTTCAACCCACACATAATGCCCTTTAGCAACACCAATGTTGCGTACATAACAAGCATTAGGTGTGTGCCCTTTGATTCCACAATAAAAACAAGTAGGTTGAAAGTTACTTTTATATCTAGGAACATAACTCTTTTTCTTAACAATTCTTTTCTTTTTATGACTTTGATGCATACTTGTAGGATTGGTTGCCTTTTCCTTAACAATTTGTTCACTTGATTTCACAAAAATGGTCTTATTTATGCTTGGTTTGAAAAAATTAGAATATCCTAAACCACTTTTATCATTAGGATATCTTTGATGCCTAAGTATTTCCTCCAAGCCAATTTGACCTTTTTCATATCTTTCTAAAACTCTTTTAAGTTGAACAATTTGAAAGGATAAGTGATCGTACCTTGGGATCAGGATCCGATATGGCCGCGTCGAGTGTGGATGAGTGCTGTTGATGATGGAGAAAAGATGAGGGTGTACCTGCAAAGGCACTCCGATGCTAAAGTCATAAAGCGAGTAACAAGTGAGCAAGTACAATATTTGGGGTCAAGATTTGAATACCTGACCCTCTCAAACGAGAGGGTTTATATACTGGTCTAAGTGGGTGTTTATTGCCCCAAGTTGTTGGGCGTGGATCAAGGATCCCGCAATAATCAATGGTGGTTAGGAACTAGCTGTTGAGGAGACAAAGATTCCGCTCGACAAATCTCGTGCTCGACATCGAAGTCTTTCGACCTAGGGCAAGTCGAGCAGATGATCTCGGGGCTCCGAGCATAGTTGCATATTTTGGGCCATTGGACCGTGAGATAGGCCTGGCCCAGTTCTGACGGTCAGTCCAGTCCGGAACAAGAGCCCCCCAAGTCGTTGCTTTCGGTCTCGGAAGTGATGACTTAAAGGTAGCTCGATGCTCTGAAATATAGGCGAACGTCAGGGGATTGACTTTCCGAGCATCCTGTTTATAGGTCGGCACAGAGGAAGTGGAAACGACAAGGTGGCGTGTTTTGGGATTTGTGCCAATTTAATGCTCTGACGGCTAGCATAGGGCCTAGCGCGTAGGCTATCATTGCCTAGGGATAGGGTTCACGTTTCAGTGCACGTGCCCTTTTCCCTATAAATAGTAATGGTGTCCCATATAGGGAACTCTTCTACCTCCCTTCACTGCTCGTGCAATTGTCTGCCGCCCACCGTTGTCGATAACCACAAGCCGTCGTCGACCACCATATTTTTCAAGTCATCTTTCTGCAATGGCATCTCAAGGCCAAGGTTAGACCTCTATTCTGACTTCTTTAGACTTAGTTTTTTAGAAAGTAGTGATGCATACGGCTTAGGACTTGATTTTATCGGTAGATTAGAATAATGTGTAGGTTTTAGGTTTAGGCAGTGGCTGTACCGTTGTCTGCTACGAACATGGTTCACGGTGGGCGGTGGTCGAGCTCGTCGTTCGACTAAGGTTAGGGTTTTGCGACGAGGTCATGCGTATAGTGAACCACACGTGTTAATGATCCCCGCTGAATGTCGATCGTTTGTCTAGGACATCAGTCGTTAAAGGGATTAATGATTGGGACCCCATTATCAGGCTGTCGGGCGCCCTTCACTTGACAGGTAGTGGAAGGGTGGATTTGATATTCTGATAGAATCCACTGACGCCTTTCCTCTGCTTTTCAGGTGAAAATGTGCTCGTCGATCCCTTCGACATATCTTCAGAAGAGAGTTCGTCGGAGGATTCGGGCTCCTCGGCGACCGTCCTGTTTGGTTCCGAGAATTTTTCGGGAGATTCAGAGGCGACCGAAGCGACTGACGTTGGGATAACTTCCGGTGACGAAGTTGGTGCCCCAGAGGTTATGCAAGAAGAAGAGAGGGTGCTGGCGCCTGAGGAATGGGTCGTTGAAGATCTACTGGACAAGGTTTCGTCCTACGCCCGACCACGCGCGGATCCTCTGCTAGTAGTGGGGGATCCCGATCACTGGAAAGTGACCTGCCCGGGCGATGATGATCGGATTTTCTCGAATTTCGGCGTGAGAAAGTTCTCGATGTACGAATACGCTATCATGACCCTGGGGATCAGGATGCCCTTTAGCGATATGGTTTGCTCGATGCTTGGTTATCTAGGGGTAGTGCCCTCGCAACTGCACCCTAACTCCTATGCCTTCATGAGGGCATTTGAGATGACGTGCGCACACCTGGGGGAGGGGGCCACTCTCCCTTTATTCTTTCGGCTGTTCTCTCTGCAACGCCAGGTGGGGCGTGGAACTGCTCGAAAAAGGTTCGTGTCTTTCAAGTAACGGGCTAAGATTTTCAAGGTGCACTCAGAGGCTATCCGCTCATTTAAAGGTGACTATATTCTGATCGAGCCAATAACTAAAGGGGCGACCAGGTCGATCAGTTTCAAAGGGGACGATACTGATGAGAACGACGTGCCTCAGTTGGACACTAAATGTCGGCCGATTCGTAGGAGGATCTGGAGGTTCCCTTTCTCTTGGGAGTACAATCACTACGGGCGACCGGTGTGTGACTTTGTCTAAGTGGGGGATAACCTTGGCGAGGATGATGCGACCAGGTTTGAGGAGTTCACAAGTTGGTGTCGTCCTTCACTTCGATCCCTATGGTCGACGGGGAGGGGAAGGTGATGTTGGCTTCTGACGAAGGGGAAGCTGTGGAACGTCCATTGATCGACATTACAGCCCTCTTGGCCTGTAAAAGCGGGCAAGAAGTGTCTGACTTATTTGGTATTTATTGCTTTATCTACATTGTTTGTTTATTGTGATTTCATGTTCATGGTCGATCTGACCCTTATTTACTTTGTTTTGTAGGCTTAATGAAGTCCCTGGATAAGATTCAGGAACGATTGATGTATGGCAACAAATGAAAAGGTAAGGTCGTCCAAACCCGATTGGTGGGAAACGATACGAGCGGCTCAAGACCGGGTCCTATTGCTCGAGGGTCTCCGGACGTGACCTCAGGTTCAACCCTTAAGAAGCAGAAAGTTGGAGTGGTCACAATGGATCTGACGACCAACACCCTCGTGAAACCGAAGCATCCTTTGCCTTCGTGTTTCGTGCAGCAAAACTTTTTTGAATGTATGTCTCTGGAGGTTGATCGGGCAGATTCACTCTATCTCGAGCAAATGGACCGACCAAGTCGACGGTTGTCTTTGGTGCAGGATACTAGCGCAGTGATGAGGGTGCTCTCGATGGCGTTCATGTTTGCCGAGGGGAGTTCTGGGCAGGAGCTCGAGATCACCCGTTTGAAGGCTCAACTGGATGCTTTGGAGGAAAAACCAAAGAAGGTTGTCGAGGATGCCGAAGCTGCGACCACAGAGTTGGCGGTACGGGCGGACGTGATCTCTAAGCTGGAGGTAGACAAGAAGAAGGTCGTCGATCAAAATAGGAAGCTGAGAGACACCTTCTTCCCCAAGGATGATGAAGACGAGGATACCAAGGGGTTGATGAGTCTAGCGCATTTCCTCGCGCGACTGGATCAGGATCTCAAGGATCTGAGGGACTCGACGAAGTTGAGTTTCCAGAATGCTCTGGACTAGATTAAGGCCCTCCATCCCGAGCTAAACCTCGACGCCGACCAGATCAGCTACTTGTACAAAGTTGAAGATGGTCGGGTCGTGGTCCCTGATTACATGATCGTGGACGATTCTCAACCTGGGGAGTCCGAGCAGCCGATCCAAACAGCCGTCCAGCAACTTTCTAATGAAAACCAGCTTGGGGTGCAAGAGGGAGAGGGTAATTAGGTCGGCCTGCGAGCCTGAATTGCTTGTAATTTAAAGTCTTTGTTTGGGGACGTGGTCCCCTTTTCATGTAATCTTAAACAAGTCGGCCTTTAGGGGTCACAACTTTTTTAATTAAGGTTTCCGGCCTTGGTGGTCATTTTATAATTTATTCAGTGTTTTTAGTTATGTGTATGACTGCTCGTCCGTCGGAGGACTTTCGTTTTAAACATTTATTTTTTGTTAAGTGGTTTGCGCTCATTTGGAGCGTGACGTAATGGTCGATAAAGGGGGATGAATGCTCGTAAGGGATGTGATCCATCGGTTTAGGGGACCGATAAGATGTATGGAGTTTGATCTTGGGTCGGTATCTGGGCCAAGTTTGTGGCTCGGACATCCGTGGCTTGAACGTCCTATCGCGAGCTAGGGTTCTGCCTGGTCATGGTACTTAGGCGACGTCGGGCTTATTTGAGTACATGTTCGTGCGACAGTTACTTTCCTCGTTACGACGAGGAGGTTCTGTTGGTAGAACGTTTTGGACTACGATGCTTGTACCTGGGTATGTAGGTTTGGTCGGGCCTTTCGCCTTTCATAGGGGGTAAGGCGACCTTCATACTAGCTGTAGTATTGTTTAAGTTTCTCGGCGTTCCATGGCCGTGCGAGCTCTTCCCCTTGGAGATTTTCTAAGTAGTAGGATCCGTTTTCGGTGTTTGCTCGGACGCGATACGGGCCTTCCCAGTTTGGTGCTAGCTTCCCTTCTAGGAAGTCTTTGTGGTTTTTCCTCAATACGAGGCTCCCGACTTCGAATGCTCGTTTAATAACTTTCGCATTGTGTCGAACTGCGATTTTTTGTTTGAGCGTGGCTTCTCGAAGAGCTGCTCCTGATCGGATATCTTCAACCAAGTCGAGCTCCTCTCTCAGCATTTCTGAGTTAGTATCTTGGTCCATGGGTGATTTTGTGCGCATCGATGGTACGTGCATCTCTATGGGGATGACATCCTCAGTTCCATACGCTAGTCGGAACAGGGATTCTCCAGTCGTCGAATGAGGTGTGGTCCTGTACGCCCAAAGGACGCTATGTAGTTCTTCGACCCAACGTTTTTTATGTTCGTCCAATCTTTGATTGAGGCCCCTAAAGATTACCTTGTTAGCAGCTTCAGCTTGCCCGTTAGTCTGGGGGTGTTCGACAGACGCGAAGTGTTGTTTGGTTCCGACTGAGGATACGAATTCTTGGAAGTGTCTGTCGGTGAACTGTGTCCCGTTGTCCGTTACAATGGCGACCGGTATTCTGAACCGAGCGAGGATGTTTCGTTTGAAGAAGCGTAGGATGTTCAGTGCAGTGATTTTGGCTAGGGCCTCTGCTTCGATCCATTTGGTGAAATAGTCGACGCCTACGATGAAATACTTGTTTTGGCCGGTGCCGATGACGAAGGGCCCTAAGATGTCCAGTCCCCACCAGGCGAACGGCCATGGGGATGACAGTGATTTTAACTCAGTAGGAGGCGCTATGTGTTTGTCACCATGTCATTGGCACTTGTCACATTTTTTAACGTGTTCTTTTGCGTCGTCCTGCATCGTCGGCCAGTAGTATCCTGCTCGTAGAATCTTACGAGCGAGTGATCTTTCGCCGGGGTGTTGCACGTTGATCCCCTCGTGGACTTCTCTCAGTACGTGTGGGACGTTTTCTTCCTCAACGCATCTGAGGAGCGATGTGGAGAAGCCTCGGTGGTACATTTTCCCTCCGACCATTATGTACGAGCACGATCTACGCCTTACGGTGCTGGCCGGTTTCGGGTCTGTTGGCAACTCGTCCTTGGTCAGATAATTGAATACCAGGGTCATCCAACAGTTAGCGTCGCCTATGATGTTGATGTCTATTGGCGTTGACATTTTTCCAATGCTGGGTTGGGGGAGTATCTCTTGTATGATGGATTTGTTGCCCCTTTTCTCTTGGTGCTTGCCAGCTTGGACAATATATCTGCTCGGACGTTGTCCTCGCGCGGGACGTGCCTGACTTCTACGGATGTGAATCGTTTTAGTTTTTCTTTGACCAAGGCTAAGTATTCGGCCATGTTGTCGTTCTTGGCTTGAAAATTTCCTCGTACTTGGTTAGCGACCAGCTGTGAGTCTGTGCATATTATTATTTCTTCTGCTCCTAGGTCGTTTGCGAGGCGTAGGCCTGCTAGGAAAGCTTCGTATTCTGCTTGATTATTGGATGTGGGGAAAGACAGGGTTAAAGATGCTTCGATGAGCGTTCCCTCCTCGTTCTCTAGCATCATCCCGGCCCCGCTGCCTGTCGAGCTAGATGCTCCGTCGACGAAGATGGTCCATTTAGATGGAGAACTTTCCATTTGCTCGTTGAAGGTAAGCTCTGCTACGAAGTCGGCCAATGCCTGCGCCTTGAGGGCCTGCCGACCTTCGTATTAGATGTCAAACTCGGCTAATTCTAACGACCATTTAAACATCCGTTTGACCATGTCTGACCTTCCGAGCATCTGTTTGATGGGTTGGTCTGTGCTGTCGACGATAGTATCCGCGAAGAAGTAGTTTCGTAACCTCCTTGCTGCAAAGAGTAGGGATAGATCTACCTTTTCGATTTGTAAGTACCTGAGTTCAGGGCCGTTCAATTCCTTGCTCGTGAAGTATATGGGTTTTTGCCCCTCGGGGAGCTCTCAGATAAGGGTCTCGCTGACATCCTCGTTCGATACGGCGAGGTAAAGGTATAGTGTTTCACCTTCGTTGGGCCTGGAGAGTACTGGATGTTCGGATAGTGCTTTTTTCAAGTGAGCCAAGGCTCGCTCGCATTCATCAGTCCACTCGAAAGCTGATTCTTTGGGAAGGAGTTTGTAGAATGGGAGCGCATGTTGGGCGAATTTAGCCACAAATCGAGCAAGAAAGGCAAGCACTCCGTTTAACGGCTGTATGGATTTTTTAGAGTTTGGGGTAGGTATTTCTATGAACGCTCGACATTTATCTGGGTTGGCTTCGATGTCTCGCTCGGTTAAGTAAAACCCGAGGAATTTACCTGCTCGAACTCCGAATGTACATTTTTCAGGGTTGAAACGCATCTTGCATTTTCGAACTTGGTCGAACACCTTCCGTAGGTGGGAAGCATGATCCGTTTCTTCCTGAGATTTGACTATCATGTCGTCCATGTATACTTCGAGCATGTCCCCAATTTCAGCTCGGAAAACTTTGTTCATCATGCGCTGATAAGTGACGCTCGCGTTTTTTAGACCGAAGGGCATAACGTTGTAGTAGTAGTTGCCCGATTCGGTCATGAAATCCGTGTGTTTTTTGTCAGCCACGACCATGGGAATTTGATTATATCCCGAATAAGCATCCATAAATGATAGTAGTTTGAAACCGGCCGAGTTGTTGACCAATTTATCAATATTCGGCAAAGGGTAAGCATCTTTCGGGAAAACCCGATTAAGGTCGGTATAATTAACGCACATTCGCCACTTTCCATTAGATTTTTTCACAAGTACAACATTGGAAAGCCAGATGGTGTACCTGACCTCCATTACAAAGTTTGCCTCTAGGAGGTCTTCTAAAGCTTTTTCGGCCGCTTTAGCTTTTTCGGTCGATTGTTTTATCCTCCGTTGGGCGACGACCTTGTGATTCAGATCGATGGATAGATGCTGGCATGCCACGTCTAGATCGAGTTCGGGCATTTCTGCTGCACTCCAAGTGAATAGGTCGGCGTTCCCCTTCAGGCATGCTTCCAACTGTCTTTTTGCTAATTCTGGGAGGTGTGCTTCGATCTTCACGCATCTGCTCGGATCCTCTCCCAGCGGGATCAACTCGAATTCACCGTCGGGGATAGGTCAGGCTAATGAAGAGGATGGCTGCTGGGAACTCTTGGCCTCATTTGGAAACCTGCAATCGAGGTCGATGGAATCGACCCCGAGGGAGAGGTGCGGGTACATCAGTGTTCAGGGAGGAAGCTGAAGTGGAGGTTTTGGCGTGTAAGATATCGAGCTAAGGCCTTTAGAGGCCACTTCGAAACAACGACGGGCGGCCTCCACGTCACCATGCAGGGTGGCAACTCTTCCTGAGGTGGTGTAGTATTATATCTTTAGATGGACGGTGGATGGGACGGCTAGGAGGTCGGCCAGAGTTGGTCGACCTAGAATGCATTGGTACATAGAAGGATTGATCGGGCAGTTTCTGCGGCTCCGAACATGACTATGTGATCGACGTAACCCCACGGTCGTGATACCGCACCGTTGAAACCTTGTAGGTCTGATCCTACATATGGTGTCAGGTGAGTTTCGTTCAGCTAGAGTGTAGCGAATAGCTGCGAATACATGATTTCGCACGAGATACCCTGGTCGAGCAGTATCTTGCGGACGTCGAAGTTGGCCATTTGGGCTCAGATGAGCAGTGGAATGCTGGCATTAGGAGCTCCTCCTAATAGTTCTTCTTTATAGAAGGAGATGGGCACTGAATTGTCTCTGGGAGGGTCCAGTGTGGCTTTCAGGGCCGACCCTTTCGCAATTAGCTAGTCGAATTTCCTTTTTACGGAGCCGATCGTGATCTTATTGAATCCCCATCGTGAGATCACCATGGCGGAAGGGAAGGCTTCCCATGGGCTATGCGAAGAGAGATAACATGTACTCATCGTACGGTCGAGCAGAAAGAAATCTTCCGGGCGATAGATGCTGAGGGCCACTTGCATATTGGTGTCCGTGGGGACTGCCACGGCTTCCTCGATTTTGATGGCTTCTTGCATCTCTGGCCTGGAGGTCTCTTTGGATTTAGTGAACTTCTTGAGGTGGCCATCTTTGATGAGTATCTCTATTGCATCCTTCAGGTGGATGCAATCCTCGGTGTTGTGCCCATGGCTCTTGTGAAACCGGTAGTACTTGGTTTTATCGTTGCTCAGTTTGGTGGGTTGTTACTTGGAGAAGCGCACTCCCGCTTGGCAAAACTCCGAATTAACACATTCGGACAATATCTTCTCCCTCGACACCAACAAAGGCGTATATTCACGAAATCGGCCCACCGGTCCTCTCTGCTCCCGCGGTTCACGAGAGCGATCTTCCTTTCTTTTGTCGCTTCCCCGACGAGATGTCGAGGGTTCATCTGATTCGGAAAGGTTTGCGTCCTCTCGACGTCGAGCATCACGGACGGAACTGGCTGCCTGCTTTTCCTCGTATTGGATATACACTTGAGCTTTCAAGAGGAACGCATCCAGAGTGACGGGTGTCTCAATACCCATTGCTCGGTGAAAGTTGGTAGACGGGCGCAATCCACGTTCCAGTAAATATTTCTTCATGTCGTCCGTGGTTGAGACCTGGATGACTTCTTTATTGAACCTCTCGATATAGATTCTGAGGGGCTCGTCTTTGCCTTGGATTATGGCCTCAAGTGATGCTTCCGTCTTTGGATGGCGTCTGGAAGCGGTGAAATGCCTGGAAAGAGACAACATTTGATTGCTCCTCGGACGCCCCTGAAGTCGAGTAGAGCATCGATGTTCTCAATATGCTCGTCGGGATCAGTCGTTCCGTCATACGAACCCAATGGTGGGGGCTTCTCAAGCCCTTTTGATAATCTGGCGGCCATAATCTCAGAAGATAGGGGTCCTCTGATATCATCATCTTTGCTAGAGGTGACCGTACGGGATCTTGAACGGTGTTTCTGGTCTCGTTGTGGGGGCGGAGAATTCGATATGGTCTTCTTTGATCGTTTCGGGGATGGAGATTGAGATCGTCTTCCTTTTCGGGGAGGGGAACGACGATCATCCTTTTGTAACCCGTGGTGATCCTTGGTCGGTACTGGTGAACGACGTCTTCGTGGAGGTGACCGACTGCGGTTCCGGATAAAGGACTCGTCGTGGTGGCCCTTATCTTTCTTCCTTCGGGGGGAAAGGCTGCATTGGTCTCGGTACCTTTTGGGTGATCGAGATGATCGACGACCGGCATCTTCCAGACGGGCTATCTTGGCACCGTGTGCTAGGAGAAGGAGATGTGTTTGATTGATTGTTTCAACCAATGCAGCGAAGTCTGATTCGGTGGGCGCGGCCACGGAAGGTATGATCATTGGTTGGCTCTCGAGAGGTTGGTCGCGCTCGGGAGCTGGTGAAGCAGTCTTTCCCCCGTTGAGTAATGAGATCACCATCAGCTGTGCGGGCTTCACACGATATTTCGTTAGCAGCCATGGATCTTTATGAATAATAACTTTGGTTCTAGAATTTCTTTGGTGAAGAAGAATGGGGAAGTTTGTTTCCCACAGACGGCGTCACCTGATCGTACCTTGAGATCAAGATCCGATATGGCCGCGTCGAGCGTGGATGAGTGTTGTTGATGATGGAGAAAAGATGGGGGGTGCCTGCAAAGGCACTCCGATGCTAAAGTCAGAAAGCGAGTAACGAGTGAGCAAGTACAATATTTTGGGGTCAAGATTTGAATACCTGACCCTCTCAAAAGATAGGGTTTATATACTGGTCCAAGTGGGTGTTTATTGGCCCAAGTTGTTAGGTGCGGATCAAGGATCCCGCAATAATCGACGGTGGTTAGGAACTAGCCGTTGAGGAGAGAAAGATTCCGCTCGACGAATCTCGTGCTCGACATTGAAGTATTTCGACCTAGGGCAAGTCGAGCAGCTGATCTCGGGGCTCTGAGCATAGTTGCATTTTTGGGGCCATTGGACCGCGAGATAGGCCTGGCTCAGTTCTGAGGGTCGGTCCAGTCCGGAACAATAAGGATTTACAATTTTTGCATACAAGACTTTGTTTTTCATCCATCAATTTTTTTTTCACTTTCAATATATTTTTCAAAAGCGATATTTTGTTCTTCTAAAGATGAAATTCGTTTCTTTTGGGATGAAATGCTTTTAGACAAAGTCTTGCATTCTTTTAGAAGTTCATCTATAACTTCTTGTGCACCATTCTCATAAATTGAAAAATTGATACTAACCTCATCGATTTCTTCATCAGAGTGATGTGAAGCTATAAGAGCCATATTCGCACATTCATCTCTTTCCGATTCCGATGAGGAACTTATCTCATTATCGTCCCAAGAAACATAAGCCTTCTTATTCTTGAAATCCTTCTTACCTTTGAATCCTCCTTTCTTTGCAAGTTTCGGGCGATCCGGCTTTATGTGACCTTGCTTCCCACATTCGTAACATGTGACTTCTTGAATCGATGTGGATGCATCCTTCTTCCTGAAATGTTTATTCTTTTTAGGAAAAGAGGAGTTTTTCTTTTTATTAAAAAACTTACCAAGCTTCTTTACAAGAAGCATCAAATTCTCATCTTCATAAGTGTCTTCATCTTTGTCATCCTTAGTATAAACCTTCAAGGTAATTCCCTTGGACTTCTTTTCTTGACTTTCGTGCTTCTCGAGCCTTCCAAGTTCCAATTCGTGCTCTTGAAGTTTACCGAATAAGGACGCGAATGTCATTGTTGAAAGACTCTTTTTTTCCGAAATTGCAGTCACTTTTGGTTGCCATCCTCTTGTCAAAGATCTTAGGACCTTCAGGTTGAGATCATCATTGGTGAAGGTTTTCCCGAGAGCGATGAAATGATTTGTTAGATGGACAAATCTCTTCTGCAAGGCTACAATAGATTCACCGGGCTGCATACGGAACATCTCATATTCTTGACTCAATGTGTTTAGCCTCGATCTCTTTACTTCAGTGGTTCCTTTATGCGTTTCTACCAAGGTGTCCCAAATCTCTTTTGCCTATTTACACTGTGATACACGGAAGAACTCGTCCATACTGAGAGCGCTTTGGAGTATGTTGATTTCCTTCTTCTCATTTATAATCTTTTTCTTACCGTCTTCATCATATGTGCTTTTCAACTTCGCGGTTCCAACACCATTGATCACGTTTACAGGATTGTGTAGCCCTTCTCATTGGGCTTCAAGATGTGCTTTCATTATGATTTTCCAGAAATCAAAATATTCCCCGGAGAAGAGTGAGGGCTTACTACTACTTCCACCGTCTTTGAAAACCGGATTTGTGCTTGCGGAAGCCATGCTGGATCTCTAGGAACAAGTTAACTATAACTTGCTCTGATGCCAATTGTAGTTACAGAGATAGCCTAAGAGGGGGGTGAATTAGGTTATATGAAATTTTCTCGGTTATTTTATCGGTGGATGGAATTTTATTGCTTAAGTGTTTATGATATGAAGGCGGTAATGCGGAAAGTAAAAGAGCACAAAGGTTTATCCTGGTTCCCTTCACAATCCGAAGGTACATCCAGTCCCCTTACACCCTGTAAGAGATTTTCACTATAGTTTAGATCGTACAACCTATCACACCATAAACCAGTGAGGCCTACTATCTACAAACTATACATCAATAGTGTGCAAGAACAATCCTCTTGCAAACACTAACCCTTACGTCCAACAATCCTAGATCCTAAGTTAGAAATAGAAATAATTCTATAAGTTGTTTTTGAGAAAGAGATAAATTGTACAATATCAATACTAGATTGATCTTTTCCTTTTTAATCGAAATTCACTTTCCGATATCAATGCAAGTGTTCAACTTGTATGAGTATGAAAAAATATGAACAATATGAACACTTTGAAATATTTGAAAATATTCAAAAAGAGTGACTTTGATTGTTTAGAAATTCTATATAAAATTGTTTAGAGGTATTTTTCATATTTGAAAAATTCAGATTATATATGTTTCAAAAACACCCTTTCAAAAAGGTATGAAATGTTTATGAAATAAATTATGAAAAAGACATAAATTTCAAAAAGTATTTCAAATGAAAAGAAATGATTTTTCAAAAATTCGTTCAGTGTTAACCGGTTAACCAATTTGGGTAACCGGTTAACGCTGTAATGTTAACACAAAATATTGAAAAATTTGAATCATTAACCGGTTAACCTATTTGGTTAACCGGTTAACACTGTAAAAACTCAGAAAATTAATTAAGTTAAAAGTGTTAAATCAGTTCCAAAATTATTTTAAAAGGTATATGCAATGCTTATCATGAAAACATTTTATTTGAACACTTGTATATCAATTTAGATGTGAGTTTTGATATACCTAAGTCTTGTGTCCAAGTCTTGAAAGGTAATGAGAAATTGCATCTGAAGCTTGATTTGCATGATGACATTTCCATTGAGTGATGCATAGCCTTGGTTCTTGATCTTATTGAAAGCTCTACTTTTTGCGAACACGGACTGAACTTGAATCTTGTTGTCTTCATCAAAAGCTTTAAGTTGAAGTATGCTTCTACAGATCCGTCGATCATGAACTCCATTTCCTCACGGGCGTGGACACGGACCTCAGCTGGAAAGGACTCAGCCGGAAGCCACCAAAAAGCGCGGGCGTTCCCCTCCTCGCCAGGGATGACGCTCCCCGGGTCCCAAGAAAAACAAAGCCACAGGATGCCCCGAGCCATCCAACGGCCAGCCAAGGGTATCTCCCCGCCGGGACTAGAGTCCCAGGAACGAGGATTACTCAACCCTGAGGAGTGATGAGGATGACCCTCGTTGTCCACTTTCTCGGGCCATCATGGAGACCCAACTCCCAGCGGGCATGGAGAAGCCTCCCAACCTTACGACATATGACGAGACTACTGACCCTGACGATCTCGTCGATAACATCAACTCCATACTAGACTACCGCAATGAAATCGGGGAAATGTCAAATGTGGGTTGTTCTCCACGACCCTAAAAAAGGGAGCCATGACATGGTATAAAAGCCTGACCCCCGAATCCATCACCTTCTGGAGAAACTGATAACACAATTTTATATCGATTATTTAGCCCAATTTCCGATTAATTAAGTCATTGATTTGTGTAATTTGAATGATATTATGTGAGGTATTTGTATGTTTTTGCAGGTATTCTGATTTATATGACTTGTATAAGAAAGGAGCTAAAATGAAGTAGAAATGAAGTATATATCAGAAGAAATGGACTCAGATAGCATAAAAGCAAAGTTTCTGCATTTTCACTGCATGACGCCCGTAACAGGTTTTGGACGACCGTCACACATGTTAAGTGGGATGACCGTCATGAATTCCAGAAGACCGTCACAGGTCAAAAATAGGAATAAAGGAATATGTTCACCTCAATCAAAACAGAAGCCGTTCCTCCTATTTATTCTCAGTATTTCAAACTCAGTCTCAGTCAAAACACATCATGGATTCCTCAAGGCCCAAAAATATTTTCTCCACCAAACTCTACTTCACTCAAGCACTATAAATAAGATACGCAACAAATGAATTAAGATATCCACTTTTGAGAATTTTATTGTTTCTGTTCAGAGCTTCTTTTATTTATTTTCCTGCAATTGCTTCCTTTCTATTTCCATTTCCGTTACCGAATTCGTAATAGCTTCCTACATCGGGAAGCTATTACACCCTTCTATTGTTTCAAGCCACTGCATTCTTTATTTTTATTTTCCGCAAGAGTTATTATGCCAAGATTGTACTTTCGTCCAGGTTTATTATTAAATTAATAATAATTACTTTATTCTTAATTGCCATGCCTTATGCCTTTATTTACTGATTTTATTTATTATTGTCTGTTTTAATTAAGATGTCTGACTAAAATACTTAATCGGTATGTAATTGATTAACTAGAATGCATTCAATAGATCTAGGCTAAAATCATAAACAAAACTTATTTTTTTGGTTTCGATTTCTTAAAATAAATTTAGCTTTTGTTATGAAAGTAAAAAGGTAAAAATGTTAGAATTAAGACCACGGGAGTGTGAGGTTTTAATCGGATAGCTGAAATCAGATATTAGTTTTAAATACAGTGGAAGTGCTTTAAAGTTAATTAGAATCTATAGGTTTTAAAAAAGTGCTTTTTAACTCAATTTGACACAGTGAGAGCGCTCAATTTGACTTAGGAGTATAGTCATAGACAAGACCACGAGAGTGTGAGTTGGCAACTTTTAAATCGGTATTTTCTACAGAAAGATAATTTGACCAATCTTTATAAGTCGATAATTTATTAAATTCATGAAGGCATATTAATTATGTACCGATAAGTCTATTGTAATTCTAATTTAATTAAAATACGTAATTTCCCGTTCTTTTTTAACTAAACATCATCTTCTTTAGCTAAACATAGTAAGATGTGAAAGCATTAATTTGATTATCTAGTCCTTGTGGAATTGATATCTTTTATTACTACGCGATTAGGATGTATATTTGCAGTTAGTACCTTAAGACTTAGAAAGTCACGATCAAGTTTTTGGCGCCGTTTCCGGGGATCCTGATTTAGTCAATAATGCGATTCAATTATTGCGCCGAATAGACTAAGGAAAACCAAAATTTCCCCTTTGTCGATTGTATGCCCAGTACTTGCTCTCGAGGTGAAGACTTAGAACCACAAATCGACGAAGTTGAGCGTTTCTTAAGTTTGAGACGCCGAACCAAAAATAATGAAACTCCTTCACCTTAAGATCTTATACCCGAACCAGTTGAAGAACCAATCATGACCGAAAACAGAGGACCACAAAACCGTCCACTCAAGTCCTATGCGAATTCAACTCAACAAGAACCACTTAATAGTATTGTTTCCCTAGCCATTACGCGAAACAATTTTGAATTGAAACCCTCGTTGCTATCAGTTGTACAACAAAATCAGTTTTTTGGAAATCCTACAGATGACCTTAATGAACATATGAACAAGTTTGTGCAATATGCAGACACAGTAAAGGCAAATGGTGTAACCCAAGATGCAATAAGATTAAGGCTTTTATGTTCTCTCTTTAGGATAGAGCTTGGGCATGGTTATAATCCCTACCAGCCAACTCTGTTACGACATGGGAAGAATTGAAGAACATTTTCCTATCATGTTATTTTCCACCAAGCAAGACAATTATACTAAGAGCACATATTAACAAATTTCGACAGAAAGATGCCGAATCACTTTACAAAGCGTGGGAGAGATACAAGGATCTAATGAGGCTATGTCCACACCACGGGTTTGAAAACTGGGTGACCATCATTACCTTTTACAATGTGCTTCTATACAACACGATACTCATGATAGACACTGCCGCGGGCGGCGCTCTCATGGACAAACCATACGAAGATACCTACAACCTCATTAAGAACATGGCTCAAAACCACTACCAATGGGGAGGTGAAAGAACCCCTGTAGAGAAGATCCAAATAAAGGGAGGAATGTATGAAGTAAGTAACTTAGATCACGTCAACTCTAACATGGATGCTCTCGCCCAGAAGATTTATAACTTGACCATAACACCACCAGCCACCGTGGCTGCCGTGACTCCTAATTGCGAAATATGTGGAATCGTAGGACACGCACCCCCGACTGCCAACTTCTAGCTGGATTAACAACAGATCAGGTGAACTATGCTCAAGGAAATCCATACTTTAATACTTATAACCTAGGTTGGAAGAATCATCCAATTTTTTCCTACAAGAACAATAACGTCTTGTATGCGCCTAACCAGACACATGTTAAACCACCGAGATACCAAAAAGTTGTCGCACCCGCTCCGAATGCTCCTAGGAAATCTAGCCTTGAACTGATGATGGAAAACTTCAGAGTCACACATACCCAAACAAACAAAGAATTCATGAACCAGAACATCCATACTAGTGAGCAAATTAAGTAGTTAGTAACCTAGATGGACGATTTAGCTTCCAATAACAAAATGTTAGAAACTCCGATTTCTCAAGTAGCCTAATAACAAGCATCTACTACTGCCCCAGTTGGCATGTTTCCTGGAAGGCCACAAACAAATCCTAAAGGACTTGCAAACACAGTTATACTAAGAAGTGGAAAAACGTGGGACGGACCTGCCGATCCTAGAACCGAAAACCTAGCCATGTACCAAAAATCTGATAAACCAACTTAGAAGAAAGATCAACCACAAGAAAAGGAAGCCAACAAAGAATAGGCCGGGGAAAAGGAAAAGCCTTATGTGCCTCTGCCACCGTATAAACCACCCATTATGTACCCCCAACAGTTAACCAATCTAAAACTATGGGACAATTCAAGAAATTTGTAGAGCTTCTGAAGTAGTTAAACATTACAATACCCTTTACCGAAGCTATCACCCAAATGCCCTCGTATGCGAAATTTCTAAAAGAAATTTTATCCAACAAAAAGAAGATCGAGGAGAATGAAACAATTACACTTACTGCTGAGTGTAGCTCTATTATCCAAAACAATATGCCTTATAAGCTGAAGGATCCATGAAGTTTCTCTATTCCCTGTGTAATAGGACAGTTCATCATAGACAAAACTCTATGCGATTTAGGAGACAGTATAAGTGTAATACCCCTATCAATATGCAAGAAGCTTGATATAGGACAACTAAGAACGACTAAGATGTCAGTTCAATTAGCCGACAACTCAATCAAATTTCTTATTGGTATTTTAGAGAATGTCCCTGTACGAATAAGCCAATTCTACATCCCAACTAATTTCATAATCATGGACATCAAAGAAGATGCTACGACCCTATCATACTCGGAAAACCATTCTTAGCTACTGCCGAAGCTATAATCGATGTGAAGAAAGGCAGACTGACATTCGAAGTAGGGGAAGAAAAAGTTGAAGTCATCTTAACCCAATTCCTATAAGCACCAGCCATAGATGACACCTATTATTTGATAGATGTCATTGAATAATGCCGAAGAGAAATAGAGATGAAACAAACCACCTACTCAGATATAATGAAAATTAAAACCCCTTAGATCTTAGAAGACGACAATTGGTGAGAACCTTATCAGGACAAAATTTTAAGTGAATGCTTAGCTCTTACACCAGACCCTATGTCGTGCCCAAAGAAGCCAACCCTAGAACTCAAAGTACTACCCAATAACTTGAGATACGAATTCCTAGACTCAAAACTTAAAATACCAGTTATAGTCAATGCAGACTTAGGACAGCTCGAAACCGAAAAATTATTAGACGTCTTAAGAAAATATCCAACTACGTTAGGCTACAACATATCTGATGTAAAAGGAATAAGTCTTTCAATCTATATGCATCACATTATGTTATAGGAAGATTGTAAAACCTCTAGAGAACACCCGAGAAGGATAAACCCTATTCTAAGTACTATGGTCAAGGATGAATTGAAGAAGTTACTAGGCGCTGGAATCATATATCCAATCTCTGGAAGTCAATGGGTTATTCTAGTGTATGTCGTACCGAAGAAGGGAGGCATTACAATTACTAAGAACTCAAAAGGTGAGTCCATTACACAGAGAGTAGTAACCAGAAGTAGAATGTGCACCGATGACC
The DNA here is from genome assembly GCA_963966055.1 of Lathyrus aphaca. Lineage (NCBI taxonomy): Eukaryota > Viridiplantae > Streptophyta > Magnoliopsida > Fabales > Fabaceae > Lathyrus > Lathyrus aphaca. Next base: position 677,711,087 of record OZ014519.1, on the reverse strand, counting down.
CAAAACTGAACAAAGCTACCCGGAAAGATTATTTCCCCTTACCCTTCATCAATCAAATGTTGGAAAGATTAGCAAAACACTCATTTTTTTGTTACCTAGATAGTTATTCAGGTTTTTTCCAAATTCCTATTCATCCCGATGACCAAGAAAAGAACACCTTCACATGCCCCTACGAAACATTTGCCTACTGACGAATGTTGTTTGGCTTGTGTAACGTTCCCGCAAAATTTCAACGGTGTATGATGGAAATATTTGTCGAATTTATAGACGACATCATGGAAGTCTTTATGGACGAATTTTCCATTTGTAGACAAAGCTTCGAAGGATGTTTGTCGAACCTAGAGAAGGTGCTAGAGAGATGTGTTAAAGTGAACCTCGTACATAATTGGGAAAAATGCCATTTCATGGTCAGACAAGGAATCATGCTAGGACATGTGATATCTAATAAAAGGATCGAGGTAGACAAAGCAAAAATAGAAGTAATAAAGGACCCTCAACCGCCAAAGACCATAAAAGAAATAAGAAGTTTACCGTTTAAGAAGCTTCACACAATTTACTACTCCAGTAGAACTTTTGGCCCTACTCAAATGAACTACGCCACTACAGAAAATAAACTCTTAGCCATTGTGTTCGCGCTTGACAAATTCCGTTCCTACTTGGTAGGATCTAAAATAATCATCTATATCGATCACACCACTATTAGGTATCTTTTAAGTAAAAAAGACGCGAAACCTAGACTACTTAGATGGATCCTATTACTACAAGAATTCAATTTAGAGATTAAAGATAAGAAAGGAACTTACAACATATTAGCAGACCACTTATCACGATTGGAAGGTATTAAATCAGACCAAATGCCTATTAATGACGATTTCCCTGATGAACGTCTTATAGCCCAAATAGAAAGTGAGATATCCTCCTTTACTGTAGACAAACAAATTCAAGAGGAAATAGTGGAAGAAATTTATACACAGGCTACATTGTCATGTTATGCTGACATAATCAACTATTTAGCTGCCGAAGTAATTCCACCTGATCTCACATACCAACAAAAGAAGAAATTTTTCCATGACCTAAAACAATACTACTGGAATGAACCTTTTCTTTTTAAGCAAGGATTCGACGGTATCTTCTGTCGATGTGTCCCGAAAGAAGAAATAGAAAGTATCATCTCCCATTATCACTTTACTCCTTATGATGGACATGAAAGCACCTCAAAGACTTGTGATAAGATCCTTCAATCAAGCCTTTTTTTGCCCACTCATTGGAAAGATGTTCACGTCGCTATACTAAACTGTGACCGATACCAACGCACTAGAAACATCTCGAGGCACGATGGGATGCCCCAAAAAGGAATTTTGGAAGTAGAAGTCTTTAATATGTGGGGGATCGACTTCATGGGACCATTCCTATCTAGTTTTGGAAATAAGTACATACTCGTTGATGTCAATTATGTATGGATTGAATCTATAACTTCCCCGACAAGTGACACACAAGTAGTCATAAAGCTCTTAAAGAACATTATCTTCCCTAGATTCGGTGGGCCAAGAGTCATCATAAGTGACAGAGGATCCCACTTCATATCTAAAATATTCGATAACTTCATATTAAAATATGGAGTAAGACACCGTGTAGCAACATCTTACCATCCACAAACTAGTTGACAAATAGAGGTTTCAAATAGAGAGATAAAACAAATCTTGAAAAGACTGTCGCTACATCTAGGAAAGATTGGTCAACCAAGTTACATGAAGCTTTATGGTCTTATAGAACAAATTTCAAGACACCCATCAGAATCACGCCATTCAAATTAGTTTACGGAAAATCTTTCCACATGTCGTTAGAAAAAGAGCATAAAGCCTATTGGGTGATTAAAACTCTTAACTTTAACTATACTGATGCAGGTGAAAAATGTATCTTAGACTTACACGAACTAGAAGAGCTGAGACTAGACGCTTACGAAAATGCTCGTATATACAAGGAAAGAACAAAGACATGGCATGATAAGCGTATATCTAGAAAATAATTTAGCCTGGGAGACATTGTACTCTTATTCAATTCGAGGCTTAGGTTGTTTCCTGGAAAATTACGATCTAGATGGTCCCGTCCTTTCGAAGTAACAAAAGTCTTAGTAAGTGGCGCAATTGAAATTAAAGGTAGGTCTAGTGCATCATTTGTAGTAAATGGGCAACTTCTAAAACATTATCATTGTGTAGAAGATAAAGAATTTTCAACAGGTCTAAAACTGGCAGAATTGCCTTTAGAGACCTTAGACTGAAACTCCCTTAAGTTGTGTCGAGCCCCGACATAAAATGAAGCGCTGCATGGGAGTGTTGGAGTGCAATAGAATAAGGGTTTTGTTATCGATCCACAGAGATTGCTTTATGATATTTAGGTCATTCTAAAGTTGCTCTAGTTTAAGACTCAAAGTAACAAAGGGGTTTTTTGGTTTTGGTAACGGAAAGTCTAAATTTTGCATTCAAATTAAAACTACAAGTTAAAAGTGTTGGTTGATAAAAGATTATAAAAAGCACATGCCAAAGTTAGGGTTTGATAGGTCCATTTGCACATATAGATTTGATCAAGTGACAAACTCTTTAGAATGATAAACATAATCACAATATCCTCTCAAAATGTTTATTTCTAAAATTTAATGTGAGTTTTACCATTTTGATCCATTGATGATTTCTGACTCAATCTACCAAAATGATAATATTATAGTTCAATACAAAGTGAACACCAAGTCTCATAACTATCTCTAGCTTATGTTCTTTGGTGGATGAATACCTAGGTCAAGTGTTGAACACATTTCTCAATCATGAAGCAACACAAAATATATTTCATAAACACAAAGCTTTCACCATAGATTCATTATCTAGAGTTCTTACACAATGATCAAAGTCTATACATACAAAGAAAAGACCTATCTACCTTCTAACCTTGACATATAAAGGGTTTAGCTACCCATTTCCATGGAAGATTCCATTAAAAGAAAGAAATGAAGAAGAATGAGCATCAATGACGATCTCCCGACTATTGATGCGCCGATTCTTCGAAAACAAGGAGAAATATTGAAAATGGTGTATTTAGGTCTGAAATATCAAGTTTTTTTCTCAGAAAAATGAGTAACAAATGTTTAAATACAAGTTAAGTTTAGCAGTGCTCGCTGAGCGAGCTATCATTAAAAAGTTAAACTGTCTTTTCTCGCTCAGCGAGCTAAGGCCTTGCTGAGCGAAAAACATTCTGTGGATGTCATTGTGAGCTCAGCGAAACGAGCATGATTTCTTCAGTTTCTTCAAAAACTTCAAAAAAAGAGTCTCCATGCAAGGGACAAATCACTATCAAGTGTAATTTTTCTAGCATCCAGAACAATTCATGCAAGTATCTAACAAATTCAAAAGGAAAATCAAGGAAACAAAGATCTCAAGGACTTTTCAATGTTGTAATGGGGCAAGGGTTACCAAGAAAGGGATATATATATATATATATATATATATATATATATATATATATATATATATATGCCAATGATTAAAAATGGGTTTAAAAGGTTTTTGAAAAATGAAACACGCCAAATTAAAATCAACCAATAATTTTTTTTCTCCCTAACTCCTCCTTACCACACTTTTCTTCTCCTTTTTTTTCCAATGGTGCCCCCTCTCAAGAATCTTTCTTTTTTCAAATAATCTTTTCATTTTCGAGCAACTCTATCTTAGAGTGCAATTCTATTAACACAACTCAATTTTTTTTCACAAGAGGCACCAATTCCATCCATTCTTTTTCACACAAACTACTCTCCCCAACTTTAAATTAAACATAATAACATGACAATGTTCTTCAAGAAAAAGTGTTCAAACAAAAGGGGTAAAGTGTATACGAAAAGTAAATCAAACTAGAATGAATAACAATGGTTTTTTTTTCTTTTCTTTTTCATAACACGAATAAGCTTGATGATTTATTCTAGATGTGTGAAGGCTCAAAATTGGCAAGCAAATGCTCACACCACTCACCGGTTAAACTAAAGCCTAAAGATATGGATGGTTTTTCTCAACAAACAAACAATGCCTAGATCATTTCAATGTTTCCAAAATCTAGCAAAGAATACAAGATACAAGCATGAATCAAACGAGTTCACAACAATTACAAAAACACTAATATTTGTGAATAATGGAAGTCGCTCACTTTGTGGTTTGTCCTAATTGATTCTCATGTGAACACTTATGCAAAATGAATAAAACTTGAAATTTGTGGAAAGCAACTAGTTCATGTACATGTTATTTTCTATAAAGTACGAACAAAGTACCTTTTTCGTGCAACTTAATGAAATATATCATCACCATCAAAGAAAGGTGAAGCACAACACGCTTTAATAAAAAAAACAGTACTTACTTCCTCAATAATACCACCTTAAATTCAAGAACAAACACAAAAAATTGTACCACAAAATAATAGAAACAAAAGCATCCGCCCGGATGTTAACTAAATCATTAAAATGTTAAAATCACATCATCCGCCTGGATGGGAACCAAATTCCAATCCAAAGTAACAAAACACATCCACCCGGATGGTAAAAATCCAAAATCTCTACAACATAATCCTAGAAATATTAAAAACATAAAGACAAAATATGGACGATCAAACCGTCCAGAAGTCACTCAGAAGAACTAGAACTAGCATCATCATCAACACCCTTAGCATCACGATCAGCATCCTCAGCACAAGCGTCCTCTGCACCTGCACCCCTGAAGAAGATGGCATGTCCCCAGGCCAAGCAGAATGGGCTCTATAAGCATCCATGGATCTCAATGAATGTCCCTTCTGAGGCGCTCGAATCATCAGTTGCAGCTGAAGCATAGACTCATAAATAAAATAAGGTGAGCAGTGATGAGAAGCATGCATCGCCCAGTTAGCGGCTACATCAGCATTCACACAACCCCCTATGCCATTAGGAGGAGCTGAAGCAACTGGAGTAGTTAACAAAGGAGGCTCAAAAAATGTCCTACAGTACTCAACATCAATCTTTCGCAGCTTAACATTCCCATGAGAAGGAAGAGCAACACCCACCTTCTTACAGAGAGCTATAACCAACCCAAGATGCTAAATTGCACAAGACGCTCTGGAACCATACTCGGTACCACTAGTGGAAACCCTTTTAAGCTCAGAAGCTATAATCCAAGAAAGATCAACAATTTTGTCCTCCATTATGCAATAAATTAGGGCAGTCACTTCAATGGTGATGTTCGAGAAATGGCTCCTAGGTATCAAGTTATGCAAATCAATTGAAATTACCACTTGAGTATGGTTTTATAAAGCTCCCCGCTTGAAGCGCTATGGCACTCCTTAAGAACTTACCTCGTAAGTCTGATTCCGCTTACAGATGCGGTCTGTCGCTCCCGGGATATTCATCCTAGTACAAACGCGAAAGTCGCACGGAAAAGTTAGAGTCGCCAGCCAGACATTTTTATCCCGAAGGAATGGGAAAGGTAATGTTGCACAAACCTAAGGAAGAAGGAAAATGATGAGGCCTTGCGAACCAAAGATCTGGGTCCGGAAGTCGGTTACGAATTGAGAAGGTATTAGCACCCCAATCCGTCCGCCGTACCTGACGGGATCCACGCTTATAAGTCTGTTTTCAAAGGGTGAGAAATAATATGTTGTTTGAATGGAAGGATGGCTATCTGGAATGGAATGGAACTGAGAAAAGAAGTGGAATTGGCAAATGGAAAGAAAGGGGGAAATTGTAGGGAAAAAGAAAGATTGTGCTCGAATGGGCCCTACCCCACTGCCTACGTACCTCATCGGGATAAATGAGGATCAGAGTCGTCGTAGTTGGTCTAACTAAGGCTGAAACTTGTTTGTGATTTTTAGGATGACGTTGCCATAGTTCTAGCTCAGGTGTTACCGGCTCTGACTCGAGGGTGTTTACCGTGTCGCTGTTTGAACTGTCGAGACAAGTCATGTTCGTCCGCAAAGAGTATGAGATGAGAAGAGAAGACATGACTTCTTGGTATGTTGTCTTTTATAAGAAGTGTTTTGAGTTTGTGTTTTTCGTATGTACAACACTAAAGACTATGATACAGGAGCGAATACTTTCCAAGATCGCCCCCAATGGAAAGTTTGTAAAACATCCTTGAAGAGTGAAGGAGACCTCCACTAATCATTTCCCGTATAGCTTAAGGTTCGTGGCACACTGTACACCTTTTCCTTTATTAAGTGTTTTGATTTTTCTTAAAGATGAGAAGTGAGACTCAAGTTAAGAAAAGGAAACAATTCTAAGGGAAACTAGACTTACCCTAAGTTAGTTGAGTTTAAGGATGACCTATGGTTAGTGAGGTCTGAAAGATTAAATCTACCTAAGAGATATAAGACTAGAAATGCAAGTACGAAAAGTAATAGTGAACAATATGGTCCTCCTAAGTCATGGTGGGTAAAAACGTGTATGAAACATAAATGGGATGAAACGATGGATCGGGTGGGTCGATTGCGTGGTGCTGAGACGCACGACTTATGGTGTGCAACATACAAGGCTTGCTTTTGGGTATAATGGAGTGGAACGATGGTAATCTAGGTATCCTAAAGTCACATGCAACTTTATTTATTTATTTGAAAATTTACTCGACATTGGATCGAGTCTTTATTTTGCTTTTTGAGATTTTGGTTTTCTATCGATTCGTTTTATCCTTTCTATCCTAATTATAGAAACTATACAAGCATACAAGTATTACATCACAAAGTACACAAAATATAATCGAGGCATAATAAAACACAATCCAAGTCCATAAGCAAATCCTCGGAAAATACCTTGCACAAAAAGGAAATTGTTAGTAAGTGAAATGAACATGAATATGTATAATATGATGGAAATGAATTAAAATGCCAAAAATATCAAAAGTCATGGAAAAAAATGTGAAATTAATTCCCTAGGATCTTTAACCTTGTTATAACATTGTGTTAAAAAATCTCCTAAAAATTCAAAGTCTAACTATGTCAAATGGTCCTTTAAATCTATCTAAGATTCAATCCTAAATTTACACAAATCACACTACCAAAACAGTGGATAAAATGTCCTAAAAAATATGACAAAAATATTCTAGATTCTACTATTTGTCCTCTAATCATAGAAAAAAGAATGGGCAAAAAGTGTTGCAGGAAGTGGTAGAAATAAAATGTACAAATTTATGTGTTTATGAAGGAATTCAATATGAATCAATTAAAATGAAAAATCGAATTTAAAATGAAAAATGCAAAAATTCAGAAAGTAAAAATTGGGAAAAGTTCTAAATTGGATTAAAATTCTACTGTAATTTTTGGGAATTTTTATTATTAGTTTTACTATTTTTTATAGAATTAAAGGAAAACTATATGAAATAGAAATTAAAAAAATGAATGAAATAGAGAAGGGGGTGGAAATAGAAATGTTCTTATTAGTTAAAATGAATTGGGCTGCATATGGGGGTGCGAAAAGTAAAACAAAATGGGCCCAAAACTCAACATTCTGATGGTGCATCCTATGGGGCTTGGTCCATAATCATTGACCCAATCTGGACCATTAGATATTGCTGACTCCTAGAGTAATCTAATCAAGTGATCCTAAGGCGTATGCACATGGTAGTTATTGTGGGGTGACACACGTGTGATTATTATCTAGAGAAATCCAGTGGTCCTACCGGACGAGGACAAGTGTCACCGCCGGAGTGGACCACTTATGCTAACCCTTATCCCCTTTGGGCGGTGGAGAATTAAGATTCTTGTGAGGTTTTAATAACTTTTTAATATGATTAAATGATATAATTAAAGCGATTATTGTGACTTTTATGGTTTTATTTCATTATAATGTTCATAACCCAAAATAAATCTCAGACCTCTCTCTCATACGCTTCTCATTCTTCTCTCCTAACTAACAACGACCTTCATCTTCTTCCTAGGGCAAAACCCTAAGGACGCGGCGGCTCTCTCACCGGCAACCTCTCTCAACTCAAAACGCCAACCTCAACCTTTCCCTCTTCTTATCTCCAATCCACCCACAATTAAACTAATTCCCTTTCAAGCCTATAAATCGACGCCGCGCAAAAGCTCCAGAGAGTAAATAGAATCGAAATTAATAGATCGACATTTACACACCTTCGATCGGATTGATGAGAAACTTCAAAGTTTGATGAGATTATTGCGGCGGCGAAGGTGAGAAAGACGATCGGAGATGAACGCGATGAAAGTTACGAATGACGGTGATGCGAACAAGGGCTCTGGAGCTCGCGAACTACTCTGGTACGAAAAAGCGTTACGACTCGTCTTCTTCTTATGCGCGGCCTTTCTTTCTTATATGTTCATCATCATCCTTTGTTTTGCCGTGGACGCAATTTTCGTAACGATTTGTTCTCTGTTCCCTTTTTTGTTGATGTTGCAGGTTGTTATTGTTGATGTATGAAGATTGGGGTTGGAAGGCTGATGATGACAATATCGGTAAAGGTGCGGATGCCGACTTCGGTGGTGAAGCTGATCATTGTAGGGTGAAGAACTCGTGTAGTGAAATGATGATGTTTATGAATCCGCAGAGTATGACGAAGGGAGAAGATGAAAATTGGTTGAGGTTCGTTCTTGTTCTTCTTATGCGATTATGAATTTTGTCCTAACTTTGTGTTGTCGTTGCAGTCGTTGTTTATTGTTCTTGAAGATTCGTTTTGGAAAGGTGACGATGGCTTATAGTTTTTTTGTTTTGCAGGATCAAATTGAAGATGATGATGTAGATGTGTGTTGAAGTGAAAGATGAATGAGGTGAAGCAGAGTGAAAGAGATATAATGAAGAAATTGGGAGATTGAGAGAAAAAAGATTGAATGGGGAAGAAGATTCTGAGGAAGAGTGAAGATCAATGGAAGAAGATGCAACAATGAGAGTGGGGAAGAATGAAGAATAATATTGAAGAGTGAAGGAAAGTAATGAAGAAGTATGAATCTGAGGAAGGAAAATCGAAAATTCAGAGCTCAATCTGCAGCCAGTTTCTGGTTTTATAGAAGATGGATTGAAGGGTTCAATGGGAATTTCAGGTAAAATCTGTTATGAATTCGGTTATAGTTTCTGTTATAAGTGTAACTGAATTTGTTTTTTTTCCCAACAAGGTTGAGGATTGATGGTTTTGAAGAAAAGAAGTTGGAGATTGAAGTTTATCGATGAAGAGCTTGATGATTTCTGCCTTTTTTCCTTGGAATTATAATTGAACTCTTTTGTTACATCAGTTTTTCCACAACTGCTTTTTCTTCTTTTTCTGTTATCAGTTTAAAACTGAACTGTAATTGTTATCGGTTTTCTCTTCTGATATGCATCTGCAACTGAATCTAGGTTAACCTTGTAACTGAATTTCCTCTTCCAAATAAAATTGATTATCTCTGTTTATTCTGTTTTAGATGTCTAAAAAACACTATATGTTGAGAAATTCATGTTCTTCCCTTGTGAAATTTTTCTGGTATTTTCTATATAGAAATGTTGAGTGCTCCGTTTGAAGGGTCATGCCCTGAATTATTGTTATTCCATATGTGTCAATGTTTGTGTTTGAAACGTTGTCATGGATGTGAAAATGGCTCCAAACTCAAATGAAACAAAGTTATGCTTACTAGTACTCCTATCTACCCACGCCATCTTTTCTTCCTAATGAGGTGATGATAATTTAAGTGGACATGGTCTTATGAATGAACCTTTTGAATTGAGCTTTATTTTGAATATGGATGGATTTTAATAGAGATAAAATCTGGACTTTCATTATATTGGGCTTTGACAAAAAATAGGACTTGAACTGAACCTGTGGTCTGCACCCCTTTTGGACTTTTGGTACTGGATGGTGAAACTGAGTATGAATTAGAACAAAAATGGGTTTTTAAAATTTTGACATAAAAATAACAAAAACATGGCTTAACAAATAGACCTGGCAAACATGGTTAATATTTGGATAATGAATTTCTAATAATCAGAGCGAAAACACGACTAAAATGGTTAGAGAGCTAAAACGAGTATTAACATGGAAAAGACCCATTGAAATTCAAGTTATCTATATGACCAATCCTAACATGCTCATTTCAACTTCAAACCTCATCAACTTGTATTACAGTCAATGAACTTTTAAGAGTTTTACAATGCCCTGATTATCGCGTGAGTGCCCAATTAGATCCCTTGTACCGTGATCCCATGCCTTGTCACTTAATACACAAGTATCTTCATTTGATGAACAATGATCTTAACAAATCCTTGAGAAGAACTTGAAGATGGAGATGAGATTCGTAATCTAGGAAAAGGCACACCCACCAATATATTCTTAAAATCCAATTCCCTAATCCCTGAGGGAACTAGTTAGAACAATCTCCAATGAGGTGGAAGCCAAGAACTAGAAGTAAGCCCTAACCTCAGAGGGTTTTTATCCCACATTTTAGTAACTCCGTGTAAACCAATGGTTTGTTATTCATGATCTAATGGAATATGCAGATGGATGTGAATCGAAAACTAGCTAAATAGTTATAAATAAGAGGGCAAATTTTGGGGTGTTACACGGTCCTTTATGAGCTGAATGTCCCAAGTTCTCTAAGCTTTCATCCGACCAAAATCACATATACCGTCTTCAGGCAACTGTACATTACCACCAAGGTAAGTACTGATGCTATCCCTCGAGAAGTTTTACACCTTGCCTCTCACCCAGGTAGTGTAGGCAAATGCTTCACCTTCAGAACTAGTCGGAAGGGCGTTAGCAAAGAACTCCCTAACGATTTCCAGATGATACTCAGGGTGAGGCTTGCAGAGGATTGCATAGTCACCCTCCTCCATTGTCTGCTGAACAAACTTGTACTCCCCTTCCGGATTCAATATAACAATGTGGTCAACCCACACATTTCTTCTCTCGAGAAGCAAATAACGAGTCAGAAATCGATTTCAGTCGAAAGTGGGTGCAGTAGACTGCCTAGCAAAAGAAGTTCCATTACGACCTCTCTTTGAACGGCGAGACATCTGAAAACAAAAGAACAAAACAAACAAAGTCGAAACACAATCAAATCGATTAAATTAGTCATTAAAAACAAAAACAAAAATTCTCAAAATTACTAATAAATCATTAGAAACTGCCCCATAAGATTTTAAAATAGTTATGGAAAAGAGGAATTTTTCTGCAAATTCCAGGTCTCACTCGGCGAGCTGGAGCTTGCTCAGCGAGCCATACGATTTGCAGAAAAATTCCCCACCTTCTTCAGGGGAAATCTTCTATACAAAGCACAATCTAATCACAACAATCACCACCAACAGAAGTTCACAACCTTAATTAAACCCTAACTAACAATTGATTCAAAATATTTCTCAAAATCTTGCCCTAAATCTCCATTCCACTACCCTAAACCACATGCAAAATAATTTATCCCTAAAGAACAACAAAAGGTGATTGGAGAAGAGGATATAAACCTAGGGCAAGCTTTGTTTCATGAAGAATATCCAAAATTTACCCAAAAAAACATTACGAAAATAAAGAACCAAAGTAAAATAGAAGCACTTACCTTGATGACAGGGGGATGAAGCTACGAAAATGGAGAAAAGAAACTTCACAAATGGAGAAATGAGAAAGAGGGAAGGAAGAACAAAAAGGAAGTCTTGAATTTTTTGATTTTTTGTTTTGAAAAATGATACCAAAAGAGGCAACCCTAATGTTATCCCCCTTCTAACTCTGAACTGGGCCGGGTCTGGCTAGATGGGCCCAGTTCAACCACATATATTTATTTATTTTTAAATTTCGCAAAGCTCGCTCAACGAGAAACTCTCTAGAAAGGCTTGCTCAGCGAGCAGGAGCTCGCTCAGCGGGTGCAGGAAAATTCAAAATCACTTCCAACAACAGAATTTTTTATTGTTGGCCTTTAAAACACTCTTTCAACACATATTTAACATTAAAACAAATTAAAACTTACATAATTGGGGTGCCACTCAATGAGCGCTTGTTTAACGTCGGATAAGCTCGACGGTCCACAATGATCATCGAGGGAAACAAATTGGTTTTCCCGATCGAAGCTACCTCCTAGGTAGATTTTGAGACGTTGTCCATTAACCATCCAAAAGTCTTTATTTTCCATGTCTTCGATCACCACTGCTCAAAATTCCTTAACTTCCTTTACTCTAAAGGGTCCAGACCACTTACTTTTCAACTTCCCCGGAAAAAGGTTTAACCGGGAGTTGAAAAGCATGATAAGTTGTCCTGCTTCAAATTCTTTGAGCCTTATTTTCTTGTCATGGTATTTTTTAAATTTTTCCTTGTACATCCAGCTTGAATGATATGCGGTATCTCTCATTTCCTCCAGCTCACTCAACTATACTTTTCTTTTTGTCCCGGTCAAGGTTGGATCAAAATTTAAAAACTTCAAAGCCCATAAAGCCTTGTGCTCCATTTCAACCGGTAAATGGAGTTAATCTTTTTGGTGCTTTGTATGCGGTGCGATATGCCCACAAAGCTTCGTCTAACTTTTGAGACCAATCCTTCCTAGACCCCGAAACAGTTTTTTCCAAAATCTTTTTCACTTCCCTATTAGACACTTCGGCTTGCCCATTTGATTGGGGATGGTAGGGAGTCGCAACCTTGTGTGATACACCGTAATGTTTTAAAATGCTTTCAAGTGGTGCATTACAAAAGTGTGACCCTCCATCACTAATCAACACACGAGGGGTTCCAAAACGGAAAAAATGTTTTTCTTGAGAAATTTAATCACCGTTTTGCCATCCGCCCTTGGTGAAGCAATAACTTCCACCCATTTAGAAACATAATCCACATCAACCAAAATGTACTCATTTGTGAAAGATGGTGGAAATGGGCCAACGAAATCAATGGCCCAGTAATCAAAGACTTTAACCTCTTGAATATACTGGAGGGGAATTTCATCCCGATTACCTATTCCATCCGATCTTTGGCAAATGTCACAACTCCTCGCATGGAGGTTGGCATCCTTGAAAATAGTAGGCCAATAAAATCCCGATTGAAGGATTTTTGTGGCCGTCTTAGATCCGTTAATATGCCTTCCATACAGAGAGTTATGACAATGCCAAAGGATGTTATTAGCCTCATCACTAGTAACACACCTTCTCAACAAGTTATCCCTACAAATTTTGAAAAGATATGGTTCATCCCACACGTAGTAATGAGCATCTGCCAAGAACTTTCGTTTTTGGTTCCAAGTTAGGTCTTTGGGTATCCATCCCGTTGCCTTGTGATTAGAAAAATCGGCAAACCAAGGCCTAACTTGTACCATAAACAGTTTTTCATCCGGAAATTCTTCTCGAATCTCAATTTCTTTTTTGGTTATGTCTACATTTACCAACCACGACAAATGATCTTCCACCAAAATTTCCGATCCCTTCTTATCTTTAATTTCCAAATCAAATTCTTGAAGAAGAAGGATCCATCAGATAAGCCTTTGCTTAGAATCAGGTTTGGTGAGCAAATATTTTATTGCGGCATGGTCGGTGTAAACAACAACCTTTGAACCGATCAAGTAGGAAGGAAATTTTTCAAGCGCATACACTTATGTTGTTGCATAATTCACTTGTGCTTCGTTAAACACCTTGCTAGCATAGTTTATTGCATGAAAAACTTTTTCTTTTCTTTGACCAAATACCGCTCCAACGGCATAATCACTTGCATCGCATATGAGTTCAAAATCTCGATTCCAGTTTGGTGCGATTATTATTGGAGCGGTAACAAGGTTTTATTTAAGAGCTTGGAATGATAAAAGGCAAGATTCGTCAAAGAGAAATACCTGATCTTTGTTTAGCAAATTGCTAAGTGGCTTCGCCTCTTTGGCCAAATCTTTGATGAACCTCCGATAAAAGCTCGCGTGCCCCAAGAAGCTCCTTATTCCTTTGATGTTTGTTGGAGGAGGCAACTTTGAAATAACTTCCACTTTGGCATTATCCACCTCCAGACCTCTTGAAGACACCTTGTGACCAAGAACAATTCCTTCTTTCACCATAAAATGGCATTTTTCCCAATTCAAGACTAATTTGGTTTTCACACACCCTCTAGCACCGTTTCCAAGTTTTTCAAACACAAATCAAATAAAGCTTCGAATACTGAAAAATCATCCATGAAAACTTCCATTGTCTTTTCAATTAGATCGGAAAAGATAGCTTGAACACATAGTTGGAAAGTTGTAGACACATTGCACAACCCAAAAGGCATTTTTCTATACGCAAAAATTCCAAACGGACATGTAAACGCCGTCTTTTCATGGTCCACCGGGTCAACCGCAATTTGGTTGTACCTCAAATACCCATCCAAAAAACAATAGTATTCTTGCCCGAAAAACCTTTCTAGCATTTGATCCATGAACGGTAGTGGGAAATGATCTTTTCTAGTAGCCGTGTTCAAACGCCTATAGTCTATACATATTCTCCATCCTGTCACAACTTTTGTTGGTATGAGCTCATTCTTCTCATTTTGGATAACAGTCATTCCACCCTTCTTCGGTACTACATGAACGAGACTCACTCAAGGACTATCGGAGATCGGGTAGATCATTCTCGCATCAAGTAGCTTTACTACCTCTTTTAGAACCACCTCTTTCATTGTTGGATTCAAACAGCGTTGTGGTTGTGCTACCGCCTTGAAGTCATCTTCCATTAGGATCTTGTGCATGCAATAAGATGGGCTTATTCCTTTTAGATCGGAAAGAACCCATCCCAAAGCCTCTTTAATTTTCTTGAGCACATTAACCAAACAAAACTCTTCATCGGAAGACAATGCATTGCTTATAATCACCGATTTACTTCCACTATCATCCAAAAATGCATACTTGAGGTTCGAAGTTAGTACCTTCAATTCTACTTCAACTTTCTCATCGTTTTTTTCTCTTGCCAATTCTTCTATGGCAACTTCCCATGATTGTAAATCTTTCAAAACTTCTAATTCTTTCAAACATTCTTCAAGTTCTCTTTCTTCTTCACTAGTGAGTGTGTCAATTTCCTCACCTAGTGCTAGATCTAACGGAGTTTCCACATGAATATGCTTTGCAAATTCCATAATAGCCATACCGGAAGCGTCAATGCGGAAACTATCATGTTTTTCTTTCGAATGTTTCATGGCTTCAAACAAATTAAAAGTGACCTCCTCATTAGCACCCTCACTTTCATGAAACCATCATCAACATCTATCATCATTCGGGTCGTCTTCATGAAAGGGCGACCAAGAATCAAAGGAGTGTCATCATCTTCTTCAATGTCAATAACAATGAAATCTATTGGAAAGAAGAATTTGTCCACCTTTACCAAAACATATCTTGCAACCCCAATTGGGTGAGTGGTAGATTTGTCGGCTAGTTGTAACGTCATTCTTATTCCTTTGATATCAATGTTATCAAGCCTTTTTACAATAGAGAGAGGTATAAGGTTGATGCTTGAACCCAAATCAATGAGGCCATTTCCTACAAACATGTTTCCAATGGTGTCGCTCCCCGGATTTTCATCCTGGTACAAACGCGAAATTGGCGCGGAAAGAGGTAGAGTCGCCAACCAGGAATTTTTATCCCGAAGGAACGGGAATGGTAATGCTGCACAAACCAGAAGAAAAGAAAAGGAAGGACACGGGTCCTGCGAACCAAAGAGACTGAGTTCGGGAGTCGGTTACGACCTAGGAAGGTATTAGCACCCAGATCATCCGCGGTACCCGACGGGATCCACGCTTGCAAAGAAATCTGTTTCAAAGGGTGAAGAAATGAAAGTTGCTACAAAGAAAATGAACTAAACTGGATAAAAGAAAAGAAAAGGGAAACTGAAAAAGAAATGAAAAGGAAAAAATGTAGGGAAAATAAAGATTGTGCTCGAACGGGCCCTACCCCGTTGCCTACGTACCTCATCTGGACAATGAGGATGAGAGTCGCCGTAGTTCCCCTAACTAGGGGTGGAAAAGATTTCTTGTGTCTTAAGGCTTGAACTGCCTGTGTCAATGCTCAGGTGTTGCAGGCTCGGACGACGAGTGCGTTACCGTCTTGCAAAATGACAAGTAGGAGCAAGTTCGCATACGAAGCGAAGGAGATGAGAAAAGAATTCCCGAAGGAAAGACGATTATTGTTTGTTTGTGTTTTTTAGAAGCTTTTTTATGAGTGTGTCACAAGAAAGTGAACTCAAGCTCTTTTCCATGGAATGTATACTTGCTACTGCATTCCAAGATGAAATAATAGAACAAGCACACTCAAGTAAGGAGAAGATCCCCAAAACTTGATTCCTGAGATTAGGGCCTAAGATCACTAATTCGTTGAATTGATTAGGTGTTTTTTTTTGTGATTTTTATGAAGAAGTGTGTTTAATGCTTTTCTTGATGAAGATGGTCTCATGATCAGACTTGTGCATCATGATGAACAAGCTTGTACTATCCCAAGATGGGAAAACTACAAGTGTTTCATGGAATAAGGCTATTGCACATGAGCCCACTTCAATCCTTATTGAATGTTTTTATGCTTTTGTTTTGAGATGAGAAGAGAAGAGAAACAAAAGATCTTAAAGGTAAAAAAATCTAATGGGGGGACTAATGAATCCTAATGTTAGCATGCAAAGGATTCCTAAGGTTAGTGAGGCTTCAACTATCCTAAGAGAAAGGATGATCAAAAGAGAAGCAAAAAGAAAGGAGAAGAAAGCTAGAGAGGGGAAAGAGAACCACATGATGGCACAAAGCACATCAAACATTATAAAGCAAAAGCAAAACAAAAGAGGAAAGATGAAGAGTTGAAATGTGGATAAACATCCACACTTCTCTTACCATGAGCCCCTGAAATGTTAGCAAAAATCCAGCAAATTGATCAACACAATCATGGAATTAACATGTTTAAAGGTTCTAGCAAACAAAGATCAAACTACATGCCAAGCATTGCAAATACACGACTTACGCGTCGAAAGCATGAAAGCAAACATCAACCAGCAAGCAAATCACCCTAAAATAGCATGTTCAATGATCATACAATGATCCATGGAAATTAAAACAAGCAAGGGGATCAACACAAGCTCAAAACAGCCCCAAAAAGTCATTCTGCTTCAGTGTTAACCGGTTAACCAAATGCGTTAACCGGTTAACCAATTCAAACCTGCACAAAATACGCATAAAACAAGTGCGTTAACCATATGCGTTAACCGGTTAACACTGTTAAAACAACAGCAAATCCTGCAAAAACAGCAGCTCAAACCAGCTTATTCAAATATCTTGCACTAGACCAGCAATCAATTACACGGAAAAATTAGATCAATTCAGATTAATCCATATCATTAAGCTCATGAACATTAACAATCGGATCCGGTTACGAATCAACCAATCAAATCAAGCAACACAAGCAAATATGCAAACACATGGTGGATCTAAAGCACAAGCATGCAAATAAGCTAAAAACAGAGCTAGATCTGAAATTAACCAACCTACAAAGTTGAGGTATGATTTGGTAAATGTTGTTTGAGCTGGAAATGAGAGATATCGCGGAAAAATTTGACGATCCGATGCTAGGCTTCACACTCCGTGCAAAATAAATGCAAGCAAAAGGTCTTGATGCAGAATTTTGGATCCAAAAGCACTTCTAGATCCCAAACCAGATCTGAATCTCCAATAAAACCAGCAAAAAGATGAAAAGAAAATATGGATGGAGGTCTAGTTCCAAGATCTACTCACCTCAATGCAAGGTTATGTGATCTTCAAAGAGGAACTTTGAGATATTTGGAAAAATGGGAGAGAAAAGTGAGAGAATTATGAGTGAGAGGAGTCCAAATTCAAAAAATGAGAGTGAAAAATGAGGGAGAGGCCCCTTGGTTTGGAGGGAAAGGGAATAAATATGGTTTAGGTTTGGGGCCCAAAATTTTGGTTTGGGATCCAAAAATATGGCTTGGCATTGGCTTAGAAAGTGATTAGGATTTAGCATTGGAATTAGGCTTGGACAAACGCTCTAGATCCTTCTCCATAATTCTCAATTAATTCAAATGAATAAAAATCAGAAAATGGAAATTGGACCAAAAATCAAACATGCTGAATTGCTGCTGGAAATTCAAATTTCACAGCCGTTAACCGGTTAACCATATGCGTTAACCGGTTAACGCAGGAAAAATTTGAATTTCCCTCCTTTTGGTGGGAAACCTCAAAAATAACCCGACGCCACCCGCTTCAAGCTGATTTTGATCCTCATCCTTTCTTAGGGTCTTGAAGATGATCCAGAGCTTGTGCAAAATGATCCTGTGAGATTCTTGCCAGGTCACCATGCTCTTGATTTTGACTTGCAGTGCTTCGAATTTCCCGGACGGTTGATCATATGCCTTATGCTAGAACATGTGAGTGTTATGCTTCATTTTTCTATGCAAAATGCTAAGGATATGACATGTTTATGATGATTATGATATGATGATGCTAAAGAGAAGAGGGAAAATTTGGGGTGTTACAGCTGCCCCTATTCAAGCAACTGTTAATCTGAAAAGGACGGTAGCACGGGCTATCGACCGTTCAAGATGAACTGTGGTTGAATACCAAGAAAACCTGAAATTTGCACTCTGCTGGAGAATGCAAGCAGTGGGAAATAAACCCAACCAAATGACACTTTGGTGACTGAAATGGGGAGAAAGCAGACGAGCTTCTTCCAAGTTGCACTGTTACACCAGATAAGGAAAACTTAGACAGACGAGTCTTCTTCGAACAAACCTGTCACACCAGGTGCTGGACATACGAGTCCTCTTCAAGTAAACCTGTTACGCCAGGAACTGGACATACGATCCCTCTTCATACATTTTACAAAAATATATGACTTGAGACAGACGAATCGCATTCGGATAAACCTGTTACGCCAGGACCGGTGATGCACTTAAGTCTGTGGGATAGACATGCATAATCAGGATAGACGAACCCTCCTCATATATTATCCGTAGATATATGGTCTAAGACAGACGAGTCTTCTTCGAGCAAACCTGTTACGCTTGGTGCGACATTAAGATTTGACGAACCCTCCTCACAAATCTCACGTAGATAAGTGGTGTCTGAGACAGACGAACCTCCTTCGGATAAACCTGTTACGCAAGGACCGGTAACCATTTTGACGTTTAAACCCACTGTCGGGACTTCAAACCTCTTCAACACAAACGAGCATTGGATGATCATCAAGAGAGCACAGATGAGTGCCATAAGTCAATGATACAAACGAATATCAGATGATGATCTAAGAAAGGCAGACGAGCGCTTCAGACGATGATACAGACGAATATCAGCCACTGGTACAGACGAATACCAAAAACCTAACACAAACGAGCATTTGGAGTAGCAATACAGATGAGTATCAGAGATCCAACACAAACGAGCAATTGGAGTAGCAATACAGGCGAGTACCAGAGATCCAACACAGACGAACAATTGGAGTAGCAATACAGGCGAGTACCAGAGATCCAACACAGACGAGCAATTGGAATAGCAATACATGCGAGTACCAGAGATCCAACACAGACGAGCAATTGGAGTAGCAATACAGGCGAGTACCAGAGATCCAACACAGACGAGCAATTGGAGTAGCAATACAGGCGAGTACCAGAGATCCAACACAGACGAGCAATTGGAGTAGCAATACAGGCGAGTACCAGAGTAATTATCAAATCGACACATATGGATATAAGCTAACACGGATGAGTGCGAGGGATGATACAGAAGAGTATCCAAATAATGCAAACGAGCTTCAAACAGATAACCAACACAGACGAGTGTTGAGGAATGCAAACGAGCATTACATAAGTTCGAACACAGAAGAGTGCTGGAGGGCGCAGACGAGCAACAAACAACTACATCACACAGACGAGTGTTGATCATCGAACGAATGTTACACACAAACGAGTGCTGAGAAGTGCGGACGAGCATTAACATCTTCCAACCATGGGCGACTGCTGGGGAAAGCAAACGAGAAATAACAAAGTGTGAATATAGACGATTGTTGGGGAGATGCAGACGAGCAATGAACATATGTCAAACACGGACGGGTGTTGAGAGTTGCGGACGAACAATCAATAAACATCAAACACGAACGGGCGCTGAGAATTGCAGACGAGCATCAAATGCCTGGTGAGAAACACAACTCTATCGGGGAGAAAATTGACGACCGAGCGATCGTTGGGAATGCAGACGAACATCCAGCAGATATCAAACACAGAGGAGTGTTGAGGAATGCATACGAGCATCAAGCAAATATCAAACACAAACGAGTGCTGGGGAATTGCAGATGAGCGACAGCATCTACCAGCCATGGGCGACTGCTGGGGAAAGCAAACGAGCGATAACGAAGTGTGAACACAGACGAGTGTTGAGCGATGCAGACGAGCAATAAACAAATGCCAAACATAGGCGAGTGCTGAGGAATGCAGACGAGCAACAAATCTCAACACATGCGAGTGCTAGCTATCAAACATAGTCAAGTGACGGGGAATGCATACGAGCAATAGCAAGACGTCCTGATTGGCAGTAAGATTCACAACTCTGCAGGGGAGAACTAGGTCAAGAGTCTTGACACTTAACTCTGGTTAGGGGGATGAACAACTGTCTGTGTCATCACATTAGCCAAAAGATAAATTGGCGACTTCTCTGGGGAATATTTCAATGATGGATGTGAATCTCGACCATGAAACTCTGTGGGGAAAGATTATCTTCCGACTTGGCTGGGGAAATACTTCATCAATACTCTTGTTGGGGAGAGAATTCTGCTAATTCTAAGCTCTGTAGGGAAGCGAGGCCTTCAGCTGCCTGCTAGGAATACTTTGCTGTGGAAAGATAACTCCGCTTGGGGATAAGAATAATTCAGTTATCCTTGAAGTTCTGCTGGGGATACCACCTGCTCTAACTCAGCTGGGGATGTCAAACTTCTGGCATGGTTGAGAAAAAAGATTTGGCAATACTCTGCTGAGGAGAGAATTTTGCTGGAGAATCAAAATAAGCCAAAATATGCCCCAAGTATAGTATGACGACTGTGTTGGGAAGATATGCCAATGAAAATTGGACTTTGACTGAACAAGAATAACCAACTCCTCATGAGGAAACCTTGTCGGCTGAAGGAGTATCTTATGCTCGGGGAAGTGTCGCTCCCGCCAAATGACACCGGGTCAAAAGGGGTACAGACGCGAACGGTCGGCGAAGGGAACAGTGAGAGCACACAGCCGTGAACCCACTGGAGAATGAATAGAGTCGCCAGCTAGGCATTTTTATCCCGGAGGAAAGGCAATGCTGCATAGACCTAGAAAGAGATGGATAAGACGGTTGCGAACCAGAGAGACTGAGAAAGGGGGTTGGTTACAACCTGGGAAGGTATTAGCACCCAGATTGTCCGCCGTACTCGACGGGATCCACGCTTAAAAGATTTGTGTTTTAAAGGGGTAGTGTCAGTGCAATCTGTGTATAAAATAGCTGAAAAAAGAATGTACAGGTGTCAGTGTAAAGTGTATAAGTGATGTGAAGTATGAAAGTGTCAGTGTAAGAACAGGAATGAGATGCCCAAGATCAATGAGGCTAAAGAATGAAGCTGGAAAGAGGGGACTATACAGAGACTTTTGTTCGATAACTGTTAAGTTATGCCTACGTATCCTCTCGTGCAATGAGGAAGTCAGAACACCGTAGTTCGACCCAAAGAGACTGAAAGATGAATTGACTTGTGAACTGCTTACTTGTCAATGCTCAAGTGTGTGACCTGTCTGGCTCAGGTGCAAACTGTCTTGCATTAGACGGAAGAAGCAAGTTCTCGTTTATGAGTGAAAGTGATGAGAAAAGAATCCCGGAGGAGACGATTATTGTTTGTTTTTGAGTTTTCAGTCTTTTATTGTTTTTGGATTTTGTCATAAGTTAATGAGCTTAAGTCTAAACCAATGGATTTAGTAAACTCATCACATCTTCCCTCTGATTAGGGGTAATGAGAATACCTTAAGTGTGAAGTCAGATTCTCACACTTAATCACCTTTGATGTAGGGTTAAGATCATTAACCTACTTGTGGTTATTTAGATGTTTTTGGTGGTTTTTGTTTAGTGTTGAGTAATGAGGTTAAGCCATAATCAAGGATTAAACAGACTCATTACACCATCCTAATAGAAGGATAATAGATGAGAATGTTTAAGCTGAGGAAAGCTCCTCAACTTAATCCATGATTAGGGATTAAACTCATGACAAAACAAGCCTTTGATTAAGTGGATTTTATTTAATGGTATGATGATGAAGTGATTTTTAGGGTTTGTAAGACAACTTGAGGGGGACTTGTCCATTAACACTAGGGTTAGTCCTTCTTAACCAATTAAGGAAGAATTAGAACCCTAATGCAAGGCCCAAGTTACAAGTGTGATGTCTTGATACTTATTAAGTGGATTGATTAAGAGATTTAAACACATTAAGGGTTTAACACTTAGGATTAAAGTTATACACTCCATCCTAAGAGAAGGATGCAGGCATAAACTTAATCACAAAGCCTTAAAGCCTTTAGGGTTTAGTCCCTGATTATGAGATGAGAAGAGAAGACTCAAAAGAGACACAAAGGTAAAACTAAAAGGGGAGACTAAACAAAACCCTAATCATTGTCATGCTTGGTTGTTCCTAAGGTTTGTGAGGTTTACAAGAACAATCTTCAATGGAACCACCAGGAAGCAGATGAAAGGATCAAGAGAAGGAAAGTGACTTGCTTCCTCCAAGAAGTCAAGTCACTTGAAGAAAGAAAGTGGGAGGAAGAAGAATGAGCAAGCTCAAACTCAAACACATATAAGAATGCAGCAATGGATGCAAGAGAGATGAAAAGAAAAGTTATGAGAAGTGAAGGCAAATTCACTTCTCAAGTTCACTTACCACCTGAAATGTTAGAAAAGAAAATACAATGCAATGCAAAATGAGATGCAATGACATGATGAGAAACAAAACCAGAAGCATGTACATGATGATAATGATGCTATGAGATGGTACAAACATGAAACAAGGCATGGAGATGATCATACAAGCATATGGATGCAAATGAGGCATGCTAGGAAGCATGGACATACATGACAAGTTATGAAGTGCATATGGCATACAACATGGCAAATACATGATGCAATGATCAAACATGCTTTCAATATGTCTTATGATGTTCAATGAACCAAAAGAATGCTTGAAATGTCATGGCAAGTCATGTTATGCAAGAGAATGCAAGATGGATGCATATGAAAGCCCAAATTAGGGTTTATGATTGATGCAACAAACAAAAACCAAAAACAGAAGCAAACCCTAAGATAAAAAATGGAAAATGCCACACAAAGGACCCCTAATCCTATACCAAACCAATGCCCAAAGGGGAGGTCTCAACTCTTAACCAATCTCAAGTTATGATTTTTACAAGTTATTAGGGTTTTTAGGGTTCCTAAACAAAAGAAATGCCAAACAAATTGAAAATGAGGAATCAAATCAAGGCCATTTAATCTCAAAAACTACATGCTAAACACAATGCAATGCAAGAAGAATCAATGTCCAACTCTTCATAGATAGGCAGAAATGATTTTTTGAACTTAGGATCAAAATAATGCACAAAAATGATTTTAATTCAAAGAAAAATTCTCAAAATGCATCAAGATCCAAAAAGAAATTTGGTTTGAAGGTTGGACAATGTTTCTAAATGTCTTAGAACATTTCATGAATTTTTTGGTGATTTTTAGATACTTAAAAGTATTTTTAATAAATTAATTTCCATTAATCAATTAAAAATAATCTTTTAAATATTTAAAAATACTTTTTTAATGATAAAAATAAAAATAAAAATATTTTTGTGTCATAAAAATTAATAAAACTCATGAGAAAAAGTTTCATAATTTTTAGACATTTTTTACTATTTTAAATAAATTATGCAAGTTAAATGAAAAAGAAATGAAATAAAAATGAAATTTAAATGAAGTCAACTGAGTGGATGGCTGGGATGGCTTCTAAGTTTGAATACGTTGACTGGCGCGCAGATCCAAGGGCCATGGTTGGTTCAGATTAATTAACTTAATTACGAATTAATTAAACTAATAAAATGAATTAGGGCTAATCAAATGAATCTGGGCCCTTCACATGCGCGCGAAGTCAACCGGTCAACCTAATCCAACGCCCAACATTCAAACCCTCTTAATGACCTGAGTTTAGGGTTAATCACATTCAGGTGACCGGAGAGAAGCTCCGGTCATCTTCTCCGGCACCCCAAAAACCCTAAAACATGATTCAGGCCACCCCAAGCTAAATTAAACGCCCAGAAACAATCCTCACACTTCTAGCAACTCAAAACACCAATCAATCAACATTTATCCAGCAAGAACAGGTTGAATCGAAACAAAACAAAAATGGGGCCAAACTTTCAGACACTCATGAAATGCTCATTTTTTCACCATTTTCGATTCTAAACATATCACAATGATCCTTAAAGCATGCACTTTCAGTTTATAACAAAAAATCAAAGCTTTAAGAGAATGTGTTCTTGGCCATACCTGAGATGGGGACTCCTGTTTCTGGACTTTCGAAGCTGTTCTTTGGTGCAAGCTTGCTCCACTGATCCCCCTGGTGCTATTGGCAGGCTTAGAATGAGCTTAAGCAAGCTATTTTGAGAAATTCCAATCTGATATAGCAGAAAATGAGCTCTGTGTACAAGCTGCTTCAGATCAATGTGATGGGTGGTTTTGGCTCCTTTTGAGGTGTTTGATCTGTTGGTGAAAAGAGTTTGGATGTTTGATGGCTGTGGAAGGTGATTCGAAGAGAAATGCAGGATGAGGTGAAAAATGGTAATGAGGTGTTCTTGCTCAGTTCAAGCCTGAATCCTGTTGGTTCTGGCTCAGTGAAACATGGTGAAAAGGTTGATGAAACTTGTTGGAATGTTTGTGAGGTGAGGAGGCAGATTCGAAGGCTTTTGCTTGAGGGAGTGTTTTTGTGAATGTCTTGCTAGGGAGTGTTTTTGCCTGGCTTGATGTATGCAATGGCCAGCATTTTCCTTGCATAAGATAATCCCATTGGTCAGGTGATGTGACCTGGCCTGCTATGATTGGGATGTCTACTTTTGCAAAAAGTCCACTTTGTTGTAAGAGAAGCATGGGCTAAGTTCTAGCTTGGTACAAGAGCATGGGCTGGTGCTGCATGATGTGTGTGTAATGCTAGGGAGGTTCAGCAGCCAATGCATCAAGTTGGTGAAGTGTTATGATGGTTTTTGCAAGTTGCTTCATTTTGGTTCACATGTGATTATCTTGCTACATAAGCCATGAACATGAGAAATTCTTGGTCCAAATCTGATTTTTATGTCACATAGAATGTTTGTGCATTGGTTTGAAGCCAACTAGAAGTTACAACTTGCCTTGAAACATGATTTTGCAAATTTCCATTTAGTGCACATCTTGAAAATCAATGATTTTTGCCAACTTTGTCACACCATAACTTTTGATCCAAGAAGAATTTGATCATGTTCTTGTACTTTTTGAAAAGGGAAAAATGTATTCTACAACTTTCATGACCAAAGTTTTTCCATTTGAAGCATTTTTGGATCAAGAATCAAGGCTTGAAAAATGACCTAAAATGAAGCATTCTTGAAAAGTCAACTATGCCTTAAAAAGTCAACTTTGCAAAATCTTCAAATTCTTGATTTTTGTGAACTTCAACCTTCTTCCATGATCAAATAAAGATCATATACACTCAAATTGATGAAGAATGCCCATTGGTTGGGTCATTGGGGGCCTCAGATGCCCTGATTTTGCACTGACTTGTCTGAAAAGTCAACTCTTGATCAGATGACTTCCCCATGGAATTTCTTCATGAAAATTGATATGCATACTCCCTATACCATATAGAGACCAATGGAAACAAGAATGACCAAAAAATTTGGAGTTATGGCCTCTGAAACCAAAACCCTAATTTTAGGTCAACTGTGCAGTCAAACTTGGCTCTGCATCCACTCAAACCCTAGTTCTTGTGATTCTTTGGAAATCTTGACTTTGAGAGGATGTAATATGATATAAGAACACTCATGGATCCCTTTGAAGTGATTGTTGACCTTTGGAGTGGCTCAAGAAGCCCTTGGATTGCTCAGATCACAAACCCTAGGTGCAGATGACTTAGAAACTATGCAGTGAATCAAAAATGAGATGTGAGATGATATGATTGTGTTTATGCATATGAGAATGGTCACAAGCCATGGTGTGAATGGGTGAGGGCAAATTTGGGGTGTTTACAGCTGCCCCTATTCAAACATGAGTTAGCTGTGCAGGTTGTAAGCAACGGCTTAACAGGCCAACAAGATAACTTGTGGTTGAATACCAAAGACAGTCCAAAATTTGCACTCACTGGGGAGGAGAAAAAAAGGGATATAGATTGTAAAAGAAAAATAAAGTATATTGTAAAGTGTGGGCGACGGAGGACGACCGTCGTGCAGAGGACGACTGCTGGGTAAAGAGCAATGACGGGGACGGCCGACATGCTGGGGAAAGGGCTGAAAATAAAGCAATGACGGGGACGGCCGACATGCTGGGGATAAAAGGTAAAGCCAAGACGGGGACGGCCGACTAGCTGGGGAAAAAATAAAATATCATGATGGGGACGGCCATCAAGATAAAGTAAGATTCTCTGGGAATTAATGAAACATGACGGGGACGGCCATCAAGTTCACAAAGATAAAGTAACCAACGATGGGGACGGCCATCGGGCTAAAAAGGAAAAGGGACCACGACGGGGACGGCCATCGGGTTAAAGAATAAATGAAATAAACAGATGATGGGGTACGGCCATCAAAGATGAAGGGCGATCATCTAGCAGGGGACGACTGCTCTGTCGGGAATAATAGAAATATGATGGGGACGGCCATCAAAGGTGGAGGACGACCACCTGGCAGGGTACGGCTGCCGAAAATATCGCGACATAGGACGAATGCCGGATAGAAAAGGTCAACGATGGGGACGGCCATCAGACGAGCATGATGGAGGACGACCATCAAGAAGCGGAGGACGACCACTCAGCAGGGGACGACTGCTCTCGGGGTTTATCATGACATAGGACGAATGTCAGATAACCAAAATCAACAATGGGGACGGCCATTGGATAAAAATGATGAAGGACGATCATCAAGAGGTGGAGGACGACCACCTAGCAGGGGACGGCTGCTAAATATAACGATGGGGACGGCCATCGGATGAGCATAATGGAGGACGACCATCAAGAGGTGGAGGACGACCACCTAGCAGGGTACGGCTGCTCTCAAGGTTTAACATGACACAGGACGAGTGTCAGATAAGAAATTGCTTACTTGGCGATCTACTGGGGATATAGTGAACACGGACGAGTGTTCACAACCAAGAAAGGAAAGTATAAGTGTTTGGTATTGTGTATAGATTAAAGATGCGGACGAGCATCCTTAAGACTGCGATACGGACGAGTATCGGGTAGAAACAAACTGACACATGTTCAGAGATGGTGATACGGACGAGTATCAACTGGTTAACAAAGAACACGGACGAGTGTCGTATCTGAAGGGACTCTTCTAGGGAAAAGTTGACACAGGCGAGTATCTATATTCAAGAAGACACGAGTGTTTGACACAGTGTATGGATTAAAGATGCGGACGAGCATCCTTAAGACTATGATACGGACGAGTATCATGTAGAAACAAACACTTGACGCGTGTTCAGAGATGATGATACGGACGAGTACCAACTGGTTAACAAAGAACAAGGACTAGTGTTGGATCTGTGGGGATATAAATGGCATATACGAGATACGGACGAGTATCTGTATAAGTGTAACATGAGTAGTGAGTATGAGTTTTGTATGGATGAGTGTTTATCTGCTGGGGAGGGTGACACGGACGAGTGTCACAAGGAGAAAAGTATGATATCCACAAGTATATGGGCTGTAGAAGTGTAAGCGACTGCGCTGGGGATACGACACAGACGGGTGTGAGTGCAAAGAGGATGTCTTTGGCTTTCTACTGGGGTATGGCACAGACGGGTGTCAGGATGTATCTGTAATACGGGTGATCTTGTTTGCAAAGAGTGTCCAGGCGACTTTACTGGGGACTGATGACACGGACGGGTGTCAAAATGAGTATATACTGGTGTTCGTGGATTGAGAGGCAGCTGTTTTTGCTGGGGACTCTGGTGGGGATTTTGGGGGAAAGTAATCTGCATTCTGATGAATGGTCATTATTCACAAGTGCTGATTCAAAACATGGCTTATGAATATGCTATGTGTTGGATTTTTGCCGTAATGCTCCGTGTTAAAACGGAATGCTACGCTTTGTGGGTGAATATGATGCAAATGCTATGATTGTGCAAAGATACCAAACTGGGATCCGGGTCCCGATGTTGCGAAGATCTCCTGGTCGATCTGTTGAAATGGACATCCCAGCTGGGGGTGAGATCATTAGTAGATCTGATGAGATGTATCTGCTTGGGGATACGGGTCATTGATAGACCTATCCTTATAAATGAGAGACCCAGCTGGGGTTTGTAGAAGCTTTCTTCACTCTGTTGTGATCTTCCTGCGCTGCTCTGCTGGATAGAGGCTGGAACTCTGTGGGGAGATAATTCCCTGACTTTTGTGCTTAGGCTGAGGGCGAGATGGCAACTCGGCTGGGGAGAAAGAGAGATCATTGAGAGACCTCCCTAGGGATTCTGTTGAAGAGGATCCTTGCCTCAGCCGGGGAGAGGTGCCTTCTGTGATGCCTGGCAACTCTGACGGGGATAAGTAATAAGTGGCAACTCAGCTGGGGGAAGTCATGGGGGGCCACTCAGCTGGGGAAAGAGCACTTCGGGTGCTAAAATTGAGTGTTGATTTGCCAGCTTGCTGGGATGAGGCTTACATGCCCCGAGCTGCGTTCTGGATACCTGCAATCCTGAAAAAGATAGAGAAACGCACAAGATAATCCCGAGGTATCCTTTACTGGATTCCGACATAGGAGTTTAGGATACTCCTGAGAGTAAACATATTTCCTGCAAGCATGTTTTTATTTGAAGATAAGCATTTGTATTCTTATGCAATCAGTTTTTTTCTTTTAAGACATCAGACATTTTTTTGCAAATAAAATGTACAAAACGAGACATGACTGAAAATCTGATTTTATTAACTCATATGCCCTGAATTGGCGAGATACAGTCAAAGAAACAAATCCCCTGAAATGAGGAGATTGTTACAAATTGAGAAACAAAACGCTGGCAGTGTTGATGACGCTTTGAGGAGCTTCCTCTTTACTATGACTCGTATGACTTTTGACATTCTTCTCATCTTGCTTTCTGAATGATGTTGATTTCGATTGAAGCTTGATTCTGTTGAAGCTTTCCAAGTTGTAAGTGATACAGACGAATTCAGAATGCAGTTGTTCGCTTATTCCCTTATTTTGCATGGATCGCCCTTTCGGGTTTTCAATCCATCGGGATACCCATTTTTGCCTGAGCCGTCCAATGCGGCTTTTCAACTCAGCGGGTGTACATTTCTTTTGTTTATTTTCCCTTATTTTTGCCCGAGTCTTTTATTCTGTTTTTGACTCGCCGGGATGCCCTATTTTTGCCTGGACTTACATTCTGTTTTTATGTCCAGCGGGTCCTTTTTATGCGAAGTATTTTTTAACTGCATCTGAATTCACAGGGGACGGGAAATCTTCGCCATCCATGGTGCTGAGCATCAGTGCTCCACCAGAAAAAACTTTCTTTACCACAAATGGTCCTTCATAGTTCGGAGTCCACTTGCCCCTGTGGTCTGTATGAGGAGGGAGGATTCTTTTCAGCACAAGATCTCCTACTTGGTACTCTTGGTGCCTGACTTTCTGATCGAAGGCTCTCTTCATTCTCTTCTGATACAACTGCCCATGACAGATTGCAGCCAATCTCTTCTCTTCGATCAAACTCAGTTGTTCAAATCGGGCCCTAACCCATTCTGCTTCACTCAGTTTAACATCCATTAGTACCCGCAAGGAGGGTAATTCAACTTCAACTGGTAGGACTGCTTCCATACCATATACAAGCTGATACGGTGTTGCCCCAGTGGATGTCCTGATTGACGTGCGGTACCCATGCAAGGCAAACGGTAGCATCTCATGCCAATCTTTGTAAGTGACTACCATCTTCTGCACAATCTTCTTGATATTCTTATTTGCTGCCTCAACAGCGCCGTTCATCTTTGGCCTGTAAGGAGAAGAATTGTGATGTTGGATCTTGAAGTCCCGGCACAGCTCTGCCATCATTTTGTTGTTTAGATTGGAACCATTATCAGTAATGATTCGCTCGGGCACTCCATACCGACAGATGATATCTCTCTTCAGAAATCTGGCTACCACTTGTCTCGTGACGTTTGCATATGAGGCTGCTTCAACCCACTTGGTGAAATAATCAATGGCGACCAGGATGAATCTGTGGCCATTTG
The DNA here is from genome assembly GCA_963966055.1 of Lathyrus aphaca. Taxonomy (NCBI): domain Eukaryota; kingdom Viridiplantae; phylum Streptophyta; class Magnoliopsida; order Fabales; family Fabaceae; genus Lathyrus; species Lathyrus aphaca. Next base: position 677,680,733 of record OZ014519.1, on the reverse strand, counting down.
AAGCAGTCGGCTCAATCTTACCAATCATGTCGATGCCCCACATGGCAAAGGGCCATGGTGAAGACATGATGTTCAGAGGATTGGGGGGCACATGCACCTTATCTGCATAGATCTGGCATTTGTGGCATTTTCTGGCGTAGGCACAACAGTCTGCATCCATTGTGATCCAGTAATAACCTGATCTTAGCAACTTCTTAGCCATGGCATGCCCTCCCGCGTGGGTACCAAAAGATCCTTCGTGCACTTCATGCATCAACAAGTCTGCTTCTGTCTTATCAACACATCTGAGGAGTACCATATCAAAGTTCCTCTTGTATAGAGAACCATCAGTGTTCAAGAAGAAACTACCAGCAAGCCTTCTCAAAGTCTTCTTATCATTGGAAGATGCCCCAGGTGGGTATGTCTGATCCTCCAAGAAGCACTTAATGTCATGGAACCAAGGCTTATCATCTTTAACAACATCTGCTGCAAACACATATGCTGGTCTATCAAGTCTGGATACTGAAATCTGAGGTATAAAGTTGGCAGACTGAACTTTGATCATGGATGAAATGGTTGCCAGAGCATCTGCAAACTGATTCTCGTCCCGAGGGATGTACTCAAGCTTGACTGTTGTGAAGAAAGTCAATAACCTCCTTGTATAATCCCTGTAAGGTATCAGATGATCCTGATGGGTGTACCATTTGCCATTGGTCTGATTGATTACCAGAGCTGAATCTCCGAACACGGCTAAAGTCTTGATCCTGAGGTCAATGGCTTCCTCAAGACCCATAATGCAAGCTTCGTATTCAGCTTCGTTGTTAGTGCAGTTGAAAGTGAGTTTTGCCGAGAAAGGCATGTGAACTCCTTTGGGCGTAATGAGCACTGCACCAACACCACGACCATTCATATTAACAGCCCCATCAAACATCATAATCCATTCTTCTTCCGGGCCGGGCCCTTCAGTGTGAACAGGCTCTTCATGATCTTTTGATTTTATGAACATGATGTCTTCATCAGGGAAGTCAAATCTCATAGGCTGGTAATCGTCGATGGGTTGCTCAGCAAGATATTCAGATAATACACTGCCCTTGATGGCTTTTTGAGATGTGTATTGGATGTCATATTCTATAAGGATCATCTGCCATCTTGCAACCCGTCCGGTAAGAGCTGGCTTCTCAAATATGTACTTAACTGGGTCCATCTTTGAGATCAACAAAGTAGTGTGGGTCAACATATACTGTCTCAGTCGGCGAGCAGCCCACGCTAAAGCACAGCAAGTTTTCTCGAGCAGTGAATAACGCTGTTCACAGTCGGTAAACTTTTTGCTTAGGTAGTATATTGCATACTCTTTTCGACCAGACTCGTCATGTTGGCCCAACACACACCCCATCGACTCTTCTAATACTGTCAAGTACATTATCAGAGGTCTTCCTTCAACTGGAGGCATAAGGATTGGAGGTTCTTGTAAGTATTCCTTGATCTTGTCAAAAGCCTTCTGGCAGTCTTCATTCCACCTGACCGTTTGTTCTTTTCTCAGTAGTTTAAACAAGGGTTCACAAGTTGCTGTAAGGTGAGATATGAACCTTGAGATGTAGTTCAATCGACCTAAGAACCCTCGAACTTCTTTCTCTGTCTTCGGTGCAGGCATCTCTTGGATGGCCTTGACTTTATCAGGGTCAACTTCAATCCCTTTCTCGCTTACAATAAAGCCCAGCAGCTTACCAGATCTCACCCCGAATGTGCATTTGTTGGGGTTCAACTTCAGTTGGTACTTCCTCAGACGCTTGAACAGCTTTAGCAGATTTACCAGGTGGTCTTCTTCTGTAAGGGACTTGGCAATCATGTCATCCACGTAACATTCTATTTCTTTATGGATCATATCGTGGAATAATGTCACCATAGCCCGTTGATACGTGGCACCAGCATTCTTCAGTCCGAATGGCATCACTTTGTAACAGAACGTGCCCCAGGGTGTGATGAAGGTTGTCTTCTCCATGTCTTCAGGTGACATTTTAATCTGATTGTATCCTGAAAATCCATCCATGAAGGAGAATACCGAGAACTGAGCCGTATTATCTACCAATATGTCAATGTGAGGTAAAGGGAAGTCATCTTTCGGGCTGGCTCTGTTCAGATCCCGGTAGTCAACACACATCCTTACTTTGCCGTCTTTCTTAGGCACAGGTACTATGTTAGCAACCCACGGTGGATAGCTAGTTACAGCAAGGAACCCGGCGTCCCATTGCTTTTGTACCTCTTCCTTGATTTTCATAGCCATGTCTGGGCGAGTACGGCGCAGTTTCTGCTTAACTGGCGGGCATTCTTCTCTCAAAGGCAGCTTGTGCACAACAATATCGGTATCCAACCCTGGCATATCTTGATACGACCAAGCAAACACGTCCACATACTCTCGAAGCAGATCAATCAGTTGTCTCTTCACTGAGTCTTGCAGGCAGGCCCCGATTTTAACCTCTTTCACGTCTTCAACTGTACCAAGATTAATCACTTCAACCTCCTCCTGGTGAGGAGTAATAACCTTTTCCTCTTGTCTTAACAACCTGGCTAGCTCTTCAGGAAGCTCATATTCTTCTTCAACCCCTTCATCAGCTTGATTGATCGGATTGTCAAAGTCATACGAAGTCATAGCCGTGCTGTTGTCGGTGCAGTCTGGAGGGCACTCTCTGCAAGGGTTCAGTTGGTTCATTTTAGTGATTTGATTTTAATCTTACTTTAGAAAAGTGAAATAAAGTTGTCATTTTGAAAACACTGCCATTTATTTTTTGTACAAAAAGAAAAATGGAAAAACAGTGAGCGGAAAAGGAAAAGACTCATTTGCAAAAAGATGTCTGATATTTCATTGATTAATCTTGTTTGCACAAAAAGTACAGATGGCCCGATTACAAAATGAGTCTTGTCATCTTGGGCAAGATGCAAGACTTTGATGCATGCTATAAAAATACAGGAAATAATAATTACTCTGCATGAGTAACTCTTATAATTTCCTGGGAAGACCAGTTTGAGATACTGCTCCCCGGGATCTTTGGACGAATCCAGCTTTCCAGGTTGCGTTCTTCTTCCAGCTCGTCTTCCAGGCAGTTGATAGCATCAGGGGTAAGCATCCCCCCACTAACAAAGTTGGGCTCTTTCGCAGCCGCTGCTTGATCTTGTTGAGTTGGTTTGTAACCCAACCCAAATCTGTCCTCTTTCTTCTCCACCGATAGCAGTTTGCCCCAGCCTTGGGCGTTTCCTCCCTCAACAACCTTCCGGGCTTGTTGGTATGATGATATTGAAGTTCCAGGCACAGCAGATGTTTCATTCACATTCAAGGCTTCAAACCCCTGGCTCATTGTTTCATGGATCTCCCCATCCATCTCAATGTACTTATAGGTAGCCAGGTGGCTGACAAAAATATCCTCTTCTCCGCAGATTGTAACGATTTGACCCTCCCACTCATATTTTAACTTCTGGTGAAGGGTAGAGGTCACGGCGCCAGCGGCGTGAATCCATGGCCTACCCAATAGACAGCTGTAGGCAGGCTGTATATCCATCACGTAGAAGGTAGTTTTGAAGGTCTGCGGGCCAATCGTTATGGGCAGTTCAATCTCTCCTAGAACCGATCTCTTTGAGCCATCAAAGGCTCTCACCACCAGGTTGCTGGGTCTCAACGCCAATCCATCGTATTCTAGCTTCACCAGGGCCTTTTTAGGTAAGACATTGAGGGATGACCCCGTGTCTACCAGCACATGAGAAAGGACAGCACCTTTACATTCCATGGTTATGTGCAAGGCTTTGTTGTGGTTGCGGCCTTCCGTTGTCAAATCAGTATTGGTGAACCCTAGTCCGTGACCAGCATTAACATTCCCAACTACAGCTTCTAGCTGATTGACAGTGATCTCTTCAGGCACGTAAGCTGCGTGCAAGACTTTGAGTAGTGCATTCCGATGGGCTTCGGAGCACATAAGCAATGATAGGATTGAGATCTTGGAAGGCGTCTGATGAAGCTGATCCACTACTTTATAATCACTCTTTTTGATGATTCGCATGAACTCATCAACCTCTTGATCGAAGGGTGTTTTCAAAGCTTCTTTAACAGTTTGATCTTCCTGCACCGGGCTCTTTCCTTTTGCCTTGGCAGCAGCTTCTGCTTCGGCAGTGGGTCTCTGAATTGGTGGAGTAAAGAGACGTCCGCTTCGAGTGAAGCCTCCGCCTCCTCCCACATTGTCAATTTGTGGTGCAGGGGTTGATGATTCAAAAGTGATTCTTTGTCCTTCACAGTACAGGTCAGAGCCGTAATGCCAGGGGATGGCATTGCTGCTTTCATAAGGTACTGGTCCAGGCACCGTGACAGTGACTGGACTGATGACAGCTGCAGAAGGAACTGTGATAGTTTGTGGATCGTAATAAATTGTGACTGGTGCTCTGATGGGAGCAGCACCTTCTAAGTTGTAGGCAGAGTTGTTTTCTGGATCATAAAATATTGTGACAGTTGAGACATCTTCATGATTTGTTGCTGGTGTTGTAGGAGACATTGATGGAAGAATGGATGTTGTTGTTGTAGGAGTTTCAAAATGGAGTGGTGCTGGAGTTGTAGAAGAAAAATTTGTTGATAACTGATCAGTTGAGATAATAGATGAAGTACTTGTTGATGAAGCCGAAGAATTGTCAGGAACAATGGTTGTTGCAGTTGTAGGAGGTTCTGGAGTTATTGCTGATGAGATTGCTGGGTTTGTAGGAAATGATATGGTGATCTGAAGTTGGCCACTCTGAATGAGACCATCTATGCCATTCCTCAAATTATCGCACCCATTTACCGAGATATTGCAGTAAGCACAACCCAACTCACACCCCGGGAACATTTGACATTCCAGGAGTTGAGCCTTGATTTCCACCAACGGTGTCCTGATCTGACCCACACTGGTTATTAAATAAGACGACTTGTCTTCTTCAATAGCGTTAATTCTGGGACCACCGTGGTTTGGCATCGGATTCTTATTGACATTGGGTGGTGGTGCGAAATTCAAAGCCTTTGAGTCTACCAGGTCTTGTACCTTCATGTGCAGGGCCCTGCACTTTTCTGTACTGTGGCCAGGTGCATTTGAATGAAAAGCACACCTAGCGTTGACATCGTAGTTTCTGGGTAGACTGTTGGGATCTGGAGGTGCCAACGTCCTTAGCTCAACTAGGTTGAGTTTCAGGAGTTGTGGCAGCAATGTAGCATATGGCATAGGGATCGGATCGATCACCCTATTGGCTTGAGAAGGCCTCTGTTGGGATGGCCTTTGCTGGTTATTGTTGTTGGTGTTGCTGTTGTTGTAATTTCTCGGAGGATACTGATTTTGTTGATGGTACTGAGGTTGTTGCTGAAAGTTTTGTTGCGGAGGTTGATAAACTGGTTGAGGATGAGCTGGAGCAGGAATGGTGACTGCTGCCACTGACCTGTGAACATATTGGGGCCTGCCCCTGTTGGTGTGGATGGCATTGGTCTCGCCAGTTCTTCTTGGGCCTGCAAAAGGCTTTCTTGTACTACTGGACGAGCTTGCACTGTTGTCTGAGATCTTACCCATCTTCAATAGGCTTTCAATTCTCTCCCCAGCTATGACAACATCTGCAAAGCTAGTGGAAGAGAAAGCAGCCAGCCTGTCAATATAAGTCCCCTGAAGGGTGTTCATAAACATATCTGCCATCTCCCTTTCAGACATAGGTGGCTGAACAGCGGCAGCCAATTGCCTCCATCTCTGGGCATATTCTCGGAAACTTTCCCTTGAAGACTGTGACATTCCCATTAGGAGGGTCCTGTTGGGTGCCATGTCTAAGTTGTACTGATACTGTCTGATGAAGGCCTCTGCCAGGTCCTTCCAGCATCTAATAGTTGCCCTTGTCAGATGGGAATACCATTCCCTCGAAGCTCCAGTCAAGCTATCCTCAAAGTAGAACATCCACAGTTTCTCGTCCATGGTATAAGCTTTCAGCCTCCCCAGAAAAGATTGTAGATGGGTCCGGGGACAGGAAGTCCCATTATACTTCTCAAAGCATGGTGGCTTAAACTTGTGGGGAATCCTGACCCCATCTACCAAGCCCATATCCATAACATCAAAACCCAAAGAGTTTTGAGACTCTAAGGACCTCAATTTCTTAGCTATCTCATCCAGCCTTCTATCATAGGCCTCTTCCCCAGCTCCCATTACTGTGAATTGGTCCTCTTGGGGGTCTTCTTGCAGCACTCTGCCTGCAGTGGCAGTCCCTTGAACATTTGCAGGGATGTTGACCTCTGGATGAAGGTGGGGTCCAAATACAGGGGGATTGACATGAGGTTGGACCCTCTCATTGTTGCTTGTGCCAGCAGTCCCTACATGTGGTTCCTCTTGATTTTGCCTTTCCACCATGGCTCTCAATCTTTCTTGGCTCTGAGCCATGTTGTTCATCACTTCCATAAACTGAGTCATCTGTGTTCTCATTTCCAATCTTTCGTTTTCCATTTGATTTCTGACCTCTGCAAGGTCCTGCTGTACCTGATCCATCTGAATGCCCGGAAGATTGTTACGGGTTGGATAACGGTGCGGACGGTTGAGGGGAAATACTCGGCGCCGAGCAATAGTTCCTGATTCACAACAGAGTTAGTGGCAGTAAAACAAAAACCTACAAAACAAACAAAAGTGTTAGCATGCAATGCAGTATGCTTATTTGTTTTCAAGGTATCCGGCTTGGCATTCAGTTTTGACCCTTCCAGACCCTTGAAGATGCTGTTGATGTTGCTTGGACGGAACATATATATATTACAAAAAGCAAAGTGGTACATAGTCTGTTTACAAATACAAGCCCTCGGAGGGGTCAGAATACATTACAGGAAAATAAAAGTACATGGAATGAAAGCAACAACAAACAAATGGTCAAACACCAAGACCAAACTCATCCTCACGAACTTCCTTGAGAAGTGCTTCGGTCACAGGATCAGCCGGGCGCTCCGTGAGATTCCTGATGAGGAGATTCCGGGTTGTAACAGCTGCTGTTAGCTTCTTGTGTTGACTCTGGTCTTTTGACCTCTTCACCCCAGCTTTGATCTTCAACTCTGATATCTCCCTCTGGGCTGCTGCCAGGGCTTCTTGCTGTTCTTTTGCACTGGCTTCCAGTTGCTCCATCTTGTCTTGAACTCTCTTGTCTTCCAGAGTACGAGCCTCAGTGATCCTGACCCACCGGGCCTGGCTCTCCTTCAGATACAAGTCTGTCCTTGCTCTCTGGAACTGGGCTTCCTTGCAAGCATTCTTCAGAATTTGTTCTCCAGCTTTAGACTTTTTGATGTAATCCCCAGACTTCTCAATCTTAACCAGATGCTCCACTCTCAACTTCTCCAACCTCTCAATCTCCATCATACCATCACTCCTCTCCCGGAGGGTCTTCTGCAAAGCCTGGGTTAACTTCTCATTTCTCTCCTTCAAGCTCTCAAACTCCTCCAAACTGATAGTGGCAGGGGGTGGTGCTGAAGATGATTCAGGCATATCTTCTATGGTAAAGGGCATTCCAGAGAATTGGGCCCTGGCATGGGACCACTCATAATATTGTGCTGATGCCACATTGCTGCACTTCCCCAGAATGGTTATTCCCTTGGTTTGAACATTATCCCAGGCCCAGGCAGCCTGCCTAACAATAGCCAAATTAAGCTTGTTCTCGCAATAAAGAGTTTCAACCAAGTCCTGTGCCTTAGGAGTGTGGACCAGTGCATAGCCCAGTTGCCTTCTGAACAGCAGAGGGTTGTAATTGATACTACCCTTAACTCCTATTAGGGGCACATTGGGAAAATGCCCACAGCTGGTGATGATATCCCTACCCCTGGTGCTTTGAGTGCACCATCTGATATCGGCTGAAGTTAGAGCAGTGAGTCTCTTAGCCCAGTTTCTCTGCTGATGAGGATTCAAAAATGCATCTGTCCTGGGTAGATGCCTGAGAAGCCAAGTATGAAATAATGGAGCACAACACCTCACTAATCTTCCCCTCTGCTTTTCATTCCTCTGATGCACTGAATAGTAGAGATCCCCCAATAAGGTGGGCACTGGGTTCTTCAAGATGAACAGATGGATTGCATTCTTGCTAATGAATCGAGGCTCATCTGCAAACAACACAATTCCATATATACTCAAGGCCAATAAAGCACAGACAGCTTTCCACTCTCCCAGAGAAGCTTTCAGGGTAGCTTGAGAGATCAAGAAATCCAGATGGAAACCAGGGATTCCAGCTTTAGAAGTCATATGCTGCTCAACCAGGACAGGTTCCAGATGCAAAACCTTTGCTACTTCTCCATTACCAGGAAAGACCATCTCAGGATTGAAAGGGATTTCACCCCTGATAGGCACACCAACCAATGAGGAGTATTCTTCCAATAAGGGGCCTAGCTGAAAGTTCTGAAAAGTAAAACATCTCAGTGGGGGATCATAAAATTGAAGGCAAGTGTGGATCAAGCTTCTCTGTGAAGGGTCCAGATCTATAACCATATCAAGTATATCCCCATAGTGTTCCCTGAACAATGGTATGTGCTCTGGAGTGATCAGGGTCTGAATCCTCCTGATGTCAGATAGCTCTGGCTGGAAGAAATGGTAGGTGATGTTGCTCTTTTTAGGAGCCATGATGCTGAAGATGAGTAGAGACAAGTGCTGATGATAATACTGAAGAGTGAGCCACTGATTGGCTGGTGCAGATAACTGAAGTAGATAGCTGAAGCAAATGCTGATGAAGATAGGTCAATACTGAAGATGGGGTCAAAACCAGAACCAAATGAAGATGGATACCCTGAAACACAAATAAGCAAATGTCAATATGATGCAATGAGTATGTATGCAAATGATATGCAAGGGTTTGTGACTGAGCTGGATTTGATCAAGAACTCTGACAGAAGTCCATGTGTGTAAGAAATCCAGATGGAGGTCCATAAGTCCAGTAACCAAGGTGGGGGACTCAAATAAAGAGCCACATGTCCAGGGTTTTAGAATCACAAGAATTGTCCTAAAATGGAGTATTCTTAATCAAATCAAAGTAACAGGGTATTCTGAGGTCAAGGTACCTGCAAACCTGTAAACAACCCAACCTCCTCACAGGTGGTGTTCTAAAACAAGGATCCTCAGACTTGGATCAGTTATGAGAAGTGTAAACACTTTTAGCCCGGAGGTACAGTGTTTACAATAACCATAAAAGTTCCTCCTCTAATTCACCTCAGTTTCTGAAGGTCAATACTAAAAGGTCATCCAGACTTAGCAGGCTTCCCAGATAGCCCTAGCATTGCAGGAAATCTGCAACACAGAGTTCTCAAGAAGAAACCCATATCTGAACCGTGTTTCATATTCCCGCACCAGACCGAGATGGAATGGGAAAGAATATGATTCACTCTAGCCTAGGTGTCACTCAGGTCCCAGGTATAGGACCTTAAACTCTCAATAGAACCCCACCCACCAAAACAAAAACCAGATCCAGCCAGCAGCATAACAGTATGATATATACAAAAGCAATAAAGAAAGCAATAAACAACTGTACATAAAGCAAAAATAAAACATATATAAGCACAAATAAACACATAACACCCCAGTAAACACAAATCAAACAAGCGCTAGGAGGAACCCACAAAAAGAACCAGAAGCCCTGGTTACAGTATAAGGGTCCCCAGCAGAGTCGCCAAGCTGTCGCTCCCGCCAAATGACACCGGGTCAAAAGGGGTACAGACGCGAACGGTCGGCGAAGGGAACAGTGAGAGCACACAGCCGTGAACCCACTGGAGAATGAATAGAGTCGCCAGCTAGGCATTTTTATCCCGGAGGAAAGGCAATGCTGCATAGACCTAGAAAGAGATGGATAAGACGGTTGCGAACCAGAGAGACTGAGAAAGGGGGTTGGTTACAACCTGGGAAGGTATTAGCACCCAGATTGTCCGCCGTACTCGACGGGATCCACGCTTAAAAGATTTGTGTTTTAAAGGGGTAGTGTCAGTGCAATCTGTGTATAAAATAGCTGAAAAAAGAATGTACAGGTGTCAGTGTAAAGTGTATAAGTGATGTGAAGTATGAAAGTGTCAGTGTAAGAACAGGAATGAGATGCCCAAGATCAATGAGGCTAAAGAATGAAGCTGGAAAGAGGGGGACTATACAGAGACTTTTGTTCGATAACTGTTAAGTTATGCCTACGTATCCTCTCGTGCAATGAGGAAGTCAGAACACCGTAGTTCGACCCAAAGAGACTGAAAGATGAATTGACTTGTGAACTGCTTACTTGTCAATGCTCAAGTGTGTGACCTGTCTGGCTCAGGTGCAAACTGTCTTGCATTAGACGGAAGAAGCAAGTTCTCGTTTATGAGTGAAAGTGATGAGAAAAGAATCCCGGAGGAGACGATTATTGTTTGTTTTTGAGTTTTCAGTCTTTTATTGTTTTTGGATTTTGTCATAAGTTAATGAGCTTAAGTCTAAACCAATGGATTTAGTAAACTCATCACATCTTCCCTCTGATTAGGGGTAATGAGAATACCTTAAGTGTGAAGTCAGATTCTCACACTTAATCACCTTTGATGTAGGGTTAAGATCATTAACCTACTTGTGGTTATTTAGATGTTTTTGGTGGTTTTTGTTTAGTGTTGAGTAATGAGGTTAAGCCATAATCAAGGATTAAACAGACTCATTACACCATCCTAATAGAAGGATAATAGATGAGAATGTTTAAGCTGAGGAAAGCTCCTCAACTTAATCCATGATTAGGGATTAAACTCATGACAAAACAAGCCTTTGATTAAGTGGATTTTATTTAATGGTATGATGATGAAGTGATTTTTAGGGTTTGTAAGACAACTTGAGGGGGACTTGTCCATTAACACTAGGGTTAGTCCTTCTTAACCAATTAAGGAAGAATTAGAACCCTAATGCAAGGCCCAAGTTACAAGTGTGATGTCTTGATACTTATTAAGTGGATTGATTAAGAGATTTAAACACATTAAGGGTTTAACACTTAGGATTAAAGTTATACACTCCATCCTAAGAGAAGGATGCAGGCATAAACTTAATCACAAAGCCTTAAAGCCTTTAGGGTTTAGTCCCTGATTATGAGATGAGAAGAGAAGACTCAAAAGAGACACAAATGTAAAACTAAAAGGGGAGACTAAACAAAACCCTAATCATTGTCATGCTTGGTTGTTCCTAAGGTTTGTGAGGTTTACAAGAACAATCTTCAATGGAACCACCAGGAAGCAGATGAAAGGATCAAGAGAAGGAAAGTGACTTGCTTCCTCCAAGAAGTCAAGTCACTTGAAGAAAGAAAGTGGGAGGAAGAAGAATGAGCAAGCTCAAACTCAAACACATATAAGAATGCAGCAATGGATGCAAGAGAGATGAAAAGAAAAGTTATGAGAAGTGAAGGCAAATTCACTTCTCAAGTTCACTTACCACCTGAAATGTTAGAAAAGAAAATACAATGCAATGCAAAATGAGATGCAATGACATGATGAGAAACAAAACCAGAAGCATGTACATGATGATAATGATGCTATGAGATGGTACAAACATGAAACAAGGCATGGAGATGATCATACAAGCATATGGATGCAAATGAGGCATGCTAGGAAGCATGGACATACATGACAAGTTATGAAGTGCATATGGCATACAACATGGCAAATACATGATGCAATGATCAAACATGCTTTCAATATGTCTTATGATGTTCAATGAACCAAAAGAATGCTTGAAATGTCATGGCAAGTCATGTTATGCAAGAGAATGCAAGATGGATGCATATGAAAGCCCAAATTAGGGTTTATGATTGATGCAACAAACAAAAACCAAAAACAGAAGCAAACCCTAAGATAAAAAATGGAAAATGCCACACAAAGGACCCCTAATCCTATACCAAACCAATGCCCAAAGGGGAGGTCTCAACTCTTAACCAATCTCAAGTTATGATTTTTACAAGTTATTAGGGTTTTTAGGGTTCCTAAACAAAAGAAATGCCAAACAAATTGAAAATGAGGAATCAAATCAAGGCCATTTAATCTCAAAAACTACATGCTAAACACAATGCAATGCAATAAGAATCAATGTCCAACTCTTCATAGATAGGCAGAAATGATTTTTTGAACTTAGGATCAAAATAATGCACAAAAATGATTTTAATTCAAAGAAAAATTCTCAAAATGCATCAAGATCCAAAAAGAAATTTGGTTTGAAGGTTGGACAATGTTTCTAAATGTCTTAGAACATTTCATGAATTTTTTGGTGATTTTTAGATACTTAAAAGTATTTTTAATAAATTAATTTCCATTAATCAATTAAAAATAATCTTTTAAATATTTAAAAATACTTTTTTAATGATAAAAATAAAAATAAAAATATTTTTGTGTCATAAAAATTAATAAAACTCATGAGAAAAAGTTTCATAATTTTTAGACATTTTTTACTATTTTAAATAAATTATGCAAGTTAAATGAAAAAGAAATGAAATAAAAATGAAATTTAAATGAAGTCAACTGAGTGGATGGCTGGGATGGCTTCTAAGTTTGAATACGTTGACTGGCGCGCAGATCCAAGGGCCATGGTTGGTTCAGATTAATTAACTTAATTACGAATTAATTAAACTAATAAAATGAATTAGGGCTAATCAAATGAATCTGGGCCCTTCACATGCGCGCGAAGTCAACCGGTCAACCTAATCCAACGCCCAACATTCAAACCCTCTTAATGACCTGAGTTTAGGGTTAATCACATTCAGGTGACCGGAGAGAAGCTCCGGTCATCTTCTCCGGCACCCCAAAAACCCTAAAACATGATTCAGGCCACCCCAAGCTAAATTAAACGCCCAGAAACAATCCTCACACTTCTAGCAACTCAAAACACCAATCAATCAACATTTATCCAGCAAGAACAGGTTGAATCGAAACAAAACAAAAATGGGGCCAAACTTTCAGACACTCATGAAATGCTCATTTTTTCACCATTTTCGATTCTAAACATATCACAATGATCCTTAAAGCATGCACTTTCAGTTTATAACAAAAAATCAAAGCTTTAAGAGAATGTGTTCTTGGCCATACCTGAGATAGGGACTCCTGTTTCTGGACTTTCGAAGCTGTTCTTTGGTGCAAGCTTGCTCCACTGATCCCCCTGGTGCTATTGGCAGGCTTAGAATGAGCTTAAGCAAGCTATTTTGAGAAATTCCAATCTGATATAGCAGAAAATGAGCTCTGTGTACAAGCTGCTTCAGATCAATGTGATGGGTGGTTTTGGCTCCTTTTGAGGTGTTTGATCTATTGGTGAAAAGAGTTTGGATGTTTGATGGCTGTGGAAGGTGATTCGAAGAGAAATGCAGGATGAGGTGAAAAATGGTAATGAGGTGTTCTTGCTCAGTTCAAGCCTGAATCCTGTTGGTTCTGGCTCAGTGAAACATGGTGAAAAGGTTGATGAAACTTGTTGGAATGTTTGTGAGGTGAGGAGGCAGATTCGAAGGCTTTTGCTTGAGGGAGTGTTTTTGTGAATGTCTTGCTAGGGAGTGTTTTTGCCTGGCTTGATGTATGCAATGGCCAGCATTTTCCTTGCATAAGATAATCCCATTGGTCAGGTGATGTGACCTGGCCTGCTGTGATTGGGATGTCTACTTTTGCAAAAAGTCCACTTTGTTGTAAGAGAAGCATGGGCTAAGTTCTAGCTTGGTACAAGAGCATGGGCTGGTGCTGCATGATGTGTGTGTAATGCTAGGGAGGTTCAGCAGCCAATGCATCAAGTTGGTGAAGTGTTATGATGGTTTTTGCAAGTTGCTTCATTTTGGTTCACATGTGATTATCTTGCTACATAAGCCATGAACATGAGAAATTCTTGGTCCAAATCTGATTTTTATGTCACATAGAATGTTTGTGCATTGGTTTGAAGCCAACTAGAAGTTACAACTTGCCTTGAAACATGATTTTGCAAATTTCCATTTAGTGCACATCTTGAAAATCAATGATTTTTGCCAACTTTGTCACACCATAACTTTTGATCCAAGAAGAATTTGATCATGTTCTTGTACTTTTTGAAAAGGGAAAAATGTATTCTACAACTTTCATGACCAAAGTTTTTCCATTTGAAGCATTTTTGGATCAAGAATCAAGGCTTGAAAAATGACCTAAAATGAAGCATTCTTGAAAAGTCAACTATGCCTTAAAAAGTCAACTTTGCAAAATCTTCAAATTCTTGATTTTTGTGAACTTCAACCTTCTTCCATGATCAAATAAAGATCATATACACTCAAATTGATGAAGAATGCCCATTGGTTGGGTCATTGGGGGCCTCAGATGCCCTGATTTTGCACTGACTTGTCTGAAAAGTCAACTCTTGATCAGATGACTTCCCCATGGAATTTCTTCATGAAAATTGATATGCATACTCCCTATACCATATAGAGACCAATGGAAACAAGAATGACCAAAAAATTTGGAGTTATGGCCTCTGAAACCAAAACCCTAATTTTAGGTCAACTGTGCAGTCAAACTTGGCTCTGCATCCACTCAAACCCTAGTTCTTGTGATTCTTTGGAAATCTTGACTTTGAGAGGATGTAATATGATATAAGAACACTCATGGATCCCTTTGAAGTGATTGTTGACCTTTGGAGTGGCTCAAGAAGCCCTTGGATTGCTCAGATCACAAACCCTAGGTGCAGATGACTTAGAAACTATGCAGTGAATCAAAAATGAGATGTGAGATGATATGATTGTGTTTATGCATATGAGAATGGTCACAAGCCATGGTGTGAATGGGTGAGGGCAAATTTGGGGTGTTTACAGCTGCCCCTATTCAAACATGAGTTAGCTGTGCAGGTTGTAAGCAACGGCTTAACAGGCCAACAAGATAACTTGTGGTTGAATACCAAAGACAGTCCAAAATTTGCACTCACTGGGGAGGAGAAAAAAAGGGATATAGATTGTAAAAGAAAAATAAAGTATATTGTAAAGTGTGGGCGACGGAGGACGACCGTCGTGCAGAGGACGACTGCTGGGTAAAGAGCAATGACGGGGACGGCCGACATGCTGGGGAAAGGGCTGAAAATAAAGCAATGACGGGGACGGCCGACATGCTGGGGATAAAAGGTAAAGCCAAGACGGGGACGGCCGACTAGCTGGGGAAAAAATAAAATATCATGATGGGGACGGCCATCAAGATAAAGTAAGATTCTCTGGGAATTAATGAAACATGACGGGGACGGCCATCAAGTTCACAAAGATAAAGTAACCAACGATGGGGACGGCCATCGGGCTAAAAAGGAAAAGGGACCACGACGGGGACGGCCATCGGGTTAAAGAATAAATGAAATAAACAGATGATGGGGTACGGCCATCAAAGATGAAGGGCGATCATCTAGCAGGGGACGACTGCTCTGTCGGGAATAATAGAAATATGATGGGGACGGCCATCAAAGGTGGAGGACGACCACCTGGCAGGGTACGGCTGCCGAAAATATCGCGACATAGGACGAATGCCGGATAGAAAAGGTCAACGATGGGGACGGCCATCAGACGAGCATGATGGAGGACGACCATCAAGAAGCGGAGGACGACCACTCAGCAGGGGACGACTGCTCTCGGGGTTTATCATGACATAGGACGAATGTCAGATAACCAAAATCAACAATGGGGACGGCCATTGGATAAAAATGATGAAGGACGATCATCAAGAGGTGGAGGACGACCACCTAGCAGGGGACGGCTGCTAAATATAACGATGGGGACGGCCATCGGATGAGCATAATGGAGGACGACCATCAAGAGGTGGAGGACGACCACCTAGCAGGGTACGGCTGCTCTCAAGGTTTAACATGACACAGGACGAGTGTCAGATAAGAAATTGCTTACTTGGCGATCTACTGGGGATATAGTGAACACGGACGAGTGTTCACAACCAAGAAAGGAAAGTATAAGTGTTTGGTATTGTGTATAGATTAAAGATGCGGACGAGCATCCTTAAGACTGCGATACGGACGAGTATCGGGTAGAAACAAACTGACACATGTTCAGAGATGGTGATACGGACGAGTATCAACTGGTTAACAAAGAACACGGACGAGTGTCGTATCTGAAGGGACTCTTCTAGGGAAAAGTTGACACAGGCGAGTATCTATATTCAAGAAGACACGAGTGTTTGACACAGTGTATGGATTAAAGATGCGGACGAGCATCCTTAAGACTATGATACGGACGAGTATCATGTAGAAACAAACACTTGACGCGTGTTCAGAGATGATGATACGGACGAGTACCAACTGGTTAACAAAGAACAAGGACTAGTGTTGGATCTGTGGGGATATAAATGGCATATACGAGATACGGACGAGTATCTGTATAAGTGTAACATGAGTAGTGAGTATGAGTTTTGTATGGATGAGTGTTTATCTGCTGGGGAGGGTGACACGGACGAGTGTCACAAGGAGAAAAGTATGATATCCACAAGTATATGGGCTGTAGAAGTGTAAGCGACTGCGCTGGGGATACGACACAGACGGGTGTGAGTGCAAAGAGGATGTCTTTGGCTTTCTACTGGGGTATGGCACAGACGGGTGTCAGGATGTATCTGTAATACGGGTGATCTTGTTTGCAAAGAGTGTCCAGGCGACTTTACTGGGGACTGATGACACGGACGGGTGTCAAAATGAGTATATACTGGTGTTCGTGGATTGAGAGGCAGCTGTTTTTGCTGGGGACTCTGGTGGGGATTTTGGGGGAAAGTAATCTGCATTCTGATGAATGGTCATTATTCACAAGTGCTGATTCAAAACATGGCTTATGAATATGCTATGTGTTGGATTTTTTCCGTAATGCTCCGTGTTAAAACGGAATGCTACGCTTTGTGGGTGAATATGATGCAAATGCTATGATTGTGCAAAGATACCAAACTGGGATCCGGGTCCCGATTTTGCGAAGATCTCCTGGTCGATCTGTTGAAATGGACATCCCAGCTGGGGGTGAGATCATTAGTAGATCTGATGAGATGTATCTGCTTGGGGATACGGGTCATTGATAGACCTATCCTTATAAATGAGAGACCCAGCTGGGGTTTGTAGAAGCTTTCTTCACTCTGTTGTGATCTTCCTGCGCTGCTCTGCTGGATAGAGGCTGGAACTCTGTGGGGAGATAATTCCCTGACTTTTGTGCTTAGGCTGAGGGCGAGATGGCAACTCGGCTGGGGAGAAAGAGAGATCATTGAGAGACCTCCCTAGGGATTCTGTTGAAGAGGATCCTTGCCTCAGCCGGGGAGAGGTGCCTTCTGTGATGCCTGGCAACTCTGACGGGGATAAGTAATAAGTGGCAACTCAGCTGGGGGAAGTCATGGGGGGCCACTCAGCTGGGGAAAGAGCACTTCGGGTGCTAAAATTGAGTGTTGATTTGCCAGCTTGCTGGGATGAGGCTTACATGCCCCGAGCTGCGTTCTGGATACCTGCAATCCTGAAAAAGATAGAGAAACGCACAAGATAATCCCGAGGTATCCTTTACTGGATTCCGACATAGGAGTTTAGGATACTCCTGAGAGTAAACATATTTCCTGCAAGCATGTTTTTATTTGAAGATAAGCATCTGTATTCTTATGCAATCAGTTTTTTTCTTTTAAGACATCAGACATTTTTTTGCAAATAAAATGTACAAAACGAGACATGACTGAAAATCTGATTTTATTAACTCATATGCCCTGAATTGGCGAGATACAGTCAAAGAAACAAATCCCCTGAAATGAGGAGATTGTTACAAATTGAGAAACAAAACGCTGGCAGTGTTGATGACGCTTTGAGGAGCTTCCTCTTTACTATGAAACTTGTTGGAATGTTTGTGAGGTGAGGAGGCAGATTCGAAGGCTTTTGCTTGAGGGAGTGTTTTTGTGAATGTCTTGCTAGGGAGTGTTTTTGCCTGGCTTGATGTATGCAATGGCCAGCATTTTCCTTGCATAAGATAATCCCATTGGTCAGGTGATGTGACCTGGCCTGCTGTGATTGGGATGTCTACTTTTGCAAAAAGTCCACTTTGTTGTAAGAGAAGCATGGGCTAAGTTCTAGCTTGGTACAAGAGCATGGGCTGGTGCTGCATGATGTGTGTGTAATGCTAGGGAGGTTCAGCAGCCAATGCATCAAGTTGGTGAAGTGTTATGATGGTTTTTGCAAGTTGCTTCATTTTGGTTCACATGTGATTATCTTGCTACATAAGCCATGAACATGAGAAATTCTTGGTCCAAATCTGATTTTTATGTCACATAGAATGTTTGTGCATTGGTTTGAAGCCAACTAGAAGTTACAACTTGCCTTGAAACATGATTTTGCAAATTTCCATTTAGTGCACATCTTGAAAATCAATGATTTTTGCCAACTTTGTCACACCATAACTTTTGATCCAAGAAGAATTTGATCATGTTCTTGTACTTTTTGAAAAGGGAAAAATGTATTCTACAACTTTCATGACCAAAGTTTTTCCATTTGAAGCATTTTTGGATCAAGAATCAAGGCTTGAAAAATGACCTAAAATGAAGCATTCTTGAAAAGTCAACTATGCCTTAAAAAGTCAACTTTGCAAAATCTTCAAATTCTTGATTTTTGTGAACTTCAACCTTCTTCCATGATCAAATAAAGATCATATACACTCAAATTGATGAAGAATGCCCATTGGTTGGGTCATTGGGGGCCTCAGATGCCCTGATTTTGCACTGACTTGTCTGAAAAGTCAACTCTTGATCAGATGACTTCCCCATGGAATTTCTTCATGAAAATTGATATGCATACTCCCTATACCATATAGAGACCAATGGAAACAAGAATGACCAAAAAATTTGGAGTTATGGCCTCTGAAACCAAAACCCTAATTTTAGGTCAACTGTGCAGTCAAACTTGGCTCTGCATCCACTCAAACCCTAGTTCTTGTGATTCTTTGGAAATCTTGACTTTGAGAGGATGTAATATGATATAAGAACACTCATGGATCCCTTTGAAGTGATTGTTGACCTTTGGAGTGGCTCAAGAAGCCCTTGGATTGCTCAGATCACAAACCCTAGGTGCAGATGACTTAGAAACTATGCAGTGAATCAAAAATGAGATGTGAGATGATATGATTGTGTTTATGCATATGAGAATGGTCACAAGCCATGGTGTGAATGGGTGAGGGAAAATTTGGGGTGTTTACAGGAAGAAATAAACTTCCAATGCCCTGCTGGGAAAATAAATACCATATTCCCTGAAAATTATCTCGGTGCTTCAAACTTCTGAGCTCGACAGTTTCCTACTGGTTACCAAGAGTGAACATGTATTCCTTACTCCTTAATTATGCCTCAAACTGCATCGTCTATGAAGAGATCGTCTCTAGAGGATTTTACAGAAGACTTGGCATCCTGAATTGCCCTAGTGTTTTCAAACTCTCACATAAATTCATCAGATGTTGAGATAACTGCCTCAGGCTGCATCTTGTAATGATTCTGCCCCACATCAGAGAGAAAACAGAAACCATGCGGTATGAAGGTGCAATGCAAATGATGCAAGATTCAGACGTATGCTTATGATGCTAAGGATATGAATATGCAAGCGAGAGATGAAACAAGGATGGTTGGGCGGCCGGGGCCAAGTTGATAGAGATATTATTATTATTTTTTTTTTTGTTGCCAAGCAATTGGACTTTGAAAGTGAATTACCAGACGAGAACCGGTTTATTGAAGGTAAGCCAACAGACGATAACTGATGGGCAAAGAATAAGTCGTCAGATGAGAACTGACTCCTTGGGTTCATTGTCAAACAAGAATTGACTCTGAAAAAGAATGATTACCAGACGAGAAATGGCGTTCAACAGGCTAAATGAAAAAGTGACCAGACGAGAATTGGTTAAAGGGTTCGCCTACCAGACGAGAACTGGTATTTGAAGTGATTTGCCAGACGAGAACTGGACTTTGAATTGGTTTGCCAGACGATAACTGGACTTTGGAATGGTTTACCATACGAGAACTGGTTTGAACGGTCAAAAAGTTGGGTTACGGGGCCCTCTGGGTGTGAGATTGATGATACGGGGGTTATGCTTAATGCAATTATGATGCATATGCTTTATATGCTCGCGCGACATGAGTAATGTATGCAAATGATTTATGCAATGCTTATGAAAAGCTAGAAAAACTCCTAAGGTGGGAAGAAAGGTCTTAGTGACAAGGCTTCTGGTTGATAAGGGTGACAAAGGCGAGGGTGGGTTGCATGATTTCCCGACACTCATCTTGAACTCGGAGATCACCGATATAACTTGCTCTGTATAGCTAAAATTTGCCCCTGTATGGCGAGTCTCCGAACAGACCACCTCTAATTATCCGATTCCTAACATGGAAAACTTGGATGTTCTTTCGAGGAGAGTTGCACTTAGTGATCTCTGGAATTGTCATGCCCCGGTATGAGCGTGGAAGCGACCTGACTCATTCTGACTGAGCATTGGAAGAATATATCTTTGGTCAACAGAAACTCCAGATGTCCTGCCCCTGTTTGGTAGATTCACTTCTGATCAACTAACTCCTGAATGACATCCCTCAATCAACTGATGCTTAGGCACTTGCTTTACCCTGACAGATTCCTTGGTCGTCAAAGTCACTGGATAACATGCCCTTGATTCATAGGCCTACAGGATGCTCTTTATTTTGGTCATCATTGTTGAATGATCAAGTTCCCTCTAATGGCTCTTGGTAGGAACTCCCCTGATGTCACAGACTGACTTGCAATTAAAACTGTTCATTCACATATGGTAATTTTAATGCAGTGCATGTTTTGAAAATTTATTTATTTGAATGTTGTGATAGTGTGTGACGAATGGACCATTAGTCCAAACGTAGTGTTGAGTTAGCAAATCATTAGGAGTCAGTTTACGCAACCTTGTCGTAGTATGCTTTCAGAATTGACCATGTTTCAATTAGGACTTTCAAGGGTTATAACGTGGCCTGGTTCACGGTTTTAGAAAGAAAGATTTATGGCTCAAAATTTATCTGTGCCCACCCATTCTCCTTGATATTCTCCCGTCCTGCGTTCACCTAATTTGGCCTGAGCGCTCGCCTCTCGAAAGGGTTTTGTAATGGTTGAGGAACCAATGACGTTGACGATTTAAGCACCAATGAGGTTTCTTGGAGTAAAAGTCACCCCTTCTGACTTTGTGTCTGGTCACACGACTTTGTTCTAATGGAAGATTTTTCTTTCTGATTTTTTTTACTCCCTAACTTTTGCCTGGACTGATTCTTTTTTTGAATTTTTCGATTTTGAAGTCCAGCGGGATGCCCTAACTTTTGCCTAAGTCATTTGTTTTCACTTTTTTTTCGACTCAGCGGGCTTTATTTCTCCTTTTTTTTCGTTTTGATTTTTTGAACAAATCGTGTGACACTGGTTTGTCTGACTTGCTTGAAAGGGTTGTGACTGCCTCATTCCTTTGTTGTTGAGGGGTAACCATTGTGGTTTCACGTCCCTTGACCTCTTGAGGTGTGATGAATAAAAGGTAATGGATCCTCGGATGCACACTCCTTTGGAAACCTGAATGCTCGGTCAAATTAACTGATGACTACCCTGCCCCGGGTTAAATGTGAGCGTTTTTTCGTTCAGAAAAGAAACTCCTACTTCAAGGCTCAAAGGGGTTGACAAGGGTCTATCTCCCTTATATCTCCGGTGTTTGGGAATTGAAACAATTCCTGTACATCGTCAGCAGGTTCTACCCTGAAAGCATACTTTCAACAATTATGGGTATTCAGTTGTCATCATCCTCCCTCACACCTGCTAAACAACAGTGAAATAAATGGGAGGTAAATTGATGCAATTTTTTTTATTCGTTTTTCCATGCAAGTAAAGAAAAATGAGCGAATGCGACATAATTGATTCAAAAAGCATGATCACTTCATTATCATTACCATTCAAAACAACAATGTTTAAAAGACAAGTAGATGCTAACAGGAAAGAAACTACAATGCAAATGACAAAAAGGATACAATGATCACCAGCTCTGATGACATCTTCTTGTCTGAGCCACTGAATCAGGAGACACTTCTGCAAAGTCCTTAAAATCAATCAGCCGAGAGGTTGACGTGCACAACCAAGCTTCCTTCTGGAAAGGAAATGTACCCCTTGTCGATCAATTGTTGTACTTTGGCCTGAAAAGCTTTGTAATATTCAGTTGAATGCCCCATTGATCCACCATGATACCCACACTACTCATGAGGATTGTACCCTAGAGGGTACGGCTCTGACAACGGCTTGAGAGGCTTAGGAACCACCAATGAGCTCTGAATTAGATGTGGCAAAAGTTCCCTGTACACCATGGGAATTGGATGAAGAGGAACATTCCTTCTTTCCAGATTGTTGCAAGGCCTAGGCTGGATCTGAAGTTGATTCTGAGGTTTTCGACCATGAACTTGCAAATTTGGACGAGGAGGAGTCCACGGTTTCTAATACGGTGCTCTGAGCATCTCTTGTGGTCCGTAAGAGTAACCAGACCTAGGAAAAGATGATCTCTGAGAAGATGTTGGTCCAGAATATTCAATATTTGCCATTACTGCATTGATGTCATACTCCCCTTTCCATTGGGAGCTGCCAATAGATTCACTTTCACTAGCTGGGATATTCGAAGAGTACTGGATCTTTCCACTTTTGAGTAAACTTTCAATGCGCCCTCCAACTTTTATCAAATCAGAGAAATTTAATGTCCCAATGCTACTCATTCTTTCCAGGTACGGACCTTGCAATGTGCCCACGAACAGGTCAACTAATTCTCTTTCTGAAGGTGGTGGTTGCACTTGGGATGCCAATTTCCTCCACCGCTGTGCATATTCTCTGAAAGATTCACCACTCCTTTGAGATAGGCTTTGCAAGTGCATACGACTAGGCGCCATGTCCATATTGTATTGGTATTGCTTTACGAAAGCTCTGGATAAATCATTCCAAGATCGGATACAACTGATTTCCAAATCCATATACCAACTTAAGGATGCATCGCTTAAACTGTCCTGAAAATAGTGAATCATCAGCTTATCAATGCGGGCATAAGAAGTCATTTTTTTAAAGAACATCGCCAAATGACGCTTCGGGCAACTGACACCAGTGTACTTCTCGAACTTCGGAGTTTTGAAATCTGGAGGTATGACAAGACCAGGCACCAAACACAAGTTTAGAGCATCAAAACCAAAGGCATCAGGATCCTCTAAGGCTTTGAGTTGCTCATCCAACACACAAAACCTTTCAGCAGGATTAAAAGTTGGCGGATCCTTGGTTTTCACAAGAGGGATTTCCCCTTGGAAGTTCGGCATAGGGAAAGCAAAGCTCTGATAATCCGTAGCATCAGAAGAAGATGAAGGTCCACCTCGGACAACAGATGGTTCTGGTACACTCTGATTCACGATCGGGGTCTGTGCAGACTGAGCTTGAGTATGTTTGTTCACTTGTGGAAGATCCTCATCAGGAGAAAGACCATACAAAGGATTGGTCATCGAAATGAAACCAGGTGGAAACCCAACATTCTGACGGTTGTTCTCTGACATAGCTAGCAACTGCTTCCAATCTGACCCTTTTAACTCTTGGCACTGCTCAGTCAAACTTCAAACAACTTTCGTCTTCAAATGGTTACCACTCGTTCAAATTGAGTACTGGGAAATCAGCTGGCTGGTCATGGACAAGAGAGGAAGGATGAGCTCTCTGGAAAAAGGATATGCAATGCTGATGCAAATGCAATATGATGATGCAAAAGATGCAAAGACATGGGATCAATGTTGGAAACTGTCTGGAATCTGGAATACTGGGCCAAGAATCGAGTGTTCATAACCACAAGATCTCTGTATAATAACCCAAAATAGTAACCGAGAACCAAAGGTCAATCACTCCAGGATCATAGTGACCGGATCAAAACAAAAAGACTGCACTTGTAATGAGGGTATGTTGAGGTCATGGGTTCCTGCAAACCTGTAAACCCCTCCCAATCTTACAGGTGTGCTCTGGGTCAAACATCAAGGAATCTCAAAGCCAAATAGCAATAATACGTTCACCATTTCCGAGAAATGGCTCATGACCAATTCAGGGAATCGGTTTGGCATTATGTAATACTCAGGGAGGCCTCAACGTGAGTCCGGGAAAACAAGGTCATTCTATGTGAGTTCCAGGTGGGCCCTCGGGCGCGAATGGGTTTGCCACACAATGTGGTCTGCCACTGTCACCACTAAAGAGGGATGTTTCCACAAGGTTCTCAATGATCGGTCCCCAGCTGCATATAACTATCAAGGTTATGAAATGAGAGAGGATGATCCCCAAATCAAGACATTTCCAAGACGGTCACAAATTTGGGCGTGGAACTCACTACTACCCCCATGACAAGATCTCATGAGGCCAAAGTGGAACCACTCTAAGTACTAAGGTGCACTCGAGCCTTGGTAATGAGCTCATCTCACAATAACAGTATCACCCAGGTCCCACCAAACAGAAAATCCAGTCCAGACAGTCCAGTAATAATGATGCATAAAAATACTAAAAACTGTAAATAAAGATGTAAATAATACCGTAAATAAACAACAATAAAGTAAACATACAATAACAAACAATCAACACCCAAAGAAACAGAAACACGCAAGCGCTGGGAGAGACTCTCAAGGGAACCAGAGACTCTGGGTTCGATCCCCAGCAGATTCGCCAACTGTCGCTTCCAGGATTTCCATCCTGGTACAAACGCGAAAGTGGCACGGAAAGAGGTAGAGTCTCCAGCCAGACATTTTTATCCCTAAGGAACAGGAATGGTAATGCTGCACAAACCAGAAGAAAAGAAAAGGAAGGACACGGGTCCTGCGAACCAAAGAGACTGAGTTCGGGAGTCGATTACAACTTGGGAAGGTATTAGCACCTAGATCATCCGCCGTACCCGACGGGATCCATGCTTGCAAAGAAATCTGTTTCAAAGGGTGAAGAAATGAAAGCTGCTGCAAAGAAAATGAACTGAACTGGATAAAATAAAAGAAAATGGAAAGTGAAAAAGAAATGAAAAGGAAAAAATGTAGGGAAAATAAAGATTGTGCTCGAACGGCCCCTACCCCGCTGCCTGCGTACCTCATCCGGACAATGAGGATCAGAGTCGCCGTAGTTCCCCTAACTAGGGGTGGAAAAGATTGCTTGTGTCTTAAAGCTTGAACTGCCTATGTCAATGCTCAGGTGTTGCAGGCTCAGACGACGAGTGTGTTACCGTCTGGAAAAATGACAAGTAGGAGCAAGTTCGCGTACAGAGCGAAGGAGATGAGAAAAGAATTCCCGAAGGAAAGACAATTATTGTTTGTTTGTGTTTTTTAGAAGCTTTTTTATGAGCATGTCACAAGAAAGTGAACTCAAGCTCTTTTCCATGGAATGTATACTTGCTACTACATTCCAAGATGGAATAATAGAACAAGCACACTCAAGTAAGGAGAAGATCCCCAAAACTTGATTCTAGAGATTAGGGCCTAAGCTCACTAATTCGTTGAATTTATTAGGTTTTTTTTGTGATTTTTATGAAGAAGTGTGTTTTATGATTTTCTTGATGAAGATGGTCTCATGATCAGACTTGTGCATCATGATGAACAAGCTTGTACTATCCCAAGATGGGAAAACTACAAGTGTTTCATGGAATAAGGCTATTGCACATGAGCCCACTTCAATCCTTATTGAATGTTTTTATGCTTTTGTTTTGAGATGAGAAGAGAAGAGAAACAAAAGATCTTAAAGGTAAAAAAATCTAATGGGGGGACTAACGAATCCTAATGTTAGCATGCAAAGGATTCCTAAGGTTAGTGAGGCTTCAACTATCCTAAGAGAAAGGATGATCAAAAGAGAAGCAAAAAGAAAGGAGAAGAAAGCTAGAGAGGGGAAAGAGAACCACATGATGGCACAAAGCACATCAAACATTATAAAGCAAAAGCAAAACAAAAGAGGAAAGATGAAGAGTTGAAATGTGGATAAACATCCACACTTCTCTTACCATGAGCCCCTGAAATGTTAGCAAAAATCCAGCAAATTGATCAACACAATCATGGAATTAACATGCTCAAAGGTTCTAGAAAACAAAGATCAAACAACATGCCAAGCATTGCAAATACACGACTTACGCGTCGAAAGAATGAAAGCAAACATCAACCAGCAAGCAAATCACCCTAAAATAGCATGTTCAATGATCATACAATGATCCATGGCAATTAAAACAAGCAAGGGGATCAAACAAGCTCAAAACAGCCCCAAAAAGTCATTCTGCTTCAGTGTTAACCGGTTAACCAAATGCGTTAACCGGTTAACCAGTTCAAACCTGCACAAAATACGCATAAAACAGGTGCGTTAACCTGTTAACCATATGCGTTAACCGGTTAACACTGTTAAAACAACATCAAATCCTGCAAAAACAGCAGCTCAAACCAGCTTATTCAAATAATCTTGCACCAGACCAGCAATCAATTACACGGAAAAATTAGATCAATTCACATTAATCCATATCATTAAGCTCATGAACATTAACAATCGAATCCGGTTACGAATCAACCAATCAAATCAAGCAACACAAGCAAATATGCAAACACATGGTGGATCTAAAGCACAAGCATGCAAATAAGCTAAAAACAGAGCTAGATCTGAAATTAACCAACCTACAAAGCTGAGGTATGCTTTGGTAAATGTTGTTTGAGCTGGAAATGAGAGATATCGCGGAAAACTTTGACGATCCGATGCTAAGCTTCACACTCTGTGCAAAATATATGCAAGCAAAAGGTCTTGATGTAGAATTTTGGATCCAAAAGCACTTCTAGATCCCAAACCAGATCTGAATCTCCAATAAAACCAGCAAAAAGATGCAAAGAAACTATGGATGGAGGTCTAGTTCCAAGATCTACACACCTCAATGCAAGGTTATGTGATCTTAAAAGTGGAACTTTGAGTAATTTGGAAAAATGGGAGAGAAAAGTGAGAGAATTATGAGTGAGAGGAGTCAAAATTCAGAAAAGGAGAGTGAAAAATGAGGGAGAGGCCCCTTGGTTTGGATGGAAATGGAATAAATATTGTTTAGGTTTGGGGCCCAAAATTTTGGTTTGGGATCCAAAAATATGGCTTGGCATTGGCTTAGAAAGTGATTAGGATTTAGCATTGGAATTAGGCTTGGACAAATGCTCTAGATCCTTCTCCGTAATTCTCAATTAATTCAAATGAATAAAAATCAGAAAATGGAAATTGGACCAAAAATCAAACATGCTGAATTGCTGCTGGAAATTCAAATTTCGCAGCCGTTAACCATATGCGTTAACCGGTTAACGCAGGAAAAATTTGAATTTCCCTCCTTTTGGTGGGAAACCTCAAAAATAACCCGACGCCACCCGTTTCAAGCTGATTTTGATCCTCATCCTTTCCTAGGGTCTTGAAGATGATCCAGAGCTTGTGCAAAATGATCCTGTGAGATTCTTTCCAGGTCACCATGCTCTTGATTTTGACTTGCAGTGCTTCGAATTTCCCGGACGGTTGATCATATGCCTTATGCTAGAACATGTGAGTGTTATGCTTCATTTTTCTATGCAAAATGATAAGGATATGACATGCTTATGATAATTATGATATGATGATGCTAAACAGAAGAGGGCAAATTTGGGGTGTTACAAATGGTGACCAGCAAAGTGACGCGTCCCAGATCGGCTTCTTTTTTAGGAAGAGTGCGTTGGATGATAGCACTACAATTAGCCGCGAGAATAACCATTTCCGATTCTGTATACTTCTGTCTTTTTGAGAGAATGTCCTTCAAGAACTTATTTGATGGCACATGAGGATAAGGCATGTTTGTAGGAATTTGGTTCATTACTTATTTTCCCTTCCTCACTCTTTTATTCACCTCTTTTCTCTTCTCATCCTCCACTTGTATATTTTCAACTACATCCAAATTATCAAAATTCTTTTCAATTATTTCCTCTATTTTTTTCTTCGTCACAACTCCTCCTTATCACTACATTCTTCTACCACACCATCATTCTTTTCTTTCACCACTTGTTTCTCTTTTGGTTGAGCCATCTCCTTCCCTCTCCTAGTAACAATGGCTTTACAATTCTCTTTAGGATTAACTTGAGTGTTGGCGGTAAAAAGAGGTCCCGATTGGTTATCGACAATTTGTTTTGCAAGTTACCCAACTTGATTATCAAGGTTCTTTATCGCCGCATCATTTGACTTTTGGTTGGCCATAGACATTTGAATGAATTGATTCAATGTGTCTTCCAACTTAGTATTTGCACCGGTGGTGGTGGAGCAACATAAGGATTTTGTCGATTAGATGAACTACCGCCATAACCTTGGTTATTTTGGTAATTGCTCTGAGTTTGATATCCTTGATGTTGTTGTTGTTGGTAATGATGTTGTTGTGAAGGTTGTTGTTGGTAAGGATGTTGTTGTTGTTGATAAGGATGTTGAGGTTGTCTTTGAAATCCTTGATTATTGTGCATTTAGTTTACTTCTTCATTTCCCGGTGGTGGACAATAACCGGTATCATGATCTCCCTTGCATAACTCACAACTAGAAACTTGCTTATTCTTTCTCGGATAATCTTGCATCTCCTTAAGTTGTTGTGGTAGCTTCAACATTTGTTGCGTCAAAAGCTCCACTTGATGAGAAAGAAGTTTGTTTTGTGCAAGGATCGCATCATTTGTTACTAACTCTAGCACTCCTGGTTTCTTCATAGAGTTTCCATGATTTTAACTTTGCAAGTCATTGAGAGCCATTCGATTGATTATATTCGTCGCCTCTTCCGCGCTTTTTAACAAAAAAGTTCCCCCTGGAGTATCATCCAACAAGGTTTTACAATTATGTTGGAGACCATTTTGAAAGATATGAATTTGTGTCAATTCATTGAATCCGTGGCCCTTACACTTCCATAACATGGATTTGAAACGTTCCCATGCTTCATTCAAGGACTCGTTAGAACATTGAGAGAAGACGGAGATCGCGGTCTTTGATTCCATAAAACGGTTGTGTGAGAAGAATCTCTCAATGAACTTCTCTTCTAAAACATATCAATCCGTCATCACCGTGGGACTTTATCTAGATACCAATCCTTTTCCTTGCCAAGCAAAGCATGAGGAAAAAGTCTTCGAAACAGAGCTAACTCTTGGTTTTGATCAACGTCGGCCGCCAATGCTATCTCATAGAATTTTTTGAGAAAAGCAAATGGGTCTTCGTGGTCTATTCCGGTGAAAGGACTCCCGTACAATAAATTTAGAGTGCCGGTATTCATCTCAGCTTGCCGCCCATTATGAGCGTTGTTGGCAAACTGGGCCATATTACGAGGACTATATACATAAGGTGTCGAAAGTGGAGGTGGATCCGCCATGGGTGGTTTCAACTATGGAGTGATTGGTGTTGATGTGGAAGTTGATCCTTGTTCTTGTTCTCTTCTTTCCTTAGCTAGTTGCCTCCCCCGTCTTGTTTTGCTATTCAACTTCCGAGCGGCTCTTTCAATCTCAGGATAAAAAAGAAGTTGGTCTGCGGGAAGCTTTTCACGCATAAACAGAAGCTGCAAACACTAACCAAACAAGTTAAACAGTTCAAGAAAAAGAATAAACAAGTCTAAAACCAATAAACTATTGTGATACTTATAATATCAAATAACAATCCCCGACAATGGCTCCAATTTGTTGGAGTACAAATAGAATAAGGATTTTGTTATCGATCCACAAAGATTGTTTTATGATATTTAAGCCGTTCTAAAGTTGCTCTAGTTTAAGACTCAAAGTAACAAAGGGGAGTTTTTGGTTTTGGTAACGAAAAGTCTAATTTTTGCATTCAAATTAAAACTACAAGTTAAAAGTGTTGGTTGATAAAAGATTATAAAAAGCACATGCCAAAGTTAGGGTTTGATAGGTCCATTTGCACATATAGTTTTGATCAAGTGACAAACTCTTTAGAATGATAAACATAATCACAATATCCTCTCAAAATGTTTATTTCTAACACATAATGTGAGTTTTACCATTTTGATCCATTGATGATTTCTCACTCAATATATCAAAATGCTAACATTATAGTTCAATACAAAGTGAACACCAAGTCCCATAACTATCTCTAGCTTATGTTCTTTGGTGGATGAAAACCTAGGTCAAGTGTTGAACCCATTTCTCAATCATGAAGCAACACAAAATATATTTCATAAACACAAAGCTTTCACCATAGATTCGTCATCAAGAGTTCTTACACAATGATCAAAATCTATACATACAAAGAAAATACCTATCTACCTTCTAACCTTGACATATAAAGGGTTTAGCTATCCATTTCCATGGAAGCTTCCATAAAGAGAAAGAAATGAAGAAGAATGGGCATCAATGATGATCTCCCGACTATTGATGCGCCGATTCTTTGAAAACAAGGATAAATATTGAAAATAGTGTATTTAGGTCTGAAATATCAAGTTTTTTCTCAAAAAAATGAGTAACAAATGTTTAAATACAAGCTGAGTTTCGCAATGCTCGCTGAGCGAACTATCATTAAAAAGTTAAACCACCTTTTCTTGCTCAGCAAGCTAAGGCCTCGCTGAGAAAAAAACATTTTGTGGATATCGCTGTGAGCTCAGCGAGCATGGTTTCTTCAGTTTCTTCAAAAACTTCAAAAAGAGAGTCTCCATGCAATCCTTTCCTTATTCCAAAGGTGCAACCTAAAATCATAAAAACAAAAGTTAAATAAATGATACTTCTAAAACTTGTAAACTAAACTACGAATATACGACAAAAACAAAGGGAACAAGCATTAGAGTACCAAATAAACCCTTGAAAAGTGCCAAAAACTACACTACATAATCACACTAATTCGCACTTATCAGGGAGCAACGCACAATTTTGTTTTTGTTTTCATTTTAGTTTTAATCTTTTATTTAGTTTTTGTTTCTTTTTCAAATTCTAATTTTTAAAATGCGGTAAATTTACTGATTGTTGTGTTGGTTTGCATTAATGTGTGTTTCCAGGATTTTTAAAGTTTTTCTACCTTCTACCTCCTTCTCTGATTTCATTATGCATACTAACTTTAAAAATGAATGACAACATGATTGTGGATTTCAGAGACAATGCCCAAAGGCACCGTTGTGAAGTTTTAGCTCAGAGATCTATGGCACTCACCAAGTATGCACATGGACCTACCATGATCGCTCTAGGCATAGGTGCTAGTATTGACTTTATGTTTAACCAGATGGGATAGGAAGGTTTCGCTACAAAAAAGCATATAACTTATTACAAACTAACTTTAGAATTCTTGAGTTCACTTACCTACACTCCTAACTGCGGGAAAGGTTTTTCTAGAGGTAGGATAACCTTCAGACTGTTTGGATATCCATGTGAATTTAACATACACGAGATGGATGAACTACTAAATTTCCCAGTTGGCCCTACTATTTTCTCAGAGGCACATGAAGATGTACTTATGGAGGATGAGTTGAACAGTTTTTGGAGTAGTATCTCAGGACACCCTGATCATGACCTGTACCCCATGCTATCTACTGATATTCATAACTCAGCTATTAGGTACCTGTTTGGAAAACCTGAGAGTGATAATAATGTCTCTAGAGATGAGTTATTCATTATGTTTTGTGTTTTTCAGTCCTGACAGGTTAATGGAGTGTCCTTCATGTTTGCAAATTTCTGTAAGATTTTGCAATCTGAACACCAACCAATTCTGATAGATGGCCTAGTTACCAAAATTGCTGATGCAATGGGATTTAGAACACGCCTTTCTCAGATTAACCCTCTCGGAGATTATTGGCCCATGAATATCACTTTCTATTTTGAAAGGGAAATGCTTTATGACCGTGGACCACATCATTTCAAACTTCTGATCAACAGTGTCGTTGTGCCACATTTTACACTACTTGGCCATGAGCGCACATTTTGCATAACCATCACAACTGGTTGTATGATCTGGACGAACCACTTTTTGAACCTGAGGATGCTTGGTCCGAAGTAGAGATTGATCAAAAAACACATCCAAATTATTATGATTATGACTATCCTAAGGACATGATTGAAGAAGAAGAGAAACCGACTCCCACCGCCGTTAATGTTCCTGCTGCCACTAATCCACAACTTACCATATAGAACCTCCGCACTGAAATGACAACAATGCACAACGAGCTTCGCGACTTGCGCATCGACATCATTACTTTGAGGGATATGTCTGTTGAATAATTTGACCACTTAAGCCAAACCATTGAATCAATCCACCAAAACCGTAGCTAATCTCTAATGCCGACATTTATCATAAATTTTATTGAATTTTAAGTTTAATTCAGTTTTGCACTTTAGTTTAATTTAATTTTTCAATGTTTAAATTTTTTATTATGTTTTCAATTTTTAGAAACTACTGTGTTTACCTGTCAATTTAAATAAAAATATCATTTTTCCTTCTGCTAGAATTTTGTGTGTCTCTAACTAATTTACTTTGTAGCAATATATTATTATTTTAGTATTATTATTGATGCATTTATGTTATGAATTGTTATAAATTTAGCCTGCTGCACATATATGATATTGTCGGCTATTTAACAATGTAATGCTACTGCTACTACTTAGTTATAAAAATATATTAAATTATGTGTTATAGAATATGTTTGTGAGGCATAAAATAAGTGCTTGGAAGACACATAGAAAATTAGGCTGTTGCACCGTCCCAGACTGCGTGACATTCATGACACTCGTTTACTGTGTGACGTTTGTCCTATCTATGGGACGACCGTCCAAAACTTCTGACGATCGTCAGATTTTCTAGACGACTGTCACAACAGTCATCCTTATAATGGTCATCAGAGACGTTACAGGACCATTGTGACCCATGTCGCTCCCGGGATTTTCATCCTAATAAAAATGCGAAAGTGGCGCGAAAAAGTTAGAGTTGCCAGCCAGGGATTTTTATCCCGAAGGAACAGGAAAGGTAATGCTGCACAAACCTAAGGAAGAAGAAAAGGACAAGGTCCTGCGAACAAAAGATCTGGGTTCGGCAGTCGGTTACGACCTGGGAAGGTATTAGCACCCCAGATCGTCCTCCGTACCCGACGGGATCCACGCTTGCTTGTTTGTTTCAAAGGGTGAGAAATAAGATGCTACTGAATAAAATCGCTAACCGGAAAGGAATGAGAAAGGTTGAAAGAGAAAATGAAAAGAAAGGGGGAAATGTAGGGAAAATAAAGAATATGCTCGAACGGTCCCTACCCCGCTGCATACGTACCTCATCGGGAAAATGAGGATCATAGTCGACGTAGTTCGTCTAACAAGGTGAGAACTATTTGTTTGTGTTTTTTATGCGCCGGAAATGCGTATGCCGATGCTCAGGTGTTGCAGAATCGACTTTAACGAGTGCGTTTACCGTATTGTATGCGAGACAAGTCATCGCAAATTCACGTTGAGAGTGAATGAGGTGAGAAGAGAATTCCCGCAGGAAAGTCGCTTATTGTTTGTTGTTTGTTTTTTAAGAGTTTTTATGAATTTGGCACAAGGAAGTGAATTCACACTCTTTTACATAGAATGTGTACTTGCTACTACATTCCAAGATAGAATAGTAGAACAAGCACACAAAGTAAGGAGAATTTATCAAAGACATGTTTCTAAGGATTAGGGTCTAAGTTCACTAGCTTGTTGAACTTATTACATGTTTTTGTAGCTTTTTGAAGAAATGTCTTTTATGTTTTCTTTGTGAATATAGTCTCATGATTAAACTTGTACATCATGCTAGACAAGCCCATACTATTCCAAGATGGAATGAATATGTGTGCCCCATGGAATAAGGCTATACACAAGAGACTACTTCAAGCCTTTATTATGTGTCTTTTGGATTTTTGTTTGAAGATGAGAGAAGAAGACTCAAATGGAAAAAGGAAAAAACTAAGGGGGACTAAGACACAACCCTAAGTTATTCATTCAAAAGATATCCTATGGTTAGTGAGGTATTCTAAACCTAATAAGAAAATATACTTAGAACTCAACTTACTTCCTAAGGAAGATAAATTGCTTCTAAGAGAACAAAGGGAAACCTAAGATCAAAGTACACGGTGCTAAGGCAAACCCAATAAAAATGCATAAGAGGTGAGAATGATGTAATACTTACCTCAATATTTCCCCCTATAAAACAAATGTTAGCATGATGAAGCAATATGAACAATCATAGTATGGCAAAACTCAAAGAAGAACTCACACTAGCTAATTAAAGCATTAATGAACTCTCAAGTCTAAAGATCAAGATCTAAAGGTATATTACATGATAGCTAAACTCTAAAGGTAGGAGCTAAGTCAAATCAAAAGGATCTAAAGTTATGAAGTAAACCAAACTCAAACTATACCCTAAAGCATCATTAAACCCTGATGAAAGCTAAGGAGAATTTATAAGGGAAATTCAAGTGTTTAATCATGGTAATATTTCCTAAGGTCAATGGTGATTGTATAGTCCAGAACCTAACACTAAATGGAAGTGTTTAATGACATGAAATTAAATGGGAAGAAAGAGATTCAAATCATAAGGATTCAAACATAAGAAAGAAAGATGAAGGAAGGAACATGGAAATATGGTTTTCAAAGTAAGAAAAATGACTTAGAAAGAAAAACCAAATATGACCAAAGAAGTTTGAACTTCCCATACAAAAACCAGGGGTTTGATGAAAAGTTAAGATGGAAATTGGATTCACAAAATGATCATAAATGAAGTGGTGAGAAGTCTATTATGGTTAAGGACCAAAAATGTGACTTATGATGCAAGACACTTAGAAACATACCAAATGACATAGAAAAATTATGAAATTTAATATCCAAGATCACAATCCAGAAGATGATTGAAGTATACAAAACCTCACATTGATTCATATTTTTGCCTAGTCAAATAAATGCTAGAATTGAATTAGGGTTCATAAGGATCAATGCAAAAGAATGGGTTCAAAAGAAGACCAAACATGACCTAAAAATTGAACAAAAATTATTTTTGGGACTTTTGATGAGTCCTCTGGCTAGGGCAAAAGGAATGAACATTTTGTCACTTATGGTTTAGGAGATCAAAAATGGACAAAATGATTGGTCCAGAAATAAGAAAAATGAAAAGAAAATAAATGGAAAATTAATTCTGAATAAAAAGTAAAGCAAAAAATGAATTAAAAAATGTGGAAAATTAGAGAAAATGATGAAGAACACGTGTGAATTTATTTAGGGTTTTTGGAATTTAAAAAAATTGAAAATGGAAATGAAGATAAAAGGAGAAATAAAAATAAAGGAAATAATTGGACTGGGCCTAGGGGGTGTGAAAAGTGACAAAATTGAACTGACTTGGGCTCACACACGCATGCATGGGGGTGCCAATAGAAGTTGAGTAATTTGTTCACAAACTAAATGGCATGTGCACGGCATGTGACTTTTAATGTGCTGGATGATTTTGGTGTGTTAGATGGAAACAATCCAAGGGTTGTGTTATGTTCTCACATTAATTTTAGGGGTACTGTTTCGGTCATCGGAGGAGCTTTCCGGTCACCTTCTTCGGTGACCTCTGGTTAGGGCATGATCAAAAACTTCACTAAAATGACAACTAAGACAATGGATAGATTCGTTTCCCCAAGTACATTAACAATCCAGACTTGATTTTCTCCTAAGGTTCATGAATAATGCAAATCGAAGCACACAAAAATCAACCTAAAAACTGAATCTAAACACCTAAGGTGCATATCAACTAGCCAGTATAAGCACTGTTCCTATTGAGCTCATGTCAACACAAATGAACCAAAAATTCTAGAATTCGTGCAAGCTGAATTGAAGATAAAACCTGAAATGCAGTGATGCTTAGAGTTGTAGAAATCCAGAGGGGAGGTTCCAAGGTCTTCTATGCTTGATCCTGATCCTTTGTAGAGTGAAATAAACACTCTATTGATGAAGAATCTTGAGGAATTGAAGAAGGTGCAGATAATTTGCAGAGGTGTAATCTTGAGGTTTCAATCCATTAAATCCATGGAAAAGCTGCAAATCACGATGTTGATGATGACTTGAGGGGAATTGCAATGATGTGGATAAGGATTAAAGAATATTGAAGCAAAATGCATATATGTGCAATGGTGTAAAGTGGATGATTCAATGGAATTCTTTCATGGGAATGAAGCTCATGATGATGATGATGATGAACAAATGAAGATTGGGCTTGATCTTCCAATATACACTGATCTTGCAGAGAAAATGTAGAGAAAATTGGGAGTATTTTGGTGTGACTTGAGTGAACTGTGAAGGTGAACCCTTTGCACAAGGTTGAGGAGCTTTGTTACCCTTTGGTTGTCTTTGTATGGCGCCCAATTTCTTCAATCACTGACCACAAGCCTCACCTAAGTTATGATGAATATGATGAAATGTTTTTGGTTATGACATGACTTTGAGTATGCTAAATGATATGCTAGATGTTATGCAAAATGAGATGACAAATTTTGGGGTATTACAGCTGCCCCTATTTAATCATCTGCAAACCTGAATGCATAATAGCGACTGCATTTAGACTTTCAAGGTATAGAGTGATTGAATACTCGAATAGACCTGAAAATTTGAACTCTGTGGGAAATGAAAATGATTGGTACAATAAAGTTGAAGAACTTGGGGTTCGGCAAAAAGAAAAGTTGAAAATGAAGAACTTGGGGTTCGGCAAAAGAAAAGCCTGAAAATGACAAACTTGGGGTTCGGCAAAAGAAAAATCTGACAAACTTGGGGTTTGTGGAACAAAAAGTTAGCGAACTTAGGGTTCGGCAACGAAAAAGTGAACTTGGGGCTCAACATTGGAAAACTTGACAAACTTGGGGTTTGCAAATAAGGGTTGAACTTGGGGTTCAAAAAGTTGACGAACTTGGGGATCGACAACGGAAAAGTGAACTTGGGGTTCACCACAATGACGAACTTGGGGCTCGACATTGGAAAACTTGACAAACTTGGGGTTTCCATGTAAGGGTTGAACTTGGGTTTCAAAATGTTGGCGAACTTGGGGTTCGATAACGAAAAAGTGAACTTGGGGTTCACAACAATGACAAACTTGGGGCTCGACATTGGAAAACTTGACAAACTTGGGGTTTGCATGTAAGGGTTGAACTTGGGGTTCAAAATGAACTTATCCCACTTGAGGAGATAAAACTTGAAAAAGAGACCATCATAACTTGGATGACGACTCGACTGGGGGAAATAAGCTTTGACTTGTAAGAGCAAAAAGAGAGAAGCAACATCAACCGATTTACAACTCAAATAAGATCAACCGATCTATCATGGAGATGGTATCAACCGATCCATAACCAGGACATTGAGAATGTAATATCATCCGATTTACGGCTCGAAGAGAAATGATATGAACCGATTAACAACTAAAATAACTGATCTATCATGGAGATGGTATCAACCGATCCATAACCCAGGAAAGCGAGAATTTAATATCATTCGATTTACAACTCGAAGAGAAGTGATATCAACTGATTCACAACTCAAATAAGATCAACCGATCTATCATGGAGATGGTATCAACCGATCCATAACCAAGATAGCGAGAATGTAATATCATCCGATTTACAGCTCGAAGAGAAGCGATATCAACCGATTCACAACTCAAATAAGATCAATCGATCTATCATGGAGATGGTATCAACCGATCCATAACCCAGGAAAGCGA
Organism: Lathyrus aphaca; assembly: GCA_963966055.1. Lineage (NCBI taxonomy): Eukaryota > Viridiplantae > Streptophyta > Magnoliopsida > Fabales > Fabaceae > Lathyrus > Lathyrus aphaca. Next base: position 677,643,135 of record OZ014519.1, on the reverse strand, counting down.
GAATGTAATATCATCCGATTTACAGCTCGAAGAGAAGTGATATCAAACAAGACTTGGTAGAAATAAACACACTGGGAAATGAACTTGGCATTCTGTGGGGATACTTCGGATTGTTTGAAGGAAAGATGTTTCGGGCTTTCGTGCAAGGTACCAAAACTGGCTTATGCTTCGCATGCATATGTTTGAATTTTTCTATGGCGTAATACTCCATAATGATGGAAATGTTACGTTTTTGAGGATGCAAATGTAATGATGATTACTAAATGCAAATGCAAATGCAAAGGGGTATCCCGATGAGGATATAACAAGTATCCCAAGTATCTTGACTGGGGAGAAATAATCATTGAATTGATTTGACGAATCCCTGTGGGAGAAAGCAACTTTGCGAGGGATAGTGTTAATAACACACCGGCTATGAACTTCCGTCATTGCCAAAAATAAATTGGACTTTGAGATTGGAGCCAAGACCCTGTTGGGGTGAAATTGATTTGAGAGGTACGCTACTCGTTGAACTCTGTTAGGGAAGTGACATCCTTCTGACTCGGCTGGGAAAACCGATGTGTGGGTATTCGGCTGAGGAATAAATCTGTTGGGGAACTTTTCAGGCGCATGATCTTCTACTCAGGAAATAGACGACAATGAAGATAGAAATTTGGTTATCAACCTTACTAGGGCACTACAAACAGTGTTGTGTAAGAAGGAAAATACCCAAAATCCTCTATATCTTCACCTCTGCTAGGGAATGAGGAATCTCCATATACTGCTAGAGATAAGAAGGCTCTGGTGAGGAATACTTCTCTGTTGAAGGAAATTCTTTGCTTGAGGAGGACATCAGTCTTCTATTACTTTTTTGGGGAAGATTTCAACTTCTGAATCTACTGGGGATGTTGGATAACATCAAATGAGAATACCTTCTTTCTGCTCGGGAAGGATCCATCGTTTTGTTGCTCTGCCGGGGAGGAAATGGTATGATGAGACCTGTTGAGGAATTTTTCTCAATGATCTACCGAGGAAAACTTCTTCCCGATGTTTCGTGCTGGTAATGGCTTTTCTTCCAGCCTCTGGGCCGATCGACTGCCTACAGACCATGAGTGAACAATGGTTCCTTGCAATTTTCAACTCACCTCAGACTAGGGTTTATCGGAAGAAATTGTCTCAAGGGGATTTTACAGAAAACCTAGAACCAGAGATGCCTCAGTGTATTTAAACTCTTGGAGAGATTCTTCGGATCTCGAGATAATTGCCCCAGACTATATGGTCTATGAAATAAATTGCCTCGCGAGGATTCTTGAGAAACCTCATATCACTATGAGATATTATGCCTCAGTATTTTGAACCTTGGGTAGGTGCTTCTGATTGACCATCTTCGGGAGAGAGTACTTTTAGTACTTTTGGGGTGGCCTGCCCCAGTACGAGCCTTTGAGTAGTTTCGTCCATTAATGGATGATCTTCAAGTGAATACCCAGACCAATTGTTTTTCTAGAGAGATTTGAATCTTGAAGTAATTGCCCCAGCTTAGCTGAATTCTGAAGAGATTGCTCGACGTGATTGCCCTAGATTAGTTGGCTCTTACCACTATTTTTTGGGAAAGTCTCTACTTAATGGGGTTTTCTTGAAAAGTGCACCTTTATATGATCGTCCTTCGGAAGTTTCAGACTTCTCAACTTTGCAAGATTAAGCTTCTGGACTGAAGTTTCGTATATGAATTTTTATGATGCCCAAAAAATGTATGCAAGCAGAAAATGTTTATTTTGTGAATGAAAATTCTAATGCAAAACGCATATTAATCTTGAAGTTTTACTATAAAAAGATGTCGCAAACCTTTGTGAGCGAATCACTCGTTAAGATACGACATTATTTTTTGAATAAAAGCATGCACATGCAACACCAACAAAGATCTTTTAGCACAACTCATAAGAGTCAGGAACGTGATCTCGTGGTAGTACGCTCTCAAAATAGCCCTATTTCAGTTAGGACTTTTGAGGGTTGTATCTTAGCCTAGTTCACGGTCATAAAAACAAGGATACAGGCTCAAAGTTTATTTGTTCCCACCCCTCTTCGTGATGTTCTCCATTCCTATGTTCAGCTAGCTTTCACAAGCGCTCACCTCTCAAAAAGGGTTTTGTGATGGTTGAGGAACCAATTACACTAACGGTTTAAGCACCAATCAGGTTGTTGTTGGGAGTCAGTCACCCCTTTGTCTTTTGTTCCTGTATCACATGACTTTGTTCTTGCTTGAGGATCTTTCTTGTGTAATCCTTTTCGTCTTTCACTTTTTGCGTTCTTTTTGCTTATCCCTAAATTTTTCCTGGACTGATTCTTGTGAATTTTTGATTGTGAAGTCCAGCGGGATGCCCTAATTTTTGCCTAAGTCGCTTGTTTTCAAGTTTCGACTTAGCGGGCTTTTTTCATTTTTTTATTCTCTTTTTTGAACAAATCGTGTGACACTAGTTGTCTTGATTGCTTTGAAAGGGTTGTGACTGTCTCACTTTTCAGTTGATGAGGGATAACCATTGTGGTTTCTAGTCTTTGGACCTCTTGATTTGGTACAATGAAAGGTAATGGATCCTCAGATGTGTATTCCTTTTTGAAATTTGAATGCTCGGTCAAACAAACTGACGACTAACCTGTCCCTGGGTTAAATGCAAGGGTTTTTTTCATGCAAAAAGAAACTCCTACTTCAAGGCTCAAATGGGTCGGCGAGGGTCTATCTCCCTTATATCTCTGGTGTTTAGGATATGAAATAATCAACATGGTCTTTCTCAAAAGCACACAATTAGAGATTCTTGCGTTTTCGTTTCATCATTCTCCTTCATAGAGTTTAAGCACCACAATTGGTATTGCAATGTACACACACAAAATTATAAATGAAATACAAATGAATACTTCAAGAAAAACATGTGCATTTTATTATGGTTAACATTGAAAAGTAAGTAAATTTCAGGCATACATACAAATGTTGAAGCAAACAACAAAGACTACAAATGAAAATGCAGTAAAGAAGCTGATCATTACCATCGTTGAGGAGACTTGTTTCCGTCAGGACAGATCAGTTTTGAGCGCTTCCTGTGACCAATAGCTCTTCATGGTCTTGTGGTCTTCAAGTAAATGGTCGCATGTCCGACATGGCAATCATACATCTTATTCTAGTTATTCTGACTTTGATACGAGACGTATGAAAGAAGGAGTAAAGCTGAGGAATGAGGTTACCCCATAAGGTTGCTCAGAAAGACCTGACGATCTTATGCCTAGACATCTCCATTGACCAATGAAGAATCAGATTGACGTAGTTCCCATCAATAGGGATGCAAATGCTTTGAGAGAAAAAAATGGCATTACTAGGAGTATTGGGATGTCCTTTCCCTCATTTGTTTGGTGCAAGGTTGACAACATTTAAGTCGATTAGATCCTGCACCATGTGGTGAAAAGCCTTACAACCATCAATATGATGCCCTGGTGCCCCGGAGTGAAAATCACAATGGGCGTTAGCATCTCATCCCTCCGGTAGTGGGAAAGGAGGTGGGGACAGCTTGCGAAGCTCAATCAATTTCAACTGAAGCAAGTGTTGTAGTATGTCGGTATGAGACATTGGCAAAGGGTAAAATATTCTTTCCCTCTTTTGCGGATGCTGACGACCCTATTGAGGGTTATGCTGCAGACGATTTTGCAGTTGCAACTGGGTTGCCCTGGGGAGGATCACGAATTTTGTCTGGTAATATGAACCTTGATTTCTCCTCTAACCATAGACTGCCCCGACTTCTCCGTACAATCTCTTTTACCCGTTTGAAGATGGCTTCTTGGTTCTGGAAGTAGAAGCACCGTTGTTCTGGATTTTTTCTCGCTTCATCCAGTTTTCAACTCTGTCACTAGTTAGGATGACATCAGAGAAACTGTTGGACGAACAACCTGTCAACCGTTTTATAAAGTGCACACGAAGAGTATCCATGAAAAGGTCCACCATTTCTCTTTCCAGCAACGGTGGTTGTACTCTGGCTGCGACCTCGCGCCATCTCTGCGCGTACTCCTTAAAGCTCTCGGAGTTCTTTTGAGACAGGCTCTGAAGCTGAGTTCGGTTGGGAGCCATGTCAATGTTATACTGGTACTGCTTGAGAAAGGCTTCCCTAAGTTCCTTCCAGTTACAGACAAAGTTCTCTTCCAGTTTCATGTACCACTCCAGCGAGCCCCCGGACAGGCTGACTTAGAAGTAATACATCCAAAGCTTCTCGTCCTTGGTATGTGCGGCGATTTTGCGATAGAAGGCCTGCAAGTGGGTTTTCGGGCAAGAGCTGCCAATGTACTTGTCGAAAATAGGAGGTCTGAAGTTTGGAGGGATGACCACACCTGAAACCAGCCCCATGTCAGCAACATCAATTCCAAGGGTGTCTCTGCATTCCAGAGCCTTTACCTTCTCGGCCAGCCTTTGAAAGTCTTGGTTATTGGTGCCAGCACCAAATCCCATATCTTCATTGAGCAAAGTAAATTGACCCTCCTGTCGGCTTGTTACACGAACAGGAATTGGTCCACCGCCTTCAGGAGTAGGATGCCTATTCTCCGTAGATTGAATGATAGTGTTGTTGATCAAATTGCCTTGGGCATCCAAGGTAATCACTAGAGGATCAGATTGCGGGTGATTAAGCCTCTGCATGACGGTTCTCATTTCTTGCTGCCCCTACACTATACCCTGCATTGCTTCCATGAACTCCCACATTTGAGTGTGAAGCTCATTCAGCTCAGTCTATACTTTATTCATGATTTGGCTCGAGTAGCGTACTGGTATGGCCGATACTTCTCCTGAAATGGTCAAATAAATTAGGAAATCCAGGTAACTTTTTAGTATGCAAAAATGATATGCATGAAAATGCCATGTCACTGATCCCACCTCATTCAGATAGGGGGACATATACCCCACAAAGTGCCACACCATAAGATAAATTATGTGAGTGTGTGCGGAGAAAGTGTTGAGCATTGGGAATTCAATATCAAAATAAAATTTCCAGGATAGAAAAGTCGAAACAGAGGTACCCGGAAATTTTCATAAAGCAATAACATGCAAACGTGCGAAAAGTTATCCAATCACTATCAATAATATCGAAGTACAGGAAAAGGTCACAATCAACAACAGAAAAACAAAAGATTCCTTCAACAACTCTGAAGGTAATCTTGGAATACAATGAAGCAATTCACATGCATCAAAGAAATCCATGTCTCTTGTCTTGATCTTCGTGCAGTCTGCATGACCATATGGGTCAAGAGGCTTCAACTCCTGAGGTACCCCTATGGTGTAATGATCCCTGAATCAATTAGATCTTGGACATTGTGCCTGAAGGCTTTGCACTCGTCTATGGTATGCCTAAATGTTTCGGAGTGGAATTCATACGTAACACCCATATTGTAATCTAGGGGAATCGGGTAGTGCATTAGCAAGACATTCCTTGGCTGAATCAAAGAACTCTCGAGCAAATGGGCAAACACTTCACTAGGAGGGCTGAAACTTGGAGTAAACACTCCTTCAGGCGGCTTGAGTTTGAGTCTCCCCCGTTGTTGATAGTTTTGATGCTGGGATGAATTCTAACACCCTAAGTTCTTCTGCACTTTCTTCCCCACGTTGGATCGGTGAATGGGCATAGGTGACTGGCATGATGTCTTTACGACCCAGAGTGGAGGGACACACCCCTGATTGGGGATAATTTTTGCAGTAAGGAAAGGAGGAGTAACTTCCATTGATATGAGATCCCTTGATACATCCCCGCTGATTGGTGCGAACTCGATCACCTTTAAATCAATGAGCTCTTGAACTTGATATTTGAGCCTCTTACAGTTCTCCACATGGTGACCAGGTGCCCCAGAATGGAAGACACACCTAGTACTGGCATCAAAGTCTAGAAGAAGATTTTTGGGCGTGGATGTCATGGTGACAAGTTCAACCAGATTAAGCTCAAGCAAACAAGGAAGCAATTATGCATATGACACCAGAATCAAATTATACTTGGCTTCAGGCGTCTTCGGCCTTTGTCCGCAATTTTTGCCTTTACCCTTCCTTTGGTGAGCTAGAAGAGTCTGCAAGTTGAGAGGATTAGAAACCCAAAGTTGAGGAGAATTTCCGCGAAACACTCCCTAATCTTAGAATAAACCCACTGAATGGGGAGGACCAACAACTTCAGTAGCAGTAAAGGGGACATGGTGCCCTTCTTTAAGTACTGCCTCCGGGGCTTCCATGGTCTGGTTCTCTTGTTTCTTCAGTTGGTAAACTTTCTCTGTCAATAGCTTGTGGCCATGGCACAAGGTCTGCATGTCCACCAGGAGTTGTTCCATTCGAATTTTCATTTTAGCTATCTCTGCTTGGCATTGCTCCATGTCCATCTCTTGATGACAATGATTCAAATTGGCCATTATGGAGAATAACCAAATCAGGATGAGAATCTGTCCCCAGACACCTGTAATGAGTCTAAGGATGCATGCAAATGCCATGTTCGATTATTTCCAAGGAACCCATCTACTTTGATTCAAGTTTGGATATAGGAACATACAATGACATGGTTCAGATATAGGATCTCTGGAAATAACCGAACATGTATGCTAAAAATGCCATGATGTTATGTATGCAGCAGGCATGTGATCAGACGTCTGATACTAGTGTTGAGCGGTGAGCCAACTGTGGATAACCCTAATAACTTTATCTCTGTACATACACTCCAGAACTCATACTTATTGTAACATAGAACCAGATCAAACTACTGAACAATACTAGCGAGGTGGGTGTGTTGGAAGTTTCAACGTTCCTGCAAACCTGTAAACCCCTCCCATCTCAAGGGTGTGCTACTCGGGTCAACATTGCAGAATCTCAAAGCCGAATAGCAATAATACGTTCACTATTTCTGAGAAATGGCTCATGACCAAATCAGGGAATCAGTTTGGCATTATGTACTACTCAGGAAGGTCTCAACTGAGTCCAAGGAAACAAGCATCCCTCAGAAGTCCCAAGCTTCAAGCACTGAATTGAGAAACAATAGTACATTCATCCTGAAGGGTACAATACTATCGTCATATGAACAATTTGCCTTAATTGGGTTCCTATGAGAGAACCAGGCCATCCTATGCGAGTTCCTAGTGGGCCCTCGGATGCGAGTGGGTTTGCCAACAAATGTGGTCAGCCACTGTCATCAATGGAGAGGGATGTTTCCACAAAGGTTCTCAATGATCGGTCCCCTGACTGCACATAACTATCAAGATTGCGTATTTCCCCAGAAATATTCTGGTATCAATACATTTCCAAGAAGGTCGCAAGTCTGGGTGTGGAACTCACTACTACCAACATAGCAAGATGCCATGAAGCCAAAGTGGAACCACTCTAAGTCCTAGGGTGCACTCGAGCCCCGGTTCCGAGCTCATCTCACGGTAACAAAACCCATCCCACACAAAAAATGAAACCAGCACAGTCCAATATATGATGCATGTGAAAATAAATACTAAAAGTAGTAAATAAATGTTGTAAAGTAAACTGTAAATGAAAACAGTAAATAAACACACAACAACACACACATATAAACACCCAAGTGAAACGAAAACAAACAAGCACTAGGATTGGCTCTACAAGGGAAACCAAAGATTATAGGTTCGACCATAAAATCCCCAGAAGAGTCGCCAGCTGTCGCTCGGGGATTTTCATCCTAGTACAAACGCGAAAGTGGCGCGGAAAAGGTAGAGTCCCCAGCCATGCATTTTTATCCCGAAGGAATGGGAAAGGTAATGCTGCACAAACCTAAGGAAGAAGGAAATGTCAAGGTCCTGCGAACCAAAGATCTGGGTTCGGGAGTCGGTTACGACCTGGGAAGGTATTAGCACCCCAGATCGTCCGTCGTACCCGTCGGGATCCACACTTGCTTGTTTGTTTCAATGGGTGAGAAATAAGATGCTACTGAAAAAAACCGCTAACTGGAAAGGAATGAGAACGGTTGAAAGAGAAAATGAAAAGAAAGGGAGAAATGTAGGGAAAATAAAGAATGTGCTCGAACGGGCCCTACCCCGCTACCTACGTACCTCATAGGGAAAATGAGGATCATATCCGACGTAGTTCGCCTAACAAGGAGAGAACTATTTGTTTGTGTTTTTTATGCACCGGAACAGCGTATGCCTATGCTCAGGTGTTGCAGGCTCGACTTTAACGAGTGTATTTACCGTCTTGCATGCGAGACAAGTCGTCGCAAATTCGCGTTAAGAGTGAATGAGGTGAGAAGAGAATTCCCGCAGGAAAGTCGCTTATTTTTTGTTGTTTGCTTTTTAAGAGTTTTTATGAATTTGGCACAAGGAAGTGAATTCACACTCTTTTCCATGGAATGTGTACTTGCTACTACATTCCAAGATGGAATAGTAGAATAAGAACACCAAGTAAGGAGAATTTATCCAAGACATGTTTCCAATGATTAGGGTCTAAGTTCACTAGCTTGTTGAACTTATTACATGTTTTTGCAGATATTTGAAGAAATGTCTTTTATGTTTTCTTTGTGAAGATAGTCTCATGATTAAACTTGTACATCATGCTAGACAAGCCCATACTATTCCAAGATGGAATGAATATGAGTGCCCCATGGAATAAGGCTATACACAAGAAACTACTTCAAGCCTTTATTATGTGTCTTTTGGATTTTTGTTTGAAGATAAGAGAAGAAGACTCAAATGGAGAAAGGACAAAACTAAGGGGGACTAAGACACAACCCTAAGTTATTCATTCAAAATATATCCTATGGCTAGTGAGGTATTCTAAACCTAATAAGAAAAGATACTTAGAACTCAACTTACTTCCTAAGGAAGATAAGTTGCTTCTAAGAGAACAAAGGGAAACCTAAGATCAAAGCACAAGGTGCTAAGGTAAACACAATAAAAATGCATAAGAGGTGATAATGAAGTAATACTTACCTCAATCTTCCCCCTACAAAACAAATGTTAGCATAATGAAGCAATTTGAACAATCATAGTATGGCAAAGCTCAAAGAAGAACTCACACTAGCTAATTAAAGCATTAATGAAATTATAAGTCTAAAGATCAAGCTCTAAGGTATATTACATGATAGCTAAACTCTAAAGGCAGGATCTAAGTCAAATCAAAAGGATCTAAAGTTATGAAGTAAACCAAACTCAAAATATACCCTAAAGCATCATTAAACCCTGATGAAAGCTAAGGAGAAGTTATAAGGGAAATTCAAGTGTTTAATCATGGCAAAATTTCCTAAGTTCAATGGTGAGTGTAAAGTCCAGAACCTAACACTTAATGGATGTGTTTAATGACATGAAATTAAATGGGAAGAAAGAGATTCAAATCATAAGGATTCAAACATAAGAAAGAAAGATGAAGGAAGGAACATGGAAATATGGTTTTCAAAGTAAGAAAAATGACTTAGAAAGAAAAACCAAATATGACAAAAGAAGTTTGAACTTACCATACAAAAACCAGGGGTTTGATGAAAAGTTAAGATGGAAATTGGATTCACAAAATGATCAAAAATGAAGTGGTGAGAAGTTTATTATGGTTAAGGACCAAAAATGTGACTTATGATGCAAGACACTTAGAAAAATACCAAATGACCTAGAAAAATTATGAAATTAATATCCAAGATCACAATGCAGAAGATGATTTAAGTTTAAAAAATCTCACAAAGATTCATATTTTTGCCTAGTCAAATAAATGTTAGAATTGAATTAGGGTTCATATGGATTAATGAGAAAGAATAGGTTCAAAAGAAGACCAAAAATGACCTAAAAATTGAAAAAAAATTATTTTTGGGAGTTTTGATAAGTCCTCTGGCTAGGGAAAAAGGAATGAACATTTTATCACTTATGGTTTAGGAGAACAAAAATGGACAAAATGATTGGTCCAAAAATAAGAAAAATGAGAAGAAAATTAATGGAAAATTAATTCTGAATAAACAATAAAGCATAAAAGGAATTATAAAATGTGGAAAATTATAGAAAATGATGAAGAACACGTGTGAATTTATTTAGGATTTTGGGATGAGTTTTTGGTATTTTAAAAAATTGAAAATGGAAATGAAGATAAAAGGAGAAATAAAAATAAAGGAAATAATAGGACTGGGCCTAGGGGGTGTGAAGATTGACAGAATTGAACTGACTTGGGCTCACACATGCACACATGGAGGTGCCAATAGAAGCTGAGTAATTTTTTCACAAACTAAATGGCATGTGCAAGGTATGTGACTTTTAATGTGCTGGCTGATTTTGGTGCGTTAGATGGAAACGATCCAAGGGTTGTGTTATGTTCTCACATTAATTTTAGGGGCACTGTTCCGGTCACCGGAGGGGCTTTCCGGTCACCTTCTCCGATGACCTCTGGTTAGGGCATGATCAAAAACTTCACTAAAATGACAACTAAGACCACAAATAGATTTGTTTCCCCAAGTACATTAACAATCCATGCTTGATTTTCGCCTAAGGTTCATGAATAATGCAAATCGAAGCACGCAAAAATCAACCTAAAAACTGAATCTAAAAACCTAAGGTGCATATCAACTAGCCAGCATAAGCACTGCTACTATTGAGCTCATATCAACGCAAATCAACCAAAAATCTTGAATTCGTGCATGCTGAATTGAAGATAAAACCTGAAATGCAGTGATGCTTAGAGTTGTAGAAATCCAGAGGGGAGGTTCCAAGGTTTTTTATGATTGTTCCTAATCCTTTTTAGAGTGAAATAAACACTCTATTGATGAAGAATCTTGAGGAATTGATAAAGGTGCAGAAAATTTGCAGAGGTGTAATCTTGAGGTTTCAATCCATTAAATCCACGGAGAAGCTGCAAATCATGATGTTAATGATGACTTGAGGGGAATTGCAATGTTGTAGATAAGGATCAAAGAAGATTGAAGCAAAATGCAGAAATGTGCAATGGTGTAAAGTGGATGATTCAATGGAATTCTGCCATGGGAATGAAGCTCATGATGATGATGATGATGATGAACAGATGAAGATTGAGCTTGATCTTCCAATATACACTGATCTTGCAGAGAAAATGCAGAGCAAAATTGGGAGTATTTTGGTGTGACTTGAGTGAAATGTGAAGGTGAACCCTTTGCACAAGGTTGAGGAGCTTTGTAACCCTTTGGTTGTCTTTGTATGGCCTCCAATTGCTTCAATCACTGACCACAAGCCTCACCTCAGCTATGATGAATATGATGCAATGATTTTGGTTGTAAAATGACTTTTAGTATGCTAAATGTTATGCTAGATGTTATGCAAAATGAGAGGACAAATTTTGGGGTATTACAACCCCATTATTACCTTCCTCTTCCAACGGTCCATTTCCTCCACCTCTTTTTATAACCACCCACTTCTCCACTTTCTCACACCACCATTTCATAACTTCCATTCACTCCACACTTGCTTTATATAACAGTAACTTCCGTTCCACCATTTCCTTCATTCATTTTTCTTTCTTACGAAATTGTTTTCTTCACCAATGGCAAATCCACGCCCTTACCCTGACCTCTCTCACATCATATTTCGTGACGGCGAAGATGGTGTCCGCCAACGAGCAAGGCACCTCGAATATTATCAACATTCTGTTGAAGCCACTCGATATGTCGACGAAGAATGTCTACAAGAGTTGGGACTGCTGGAAGGAGTCCAGTGGTTGTTCACCAACACTGGTTTGGCGAAACTCTGCTCAAATAATAGGCCACATACGAAGCACTGACATCGGAGTTCCTGAGCTCATTGTCCTACTATACACCGAATGAATAAGACAAGTTCTTAACGGGATATGCCACATTTAGGATGTTCGGTGAAGAATACTCTGTGACGCAAGAGCAATTTAGTGAATGGTTCAGCTTCCACCGAGGCACTCACGTTCACTACCGCCTACCTGGTCACGCAACTTGGAAGGATGACGCTTTCACGCTTTGGAAACACCTGACATGTTATGTGCCTTCTGATTGGGACGACCTCTATGCTTCTCATATCCAAAACCCCAGAATCCGTTACTTTCAATGAGTTTTGAGCCACACCGTCTTCGGAAGTCACAACAACCATATGGTTAACTAGAAGGAACTCTTTCTTCTTCAATGCATTTTTCATCCTATGCCTTCGAACCCGATGGCCTTCATGCTTTCCAACATTCATTCAGTTTGTGTTTGAGGGAAAACTCTGTTCTATTTTGGGGGGATCATCACTAACATTGCACTGAAGATGAATTTAGGAGATCGACTCACCAACCTACCATCCCTACCGTCACTTTTCCTAGACCTAGAATATTGTTGTTACGGGCATATAGTTAAGCAAAGAAAGGACGGAAAGTATAATATGATGGTAAAAAACAAGGTAGTCAATGTATAGTTATGCCATGCCCCACTTGCACGTATGCTCAACAGCAGATTAATTGGCTTTTCGACCTTAACGCTCCATCACCGAATGTTGATGCACCAGAAGAGCCTCTGCAAGATGTTTTTAAAGAGATGATAGACCAAACACAACAATAAGAGCATGAGCAAGAACCTGAACAACCTTCAGCCACTGACGTCGCTGACACTTCCTCCAGACGCCGCTGTAGAAGTAATCAAAAACAAGCAATAGATGATGATATTCTCGCGGCGATTATTCAGAGGAATGAGCTAGATGCCTAGAGAGAGGAGCGCCACCAGAGACAACATGCTAAGATGATGGCTCTAATGGAACAGATCTAGCTGGAACAAACTGCCAAATGAGGAAGGATTACAGGCGCCATAAAAGGACTTGGTGTAGTGACCTGGCAGGTGCAGAAGCTGCATGATTATATTCACCATGTTGGTATACCTGATCATGTTGCATAATATGGGCAGAGGAACCTACGAGGCAGAGGACCTCTGTAGTTTTTCCTTTTCCTTTATTGTATTTTTTTTCTTTTTCTTTTGTAGACTACCTTTATCTCGCAACATTGAGGACAATGTCCGAGATAGTGTGAGAGAAGGGTAGTTAGTATTTATGTTTTTGTACGTTTCATTCGAAACCAAGTTATTAATCAAAATATTCTCGTTTATTTGATTCCCTCTATTATTTTTATCTATAACAAATATTTTTCCAATAAGAATGCATTCACTCGACATACCCTACGAGTATATAGGTTGATAGGATATGTTAGAAAACTGAGAAAATGCTTAACCAGATTGTTACAATCTTAACACCTTAGACCCTTAGATATGCGATATCAGTTTGAATACCTTTTATACCAAAATCTGAAGCTTTAGTTCTAAATTAGCTCCGACTAGTTTATATTAGCAGTCAACACCACCTTAAGCACAGGCTACATGGAGAGCCGATGCAAATAAGTGATTGATACTTAAAGTTCCAAAAAGAAAAAAGAAGAATCTTAAGATTAAGCATGCCAATGATAAAATAATTGAGTTTCACCAATTCTAAAGGATTCAAAAATATGCAAAAAAAGGAAAAGCAAAGTCTGATGTTGGTTGGTTCAGAGGTATCTGGTTCTGGACTCCTAAGGGAAAATTACGATTCGATCCCCCACAACTTGCACTCAGTACATGTAAAGGGTTACCACACTTGTGTACCAGACCCTGTATTCGAAAAGATCACTATGCATGTGTAAAGGTAAATGGCTTAATGTGATTGTGTCAGAATGAAAACAGGTGAAATAGACACGAGAGCATTATGTTGAGCTATAATAGAATGATTTAAACTGGTTTGTATAGGGGATTTATGAGCATTATATTGGTTTTCTTGTCATTAGTGTATCTTTAGTGTTCAAGTTATTATTGGTTCTTTAGCAAAATGTCGCATAACCACGTATGGATAGGCATTATGTTTCGTGTTTGTGTTTGACAAATATTTTTCAAAAACTTATTGATTGTTTGCTTGAGGGCAAGCAAAGATTCAAGTCTGGGGGAGTTTGATAACACAATTTTATATCGATTATTTAGCCTGGTTTTTTATTAATTAAGTCATTATTTAGTGTAATTTGAATGGTATTATGCAAGGTATTTGTATGTTTTTGCATGTATTCTGATTTATATGACTTGTAGAAGATATGAGCTAAAATGAGGAAGAAATGAAGTATGTATTAGAAGAAATGGACTCAGTTAGCAGAAAAGCAAAGTTTCTACATTTTCACTCAATGACGCTCGTAACAGGTTTTGGACGACTATCACACATGTTAAGTGGGACAACCGTTGTAATACCTTGTAAATTATTTAACGCTTTGAATAATATTATTTGATATCTATAGGGTTCCAGGTTGCTCTGAGATATTTTAACAAAAATAAGTAGAGCAATCAGCGAGACTTATTTTTATTAACTAATATTATCTGACTCAAAGGTTTTACTAATTGATAATTAAGAGACATTTTTGGATACCCTCTATTTGGACCCGTTATGGGGGAAAATAGGTTTTCCCGTATAAACCCAAGTTTGTTTATTTATGTTTCATAACATAGAAACATAACAAGAGGATAGGAAAAAGGAGGAGAAAGAAGAGAAAAGGGGCAAAGAAGAAAATCTTGAAGAAGAAGAAGAAAGCTCTTGATTCTTGAAGTTCATCAACCATTCATCTCTCAATCTTCTCAATCGTCTTTAGTAGAGGTGATTTCTAGTTAGATACTTTTATTTTATAGAGTTTTTGTAGATTTTTGAGGTTAGGACAAAATGCTAGAAAATCGTAGAATTGAGTGTTTGAACAATTAAATATCGATTAAAATGCATGAGTATGATGACTATAGGTGTAGGAACCTTGTTGTTAATTGTTCTGGTATTTGATGATGTTTTGGACGAGTTTTGGAAAAAAATTATATGTTAAAAACATATGTTTTCAGCCACTGTCTGTTGGTTAACCGGTTAACCCAGGGCGTTAACCGGTTAACATTGTAAGTGTTGGAAAATATTATTTTTATTCCATCTTTAAAAATTCATAACATTTTCATTGCTTATCCGATTTAACTGTTCTTTATATCGTTTTGAAGCTAAAAATGTACTATCTTATGATGCCAAGAAATATTAATTTTACCCGACTTTTACCCGACTTTTCTAATTAACCGTAATTATGTTAGTTAGGAAATTGTGAGCTATTGGGAATAAAAAGAAATAACTTGTGAGATGATTACCCTAGGTTGTTGCGAAACCGTTAGTGTGCTATACATTAAGCCTTCGTAATAGGCTGAGTAAGTCTTGAGGTGGGTGGATCTCGGTCCCATGGGAAGCGTCCGTAAAGGCTAGAGGTGTGTATTTCACGAGAGGGCCTCCGTAAGTCTTGTGTACGTCTTGAGGTGGGTGGATCTTGGTCCCACGGGAAGCGTCAGTAAAGACTTGAGGTGTGTATGTACATTATCCCTCTAAGAAGCCTGTGTAAGTCTTGAGGTGGGTGGATTTTGGGTCCCATGGGAAGCATCCATAAAGACTTAAGATGAGTACTACACGGGGTTATTTAGGAAGTCTTGTGTAAGTCTTGAGGTGGGTGGGTCTTGGTCCCACGGGAAGCGTCCGTAACGACTTAAGGTGAGTATCGCATCGAGTCCTCTGTAAATTCTTGTGTAAGTCTAAAGGTGGATCTTGGTCCCACAGGAAGCGTCCGTAAAGTCTTGAGGTGGATGTCATACTCGTGTAGCGTCGAGAGTGTTATATGGATTTTGTTCCATCTTGTTTTGGTTTCTTGTGAGGTAGTGACTAAAGACTCAAGCTATGTTTTAGATTGAACCTTTAGAGCCGAGAGAACTCTAAGATAGGGAACTCACTGAGATTTTGTTATCTCACCCCATGTTGTTGTTATATTTCACAGGTACTTCAGGTTCCTCGAAGGGTAAGGATAAGGCCGTTTGATTATCCTTTCTTGTCGATGGCTTTCTTCCGATGTGGATATTTTTGAGATCTTCGGATCTAGTTCTTAGTTTCTTTTGTTTAGACATCTTGTATTATTGTTAGCCTCTTTGTTGTAGTACCTTATGTATTTAGTTAGCTAAAATATTACAATGTGTTGTACTAAGAACTTATTGTATTGCAGTACTAAACTTGAACTTATATATATATATATATATATATATATATATATATATATATATATATATATATATATATATGAAAAATACGCTTTGATGTATGCATTTTGTATATGGGTATTACAGTTGGTATCAGAGCAGGTCGTATCCTCGACCTAGCGTTGGAATATTATAAGTGTTTCTTCTGTTCATATAAGTAATCTCGCTGTAGAACTAAATGTTATGTTTATGGTATTGAGCTTGATCAACTTAATCCTGTTTTGATGACATTTAGGGATATGGCTAGTGGATGTAGAACTCGTGGTCGGCCTAGTGGCACTCCTCATGTTGGTGATCAGCCAGGTGGCAATGGGAATTCTCCTCTGTTTCAGTTCATGCAGCAACAACATAACCAGTTTATGCAGGAGATGATTCACCAAATGAATGAGGGTCTTCATCCTCAGGTGGTCGTTCCTGAAATTGAAGATGGAACTTTCCGTGATTTCTTCCGCGTGAATCCTCAAGAATTTCATGGTGGATTAGATCCGGTGAAAGCTCATGAATGGATAACTGGAATGGATAAAATCTTTCAGATCATGCTGTGCAGTGAAGAGAACAAGGTGAGTTTTGCGTCACACTTGTTGAAAGGTCCTACTTCTAGGTGGTGGGATAGTGTTTCTACTTTCATGACTGTGAAAGGGGTTCCGAAGGTGTGGGAACAGTTTAAGGCAACTTTCATGGAGAAGTATTTTCCAAGTTCTTTGAGAACCTAGAAAGAGTTTTAGTTTTAGCAGCTTAGGCAAGGAAACATGATTGTGGTCAGTTATGCAGAAACGTTTGAAGATATGGCGGCTTATTCTAGGCAATCTATGTATGCTCCTGACGAGAAGTGGAAGATTGATCAATTTTTGTTTGGATTATGGTCTGAGATTTCTTATAGTGTCTCTTAGAGGGAGTTCACTACTTATTCTGAATTGTTGAGGCAATGCTATGTTGCTAAGCATAGTTTGAAGAAATTACAAGCTGAAGTGAATACTGGAAAAGTTGTTTAAAGTGATTGTGGAAGGGATAATCAACCTTTTAGGCCAAGGCCCCAACTTTTCAAGGGAAGGAAAGTGGTGAGTGCTAGACCTAATACTCCTCCTTCATGCCCCAGGTTTCGTAGGAATCATTATGGAAAGTGTAGTCCAAGTGGCGTGGTTTGTTACAACTGCCAGGTGGAAGAACATCTTGCTAAAGAATGTTCACTAAGAAAGGACCAAGTTCAAGGAAGGTTTATACCATGGATGTCAGGAAGACTAAAGCCGACAACTCTCTTATTACGGGTACATGTCTTGTTAATGAACATCCTTGTCTTGTTTTATTTGATTGTGGAGCAACATATTCTTTTGTGTCTACTAGTTGTGTGAAGCGACTTGGGTTACGAGTTTTTCCATTGTCTCCTCCTATGGTGGTTACTACCGCTATGGATGAAACCGTTGAGACACCTCTTATGTGTGAAAATTGTACTTTATCCGTGGACGGTAGAGTCTTCCAGATTGATCTTATCTGTCTACCCCTTAAGAAGGTCGATGTTATTTTGGAAATGGATTGGTTATCTGCTAACTTTGTGTTCATTGGGTGTAAAGAGAAATTGATCCTCATTCCATCCATGGAAGCTCCTTCGAAAGATGTGTTGACAACAATATTAGAAGGTACGATTGGGATGGTAAACTTTTTGTTTGAGAAAGAAAATATATTTTACTGGTCCTTACTAAAGAGGAGAATAATGACCAGCAAGTTCTGACTATTCCAATAGTGTAAAGACACCCCCACTTTCAAGGGACCTGACCATATACTTTAAGGCAACTGAGAGGGGTAACCCTAGCAGGTGCAGATGGCAATTGTAGAATAATCGACTTACGTGCGTGAGTGATTGTTTTCAGATATATTTATCTTATTATTTATTTATTATCTTAGTCCTTTTATCTCAATTATTTCTTTCCACGCCTTAAATTACTAACCTAACAGAAATATAAAAAAAAACAAGAAATAAGATCTTAAGTTATTACACGACTTCGGGGTAGTTACATAATAATCGAAAAGAAGAAATAAATTACATAAATAAATACAACCTATACAAAGTTCTAAATAAATAAATAAAATAAAATAATATTAAGAAAAAGATTATTTTAAATGAATAGCAATTAGTATTATTAAAAAAATATAAGGGTTTAGAAAAGATTGATTAATTAGGGTTTATTTAAAAAATTAGGGTTTTGAAAATAAAGTTTTTAAAAAAAAATCAGGATTAATTTATTAACCTGAGTACTAAATTAATTTACAAAATAAATAAATAAAACCTACAAAAACTAAAACTAAAAAAATGATTAGAAATTATTTTAAAAATTTGTTTTTTTTAAGAAAAAGAATTAATAAGGTGATTAATTTAATTATTGGTTGGTAATTAGGATTGATTTTAATGAATAGTTATTTTAAGAAATTAATTTAAAAAATAATAAAATAAATAAATATAAGAAAAATAATGCAAATAACCAAAATAAATGGACATGGGAATCGAACCCAGGCCCTAAAGCTTCCAAGCGCGCGCGTCCACCAGCTGAGCCAAACTGCACAATTGATTATCCTGTGAAACAAAACAAACATAAGCCATAACAAAAATTCAAAAATCTTGAGCGCGCCAAACCCTGTCTTCAACCTTCAGTCGTCTACTTAGCCTTTAGTGATAGGCGTTCGTCACTAAAGCTTGTAGTGACGGATTTTTTCCGTCACTACAAGTCCTGCGAAATCAAACATGAAAAACATGAAGAATAAATCAGTTTTAAAGGTTCAAATCAATCAATATGGGGTTCCTAAGTCCCAAATGATTATCAATTTCATAAGAAATAGCCTCCATCTTGAATTCTCGATTTTGAATTCATAAACCCTAAATATGGTGAATTGCTATTCATGCATCAAAAACCAAATCAAACTATTCAGAATCGTTCTAAACCTTCAAACAAGCAAGATTATACAAACAAAATTAATTGGTGATAGATAAATAAGTTGAATAGAAAAAATCAAGAAAAGAGGAAAAAACGGAAAAAAAACCAATTGCAAGCTTTGTTGTGCTTTAAAATTGCCTCAATGTTAAAAATTGAATATGACTTATTTTGAAAAATTTTAAGTTGGAACAATGTGTTTTTGCCTCTGAATTTCGTCCTCCAGCTTTGTCCCTTACTCATGACTATATAGTGAGTGTTTTTAGGTTAAAAGATGGGCCTTGACATCATGGATTTTTGTTGCTTGGAGTTGAAGAAATCCCATTACCATAAATGGCCAAAAATCAAATATCCTCCTACCATTTGTGTTTTGCACGAATTTGGATGGTTCCAATCATCTTAAAAGTCATATATTTGATCCCAAAATAACTTATGAGATCAAATATTTGATTTTCATATTTTATTTCTATTAAAATTGAATTTTAACAATTAAAATCCAAAATAATATAAAATAAATTATAAAAATTAGAATGAATGGTCATTGGGTCTTGCATGACTTCATCTTCAAGTTTGGGTTGTAATTTTATGGGCCCATTTGGAAACAATTGAAGTTATGGCCTTTTTTGCTTCATACACCTCTTAAAAATCAACCAACTTTGAAAAAGCATAATATCCTCAATTTTAATGCTATGAAGCTGTTCTAGGACTTTTTAGAAGGATTAGAGTGTCCTCTAACCAAACGTTTTGGTCCCATGTCCATATCATTTACCATTTTCAAATTATGAGTTTGGGAAGAAGTTGACTATTTGTTGACTTTCAAAAGGACCTATAATGTTTTAGCTCATACCTTCCAAATGAAGCTTTTTTAGGCTTGGCTTGAGAGACACAAAGTTGTAGAGAATTAAATTTCCTTCAAAATAAGCTTTGGATGGGAAATTTTTGATGAAGTATGTGAATGTTATGGCTGGTCAAAGTTCAATTGACTTTTCCTATGAAACCCTAATTTAGAAACTTCTTGATTCTTGATGATCTGAGGTTTCCTTGATGAATCATGATCAACCCTTGATCAAATGATGAATTTCACCTTATAATCTTGATGTTGACCAAAAATCTCGAAGTTTGACTTTGAGTTGACAACAATTGACTTTCTGACCAAATTAAATGATTTTTAGGTATCTGAGCATCTGATTAACCAAGCTTGTCGGGAAAGCTTTAAAACTTGACATGAGGATTATTTAAGGTATATAGGATGTCATGAAGTCCATTTGAGGTCTTGGAAGTTCAAGTTTCTTGAGTGAACTCAAAACCCTAATTTTGGAATCCATTGTTCAAGAGGAGGCTTTGTTTGATGAAACCTTCAATCAATTGAGAATCTTGTGACTATTGAGAGTCCTCTTGAAGTATATGGCCTTGAATATGGGATGGAAAATTTTGGGGTACAACAAACGCCCCTGTTCAATTTTCTGAAACCTGAGGAGTTAGATTGGCATGTATGCCATTCATGACTTGAAGGTTGAAGGGAATTGAACACTAAAGCCCAAAAATTTACACTCGCCGGTGCACAGAATAATGTTGTTGGTTGGTTGTATTGCTTGAATGGGCTTAAAGATGCCATTAAGATAAATGTTCTTCAGATATACCTCTTGGAGGATAGAGCAGTCCAAAACGTAGTTTGATATAATCTTGGGGATGTAGCAGCCCAAAAGGTTGTTTTGTATGGTCCTGGAGGATAGAGCAGTCCAAGACGTTATTATGTGTAATCATGAAGGATAGAGCAGTCCAAGATATTGTACTGGGGGTTTATAGCAGCCTGAGACATTGTTTGAGATAGCCCTTGGGGGATATAGCAGCCCAAGATGTATATAGATGTAATCTCAGAAGATGTAGCAACCTAAGATATTGGTTTTCGTGGCCCTGGGGGATATAGCAGCCCAAGACGTTGATGGGTGTAATCTTGAGGGATGTAGCAGCCTAAGATATTGGTATATGTATTCCTAGAGGATAGAGCAGTCCAAGATATTGTTGTATGTATTCTTGGAGGATAGAGCAATCCAAGATATTGTTTGAAGTAACCCTTGGGAGGATATAGCGACCCAAGAATAAGTTGTTGATGACGTTTGTTTGCTGGGGAAATTAACCTGAAAAAAAATGTCATTTCTATGCAAATATCATGATGTATATAACACTTTGCAAGATGATACTCTTATGAGAATGTTGTATGCATATGATATGATGGAAATGATGTATGTATGAATTTTGTAGTTCAAGCGTATAAGTAGCTTCGTATAACAACTGCTGGATGGGGAAAATAAATCCCGATTCTTCGCTGAGGAATATGAAGACTTCGTTCCCGTCTCGTTTTGGAATATCGTACTTAGAACCTCCCGTTTTCGTTCGTCGTATTTCTTATTGAAGGATTAAGTTCCTGAATATCTTGACTGAGGATAAAAGAGATGGACATTCCTTCGGGAGACTTATCTGGTCAAATATCAATTCTTCGGAGGATATATTATATTTGAAAGGAAACTACTGGAAGACTTCGTAGAGTTGGAAGTACAAGATACTACTTGAAGTATTCCGTATGAATATCCATAAAGATTACTCTGTGGGGATGAACCGGCAAAGATTCGTTGGATTCCTACTTCTGATCGTCCTTAGTAAATACTATTATTGTATTTTATGCATTTATGGTAAACATCAATCATATTCAAAAGCATATATACATTCAAACATAATCAACGGACGTTTTCGCTTAAGTAAAAAGGGAAAAGTAAACCTGTATTCGAAAATAGGATTTTATTTATTTAGAAAGTGGCCTATAAACAGGCGAGTTTCAACACGGGGACAAAAATACTAGTAAGAGGAATTCGTCGAAGAAATTTTAAAAGAGTACCAAAAACAAGGAAAAATAGTTATGTGTAAATGATCCTATTGAGTTCCAACTCTGCTATTGCCATTATCTTCAAGTATCTCATCCCTTGCAGTCAGAATAGAAACGATTGGAATGTTTTGCACCTGTTTGAACTTGATATAGGTAGTACAACTAGTTAAGGTTACACAGGTGATCCAACGAGACATAGTCATACGCTTTAATCCCTAACTTTTTCCTGGATTGCCCTTTCAGGTTTTCAATCCACCGGGATACCCTTTTTTGCCCAAGTCTCCCTTTCGGGTTTTCGACTTGCCGGGTGTATAATTTTTTTTATATATATCCCTAATTTTTGTCCGAACACTTTTGGTTCGTCGAAATGCCCTTACTTTTTCCTAGGCCAGTCAACCTAGCGAGTCTCTTTTTATGCGTAGTATTTTTTAACTATGTCTGCATTTACAGGTAGCAGGAAATCTTCACCATTGTCGCTCCCACCTGATGACACAGGGGCCAAGAGGGGTACAAACGTGAACGGTCTGCGAAAGGAGAATGAATGAATAGATTCGCCAGCTAGGCATTTTTATCCCGAAGGAAAGGTAATGTTGCATAAACCTAAGAAGAGATAGATAAGACGGTTGCGAACCAGAGAGACTGAGAAAGGGGGTTGGTTACAACCTGGGAAGGTATCAGCACCCAGATTGTCCGCCGTACTCGACGGGATCCACGCTTAACAGATTTGTGTTTTTACAGGGGTAATGTCAGTGTAATTTGTGTATCAAAGCTGGAAAGAATGCAAGTGTAAGTGCTAGAAGAAAGTGAAGTGAAATATGTGGGGTGTCAGTGTGAGAACAAGAATGAAATGCTCAAGACTATGAGGCTTAAAGAATAATGCTAGAAAGAGGGGGAATATACAGAGACTTTTGTTCGATAACTGTTAAGTTATGCCTACGTATCCTCTCGTGCAATGAGGAAGTCAGAACACCGTAGTTCGACTCAAAGAGACTGAAAGATAAATTGACTGATGAACTGCTTACTTGTCTATGCTCAAGTGTATGACCTGTCTGGCTCAGGTGCAAACTGTCTTGCATTAGACGGAAGAAGCAAATTCTCGTTTGTGAGTGAAGATGATGAGAAAAGAATCCCGGAGGAGACGATTATTGTTTGTTTTTGATGTTTTCAGTCTTTTATTGCCTTTTGAAGTTTGTCATAAGAAAATGAGTTTAAGCCTAAACCAAGGGTTAGTAAACTCATCACATCCTCCCTTTGATTAGGGGTAATGAGAATACCTTAAGTATGAAGTAAGCACCTCACACTTAATCACCATGGTGTAGGATTAAGATCATTAACCTACTTGTGATTACTTAGATGTTTTTGGTGTTTTTGTTTAGTGTTAAGTAATGAGTTTAAGCCATAATCAAGGATTTAATGGACCCATTACACCATCCTAATAGAAGGATAATAGATGAGAACATTTAAGCTGAGGAAGGCTCCTCAAGTTAATCCATGATTAGGGATTAGCCTCATGACAAAACAAAGCCTTTATTAAAATGGATTTTAGTTAATGATAAGATTAAGAAGTGATTTTTATGGTTTGTAAGACAACTTGAGGGGGACTTGTCCATTAACACTAGGGTTAGTCCTTCTTAACCAATTAAGGAAGAATTAGAACCCTAATGCAAGGCCCAAGTTACAAGCTTGATGTCTTGGTGATTATTTAAGTGAATTGATTAGAGGATTTAAACACATTAAGGGTTTAACACTTAGGATTAAAGTTATACACTCCATCCTAATAGAAGGATGCAGGCACAAGCTTAATCACAAAGCCTTAAAACCTTTAGGGTTTAGTCCTTGATTATGAGGTGAGAGGAGAAGACTCAAAGAAAACTCAAAGGAAAGAGTCTAAGGGGGACTAAACAACCCTAAAATGTTATCATACTTGGAAGTCCTAGGGCTTGTGAGGCTTAAGAGGAGAAACCTTCAAGGAAGCCACCAAGGAGAAGCAAGATAGAAAAGGGATGAGATGAGAAGAGAAAATAGGGAAAAGAGGCACAAGTGAGCAAGCTCACTCAAAGACAAGTAAAAATGCAGCAAGGATGTGAAAGGATGAGGTGAGAAGAGGTAGGAGGTGAAGGCAAATCCACCTCCCAAACAAACTTACCATTAACCTGAAAAGTTAGTACAAGATGCATAAAGGAAGAAATGAGATGAAACAATGCATATGGATGGGCAAAGGCCAAAGTCAGAAACATACACATGATGCGAATGATGTCAAGAGATGATGCAAAGTCATACAAGAGATATATATGTGAGCATACAAGAGGATGGATGTATATGGAGCATGCCTTGAACCATAAGAGTTCATGAAAGTTTATGTAATGCAAAGGATACAAAGCATGGCAAATGAATGAGGAAATGATCAAACATGATTCTAATATGTCCTAAGATGTCTTATATGTCACGTTGATGCATAAAAAGTCATGGCATGTTCATGTATGCAAGAAAATGAGGGATGGGTGCAAAGGAAGGCAAGGATTAGGGTTTATGAACAACATGCAACACAAAAATTCAAAATCAGAAGCAAATGACATGATAAAAAATTGAAAATGGGATCAAAGGAACCCTAACCCTACACAAGTTCACTGCCCAAAGGAGGGGACCTAAGTCTTAACCTAATGGGTGTTATGATTTCCTCAAGTTAACTAGGGTTTCAAGGTACCTCAAAACGAAAAATGCACATCAAATTGAAAATGAAGGATGAATTCAAACCAATTTTAACCTAGAAACTACATAATGTGAAGGATGCAATGCAAGAAGAACCATTATCAAACTCCTCAAGGTTAGGCAGAATGAATTTTCCTAAGTTTGAACAAAAATATTGCCTTTAAATGAATTTAATTCCAATGAGAAAGGTCAAAATAGTTCAAGAACCAAAAAGAAATTTGTTTTGAGAGTTTGATAATGTTTCTAAATGTTTTAAAATACAATGTGATTTTTTTTGTGATTTTTAAATACCTAAATGCATTTTTAATTAATTAATTTCCATTAACTAATTAAAAATAAACATTTAAATGATTTAAAAATGATTTTTAATGCAAAAAATGAAAATAAAAATATTTTTGGGTTCTGAAAATTAATGAAATGTTTGACAAGAAATTTCAGAATTTTTAAATATGTTTTACTATTTTTAATAATTCGTGGAAGTTAAATGAAAAGAAAATGAAATAAAATTTAAATAAAAGAAAGTAGGTTGATCCAAGAGCTGAGATTCAAATGGTTTTGGAGGGAGTTGACCCGCGCCAGATCCTAGGGCTGTAATTCAAACTGACCAAATTTAAAATAAACCTAATTAATTAATTTAATAAATCAGGATTAGGGCTTTAATGATGGATCTGGGCCACTCATTCGCGCGCGGGTCAACACAGGTCAACAGGATCTATGGCTCACATTCAAACTCAGTCCTAATCACAATTAAGGCATTAATGACTTTCAGGTGGCCGGAAATGACCTCCGGTCATCTTCTCCGGCCACACCTCCCCTAAGATTTTGCTATCTTTCTCCCCAAGCTTCTAAAACCTAATCTCTCTACCCAGAATCCGGCCCCATGCATCACTCAACAAGAATCACTCACCAAAACAAATTTATTTCACATATTCAAGCTGAATCGAAGCAAATTAGTTCTAGGTCAAAAAATTTCAGAGAGCTCATACATGCTTAATACTTGGTCATTTTCAAAACTAAACATATCAGAATCATCAGTGAATCATGGAGAACCTTTTAGGAAC
Source organism: Lathyrus aphaca (assembly GCA_963966055.1). Taxonomy (NCBI): domain Eukaryota; kingdom Viridiplantae; phylum Streptophyta; class Magnoliopsida; order Fabales; family Fabaceae; genus Lathyrus; species Lathyrus aphaca. The sequence goes on along the minus strand of OZ014519.1, from coordinate 677,617,541 downwards.
TTAAAAACGCATTTCTGGAAAAAATGTTCATGATGATACCTGAACTGAAGCTTTCAAAAATGGTGCTTTCTGGCCAGTTCTTTGCTTCAAAACTTCTCCAATGATCCCCCTCAAGTGTTTGTGATGTTTAGCTGGAGTTTAAATGGCCTCTAGAGGAAGTTTGCAGAATCTCAGTTCATGAAATGTTGAAATCGTGTTTTTGATTATGAAGGTTTTAGGGCAAAATGGAAGGTGGGAAATGATCAGTGAGGTTTTTGGAGTTGAATGGTGGAAAAAGTTTGAAGGTTTGATGGCTGAATCAAGAGATTCGAAAGCTTTTGCAAGTTTTGGGATTTTTGAGTGTGTTGTGTTCTTGGAGTCTCAGGTTGTGTTGTGTGTTGTGTTGAGTTCCATTTTGTCCATGTATCAAGTTGGGATAGGTCAGAGAGTTGTTGCTGGCCTATGTTGATTGGTATGGTCCATTTTGCCAAAAGTCAATGTTACGTGTCCTTTGAGGTATGGGTCATGGCAGACTGGTTTAGAGGCATGGCTTGGTTCAGCTGTGATCAAGGAGAACCATGGAAATGAATTTGAGGCCAATTTGCAAGTGGATGAGAGTTTATGTGAGGTTTTGCAAATTTCACAAAGTTTGGCCCTTTTGAAGTTTCTTAATGATCAAGGCATGGAAATGGGTAATTCTTTGGTGCATTCTGATTTTTAGAGGTCACATGAGCATATTGTGAAATGTTTGTGCACATTTGAAGCCTTTAGAATGCCTTATCATACCATTTTGCAAAATGCCTCTTTGGTGTAAAACATGAAATTATGTGATTTTTCCCAACTTTGACAAGCCATAACTTTTGATCCAAGATGAATTAGAATGAGTTCTTGTACTTTTTGAAAATGGGAGGATCCATTCTATAACTTTCATGACCAAAGTTTTCTCATTTGAGGCATTTTTGAATCAAAAAGAGGAGGTTGAAAAACTTTCCCAAAATGGCAAGTTTTCATTATAAGTCACTTTCCCAAAAAGGCAACTTTGCAAATGGCTTGAAATTCTTCAATTTTGTGAACTTCTAACATCTTCTATGATCAAATAAAGATCATACACATTCAAAATGATGGAGAACACCCTTTGGTTGGGTCATTGGGGGCCTCAGATGCCCTGATTTTGCACTGACTTGCTCAAGAAGTCATCTCTTGATCAGGTGCCTTCCCCATTGAATTTCTTCATGAAAATTGATATGCATGATCCTCATAACATATAGAGACCAATAGAAACAATAATGACCAAAAAATTTGGAGTTATGGCCTCTGAAACCAAAACCCTAATTTTAGGTCATCTGTGCAGTCAAGCTTGGCTCTGCTTCCATGCCTTTTTCAGTTCTTGTGATTCTTTGACTTCTTTGATCTTGAGAGAATATAATATGATTCTTGAACATACATGGACCCCTTTGAAATTATTGATGACCTTTGAAGTGGCTCAAATGGCTCAGGGATGGCTCAGATCACAAACCCTAGATGCAGATGACTTAGAAACAATGCAGTGGAGCAAAAATGCAATATGAGATGCTATGATTGAACTTATGCACATGAAAAGATCACAAGCCATGGTGAAATGAGTGAGGGAAAATTTGGGGTGTTTACAACCATCCATAGTAGTAAGCATCATGGCACCTCCAGAAAATACTCTCTTGACTACAAATGGCCCTTCATAGGTGGGAGTCCATTTGCCCCTAGGATCACCCTGTGGCAATATAATACGCTTGATTACCAAGTCTCCAGCCTGATATACTTGTTGCTTGACTTTCTTATTAAAGGCCTTAATCATACGTTTCTGATACATCTGACCATGACAAAAAGCTGCCATCCTCTTCTCATCAATCAAGTTTATCTGGTCAAGTCGCGTCTGAATCCATTCATCTTAATCCAAGTTTGCATCCTTTATAATTATCAAGGAAGGGATCTGAACCTCAATAGGTAAAACTGCTTCCATACCATAGACAAGAGAGAATGGGGTTGCCCCCGTTGAAGTACGTATTGTGGTACGATAACTATGAAGAGAAAATGGTAACATCTCATGCCAATTCTTATATGTAACTGTCATTTTTTGCAAGATCTTCTTAATATTCTTGTTGGTAGCTTCCACTGCGCCATTCATCTTCGGTCGATATGGAGAAGAATTGTGATGCTTAATCTTGAACTGCGTGCATAGGTCAGTAATCATAGTATTGTTCAGATTATTACCATTGTCTGTGATAATCCTCTCAAGGAATCGAGCCACAACATTCTTGGCAACAGAAGCAAACGAAGTTGCCTCTACCCACTTCGTGAAGTAATCAATAGCAGCAAGGATGAAACGATGTCCATTGGAAGCAGTAAGTTTAATCTCACCAATCATATCAATGCCCCACATGGAAAAAGTCCAGGGAGCAGTCAAAACATTCAATGGAACTGGAGGTATATGTACTTTGTCAGCATAGATCTAGCACTTATGACAAGTCATGAGGTGCTGATAGCAATCAGCTTCCATGGTAGACCAATAGTAACATGCTCTCAAAATCTTCTTAGCCATTGTATGCCCACTAGAATGAGTATCAAAGATCCCATCATGCATGTCTTCCATAATCTCTATTTCTTCTTTCTTATCCACACAACAAAGCAAAGTCGAATCCTGATTGCGCTTGTACAAAATTCCATTACTCAGGAAAAACTTAGCAGAAAATCTCCTCCAAAAATTTCTTGACATTGATAGATTCCCCTTCAGGATATTCCTAAGCTTCGAGATATCTTTTTACTTCATGGAACCAAGGTTTCTTTTCCACACCTTCAGTATCAACTTCATAACAGTACGCTGGTTCATCTAATCGATAAATAGTAATCATGAGAGCTTCATCATCCCAACTAATTTCAAACAAAGATGGCATCGTGGCTAAAGCATTTGCCAACTGATTCTCTTATCATGGAATATATCCAAAAGTAGTCTCTTCAAAGTATGGGATTAAAGATAACACATGCTCTCTGTAAGGAATGAGATTTGGATGTTTCGTGTCCCATTCACCTTTAACATGACTAACTACCAAGGTTGAATCTCCATACACACCCAAAAACTGGATCTTCATCTCAATGGTAGCCTTGATACCCATAATACATGCTTCATATTCATCCATATTGTTGGTATAATCAAAACAAAGTCTGGCAGTAAATGGTGTATAACAACCCTCTGGAGAGATAATCAAACACCAACACCATTACCAAGCGCATTAGAACCTCCATCAAAAACCATAGTCCATCGGGATCCCTATTCAGGTCCTTCATATTTTCTAGGTTCTTTATCAATAAGCATAATATCTTCGCCTGGAAACTCAAAAATCATAGACTGATAAGCATCCACTGCTTGATGAGCCAAATGATCAGTTACCACACTTCCTTTGATAGCCTTCTAAGTAGTATATTGTATGTCATATTCTGTCAAAATCATTTGCCATATTTCTATTCTTCCGGAGAGAGCAGGTTTCTCAAATATGTATTTGATAGGATCCATATTTGAAATCAATAAAGTGGTATGGGTCAATATATACTGTCTTAGTCGGCGAGCAGTCCAAGCCAAAGCGCAACAAGTTTTCTCGAGCAGTGAGTATCTTGTTTCACAGTCAGTAAACTTTTTGCTAAGGTAGTATATTGTTTTCTCTTTTCGACCATACTCGTCATGTTGCCCCAACACACACCCCATTGAGTTGTCTAATATTGTCAGGTACATAATCAAGGGTCTTCCTTCAACTGGTGGCATCAATATTGGAGGTTCCTGGAGATACTTCTTGATCTCATCAAAAGCAACCTAGCATTCATCGTTCCATTACATTACTTGATCTTTCTTCAACAACATGAAGATTGGCTCACAAGTAGTGGTTAATTGAAAAATAAATCTTGCAATATAATTAAGTCGTCCCAAGAAACCTCTGACTTCTTTCTCAGTACGGAGAGCGGGCATTGCTTGTATAGCTTTTACCTTTGCAGGGTCAACTTCAATACCTTTACCACTGACAATGAAACCCAAAATTTTACCAGATATAACTCCAAAGGTACATTTGTTTGGATTTAATCTCAACTTGTACTTCTTCAACCTCTCAAACAACTTGTGCAGATGATTAAGATGTTCTTCTTCAGTCTGAGATCTGGCTATCATATCATCAACATATACCTCTATCTCATGGTGAATCATATCATGGAACAAAGCTACCATAGCACGCTGATATGTTTCCCCAACATTCTTCAAACCAAATGGCATTACCTTATAATAAAAGGTGCCCCACCGTGTAACAAACGTAGTCTTCTCCATATCTTCAGGTGTCATCTTAATCTGATTGTAACCAGAGAAACCATCCATAAAAGAGAATACCTTATGTTGAGCAGTGTTGTCTACCAGAAGATCAATATGTGGAAGTGAAAAATCATCTTTGGGGATGGCTTTGTTCAAATCCATGTAATCTACACACATGCGTACTTTACCATCTTTCTTAGGCACCGGTACCACATTTGCAACCCACTGAGGATAAGAAGTAACAGCTAGGAACCCTGCATTAAACTGTTTCATTACTTCTACTTTAATCTTTTCTGACATCTCAGGACGCATACGACGAACTTTCTGCTTTATTGGACGACAACCCTCCTTCATTGGCAGATGGTGAACCACAATATCAGTATCAAGTCCTCGCATATCCTCATAAGACCAAGCAAAGATCTCCACATAGTCATGTAACATCTGAATCAATCTGTTCGTAACACTGTCTTCTAATTTAGCTCCTATCTTGACCTCTTTCCTGTCTTTCCCAGTTCCCAGATTCAAAACTTCAATTGGTTCTTCATGTGGCTGTATAACTTTCTCTTCTTGTTGTAACAACCTAGCAAGCTCTACAGGCACTTCAGTTTCTTCCTCCTTTCCATCCTCGGCTTGATAGATCAGATTCTCGAAGTTATAATTGGCAATAGCAGAAATGTTATCAACAAAATCCAGAGTGGATGAGGATCTGCAGTTTAGTGACGTGGCTGTGTGTAAGAATACATAACTTTTGATAAAAGAAAAAATAAAAGAAAGATAAAGAGCACAATATTTACGAAAGCAAAAACGTCCATTGATTTTATTGAATGAAGATATGCAAATGAAATGACATCCCTAACAAGCATACCATTGTGCCCCGGGTAAGGCACAAGGCTTAAAAGTTTAATTGTTCGAAATTACACACTTAAAAATAAGAAACACAGTAATAGTATTTAATCCTGACTAAAGGAGATAGAAATAACATCTTCAGTTTTCCAGTTATTGAGCCCACTGCCAATGGTAGGAAAGATCCATCTATCCAAGTTGTAATCTTCATAAGAATCCTCCACAACATTGACTTGATTCCTCTGAACTCCTTTGCTAGTGATACGAATAGCACGAGCACGACGAACAACCTTCTGTGACTCTGTAGTAAAACCCAAACCAAATTTGTCAGACTTGTAAGGAATGTCAGGAAGATGACCCCAAATAGTACAACCACCTTCTTCAACTATAGAATTTGCATCCTTCAGAGAAGCCATTGCAGGAGGTACTCTAGTAACAGCAGGAACTAGTTTAGCAGCAGGGATAGATTCAGCATCAAGAACAACTTGAGGAACTACAAATTTCTGGCAAGGAGTCTCAACAAATTCACCCTCCATCTCAACATACTTTAAATTGTTTACATGACTGACCATATATCCAGGGACAATCTTGCTCTTCATTGGGTATTTCAACTTCTAATGCAAAAAGGAAGTCACATCACCTTCCCCATGTATCCAGGGACGCCCAAGCAGACAGGAATAGGAGGGACAAATATCCATCACATAGAATGTAGAATCAAAGACTTGTGAACCCACTTTTATTAGGAGGTCAACTTCTCCATGCACCATTCTGCTTGATCCATCAAAGGCTTTCACCACAATGTTACTGGGTCTTAACACAATATCTTCAAAATTGAGTTTGTCCAGAACATCCTTCGGTAACACATTCAAAGAGGAACCATTATCCACCAAAACATGAGACTAAGTTGTGTCGTACACTCAATGGAGACGTGCAGAGCTCTATTGTGGTTTCTTTTGGTAGGCATTAGATCAACATCAGAAAAGCCCAAGCTATTATTAGTAGTCAGGTTAGCAACACAATTCTCAAACTGGTCCATAGAGATTTCATATGGTACATGAGCAGCCTTCATGAACTACACTAAAGCCTTGACCTGGGCTTCAGAACATAGAAACAAAGACAACATAGAGATCTTATAGGGAGTATGCCCCAACTGTTCCACAACATTATAATCACTCTTGCGGATAATCTTCAATACTTCATCCATCTGTTTAGAGAGGTCTTTAGTACTTGGACCAGGGTTAGAGATATGAACTAGAGCAGCAGCAGTCTTTGAAGTGTCTTCTGGAGAGAAAATTATTCCACTCCTAGTAACTTTACTAGTCCCAACAATATTGTCAATATCAGGATTAGTATCTGCAATAGGTATATCAGTTAGAGGCTCTTACTTAATACCATGGATATAAACATCAAACCCATAAATCCAAGGGATCGCCTTGTCAGAAGAATATGGGATTGGACCAGAAGTAGTAATAATCAGGGGATCCACCTTTGGCTTAGCAGTAATCTTCACATGACCTTTAGAGGTAATCCTCACAGGACCCTTAAAAGTGATCTTCACAGGAGTACTAGTAATCACAGACACATCTTCCAACTTCAGATCTTGGGACATGCCTTCACATAAACTTTCTACAAAAAGGATTTTCTCAAACAATATAGTACGGTTGTCCATTAAACGCTGTATACCTTCTTTTAATTTCCAACAGTCATTAGGTTGAGAGCCACAATAAAAACAGTCTTCATTGCAACCCAGAAATAAACTGGCTTGCTGCATCTTCCTCTTGAGTATGGATAGAGGGGTAGTCAAATCAGTCACTGTAGAAACATAAGAAACATCATCAACAACATTAACGGTCTTCTCATGCTTGGGCATAGGAGCAATAATCACATTAGGAGTCTCAGGAGGGTCAAACTCAATTTCTCCAACATCTATCGTATCCTGAATCTTATTCTTCAACGCCCAACAATTATTAGTATCATGGTCTGGGCAATTGGAGTGATATGCACATCTTGCATTGGGATTGAAACGAGGAGAGGTGGTATTGAGATTCTGAGGAAGATCCCTCAAAGTAATCAATTCTTCTTTCAACATATGTTGCAGAGCCTGAGCCAACGACATATTGATCTTTATAAATTGCCTCCAAGTCTTAGGCTGACTATTATGTTACTTCTCTTATGGTGTAGGTGCTGGATTAGAGATGAGGACTGCTCCCACAGATTGATTATTCCTGTTACGACCCTGTTTGCCATATACAACATTAGACTCTTTCTTCCCATTAGAAGGCTTCTTGGTAGTACTTGAAGATAACCACTTGTATCTTACCACTTCATATTCCACTCTCCATATGTTCTCCATTCATTATCAGCTCAGTGAAACCAGATGATGAACTTCCAATGAGATGACTGTAGAAAGGACCAGTCAATGTACTCATAAACATATCAACCAATTCCCTGTCAGTCAAAGGAGGTTGAACTCTGCTTGCAAGATCTCTCCACTTCTGGTCATACTCCTTGAAAATTTCTTTAGAACCCATAGACATGCTTTGGAGTGGCATGCGAGTTGGTGCTAAATCATAGTTATATTAGTACTGCCTATAGAAGGCCTCAGCAAGATTATTCCAAGTACGAATATTGATACTCTTTAGTTGATAGTACCATTCCAATTGAGCTCCTGATAAACTCTCTTGAAAGAAATAAATCCACAGCTTCCTGTCAGCAGTACGTGGCTGGATTCTCCGGACATAAGACCTTAGATGTTGCTTAGGACATGACACACCATCATACACCACAAAAGTAGGAACCTTGAAACCAACAGGAATGACAAGTCCAGAAATCAAACTCAGATCTTCAAAGTCTAGCCCAAGAGTCTTTTGTAATTCCATAGCATTCACACGGTCCTCTAGCAACTTATACTTCTCATTACCAGTTGAATCATGACAATAATTCTCCACATAATTAGAATTCACAGCAGTACCATGTTGACTTCCTTCCTCTTCTGTAGAACTTTTATCTCCAGGGTTTTAAACCTCATCATCTGTCTTGATTGGATCTCTGAATCTTCTCCCCAAACTGAAGAAGCTAACTAGTTTCTTAGTCTTCTTCTTCTTCTTCTTGGTCAGGAGTGCCTTCAGCTTTTCTTGTCCCTTGGACAAGTTCAGGATCATCTCTTGAAACTGGGCATTCTGAATTTGAAGATCTTTAATAGATTGTTCGAGAGCCATTTCTGCTGAAATAAACAGCGAGAAGATGAGAACCCTGTTGTGAAAACCTGTTATGAAATGATATGGTATGTAGATGTATATGCAATGTTTTCAAGGACCGCAAAATTTAAATTTGTTAAAACAAACAAAAACAAAACTTATATTAGTAGACTTGAAATAATATTTCCCCTTGGGCTTACAAATTAAAACAAAAAAAAATGTATAAAGAAAATAAAACATATGGGAATTAAGTCTCCCATGGACGCTTCCTTTTTGTGTTGAGGTAGGTGTTGAGATTCCTCTCCTCGTGAAGTTTCTCTGTCAGCTCCAACACTCTTTCTTGGATAATCCAGAATTGGGCTTCAAAGGTATATCTTTGCTCCTTCAGTTGGATCTAGGACTTCTGTAGCTCTTCCAAATCAGTGGGCATATCTGGGTGAATGATGGTATAAGGAACATCTCCTTCAGCAACATGCTCCATAGTAACCGGTAGAACAACAGGATATGACATCATAAGAGTCTGAGCATGAGACCGCACCCATATGAGGTAAGGTTCCATATTAATGAAGTACTTTGGTTCTAGAGTCTTTCTATCAACCTTTTCACTTTATTCCAAGCTCGTATAAACCTTTGACGGTAACCTTGAAGATCGTTGTCGTAATCAAACATAATACCTTGAATAAGCATGTCATGAGGACCATTACTATGAGCATAACCAAACTGACATAGTGCTAAAGAAGGGTTATAAGTAATGCCCCCTCTTATACCAAGGAGTGGCACATTAGGGTACTCCCCACAATGGTCATTGGTAGTGACATTTTCCATAGATCGGGAACACCAGTGAATATCTGAATGAGAGAGTGACATCATCCTTTTAGACCATCTCAAACCATGTTCATTCTTCATCACATATCGATGAAGGTGAGAAATAAACCACTGAGATTGTAGAGGTATGCAACACATCAGAGTTCCTCTCGCTTTCGTAGTACGAGTGTGAGGAGAGTGTAAGATATCTCCAAGTAATGTAGGCATTGGATTGTGAGTCAGAAATATGTTGATGGCGTGTACATCTATGAACTGGTCTAGATTAGGGAATAGTACCAAACCATAAATCAGCAAAGCTAGGATCTCCTCAAAAGCATCATAACTCATAACATCCAAGAACACCTGAGTTTTCTCTACTAATACTCTGGAAATGATACCCTTAACTCCATTTCTTGTTTCTAGGACAATGTCTGATTTCTTCAAATGTAGGGTTGCATCAATGATTTCAGGTTTAGGCCCCTTCTCTAAGCCTGTGATAGGTTTCTGATCAAGGATACGTACCCCAAGCAGTCTGGAGAATACCCTCTCGCTGAAGTTTAGTTGGTTCATCATGTCCTACAAAAGTAACCAGGTTCTAAGGGATCTCAATATCACTGATCCTTCTCAAGGGTTGTTGTTCAGTAGGCAACTTACTTTTCAACCAAAATCCCCCAAGATTAGGATCTCAATGAGCGTAGCATCGAGTATCAACCAACTTTAGACTTCTCCAAAGCCGGCTATCTCACTACTTTCTAAAGTCCAAGATGGGTCAATTAAGGTTTTAAAGGGTAGTTAGTGTTAATGACAACGTATGACATCCCCATATTATCCTCAACTTACTTAAGGAACATAAGCACCAACCAAGAAGTCACACTAACTATGGCCACCAAATCAACCATATCGGTATACGTCGTAGAGTTTCCTTAGTCTATTGCCATTTACCTAAGGTACACTAGATATGGGTTAGGATCTTTCACACATTAACCCCACAACAATCCCTTAAATATAAATCAAGCAAAGCAAACAAGTAAGTGATCCTAACTCCTAAGGTAACCTCTATTTTACTAAGTAGTCCCCAGAATAGTCGCCAGTTCCGTAACACGGTGGGAGAATTGACTCTTATTTATGTTGCAGATAGAAAGAGTCGCCACCGACTTTTATTATATCCATATGGAAAGGGTATAAAATAACAAGAAAGATCTATTTTTAAAAGACTTGAGTTCAGGGGGTAGGTTATATAAATGGAAGGTGTAAGCACGCTTTATATCCTTGGTTATCCACGGGCTCTTAGTTACTTAGCTCACTTATTTGTTTTGAAAAAGGAAAGTGTAATGTGTATTTAGAAATTTTCATAAGTCTTTGTAATGATCCTTGTATGGATGTATATAAATCTTTTAAGTTTGAAAATTGTTTGAAAAGTGGGGTGTAAAGAGTATTTTGAAAAAGTGAGCAAGTATCTGAGAGCTACCTACCTTAGACTAGTCTTTCGTATTCTTTTATTTCCTTTCAAGGGTAAGACTGTCCCTACAATTAAGGAGTAGGTAGTCATTACCTTGGATTTGTTTAAGGGACGAGCGTAGGGTCATCGTATGGTCAATGAAGGCAACTTGTAGGGGTATCATTAGCAATTCATAGGGATTATCATCCTCTTTACCGAAGGGACAAGATCTTTATATTGTAGGCAACCTCGTAGGGACTTGATCTTTTAATTTGGAAGGGACAATGATGATTTGTTTATTAAGAGACTTTGCTTTTAAAGACATCCCCCACTTTCGAGGGACCTGACCATATACTTTAAGGCAACTGACAGGGGTAACCCTAGGAGGTGCAGATGGCGATCGTAGAGCGATCGACTTACGTGTGCGAGTGATTGTTTTCAGATATATTTATCTTATTATTTTTTTATTATCTAAGTCCTTTTATCTCAATTATTTCTTTCCACGCCTTAAATTACTAACCAAACAGAAATAATAATAATTAAAAAAAAACAAGAAATAAGATCTTAAGTTATTACACGGCTTTGGGGCAGTTACATAATAATCGAAAAGAAGAAATAAATTACAAAAATAAATACAACCTATACAAAGTTCTAAATAAAAAAATATTAAGAAAAAGATTATTTTAAAAGAATAGCAATTAGTATTATTAAAAAAAATTAAAGGGTTTAGAAAAGATTGATTAATTAGGGTTTATTAAAAAAATTAGGGTTTTGAAAATTAAGTTTTAAAAAAAATCAGGATTAATTTATTAACCTAATTACTAAATTAATTTAAAAAATAAATAAATAAAACCTAAAAAAACTAAAACTAAAAAAATGATTAGAAATTATTTTTTTTAAGAAAAAGAATTAATGAGGTGATTAATTTAATTATTGGTTGGTAATTAGGATTGATTTTAATTAATAGTAATTTTAAGAAATTAATTCAAAAAATAATAAAATAAATAAATATAAGAAAAATAATGCAAATAACTAAAATAAAGGGACCTGGGAATCGAACTCAGACCCTGAAGATTCCAAGCACGCGCGTCCACCAGCTGAGCTAAGCTGCACAATTGATTATCCTGTGAAACAAAACAAACAAAAGCCATAACAAAATTTCAAAAATTTTGAGCGCGCCCAACCCTGTCTTCAACCTTCAGCCGTCTACTTAGCCTTTAGTGACAGGCGTTCGTCACTAAAGCTTGTAGTGACGGATTTTGTCCGTCACTACAAGTCCTGCGAAATCAAACATGAAAAACATGAAGAATAAATCAGTTTTAAAGGTTCAAATCAATCAATATGGGGTTCCTAAGTCCCAAATGATTATCAATTTCATAAGAAATAACCTCCCTCTTGAATTCCCGATTTTGAATTCATAAACCCTAAATATGGTGAATTGCTATTCCTGCATCAAAAATCAAATAAAAGTATCCAGAATCATTCTAAACCTTCAAACAAGCAAGATTATACGAACAAGAATAATTGGTGATGCATAAATAAGCCGAATAGAAAAAAAATCAAGAAAAGAGGAAAAAAAACGGATTCATGATATGCTATATCATGATGTTTCGATGATGATAATGTTTGGGAAACGTTCAATGAACCTCCGGGAGTCAATTGCAACCTTTGTTGTGCTTTAAAATTTCCTCAATGTTAAAAATTGAATATGACATTTTTTTTAAAAATTTAAGTTGGAACAATGTGTTTTTGCCTCTGAATTTCATCCTCCAGCTTTGTCCCTTACTCATGACTATATAGTGAGTGTTTTTAGGTTAAAAGATGGGCCTTGACATCATGGATTTTTGTTGCTTGGAGTTGAAGAAATCCCATTACCATAAATGGCCAAAAATCAAATATCCTCCTACCATTTATGTTTTGCACGAATTTGGATGGCTCCAATCATCTTAAAAGTCAAATATTTGATCCCAAAATAACTTATGAGATCAAATATTTGATTTTCATATTTGATTTCTATTAAAATTGAATTTTAACAATTAAAATCCAAAATAATATAAAATAAATTATAAAAATCAGAATGAATGGTCATTGGGTCGTGCATGACTTCATCTTCAAGTTTGGGTTGCAATTTTATGGGCCCATTTGGAAAAATTGAAGTTATGGCCTTTTTTGCTTCATACACCCCTTAAACATCAACCAACTTTGACAAAGCATAACTTCCTCAATTTTAATGCTATGAAGGTGTTCTAGAACTTTTTAGAAAGCTTAGAGTGTCCTCTAACCAACCGTTTTGGGCCCATGTCCATATTATTTACCATTTTCAAATTATGAGTTTGGGAAGAAGTTGACTTTTTGTTGACTTTCAAAAGGACCTATAATGTTTTAGCTCATACCTTCCAAATGAAGCTTTTTCAGGCTTGGATTTGGAGACACAAAGTTGTAGAGAATTAAATTTCCTTCAAAATGAGATTTGGATGGGAAATATTTGATGAAGTATGTTAAAGTTATGGCTGGTCAAAGTTCAATTGACTTTTCCTATGAAACCCTAATTTAGAAACTTCTATATTCTTGATGATCTGAGGTTTCCTTGATGAATCATGATCAACCCTTGATAAAATGATGAATTTAACCTTATAATCTTGATGTTGACCAAAAATCCTGAAGTTTGACTTTAAGTTGACCACAGTTGACTTTCTGACCAAGTTAAATGTTTTTTAGGTATCTGAGCATCTGACTGACCAAACTTGTTGGAAAAGCTTTAAAACTTGACATGAGGATTCTTTAAGGTATATAGGATGTCATGAAGTCCATTTGTGGTCTTGGAAGTTCAATTTTCTTGAGGAAACTCAAAACCTTAATTTTGGAATCTATTATTCAGGAGGAGGCTTTGTCTGATGAAACCTTCAATCAATTGAGAATCTTGTGACTATTGAGAGACCTCTTGAAGTATATGGTCTTGAATATGAGAGGGAAAATTTTGGGGTACAACAATAATGTTTCCAACAACTTTAATAGATATAGAATTACCATTTGGGAGAGTGAATAATTTATCTATTAAGGGTTTTTGTGACTCAAACAAAGAAACACCACAACAAATATGAGAGGTAGCTCCTGAATCTACAATCCAAGATTGAGGACTATGTGATTCTTGATAGTCTATAGTGGAAAAATTCATACCAATGACTGAATTCACCAAGGGAGTTGCTTTAGATGTGCTAGCTTTAATCATTTCTGTCTGCAAGAAATTGATGAGTTTATGAAAACTTTGTGAAGTTATAGCTTGCATTTCTGAGAGAGAGTCAAAACATGCAACACTATGTTCACTCACATTAAGAGATTGAGGTGAACTCTTGAAGCTTTGAGGTTTCTTGTATCCTGGAGGATATTTATGAAGCTTGAAATTCACTTTTCCTCAAGATGACCAACAAACCTGAAATTCTGGCAACTAATATACGATGTTGAATACAATGTCACGACACCAATATTTGACAAGTTTAAAAACAGTGTAAATAAGCAAATACAGAAATAAAGAACACAGGGAATTGTTAACCCAGTTCGGTGCAAACACACCTACTCTGGGGTCTACCAAGCCAGGAAGGAACTCCACTATCAGTAGTATTAATTCAAAGACCCACAACAAATAACCCAGTTTGCAATATTCTCACTTAATCACTACCCAATGCAAGTTCTACCTAGGAATTACTAGATATGAGACCCCTCTCACTCCCTCTCAATCACAATAGTGATATCAAACAAACAATTCAGAAAAATGAAGACACACTTCAAAACAATCCTTGACCTTGCTTCGCAACTTTAGTCAAGTACAAATACTCTTGCTTAAAAGCCTTAAATGGACAAAGTACAACTTGAAAACCTAGTCCAAGACAATCATCAATATGACAATTGTTTGGCTCACAAGAAAACTAAACACATACAAAAACATTGAAAGCTTCAATCCTTATTTTTCACGTCTTTAAACTAGGGTAATGCAACCTCTAAATAGAATCTTGAATGGGCATGGGCCTGCTGAACTTGCACAAAACAAATAATATATTTCCTTAAAAAAAGGAACAAAAATAGCAACATAAAATTTTCTTCTAAAATAACTCCAAGCTGAATTATTTTCCTTCTAATAAACCGCGTTAATTAAACACAACCAATCACAAGTTTAACGACAAAAAAACGTGTGCCTCAAATAAGGAGTCATCTAGGTCTTCAGGCCCAGTCAGAGATGTCATGACATCAGTCTTGACATCCTGATAAAACAGCTGCATACAAAAATCTTCACACCTGAATAATGCTTAAATCACATGTCATAACATTACCTATGACATCCATAAAATGAGATATGTTTTACAACAAAATATAGCCAATCTAAAGCATCTACAAACTCCCTCGTTGGCAAATTTTTGGCTAAAACAATTTAAGCATTATCAGAACAACATTATTCAACAAAAACCATCACAACAACAGAAGCACACATGTACACACGCAGAGAGATATAAATTATCCCCCCTCACACAAAAACTGTATCAAAGTACAACACAACAACATAAATAGTTCCAAACAGCAAAGATATTTCATCTTCCCCTCAACCTGTTAGGCCCTGTAGCAAATAGTCTTGCTATACTAAAATAAATAGTATAATTACTCCCCCTTTTATCCAGCAATTGAGCCAAACAAAAACAGAATCATAAAGAAAAAGAAACAAATAGAACCATAAGCTCATGAAGAGCAGAAATCCTGGGTATAGCAGAACCCTAACACAAACAGTACCAAAAACATCAGAAACAAACTTCATCTTGTTCTTCACTCTCCTAACTACCATCAAAGTCACCTGCAGCTTCCTCTCCAGTCTGCTTCCTTTGACTGGACTTCCATAAGTTAATAATTGCAATAAGTCTTCATAAAGACAAATTCCTAATTTGCCTCTTAGATTTCCAAACTGATTAGCATCCAAGGCCTTAGAAAATATGTCAACCAACTGTAGTTAAGTGGCAACGTGCTCCAACTTGATCACTTTATCTTCCACAAGATCTTTGATGGAATAGTGCCTAATATTAATATGTTTTGTCCTACTGTGCTGAATAGGATTCTTGGAAATATTTATTGCACTGAGGTTGTCACAATATAATGTCATGACATCCTGAGTGATGTTATACTCAGAAAACATTTATTTCATCCAAAAACATTGAGAACAACTACCACCAGCTGCTATGTACTCAGCCTCTGCAGTAGATAAGGAGACACAATTCTGCTTCTTGCTAAACTAGGAAATGAGATTGTTACCTACAAAGAAACACCCTCCAGAAGTACTTTTCCTATCATCTGCACTACCAGCTTAATCAGTATCACAATATCCAAATAAGACAGGATCGCTTCCATGAGAATACAAAATGCCATAGTCACAAGTCTTATTCACATATTTTAGTATTCTTATCACTTGATTTATGTGAGAGACCTTAGGTTATTCTTGATATCTGGCACATACTCCAACAACAAAAGCAATATCAGGTCTGCTAGCTGTCAGATACATCAGACTGCATATCATGCTGCTATACATTATTTGATCAACATTTACACCCTTTCATCTTTAGTCATCTTAAGATGGTTAGAAGCAGGTGTTCTTTTGTGTCTGGAACTCTCCATTCCAAACTTCTTTACAATTTTTCTGGCATATTTGCTTTGAGAGAGAAAGATGGAATCTTCCATCTATTTAACTTGCAGGCCAAGAAAGAAGGTTAACTCTCCAACAAGACTCATTTCAAATTCAGATTGCATTTGTTTGAAAAAATGCTTAACCATATCATTTTACATCCTATCAAACACTAAATAATACACATAAATATGAGCAATCATGATTTTTCCTTCTTCGTCTTTGACAAATAGAGTTTGTCAATTCCACCTTTTATGTAACGATTCTTGAGGAAAAACTCTATTAATCTTTCATACCAAGCTCTATGAGCTTGTTTTAATCCATACAAGGCCTTTCTTAACTTGTAGACATGGTCTGAAAGGTTTGGATCAACAAAGCCTTTAGGTTGCTCCACATAATCTTCCTCATTCAAGTATCCATTCAAAAAGGCACTTTTTACATCCATTTGGAACAGTTTAAACTTCAGAATGCATGCAAATCCCAATAGCAATCGTATTGATTCAAGTCTAGCCATAGGAGAAAATTTTTCATCAAAGTCAATTCCTTCAATTTGAGTATATCCTTGAGCAACAAGTCTGACTTTATTCCTGGTCACAACCCCTTGTTCATCCGAATTATTCTTGTACACCCATTTAGTAACAATGACATTGATTCATTCAGCTCTTGGTACAAGCTCTCACACTTCGTTTCTCTTGAACTGCTCTAGCTCATCTTGCATAACATTAATCCAAAATTCATCAGTAAATGCTTATTTTACATTTTTAGGTTCAATCTTGGATACAAAACAAAAGTTAGAGATAACTTCCCTTGATCTAGTTATAACTCGACTGTTGGGATCACCTATAATAAGATCTTTAGGATGATCCTTCTGGATTCTGACGGAAGGTACTTTGTTTGTTGATTATGGCTCAGATTCTGAGATAGCTAGATTTAGATCATCTTATTTATTAGTAACTTCAACTAGAGTATCATAAAATGTTCAAACATCATATGTGACATTAGCTTCTTTGTATAGATCATCAATAACCACATTTATGGATTCCATCATGACTCTTATTCTAGAGTTGAAAACTCTATAGGCTCTGTTGTTATTAGAGTAACCCAAAAATATGCCTTAATCACTTTTGGGATCCATCTTTCTTCTTTGTTATCTATCTGCCAGAATATAACACTTACTTCTAAATACATGAAAGTATTTAACATTAGGCTTCCCTCCCTTCCAAAGCTCATAGAGAGTAGTATGAGTTCCCTTTCTTAGAGTGACTCTATTATGAATATAACAATAAGTGTTCATAGCTTTAGCCCAAAAGTACAGAGGAAGTTTCTTGGCATGAATCATGGCTCTAGCTGATTCTTGAATGGTTATGTTCTTCCTTTCCACAACTCCATTTTGCTGAGGAGTAATAGGATAAGAAAGCTTGTGGCTGATTCCTTCAGATGAACAGAATTCAGAGAACTTTTGATTCTCAAATTCCTTCCCATGGTCACTTCTGATCCTGATGACACAACTTTCCTTTTCCCTCTGAGTTCTTTGACATAGATCCTTGAACACATCAAAGACATCATATTTCCACCCAGGCTTTCAACCTGCATAGGACCCATCAAGTCCATGTGTAATAACTCCAAAACCTTAGATGTAGTAAGATGTCGAATCTTCAAATGTGACATCTTGGTTTTCTTGCCTACTTGACATTCCCCACATAATTTACCTTCATCAATCTGAAGCTTAGGGATTCCTCTTACAACTTCCAAAGTTATAACTTTTTTCATTCCTCTTAGATGGAGATGACCCATCTTTTGATACCACAATTTTACTTCATCTTCTTTGGAAAGAGATCACACAGATGAATAGACCGTATCTTGATTTACCCATATATAACAATTATCTCTAGACCCGGCTCCCTTCATAAACACCACATATTTTTCATTTTTTACTATACATTCTAACTTTGTGAAGTTGACACTGAATCCTTGATCATACAGCGGACTCATGCTAATGAGATTAGCAGTCAATCCTTTCACCAATATAACACAATAAAAATTTGGAAAACCTGAACAGTCAAGTTTTCCTACTCCTTTGATTTCTCCTTTAGCTCCATCCCCAAAAGTTACATAACTGGTGGGATGTAGTTTAGTGTCAACCCCCAAATTCTTTATTCTAGTCATGTGCTTAGAACAACCACTATCAAAATACCAATCCTCTTTATCTAATACTTGTAACACCCTAAAATTTTCTCTCTCATTTTCATATTATTTTGCATATCATAGGTATAACATGTAGATGGCATACTCTAGCATTTGGCATAGAAAAATGAAGCATAAGCATCCATGACCAAGCATAAGGCAGATGATCAGTCATCCAGCAATTTGAGATTCTTCAAAGCCAAGCCAAGAGCCAAGTTATCTTTCAAGAAGATCATAATATATCCTCACATTTTATACAAGCTCAAAGTCCTCTTCAAAGTCCCAGAAGGATGAAATTTCATCAGAAGTTCAAAGGTGCCATTTTCTCCTACATAAGTAGACCCTAACTAGGGTTTTGCTCTAGAGCCAGGAATTCTCATAACTTTGACCAATTCTTGTGGTAAAAGGTTTTCATATGATATACAAGACTTATGTATGAAGTTTGAGGCAAAAATTCACTGAGGAAGTCAGGTGTTTGAGCAGTTACTTGAGAATGAAGAAAGAAAGTCAACTAATCTGAATAAAAGTCAACTGAGGAATTTCTAGGATTTTGATCATGATCATCAATATTTTGAAGTCATATTTGGTCAAGAAATAGTTGGGATGAGTTCAAATGTCAAAAATCAAGAATGTGCAAAAAGTTGCTAAATTTGGAAGTGTAGAAATTTCTATTTTTGGAAACATTTGCCCTAAACCTTCAGGCTATTATTTCATGTGCAAAAAAACTCCAATTGATTTTTCTTTGAACATAAAAGTTGTAGAGCATGATTTTCCCTTTCCAAAAAGTATTAGAACATTTTCATAGCCTTCCTAGAACTCAAGTTATGGTTTTTTGAAGTTATAGGTCAGTTTTAGGGTTTTTTAGTGTATATGTGTTAATATCCCATTTGTTCATCCTTTTTTATCATATTTTTGTGGTGTGTCATACTTTTATGTCACCTTTTCTAGTGTTTCATTTTCATGTTCACGTGGCCAAAAATTATGTATAATTGTTTTTTCATTTGTTGCATTTTTGGTTGAATTTTATGTGAAGAAAGTAGTACAAAAAGTAGTACCATGTGATAGTGAGGGGATCAACA
The DNA here is from genome assembly GCA_963966055.1 of Lathyrus aphaca. Lineage (NCBI taxonomy): Eukaryota > Viridiplantae > Streptophyta > Magnoliopsida > Fabales > Fabaceae > Lathyrus > Lathyrus aphaca. The sequence goes on along the minus strand of OZ014519.1, from coordinate 677,598,040 downwards.
TTACACACACCACCATATGCCCTTGATTTTTTCTCTTCCACAAAAGTCACACTTTTTCTACACACCTCACGCGTGTAGTACAAGAGTGGAAGAAAAAGATCACGTGGAAATTGGTCTTACCATGCCCCATCCAAATCCATACAATCTTAACCATCAGATCTCATCATTTTTTCATCACCCAGTCAAGCAAGAATCCACCCTAGTAAACATGCACCACATGTATGAGATTCAATTCAAAAATACAAAGTTGAAAGCTAAAGAGGAATGAGGCACAGGGTTTGCATTGGAGGCTCAACAAATAGCATTGCATTTTTATCCTTCACCTTTTACTCCTCACAATCTCCATATAAGCCTCAAGCCACGATTTCTGAAGGGGGATTGTCATTTTTTCATCACCAAAATCACACCAAACTTTTCATCTCTCGGATTTTTGTTGATCTCTCTCAAAGAAGATCAAGTTGGAGCATGAGTTTTCATCACCTTTCTCAAGTATCCTCAGAGTATCTTTGGAAATTCTCACCTCATTCTCATCAGCATCACTATTTGGAGCTTGTTCTGAACTTTGGTATCATCAACACATAGTCAGATTTCATCATCCACGCCTTTATTTGGCTCAAGAATTATCAAGAAGTTGAGCTCCTCTCTGGATTTCTCAAGAGTTATCAAAAAGAGCTTCACATCAGGTTTGAGTTTCCAATGTATTTAGCCTTGGATTTGATCAAATAATACTTGTTCCATGTTGATGTTGATTGCTTTGAACTCTATACAATGTTTAGAAGCTTTGTGAGGTGTTAGATCTCGAATTGTAGTTTTGGTGTGTAATCTTGTTGGCTTCGATTTAGGTTATATGTTGCTTGTTTGTTCTTTAAAAGCACGAATTCTTGTTCAGTGTCGTGAATAGAGTCGATCTGGAGAATGTGAGGCATTTCTGTTTGATTTTATTCTTGGTGATGAGGTCTATAATAGCTGATGGATTTTTTTGTGGGCGTGTTGGACCTAATTTGCTAATTGTACCCCCGCGCTAGGTGTAGACACCCCAAATTTTCCCTCACTTTTTCTTACACCATGGCTTGTGATCTTTCATATAGCATTGCATAAGCATACCATCTCACATTGCATATTTGTCTCACTACATAAGTTGCATAGTTAGGGTTTGTGATCAGAAGAATCCAAGGAGTGATCTGAGCCATCTCAATGGTCTTGAAGCATGCCAAGAGGTTCCATGAGTGGTCTATGATCTTATGACATCCCCAAGAAGTCTTTGAAGTCACAAAATCACAAAGCATTGCAGAGGTATGGAGACAGACTAAAGATTTCCTGCACAAATGACCTAAAATTAGGGTTTTGGGTTTGAGGCCCTTAATCTCAAATGTTTTAGTCATTCTTGCTTCTAATGGTCTTAATATGTTATAAGGATCATGTGTACCAAATTTGATGAAGAAATTCATTGTGGAAGTCATCTGATCAACTGGTAACTTATTGTGCAAGAAAAGTCAGAATCAGGGCATCTAAGGCCACCACCAATGGTACCAAAGGGTCATCTTCATCATTTTAAGATTCTATGATCTTTATTTGATCTTAGAAGTGGTTATAAGTTCACAAGATTAAAGAATTTCAAGACATTTGCAAACTTTCCGTTTTTGGACATGACTTGTAATGGAAACTTTCCATTTTCGGAAAGATTTTCAATCTCCTCTTTCTTGATCAAAAATGCTTCAAATGAAAAATCCTTAAACATGAAAGTTGTAGATTGGATCTTCCCATTTTCAAAAAGTACAAGAACTCCTATTGATTCATCCTAGAACTCAAGATATGGCAAGTCAAAGTTGGGAAAATTCTTATAATTTTCAAGTATGTGCCAAAGAGGGATTTTTGCAAAATCAAGTTCCAAGACTTCTAATGACCTCTAATCCACTTCTAAGCATCATAACATGATAACACAACTTGCCTTGATCATAATTATGCCAAGAATCACAAGATTTCATGCCTTGCACTTCAAGAAACTTCAAAGAGGGAAAATTGCAAAACATATGATATCTTTTGATCCAAGTGCTCCAGCTCATGAAATCTGATCCGAGGGCTCTCCACAAACTCAGCTGAGGCCAATCCACCCTTTGGATCTCCTCTGACCCGTGCCATGCTCTCTATGACACAACATTGACTTTTTTGCAAAATACACCATGCCAATCAAACTGTGCCACACCAATTCTCTGGACCAATCAACATGACTTATACAAACCTCAAGCAACTCAAAACACACAACATTGAAGCCTGAAAGAAGCTAACACTCAGAATTCCAAAAAATTTGCATAAACCTTCATTCCTTTGAAACTCACTCCACAGCCACTCAAACTCAAAACTTTCTTCACCATTCAATCACTCATGACCTGAGGAACACAAAGCACCCTTCACTTTGGCCTGAAACACTCCACAACACAAACACGATTTCTGCCTTAGCAGAACTGAAACACACAAACCAGCCATCATAAACTTGTTCTAAGCCTTCCAGAAGCATCAAGGTGATCATTGGAGTGGTTTTGCACAAAGGAGGATGCCATAAAGCTCAAACATAGAAAGCTTTATCTCAAGTATCATCCAAGAACAAATTTTCCAGAACTTCTTTTTTAAGTCACAATATCAATCTACATGTTTCACTGATCATTGTGATATGTTTACTTTTGAAAATGGTTGAGGATTAAGCATGTATGGTGTTTCTGAAATTTTTGACCTAAATATTGTTTGCTTCGATTCATGTTATTCTTGAATGATAAATGGTTTTTGATGCTTGATTCGTGTTTAGGATTGTTAGAGGATTGATTCAGGAGCTTTAGAGGGCTTGGGGTGGTGTTTTGAGAGAGATAGGGTGAGGACCTTACCGGAGAAGACGACCGGAACACTTTTCCGGCCGCCTGAAAGTCATTAGGGTTGAAACCTAATTAATTCCTCAGTTTAAATGTCAACCCTTAGATCTTAGGTTACCGCGTGTTTGGACGGCCCAGATGTTAACCCTAATCTTTAATTAATTAGTTTAATTAGGTTTAATTAAATTAATTTAATCAGAGTGAATCTCAGCCACCCATTAGCACGCGCAGTCAACCCAAATTTGAATATGGGCCTTTGATCTTGATTGCTTTCATTTTCTTTTATTTATTTCATATTTCTTTTCACATATTTATTAAAAATAGCAAAAATACTCTTAAAAATCTCATTTTCTGCATTTTCACTTCAAATATTTTTCTTAACTCAAAAACATTTTTTATTTTAATTTTTGCATTAAAAAAGTATTTATAAATCATTTAAATGTTTTATTTAATTAATTAATTAATTTTAATTAATTAAAAACTCATTTAGGTATCTAAAAATCACAAAAAAAAACATGATGCATTCTCATACATTTACAAACATTTACAAACTCACCATACAAATTTCTTTTTAGGTTTGATCACATTTTCACAATTTTCTTTGAATTAGGGTTCATAAAAATCACATTTTCTAACCCTAACTTGAAAAAATCATTTCTGATCAACCATGATCAGTTTGAACTTGGTTCTTGTTGCATTCTTTCACACATTGCATCTTGTATCTAGGATATTTAACTCATAATTGTGCATTGCATTTTCAATTTGATTTTCATTTTTCCTTTAGAACCATCCAAAAACCCTAGTTAACTTAGGAAATTCATAACTTCTTCTAGGTTTAGCTTCTGAACCTAACCTTTGGGAGTGATCTTGTATGTGTTTAGGGTTTGTTTGATTTCATTTGCAATTTTTTTTATCATGATGTATGCTTCTGCTTTGGTCATGTGCATCTCATACATTCATAAAACCCTAATTTATCATGTTCATTTGCATTCATCTTTGCATATCTCAATCATATGAACTTTCCTTGCCATTCCAAGCATTTGTATGTCATCTTAGACATCATAGGACATGTTTGAACATTTCTTGATCATTTCTTCATTCATTTGGTATGCTTTGCATTCATTGCATTTCATGAACATCCATGTGTTTTCAAGCTTCTTACATGCTTCCTTTGCATCTCATCCTTTGTATGAACATCCATATGCATCATGTATGGCTTTTCATCATTGCATAACACATTTGAATTGAATATTCACTTCTGGTTTTGGTCTTTGCACCTTCATTTGCTTTATTTCTCTTTGCTTTGCATCTTATGCATTCACACTAACCTTTCAGGGGCTTATGGTAAGTTGATTGGGATGTGGATTTGCCTTCACATCCCACCTTCTCTCATCTCTTCATATGAATTATTTATTTGTCTTTGAAATGAATCTAATTCACTTGTGCTCTCTTGCTCCTATCTCTTTCTCTTAGGTTACTTATCTTCTTCAGGAAGTAAGTAACCTATTCTCTTTCTCTTTCTCTTTTCATCTGCTTCTTCTTCCATGGTGGCTTCCTGAAGATCTTCTCTTATGCCTCACAAACCATAGGAACAACCAAGCATAATAATTTTAGGGTTGTATATAGTCTCACCTAGTCTTTTACCTTTGAGTCTTCTCGAGTCTCTCTTCTCATCTCAATAATCAGAGGCTAAACACTTAAAGCTTTAGGACTTTGAATTGGGGTTATGCCTGCATCCTTATCTTAGGATGGAGTGTATAACTTTAATCCTTAGAGTTAAACCTTTAATTTGTTTAAACCTCTTAATCAAAGCACCTAATAACTATTAAGACTTAATCTTGTAACTTGGGCCTTACATTAGGGTTCCATCTCTTCCTTATGGTTAAGAGGGATTAACCCTAGTGTTTAATGGACAAGTCCCCCTCAAGCTAGTCTTACAAACATAAAATCCACTTCTTAATCTCACCCTTTAATTAAAATCCATTTAATAAAGGCTTGTTATCTAATGAATTTAGTCCCTAACCATGGATTAAGTTGAGGATTCTTTCTCAACTTAAGTGTTCTCTTCTATCATCCTTCTCTTAGGATGGTGTAATGAGTTCACTAATCCCTGATTAGAGATTAAACTCATTACTTAACACAAAACAAAAACCCAAAACACTTAAGAATCACAAGTAGGTTAATGATCTTAATCCTATATCATCATGGTAATTAAGTTGAGATGCTTATCTCACACTTAAGTAGACTCATTATCCCTAATCAGGGAGGATATAATGAGTTTACAACCCTTGATTTAGGCTTAAGCTCATTATCCTATGCAAAACATAAAAAACAATAAAATACTGAAAACACAAAAACAAACAATAATCGTCTCCTCCGGGATTCTTTTCTTACCACTCTCACTCTGAAAACGAGAACTCGCTTCTCCCGTCTAATGTATGACAATTAGCACTCGAGCCAGACGAGTCATACACTTGAGCACAGACAAGCAAGCAGTTCACAACAAATCATTTCAGTATCTTTGAGTCGAACTACGGTGTTCTGACTTCCTCATTTCATGAGAGGATACGTAGGCATAACTTAACAGTTATCTAACAAAAGTCTCTGTGTCTTCCCCCTCTTTCAGCTTTCTAAGCCTCATTCTTGAGCACTCACCCTTTCTTTTGCACTGACACACTGTACATTTCTCCCTAGCTTTTATACACAATCAGCACATACACTACCCCTTTTAAGCATAATCAAGTAAGTGTGTATCCCGTCGAGTACGACAGATGATCTGGGTGCTAATACCTTCCCAGGTCGTAACCAACTCCCTTTCTTAGTTTCTTTGGTTCGCAATCGTCTTATCCATACTCTTCCAAGTTTATGCAGCATTACCTTTCCTTCGGGATAAAAATGCCTAGCTGGCGACTCTATTCAACCTCAACCTCCAACATCACCGACCGTCCATGTCTGCACCGTGACGTAAAGTCTGAGGAGCGACACTAGGCCCAATACTGGTATAAAGTTTGCTTGTGTGCTATTTTCACCTCCTAGATTATTTGCTTCATTTTTTTATTTTTTATTTCTGCTTTCAAATTTATTCTAAAAAATAGAAAATTAATTTCAAAAATTCCAAAAATATTTATGTGCCCTATTTAGGCTTCTTTATAATTTTCTATATTTTTATTTTGCATTTTTTTTATTATTTTTCATGGCTGGATTAATTGTTGAAGTATCTTCTTTTATTTTGGTTTCTTTTGTGAATACCTTCTCTTTGTGAATTTCTATCTTGAATTCTATGAAGTGTATGAACCTGATTCTTTTTGGTATGTATTCATGACATGTTGAAGTATGTTTGATATGTTTACCCTGATTTTTGGGACTCATTTGCTTAGGTTTTGCCATGTTGCTTTGTTATGAAGTTTGTGAAACCCTAGTTGGTCTTTGGGCCTTTAATTGAGATAGTTTGCTTCTGATTTTTGACTGGTGGTTTTGGTATGTTGTTTTTAATTGATCAAAGTGTCTTTATGCTTTATTGTGGATTTTTTTAAGATTTGCTTCCATTTTGTTTGAATTTTGTAACTAACTTGACTTGGTTTTGATGTCTACATGATCCATGTTTGCTTGTTGGGGTAGGAGGGAACTTGTGCCAACTCCTAAGGTTTGTTTTGGGGTATTTTAATATGTTGACATGTCCCTGGTACTAGTATGAAGGTTTCATCTTGGTTTGCTTTGAGATTACTTGTTCATTAAGCTTCACACTTGCATGGATGTTCACATCACTTCTACATACTTCACTTGTTTGATCTTAAATGAGCTTGTGTGCTTCCATTGATGTTTGAATTCATTTCTTAGACACTCTTTACCATGATAGGGTTCTGAATTTTATGTTTGTGGAAGTTATTTAGCTTGTATGGCCTTTCTTATCCCATATTTTGCCTTTGTTCCATTCATGTTAACTTTTAATGTTTTGGTGTGACCTCTTGCTCCACTTCTTGCATGATGTTGTGTGTTTGATCTTGACACTTGAATGTGAAGTTTGAATTCTGGTTTGATGGTTTGGTATGACCTTGTGCTTATTTCAACTTCATTTGATATTATTTGTTTTCATCTTATCTTTTGAGTATGCTTCTAACCCTTTTGTAGGTGCAATGGTAGGTGAAGTGTGGATGTTATCCACATTTCAACTCTTTTCTATTCTCATTCATGCTTTTCAACTTTGTCTTTGAGATGTGCCTTAGGCCATGAATTGTATAACTCTTTTTCATCCCCCCTTAGAGAACAACTTAGCTTCTTTAGGAGAAGTAAGTTGATTTTCTACCTTCCTTCTTCTTCTTTTCTTTCTTTTCTCTTCTTCTTATTCATTAGGATAGACTTCAAACCACACTAACCTAGGTTTATCCATGCATGATAACACTTAGAATTAATAGTCCCCCTTAGTCTTTTACCTTTGCTCATTTGGTTTCTTCTCTTTCTCATCTTCATACAAATACCTAAAACACACTTAATAATGGTTGAAATAGTCTTATGTGTAGGGACTTATGCCATGGGGCATTTGTATTCATTCCATCTTGGAATAGTACACTTGTCTGGCATGATGTACAAGTCTAATCATGAGACTGATTTCACAAAGAAAACCTTAAAAGGTACTTCCTCAAAAAACCCAAAAACATCTAATAAGTTTAACAAGTTAGTGAGCTTAGGCCATAACCCTTGGAAACAAGTCTTGGATAAATTCTACTTACTTGGTGTGCTTGTTCTATTATTCCATCTTGGAATGTAGTAACAAGTACACATTCCATGGAAAAGAGTTTGAGTTCAGTTCCTTGTGCCACACTCATAAAAAAACTCATAAAAAACACTGGACAAAGAATAAGTGTCTCTCCTTCGGGACTTCTTTTCTCATCACCTTCACTCCTTTCGTAAGAACTTTCTCCTACTTGTCACTTTGCAAGACGGTAAAGCACTCGAGCTAGACGAGCCTGCAACACCTGAGCATTGACATAAGCAGTTCAAGCCTTAACACACAAGCAATCTTTCCACCCCTAGTTAGGGGAACTACGACGTCTCTGATCCTCATGTCCATATGAGGTACATAGGCATCGGGGTAGGGCCTGTTCGAGCACTCTTTTATTTTCCCTACATTTCCCTCTTTCTTTTCTTTTCTCCGGTTTTAGTTTTCTCTTTGTTGCAACAACTTTCATTTCTTCACTCTTTGAAACCGTTTCTTTGCAAGCGTGTATCTCGTCGGGTACGGAGGACGATCGGGTGCTAATACCTTCCCAGGTCATAACCGACTCCCGAACTCAGTTTCTTTGGTTCGCAGGACCTTTGTCCTTCCTTTTCTTTTCTTCGGTTTGTGCAGCATTACCTTTCTCATTCTTTTGGGATAAAAATGCCTGGCTGACGACTCTACTTTTCCGCGCCACTTTCGTGTTTGTACCAAGATGGAAATCCAGGGAACGACAATACTCTAAGAGAAGTATGAGCTATCAAGGAAACATGTTTAAGAACTCACTGCAGTTTCTTGATGACAATGTTTTGCTCAGGTTCGACATGTGGGTTATGATCAGGGTATCCATGAAGTCTGTAACATAAAGGTTTTATGTGACCAAACCTGCCATATTAATGACACCTCCATCTTTGATATCTTCTCCTTTGATGAGTTGGTCTTCTTATTCCATGATGCTGAGACATTGGTTTCGACATCTGTTTAGAAACGTCCTTCTTGATCTCAGGTTGGCTGCCACTTGAGGATTTGTTTTTATAACCATTAAATCCTATCCTAGATAGGTCTCCTGAACTTCTTCCAGTCTGAAGAATATCATCAAGTGTTTCAGATTCATTGTTCAGCATTATGATAAATTTGGTCATTTGATCAAGCTTGGAATTCAACATGGTGACTTCATCATTCAGATTAAATATTATTGATAGATGTTTTTCCTTTTCAACTTCTAGTGTTGCTATGATCTCCTTCTGCTTTTCTCTTTCTTTTATCACTTGTGCACATCTCATACATAGCTTTTGATAAGTATCAACAAGTTCTTCAAATGTTAGCTCATCTTCACTAGAGTCTTCATCAGACACACGTGTCCCTGTCAAAATAGTGATATGTTTAGCTGATTCTTCTTCAAAATCACTCTCAGAATCTCCATTAGACCATGTTACAAATAAGCCTTTCTTTTGTCCCTTCAGATAAGTAGGACATTCAACTCTAATATGGCCAAAACCATCATACCCATGACATTGAACTCTTCTGCTTTGGCTTGACTTCTCTCCAGGCTTTGTTCTTGACTCATTCGATCTGCTGATGTCAGATGAAATGTTCGTGACATTTGGTCTTGAGCTAATATTCATCCTTTTCATGACCTTAGGAATCGTGTCGTCAACAAAATTGGTTTTGTTCTTGCCATCAAAAGCCATCAACATGGTGCGACGCTATGAGTTGAAATTATTGCCAATTAACAGTCGTGAAACCAAAACAACATCGGGATGATCTGAAGAATGAAGGTAGTAAAGGTCTTCGTGATTCTCCATGGAAGGAACAAGAATGCACGATGGAAAAGACAGATCAGGGAAGAAGAAAAAAATGACTAATGGTGCAGAAGAGATAAAAAAAAAGACTTTGATACCATATTATAAAATGCAATCACGTGTGCATGGAGAAAATAATATGATGAGGAAGATAATTACTTCGAATCAATTATCTAGAACATCACATTTGACATCTATCTCCTAAGAAACAAAATTTTAATAAATTGTTTTTAATTTAAATTTAAGAAAAAAATACATGTTTTTTAAAATGGTATAACGGTCATTTTCATAAGAATGGCGTTGTAGTATATCTATTATTTGTACTGCGTTGTAGTATCTATTATTTGTAATAGTAATTATCCATGTTTATTCACATAAATTTTTTAGAGTAAAAAGTTATAAATAATAATTTCTTCAACTTTCATATCATATTTGCTCAACGATTTAGTTTTTCTTTAGTAAGAAAATACTTTGATTTCTTTGCTTATAAATATGAAAGAAGATGCATTATGCTTTTCCTTTCATATACTATACAATTCTATTTAGATTCCACTTTACTAGTTATACACATTTTCTCTATAATGGAAGAGGTAGGAAGCATACTCCACTTTCTTCAAGACAAGACCATTTTACTTATTGGTGCCACTGGTTTTCTTGCAAAAAGTATATATATGTTCTCTCTTTCATCTCTTCCTTTGATTCTAATTTATGTGCACATATTTCTGATACATGGTTCTGTGTTTTCCAGTATTTTTGGAGAAGGTATTGAGAGTTCAACCAAATGTTAAGAAGCTGTTTCTTCTTTTAAGAGCTTCTGATGACAAATCTGCAGCTTCTCGTTTGCAGAATGAGGTAAACTAATGCATTTTGTAATTTAGTTTAATGAGCATTTTAATCAAATTTAAATTTATTTTATTATTATGATGTTATATTTTCTCTATTCATAATATATTTCCACAAATATATTTAAATGATCATATAATGTTGCACAATTCTTTTAGATAAATAAGAATTATATATATATATATATATATATATATATATATATATATATATATATATATATATATATATATATATATATATATATATATATATATATATATATATATATATATATATGCGTTGTCAAATGAAGAATATCCGTGCATTTTATGCGTTGTCAAATTTTAGATTTTAGTAAATAAATCCATTGCCTATTTATTATATATAGATTGCTCTTTTTCAGTTTAAACATAATTCAAGTCCGTAGGCCAAAGGAAATGCATTTGACTTTTCTTATATTTTTTTACATCGGCAACTACATTCATTCTTCTGACTCATATTGAAAATTTAAAACTAATTATACGAAGGAATGATAATGGGTATTCATAGGAACGTTACTAGTCTTCCATTAACTGCATCATTTAGTACAAACTTTAAAGAGTATATATTGGAAATTTTTCTTTGAGAATGTAGAAAAATGATCACATAATACCTATTAATTTATAGAAATAACATACAAATAATAATATATTCTATAATAGATGATTAATTTTGCCAAAGGACAAATAATAAGTATATATTAATTTATAGAAATAACATACAAATAATAATATATTCTATAATAGATGATTAATTTTGCCAAAGGACAAATAATAAGTATATATTAATTTATAGAAATAACATACAAATAATAATATATTCTATAATAGATGATTAATTTTGCCAAAGGACAAATAATAAGTATATATTAATTTTAAAGGATATTTAATTATTTTTTTTATAAAAATAATGTTACAAAACAAATTAAGCATATATATTTGAAATAAAGTGTTTGAACATTTTTTTCATTTGCTTTCTAAATTAATTTAAGAAATATTTTAATTATAATAAATTGAAATATATATATATATATATATATATATATATATATATATATATATATATATATATATATATATATATATATATATATATATATATATATTTATATATATTTATATATATATATATATATATATATATATATATATATATGTATATATATATACATATGTATATACATATGTATATATATATACATATATATATATATATATATATATATATATATATATATATATATATATATATATATATATATATATATATATATATATATATATATATATATATATATAGAATCTGTTGACATCAAATATAAATTTAAAAGACTCATCAAATCTCAATCGTTAATATGATAAAATCAAACGATCTTTAAAGTAATCTAATGTTTAGAAAAAAAGAAATAGTCATGTATTTTTATTTCTTATATCATTGAATATGATCGTCTGATTCAATTCTATTAATGGTTGAGATTTATCAACGGATTCTAATTCATATATATATATATATATATATATATATATATATATATATATATATATATATATATATATATATATATATATATATGAAAATTATATTAAAGATTATAATTTTAAAATTTAAAAAATTTATCGCACAACTATTTGATGATTTTAATTTTTTTCACGAACTGCTTATGAAAATGTGATTTCGGATTATTAATTTATAAATATCACCAATTTACTTCCATTAATATATGAATATTTTTTTCTCTATCCTCCATTTACAAATTAATTAAGCCTCTGACTAATACATGGTTAATATTATTCTTTTTGTTGTAATTTTAGATATTAGCAAAGGACTTGTTTAATTCACTAAAAGAAAAGTTGGGATCAAATTTCAAGTCATTTATTTCTGAAAAGATAACTGTGGTGGCTGGAGATATCACTTGTGAAGACTTGGGTTTGAAAGATTCCATTTTAAGAAAAGATATGTTGTCTCAAACAGATGTTATTATTAATCTAGCTGCAACTACTAACTTCAATGAAAGGTACATTACATGTTATTTATTTATTTTTGGTACAATCATATATATAATTTTTTTTATTATAGAATATATAATATACAATTAAATAAATACAGGTATGATGTAGCATTGGATTTAAATACATTTGGAGTGAAGCATGTGATTAACTTCGCCAAAGAATGTATCAAACTTAAAGTGCTTGTTCATGTATCAACAGGTTAATTAGTATTAATTAATTAGTTATTATAATTCTGAATTAATATTAAGAATGTTTTAGTATATAGTATAATAACTTTAATGATTGAATAATTTTTCAGCTTATGTGTGTGGTGAAGGAAGTGGACTGATTCTTGAAAGTCCCTACGTTTTTGGTGATTCACTTAATGGTGTTGATGGATTAGACTTGGATGCAGAAAAGAAATTAATATCAGAAAAGTTAGGTGAGTTAAAAGGAAACGGAGCCACTGAACGTGCAATTAAAGTTGCCATGAGAGAATTAGGCATTACAAGGTTTGTATGTAAATATCTCTATACAATCTTATATAGGACCTATTTGTTTTTATTTTATTTTTAAAAATAATTTTTACACTGCAATATATTTTGGTGTAAAAAATTTACTTAAGAACTTTTTAATAAAAAATTTAAATGAAAATTTAATTTAAATAATTATTAAAATGTTATTTTAGATATTTTATTATTTTATCGGAAAAAAAATTGGATATCAAAATTTTAAAAAATCAATTAATTTTGAAGCTATTTCAAATAGTTTTTTATAAAAATTATTTTTGAGATATAATTTTTTGAAAAAGTTCTGATTTTGATTATATTTTGATCTTTAATAATGTATGTTTATGTTATAGTATGTCAAAATTAGTTTTTTAATTTATAAAAAATAATTTTAGAAAAATTTATAATATTTTGAAAAATCTTTTTGTAGAATCTTTTTGAATAATTTATAAAATCTTTTTGAAAAATTTGTAATAATTTATAAAATCTTTTTAAAAAATTTGTAATATTTTAAAGGTAAAACAAACTTGCCCATAATTTAATGCATAAAATAGTTGTCGTCAAATAAAAAATTATCGATGAAATTTTGTTGAATTTTAGGGCAAAAGTGTATGGTTGGCCAAACACATATGTGTTTACGAAAGCAATTGGAGAGATGTTCGTCGAACAATTGAAAGAAAATTTATCTATTATTACTTTACGACCGGCCATTGTCACAAGTACATTGAAAGAACCATTCCCTGGTTGGGTTGAAGGTGTCAGGTGAATATATTTTTGTTTAATGATAAATTGTTGGTTTATATATTTATTGAAGGTGTCAAGGTCAGTTAAATATCCAAAAAAAAAAAAAAAAACATTCATGTATGAAAGTGAAAATGTTTACTGATAAATAATATTTTTCCTTACAGAACTATAGACAGTTTAGGTGTTGCTTATGGAAAAGGAAAACTAACATGTTTTCTTGGAGATGTCGAATGTGTTGTCGACGTGGTGAGGTCATAGTCCTTTAACTCGAATGTGTTGTTGAATGTATTTTCTTTTTTTAATGATTTTTCTTTTGTATATAGATACCAGCAGACATGGTGGTGAATGCAATGCTAGTAGCCATGGTGGCTCATGCAAATCAACCTACTGATGATCATACCATATACCATGTAGGTTCCTCCGTTAGAAACCCAATGACATACCTTAATCTAAAGGATTATGGATTCAAATATTTCACAGCAAAACCATGGATAAACAAAGATGGAACTGCTGTTAAGGTTGGAAAAGTAACCGTATTAACTGACATGGATAGTTTCAAAAGATACATCTACATTCGCTACCTTCTTCCATTACAGGTTATTATTTATATATTTTTAAGACATTATAGAGTTTTATTATTATAATATTTTCTTATAAATCATATATCCTATATAGAGACTGATTTCTGGAGCCGAATAAGACCACAATAGACAATAACTGTTTAACACATTTTTATTATAGGGACTGAAACTGGTTAATACAACATTTTGCCAGTATTTTCAAGGAACTTATGTTGAGCTAAACAGGAAGATCCAAGTTGTGATGCAGTTAGTGGAACTTTATAGACCTTACTTATTCTTCAAGGGCATGTAAGATTTTTGGATGTATAAATTTGTGATAAAAATTGTGAACCAAGTTGTGATGTTGTTGTGAATTTATGGCACACAGATTTGATGATATAAACACAGAAAAGTTGCGGTTGGCAGCAAGACAAAGTGGAACAGAGACAAATTTATTTTACTTCGACCCTAAAGAGATTGATTGGGATGATTACTTTAACAATGTACATTTCCCTGGTATTGTCAAATACATTTTCAAATGACACACCAACATTTGTTTAAATTCAGATTTATTTTAGAAACACTGCATAACTTTATTGTGTGTGGATCTTCAAAACAAAAATAATAATTATGTTGCTCAAGGGATTGTAATTGATATAAGCTATTTGTTATAAGTTTGAAATTTTAATTAATAGTGTTGCCAAATATCCTCACGTGTTTGTATGCATTTTCTATTATAAGTGATACTTCTCATTTATTTCATAATTTTTTTATGAGATTATTCTAGAGTGTAATTAAAAGCTAAAAATAAAAGTATTTTAAGAAACATCTAAGTAAAATGAAAAATAATAAGATAGCAACTATAAAATTTGTGTTTGATTGTAAACATCTTTGTCTTATAGTATACTACATGTATCCTCTAAATATAAATATAAGACCTTCATAAAAAGTTATGAGAATTAATAGAGTTGGTTACATTAATAAATTTATCGATTATTTATATAATTTTACAAATTTATTATTAAGAGAGAATCATTTAATGTTAGTATAAAAGTATTTAATATGAATTATAGAAAAAGGTATAGTGTAATAAAAGGTATTTGGGTAAAAAAATTAGCAATACACTTTAAAATTTAAAATGTTTTAAAAATGAATAGAAAAAAAACTCAAGAATATCTTATATAGGTGGTAGGTAGTATGCTTTAATCAGTTTAATGAATTTGAGTTTGTCAGATCTCAAATGAAAGGAAAAATGATTAATGTGAATTTTCAAGATATGTAACCAATTTTTTTAAAATAGGTGTTCAATTTAATTTGTTTAAAATTTTTTATTTGATTAATGGGAATTTTCAAACCAATTATTTTAAAATAGGTGTTCAATTTAATTTGTTTAAATTTTTTTATTTAATTAATTAGGGAGTGTGAAGTTGTAAGTTGTAACCCACTATAAATATGAGAATAAATTATATGGTGAATAAAAAATAGTATTAATTATAGGAAATTTTATTGGAGAGGTGGGTGTCTTATGAAAAATTACGTGGGGAAATTAATTAATTAGTGAGAAAATTAATTAATTATTATCATTATTATTATTATTTAATTATTATTGTTATTATTATACACCCCTATAATGTTAGCGAATTTTGCTTTTCTCTCCTCTTTGCATTTTGGCAACAGTTTTTTCAAAAAAATTGTTACCAAAACCTGCATTTGGCAACGGTAGAGGGTAAACCGAAACACGCTCATATTACAGGAGTGAATGCCTATTAACCCTTATTATTATTATTATTATTATTATTATTATTATTATTATTTTGTTTATGTTAATTGATGAGAAGTTTTGGCGGAAAAATTTATTAGAATTAGTTATAGGATTATAACTTAGTATGATTTCAGATTGAAAGTTTTTTATATTTATAAAACTTGTCTATTATTAAAAGTAAATTACATGTAATTATCGAGACACGCGATTAATTGATGAATAAATTGTTCCTTTTACATTTTCATAACCCAAGCAGCTGAATCAAAGGAAAGAAGAAGAAATCATGGCAAATCAGTGATAAAGAGTAAGAAATTATACATTTTGCACTCTGTAGGTGAATGGTGTTCGTCATTTCCCCCAAAGGAACCAAATGGCGTTTGTCATTTGCCACAAAGCCCTAGATTATCAACAGCAGGCCAATGGCGTTCGCCATTGCCATATGGCGATCGCCATGCATCGCGAGAGTAGTTTTTGTTAGCAGTTTTTCCCTGTTCGAATTTCAAATACTCCAACTGTTTTTGAGCCTTTTTTCTCTATAAATAGGAGCCTTCAAAGCCGTTCTTAGAAGTCCAATTACCTTGCGGAAGCGCTGCCGAATTTTCACTAGAACTAGAAACTCATTAGCCAAAGTATTAATCGCTCACATCGAGTGGTTAATACACCTTTGTAATCATTTACTTTCCGTTTCGCTGTACTTGGATCGCATTTGCAGAATTTAATAAAGTTCATTTTAGTTTATTTCATGTTATTTAATTATTGCTTTCTTTAAATTACTGCACTTTACTTTACTGTAATTTTTGTATGTTCTTGTTCATCACTATAACCATTTTTATATAAAAAGCTTAAAACAGAATTTTCTAAAAAACCAAATCAATATGTATGTTTCTAAATTTGTTTAACTTAATTATGTCAACTTTAAAACCAACTATGTTAGGCTAGATTTGCATGAGCCCGTAGTTTGAGGACCGTCGTCTCGACGGGACTCCGTAGGATAACCGACATATCTTTAAATGCTTGAAATTCTGGTTTTGTGTTCTAAGTTTAATTTAGGTAGTCTTGTCATGAGAGCGAGAGGTTGTTTACCAACGTTTCGTCACGAGAGTGAGGAATGCACTAAGACGAGTCCAATAGAGCGAGAGTTTGAGGTACGCGTCAGATAATAGACACAAGACACTGGAACCTAAACACAACGAGAGCGTTTTAGATATTTCTTTTCGATCTTATCCACCCTTCAAAAAGACGTCCTTTAACTACCGAGCGAGCGATAGAAAAATCTTGGGGTTATCGGTCGTGGCTCGGTCAGTAGCGCGAGAGTGTGGGATCAAACCTATAGGTTGGTATTTCGTCAGAATAACTTCTGCATTAAATTCAGCCCCGGATCCTATAGAGTCCCTAAGAGTCCCGAAAATCATTCTACGGTCTCGTTTCTTTTATTCGTGCAAGTACCCTTTCTTTACGTGATTATTATTTTATTCTTTTCTCCCGTGACAACCTTAGCCTTAGCCTTACACTGCAATTATATGACACTCCTTATTGACTATCAATCCCTTTGGGTTCAATAGTCTTTTAAAACTACGCGATCACCTGTATGCTTGCAGTATCTATCCGACGAAACACTCAAAGTCGAGTGATCAGCTAGGTCGTTGGAGACCAAATGCATCAATTCAAGTTACAATTTTTTCATGTCTACCATATAAAGAGTTTGAGACAATTAATGCAACCATAAATTTTTACTCAAATCCAACAAATTTATAGAACAATAAGGCATTCTACAGTTTAATTAAATCATATACCAAATTTCTCTTTTACTTTAGTAATTCTTAGTGTAGTATTTTTCCACGTCTAACCCTGAGGGATGAGGCACCCAATAGATAACAATACATCAAATCAGGCTAATATTTATTTTAGACATATGCATATGACAAGAATGTTACCTAAGGCATTCAGAAAAATTGATAATGCTACAGTGACATTTGAAATTCCTACGAGAAATAGTATTGGGGTGAACCAAGTTTGACAGTTATGGAATTCCCCCACCTTAGATTTTGTGTGGCATCTGTGATGAATGCTACTGATTTTTCGTTGTTGTGTTATAACCTTGATGAATGTTGTTATTGAAATTGTATGCTCTAATAATCCTCTGTTGTTTGTCACTTGTTCTTGTTGAATGATTGTTGCTTATCTTGAAGAGTTATTTTGCCACAATTTGTCAACACTACAAGAAAAATGCATTTTAGCATTAAAAAACTAGTGTCGGCCCCGACTCCGACACTAATTGTGTCGGCTTTGTTTCACTAAAGGATGACGCTAATAGCGGTATTTGTTTAGTTTTGTTCTTTTTAAATGTAGCGTCGGCCTTGTGCGACGCTAAAATTACTTATTTTATAATTATTTTAATTCGATCAGTGTTGCGTCGCAGTTAGCTGACACTAAAATATTTAGTACAATATTGATTTGGAGCAAAAAATATTTCATTTCCCTCTCTTTTTTTGAAAATATTTTATTTCCCTCCTTTTTTTTTGGTAAAAGGTGTAGCGTTTTAATAAGCCGACGCTAAGTTAGATTTTCATTTATTGATTTATTTTACAATTAGATAGTGTAGGTTGTGGCCGACGCTAGATTAGGTGCGAAAAATTAATATTTCCCACCAAAATTATATTACCTTTTTTATTAATTGTTATTGAAATTAAATAAAAATTAAAAATATTTGATGTTACACTTTCTTAAATATTTGATGTTATTCATCTTCTTTGTTGAGAAAGCTTTGAGTAGTAACTCCTTGATTCAGATCTTCAATAAGCTCAGACGATGAAGTGGTTGATGACTTAATTATTTTCCAACAATATTTACATTCATCAACTCTTTGTGCTTTCTGATTGTTTTTGTGTTGATTGAATATTTGAGGTTCAACAATAGTGGTCGTGTTTTAATTACTACAATAATGTTGATCTTTCCATTATTTTTTATGACTATGTGTTCGCATGTAGATTTCGCGTAAACGTTTCGCTGGCCTCATGCGCACGAGGTTTACTTGCAAAACCTGTCAAACAAGTCACATGATTGCTCTATCCGATTAGTTATGATGCGAACTCTTGTAATATAGAATGGTAATGGGGGTTTCTTGTGTATCTTTTTGGTATTTTTGGTGTTTATAGTAGACACACACGGAATGCTTGAAATGAAAGGACAACAAAAGCGAGTAAAAGAAAGGTAAAAAAAATACAGATAAAAGGCAAGTATTTTAAATTATCTTGGAATTAAAATGACTTGAAATATAAAGGTTTTTTGGACGTTATCTACATTTATGTAGGGGGCTAACTCGTTTCTCTAACGCTCGGTACTTTGAGTGGTTCCCTTTATAATGTGAAGAAATGCGACCTTTATTACTGAAAATGAAATCTACTTATATAGACAAAAAAAATAACTGCCAGACACTTTTCCAACAAATCAGGCTTTGACACCTGTCAATCCATTCTCATGGTAACCACCCACTACTCCGTCCCACTAGAATGAGTTTCTCTTCCACGTCTTCCTGAGCGATCTTGTCGAAATTCCTTCGACCCGGGGTATGTATGACGCGTTGAAGTGCTTTGACATGGCTCTAGATTCCTGCAGTTGATCGTTGACCTATGGCTAACTCTTCCTTCTCTTTGGATGAGTCGAAACCATTCCTTCTTGGTTTACTCCTAGACTTGCTCCTGGACATACTTTACTAGGTAGGTCGAAATCCCTGGCCAAAAAATCCCCCCCAAAAGGCCAGTTTCGACTGAGAGCCTTGGCCTTTTGGAATTTCCTGCGTGATTTCGACGCCTTCTTTGAAAATTGATTTGCACCAATCCACTGTTCACCTTCTGTCGATCTGAAACAAACTGTCACATCTGTCATGATTCTACTTTTGGAGCCACAATTATCTCAAAACGTGGGGACCTTCCATCTTCCTACTAAAATAGCGGCCAAACCCCCAAAAAACACTTGGCGTCGCCTGGGATTTGGTATAAATATCATCCCCTTTTGTCTGTTTGTAACTGGGGTAGAGATAATGGCCTGAATCCCCCTCCTCGAAATCGATTCTTCATATTAATTGAAGACAGCAGGGACACCGTTTCCAATACCTTGAAAAGGCTACTTTTGGGGCAGCACTCTTTTCCAAGACTGATTGCACGCTTACCCTACTGCTAGGTGCTTTGTTCGAGGCATATTGCTCCTATAAAAAGCGTGGCTTTATGCGCCTTTTTTATACTCGTTCGTATCTACCATGAGTTCTTCTTCAAATTCCCTCGCAGCCTAAGGGGTGTCCAAGCAAAACCCAGAGCCCTCCAAAACGACCACTTCAAAGGCTATTGCACGAGAAACAGGGGCTAAAGTCG
Organism: Lathyrus aphaca; assembly: GCA_963966055.1. Taxonomy (NCBI): domain Eukaryota; kingdom Viridiplantae; phylum Streptophyta; class Magnoliopsida; order Fabales; family Fabaceae; genus Lathyrus; species Lathyrus aphaca. Next base: position 677,577,869 of record OZ014519.1, on the reverse strand, counting down.
TTGGGAAGACGTCAGTGACCCACATGAAACCTCCCAAGAAGAGGGTATCTCAAAGTTATGACTTAGATCCAGACATTGACAAAGACATGATGAACTTCCTCAATTCAGGAACATGGAAAGGCATGGATGAATAAACAGTTTTCTGCCATACTCCATTTGGCTATTTGTGCATTTCATTTTATGCATCTGTTAGCCTACAGGCTTTTTATGTTTAATTTTGTAGCGCATTAATCCCTTTTTGTATGCCACTTTTGGTTATTGGTTTGTTGTGACAATTATTAATGAAATATTTTATTCATGAATGTGTACTTCTTGTAGCATAGATATATATTGTTTTAGATACTTCTCATTTACTCTCAAGATTCTCTCATCAAAGCCTATCTCTTGTATCTCATATGCATTGTTGTTGAAGGCTTGACTTATTTTGAAGGGTCCTTCCCAATTGGGTGGCCATTTCCCTAAGGTTCGATCTCATATCCATGGGCAAAATGACCTTCCACACATAATCATCAACATCAAAAGTCTTTTCCTTGACCTTCTTATTATAAGTCTTGGCCACTCTCTCTTTCTGACGCAACAAAACTTCCAGTGCCCTTAACCTTTCTTCGTCCAAGACTGCGATCTTGTTGAACATCATATTGCGATATTGTTCTGACGGGATCTCTAACTGACGTTGAACCCTTATCGATTGAAAGGCAATTTCTGAAGGTAGGACGGCGTCGTGACCAAACGTCAGACGGAACGGTGTCGAGTTCGTTGACTCTTTTGGGGATGTTCGACATGCCCACCGGATTTGATCCAAAGTCTTGTGCCAGTTTCTAGGTTTTTTAGCAACATGTTTCTTAATAAGCCCAATCACTACCTTATTTGCAGCTTCGACCTGCCCATTCGCTTATGAGTAGTTGGGTGTCGACGTGACGAGCTTAAATCTTGTTTCTGCTGCAAACTCTTGCATCTTTTGACCCATAAATACTGAACCTTAGTCAGTGGTTATGGTTTCAGGAATCCCAAACCTATATATTATATGGCCTTGTATGAAGTCGATAACAACTCACTTTTGCCAAAGGCACTTCCTCTATCCATTTAGTAAAATAATTTATCCCTACCAAGATAAATTTTTGTTGCTTCGACGAGGCGGGTTGAATTTCTCCTATCATATCCAAAACCCATCCTTTAAATGGCCATGGCTTCACGATATCATGTAACTCGCTGGTCGGGACATGCTGGAGGTTGGCATGTTCTTGACACTCTTGGCATCCCTTAGCAAAGTCTATACAATCTTTGATCATACTTGGCCAATATACGCCATATACAATTGAGTAAAATCCCTTATGAGGTTTTCTTCATAAGCTTATTTCCCATCAACACATAACTCAAAGCCATGCATTTCGTCTTCCAGTCAGTTCCCCCTTTAGGATTCTCCAAGTACTCTATGATGGGCCGCCTCCAATCAGTCGTTGAAAATCCATCGATGACTAGGACTTCGTCCTACCATGTTTCGTTGGCTTATAACCTATCAAAAGTTGGTAATGGTGGTGTATTTGACACCATTTTCTCTTGAACCTCATTGAAGTCCTCTAGTTTATCCTGCGACACTTTGTACCCTGACATGATATGCGCCATATCATTTGCCTCTTGGTTCTCCATTATGGGCACGTGTACATTACTTTCTACATCAAACTGCTCCAATAGCTGCTTCTCCATCACAAATTAGGCTAGCAAATATTCCTTGATACACTTGTACTCTCGTGTGAGTTACTTAACTACCAGCTCCAAGTCGCCTTTGATTTCCACTTTCTGTGCTCCTAGATTTTTTAATATCTTCAAACTTGTAATTAAGGCTTCATACTCAGTTTCATTGTTAGAATAATTCCCATCAAACCTGCATTTGAATCTGGCCATGAGGCCTTGTGGTGAGATTATCATTACTCTGATACCTATTCATGCTTATGGCTCGACCCATCAAAATATAATTTTCATGGGTTCATGTAAATTACGAATACTTGAGGCTCGACGACTGCATGGTCGACGATGAAGTCAGTCACTATTTGACCTTTCATAGATCTTAAAGGTTTGTAAGTTGATGAAACTCAATTAACGCTAGTTCCCATTTGCCTATTCGACTATGCAGAATAGGTTTAGACAACATATGTTTGATGACATCTCAATGAGAAGAAACATAAACGTCAACATGCTTTATATATTGCTTCAATTTCAAACATGAGAAGTACAAACATAGGCATAAATTTTTCAATCATAGTGTACCTAGTTTTAGCATCTATCAACATTCTACTGAGGTAAAAAATGGGTATTTCGACACCATCATTGTCCTCTTGTGCTAACATACTTCTTATGGTCATATCTGAAGCAACAATATACAATCTCATATTTTCATTCCTACTAGGTGATAATAACATAGGAGGCTTTAACAAATATCCCTTGATTGAGTCAAACGCCTTTTGTTGCTTTTCTCCCCAGTGGAAATCACTATCCTTCATGATCTTCAACAATGGCAAGAATACTTTTGTTTTGCCACTTAGGTTGGAGATGAACCTTCTCAAGAAGTTTATTTTCCCCAACAAAGATTGAAGTTTCTTCTTCGTTGAAGGAGGCTTGAGATCTAAAATAGCCTTCGTTTTGTTTTGATTGATCTCGATGCCCTTTTTGTGGACGAAAAAGCCAAGAAAGTCTCATGCATGAACTTCTCTATGAAGTCGTGGAATATTGAGTTCATGGCTCTTTGATATGTAGCACCGACATTTTTCAGGCCAAAGGGAATCACCACCCATTCATATGTTCATATGGCTCCTTGGCATTGAAACGCCTTTTTAGGATTATCATCCTCTGCTACGAGGATTTGATTAGACCCCGAGTATCCGTCAAGCATACTCAAATACTCAAAACCTACAGCTGAATCAACGAGCATTTCTGTCACATGCATTGCGTATTCGTCTTTGGGGGTTGCATTATTGAGATCTCTGAAATCAATGCAAACGCGAAGTGTTCCATTTTTCTTAATTACATGAATGATATTGACTGGCCATTCGATATACCTTGCAGTTCTGATGAACCAACTTTTGAGCAATCTCTCGATCTCCTGGTTGATCTTTTCAGTTACTTCTAGGGAAAACCAACGAGGTTGCTGCTTGACTGGCATTTTTTCGGACTACATAGGTAGACGGTGCTCCACCATGCTTCGACTCAGACCAAGCATTTCTCCATAGTCTCAGGCGAAACAGTCTATGTATTCTTTCAAGACTCCAAGTAGCTTATTTTTCATTTTCAACCCTATTTTCGTACTTTATACGTGGGTTTCTTAGTGGCCCCATCTCATAGATCAATATCTTCGAGTGGGTCCTGAGCCTACATTTTTTGTGGCTCATTTTTTGGGTTCCTTTCGAACCCCAAAGGCTCATTATCATAAATATAATCTAGCCTCTGGCTTTCCGAAGCTGTTGTCTAGCCTAGGCGGCTACGGTTTCTGGCTGTGTTAGTTAGGATTTGACGTTTCCTATTCTCCATAGCCATTTCTTTTTTGTTTTCATCCAGGTAGGGCGAAATTCGAGTCATTCTTTTTGACTCAGAGGTCATTCACGTCAACCTCAGACCACCCAGCAGATGGAAATCCACTTGGCTCCTCTGATATGTCAGTATCATCCTAGACGAAACCATGATCCGGACCCAAGTTCAACATGTGGCATGTCTCGATGGAAGTATAAGAACCTGATTCATCATCACAAAGGGCCACGTTTGTTAAGTGATGATCAAATGACCTCTTCACTCCTTTGGTGTCATTGACCTTGTAGTAGCTTTAGTCAACTTTGATGTTCTCGACGATACCATGTTTTCTCCAGATACTAATTCTTTGGTGTAGGTTCAAATGCACTACCCTTCATTCTCTACCTAGTAATATGTTAAAATTGGCCTTAGAGTTAATCACCATGAATAATGTCGACCTTGTGGTAGTCCCCACAACCAGGTCCACTTGGATGACTCCCAGAATGTTTAGTCTTGCCTTCATAATTGGACAGAACCATGTTGTGTTGTCGAAGGTCCTCATCGGTCTTTCCAATTTTCTTGAAAAGACTGCATTAGATTCACAACTGCCCCACCATCGATAAATACTTTGTTAACAGTTGTTCCATTGACCTTTGCCTTTTATAAAAGAGGCTTTAAATGATACATAATGCCAGTGCTAGGTTTCTCAAATTTTTCTCTCTTTTCTTCGACCACCCCGTCATTCATGACGTAGTAGCATAAAGGTTTGTCTTCAGAAATTTCATTCGCCACAAAGTCTTCCTCTATTTTAGACAATTCAGAGATAATATCATATTCGAATAGAAAAGTAGATACGGTGCCATAATTGACGATGAAGTCTTATCCATAGGTATCATCATTGGTATCATCATTGGTATCATCATACATGTATTCGACGAAGTCATCTTCTGGTGACGGGGTATATTCCTCGTCAAATTGAGGCGAATACATAGGCTATTCCTCGTAATATTAAGGAGTGAATTCAGGTTAATTCCCCTTTCCGATTGAAGGCGTACATTCTGCCTTTTGTTTGGACATCACCTCCTTTCTCTCAGAGATTCCAATAGTCAGTGTTTGGTTCGCCACTATCTTCCCCTTTTCGACCAAACTTGCTTCTGGGCGCTGCTCCTTTGACCCAAGGGCTTCACCTTGCCTTGGTTGAGATGTTGAGGCCCCTTTACCGGCCTTCTTATTTCTCTAGTAGCGCCTCCACTAGGTCCTGGTCATTGGATTCTTTCCCTTATAGTTGGAAGAAACCACGTAACCCCTGCAATCATTTTCTTCCCAGATTCTTTCTCTAATTCCAGTATGTAAGTTCAAAAAGAGCCTAAAAGGGGGGTGAATTAGGTTCTTAGATAATTTTTCCGGAATTTTATCGGTGGTTGAAATTTTCTTGTATAAGGTTCTAAGTTATGAAAGTAGTAAATGCGGAAAGGTAAAAGACACCAGGAATTTATACTGGTTCCCCTCACAGATCGAGAGTACTCCAGTCCCCTTACGACTCGTAAGAGATTTTATTATAGTTTTAGAAATGTACAAGCCTATCACACCAAAACCTGGTGAAGCCTACTTTCTAACAACTATACAAACAATGTGTTGAAGAACAATCCTCTTAACAACACAAAACCTTGTGTCCAACAATCCTGGACCACAAGAAAACAATAGAGAAAATCTCTTCACAAAACTTTATAATTAGATGAAAGTATGATATCAATCTTCTTTGATTGATCTTCTCCTTGAATCAAAATCACTCAAGAATGTATACAAGTGTTCAATTTTAAAATGAAATGAGATGAAACAACTATGAACACTTTTATTAAAGAATATGAAGGATTATATGAGAGTGATTGAACATGAGTTTTATGAAAATTCATGGAGGTGTTTATTTTGAAATTTTCAGAATTTATAAGTTGTAAAACACCTATTCAAAGAGGTATTATTTTGTTCATGAAAAGTAACATAAATGTATGAAAATTTAAAATTATTTTTCATGAAAAGAGGCCAAAATATTAAAAAAAAACACAGTGTGTCGCTCCCGAAATGACATAAATCCTCGGTGCATATGCGAACGGTCGACGATGTTGGAGGTTGAGGTTGAATAAAGTTACCAGCTAGGCATTTTTATCCCGAAGGAAAGGTAATGCTGCATAAACCTGGAAGGTGTCGCTCCCACCAAATGACACCTGGTCAGAAGGGGTACAGACGCGAACGGTCGGCGAAGAGGAGAGAACACACAAGGGGTGAACTGAAAAGAAAAGAGTCGCCAGCTAGGCACTTTTATCCCGAAGGAAAGGTAATGCTGCATAAACCTAGAAAAAGATGGATAAGATGGTTGCGAACCATAGAAACTGAGAAAGGGGGTTGGTTACAACCTGGGAAGGTATTAGCACCCAGATTGTCCGTCGTACCCGAAGGGATCCACGCTTGAAAGATTTGTGTTTTAAAGGGGTAGTGTCAGTGCAATCTGTGTATCAAAGCTGGAAAGAATGCAAGTGTCAGTGCTAGAAGGAAGTGAAGTGAAATATGTGAAGTGTCAGTGCTAGAACAAGAGTGCAAAGCTCAAGATAATGAGGCTAAAAGAATAATGCTGGAAGAGGGGGAATATACAGAGACTTTTGTTCGATAACTGTTAAGTTATGCCTACGTATCCTCTCGTGCAATGAGGAAGTCAAAACACCGTAGTTCGACTCAAAGAGAATGAAAGATAAATTGACTGATGAACTGCTTACTTGCCTATGCTCAAGTGTATGACCTGTCTGGCTCAGGTGCAAACTGTCTTGCATTAGACGGAAGAAGCGAGTTCTCGTTTATGAGTGAATGAGGTGAGAAAAGAATCCCGGAGGAGACGATTATTGTTTGTTTTTGTGTTTTCAATCTTTTATTGCTTTTTGGTGTTTGTCATAAGTTAATGAGCTTAAGCCTGAACCAGGGGTTGGTAAACTCATCACATCCTCCCTCTGATTAGGGGTAATGAGAATACCTTAAGTATGAAGTAAACACCTCACACTTAATCACCATGATGTAGGATTAAGATCATTAACCTACTTGCATTTATTTAGATGTTTTTGGAGTTTTTGTTTAGTGTTAAGTAATGAGTTTAAGCCATAATCAAGGATTTAATGGACTCATTACACCATCCTAATAGAAGGATGATATATGAGAACATTTAAGCTGAGGAAGGCTCCTCAACTTAATCCATGATTAGGGATTAACCTCATGACAAAACAAAACCTTTATTAAGTGGATTTTAGTTAATGATAAGATTAAGAAGTGTATTTTATGGTTTGTAAGACAACTTGAGGGGGACTTGTCCATTAACACTAGGGTTAGTCCTTCTTAACCAATTAAGGAAGAATTAGAACCCTAATGCAAGGCCCAAGTTACAAGCTTGATGTCTTAGTGATTATTAGATGGATTGATTAAAGTATTTAAACACATTAAGGGTTAAAACTTAGGATTAAAGATATACACTCCATCCTAATAGAAGGATGCAGGCATAAGCTTAATCACAAAGCCTTAAAACCTTTAAGGTTTAGTCCTTGATTAAGAGATGAGAAGAGAAGAATCAAAGATGACACAAAGGTAAAACTAATGGGGGACTAATCAAACCCTAATTGTTAACATGCTTGGGTATTCCTAGGGTTTATGAGGCTTGCAAAAGATCTTCAAGATAAAAGCCACCAAGGAAGAAGCAGAATGAAGGAAGGAGAAGCAAAAGAAGCAAGACAACTTACTTCATTTAAGAAGATAAGTTGCTTGAAGAAAGAAAGTGAGGAGGCATCATGAATGAGCAAGCTCACTCTAATACAAAATTAAAATTCAGCAATGATGCATAAGAGAGATGAGAAGAGATTGTGAGAAGTGAAGGCAAATTCACTTCTCAAACACTTACCACCTGAAAAGTTAGTAATAAGCAAATGAAAAGAAATGAAAATGAGATGAAATGCAAAGATGCAAACCTAAATCAGAAGCATAATCAAGATGCAAATGATGCTATGAGATGGTATGAAAGCATGTCATGAGGTGTGAATGATCATACAAGTCATGAAGATGCAAATGAAACTTAAAGAAGCATGGAAGATCATGAATGCATATGACATGAAATGAAAACAAAAGAATGGCAAATGGATGATGCAATGATCAAGCATGTTTCTATATGTCTTAGGGTGCCTTATATGTCATGTGGATGCACAAAGTGTCATGGTAAGTTCATGTATGCAAACATATGAAAGATGAATGCAAATGAAGATGCAAATTAGGGTTAATGAACAAGATACAAAGCAAAATTCAAAATCAGAAGCAAATGACATGTTAAAAAATTGAAAATGGAATCAAAGGTACCCTAACCCCATATGATATCACACCCCAAAGGAGGAGACCTAACTCTTAACCTAAAAGAATGTTATGATTTTCCTAAGTTCACTAGGGTTTCAAGGCACTTCAAAAGGAGAATTGCAAAACAAATTGAAAATGAAGAATAAATTCAAACCAATTTTATCCTAGAAACTACATGACATGAGGAATGCAATGCAAAAAGAACCATCATCAAACTCTTCATGGTTAGGCAGAATGGATTTTTCTAAGTTAGGGTAAAAATATTGACTTTTAAGAACCCTAAATCCAAAGAAAAATGTCAAAATAGGTCAAGAACCAAAAAGAAATTTGTGTGAAGGGTTTGATAATGTTTCTAAATGTGTCAAGATGCAATGTGATTTTTTTGGTGATTTTTAGAAACTTAAATGCTATTTTAATTAATTAATTCTCATTAATTAATTAAAATAAACATTTAAATATTTTAAAAATACGAATTTTATGCAAAAAATAAAATAAAAATTATTTTCAGAATGAGAAAAATATTTGAAAGGGAAATGCAAAAGATAAAATTTTTTGAATGAGCTTTGCTATTTTAAAATAAATATACAAGAAAAATGAATTAAAATGCAATAAAAATGAATTAAAAAGAAAGTATGTAGATCTGATGGCCTAGATTTGAACTGGAGAAGGGGAGGTTGACTACGTGCGTTTTTTAAAGGCTGAGATCCATTTTAATTTAATTAAACTAATTACATTTAATTAAATTAATAAAACTGAATTAGGGTTAAGCAACTTGATCTGGACCATTCAAAAGTTAACCTAATCCTCATCCAAGGGTCACGAAGCAAACTGGCAAATTAATTAGGGTTAAGACTTAAACACTTTCAGGTGACCGGAGAGGAGCTCCGGTCATCTTCTCCGGCGGGACCAAAACCCTAAAACACTCTACAGGCCACCCCACACCAAATCAACCACCCAGAAATGATCCTCTACCCAAACCCCATTCAATTCAACCCTCAAACATCATTTACAACCCAAGAACAAAGAGAATCGAATCAAACTATTTCACGGGTGAAATTTCAGAGGACCACAAAATACTCATTTCTTCACCATTTTTAATTCTAAGAGTATCAGCATGACCAGCATAACATATATTTTCACTTTGTAACAAAAGAAACAAGCTCTGAAATGTTTGGTTCTTGAGCTTACCTGAGACGATGAACTGCAAATGTGAGCTTTCCAGGCCTCTCTTTCGTGCAAAAAGTCTTCTCTGAACCTCCTGAGACTAATGAGGTGCTTCAAAACCTTTAATGGTGGTTGATTTGGAAGTTTCAGTTCTGGTATAGCAGGTTTTGCAGTTGGTGTATGTGATGCTTTTGGCTGTTTTAATGGTTGATTTTGGTTCTATGGAGGATGTGTGACTTGTTGGTGAAGAGAAAATTGAAGTGTGATGGCTGTGGGAAGAGTTTCGAAGAGATGAAGAAAACTTGCAGTTTTTGTGAATCTGATTGTGTGTGTCCTTCTAGCTCATGCCCAACCTGTTTTATGATTCATAACCCACCCCTAAACTATTGGAAGGAGTCTGAGGAAGTGACATGCACTGTGGGAATGACATGGGGCAATTGGCCAAAAAGTCAGTGGTAGGTGTACCTCAAGTATGGGCTGTGGCAGAGGCTATCCTAGGGCTTCTCTGAGTTCTGTTGGCTTTAAGGGTGGCCAAGGGATGCTTTGAGGTGATCTGAAATGGATGAAGGATGAGATGTCACATGTTTTGCCTTTTTACAACTTGTTGCATTTTGAAGTTTTTGGTCATGGATATGTGACATCCCTTGGGCAATTTGCAGCAAAATGGACCATATGAAGTCGTTATAATGTTTAGAAGTCACTTAGCAACTACTCCAATCACTAGAAGTCCCTTTTGCAAAAATTCCATTCTTGAAGATTCATGAGAAATGCCTTATGGTGACTTGTAATTCAAGGCATGAAAATGAGAAATCTCTTGGTCAATTCTGAATCATTGACCATGTATGATGTTTATGTAATGCTTAGAAGTCAAATTGAGGTCACAAAATGCTTTGGCAAGTGTTTTTGCAAACTTCCCTCTTTGGTGCATAAGTGAAATTTTGTGATTTTTCCCAACTTTGCAAGGCCATAAGTTGAGTTCTATGATGAATTAGATCAAGTTCTTGTACTTTTTGAAAAGGGAATGACCCAATCTACAACTTTCATGACCAAGAATTTTTCATTTGAAGCATTTTTGAATCAAAAAGAGGAGGTTGAAAAGCTTTCCCAAAATGGCAAGTTTACATTACAAGTCACTTTCCCAAAATGGCAACTTTGCAAATGGCTTGAAATTCTTCAATTTTGTGAACTTCTAAACTCTTCTAAGATCAAATAAAGCTCATATATACCCAAAATGATGGAAAAGACCCTTTGGTTGGATGATTGGGGGCCTCAGATGCCCTGATTTTGCACTGACTTGTTCAAGAAGTCATCTAATGATCAGATGCCTTCCCCATTGAATTTCTTCATGAAAATTGGTATGCATGATCCTTATAACATATAGAGACCCATAGAAACAAGAATGACCAAAAAATTTGGAGTTATGGCCTCTGAAACCAAAACCCTAATTTTAGGTCATCTGTGCAGTTAAGCTTGGCTCTGCTTCCATGCCTTTCTCAGTTCTTGTGATTCTTTGACTTCTTTGACCTTGGGAGGATATAATATGATGCTTGAACATACATGGACCCTCTTTAGATGATTTAAGACCTTTGGAGTGGCTCAGATAGCTCAGGGATGGCTCAGATCACAAACCCTAGATGCAGATGACTTAGAACCAATGCAGTGAAGCAAAAAATGCACTATGAGATAATATGATTGAACTTATGCAAATGAAAAGAATCACAAGCCATGGTGAAATAAGTGAGGGCAAATTTGGGGTGTTTACAGAAGGGTATGGATAAGACGGTTGCGAACCAGAGAAACTGAGAAAGGGGGTTGGTTACGACCTGGGAAGGTATTAGCACCCAGATCGTCCGTCGTACTCGACGGGGTCCACGCTTACAAGATTGTGTTCAAAAGGGGTAGTGTATGTGCTAGACTGTGTGTGAAAATCTAGGGAGAAAATACAGTGTGTCAGTGCAAAAAGAGAGTGAGATTCTCAAGACTGAGGCTTAGAAAGAATGCTGAAATAGGGGATGAAAAAAAAGACTTTTGTTCGATAACTGTTAAGTTATGCCTATGTATCCTCTCGTGCAATGAGGAAGTCAGGACACCGTAGTTCGACTCAAAGAGACTGAAAATGATTTGTTGTGAACTGCTTACTTGTCTATGCTCAAGTGTGTGACTCGCTGGCTCGAGTGCTAACTGTCTTGCATTAGACGGAAGAAGCAAGTTCTCGTTTATAGAATGAGTGTGATGAGAAAAGAATCCCGAAGGAGACGATTATTGTTTGTTTTTGTGTTTTCAGTTTTTTATTATTTTTGGTGTTTTTCATAGGGTAATGAGCTTAAGCCTAAATCAAGGATTGTAAACTCATTATATCCTCCCTGATTAGGGATAATGAGCCTACTTAAATGTGATATAAGCATCTCAACTTAATTACCATGATGATGTAGGATTAAGATCATTAACCTACTTGTGATTATTAAGATGTTTTTGGGTTTTTGTTTAGTGTTAATTAATGAGTTTAATCTCTAATCAGGGATTAGTGAACTCATTACACCATCCTAAGAGAAGGATGATAGATGAGAACACTTAAGCTAAGGAAGATACCTCAACTTAATCCATGGTTAGGGACTAAATTCATTATATAAAAAGCCTCTATTAAATGGATTTTAATTAAAGGGTGAGATTAAGAAGTGAGTTTTAAATTTGTAAGACTAGCTTGAGGGGGACTTGTCCATTAAACACTAGGGTTAGTCCCTCTTAACCATAAGGAAGATATGGAACCCTAATGTAAGGCCCAAGTTACAAGCTTAAGTCTTAATAATTATTAAGTTTTTTGATTAAGAAGTGTAAACCAATTAAAGGTTTAACACTAAGGATTAAAGTTATACACTCCATCCTAAGATAAGGATGCAGGCATAACCCTAATTCAAAGTCCTAAAGCTTTAAGAGTTTAGCCTCTGATTATGAGATGAGAATAGAGACTCAAGGAGACTCAAAGGTAAAAAGATAGGGGAAACTATACAACCCTAAAAATTATCATGCTTGAATATCCTATGGTTTGTGAGGCTTAAAGAAAGATCTTCAGGAGGCCACCAAGGAAGAGAAGCAGATGAAAAGAGAAGGAGAGAAAGAATAAGTTACTTAGTTCCTGAAGAAGATAAGTAACTTAAAGAGAGAAAGTAAGAAAGAGGGAACATAAGTGAATTGGATTCACTTCAAAGACAAGTAAATTATGCAAATGAAGATAAGAGAAGAAGTGGGATGTGAAGGCAAACCCACATTCCAAACAACTTACCATAAGCCCCTGAAATGTTAGTATGAATGCATAAGACATAAAGCAAAAGGAAATGAAATGAATAAAGATGCAAAGACCAAAACCAGAAGTGTATATGCAATGCAAATGTGTTATGAGATGATGAAAAGACATACATAATGCATATGAATGATATACAAGGATGAGATGCAATGGAAGCATGCTTAGAAGCATGAAAACACATGGATGTTCATGGAATGTAATGAATGCAAAGCATAGCAAATGAATGAAGAAATGATAAAGAAATGTTCTTACATGTCCTAAGATGTCTAGGATGACATAAAAATTCTTGAAATATCATGGAAAATTCATATGATTGAGACATGCAAAGATGAATGCAAATGAACATGAGAAATTAGGGTTTTAAGACAACATGAGATGCATATGACCAAAACAGAAGCATAAATCATTATAAAAATTTGAAATTGAACTCAAAAAAAACCCTAATCATACACAAGATCACTACCCAAAGGAGAAGGTCAGAAGCTAATCCTAGAGGGTGTTATGAAATTCCTAAGTTACCTAGGGTTTTTGGGTGCTTCTAAGGGGAAAATGCAAATCAAATTGAAAATGAAATACAAAAATATGAGATAAATAACCTTGAAACTACATGCAATATGTGAAACAATGCAAAAATAATAAAGTTCAAACTCATCAAGGTTAGGCATAAATGAATTTTTCAAGTTAGGGTTTAAAAATGTGAAATTTATGAACCCTAATTCAAAGATAATTGTGAAAATGTGATCAAACCTAAAAAGAAATTTGTATGGTGAGTTTGAAAATGTTTCTAAGTGTTTAAGAATGCTTCATGAATTTTTTGGTGATTTTTAGAAACCTATTAATTAATTAAATAAAACATTTAAATGGTTTAAAAATACTTTTTTTATGCAAAAATTAAAATAAAAGATGTTTTTGAGTCAAGAAAATTATTTGAAACAAAAATGCAAAAAATGAGATTTTTTTAAAGTGTTTTGATATTTTAAACAAATAGAACAAAAGAAATGCAATAAAATGAAAATAAAAATGAAATAAATGAGAAGTCAACTGATCCAAAGGCCAGGATTTGAAGGCTGGTTGACTGGCGCACAAATGGGTGGTGAGATTCATCCTGAGATTTTAAATTAATTAATCCTAATTAAAACTAATTAATTAAAAGATTAGGGTTAATAATGCATTTGGGCCGTCCAACACGCGCAAGAAGCAAAGATCCAAGGGCCTACATTCAAACCTGGTTAACCCTAATTAACCAACCCTAAACACTTTCAGGTGACCGGAACAATCTCCGGTCATCTTCTCCGGCGATACCCTCACCTGACTTCACTCAAAACGCCATGAAAACTCACCAAAAAATATCCAGAATGGATCATCTAACACTCATAAGCAAGAATCCAGCCTAAAAAAAAATTATCATGCATCAAATTCATGAATCGAACAAGAACATTTTCAGATCAAAAAGTTTCAGAACATCAATACATCCTGGTTTCTCAACCATTTTCAAAAATAATTATATCACCATGATCAGGGGAGTGCATAGATTCATTTTAGAACTTAAAACAAGAGTTCTGGAAAAAAGTTTGAAGGTGACTACCTGAGATGAAGCTTTCTGACTCTGAGCTTTCTGACCCTTCCTTTGATGCAAAACCACTCCAATGGTCCCCCTTAAGCTTCTGAAAGTATTGAAACAAGTTTGTATGGCTTGGTTTTGAAGATTCAGTTCTGCTAAGGCAGAAATCGTGTCTTTGATTCGGAGGCTTTTAGGGAAAAAATGAAGGGTGGTTTGTGATCCTTATGATGTGTGGGGATGATTGGTGGTGAAAGTTTTGAGGTTTGATGCTTGTGTGATGAGATTCGAAGAGATGAATTTTTTTGGGGATTTTTGTGAAACTGAGTTCTTGCTTTCATTCAGGCTTGTGTGTCTTGTGTTTTGTGTTGCTTGAGGTTTGTATAAACCAATATGAGTGATCAGAAAGTGGGTGGTGGCACAGCTTGATTGGTATGGGCAAAGTTGCAAAAAAGTCAATGTCGTGTACTAGGAGGCATGGCACGGGTCAGAGGCTGTTTTAAGGGGTGTCTGGCCTTAGCTTGATTCATGGAAGGCCATTGGATGAATTTTATGCAGTTGGATGCCATTGATCAAGTGTTTTCATGGTTTATGCAATTTGGCAACTTTGAAGTTTCTTGAGAAATAAGTCATGGAAATGCTTGGTACAAAGGCTAATTCTGATCTTTAGAAGTTGCATTGACATGTTGTGATGCATTTGAGTGCATTAGAGGTCATTTGAATGCTTGAAACTTGATTTTGCAAAAATCCCTCTTTGGCATGAACTTGAAAATTATAGGATTTTTCCCAACTTTGAAAGACCATATCTTGAGTTCTAGGATGAATCAAGAGGATTTCTTGTACTTTTTGAAAATGGGAAGATCCAATCTACAACTTTCATGTTTAAGGATTTTTCATTTGAAGCATTTTTGATCAAGAAAGAGGAGGTTGAAAATCTTTCCCAAAATGGAAAGTTTCCATTACAAGTCATGTCCAAAACTAGCAAGTTTGCAAATGGCTTGAAATTCTTCAATCTTGTAAACTTCTAAGATCAAATAAATATCATAGAACCTCAAATTGTTGAAAATGACCCTTTGGTTCCATTGATGGGGGCCTCAGATGCCCTGATTCTGACTTTTCTTGCACAACAAGTTACCAGTTGATCAGATGACTTCCACAATGAATTTCTTCATCAAATTTGGTACACATGCTCCTTATAACATAGTAAGACCATTAGAATCAAGAATGACCAAAAAAATTGGGTGTAAGGCCTCTGAAACCAAAACCCTAATTTTAGGTCATATGTGTAGGAAATCTTCAGTCTGCCTCTATGCCTTTGCCATGCTTTGTGATCCCTTGACTTCAAAGAACTTTGGGAGGCATAAAGTGACCATATAACACCCATGGACTCTCTTGGCAAGCTTCAAGGCCTTTGAGATGGCTCAGATCACTTCTTGGATTGCTCAAACCACAAACCCTAGATGCAGATGAAATGAACTATGTAGTGAGATGATATGCTTATGCAATGCTATATGAAAAGATCACAAGCCATATTGTGAGAAAAGGTGAAGGAAAATATGGGGGTGTTTACATAGTTTTAACCGGTTAACCAAATGGGTTAACCGATTAACGCATTAAAACGTTAACTGGGAATTTTGAAATCAGGCCTGTTAACCGGTTAACCATATGGGATAACCAGTTAACACTGTTACAAAAACAGAAAAATTCAATTTTAAAGTGTTAAACCAGTTTGAAAATTATACCAATTGATTATTTGCCCCATGCTAACATAAAGAATGATTTTTGAACACTTGTATATCAATTCAAAGTTTAGTTTTGATATACCTTAAGATTGTGCCCAAAGTTTGAATTTTTAAGAATATGCAAATGAAGCTTGATCACATAATTCCATTGCCTTTGAGAGATCATGACCATGTTGCTTGATATCATTGGAAGCTCTTAACTTTTTGCAGATATGTAATGCATAGATGCTTGTTGTCTTCATCAAAATACTTGAGGTTGAAGCATGCTTCTACAATCTCCCCCTTTTTTATGATTACAACCAATATTGCGCGAATGATTTGATAGAAGTTTCTCTATACTTGATTATCCCCCAAAGTCCAGCAACTCCCCCTAAATATCAGAGGCAAGAAAAAGTTATGCATATAGAGATGTTAGAGAAACAATTGTTCTCCCCCTTTGTCATTAGAAAAAAGGAATAAGCTTGAACAATTATAACAATCAAACAAGCAATATTCAAGATAATGTAAGCATTCAAGCATACTAACTTAAAACAGAATTTAAGCAAGAACATGTCAATCATTATAACTTAAAACATAATTGGATTAATCGGAATAAAAGTGCCAAGCTAAGTACATGGAAATGAAATAAACATATTAAGGAAATCAAAATTGCCTAAGTATATTAGGACTTAAAAATAGAATTTTTAAACTAACTTAAATCATAAGAGCATAAGACATAACAACAAGAACAAGTGGTTTCCATTCATCCTCCGACATCTCCTCACTATCCTCTTCAACCTCTTCACTACCCGCTTCACCCTCATCATCGTCTTCGGTTTGGTTACAGGAACTTAAAACTAGTTTCTGGAGGCTACTTATGGCTTGGGTTGTTTCGTGGTGATTGGTCATCATGGTTGTGTAAAGGAACTCATTTTTTATACCACCTTCAAGAATAGGAAAGGAAGAAGCAAAATATTTGTCGTCGTATTTGAAAGAACCATCATTGCACTTGAATGTGCCGATGTTCTTCATGATAGTCACTTTATTGATTTCATTGGCAGTTGTCTTCATAGCAATTAAGGGTTCTCTTCCTATTTCTAAATCAGTTAATTCCAAAATCCTTGAAATGAGATGAGCATACAGAAGCCTTTTCTTGAGAGTGAGTTGTTGTCGGAGGTGATACATCATTGTCATGAGCCAATTCACTTTGAGTTTGTTCTTGATTGCAAACATCACCTGCATCTCTAGGTCGTGGATTTGAGATTCATTGGAGTCTTTAGGAAGCAACACATAAAAGATGACATAATGAAGCATGCGGTCATCAACCGACAAATTTTTCGCATAACACAGTACACAGGATGTGCGTTGTCCCAACACTATCACCTCTTTTGGAAACCTATAAATCTTGTAGTAGTATTCCATTTTATCATACTTTTCCCAAATACCATTAGTGTGGTTTACACCCTTACAGAGAAAAACACCAGAATATGGAATCTTAAGAGAGGTAGCAAGAGAAGCTAAATCCTCCTCAATCACACGATCCCTAACAATAGTACTAAGATTATGTTTTCCATGCTCATTTAAGAATAAAAAAGTTCATGAAGGATTTGACCAATTATGGGTAACACATTCCAATGTCAGCAATAGAATCATCCATTTTTTGATACTTCAACAAATCCGGAAAAGTAAAAGTTGTAGGAGTAAAGGATTTGAGATTAACATATTTACCCTTTATGAGATTGCGAACTCTTACTTTGAAGTCAATCCTCCTATTCTTGGATGTTTCCATTCGAGTTTCTTCAACACTGACATCTTCTGACACTGGTTCTTTACCCTTCCTTTGTGAAGCCATGAAGAAACATGAAGTTTTTAGGGTTTGGAAGATGATTTTCGTATTTGGGGTTTTTGAGTGGAGAATGAGATTTGTGGAGATGGATTATATAGACTTTATGGTGTGTGGAGCTTTAATGGAGATTTAATGGTTTTGTGAGAGGTTGAAAGTTGGAGGAGAATGATAATGGTGCTTAAAGGTAGTTGTAAACACACCAAATTTGCCCTCACTCATATCACACCATGGCTTGTGATCTTTCATTTTTACATTAGCATGGGCATTACACCTCATTTTGCTTACTTGTTTCACCTGCATAGTTCAAGTTCATTTGCATCTAAGGTTTGTGATCTGGGCAATCCAAGAATCCATCTGAGCCATCCCAAAGGCCTCAAAGCTTTCCAAGTGGGTTCATGTGTGTTCTATCATCATATTATATCCCTCAAAGTTCATGGAAGTCAAGAGATCACAAGAACTGGCAAGGCATTGGAAGCAGAGCTAGGGTTTTCACTACACAAATGACCAAAATTAGGGTTTTGGTTTCAGAGGCCTTAACCCTAAATATTTGGGCCATTCTTGTTTCTAATGTTCTTAAGATGTTATAAGGATCATGTGTACCAAGTTTGATGAAGAAATTCATTGTGGAAGTCATTTGTTCACTGGATAACTTCTTGAGCAAGTTAAGTCAAAATCAGGGCATCTGAGGCCCCCAACAATGGAAACAAAGGGGTATTTTCATCAAATTGAAGTTATATGATCTTTATTTGATCTTAGAAGAGGTTGGAAGTTCACAAGATTGAATAATTTTGAGCCATTTGCAAACTTGCCAAAAATGGAAATGACTTGTAATGGAAACTTTCCATTTTGGGAAAGTTTTTCAACCTCCTCTTTCTCAACCAAAAATGCTTCAAATGAAAAATTCTTGGTCATTAAAGTTGTAGATTAGGTCTTTACCTTTTCAAAAAGTACAAGAACATGTCTCGATTCATCCTAGAACTCAAGATATAGCCTTTCAAAGTTGGCAAAAATCCTAAAATTTCAAGTTTCATGTCAAAGAGGGATTTTGCAAATTGGCATATTCAAGAATTCTAATGACTTCAAATATGCACAAACACTTCATAACATGCCAATGCAACTTCAAAAGATCAGAATTGGCCTTTGAATTTAGGGTTTTCATGGCTTGTGATCCAAGAAACATCAAAGTTGCAAAATTGCATAAAGCATGACTTCTCTTCATCCAAGCCTTCCAGCTGCAATCCTTTGATCCAAGGGCCATCCACAAAGTCAGCTGAGGCCAGACACTTCAAGAAACCAGGCCTGCACCATGCCCATACCTCAAGTACACAAAGTTGACATTTTTGCAACTTGGCCCATACCAATCACACTATGCCACCACCCACTTTCTGATCACTCTCATTGGCCTATACTAATCTTATGGACCTCATTTCACATAACACACAAGCTCAGAACCTCCCACAAGTCAGCATTCACAAAATTGGCCAAAACTTTCATCCCTTCGAAACTCTTAGTACAAGCTTCAAACCTCAAATCTTTTTCCATCAATCATCTCCACACATCATAGGGAGCACAAACCACCCTTCACTTTGCCCTAAAAGTCCCTAAAACTCAAACACGATTTCTGCAACCTCAGAACTGAAGCTCACAAAGGAGGCCAAATAAACTCATTCCAAGCATCAAAATAGACTCAGGGGGACCAAAGGAGGTGGATTGCACAAAGGGAGAGCTCTGAAAGTCCATATTTGCAGTTCATCATCTCAGGTAGTCATTAAGAACTTTTTTCCAGAAGTTTGTTTTCTTGTTAAAATATGATTCTTTGTGTTGCCCTGATCATGGGGATGTGTTTAGTTTTGAAAATGAGCAAGAACTGAGTATGTATTGATGATCTGAAATTTTGACCTAGAAACTTGTTTGATTCGATTCAGTCATTTGATGCTTGATTAATTGTTTTTGTTGTTGGATTTGAGTTTGTTGTTGATTAAGGATCATTTCTGGAGCTTGTGGTGAGTTTTTGTGAGGTTTTAAGAGATTCAGGGAGAGAGTTTGGCCGGAGAAGATGACCGGAAGTCTTCTCCGGCCACCTGAGCTTAATTAGGGTTAATCCATATTTATTTCCCCATATTTAATCTCCACCCTTGGATCTGTTTTAATTAAGACACACACGACCCTAATCGTTTCACTTAAACCCTAATCTAATTAATTAATATAAATCATTTAATTAGTTCAGGTTTAAATAGGGACCATTAGATCACGCGCCAAATAGGATTTTGAACCCTAGCCAACAGATCTTCATACCACAAGTCATGTGGACTTTGCTTCCTGACCACTGGATCCCTCAACTTCCAATCACAGCCTTTCATCTTGCATACTTTTGTTTTTATTTTATTTTTCTTTGCATTTTATTTCACGAAATTATTTAAAATAGTTAAAAAACTTCAAAATATATTTCCTTTTTCATTTTGGTTTTAAATATTTTTCTCAACCTGAAAATGATTTTTATTTTATTTTTTGCATTAAAAAGTATTTTTAAAATATTTAAATGTTATTTTTAATTAATTAAAGTCTTTTAATTAATTAAAAATACATTTAGGTTTCTAAAAATCACCAAAAAAAATCATGAACCATCCCAATGCATTTAGAAACATTTTCAAACTCTTCACACAAATTCCTTTTTAGGCTTGATCATAGTTTGTGAATTTTCTTTGAATTAAGGGTCATTAAAATCACATTTTTGAACCCTAACTTTAAAAAATCATTTATGCCTAACCAAGAAGAGTTTGAAGTTGATTATTTTTGCATTGTGTTGCATGTTGCATGTAGTTTATAGGACATTTTCCTCATGAATTTACCTTGAATTTTCAATTTGATTTGCATTTTTCCCTTTAAACCACCCAAAAACCCTAGAAAACTTAGGAAATTCATAACTTTTGATTGGTTAGGCTTCTGACCTTTTCCTTTGGGGTGTGACCTAGTATGGGATTAGGGTTTGTTTGAGATTGGTTTCAATTTTTTATCATGTCATATGATTCTGTTTTGTTCATTTGCATCTTGCTTGTCCACAAAACCCTAATTTTATGTGTTCATTTGCATTCATCTTGCATATACATCCTTACATGAACTTGCCATGACATTTCATGCATTCATAAGACATATTAGACATCTTAGGACATGTTAAAATCATGCTTGATCATTTCTTCATTCATTTTCCATGGTTTGCATTCATTTCATTTCATTAACTTTCATGTGTTTTCAAACCTCCAAGCATGCTTACATGACATCCCATTCTTGTATGATCAAACATTTCCACTTTGTATGCCTTTGCATCATCTCAAATGACATTAAAATTGCATAAAAACTTCTGACTTTGGTCATTTCATCTCATTTCATTTCATTTCTTTATGCTTTGTACTTTTTGCATTGATGCTAACATTTTCAGGTGGTAAGTTACTTTGAGAAGTGAATTTGCCTTCACTTATCACTTCTCTTTATCTCTTTCATTTGCATTTTTTTTGTATTTTAAGTGAACTTGTTCACTTGTGTTCCATTTCTCTCACTTTCTTTCTTTTAGTTACTTACCTTCTTCAATGAAGTAAGTAACTTATTCTTCTGCTTCTTCCTCCTTTCATCTGCTTCTTCCATTGGTGGCTTCCTTGAAGATATTTCTTGAGCCTCACAAACCATAAGAACATCCAAGCATGATAGTAATTAGGGTTGTGATTAGTCACCCTTAGTGTTTACCTTTGAGTCTCCTTGAGTCTCTCTTATCATCTTCATAATCAGAGACTAAACTCTTAAAGTTTTAGGACTTTGGAATTAGGGTTATGCCTGCATCCTTCTCTTAGGATGGAGTGTATAACTTTAATCCTAAGTGTTAAACCTTTAATTTTTTTAAACCTATTAGTTAAATCATCTTAATAATCCCTAAGACTTCATCTTGTAACTTGGGACTTGCATTAGGGTTCTAATTCTTCCTTTATGGTTAAGAAGGACTAACCCTAGTGTTTAACGGACAAGTCCCCTTCAAGTTATCTTACAAACATAAAATTCATTTCTTAATATCATCCCTTAATTAAAATCCACTTAATAAAGGCTTTGTTATATAATGAATTTAATCCCTAACCATGGATTAAGTTGAGGTGTCTTCCTCAGCATAAGTGTTCTCATCTATTATCCTTCTATTAGGATGGTGTAATGAGCCCACTAATCTGTGATTAGAGATTAAACTCATTACTTAACACTAAACAAAAAAACCAAAAACATCTAAATAATCACAAGTAGGTTAATGATCTTAATCCTACATCATCATGGTACTTAAGTTGGGATGCTTATCTCATACTTAAGTAGGCTCATTATCCCTAATCAGGGAGGATATAATGAGTTTGCAAGCCCTTGATTTAGGCTTAAGCTCATTAACTTATGCAAAACACCAAAAAAAATAACAAAACTGAAAATACAAAAACAAACAATAATCGTCTCCTTCGGGATTCTCTTCTCATCACACTCATTCATAAACGAGAACCTGCTTCTTCCGTCTAATGCAAGATAGTTAGCACTCAAGCCAGACGAGTCATACACTTGAGCATAAACAAGTAAGCAGTTCACAGTCAATTTAACTTTTCTAGTCTCTTTGAGTCGAACTACGGTGTTCTGACTTCCTCATTGCACGAGAGGATACGTAGGCATAACTTAACTGTTCTCGAACAAAAGTCTCTTTGTCATCCCCCTCTTTCAGCATTCTCTTTTAAGCCTCAGTTCCTGAGCATTCACCTTTTGCACTGACACCTGTATATTCTCTTCCAGCTTTTACACACAGATAACACATACACATACCCCTTTAAACACAATCTTTTAAGCATGGATCCCATCGAGTACGACGGACAATCTGGGTGCTAATACCTTCCCAGGTTGTAACCAACCCCCTTTCTCAGTTTCTCTGGTTTAAAACCGTCTTATCCATCTTCTTCTAGGTTTATGCAGCATTACCTTTCTTTTGGGATAAAAATGCCTAGCTGGCGACTCTATTCACCTTCATTCTCTCCTTTTGCCGACCGTTCGTGTCTGTACCCTATCTGACCCGGTGTCTTTTCGGGGGAGCGACAGTAGTCAAAGGTAGATGAAAAGTGTGGAATGTTGGTAAGAGATAAATAAAAGCACATACAATGTTTCATAAAACACACACATATACATTAAAATAAAACAAAATAGAAACAATGTTGGTGTTAAGTCCAGAATTCGTTTTTGAAAAGCATTAACCGATTAACCATATCCGTTAACCGGTTAACGGACTAAAATTTTCAAAAAAATACAAAAATCCAGCAACTTGTTCTAGGAAAAATGGGGACAAGTTTTGATGAAATTTTTTCACAAAGTGTTAGAATATACAATGACTCAACTTTTGATAAAAATAATAATTGGAAACCGACAAGTTTAGGGCATACGAAAGTGAGAAAAAAGGAAACCGTCAAAAAGTGAGTGCTAGCATTTTATAGCAAAAACATGAAATAAGTGCATTTTTGTGATACTATACAATATAACAAGTAATGTTTAGATAAGTTTAGATGTCACCTTCATTGAGAATACCAAGTTCTCACCGAATTTTGAAGAATTGATCTTTAGCCAATGGTTTTGTGAAGATATCAACAAGTTGATGATATGTATCCACGAAGGTAACATCTACATCTTTGTTAAGCATGTGATCACGAAGGAAATGGTGTCGGATATCTATGTGCTTTGTTCTTGAATGCATGACCTAGTTTTTTCTGATGTTGATGGCACTTGTGTTGTCGCATCGAAGAGGAATGCAACAGAGATCTAAGCCAAAATCAAGAAGTTGTTGCTTAAGCCACGAAATCTGTGCACAACAACTGTCTGCTGTAATATATTCCACTTCGACCGTGCTAAGTGCGACACATGCTTGGTTCTTGCAAGCCCATGACACTAGTGCATTCTCGAGAATGTGACATGTACCACTTGTGCTTTTTCTATCAATCTTACATCCTGCATAGTCAGCGTCAGAATAACCAATCAAAGAACATATACTACATCTTGGATACCATAGTCCAACATTTTTTCTTCCTTTGAGATACTTCATGACCCTCTTCACAGTAGTGAGATGCGACTCCTTCAGATTTGCTTGAAAGCGTGCACACAAACATACACTAAACATAATGTCAGGAAGACTTTCCGTCAAATATAGTTCTAAACCAATCATACCTCGATATTTCGTGATATCAACTGAAGTACCCGATTCATCTTGATCAACGTACATTCTGGATCCCATTGGAGCGGACATCACCTTGCAATTATCCATATCGAATCTTTTCAATAATTCCTTGCAATACTTGGATTGGTTGATGAAGATTCCATCCTTTGTTTGCTTGATTTGTAGTCCAAGAAAATATTTCATTTTTCCCATCATGGACATCTCAAATTCTCCTTGCATCATTAGTGAGAAATCTTCACAAAGTTCCTTGTTCATTGAATCGAAGATGATGTCGTCGACATAGACTTGAACCAATAAGGTGTTACCTTTTATCTTCTTTATGAACAATGTCTTATCAACCTTTCCTTTTACAAATCCCTTTTCACAAAGAAAGTTGCTGAGGCGGTCATACCATGCTCTTGGTGCTTTCTTTAAGCCATAAAGTGCCTTCTTCAACTTGTAAACATGTGAGGGATTCTTGAAGTCTTCAAAGCGCAGAGGTTGTTTGAAATAGACTTCTTCATTGATGTAGCCATTCAGGAAAGCGCTTTTGACATCCATCTGGAATAACTGAAAATTCATAGAACAAGCATAATCAAGTAATAATCGTATAACTTCTAACCTTGCTACCGGAGAGAACGTCTCATCAAAATCGATTCCTTCCTCTTGGTTGTATCCTTGTGAGACCAATCTTTCCTTGTTACGAACTATGATTCCATTCTCATCAAGTTTGTTCTTGAACACCCATCTTGTTCCTATGATGTGTTTGTTGTCTGGTCTTGGTACGATACTCCAAACTTGATTTCTTTCGAATTGGTTTAGTTCTTCTTGCATTGTTATTATCCATTGATCGTCGCCTAAGGCTTCATCGACTTTGGTTGGTTCAATTTGAGATACAAAATTCATGTTGAGATAAGCATCCTTTAGATTTAGCCGTGTTGCTACACCTTGGCTAATATCACCAATAACTTTATCGATCGGGGGATCTCTATGAGGCCTTCATTCTTTAGGTAGATCATGATGCTCTTCAATAATTTGTGAGTCATCTTCCTGTGGTTTTGGTTGATCATTTGAAATGTCTTTTTGTGGTTGTGACATATCTATTATATCATCATCATCATCATCAACAAGAATATTATCCTCTTTCGAGGGGTTAGTTTCATCAAAAGATACATGAATAGATTCTTCAATAGATAGAGTTCTTTTATTAAAAATTCTAAATTCTTTACTAGAGAGGGAGTAACCAAGTAAGATACCTTCATCGGATTTCTCATCAAACTTACCAAGATTGTCCTTGTCATTGTTGAGAATAAAATAATTTCACCCGAAAATATGGAAGAATGATATATTAGGTTTCCTTCCTTTGAACAACTCATACGGAGTCTTTTTGAGAATCAACCAAATGTTGACACGGTTGCTTACAAAACATGTTGTGCTTACCGCATCCGCCCAAAAGTACTTAGGAAGATTAGAGTCGCTAAGCATCGTTCATGCAAGCTCCACCAACGACCTATTCTTCCTTTCTACGACACCGTTTTGTTCAAGAGTCCTTGGTGCAGAGAAGTTGTAAGAGATTCCATGCTCTTCACAAAATTCTTCAAAGGATGTGTTTTGGAATTCTCCACCGTGGTCGCTTCTAATGGAGGCTATTGTGAGGGACTTCTCGTTTTGTATTTGTTTCACATACTTTTTGAAAGCTTTGAAAGTGTCACTTTTCTGCACTAGAAACAATTTCCATGTATATCTAGATAAATCATCAACAATAACTAAAGCGTAAACATTACCTCCAAAGCTTTTCGTTCTTGATGGACCAAAGAGATCCATATGCAACAATTGTAATGGCCTAGAAGTGGACACCACTTTCTTGGATTTGAAATATGTCTTTGTTTGCTTCCCCTTTTGGCATGCATCACATAACTTATCCTTGATGAACTTTATCTTTATAAGACCAACAACTAGGTCATGCTTTATCAACATGTTCAAGTGCTCCATGTGAATGTGAGCGAATCTTTTATGCCATAGCCAAGCCTCGTTTTTGTTTTCCAATAAGCATTTTACCTTCAAGGAATAGTTATCAAACAAAATCATAAAAATATTATTAATTCTTTTACCTTTTAGCAAGACATCATGTGTGACTTCATGTTCGATTAGGCATTCGTCCTTTGTAAAGTTGACTCGGAACCCTTTGTCACATAATTGACTTATGCTAAGTAGGTTATGTCTTAGGCATTCCATGTAAAGGACATCTTTGATGATTGTAAATGGTGGTGTTCCAACGGTTCCTATTCCAAGAATCTTTCCTTTATTGTCATCATCGTATGTTACATATCCTTTGGCCTTTAAAGATATATGTGAAAATTTGTTGATATCGCCTGTCATATTCTTTGAACATCCGCTATCAAGATACCATTGATTGGATGTTTAATTCAAGCATACCTATAAAATAAAATTATGTTTTGTTAGGTACCTAAATTGCTTTGGGTCCTTGATAGTTAGTACCCTTTTCAACCCACACATAATGCCCTTTTGCAATACCAATATTATGCACATAACAAGCATCGGGTGTGTGGCCTTTGATTCCATAATAAAAGCAAGTTGGTTGGAAATTACTTCTATATCTAGGAACATAAATATTTTTCTTAACAACCTTTTTCTTTTTATGACTTTGATGCACACTCTTAGAATTGTTTACTTTCTCTTTAGAAATTTGCTCACTTGCTTTAACAAAAATGGATTCATTGGAGCTTGGTTTAGAAAAGTTAGAATATCCTAATCCACTTTTATCATTAGGATATCTTTGGTGCCTAAGAATTTCTTCCAAGCCAATTTGACCTTTTTCATATCTTTCAGGAACTCTTTTAAGTTGAACAATTTGAAAAGAGAAAGATTCACAATTCTTATAAGCAAGATTTTGTTTTTCATCCGTCAATTTTTGTTTTTCACTTTTAACATATTTTTCCAAAGCAATGTTCTTTTCTTCTAGGGATGAAATTATTTTCTTTTGAGATGATATAGTTTTATACAAAACTTTGCATTCTTTTAACAATTCATCAATAACATCTTGTGCATCATTATCATAAACAGAAAAGTTACTACTAACCTCGTCTTTTTCGTCATCGGAGTGACGTGAAGCCATTAGAGCCATATTTGCACATTCATCGCTTTCCGATTCTGATGAGGAACTTAACTCATTATCGTCCCAAGCAATGTACACCTTCTTGTTCTTGACCTTCTTCTTGCCTTTGAATCCTCCTTTCTTTGCAAGTTTCGGGCAATTCGGCTTTATGTGACCTTGCTTTCCACATTCATAACAAGTAATGTCTTGCATTGATGTGGGTGCTTCCTTTTTCCTAAAATGTCTATTCTTTTTAGCATAAAAGGAATTTTTATTTTTATTGAAAAACTTACCAAGCTTCTTTACAAGAAGCATGAAATTCTCATCTTCCGATGTCTCATCATCTTTATCGTCTTTTGATTCAACCTTCAAGGCAATTCCTTTGGACTTCTTTTCTTGACTTTCGAGTTTCTCAAGTATTCCAAGTTCCAATTCGTGTTCTTGAAGTTTTCCAAATAGAGATGTGGATGTCATCGTTGAGAGAATTTTCTTTTCCAAAATAGCGGTCACTTTCGGTAGCCATTCTCTTGTCAAGGATCTTAGGACTTTGAGGTTGAGATCATCATTTGTAAAAAAAATTCTGAGAGCATTCAAATGATTTGTTAGATGGATAAATCTCTTCTGTAGTGCAACTATAGATTCACCGAGCTGCATGCGGAACATTTAATACTCTTGACTTAGTGTGTTTAGCCTTGATCTCTTTACTTTGGCGGTTCCTTTATGTGTTTCTACCAAGGTGTCCCAAATATCCTTTTCCGATTTACATTGACATATGCAAAATAACTCATCCATACTAAGAGCATTTTGTAGAATGTTGATTGTCTTCTTCTCATTTAAAATCCTTTTCTTATCATCTTCGTCATATGTACTTTTTCACTTTGCGGTTCCAACACCATTTAGACATTCATTGGATTATGTGGACCATTTTCAACAGCTTCCCATATGCCTTCTCCTTGGGCTTCTAGATGTTCCTTCATTCTGATTTTCCAGAAATCAAAATATTCTCCAGAGAAGAGTGGGGGCTTGTTGCTACTTCCACCATCTTTGAAAACCGGGTTTGTACTTGCGGAAGCCATGCTGAATCTTTTAGGAACAAGTTACCTATAACTTGATCTGATGCCAAATGTAAGTTCAAAAAGAGCCTAAGAGGGGGGGGGGGTGAATTAGGTTCTTAGATAATTTTTCCTGAATTTTATCGGTGGTTGAAATTTTCTTGTATAAGGTTCTAAGTTATGAAAGCAGTAAATGCGGAAAGGTAAAAGACACCAGAAATTTATATTGGTTCCCCTCACAGATCGAGAGTACTCCAGTCCCCTTACGACTCGTAAGAGATTTTATTATAGATTTAGAAATGTACAAGCCTATCACACAAAAACCTGGTGAAGCTTGCTTTCTAACAACTATACAAACAATGTGTTGAAGAAAAATCCTCTTAACAACACAAAACCTTGTGTCCAACAATCCTGGACCACAAGAAAATAATAGAGAAAATCTCTTAACAAAATTTGATAATAATATGAAAGTATGATATCAATCTTCTTTGATTGATCTTCTCCTTGAATCAAAATCACTCCAGAATTTATAAAGTGTTCAATTTTAAAATGAAATGAGATGAAACAAATATGAACACTTTTATTAAAGAATATGAAGGATTACATGAGAGTGATTAAATATTAGTTTTATGAAAATTCTTGGAGGTGTTTAGTATTTTGAAATTTTCAGAATTTATAAGTTGTAGAACACCTATTCAAAGAGGTGTTATTTTGTTCATGAAAAATAACCAAAAGGTATGAAAATTTAAAATGAGTTTTCATGAAAAGAGGCCAAAATATTCAAAAACATACAGTGTTAACCGTTAGCCAAATGGGTTAACCGGTTAATGCATTAAAACGTTAACTGGGAATTTTGAAATCAGGCCTGTTAACCGGTTAACCATATGGGTTAACTTGTTAACACTGTTACAATAATAGAAAAACTCAGTTTTAAAGTGTTAAACCAATTTGAAAATTATACCAATTGATTATATGAACCATGCTAACATAAAGAATGATTTTTGGACACTTGTATATCAATTCAAAGGTGAGTTTTGATATACCTTAAGATTGTGTCTAAAGCTTAAATCTTTAAGAATATGCAAATGAATCTTGATCACATAATTCCATTGTTTTTGAGAGATCATGTCCATGTTGCTTGATATCATTGGAAGCTCTTAACATTTTGCAATCATGTAATGCATAAATGCTTGTTGTCTTCTTCAAAATACTTGACGTTGAAGCATGCTTCTACACAGTACCCTCCATTTCGGCCTTTTGATTCCCTTTTCATTGACTGGTTCGACCTACTTCTCTTGTGGGATGTCAGATGGTGGCACAAAAGTTTTATGCTTGGATGAACTGGCATGTCTTTGGAATTCTTCATTTCGACGCAGGTTGCCACCCTGGTCAAACATAAACTTTGGGATACGAGACCCCTCAGTGGCTAAAGTCCCTTTTTTGCCAGCTTCATATATTTCAACTTTCTTCTCGTCGAATACAACATTATACCTTGGGCATAATATTTCCCTTGATCCATCCAATTGGCATTTCTTTTAGACTTCATCCAAGCTTTCATCAACCCTTGGGTAAACTGATTCCAGTTTTTTCTCAGTGTATTTGTCGTCACCTTCAGTAGTGTCGACTATCATGCACTCCATGTTCTCGACTTGAGGCGTGTTGGGGAAATCTTCAGTAACTTCCACCATCAGTCATTCATTCAGCTCCGAATAAAGTGCTTCTTCGACTTTCAGTGGGTCGGTGTCGACCTGCATCTTTGGCCTTTCGCCAAATTAAAGCCTGTCATCCTTCAGAGCTTTTTGCACCAAATCCCTGAAAAGAACACATTGAGAAGTCTTATGACCATGGTAATTATAAAATTTACAAAATCTCCTCTTTTTCTTTTGATCTAGAGGAGGATCCTTTAAACCAGGTGGAACAACAATTTGACCATCTTTTACTAGAAAATAAAAAATTTCATCGCATTTAGATATATCAAAAGTATATGTCTTAGTAACATATTTGTCGGATTTCCCTGTTTCGAAAGGCTCTTTTCCGCTTGATGGTTTTAATACTTTGCACCTATAGGGAGGTCCTGGTTTGATTTTCGCCACACGAACCTCACTCTCATCGAGGAACTCTCCATCGTCGGATGAGAACTTGTCGGTTGCTAAATATGCAACTTTCTTGTGAAATCGACCAGCCTTAGACTTTTCATCTTTTAGGATTTCGACCTATCGAAACCTATCTATTAATTGAGCCATATCCCTAAGTTATTGGGTGTCTAACTTCTATCTAATCGAATAGCCGAATCTGCCAGCGGCCATTTCAACTAACTCATGTTCACAAACTTGAGTAAAATATCTAGCTATCAGAAGTCTGGACCTATTTAGATATTGTTTGACGGACTCACTCGTCTTTCGGTTTACACTAGCCAATTCCTTTAGGTTGATCTTGGATTGTCACATATAAAACTGTTTGTGGAAAAATCTTTCAAGTTGAGTCAATGTGTGAATGGACTGAGGAGGAAGCATTGTAAACCAGGTAAACACATTCTTAGTGAGGGAACTAGGGAAATACTTCATTTTTAAATCCTCATTATTTGTTATATCCCCAACCTTAGTCTGGTAACGTGCCACATGTTCAACTGTAGATTATTCAGTCTCACCAGCGAATTTGGGAAACTTTTGGACTTTACAACCCCTGGGAAGTTCATTTTGTAGCACATAGTTAGGTAATGGGAATGTGTAAGCAAGTCGTCGAAGGCCTGGGTTGGCACCATTTCATACCATAATCCTCTCTACTATCGTTTCAAGGTTCGACTCTCCGACCATGGAATCCTGATGAACCTGTCCTAACACATCTATATGGTCTTGATGTGGATGTAACATCATGACGGGAGGCCTTTGGGTCACCATGGGTATTTTCTCAACATCTTCATAAGGTTGCTCTAAATTCTATTCGTACTCCTCTTCCTGTCAGACCGGTGTCTCAGGATGAGGAGGTGGGGTTCGACATTGTGAGGCAGTTGGTGCCCAAAAAAAAACCCTGTTTGAATCATCTGAGTTGCCAACTGTTGGTAACTTTGTGTCGAATCTTGTTTTAAAGGTCTTAAAATGGTCCCTATTTGTTGTGTTCACATATGTATCATCTCGTGGTTACTTTCATCCATCTGCTGCCTTACGACGGCCACAATGTTTGAAGTAAAAGTTGCCATCGACTGAGATAAATAACCGTAGTCGGTCGTTCGATCGTACTTGTAAGAACAAAATTTGATTCTACTTCTCTTTTGTAGTTTTGATGATAAAAATATTTATAAGAACAAAATGTAGCACTTAAAATTATCTTCTATATGCAGGACATAAGTTCTGATGATAAGACAAAAGCTAAAGTGATTCACATCTTCTATAGTGAAATAGTGAAGCGCATCATTCTAAGAAGATCTGATTTTAAATCAAATAAGAAGTTCTCATCAAGTAAAGTACTAAGCTGCGGATTTTCAAATATACTCTGATGCGA
Organism: Lathyrus aphaca; assembly: GCA_963966055.1. Lineage (NCBI taxonomy): Eukaryota > Viridiplantae > Streptophyta > Magnoliopsida > Fabales > Fabaceae > Lathyrus > Lathyrus aphaca. The sequence continues at coordinate 677,546,540 of OZ014519.1, read as the reverse complement.
ATTCAACATCTCCTGATTCTCCAAATCAAGCTCATTTATGAGAGAATCAAGAAATAACGGTTGGGAACAAGATCTCTTATTTTTGGAAATACTTTTATGATATTTATCATGCATCCAAAAATGGCTTCGTATGTTTCCAATGGATCTCTTGATCAACAGTCTATAAAAAGAGATCATTTGAAGAAATTGAAGCTTATTCCTCTCACGCAAATTTATATGATCAATTTCTTTTTCCTATTCTTAATTTTGTAAAAACTATCATTGTGTGATAATAGATTTTTGAAGCATTCCTTTTTACAAACCCTGTAAATAATATTTGATTTTCCTTGAGTGACTAGTGTAGTTAGTAGACTCAAGAAGACTTTGACTATAGGTCTTAGTGATTGTATTCAATATTTTGAATAGTGGATTAAGACCTTGTTGAGAGAGGCGAAATCACCTTGGCGGGTGGACTGGATGTAGTTTGAGTTCAAATGAACCAGGATAAATCAAAGTGTCATTTGCTTTCATTGTTTTTGAAAACCCAATTCCAACCCCCCTTACTTGTGTTTTTGCACCTTCAATTGGTATCAGAGCTCTAGGTTCTGAGCAATACACTTAACTGTGTCAGTAAAAGATCCAGAAGATAAACACAATGGTAGATTCAGTCAACAACAACAATTATTACCAAAATGACAAGATCAATGGAAAACCTCATGTGTTCAATGGCGACAACTTTGACTACTGGAAGGATGTTCTGGAGATTTTCTTTCTGGCTCTGGATGGAGATCTCTAGGATATGGTGACTGGTGCATACATTCATCCTATTGGAGAATATGGTTAGAAGATTGAAAGAAAGAATATGACGGCTCAACAGAAGAAGGAATTCAGAAACCATCACAAAGCCAGGAACATACTTCTGAGTGCTATTTCATATAAAGAATATGAAAATATTACAAACAGAGAATCAACCAAATACATGTTCGACTCTCTGAGGATGACACATGAAGGCAACACTCAAGTCAAAGAGACAAAAGCTCTGGCTCTTATTCAGAAGTATGAAGCATTCAAGATGGAAGAAGACGAAACGATTGAGAAAATGTTCTCAAGGTTTCAAATTCTGGTTGTTGGACTAAAGTTTCTGGACAAGGGCTACTCAACAGCAGATCATGTGAAAAAGATCATCAGAAGCTTGCCAAAGGCTTGGACCCCCCATGGTCACTGCTCTTAAGCTGTCAAAGAATCTGAATGTAATATCTCTTGAAGAACTGATCAGCTCATTGAGGAGTCATAAGATAGAATTAGAAGAAGATGAACCCCAGAAGAAAGGTAAATCTGTAGCTCTTAAATATAACAAATCTAAATCTAAAGCTTTGTAGGCAGAAGAAGAAAGTTCTGGAGGCTCATCAGAAGAAGATGAACTATCAATTCTTTCCAGAAGAGTTCAACAACTCTAGAAGCATCATCATAAGAAGTTTAGGAATCCCAGAAGGTCAAGCAAACACTCTGAATCATCCTCTGGCTACAAGAAGTCCATAAGCAAAGACTTAGTTTTCTATGAATGCAAGGAACCTGGACACTACAAGAGTGATTGTCCCAAACTTCAGAAAGAGAAGCCCATAAAGAAGTTCAACAGAGAGAAGAAGAAAAGTCTCATGGCCACATCGGACGACTCAGAATCTTTTGAAGCTAAATTAGAGTCAGAAGATGAACATGCTAACATTGCATTAATGGAAAAGATACCAGAAGATGTCAACTTATTTGAATCTGAATCAGATTCTGATATAGAAGAGGTATTCTCTAAACTTTCTAGATCTCAATTAGAAGATAGCCTCTCAGAAATTCTTGAAAAGTATCAGAAACTCCAATTCAAATTCAAAGACCTGAAACAAAGTTTAGTATCTGAATCGGAGGAGATCAGAAAACTGAAGTCAGAAAACTCTGAGCTAAAAGAAAATATTTTAGAATGTAAAATTTCCTTTGAAAAACTTAAAGCTCAGAAGAAATCTGAATCAGAAGTTCCACTGAGTTTTGATAGTATCATAAAACAATATGATTACAGTTTTCAAAATTTTCTAGTTAAAAACATAGATAGAAGCAAAATTTCCTCAATGATCTATGAATTAGCAGAAACGATTAAAGAGGTATATGTTATGTGAAAACCAAAGGAGAAGAACCATTAAAGTTTAAACAGGTTGATGATATGATTATAAAAGTCAACACTCCTTTAAGTTCTCACTTCACCTATGGTCATAATCATGATCTGAAATATACTAGTGAGTCATCCTGTTCTACAAGTTCTGATGAAAAACTCAAACTCAATCAGAAGTTTGTAAAGTCTAACAAACAAGGACCCAGAAAAATATGGGTACCCAAAGATAAAATTGTGGATGTTGCAGATGTCTTTAACAGCCAGATTGAAACACCAATCTTGGTACCTGGACTCTAGATGCTCGTGACACATTGTCGCTCCCCCGAAAAGACACCTGGTCAGATAGGGTACAGACGCGAACGGTCGGCGAAAGGAGAGAATGAAATGAAGATGAATAGAGTCGCCAGCTAGGCATTTTTATCCCGAAGGAAAGGTAATGCTGCATAAACCTAGAAAGATATAGATAAGATGGTTGCGAACCAGAGAAACTGAGAAATGGGGTTGGTTACAACCTGGGAAGGTATTAGCACCCAGATTGTCCGTCGTACTCGACGGGATCCACGCTTAAAAGATTATGTTTAAAGGGGTAGTGTATGTGTTATTTGTGTGCAAGAGATGGAAAATAAATGTACAAGTGTCAGTGCAAAAAGGGTGAATGCTCAAGAACTGAGGCTTAAAAAGAATGTTGGAAGAGGGGGAAGACACATAGACTTTTGTTCGATAACAGTTAAGTTATGCCTACGTATCCTATCGTGCAATGAGGAAGTCAGAACACCGTAGTTCGACTCAAAGAGACTGAAAAGATAAATTGACTGTGAACTGCTTACTTGTCTATGCTCAAGTGTATGACTCGTCTGGCTCGAGTGCTAACTGTCTTGCATTAGACGGAAGAAGCAAGTTCTCGCTTATGAATGAGGATGATGAGAAAAGAATCCCGAAAGAGATGATTATTGTTTGTTTTTGTGTTTTCAGTTTTGTTATTGTTTTTGGTGTTTTGCATAAGTTAATGAGCTTAAGCCTAGATCAAAGGCCTATAAACTCATTATATCCTCCCTGATTAGGGATAATGAGAATACTTAAGTATGAGATAAGCATATCAACTTAATTGCCATGGTGATGTAGGATTAAGATCATTAACCTACTTGTGATTAATTAGATGTTTTTGTTTTTTTGTTTAATGTTAAGTAATGATTTTAATCTCTAATCACAGATTAGTGAACTCATTACACCATCCTAATAGAAGGATAATAGATGAGAACACTTAAGCTGAGGAAGATACCTCAACTTAATCCATGGTTAGGGATTAAATTCATTATATAAAAAAGCCTTTATTAAGTGGATTTTAATTAAGGGATAAGATTAATAAATGGATTTTAAGTTTGTAAGACAACTTGAGGAGGACTTGTCCATTAAACCCTAGGGTTAGTCCTTCTTAACCATAAAGGAAGAATTAGAACCCTAATGTAAGGCCCAAGTTACAAGTTAATGTCTTGGTGATTATTTGATGGATTGATTAAGAGGTTTAAACATATTAAGGGTTTAACACTTAGGATTAAAGTTGTACACTCCATCCTAAGATAAGGATGCAGGCATAACCCTAATTCCAAAGTCCTAAAACCTTAAAGGTTTAGTCTCTAATGATGAGATGAGAAAAGAGAAAAAAGAAGACTCAAAGGAAAAAAGTCTAAGGGGACTAATCAAAACCCTAATTATTATCATGCTTGGATATCCTATGGTTTGTAAGGCTTGAGAAAGATCTTCAAGGAAGCCACCAATGGAAGAAGCAGATGAAAGGAGGATGAAATAGAAGAATAAGTTACTTACTTCCTAAGAAGATAAGTAACTTAAAGGAAGAAGGTGAGAAGGATGGAACATAGGTGAACAAGATTCACTTCAAGGAAAAGTAAAAATGCAGCAAGGATGTAATATGAAGGTATGAGAAGAGGTGTGAGGTGAAGGCAAATCCACCTCCCAAACAAACTTACCATTAACTTGAAAAGTTAGTACAAAATGCAATATGAAAGGAATGAAATGAAATAATGCATGTGAAAGGGCAAAGACCAAGACCAGAAGCATACACATGATGTAAGTGATGCTATGATATGATGCAAAGACACACAAAATGCATATGTGTGATCATACAAGAGAATGAATGCAAATGAAACATGTAGGAAGCATGAGAACACATGGATGTTCATGAAATGTAATGGATGCAAAGCATAGAAAATGTATGAATAAATGATCAAGCAATGTTCAAGCAATGTCTTAATATGTCTAAGATGGCATACAAATACTTGGAATGGAATGGTAAGTTCATATGTTCATGCAATGCAATGGAAGATGCAAGTAAAGATGCAAAATTAGGGTTACATGGCAACATGAGATGCAAATTGCCAAAACAGAAGCACATGACATGATAAAAAAATGCAAATGCGCTCAAACAAACCCTAATCCCATATGATATCACACCCCAAAAGAGAAGGTCTAACTCTTAACCTATTGAAAGTTATGATTTTTCTAAGTTTGCTAGGGTTTTTGGGTGCTTCAAAAGGAAAAATGCAAATAAAATTGAAAATGCAAGATAAATTCATGCCAAAAATATCCTAGATACTACATGATATGTGTAAAACAATTCAAAAAGAACCAACTTCAAACCTGTAGATGTTTAGAATTGGCAGAATTTTTGACCAACAAGAAATGTTGAATTCAGTTCAGAATGTCCTATCAGATGTTGGGACATTATCAAACAGAGTATAAGAACTTAATTCAGGATGTTACACCAGATGTTGGGACATTGTGTAAATGACTTAAGTTCAGTTTTTCAGGATGTCCCAACAGATGTTGTGACATCTCAAACCTGCTACCAGATTTAAATTAATGACTAACTGATCTGAGTAATTTAAGGAAAGTTATCTGGAATTAATTATAGATGGACAAAAACAAAATAAGGCGCATATGTAGGGAGTGTTGTTATGAGACTTCAGCATAATCAGAAGAACTAAATCACCTAGAATCTAGGAAGTAACAAACCCTAATTCAAGGTGGAAGCTGCATGCGTTTTAGGACTGGATTAACCTACAGAAAGCCCAAAATCCATACACCTATTTAAGCAACAGAATATCTCAGAATTGAGTACGAATTTCAGAAGACAAAATAGGGTGTTTTGTGTTTTAATAGCAGGTTGTTTTTATTGTACCACTTTATGAGCTTTTAAGCAAAAGTGTATTTGTGTCTTGATTGAAACTGTGAAGTAAGATCAAGCTGTTTTGTTTGAAGGATGACTTCAATTTTATTAAACTTGTAAACAAGATCACTGTGTGATTGAGGGGGAGTGAGTTGGTACTCATATCTAAGTTGTGTCTTAGGTAGAAATTGCATTGGGTAGATATTAAGTGAAAGATTAAACTGGGTGGTTTAAGTCTAGAATTAATATTACTTATAGTGGATTTCCTCCTGGCTTGGTAGCCTCCAGATGTAAGTGTGGTTATACACTGAACTGGGTTAACAAACTACTGTGTTGGTTAATTTTCTTGCACTTTAAGTTTTGGTTAAATCTGTCAAGTGTTGGAACATATCATAGGACATCTCATACCTGATCACAGAATTTCAATTGGCATCAGAGCAGGCACCCTGCCTGTTTATACTGGGTGAGATCTAGGGAATACAAATTCTGGAAACATGGACAGAGATATAGGATCAGTAAATAGACCACCTATACTGGATGGATCTAATTATGACTACTGGAAACCAAGAATGATTGCATTCTTAAGATCACTTGACAACAGGGCCTGGAGAGCAGTCAACATTGGATGGGAACATCCTGTCCAAGACACCAAAGATGGATCAAAAGTGTTGAAACCTGAAGAAGAATGGAGTAAGGAGGAAGAAGATTCAGCACTAGGCAACTCCAAGGCCTTAAATGCTTTATTCAATGGCATTGATAGGAACATCTTTAGACTTGTGCATCACTGTGAGCTGGCCAAAGATGTTTGGGAGACTCTCAAAACAACTCATGAAGGAACATCAAAGGTAAAAATGTCAAAACTTCAACTTCTCACCACCAAGTTTGAAAACTTGAGAATGAAGGAAGATGAGACAATTCATGAATTCTACATGAACATCTTAGAAATAGCCAATACTTCTGGAGCCTTGGGAGAAAAGATGACTGATGAAAAGCTTGTAAGAAAGATTCTCAGATCTTTGCCAACAAGATTTGACATGAAAGTCACAGCAATAGAAGAAGCTCAAGACATATGCACAATGAAAGTTGAAGAGCTCATTGGTTCCCTTCAAACATTTGAGATGGGAATGAATGACACAATTGTAAAGAAGAACAAAAGCATAGCCTTGATGTCAAATACTGAAAATGATGAATCAGAAACTGATGAAAACTTATCAGAAAACATTGCTATGCTTGGAAGACAATTCAAAAAGATTCTCAGAAATATGGAAAACAAGTCCAGACCAAGTGGAAGATACACAAATTCTTCTGAGAACAAAAGACCTTTTGATAAAAGGTCAATTTATGATGAAAAGACCAGTCAAGAAAAAGGAATAAAATGCCATGGATGTGAAGGATATGGACACATCAGGAATGAATTTCCTACCTATTTAAAAAGGCAAAAGAAAGGTCTCTCTGTAACCTGGTCTGATGAAGACTCAGGAGGTGATTCAAAAGAAGAATCAGCTAAGCATATCACTGCTCTAGCTGGATTATGTGAATCTGAAAGTGAATCCAGTGATGGGGAGCTTACTTTTGAAGAACTTGAGCAATCATACAGAGAACTATTCAAAAGAAGCACTGAAATATGCAGTGAGAGTATAAAGCTAAAGAAGCAGATTAAGGCACTAAAGGATGAAAAAGCAAGTGATTTAGAGATCATTGACACCTTGAAAAGTGAAGTAAGTCTTCTCAACTCCAAGTTGGAACGCATGTCCAAATCTGTTAGAATGCTGAACAGTAGCTCAAGTACACTGGATGTTATTCTCAACAACAATAAGCATTCAGGGGATAAAAGTGGACTGGGATTTAACAGAGTTCATAAGGATGAAGCTAGCTCTAGCAAAACTACTTCAAAGTCCATACAGTCAAACAAAATGTCCCAACAGATGCCTCAACATCATGAAAAGAACACAAAGTCAAACATAATGTTCCAACAGATGTCTCAACATTCTGAAAAGAACATAATGAAGAAGAAGTATCAAAGATGGAGATGTCATCATTGTGGAAGATTTGGACATATCAAACCTCATTGCTACAAGTTGCATGGATATCCAAATCAGATGTATCAGCAACCTCCTAAGCAGAAGATAGAAGTTACCAAGAAAGTGCTGCATAGACATCAAAGAGATCAGCAACCTCCTAAGCAGAAGACAGAGGTCATCAAGAAGGTATGGAGACCAAAAGCTAGTCTTCATGTTGATCAAAGCTACATACCCAAGAACAAGATCAACAAACAACCTTGGAGCTCTACTGATGAACAATACACAGGGCAGAGGTATCAAAAGAAATCTCAACTCAAATGGTCAAACAAAGGTGTTGCATATATAGCTCATACATCACTAAGAGTATCAGCTAAAGAAGACTGGTACTTTGACAGTGGATGTTCAAGACACATGACTGGATTGAAGAATCTGCTAGTAGACTTAAAGTCATATTCATCCAGATATGTAACCTTTGGAGATGGAGCTAAAGGAGAAATCAAGGGAGTTGGGACCTTGGACTATCCAGATGTACCAAGACCGGATGATGTGTTGCTGGTTAAAGGTTTAACTGCTAACCTGATCAACATAAGTCAATTATGTGATCAAGGGTACAGTGTAAACTTTACCAAAACTGAATGCATAGTGTCTAACAAAGAACAAAAGGTTGTCATGAAAGGAGCCAGATCTAAAGACAACTGTTACATGTGGGAACCTCAAGACTTCAGTCTCACTTCAACTTGCTCTTTAGCTAAAGAAGAAGAAGTGAAACTATGGCACCAAAGACTAGGTCATCTTCATTTCAGAGGCATAAAGAAAATCATATCTATGGATGCTGTGAGAGGTATTCCTAAACTGAAGATTGATGATGGCAAAATATGTGGTGAATGTCAAATAGGCAAGCAAACCAAGATGTCCCATCCAAAGCTCCAACATCTGACAACTTCCAAAGTTTTGGAATTATTACATATGGATCTTATGGGACCTATGCAGGTTGAGAGCCTTGGTGGTAAGAGGTATGCCTATGTAGTGGTTGATGACTTTTCAAGATATACATGGATCAATTTCATCAAAGAAAAGTCTGATGTATTTGATGTATTCAAAGACTTATGCCAAAGAATACAAAGGGAAAAGGCCAGCTGTGTGATCAGAATAAGAAGTGATCATGGAAAAGAATTTGAGAACCAAAAATTCTTAGATTTCTGTTCTTCAGAAGGGATCAATCATGAATACTCTGCACCAATCACTCCTCAACAGAATGGGATAGTTGAGAGGAAGAATAGAACTATTCAAGAATCAGCAAGAGCTATGATCCATGCCAAAAAGTTACCTTTGTACTTCTGGGCTGAAGCTATGAACACAGCTTGTTACATTCATAACAGAGTTACTCTAAGAAAAGGAACTTTGTCCACAATCTATGAAGTCTGGAAGGGCAGAAAACCCACAGTTAAGTACTTTCATGTGTTTGGAAGTAACTGCTATATTCTGGCAGATAGGGAGCAAAGAAGAAAAATGGATCCTAAAAGTGATGAAGGGATTTTTCTTGGATACTCTATAAACAGCAGAGCATATAGAGTATTTAAGTCTAGAACCAAGGTTATCATGGAGTCCATAAATGTGATAATTGATGATGCTCCTACAGATGTTCCAGATGATGTTGGAACATCTGCTGATATCAAAACTGAAGCTGAAGAAAAGAGTGATCATTCTGACTTCACTCAAACTGATGAAAGGACAGAACAATCCAGCAAACCTCCCTCCATCAGAATCCAGAAAGATCATCCCAAAGATTTGATAATTGGTGATCCCAACAGAGGTGTAAGCACTAGATCAAAATAAGTGATTTCAGGTTCCTGTTTTGTTTCTAAAATAGAACCTAAAAACATCAAGGAAGCTCTTACTGATGAATACTGGATTTGTGCTATGCAAGAGGAATTAGGTCAATTCACAAGGAATGAAGTGTGGAACCTTGTCCCTAGACCTGATGACATAAATATGATTGGAACTAAATGGGTGTATAAGAACAAGTCAAATGAGCAAGGAGTTGTTACAAAGAACAAAGCTAGACTTGTAGCTCAAGGATACACACAAATTGAAGGAGTAGACTTTGATGAAACTTTTGCACCAGTAGCAAGGCTTGAATCAATCAGATTACTTTTGGGAATTGCTTGTATCTTAAAGTTCAAGCTATTTCAAATGGATGTGAAAAGTGCCTTTTTAAATGGATATCTTAATGAAGAGGTATATGTAGAACAGCCTAAAGGATTTGTTGATCCAAGCTGTCCAAATCATGTATACAAACTAAAGAAGGCTCTTTATGGTTTGAAGCAAGCTCCAAGAGCATGGTATGAAAGGCTAACTACTTTTCTTATCAAGCAAGGGTACAGGAAAGGTGGAATTGACAAAACCTTATTTGTTAAAGATGAAGAAGGAAATGTCATGATTGCTCAAATATTTGTAGATGACATTGGTTTTGGTGTGTCGCTCCCGACAAATGAAACAGGGTCATATGAAGGTACAGACGCGAACGGTCGGCGAGAGGAACAGTGAGAACACACAGCCGTGAACTCACTGGAGAATGAATAGAGTCGCCAGCTAGGCATTTTTATCCCGGAGGAAAGGTAATGCTGCATAGACCTAGAAAAAGATGGATAAGACGGTTTGCGAACCAGAGAGACTGAGAAAGGGGGTTGGTTACAACCTGGGAAGGTATTAGCACCCAGATTGTCCGTCGTACTCGACGGGATCCACGCTTAAAAGATTTGTGTTTTAAAGGGGTAGTGTCAGTGCAATCTGTGTATAAAAGAGCTGGAAAAGGATGTACAGGTGTCAGTGTAAAAGAGAGTGAAGTGTGATATATATACGGTGTCAGTGTAAGGACAAGAGTGAAATGCTCATGACAATGAGGCTTAAAGAATAATGCTGAAAGGAGGGGGAATATACAGAGACTTTTGTTCGATAACTGTTAAGTTATGCCTACGTATCCTCTCGTGCAATGAGGAAGTCAGAACACCGTAGTTCGACCCAAAGAGACTGAAAGATGAATTGACTTGTGAACTGCTTACTTGCCTATGCTCAAGTGTATGATCTGTCTGGCACAGATGCTAACTGTCTTGCATTAGACGGAAGAAGCAAGTTCTCGTTTGTGAGTGAAGATGATGAGAAAAGAATCCCGAAGGAGACGATTATTGCTTGTTTTTGAGTTTTCAGTCTTTTATTGCTTTTGACAGTTTGTCGTAAGTTAATGAGCTTAAGCCTAAACCAATGGATTAGTAAACTCATCACATCTTCCCTCTGATTAGGGGTAATGAGAGTACCTTAAGTGTGAAGTCAGATTCTCACACTTAATCACCTTTGGTGTAGGATTAAGATCATTAACCTACTTGTTGTTATTTAGATGTTTTTGGGATTTTTGTTTAGTGTTGAGTAATGAGGTTAAGCCATAATCAAGGATTAAACAGACTCATTACACCATCCTAAAAGAAGGATGATAGATGAGAATGTTTAAGCTGAGGAAAGCTCCTCAACTTAATCCATGATTAGGGATTAAACCCATGACAAAACAAGCCTTTGATTAAGTGGATTTTATTTAATGGTATGATGATGAAGTGTTTTTTATGGTTTGTAAGACAACTTGAGGGGGACTTGTCCATTAACACTAGGGTTAGTCCTTCTTAACCACTTAAGGAAGAATTAGAACCCTAATGCAAGGCCCAAGTTACAAGTGTAATGTCTTGATATTTATTAAGTGAATTGATTAAGAGATTTAAACAACCTTAAGGGTTTAACACTTAGGATTAAAGTTATACACTCCATCCTAAGAGAAGGATGCAGGCATAAGCCTAATCACAAAGCCTTAAAGCCTTTAGGGTTTAGTCCCTGATTATGAGATGAGAAGAGAAGACTCAAAGAGAGACACAAAGGTAAAACTATGAGGGGAGACTAATCAAAACCCTAATTCATTGTCATGCTTGGATGATCCTAAGGTTTGTGAGGTTTTCAAGGACAAACTTCAGAGGAGCCACCAGGAAGCAGATGAATAAGAACAAGAGCAGCAAAATGACTTGCTTCATTCAAGAAGTCAAGTCACTTGAAGAAAGAAAGTGGGAGGAAGAAGAATGAGCAAGCTCAATCTCAAACACAAATAGAAATGCAGCAATGGATGCAAGAGAGATGAAAAGAAAAGTTATGAGAAGTGAAGGCAAATTCACTTCTCAAGTTCACTTACCACCTGAAATGTTAGAAAGAAATGCAATGCAATGCTAAATGAGATGAAATGACATGATGCTAGACCAAACCAGAAGCATGTTGATGATGATTATGGTGTTATGAGGTGCTGCAAACATGAGACAAGGCATGGAGATGCTCATACAAGATTATGAATGCAAATGATGCAAGCTAAGGAGCATGAACAAGCATGGAAAGTTATGAAGCATACAAGACAAATGACATGGCAAATATGTAATGCAATGATCAAACATGCTTTCTATATGTCTCAAGATGTCAAATGAATCACAAGAATGCACAAAATGCAAAGACAAGTCAAGTTATGCAAGGAAATGCAAGGAGGATGCAAAAGAAAGCCCAAATTAGGGTTCATGGATCAAACATCAAACAAAAACCCAAAACAGAAGCAAACCCTAAGATAAAAAATGGAAAATGCCACCCAAAGAAACCCTAAACCTATAATGAACCACTGCCCAAAGGGGAGCTCTCAACTCTCAACCAAACTCAAGATATGATTTTTGCAAGTTATTAGGGTTTTTTAGGGTTCTTAACAAAAGAAATGCCAAACAAATTGAAAATGCAAGAACAATTCATGGCCTTTTTATCCTTGAAAATACATGCTAAACACAAAACAATGCAAGAAGAATCAATGTCTCAACCTTCTCCAAAAGGCAGAAATGAATTTTCAAACATGTGATCAAAATAATGCATAAAAAATGATTTAATTCAATGAAAAAATCTTAAAATGCATCAAGATCAAAAAAGAAATTTGGTTTGAAGGTTGGACAATGTTTCTAAATGTCTTAGAACATTTCATGAATTTTTTTGTAATTTTTAAACACCTAAAAGTATTTTTAATCAATTAATTCTCATTAATCAATTAAAAATAATCTTTTAAATATTTAAAAATACTTTTTTAATGATAAAAAATAAAATAAAAAATATTTTTGGGTCTTAAAAATTAATAAAACTTTAAAGAAAAAGTTTCATAATTTTTAAGAATTTTTTGCTATTTTAAAATAATTATGCAAATCAAATGAAAAAGAAATGAATTAAATTAAATAAAATAAAAGTAAACAGGATGGATGGACGAGATTGGCTCTGAGTTTGAATTCATTGACTGCGCGCGTGATCTTGTGGCCAGGATTGACTCTGATTAAATTATTTAATTATGGATTAATTAAGTTAACACGTGGATTAGGGCATAAGTAAGCTGATCTGGGCCATCCAAAAGAGAGGGAAGTCAACTGGTCAATGGCTATCTACGGCTCACATTCAAACTGAAGTTAATTGCGCAATTAGGGCACAAATTACTTTCAGGTGGCCGGAGAAGACTTCCGGTCGTCTTCTCCGGCCAGCTCTCACCTGAAAACTACCCAAATCCCTCAAAACGCATCAAAAATGAAAAACAAGAACTGGGGAATGATCCTCACATCCTCACGAATCAAACCCCCATCCTAAAACACATTTATATTTCCTAAATGAGCTGAATCGAAGAAAAAGAAAACTAGGTCACGCAAGCTTCAGACACAAATTAAATGCTCAAATCACAACCATTTTCAAAACCAATGGTACCAGAATGATCAGTGAAACAAATAGAACAAGTTTGTAACAAGCAAAATCATTTCTGGAAAAATAAATTTCAGGCTACCTGAGATTTGAAGCTTTCCACTTGAGGACTTTCTGGCCTTCTCTTTATGTGCAAACCACTCCTTAGGACCCTTTGATGATGTTTGAATGCCTTAGAACAATTTATGTAGGCTGGCTGATGAGTTTCGAAAGCTCCTGCTTCAAGCTCAGTCAACAATGGCTATGGTGATTCTGGCTGATTCAGGCCATTGTGAATGATGGTTTGTGGTCTAGATGATGTATGGAGAAGCTTTGCAAGGTTTGTTTGGCTGTTTGTGAGCTAGGATGGAAGATTCGAATGGAACTGCAAACTGAAGTGAGAAATGGCAGTGGGGTGCTTTGGCTGTTTCAGGCTTATGCTTTGGGTGGTTTGAGGTCTATGGAGCAAGGTGAGATGATTGGTGAAGTTGGCTTGAATGTTTAGTGGCTGTGGAGAGGAATTCGAAGCAAGTTGCAAGATGGTGAGTTTTTGTGTATGTGTCTCATGTGATGGTTTCAGCCTTGCCTCTTGTTATGGCTAGCTTGCAAATTGATAACATAAACAAATCTGATTGGCTGGATGATGTGACTTGTGCTTTTGTGATTGGTAAGTTTGCTTTTGCCAAAAGTCAAAAATCTTGTAAGAGAAGCATGGGCTTGATACTAGGCAAGTACAAGGGCTAGGGCTGGCGCAGCATGGTGAGTGTGTGAGGCTGGCTTGATTCAAGGACCAATGCAGCAAGTTGGTGAAGCATGATCATGAGTTTTGCAACTTGGTTACTTTATGGATTTTTATGAAAAATGCCTTGTTACATGAACTAAGCACATGTGATCTTTGGTTCAAATCTGATTTTTGGGACTTAGAGAATGTTTGTGTAATGGTTTGAAATGAATTAGAGGTCACATGATGCATTGGTTCAAGGTTTTGCAAAATTTCCATTTAGTGCATAACTTGAAAAACAATGATTTTTGCCAACTTTGCATTGCTATAACTTTTGATCCAAGAAGAGTTTGATCATGTTCTTGTACTTTTTGAAAAGGGAAAGATGAGATCTACAACTTTCATGACCAAAGTTTTTCCATTTGAAGCCTTTTTGGACCAAGAATCAAAGCTTGAAAATTGACCTAAAATGATGCATTCTTGAAAAGTCAACTATGCCCAAAAAAGTCAACATTTGCAAAAACCCTAAATTCTTGATTTTTATGAACTTCAACCTTCTTCCATGATCAAATAAAGATCATATACACTCAAAATGATGAAGATCACCCATTGGTTGGGTCATTGGGGGCCTCAGATGCCCTGATTTTGCACTGACTTGTCTGAAAAGTCAACTCTTGATCAGATGACTTCCCCATGGAATTTCTTCATGAAAATTGATATGCATACTCCCTATACCATATAGAGATCAATGGAAACAAGAATGACCAAAAAATTTGGAGTTATGGCCTCTGAAACCAAAACCCTAATTTTCAGTCAACTGTGCAGTTCAAACTGGCTCTGCATCACCTCAAACCCTAGTTCTTGTGATTCCTCTGCATTTTTTACTTTGAGGAGATGGAATATGATGTAAGAACACACATGGACCCCTTTGAAGTGATTGGTGGCCTTTGGAATGGCTCAAGATGCTTTGGGATTGCTCAGATCACAAACCCTAGGTGCAGATGCCTTAGAAACTATGCAGTGAATCAAAAGTGAAATATGAGATGATATGATTGTGTTTATGCATATGAGGATGATCACAAGCCATGGTGAATGGGTGAGGGCAAATTTGGGGTGTTTACATGGTGGGATGTCAGAAAGGATGGTGAAACATTTTGTCAATCAGATGGAATCTGAATTTGAGATGAGTCTAGTAGGAGAATTAACCTACTTTCTTGGACTGCAAATAAAGCAAATGGAGGACTCCATGTTCATCTCCCAAAGCAAATATGCTAAGAACATAGTCAAGAAATTTGGGATGGACAGTGCTACTCATAAGAGAACTCCTGCCCCCACACATTTAAAGCTGACTAAAGATGACAAGGGTGAGAATGTAGATCAAAGCCTATACAGAAGCATGATTGGAAGCTTGCTATATCTAACTGCTAGCAGACCAGACATAGCATTTGCAGTAGGTGTTTGTGCAAGATATCAAGCTGATCCAAAAGTTAGTCATCTTAACCAAGTCAAGAGAATTCTGAAATATGTTAATGGTACTTGTGACTATGGCATAATGTACTTTCATGGATGCAAACCAATTCTCACTGGCTTCTGTGATGCTGATTGGGCTGGAAGTGCTGATGACAGAAAAAGCACTTCAGGAGGATGCTTCGTTCTAGGAAACAATTTGATTTCTTGGTTCAGTAAGAAACAAAATTGTGTATCCTTATCTACTGCTGAAGCTGAATATATAGCAGCTGGAAGCAGTTGTTCACAGTTGGTTTGGATGAAGCAAATGCTCACTGAGTACAATGTCCCACAAGATGTCATAACATTGTATTGTGACAATTTAAGTGCAATTAACATATCAAAGAATCCTATCCAACATAGCAGGACCAAGCATATTGATATCAGACATCATTTCATCAGAGATCTTGTAGAAGAGAAAGTGATTTCACTGGAACATGTAGCTACAAATCTACAGTTGGCTGATATATTTACCAAAGCCTTGGATGCTACTCAATTTGAAAACTTAAGGGGCAAATTGGGAATCTGCTTATGTGAGATTTAGCAGTTATGGAGATGTGCCAACATGTCATATGACATTGTGTGGCATAAGCACCAGATGGCAACACCAGTCTGGTCAAGCACCTTGGGTATTCCATTCCTAATAATTTTCCAAGTAACAGCTACTTATATAATAACAGCTTGCTTTCAGCTATCCATATTCTCATCATACTCTCAAAAACGAATTGCATTCTCTAGCTGTTCTTCAGAAATCATCAACCCTAAAACTCTTCATCCACCTCCTTCGAAAATGTCTCAAAACCCTAACAGTTCTGAAGAAATCCTCAACAAGGAAGATGTGGTGCATGCAACCCCCATTTCTATGGTACCCATGGATTCAACTCCAATGGACGAAATCAGAGGAAGTGTTCCTCTTGCTAAAAAGCCAAGAACTCCAAAAAGAACAAAAGATCAAGTTTTCAGCAAGACCAAAGGCATACCCTCACCACTATACAACACTCAAAGAGCTTCTGAATACGTGGATGATTCCATAAAGGAGTTGGTAACCAAGATCCTATCTGAGCAAAGAGTGGTAAGTGGCATATCTATCCCTATAAACACCATGCCAGCCCCACAAGAAGATCAACAAACTCAGGCTGCAAAGGACACTCCTGCTCAACAGGATGTCCCAATAGATGTTGAAGCATCTGAAGACCAGCAAAAGGTCTCATCTGATACTGCTGATGATATACCTGAGGACCAGAAAAAGGCCTCCACAAATAGTGATGCAGAAGCATCTGAGGACCAGCACAAGGCCTCCACTGAAGAGCACATTTCTGTTGATCAACCAGCTGAAGAGGAGACTGCTCAATCTCCTCCTGTGGTGAACCTAGAGCATGATTCTGATACAGAAATCATTGCTTCTGTAAAACCTAGCATAGCCAAAAGGCTTAGGACTAGGAAAGAAAAGATGCATGCAGGACATGCAATTCCTGAGAAGAAGCAAGCTACACCAAAGAAGGACAAAGCTAAAGTTGTTTTTGGTCCTACAAAACAATGGAGCAAGGTGCAAACACAAAAGAGGAAAGTTGTCACTCCTCCAGACTCAAATGTTGAAGAAGATGTCCCAACATCTCCTCCAAAGAAGAAATCAGCACCCTCAAGGTCATCAAATGTTGTTCCAGAAGCTCCCTTGGACAACATCTCCTTTCATCATGTTTCAAGTGTAAACAGATGGAAGTTTGTTTATCAAAGAAGGGTAGCACTTGAAAGAGAGCTGAGCAGTAATGCACTTGAGTGCACTGAGTTAATTGATCTCATCTCCTCTGCTGGCCTCTTCAAAACTGTCTCCAACTTCTCTCCTTGCTATGAGCTACTTGTCAAGGAATTCATAGTCAACCTCCAAGAAGATTGTGCCAATGGTAAGTCTGCTGACTTTAGAAAAGTTTATGTAAGAGGCAGGTGTGTAGAATTCTCTCCTAAGGTTATCAACCAATACCTTGGAAGAGAATCTGATGGTCCAAATGAGTTAGGAAAGACTGATAACCAGGTTTGCAAGGTTATCACTGCTAATCAGGTCAAGGCTTGGCCAGTTAAAGGAAAGCTCTCAGTTAGCATGCTGACAAGGAAATATGCCATGCTGAACAGGATTGGTACAACAAACTGGGTACCTACCAATCATACATCCTCAATATCAACTGGATTGGGCAGGTTCATTTATGTTGTGGGAACTCAAACTAAGCTGGATTATGGAGCTTACATCTTTGATCAGACATTGAAGCATGCTGGATCATCTGCAACAAAGCTGCCAATTGCCTTCCCTTCCCTGCTGTGTGGAATAGTGCTGAGTCAGTACCCTGGGATCCTCACTGAGAAGGACACAATTTGCAAAAGAGAAAGCCCTCTGGCCTTTCACTACAAGCTGTTCCTGAGTCATCATGCAGCTGATGTTGAAGCACCCTCTGGGACATCTGCTGGTCCTTCAAATGCAAAGTCTCCAATCACCAAAGCTGTATTGATTGCTGAACTGAAGAGCACTTGCAAAGAACTGGATGCAAGGAAGCAGAAGCTTGAGGAGATTATCCAAAGGCTGGAGAGTGAAGAAAGTGCTCAAAAAGCTGCTACTTCTGATGAGGAGACTGAGGAAGATGAAGAAGCTGACTATGAGGAGTCTGAGTGAAAAATTGTATGTGAGGAAAAATGTAATGACAGCTGCATTGTAATTTTGAATTAGTAACTTTGGCTACAATTTTATGTCTAACAAGGGGGAGAACAACAACAACAACAATGTATGATGCTGTTTAGCTATTAATGAAAAACTTCTGTTTGCTTCTGAACTGAATCAGTATGTTTTAATGAAAAGTTCTGTTGCAACAAATCTAAATACATGTATATTTGAGGGGGAGTAAACTCACACATGACTCAACAGAAAAGAACTGATAAAAGAACTTCTGCTGCACTCTGAAAATCAGAAAAGAATGTTAGCCAAAAATTAGCCAAAGGGGGAGTTTGTAGATGTTTAGAATTGCCAGAATTTTTGACCAACAAGAAATGTTGAATTCAGTTCAGAATGTCCTATCAGATGTTGGGACATTATCAAACAGAGTATAAGAACTTAATTCAAGATGTTACACCAGATGTTGGGACATTGTGTAAATGACTTAAGTTCAGTTTTTCAGGATGTCCCAACAGATGTTGTGACGTCTCAAACCTGCTACCAGATTTAAATTAATGACTAACTGATCTGAGTAATTTAAGGAAAGTTATCTGGAATTAATTATAGATGGACAAAAACAGAATAAGGCGCATATGTAGGGAGTGTTGTTATGAGACTTCAGCATAATCAGAAGAACTAAATCACCTAGAATCTAGGAAGTAACAAACCCTAATTCAAGGTGGAAGCTGCATCCGTTTTAGGACTGGATTAACCTACAGAAAGCCCAAAATCCATACACCTATTTAAGCAACAGAATATCTCAGAATTGAGTACGAATTTCAGAAGACAAAATAGGGTGTTTTGTGTTTTAATAGCAGGTTGTTTTTATTGTACCACTTTATGAGCTTTTAAGCAAAAGTGTATTTGTGTCTTGATTGAAACTGTGAAGTAAGATCAAGCTGTTTTGTTTGAAGGATGACTTCAATTTTATTAAACTTGTAAACAAGATCACTGTGTGATTGAGGGGGAGTGAGTTGGTACTCATATCTAAGTTGTGTCTTAGGTAGAAATTGCATTGGGTAGATATTAAGTGAAAGATTAAACTGGGTGGTTTAAGTCTAGAATTAATATTACTTATAGTGGATTTCCTCCTGGCTTGGTAGCCTCCAGATGTAAGTGTGGTTATACACTGAACTGGGTTAACAAACTACTGTGTTGGTTAATTTTCTTGCACTTTAAGTTTTGGTTAAATCTGTCAAGTGTTGGAACATCTCATAGGACATCTCATACCTGATCACAGAATTTCAAAACCCTTCATGGTTAGGAAGAAAAGATTTTTCAAAGGTTAGGGTTTAAAAATGTGATTTTTATAACCCTTAATTCAAAGAAAATTGTCAAGTTATGATCAAAACCAAAACGAAATTTGTATGAAGGGTTTGAAAATGTTTCTAAATGTGTCACGATGCAACATGATTTTTTTGGTAATTTTTAGAAACCTAAATGCTATTTTAATTAATTAACTTCCATTAATTAATTAAAATAAACATTTAAATATTTTAAAAATACTTTTTATATGCAAAAAATAAAATAAAAATCATTTTCTGATTAATAAAAATATTTGAAACAAAAATGCAAAAGGAAATATTTTTGGGATTTTTCTAAGTATTTTAAATAAAATGAGAAAGAGAAATGAACAAAAATGAAATAAAAATTAATTTAAATGGAAAGTAATCTGATCCAGTGGCTGAGATTCAAACAAAATTGGAGGAAGTTGACTGCGCGCGTCATCCAAGGGTGGAGATTCAAACTGAGTTTTGAATTTTGCTAAACCTAATTAAATCTAATTAATGAAGATTAGGGCTAATATGGGCAATCCTGACCATTCATGTACGCGCGGGAAAGGTCATCCAAGGGCTGATATTCAAACTGACCCTAACCCTAATTAAAACCCTAATGACATTCAGACGACCGGAACAGTGGTTCCGGTCGTCTTCTCTGGCGAGACCAAAATTCCAACTTCTTCCCTAGGCCAAATTAGGATCTCTAACTCTCTAGATTCACTCCCCTAACAATCCTAAGCAAGAATCAACCCTCAAACCACATTTATATTGCATCAAACACAAGATTCGAATCAAAACATAAAAAATGCAAAAGTTTCAGAAGCACGATACAAGCTCAATACTCAACCATTTTCAAAAGTAAAAGGTGTAGTGTGATCAGTGAAGCATGAAGAACATTTCTAAAACAAAAAATACAAGTTCTGGAAAATTTATTCTTGATGATACCTGAGCTGGAGTTGAGCAAATGTGGATCCTCAGGACTTGCTTCTTGTGCTAGACACCTCCTTTGATCACCTTGGTGCTATTGAGAAGCTTTGCAAGTGTTTAAATGGCCTCCTTCTTAAGGTTCAGTTCTGAGGGATGAAAAATCGTGTTTTTGTTTTGTGAAGTTTCAGGCTGTAATGAAGGGTGGGAAATGTTCTATGAGTGATGCTGAGTTGAATGGTGAAAAAGTTTGAAGTTTTGATAGCTGGTTTATGAGCTTCGAAGAAGGAAAGTTTCTTGAGGATTTTGTGAATCTGAGTGTGTGTCCTGATTCAAGCTCCAAGAAGTTATGAAATGTGATCCTTAGGGCATGTATGTGAAGCTGTGATAGGTCAGAAGAGTTGTTGTGGCTCAGTTGATTGGTATGGTGTGAAAATGCAAAAAGTCAAGATTTGTGTCCTTGGAGGTATGGGTCATGGCAGGTCTGGTTTCAAGGGGTGTCTGGTCTCAGCAAGTTTCAAGGAGAGCCATGGAATTGGTTTTGGCATGCTGGCACAAGTGGATGGAAAGATCTATACCATTTTGCAATTTTGGGAAGTCTTGGCCCCTTTGAAATTTCTTGAAGTTCAAGTCATGGAAATGCATAATTCTTGGGCCAATTCTGATCTTTAGAGGTCACATAGGCATATTGTGAAGTGTTTGTGCACATTTGAAGTCATTAGAATGCTTGAACATGTCATTTTGCAAAATCCCTCTTTGGCATGAAACTTGAAATTATGTGATTTTTGCCAACTTTGAAAGGTCATATCTTGAGTTCTAGGATGAATCAAGACATGTTTTTGTAATTTTTGAAAAAGGAAAGACCTAATCTACAGCTTTCATGACCAATAATTTTTCATTTGAAGCATTCTTGATCAAGAAAGAGGAGGTTGAAAAACTTTCCCAAAATGGAAAGTTTCCATTACAAGTCATTTCCATTTTTGGCAACTTTGCAAATGGCTCAAAATTCTTCAATCTTGTGAACTTACAACCACTCCAATGATCAAATAAAGATCATATAACTTCAATTTGATGAAAATAACCCTTTGGTTCCATTGTTGGGGCCTCAGATGCCCTGATTTTGACTTAACTTGCTCAAGAAGTTACCCAGTAAACAGATGACTTCCACAATAAATTTCTTCATCAAACTTGGTACACATGATCTTTATAACATCTTAAGGACAAAAGAAACAAGAATGGCCCAAAAATTTGGAGTTAAATCCTTTGAAACCAAAACCCTAATTTTGGTCATATGTGCAGTGAAAACCCTAGCTCTGCCTCAATGCCTTGCCAGTTCTTGTGATTCCTTGACTTCCATGAACTTTGAGGGACATAACATGATGATAGAATACACATGGACCCTATTTTTAAGCTTTGAGACCTTTGGGATGGCTCAGATGGACCCTTGGATTGCTCATATCACAAACTCTAGATGTAGATGAATTTGAACTATGAAGATGAAACAAATATGCAATGCGATGTGGTATGCCTATGTTAATGCAAGCATGAGTGATCAAAAGACATGGTGTGAAATTAGTGAGGGCAAATTTGGGGTGTTTACACACATGACACGAAGAAAGCATATGTTCCAAAGTCTTGAGCTAAAAGCTGGAGGCTACGTAGGCTTCGGAGGCAATCAAAAAGGAAAAATCACTGGCTCTGGAACTATTGGTAAAAATACACTTCCCTCTATCTCTAATGTTCTGTTAGTAGAAGGATTAATCCATAACTTGTTATCCATATGTCAATTAAGTGATAACAGTTATGATATAATCTTCAATCAAAAGTTCTGTAAAGCTATTAGTCAGAAAGATGGCACTATTTTGTTTAGTGGAAAGAGAAAGAACAACATCTATAAAATAAAACTTTCTAAACTAGAAAGTCAAAATGTAAAATGCCCGATGTCTATGGATAACGAGCAATGGGTCTGGAACAGAAGATTGGGACATGTTAATATGAGAATATTGTCTCAGATTAACAAACTCAATCTGGTTAGAGGACTTCCAAATTTGAAGTTCAACTCAGAAGCTATGTGTGAAGCATGTCAGAAAGGCAAATTTTCTAAACCCGCTTTTAAATCCAAAAATGTTGTTTCTTCCTCTAGACCATTAGAACTTCTGCATATTGATCTGTTTAGACCAGTGAAAACCGCCTCAATCAGTGGTAAGAAGTATGGATTAGTGATCATAGATGACTATAGCAGATGGACATGGGTAAAGTTTCTTAGACACAAGGATGAGTCAATTGTTGTATTTTCTAACTTCTGTAAACAAGTCCAAAACGAAAAAGAGTTTAGAATTGTCAAAGTCAGAAGTGATCATGGTGGAGAGTTTGAAAACAAAAAATTGGAATTATTTTTTAATGAAAATGGCATCTCCCACAATTTCTCTTTCCCTACAACTCCACAACAAAACAAAGTTGTAGAACATAAGAATAGAACATTGCAAGAGATGGCTAGAACCATGATCAATGAGACTAATATGGCTAAACACATTTGGGAAGAAGCAGTAAATACAACATGCAACATTCAAAATTGAATCTCTATAAGATATACTTTGGAGAAGATTCCTTATGAATTGTGGAAGAACAGAAAGCCCAACATTTCTTATTTTCATCCTTTTGGATGTACTTTCTTTATTCTGAACACTAACGATCCTCTGAACAAGTTTGAATCTAAGGCACAAAAATGTTATATGTTAGGATACTCTAAATGTTCGAAAGGATACAGAGTATACAATACAGAAACACGAATTGTGATAGAATCCATATATGTCAGATTTGATGATAAGTTTGGTCCTGAAAAACCAAAGCAGAATGAATCTCTTGCAGATATAGAATTTCAAATCACTGAAGAAAGAACATATGAAGAACAAACTTCCACAGAACAAGACACGACAACTACACTAACAACCTCTGAAGAACCCAGTCATAAGAGACAATCAAGAAGCACGTTGAATCACCCAGAAGATAAAATCTTGGGAAAGAAAGATGATCCAATCAGAACAAGATCCTCATTCAGAAACTCTGAAGAATCCTTAATGGGACTTGTGTAACTGATCGAACCAACTTCTGTTGACGAAGCTCTTGCAGAAAATGATTGGATACTTGCTATGCAGGAAGAACTAAATGAATTCTCCAGAAACGACGTATGGGATTTAGTTCCTAAACCAAAGGGATTCAACATCATTAGAACCAAATGGGTATTCAAAAACAAGCTCAACGAACAAGGTGAAGTTGTCAGAAACAAAGCACGAATGGTTGCACAAGGTTATAGTCAACAAGAAGGAATAGACTATACAAAAACCTTTGCACCAGTCGCAAGGTTAGAATCTATCAGACTTTTCATTTCTTTTACTGTAAATCATGACATCACTCTTTATTAGATGGATGTCAAGAGTGCCTTTTTAAATGGTTATATTGATGAAGAAGTTTATGTGCACCAACCTCCTGGTTTTGAAAACTCTAAATTTCCAGAACATGTTTTCAAATTGAAAAAATATGTATATGGTCTGAAAGAAACTCCTAGAGCTTGGTATGAAAGACTAAGCAATTTTCTTCTAGAAAATAATTTTACTAGAGGGAAAGTGGACACAACTTTATTTTGTAAAACCTTTAAAAAGGATATTCAAATTTGTCAAATTTATGTAGATAATATTATTTTTGGTTCTACTAAAAGTGCCTGGGGAAAGGAATTTGCTAAGTCTATGCAGGAAGAATTTGAGATGAGCCTGATGGGAGAATTGAAGTTCTTTTTGGGAATTCAAATGAACCAAACATCAGAAGGAACATATATTCATCAAATTAAATATGTCAAAGAACTTCTGAAGAAATTTGACATGTCAGAAAGTAAGATTTCCAAAACTCCAATGCATCCCACATGTATTCTGGAGAAGGAGGAGGTAAGTAAGAAAGTAGATCAGAAGATCTACAGAGGTATGATTGGCTCTCTCCTTTACTTAACTGCCTCAAGACCAGCTATTCTGTATAACGTTTGTTTATGTGCTAGATTCCAATCAGATCCTAGAGAGACTCACTTAATATCAGTTAAGAGAATCTTCAGGTATCTGAAAGGTACTACTAACCCTTTCTTATGCTACAGAAAGTCCAGAGAATATAAGCTTGTAGGGTACTGTGATGCTGATTTTGTTGGAGACAGAACAAAAAGAAAAAGTACTTCTAGAAGTTGTCAATTTTTGGGAGACAACCTAATATCTTGGTCCAACAAAAGACAATCAACCATCGTACTCTCAACTGCTGAAGCTGAATACATAGCAGCAGCTGGTTGCAGTACTCAAATACTCTGGATGAAAAATCAACTTGAGGATTTCAACATTTATGAGAGTAACATTACATTCCTCAGTGATAACACTTCTTCTATCTGTCTTTCTAAAAATCCTATTTTACATTCTAGAGCTAAACATATAGAAGTTAAACATCACTTCATCAGGGACTATACTCATAAGGGGATATTATTTTTAAAATTTATAGATACAGACCATCAATAGGCTGACATCTTTACAAAATCCCTTGCTGAAGATAGATTTAATTTCATTCTGAAAAATCTCGGTATAGAGTTATGTCCAGAATGACAATGTTTAAATTCGTATATTTAACTCTCAGAATTTTTGTTACTCATTATCTTCTGATCAACAGTATTTCTTTTGTTAGAAGGAAAATTGTTTCAGAAGTTTTTTTTCTTATTTTCAATCTGACTGTCTACTTCTTAGACTTTTGTGTTAAGAAAATAACATGCAGATCATTATATTAACATCTGTCAATAAAGCTCTGAGGTGTCATCAGAATTAGAATACATGTTCAAACTCTGAGGAAGGACGGAACATGCATTCTAGCTTTTGGACAACTGTCCTCTGAAGAAGAATACGTGCTCAACTTTTGTGTAACTGAAACGGCTGAAAAGACAACATTGAGGCAAGAGCCACGTTGGTAACTATTTCAAATCTTTTACTCCACTCCCTTGTCATAATTCATTTAATGTTGATAATCATGATGTTTTTGCATTAATTGTTTTCCACGAATTGCATTTTTTTACCGTTTCAAAACTCTCTATTTATATGATTGTTTTTACCTCACTTACACTTTTCAAAATTTCACTTTCACCTTCACTCTCTTGTTTCTATTTTCATTGCATTCACTGCATTGTTTCTCCAAACCTTAATCTTGGTAATCAATGGCTTCCTCCTCTCAAAATGTTCAACAAGCTCCGAATACTCAAACCTCAGAAAAACACCACACCTCACTAGTCAGAACACTTCTCACTCCTATAGAGAAACTTAAAGTTTTTTGTGAGTTTTTTGTTGATTTTAAAAGTTTGAAGGATAATGGGTTTGATTTAACGCCAGAAGTCGCAGCTCAAGGCTGGGAAAAGTATTTTGACTGTCTGATGGGTCCAACTTTTCATAAGTTAGTAAAGGAATTTTGGATTTTTGCTGCTACTACCCACACTCAAGTAACTTCTTATGTTCTAGGTAAGAAGATTGTTATCCCGGAAGATCATATTGCCAAACTGATACAATATGATGGAACTGGAATCAAGTGCAGTGAAATGGATAAAAAAATTTATACTTCCATCATATCTCAAGAAATTTTCACAACTGGATAACCCTCTAACAAAATCAAAGAT
This sequence comes from Lathyrus aphaca, assembly GCA_963966055.1. Taxonomy (NCBI): domain Eukaryota; kingdom Viridiplantae; phylum Streptophyta; class Magnoliopsida; order Fabales; family Fabaceae; genus Lathyrus; species Lathyrus aphaca. The sequence goes on along the minus strand of OZ014519.1, from coordinate 677,520,626 downwards.
CTGAAGGGTCATCTGAGAATTTGGGCCAAGATCATTTTGGGTTGCATCAGTCACAGGAAAGCCACCAACTCCCCAGATTATATTAACATGGATCAGCAATTTCTGCTATACTTCATCTCCACCAAAAGAAGGTCAATCTTGGACACTCTTTGTTCAACCATCTGAAGAATTGTGTGAAGGAAACTAGAGAAGGAGAAAAGACTAAGAGAGATTGGATTCCACTGGGTAGGCTTATTTCAGACATTAAAGTTGAAAATAAGCATGTAGATCATCTGGCTGAAGCTCAGCAAATTGAAATTCTGGAAACAGATGTTGGAAAGCCCCTAAATGCAAAAAATATGAAGAAGATGAAGTTCATAGAGTCCATCAAGAAGGATCCCGTTTTGTATTCTAGAGAAGTTATAACAACCAGGAAGATTTCTCTGAAGGATTTTCCTCTGTTCTCTGCTGATACTCCATCAGAAGTTGTTGTCAAATAATTGGAATCTTGCAAGCTTGATGGAGTTGATCCTCTTTCCAATCCTGAAGAACTTAGAAGACCGGCTCCAGAAGTTGCTACCAAGAAGAACAAGAGAAGGAAAGCTTCTGAAGGAACCTCTTAGAAGACACCAAAGATGGCAAGAAAGAAAGGTACTTCCTCTTCCCCATCTGATTTTATTTTTGTTGTAGAATCTGTAACAATAACAAAATCTGAAAACTCTTATGTCACTCTTATAACTTCTTAAATCACTGTCTCTAATATTCCATAACAAGAACTTCCTCAATCCTCTGAAAATATCCCTCTACCACAATACACTAAACCAGAAACTACCACACAATTTGAAACAATTCCATTCCAAACTTCCCAACCTAAAAACCCTCATTCATCTCCAAAACCCTTTGAACCACACTCACCACAAACTCTAGCTGACTTTGATATGCCTATTGATCCAACACATCCCTTTGATCTAAACACTTCAACCTTTGTTGAAACCCACCTAGAACTTCAACAAGTTCTCTCTGACATTGATGTTTTTACCTCTTTTGTTGCTGCCTCTCAAGCTCAAACCTCTAATCCACCTCCACCACCTTCTACTGAACAAATTCATGGAATCAACTACCTCCTAAACTCTGAATATCCAAGACTTGTTTTTGACTTATCCCCCATACATGAAGAATCCTTATCTTCTTTTGCATCAACACCTCCTAAAAGTCCCACTTACATCAACATTCTAGTAGTCCCTCTCCAACCAATGAACCTGAAGATCCTCTTAGAACATACATTGATGTAGAAAGCCTTCATAAACTCTCATATGTCTTAAACAAAACTGTTATACCCAACCCAAAACCAAAACCAACCAAATCAGATGTTGGTACATTGTAGCTGGCTTTCGACTTTATCTTGATCCTGCTGCTTTTAAATATATCTGGACAACATTCCGAAAATGGCTTAATTCTGAAACCAAGACGCTAAAAGATATATGCTATGATATTGCTCAGCAGAACTTCTGTGACAGTCTGAAAGAAATTGTCACAAACTTGGAGAAGAAGAAAACCCATCTTTTGGATGATAAACCTTGGAAAGATCCAGAACCAAAGGATTCATCTTCTGCATTTCAGCTGGTTATCATTCCTTCTGCTGAAGATAAAGGAAAGGAAATTGCTAAATAATCTGCTGCTGAAAAACCTTATGTAGAAACTTCTACTCAAGCTGCTACAACTGCTGATGATTTCCCTCAACATCTTTGTTTCTGAAGACTCTGGATGAACTAAAGAAAGAGAATGAGTTTGTTAAGCAGAGGTTGGATAAGCAAGATGAGACAAATGTTGAACTCAAGACAATGATTGGGCAACAAGTTGAATCAACTTCTCAGATCAAATATCTTCTAGAAGCATTGGTCACCAAGATTAACCCCCAACCTTGATCATTTTAATTATTGTTTCTTGTTGTTTTGTTTGCATCTTATGTTTTTATTTTCTTTGATTAATGAAGATCTTATGTTTTGGATGTGTTTACTTCTTTTTTATCTGATTATTCACTTTTTGAATTATGACAAAAAGGGGGAGAACGTAAACTATTTTGTTTCATAACAGACTACCAAGGCCAAACCTCAAACATCCTAATATTATGATAAAATTGTCTAAAATTCTTAAGAACAAGATAAGTAATTAACTCAGGGGGCGTAATCTACAAGAACTTCTCATAAGAAATTTTTGAAGAAACATCTCATCATTATAAAGGGAGTTTCTCTAACTTCTATTTCTTTTTGTTCTTAATCAAAATAGTGTTTTGTCATCATCAAAAAGGGGGAGATTGTTAGAACAAGATTTGATTCTACTTTTCTTTTGTAGTTTTGATGATAACAATATTTATAAGAACAAAATGTAGCACTTAAAATTATCTTTTATGCGCAGGACAGAAGTTCTGATGATAAGACAAAAGCTAAAGTGATTCACATCTTCTACAGCGAAATAGTGAAGCGCATCATTCTAAGAAGATATTATTTCAAATCAAATAAGAAGTTCTCATCATGTAAAAAACCAAGCTACGGATTTTCAAATATAATCTGATGTGAATTCAACATATTTTGATTCTCTAAATCATGCTCATTTATGAGAGAATCAAGAAATAACAGTTGGGAACAAGATCTCTTATTTTTAGAAAGACTTTTATGATATTTATCATGCATCCAAAAATGGAATCAAAGTGTCATTTGTTTTGATTGTTTTTGAAAACCCAATTCCAACCCCCTTCCTTGTGTTTTTGCACCTTCAGTATTGGTTCTTCAAAGGTTCTAGCCCTTGGTAAGGAGAACAAGCTCCTGACGAACTATCTACAAATGTCGATCCAAAATTGTGGAAACTTGGCATGAATTCGGGATTCATGCAAAGGTTCTAGAAAACGGCATGGTGAAACTGGGTCTCGGTGGCCCCAAAGTTCCACCCACATTCGGCCTGATCGGTTCAGGTCAAATCGGAGCTGTGGTCGATCCACTGGTAGCAGTCGGTACTATTGTCATAACGGGTTCAATTGTGTTTGTAACAACTGGAATTCATGTAGAAGACAATTCTTCATTTGGACATGCCATTACCATTCTCCCATTACAAAAGTGCATATAACTAACCCAACGGGTCCCACTGGGCGTGCCAATTTATTTGCATATGTATTTTGCGCGAACGTTCCTTTGGCCTCTTGCATGCGAGGTTTACTTGCGAGACCAGACAAACAAGTCTCAGGACTACTTTGTCTGATTAGTTATGTTGCGAACTCTTGTAATGTAGAATGGTAATGGGGGTTTCTTGTGTATCTTTTAGGTATTTTTGGTGTTTATAGCAGATGCACGTGGAATTCATGAAATGAAAGGACAATAAAAACGATTAAAAGAAAGGTAAAAAAGATACAGATAAAAGGCAAGTATTTAAAATTTACTTTGAATTAAAAGTACTTGAAATACAAAGGTGTTTTGGACACTATCATACATTTGAGTAGGGGGTTAACTCATTAATCTGACACTCGGTAATTTGAGTGTGTCCCTTTATATTGTGAAGATATACGACCTTTATTACTGAAAATGAAATCTACTTATATAGACAATCCATTCTCATGTTAACCACCCACTACTACGTCCCACTACTTGAAGTAGTTTCTCTTCCATGTCTTCCTGAGTAATCTTGTCGAAATGCCTTCGACCTGGGGTATATAGGACGCGTCGAAGTGCTTTGACATGGCTCTGGATTCCTACAGCTGATCGTCGACCTATGGCTAACTCTTGCTTCTCTTTGGATGGGTCGAAACCCTTCCTTCTTGGTGTACTCCTGAACTTGCTCCTAGACATACTTTACTAGGTAGGTCGAAATCCTTGACCGACACTATGAAAGCATGAAATCCTTCTCTTTAAATATCCAAGTAAATATAGTTGTTGAAGAGCCATTGTCCATTTAAAAAAGGAGACATTATACAGTGATAAAGTAATACAATTACATTTCTTCTTTTCCTACTTTCACGTTAGTTGAGAAGACGTGAGACTATTGTTTAGTGTACAATCATTTCTAATAGTAACATTTGTATTCTAAACTTCAGAGGCTTCTGATGATAGTGTTTGAAGCATGAGTAGAGACACGATGGTATAAGTCTTGAGTCTTCATAACTCGCTCACTCAGAGTATTATCTTCAAGACTTCAACACTTTGTTCTTTAAACTTTTATCTTCATAAACTTCAAGTCTTTAGAGTCTTCAGAACTTTGTTCGCTTAGAACGTTGTTTTCAGAGTCTTCAGCACATGATATTTTGAACCTTAATCTTCAGAACCCTTAAGTCTTCAGAGTCTTCTGCATTTGGTCTTCAGAGCCTTCAGCCTTCCGATCTTCAATTCATTAGAATCTTTAGCACTTTAGTTCTTCAGAAGATTATTCCTTTAGAAATTTTGCTAGCTTCAGAATCAAAACCACTTCTTAGAACAGAACCACAAGAGCATTGCAACCGCAATATACAACATCTTTGTGCCTTTCTGATTGTGATCAGATACAAAAGCATACTTACTTCTTCAATATGCTTTCATCTGTGTCACACATAGTAGCCTGCATATTATCTTTTGGCGCACATCGTGATCATGTTTGTTTGATCTAATATATTCAATGAATAAGATCTGCACATAAACACACATTAGAACATAAAATATTCTTTCACAAATACTCTTTGTTATCATCAAAACCTATAGATGACTTGCAAAATAAATCTTGTTCTTACAATATCCCCTTTTTAGATGATGACAAAATAGTGTATTTTGCTAGAAAATTTTATACAGGGTAATCACCAATCATAACATATTCAGAGTCAGGAACAACAACTCCCCCAAAATGTGTTACTCCCAAAATTTCATTCAAGCTTGTACAAAGTTTCACTCTGATCCAAAGACTCACAAAATATAATTTAGAGTTGTTAGAACACAAAAGTAGAGAAGGAATACTTCCCTATTGTTTCAAAGAAACATAAGTCTTCAGCATCTGGACTTTGTTCAACAGAACCTTTATCTTCAAATCTTCAGAACTTGTTTCCTTTGGACGTTGTTGTATCCCAAAATTTTCCCTCACATCTTCAAGACAATATATCTCAAGAGGTCTTATAATGATCACAAGATTCTCAATTGCTCAAAGAAATTCCAGGTTTCATCAGACTAAACCGCCTCCTAAGCAACAGATCTTAAACTAGGGTTTTGAGTTCTCAAAGCAAATTGGACTTCCAAAGACTCAAGTGGACTTCATGGTATCCCAAATACTTCACAGGATCCTCATGTCAAGTTTCAAGGATTTCCCTACAAGTTTGGTCAGTCAGATGCTTAGATGATCCAAAAATTAGTTAACTTGGTCAAAAAGTCAATTGTGGTCAACATACAGTCAAACTTCAATATTTTTTGTCAACGTCAAGATTATGAAGTAAGATTCATCATTTGATCAAGGGTTGATCATGATTCATCAAGGGAACCTCATAATCATCAAGAATCAGGAGTTACTAAATTAAGGTTTTGTGTAGAAAAAGTCAATTTTACTTAGACCAACCATAACTTTCACATGCTTCATCAATTTTTTTCCATCCAAAGCTCATTTTGAAGGAAATTAAATTCTCTTCAACTTTGTGTCTCACAAGCCAATCCCAAAAATGCTTCATTTGAGAACTATGAGCCAAGACATTACAGGTCCTTTGAAAAGTCAATAAAAAGTCAACTTTTTCAAAAGCTAATAACTTAAAAATGGAAGATCAAATGGACATGGGGCAAAACGGAGTAGTTAGAGGACACTCTAAGCTTTCTAAAACGTCCTAGAACACATACATGGGATGAAAATTGAGAGAGTTATGCATTGTTGAAGTTGGGCAATTTTGAGGAGGTGTATGAAGCAAAAATAGCCAAACGTCAAGTTTCTTCCAAATGGGCTCATACTTTTCCAATCCAAACTCAATTATAAGATCATGCACGACCCATAGATCATAATATCTGATTTTTTATATTTATTTTATATTATATTTGATTTATTTCATTTAAATTCAATTTAAATTAAGATAAATATTGAAAAATCAAATATTTGATCCTAGGTCTATTTTGAGATCAAATATTTGATGTTTATGATGATTGTAAGTGTCCAAATTCGTGCAAGACCAAAAGAGTATGATTTCATCTAATTTTTTGACCAAATTGAAAACATCTTTACATCATCTCAAGTAACCTCTCAATCCATCACAAAAGCCCAATATCTGACCTAACTTACACCATCTTATAAATACTTATCATCTCCACAAGTCAAGAGGAGGAATTTTTTTTATCAAAGAGAGCATACAAAACTTCAAAAAACTCAAGAGTAAGTTGGATTCAGTTTTAGGGTTGCAGCCATTCTCAAGGAGGTTTGAAGGTCCAAGAACATTTCTTAGACTCTTCTGAAGGCGTATCAATCATCACATTGCTCCAAAACCTCATAAAATGCCATAACCGAATTTGCGTTTTTTTTTGTTTTTTTTTTCAATTTTTCGATTTCATATTTATACGCATGATACATCTAATCTCTTTGTATATTTGTGTTTTGTATGATGTGACCAAGCTATCTGGGCGATCAAATTGAAGTTTACGGCACCATGGAGAACTAAATTGTTGGTTAATCTGTTGTAATCCGTTTTTGCTGTTACTTTGAAGGTTGCAGTAGTGATAATAATTTCAGTCTGACAGGTAAGTCAGGTAAGTGCTATTGTTTTGATTTACTCCGAATTTTTTCCAGAAGTTCAGAAACAAATCCAAGAACAATACTCTTTTAGAATAGAATTCTAAAAGATTTTGACCCTCAAAATTGCAAATTCCTCTTTTTTCTATTTTATTTTATTTATTTTCTATTTTTATTTTTTCAAAAAAAATCTGAAAAAATTGTGTGCTCTTTATTTGATTTTATTAGATTTTTAGCATCGTTTTAATATTTTTTTAGATTTTATTTTAATCTCTTTTCTTATTTTCCATTATTTTAAAATTTGTAGTGATTTTATCTGACTCTGTTTATTTATTTTTTATTCTTCTAATAGCATGATAAAAAACATATCCTCCTCTCATCTCAAAGACTCAATATTCTTCTGATCTTTTCGTTTCGATTATTTTACAATTTCTAAAGATAATGTAACTGCTAAAGCCTTGTAATAGTTTAGGTTTATTTTCCGCACTTTACATTTTCTGTTAGGATTTTTTATATTTATGTATCTCTCCCAAAGCCATGTAATAGTTTAAACTAGGGTTTTATTTTTCTGCACTATAAATTGTTAGATGTATGCTTAATAGGATTGTGTGGCAAGACTAAAATCAACTGTTAGCTAACCCTAATTCTCAAGATTAAAATAACTAAACAAAACACACTTCTCACACATGCACCTCTAGGGTATCCCCTTCTTGTTGTCTTACGAAAATGATCAAGTCCCTCGAACGTGGGTATCTTAGTAAAGATGCCTACGAACAAAATCATCAAGTCCCTTCATATAAAAGGTCATAGTCCATACGAGTTTCCTACGAATAAATGATCTTGTCCCTCGATGACCCTATGAAAATGATGATTGTCCCTTCGAATTACTAAGATACCCTTACAAGGTTGCCTTCTATGACCATACGTTGACCCTACGCCCGTCCATTTAAACATCCAAGGTAAAGACTACTTAATCACTAATAGTAAGGACAGTCTTACCCCTAAAGGAAATAAATAACAAGAAAGACCTTACAAACTTAGGGTAAGTAGTTCTTAAGTACTTGCTCACTTCTTTTCAAAACACTCTTTACACCCCACTTTTCAAACTAAACACTTTGTATACATCCATACGAGAATCATTGCAAAGTTAAAGACTTATGAAAATATTTTCTAATCACACACTACACAATTTTTTAAACAAAAGTAAAGTGAGCTAAGTAATTAAGAGCCCATGAATAACCAGGGATACAAAGGGTGCTAACACCTTCCCTTTGTATAACTTACCCCTGGAACTCAAATCTTTTTTAAAGGTATTTCCTGTTCTTTTATTCCCTTTCCTTATTGGATAAAATAAAAGTCGGTGGCGACTCTTGCTATCCGCAACATAGTTTTTGGAAACAAAAACGGCCAAGTCAGTTCTCCCACCATGTTATAGATGTTATATCAGAGTCTCATAACTTCATAGCTTTCTAAAGTAAATGATATTGTTTTATAGAACAAATGTAGTGTTGATACCAAGAAGAATTCTTTTCCAATAATTTAGCCACGCTAATTATAAGAAACATATTATGTCTTTCAGATGAAAAACTCCCCCTGAATCTTAGACTTGGTGAGGATCAAAAATCCTGACTTATGAACCATATGGGTAAACTCCCCCAAGTTGCAATAGGTCAGATTGAGATCTTTGGAGTCTAGATCCAGTTTCCAAAGTCTGCACCAATTGAAATATTGATTGTCCAAAGTCTACACCTATCTTAGATTACCAATTGAGAATCTTGATTTTCCAGAGTCTAATCCAATTGAAAATTATCAGAGTTTGAACCAATTTGAAACTTCATTTTCCATAATCTAATAGAACATAGGTCTTCATCTTATAACCTTGCTTCTATCAGAGTTAGATGGTTGATCAAGTCTTGATTCTTGATTTGATACGATGATGATTAATGCTTGATTCTTGAGTCAGATATCAATCAAAACTAGATTCTTGATACCAAATGAAAGCATATTGTGACTAGCCACATATTGATTTTGAATTTGATACCAATTAAGGTCATCTTCTGAATAGTAAGGGCTTGAATCTGAGTCTGATACTAACATCTTGTGATCAGTCAGAGCTTGAATCTAAGTCTGATACCAGTTGAACTTATGAACAGACATGGCTTGATTCTGAGTCTGATACCATTGCTAGGTTTATCAGAACCTCATCATCCTTGTTTCTTCAAGATTAAAGTATAAGACTTCTGATACCAATTTGAAGGTCTAAGCCTTTTCTCCTGGAGTTTGTCTTGATATAATTTCTTCTTGTTGAATCTTCTATCCAGTTATTCAAATAGTCTTTGACTTCTGATTTCTTCAGTTCTTCTAAAAAATATTCTTGAATGTAGACTTGTTAAATCTTCTATCCATTTCTTCAAATAGTCTTCGACTTCTGATTTCCTTGGTTCTTCTAAAAAGCGTCCTTGAATGTAGACTTCATCTTGACTGCTTCCAACTTCTGATTTCTATGTTCTGAATATCATATTCTCAGAAAGTTTGCAAATTCTGATTATAATGATACCAATTGAAGATAAAATCATGATGACTTTGACTTTCAGAGAGTACAATACTTCTGAATAGTGCTGATTTCATCTGATTCTGAACAAATCTGATACTTAAGAACTTTAACAAAGTTCTTACATCTTAACCTGTTTTAGAAGGCCTAATGAACTTTTTTAGAGTTCCTTATGTTAAACATCAAACAAAAGTTAGTGGTAAACACATTTTATATCATTTGATTACTTGTTTGAGTTATTCATTCTTTTCAGTTGTTTATGAAAATCACATTTTATTTCTCCCCTTTTGGACATCATCAAAAATATGAATAGGTTAAAATAATGATAATGTTTCTGATTAAGAAATGCATATCAATTGAATGATGTAAGAGTAAGCACTCTTAAATGTAAACAATTCATTCAAGATCAAAAGCGGCATATCATTAATGAATTGGAAATACAAAATGGGCTTATTATTCAAAATGAGCTTATTAGTCATCAAAGTCTTCAACATGATCTACTCTAGCACATATTTCCTCAGAAAGTGCATTCTCTGGTACGAGCCTACTTAACAAACCCCAAAGATTTTCTTTGAGCAGAAACAAATATCATCCTTTTGTAAGGAATCTATGAATGTGTATGAGTTCTTGAGACCTTAATGTAGTGTTTCAAGTGATTGAAAATGGTTTTGGGGAGATTGATTTTAAAGTGATGTGTCAAGAGAAAGAGAAAGATTTTATTGTCATGAGAAAAAATGCTTCTTGCAGTTGCACAAGGGAAGAGATTGGTCAGAGAGAATCTAAACCAAGTTCTGGCAAAATGACAGAGTTTTTCAGGATTATTTAGCTCATAAGGATTTGAGTCATAAAAAAGAATCATGCACCATTCTACCACACCTAGGTTGGTTTGATAGTCATCAATAGTGAATCTAGAAGAGACACACTTTGTGACTTTTACTAGTGATAATAGAGTGATAGAGATGGTAATACGATAAACTTCCAACTAGATAATGTTGTCATCCTCACTGATTCTGACATATTTCCAGAATTCCTTTACAAGGACATGATAGATAGGATCATTTAATACAAAGTTGTAACCAAACAAATATTGGATATGCATACACCTTATGATATCCAGACCATTGTGTTGGAATTTAGCAATGTATGGTCGTTTTTTTTGGAGGACTTCTAGGGTTTCTACGTTTCCATAAAAGGTCATGGCAGTCATTTGTTTTAAGATTTTAAGAAGAAGAATGTTTAGATGAGAATGAGAGAAACGGAAGATAACGTCTTATTATATATATATATATATATATATATATATATATATATATAGAGAGAGAGAGAGAGAGAGAGAAAGAGAGGGAGAGAGAGAGAGAGAGAGAGAGAGAGAGAGAGAGAGAGAGAGAGAAATTCCATACATAATAGTTACGATTTCCTAGATAGGTTATGAGTTCCTAGAGTATACTGAGAGACACTGAGAATTGGGAAATTAAAGGAGCGGTTAGTTTCATTAATGAGGGAATGGCAAACGATTGTGAATTAATTGGAGAGTGATTAACACATATAAAAGACATACAATTATGATAATTATTTGGATTAAGTAATGCACATTCACATATAGGGATGTAAATGGATATCCATGGGGACGGATACTATGATATCTGTATCCGCCCCATTAGAAAAAAAATGATATTCATATCCTCCCCATATACATGCGGATATCCGTTAAGCGGGTAATCTGCAGGTTTAACGGTATCAGCGGATATTTACAGATGTCCATGGATAATATTTTTACAAAAATAATTTTAAAATTATTTTAAAGACACAAAAAGTTATTATAATATAACATTCATACAATTCGCTCTTAATTTAATAATGGACGACTGAGGAGTAGGAAGAAGACATTGGTTTGACAGAGGAATGACGACACTAGTTGGTTGGAAAGTGAAATTGTTGAATTGAGGTATGAAATATTGAATATTTTAAATATAAAATGGCTAATAGAATTTGAATGAAATGTGAAAGGTTTTCTTAAAATAAAATTTCAAAAAAAAGTAAGAAATATAAGAAGACTAATTTTTTATCGATGAAAAAAAAAGGTATAATAAACTAATAATACATAAATGATTTTTATAATTTATTAACGAATATGGATATCCGCGGGTATGGATATCATTAAACCCGTATCCATATCCATTAACAAACAAATATTTAAATATCCATTTATTTTATCCGTGGATATCCATTAAGTTATCAGCCCCATATCCGTGACGGATTTTATCAGCGGATATCTGCGGGTAAGAATAATTGTGTCATCCCTATTCACATATGAGATTTTATTTGTGCAAGATGTATTTTTGAGCCATGCATAATAATTAGAGTAGTAGCATATAAGGCACTTAAAATCAATTCATTCGAGAGTTAACTCACAGATATTTCATTAAAGGAATGAGGAAATACAAAGTTTTGACGGACAAAGACTAATCGAGACTCGACATGGACATTCTTTATATATAATACACTCAATCTTTGAATTCCTCAACATCATTCACTTTAACGCACTTTTTCTCAATCAGGGCATTCATTGGTCCAATTCCTTTAAATAGTTTCAGACAATCCTCTTTAAGAATTAGTTCAGATAGAATCCTTCCATATGGAATGCATGATTTTGTATGTCTTCTGGAATATTCAATGGAATGCTTTAAGTGATTAAATATTGTTTGCAGAAGATTGATGTTAACATGATGTATAAGGAGGTAGATGAAGATTCTGTCATCATGTCACATAGCACACCTGGCTATACTTCTTGGACGAAGATTAGATAGTAAAAAATAAAACTATATCTTAACACCTGGAAGGAGAGTGATTGGATTTGTTGAGCCATAAATGAAAATGGATTCATCATGAAGAAAATTTAGCTCTCTAATAAGCTTAATATCATACTAAGAGTCTCCAATTGTCACTCTAGAGGCAACACAATCGATTGCTTCTGCAATAGAAGAGTGTGTGATCTCAAAAGCGATAATTTATACTTCGGATATAATCAATTTTCCATTGTCTCCAATGAAGGAAATCTTCCAAAATTGTTTCACGAGATTTGGAAAGATGGGTCCAATAAGAATTGCAAAGTATCCAGACCATGCTTGAAGATACATACTCCTTTCAATGTCTAACCCATTGGTTCTAAGCTTATCAAAAATGGGTAATTTTTCAGGAAGGATTCATTTCCTAGGAATGTTCTTGAGGACATGTTGATGAGACATATTATATTTTAACTGGATATACTCAATGTATCAGGGATGGGAGAAAGTGGAAGAAGAATTGTATTCTTTTTTAGAGATTCGTGAGACTTAATTAATATTTCCTAGGTGGGTTATGATTACCTAGAGAAGATCAATGAACCGACTTTAACTAGGAATGTGATCAAAATAATTAGACTATGCTTTTAGATACCATCAAAAGATCATAAAAAAGCATATGATACAAGGAGTGACTGACTCATAATAAATAATTGGAGACTATTATAATCAAATCTTGATATATGTTTAATCATGAGTAAATGCATATATAGAAGAATGTGTAAAGATCTTAATGGATCTTACAAAACCCAAGGTGTCAAATAATGATTACACATGGTTAATAATTATGATAAATGTCACTGTATTAATTTTCATGATTTCATCATTAAATATTGTAACTATTCAAAATCCAGAGAGGTAAATCAAAAGATTTTCTCTTGGAGAGAACACATTATTACTTATGAGGCTTCTACTGACCTAAAGGTTCATGGTTCAGAGCTTTATTTAATCCATGCATAATCTAACTAGTAGAAACACTGTTATCAAGGGATCTAATAAGTTAGGGATAAATAAAATCATACCTTAAAGATTCTTGGATCTTTTCAATAATTTTCATCTAAGTCCTTTCCATTATGACTTGATCTTGTCTTGTATTGACTCCTCTAAATTTCCTTAGACAACTTCTTTATTCTGGTTTCTCAATCACTTGATGATCTTCAAGCTAATTCCTTTTTCACGTTTTTTTATAATTGTACAGATACGCAGATGTGCACTTTGCTTCTGTTGATGAAAGATATAGAGAGCTATTGTTGATTCCATCTTGTTTAAACATGAACTTCATGAAATTTAATCTCAGTCTTAGAGGAATTTCTTCAGAATGTTTGAAGGTGTTTGCTGGTGATTTTGGCGAACAACCACTGGTTTACAAATTTCTTGGAATTGGGTTACTTGCAGGACCAACCACACAAGTCCTAGGACACATGTGCTAAATTCTTGGGGTTTACTTCTTAGTATAAAAGTCTCACTAGTTTTTTATAAGTTTTTCGAACGATTTCTAATGAAATTGTTCTTGTTTATATCAAAGTATAGATATATTTGTATAATAAAACTAACAAAGAACTTGAAGTCCGCAATAAAGGATTTTTGGAATGTAAATTTGCTTGAAAGTAAATTGCTTGAAAAATGACTGAAAACATAATCTTGAACAAGGAATAAAGGAAATCTAAATTTTATAACTGAAAGATTAAATGGTGTTTACACGTACATTTCCCAGATAATTATCTTTTCTCTTACACACGAGTATTAGAGTAACTTTTACAGGAATGTTGTACAGAATTTCACACACTTAAAACAAAACAAAGCTATCCTATTTATATACAAATAAAATAACCGTCGAATAACGGTCAATTCCTAAGAATTCTCTGTTGCACCCCAAAATTTGCCCTCACAATACAAGACTTTGTGTGCTAAGAAGGTTCACAAGGTTCACAAGACCTTTCATGAGGTTCATGGAGTCTATAAGACACTTTATGAGGTTCACAAGGTTCACAAGACCTTTCATGAGGTTCATGAAGTCTACAAGACACTTTATGAGGTTCACAAGGTTCACAAAACCTTTCATGAAGTTCATGAAGTTTACAAGACATCTTATGAGGTTCACAAAGTTCACAAATAGTCAGAAGATTTGACAATTCCCTCAGACAATGCATTCTCCTAAGCAGTGCATCCTAAACTAGGGTTTTGACTTTAATCAGGCTAAATGGACTTCCAAGACCTCAAGTGAGCTTCATAACATCTTACATATGTTTAAGAATCCCCATGACAAATTTCAGAACTTTTCTCAAAGGTTTGCTCAGTCAAATGATAAGATAGGTCAAAATCAGTCAAAGCAGTTAAAAAGTCAAACTGAGGTCAACTGTGGTCAAACCAAAGTCAAATTTCATGATTTTTTGCCAACATCAAGTATATGAAGTAAAATTCATCATTTGATCAAGGGTTGATCATGATTCATCAAGGATATTTCAGATCATCAAGAATCAGAGGTTTCTAAATTAGGGTTTCCTCAGGAAAAGTCAACTGAACTTTGACCAGCCATAACATTCACATGCTTCATCACATTTTTTCCATCCAAAGCTCATTTTGAAGGAAATTGAATTCTCTATAACTTTGTGTCTCACAAGCCAAGCCCAAAAATGTTTCATTTGGAAGGTATGAGCTAAGACATTATAGGTCCTTTTGAAAGTCAACAAAAAGTCAACAACTTCAAAAGGGCATAACTTGAGAATGGTAAATGATATGGACATGAAACCAATGGGGTTGGTTAGAGGACTCTTCAAGCTTTCCAAAATGTCCAAAAACACCCTCATAGCATTAAAATTGAAGGATGTGTGCCCTTGCAAAGTTGGGAAAGTTTTGGTTGGTTTATGAAGAAAATGGAGGTTTAAAACCAAAATTTTCTAAATGGGCTTGCCATATGATGATCCAATCCATACAAATACTTCATGCACGACCCAACCCTCAAATATTCAGATTTTTTATTATTTTATTTTATTTATTTTGATTTTATTCATCTAAAATCATTTTAAATTAAAATAAAATAGAAAAATCAAATATTTAAATGGGATATTGTTTCTAGAAAGTCATAAAGATGATTTGGATCAAATTGATATAAAAGTTATGAAGATTGGCTTGAAATAGAAAGGTTGAATTCACAAATATTTGAATTTTAAGTTCTAATCTTTTTCAATCAAAAACTTCATACAACAATCAAGTCTTTTGACCTAATTCTATTGTACTATAAGTATACAACATAACTCCTTGCACAAGGGACGAATTTCTGGCCTCCAAGAGTAAGTTCACATATTCAAAAAGTCACAAAAATTCAAGATTCGGATTCCAAGTTACAACCACTTTCAAGACAATTTGAAGGTTGCAATGTGTTCCTGGATGTTCATAGAATGATTTTGGATCATAAACAACATCTAAAACATCTCCATATGCATAAACCGATTCATCATGTTCATAATATTCTTGATTTTCGATTATGCATATTGACTGGATTTTAATGACTTTTGATCATTGTTTCGTGTTTGTATTAAGTTGTTGATTGATTATGGATAGTTTGATTGAAGTTTCATTGCAGGTTTGAGAAATCACCATGGCTAGGGTTTCGGCCATGAGATTAGGGTTTTGCTTTAAACCTAACATAAACAAATTCCAAGAACATAGAACAATCGTATGAAGCTTAAGGATCATGATGCACCAATTATTTTTGAGAAATTGTACAGTTTTGATGATAATCCAATTTTCGTAGGTTCCTGTATTTGAAAATTCGCAGGAAATTTCATAAGTAAAATCGCAGCAAAAAACGCAGGTACCAAGGAAGAAGAAGAAGACCTGCGCGCGTTTTTCTAATTTGAATTGTTGTTATATATTATAATGTATTTGTTCTGTTTATGTATCACACACAAGCATGTGTCCCAGTGGTGAAGTGTGCGTGTATATTGCTTGCAGGCCTGTGTTCGAATCCTGGTCTCCACAATTTTTCTTGTTTTTCCATTTGAATTATTAAACTTAATATATTATGTATTGTGATGAATATAATGATAGATGCGCCCTCCCGGCTGGAATGGTAAGAGTGTTTGTGTGCTGCGTAAAGGTCCTGGGTTCGAATCCCCCCCAGGCCTTTTGTGTATTTGTTTTGCATTGTTTTTCATGATTTTTTTCAGGTTGTGAACAAAAGGGATTAGTCCATTGCTTCTAACGCCAGCGCGTGCATGGCCCAGTGGATGAAAGGCTAGTCTTGGAGGTTGCAAGCTTAGGGACTGGGTTCAAATCCCAGCCCAAGCAGGTTTCATTCTTTTTTTCATTCTTTTCTTTAATTTTGGTTATTTAATTAATTTTCTATTTAAAAAAATTCAAATAATAAAATAAATAGGATATTCAATATTATTTTTAGAATTCATTCTTTTAATTTTAATGTTATAAGAAAAACTTATTTATTTTATTTTTTTTGTAAAATATTAATATTGTTAAATTATATATAGTTATTTTATTATTCTAAAAATATGTATATAAACCCTAATTTTCTAAAACTTAAAATATTTTGTAAAAACCCTAATTAATCCTAATAATTTTCATAAATCCTAATTTTCTTCTATTTAACATTTAATTCTATTATAATTTTTAATTTTTGATTTATTATTTAATCATGTATATATATTATATAATTTGTTTATAATTTAATTCTTGTATGTAAATAGTTTTTAGTATATGTTTAAAAATAATTAAAACTTGCTAATTTAATTTTGTAATTATAATTTATTTTCATAATATGTTTATAATTAACTTAATTTTTATAATTTGCATATAACTTAAAATTTTAGGATAATTAGTATATAATTGTTTATATTTTCTTATTAATCTTAAAATAATAATTGTTCATCTAAAAAAAAAATTGATCTTTTAATTATTATGCTAATATTTTGTTTATATTATTAACTATGTTTATTTTCATGTGATATTTATTTTATTATTACTAACCCCATTTATATTGTGATTATTTTTACTAACCCAATTATATTATTATTATTTATTTTGCTTATATATTTAATTTGCTTTAATTATTATTATTATGTAATTGTTTCCTTTATGTAATATTGTAATAGTAATATTTAATATTTATTTAAATGCTATGGTTAGTAAAATAGGGAGTGAAACATGTTTGTATGTAAAAAATTAATTTAGATCACTAATTTGAAGATAAATATTAAAATTGTACACTCATACACGTAAGTCGATCTTTGATCGCCATCTCACTTCCTTAAGGATACCACTCATGTTGCCTAATCAAAAGGTCAAGTAGGGTGTATAAAGCAAAAAGTCCCTCATCTCACATCATCTAGTCCCTAAACAGATAAAAGATCAAGTCTCTTTCGAATGTTGCCTTCGTAATGATCTTGTCCCTTTCGAATAAAGATGATAAGTCCCTTCGAATTGCTTATACACCCCACAGTTGCCTAAATAACAAATGTCCCTTCACTTGTCCCTCACATCCAAGGTAATGACTACCTATTCCTTAATAATAGGATAGTCTTACCATTTAAAGGATTCAAGAACAGAAAAGACTTAAACTTAGGGTAGGTTCCTCTTAGATACTTGCTCACTCTTCAAAACATTTCAAACACTTCATACTTTTCAAACAATTTTCAAAACAAAGGTTTTATACGCATCCGTACATGGGTCATTATAAAATACTTAAGAAAATATTTATTCACACACTTCACATTTCAAAAACATTTTAAAGTGAGCTAAGTAACTAAGAGCCCATGGATAACCATGGATGTAAAGGGTGCTAACACCTTCCCTTTACATAACCTACCCCCCGGACCCAAAAAAATCTTTTAAAAGGTCTTTCCTGTTCTTTTATGCCTTTCCTTTGGATAAAATAAAAGTCGGTGGCAACTCTTGCTATCCGCAACATAACTAAAGTCAGTTCTCCCACCGTGTTACATTCTCCACTTGGCATTCTGCATGCTACTAATCTCTAGGAATCCTCCATGTATCTTCTACCAAGCGAGGCCGTTATTCATATTAAAACTACCATTTAACTGGCGAAGCGACGTATCTTCTCGTCACGTTGAATTCATTTGAAATTCAAATATAAAGTCATAATGTCTCCTTCGTTGAATTATTGCCTTCATATCCCTTGTCGAAAACACAAGAAGACTTCTTCGTAGTGATATGAAGAACTTTTAGCTGGCATCTCAACCGCTCCTTCGACAGACATCCCTTCGTTATATCACGAACCAAATCATCACAAACCTTCTCAAGATTCTGGACATGTTTGGAAGAAAGAGTGATCTTAACCTGTCGAATATCTTCACAGCTACGTACATCATGGTTCAAAGTACAATGAGATGAGGAGTGCTGAGAAACTTCAATGTCGAATAAAGGTGACTTGTGAAAGAATAGCTGACGAAGCTACCAGCTACTAAGGCTCTTATTTTATTAAAACCACAGTATCGAAATTATGTGTATACAAATTGCCCCCTAGCAAAGGTATTTCGACTGACTTCTGGAGAAAGCATCTTTGTTGTCGAAACTTTTATTTCGACTCCATGTCTTGCATTAAATGCGCTGATTCCTGAAATCTTACTTTTGTCTTGCATTAAATGCGCTGATTTCCAAAATCTCACTTTTGTCAAATCATAAAAAAGTAATAATCATATTCTCCTAACCTATCACGTCTAACCTACGTTTTTGGACATGATCTCCATTACTCTATGAAACTAGGTCTGCCATACTCTTTTCAACTTCCACAGCTTTTCCACATCCACTAACACGTCGACACGTGCCATAACTGTTTGAAAACTCAAACGTTTCTCTCCCCATCCTTTATTATAAATAGCCATCTTCTTCCTTCTGAAGAACTTTTCTCTCTCCAAACTTATACATTTCATCTCTCTCTTCTCACATACCCAATCTCTATCCCTTCTTGCTCAAGTTCCTTCACTACTAATAATGGCAGCTTCAAGCAAACAAAAAGATAAGAACACAACTGCTCTCCCCTGCGCACACAAAATTCTTGGACCAAAGCTTGTGGGTAACCAACAATACGTCCCAGAACCTCCAAACGAAAGGGAGAAAGCAAGCATCTACTACTCTCAGGTACTTATCCCTATCTTAATATCTGGAAAGTGTCATGTTATGTTAGGTCCTCTCCCTAACCCTAATGTTGATTAAACTCGTCTTAAGGAGTTTTTCCCCACCTATTCACATACAAAACCCATAGGCGCGGGAAAAATACCTAAATCTAGTGACAAATCACCAGAACACACTGAACAAAACCCTAAGTCGACTGCCCTAGATTTGACTTACTTAAATCAGCTTAGGATCTTTAGAAGTTGACCTTGGTCGAAAGACCCTTCTGAATACATAGACTGGGTAAACAAAGTCGAAAAACTCAAGGGCAAAAGCTGGAAGAAGATTGGAATTTATGACTTGATCCATATGTCGAACGAAGGCCCTGGCTACTGCACCAATATGATTCTTGCTTCCCTCTACTCTTGGGATAGCACTTACAACACTTTTCACCTTCCCTGTGGAATGGTGAGCCCCACCCTCTTCTACCTAGCTGCCATAGTAGGTCTTAGTCCACTAGGGGTAGCTTTCGATCCAACTGTACTGGACAAAAACACCATAGCTTTTGAAACTAGTTTTGCTTCGTACTCTCCCTTAATTGCCCACTACCATGACAAGAACTCTGCTGATGTATCAGATATAGAACACATAGCCTTTCTCACCTTTTGGCTTTCGAAATTTGTGTTCTACACAAGATCTCTTCAAGTGGCCAAGAAGTACATAAACCTAGCCAATCAACTCCATGCTAGTATGAACCTGCGCTTAAACGAACTGATTATGGCCAATCTCTACGAATCCATCAGTGAGATTGTCGAATCTATAAAGTAGATCAAGGACAAGGGCAACCTCAGTTTGGCAGGCCCATTCTGGCTCTTTCAACTATGGCTCAACACCACCTTCGAATTAAGTCTTCACGACAAGGGTATAGTGGATGAAGAATACGTCAAAGACAGACATGTCGAGTGGGCGAGACTAGCACATTTAACTCCTTCTGAAGAGGGACTGGGTCTTCGACGATCCTTTACCAACTATGTGAGCATGTTCTCCAAGAGCTACAACTTCACTGCAGGCATGGCCCCTTTTGCCAACAGGACCGTTGGACCCAAGTGGTTCACCAGGCAACTTCCCGTGAAACACCAAAAGGAAGAAGACAATTTCTTAGCCATATGGAAATTGTTTCTTACACCCAGGCTTTTATTCTCTTACCCAACTATGTCCAATTCCAAAGTGGCCTTAATAGTTTATCAGCCGAATTTAGTTGCTCGACAATTTGGGCTGATACAACTGAAACCAAGGTCAATTTATCCCAATAAAAACTTGTTGCGTGTTTTTCGCAAGTGTACGAACACGTCAGAGTAATATAAAAGATTGTCGAATCCACAGAGACCAAGTGTCAATCTATCGTACCTGTTGTTATGGTGTGTATCTAAGGCAACTGAGTATAATGGTTTTAAGGAGTGCGCAATGGTAAATAAAATGGTAATTTTAAACAATTAATAAAGACAGGCTTGAATGTAATTCACATAATCAATTGATAATCCGGTACTTGTTAATAGAACTACTTATGGGCAATGTTTTCTACTTTGAAAAGAACTAATTTAACAGGAACTGTCGCTTTCGCGTATTCATAACCGAGTTGTACTCTCTAATCAACCCCTCCTATTGTCACGGATAAAAAGGTGCGTACTGCGTTAGAGTAGTAAACCTATTTTTAAGAAATATAGTATCTTAACTAAGTTGATAAGTACTTTAACCTGGATTTCTTAGCAAAAAGAGGTTCTCACGAACCAGACTCTAAACTTCTTAACGCGTCCGAAAATCGTTTTAAAATCCCTTTTTCTTTTTAATCTAAAAACTCCTAATGAACTAGACAAAGCGCTTTTGGCTGTTTTTGAAATAGTTAAAAACAATTAAACTTATATTGAAAGTTAAAATAGCCCTTAAGTGTTTCTACGAACAGTTGTACATATTACCGGTTCAATTACGATCCTTACATTCTAACCTTTATGGATTTAGTTAGACATGGTAAAGTAAAAGTTCTTTTTATTATTTTTCATTAAAGTAATTAGTGCGAGTGCGGAAAGTAAATAAAAGTAGTGCGAGTGCGGAAAGTAAATAAAAGTAGTGCGAGAAATAAAGGTATTTAAAGCGAGTGCGGAAAATAAACGAAAGTAGTGCGAGTGCGAGAAATAAATAAAGTAAAGCGAGTGCGGGAAATAAATAAAAGTAAAGCAATGCGGAAAGTAAATAAAATAAAGCGAATACGGAAAAATAAAATACGAACTGGAATTAAAATGGCGGCAGGATTAACTTCCTCCCAGAGTGCTCCAAAACTCGATCACACAGACGTATACAGACTCGATCACTCGATTGTAGTAACACCCCGATGTGAAGTGATAACTACTTTAAAACTGATATATGCCTAAGAGATTCTAAGTTTGGATGATAAAAACGAAATTCTAAAGTCATATTTATAGGAAACATTAAGTGAGAAAAGACCAGGATGCCCCCCTCCACTAAAAAGTGGAGGGAAACATTTTTGCCTTATGGCGCCCGCCACAAGGCCATGGCTCCCGCCATGAGTACAAAATGGTGGAGAAAGTGGGAATCATGGGCATTGGAAGTTGTGGAGTGATCTTGAGATGTGGCCACGTCATGGCTGACCCCATGGCGCCAGCCATGGTGGATGCCGTAAGTGTAAAAAGCTGAATTTCTTGGTTTTCGTCCGTTTCAACTCCTTTTTCGCCCCTTTTCTTTATTTAGGCCCCGATTACATAGAAAACCTGAAAGTAAAGAAAAACAAAGTAATAACATAACAAAATAACAATAAAAACTAAGAATGCATGCGAAATCGGAGTCAGAAATACGGTGAAATCTAGTGTTATCAAATCCTCCCACACTTAGACCTTTGCTTGTCCTCAAGCAAACATTTAAAGCTCAAAAATGAAGAAAACTGGTGTCAACACGTGATTTGGGCTAAGAGGGCTTCTAAGTTCAAGTCAGGATGCAGTGACAGGTACTAACTAAGTGAACCAAGGGTACCATAATAACACAGACACAAACTTCAATCCTATATTAACCACCCCATGTCATCCCACAATACCTAGGCCTATCTTTTCATCTTTTTTTTGGGTCCTTTTCATTCAGGCGCAATCACATTAAGCCCGTTATCCGTACATGCTTCATAGTAGAGTGACCGGTTAGTGATTCTGATCCAAAACATAGGGTTTCTGGCACATAAGCCTGTGTAAACCCGTTTTATTTTGACCTAAATGTAGCTGCGGGGGATCGGATCGTAATCCGCCCTACCAAGTTCAGTGCCAGATACCTCTGAACCAACTAACAATCGGTGACTGCAATTTTTTTCTTTTTGTGGCAAAAATTTGTTTCTTCTCTTTTTTTTCGGTTTAAATGACTTTGTGAGGGTCACCTATCTCAGAGTTTGCCTTTTTCTTTTTTATTAGCACTGGATCATTCACTTATGTTCATCGGCCCCCTACATAGAGCATGCTTAGGTCGGAGCTGACTGCTAGAATAAACTACTTAAGACAATTTTTGAATGATAATAAAGGCCATGGTGTGCGGGGTTTAGGAGTGATTCCTATATTCAAGAGGTCTATGGTGCTAAAATGGTACTGATGTTTCAAAAAGTTGACCTAAGACACCACATCCTAATCCAAACCTGTCTCAAAGCCCAAAAAACATGTGAAACAACATTGTTTTCAATTTTTTTTTTTGGTAAGGCTAAGGAAATGGGAAAAATGAGGATGTACTAAAGATACACTATACTAGTGACTCGTCAGACTCATGCATTATCTAAGAAAAGTTAAACTAAATAACTTACTGAAAAGGAAAATAACAGAAAGCAAATAAATAACTAGAAAGGGAAATGACAGAAAGCAATAAAATCCCCTCCCACACTTAAATTGAACATTGTCCCCAATGTTTCGAAATAAGATAAGGAGAGTAACCTGGAAAACTACGGAGGAGGAGCACTGGTTCCCTCGCCGTCCTGCTGTGATGGTCTGGAACGACGGGATCTACTGCGTTGCTGCTCCCTCCGGTCAAGTCGTGCTAATAAGGCAGCCTGGGAACCCTGGACCTCTCGAAGGTTACCTAGGATGGAACCCTGAGTGGCCTCCATAAGCTGGTGGTGTCGGCGGTTGACTTCTCGCTGACGGGCCTGCTCTGATGTGATGTCGGTCAGGGAACGACAAACGTTACTATAGGCACGATCCGAAACCAATCGTGATTGTTGCATGAAGCTCATGTTGTCCGTCAGTTGTTGTGAAATAGTAAAGAGTAGGTTGTCTCTCCTTTCCTCTCTAGCCGTCATATCACGCCACATCTCCTCAGTGACATAGAATCCAGGAGTAGCACCTGCAACAGGGTTAGAGGAAGATGGTGCGGTGTGTGACTGTGACGGGTGATGGGGGGACACGTGAGGTACGGGAGAATGCTCTATCCGATCATATTCTTCATCAGTGTCATGTGTCTCCCCATCAGGAATATTAGGAGGAAGTGGACCCAAAACAGGTGGAGCATTCAGATCATAGGTCCAGTTCCTTTCTTAACGTACATTGGTACGTCTACTGCAAGGTAAAGCAACAGATGGGATAGCTACCCCATGAACCATCAACTCATAACCACCCGCTCTCCTCGTTCGACACAATTTCATGTCTTTTAGAAATTTTAAATTAATTGTGAGAGGAGGTAGTGGTTCAAGTGTAGCTATCTCATTGTTCAGGTCAAGAGCCCGAGCAATAGACGTAACAAGTCCTCCAAAAACAATCGGTCCTGTTTTATTAATAGTTAAAGCCATGTGTGCAAGCATAAATGGGACCGGATTAACATGAGTATTAGTGAGTCATCCTTGCAAAAATAGGAGCTCTTTAGCGTTTACCTTATTTGGACTCTCCCGGCCAAAAATAGTACATACCAAAAGATATCTGAAAACTCTTATGGTCGGGTTATGGATGGTCGACGCAAGTATTCCTTCAAAAGAATTTATTGAAGTACTTGACAACCTCTGCCAGAAGGAAAATACTTCGGCCGACCATTCCGAATCCAAAGGTGCCTCACATATAGCACCTTCCCTATGAGGGATTCCTAACAAGCCTGTTAGTTCGCCGGTACTGTATTCATATTCAATTCCAAACAGTCTAAAATTAACAGTACCGACTGTGCTAGCAGTGTTAGGACTGACAGTGTATATCAATGAACTTAAAAACTCAACTGTCAGCCTCTCATAAGTAGGTTCCTGATTAACAAAAATATTATGCAAGCCTAAAAAATCTAATAAATGAAAAACACTATGATATAGACCCAAAGAGTAAAGAAAGTTATCATCGACGTACCTAGTCTAGAGAATTTTTCGACTCTGAAGCCTTTGAATAATTTTCCTTTGCCTATCTCCCAGTCTTTCATCGCGAAGAAGATATTCATTGAACTCCATTGTTGTTGCTCCTTGAGAAGTGAAAAGTGGTAAAGAATGGTTAATGTGAGAAATGGTAAAGGTTGGATTTTTATGGTTTGTGGTGGATGAAAATAAAAAAGGATTTTGGATGGGTTTTATAGATGGTGAATGTTTTGGAAATGTGGGAGCTTTAATGGGGTTTTTGGAAGTTGTAAAAATGGGTTTTGGAAGTTTGAAGGTGTGAAAATGGTGGGGAAGAAGAATCAGCCCCGAAATAGGGAAGGACGGTGTGGCGCCCGCCATGGGCCTATGGCGCCTGCCATAAGGCTATTTTGCCTTTGGGCCTTAAAATTTTCAATTCTTCTTTTGGGCCTTGCGTACCTTCGGTCTTCGGGGGGGGGGGGGGGGGGGTCCGGATAGCGTTTTCTTCTTTCTTCTAAGGCATGAAGCTTGCATATATTTTTTTTTATGAAGACAAAAATGAAAATATTTTTGTCTTTATTTTTTTTCTTTATTCGACATAAAATAAAATAAAATAAAACAAAAGAAAAGAGAAAAATGAGATTAGTGCATGAAATAATATATAAGATAAAATCAAAGTACATGGAAAATGTAATATATGCGATAATATAAAATATGTCTGGAGATGCGAGAACTTAAATACTAGAGTAATAATGTCAGTGTAAAGCGATCATGTGGTAGGCCTCTCTTCCTGGTTCGATCCACGAATCTCAGTTATCTCCCTCTGAAGCTCTTCAATCTCCTGATATAGAGCATCAACCTCTGAGGCATGAGTGAGATCAGATACCTCGATCTGTAATGCCAAGTCCGCTACTTCCTGCTTGAGCAGGGCAGTCTCCTTGCGGATCTCATAAATTTGGGTCTGTAGATCAGGCGGCTGCAAAGACATATTGTTAGACATAACAATGATTCAGGGAGAAAGAGGTGTAGGAGTGTACTCAGCGGCGGGAGGTGATTTTGGCTCTTCGACATTCTCTCCATAACCCTCTAAAGCATAACTCCAATTAGCAGGGTCGTGGACACTGGTCATCAGTGAGTCAGGTAATGTAAAGTAATGTATCACTTCACCGTCGATCAATAATCTAAATGTGTTGGGCTCAAAAGAGGCCCTCCTCATCAATCCTCTGTCAAGACAAAAGTCAACATCCAGGGTGTTGTAGCAGCAGAAGGTCCTGAGGTGTAATAATTTGCTAGACAAACGAAATGCAGTAGCAATCTGTGTAACAATCCCACCGACATGTATAATGCCTACAGATGACCTGGCGACACTGGCAAGGCCCTTCAACAGAAAGTTGCCACAAGCAACTGGGCATGACTGAGTCGCACAAAACAGTAGGAAAATCTCCTCTTCACTCAGCAGAGTCTCTGTATCTGGCAAACCGAGGAAAGAGTGTGCTAGAATCATCTGGAAGTACCTTAATGCAGGGTTGTGGATTACCTAAGAAAACTGAGTGGAAGGATCTTGGCTCCCTCCACCTGAGATGTTAGACCAAAACTTTTCCACTTCTTTGCTCATAAAATACCCCATCGGTGTCTCTGGAATAGCATCAGGAGTAGTCTGAAAACCTAGTAAATCACCAAACTCTTTGTGAGAGAAGGAGTAGTCAGTCCTAAACAACCTGAAAACAGCATGTCCATCGGGTCCAACCCAAGGATCATAGTCAAACGAGCTGAGGAACTCTAGAGTTAAGTTCCTATAAGTGTTGTTCATATCGTCGAACTGGTCCCACTGGAGTTGGTGGCATAAGAATCTGACGCTTGACTCTATCCCTAAGGCATCCATGCAATCTTGGTCTGGGTACCTGGTAGGTGCCATAGGGCGTCTCATGTGGACATAGTAACGCTCTCTCTGTGCGTTGTCTCTGAAGGCCACGTGCATGTCATTAGGGTTCTGCATTCTGCACAAGGTTAGCAAAAGAGTCCTGAAATCACATAAAACATTCAATCGTTAGTCCTGACAGACTAATAAAGTAAAAAAATTAATATAAAGTAAAAATAAATAAAAAGTAAGTAAGATAAGAAAACCATGGGTTGCCTCCCATGCAGCGCTTGTTTAACGTAATTAGCTCGACGACCGGATTTTACACATCATTCGAAGGATATGGTGAATCACTCAGAGTATGGCAGGTGTATGTTGTTGGGATGTCACCTCCTTCATAGGGCTTCAACCTCTGTCCATTGACGATGAACAATTTACATGTTTGGTTCTTGATTTCAATAGCACCAGATCTTAGAATCTTAGATACTTCGAAAGGGCCAGTCCATCTTGAACGAAGCTTCCCTGGAAAAAGTCGTAATCTAGAATCGAACAGGAGAACAGAATCGCCTATTTTGAAGTCTTTTCTTATGATTCTTTTGTCATGCTAAGCTTTTGTTCTTTCTTTGTATATGATGGCATTTTCGTAGGCAGATTGTCTGAGCTCTTCTAATTTGTGGATATCAAGGATACGTTTTTCACCAGCAGTTAAGTAATCCAAATTCAAAGTTTTGATGGCCCAATAGGCCTTATGCTCCAACTCAAAAGTTAAGTGGCATGATTTTCCATAGACCAGTTGATAAGGGGTCGTTCCTATAGGGGTTTTGAAAGCGGTTCTATATGCCTATAATGCTTCTTGAAGTTTTTGCGACCAATCTTTTCTAGATATAGAGACAGTCTTCTCAAGAATTTGTTTGATCTCCCTATTAGATACTTCCACTTGTCCATTATTCCGTGGGTGGTATGGTGTTGCTACTCTATGCTTAACTCCGTACTTGCTTAAAAGTTTATCAAATATTCTCGATATGAAGTGTGATCCTCCATCACTTATGACTAAACGGGGGGTTCTAAACTTGGGAAATATATAGTTTTTAAACAATTTGATGATTACTCTGGTGTCATTTGTGGGTGCGGCGATAGCTTTAATCCATTTAGACACGTAGTCAAAAGCTACTAAGATGTACTGATTTCCTAAAGATGGTGGGAACGGTCCCATAAAGTCTATACCCCATACGTCGAAGAGTTCTACTTCTTGGATATTTCTTAGTGGCATTTCATTACGTCTTGAAATATTTCCTGTACGTTGGCATCTATCACATTTGACAATGAAAGCATGGACATCACGCCACATGGTAGGCCAGAATAGGCCAGCTTGAAGAATCTTGGTGTAGGTCTTAGATGTGCTTGCATGTCCACCATAGGGTGCAAAGTGACAATGCTCAATTATATTATGTACCTCTTCTTCTCGAACGCAACGGCGGAAAATGCCATATTAACCTCTCTTGAAAAGAAATGGTTCGTCCCAATAGAAGTTTCTCACATCACTGTAAAACTTCTTCTTTCGGTGGTAATTTAGATCGGGGGGTATGATGTCAGCGGCTAGGAAATTAACAAAGTCTGCATACCAGGGTACATTACTTATAGCTAAGTATTTATGAGAATGCTCATGTGGGTCTGGGTTATCATCTTCAATAGTTTCTAGTTGGGCTATCAGTCTATCATAGGCAAAATCGTTATTTATGGGTACTGAGTCAGGTTTCAGGTATTCTAGCCTAGAAAGGTGATCAGCTACTACATTATCAGTGCCTTTCTTATCACGGATATCTAAATCAAACTCTTGCAGTAATAAAATCCATCGAAGTAACCTAGGTTTGGCATCCTTTTTACTTAGTAAGTAACGAATGGCAGCATGGTCGGTGTAAACTATAATTTTGGCTCCTACTAGATAAGATCAAAATTTGTCTATGGCGAAAACTACAGCTAGGAGCTCTTTTTCGGTTGTTGCGTAGTTGAGTTGTGCAGCGTCTAGGGTTCTACTGGCATAATAAATTACGTGTAACTTCTTATCTTTTCTCTGACCTAGAACGGCTCCAACAGCATAGTCACTAGCGTCACACATTATCTCAAACGGTTCTGACCAATCAGGGGGTTTCATTATAGGTGCTGAAATCAGAGCTTGCTTCAGTAGATTAAATGCTTCAGTACATTTTTCATCAAAGATGAATTCAACATCTTTCATTAAAAGACCAGTTAAGGGCTTTGTTATTTTGGAGAAGTCCTTGATAAAACGTCGGTAAAATCTGGCATGTCCAAGAAAACTTCTTATCTCCCTGATAGTCTTTGGCGGTTTTAGATTCTCTATGACTTCTATTTTAGCTTTTTCTACCTCTATACCTTTTTCGGAAACTATATGTCCTAAAACAATCCCTTCGGTGACCATGAAATTACATTTTTCCCAATTTAGCACAAGGTTTACCTCCACACATCTTTCCAGGATCTTCTCAAGGTTGATAAGACAATTTTTGAAAATCAGATCCATAAACTGAGAAATCGTCCATAAATACTTCCATGATTCCATCTAAATAGTCCGCAAAGATAGACATCATGCAGCGTTGGAAAATGGAAGGGGCATTACAGAGTCCAAAAGGCATTCTTCTGTAGGCAAAAGTTCCAACAGGGCATGTAAAGGTAGTTTTTTCTTGATCTTCTGGGTGAATAGGTATTTGGAAGAATCCTGAATATCCATCTAGGTAACAAAAGTAAGAGTGTATGGCTAGGCGCTCCAACATTTGGTCTATGAATGGTAATGGGAAATGGTCCTTCCTAGTTGCTTTATATAATTTTCTGTAGTCTATGCACATACGCCAACCTCCATTAGTTCTTTTTGCTACAGGTTCGCCCTTCTCGTTTTGAACGACTGTGATGCCTCCCTTTTTAGGTACTACATGCACATGACTCACCCATTTACTGTCCGAGATCTGATATATTATACCTGCCTCTAGTAACTTAAGAACTTCAGTCTTAACAACTTCACTCATCATAGGATTTATTCTTCGTTGGTGTTCTCTGGAGGGTTTTGAATCTTCTTCAAGCAAAATCTGATGCATGCATATGGATGGGCTTATTCCTTTTAGATCTGAGATCTTATATCCTAAGGCTGAGGGGTACCTTCGTAAAACATCTAACAATTGGTTTGTTTCCTCTTGGTCCAAGGTAGCACTGACTATAACTGGACGGTTCATTTCTTCATCAAGAAATTCATATCTCAGGTTCTTAGGCAGTTCCTTAAGTTTTACGGTTGGTTTCATAAGGCAAGGCATAGGATCTGGGGTAAGAGATAAACATTCGTGAAGGTTATCGTCAATGTAGGGTTTTTTATGACTGTCATCTTCACAAATAAGGGTTGATGGCAATTTTATAGATTCAATTTCTTCTTCTTGTTCTAATTCCCTAAAGCATTCATCAATGATATCTAAGGCATAACAAGCATCTCTTATTACAGGTGCCATAAGGAATTTCGAAAGTACAAATTCTATCTTCTCGTCACCTACCTCAAAGGTTAGTTTCCCTTTTTTAACATCTATTATGGCTCCAGTGGTTGATAAGAACGGTCTACCTAGGAGGATTGGTATGTCGTCATCTTCTTTAATGTCCATGACAACAAAATCAGTAGGTATAAACAACTGACTTATCCTAACAAGGACGTCTTCAAGTATGCTTATAGGGTATTTAACGGATCTATCGGCTAATTGAAGTGACATCTTAGTAGGTTGTAATTCTCGATGACATGATTCCCCAAAATAAATGGAATGGAAAAATTTTCGGGATCTTTATCTTTCTTTGCTAACCTATTTTCGGAAATAGAATTACATTCCACGAGTTTCGGATCTTCAAGTCTACGTTTGTTTGTAAGTATGTCTTTGAGAAACTTAGCGTAAGAAGGTATTTGGGTGATGGCTTCTGTAAAGGGGATTTCTACGTGAAGTTTTTCTATAACCTTAACGAATTTTTGATACTGATTATCGATTTGGGTTTTCTTTAGTCTTTGAGGGTATGGTATTGGTGGTTTGTATGGCGGTGGTGGTACATAGGTTTTGTTTTTAGGTTCTTCTCCTTTTTCTTGACTTTCCAGGTTTTCAGATTCCTCTGGTTCCTTCTCTTCATTTCTCTCAGAAGTTTCGGGATCACTTAATATAGGGTTAGAAGGTTCCTTATAAGCGGTTCCACTTCGTAGAGTAATGGCATTTGCTTTCCCTTTCGGGTTTTGTTGAGGTTGTCCAGGGAACTGTCCTCCAGGTGTAGTCTGAGGGGCTTGGTTTAAAGCTACCTGAGAGATCTGGGTTTCAAGCATCTTATTATGAGTAATAATTTGGTCAACCTTGGTTCCTAACTGGGTAATTAGTTTGTTAACATGGACGTTTTGGTTCATGAACTCTTTGTTTTGTTGTGTTTGAGCGGTGATAAAATTTTCTACAATTTTCTCAAGGCTCGGATTTGGTGGTACAGGTTGCATAGGTTGATTTGTTCTTGGGGCTTGGTAACCTTGTTGTCTCGGAGGTGCGGTATTTTGGATAGGGTTATTATTTTTATAGAAAAAGTTTGGGTGATTCCTCCATCCAGGGTTGTATGTGTTTGAAAATGGGTTCCCCTGGGTGTAGTTCACTTGCTCAGGGTTGGTCTCATTTAACAGATTGCATTCGGCGGATTGGTGTCCTTGCATCCCACATATCTCACAATTCGGTGAAACTGCGGCTACAGTATTCGGGGTTGTACACATATGTTCGACTCTGAGGGCCAACGCGTCCATTTTAGCTTGCATCATGTCCATAGAGCTTAGCTCATGTATTCCTCCTTGGGCTTCCTTATTTTCCATTGTCGCTCTTTCAACTCCCCATGATTGATGGTTTTGGGCCATATGTTCGATAAGGGCACTAGCTTCAAGGTAAGGTTTGTTCATCAGTGTGCCACCAGCGGCAGCGTCGATGGTCATCTTAGTGTTATAATAAAGTCCATTATAGAAGGTTTGAATGATTAGCCAATTCTCTAAGCCATGATGTGGGCATGCTCTTAATAGCTCTTTATATCTCTCCCAGGCTTCGAACAACGATTCTCCTTGGTGTTGGGTAAATCTGGTTATTAGGTTTCGAAGAAGAGCTGTCTTACTTGGGGGAAAATATCTAGCAAGGAAAACTTTTCTAAGGTCTTCCCAAGTTGTTATGGAATTGGGTGGAAGGGAATAATCTTAAGCGTATCGCCTCAGGAGGAGCTCCATTGGTTTTAAATGTGTCTGCTAACTGGAGAAAGTTTTTTAAATGTTGGTTTGGATTCTCAATAGCAAGACCTGCGAATTGTCTCTGTTGCACTAATTGCAGCAAGGATGGTTTAAGTTCAAAATTATTGGCTGGGATAGCGGGGTTTACTATACTGGAACTAGGTTCCTCGTTTGATGGTTGGGCGAAGTCCTTAAGAGGTATTAGGTTTTGATCTTCGGCCATAGCTCTCCTATTCCTATGGAAAAACAAACGTGCGCGGGCGTAACGTTCAGGTTCAGCTAGAGGGTCTACTAAACTTCCGGCACTGCGAGTCTTTCTCATTGACCGGCAGGTAACAACCTTAGTCTAAACGGTATAACTACAGGGTATGAAATTTGACGAAATTGGTCCCCGGCAACAGCGCCAAAAACTTGATGCATATTTTTCGCAAGTGTACGAACACGTCAGAGTAATATAAAAGATTGTCGAATCCACAGAGACCAAGTGTCAATCTATCATACCCGTTGTTATGGTGTGTATCTAAGGAAACTGAATATAATGGTTTTAAGGAGTGCGCAATGGTAAATAAAATGGTAATGTTAAACAATTAATAAAGACAGGCTTGAATGTAATTCACATAATCAATTGATAATCCGGTACTTGTTAATAGAACTACTTATGGACAATGTTTTCTACTTTGAAAAGAACTAATTAACAGGAACTGTCGCTTTCGCGTATTCAGAACCGAGTTGTACTCTCTAATTAACATCTCCTATTGTCACAGATAAAAAGGTGCGTACTGCGTTAGAGTAGTAAACCTATTTTTAAGAAATATAGTATCTTAACTAAGTTGATAAGTACTTTAACCTGGATTTCTTAGCAAAAAAAGGTTCTCACGAACCAGACTCTAAACTTCTTAACGCGTCCGAAAATCGTTTTAAAATCCCTTTTCTTTTTAATCTAAAAACTCCTAATGAACTAGACAAAGCGCTTTTGGCTGTTTTTGAAATAGTTAAAAACAATTAAACTTATATTGAAAGTTAAAATAGCCCTTAAGTGTTTCTACGAACAATTGTACAGATTACCGGTTCAATTACGATCCTTACATTCTAACCTTTATGGATTTAGTTATACATGGTAAAGTAAAAGTTCTTTTTATTTATTTTTCATAAAAGTAATTAGTGCGAGTGCGGAAAGTAAATAAAAGTAGTGCGAGTGCGAGAAATAAAGGTATTTAAAGCGAGTGCGGAAAATAAACGAAAGTAGTGCGAGTGCGAGAAATAAATAAAGTAAAGCGAATGCGGGAAATAAATAAAAGTAAAGCAATGCGGAAAGTAAATAAAATAAAGCAAATGCGGAAAAATAAAATACGAACTGGAATTAAAATGGCGGCAGGATTAACTTCCTCCCAGAGTGCTCCAAAACTCGATCACACAGACGTATACAGACTAGATCACTCGATTGTAGTAACACCCCGATGTGAAGTGATAACTACTTTAAAACTGATATATGCCTAAGAGATTCTAAGTTTGGATGATAAAAACGAAATTCTAAAGTCCTATTTATAGGCAAACATTAAGTGAAAAAAGACCAGGATGCCCCCCTCCACTAAAAAGTGGAGGGAAACATTTTTGCCTTGTGGCGCCCGCCATGAGTACAAAATGGTGGAGAAAGTGGGGATCG
Organism: Lathyrus aphaca; assembly: GCA_963966055.1. Classification (NCBI taxonomy): domain Eukaryota; kingdom Viridiplantae; phylum Streptophyta; class Magnoliopsida; order Fabales; family Fabaceae; genus Lathyrus; species Lathyrus aphaca. The sequence goes on along the minus strand of OZ014519.1, from coordinate 677,487,340 downwards.
TGGGCTTTGGCAGTTGTGGAGTGATCTTGAGACGTGGCCACATCATGGCTGACCCCATGGCGCCAGCCATGGTGGATGTCGTAAGTGTAAAAAGCTGAATTTCTTGGTTTTCGTCCGTTTCAACTCCTTTTTCGCTCCTTTTCTTGATTTAGGCCCCGATTACATAGAAAACCTGAAAGTAAAGAAAAAAAAGTAATAACATAACAAAATAACAATAAAAAATAAGAATGCATGCGAAATCGGAGTCAGAAATACAGTGAAATTTAGTGTTATCAAAGCTCCATTATCTTTTATAATTCGTTCCTCACTGGGTCGAAGAGTATAGAGATCTCAGCAAAATTCAATGATGCCGCTTTGGAAATTCAACCAGTGGTCTTTCGACCGACCTTATTTTGTACTCAAGAGTTTGACGTTTGGTGGAAGGAGTACTATCTCACTAGATTTTATGATGTAACTACCTTCAACACATTTCTGACAAATGCCTTTGCTTTCGTGCAGGATCGAACCAAGAAAGGTGCCCAACACATGTTAAAGAGATTCAAAAGTTCCAAAAATATTTTGAAACAATTTATAGGCCAGATGTTCTTAGGAGAACCATAGGCGAAGAAGCTGTGACTCTGAACCATAAATTCACAAAAAGAATGGGGAAATTGGCATTTCCCCCATACGTTCCACTTTAGTCGCGTTATAACTTGGCGTATACTTGCTATCCTCCAAATTTTCCACCTTTACCATCTATTGATATTGGTGTGGCTCTGAGTCCACCTTTTCCATATTGGTTTGTATGTGGATCCGACTTAAAACTACTTCAAGAGTCACAGAAAAAACTTGTTGAGCGTGTGGTTCCGACCAAATATCATCTGGATAATTACCCAGGGCACCTTCATATTGGAATAGAACACGTTCGTGTGGAATTTACCATTCTTGAAGGTGTAACAACAATTTTGATTTCATCTTTGTGTTCATATCTTTATGTTTTATTTTCTTCTTTTTCTAACTTCTCTTTTCCTTTTCAGCTGTTAAGATTACTGGCAAAAAGAACTTTGTCGAAGACAAGCCTGGAAAATCTACCAAGAAATCTTCCTCCACTTCGAAAAAGGTTCTTTTCTTATTGAACCTACCAAGAAATCATGCAATTATCTTAGTCTTGGACTTATTGAACCCTCCTTGATGTTTCAGGTGAGTCGAAAACCACATACTCCTCAAAAACGGAAGAAAGAGGAAGTGCATGTGCCTTCTGAAGATTCTGGTGACGAATCCCCAGACTAACAACCTTTGAAAAAGAAAAAATCCACAAAGATAAAGACGGTCACCTCCCAAAGATCACTTGTAACATCGAAAAAGACCCCTCCTGCAAGCCCAATCATTAGGCCTGCGCAAGACGCAGAAAGTGGGAATTCTAGTTTCCACACTAAGATCCCCCGGGTAACTATCTTTTGACTAAATTTAACTTTGATCTTTGTATACTCTTGCGTTTTTTAAAATCTATTTTGTTTCAGGTTCAAATCAACACTGATGAACCTCCCATCAATTCTGGCCCTCTACCCCAAGCTAATTCAATTAAAGAATCATAAGCAAAGAAAGACCAACTGCAAAGCTCCCCTCTTGGCGAAACCATCTTGGAAGAAAAGGTCCAAGAAGAAAATACCTCCAAGGGTGATATGCTGGACCCCCAAACCGTGGCTGAATTTGACATCACCATGGAGGAATGTTCTGCGGGCAATTCCCCTGATCATCCAAAGTTCACTGCTAACAAAGAAAGTCCCATCAAAGATGACAAAGGCAAAAGGGCTGATGTCGGATCCAATGTCCAAGAAGGGGAAAATAAAAACAAATCCAAAATGCAGGTGAAAAAGACCTTAATTCCAAGGCTACAGAAGGCAAAGGTCAGTCGAAAAAAGAGCCTGGGCCTAGCACTCACGTCATTCCTGATCAATTACAAGACAATCCTCCATCTTCTGGTTTGACTATCTTCTCTCGTCTGGAGCTTGAGAACCTGAAAACAAGGAAACCTTTGGAGTATCTGAAGGCCATGCTCAGCAACCGCTACAACTTCCAGAACTCCTCCAGTAGTTCGACTACCTCTGGGGCTACTTCTGAGGTTAAAACTCTCAGCTACATCATGGCTGAAGTTAAGGCAAAAGTGTTTGGTGTCGATTTGTTCAAACTTTTGGAGGAGGATCCCACCCAACAATCTGAACTGAAAAAGCTCCTTAAACAAGTGAATGTCTTGGAGGCCAGTGCTGATGAAACTCATCTGGTAATGGACCTTGCTCAGATAATTGATGTAGCAAGTGGTTATCTCATCCGTCGAAAGGAGTATGTCCAAATAATCTCCAAAAAGACTGACACCCGGGTTGTTGAGTGGGACGTTGTGGAAGCTTCAACTGAGAAGGTTTCAGAGTTTTCAAAACTCTCTGAGACTTATTCCAAAGAAGTGGCTGAATGTGACAAAAACATTCAAGACTTCGAAGAACAGATAGCCCAGCTCGAAATCAAGATTGCTCAAGAAAGGAAGCGTAAGGAAGATCTTCAACAACCCAAGAGTGAAGAAATTGAAGAAGAAATCAAAGTGGGGCTTCATCACGCAGATAGGGCTCAGCAACTAGGAAAAGAGATTGACGAAATGTCCTACAATAAGAGTCTGTGTGATTGTCGAATCTCGGTCCAGAAGAGGAAGTTCATAGAGCTTAAGGGGTCTTTCCTTTAGAACTAGAACTTGTAATAGAAAATAAGCTAAGTATTTTCTTTTGTTTAGCAGCCCTAGAAGGCACTTCTTGTAATGACTTCAATACTTATTTGGAGAAGTACTTAATATAATTATTCTACGTTTATTTTTACTTCTTGTAGAATTGATTTATATTTTTTCAAGTATTTTCCATTTATTTTTAATATTCTTCCGTCTTTTCCAATTTCTTCGACTTCATAAGCACCATTAGAAAAAAACGCTTAAAATTTTGAAAGGCCCTTCCCATTTAGGGGACCACTTTCCCATTAATCTGTCTTTTCGATCCATGGGAAGTATTACCTTCCAAACTAAATTACCCACATCAAGTCTAACGCGCGTAACCTTTCTTCGTCTAAATCCATCAATTCGTCCATCATCATGTTCCAATATATATCTGAAGGAATTTCATGATGTCTTTGAACACGTATGGACTGTAAGTAGATTTCGACTGGAAGCACTACATCATGTCCATATGTCAATTTAAATGGAGTAGACTTAGTGGCTTCTTTGGTTGACGTTCGACAAGCCCATAAACTCCGATCTAAGGTTTTATGCCAATTTCTAGGCTTTTTACCTACATGCTTCTTGATCAAATTTATTACCACCTTGTTTGCTGCTTCGACTTGTCCATTTGCCTGGGCATAATAGGGTGTAGAGGTTAATAACTTAAACCCCGTCTCTTTTGCAAAAACTTGCATAGTTCTACCAGTAAACACATACCCTTGGTCAGTGGTTTTTTTTCCAGGTATTCCAAATCTATAAATTATATATTTTTGGATAAACTCTATGAATGCCTCCTGGTCCACATTCACCAATTGTATGGCTTCGATCCATTTAGTAAAGTAATCAACTCCTACCAAAATGTATTTTTGTCCTTTCGATGAAGCTGGTCGAATTTCTCTAATTAAATCTAAAGCCCAACCTCTGAATGGCCAAGGCTTTATAATCGAATGCAATTCGCTCGCAGAGACATGTGGTATACCTGCATGGACTTGGCATTCTTGGCAACCCTTTGCGAATTCGACACAATCTTTTAGCATGGTTGGCCAATATAAACCTTGTCTAAATAACATCCATTTCATCTTATGCTCTGCTTGGTGTGCACCACATGTACCACTATGTACATTTGACAATGATATGTAAGCTTCTTCTTCGCCTAAGGATCTTAGCAAGACTACCTCTGCAGTCTTCTTAAGTAATTCATTTCCAAAGAGCACGTAGCTTAGAGCTCTGTATCTTACTTTTCTTTCCACCTTTTGGTTTGGGTCTTGTAGATATTCTTTGATGGGTTTTCTCCAATCTTCCATATCTAAATTGTCTATGTTAAAGATTTCAAAGCTTTCGTCATCCCCATAACCAAGTTTTATCGTTCCCAAATCTGATGGGGATAATTTGGTTAATATATCCCTTCGCCTTACTTCAATAATACTATCCAGTTTTTCTTTCGACACTTTGTAACCTGATGCAATTTGAGCCAAGTCATTGGCCTCTTAATTTTTTATTCTAGGAATATGTTTAAAGGCCACAGTGTCAAATGCTTTGAGGAGTCTATTGGCTATAACGAAGTACATAATCAGATTTCTTTGACACATCTGTATTCTTTGGTCAGTTGTTTTATTACTAGTTTTGAGTCGCCCATTATTTTGACTCTTGTTGCCCCAAATTCCAACAACATTTCAAGTCCAGCAATTAAAGCTTCATATCCGGCTTCATTGTTTGAACATGGGTCTTGGATCCTGTACTTGAATTTTGTTGGAATTTTATCAGGAGAAATAATTAATATTCCAATACCAGCATCATTCTTGTGGCTGGAACCGTCAAAATATAATCTCCATGGTTGTAATTCAACGTATTTTATTTCATTTTCGTCTATGGAGTGGTCAACTATAAAGTCAGCCACCACTTGTCCTTTTACAGCCTTTAAAGGTAGATATTTCAAGTAGTACTCAGTCAATGCTAGAGCCCACTTCCCAATTCGACTATGTAAAATGGATTTAGACAACATATATTTTATTACGTCGAAATGGGATGATACAAATACATCAACTGGTTTTATATAGTGCTTTAACTTTTTACAAGAAAAATACACACATAAACATAATTTTTCTATTACACTATATCTAGTTTCAGCATCGTTTAAGACTCTGCTGATATAGTAAATGGCTCTTTCGACGCCATTTTCATCCTCCTGACACAACATGCTTCCTAGGTTCTTGTCGGACGCTGAGATGTACAACCTCATGCTTCTTTTACTACTAGGGGACATCAAGACTGGGGGACTGGCTAGATATCCCTTGATCTTGTCGAAAGCGTCTTGTTGCTCTTGCCCCCATGCAAAGCCTTCTTTTTTGAGTCGAAGCATAGGAGAGAAAGCTTGCGTTTTCCCACCGAGGTTTGAAATGAATCTTCTTAGAAAATTAATTTTCCCCAGCAGTGATTGCAATCCTTTCTTCATTGATGGCGCTTTCGCCTCCATTATTGCTTTAGCTTTGTTGGCGTTTATTTCGATTCCCTTTTTGTGGACCACGAAACCTAGGAAATTTCCAGCCTACACACCAAACGCACATTTGAGGGGATTCATCTTTAAACCAAATTTTCTCATCCTTTCAAAAGATTGTCGAAATGATGTTTTCCTGAAACAGACTTTATTACAATATCATCAATATATACTTGCATGAATGTTTCAATGAAATCATGAAAAATAGAATTCATGGCCCTTTGGTACGTAGCCCCAACATTTTTTAAACCAAAGAGCATAACTACCCATTCGTACGTCCCTATTGCTCCAAGACAACGAAAGGCTGTTTTGGAAACATCTTCCTTTGCAATGAAGATTTGATTGTAGCCAGAGTATCCATCTAGCATGCTTAGGTACTCATGGCCTGCTGCAGCGTCTACTAACATTTCTGCTACTGGCATATGATATTCATCCTTAGGGGTGGCTAAAGTCAAGTCTTGAAAATCAATAGACACCCTCAATGTGCCATTTTTCTTTATCACGGGTACAATATTTGAAATCCATTCGACATACCTGGTTGGGCGAATGAACTTACATTTGAGAAGTATTTCGACCTCTTCTTTTATTTTTGACTGAACTTCTGGTGTGAACCGCCTTGGAGTCTGCTTTACAGGCTTCTTCCCCTCTATTATAGGGAGCTTTAGTTCGACTAGGATTCTATCGAGGCCAGTCATTTTGTCATAGTCCCATGCGAAGCAATCTTTAAACTCTTTCAGCAACTGGACTAATTCGACTCTGAACTGGGGGTCCATATTAGCGCTTATATAGGTTGATCTTTTTTCTGCCCCCATTCCTAGATTGATTTCTTCCAAAGGGTCTTGTGCCACCATCTTCAAGCTAGTTGATATTGGGTCTTTTTCGAATCCCAAAGGTTTGTCATCATAGATGGTGTCAAGCTTTTGATCCTGCCATTCACCTATTTGGTTGTCTTTATCTTCTCCATCAGTGCCCTGGCGAGGGCATGGTGGGTCTAGATTTTCTTCATTGGATTTGACAACCATATATTTTACTTCGGCTTCTAGAGTCGTTTTCAATTTATTTTCGGCCATATAGGCCATTAGTCTATTCAATGTTGATGCTTCACTCATCGCCATCATCGAACTCGCTACCCCAGCCAATTGGCTCTACATTAGAGGTTCCCCACACGTGGCTTGGTTCACCAATCACCTCCTTGTCCCATTGAAACCCATGTGTTGGATGTAGGTACATGAAACAATAGGCATTGTCTGATGCCTTCAGATCAAACTCAGCTGGGCTGCAAGGAGCTATGTGAGCCAGATTTTTGTCAAAGCTTCGATTGGTTACATTATTTACTTCAGTCATGAATTAGCTTTGGTCTGCTTCGATGTTTTCTACAATGCCATCAGGGTGCCAGATGACTATGCGCTGATGCATGGACGAAGGGACATCTCCTACTCCATGGATCCACTCCCTTCCCAACAACAAATTGTAGTTAGCCCTGGAAGCTATAACTATAAACATTGTTGGCCTGATGATAGTGCCAACTGTCATATCCACTTGAATAACACCCATAGTTGTGCCCACTTTTCCTTCATAGTTCGACAGGACCATGTTGTGTGGTTTTGCATCAGAGTCATCTTTCCCAATTTTTCTTAGCATGTAATGGGGCATTAGATTCACTGCAGCTCCCCCATCCACTAATATTTTGTTGACGCCTACATTTTCAACCTTCCCTTTTACGAACAAAGGTTTCATATGTCCCCTCATTGATTCGTCTGGCTTCTCAAAGAAGGCATTTTGTTCTTCGACACAGTCGTTATTCATGATGTAATAACACATGGGCCTTGGTCCCACGGTAATGTCTATCATGTTTTCTTCTTCGTCTTCGATTTCCATCACCCTGTCATATTCTCTAGGGAGGACTGACACTACATTGCATATTACGTCGAACGAACCTTCTTCGTCAGACTCGAAGTTGTCAGTTGCTTCGTCACCTTCTGATATTGTGTTGGCGAGCTTCGACAATTGCAACATGTTGTTGGTGTTGTTCCTTTTGTGATGTTTGTCTTTCTCTGATGCCTGAGTGTTTCGGCTAGACTCTGCTTTGTCTTCGTTAGCGTCTTTCTTCTTATTGTTGAGTTCGTCTGCTGCTTCTTTCTCAGCCCTTCTCTGCCTCTGGAATCTCCACCATTGAGACTTTGACATGGGGCTTTTTCCTTTATAATTCTTTGAGGGGTACGGTATTGGCTTCTGTTTCCCAGTTACTTTCTTTAGTTTGACTGAAGATCCTCTTTTTACTTAGAAATTCTTCCATTTTCTTGGTCCTTGGGCATCTCTAATGGGTTGCACCCATCTATCATCAGGTACCTTGCCAGACGGTTTGTAGGTGTTGTAGTATCTACCCCCAGGATTCTGAAAGTGATACTTGCCTTCTCTTGGATCACATCTACATGCTTCGACTGCTGGCCTTGGCTCCCAATTTCCTCTTATTTTGGTCTTTTCCACAACCTCCAAATGTGTTGTTGCTTTTCTGTCGAATACGGCGCTGCATCGTGGACATAGCATTATTTCAGTCTTTTTCTTTTGACATCTTTGAATAAATTCTTCCAAGTTCTCATCTTCTTTTGGGTAGGTTTTCCTTTGGTATTCCTCTCGACGGCGTTCCATTTCACTCTTCTTTTTACTCTCTCGAGAGGCTTCTACCTTGTTGATGTTTATTTTCTTTTCTCCAGCAATACTCAGCTTATCCATCTTCTTGATGAGGGCTTCTTCGACAGTTTCCACCCTGACTCCTGCAGTGCTCTCGTTTGTAGTTTCAACAGCATTGGTGAGTTTCCCGGTATCATCTTCTTTTGCTTGGTCAGGAGCAGCACCTTCAGCAGTTTTTTCTTCATTGTTGAGGCCTTCAGTAGCCTTCTTCTCAACACTGAGGGAAACATCATATTTTTTCTCAGTGTTCTCAAAGATGTCTTCCCAATCCATTGGTTGGATTTTGTTGATGTCGATATGGGCACTGGCAGGAGCGGTAAATTTCACCAGGTAGTCGAACTTTTTGCTAGGTTCTCCCAAGGTGTCCCATATTACTCCTTCTTCAACCAAGTTATTGTTTCTCTTGTCAAAGCCTTCAGTAGCTTCCTTCTTCAGACACAGAGCTTTCAGTAACCCTGGTCTTGTCTTGATGGTCGAAACCCTCAGTGGCTTCAACCTTGTTCTTTTTGTTGAAATCTTCAGTAATCCCAACGTTGGTGGCGTTGTCGAGACCCTCAGTAGTCTCAATCTGTTTTGGAACGTCGAAACGCTCAGTGGCCTTGACATTGTTCTTCACCTCAAGATCATCAGTAACCTTGATCAATACGGGCATGGTTAGCTCGTCTTTGGACACTTCCTCCATGTTGGGCTGGATAGGGAGATCTTCAGTAATCCCCACCATGTTAATGTAGGTGTCGAAACCTTCAGTGGCTTCAATCATCTCGAAGCTATCATCATACATCTTTTCCATTTCGACCATATTCATGTCGAATGGTTCAACATAGTTGGCCTCCAGGATCTGCATAAGATTGGTGTCAATCCTCATTTGTTGCTTCGGCTTGTCCCCAAACTTCAGCCTTCCATCCTGGATTGCATTTTGAACTAGATCCCTGAAAAGAAAACAATGAGAAGTTTTATGGCCCAAAATATTATGGTACTTACAAACACCTTTCTTTTTATGTTGGTCAATAGGGGGTTCTTTAACACCTGGTGGTCTTACTAGTAGACCATCTTTTACCAACAAATCAAAGATTTCGTCACACTTGGTGACGTCAAACGTATATGTTCTTTTTGGGAATTTATTGTTCTTCTCTGGTTCGACAAGATTCTTTCCATTCGACGGAGTTAACATTTTGCAAGAATATGGTAGACCTTGCTTTAATTCTGCCAGGTCAATTTCTTGGTCGTCGAAAACGAATGATTCGTCTTCGTCACAGTCATCTTCTTGGCATATTCCTACATATGCCACTATTTCTTTTTTACTTTTGTTAGCGCTAAACTTCTCAACTTTTAACCTTTCGATCTGCCTTACCCTATCTGCTAATTGTGCCATATTTCTTAAGTATTGAGTATCTAGTTTCTTCCTTATGGAATAGTCTAGACGTCCTGCGGCCATTTCGACCAGTTCTTGTTCTGGCACTTGCGTGAAATATCTTGCTTTTAGCAGTCTGAATCTGTTAAGGTAGTCATTTATTGGCTCTGAGAATTTTCTTTTAATGATGGCTAATTATTCCAGGCTTATTTTATTTTGTCCCATGTAGAATTCTTCATGGAACAATCTCTCCAACCGAGTCCATGTATGTATGGAATTTGCTGGTAGGGATGTAAACCAAGTGAACACATTTTTTGTTAAAGAGCTTGGGAAATATTTCATACTTAGATTTTAATTACGTGTTATTTCACCTGCTTCGATCAAGTAACACACTATGTGCTATATGGTGGATTCACTAGTATCCCCTGAAAATTTCGTGAATTTTGGGATTTTCCACCTTGGAGGTAATTCTTGTTGCAAAACATATTCAGATAGTGGGGAAGCGTAACTAGGCCTATGAAACCCCATATTTACCCCATTTTGTGCCATTATTCTTTCGACCATGACTGCCAAATTATTTTCGGCAGGTGGATTATTATAACGCATTCTGTGTTGTAAAATGTCATCAGCGTCTTGACCTCTCTGAACTATCAACCTCCTAGGCTCTCGTTGGATAAGGACTTCGACACGAGGCTGTTCGACAACCTCCTCTTGGATTCTAGGATTTTCCTGAGGGTTGTCTAGGGGTCTCTGATTTATTGTTGGTTCTTCTTCGACATTGATCATTGGATTCTGAATCACAGGTTCTCTCTGTCGAATTTGAGGGACTCCAAAGAACTCAACAATACGCACCATTTGCGCTGCCAATATCTGATTCGTTTGAGTAGTGTTTTGTATTAAAGGGTTAAACATTTCCCCCGTCTGTTGCGTCAACCTATAGACCATTTCATGATTACTTTCGTCCATTTGTTGACGTATTGCTTGCATAGAATTAGTTGTAATTGTTGGCATTTTGAATCCTGGTGGGGGTTGGTTTGGTCTGCTAATGTTCCTACCATAACCTGACCCTTGTAATGGTGAAGACATGTGAACCATGGCATCAGAATACAAAGGTGTTGCGTTATGTAAATTAACCATCACTGAAGTTGGCATTCCATAAGGCTGTTCTCTTCCAAACATAGGTGTGGAAAAATTTGTTTGATACGGCCTAAAGTTATTTCCTCCCGGGGGAGGGGTTCCCATAGGCATCGAATGTCCTATATTGGAGGAACTGTGTGCATTCTGAGAGAAAGACACCGCTGGTATCGATCCAGATGATGAGGAATTTCCCCCTTCTGAAACGTGGATTGATTCCATATTTCCCCCTGTCGACGGAATAACATTGGAAACTGGAATTTCGTCAAGATTTACTGGCGGGATAGCCATTTTTCTTACTCTAGTTCGCCTAGGTCTTTCTACGTTAGTCACGGCTAGTTTACCGCTACGTAAAATCATACAACGTAATAAGACTTTTTTGGATTAAGAAGGATCCTTTTTAGTATTTTAGAAGCTTCCCACCGGGTGTGCCAATTTGTTCGCTGGTGATTTTGGCGAACAACCTTTGGTTTACCAATTCCTTGGAAATGGGTTACTTGCAGGACCAACGACACAAGTCCTAGGACACATGTGCTAAATTCTTGGGGTTTGCTTCTTAGTATAAAAGTCTCACTAGTTTTTATAAGTCTGTCGAACGATCTCTAATGAAATTGTTCTTGTTTATATCAAAGTATAGATATATTTGTATAATAAAACTAACAAAGAACTTGAAGTCCGCAATAAAGGATTTATGGAATATAAATTTGCTTGAAAGTAAATTGCTTGAAAAATGACTGAAAACATAAACTTGAACAAGGAATAAAGGAAATCTAAATTTTATAACTGAAAGATTAAATGGTGTTTACACTTACATTTCCCAGATTATTCTCTTTTCTCTTACACACGAGTATTAGAGTAACTTTTACAGGAATATTGTACAGAATTTCACACACTTAAAACAAAAAAAAGTTATCCTATTTATATACAAATAAAATAACCATCGAATAACGGTCAATTCCTAAGAATTCGCCACTTGGCGTTCTGCATGCTACTAATCTCTAGGAATCCTCCACGTATCTTCTACCAAGCGAGGCCGTTATTCATATTAAAAATGCCTTTTAACGGGTGAAGCGATGTATCTTCTCGTCACGTCGAATTCATTTGAAATTCAAATATAAAGTCATAACGTCTCCTTCGTCGAATTCTTGCCTTCACATCCCTTGTCGAAAACACAAGAATACTTCTTCGTAGTGATGTGAAGAACTTTTAGCTGTCATCTCAACCGCTCCTTCGACGGACATCCCTTCGTTGTATCACGAACCAAATCATCACAAACCTTCTCAAGATTCTGGACATGTTTAGAAGAAAGAGTGATCCTAATCTGTCGAATATCTTCATAGCTACGTACATCATGGTTCAAAGTACAATGAGATGGGGAGTGCTGAGAAACTTCAATGTCGAATAAAGGTGACTTGTGAAAGAATAGCTGACGAAGCTACCAGCTACTAAGGCTATTATTTATTAAAAACCATGGTGTCGAAATTATGTATATACAGAAGGCTGATCTGATTCTGCTAGAAGCATCCTTGAAGGATCTTCTGATCAGTGTCTTTCTGCTTCTGCTTTCTTCAAATTTATTTATCAGACGTTCTGATGAGTGCAATATGATTCCTCATGTTCTTCTGAAGTTCTATGAGTTCTGATGTTGAAGAGAATAAGTATCTTCTGAATTTTGGTTTTATCTTGAGAGCTAGAAACAACCTTCTTTTTAGATGATCTTTCCATTTTTCTGTTCATAATTATCTATCTGATTTCTAAGAACAATCTTCAGAATGCAGATATTCTAATTATCAGAACCTTTTCCTTTTATCTAGTTTCAATCATCCTCTGACTTGGTTTCTTAGAACAGATGCAAAGGCTGTTCATATACATGTATCATCAAATTTGGAAGTATCATTTGATACGGTATGAGTGACAATCTTGTTCTTGTAATGCTGAGCTAACTTGTTTAGAGTTAGTCCATCAAGGATTTACATATGCTTCTGAAGAGGGTGTCTTATGATTTCTTCATTCTGAATAAGATCAGTGACTTAAATTCTTTTTGGCTTAGAGTAGATTGACTTCTGTCTTTGCATCCTCTGATTTTAGTATTCATGAATTTCAGAGAGGAATATTAGATAACATTTTGAATGCATTTTGTTCCACTGAGATAGAATCTCAAGTTAATAAGACTTAATTGTCTATTTTACTTCAATAAAAACTTCAGACTACATTGTTGATCATTTTCCTAATGAGTCAACAAGCTTTTTTAGAATATTCTTCTATTTTCTGCGAAGCTTTTCAGAGAGAATAATATTCACCTTGGTATTAAACCTTCTGATTGATTGGTCAATCTAACTTCAGATGTTCTGACTTGGAGAATTCATTTCTTAGAGTTTTTAATTCCTCTATTTATGATTTCTGACTTCTTTTACACATTCCATCATGAAATTCTCATGAATCAAAATCATAAGCCAATAATCATTCTTCTTTAATTAAGATAAATCTTTAATGAGCCTTATATGAGAAAGTTAAGGTTGGACTAATTTGTTTCTTGAAAACATCTCATACTCATACATGATTTAATCTTCAACAAACAATATTTCTTGTTCCTCTGATTATTTGATCTTTGAGCAAATACATTTTTTAACCAAACTTATTTTCTGAGATAAACATTCAACAAATATTAATTCTTATCTGATGAATCTATCTTGTCAGCTGATTTTCCATTCTTCTTCCATTTATTTGAGCAATCATAAGTTGTCATTCTTGCTCTCGCACGAAGAGAGTTTTGTTTATGCCACCCTTCTTGTATCCATGCTTAACTAGAAATTCAGTTAACCTTTCATACCAAGCTCGAGGAGCTTATTTTAGTCCATATAATGCTTTCTTCAATTTATAGACATGATCAGAATAGGTAGGATCTACGAATCCCTTTGGTTGTTCTACATACACTTCCTCCTGTAGAAATCCATTCAGAAAATCACTTTTGACATCCATTTGAAAGAGCTTGAATTTAAACAAGCATGCTACTCCCGGTAACAATCTGATGGATTCAAGTCTTGCAACTGGTGCAAATGTCTCATCAAAATCTAAACCCTCAATTTGAGTAAATCATTGTGGCACCAACCTAACTTTATTTATAATGATAACACTATGCTCATCAGATTTTTTTTAACACCCATTTAGTCCCAATAATGTTTGACCCTTCTGGCCTAGGCACTAGTTCCCAGACTTTATATCTCCTGAACTCACTCAGTTCTTCTTGCATTGAATTGATCCAGTACTCATCTATCAATTCTTATTTAACATTTTTAGGCTTAGATTTTGAGACAAAACATGCATTGGCAACAAGTTCTTTTGATCTAGTCATTCGCCCAACATTTGGATCACCAATTATAAGTTATTTTAGATGATTTTTTTGAATTCTAATGGAGGGTCCTTTGTTGATTCTTTCAGCTTCTGGATCCTTATTTGTCACAGGAGGAACAATGGTGTTGTATGCTGAGTCTTCAAGAGTGTCAAAGGATGTCTTAACATCTTGAGTGACATCTTATGTATCATCATCCAAAGGGAGTAACACTCCCATATCATCTGTAGAAATAGGTTCAGATGGATGATCATCTACTACCACATTTATGGATTCTATCACAACCTTAGTTCACGGATTAAAAACCCAATAGGCCTTACTATTTATAGCATATCCAAGAAAAATTCCTTCCTCACTTTAAGGATCCATTTTCTTTCGTTGTTCTCTGTCATTCTAAACATAACATCGACTTCCAAAGATATGGAAGTATTTCATTGTTGGCTTTCTTCCCTTCCGTAGTTCATACAAGGTGGAAGATGTCCCAATCCAAATAGAGACCCTATTAAGGATATAACAAGCAATATTCATGGCTTCAGCCCACAAGAAGTAAGGCAGTTTGTTTGCATGAAGCATAACATGAGCACATTCCTGTATAGTCCTATTCTTTCTTTCAACCACACCATTTTGTTGTGGGGTGATTGGTGAAGAGAAATCATGGTTGATTCCCTGTGTAGAACATAACTCATAGAATTTCCTATTTTCAAACTCTTTGCCATGATCACTCCTAATTCTGACTATGTCACTTCCTTTTTCTCTTTGAATTTTGTGACACAGATCCTTGAAAATATCAAAGGTATCCAAATTTTATTTAAGAAAGTTAACCCATGTATATCTTGAGAAGACGTCTACAATCACATAAACATATCTTTTTTCCACTGAGACTCTCTACTTGCATTGGTCCCATCAGATCCATATGCAACAATTCTAAGATTTTGGAAGAAGTCTGATGTTGTAGCATCATGTGTGATGTTGTTATTTGCTTAACAATATGATATTCACCACAAAATCTCCATTCTTCAATCTTTAAATTGGGAATCTCCCTGATAGCTTCCTTGGATATGACCTTTTTCATACCCTTCAAATGAAGATGACTAAGTCTTTAATACCATATTTTCACTTCTTCTTCTTCTTTGGACATTAAGCAAGTATGTATATATTTTGCATCAGGAGAAATCCATAAGTAGCAGTTGTCTTTGGATATCGCTCCTTTCATGACTATCTCTCCTTAATTATTAATAACAAGACATTCATCCTTGTTGAATTAAACCTTGTATCCTTGATCACACAGTTGGCTTATACTGATTAAGTTAGCAGTTAATCCTTGTACAAACATCGCCTTGTCAAGTTTTGGTTGACCAACATAGTCAAGTTTTCTAATACCTTTTACTTGATCTCTGGATCCATCACCAAAGATCACGTGACCTGTAGACTGTGGTTTGATATTCATAAGAAATTTATTCTCACCGAACATCCACTATTGAAATACCATTCTTCTTTAGCAGAAGCTCTTAGACAGGTATGTGTTATGAATGCCACAATTTCATTTTCGCTAACCCACCCTTTCTTTCCTCTAGCATTAGTTTCCTTTTTCTTAAATTAAGACTTAGGAAATCCATGTAATTCATAGCAGTAGTATTTGATGTGTCCTAGCTTACCACAACGATGACATCTCCATCTTTTGTACTTTTTCTTTGCTGCCTCCAGCTTTTGTACTTTTTCATCGAGACTATTGATCAAATAGTGTTGATCTTCTTCAAATTGACATTACTTAATGATTCTGGCACGCATGCTTTTCCAGGATGCGACCAACTCATTAAAGCTGGGACTCTAAACATCAAAATTCTCATCAGAGTCATATGCTCTAGTGAGTGCAGCATCACGCCCCCCTTCACTAGATGGGTCTTCTTATGACCAAGTAGCAGTCCAACCATTTTTCTCTCTTTTTAGATAAGTGGGACACTCAGGTTTAGTGTGTCCAACCCCATTAAATTCAAAAAGCATCTCAACTCTCTTCCTTGGAACTCCCGTTCTCTGTATTTAGTTTCTCTTCCTTGGAACTCATGTTCTCTATATTTAGGCCTTATCTCAAAATTTCTTCTTTTGTTGTCATATGTCTGAAACTTAACATCTTCTATTGAATTTTCATCCATTTTTTGCAGTAGATCATTATACTATTTTCCCAGCATACCAATAATTTTAGTTAACTCTTCATTTGTTTTAACTTCACTTTCATCCTGATTTGAGACCAAAGTAACACTTTTCTTCTTGTCATTTTTCTCTTTCTCATCAACTCTTTCATTCATGATTAGTTTATAATTTTGTAGAGAGCTTATGAGTTCATCTACCTTCATTGTATTAATGTTGTGTGCCTCTTCAATGGTTGTAGCCTTGATCTCAAATTTCTTGGGTAATGATCTCATGATCTTTTTAACCATCTTTGCATCAAATATTTTTCTCCAAGATCACTTGATTAGTTTGCAATGTCCATAAGGTTCATATAGAATTCATGAACACTTTCATTCTCATTCATCCTCAAGTTTTCAAACTTGGTGGTGAGAAAGTGATGTTTAGAGGCCTTGACCTTAGAATTTCCTTCATAGGACTTTCTAAGGAGTTCCCAAGCTTCTTTAGCAGTTGTACAATTTTTAAGCCGTCTAAATATGCTTTTATCAACACAATTGAATATAACATTCATACCTTTGGAGTTTCCAACAAAATTCTTATCATCTTCCTCATCCCAGCCAGCCTCTGGTTTTACGACCCCAGTCTCTATTCTTTAGGCATCTTTAGCCTTAGGGGGATCCCATCCCCTTGAAACAGATTTCCATACCTTAGGACCAGTCTTCAAATATGTGATAATTCGAACCTTCCAAAGATCATAGTTTGTTCCATCCAGAACATGAGGCTTATTTTGTGGATTATCTTCCTTATCCATCGCACCAGAAAGTATCGTCCCTGAATCTCACCCAGATGCAAAGTAGGATGACTACTCTGATACCGATTGAAATTCTGATATAGCAGATACTCGAAGATATCCTAACAAGACGTTAGAACACTTTATCTCTGCCTAGTAAGACAAGAGTTAAATCAACAAAAATAGTAACAGTACAGAAAATAAAGAACACATAAAATCTTTACCTAATTCGATTTTAACAACCTACTATGGGGGATACCAATCCAGGATCTTCACTATGCAGTATTAGATAAAGTCAAACTTCATTGTTTGTAACTTTTCCTAAACTATCCCATCCTAGTCTTCTACGTAAGACTCTTCCTAGGTATGACACCCTTCTCAAATCCCTTTCTATCACAACAGTGACAGAAACAAAGTTACAACTAAAAAACACACAGTCATCGGCGAGTATTCAATGCAATACAAGAGAAGCTTAAAACAGCTAAAACCCTAGCACTACGAAATATAAACATACTTATAATATAAAATATGTACATATATAAATTAGCAGACCGAGATGTCGAATAACAAAGTTAAGACGTCTTGTCTAACACTTTATAATAACCAACATAGGACATATTGTCCAACATCTTCAAACAATTTGTTTTACCAAAATCAATGCCAACTCACATGAGCCTTCAAGAAATAAAATTCTGGAGATTATATTTGATGCTTCTAAATAAGCAGATAAAATCCTAAGTTTAAGTACAAGCAAACCCAATTTTGTTTGAGCATGATATGAGCAACAACTCCATGCTTTCTTCAGAGTATATGAAGATGTATTTAATTGACAGTTGAATGATATCTTGTAGAACTTCTTCATCTTCTTTGTTGAGAAAGCTTCGAGCAACAACTCCTTGCTTCAGATCTTTAATAAGCTCAAATGATGAAATGGATGATGACTTGATTGTTTTCCAACAATATTTGCATTCATCAACTTTTTGTGCTTTTTTATTATTGTTGTGTTGATTGATGATCTTTGAGGTTCAATAACAATGGTCATGTTTTAATTGCAACAACAATGTTGATCTTTCCGTTATTTCCGACGACTATGAAAGCATGAAATCATTCTCTTTAAATGGCCAAGAAAATATAGTTGTTGAAGAGTCTCTAGCCATTTGAAAAAGGAGACGTTATATAGTGATGAAGTAGTACAATCAGATCTACACTTTTCATACTTTCCAGCTAGTTGAGAAGATGCGAGACTAGTGTTTAGTGTACGGTCACTGCTAACAGTAACATTTGTCTTTTGAACTTCAGAGGCTTCTGATGATAGTGTCTGGAGCATGAGTAGAGACACGATGGTATAAGTCTTCAGTCTTCATAACTCACTCATTCAGAGTCTTGTCTTCAGGACTTCAACTCCTTGTTCTTTAAACCTTTATCTTCAGAATCTTCAATTCTTTGGAGTCTTCAGAACTTTGTTCGCTCAGAACTTTATTCGCTCATAATGTTGTCTTCAGAGTCTTCAGCACTTGATCTTTTGAACCTTAATATTCTGAATCCTTAAGTCTTCAGAGTCTTCCGCACTTGGTCTTCAGAGCCTTCATTCTTCTGATATTCAAGTCATTAGAATCTTCAGCACTTTAGTTCTTCAGAAGATTATTCCTTTAGAAGCTTCACTAGCTTCATAATTAGAACCACTTCCCAGAACAAAACCACAAGAGCATTGCAACCGCAATATACAACATCTTTGGATCTTTCTGATTGTGATCAGATACAGAAGCATATTTGCCTTCAGTATGCATGCAGCTTATGTCACACATAATATGATAGTAACATGCATATTATCTTTTGGCGCACATCCTGATGGTGTTTGTTTGATCTAATATCTTCAATGAATAAGATCTGCACATAAACACACATTAGAACATAAAAGGTTCTTTCACAAATACTCTTTGTTATCATTAAAACCTAGAGATGACTTGCAAAACAAATCTTGTCCTTACAACTGCATTTTGGAAAAAGATAACATGGAGAAGTGTTTAAGTTTGCCAAGCTACTTCAAGATGATTTTATGGTGCAGAAGGAACATATGTTGGACGCGATGTCATGACATGTGAGTACGACATATTGGTCTTGCTCAACAGGCTAGATTGTTGCATTTTAGAATGAATTTTCTGTTGAAAATTCAATTAGAGTTTATTGCCTTTATTTAGCAATATGATTATATGACTTGTTAGATAGTTGTGAAAATCAAATTCAAATGTGATTTAAATTTGAATTTGAAAATAACAAGCCAAATCATATCTTTCTGTTGAAGATATTTATGAAACTGATGATATCCAACAAATTGTGAAAAGATTATGGATAAAATTAAATCCAAGATCTAAGGAGAAAAATCTATAATAATTTTGCTATATAAGGAGTTCAAAATCTACATTAGAAAACAAACAATACATCGAAGATATTAGAATGCTAAGATTTATTCGATTCCTTGTTATTGTTGCATGTGTATCATATTTCAATAATTTAACATAGTTATAGCAATTCTGATATGAGAGTTGACGTGCAACTTGTAAGTTCTTTTTCAATAGTAATCAAGGATCTGTTTTTTTTTATTTTAATAATTTTTTACTCTCAAATATTTATGTGAATAATATGGATAATTACTATTACAAATAATAGATACTAACACGTCATTCTTACAACATTTATGAGAAAGACCTTTATAAAATTTTAAAAATCTTGCAATTTTAGTTTTAAATTAAAATAAAAGTATCCTTGATTACTATTCAAAAACAAGTTGCCAGTTGCACGTCAACTCTCAAATCATAATTGCTCAACGATTTAATTTTTATTTAGTAAGAAAATAATTTCGTTTCTGGGCTTATAAATATGAAAGAAGTTGCATTATACTTTTCATTCATATACTACTATACCTATTTCTTTTTAGATTCCACTTTGCTTTATTTCTATATATATTTTCTCTATAATGGAAGAGGTAGGAAGCATACTCCACTTTCTTCAAGACAAGACCATTTTACTTATTGGTGCCACTGGTTTTCTTGCAAAAAGTATATATATGTTCTCTCTTTCATCTCTTCCTTTGATTCTAATTTATGTGCACATATTTCTGATACATGGTTCTGTGTTTTCCAGTATTTTTGGAGAAGGTATTAAGAGTTCAACCAAATGTTAAGAAGCTTTTTCTTCTTTTAAGAGCTTCTGATGACAAATCTGCAGCTTCTCGTTTGCAGAATGAGGTTTATTTTATTTACTTTAATGAGTATTTTTATCAAATCTATATTTATTTTATTAGTATGATGTTATATTTTTTCTATTCATAATATAATTCCACAAATATATTTATATGATCAGGTGTTATTGCACAATTTTATTTTTTAGATAAATACTAATTTAAATATATAATTTTTATTGTAGCAACTATATATTAAAGATTAGGATTTTAAAATATTAAAAATCCATCACACAGCTATCCTATGATTTAATTTTTTTTTTCACGGACTATGGGTAAGTGTGACCTTTAAACTGTTTATGGAAAAGTGATTTCGGATTAATTTGACAAATCTGGCACTTGTGAAATTCAAAATTTTAAGACAAAAGGAACCGCAATAAAATACAATTTCCAAAAGTTTTTAATAAGACAAATAGAAGAAGAAAAAAAAAGTTTGGTCATTTTTATCTTACAAGACCCAACAAAGAGACAACATTGAAACAAGTAACAAAATCATTATGAGTAGGGTAACTAAAAATCTTAAAGATTTTGTACTAATTGATCGGTTCTATTATTCGGGTAGTATAAATTTTAACAATTTTTTAATTTTTACTTTATATATATATATATATATATATATATATATATATATATATATATATATATATATATATATATATATATATATATATATATATATATATATGTGTGTGTGTGATTTTTAATTTTTAATTTTTTCCAAATCATTAATTATTTAGGCACACATCCATTTTTTCTCTCTCCTCAATTTACAAATTAATTAAGCCTGTGATGGTTTTGTTTATAAGCCAAGAAATATATTAGAAAAGAGGTATCAGAGTTACCTTAACCCGAATACGACAATCAACATCAAAGCCGATAAAAGAATCGAAGATTACAAAAAATGTGTCGGATACATATACCACTCGTAATAATTATAAGATATCCGACATTTCGAAAGAATGAGAATCCACCACCACGAAAAAAAAATTATACGCTAGCTCGAATATCATCTTCAGATCACAAATTTCATCATTAAAGATTATAGTGTAATTTTAGGTTAAAGAATTTTATAAACCTGCGATGGTTAATATATATTTTTTGTAATTTTAGATATTAGCAAAGGACTTGTTTAATTCACTAAAAGAAAAGTTGGGATCAAATTTCAAGTCATTTATTTCTGAAAAGTTAACTGTGGTGGCTGGAGATATCACTTATGAAGACTTGGGTTTGAAGGATTCCATTTTAAGAAAAGATATGTTGTCTCAAACAGATGTTATTATCAATCTAGCTGCAACTACTAACTTCAATGAAAGGTACATTACATGTTATTTATTTATTTTTGGTACAATCATATATATAATTTTGTTTATTATATAATATATAATATACAATTAAATAAATACAGGTATGATGTAGCATTGGATTTAAATACATTTGGAGTGAAGCATGTGATTAACTTCGCCAAAGAATGTATCAAACTTAAAGTGCTTGTTCATGTATCAACAGGTTAATTAGTATTAATTAATTAGTTATTATAATTCTGAATTAGTATTAAGAATGTTTTAGTATATAGTATAATAACTTTAATAATTGAATAATTTTTCAGCTTATGTGTGTGGTGAAGGAGAGGGGCTGATTCTAGAAAGTCCTTATGTTTTTGGTGATTCACTGAATGGTGTTACTGGATTAGACGTGAATGCAGAAAAGAAATTAATAACAGAAAAATTAGGTGAGTTAAGAGAAAATGGAGCCACTGAACGTGAAATTAAAGTGGCCATGAGAGACTTAGGCATTAAAAGGTTTGTCAATGTCCTTATACAATCTTATATTGAATTTAATGCTTAAAATAATTTATCGTCCAATAAAAAATCATCCTTGAATTTTCGATGAATTTCAGGGCAAAAGTCTATGGCTGGCCTAACACATATGTGTTTACAAAAGCAATCGGAGAGATGTTTGTTGAAAAATTGAAAGGAAATTTATCTGTTGTCACTTTGCGACCAGCCATTGTCACAAGTACATTGAAAGAACCTTTCCCTGGTTGGGTCGAGGGTGTTAGGTAAATATATTTATCTTAATGATAAATTATTATTAGTTATATATTTATCTAAGATGTCAAAGGTAAATGTGTCAATGTTATGTCAGGTAAATATCAACGTTTCAATTCAACTACGTTAAACATAAAATTAAAAAAAAAAAAAAAAAAAACATTCATATATGAAAGTGAAAATATTTGCTGATAAAGAATAGTTTTCTTACAGAACTATAGACAGTTTAGGTGTTGCTTATGGAAAAGGAAAACTAACATGTTTCCTTGGAGGTCTCGAATGTGTTGTCGACACGGTGAGTTCATAGTCCTTTAACTCGAATGTGTCGTCAAATGTGTTTTCTTTTTCTAATGATATTTCTTTGGGTAATACAGATACCAGGAGACATGGTGGTGAATGCAATACTAGTAGCTATGGTGGCTCATGCAAATCAACCTAGGGATGATCGTATCATATACCATATAGGTTCCTCTGTTAGAAATCCATTGAGATATCTCAATCTAAAAGATTATGGATACAGATATTTCACAGCAAAACCATGGATAAACAAAGATGGAACAGCTGTTAAGGTTGGAAAAGTAACTGTATTAACTGATATGGATAGTTTCCAAAGATACGTCTACATTCGCTACCTTCTTCCATTACAGGTTCTCATTTATAAATTTTCAACACATTGTAAAGAGTTTTATTATTATTATAAAGTATTTCTAAAATTATAAAGAGACTAATTTTTGGAATGAGTAATACCACAACAGACAATAAACATTTAACACATTTATACTATAGGGACTGAAACTGGTGAATACGGCATTCTGCCAGTATTTTCAAGGAACTTATGTTGAGCTAAACAGGAAGATCCAAGTTGTGATGCAGTTGGTGGAACTTTATAGACCTTACTTATTCTTCAAGGGCATGTAAGATTTCTTGAATGAATTAATTTGTGATACAAGTTGTGAACAAGTTGTGATGTTGTGAATATGGCACACAGATTTGATGATATAAACACAGAAAAGTTGCGGTTGGCAGCAAAAGAAAGTGGAACAGAGACAAATTTATTTTACTTTGATCCAAAAGATATTGATTGGGATGATTACTTTATGAACATACATATCCCTGGTATTGTCAAGTACATTTTCAAGTAACACACCAGCATTTGATTAAATTCAAATTTATTTTAGTACAAAATTGCATAATATTATTGTGTGTGTATTCATCAAAACAAAATTGTTAATTATGTTGCTCAAGGGATTGTAATTCATATTGGCTAATTGTCAATTAAGTTTGAAATTTTTATTAATAATGTTGCCAAATATCATCAATTGTTTGTAAGTGCTTTCTATTACAAGTGATACCTCTCATTTTTTTCATTACAGTTTCTTGGATTATGTCAATTTTGGATTGAAGATTTTTTTTAATATATAAGTTGTCTATTATTAAAAATAAATTTAATGTAATCTTCAAGGCACACGATTAACAGATAAATAAATTGTCATCAATTGATAACAAGTTAGACAGATATAAACATAATTAAATATGGATAAATCAAAGTTTACGTAAATTAACTATAGTATATTATGGTCGTCAAGACCCCAGACTCGGTCAAAACACATTATAACTAGATAATTAGACTTCATGACCATATTTCGTGCTAATAACATCTCTAACTCAATAGGGTGGAGATTACACAACCATTATCTATGGAAATGTGTACACTTGAATAATATCAAAGAAATATGTTAAGAAATAGACGATATTAATCAAAATGTGGGACGTCGTGTATCCCAAATCAAAGAGAGCATTCAACCAATATCCATATAAATAGTCTCACAAGGATATTATTTTTGTATGCCACAATTTTATGACTATTGGAATATGTTCCGCTATAAACTCCATGAATTATAAATCATTAAACACATTCAATCAAAGATCCAAACTATTTTACGCAATTTTATCTTGTTTACTATATTTTATATTTTATGTAGTTCTTAGTATAAGAGTTCAACATTTTTACACGACATAATTAACACTCTCTAAAGTAGTTAAGTAATCCATAATTGAGGGACATAGTTCCTCCCTGAGCGTAATCACTTGAAGACAAATGAATCATTGTTAAAAGCTATTAGTCGATCCTCAATTAACTTTCATAATTTCAATACCATTTAAAAATTCCATTCACATGTTAAAACAATGTTTTGGTGTGTGCAGTTGCGCAACCTTAGTAGTAGTATCACTATCGTAAACGAAGATGTCAGACTAACAATGACCTGATGGTTCTCCACAAATAGTGGGAATGCCAAAAATTATGCCCTTTCCCATTACTTATAGAGGTGTGTCGATTGATCCACCAGAAAAACTAATGGTAATCATATTGTTTATTATTAGATAACAAATGAACATGGAATGCATGATATCATGAATCAGGTCTCTTAACAACTTGTAGATATTATAATACATATGATTAACCATAAATTTCGACAAGCTAGGTCGTTGGAGGCCAAATGAACCAATTCAAGTTACAAATATTTTTATGTCCACTTGTAACACCCCAAATTTTCCCTCTTTGTTTCACATCATTTGCATATCATAAGCATAACATATAGCCTACATATCCTAGCATTTGACATAAAAAAATGAAGCATAAGCATTCATGATCACAGGCATAGGACATATGATCAATCATCTGGAAAATCATGATTCTGCAAGTCAAGCCAAGAGGCAAGTGACATTGAAAGAAGCTTACAAAGTATCCTCACATCTTATAAATGCTCAAAGTCGTCCTCAAAGTCCCAGAAGGATGAAATTTCATCAGGAGTTCATCAGTGCAACATCTTCCTATACAAGCAAACCCTAATTAGGATTTTGATCCAGATCAAGGAATTCTCAGGGCCTTGACCAATTCTTGTGGTCAAAGGTTCGCATATGACATACTAGGCCTATGGATGAAGTTTGATGAGAAAATTCATTAAGGAAGTCAGTTATTTCTTCAGTTACTTGCAGATGAAGAAAGAGGTCAACTGTGCAATTGAAAAGTCAACCAATGTACTTCAAGGCCTCCAATCATGATTTTCAAGTCAAGGGACCTTCCTAAGGTCAAAGAAGAGCTTTGGTGATCTCAAGGAACAATAATCAAGAGGTTATGAAGAATTTTCCAAATTTAGAAACTGACATGTATAGGAACTTTCTATTTTTGGTAAGATTTGCCCTAAGCTTCAAGTGATTCTTTTATGATCAATATGACTCCAAATGATTTTTCCTCAAACATGAAACTTGTAGATCATGCTCTCCCATTTCTAAAAAGTCCAAGAACATGATCATATCCCTTACTGTTTGAAAGTTATGCCCAATTAAAGTTGGAACATTTTTAGGGTTTAACACTTTATTCAAGTTTACACCAAAAGAAAAAACCCTCATAACTTATTCCCAAGGCATGACATGAACAAAAATGGATTATAACACCAAAGCACAAGCCATGACAATTGATTTTATGCCAAAATTCTCAAGAGCCCGTAGATTACAAAGTGAGAATTTCACAAAATGCAATTTGGCAAAAGCACACAAAAGTCACGATCCATTTGATTTTAAGCCCTAAGATTGATCTAAGGGTGCTAAGGGATTAAAATTGATTCAGTTAGTGCACATGGGGAGAAGTTGGAACGCGTGAATGATCCCATGCCATATTTCATGCAACTTTGCAAATTGGGTAGAATCACACTTTTCTTGCACACACTCACACCAAAACCCTAGCTAGTGTGAATTATACTTCATATAAAAGCAAACCATCACAATTTCTGGGCCAAACTCTCTCCCATTCATCAGATTCACATTTTCTTGCACAAAAGCTTTTTCCTTCGAATCTCTCTCTACAAGCTCTCATTCCTTCATTTCTTTACATAAGCTTCATCATCAAGCTACAAGGAACACATTCCACTCATTGATTTAAGTTGAAAGTGAAGAATCCTTGAGGTGCCATTTGTAACGCCCTAATTTTATATTTATTTTTATGAAATAAATATTAATAATTTGATGGCATATTTGGATAAATTGGAGAGAAATGTTTTATGAGAATAATAATAATATAATAATGTATACTATTATAATATCGTTATTATTTAAATAAAATAAAATATAAAGGGTTAGTTAGAGGTTTAAGGGGCAAAGGTGGAATTATTGTTTTATGTAAGTGGAATAAGGGATTCAGTTTTCATTTATCGTGTTTTTGACGAAGAACAGTGAGGTCTGGAGAAAGAGGAGAAGAAAGGCAAGGTCAAGGATCATAGATCATCAAGACCAAGATTTCGAAGAACTCGTCTCTATTTCGAGGTAAGGGGGGAGAATGGGTTTTATAATTGGTGAATTAACACAATAAGGGTAATTGGGAGATCCTTCCTCCCTTAGGGTTCATATATGTGAAGATTTGGAATTGATGAAATTGTGATATGTATGTGATAGATTATGAATCCTTGAATTGTGTTTATAATTTGATGATGACTATTATGAGAATCATTTGTTATGAGGTAATCTTGGATGAACCGTTCTTGAATGTGTGCCATATGAATTGAGGAATAGTTGTTATGGAAAAGAGGAATAATTGATGTTATGAGTGTGTGATGGTATAAAGTATTGAAATTTGACTTTTAGGGATGCTAATATCAAGTTAAAATGAATTGGCTTTGGTTTGGAGTGAGAGGGGAAAGAAAAGGAAGATTTTTGGAAAAAGTTGGAGAATTCACGTAGCCACCTGACACGGGCCGTGTCACAGGACACGGGTGGTCGTGTCAGGCCACTAGAAGAGGATGAGGGGAAGAATTTTGGAGAATGGGCATTAGTGAGTGTGACACGGGTCGTGTCACACGACACGGGCACCCGTGTTAGCCCCCTGGTCTTGGTTGATTTGTCGTTTTGAGAGGTGTGTGTTCAGAGCACCTGACACGGGCCGTGTTAGGGGACATGGGTGGCCGTGTCAGGCCCCTGTATCTTGGAATTTTGTGAAATTTTGATATGTTTTTGTAAACACCCCAAATTTTCCCTCACTCATTTTACCATGGCTTGTGATCTTTTCATATGCATAAATTCAATCATAGCATCTCATATTGCATTTTTGCTTCACTGCATTGATTCAAAGTCATCTGCATCTAGGGTTTGTGATCTGAGCCATCCCTGAGCCATTTGAGCCACTCCAAAGGTCTTCAATCATCTCAAAGGGGTCCATGTATGTTCAAGCATCATATTATATCCCCACAAGGTCAAGAAAGTCAAAGAATCACAAGAACTGAGGAAGGCATGGAAGCAGAGCCAGGCTTAACTGCACAGATGACCTAGAATTAGGGTTTTGGTTTCAGATGCCATAACTCCAAAACTTTTGGTCATTCTTGTTTCTATTGGTCTCTATATGTTATGAGGATCATGCATATAAATTTTCATGAAGAAATTCAATGGGGAAGGCATCTGATCAAGAGATGACTTCTTGAGCAAGTCAGTGCAAAATCAGGGCATCTAAGGCCCCCAATGACCCAACCAAAGGGAATTCTCCATCATTTTGAATGTGTATTATCTTTATTTGTTCATAGAAGATGTTATAAGTCCACAAAATTGAAGAATTTCAAGCCATTTGCAAAGTTGCCTTTTTGGGAAAGTGACTTGTAATGAAAACTTGCCATTTTGGGAAAGTTTTTCAACCTCCTCTTTTTGATTCAAAAATGCTTCAAATGAGAAAACTTTGGTCATGAAAGTTGTAGATTGGATCATTCCCTTTTCAAAAAGTACAAGAACTCTTTCTAATTCATTTTGGATCAAAAGTTATGGCCTTGCAAAGTTGGGAAAAATCATGAAATTTTCACTTTTGCACAAAAGGGAAAACTTGCAAATTCTCATGCCAAGCATCTATGTGACTTCAAATCAGCTTCTAACCAATACACAAACATCATGTATGGCCCAAAATTCAGATTTTCCCAAGAAGTTTCTCACTTTCATGCTTTGAATTCCAAGTTATCATAAGCCATTTTCCATAAAGTCCAAAAAGAGGAACTCTTGCAAAATTGATCCCCAAGGTTTTGTATGGTCTCTAACTGATTTCAAGACATCACCATAACATCATGTAACCTATCATAACAAAAATTCAGCAAAGAGTGTCACATGTCTATGACCAAAAGTCACAAAATGTAACAAGTTGCCAAAATGCAAAATCACTCCAAACTTGTGATCCAAGCCATACAGCTCACCACAATTGATCCAAGAGTCATCCTTGAACTCAGCTGATGCAGTACAAGCCAGGAAACCATCTCTGCACCTTGCCATACCTCAAGTACACCAAACCTTGACTTTTTGCAACTTCTCCCATGCTCTTGGAATAGTGATCAGCAGCCTCTACTAACCTGCTCCACAGCCTACTCAAACATTATGGGAGTGATATAGCAACTCATTCAGCATTGAAACAAGACACAATCCAGCTTGCACAAAATCTGTCCAAAACTTCTCCTCTTCGAAACTCCCTCCTCAGCCATCAAAAATCAAAAATCTCTTCACCAACAAACCACAAATCATCCATAGAACAAGAATCACCCCCTGAAACAGCTTGAAACATCACACACAAAGACCTTCATTTCTGCTACACCAGAACAAAACAGCCACAACCAGTCATTCTCAAAGCTCTCCAAGCTTCATTTCATCATCAGGGTGTTCAAAGGAGAGGGATTGCACTAAGTTTGAGTCCAGAAAGCTCAGAAACAGGGGGTCTTCATCTCAGGTAACATGAAGAACATTTTTCCCAGAAGCTAAGTTTTAAGTTCTTTTATGATTCTGCATGTTCTCTTGGTCATGGGGATGTATTTACTTTTGAAAATGGCTGCGAAACCATCATGTATGTTGTCTCTGAACATTTGCCTGTGTTTTGCATTTTGTTTCGATTCATGTTTGTGAGGAAGAATAAATGGATTTTGATTGAGGGTTTAGGTTTAGATTGATGTGAGGATCATTTTGGTGGAAGAAATTTGAAGTTTGCTAACCTGTAGAAGAAACTAGGGTTTTTGGTTCGCCGGAGAAGACGACCGGAACACTGTTCCGGCCGTCTGAGTTTGATTAGCCCTAATTAGGTTTAACTGTGTAATTAAGGGGAGTTTGAATGTAGGCCGTGCGATGGTTCTTTCCCACGCGCATTGGATGGAGGAGATCTGGTCATTACCCCTAATCCAGATTTAATTAAATATTAATTAATTGATTAATTAAGTTTAGGGAAGTTTGAACCTGGGCCGTCCAGATGCGCGCCAGGTCAAACTCCCCTAGCCCAGATTCAATCTGGTCCATCCCTTTGGCATACTTTCTTTTTTATTCAATTTTTATTTCATTTTATTTGTTTTAATTTCCACATTTTATTAAAAATAGTAAAATGCATTAAAAAATTCTGATTTTTTTTGTCAAACCTTTTATTAATTTTCAGAACCCAAAAATATTTTTATTTTTATTTTTTGCATTAAAAATTATTTTTAAATCATTTAAATGTTTATTTTTAATTAGTTAATGGAAATTAATTAATTAAAAATGCATTTAGGTATTCAAAAATCACCAAAAAATTCACATTGCATTTTAAAACATTTAGAAACATTATCAAACTCCCAAAACAAATTTCTTTTTGGTCCTTGATGCATTTTGGCAATTGTCATTGGAATAAAAGTTGTTTAAAGGCAATATTTTTGTTCAAACTTAGAAAAATTCATTCTGCCTAACCATGAAGAGTTTGATGATGATTCTTCTTGCATTGCATTCTTCATAGCATGTAGTTTCTAGGGTAAAATTATTTTGAATTTATCTTCCATTTTCAATTTGATGAGCATTTTTCCCTTTGAAGTGCCTTGAAACCCTAGTTGACTTAGAAAAATCATAACTTCCATTAGGTTTAGATTTAGGTCTCCTCCTTTGGGAAGTGAACTTGTGTAGGGTTAGGGTTCCTTTGATCCCATTTTCAATTTTTTTTGTCATGTCATTTGCTTCTGGTTTTGAATTTTTGTGTTGCATGTTGTTCATAAACCCTAATTCTTGCCTTCCTTTGCATCCATCCCTCATATGCTTGCATTCAAGAACTTTCCATGACATTTTGTGCATCCACATGACATATAAGACATCTTAGGACATATTAGAATCATGTTTGATCATTGCGTCTTTCATTTTCCATGTTGTGCATTCATTTCATTACATAAACTTTCATGAACTTTCATGGTTCAAAGCATGCTTCACTTGCATCCTCATCCTTGTATGATCATCCATATCTCTTGACATATGTTTGCATCCTCTCTTAGCATCATTAAAATCATGTTTATGCTTCTGACTTTGGTTTGCACCATTGCATTTCATCTCATTTTCATGTCATTTCATTTTCTTGTTGCTAACTTTTCATATTTTATGCTTCATTTTATATTTTATGTAGTTCTTAGTATAAGAGTTCAACATTTTTACACGACATAATTAACACTCTCTAAAGTAGTTAAGTAATCCATAATTGAGGGACATAGTTCCTCCCTGAGCGTAATCACTTGAAGACAAATGAATCATTGTTAAAAGCTATTAGTCGATCCTCAATTAACTTTCATAATTCCAATACCATTTAAAAATTCCATTCACATGTTAAAACAATGTTTTGGTATGTGTAGTTGCGCAACCTTAGTAGTAGTATCACTATCGTAAACGAAGATGTCAGACTAACAATGACCTGATGGTTCTCCACAAATAGTGGGAATGCCAAAAATTATGCCCTTTCCCATTACTTATAGAGGTGTGTCGATTGATCCACCAGAAAAACTAATGGTAATCATATTGTTTATTATTAGATAACAAATGAACATGGAATGCATGATATCATGAATCAGGTCTCTTAACAACTTGTAGATATTATAATACATATGATTAACCATAAATTCCGACAAGCTAGGTCGTTGGAGGCCAAATGAGCCAATTCAAGTTACAAATATTTTTATGTCTACTTGTAACACCCAAAATTTGCCCTCTTTGTTTCACATCATTTGCATATCATAAGCATAACATATAAGCCTACATATCCTAGCATTTGACATAAAAAAATGAAGCATAAGCATTCATGATCACAAGCATAGGGCATATGATCAATCATCTGGAAAATCATGATTTTGCAAGTCAAGCCAAGAGACAAGTGACATTGCAAGAAGCTTACAGAGTCTCCTCACATCTTATAAAAGCTCAAAGTCATTCTTAAAGTCCCAGAAGGATGAAATTTCATCAGGAGTTCATCAGTGCAACATCTTCCTATACAAGCAAACCCTAATTAGGGTTTTGATCCAGATCAAGGAATTCTCAGGGCCTTGACCAATTCTTGTGGTAAATGGTTCTCATATGACATACTAGGCCTATGGATGAAGTTTGATGAGAAAATTCATTGAGGAAGTCAGTTATTTCTTCAGTTACTTACAGATGAAGAATGAGGTCAACTGTGCAATTGAAAAGTCAACCAATGGACTTCAAGGCCTCCAATCATGATTTTCAAGTCAAGGGACCTTCCTAAGGTCAAAAAAGAGCTTTGGTGATCTCAAGGAACAAGAATCAAGAGGTTGTGAAGAATTTTCCAAATTTAGAAAGTGACATGTATAGGAACTTTCTATTTTTGGTAAGATTTGCCCTAATCTTCAAGTGATTCTATCATGATCAAGATGACTCCAAATGATTTATCCTTAAACATGAAACTTGTAGATCATGCTCTCCCATTTCTAAAAAGTCCAAGAACATGATCATAGCCCTTACGGTTTGAAAGTTATGCCCAATTAAAGTTGGAACATTTTTAGGGTTTAGCACTTTATTCAAGTTTACACCAAAAGCAAAAACCCTCATAACTTATTCCCAAGGCATGACATGAACAAAAATGGATTATAACACCAAAGCACAAGCCATGACAATTGATTTTGTGCCAAAATTCTCAAGAACCCGTGGATTACAAAGTGAGAATTTCACAAAATGCAATTTGGCAAAAGCACACAAAAGGCACGATCCATTTGATTTGAAGCCCTAAGATTGATCCAAGGGTGCTAAGGGATTAAAATTGATCCAGTTAGTGCACATGGGGAGAAGTTGGCACGCGTGAATTATCCCATGCCATATTTCATGCAACTTTGCAAATTGGGTGGAATCACACTTTTCTTGCACACATTCACACCAAAACCCTAGCTAGTGTGAATTACACTTCATATAAAAGCAAACCATCACAAGTTTTGGGCCAAACTCTCTCCCATTCATCAGATTCACATTTTATTGCATAAAAGCTTTTTCCTTCGAATCTCTCTCTACAAGCTCTCATTCCTTCATTTCTTTACATAAGCTTCATCATCAAGCTACAAGGAACACATTCCACTCATTGATTTAAGTTGAAAGTGAAGAATCCTTAAGGTGCCATTCAAGAGCAAGAGTATTCGGATTCCAAGATTCAGCCTCTCTCAAGCTCCATCTTACATTTATTTTACAAGAGGAGGTCAAATCTAGTGGATATGCACCATTTGGAGGTTTTTCTTGGTGATTTTCAAGGTCTTCAACCTCAGGTATAGCTCTAAATTAGTGGATCTAGAATTGTGATTTTATGTGTGTTTAATGATCTATAAGTGATGCTGATGATACTGATGTGATTAGATTTGAAAATTCATGCGTATTGAATGTTTAATGTTGATTTGAAGTTTTGATGTGAAATCTGTTTAGCTTCGATCCATGCTTGTTGTTGGATATTTGTTGTTTTTGATGGCATGTTATGATTCAGTGTAATGAACTGATTTGATCTGGAGTTTTGTGGTAATTTCTATGGATGTTTGTTCATAGTTATGAATTTTCTGGTGCCGAAGCCCTAGCTCCGATCACCGGATTCTAGACATGTGAAACGCAGGTGGAAGGTGAGTTGAACGAAGAAGGTGAAATCGTGGCCACACATTTTTTGAATTGGACGGCTATGATTTTGACACCGCATTAAAATTATCACATGCCTTGCACATGGTTTCTGTTTTACAATTAATTTTTATGTTTGCCACTCTAATGTTGTTATTGTGAGCGCGCGTATGAGAATGGTTTGATTTATTGACTTGTGTGGTTAGTTGACTTCTTCACATGCGTAGGATCAATCATGTGTTTGTTATTGACTCTGAGTTTGTGTGAATTCCATGGAAACGTGTGTGTACTGCGTGTAAGTGGATTGGGCCCAAATTGCTATGCGTACCCCCTATCCTGAGGCCAAGCGTATTTTAACTGACTAGCCTTGCTATTTGAACCTCCTCTCATTGGTTTTGATTTTATTTTTCTATTTTATTTTCTGTTTGCTTTTTAATTCTTAAAAATAGTAAATCATACCCAAAAATATTGAGAAAAATCATAGAGGTTCCTTTTAATTTTCTTTAATTTTCTATAATTTTTAATTTTACCTTTCATTAATTTTCATTGCTGAATTAATTCTTGATTTTATTTCTTTTGTTTTAATTATTTTTATGCATGATCTGACTTGTCCAATTTTTATTTTGAGTTTGGAAATATATATGAACCTGATTCTTTTTGCTACTGACTCCTAACATGTTGAAGTTCGTTTGAGATTTATTTCATGATTTTTAGGACTTAGTTGCTTAGTTTTTGCCATGTTGCTTTGTGTTGAAGTTTATGAAACCCTAATTGGACTTTGAGCATTTAATTGAGATAGTTTGCCTCTAATTTTCGACTTATGGTTTTGGTATGTTGTTTCTAATTGATCAAAATGTCTTCATGCTCATTTGTGGAGTTTTTAAGACTTGTTTTAATTTTATGTGAATTTTGTGATTAACTTGACCTAGTTTTGGTGTTTTCTTGACTTATGCTTGCTTATTAGGGTAGGAGGGCACTTGTGCCAACTTCTAATATTTGTTTTAGGGTCTCTTAACATGTTGACATGTCCCTAGTCCTTGTATGAAGTTTTCTCCTTGGTTTTCTTTGTGTTACTTGTTCATTAAGCTTCACACTTATATGAATGATTCACTTCAACTTCCACTTATACATGTCTCTCTTGTATGAACTTGTGTGCTTCCATTGATGTTTGAAATCCTTTATTAGACACTCTTCACCATGATAGGGTTATGACTTTGATGTTTGTGGAAGTTGTTTAACTTGTATGACACTTCTTATCTATTGTTTTGCCTTTGTTCTCTTATGTTAACTTGTAATGCTTTGTTGTGAGCTCTTGCTTCATTTCTCATATGATGTTGTGTGTTTGATATTAGCACTTGAATGTGAAGTGTAAATTCTGTTTGTGATTGTTTGATATGATATTTTGTTGGTTTCTACTTCACTTGATCTTATTTGTTTTCATCTTATCATTTGTGTTTGCTTCTAACCCTTTGTAGGTGCTATGGTAAGTGAAGTGTGGATGTTATCCACATTTCAAATCTTTTCTCTTCTCTTTTAATGCTTTATTTTTTGTCTTTGTGATATGCCTTATGCCATCATGTGTATAACTCTTTTCCATCCCCTTTAAAAACAACTTAACTTCTTTAGGAGAAGTAAGTTGATTTTCTACTTCCTTATTTCTCCTTCTTCTCCTCTTTCTCCTTTTTCTTTTCTTCTTTCCTTTTTCTTTAGGATAGAACTCAAGCATCACTAACCTAGGACTCCTATGCATGATAACATTAGGATTTGATAGTTCCCTTTTAGTCTTTTACCTTTGATATCTTTTTGGTGCTCTCTCTTCTCATCTTCAAACGTAACTTTAAGCCACTTTAGTAAATAACGAGTATTCTCATGTGACACAAGACTTTGCTATGAGATACTTACACGCGTTCCATTTCTTGGCGAGGTCTAGGATATCCCTCGTGGTGGAGAATTCTTAGCATGAGATTACTTCACAAAGAAAAGCTAAAAAAACACTTCTTAATCAAGAACCACAAAAACACTTAATAAATGCCAGTAGGTCAGTGTGTCTGAGCCTTCACTTGTGGGGATAGATTCGGGAATTTCTCCCATAGCTAGGTGTTCCTCTTGCGTATTCCATGTCGGGATGATGTAAGAAGTACACATCCCATTGAGTAAGACTTAGGTACACTCACCTATGCAACCCTCAAAGCAGAAAACTCCTAAAAAAACACTAAACAAAGAATAATCGTCTCTCCTTCGGGACTTATTTTCACATAACCTTGACTCATAAAGAAATAACTTGCTTCTACTTGTCTCTTTGCAAGATGGTTACGCACTCGTCGTACGAGCCTGCAACATCTGAGCATTGACATAAGCAGTTCAAGCTTTTAAAACGCAAGCAGTTTTCTTCCCTAGTTAGGGGAACTACGGCGACTCTGATCCTCATGTCCATATGAGGTACGTAGGCAGAAGGGTAGGGCCCGTTCGAGCACTCTTTTATTTTCCCTACCTTTTTCCCCTTTCTTTTTATTTTCTTATCCAGTTTTAGTCATTCTTTTGCAGTAGCTTTCATTTCTTCACCTTTTGAAACAGTTTATTTTCAAGTGTGGATCCCGTCGGGTATGGCGGACGATCTGGGGTGCTAATACCTTCCTAGGTCGTAACCGAATCCCGAACCATGTTTCTTTGGTTTACAGGACCTTTGTCCTTCATTTCTTTCCTTTGGTTTGTACAACATTACCATTCCCGTTCCTTCGGGTTAAAAATGTCTGGCTGGCGACTCTACCTCTTTTCTGCGCCACTTTCGCGTTTGTACCTGGATGAAAATTCCAGGGAGCAACACTACCAATAGAGAATTTGAGAGAATTAATGTTAACCATACATTGTTACTCAAAGCCAACTAATATATACAACAATAAGACCTTCAACGGTTTAATTAAATCTTATACAAAATTTATCTCTTACTTGTAATTCTTAGTGTAGTATTTTTTCCATGTCTAACCATGAGGGAGAGGGCACCCAATGGATAATGATAGATACAATTAGGCTAATATTATTTTAGAAATGTGCATATGACAAGAAAGTCACCTGAGGCATTCATAAAAATTTGTAAGTTCAGTAATTGGCATGAATTTTGTAAAACAAATATAGCAGCAATGTGTATGTACAGTATCTTTGCAAAAGAAAGAATATATTAAGCAAAGAATCCTTTTGTGTGCGCCCAAACATGTTATGTTGAAATGTTTTAACATCTGGTGTTAAGGTGTTGAAACATTTCAACACAACATGTTTGGGCTCACACAAAAGGATTCTTTGCTTAATATATTATTTCTTTTGCAAAGATCCTGTACATATACATTGCTGCTATATTGTATTTGATGTCTAGCCTCTCATGCAATTAGCTAACACGACACATAATCTGGGGATTTTTCAGAAAATCGGTTGAAATGAAACCTAAGGCGTGGGGGATTCCATAAATGTCGATCTTGGTTCACCTTAATACAATTTCTCATAGGAATTTAAAATTTCACCGGTGCATTATCAATTTTGAAATTCTGGTATGGTAGACTCAGATGTCGAATATGATGTTGAGACATCTTATCTGTTACTTATAAATATGGTAAGGCATACACAGCAATACTTAAAAATTATGATATATCAGATTCAAACATGCTTCAGGATGTTTCAACATCTGATAGGACATTGAGTTCAGGTACTGCATAAAACATAAAACAAAAAAGCTATAAAAAACACAACAAATTTGTTAACCCAGTTCGATCAAACTCATCCACTCCGAGGGCTACAAAGCCAGGAAGGAAATCCACTATGTGGTATCAATTCAAAGACTTCTCAGCAAACACTTACATTTTACAGTCTTCTCACTTAATCACTACTTGTACAACTTCTACTTAGGAACTCCTAAATATGAGAAACTCATCCTCACTTCCAATCACCTCAGTGATGTCTCACAGTCCTCAACAGACAGTTGTTGTTATTGATGACTCGTTACCTACACAAAAATCCAAAAACAGAAGCCACACTTCCATTACAACAACTTAACCTTGCTTAGCAGCTTCAGTTAAATACAATCCACCTCTTACTTAATAGCTTCGATGTGTACTTCTTACATCATCCCATTGACTAAGACTTAGGAACACTCACCTATGCAAACCTCAAAGTAGAAAACGCCTAAAAAACACTGAACAAAGAATAATTGTCTCTCCTTCGGGACTTCTTTTCTCATCACCTTCACTCATAATAAAAGAACTTGCTTCTACTTGTCTCTTTGCAAGACGATTACGCACTCGTCGTCCGAGCTTGCAACACATGAGCATTGACATAGGCAGTTCAATCCTTAAAACATAAGCAATCTTTCCACCCATAGTTAGGGTAACTATGGCGTCTCTGATCCTCATGTCCAAATGAGGTACGTAGGCAGCGGTGTAGGGCCCGTTCAAGCACTCTTTTATTTTCCCTACATTTCCCCC
This sequence comes from Lathyrus aphaca, assembly GCA_963966055.1. NCBI lineage: Eukaryota > Viridiplantae > Streptophyta > Magnoliopsida > Fabales > Fabaceae > Lathyrus > Lathyrus aphaca. The sequence goes on along the minus strand of OZ014519.1, from coordinate 677,450,040 downwards.
ATTTCTTTTCTTTTATCCAGATCCAGTTTTCAGTTCTTTTGCAGCAGCTTCATTCTTTTACCCTTTGAAACAGTTTCTTTGCAAGCGTGGATCCCTTCGAGTACGGCATACGATCTAGGGTGATAATACCTTCCCAGGTTATAACCGACTCCCGAACCCAGTTTCTTTGGTTCGTAGGACCTTTTTCCTTCCTTTTATTTTCTTCGGTTTGTGCAACATTACCTTTCCCATTCATTCGGGATAAAAATGACTGGCAGGCGACTCTACCTTTTCCACGCCACTTTCGTGTTTGTACCAGGATGAAAATCCTAGGGAGCGACAACTTGCGACTCTGTTGGGGAACCTTTTTAACCAGAGAATCTCTGGTTCCCCTTGAGAGTCTCTCCTAGCGCTTGTGTGCTTCTGTTTCATTGGGTGTTGATTATTTGTTGCTGCGTGTTTATTTTACTGTTGTTTATTTACAGTTTTATTTACAATTTTATTTACAGTTTTCAGTATTTATTTTCATGCATCATATGTGTATACTGGATTGTCTGGACTGTGCTGGTTTTATTTTGGTGGGATGGGGTGTTACTGTGAGATAAGCCAAGTGTCCGGCTTGAGTGCACCCTAGGATTAGCGTGGACACGTTGTACTCGCATATGGCATGATGAGTGGCAATGTGTTTCACACCCAGACTGCGACCATCTTGGAAATATCTTGTGTGGGAATTTCCTCCACTTCGGGATAGGACCTTGATAGTTATGTGCATTTAGGGACCGATCATTGAGAATCTTTGTGGAAACAACCCTCTTTAGTGGTGACAGTGGCAGACCACATTTCGTGGCAAACTCATTCGCACCCGAAGGTCCATTGGGGACTTGCATAGGATGGTTTGGTTCTCTTATACGAACTCAGTCAAAGCATCTAGTCGTATGACAATAGTACTGTATCCTACGGGTTGAATGTACTATTCTTTCTCGATTTCAGCGTTCGAAGCTGGGGACTTATAAGGGATTCTTGTTTTCCCGGACTCACGCTGAGACCTCCCTGAGTAGTACATAATGCTAAACTGATTCCCTGATCTGGTCATGAGCCATTTCTCGGAAATGGTGAACATATTATTGTTATTCGGCTTTGAGAGTCCGTGATGTTTGACCTGGAGCACACCCGTGAGAATTGGAGGGGTTTACAAGTTTGTAGGAACCCTTGACCTCAACATACCCTCATTACCAGTGCAGTCTTATGTTCTAATACGGTTACTTTGATCCCGGAGTTCTTGAGTGTTATCTGGTTCCGGCCCTTGATCTGGATTTATTTGTGACTCTCTGAGTTCTTATTGTGGCTATACTCCTGGGAGATTTGTATTACTTAGTTCATTATAAGACTGAAAATAAACGAGGAGGTTTAGTTCGATGTTGCGCTCCTTTTTTCTGTATGTGGTTCATGAGGCACTTGCCTAGTACTGGGGTGTTTAGTGACCATACTCTAGTTTGGGCTCAGAAGCTGGAGAAGTTGTTTGCCAAAGATGTCAGATGGATTACTCAGAGGCTTCAGGGCACATGTTTTATCACCAATTGTGGGAGTTACCTCAGTGTACCTTTGTTGGGAGTGACTGGAGGAATCAACTACAACCCAATCTTGTTGAGGAGACAATTAGGGTATGCTTTAAGAGATATCCCAGAAGAATTAAAATTGGCTCATACGTTCTATTTCCTGGTGAAGGACAATATGCCTTTGGTGAGAAACGTTGTTGGAGCTTGGAAGAGCATCAAAAGAGAATGAGTGGTTGGCTTTGGCAAGTTCAACAATCAGGATTTCCCGGAGTATGAAGCATGGTTGAAGAGTAGAGCTCGAGCAGTATTGTTTCCATTCTCCCCTCCAGTTCCTCCAATGACTGGGCCTAGGACCATTGTTCCCTTAGAAGACTACAAGAGGTTGGAGGCCCAACTATAAGAGTTGAGGGTGTGAAATGCAGAGATGACTAGCTTGTATCATCAGATGGCTCACTCCAAGACATCTTTAGAAGAGAAGTTGCATAAGATATAGATAGATCAGGAGGCTAAGGGGAATGAGTTTGCAGAAAAGGAAGCTTACTTCAGGAGAAGAGGTCTAATGGACATTAAGAGAGAGGAAGAATTCAGAAAGACCTGGAAGACTCTTAGGGAAGTCAAACAATTTATCACTTGGTTACAAGATCAGAGGAAACAAGACCAGGAAATGTACAAAGAAAAGGAAGAGTTTTATGAATTGCAGATGACTTCCAAGAAGGAAGAGTTGGAACAAGCTCACAAGATCCGGAGAGAAAAGACTCAACAGTTGGAGAAGAGTCAAAAGGCACTTGAGGTGGCACTCCAAGAGATAGAGGATCTCAAATTGATGGTTGGAATTAAGAAGATTAGGTCTGAGCTGGGACTTAGTGAGGAGGGGTCTGAGCCTTCAAGCAGCAACCTTATTTTCTAATTTGTTTTCTCTATATTTGGGTTACCTACAGGCATGTTGTAGGAATCTTGGTTTTGTGTTTTGCCATATTTCTTTTTCATTTTGTAACACTTGTACCCTACGGGGAATTCTCTTATCTGTGCCTTGTGGGCTGATCTATGTTATGTAGCTTTTATTCAGTTCTCTATTTCCTGTATGCACTGGCATTAGGGTTGTTACAGTTATCTAAACCTGACTTCTATGCAAAGGTTTTCTTCAAAGTCGAGGGTCAAAGACATCTGGATTTCTTTATTAAATACCGGAACCGGACCATTACTGACTTTGAGAATGGAAATACAAACAGTTGCATTGCATGCATGTAACCCTTTTCTTTCTTTTGCAGGTACAATTCCCAGATTTCTAATGTCTCTTCTGTTTCAGGCATTATAGCTACAAGAAGGGTGCACAGGTACCCAACTAAACAGAACATAGTCAGAATCATGGATCAAGTGCAAACTGAATTGACGGAGTTGCGTAACCGAATGGACCAGTTCATGACTCTAGTAAATAGTATCAATCAGAACCAAGAGCATTTGAGAGAGATGATTGATATAAATCAAGATGGCAATGGTAACAACGGTGGAGGCCCTAGAGGTACTAGTACTTTGGGTGGAGGTGGCCCTCAAACTCAACCCCAACCTAAGGTTATTGTTAATGCTGATGGTGGTCCTCAACCCCAAATGGATAATCAAGATGATTAGTTCACTATCTTGGAAGATATGGAAGGACAAGGTGCAGAGGTCAATCGTCGTTTCGAGGAAATGGCTGAGCAAATTCGTTCTATTCAATCTCAGAATTCTTTGGGATTTGATATCACTGATTTGGGTCTTGTGCCTAGGGTAAGAATTCCCTACAAGTTCAAAGCTCCCACCTTCGATAAGTATAATGGTACTTCTTGCCCAAAGACCCATCTCCAATCTTTTGTCGGTAGAATTGCTGCTGATACCGATGATGAAAAGTTGTGGATATACTATTTTCAAGATAGTCTCATTGACGCATCCCAAGAATGGTACATGAAGCTGAGTAAGGCCTCAGTCAGGAGTTGGAAGGAATTGGCCAAAGAATTTGTCAAGCATTATCAGTATAACTTGGACATGGCTTTATATCAAACACAGCTTCAGAGCATGTCGCAGAATTCGAAGGAAAGCTTCAGAGAGTGCGTCTAGAGGTGGCGCCAATTAGCTGCAAGAGTGCAACCCCTGTTGCTAGATAATGAAATGGCAGATATGTTCATGAGCACTTTGCAAGGGGTGTTTATTAACAGACTAGCTTCTTGCTCAGCCACCAAATTTACTGATCTCGTCATTGCTGGTGAAAGAGTAGAAAATTTGTTGAAGATGGGGAAGATTCAAGACACTGGTGCCAGTAGTTCAACTGGATCAAGAAAGCCCTTTGTTGGTCCCCAGAGAAGAAGGGAAGGTGATACTAATGTCGTTTACAGTAGAGGCCGTGGTCGGGGTCATCAAAATCAGTATGGGCAAGTGGCTGCTGTCACTATTCCAACGGCGCCTGCTCCGCAACCACAACAACAGCAACATAACAACTATCAACAAAGGCCTTACCAACAACGCCAGACTCGTCCTGCTAATCGTGTTTTTGAAGTTATTCCCATGACATACATTGCACTACTACATAGGTTGTTGGATTTAAACATGGTACAATTGAGGACTCTTGCTCCACCACCACCAGGTGACCTCCCTCAAGGGTACGATGCCAATGCTAGATGTGCTTTCCACTCCGGTGCCCCGGGGCACTCCACTGAAAAATGTAGAGCATTGCAGAATAAGGTCCAATACCTCATTGACTCCAACGTTATTAATTTCTCCCCACCATCAAATGTCAACGCCAATCTTATACCCAATCATCGAGGGGCTAGGATCAATGCCATTAAAGAAGGAAGAGTCTTGAATTTGATTCTGAATGTTGACAAAGTGAAGACTCCTCTGTCTGTTGTGAAAGAGAGATTGCTGAAAAGCCAAGTGTTCCCTAGATGTAGCGAAGATTGTGAAGACTGTAAGATTTATGAGAACGGGTGTAATGAGCTGAAAACGGGTATCCAAGCTTTGATTGATGAAGGCTCGTTGCAGTTTGATAAGGTGAACAACCAAAGTGACGATGTGTCCATTGTTACTATATACTTTACTCCATAGGAAATGCCTCCTCAACCAGCACCGGTCACTATCTATGTTCCACAAGATACAAGGCCTATTACTATAAGCCCTGTAACCATCACAGTTCCTGGACCTGTACCATATGAAAGTGAACAAATAGTTCCTTAGCATTATGGTTCAGATGTTTATATTCAGGGGAAGAAGGTTGAAGACAAGGCTCCAGTTGTTATTGATCCAAGTGTTGTGAACGTGGGAGGAGTAGGTGGCTTTACTCGCAGTGGATGACTCTTCGCTCCACAAACTCTCCGAACAAACAACGAAGTTGAAGCTGCTAACAGGGCTATGGGTAAGCAAGTAGCTACAGAAGAAGTGGTGACTCCAGCTAAAGAGAAAAGTACCTTCGAGAAGGAGGTTGAAGAATTCATGAGGATAATCAAAAAGAGTGATTATAAGGTGGTTGAGCAGATAAATCAGACACCTTCTAAGATCTCTATTTTGTCTCTGCTTATGTGCTCTCCAACCCATAGAGAAGCATTGTTGAAGGTTCTACATATGGCTTATGTTCTGCAGGAGATAACTGTAAACCAACTCGAGGTTGGGTTTTACAGACAGAGACCTGACATCGGAGGGGAGAAATCATAACAAGACCTTGTACATTACCATGGAGTGTAAGGGTGATGTGTTATCCCATGTTATGGTTGATACTGGCTCTTCTTTAAATGTACTTCTGAAGAAGGCTCTGATGAAGTTGGAGGTAGATGGGTTGATTCTGAGACCAAGTGACCTTGTGGTAAGAGCTTTTGATGGTTCTATAAGGTCGGTCTTTGGTGAGGTTGAATTTCCAGTGAAGATAGGATCACAGGTATTCAAGAGCACATTTTATGTTATAGATATCCAGCCAACTTACAGCTTCCTTCTGTGACGTCCGTGGATTCATGCTGCAGACGCAGTTACTTCAACCTTGCATCAAAAATTAAAATATGTTGTTGATGGTCAAGTAGTTACTGTATGTAGTGAGGAAGATATTTTCGTCAGCCACTTATCTACTTTTAAATATGTTGAAATGGATGGGGAGATCCATGAAACGTTATGCCAAGCCTTTGAAGCTGTGAATGTCAATGTTGTTGCTCCTAACTCTGCCACCAAGAGAAATGAGAGAGTGGGAACTTCCATATCCTCCTATAAGCAGGATAGAGAAGTGGTTGAAGCTGGAAATGCCCAAGGCTGGGGAAAACTGGTCCAGGTTGATAAAAAGGAAGACAAGTTTGGGATAGGTTACATCCCGGGGGAAGCAACAGGATCCCAAAGCAGAGCAATCAACTTCTCTAGTGGGGGAGTGATTTACCCAAATAAAATTTGTGTTGTTGAAGATGATGTGGATAGTGATTGTGATCTCGACAACTGGGTGCGCCCGTGTGTCCCGGGGGAAGAGCTAAGGAACTGGTTCGCAGAAGACTTCGTCCAAGTCACTTGCCTGCCAGAGTAATTTTCTTTATTTTCTCATTATCATACACATGTTAAGTCCTACATTATGCCCAAGGTGTATGGATCCATTGTAGGGCCACCTTGCATGTTATGCAGTTTATTTTATCATAAATAAATGACATTTTTCATTCAAATTGTGTTCCCTTTCTTTCTTTTTAAATTTTTTTCACAAAAAACGATAAAAATGGCAATTTTTTTCTTTTTTTGTTTTCTTTTTCATAAAAAAAAAGATTCTGAAATAAGCACATCACTTGTGCAGAACCAATCATTCGGATTTCTTTTACAACTCTTCTGCTATGACCAAGTATGATTTCAATAATCCAATCTACCAAGCTGATGAAGGGGTTGAAGAAGACTGTGAACTCCCTGAGGAGTTGGCCAGGTTATTGAGACAGGGGGAAAGAGTGATTCAGCCTCACCAAGAGATCAAAATTGTCAACATCAGAACAGAAGATGCAAAGAAGGAAATTAAGATTGGGGCCAGTTTGCAGGCTAGAGTAAAAGAAGAGTTAATTGGCATGCTTCAAGAATATGTGGACATCTTTGCTTGGTCATATCAAGATATACCAGGTTTAGATATAGACATTGTGATGCATAAGCTGCAATTGAGGGAAGACTTCCCTCCTGTAAAGCAAAAGCTCAAAAGAACCCGTCCTGACATGGCAATGAAGATTAAAGAAGAGGTTCAGAAGCAATGGGACGCCAGATTCCTTGCCATGACTAGTTATCCACCCTGGGTAACTAAAATTGTGCCAGTATCAAAAAAAGACGGCAAGGTATGGATGTGCGTTGACTATCAGGATTTAAATAGAGCGAGCCCAAAAGACGATTTCCCATTATCTAACATCGATGTACTGGTTGATAATACGGCTCAATTCTAGGTATTCTCCTTCATGGATGGCTTCTCCAGTTACAACCAGATTAAAATGGCTCCGGAAGACATGGAGAAGACAATGTTCATTACCCCTTGGGGTACATTTTGCTACAAGGTCATGCCTTTTGGTTTTAAGAACATCGGGGCAACCTATCAGTGGTCAATGGTGACTTTGTTTCATGATATGATCCACAAAGAGATTGAATGTTATGTGGACGACATGATCGCCAAGTCCCGAGACAAAGAAGAGCATTTGGTTAACCTCAAGAAGCTGTTTGAACGACAGAGAAAGTATCGTCTGAGGTTAAATCCTAACAAGTGCACCTTTGAGGGGCATTCTGGAAAACTGCTGGGTTTCATTGTGAGTCAGAGAGGAATTGAGGTAGATCCTGGAAAAGTCAAAGCAATACAAGATATGTCTGCACCGCAAACTGAAAAAGAAGTGTGTGGCTTCCTGGGTAGATTGAACTACATCGCTCAGTTCATATCTCACCTCACAGCTACATGTGAACCAATATTTAAGCTGCTAAGAAAAGAGCAGCCAATCAGGTGGAACGAAGATTGTCAAAGAGCTTTTGAAAATATTAAAGAATACTTGCAGGAACATCCAATTCTGATGCCTCCGGTTACAAGGAGGCCACTCATCATGTACTTGACTGTGCTAGAAGGATCAATGGGGTGTGTTCTGGGCCAACATGACGAGTCTGGTTGAAAAGAGCATGCAATATACTACCTTAACAAAAATTTTACCGACTGTGAATCTCGTTATTCACTGCTCGAGAAAACTTGATGCGCTTTGGCATGGGCTGCTCGCCGACTGAGATAGTACATGTTGACCCACACAACCCAATTAATTTCAAAGATGGATATTGTCAAATACATTTTTGAGAAATCAGCGTTAACTGGAAGGGTGGCACGATGGCAGATGGTGCTAACAGAGTACGATATTCAATACACTTTGCAGAAAACCGTCAAAGGAAGTGTGCTCTCAGAATATCTTGCACATCAACCCCTTGAAGATGATTATCAGCCAATGAAGTTTGACTTCCCTGATGAGGACATCATGTACCTCAAAGCAAAAGAGTGTAAAGAGCCACTCTCGGAGGAGGGGCCAGACCCTGAATCTAAGTGGAGGTTGATGTTTGATGGGGCAGTTAATATCAATGGACATGGAGTTGGTGCTGTTATAATTACTCCTGAAGGTGTTCACTTTCCCTTCGCCGCCAAAATTACTTTTGGCTGCACCAACAATGAAGCGGAGTACGAGGCGTGTATAATGGGAATAGATGAGGTTATTAATCTTAGGATTAAGACCCTCGATATATTCAGAGACTCACCAAGATCATTTAATTCCTTACATGGATTATGCCAGAAGGTTGTTGACGTTCTTCACAATAGTAAAGCTTCAATATATACCACACGATGAAAATCAATTTGCTGATGCATTGGCTACGCTCTCTTCTATCAAAGTGATGAGTTGGAATTATGTCCCAAGGATTGACATCTCCAGGCTTGGTATACCTGCTTATGTGTTCTCTATTGATGCAATCTCCGATGATAAGCCTTGGTATTATGATATTAAGCGCTTTCTGGAAAGTAAAGAATATCCAGTTGGGGCATCTTCCAATGACAAGAAGACCTTAAGGCGACTTGCTGCTAGTTTCTTTGTAAACACTGATGGGTTCTATATAAGAGAAACTTTGACATGGTCTTACTCAGATGAATGGATAGACATGAAGCAGACTTGTTAATGCAGGAAGTCCATGAGGGATCTTTTGGTACTCATGCAGGAGGGCATGCAATGGCAAAGAATTTATTGAGGTCGGGATATTATTGGTTAACAATGGATGCAGATTGTTGTGCATATGCCCGCAAATGTCACAAGTGCCAGATCTATGCAGACAAGGTGCATGTTCCTCCAAGCCCACTCAACGTCATGTCATCTCCTTCGCCCTTTTCCATGTGGGGCATTGACATGATCGCAAAAATAGATCCTACTGCTTCGAATGGCCATCGCTTCATATCGGTCGCAATTGATTATTTCACTAAGTGGGTCGAAGCAGCGTCTTATGCCAACATCACCAGATAAGTGGTGGCCAGATTTATGAAAAAATACATCATCTGCAGATATGGAGTTCCCGAGCGAATCATTACTGATAATGGTTCCAATCTAAATAAAAAAATGATGGCAGAGTTGTGTCGGGACTTCAAAATCCAACACCACAATTCTTCTCCTTACCGACCAAAGATGAATGGCGCGGTCGAGGCGAAAAATAAGAATATTAAGAAGATTATGCAGAAAATGGTCGTCACCTATAAAGATTGGCATGAGATGTTACAGTTTGCTTTGCATAGGTACCGAACGTCAGTCAGGACGTCTACTAGGGCAACTCCTTTTTCCCTGGTATATGGTATGGAGGCAGTCTTACCTATTGAGGTCAAAATTCCTTCTTTGCGTGTAATTATGGATGTTAAGCTTGAAGAGGCTGAATGGGTGTGTTCCCGATACAACCAGTTATGCTTAATTGAGGAAAAGAGATTAGCAGCTGTATGCCATGGCCAACTTTATTAGAGGAGAATGAAGTGGGCATTCGATCAGCAAGTATGCACTCGGGAGTACCAAGTTGATGAGCTTGTACTCAAGAGAATCATTCCTCCCGGTTCAGATCACATGGGAAAGTGGAATCCGAATTATGAAGGCTTGTTCATAGTAAAGAAAGTTTTCTCTGGTGGAGCACTGATGCTCACTACTATGGATGGCGAAGACTTCCAGTCCCCTGTTAACTAAGACACAGTTAAAAATACTTCGCATAAAAGACCCGCTGGACAAAAAACAGAATAAGAGTCTAGGCAAAAAAGGGCATCCCGACGAGCTAAAAACATAATAAAAAGCTCGGGCAAAAGTTAGGGAAATAAAAAAAATGTACACCCGTTGAGTTGAAAAGTCGCATTGGACAACTCAGGTAAAAAAGGGTATCTCGATGGATTGAAAATCTGAAAGGGAGATCCACACAAAATAAGGGAATAAGCGAATGATTGTGATTTGGGTAATCTGAACCTCATCATCGTCTCAGTTAATATGGAAATCTCAAAAGGGCAGGAATCGGTCCAATCTTCTTCTTCAGAAAGCAAAGGCAGGAAAGGAAAATCTTGAAGATATACTGGTCATAGCAGGAAGGAAACTCATTGGAAGGTCGTACACATTGCCATTAGGATAATTTTTTTTTCTCAATTTATAGTAGTTACCTCTTTCCAGGTGATTGCTTCCTAATGTAAATCTTTTCCTATTCACGGGCTCATCAATAAAAGAATATTCAGTCAAAAAGCTTCATCCTCATTTTATTTTACTTGCTTTGTTTGCAAAAAATGTCTTGAATTTTTTATAAAAGAACACTGCATTAAACTCGGTGATTTTGTAAATGACATGCGAAGGGAAAACATTTAAAATCACTTTGAATGTCAGGTGACATGAGATTATTAACTCGTTCCATGTGATTTCCCGAGACATATGCGTGTACTTTGTTGTTGCAGGTTCGCAATTCAACAAGGAGATGTTACCAGGCAACATTTCCTCAGACAGAGTGTTTCTCCTTGGCATAGGACAGCTCACAATTTCTATCTCCAGTAAAAGAGTGACTTACAACATCCCCAACAGGGTGGCAAATAGAATTCTCCCCTGCAGAGTCTTCAGTTAAATCCAGCAGTCCTTTTGATACTCGTCTGTATCGTCCCTAACACTCGTTTGTGTTATATATGTGCAATCACTCATCTGTGTTTGGTTCAACAATCTTGTGATGCTCGTCTGCATCATTAGTAACACTCATATGTGTTAACTTTTCTCCAATCACTCACCTGTGTTGGATTTCCTCTTATGCTCGTTTGTATCATATTTAACACTCGTATGTACTAGCCTTTTGTCAAGCACTCATTTGTGTTATTTCTCTACTTCATTCACTCGTCTGTGTTTGATATCTTTCAGATACTCGTCTGTGTCGTTTTTAACACTCGTATGTGTTAGCCTTTTGGTAAACACTCGTCTGTGTTTGGTTTATAGACCTTTGATATTCGTATGTATCTTGCTCAACACTTATATGTGTTATTCTTGTATTCATTCATGCGTCTGTGTTTGATGGCTTCTTTATATTCGTCAGTTTTACCTTTAACACTCGTCTGTGTAGTTCTCTTACTTTACCACTCGTTTGTGTTTGATATCCTTTCGATACTCGTTTGTATCATCCTTAATACTCGTCTGTGTTAATTCTCTACTTTCTTCACTCGTCAGTGTTAGCATTCTTGATACTTGTCTGTATCATTTTTTGACACTCGTCTGTATGGTCCTTTGGCAAGCACTCGTTTGTGTTTGATTTGATTTAGATATTTGTTTGTCTCATTTTTCAATCACTCGTCTATGTTGGATTCCTAAACTTTTCTGATACTCGCCTGTTTCATTGTCTGATACTCGTCTATATCATTGCCTAGAACATTTGTCTGTGTCTCTTGGATCATCGTCAGATACTCATTTGTGTTTTTGACTTAGGGAATTCTTCTGTGTTTCCTTGATGATTGTCCAATTCTCGTCTGTATTGAAGAGGTTTGAAGTCCTGACGGTGGGATTAAATGTCAAAATGTTGCAGTTTAGTAGAACATATGCATAACCACCATTTATCTGACGCACAGGTCATTTGGAGAAGACTCGTCTGTCTTATGCCGCTTATCTACGCAAGATATATGAAAAGGGTTCGTCTATTCTGTTTGTGCATGTCTATTCCACAGACTTAAATGCACCACCGTTTGCCTTACGCATAGGTCATTTAAAGAAGATTCGTCTATCTTAAGTTGTATATCTATGCAAGATATATGAGGAAGGCTCATTTGTCCTAGATGTCGTTCCCTTGACGTACATGTTGATTGAGGAGAGCTCGTTTGTTCTGGTTGTCACGTATCTATGCAAGATATATGATTTCTTTCTTGGTTACTGAGTTATTTTTGCACCTCATCAGGGGTTCAAGCAATTGTGCTCCTTAGTTTATTTCCCATTTTACTTCCTCCAATAGAGTGAAAATTTCTAGTTATTTTGGTATTCAACCACCGTTTATCTCGAACGGCCGATAGTCGTCGCTCTCGTCCTTTTCAGATTAACGGTTGCTTGAATAGGGGCAACTGTAACACCCCAAATTTTCCATCTTTGTTTTACATCATTTTCATATCATAAGCATAACATATAGCCTACATATCCTAGCATTTAACATAGAAAAATGAAGCATAAGCATTCATGATCACAAACATAGGGCATATGATCAATCATCTGGAAAATCATGATTCTGCAAGTCAAGCCAAGAGCCAAGTGACATTGCAAGAAGCTCATAAAGTCTCCTTACAACTTATAAAATCTCAAAGTCATCCTCAAAGTCCTAGAAGGATTAAATTTCATCAGGAGTTCATCAGTGCAACATCTTCCTATACAAGCAAACCCTAATTAGGGTTTTGATCTAGATCAAGGAATTCTCAGGGCCTTGACCAATTCTTGTGGTCAAAGTTTCTCATATGACATATTAGGCCCATGAATGAAGTTTGATGAGAAAATTCATTGAGGAAGTCAGTTATTTCTTCAGTTACTTGCAGATGAAGTAAGAGGTCAATTGTGCAATTGAAAAGTCAACCAGGGACTTCAAGGCCTCTAATCATGATTTTCAAGTTAAGGGACCTTCCTAAGGTTAAAGAAGAGCTTTGATGATCTCAAGGAACAAGAATCAAGAGGTTATGAAGAATTTTCCAAATTTAGAAAGTGACATGTATAGGAACTTTCTATTTTTGGTAAGATTTGCCCTAATCTTCAAGTGATTCTTTCATGATCAAGATGACTCCAAATGATTTTTACTCAAACATGTAACTTTTAGATCATGCTCTCCCATTTCTAAAAAGTCCAAGAACATGATCATAGCCCTTATGGTTTGAAAGTTATGCCCAATTAAAGTTGGAACATTTTTAGGGTTTAGCATTTTATTCAAGTTTACACCAAAGGCAAAAACCCTCATAACTTATTCCCAAGGCATGACATGAACAAAAATGGATTATAACACCAAAGCACAAGCCATGACAATTGATTTTGTGCCAAAATTCTCAAGAGCCCGTGGATTACAAAGTGAGAATTTCACAAAATGCAATTTGGCAAAAGCATACAAAAGGCATGATCCATTTGATTTTAAGCCCTAAGATTGATCCAAGGGTGCTAAGGGATTAAAATTGATTCAGTTAGTGCACATGGGGAGAAGTTGGCACGCGTGAATGATCCCATGCCATATTTCATACAACTTTGAAAATTGGGTGGAATCACATTTTTCTTGCACACACTCACACCAAAACCCTAGCCAGTGTGAATTACACTTCATATAAAAGCAAACCATCACAATTTCTGGGCCAAACTCTCTCTCGTTCATCAGATTCACATTTTCTTGCACATAAGCTTTTCCTTCGAATCTCTCTCTACAAGGTCTCATTCCTTCATTTCTTTACATAAGCTTCATCCTCAAGCTACAAGGAACACATTCCACTCATTGATTTAAGCTGAAAGTGAAGAATCCTTGAGGTGTTATTTAAGAGTAAGAGTATTCGGATTCTAAGATTCAGCCTCTCTCAAGCTCCATCTTGCATTTATTTTGCAAGAGGAGGTAAAATCCAGTAGATCTGCACCATTTAGAGGTTTTTCTTGGTGATTTTCAAGGTCTTCATACTCAGGTATATCTCTAAATTCATGGATCTGGAATTGTGATTTTATGTGTTTAAGGATCTATGAGTGATGCTGATGATACTGATGTGCTTAGATTTGAAAATGCATGTGTTGAATGTTTAATGTTTATTTGAAGTTTTGATGTGAAATCTGTTTAGCTTCGATCCATGCTTGTTGTTGGATATTTGTTGTTTTTTATGGCATATTATGATTCAGCGTAATGAACTGATTTGATATGGAGTTTTGTGGTAATTTTTGTGGATGTTTGTTCATAGCTATGAATTTTCCGGTGCCGGAGCCCTAGCTCCGGTCACCGAATTCTGGACATGTAAAACGCGGGTGGAAGGTGAGCTGAACGAAGAAGGTGAAATCATGGCCACACATTCTTTGAATTGGACGACTGTGATTTTGACACCGCATTAAAATTATCACATGCCTCGCACGTGGTTTCTGTTTTACAATTAATTTTTGTGTTTTCCAGCCTATGCTTGTTACTGTGAGCGCGCGTATAAGAATGGTTTGATTTGTTGACTTATGTGGTTAGTTGACTTCTTCACATGCGTAGGATCAAACACGCGTTTGTTATTGACTATGCGTTTGTGTGAATTCCATGGAAACGTGTGTGTGTTGCATGTAAGTGGATTGGGCCCAAATTGCTATGCGTACCCCCTATCCTGAGCCCAAGCGTATTTTAACTGACTAGCCTTGGTATTTGAACCTCCTCTCATTGGTTTTGATTTTATTTTTCTATTTTATTTTCTGTTTGCTTTTTAATTCTTAAGAAAAGTAAATCATACCCAAAAATCTTGAAAAATATCATAGAGGTTCCTTTTAATTTTCTTTAATTTTCTATAATTTTTAATTTTACTTTTCATTGATTTTCATTGCTGAATTAATTCTTGATTTTATTTCTTTTGTTTTAATTATTTTTATGCATGATCTGACTTGTCCAATTTTTATTTTGATTTTAAAATAGATATGAACCTGATTCTTTTTGATAATGACTACTAACTTGTTGATGTTCGTTTGAGATTTATTTCATGATTTTTAGGACTTAGTTGCTTAGTTTTTTCCATGTTGCTTTGTGTTGAAGTTTATTAAACCCTAATTGGACTTTGAGCATTTAATTGAGATAGTTTTCCTCTGATTTTTGAATTATAGTTTTGGTATGTTGTTTCTAATTGATCAAAGTGTCTTCATGCTCATTTGTGGAATTTTTAAGACTTGTTTTCATTTTTTGTGAATTTTGTGATTAGCTTGACTTAGTTTTGGTGTTTTCTTGATGTATGCTTGCTTATTAGGGTAGGAGGGCCCTTGTGCCAACTCCTAATGTTTGTTTTAGGGTCTCTTAACATGTTGACATGTCCCTGGTCCTTGTATTAAGTTTGCTCCTTGGTTTTCTTTGTGTTACGTGTTCATTAAGATTCACACTTATATGAATGATTCATTTCACCTTCCACTTCTACATGTCTCTCTTATATGAACTTGTGTGCTTCCATAGATGTTTGAATTCCTTTCTTAGACACTCTTCCCCGTGATAGGGTTCTGACTCTGATGTTTGTGGAAGTTGTTTAACTTGTATGACACTTCTTATCTATTGTTTTTCCTTTGTTCTCTTATGTTAACTTGTAATACTTTGTTGTGAGCTCTTGCTTCATTTCTCATACGATGTATGTGTGTTTGATATTAGCAATTGAATGTGAAGTTTAAATTATATTTATGATTGTTTGATATGATCTTTTGTTGGTTTCTACTTCACTTGATCTTATTTGTTTTCATCTTATCATTTGTGTTTGCTTCTAACCCTTTGTAGGTGTAATGGTAAGTGAAGTATGGATGCTATCCACATTTCAAATCTTTTCTCTTCTCTTTTAATGCTTTATTTTTTAGCTTTTTGATGTGCCTTATGCCATCATGTGTATAACTCCTTTCCATCCCCTTTGAAAACAACTTAACTTCTTTAGGAGAAGTAAGTTGATTTTCTACTTCCTTCTTTCTCCTTCTTCTCCTCTTTATCCTTTTTCTTTTCTACTTTCCTTTTTCTTTAGGATAGAACTCAAGCCTCACTAACCTAGAAATCTAATGCATGATAACATTAGGATTTGATAGTTCCCCTTTAGTGTTTTACCTTTGAGATCTTTTTGGTGCTCTCTCTTCTCATCTTTAATCGTAACTTTAAGCCACTTTCATAAATGACAAGTCTTCTCATGTGACACGAGAATTTGCTATGAGATACTTGCATGCGTTCTATTTCGGGGCAAGGTGTAGGATATTCCTCATGGTGGAGAAGTCTTAGCGTGAGATTACTTCACAAACAAAAGCTAAAAAAACACTTCTTAATCAAGAACCACAAAAACACTTAATAAATGCCAGTAGGTAAGTGTGTCTGACCCTTTACTTATGGGACTAGATTTGGGAATTTCTCCCATAGCTAGGTGTGCTTATTGTGCATTCCATGTCGGGATGATGTAAAAAGTACACATCCCATTGAATAAGACTTAGGTACACTCACCTATACAAACCTCAAAGCAAAAAACTCCTAAAAAACACTGAACAAAGAATAATCGTCTCTCCTTCGGGACTTCTTTTCTCATCACCTTCACTCATAACGAAAGAACTTACTTCTACTTGTCTCTTTCCAAGATGGTTACGCACTCGTCATACGAGTTTACAACATCTGAGCATTGACATAAGCAGATCAAGCTTTTAAAACGCAAGCCGTTTTCTTCCCTAGTTAGGGGAACTACGGTGACTCTGATCCTCATGTCCATATGAGGTACATAGGCAACAGGGTAGGGCCCATTCGAGCACTCTTTTATTTTTCCTACATTTTCCCCCTTTCTTTTTCTTTTCTTATCCAGTTTCAGTCCTTCTTTTGCAGCAACTTTCATTTCTTCACCCTTTGAAACAATTTCTTTGTAAGCGTGGATCCCGTCGGGTACGGTGGACGATCTGGGGTGTTAATACCTTCCCAGGTTGTAACCGACTCCCGAAACCAGTTTCTTTGGGTCGCAGGACCTTTGTCCTTCCTTTCTTTCCTTTGGTTTGTGCATCATTACCATTCACGTTCGTTCGGGATAAAAATGTCTGGCTGGCGACTCTACCTCTTTTCTGTGCCACTTTCGCGTTTGTACCAGGATGAAAATCTCAGTGAGCGACACTTCCAATAGAGAATTTGAGAGAAATAATATTAACCATACATTGTTACTCAAAGCCAGCTAATATATACAACAATAATACCTTCAACGGTTTAATTAAATCTTATACAAAATTTATCTCTTACTTGTACTTCTTAGTGTAGTATTTTTTCCATGTCTAACCCTGAGGGAGAGGGCACCCACTGGATAATGATAGATACAATCAGGCTAATATTTATTTTAGAAATGTGCATATGACAAGAAATTCACCTGAGGCATTAAAAAAAAGTTGTAAGTTCAGTAATTGGCATGAATTTTGTAAAAAAAATATAGCATCAATGTGTATGTACATTATCTTTGCAAAATAAAGAATATATTAAGCAAATAATCCTTTTTGTGCGCCTAAACATGTTGTGTTGAAATGTATCAACATCTAGAACAACATGTCGAAGAAGATGTCAAGACAGTTCATTCGACATCATGAACTGCAGAAGGTGGATTGAATATTCTATTAGGTTTCAACAAAAATAAAATATTATTGAAGATTTGAATCAATCCAATGACGCAGATGTAAAAGATCTTGAAGACTCAAATTTATATTGAAGATAAATATTGAAAAATGTAGAGTTTCTATATTTAGAGATATTTTAGGAGTTTTTATATTTGAAGATCTTTTTATATAATTCCTAGCAGATTTTTCTGCATTTTTGTAGCAGCTATTGTTGTGATTGTTTAGGCCCAAATCCAAGAGTTCCTAAGTAGAAGTTGCACAGGTAGTGATTAAGTGAGAAGACTGTAAACTGTAGGTGTTTTCTGAGAAGTCTTTGAATTGATATTACATAGTGGATTTCCTTCCTGGCTTGGTAGCCCCTAGAGTAAATGAGTTTGATCGAACTAGGTTAACAATTCTGTTGTGTTCTTTACAACTTTTATGTTTTATGTTTTATGCAATACCTGAACTCAATGTCCTATCAGATGTTGAAACATCCTGAAGCATGTTTGAATCTGATATATCAAAATTTTTAAGTACTGATGTGTATTCCTTACCATGTTTATAAGTAACACATAAGATGTCTCAACATCATATTCTACATTTGAGTCTGTCATACCAAAATTTCAATTGGTATCAGGGCAGGCATCCTAGTCTGTTTCTGGATAAGATCTAAGGGGGATACTTTCCGGTTCATGGTCAAGGTAGAAGGGTTCTACTGAAAAGTTATTTTGATGTGTGAATGGTCCCTAGAAATGGATGATGGATTGTTCTAATGTTGTAGCATGGGGTAGTGCTGCTATTGTGGCAGGTTTAATTTATTTTCAAACCTGTGGTTGTTGGTGTCACATGGAGATATTGGAAGGGCTAATTTGTGACACTTGAAGCTTCTGAGAAGTTGTGTATCCGCTGCTTATCTATCTGATAACTCCTTTTGTTTGAGAAAGTTGCTCTTCTCTGGAGATATATCCTATGATGTTGGGGATATATGTATATTTGCTTTTGTTAACTGTGCTAATGACACTTGAAGACTCTTTTTCAAGTCCACTCAAGGCACTATGAAGAGAAGTGGTTGTTTGGAGATCTGAAGATTGTTTAAACAAAGATATCTCTTGTCTGTAGATCTTTTTGTGATCCTTGGAATGATGTCTTATCCTTTGGTAGAACATCACATCAAAATTAGGCATGATTCTGTTATCCAAGGAATGGCTATATAGATACTTGGGGGCTAAACTACAGTTTTTTCACACATGTTTGGAACCTACTCCTGATTTTAAAGAGGAGGCATTTGTATGGTGTTTCTAAGAAGGTTTTGGCCCTAGAGCTTCTCTTAGATATGTGTGTTGGTCAAGGAGTGATCAACATGTGTTTTTCTCCTGAGGACAATTTATTTTTGTTCCTTGCTGCAGGAGTGAAGTACCTGAGTTTCAAGGAGTATTATTTTAGAGAGACTCCTTGTACATGAATGTCAAGTTGTGTCAACTGGTGGAGTTGACTGATGTGGATATAGATGATAGTTTCTATATTGTATGTGAAGACATCTCAAGTCAGATAGTCTGAATACTGGGTCTGAAGGAGAAGTTTGTGTTCCAGCTACTGCATATGTCTGTGTTTTGGTCTGGTCAACTATTGATGGCTGATTCTCTTGTGTTCCCCTACCTGTGTATAGATTACTATGATAGGTGTCTTCAGAACCATAGTAATCTATGAAGTTGTGACTGATATTAATGTCTAAAAGAATTTTAGAACATCATCTCAAAAAGTGTTAGATGCCTGTAGAAGAAGAAGAAGTAGAAGTCAGACTCATGTCTTACCTTGTGTGAGAAGGTAATCCTATCTGGCCTATAGTAAATATCTTGATGGGAGACTTGGTGTTTGTCTATTGTTTGTATGATGCATAAAAGTGAATACTTTGACGAGAGACTTAGTATTTATCTGGGAAGTATGCATATCTGTAGTCCGAGTCTTATGACTCAGAAAGTACTCTGAGTAACTAATGCTCATCTTCAAAAGGATCTTTGGTTATTCATGAAATGGGGAGTTAAGAAGGGCTATTTGTGGTTTATTGGTGCAACGATGCAGATTTTTGTTAGGAAGGTGCAGCTGTAGTTTTGTTCTTCCCATGACAAGGAAGGTGTTTTTTAATCATGAAGTTATTTTTGACAATATCATCACGACTTTGTGGAGATTGCTTTACTCAAGTAGAAATGTAATCCTTGGTATAGCTGCAAGGTGTAGTTCTGAACTATTCCTTCTGAAGATTCAGACAGTGGCAGGTTTGAAGACTTTGGAAAAACATTGGAAGTTTCTCATCAATATGTGATATTGGCAGGAATTTCCGTAAAACCAACAAAATGGAGGTTGTTTACTCAAACTTGGTTGATGAATCAAGTCTATGAGAGCATGTAACTCTTGTTCTGTAAAGGAAGGTGGTTCTTTCAAGTGGCAGAAGAAGGAGATGAATTTAATAGTTGAATATAAACTAACAATGTTTAAACATCTAGCTCACATAAGAATCTAATTGGTGAAGTGGCACATCAATTTAAGAGAGAATGATCTACATGGATTGAATGCTTCATAAGGCCTGTTATCTTGACATCTTGGTGAAGATCAACTTTATTGATCACTATATATTTGGAAGATTTCTGATAAACGTGAAGAAGACAAGTGTGGCAATTGGCTTTTTCATATGAGGATTCATAAAGGAGGTGATCAAATTGTGGCAATTGATTGATCTCTATAGTGGATTCGAAGAATCAAGATAATCAGAGTGTAGCAGCGGGTTATTCTTGTGGATTGTCTTGGAACAAATTGCTCTTAGGCAGAAGAGTGATGAGTTGAAGACTTAAGGAGATTTATTCTTCTTAAAGGTGGGTGAGAGTTTAACTCTCTTTCTGGATTTCTGATTCAAGTTGGGGGCACAGTGTAGTTGAAGATTTTCAGTTCTTGGATTATTATGTTATAGTAAGTCCAGTTGGTGGAACACATCTAAGATCATGGTAATAAAGTCTTAATGTGTGGAAAATATTCTAACTAAGTGTTAGTACATTATCAGGGGTGTTTGTCTACATGGTTTCTATTTTTAGCCTACTTAATCATATGGGAGAATGATGAAGTGAATGATCTGTATTGGAAGAAACATGTAGAAGAGACTGAAGTAGATCAGGTATTGATTGCTTGGAAGTCTGTTTGTTGACATTCTTTCTAATTTCAGAATTAGATTGAATGATGTTTATCTAGATTGTAAGGTCTTTGGTGTGTGAAGGCTTAGAGTCAAGAACCTGTGTGCAAAAGATGTTCAGCTTGTGGAGTTTTTGGTAACAACAAACCAAGAAGGGATCAAGTGTGCTTTGGTATAAGAAGTGAATGTGTTAAATTGGGAATTGAACATAGGGTGAGCTCTTGAAGACATGAAGATGCGTCTTATGTTTTCCTTTAATCAAAGTGCAGAGAAGCATGAAGTATCCTAGACAGGGGGAGTTTGTTACAATTAGGTGCAGCTGTTTTTGTGGAGTTAAGGGGGAGTAATACCTTAACCAGGTTTTGTGATGTTACACATCATGTTGTGACATGTGCTACTAAGTATGTTTTCCTGATTAATTTTTATTACTTAGTGGTTGTGGTGTGCATGTCCTTGTGATCCAGATGAGGAGTGTCCCAGGAGTCCAGAAGGGTATATGATATAAAGTTGCTCTTTGCAGTTTACTTTGAATTCTGAAGGTGTTGTGGACCATATTGTTGCATTGCTAGCAGACAGTATATGGTTGGATGTCAGAATATGTTTCAAAACATGTGTGTATTGTTCTCTTTATAGAAGTGTTTGTGGACGGCGTTGGCGGAAAAATGTGAAACACGGTGTTTTCATGCGTGTTTGTTATTGGGACGTTTGTTTTGGGAGAACAAGTCAGCTGGTCATGGTCAGTTTTTGTTTCACATTGAATGATGCAGACGTTTTTGCTCCTATCATAAAATCTTGGACCAAGAACGCTTCTTTTTCAAGGATAGGTCGTTACTTTCTATGCCTTGGCTCCCTATTTATAGAAGTGTATTCCCTCCTCCTCCAGCATGTGAGTTTTATTTTTTTTATCCTTTCATCTTTCCTTCTAATGGGGTTATTTAGTGTTTGGATGAATAATTCGTGGGTATGGTGTTGTGAGGGTTGTGTTTGCGATGTTTTGGCTAAAAGGGGGAGAAAGAGTGTGTACAGATGTTGTGCTCAGAGTTGTTGTCACGGCAGTTGCATATGTTATGTGTGGCGGTTACTAGGATGTCAAGGTGGATGTCATATGTCAGTCTTTGTGACTTGTGTCCTGAGTTGTTGAATACAATTGTGACTTGTGTTCTAAGTTACATAAGGGAACATATGATGTTCTCTTATGTCACCATTAGTCACCTTGAGGGAAAATGTTCAACATGTTGAGGGGAAGGGTTCTGTAGAACCTGAATGGAGAGAGGTCTTAATGGATTAGTTTGGCCAAGACTTCAGGACTTTCTACTCCTTGCCCATTGCTGATGTTTCCACTGAAAGAATATGTGAATGGTGTTTTGATTGTGAATGCTACTGAAGATGTCAAACAACATGCTCTGGCTCAGTGGAGAATTTGCTTTTGCTATTGTTTTTTCAGTTCTGCTAATGTAATTTTTGTGCTGCTACTTTTGATGTAATTTTTTATTTGTTTTAGCCAAAATTTTCCAAAGGGGAGATTGTAAGTTCAGAAATTGGCATGAATTTTGTAAAACAAATATAGCAGCAATGTATATGTACAAGATCTTTGCAAAAGAAAGAATATATTAAGCAAATAATCCTTTTGTGTGCGCCCAAACATGTTGTGTTGAAATGTTTCAACATCTGGAACAACATGTTGAAGAAGTTGTCAAGACAGTTCATTCGACATCATGAACTGCTGAAGGTGGATTGAATATTCTGTTAGGTTTCAACAGAAACAAAATATTATTGAAGATTTGAATCAATTCAATGGCGTTGATGTAAAAGATCTTGAAGACTCAAATTTATATTGAAGACAAATATTGAAAATATAGAGTTTCTATATTTAGAGATATTTTAGGAGTTTTTGTATTTGAAGATCTTTTTGTATATTTTGTAGCAGATTTTTCTGCATTTTTGTAGCAGCTATTGTTGTGATTGTTTAGGCCCAAATCCATTTGGGAATAGGTTATAAAAGAAACCTAGTTTAGAAACAACCAACCAAAAAAAATGTAAACATCATTAGAGTTGTGTTCTTGTGGTAGTCGTGCACAACAAGGACCCCTGTTGTGGCTGTCTTATGTGTAAACCTCGAAGCTGTTAAGTAAGAGGTGGATTGTACTTAAGTGAAGCTGCTAAGAAAGGTTAAGTTGTTGTAATGGAAGCATGGCTTTTGTTTTTGGATTTTTGTGTAGGTAACGAGTCGTCAATAACAACAACTGACTGTTGATGAATGTGATACATCACTGAGGTGATTGGAAGTGAGGATGAGTTTCTCATATTTAGGAGTTCCTAAGTAGAAGTTGCATAGGTAGTGATTAAGTGAGAAGACTATAAAATGTAGTTGTTTGTTGAGAAGTTTTTGAATTGATACTACATAGTGGATTTCCTTCCTGGCTTTGTAGCCCTCAGAGTAGATGAGTTTGATCGAACTGGGTTAACAATTTTGTTGTGTTCTTTACAAATTTTCTGTTTTATGTTTTATGCAGTACCTGAACTCAATGTCCTATCAGATGTTGAAACATCCTGAAGCATGTTTGAATCTGATATATCATAATTTTTATGTATTGTTGTGTATGCCTTACCATGTTTATAAGTAACAGATAAGATGTCTCAACATCATATTCGACATCTGATTCTGTCATACCAGAATTTCAAAATTGATAATGCACCGGTGAAATTTTAAATTCCTATGAGAAATTGTATTAAGGTGAACCAAGATCGACATTTATGGAATCCCCCCGCCTTAGGTTTCGTTTCAACCTATTTTCTGAAAATCCCCAGATTATGTATGATGTTAGCTAATTGCATGAGAGGCTAGACATCAAATACAATAGTTATTGGATTTCAACCTCACATATGATAGATTCAAGAAGTATTAAGGGATATAAATTAAACCTTTGGATATGCCAATGTATAGTAAGCTCTATCTTGATCAGGTAGACATACTTACACCTCAGTTAAGAGGTTCTAAAACTCCAAACTTTGTTACCTTTTTTAGGGATTTTTAGAGTTTATAAGTATGCACATATTTGGACTCAGATAATGAGTTGGTGATCTTAGGACCAGTTTATAGGCTCATTATGAGGTGGAAATTGATTCTTAATCCTAATGCTTATGTGATTTTTTTAGGGATAGCCATATTCTAGTATGTTGGGCTTTAATAATAGGTCAAATTATTCATTATTGGGTCATAGGCTCATATCTAGATGAAGTTGGATTAGTGTAATTCTATAATTATATTAGTCCACATCCCTAAGCAAAAGGATTACGGGGCTTGAAAGGATGAGGATGCTTAAGAGTATTATTTTGGTATATCATTTTTTTCAAGCATGAGGCCTGCAAGCGTTGAGACCAAAAAGTCAGATATGTATTAATGATAATAAAGTCAATTGATTAAAGCATGAACGTTTTATATAATGATTTTTATCTAAACCATTCTTGAGATTGATTTTATTAGAGCAATTTCATTCATAAAAAAAACATTCAAAGATCAATTCATTCTACAAATGTATGAACAAAGAAGTTCAACAAGATCACATAGTCACTAAAGTCAAAGTTTGTACATTAACTCTTGAACAAATTTATATTCATTAAAGAACATAAAATTTTGTCTTCCTTTATTAAAGGATGTACTTATATCATTGTCAAATGATTCATCTCTATGATAAAGAGTTAATACAATCTTAAACTCCTTATATATAACTCTAGAACATTTTTGATGTTGAATCTATAAAATGAATTATGTCATGCAATGTTTATGCTTGAATAAAGTTTACATATTTATCTTGATATTATTACATCAATATAATCAACATTAACCAATGAATATGCAACATTCATAACTCGAGTGTGTTTGTCTTGTCACTTCAGCAATATCAATATATAAGTACAAAATTACAAAAGAATTTGTCATCTTTGTGAAAGGCTGCAATCAACAAGAAGGAACTAACTGTGATGAAACCTCTACATATTTTAAAAGGGACGTGCAATTTTCTTTACATTTGAGAAAAAAGAAGGAGGATTAATGACTTTTGAAAACAATCGCAAAGGTTAGATCAATGTAAAGATATTACATCTATAATATAAGAAAGGTTGTTATTATGGAAAAATCACTTTTTCCCTACCCTCATTTTCTGCCACCTCATCAAATTAAGGGTATTTTGTGTCCAAAAATTACTTTTTCCAACCATTTATGTCACATTGTTCAAATCCAACTACACGTTTATTGTATTATGCCTTTGGTTGTTAGGTTTAGATCAATTGATGATGTCACTTGGTTCAATTTAAAATATTGTTGTCTCTTTTCTCTTTCCCCAATGCCATCCACAAGTCAAATTCATCCCGAAAAAGTTTATGCAAGCTCACGTATCTCTCATCCTCTTCTTCTTTCAGCTTTCTTCCATCATTTCTCTCTCTCTCTCTCTCTCTCTCTCTCTTCATCTTCTTGTTTCTGATGTTTTCTATGTCTCTCTTCTATCTTTGTCTTCCTTGTCTCTTTTGATGCCTCTCTCGTCCTTTTCTTTCTTCTTTTTTTCTTTTGTTTAGCATATATTATAAGTCTTTCTTTTTTATGTTTAACATTCAATTTATGCTTCTTAATTTTATGGGTTTGGATGAAAAATCATTGAAGGGGTTAAAGATGTGAACTTTTTCTAACCTCTTCATCATGATGTAAGAGGTGAGGATGTTAATGTAATTAGGGTTTTCCTGTCTATATTTATGTATTTTTATTTTATGGGTTTCGATGAAAAGTTGTGTTTTTTTTTAATCCTGCATTTTGATTTTATGATTCAGTTTCTGCCTTTTGATGTTTAGGGTCCAGTTTATGTTCATGTAATTTACTTTGGGTTTTTAAGCAAAACATTTAGGGTTTGTTAAAAAATTAGTTTTTGACTCTGTAAATTTGAATATTTCTGATTTTAATGGTTTTTACTATAGCAATATAAATGTCGAACAAATTTGTGTTTTGATTGGTCTGGAAAAAAAAGTATATTTTGGGGGTTTGAACTCTGGTATAAGAAAACATTGATGATGATGCTATAATACGTTTGAATAATGATTTCAGATCTATTTTTCGTCTTCTTCATTTTTTATCGTACTTGTGATTAGAATCTACAATAGCCTCGGACGCTGACGTGGATGTTGAAGTCTTTGCTCAGACGTCGAGGAGAATGGGGGTGTACCTGCAAGGTACTTCGATGCCAAAGTAAGAGCGGGAAAAATAGTATGCAAGTACGAGTAAAAGTGTTAAGGGAGTGAATATTCCATATCTGACCCTCTCATGCGAGAGGGTTTATAAAGAGCCCTCAGCGCTTGGCTATTGGTCCCTATTTTGGGCATGGATCGTGGATCTTCCAAAAATAGGTAACTTCCAGAAACGAGCCGTTGGGACGAGCATACCTGGTCAGATGGGATGTGCATTGGGCATAGGGATATCCGAGCAAGAGTTGTCTTCGGCTGAATCTGGGTGACTCCTACGGGTGTGGGGAAGAAGTCTTGAAGGGGGAGAGAAGTTCGACCATAGGTAACCGTGGTCGAAAAGTCCTCCTCGGTTGTTCGTATTTGGCTTGGTCGGCAGCTGCTTTGGAAATATGATGTCGGCCTGGAGGAACTTAGAGTTAGCACATTCGGACATGATTTTGTCCCTCGACATCGTGGGGGGGGGGTGTAGTCGTAAAACCTCTTGGATGGGCCTTTATGCTCTCGCGGTTCACAGAAGCGGTCTTCCTTTCGATTTTAACCTCCCCGACGGGATGTCGAGGAGTTTTCATGTTTAGACGGTTGTCATCTTCATGACGCCTTGTATCCCGAGCAGTGCTGGTTGCAGATGCTGACGTAGATGTTGAAGTCATTTCTCGGTCATCGAGGAGAATTGGGGTGTAACTGCAAGGTAATCCGATGCCAAAGTAAGAGCAGGCAAAAGAGTATGCAAGTACAAGTAAAAGTGTTAAGGGAGTGAATATTCTATACATGGCCCTCTCGTGTGAGATAGTTTATAAAGAGCCTCTAACGCTTGGCTATTGGTCTCTATTTTGGGCTTGGATCATGGATTCCCCAAAAATAGGTAACTGCCAGAAACTAGACATTGGGACGAGCATACTTGGTCGGATGGGATGTGCATCGGGAATAGAGATATCCGAGCAATAGTTGTCTTCGGCCGAATATGGGTGACTCCTACGGGTGTCGGACAAAAGTCTTGAAGGGGGAGAGAAGTCCGGCCACAGGTAACCGTGGTCGAAAAGTCCTCATCGACTGAGGGGCATAAAGCCAATGGGTCCCTTTGACATCTGGGCTATTGGGCCGTCCTAGGAGCAGGAGTGGATTGGGCCAGTCCGGAACAATTTTTGTTCATCTTTGTTCGTTGATGTTGATTGTTTATGTTCATATTTGTTCTCCTTCTTCATTTTCAGTAGTTTATTCATTCATTTGCTTTGTTGAGCTTGTAAATGATTTAAAATTTAAGTGATATGTTGATTTTTTTTGGTAATGCAAAGGTTGTCAATGATGAGTCCAAGATTCAACTCCCTGATTCAGGGAGTCTTGGTCCTGAGACTGGGAGAGTGATTAACAAGAAAGCCATCAATCTTTTTAAAGGTAAACTTTATTTTGTTACATTGTCTATTAATTGTTTGTCTAATGATTGATAAATTAATTAATTTTCATATGAAATGAAAAAGAGTGATGAATATACTGGGCAATTGCAGTATGTTATTAAAAAGTTGAAGGCTAAGAAGGTGAAATTGCACAATTGTACTCTTTAATGTGATGTTTTAGTGATGTATTTTGTTATTCTCAAATTTTCTTTAGATATGGGTATTGAAAGGTTGTTATATGTTGGCATGTTGCTATTGTGAATCTAAATTTGTGTTACTTATTTTATGTTATATCTCAAAATATAGGTTGATTTAATTATGGAACCGAATTGAGAGTTCCCGTGTCTCTATTGTTATGGTGGAGGATTATAGATATAAATGAAAGGCAATGTTGTTTAAAATCTTTGGATCAAACATGGGGGAAGGTGTGTTTCCAAGCATATTGGATCCGTTTCTGTGAGAAAGTTACTGGAATGTCTGCAGTGAGGTATTTTCTTTGAATTTTTATAGAATTGTTGAATAATATGTTTAGGGTTTTGTGTATGTCTTCAACCATCTTATAAATTGTTTATCCTGATTTATGCAATATTCATAGATAGATGTAAATGAAAGGAAATGATGTTTCTAACCATTGAATCAAACATGAGTAAAGATATGTTTCCAGGCATGGTGGAATTGTGTCAGTGTGAAATTTTCTGGAATGTTTGAACATACATGGTTGATGCAACCTTTGCAAACTTCATTCCTCTTTTGTTTGAGAAAAGTCGAATTCGAGCCTTCTTTTTGTTGAACCCTAAAGGTCTTGGAACATGGAAAGCTTCTTCAATTGTATGATGGTTGATTTTTCATACTCCATAAAATGTATTGTTATTGATTTGCGTTTTATTTATATTTTTTCATGGACAACACCTTTTAATGTTCATGTCTATGGAGGTTGGAATTTGAATATTCATTCCTTTGGAGGTTGGCTTTTGGATCTTTATGATTCATTTTTGTCATACTTTAAAGTTAGTTAGGCTAATTTCAGAAATCATTAGTAATAAAAAGAATTTATTCCTTTTATCTTTCCAGGCATGGTGGATCTGTGTATGTGTGTGTGTGTGTGTGTGTGTGAAATTTTATGGAATGTTTGCACTAATACAGTTGACACAACCTTTGCAAACGTCATTCATATTTTTTTTGAGGAAACGCAAATGTTAGGCTTATTTTTGCTCAACCATAAAGGGTCTTGGAACATGGAAAGATTCTGCAATTGTTTGTGAAGCTGTAGTTTCTGTAGTCAGGTATTGTCTCCATATTTTTTATACAATATATGAATAATAGGTTAAGGATTTTGTGAATGTGTTCATCCATCTTATACATTTTATTGTTTCCTGATTTTTGCAATGTTCATAGATGTAATTGGTTTTCTATGTTGTTTGCGCATACTCCAAAGCATCACTCATTTTCACTGATTTGAGAGTTGTTGTATCTCTGTTTTTATGGTGGCCGATGATAGATATCAATGAAAGAAAGTGATGTTTTCAACCATTGAATCAAACATGAGTGAAGATCTGTTTGCAGGCACGATGGATCCATGTCGGTGTGAAATTTTCTGGAATGTTTGCACATATACGGTTGACATAGCCTTTGCAATCTTCCTTCCTCTTTTGTTTGAGAAAGGTCAAATATGAGCCTTCTTTTTGTTCAACTCTAAAGGGTCTTGGAACATGGAAAACTTCTCAAATTCATTGTGAAGCTGTTGTTTCTGCAGTCAGGTAGTTTCTCTGAATTTTAATATAATAGAAAACATTTTCATTTTGTTTATGGTATAAATAATTTGTTTGTGGTCTGATATTATTTTCAGGATGAACTTCCTGAGTAACATTTGATCATTTCCTCATGTGATGTTGATATTGTAAGTTCATTAGTGTTCTTCTTCATTTTTTGTCATGTTTGTTCGTTGATGTTGATACCGTAAGTTCACGCGTGTTCTTCTTCTTCATTTGTATCAGTTTATTCATAAAAATCCTATCTTATGACTCAAGTATATTGTTTTGCTTTGTTGAGTTTGAAAATGATGTGAAATTTAAGTATAATGTTACTTTTTTTGTTGCAATGTCGTACCCCGAAAAATACGACCTTACGTGATCCGAAAGGACGGAGTCACGCGCCGGACGGACTGAAGAGTCGCCACCTAATTCTATTTATTCCCGAAGAGGGAAAGGGAAGATATAGATACAACCCGGGAAGAAAAGGATGAGGACAAAGGTCAACGGAACCATTTCCTGGGTTCGGGAGTCGGTTATGCAGGGGGAAGGTATTAGCACCCCCTACATCCATCGTACTCGATGGGAACCATCTAAGTTATCACGCGTGAAAGGATGTCTATGCTTAAACGAATTGCTTGCTAGAGGGAAATGAGTTGAATTATAAGTTAGATTGATCCTAGGTGCTCGGCAAGGATTGAGATCCTCGTGCCTACGTACTCCCGTGTGCAATGGGAAAGTCAGAGCCTCGTAGTTCGGCCTACTAAGGGTATTGGAGGTTGATTTTATTACCTTTCGTCGATGAAAGGGTTTAGGAGTTGAAATGCACTAAAGATTATGGATAGTTTATCTCGCCCAACAAGACGAGCGTCTTGCGTCGAAAATAATCGGAACGAGTAACGAGAGCTCGTTATCCTCCTTTCTACCGCTTAAGGCTCGTGGCGTACAGATCTTCTCGGTTTTATTAAGGTGTTTTATTTCCTAAGACCGCTTGACGTTGGATCAAGGGTTTGGACCTAAAAGAATCGTTTTGGTTTTTTTGAGGTTAAAGGGTAAATGCAAATGGAGTTTATTTTTGTAGTTTGTTAGCGAGGCACAATGTGCTCGGCTCGCAAAGGTGGAGTGGATCCTAATAAACGAAATAATAACTGGAAAATAAAGTGCGAGTGTGCAAGTGCAATCGCTTGGCGTTGGACCAAGGATTCGGAATTAAATAAAATGCAGAAAATAAAAATGCGTACAAAGTAAGGGGAGAGGGATGCAAAATAAATACAGGGGATTGCGAGAAATAAAGAGGTCTCGTTGTAGTTTGCCCAAGAGGAAGCGTGTGTGCAGTGTTTTGAACGGTTCGAAGGCGTTCGGCCTTTTAATCGGGACACAACTATTCGAAGGCGTTGGACCTTTTAATCGAGCGCAACTATTCGAAGGCGTTGGACCTTTTTGGGACGCGTCGAAATTTACTTCGTTTACTTCCTTAGAGCCGGTTTAAAGAAACCGTTCTATGAGGAGTCGAAACATAATTTGGAATGCGAAATTAAATAAATAAATTGAATTGCGAAAATTAATATAGAATAATAAATTGAATAATTAAATAAATTAAATAATGTTAAGAATAATAAAATAAACTAAATTAATTTACATGTTTGTTTGTCGAAATAATAGAATAATAAAAAATTAATTACAAGGAGGGCCTCATATTGACCGAATATCACCGATTAAAATCGGGCGAAAAATTGACCTTTTATTATATCATTGGCCCGAAAAATGAGAATAAAAAAAATTGCAAGCGGAATGAATAAAAGCGAAACTATTAAACAAAATCATATTAAAAATATTAGAAACAAATTTAACTAAAACAAAATAATAATAATTTTTTTTTTAAACAAAACAAGGAAAAGGTGCAGGCCAGATTTAGGATGTGTTGACAGAATCAACATCATGGGCTCAGTCAGCCCAAATAGATCATTAAGGACATAACAATCAGAAAACAAACAGTGGGCTAAGCCCATCAGAAAAACATAAGAATATATAAATAAAAAAATAAAAAAAATAGGAGATGATGCTAGTACTGGTGTGTTCGGTATGCAGAATCATGTGGGTCAAGCCCATCATCTAAAATCAAAATAAAACAAGTCTTATACAAAATAAATGACATTAAAAAAAAGTTCAACCATAAACGAAAGAAACAAAATGCACAGACCCTTTTCTCCAATTTCGATCTACTTGCTGGAAACAGAGTTCCGTCGCATCGTAAAATCAGTTATCGTATTAAACTCGTAAGGGTTCTCTCTCGTCGGCGGACTCTCTCTGACTGTACGTGATTTGGATGGTTTGAGGCTTAGGTGGGTTGAGGCGACGGTAGGGATGATTGGACGCGGTGGTTGGGGTTCCGACGCGGTGGGTTTAAGCGAAGGTCACGGACGGATTCGACAAAAAGTGCTGCGTTTGGTTCAGTGAGAGGTCACGGTTAAGGGTTTGTTCACAGTGAGGTGTTCGAGCGGTGGTCGGCTTTTGGATGGGCGAGTTTGTGTGTTGGTTGCCGCGGATGGAAATTTGGTTTCAGATTCGGTGTGTGCGGTGGTG
The DNA here is from genome assembly GCA_963966055.1 of Lathyrus aphaca. NCBI lineage: Eukaryota > Viridiplantae > Streptophyta > Magnoliopsida > Fabales > Fabaceae > Lathyrus > Lathyrus aphaca. The sequence goes on along the minus strand of OZ014519.1, from coordinate 677,418,624 downwards.
GCTGATGGTAAGGGTGAAGGGCGGCTGGGATTGTTGGCTTCGATGGCCGCGGTGGTTGCGCGAGTTCGTGTTTGCGGCTTGCTTCGGGTTTTCGGCGACGGCGGCTTGTGACGGTTTAGGTGGTGATGGTTTCGTTGAAAGGTATAAGAGGTGGGTTATGGCAGTGGTTTAATGGAGGTGATGAAAAAAATGAAGTCTGCGGTTTTGTGTTTCCGTTATTGAGTTTCACAGTTTGTTTTTTTTTGCTCGCACAGGTCTCGGTGGTTTTGGATCAGAAGGTGGTTTTCGGTGGTGAGTTTTCAAGGTGTTTGCGTGAAGAGTTGCTTTAGTTCAGCGAGTGAAGATTTTTTCGGTAATGGTTTTGTACGTCGAGGAAGGTTTATGTGAAGCTTGGGTCTGGCTGTTAATGGATGCTTATTTTTTTTGGTTTTCATTCTTGCAGGTTCATGACTGATTTACCGGTGTTTCTAGTTCTAAGAAAAAGTTGAAAATGAAGCTCGGGCTTTTCCTCTTGCAGAGTTATTATTCTTTTTGTGATTTTTCCAGCCCATTTTATGAAGAATGAGGGACTGATTTAAATAGAAGGAATGAGAGTGGATTGATGAGGGTATAAAGGTAAGAATTGGGGAGAAATTTGGGAAGGAATTTTTCTGTTATGCAAGCTGTGTTTGTGATTGTTGGTGCTGAAACTTTTTTGTACGATTTCCGGTTGTGTGTGTATGCGCTGCAAATTTGTTGTGATGTACTAATATGGTTGCAGCTTTTTTGAATTGGCTGGAAAAGGTGTATTGCTTTATTGTTGCATGAAGAGTGTGGGTGGGTGGGTGGGACCAGTCAATTGTATTGTTAGGATTGTATCTATATGGAAAACGTAAATTATAAAATAAATAAAAAACATTGCTTTATGATTGCTGATAGAATAATAATGAGGAAAAAAAACAAATAATAATATGGATAACAAAATTAATAAGGTTTTAATGTTAATAATAATAACTATAATAATCAATTGAAATAAAATAATAATACTAAGAAGAAATAATAAAAATAATAGTTATAATAAAAATAATAATAGTAATATACATGGATGAAAAACAATGAAATTTATATATATATATATATATATATATATATATATATATATATATATATATATATATATATATATATATATATATATATATATATATATATATATATATATATATATATTTTGATAATGGACCTAAGAATTAAAAGAAAATTTTGGTTTTATATTTTGGAAATTAAAAAAAAGCGGAAAATATAATATGGAAGAAAATAAATAAATAAAAAATGATATGGATGAATAAAATGAAATTGAAAAAGATATATAATTATAAAAGAGAAAAATATAAATTGATTTTGTTTGTGATGAAAAAAAAATGATTAGTAGAAAACAAAAGCGATAATCGGGCAAATACCTCCACACAACACGCTGACTTATAACAAAACACACACACACACTGACAAACTTAAACTGACTTCTTGCACAACCCCTGAAGAAAAGAAATGACATATATTTTGTTTTTTTCGAATATGGTTAAGCATAAGTAAGATGATACAGGTAGGACAAATTTGGAGTATGACACAATGGAAAGGTTGTCAATGATGAGTCCAACATTAAAGTTTCTAGTTCAGGGAGTTCTGGTTCTAAGACTGGGAGAGTGATTTACAAGAAACCCATCAAGCTTTTTCAAGGTAAACTTATATTGTGTTGCTGTTACATTGACTTTAATGGGATGTTTTAGTGTTGTTTATCAATTTTCACAATATCTATTTTAATAATTAGTAATATCATCCATTAGATTGAACTTAGGGAATATAATTAGATAGAATTTGTAATAAAATGATTATAGAATATCAATAGATAACAATTATAATATCATAATGTAACGGTTACAAATTTTAATTAATACATTTACATCAAGTAATCAAATTCATAGGGTTATAACGTACCGAAATTAATTATATATAATTTAAAGTATAATCATTAAGGAATATGAAAAGGTTAAAAATTGTTAATGTTAAAAATTGTAATTAATGGTTTTTCATGAAATTATGTTAGTCACAGGGCCGGCCTTACCTATAGGCAACCTAGGCATGTGCCTAGGGCCTCATCAGTTTTAGTATATATATATATATATATATATATATATATATATATATATATATATATATATATATATATATATATATATATATATATATATATATATATATATATATATATATATATATATATATATATATATATTACTGTTTATTTTTAAATTTTTATTAATAATTTTTTTTTCTATTTCTATATACTGTTTTTTTATTTAAAAATTGTGACTGTTGGTTTCAATTGGAGTTTGAAGAGTTGTTACTTTTCCAATAAAAGGTGCAACTACTAATAAAATTACAATTAATACATTTTATAATATTCATTCTATATATAAATAAGAAAACAAATTAATACACCATAACCCATTTATCAATTTGTATACTGTGTTATTCTGAAAGAAAGAATAGATACTCATTGTGTATTACCTTTCATAAAGGATACTTCTTTTATTATTATATTATTAGTATTGTTCTACCAATTGATTCAAACATCTCTCTGGTCTCCACTTTCATTTCCAATTTTGAAGTTTCTTTAAAGAAGAAAAAGAAACAAATCTCCACAAAAGGATTAAAGCAGGTTTTATTTATCTTAACATTTTCTCATTTAGTTTTTAATTATAGTCTTTTTATTTGTTTAATTTAATTGTTTTCTATTTTATTAGTTTTAGTGAATTTTATTTATTTTTATTTTATACGTATTTATTATTGTGAAACGTTGGTTTATTTTATTTTAGAACAATGTCGACTCGAAAATTTGAATCAGGAAGTTCAAAATTAAAAAAGAAGAAAAGAATTGACGCTTTAATTGAATCACAAAAGGGAGCTTTAGATAAATTTATTAACACAAACAAAAGAAGTAAATTTGAAAACTTAGGTGATTGTTCATCAAATGAACAAGTTAATAATGTAGAAACTAACAATATAGACATAAACAACGAAAATGAAAATATAGATACTTTTGTCGAAGAAGTTAAAATTATAAACAATGATGAAAATGTCAATAGTAATTTATTAATAGAAGAACGTTATAGTGTAGACACCACTAAAAATATATATGATCCAAGTCAGTGGATAAATATTAGTACAAGTTTAAGAGATTTATTAGTCGAAAAAGGTCCAATTAAAGTTAACGATATAGATTTTCCTAAGGATGAATCCACAAGACGCTTTTCTTCCTCATTTTATATTTAAAAGTTGTCTAACGGAGAAAAACGTGAAAGAAGATGGCTAATATATTCTCAAGATTTAAATAAAGTATTTTGTTTTTGTTGTAAATTATCTAATACAATTTCTAGTACAAGCAAATTAGCAAATGATGACATTTGTGATTGGAAAAATTTGGGTAATACATTGAGGAGTCATGAGATGAGTAAGGAACACATTGTAAATATGGATTCATGGATTGATTTAGAAATTAGATTGTTAAAAATAAAACAATTGACATACATGTTCAAGAACAAATAAATAGAGATAGAGAACATTGGAGAAATGTATTGTTAAGAATAATTGTGGTTGTTAAAACTCTTGGAAAAAATAACTTAGCATTTAGTGGAACAAACAAAAAGATTTACCAAGAACATAATGGAAATTTTTTAAGTCTAATTGAAATGATTGCAGAATTTGATCCTATAATGCAAGAGCACATTCGTCGAATTAAAGATCATCAAATACATAATCATTACCTTGGACATAGGATACAAAATGAGTTAATAAGTTTGATAGCAAATGAAATTAAAACAAAAATTAATCAAAAAATTATTAATGCTAAATATTTTTCAATTATACTTGATTGTACTCCGGATATAAGTCATTAAAAGCAAATGTCTTTTATATTACGATGTGTGGATATTTCTTCTACTCCAATTCAAATTGTTGAACATTTTGTATAATTCTTAATAGTGAATGACACGACCGGAAAATGTCTTTTTGATGCAATTGTGAATGAAATAAATATTATTGGAATTGATATTAGTAATTTAAGAGGGCAAGGTTATGATAATGGATCTAATATGAAGGGAAAACATCAAGGTTTGCAAAAAAGATTTTTAGACATTAATCCTAGATCATTTTACACTTCATGTGGTTGTCATAGTTTAAACTTAGTAATTTGTGATATGGTTAATTGTTGTCCTAAAGCTACATCTTTTTTTGGAGTATTACAACGTATATATACAATATTTTCTTCTTCTACTAAAAGATGGAAAATTCTACAAGATCATATCTCCAACCTAACACTTAAATCATTGTCACAAACACGTTGGGAAAGTCGTATTGAAAGTGTAAAAGCTTTGAGATTTCAAACTTCACAGGTAAGAGATGCTTTATTGAAATTATCTGAAATTACTGATGAACCTAAAATTAAAAGTGAAGCAGATTGTTTAGCGACTTATGAACTTGAAAATTTCGAGTTTTTGTTAGCCATGACTATTTGGTATGAGATATTGTTTGCAGTAAACTCTGTTAGTAAAAATATGCAATCAAATGATATGTGTATTGACGTTGCTATAGAACAATTGAAAGGTCTTGTTTCATTTTTTGAAAAATATAGGCACTACAAGAAAAGTTGTATATACCCACGGATAATTACCCACGGCCATGTAGTCGTCGGTAATTTTTTTGGTATAGAGGGTTTATCCGTCGGTAATTCATGAGTACCAGAGACAATATCAATTATATATTTTTTAAACATTACCCACGGCTTAGCCATGGAAAGCAGCCGCGGTTTTGCACCGTCGGTAATTACCCACGGTTAAACCCTCGGTAAAGTCTTATAAACTTATATATACTATTAATCAATAATATTTTATTTTAATATAAATTAAAATAAAACTAATGATATTTTTAAAAGGTACTAAAAATTACTTAAAATCTTATACTTAAAACAAATAAGTTTAGATATAATAATAATATAGTTTTTTATTTTAATTATAAAGTCAGTATAAATTTTTTATTATATAGATAAATTATTAGGACCGACAAAGAGAAACTTTTAAAACTTTAAGTATAAGAGAAACTTTTTAGTTTTAAGGATAATAGAAACTTTTTAGATAAATTATCTTAATTATAAAATCAGTATAATAAAGTTTCTATTTACAAAGAGAAATAATTTCTTTTTACAAAGAGAAACAATTTCTCTCAGCTAGTGGCTTCAAATTAACCCTCATTCTTCAAACTGCAGAGCGGCTTCAAACCCTCAATCTTCTTCAAACTTCTCTCATCCTTCAAATTTCTCTCAACTGCGATTGTTTTCTGCCCTAACTCTTCACAAATTGGTAAGTTGACTTCTCACTTCTCAGACTTTATTTTTTGCTTTTTATTTTCAAAACCCTAATTTTATAACTTTTCTTTCTAATTTAACAAGTCGATTTCTTGTTATTATTATCAATCTTTGTTTTTTTGTTGTCTTTGATATGGTTATTGTTAGTTGTTAATTTTGGGTACTATTGACATTTTTTTCAATTGATTTTTTAGATACAGAGTTTAGAGATGTTATTATTCTATTTTCATTGTTAATTGTTGTTAATTTTGGGTCCTCCAATCTCAAGTTTAACATATCTATCATTTCTCCTTGAATGCCTCTAATATTTTGAGTTTGAGACATTGTGTTTTATGAATAATAAAGGGTATATGAAAAAATTTGAGATCATTGGGGTTGTGTGTTCTATGTTGTGCATCTAACATGTTTTGGCAAAGGTCTAGTTTAATTGCTTATTGTGGTAGATTTGTTTAAAGCCTAAACTGTAACTGGTTTTTGAGCTATTTGGAATTGTCTTGGTGTAATGAATTGTCTTATGTCTCAATAGATACTAAATATTTTTGAATTTTAAGGTTTGGTATCATAGAAGTTACATTCTATCTGAATATTTCTGATAGAATATTTCTGATTTTGCAAACATTGAACCCTCGAGTATTTTGGTAGTATTAGTATTATTAGTATCACAACAGAAAAATTATGAGTTGGGTTAGGTTGTTTTGAATTTTACATATATTATATATACAATAATATTATGATATATGGTTATATACAATTATATTATGAAATGAAGCTTTGTTTCTGTTGCAATATTCTTAATATTATGATCTCAAAAAGTAAAGTTTAATTGTGAAATGACAAGAATTTGAAAGAACTGTTAAGTGTTTGGAATAAGTCTTAGAGTTTGTTTTAGTTAATAAATAAAGTTCCTAGTTTGTAGGAGATAGAATAGGTCATTCATTTCAGTTTTGTTATGGCTTCTGTTATTCCAATTTTTACGTTCCTTTTCTGTTATGACTAAAGGCTATATATGAGCCTTAGTATCTTGAATAAAATGCAAGTTGATTCACTAAATATAGAGCTTTCATTCTCTACAGAATTAAGGAAAATTATTATAATCCAAATGTATGCATATAAAGTGAGTGATGTCTATGTTGAAGAAAAGTTGATGAAATGGTTCCACATGTGGATCACTGAAGAAACAAAAATTGTCTTTCACTTTCAAAAGATTTGTAATTATTATTTTTATTTATAATGGTGTTTTTGTGTGTTTTAACTGTTGCAAAATTTATCTTTTTCTCTGATTTTCTTTATACCATGGTTTCTTAGTCATGATGATTCGAATTAATAGTGCATGCAATTACATATATGTTATAAAATGAATTTTGTGTATTCATCTTGATGAGAAAGTATGTAGCACAACATTTAATTTTTGGTAGTGAGAAGAAACAAGAAAACAAAGACATACACACAAAGTTTACACATTCTACCACATTGTTAAGTGATGCACGCTAAAACTGATATTGAGGTTGCTTTTTGAAAACAGAATTAAATGGTGGTACTTAATGTTTTGGTTGCTTCAGTTGATATCAAAATAAAAGCTGTAGAATAGATTGTAGATTATAGAATAGATTATAGTGTAGTGTGTTGTGTGTTGTGTTGTTGCAGCCCAAGCTATTTTCAGGTTTATCATCACTAAGTCTTTTTCATAAGTGGACAGTTGGAAAAAGGTGATGTTTGCTTTGTATATCCACGAAATCACAACTAACTAAATTAGGATCATTTCTTTTCTTTTCAAGTATGTATGTCTATAATTAAGTTAATTCATGTGTGAAAAAGTGCTTAATTTATGAAAACATTCCATATTAATTCCCTTGCTTGATTGAATGCCATGTTTGGATAAAGTTGGTGTGATTTACTTTATTTGCACTACCAAGTTTGTAATGCAATAAGTTTGTTAGGAGAGAAGTGGGTCATCATCACTTCCTATAATTCCTTTTGTTTATCAATAATTTAATTTTCCACGAGTGGTTGTTTATGTCAAATATGGAAATATTGCATTACTAAGATAAGGTGTTTAATAATTGGTCTTGCATTTTTGAACATTGAAAATGATTTTTTTTTAATGTATTTCTCAACTAAACATAATGATATAACACCATTAAAATAAAATGATTTTCCAAAATCATTTGCATTTGATTACTTTCATTTTAACCATTTTTTGTTGAATTGTGAACATAATCATAATTGTTTTTGAAAATGTGTATTATACAAATTTATCATGATTAAACTATGGCTAAATAAGACACTTGATTATTTTATCAAAATTAAATTATAACTAACTTATATATTATCTTTGAAAATTTAAGAGAGATAAAAATGTTCATATTTTTATATTGTTTACTGTGTGTACGGTTGTAAAACAGAAACAATTAGAAAAGACCAGAGTATAAGGTCAAAGCTGCCAGGAATAAGAAAAATCGGGCATCTGCTAAGGGTGGATCTGTCCATACGGGTGGCTCCATATCCACAAATGAGCACATCATACGAATGGTATGTCATTCATTTTAAACATTTGATTCCTTAAACTTTAGCTCATAATTTATTTTTTCCTAACATTTGACATCAAATTTTTATAATGCATAAGCATCGGGAATTGGGTAGAGAGCCCACATTAGATGAGGTCTTCTTAAGGACTCATACAAAAAAGAAGGACTCCTCATGGGTGGACGACAGATCAAAGAAGACATATGTAAGTGTAATTACTAAATTTTGATGTATGCTTGGATAAAATCTTTAATGCCATTTACTTGAAAAGGACAAGTTACATAGATATGTTGTGTTAATATTTTCTTTTGAACTTAGACCCTCTTATTAAAAAAAAACTATTAATTACATATATTATGAATCATGATCATATATATGGTAGGATTAATGTTAGATATGTAATAAATATGTCAATTGTTAAAGAAATTAAAATAGATTTTGGTCGAAATTCCCGTTTTTGCTACTTTCAAAAAATAAATTAAATGATTATTGTTCTGTTAGTTCCTATCATGAAAATATTGTAATGTATATAAGTTTAAGTTTTTTTTTTGAGTAGGAAACATTTCAAGAGAAGCTAAAGCATGCCTCTCAAGTAGGAGAGACATCAAACAGTGGCCCTAAGGAAGTTGATTCTACAACTCGGCTAAATTTTTGGGCTGAAGCTGCTGGTGGCAAGACTAGAGGACGTCTCTATGGTGCTGGGGACTTGTCTAAGATTTACAAACCAGGTGTTTCCTCGTTAACCCAACAGTCACGTGTATCTACATGTAGCGGTCAAGTTTCTGCTGAGATTGCTGCACAAATGACAACAATTGAAGAGAGAGCAAATGCTGCAGAGGAAGATGCTCGAGCTGCGCGAGAGGAATGTCGCAAGGCAAATAAACGCACACAAGATTTGGAAAGACAATTGAGGGAATTAGCTGAAAGTGTTGCTTCTATCAAAGGTGACAAACATCGTCGTCGTCATTCAGATTATGATGATGACTCCGACAGTGATGATGACTCTATTGGCAGCATATAAGATCATATTATGCTTTAATTTTACTCATGAGAATACTTTGACAATCACATTATATTTTGATTGAACATGTTTTATGTTTTGTTTGAGCTTGTTTACATCAAACTTGTTGAATGAAATATTTTTTGAGATCTGATTGATATTAAGGTTTGAGTTTTGGTTTGAGATTTGTTTGTTGAATGGTTATATATAATTATGGTCATGATTAAAAAAAGAGTTTTGTAGATTTATAATATGAAAAAAATATTCATAAAAGAGTTTTTATTTATTTATAAGTTGTTATGAAAAAATATTTATAAGTTGTTATGAAAAAATAATCATATTGTTTTCAAACAGGGAAAATATTAATAAAATAGGTCTATTGATCAAATATTGGTATATTTGATTAAAAAAATTATAATACTACAGACCGCTTAACCGTCAGTAAAGTTATATCAAAAATTGAGTAACTTATCGAAGGCTTAGCCCTCGGTAAATTTACTGACGGCTTAGCCCTCGGTAAATTTACTGACGACTTAGCCCTCGGTAAATTTACTGACGGCTTAGTCGTGGATAATATAAGACAAAAAATTTAATATTTAATCATCTATTACCCGCAAACTATTCATGGTTTAGCCGTGGATAATATCGTGGGTTTATTTAGCCGTCGGTAGACGTTACCGAGGAGCGAATTACCGAGGGCCCCATAGTTGTTGGTAAGCCCTCGATAATTTACTTTTCCCACGGCTTTTTCTTGTTACCGAGGGTTTTTGGCCCTGGGTATTGACAAATTTTCTTGTAGTGAGGAAAAATGGATTTGAAAATGCTTTGACTTCTGCAAAAGAAATTGCTATTGAAATGGATATAGAACCAAAATTTCGTGAAAAGCGTATTATTCGTAGAAAAAAACAATTTGATGAGATTATAGACAACGAAGTTATAAAATCTCCTGAAGAATTATTTAAGACAAATTATTTCTTATATATAATAGATCAAGCAATCACTTCATTTCAAAGTAGATTTGAACAATTTAAAATATATAATGATATTTTTGGTTTTCTATTTAGTATTAAGATATTAAAATCCATTGACATTGAAAATTTAAAAGAAAATTGTTTTAACCTTGAACATTCATTGAAACATAACACTGAATCTGATATTGATGGATCTGATTTATTTATGGAACTAAAAATTTTAAGAGAAATAATACAAGTGGAAAATGATACACCAATTGATATACTTAATTATATAAAGAGACTTGATTCTTTTCCAAATGCATATATTGCTTATAGAATAATGTTAACAATTCTTATTACAGTTGCGTCTGCCGAAAGAAGTTTTTCAAAATTAAAGTTAATAAAATCATATTTAAGATCTACAATGTCTCAATAAAGATTAAATGGATTGGCTTTATTATCAATCGAAAATGAAATATTGAATGAAATTGATTACAATAGTTTAATAAATAATTTTGCATCTCAAAAAGCTCGAAAAGTAAAATTTTAAATAAAATATATTTTAGAAATTTTTTTTATTACTAATAATATAAAAGCCTCTTTTTTTACTTTTGCCTTAAGCCTCAATAGGTGTTGGGCCGGCCCTGGTTAGTCATAATAATTTAACTTACCAATGTTTTAATTGGTGCATTTTTAAAAATGTCAGTATTGCTTTGATTTGTTCTAAGTGGGGGAGTCGTTGAAAAAGCATAACATTGAGTATAAAAACATTCTTCCTCTAGATTCAGAAACAAAACAAACTTCTTCAAGAGGTAGAGGAAGAGATGGCTTCCAACAACAACCTCTAGAATGTAGAAAGTCATCAGGTCAGAACAGCTGTGGAGGGCCAACAACCTCCAACAATACAACCCGTCCAAATCCAAGACATGCAAGGGGTCGAAAACATGTATCATCAGGTGAATTCTCATTTTCTAATACATATCTTGATATTTTTACTTTTAAATATTTATCTCTCTCTTCTTGCTTTCATGTATGTCTAATCGAAGTTGGTAATAATGGCCTCCAACAATAATCTGCAGAATGCAGAGGGTGATGAAGGCGTACCAGTAGCAAATATCCAACACCAGCTACCAATAAAGCAACCACAAGATGTTCAAATCGAACCAATTCAACAGGTGCAAGACCTGATCATTCGAAGACTCTAATATTCATGTTCTTTTTCTACTTTAAAATGTCTATGTTCTGTTATTGATATAAAACAAATTGAATGTGTTTTTCATCAACAGAGAAATGAACAAAATGAAAACGCTAGACGGGTACGACGTGCGTTGCGTGTTCGACGAAGAAGACCAAAGAAAAGAATTAGGGTAGTAGAAGTAGAATACTTCGATTTCGATGATGATGATGATGATGAACAAGACTAATACTGGGGTAACTTTTTGTCTGCTAGGTGTTTTGGATTTGAGAATTGGATGTTTCTTTTGTCTTTCTAAGTTTATGGTTGTTACTATGGTCGTTTCTGTTATGCTTTTAGTTACATTATGAATGGTCAGACTACTAGAGTCATATCATGGTTTCTGTTTTGGTTTCTCTTACATTGCTATGCTTAAGTTTGGTAGCTTTTGTTTTAATTGGTCAAAATGGAAATAAATGTTGTGTCACTAAGGTTTTGTTATTACATTTATTTCCCTTGCTAACTATTACATTTATTCATATAGTGGCAGATCACATATAAATGTATCAAAATTTATCAAAATGTATGAAAATATTGAAAGGAAAAAAACATCGACCTCATTTTATTTTTTTTATACTTAGATTGTTTATTTTACCTTCATAATTTTTCTTAATGTTAATTGTATACTTTTCTCTAAATTAAATATATTTATAAAATATTGTATCTATTTTTTTCACACTTACAAGAACTTTTAAAATTTATAAATTATTTATACGTTTATTTTATAAATAGATCATTTCCTAACAATCTATTTGTTAATAATAATAATACTAATTTGTTTAATGTATATTTTATAAGTTGAGAAAGAACTAATAAAAAGTTTAATTTGAATAACATGAATTATTATTTTAAAAACGGTTACAGCTTTACAATTAATTCTGATTTTTTTTTTTATAAATAGGTATGAAAAGAAATTTATTTTAAATATACGGAATAAAATATATGGTTGTTTATATTTCATCTTCTTCATTATATATATTACTATTTCAACTAAATTTTACTATTATTTTTACTATTTTTCTATTTTAGATATTTATTAACTTTATAATTATTCTCATCTTTCTAAAAGTAACATTAATGTTACAATTTGTTAATTTTTATTATCTAATTAAAATATAATATTATTTATTATTATTAACTTTCATTCCATACTACACTTTTTAATTTAACTTTTTTTTTTGTATAACTTTTATTGAACTATGTTTCCAATTTTAATTATAATAAGTGCATCATTTTTGGTTCATGCATTTTTAAATTATTTTACATGTCAAAATTTAATATATTATGTATATTTTTTTAATAAATTTGGTTAAATTTTTACCTGAAATCTTATTTTACATTTCTAACAGTTTTATATAAATACCTGCTACGTAATTTTGTTTTACATACAATTTTATTTTACTCCTTAAAAAAATTATAATACTTCTGACACATTTGATAAACATTAACGTATCTCATAACATAATTCATCATAACATTATCCCCGTATCAATACATGGATTTTTTACTAGTTTAAAATAAACTCTACAAAAATTAAGGATACGCAATATTTTAAAGGTTTAAAATATAATCTAATTAGCATTAATAAGTATGTGATGGTGGATTTTAGGTGATCTTTAATCCAAAACCAAATGTATGTGAAGTTAAATAATTTTCCTCTATAAATATTTTCTTGATTGGATAAAAAAAATACTATTATGTGTACTTATTTAAATAAAAAGTAGTTAAATCCTACTTCATGCATATTAAAGTAGAAAAAATGGATGTGACAAAAAAGGGAATGTCATATACATGTAAAATCAATTTTATTTTTTATTTTTTAAATTTGATCTTGTAAGAGAACTATCAAGGATCAATATTAACAAAGACAAAGTGTGTGAATTATTTATCAAAGAGACCAAGTCAAAAGTAGCTCTCATTAAAAAAAATTGTTTCTACTAAAAGGTCACTTGAACTACTTCATATTGACTTTTTTGGTCTTGTAGATGATTTTTCATGGTCCACATGGGTTATATTTCTAAAACATTGAGAAAAATATTTTAAAGCTTTTCAAATATTTTGTAAGAGACTACAATCATTGTGACCGATCTATTTTAAAAAAATTGACTAAACTATATCTCATTCTCTTTGATAACCCATCTTTACAAAGTTTTCTTCATATCAAAAGAACAAAATTCTATACCTAAATATACCAATTGGTCAATCTTTGCGTTGAAAATGACCATGTAACATAGGGAAACCCAAATACTTCTCTAGAGTAAGGGTTTGCTTGATATATGTGTTCAAGACAATTAAATCCATTTTGCTCCTTTCAGTGATAGCGGAGAAGAACACATTTGATTTTGTAATATTCATTTTAAGGTAAAAAAACACGGCAAAACGATTCATGATATCAAAAATGATTCATGCTTGGGAGTTAGAAACCTTCGTAAAACAAAGAACATCATCAACAAAAATGATTTCATGATAAAGATGATTGAAAATAGTAGGATAGAGATATTCACTAAAATATATTATTAGAGATAGACAGTTTGATATCTTTCCTATGGTCTTCATTAACTGCCTTGATGATTGTCTGCAACAAGAATTCTATGCAAAAAACAAAGACATAGGATGAAAGGAAGTGTCACTTTGCTGTAAAACTCTAGTCGGAAAAAATTGGTAGCCGTCTCCCATTCTAAAGAATAGACATAAAGGATCTAGTTACACAGTGTATGATCAACTTTATCGTAATGGTAGGAAACTCGTTTCACTTCAAACAAATTCCATGTGATACCAATTAATATGATCGTAGGCCTATTCAAGATATATTTTGAACACCATGTCAACTTTTTTCATTTTAAATATATGCATATAATGAATTTCTTGTTGGAGGGTGATGGAATTATTAGTTGTCCCTTTACCAGACAAAAAACTACTCTAGAAGGGTCTGCCTATATGATTTAGATAAGGGTATAATCTTTAATCATAATCTTCGTAGTAAACTTGTAAGAAGTGTTACACGAGTTAACGAGCTTGAATTGCTTACAAAAATTGGGTTATCCACCTTAGAAATTAATGCGATAAGAGTTTCAAAAAGAGAGGAGTGAAATATACCTGTCACAAAAGCATATGATACAAGTTAGACAATATAATCTTCAAAAGTGTTTAAATAAAATACCTTGGAATCCATCCGGGCCAAGCACCTTAAAAGAGTGCATTTGATTCAACGCATAAGTAACTTCTTCCTTCATCACCTGTTGAGTCAAAGGGTGTTGGGTTTCTTCAGAAAGGATCAGAGTCATAGTTGAGTCATCTATTCTAGCGGGGAGGGAGTATTAGATATGTAGGGCAGAAAATACCTTTTAAAAATGTTTTCCTTGAGAATAGTATCGTCATTTTATTAAACACCATTGAAAAGATGAAGGTCATAGACTTTATTTTTCTTCCTCCTGATTACCGTCTTACCGTCTTAGTATGAAAAAATTGTATTATAATTTCCTAATTTAACCCAATTGCTTTGTTTGTTTGTTTTGAATATGGTATAAAGAAATCAAAATTCATGTGTAATAAATTGATATTAATAAGATATCATATCAACTATCTAAAAATAAAGTTTGTTATTTAAATATTTTAGATTATAAAAAATTATCACAATTTAAGTGTTTTAAATACATAAATTATCAAGATGTCATATCTCAATTTTTTATTTTTTATTGTTTAAAATCAAATTAAAAAAAAAGTAAGCTCCATTGAAAGAATTTGTCCTGCAATCCATATTTCACATGCATTTCACATATTTTACATGCATTTATGTTGGTATTTTTTTTTAAATGTGGCAACCAACATGCATTTTTATCGGCATTTTTGAAATGCCTGATAAAAATGCATACATCCGTACCAACAACTTAAAAAATATCGGTATAAATTTATGTTGGCTACCGCATTTTTCAAAAACTTTGTTAGTGTCATGTTAATTTCCGGAATTTTGAAAAATCTAGTAGTTTGTATTTTTCTTTGTTTTTTTAAATAATTTTTGATCTAGTGAGGATCAGAGGAAGAGATGACATGATTGCTTTTAGATTCATCGATATAGCAAAAAGAATAGTTGTTAAGTGCTCTGATAGTGGAAGCGGCAGGGATAAAATAAAGTAGTCACATATTCAGATGGGTAGAGTAGCCCCCACCGATTCTCGCAAGAGAAGGATCAAGCAGTCTCGTGCAACTCGTACTCTCTAGCATATATGAGGTAGGCGAGGTAGAGATTTTGATTTCGAGCCCGATACAACTATTGAAGAAGATGAAGAGGTTTCTCCTCAAGAAGATATTGAGGTTCCTCCACAAACTGATATTAACATAACTTGACATTTTATCTTAGCAATATATTATATGAAAATTTAACACTACATTATTACGAGATTGACATAACCTAACATGAATATTATTTAACATAACAAAACTTAACAAAAGTATAACATGAACAAAACTTAAACAATACTAAGCTATTCGGGATGTTTCAACATTTTGATAATATCATTGGTAGATCTCGCAATACTCGCATTCACCTCGATCAAATCTTTTGTTTTGTATCGTTGATATGTGATCCATATGACTTTTAAATTTTCATCTTTCTTTAGATCAAACTTATTGAACCTGATATTCCCTTCATTATAAATTGATGGTGAATGATATTCGATCTTAACCACATTTCTATTATCGGTATGGTACAAGAGATTATCCAGTTTGGATTTCAAAACATTACGAGTGGTGTCCTCTATGAATCTGAAATCAACAGAAGATTTCACGTCGTTGAAGTACATAAACTCAATATGCTTATATTGAGACATTCTCGTGTGTTTATTTTAACAGCATAGGTTGCATGCATATTTATACAATTTTGTAATCATTATGGACCACACAAAATTGTCAATGTAATCATAATCCTACAAAAGTATCAACAAAATCTCAACAGTTAAAAATTAACACTACTGTATTTTTTTAGGTTGTGCGAAAAATGTAGTATTCTAGGGAGGTTTTGAAAAGTATCGACAAAATTGCCACGTACTAGATTTTTCTTTTAAATCCTGTAAAAATGCATATCGAATTTTCATTTGATTATCGAGTTTTTATGACTTACCATATTTTTCTGCATATTATATTTTTTCTCGCGACAAAAAAATTAAAAAAAAAAATTATGATATTAGAAAAAATGGGGATGGTGGTGGTAAAATTTTAAGAGTGGTAGAACAACTTCTCCATATTGAATAAGATAACTACCCATATTAATCCAAAATGTAAAAAGAAAAAAAAAATGGGCTTAGAGCTGCTGGAGCTGTTCAGGTCAGCCCATTAAATCACTGTTGCTCTTAGCATTTTTCATATTTTTATTTTAATATTTTATTTGTGTTCATTTTGTACTTTTTTTTCCAAATAATGTAATTGGACAATTTTGTAAAAGTGATCTTAAAATTAATGGATCAAATAAATAAATAAATATTGAATTTTGATGCTTTGACAGATTTTTTATTTAAATAAAAAATGATACTAACAAAAAATAAAAATAAAATGTTCCATCATATATAACTTTTAAACATTTTAATTGGTAAGATAAAATTGGTGTTTTATTAGTAACATTTTCATAAGTTTTACTAAACAATCACAAAAGTTATTTATTCAGTGAGCCTAGTTAAATAAATACAAACAAATTTTTAGTATAGCTGATGTTTTAGTTTTTTTAGTTATATAAATATTAATGAAATTGTTTATTTATATATGTTTAGATAAAACAAAATTTTAAATAAATTAACAAATCAATTATACTTTCGAAAAGGTAGAAATAAGCCTGTAAAAAACTTCATTCTTTTCTTTACAACCTTTAAAATTTTAGAGTTGAAGACAAATTGAATGGTTTAGAAATCCTAATAATAATCTTAGATAAGTAACAGTAAATCGTTAAGAGTGAATTCTTGGAATTTGGGAAAATCTTGGAGATTTATAGGGAATTGGAAAAAACTTCACTGCTCTTCATCCCGCATATTAATTATTTTGGTGTGATTGGACCTTTAAGTTTCACAACAAATGATATCCACTTTGGGACAAAGAGGTTTGACTTACACATGAGCATCATGAGTTTTAAATGGCGAATCAAGAGATTTTTAAAGGCAATGATTTTGGATTGTGAAAAGTAGTAATCTTAACTTAAGAGATGTGTATTATGGTATTGAATGGTGAGGTATCAATGTCTGTATGCATAACAAAACAGAAAAGATCGAGAGTATGCATAACAAAACAGAAAAGATCGAGATGGTGGATACGGCTAGGAGTGTCATTATATTGTGTCTTAAGGATGAAATTCTAAGGGAAGTTTCAAGGGAGAAAACTACGACTTCCACGCGAGAAAAATTTAAATCAATGTATATGATAAAGTCTTTGACTCACAGATTGTGTCTGAAAATACAACTCTATTTATTTTGAATTGTAGGAAACAAATCTATAGTGGAACTAGGGATGTAAATGGATATCCATGGGGACGGATAGTATGATATTCGTGTATATCTCGTTGGATAAATATGATATCTATATATGTCCCATATCTGTGTGGGTATCCGTTAAACGGATAATCCGCGGGTTTTAAGGTGGTATACGCGGATATTTACAGATATCCATGGATAAAATATTTTTTCTATAAAAAAAATTGAATTTTTTTTCCAAATTCTTTTAAAGATACAAGAAGTTATTATCATATAACAGCCATACAAATCTCATCATTTTAAACAAAACATAGTATTCATACATTTCATTTTTAACAAATAAATGAAAGATATAGTGATTGCAAGTTATGGTTAAAGAGCGGACGACAAAAGAGTTGAAATATAGGCACTGGTGGGATAAGGAAAGTGATTGGTTGGACGGTCGAATTGAGTTGTTGAAGTGATGTATAAAGTAAAAAAGAAGCTTAAATATGAAATGTAAAAGGTTTTCTTCAAAAATATATATACGAGAAAACTAGTTTTTTAGAAGATGAAAAGACAAAGTATAATAAATTAATATTTAAGTCATTATTATAATTTATTAACAGATACAGATATCCGCGAACATGGATATCATTAAACTTGTCATGTATCCATATTAATTACTAAACGGTATTTAAATATTCATTTATTTTATCTATGGATATCTATTAAGTTATTTGTCCTGTATTTGTGACAGATATTATTATCCGCGGATATCTGCGGGTATAGACATTTTGGTCATCCCTAAGTGGAACACTTGACAAAATTTTACAAGATCATTGATGATCTAGAGAATATTGAGGTGAAAGTTGATAAATTATGACAAAACTCTACTCTTGTTGAGCCTATTACTTAGATCCTTTGAGAATTTTAAGATTTTCCGTTTGAATTCTAATATAAGATATACTTTTTTATTTATTTAGAAAAATAAGATATTATTATTATTATTATTATTATTATTATTGTTATTATTATTATTATTAAGCTTACAAAATTGAACTCTAATATTCTTTTTAAAGAACTAATAACTAATTACAAATTAATTTGAGGAAAACTAAATTTATACAAAATATATAAAAGAATAATGAAATCATGTCATCAATAATTATATTTTATGAAATGATCAAGAATGGTAGAATATCAACATACATCTCTAATTGAAGATAAAATTTCATATGTATCATGAAATAAGTTTATGCGGCTAGCGCACACCACATGACAATATCGATGTCATGTTTATGCATTTCTTGTTGATAGAAAGTGAAATATGCTTTTTTGACTATAAAATTTTATAGAATAGATATTCTTTAAACAATTAATAATGATATTATTTTAGTTTATTTTTAAGAACTAAATAGTTGATGATTTTTATCGTAAATGTACTTCATTAACAATATTATTTTTTATTTTAATATAATATAATTTATATTTTCTTTTATGTTTAACCACATCAATATACGGATCCACCCCTACACCCTATACTCTACGAATCTAACAATTTTTAATTTAACAACGTTAAAAAAAAATAGAGCTCTTACTGATTATTGGTTAACAACTTTTATCATATTTTTAAGCTCACAAAGTTTACATTCAAAGTATATAATTAAATTAATTAAGACAGAAAAGTAGTTTTACAATACTAACACAAAACAAAAGGATTTATCACTAAATAACAATTTTATTTAAATTCTACTGCAATTATAAAATAATGTAAATCATCAAATATGCGTCGTAGTGAAACCAAAGAAATAAATAATGAATTTATTAAAAGGCATCATTAAAATGTAAATATAAGAATAATTCTTCAAATAACTCATTTGCAAAAATCGTTATTTCATCATCGTCACACTGGATAAATGATAAAATAAATGAATAAATAAAATAAGTAAAATAGAATGAAATTCTTATTAATTTGTTAAATTCTCAAATGTCACATTCTAAAAATAAAATTTGATAAATATTTAGCAATGACAATTTAATTAAAAATAAGGTACTACATTTGTATGTAAAATAAATTGTTGAAATTAATTATAAAAATAAAATAATTAATAAATATATTATTTTGTGTATAAAATGTTGAGTTGTTACACATTTCTTTACGGTAAGGAATGTAGTATTATTTTGGATGAAGTCGTGATGGTTGTGAGATCTAAAGAATTTCAAAGGTGAATTATTTGAATATTGATGATAGTGATGAAGGCTTGAGTATTTTTATAATAGAAAGTGAGCGTAGATGGATGTCCAAATCAAAGAGGTTTGACAAGTCAGATTAAAATGATTTATCTGTAAGAAAATCGTCAGCTTCATAAGAGATTATCATGGGACGATATGCAATGATTGATTCTCTTCAGATTGTAGTTGCCTCATATGAGGATATTTATGAGAGTGTTGGTGCATTAGTGGTGTCAAGTTTGGAGGCTAAAGAGAGATGTGTCATCAACTAAGATTGCTCTTATCATTTGTGTCCAAGAAAAGAACATTTTAAGACTTTGAAGCTAGAGGAAGGTGGAGTAGTCCACCTTAGTGATAATAAGGCTTGTAAGTTTCATGGTATTGGTACAGTTAGACTTAAAATGCTCGATGATCATGAGTTTCTTCTTCATAACGTGAGGTATGTTCTAGAGCTCAGAAGAATGTTTGATTATCTAGGTTATTGCACTAGAATTGAACATCAGGTGTTGAAGATTTCACATGGTAAAGTGATAATAGTCAAAAGGTCTAAAATATGAGGCTATTATATTTTAGAAGATTTCAATGTTATTGTTTATACATCATCAACTAGTGAAGACTTTTATGAAAATAACAAGTTATGGAATTTGACGTAAAGACATGGTGGATGTCTAAAGGCTGTTTCATAACAATTTAATGAGTTTTGCAGAAAAGAAAGGATAAAAACATGTTTGACCATTGACTTGTCATGGAGTTTTTCGGGTAAGGTTAGTGCCAAAGCAGGTAACTTGATCAACATGTATTCATTACTAGAATAGAATTCCAAACATATATGGAGTTTTGGAGTAAGAAGATTGCAACCTACTTTATTTTGAAGGTTGAATATCCATACTTGTGTGTTTGTTAGACTACAAAAGCGGAAAAATATAATTGGGAGCAAGCGGATGCATGTGGCAAGATCAAGGCTCAATCAATACTTGGACATGATAGAAATTGGCAAAGGGTAGCAAAGGAGCATCAAGGTGGTTAATAAGTACATTGGCATCACCATGGTTTCAAGTCAAGGTGAATATTGTTGAAATATGCTTTAAAATTTTATGTTATGAAGAGAAAGGAAACATGTTTTGAGATTGCAAAAATCAGAAATCAGCCTGGATGTGGAGCCAGTGGCGGCAATAAGATGGTGTGTTTGAGTCTAATGTGTAGTATGGTTCATCGAATCTCGGGTCTAGTTTTATTAGTTCATGTGTATTGGGCTTCATTATTTTTTTTTCATGGATCTGTTCATTAACGGATTAAGCTTTTGGCGTGTTATGGATTCATTGGTCTTCAATAGTTATAAATATGTGTATCCATTATTCTTGTATTTATAGCCATGAAAACTTTAAAGTTGAAGACAAATATAACGGTATGTGAATCTTAGTGGTAATCTTAGAGAGACAAAGGTAAATTCTTAAGAGTGTGTTATTGGAATTTGAGAAATCTTTAGAGATATCTAAGGAAGATTGAAAAACACTTCTAAATACCTTGGATTTGTGTGATTCATATATAGAGAGTAGGAGAGATGGAGAAATATTTGGGTAGAAAATATGGCTTGTTCTTGGGAACTTGAGTGACTATTTTTTTGTAACTCGTTTGTAATCTTTTGTAATAATTATTGAAAGTGTAATGAATTAGATAGTTACTTTCTCCCCTAGAATAAATCCTTTGATCAAACCAAGTAAACAAGTTATTGTATTTCTTGTCTTTTATATTCATCAAATTAAGTTGTTGTCTTATTGGATATGTAATTTTTTTCTTTATTAGATGTTATTTATTTTAATTGTCATTATCCATTTTACTCACACATTAAGTATTTTGATTTTTATATACTAATTATAAATTATGAAGTTAGTGTAAAAAACGGTTTTTTTTATTTTTTTGTTTATTTTGCATCATATGTTTTTATTTAAATTGTATTTTATTTGATGAAATTAGTAATTTATGTTTTATTATATCCTGTTGATTTCTTACACAACTCAAATTTAATACGTAAACTTTAACCTTTTTTTTAAATCAAAATTAAGGGCAAGAGTCCATGATATAAATGAAAATAGGTACAAAAATGAGAGAGGGGGGGGGGGGGGGAATAACCTGACCTCAAACCTACTTTGATCTAAAGTATGGTAAGCCTAACTTGTTTTTATTGAAGTCTACTAGGATATTCAAGCGAACCTCATTCCACCAAGTAAAAGAGTTAATCGACAATCTGATGTTAGCTAACATGTATGCACAATGGTTACCTTTCCTAAATATGTGCAAAGCCAAAAATATAAAAAGAATAAGCCTAGGCAAGCAAAGATCTCACATATTTCTAATACTCCAAGGAACAACAAAGGGATTAGCAAAAGCTGAGACAACCAAAGTAGAATCAGTTTCCAACCATAAATTATACCAATTTCTATCAAAAGCGAGCTCCATTACAAAAATAGACCCCATAAACTCGGCCTGAATCGCATTCACTGGTAAATAACACCCCAAAATTGCCAAAGTGCAGCTCAACAGCATCACAAAAAATTCTGCCACACGCAGCCTATAAAGGAAACCCACCAGAAGAGCCATCAATGTTGACTTTGATCCAACCCTGCTGGGGAGGCGTCCACAAGACCTCAATCACTTTCAGAGGACGAGGCAGATGAAGCATAACTTTTAACTTTTTTAACAAAACAAAATCACTTAATAGTAGAACTGGCCCTGCAACTAGAAATATTGCCCGAAAGAGAAGTAAAGGACAAAATTTCAGCACAAACAGATTTCTAACGAAGAAGATTGTTTTGATATTTGGCTTAGTTTCGAGCATTCCAAATACAAGCAATGGAGTTTAGGATAGCAACATTATGCACCACATGACTTTGAGCAGAATGTTGATCATCAATAATCTTCATACAATCTGTCAAACTAGTAACCATCCTGTAATCTAACATGCCACCCAACCATACCCAAATTTTCTTTGCAAATAAACAATCGAAGAAGATATGGAACAAAGTTTCAGCATGCTGCCACAAAAGGAGCAAATAAAGGGGAGATGTTGCCCGCGAACCTGAAGCAAATCATCTGTTGGCAACTTACCGCGAACCAACCTCCAAAACAGCAAGGACTTGGAATGAGGGATAGCATAGTGCCAAACATTACACCCCAATCACGACTAACATATTTAATGCACCAAACATACACATCCCTTAGAGAGAGTTGACCTTTTTCCGCAATTTTTCAAATCATATTGTCAGCCTGCTAAGGATTCACAAAAACCTAATCAACCATGTTTGATAAAGTATGACATCGATCGTATAACGCAACTGGAAGAACGATCTTGTCATCCCGAATAAAGTCCTTCAAAGTAGCATTTGAGATCTCTAAGGTGTCCCCTGTGTCATGAATCAAATCCACCAACTGTAAACCTCACAAGTTATCCCTCCAAAGACTAATTTGTTCGCCTTTACCATCTAACCACTAAGAATTATTCTTTATTACCTCCTGATAATATTTTGCTTCCCGTCCATATCGACGAGAAAATACGATACTTGTTGACATGTCTGCTCTGCTTAAAGGCTTTGGCTCTTAGAAGATTAGTCCAATCCTCCTGACTGTTAAGAACACTCCAACATTGCTTTAAATCCGAAGTTCATTAAGAATTCTAAAAGATTTAATACCAAGACCTTCCTCCTTAACATCTTTGTAGCAATGCTTCCAAACAACTATCACCAATTTCCACCATTTGAATGATGCTAATAGGCCAGAGTACACTATCATTGTATATATCGTCATGCTATGAATTTTAACTTGAGAAAGGTGATATGATCAATTTCAAAATTAATTTACCATATTTTAATGTCTCACTAAATATTAGACTGATACATGATATGATATTAATATTCTCTCTTGTCTCTTATTCTAGTAAAAAACTTAAAATTTTAATTCAATAGTAAGAGTTTGTTTTAACAATAAAATACTAAATTTAATTTTTTTTCAAAAACATTTGTAAAATTCTCATTTATGTCATTTTGATTAATAAAAGTTTTTCCATTTAAAGTATACAAAGATAATTTTTATTTGTGTTATCATTGGCCCCATGTAAAATCATTATTCAAAATCATGATTATGCTTGAGATTCCCACGTAACTCAATATCTTAGGACAATCTACAATGTTGGAATGTAGCTAGTACCTTTATGAATCACTTGTAAATTATTTCATATATTATAATAATTTACATTTGTATAAGAAGAGACACGAAAAAACTTGTATTAGTAGAGACACGAAAATAATTCATCTATAGTCAATGTAGTGGTTACGGTGATGTTTTTTCTGCATTCATATTTATATTGTATATGTTTCTTCTTATTAGGGCAAAGGAGTTAAAAATTGAAGTAATAAGAGTTTGCACTAACTTTTAATTTGTTTGTACTATCATTCTCACTAATTTACTCTCCAAATTCATGCTAAAATATTACACACTCTAAATTATATTTTCAATTTTAATTTTATTTATTTATTAAATTTGATAGTTAAGTTTTTTTTATTAAAAAAGTTTATTGAAAAATATAAGGTAAATCAACAATATAAATTATGTCATTTGAAATGACAAAATCAATCATCTTAAAAATTATCTTTATTGATTTATAAAATATTATCTGTGTTCTTTTTTATAAGAGACAATTCATTTTTTAAATTCATTGAATAATCAATATATGTAATCTACAAACTGACCAAATATATTGATATTGAATGAACCTAAAAAATAAATTATCGCTTATATAAAGAAATAGAGGAAATATAATATTAATATGCATGAGTCTTTGGATTTTCTATAAAAGATTCACTACCTCTAGTGATAAGAAACCAAAAGTGTCAAAGGAAAATGGTATGAAAATATGTTGATTCTTGGAACACTTTTTCTCATATTTAACCATTTTACTTGAAGTGACTTTAATAGTTGTTTGTCCCATAGTAAAAAAACTTGTTCCGGACCGACAAAAAAGGCCTCCGATCGGCCAATCAGAAGAAGATGCAGTTTGTCTTTAACCTTCTCAACACATGAGAGTTATCTTGCAGATGAATGTGGACGAATAAAGTTCCAGAAACATACATAAGCTTCCTGCGTTGTACGCCTAACAAATAACAGGTCGTTAGAACTTCTCCATTATAAATAGAAAGTGCACCAGTATTAGGTAAACAATTTCAATTTCAATTCGCTATTCTCTTTCACGTATTAACTTGAACGTTTGAGTGCTAACCTTATAGGTATCCCCCTTCACCACCGTATTGAAAGCACAAATCCACTTAATCCTTGTAATCAATGAACCTCGCTTTGTTTCTAGTTTTGCAACAAACTAGTGGCACCGTATGTGGGAACGACTCTTGATTCTCGCATTTCCACGAACTTCACGTTTGCTATTTGATTCATTGAGTCGTAACTTTCTCAGTTTATCAGATCGAGGGTTCTTTGTGAGAGGTACCAGTTGTTTTAGTGATGTCAAAACTTTTTTTATTCAGGAAGACACATTGGATCACAAGATGCTGACATGTCAAATCATCAGAAAGTGATTTTTTGATGATCCAAAGTAAATGAGTCAACTCATCAATACAAACAGGTCGACTCATTCAGTTAGAAATATTTGAGTCGACTCATTTTGTAAATTAGGTCGACTCAAACAAGGTGCAAAATTCTTTGGGATTCACGGGTCCCAACAGGCTGACTGAGGATAAAATTCAGGTCGACTCAAATGAACTTTCATGTCGACTCAAACAGGTTTAGGTCGACGCATTCCTGGCAAGGGGCGCCACATCATTTAACTTCTCTTTTATCTTATTTTTTCTCCTTTTTCTCAAGTGATAGTATAAATAGCTGGTTGATTATTTTTTCATGACAAACAAGAAAAGTGAAATATATACACAAATTGCTCTCATCGTCTTCTCCTTCTCTAACATTCATCGACAACTACACACAATCATTTTTGTTGATCAAAGTACAAGATTCAAGGTGATAACGTTCAAACAGTGGAATTGCGATTTCAGTTTGGGTTGAGAGATTTGTGAATTTTTCTTGAATAAACCTTGAGGATTTGTCCTTCAAGATCATTGTGATTTAGGGGTTTTGCACACATCATTTGTTTATAGATTCACTCGATTGAAGAGGTTTGAAGATCAAGGAGATTGGTCAACCATATCACGCTAACCGGAGGATTGCAAAGAACGGCGTGGGTTCACTAGTATCAAATCAAAGCGGTTGTGCTCAAAGTTTGGGGAATCAAGGATTCTTACAAGAAATGAGCAATTAATCGGAGATTTTTTTGACACGTGTGAAGAACTTGATTCAACTTGAATCAAGGGGCAAAGAGAAACATAGCTACAACAATAATTAGGATTTGTTTGTCGTTCCTAATTTCTCTTTGTATAAACGTTGCAATTTTAATAAAAAGTCTCAATTCAATTTTTTAATTGGGGACAAAGGTACCCTTAGTGAGGACGGTAGGGGAACTGCCTAAACAAATTCGTGTGTTCTCCGCTTTTCTCTTTCTCTATACTTTTTTCTTAATTTGAAATAGTGTGATATTGATTTTTTTTTGTGCATATTTTTGTGCACTTCAAGTGTTTGTGAAATTTTTGCTATCAAATTTGATAGCAATCTTAGAAAAATTATGCACTACAAATATTGGCAAAACACACTAGGTGTGGTGTGCACACCAAGTATTTGATAAAATTCAAAACACATTATTTCCTTGTCTTTGTGCTTATTTCTTTTCTCTTAACATAGTTGGTAATAGTTTAATCAAGTGTGTTAAATTTAAGTGATTAATTTGCTTGATTTTGACTAGTTAATTCATCTTTATTATCCCATTTGGTTTGATAATGCATATCCGATCATCGGTGACTTAATATAATTTAGACATGGATTTTTTCGAGGAACTTCCACAAAACATTTTTCAATTAATTTTTGAAAGTTGAAAATATTTTAAAAGGGATATATTCAACCCCCTTCTAGATTCGCGCCATCGTCTAACATTCTTGAGATTGAACACGAAGATGCATCGCGTTTAAATTAATCAAGTAGCATATCAATTTTTATTTTTGAACCTCTATATTCTTAACCTTCAAATTTCACATCAATGTCTGGATCCAAGGCTACTATTTCCGCCCCATCATGCAAAGCCATTACCTATGTTGTTGCTTCTCAAGCAGTGATCAATAAACCACCTCCCCGATATGATGTTGCTAATCAAGTAACAAAGACTCCATTGCATCCATATCTACTCCAAGCTCCTCAGATCGTTATATTTGTTCTAGTGCATCCGACCAGACCTTTGATACCCTCTCTAGCTTCACAACCAGAAGCCTTGTCGGGTTTCTAACTGTTGTGAGCAAGCCTTAAGATACAAGGCGTCAACGGAATTCTTAGTATGTAACACATCGTCAGGAAGTAGAATTCACAGGAAATTTAGGACAAATTACTTTGCCTCGAAGAAAGCCTGCATAATGTGCCTCTGCAAGGAAAAACTTCTCAAGAAGCTATGTCTAAGAGAAGTCGAGCCTCCATCCTAGAGTCGACCGTGTCCAGAAGGAATGAAGTTCTGAAGTCACCAAATTATAAAGGAGTAAGAAACGTCAAAGTCCTCCTCTAAGAACCGAAAGAGACTGAGGCAACCATGCTCTTCTAAATGACCAGGTTGAAAAGCATCCATCATTTGTCTGCACACATTATGGATATCAATATTCCTAAATTAGTGTTGAAGCCTCCTTAGCTAAGAGAATACAACAACAAGGGATATCCAAACAAGCATGTGTAACTCGTTAATGAACGATTAAATTACTTCCACATTGGCAAGGCCTCAGAGTGTAAATTTTTCGCGTTAACTTTGATCGGACCGACCAGGTTATGGTTCAATGCTTTTCCAAATAGGAGCATTGAGTCATGGACATACTTCAACATGAGATTATTTCCCACTTCATTTCCTGAAAAAGGGAGCTAATGTAGGTATGTTCCTCGAGCCCCATTACTCAAGGAAAGAAGGAGAGTATACATTCATACATCAGTCAATTCATACAAGTGGTTGTCAAAGTATAAGGATTCGTTGAGGGGCTCAAGTTATAGTGGTAAAAAATCGTGAGTATAAGCTATTGATTAACTTAACTCAACGAAAACAGAGTCGCCACCACACATTTATTTTATTCCAAAAGGAAAAGGAAAAAAGAGCGAATAAATCATAAAATAAATCTAAAAGAAACAAACAGAGAATGGGTAAGGGGGTTGGTTACGAAATGGGAAGGTGTTAGCACCCAAAACGCCGATGGTACTCCACGGGATCCCTTTGAAATATTTATGCTTTTGGTTTGAAAATGGTTTATTAAATGAGAGTGAGGGGATGATAAGAGAATTAACTTTTAATGCTTTTTTGTTTGACAAGACTTTCGTCTCATGCCTACGTACCCACAAAGTGCAATGTAAGATCAAAACCATGTAATTCATAATAAAAATAACAAATTTTGTTGGTTTTGATTGATTTTAAGAAGTAAGGACACTTGGTCATTTTCAAGTGGATAGCCTAAAAAATCTACCATGAGAATGAGGACATGGACTCATACATCATTATAGGGAGGGCGCCAACTCGGATAAAATCGACGAGTAAGCCACTAAATCCCCACAAATGACAAGAGACTCAATTACATCAAACTACAACTATAGAGATTGGGAGTCTTGCACCCGACTAGAAAAAATGTCTCACCGTCTAAACTTGTAAGTGAAATTATGGTATGACAGACTCAGATGTCGAATATGATATTGAGACATATTATTTGTTACTTATAAACATGGTAAGGCATACATATCAGTACTTAAAAACTTCTGATATATCAGAGTCAAACACGCTTCAGGATGTTGTGACATCTGATAGGACATTCAGTTAAGGTACTGCATAAAACATAAACAGAAAAGCTATAAAGAACACAACAGAATTGTTAACCCAATTCGATCAAACCAATCTACTCTGGGGGCTACCAATCCAGGAAGGAAATCCACTATGTAGTATCAAGTCAAAGACTTCTCAGCAAACACCTACAATTTATAGTCTTCTCACTTAATCACTACCCGTGACACTTCTACTTAGGACTCCTAAATATGAAAAACTCATCCTCACTTCCAATCACCTCAGTGATGTCTCACAGTCCTCAAAAGTCAGTTGTTGTTATTGAAGGCTTGTTACCTACCAACAATTTACAATAGAAGTCGCACTTCCATTACAATACATTAACATTGCTTAACAGCTTCAGTTAAGTACAATCCACCTCTTGCTTAGTAGCTTCGAGGCTTACAAATACACAGCTACAACAGGGTTCTTGTTGCTTACGGCTACACAAGAACACAACCCTAATAATGTTTACATTTTCGGTTTGGTTGGTTGTTTCTAAACTAGGTTACAAGGTTTCTTTTATAACCTATTCCCAACTGGATTTGGGCCTAAACAATCACAACAATAGTTGCTACAAATAAGCAGAAAAAATCTGCTTACAAATATACATAAAGATCTTCAAATCTAAAAACTCCTAAAATATCTCTAAATATAGAAACTCTATATTTTTCAATATTTGTCTTCAATTTAAATTGAATCTTCAAGATCTTCTACAACCAGTGTCATTGGATTGATTTAAATCTTCAAATAAATTGTTTCTGTTGAAACCAAAACAGAAAATTCAATCCATCTTCAGCAGTTCATGATGTCGAATGAATTGTCTTGACATCTTTTTCGACATGTTGTTCCAGATGTTGAAACATTTCAACACAACATGTTTGGGCGCACACAAATGGATTCCTTGCTTTATATATACCTTTATTTGCAAAGATCTCGTACATACACACTACTGATATATTTGTTTTACAAAATTAATGCCAATTTTACAGAACTTACAATCTCCCCCTTTGGTAAATTTTGGCTAAAACAAATATTAAAAGAAAATACATCAAAGAAAAACAACAGCAAAGGGATTACATAGTATGACTGAAAAAACAACAGCAAATCAAATTCTCCACTAAGTTAGAGCATGTTGTTTGACATCTTTAGCAGCATTCACAATCAAAACACCATTAACCTATTCTTTCAGTGGAAACATCGACAATGGGCAAGGACCCTTCCCCTCAATATGTGTCCTGAAGTCTTGAAGTCTTGGCTGAACTAATCCATTAAGACATCTCTCCATTCAGGTTCTACAGAACCCTTCCCCTCAACATGATGAACATTCTCCCTCAAGGTGACTAATGGTGACATAAGAGACCATCCTGATTTCCCCTTATGTAACTCAGAACACAAGTCACAATTGTGTTCAACAACTCAGGACACAAGTCACAAAGAATAGCATACGACATCCACCTTGACATCTTGATAACCACCACACATAACAATATATGCAACTGCTGTGACAACAGCTCTGAGACAATATTTGTACACATATTTTTTAGCCTAAACTTGGAAACACACAACCCTCACAGCACCATACCCATGAATTATTCATCCAAACTCTAAAGAACCCCATTAGAAGAAAAGATGAAAACAAGAAAACTCACATGCTGGAGGAGGAGGAAATATGCTTCTATAAATAGGGAGCAAGGACATAGATAATAACGACCTATCCTTGAAAAAGAAGCATTCTTGGTCCAAGATCTTTATGATAGGAGCAAAAACTTTTGCACCGTTCAATGTGAAGCAAAAACTGACCTTGACCAGCTGACTTGTTCTCCCAAAAAAACGGCCCAATAACAAACACGCATGAAAACCCCATGTTTCACATTTTTTCTGCCAGCGTCGTCCACAAATACTCAAAAAGAGAACAATACCAACATGTTTTGAAACATGTTCTGACATCCAACCATATACTATCTGCTAGCAGTGAAACAATATGGTTCACAACACCTCAAGAATCCAACATAAACTGCAGAGAGCAACTTTATACAATATAGCCTTCTGGACTCCTAGGATACTCCTCATCTGGATCATAAGGACATGTACACCACAACCACTAAGAAATAAAATAATTAGGAAAACATACTTAGTAGCACATGTCACAACATGATGTGTAACATCACAAAACCTGGTTAAGGTATTACTCCCCCTTAACTTCATAAAATCAACTGCACGGAACTGTAACACACTCCCCCTATCAAGGATACTCCATGCTTCTCTGCACTATGATGAAAGGAAAACATAAGACGCATCTTCATGTCTTCAAGAGCTCACCCTCTGTTCAATTCCCAATTGAACACATTCACTTCTTGTACCAAAGCACACTTGATCCCTTATTGGTTTGTTGTTACCACAAACTACACAAGCTGAACAACTTCTAGCACACAGGTTCTTCACACAACATTGGCCCAACATAATATATTTACAATACTTTCACCATACAATCCAAACAAACCTCATTCAAACTAATTCTGAAATTAGAAAGAATGTCCATAAATAGACTTCCAAGCAATAAATACCTGATCTACTTCAGTCTCTTCTACATGTTTCTTCCAATACAGATCATCTACTTCATCATTTTCCCATATGATTAGGTAGGATAAGAATCGAAACCATGTAGACAAACACCCAAGATAATGTACTAACACATAGTTAGAACATTTTCCATATACTAAGACCTTATCACCATGATCCTAGATGTGCTCCACCATCTGGACTTACTATAGCATAGTAATCCTAGAACTGAAAATTCTTCAAATTCACTGTGCCACCAGTTAGAATCAGAAATCCAGAAAGAGAGATAAACTCTCACCCACATTCAAGAAGAACAAATCTCCTTGAGTCTTCAACTCATCGCCCTTCTTCCTAAGAGCAATTTGTTCCAAGACAGTCCTCAAGAATAACCAGCTTCCACAGTCTGATTATCTTGATTCTTCAAATCCAATATAGAGATCAACCAATTTCCACAGTTTGATCACCTCCTTTATGAATCCTCATATGAAAAATCCAATTTCCACACTTGTATTCTTCACGTTTATCAGAAATCATCCAAAGATATCCTGATCAATAAAGTTGATCTTCACCAAGCTGTCAAGATAACAGGCCTTATGAAGCATTCAATCCATGTAGATCATTCTATCTTAAATTGATGTGCCACTTCACCAATTAGACTTTGATGTTGAACTAGATGTTTGAACATTGTTAGTCCATATCCAACTGTTAAATTCAGCTCCTTCTTTTGCCACTTGAAAGAACCTCCTTCCTTTACAGAACAAGAGTTTCATGCTCTCATAGACTTGACTTATTTACCAAGTTTGAGTAGACAACCTCCATCTTATTGGTTTTGCAGAAAATTCTACCAATATCCCATATTGATGAGAAACTTCCACTGTTTTCTCTAAAGTCTTCAAACCTGCCACTGTCTGAATCTTCATAAGGAATAGTTCAGAACTACACCTTGCAGCAATACCAACGATGACATTTCTCCCTGAGTAAAGAAATCTTCACAAAGTCCTGATGATTTATCAATAATAACTTCATGATTATAAACACCTTCCTTGTCAAGGGAAGAACAAAATTCCAACTGCATCCACTAAAACAAGTCTGCACTCTTGCACCAAAACACCACAGATGGTACTACTTAACTCCCCTTCTCATGAACAACCAAACCCCTTTTCTGAAGATGAGCATTAGTTACTCATAGCACTTTCTGAACCGTAAGATTCAGACTGCAGATATGCATACTTCTTGGATAAATACTAAGTCTCCCGTCCAAGTATCCACCTTTATGCATCATAAAAACAATAGACAAATACCAAGTCTCCCGTCAAGATATTTACTATTGGTCAGATAAGGTTACCTTCTCACACAAGGTAGGACATGAGTCTGACTTCTTCTTCTTCTTCAGCAGATATCTGATACTTTTTGAGATGATGTTCCAACATTTTTTCAGATATCAGTATCAGTTACACAAACCTCCACAACAAACATTTGCAGGGGCACAGGGGAATCAACCATCAACAGTTAATTAGGCTTCCAAAACACAACATAAGCAGCAGCTAGGACACTCCAAAGACTTCTCCTTCAAGCCCAGAATCAGACTGAATTGAGATGTCTTCACACACAATATAGCTACTAATCAGCTATATCCACACAGTCAACTCTACTAGTTAAGACAACTTGACCTTCATGTACAAGGAGTCTCTCTGAAATAATCCTCCTTGAAGCTCAGGTACTTCACTCATGTAGCAAGGATCAGAAATAAATTGTCCTCAAGAGAAAACACATGTTGATCACTCCTTGATCAACACCCATAGCTAAGAAAAGTTCCAGGGCCAGAACCTTCTTAGTCACACCATACAGATGCCTCATCTTCCAGATCAGGAGTAACTGCAACTACATGTTGTTGAACATAGTGTTGTTTCTTGCGATAAGGTTTCCTTTTTTTTGAAACGGCGTAAACATCACCATCATTTTTCTTTTGAAAGTTCCTATGAGAATTTCTTGCATCTTTAGAAGCTTCAACAATGGTAATCTTACCTTTCTTAATACCTTCCTCTAGTCTTTCTCCAACAGTGACAAGGTAGTCAAAACCATTTGAAACATTTCCTACCATCTTCACCCAAAAGAATGGTTGAAAAGTGTCCATGATAAAACCAGTAAGTTTCTTTTTAGCCAAATGTGGCTACACTTGAGAAGCTAGCTCTCTCCAACGATGAGCATAATATTTGAATGATTCTTTCTCTTTTTGAGACATGTTTTAAAGTTGACGGCGGTCAGGTTCCATGCCCAAATTATACTTATACTTCTTTAAGAAAGCATTAGTTATGTCCTTCCAGCTTTGGATATGGTTCTTTTCAAGTCCCATATACCATTTCATAGAAGCACCACTCAATTTGTCTTAGAAATAGTGAATAAGCAATTTGGCATTGTCAGCATAAGAAGCCATCTTACGGCAGTACATCACCAAGTGGCTTTTAGGACATGTGTGTCCCTTGTATTTCTCAAACTCATGAGTTTTGAACGTAGCAGACATAGCCAAATCAGAAACCAAACACATGTCAATTGTAGAAACAACAAAGATATCATTGCCTTCTAAACCTCTTACCCTATTCTCAAGAGTCAAGTAATGTTCTCTAGCTTCATCTATTATCCAGGTTCACCCTGACTTTCGACTTATGGACCAGCAGCATGGTACACGAAAGGAGAATTCTCATAAGTAACTTGAGCACCCGTATGCACAACAGATTGAGGTTCAGTGAGTATGAGAGCTTAAAAGACCGACAAAATAGATGGACCAACCATTAAAGTAGTTACACAGGGTGGCGCATAATTCGGAGATAACCCAAATTCTGGCCAAGTAGAAGCTAGTCGTTGAATCAGTGGAGGGTCATCAACAATAGTTGCAACATCAGAAATCACAGTCCTTTGAGGTGGTTCACCTCTGGCAATCAAAATTTGCATCATTTCAGTGAGCTTGGTCATGTTGGCCTTCAACTCATAAATTTCCATTCGAACTTCAATGTTGTGTTGTTCTTGGTTTTCCATTCTCAATCTGACAGTAGCTCTAGTTTCGTATTTGTGTTGAGGAAACAACTTGATAGTCAACAAATAACTGAAGAATGAGACAGCCGGAATGAGTCCCTTGAACAACTAAAATGAATGCAAATGTATGCAGAAGATGCAATGATATGCATTGTTTTCACTTCCATTTTCAAGGAATCAACTCGATTATTGCAAACATGGGCACATCAAGAACATGGTCACTAAAAATCTTAACAAAATGGATATTTACTCTGTCCATATTTGTAATAATCTGAATTGTTTTCCTTGAAAATGGTTGCAATGATGTTTATGATGAATGCATGGATACAATAGCCACAAATAAGATCACGCAAAGAACACAGGTTCAAAGGTTCGGATCACGAGCATGGAATCAAGGGATAAGAACCAACCACCCATAAAGGTATGTACTAAGGTTTATTCTTCATTGTACCTGCAGAAAACCAGAGGGTTCTAACAGAAGTTTCCGGAGTTAGCAGTCATCTTTAGAATATTATCGATACGTTGGACTACTCCCCAACCAATAACATTCTTAAGAATACCTCATCCTAGTGTAGTATCGCGTGATTATCACCTTATATCTACACCTAGATGACTTCTTCAATACGTTCCTAAAATGGCCTGATTGGTTAAGGGTTCTACGGTCCTCAGTATGATTAGCCCGAGGTCAGAAAAGCAATGCCATGATACGACTACTTGTCATGGCATTAGTAATATGAGGGAGCCTAACTTAGTGGTGATTCTTGAATTGACATCGCAGATGAAAACTCGACACGTACCTCCTCGAATATATCAGCGTCCTATCATAAGTTCACTCAGATCCGGGTATAGGATCTATCTCGCTCACAGAGGATCACCAAACCAGAACAAAACAAGCAATAACAAACAAGTCAAATCAAAGCAATAAATAAATCAAATTAGGTTGAACCCATATAGAGATTACTCCCCATCAGAGTCACCACTTTTCTGTAGCAGTAAAAATTGTGAGTATAAGCTATTGATTAACTGAACTCAATGAAAACAGATTCGCCACCGCGCTTTTATTTTATTCCAAAAGGAAAAGGAAAAAAGAGCGAATAAATCCTAAAAGGAATCTAAAAGAAAAAAGATAAAGAAATAAATAGAGAATGGGTAAGATGGTTGATTACAAAATGGGAAGGTGTTAACACCCAAAACATTTATGGTACTCCACAAGAGCCCTTTGAAATATTTACACTTTTGGTTTGAAAATGGTTTATTAAATGAGAGTGAGGGGATGAGAAGAGAATTGACTTTTAATGTTTTTGTGTTTGACGAGACTTTCGTCTCATACCTATGTACATGTAAACACCCCAAATTTGCCCTCACCCATTCACACCATGGCTTGTGATCTTCTCATATGCATAGATCTAATCATAGCATCTCATACCACATTTTGAGTCATTGCATTGGTTCAAAGTCATCTGCATCTAGGGTTTGTGATCTGAGCAATTCAAGAGCTTCTTGAGCCACTCCAAAGGTCATCAATCACTTCAAAGGGGTCCATGTATGTTCAAGCATCATATTATATCCTCTCAAAGTCAATAATGTCAAAAAATCACAAGAATTGAGAATGGCATGGAAGCAGAGCCAGGTTTGACTGCACAGATGACCTAGAATTAGGGTTTTGGTTTCAGAGGCCATAACTCCAAATTTTTTGGTCATTCTTGTTTCCATTTGTCTCTATATGGTATAGGGAGCATGCATATCAATTTTCATGAAGAAATTCCATGGGGAAGTCATCTGATCAAGAGTTGACTTTCTGAGCAAGTCAGTGTAAAATCAGGGCATCTGAGGCCCCCAATGACCCAACCAAAGGGTGTTCTTCATCATTTTGATTGTGTATGATCTTTATTTGATCATAGAAGATATTGGAAGTTCACAAAATTGAAGAATTTCAAGTCATTTGCAAAGTTGACTTTTTGGGAAAGTTGACTTATATTGAAAATTGCCATTTTGGGAAACTTTTTCAACCCTTGCTTTTTGATTCAAAAATGCTTCAAATGAAAAAACTTTGGTCATGAAAGTTGTAGAATGGATCATTCCCTTTTCAAAAAGTACAAGAAGACCTAATTCATTTTTGATCAAAAGTTATGGCTTGTCAAAATTGGCAAAAATCACAAAATTTGAAGTTTTCTACCAAAGAGGCAAAGTTGCAAATTCACTTGCCAAGGCAAATTGAGCTATCAAATAAACTTCTAATCTTCATACAAGCATGTACCAAGACCTAAAAATCAGAATGGGCCAAGGGATCATTCATTTTCATGACTTCTGGAGCAAGAATTCTCAAAAGAAACAAAAGTGAAGCAAGTTGCAAAAACTCACTCAAGTTTGAATCCACTTGCTTGCTGACTTCATAATCAATCCTAGGGCTCTCCACACTTCTTGCTGCGCAGGACACCCCATTTTTCCTTGGCTAGCTAGCAACCCATACCTCTCTTACACAAATTTGACATTTTGGCAACTTGAGCCATACCAATCACAGCAGTACACATCAACTCATCTGACCAATCCCATTTGTTTATACAAACCAAAAGCAAGACATTTCACATACAACACAAGCCTGAAAGCACCAAGAACATAGCACTCTCATTTTCCACCCCATTTGCAAAAGCATTCGAAACACTCTCCACAAGCTGCAAACACAAAAACCAACTTCACAAACAAACTCAGCATGCTTCACTGATCAAAAACCACCCATCACCATAGCCTAAAACTCACTGAAACCAAAATACGATCCCTGCCCCTCTTCGAGCAAAACTTCAGCTATCTTTCAAACCAACCATTGTAAACTTCAAACAAGCATTGAAAGCTTCTCAGGAGGTCCATTGGAGGTGATTGGAAGCAAGAAACCAGCCAGAAAGTGCCAGAAATCAAAGCTTCGATTCAGGTAGCCATGGAAATTCATTTTTCCAGAACTCCTTTCTCTTGTTTCTAAGTTGATCTACATGCTTCCCTGAGTTCACTGAACATTTTATTTTTGAAAATGATTGAGTTTTGAGGTTGTATGCTTGATCTGAAAGTTTGCCCGAAAAAATGTTCTTGCTTGTTTCTCTTGATTCAGTGAAAATAAATGTTGTTTGAGTTAGGGTTTATGCTTAGGGTTGTTCATAGATTGATTCTGGAGATTTAGAGCTTTTGAAATGGCCTGGAGAGTGAGATTGAGTTTTTGGTTGATCGGAGAAGATGACCGGAACACTGTTCCGGTCACCTGATTTTGTTTAGGGTTCAGATTAGGGCACTAATCATAATTAGTGAATTTTGAATCTTGGTCGTCCAGATGCGCGCCAAGTCCACTCCCGCGCGTGTGAGTTTGAATGCCAGCCTTTGATTGTGCTGACTTTTCCATTTTCCAGTTTAATTTCATTTTTATTGCATTAAAACTCATTTGTTTTCTTCATTTAATTTAAAATAGCAAAACATTTTGAAAAATTCTGAAAAATTTTATACAACCTTTTATTAATTTTCAGAAACCAAAAACATTTTTATTTTTATTTTTTGCATTGAAATTTATTTTTAAATCATTTAAAAGTTTATTTTTAATTAATTAATGAGAATTAATTAATTAAAATACTTTTAGGTATTTAAAAATCACAAAAAAAATTCATGAAACATTCAAAATCATTTAGAAACATTGTCCAACTCTCAAACCAAATTTCTTTTTTGATCTTGATGTCTTTTGACAATTTTCCATGGAATTAATTTCATTTCAAAGCATTATTTTGATCCAATCTTCAAAAATTCATTTCTGCCTAGCCTTTAAGAGTTGGACTTTGATTCTTTTTGCATTGCATCTTGTTTAGCATGTAGTTTATAGGTTTAAATTGGCATGAATTGATATTGCATTTCCTATTTGTTTGGCATTTTTCTTGACAAGGTACCTTAAAACCCTAGCAATCTTAAGAAATTCATAACCCTCATTAGGTTAAGAGTTAGAACCCCTCCTTTGGGCAGTTAGTTTGTATAGGTTTAGGGTTCCTTTGAATGCATTTTCAATTTTTTATCTTGATGTTTGCTTCTGGTTTTGATTTTTGTTTTGTGCATTGATCATAAACCCTAATTTGGGCTTTCATTTGCATCCATCTTCCATTTGCTTGCATACCATGACTTGCCATGACATTTGGTGCATCCATTTGATTCATAATACATCTTAGGACATATTAGAATCATGTTAGATCATTGCATCTTTCATTTGTCATGTTGTATGTCATTTGCATTTCATAACTTTTCATGTTTGTTCATGGTTCTAAGCATGCTTCATTTGCATCCATATGTTTGTATGATCATCCTCATGCCTTGTCTCATGTTTGCACCATCTCATAGCATCATTAACATCATACTCATGCTTCTGGTTTTGTTTTTCATCATGCCATTTCATCTCATTTTGCATTTCATTGCATTTCTTTCACTAACTTTTCAGGTGGTAAGTTGTATTGAGAAGTGAATTTGCCTTCACTTCTCACAATCTCTTTTCATCTCTCTTATGCATCATTGCTGCATTTTGGTATGTGTATTGGATTGAGCTTGCTCATTCTTGTTCATCTCACTTTCTTTTTCAAGCAACTTGTCTTCTTAAGTGAAGCAAGTTGTTTTGCTTCTCTCTGCTCCTTCTTCCTTTCATCTGCTTCCTGGTGGTTTCTCTGAAGATCTTTCTTGAAAACCTCACAAACCTTAGGAACAACCAAGCATGACAATGATTAGGGTTTTGATTAGTCCCCCATTTAGCTTTTACCTTTGTGTCTCATTGAGTCCTCTCTTCTCATCTCACAATTAGGGACTAAACCTTAAAGGCTTTAAGGCTTTGTGATTAAGCTTATGCCTGCATCCTTCTATTAGGATGGGGTGTATAACTTTAATCCTAAGTATTAAACCCTTAATGTGTTTAACTCCCTTAATCAATCCACATAATAATCATCAAGACATCAAGCTTGTAACTTGGGCCTTGCATTAGGGTTCTAATTCTTCCTTAACTGGTTAAGAAGGACTAACCCTAGTGTTAATGGACAAGTCCCCCTCAAGTTGTCTTACAAACCATAAAACTTACTTCTTCATCTTATCATTAACTAAAAAACCACTTAATAAAGGCTTTGTTTTGTCATGAAGTTAATCCCTAATCATGGATTAAGTTTAGGAGTTTTCCTCAGCTTAAACATTCTCATTTATTATCCTTCTATTAGGATGGTGTAATGAGTCTGTTTAATCCTTGATTATGGCTTAATCTCATTACTTAACACTAAACAAAAACACCAAAAACATCTAAATAATCACAAGTAGGTTAATGATCTTAATCCTACACCATGGTGATTAAGTGTGAGAAACTGACTTCACACTTAAGGCATTCTCATTACCCCTAATCAAAGGGAAGATGTGATGAGTCAACTAAATCCATTGGTTTAGGTTTAAGCTCATTAATCTATGACAAACTTTCAAAAGCAATAAAAGACTGAAAACTCAAAAACAAACAATAATCGTCTCCTCCGGGATTCTTTTCTCACCTCATTCACTCACAACCGAGAACTTGCTTCTTCCGTCTAATGCA
Source organism: Lathyrus aphaca (assembly GCA_963966055.1). Lineage (NCBI taxonomy): Eukaryota > Viridiplantae > Streptophyta > Magnoliopsida > Fabales > Fabaceae > Lathyrus > Lathyrus aphaca. The sequence continues at coordinate 677,378,751 of OZ014519.1, read as the reverse complement.
AGACAGTTTGCACCTGAGCCAGACAGGTCATACACTTGAGCATAAGCAAGTAAGCAGTTCACCAGTCAATTCATCCTTCAGTCTCTTTGGGTCGAACTACGGTGTTCTGACTTCCTCATTGCACGAGAGGATACGTAGGCATAACTTAACAGTTATCGAACAAAAGTCTCTGTTCATTCCCCTTCTTTCCAGCATCATTCTTTTAGCCTCATTGTCCTGAGCATTTCACTCCTATTCTTACACTGACACTTCATTTATACACTTCACATTCTTTCACACTGACACCTGTACATCCTTTTCCAGCTCTTTGATACACAAATTGCACTGACAATACCCCTTTAAAACACAAATCTTTTAAGCGTGGATCCCGTCGAGTACGACGGACAATCTGGGTGCTAATACCTTCCCAGGTTGTAACCAACCCCCTTTCTCAGTCTCTCTGGTTCGCAACCGTCTTATCCATATCTTTCTAGGTCTATGCAGCATTACCTTTTCTCCGGGATAAAAATGCCTAGCTGGCGACTCTTTATTTCTCTTGAGTTCACTCCTGTGTGTTCTCATCCCTCTTTCGCCGACCGTTCACGTCTGTACCTTTATTTGAGCCATTTCTCATTTATCGGGAGCGACAGCTTGGCGACTCTGCTGGGGATCCTTATACTGTAACCAGGGCTTCTGGTTCTTTTTGTGGGTTCCTCCTAGCGCTTGTTTGATTTGTGTTTACTGGGGTGTTATGTGCTATTTGTGTTTGTATATTTGTTTTATTTATTGCTTTATGTACAGTTTGTTTACTGCTTTCTTTACAGCTTTATATACATCATACTGTCATACTATTCTGGCTGGATCTGGTTTTGTTGCTTTGGTGGGTGGGTGTTCTATTGAGAGTTTAAGGTCCTATACCTGGGACCTGAGTGACACCTAGGCTAGAGTGGTTCATGTTCTTTCCCATTCCATTTCGGTCTGGTGCGGGAATATGAAACACGGTTCAGATATGGGTTTCTTCTTGAGAACTCTGTGCTACAGATTTCCTGTAGTGCTAGGGCTATCTGGGAAGCCTGCTAAGTCTGGATGACCTTTATTATGACCTTCAGAAACTGAGGTGAATTAGAGGAGGATCTTTTATGGTTATTGTAAACACTGTACCTCCGGGTTAGAAGTGTTTACACTTCTCATAAGTGATCCAAGTCTGAGGATCCTTGTTTTAGAACACCACCTGTGAGGGGGTTGGGCTGTTTACAGGTTTGCAGGTGCCCTTGGCCACAACATACCCTGATACTTTGTTTTGATTAAGAGTACTCCATTTTGGGACAGTTCTTGTGATTTTAACCCTGGACATGTGACTCTTTATTTGAGTCCCCCACCTTGGTTACTGGACTTATGAACCTCCATCTGGATTTCTTGAACATATATGGACTTATATCAAGGCAGTAACCAGATCCAACTTGATCACAAACCCTTGCATATCATTTGCATACATCATCATTGCATCATTTAACATTTGCTTATTTGTTTTTCAGGGTATCCACCTCATATTTGGCTTGGTTTTGACCCCTTCATCTGCATAGACCTATCTTCATCAGTATCTGCTTCAGCTATCTGCATCAGCACCTGTCTTCAGTCCTTCATCAGCATTTGTCTCAGACATGGCACCCAAGAAGAGCAACATCTCATATCATTTCTTTGAGCCTGAGCTGACTGGCATCAGGAAGGTCCAGGCCCTTATCACTCCAGACCATATACCACTATTTAGAGAACATTATGGAGGCATCCTTGATGTGGTTATGGATTTGGACCCTTCTCAGAGGAGCTTGATTCACACTTGCCTATAGTTCTATGATCCTCCTTTGAGATGCTTCACCTTCCAGAATTTTCAGTTGGGACCCTTGTTGGAAGAATATTCATCACTGATTGGTGTACCTGTCAGGGGTGGTGTCCCCTTCAACCCTGAGATGGCTTTTCCCAGTAATGAATAGGTGGCAAAGGCACTGTATCTGGAACCTATACTGATTGAGCAGAACATGACAGCAAAGGCTGGAATCTCTGGTCTACACTTGGATTTCTTGACCTCTCAGGCTACCCTGAAGGCCTCCTTGGGAGAATGGAAGGCAGTCTGTGCATTATTAGCCCTTAGCATATATGGGGTTACATTATTTGCAGATGAGCCTAAGTTTATCAGCAAGAATGCAATCCATCTTTTCATTCTGAGGAACCCAGTGCCCACCTTACTGGGAGATTTCTACTACTCTGTTCACCAAAGGAATGAAAAGCAAAGAGGAAGATTGGTGAGATGCTGTGCTCCCATATTCCATGCCTGGCTGCTCAAACACTTGCCCAAGACTGATGCATTCTTGAATCCTCACCAACAGAGGAATTGGGCGAGGAGACTTGTTGCTTTGACCTCAGATGACATCAGGTGGTGCACCCAGAGCACCAAGGGCAGGGACATCATTACTAGTTGTGGGCAGTTCCCCAATGTACCCCTGATAGGAGTGAAGGGTTGCATTAACTACAACCCTCTGCTATTCAAAAGACAACTGGGCTATGCATTGGTCCACCCTCCTAGAATGCAAGATCTAGCTGAGACCCTTTATTGTGAGATCAAGCCTAATCTGGCTATTGTCAGGCAAGCATCCTGGGCTTGGGACAATATCCAGACCAAAGGGATGGCCATTCTTGGGAGATGTAACAATGTGGCCTCAGCTCAGTATTATGAGTGGTCTCATGCCAGGGCTCAAATTTCTGGGATGCCCTTCACCATTGAGGATGCACCTGGACCATCCACAGCACCACCTCCAGCCACTGTCAGCCTGGAAGAGTTTGAGAAGCTAAAAGAGAGGAATGAGAATTTGTCTGAAGCCCTGAAGAGAACCCTCTGGGAGAGGAGTGATGGTCGTCTGGACATTGAAAGGTTAGAAAAGCTTAAGGTGGAGCATCTAGCCAGGATTGAAAAGTCAGAAGACTACATCAAGAAGTCCAGGGCTGGAGAGCAGATTTTGAAGAATGCCTGTAAAGAGGTCCAGTTCCAGAAGGCCAGGACTGATCTCTATCTGAAAGAAAGCCAAGCTAGGTGGGTCAGGATCACTGAAGCTCGCACTCAAGCGGATAAGAGAACCCATGACAAGATTGAGCAGTTGGAGGCTAATGCAAAGGTACAACAGGAAGCCCTGCTAGCAGCCCAGAAGGAAATCTCAGAATTGAAGCTTAGGGCTGGTGTGAAGAGGTCAAAGGACCAGGGCAGACACAAGAAGCTAACCACAGCTATTGCCACCAGGAATCTTCTTATCAGGAACCTCACAGAGCATCCAGTTGACCCTGTGACTGAAGCACTTCTGAAGGAAGTTAGGGAGGATGAGTTTGGTCTTGGTGTTTGACTTTTGCTTGTTGTTGCTTTCTTTCCATGTACTTTTCTTTTTTATGTTGTATTTTGACCCCTCAGAGGGCATGTATTGTAAAAAACAAACTATGTATGATTCACCTTCTGTAATATATTCATTAGTTTGTTTCATTTGAATTTCTCTTTCTCTCGAGCAACATCAAAGCACCTTCCTCAGGGGTCTGGAAAGGTCAAAACCCAAATGCCAAGCCGGATACCTTGGAAACAAATAAGCATACTGCATTGCATACTAACCTTTTGTTTTGTTTTGTAGGTTTTTGATTTGTTTGTTACTAACTCTGTTGTGATTCAGGAACTATTGCTCGACGACGGGTGTTCCCACTCAACCGTCCACACAGATATCCCACTCGCAACAACCTTCCGGGTATACAAATGGACCAAGTACAGCAGGACCTTACAGAGGTCAGGACTCAAATGGCCAATGAGAGACTGGAGATGAGAAATCAGATGACCCAGTTTATGGAGGTGATGAATGGATTGGCACAGAGCCAAGAGAGATTAAGGGCATTAGTAGAAAGGCAGACCTAGGAGGAACCCCATCTAGGGACTGGGGGAACAAGCAACAATGAGAGGGTTCAGCCTCATGTTAATCCTCCAGTGTATGGGCCTCACCTTCATCCAGAGATCAACATCCCTGCTAATGTGCAAGGGAATGCCACTGCGGGCAGAGTATTACAAGAAGACCCCCAGGAAGATCAATTCACTGTGATGGGAGCTGGGGATGAAGCCTATGACAGAAGGCTAGATGAAATTGCTGAGAAATTGAGATCTCTGGAGTCTCAAAATTCCTTGGGCTTTGATGTCATGGACATGGGATTAGTGGATGGGGTAAGGATTCCCCATAAGTTTAAACCTCCGTGCTTCGAAAAGTACAACGGAACTTCCTGTCCACGAACCCACTTACAATCCTTTCTGGGGAGGCTGAAGGCATACACCATGGATGAAAAGCTATGGATGTTTTATTTTGAAGATAGTTTAACTGGAGCCTCAAGGGAATGGTACTCTCATTTGACCAGAGCAACCATCAGATGCTGGAAGGACCTAGCTGAGGCCTTCATCAGACAATACCAGTACAACTTGGATATGGCTCCTAATAGGACCCTCCTGATGGGAATGTCTCAATCGTCCAGGGAAAGCTTCCGGGAATACGCCCAGAGGTGGAGACAGCTAGTTGCTGCTGTCCAGCCACCCATGTCGGGTAGGGAAATGGCCGACATGTTTATGAACACCCTCCAAGGGACATACATTGACAGGCTAGCTGCCTTTTCTTCCACCAGCTTCGCTGACGTAGTCATAGCTGGAGAAAGGATTGAAAGCCTATTAAAGATGGGCAAAATTTCTGATAACGGTGCGAGCTCGTCCAGTAACCCCAGAAAGCCTTTTGTAGGTCCAAGAAGAACCGGTGAGACTAATGCTATTCAGGCCAGCAGGGGCAGACCTCAATATGTTCATAGGTCAGTGGCAGCAGTCACCATTCCCACTCCCATTCCTCAGCAACCAGCATATCAACCACAACAACAACCCCATTACCAGCAACAAACTCAATATCCGCCTCAGAGAAACTACAACAACAACAGCAACAATCAACAAAGACCATTTCAACAGAGACCATCTCAGGCCAATAGGGTGATTGATCCGATCCCTATGCCTTATGCCGCTTTACTGCCACAGCTCCTGAAGCTCAACTTGGTTGAGTTAAGGACGTTGGCGCCACCAGATCCTTCCAGTTTGCCAAGAAATTACGACACCAACGCCAGATGCGCTTTTCACTCCAACACACCTGGCCACAGTACAAAGAAGTGCAGAGCTTTACAGATGAAGGTGCAAGACCTGGTAGATTCCAAAGCTCTAAACTTTGCACCCCCGCCAAATGTCAACAAAAACCCCATGCCCAACCATGGAGGGCCCAGAATCAATGCTATTGAGGAAGATAAGCCGTCTTTCTTGATAACCAGTGTTGGGCAAATCAGGATACCCCTGGTAGAGATTAAAGCTCAACTCCTTGAATGCCAGATATTCCCTGGGTGTGAGCTCGGGTGCGCTTATTGCAACATTTCGGTAAATGGGTGTGATAATTTGAGAAGCGGCATAGACAGTCTTATCCAGAATGGTCTACTTCAAATCACAACATCAATACCTTCAAATCCAGCAATCTCTCCAACAACAGTTCCTGAGTCTCCTACGACTGCAACAACAATTATTCCAAACAATTCTTCAGTTTCATCAACAAATGCTTCAAATATCACTTCAACAAACCAGATATCAACAAATGTTCCTTCTACAACATCAGCACCCCTCTATTCAGAATCTTCTTCTACAACACCAGCAAATATCTCAGCAGTCACTATTTATTATGATTCGTCAAGTATTCCTCCGAACAACAATTTTCAACAACAAATAGTGGCATCTCCTGCCAGATCACCGGTTACCATCTACTACGATCCACACACTATTTCAACACCCTCCTCAGCTGCAGTCAGCCCGGTTACCATCACGGTACCTGGGCCAGTTCCATATGAAAGCAGTAATGCCATCCCTTGGCATTATGGCTCTGACTTTTACTGCAATGGGGAGAAAATAACTCTTGACTCTTCAACCTCTTCTCCACAGATTGACAATGTCGGGGGAGGCGGAGGCTTCACCAGAAGCGGACGCCTTTTTGCCTCGCAATCACAAAGACCTAATGTCGAAGCAGAAGCTGCTGCCAAAGCAAAGGGAAAGAGTGTAATAGCTGAAGAGCCCATTCTCAAAGAAACACAGAAGACATCTTTTGAACAAGATGTAGACGAGTTTATGAGAATTATCAAGAGGAGTGACTACAAAGTGGTGGATCAGCTTCACCAAACCCCCTCAAAAATCTCCATTCTATCCCTGCTGATGTGTTCCGAAGCTCACCGGAATGCATTACTAAAAGTCTTGCACGCAGCATATGTGCCAGAAGAGATCACCGTTAATCAGCTGGAGACCGTGGTAGCAAATGTCAATACCAGCCATGGATTGGGTTTTACCAATGCTGATTTAACAACTGAGGGTTGTAACCACAATAAGGCTTTACACATCACTCTCGAATGCAAGGGTGTTGTTCTATCACATGTACTGGTATACACTGGGTCTTCACTCAATGTCTTACCAAAGAAAGCCTTGGTGAAACTGGAGTATGATGGCTTGGCATTGCGTCCAAGTAATTTGGTGGTGATAGCATTTGACGGCTCTAAGAGATCAGTGCTAGGAGAGATTGATCTACCTGTGATGATTGGCCCACAGACGTTTAAAATAACCTTCTATGTGATGGACATTCAGCCGGCCTATAGCTGTTTGTTGGGTAGACCTTGGATTCATGCCGCTGGCGCAGTTACGTCTACCCTTCACCAGAAGTTAAAATTCGAGTGGGAAGGCCAGATCATCACCATTTGTGGTGAAGAAGATATTTTTGTTAGCTGTAAACACCCCAAATTTGCCCTCACCCATTCACACCATAGCTTGTGATCATTTCATATGCATAAACACAATCATAGCATCTCATATTACAATTTTGATTCACTGCATAAATTCAAAGTCATCTGCATCTAGGGTTTGTGATCTGAGCAATCCAAGAGCTTCTTGAGCCACTCCAAAGGTCAACAATCACTTCAAAGGGGTCCATGTGTGTTCAAGTATCATATTATACCCTCTCAAAGTCAAGAATGTCAAAGAATCACAAGAATTGAGAATGGTATGGAAGCAGAGCCAGGCTTGACTGCACAGATGACCTAAAATTAGGGTTTTGGTTTCAGAGGCCATAACTCCAAATTTTTTGGTCATTCTTGTTTCTATTGGTCTCTATATGGTATAAGGAGTATGCATATCAATTTTCATGAAAAAATTCCATGGGGAAGTCATCTGATCAAGAGTTGACTTTTCAAGCAAGTCAGTGCAAAATCAGGGCATCTGAGGCCCCCAATGACCCAACCAAAGGGGTTTCTTCATCATTTTGATTGTATATGATCTTTATTTGATCATAGAAGAGGTTGGAAGTTCACAAAATTGAAGAATTCCAAGTCTTTTGCAAAGTTGACTTTTTGGGCAAGTTTGACTTTTAATGAAAATGCTATTTTAGGCAACTTTTTCAACCTTTACTTTTTGATTCAAAAAAGCTTCAAATGAAAAAACTTTGGTCATGAAAGTTGTAGAATGGATCATTCCCTTTTCAAAAAGTACAAGGACATGACCTAATTCATTTTTGATCAAAAGTTATGGCTTGTCAAAGTTGGCAAAAATCACAAAATTTCAAAGTTTCTACCAAAGAGGTATTTTGCAAAATGACTTGATCAAGTGTTCTAAAGCTATCAAATGCACTTCTAATCCACACAACATAATCATGTGACATCTAAAGTTCAGAATGGACCAAAGAATTACACATTTTTATGGTTTATGAAACAAGATTTTTCATAAGAGGCAAAAGTGAACCAAGTTGCAAAACTCATCATAGCTTCTCATCCACTTGCTGGCTAGCTTGCTGATCCATCCTAGGCCTTTTCCCTCATCATGCTGCGCAGGACACACTTGTTGTACTTGGATAGCAAGTGGCCCATGCTTCTCTTACACAAACTTGACCTTTTGGCCAAAGGACCCATACCAATCAATAAAGCACATGTCACTTCTTCTGACCAATGGCAATTGTTTATACTAATCAAATGCAAGCCAAACATAGCAAGAACTAAGCCTAAAACCATCCATAGCACAACATTCTCATTTTCACACCATCTTGCAAGAGCATTCGAAACTTTCAGCACAGGCCACAAACACACAAACAAGCTTCACCAATCAACTCAACACACTCACCTGGTCACAAAGCACCCATCACCATTGCCTTAAACTCCCAGAATCACAAATACGATTCTCACCTCACCTTGAGCAGAACTCCTGCCATCTCTCAAACCAGCCATTGCAAACTTCAAACAAACATTGCAAGCTTCTTAGGAGGATCAGTGGAGTAGATTTGAGCCAAAGAAACAGCCTGAAAGCTCTGGAATCGAAAGCTCCATCTCAGGTATCCTCCAAGAACTTTTTTTCCAGAAATGGATTTTTAAGTTTCTAAGTTGTTCTTCATGATTTGCTTATCACTCTGATGTTCTTAGTTTTGAAAATGGTTGAGAAATAAGTATTTAATCTTGTTCTGAAACTTTTCTGACCTAAAAATGTTTGGCTTCGATTCGCATGATTAGTGAATGAGAATTGAGTTTTGATCAGGGGTTTTGATTCAGTGATGTGTGGGGATGATTTTTGGGCTTTTAGTTTTCATTTTTGTAAAGTTTTGAGGATTTTAGAGATTTTCAGGTGGGAGTCCCACCGGAGAAGACGACCGGAGGTCTTCTCCGGCCACCTGAAAATAATTAGGGCTAATCCCTGTGTTTAATGAAGTTTGAATTTTGCCCCTTGGATGTGTTGACTCGCGCGCATTTGGACGCCCAGGATCACTCCATTTTGCCCTAATCTTGAGTTGACTTTATTAATCCAGATTATTTAATTTTTAATTGGGATTAATGAAGTTTGAATGTCAGCCTTTAGATTGCGCGCGCAGTCAACAAACACTTCCCCAGATTCAATCCTGGCCTCTCATTCAGCATACTTCTCATTAATTCAATTTTATTTTCTTTTTTATTCATTTAATTTGTACATTTAATTTAAAATAGTAAAACAATTTCAAAAATTCTGAAAATTTTTATACAAACTTTTATTAATTTTCAGAAACCAAAAACATTTTTATTTTTATTTTTTGCATTAAAAAATATTTTTAAATCATTTAAAAGCTTATTTTTAATTAATTAATGAGAATTAATTAATTAAAAATACTTTTAGGTATTTAAAAATCACCAAAAAATTCATGAAACCTTCATAATCATTTAGAGACATTGTCCAACCCTCAAACCAAATTTCTTTTTTGATCTTGATGTCTTTTGAGAATTTTTCATGGAATTAAAATCATTTCAAGGCATTATTTTGATCCAAACTTCCAAAAATCATTTCTGCCTAACCATTGAGAGTTGGACTTTGATTCTTCTTGCATTGCATTTTGTTTAGCATGTAGTTTGTGAGATTAAATTGGCATGATTTGATCTTTCATTTTCCATTTGTTTGGCATTTTTTCTTGTTAAGGTATCCCAAAACCCTAGAAATTTTAGGAAATTCATAACTCTTATTAGGTTAAGAGTTGGAACCTCTCCTTTGGGCAGTGAGTTAATATAGGTTTAGAGATCCCTTGAATGCATTTTCAAATTTTTATCTTGATGTTTGCTTCTGATTTTTGGTTTTTGTTTGATGCATTGATCATAAACCCTAATTTGGGCTTCCATATGCATCCATCTTGCATTTGCTAGCATACCTTGACTTGCCATAGCATTTTGTGTATCCATTTGATTCATTTGACATCTTAAGACATATTAGAAGCATGTTTGATCATTGCATCTTGCATTTGCCATGTTGTATGCCATTTGCATTTCATAACTTTTCATGTATGATCATGGTTCTTAACTTGCTTCATTTGCATCCATAAGTTTGTATGATCATCCCCATGCCTTGTTACATGCTTGCAGCATCTCATAGCATCATTAACATCATGTATGTGCTTCTGGTTTCGATTTGCATCATGCCATTTCATTTCATTTTGCATTGCATTGCATTTCTTTCACTAACTTTTCAGGTGGTAAGTTACTTTGAGAAGTGAATTTGCCTTCACTTCTCACAATTTCTTTTCATCTCCTTTATGCATCCTTGCTGCTTTTTTTGTTATGTGTTTGAGATTGAGCTTGCTCATTCTTCTTCTCCTTACTTTCTTTCCCCAAGTGACTTGTCTTCTTAAATGAAGCAAGTTGCTTTGCTTATCCTTGCTCCTTTCATCTGCTTCCTGGTGGTTCCTCTGAAGATTTCTCTTGTAAACCTCACAAGCTTTAGGAACAACCAAGCATGACAATGATTAGGGTTTTGATTAGTTCCCCATTTAGATTTTACCTTTGTGTCTCCTTGAGTCTTCTCTTCTCATCTCACAATCAGGGACTAAACCCTAAAGGCTTTAAGGCTTTGTGATTAAGCTTATGCCTGCATCCTTCTATTAGGATGGAGTGTATAACTTTGATCCTAAGTGTTAAACCCTTAATGTGTTTAAATCCTTTAATCAATCCACTTAATAATCATCAAGACATCACACTTGTAACTTGGGCCTTACATTAGGGTTCTAATTCTTCCTTAATTGGTTAAGAAGGACTAACCCTAGTGTTAATGGACAAGTCCCCCTCAAGTTGTCTTACAAACCCTAAAAATCGCTTCATCATCTTATCATTAATTAAAATCCACTTAATAAAGGCTTGTTTTGTCATGAGTTTAATCCCTAAACATGGATTAAGTTGAGGAGCTTTCCTCAGCTTAAACATTCTCATCTACTATCCTTCTATTAGGATGGTGTAATGAGTCTGCTTAATCCCTGATTGTGGCTTAATCTCATTACTCAACACTAAACAAAAACCCCAAAAACATCTAAATAATCACAAGTAGGTTAATGATCTTAATCCTACATCATGGTAATTAAGTGTGAGAAGCTGACTTCACACTTAAGGAATTCTCATTACCCCTAATCAGAGGGAAGATGTGATGAGTTTGCTAACCCATTGGTTTAGGCTTAAGCTCATTAACTTATGATAAACTTTCAAAAGCAATAAAAGATTGAAAACTCAAAAACAAACAATAATCGTCTCCTTCGGGATTCTTTTCTCATCTCATTCACTCACAAACGAGAACTTGCTTCTTCCGTCTAATGCAAGACAGTTTGCACCTGAGCCAGACAGGTCATACACTTGAGCATTGACAAGTAAGCAGTTCACAAGTCAATTCATCTTTCAGTCTCTTTGGGTCGAACTACGGTGTTCTGACTTCCTCATTGCACGAGAGGATACGTAGGCATAACTTAACTGTTATCGAACAAAAGTATTTGTATATTCCCCCTCTTTCAGCATCATTCTTTTAGCCTCATATTCTTGAGCATTCCATTCATTTCTTACACTGACACTTCACATCTTACACTTTACACTTCTTTCACACTGACACATGCATTCTTTCCAGCTTTGATACACAAATTGCACTAACACTACCCCTTTAAAACACAAATCTTTTAAGCGTGGATCCCGTCGAGTACGACAGACAATCTGGGTGCTAATACCTTCCCAGGTTGTAACCAACCCCCTTTCTCAGTCTCTCTGGTTCGCAACCGTCTTATCCATATCTCTCTAGGTTTATGCAGCATTACCTTTCCTTCGGGATAAAAATGCCTAGCTGGCGACTATTTTCTTTTCTTTCTTTCGCCGACCGTTCGCGTCTGTACCCCTTCTGACCTTTGGTGTCATTTTGGTGGGAGCGACATTAGCCATCTGGCTACATACAAATATATTGAGATGGACGGAGAGATCCATGAAACCATGAGCCAGGGATTTGAAGCCCTGAACATTAATGAAGCATCTGCTGTACTTGGGACTTCCATGACATCTTACCAGCAAGCCAGGAAGGTTGTTGAAGAGGGGAATGCTCAAGGCTGGGGCAAGCTGTTGCCTGTAGAGAAGAAAGAGGACAGATTTGGGTTGGGTTACAAACCAACTCAACAAGATCAATCGGAGGCTGCTAAGAAGCCCAGTTTTGTTAGTGGGGGGATGCTCACCCCTGATGCAGTAAACAACTTGGAAGATGAGTCGGAAGATGAACGCAACCTGGAGAGCTGGATACGTCCAAGGATCCCGGGGAGCCGTATCTCAAACTGGTCTTCCCAGGAAATTATAAGGGTTACTCCTGCAGAGTAATTATTATTTCCTGTATTTTTAAGCATGCATCAAGTCTTGCATCTTGCCCAAGATGACAAGACTCATTTTGTAATCGGGCCATCTTGTAATTTTGTGCAAACAGATCAATCAATGAATATCGGATGTCTTTTGCAAATGAGTCTTTTCCTTTTCTGCTCACTGTTTTTCATTTTTCTTTTTGTACAAAAATAAAAATGGCAATGTTTTCAAAATGATAGCTTCATTTCACTTTTTCTAGACAAGATTAAAATCAATCACTAAAATGAACAATCTAAACCCTTGCAGAGAGTGCCTTTCAGACTGCACCGACAACAACACAGCCATGACCTCGTATGACTTTGACAATCCAATAAATCAAGCTGATGAAGGGGTTGAAGAAGATTTTGAGCTTCCTGAAGAGCTAGCCAGGTTGTTAAGGAAAGAGGAGAAGGTTATCACTCCTCATCAGGAGGAGATTGAAACAGTTAATCTTGGTATGGATGAAGACGTGAAAGAGGTTAAGATCGGGGCCTGCCTACAAGATTCAGTGAAAGAGCAACTGATTGATCTGCTTCGGGAGTATGCAAATGTGTTTGCCTGGTCTTACCAGGATATGCCAGGGTTGGACACCGATATCGTCATGCACAAGCTGCCTCTGAAAGAAGACTGCCCGCCAGTAAAACAGAAGCTGCGCCGTACCCGCCCAGATATGGCAATGAAGATAAAGGAAGAGGTACAAAAGCAGTGGGACGCCGGGTTCCTCGCTGTAACTAGCTATCCACCATGGGTTGCTAATATTGGACCTGAGCCTAAGAAAGACGGCAAAGTAAGGATGTGTGTTGACTACCGGGATCTGAATAGAGCCAGCCCAAAAGATGATTTCCCATTACCTCACATTGATGTATTGGTTGATAATACGGCTCAGTTCTCGGTATTCTCCTTCATGGACGGATTTTCAGGATACAATCAGATCAAGATGTCACCTGAAGACATGGAGAAGACAACCTTCATCACACCCTGGGGCACTTTCTGCTATAAGGTGATGCCATTCGGACTGAAGAATGCAGGTGCAACATATCAACGGGCTATGGTAACATTATTCCACGATATGATCCATAAAGAAATCGAGTGTTATGTGGATGACATGATTGCCAAATCCCTCACAGAAGAAGATCACCTGGTAAATCTGTTGAAGCTATTCAAGCGTCTGAGGAAATACCAACTGAAATTGAACCCCAACAAGTGCACATTCGGGGTGCGATCTGGTAAGCTGCTGGGATTTATTGTAAGCGAGAAAGGGATTGAAGTGGACCCTGATAAAGTTAAAGCCATTCAAGAAATGCCTGCACCGAAGTTAGAAAAAGAAGTTCGAGGGTTTCTAGGTAGATTGAACTACATTTCAAGGTTCATATCTCACCTTACAGCAACTTGTGAACCCTTGTTCAAGCTGCTAAGAAAGGAGCAAACGGTCAGGTGGAACGAAGACTGCCAGAGGGCTTTTGACAAGATCAAGGAGTATTTACCAGAGCCTCCAATCCTGATGCCTCCAGTTGAAGGAAGACCTCTAATAATGTACTTGACAGTATTAGAAGAGTCTATGGGGTGTGTGCTGGGCCAGCATGACGAGTCTGGTCGAAAAGAGTATGCAATTTACTACCTGAGCAAAAAGTTTACCGACTGTGAACAACGTTATTCACTGCTCGAGAAAACTTGCTGTGCTTTAGCGTGGGCTGCTCGCCGACTGAGACAGTATATGTTGGCCCACACTACTTTATTGATCTCCAAGATGGACCCAGTTAAGTACATTTTTGAGAAGCCAGCACTTACCGGACGGGTTGCAAGATGGCAAATGATCCTCACAGAATATGATATCCAGTACACATCTCAGAAAGCCATCAAGGGCAGTGTACTGTCTGATTATCTTGCTGAGCAACCCATTGATGATTACCAGCCTATGAGATTTGACTTCCCTGATGAAGACATCATGTTCATAAAAGCAAAAGATCATGAAGAGCCTATTCACACTGAAGGGCCTGACCCGGAAGAAGAATGGACTATGATGTTTGATGGGGCTGTTAATATGAATGGTCATGGTGTTGGTGCAGTACTCATTACACCTAAGGGAGTTCACATGCCTTTCTCGGCAAAACTCACCTTTAACTGCACTAACAACGAAGCTGAATACGAAGCTTGCATTATGGGTCTTGAGGAAGCCATTGACCTCAGGATCAAAACATTGACTGTATTCGGAGATTCAGCTCTGGTAATTAATCAAACCAACGGCAAATGGTACACCCACCAGGATCATCTGATACCTTACAGGGATTATACAAGGAGGCTATTGACTTTCTTTACAACGGTCAAGCTTGAGTATATCCCTCGGGACGAGAATCAGTTTGCAGATGCCCTGGCTACCATTTCGTCAATGATCAAAGTTCAAGCTGCCAACTTTGTGCCTCGGATTTCAGTGTCCAGACTTGACAGACCAGCATATGTGTTCTCAGCAGATGTTGTTAAGGATAATAAGCCTTGGTTCCATGACATTAAGTGCTTCTTGGAGGATCAAACATACCCACCTGGGGCATCTTCCAATGATAAGAAGACATTAAGAAGGCTTGCTGGTAGTTTCTTCCTGAATACTGATGATTCCCTATACAAGAGAAACTTTGATATGGTACTCCTCAGATGCGTCGATAGAACAGAAGCAGACTTGTTGATGCACGAGGTGCACGAAGGGCCCTTTGGTACCCATGCAGGGGGCATGCCATGGCTAAGAAATTGCTAAGATCAGGCTATTACTGGATCACAATGGATGTCGACTGTTGTGCCTATGCCAGAAAATGCCATAAATGCCAGATCTATGCGGATAAGGTGCATGTGCCTCCCAATCCTCTAAATGTGATGTCTTCACCCTGGCCCTTTGCTATGTGGGGCATTGACATGATTGGCAAGATTGAACCGACTACTTCAAACGGCCATAGATTCATCTTGGTAGCCATTGACTATTTTACCAAGTGGGTTGAAGCAGCTTCTTATGCAAACGTTACAAGGCAAGTGGTAGCCCGATTTCTGAAGAGAGACATCATCTGTCGATACGGAGTTCCCGAGCGAATCATTACTGATAATGGTTCCAACTTGAACAATAAAATGATGGCAGAGCTATGCCGGGACTTCAAAATCCAACACCACAATTCTTCTCCTTACAGGCCAGAGATGAACGGCGCTGTTGAGGCAGCTAACAAGAATATCAAGAAGATTGTGCAGAAGATGGTAGTCACCTACAAAGACTGGCATGAGATGCTACCGTTCGCCTTGCATGGATACCGCACGTCAATCAGAACATCCACTGGGGCAACACCTTATCAGCTTGTGTATGGTATGGAGGCAGTCCTACCTGTTGAAGTTGAATTACCCTCCCTGCGGGTACTGATGGATGTTAAGCTAAATGAAGCAGAATGGGTCCGATCCCGATATGAACAACTGAGTCTGATTGAAGAGAAAAGATTGGCTGCAATCTGTCATGGGCAGTTGTATCAGAAAAGAATGAAGAAAGCCTTCGATCAGAAAGTTAGGCTCCGAGAATACCAAGTAGGAGATCTTGTGCTGAAAAGAATCCTCCCTCCTCATACAGACCACAGGGGCAAGTGGACTCCGAACTATGAAGGACCATTTGTAGTCAAGAAAGTTTTCTCTGGTGGAGCACTGATGCTCAGCACCATGGATGGTGAAGACTTCCCGTCCCCTGTGAATTCAGATGCAGTTAAAAAATACTTCGCATAAAATGACCCGCTGGACAAAAAAACAGAATGAAAGTCCAGGCAAAAATAGGGCATCCCGGCGAGTCAAAAACAGAATAAAAGACTCGGGCAAAAATAAGGGAAAATAAATAAAAAAATGCACACCCGCTGAGTTGAAAAGCCACATTGGACAACTCAGGCAAAAATGGGTATCCCGATGGATTGAAAACCCGAAAGGGTGATCCATGCAAAATAAGGAAATAAGCGAACAACTGCATTCGGAATTCGTCTGTATCACTTACAACTTGGTAAGTTTCGAAAGGATCAAACCTCTTTCAGAATCAGCTTTCTTCAGAAAGCAAGACGAGAGGAGTGTCAAATGTCATACGAGTCATAGAAAAAGGGAAGCTCCTTGAAGCGTCGTCAACATTGCCAACATTTTGTTTCTCAATTTGTAACAATCTCCTCATTTTAGGGGATATGTTTCTTTGACTGTATCTTGCCAATTCAGGGCATATAAATTAATAAAATCAGATTTTCAGTCATGTCTCGTCTCGTACATTTTATTTTCATTTGCAAAATGTCCGATGTCTATAAGATACTGATTGCATAGATGCAGATGGTTTCTCTTTTAAAGGATGCGAGTTTGCAGGAAATATACTTACTCCCAGGTGTGTCTAAACTCCTATGATGGAATCCGGTAAGGGATACCTCGGGATTACTTGTGCGTTTCTCTATCTTTTCAGGATTGCGGGCATTCAAAGCACAACATGGGGCATGAAAGCTTCATCCCAGCAAGCTGACAAATCAGCACTCACTCAAGTCTTAGCACCCAAAGTGCTTTCTCCCCAGCCGAGTTACCATTTACTATTCCTCCACAGTCAGGTGTAAGGCCGGGAAACCATCTCCCCACAGAGCTTCAGCCTTTACCCAGAAGCGCGACGCATGAAGAAATCACAACAGAGTGAAGAAAGCTCCTACAAACCCCAGTTGGGTCCCTTATCACCAAGAATGGGTCTATCAGTGACCTATTCCTCCAAGCAGATACATCTCAATGATCTCATCCCCAGCTGGGATGTCCACTTCAAACAGATCGGCCAGAGATCTTCGCAGCAACGGGACCCGAATCCCGGATCAGTATCTTTTGCATAATCATAGCATCCGCATCATATTCCCCACGAAGCGTAGCATTCCGTCTAATACGGAGCATTACGGCAAAAATCAAACATGTGGCATAAACATAAGTCATGGTCTGAATCAAACACTTGTGAATAATGACAATCCATCGACAATATACAGAATGCTCCCCAGATTCCCCAGCGAAGAGCTAAAGCAGTTGCCTTACACCCACAAACACCAGTACATACTCCTTGTGGCACCCGTCCGTGTCATATCCCCAGTAGAAAGCTAAAGCGTCCCCTTTGCACTCGCAGATACGTATATATATATATATATATATATATATATATATATATATATATATATATATATATATATATATATATATATATATATATATATATATATATATATATAAAACTTTCTTGACACCCGTCCGTGTCACCATCCCCAGCATAATTACCTAAACACTTTGTTAAGCATATACTTGTTTATGATATACCTCTTGGCACTCGTCCGTGTCACCCTCCCTAGCAAGTTAAACACTCATCCATACACCACTCACGCTTATTACTCTTATTTCACTTATACAGATACTCGTTTGTATCTTGTATACACCACTTATACCCTCTCAGATTCGACACTCGTCCGTGTTCTTTGTTAACCAGTTGGTACTCGTCCGTACCATCATCTCAGAACATGCGTCAAGCGTTTGTTTCTACCTGATACTCGTCCGTATCATAGTCCTAAGGATGCTCGTCCGCATCTTTAATCCATACACGTGTCAAACACTCTTATCTTCTTGAATTTAGACACTCGTCTATGTCTACTATTCCCCAGAAGAGTCCCCGCAGATTCAACACTCGTTCGTGTTCTTTGTTAACCAATTGATACTCGTCCGTATCATCATCTCTGAACACGTGTCAGTATTTGTTTCTACCTGATACTCGTCCGTATCGTAGTCTTAGGGATGCTCGTCCGCACCTTTAATCTATACACAACACCAAAACACTTATACCTTTTATTTCTTGGATGTAAACACTCGTCCGTGTTTACTATTCCCCAGTAGGTCGCTAGCAAAGCAAATTTCTTTTCTATCTGACATTCGTCCTATGTCATGATAGACCATGAGAGCAGCCGTACCCTGCTAGGTGATCGTCCTTCACCTCTTGATGATCGTCCTTCATCATTCTCATCCGATGGCCGTCCCCATCGTCGACCTTTTCTATCCGACATTCGTCCTGTGTCGTGATATTTGGCAGCCGTCCCCTGCTAGGTGATCGTCCTTCACCACTTGATGATCGTCCTTCATCATTTTATCTGATGGTCGTCCCCATTGTTGACCTTTTATCCGGCATTCATCCTATGTCATGATAAACCTTGAGAGCAGCCATCCCCTGCTAGGTGATCGTCCTTCACCCCTTGATGATCGTCCTTCATCATGCTCATCCGATGGCCGTCCCCATCGTTGACCTTTTATCCGGCATTCGTCCTATGTCGCGATATTTTCGGCAGCCGTACCCTGCCAGGTGATCGTCCTTCACCTTAGATGACCGTCCCTCATCTTAACCCTTTCGGAGCAGCCGTCCCTTGCCAGGTGATCTCCTTCACCTTTGATGACCGTCCCTCATCATTATTTCATTTATTCTTTAACCCGATGGTCGTCCCCGTCGTGGTCCCTTTTCTTTTTCCTGATGATCGTCCTTCATCAGTTTAGCCCGATGGTCGTCCCCATCGTTGTTTACATTACTTTATGAACTTGATGGCCGTCCCCATCATTTTTCATTAATCCCCAGAGAATCTTACAGCTTTACTTGATGGTCGTCCCCATCATAATCCCTTTTATCCCCAGCATGTTGGCCGTCCCCGTCATTGCTCTATCCCCAGCAGTCGTCCTCTGCTCGACAGTCGTCCTCCGTCGCCCGCACTTTATAATATACTTTATTTTCTTTTACAATCTATATCCCTTTTCTTCTTCATTCTGTGAGTGCAAATATTGGACTGTCTTTTGGTATTCAACCACAAGTTATCTTGTTAGCCTGTTAAGCCGCTGCTTACATCCTGCACAGCTAACTCATGTTTGAATAGGGGCAGCTGTAAACACCCCAAATTTGCCCTCACCCATTCACACCATGGCTTGTGATCTTCTCATATTCATAGATCTAATCATAGCATCTCATACCACATTTTGAGTCATTGCATTGGTTCAAAGTCATCTGCATCTAGGGTTTGTGATCTGAGCAATTCAAGAGCTTCTTGAGCCACTCCAAAGGTCATCAATCACTTCAAAGGGGTCCATGTATGTTCAAGCATCATATTATATCCTCTCAAAGTCAAGAATGTCAAAAAATCACAAGAATTGAGAATGGCATGGAAGCAGAGCCAGGTTTGACTGCACAGATGACCTAGAATTAGGGTTTTGGTTTCAGAGGCCATAACTCCAAATTTTTTGGTCATTCTTGTTTCCATTGGTCTCTATATGGTATAGGGAGCATGCATATCAATTTTCATGAAGAAATTCCATGGGGAAGTCATCTGATCAAGAGTTGACTTTCTGAGCAAGTCAGTGTAAAATCAGGGCATCTGAGGCCCCCAATGATCCAACCAAAGGGTGTTCTTCATCATTTTGATTGTGTATGATCTTTATTTGATCATATAAGATATTGGAAGTTCACAAAATTGAAGAATTTCAAGTCATTTGCAAAGTTGACTTTTTGAGAAAGTTGACTTATATTGAAAATTGCCATTTTGGGAAACTTTTTCAACCCTTGCTTTTTGATTCAAAAATGCTTCAAATGGAAAAACTTTGGTCATGAAAGTTGTAGAATGGATCATTCCCTTTTCAAAAAGTACAAGAACTTGACCTAATTCATTTTTGATCAAAAGTTATGGCTTGTCAAAATTGGCAAAAATCACAAAATTTGAAGTTTTCTACCAAAGAGGCAAAGTTGCAAATTCACTTGCCAAGGCAAATTGAGCTATCAAATAAACTTCTAATCTTCATACAAGCATGTACCAAGACCTAAAAATCAGAATGGGCCAAGGGATCATTCATTTTCATGACTTATGGAGCAAGAATTCTCAAAAGAAACAAAAGTGAAGCAAGTTGCAAAAACTCACTCAAGTTTGAATCCACTTGCTTGCTGACTTCATAATCAATCCTAGGGCTCTCCACACTTCTTGCTGCGCAGGACACCCCATTTGTCCTTGGCTAGCTAGCAACCCATACCTCTCTTACACAAATTTGACATTTTGGCAACTTGAGCCATACCAATCACAGCAGTACACATCAACTCATCTGACCAATCCCATTTGTTTATACAAACCAAAAGCAAGACATTTCACATACAACACAAGCCTGAAAGCACCAAGAACACAGCACTCTCATTTTCCACCCCATTTGCAAAAGCATTCGAAACACTCTCCACAAGCTGCAAACACAAAAACCAACTTCACAAACAAACTCAGCATGCTTCACTGATCAAAAACCACCCATCACCATAGCCTAAAACTCACTGAAACCAAAATACGATCCCTGTCCCTCTTCGAGCAGAACTTCAGCTATCTTTCAAACCAACCATTGTAAACTTCAAACAAGCATTGAAAGCTTCTCAGGAGGTCCATTGGAGGTGATTGGAAGCAAGAAACCAGCCAGAAAGTGCCAGAAATCAAAGCTTCGATTCAGGTAGCCATGGAAATTCATTTTTCCAGAACTCCTTTCTCTTGTTTCTAAGTTGGTCTACATGCTTCCCTGAGTTCACTGAACATTTTATTTTTGAAAATGATTGAGTTTTGAGGTTGTATGCTTGATCTGAAAGTTTGCCCGAAAAAATGTTCTTGCTTGTTTCTCTTGATTCAGTGAAAATAAATGTTGTTTGAGTTAGGGTTTATGCTTAGGGTTGTTCATAGATTGATTCTGGAGATTTAGAGCTTTTGAAATGGCCTGGAGAGTGAGATTGAGTTTTTGGTTGATCGGAGAAGATGACCGGAACACTGTTCCGGTCACCTGATTTTGTTTAGGGTTCAGATTAGGGCACTAATCATAATTAGTGAATTTTGAATCTTGGCCGTCCAGATGCGCGCCAAGTCCACTCCCGCGCGTGTGAGTTTGAATGTCAGCCTTTGATTGTGCTGACTTTTCCATTTTCCAGTTTAATTTCATTTTTATTGCATTAAAATTCATTTGTTTTCTTCATTTAATTTAAAATAGCAAAACATTTTGAAAAATTCTGAAAATTTTTATACAACCTTTTATTAATTTTCAGAAACCAAAAACATTTTTATTTTTATTTTTTGCATTGAAATTTATTTTTAAATCATTTAAAAGTTTATTTTTAATTAATTAATGAGAATTAATTAATTAAAAATACTTTTAGGTATTTAAAAATCACAAAAAAAAATCATGAAACATTCAAAATCATTTAGAAACATTGTCCAACTCTCAAACCAAATTTCTTTTTTGATCTTGATGTCTTTTGACAATTTTCCATGGAATTAATTTCATTTCAAAGCATTATTTTGATCCAATCTTCAAAAATTCATTTCTGCCTAGCCTTTAAGAGTTGGACTTTGATTCTTTTTGCATTGCATCTTGTTTAGCATGTAGTTTATAGGTTTAAATTGGCATGAATTGATCTTGCATTTCCTATTTGTTTGGCATTTTTCTTGACAAGGTACCTTAAAACCCTAGCAATCTTAAGAAATTCATAACCCTCATTAGGTTAAGAGTTAGAACCCCTCCTTTGGGCAGTGAGTTTGTATAGGTTTAGGGTTCCTTTGAATGCATTTTCAATTTTTTATCTTGATGTTTGCTTCTGGTTTTGATTTTTGTTTTGTGCATTGATCATAAACCCTAATTTGGGCTTTCATTTGCATCCATCTTCCATTTGCTTGCATACCATGACTTGCCATGACATTTGGTGCATCCATTTGATTCATAATACATCTTAGGACATATTAGAATCATGTTAGATCATTGCATCTTTCATTTGTCATGTTGTATGTCATTTGCATTTCATAACTTTTCATGTTTGTTCATGGTTCTAAGCATGCTTCATTTGCATCCATATGTTTGTATGATCATCCTCATGCCTTGTCTCATGTTTGCACCATCTCATAGCATCATTAACATCATACTCATGCTTCTGGTTTTGTTTTGCATCATGCCATTTCATCTCATTTTGCATTGCATTGCATTTCTTTCACTAACTTTTCAGGTGGTAAGTTGTATTGAGAAGTGAATTTGCTTTCACTTCTCACAATCTCTTTTCATCTCTCTTATGCATCATTGCTGCATTTTGGTATGTGTATTGGATTGAGCTTGCTCATTCTTGTTCATCTCACTTTCTTTTTCAAGCAACTTGTCTTCTTAAGTGAAGCAAGTTGTTTTGCTTCTCTCTGCTCCTTCTTCCTTTCATCTGCTTCCTGGTGGTTTCTCTGAAGATCTTTCTTGAAAACCTCACAAACCTTAGGAACAACCAAGCATGACAATGATTAGGGTTTTGATTAGTCCCCCATTTAGCTTTTACCTTTGTGTCTCATTGAGTCCTCTCTTCTCATCTCACAATTAGGGACTAAACCTTAAAGGCTTTAAGGCTTTGTGATTAAGCTTATGCCTGCATCCTTCTATTAGGATGGAGTGTATAAATTTAATCCTAAGTATTAAACCCTTAATGTGTTTAACTCCCTTAATCAATCCACATAATAATCATCAAGACATCAAGCTTGTAACTTGGGCCTTGCATTAGGGTTCTAATTCTTCCTTAACTGGTTAAGAAGGACTAACCCTAGTGTTAATGGACAAGTCCCCCTCAATTTGTCTTACAAACCATAAAACTTACTTCTTCATCTTATCATTAACTAAAAAACCACTTAATAAAGGCTTTGTTTTGTCATGAAGTTAATCCCTAATCATGGATTAAGTTGAGGAGCTTTCCTCAGCTTAAACATTCTCATCTATTATCCTTCTATTAGGATGGTGTAATGAGTCTGTTTAATCCTTGATTATGGCTTAATCTCATTACTTAACACTAAACAAAAACACCAAAAACATCTAAATAATCACAAGTAGGTTAATGATCTTAATCCTACACCATGGTGATTAAGTGTGAGAAACTGACTTCACACTTAAGGCATTCTCATTACCCCTAATCAGAGGGAAGATGTGATGAGTCTACTAAATCCATTGGTTTAGGTTTAAGCTCATTAATCTATGACAAACTTTCAAAAGCAATAAAAGACTGAAAACTCAAAAACAAACAATAATCGTCTCCTCCGGGATTCTTTTCTCACCTCATTCACTCACAACCGAGAACTTGCTTCTTCCGTCTAATGCAAGACAGTTTGCACCTGAGCCAGACAGGTCATACACTTGAGCATAAGCAAGTAAGCAGTTCACCAGTCAATTCATCCTTCAGTCTCTTTGGGTCGAACTACGGTGTTCTGACTTCCTCATTGCACGAGAGGATACGTAGGCATAACTTAACAGTTATCGAACAAAAGTCTCTGTTCATTCCCCTTCTTTCCAGCATCATTCTTTTAGCCTCATTGTCCTGAGCATTTCACTCCTATTCTTACACTGACACTTCATTTATACACTTCACATAAAATCGACGAGTATGCCACTAAATCCCCAAAAATGAAAAGAGACTCAATTACATCAAACTACAACCATGTACATTAGGAGTCTTGCACCCGACTAGAAAAAATGACTCATAGTCTAAACTTGTAAGGAAATAAAAGAGTGCACAAAGGCATAAAACAACTTGAATGAGTTTGATTCTTTTTATTTTTTCAATTAAAGTCAACATGATTAAGTTCATTAAAATTTATTAAAAGAAAATAAGAAGTAAAAAGTCACTTGACAAAGTCAAGGTTTGAATTAATAAAGTGGTGAAGGTTTTAAAAGAAGAATCCTTTGAAAAAAGGATAAGGTTTTGAAAATTGAAGAATGGGAGGAGATGAAGAGACTATCCTAAAAATAAAAGAAAATAGATAAGGGAATAAAGATCTAACCACTTGAAGACACTTTAAAGCATAAGTAAAATAATTTCATCCTCTTGATCAAATAATGAGATAAATAAAGGCTAGCATAACCACTCCATAATCAAACAAGGGGATAAGATCCTAGTACTAAGTCCATAGGTCCAAGATGTAGAAATCCTCCAAAAAATAGGGATAGTAACTATAGTCCACAATTAAGAACAAGAATTTTAAAGTGTTTAGACCTTTATTAATGTTTTTATTATCCAAATGGACAAGAAGAAAAGAAAAGCACAAGAAATAATGACATAAAGATAAACATGATAATAGATGATATAAAGCATAGTAAAAAAAGAGAGAAGGGAGCTGGAGGTAAAATAAAGATAGGATAGGGAGAGAGAAGGAAATAAAAGCAATATAATAATATACATAATAATACGGTGAACTTAATCATCCACAAAGGTAACAAAACTAAATGCTCAAAGTGACAACCAAATTTTGTCTCGCATTTTTCACTATATGATTGACCTATGTTCTCAAGTCATTAGTTTACAAAACTTGTCATAAGATTGATAGAATCAAAGCCTCTATAACAACAAGTTTGATAATTATAAACTTAACACAAAGATCAATCATGCTTAAGCTTGCACAACCAGTCAAGGTTCCGGCCATGAAAGTATAAATATCGATAAGCATAGAAAGGGACAAATGTTGCGCTAAGTTAAGAAATCGCCAAGTAAATTATATAGAAGTCACCTTACAACAAGGCCGATCAATACCAATTAAGGTAACTATAATTTATGCTAATGCATGTTAGTTTAACAACATATAGGTTGTCATCCGAAAACAATGCCGCACGAAAAGAAAATAGGTAACGATCTAGTCTTGATTATGAATTCAACAAAGGAATCCCACAATCCATACGACTTTCATCGATAGAAAATAAAAAGGAGAATTAAAGGGAGGGGGATGAAGAAGAACCAAATTGAAATGAGCTTTTGAGGTCTGCCATGTTTAAGATCAATCACCTCTAATTGATATATTCAAGCTTGAAAAAACATATCAATAATCCAAAGCACCTCCCATGAATTTAACAATTCACTTGAAGATAGATTTGAATTAATGAATGTTAATTCACTCTAATCGATATCTGAAGTCCATTGATATTAAAGAGGAGTTATCCTAAAAAATGAAGTTCAGGGTTAAAATAAGAAAGGTGGGATGGTGTGATGAAGATGAAGGTGGAGATGAAGGTGTATTTCAAAAGTATCCAGCCCAAGAATTACCAAAGATCTACATTGTGGATGATGAAGATGAAGGTGTAACAATGGTGTGAGGTGAATTACTACTTCAAGGATTATAACAACTCCAAATTACTCCACAAGCAATCTTGATCTACTAAAATTGATGAAGAAAAATGAAATGGATCAAAGTTTAGATCAAAGTTAATCAAGATTTCAATGTGAATTCTTTATAACTTTCAAAAGAAGAAATTGAGCTTTAGTGAATTTTGGTAGTTGAGGATATAATTTGCAAGAGTTTTTTGGCTCTCAAAAGCTTGTGAAATGAATGAAATGAAGGTGCTATTTAAAGAGTTTAGGTATGGAAATTTGGTGGAATGGAGCTAGGTTTGGAAATCAAATTTGGAGGGAAATTAGTAAATGAGTGGTGATTAATGAAGTTACATGGTAGGAATTAATTATGAAAATGTAGGGGAATTAAATGGAGATGGTATAGAATATTCCACATGTGATCAAAATGAAATTGATGCCAAAATAGCATAATTTGAATTTGCTGCCATTTTACAAAATTCTCCGCTTGTAATCGGTTACTGTCTATGCGTTAACCGGTTACTCAGTGTAAAAATTCAAAAATATTTGCTTTTTGTTGTACTGTTGTGGCTCCGGCTCGATTATTTTGCTTTTCAAAGAAGGCATGTGATCCGCGTGTCGCGCACGGATCAAAAACGAGGAAATTTTGAAAACATAGTATAGCGACAATGACTCGAATTGTCTCACAAGGATTCTTGTATTGTTATTAGCCAACCAATTGGAACAATGGGGGGTTTGTATTTCGATTAACATTAAAAAAAATCAATTAAATGATTATTAAAATAAGCTGAAACAGTTAATCTACTGTTTTGATTTCCCAACTTATCATCGGCCCAAATAATTCCCAATTCCTAAGCGGACTCTATTTCCTTTTCGATTATAATAACAATCAAACAAGCATAATTGATATTATATGATAAATATTCCTAATTTCCGAATTAAGCAAACGGATGAAATATATCAATCGTGAATTAAGCAACACGATAAACATACGCGAATTAAGCAAACGCGATTAAAGTATAGGAACGTGCAATCATCGAAATAAATCAATCTAACCTTAGATAAATCGAATTAAGCAAAATAGATATCAAGATCAAAATTGAAAGAAAATATATTAATTGGAAAATATAAGAACCTCAAAGTGTCGGCGAAAATCGACTACAACAGATTAATCCTTGGAATTAGTTCTCCATAATTCGTCTCTTCGAGCGTAAAAAATTAAAATCGTAAAAAGTGTAGTGTGAACAGTTGCGGCTTCTAGGTTATAATGGCAAAACCAAGAAAAAACCTGTTTAAAACCCAACTGGGTCAAATACATAACCCAGGCTCAATTCTAAATGACCCAAAACTAAATAAAACTAATGCAGCAGCTTCAAATGAAATTCTTGAAAATATGACTCTGAATCTGACTTCGGCTTCAACACGAAAGTTGTAGCTCTCTCTCTTAGCTTTCCGTCGACTATTAGAACGCCTCAATCATATTCCCGGAACTCCAATTATGATCATTTTCGTAAAAGCTGTTAAAGCTGAAAATTAAGTACGAAAATCAAATTAAGCCAAAAATAAAATAAAATAGAAAAACAAATTAAAATATAAAAATAAACAAAGAAAACCAAAGAAATGCTTAAGTGCAAACATGGGAGAATGTGCATTAATATGCACTGATCAGCATGGAAATAAACAAATGAACCTTGGAATTCCTTGAGTAATAACCAATAAAGACATGGAAATCCTTGATCAGATGAATTTGAATTGCTTGTCGATCAACTTTGACTTTATTTAGATGAATTTTGTTCGAGCTGAGGAACTATTTTGATATTCTTGCTTTCTCCCTGAAAAGGTTAGTAAAAGACGGAAAAAAATATTTTTAGATTTTGATTAGATGTTAGTAAACATAAACAAATAAAAGGCACACAAAAACAATGTTGATCCCCCGTGAGGCATAAACTTGCAACTACAAAAAAAAACAATGCACGATCTTATTTGTATGCAATAATGCAAAAAATGGAAAAAAAAAATGGA
This sequence comes from Lathyrus aphaca, assembly GCA_963966055.1. Taxonomy (NCBI): domain Eukaryota; kingdom Viridiplantae; phylum Streptophyta; class Magnoliopsida; order Fabales; family Fabaceae; genus Lathyrus; species Lathyrus aphaca. The sequence goes on along the minus strand of OZ014519.1, from coordinate 677,351,372 downwards.
AAATCTTAGGAGAAAATATTTGGGTGCTACACAAGTGTTAGATTTAGAAAATGTCTTACTGTGGGATAACCCTTTTTAGAATAAAGCTAGGGAAGAAATAAGCGCACACCATGTAGGAGATGTTGAGCAAGGCTCGGTCTTTCATCTAGCTCGAAGAAAATATGAAAATTTGGTTCGACAACTCAGTTGAATATGGTGCTAATCCTAGTCACCTGGTCATGAAAGAGTCCCACCGTTAACAAGATGAATTTGTTCAAGAAAAAGATGGTCAGTACGACAAATACACGTTGTTGAATGCCTTGTGGGAAAATATATATCAAGAGTGTGCTAATACAAAGTTCTGGAAGGGAGGAATATATGCTTCATTCCCCATTAGAGAGTCATCCTGAATAGACAACACCAAGATATGTCGCTTCTATAAAGGTCACAACCACAACATGAATGACTACATACAGCTAAAAGATGCTATTGAGAGGCTAATGAAGAAAGGTTAGCTCTCGAATTATGTGAAGAGTAGTTAAAGCAAAATAAAAGGATCACCCAAATGTAAGTCCCTCTCCAAAGTTACGGAAGTTGGGATCAACGGTGAGGATAAAGAGGATAGTAAGGGAAAATGCTAGTACATCACTGTTATTACCAGAGGGGCACCCCGACCTAACCTCACATCCAAGGGAACTATGATGAGAAAGATCTTCGAGATGATTAACATTCAAAGAAATGAGGGAAATACATAAATAAAACTTTGATCGACCAATTCTAGAGTTCTGAGATTCAGAGAAAGTTAAAGGAACCCCAAAAAAAATATTTCCCTTAGTGATAATATCTATGATTAGACATTTTGATGTCTCCCAAATTTTGATATGTGAAGGTATTTCATGCGATAATATGTACTCCAATTTCTTTGAAAAAATGGGCCTTGAAGGTGGAAGCTTGTGGCTTTATAAAGGCTTGGACTGCCAGGAATTCAATGGCAAGACAACCCGTCTATGTGGCTATGTCGAGTTAATGGTATATGTAGGAGAATGGAAATATGTTTGCTCTATTAAATCACAATTCCTTGTGGTCACTTGCAGAAGTGTCTACAATTTCATCCTTAAAGATCCTTCACAATCACCTTAGACGTTGTAGCCTCACTGGTTCATCTTAAGTTTAAATACCATAATCTTCAAGGAAAATCGGTCACCATCAATGTCGATCTCGAGGGAGAAAAGGAAATTTGTCATGCACTTGAGTGAGTCCAAAGAGAAGGAAAAATAATTGAAATCAATGTGGCATCTCTAACCACCCAGCTCAGAAGCTTGAAATCCAACCCCATAGAAGTAGTTGATTCAAATGGATACAAGCATAAATAATAAGTGGCAGTCCACCTGGTAATGTTTTTTCTTTATTATTCACATTAGATGATATGTACATGTAACCATCTTCCTTGAATGTAGGATTAATCCCCAAGAATCAATGAAATGTTGCAAGTTCTGAAATATTCATTTCTTGGTGATCATGTAAGATACCGAAAGGTCTATGATATGACCAAAGAATTACGGCCCCAACACAAAGACTCAGGGGTGCTGTCACAAATTCCACATGCGTGAAACTAAAATAATCAATTTTCCACAATGTAAAGCAAACAAACAAAGACTCAGGGGTGTTGTCATAAACGCCACATGCGTGTGACTATAACAATCAATTCCCCACAACTTAAAACACTGGAAATAACGGTCCACCCCCTATAGAATCTAGCCACTATAGAGGCCACGGTGGTTTGGCGACACATTAACCTCATATTGATTTTCACCTAGGTGGGGAAATGGAATCTATCCTTGGCCGAGAATGGTCCCAGAGACGTCCAACCAACTTTTAGGGAAGACCTCGTAAGTTCACATGGAATTTGGAGCCCCACACTTGGGATCATGCAAACATACCTCAAAATAGGTCAATATTTCATTACAAATATACATTCATCTATTTCTATTTTAAAAATATACTTTACACACAGGACATGGTCAAAAAAATTGAAAAAAATGGGGGAGGGAAGGCTACGCTAACATGAAAATAACCTTTACCCTCGAGGATCTGATCTAAGAAAATCTACTCTCACGAAACACGTAGAGAATTATGAAAAAACTCTACATCCATTAAGGCATTCTTGAAATACTGTGAAATGGCCCCAAGGTTGGATGTTGTATAGTCTGTAACGTCCCGAAAATCTAAATTTAATTATTTATTCGTTTATTTAATTAATTTAGAAGGATTGGAGGATTTGGATTAAAATGGAGAATTTTGGAGAAAAGTGTATTTTTATATAATAAGGATAAATAGTGTATTATTATGCTATTTTGTATTATTATTATTAAAAATATTTTTAAAGAAAAGGGTAAAGTGGTCTTTATATGAAAAGTGTAAGGTTAAGATGGGAAAGCATAAACTGGGATAATTTTGGTAAAATGGAATTTCACGATCAAATTTTGATTCCTATCGTGTTTTGGTGAAGAGCTCTGAAGAAAAGGAAGGAGAGGAAGCTCAGAGTCAGGAAGCTTGAAGAACCTTGGAGAAGAGTGTCAATTAGCGAAATTCTCTAAGGTATGGGGAGTTTTCATAATCTATTGTAATTGTATAGAATGGGTTTATGAGTAGATTAGATTGATATGGATTTTTGTGAGTATAGGGGTTTTGACTTAGGTTGAGTTTAGGAGTATAATTTGATGAATTGAAGTAGTTAAAATGTGTTAGAATCATAGAATTGATGTATGATTTGTTGCTTTGTTGCTGTGTATAATTGATTGGTGGATATAGGGAATTTTGGAGTGATTTGGTATGGAACCCGTAAGGGAATTTTGGGGGTTTTGGTACAGTCTGCATAAAGTAGCAGAAAACTACTGGAAAATGTGCATTAACCGGTTAATGCTATAGGTTAACCGGTTAACCATTGCAAAAATGGTGTTTTTCTGAAAACGTACAGGCGTTAACCGGTTAACGTTATGGGTTAACCGGTTAACACTGTATTAGAGGCAATTTTCAATTCTTTAAAAATTCATATCTTTTAAACAGTAAGTCCGATTTGCATTTCGTTTGAAGCGTCGGAAAGAGCATAAAATGAACTTTATTTTGATGAATGAAAATGAGAAAAATGAAATAATTTTCTGAACTGAGGTTTTAGAAAAACGATTAAAACTGTCTTATAATTTTACTGGAATCGGGTTATGTCTTGATGAGTTGAAGTTGTTAATGAGGGGAGGTTTTTGATGTGTTATTGAGATGAAATTATATGATTATTATATGTCTGAACTGCTGGATATGAAATGAATGATGCGCATTTGATTTCTCGATGAATATTTATGGTGTAACGCATCATTTCATTTCATGACATTCTCGATGGGGCTTCGACCTATTTGGTCACTTCAATCCCATTATGTGGATTGAAGTGATTCGGTGATTACGGTGTGCTCCCTTGTGGAGGGTTGATGGTCATGTATCCATATCACGATGAAACTTGTACCACATGCATAATTGCATATCATGATAGTTGGAATTGCATTATTAGAATGTGTTCATGATTGTGTTGTTGTTGCTGAATTTTTATTGTTGTTGATGTTATGACATGCTTATGCTAATTTATTTATATTCCATATTCTCGTATATTTATAATGAATTATGATTACTCACCCTGCCTTCTTGGAAATGTTACCTCTTTTGTGGGTAACTTGCAGATGATAAAGAATAGTCTTGCGCTGCAAGAGGAGTTTTTCATGGGTCTCGGACGTACCTTATTTTACTTTAGGAGTGGTCTGGAGTCTTTGTGTCCTGTTTTGTGTCCTGTTTTGTGTCATGTAACACTGGGACGTGGTTTTGGTTGTTAAACGTGTTTCATTATATTTTATTTTAGGATATTTTCCTTTATTTTCTGATATTAAACTGGATGGATAATGTTATGTTTATGAAGTAAATTAATGATGTTTGAACGATGACGTTTTATTCCGCTGCGAAATGAATATATATGATTGTATGATGTTGTTTAACCCATGTTACAGGACAGGACATTGTATGTTTGATGGAGAAATAGAAAGGAATGTAAAAAATCGGATTCAAGTTGGATAGCTGAAATGGACGAGGGCTTCAAGGGTTTTAAGACATAAATACACTGTTCAATCTAGAGGAAATTTTTTATTGGACCGCAATAAGACATCGATGTTGTACGAGACAAAATGTTGAACAATTAAAAATCAACAAGAGAATAAAGTAAGTGTATCATAGATGATGATGTTGTGTTAGATGTGTGGTAAGACTAAACATAATAGGATTACAAATGAAAATATTATAGAGAGTGTTATGGGTAACTTTTGTAGTAGAGAAAATGATGGAAAAGAGAATCAGATGGTTCAGACATATGAACAAAAGACTTGTAGATTATGTGATAACGAGAAAAAAACATATAGAGAGAAGTCAAATAATAAAAGAAAGAGGAAAACCTAAAAAATTTATAGGAGATGTTATTAAGAAAAATCTTGAAATTAACGATTAGATATAAGTATAATTCTATATGAAATATTATAATAAAAGTTGACCAATGTGCATTTAATAAATTAAAATAATTTGATAGAAATATCATGTCTATTTAAAATACAGATTAATTATACCTATTTATAGCACTAGTGGATTCTCTCTATTTGAAGTCCCCGTTTAACTTTGTCTAAATTTTAAAGATGCGTCTCTTTCACTACTACTAGTATATAAACTAAGTTATAAAGAAACAAAAAAAATCTTAAAAGAGAATTATTTTATTCTCATGTTTGGTAACCGTACATACAAAATATTCTAGAGAAAAAATTATCCTCAAAAACCTTATTTACATGTAAGTGAAGATATTGGAAAAGAGTAATAGTTAGGGACTAAATTAAATTGATGATAAAAGTTTCAAAGTTTTATTATATCACCCACAAGATTACTACCAAGACATGTTTATCAAAACATGTAGATTTTCACACAAGAAATGTGATTTTTCAATACTGATGTAATCGATTCCTACAAGTTTGTATTTGATTATTTTTTAGGTGTAGAATCAAATGTCCATACCCAATATCAATTACAATCAATAAATTAAAGGAACTTGCCTTTTATCATACTTATTATATTAAAGAAAGTTTAGGTGAGTTAGATTCTATGGTTCATCATGATTATGATAGATTTCAAGAATGTTTATAAAAATATTTACATATCAATCATCAAAAAGATTTTGTTATTGAAGTTAAATCTATGATCTTTCGGTGTATGATTCAACTTTTTATCAACTAAATCAATCTAAAAATTGTTTTAAGATATCCAACATAATAGAATTCTTCCAAGACATCATAAATTTAAGATTATAATTAGATATATATAATATCTTCACCTCTAATAATATATCTTCATACATTGATGATATTAAGAAATTATATATATATATATATATATATATATATATATATATATATATATATATATATATATATATATATATATATATATATATATATATATATATATATATATATATATATATATATATATATATATATATATATATATATATATATATATATATATATATATATATATATATATATATAATTTGTCATAAAAAATTTAACAACTACTTTTAAATGTATTAGTATTTTTATATTAATTTATTAGTAAAAATAGTTTATTTATTTCTAATTTTAAAACCCTTAAAAGAATCAAGTTACTTTATTATCTTTGTTGCATAATTGACTAATAACAAGTAAATTTTGTTTTGAACATTCAATAATTTATAATTATGAGATGCAACCTAAGAGAGGGATTTAAGGTTATTTGATTTTTTTTTTATTCTCCGCCTATGTTGTTAATTTTCTTTGATTATGAAAATGATAAGTTCTTAGTATGATGAAGTACAAAACATTAAAGTGTTGGAAAAAAATACAACGAATTATCCTAGTTTCCCTTATCAACTAATGGTACATCTAATTCATTCACACCTTGAAGTATTTTTTACTATGTTAGATCTTTGTACAAGTCTTACACCAAAATCTCTCTTACAATCTTCTAACATAAGCACCAAACACTATGAGGGACTTTGAATTTCCCCAACTCAAAGAACCTTTTACAACATTCAACAAACACTATGAAGCACTTTAAATTACACCAATTGGACAATTCAAACAATCGGTCCCCCTATTACAGTGTCATGTCAACAAGTCTGGTTTTTTTTAATCAAACCATTATTTTATTTATAAATACATTTAATAATTTCTTTTTATATTTATCAATTGTTTTTTTAATAATTGTTTTTCATTCACGTCTCAAAGTTAACTTCATATCTACTAAAGAACCATAACTCCCTTTTGTTCATCTCTCTTCAATCCCATAAAAATTTGTTTATCATCTTCCCCATTCCATAATTAATTGCATCGTCTTCAATTTCACAGACCAAAACAAGAATAATATTCAAATCATTATCATCTTTAATTTGAAATTTATATTGTGTCGAAGAAACGATACTATTGAAAATGAGATAGATCTTTGTGAACTGTTGATTTCGAAGCTGATCTTTGTAGATTTAAATAAAAAAATGAGAAGAATCTGATGAACTTGAAAGAAACTCATTTGATCTATTCGGCATAAAATTTAAACTGAATTCTTAAATTCCTCCAAAATCAAAATAGGAACCAAAACATGGGTTCAATTCAATTGAACACAGAGAAAAAAACAGGGGAAACAGAACATGAAGATGAAACAAAAAGTTGGTTAAACCTAATCAATAAGAGAGTGAGATTAAGAATGAAGGAAATTTGTATGGTTGGAAACGATGAAGAAGCAATATGGGTTCAAAATATGGGTTCAAAACAGAAGACGGTTGAGACAGAACAAAACTTTTTCTGGAAAATAAAGAAAAGGAAAATGTGGGTTCAAAATTGATTAAAGGATACTATTTTTAATTTATTAAAGGGAATAATGGGTTCAAAATTGATTCAGGAATCAATTCTACAAAACAATTATTAAAAAAAGTTGATAAATATAAAAAGAATTATTAAATGTATTTTTAAATAAAATAATGATTTAATTAAAAAATATCCAGACTTGTTTACATGGAACTATAGTCAAAGTGTATTGGGAAAAACCCAAGTCCAACATTGACTAAAGATAGAACTCATAAATGGTTTATATAGAGTGGCACCCCTCACCTTACCAACTAGTTTTGTATGGTTGAGTTAGGTCAAACTCTAATTCTATCATGGTATCAGAGCCTAACGATTAAGGCTACCTATCGTTTATAAATGCATATCAAGCCCAAAATAATGATGGGCGCAAGGGGTGTATTAGAAAAACCAAATCCTATATATCGATAATTCGGGCCACCCACCGTTTATACGCACCAAGCCCAATAGTGTTGGACATGAGAGAGTATATTGGGAAAAATCCAAGTCCCACATTGATTAAAGATAGAACTCACAAAGGGTTTAAATAGAGTGACACATTTCACCTTACCAACCGATTTTGTATGATTTAGTTAGGTTAAGCTCTAATTCAATCATAGTATCACAAGCCTATCAATTCAAGCCATCCATCATTTATATATGCACACTAAGACCAAGATGTGTTGGGCGCAAGGGGGTGTATTGGAAAAAGCAAATCCCATATATCGATAATTCAGGCCACCCACCGTTTATATCCACGCACCAAGCCCAATAGTGTTGGTCGTGAGGGGGTGTATTGAAAAAAATTCAAGTCCCATATTGGCTAAATATGGAACTCATAAAGAGTTTATATAGAGTGACACCCCTCAACTTATAAACCAGTTTGTAGGGTTAAGTTAGGTTAAACTCTAATCTATCAAAGTGCCACCATATTTATAAAAAAACAAGACACAACATCAAAATAATATTGGGGACCAAGTAAATCCAAAATGGATATAACTTAAGGACCAAATTCACAAGTTTTGTAGTAGGAGGATCAATTATTTAAATTACCCAAACTAGACGGACTAAGAATGCATTTAAACCTAAACTTTTATAACAAACAACTTATCATCACAAACTTAATGATTAAGCTACAACACACGCTTTGAATAATCTTGAATAATTTTGATATTGATTGTTGTAAATTATTCTAAAATTAATAATATTTAGTGAAATGACAAGAAAAAGTGGAAGAGAAGCAATACTTTGTGAAGTGTTGTTGCGGAATGAAAGTAGACAATGCTTGAAAACAATGCAACTTTTGGTTAAAAGGCGTTGTTTCATCAAGGTTCTCAACCTTGTGAAATAACACTTGCATGCCTATAAATACATCATTCCGGAATTCAAAAAACACATTAAAAACTGATTATACTCTAACACAAAATTCCAGACACTCTTCGCTACATAATCGAGTTTTCATCGATCTTGCACAGACACGATAAAAGAATGAATTATCCTGAGTATTCATGCGTTCCAACTCTAAGACATTCTTAATAGTGCTTGAAATACTTTTAAGGAAAGTGATTTCATTCACGATTCTAGCCTCGATACAATCATTTGATTTAAATAATTTTTCAACAATCTTAAATTATTTAAATAATGGCAATCGAGGCTTTTGTTTCAAGCATCAATGGATAAATTGTTGAGTCGTAGGCACATTTTAAACACATAAATAATTTACATCATGAATTTGGAGTTAAACGAGTTTGAAGCAGTTGTGCATATATGCTAACATAATTAAGATGATATTAACCAAAAGTTTGACAGAGTGGAAAACCAAAGGATTTAATATAATAATATCAATATGTGGTGTGATATACCTATCTATCTTTACAGAAAGCTCAATACTCTAGCATGATCAATTTATATACATTTTTTACTTTGTTTTAATTAAGTGTTAAAAAGATGTATATATTGTTATGCACCTAACAACAAATTATATAGATCTCTGGATTTGAAGTCTAATGTAACTATTGAAAACTAAGATGTGGAACTTTGAGATCCTTATCATGGAAGATAAGAAAATCAAGATTTCCACAAATGAAGAACTTCATAAGAAAGGTTCTCTATTGATTGTTAAAACACAAACAAAAAGTTCTTCAATAATAAAGAATCTTGTGAGGAAGATTCTTCATGAATTGTGAAAAATAACATAAATCTAGAATAAGCAAGAGAGTCCAAAAGGTTAAGTATCTAGGACCAAACAAAATTGATAATCAACTTATTTATTTTATCTAGAAAAAGAAAATATTAAAAATTTTGTTCGGAAAATTCCTATTATTCTTCAAGTGGAAGATTATCCTAAGACTTATAAGGAAGAAATGGCTTCAAATGACTTGTCCTTTTAAAAGGATGTTATCCAAGACGAAATGGATTCAATAATGTCGAACCACACTTTGGAATTTGTTTATCTACTTACAGGATCAAAACCAATTGAATGCAATTAGGCATCTAATAGGAAGTACCATAGTAATGGTACACTAAACATCTACAAGGATATTTTAGTCACCAAGGGTTTTAGACAAAACAAAAGGTGTTGATTATTTCAACATATGCACTAGTAGCAAGCACAATGAAAATTAGAGTTTTGTTTGCATTAGCTTCCTTACATGATCTTATAGTTTATCAAATAGATGTCAAAACAAAATTAATAAATAGAAGATCTTGATGAGGAAAATTTCATGGAGTAACTAGAAGGTTATATGAAAATAAACAAAAATGTGTACAAGTTTGAAAAATCTCTGCATGTATTAAAATAGGCATTGAAACAATGATATCAAAAGTTTGATTTTGTCATTGCAAAGTTCACCTATTAAAGGGAGACACACAACTTAGGAGGAGACTTTTCAATCTTATCAAAACAAGAATTCAAAGAGTTTGTCATCATAAAAAAGGGGGAGATTGTGAAGAAGACATCTTATATCTAGTTCAATTTTGATGAAGACAAAGGTTATCAAATGAGAAAGGTTTAAAAGTGTCATGCACATCAATGATAAAGTTGATCAAGAAGGTTTAACATATAAATTCAAGTGAAGATTTGAGACAAGTGAACATAAATAAGTTTCTCATTGCAATTTATACTATATTATTTTAAATTGCTCATAATTTCATCTCTCACTTCATCCAAAATCTTCTTGCATCATCATGCATGATTATCTAAAAACCTTATTCATTTGATTCTTGTTACAAGTGTTTATACACAAAGTTGTGTGAGAATGTTGTGATATTCATTTGTCTCTATGTTGATTATATGATTGATCATTAGCAACGAAATGAATAGAATATAGAAATGAAGAGGTTTATAATTTCCATATTCAAGATGAATGATCTTGGACTAGTTGACACACTTTTGGGAATCAAAGTAAAGCGAAATAGTGGGGGTTATGAACTTAGTCAAACAAACTATGTTGAGAAAGTGCTTGATAAGTTTAAATACTTATGCTTTAAGGAAGTGACAACTTCATTTGATCCTAGTGTAAAACTTTAAAAGAATGGTGGAAAGAGTTGTGACTCAATTGAAATATGCAAGTGCATGCAATGTACTATATCCGACATATCATTTGTAATTCGTAAAATGAGTATATTTTACTAGCAATCCAAATGGTGAGCACCAAAAGGCCATCGTTAGGATTTTAGAATATCTTATAAAAAATCTTGATATCCATTATGGTAGATTTCCTACCATATTAGAAGGATATACATATGCGAGTTGGATATCGAGTGTGGAATATCATAAATTTGCATTTAGGTGGATATTTACACTAGTTGAGGGTGAATTTTTTTGGAAGAGCAAGAAATAAATGTGGATCACTCTCTAAACTATTGAATTAGAGTTTGATGCTCTTACTTTCGCTAGTGAAGAAGTTGAATGGTTGATGGATCTTCTGTTGGAAGTTCCATTGGCTAAGGAAAGTGTTTCAAAGGTGTTGATACATTATGGTAGTCAAACTAATTTAACTAAAGCATACAAAAATGTATAACAAAATAGTACAGACAAGTAGGACTTATACATTTTTTCATGAGAAGATTGATTAAGGATGTCATTATTAACATATATATGATCGAGTTATAATTTTCTTGATCCATTTACTAAGCCACTAGCCAGGAGCTTAGTAAAAACAACCTCGAGAGGCATGAGGTTGAAACTCCTTGAGTAAGAGTTACGACAATGGAGGAAATCCAAACTTACGTTAGTAGAACATTAACCTCGAGATTTAATAGGTAACAAGCCGTTGATTTGGATGTTTTTCGAAGATTTCGTGATAATGCTGACATTTAAAATCAGGGTTGAGTTTTATTTAAACTCTTAATGAAGTTCAATACCGAGGGTATGTGTCTCATGGAAAAGGATACAATATGAACTTCATCTATGTGACTTTCGATATGGTGTCGTTTCAAAGTGAGAGATAGAGTTTCTCTCATAAAAAATTCACAAAAACTGGAAAAACACATGGCCATAAATAGTTCTAGGTGAGAGATGTAGACGAAGAACCACTAAAGAGTGTGTGTAAGATAATGTCGATTTAATCACAAGGGATAATGGTTCAAAGCATAGATACCTAACGTTTCGATTAAACTTTGTGTTATCCTTACTAAGATTAAGTTCAAATTGAAAGATACTTAATTGTATTAACATTCTTTGTTTCTCTTTTTTTGAATTTGTCTTGTCATTATTAGAACAAGTGGGGGATTGTTTTAAATTGTTAAAAATTAATAATATTTAGTGTGTTCCAAAATGACAAGAAAATGTGGCATAGAAGTAACACTCTGTGAAGTGTTGTTGCGGAATGAAAGTAGGCGATGCTTGGAAACAATACAACTTTTGGTTAAAATGTGTTGTTTCCTCAAGGATCGCAATCTTGCGAAACAACACATGCATGCCTATAAATATGTCATTCTAAAATTCATAAAACACATTACAAACTGAATATCCTATGTTATGGACTGACCCAATCCACTCCTGCACATGGGACGACCCAATAGCTCAAATATCAAAGGAACCCACTGGCTACATGCCCCTCAACCGAGGAGAACCTATCGACCATGGTTACCCGTGGTTGGATTTCTCTGATCCCTCTAGACTTATGCCGACACCCGCAGAAGTCACCCAGATTCGGATGAGGACAACTCCTGCTCGGATATCTCTATGCTCGATGTACATCAAGTCCGACCAGGTATGTTCGTCCCAACGACTAGTTTCTGGCAGTTACCTATTTTCGGGGGATCCACGATCCATGCCCAAAATAGGGACTATTAGCCAAGCGTTGGGGGCTCTCTATATAAACCCTCTCACATGAGAAGGTCAGGTATCGAATATTCACTCCCTAAACAATTTTACTCGTGCTTGCATACTCTTATGTCCTCTCTTACTTTGGCATTGGAGTACCTTGCAGGTACACCCCCCATTCTCCTCGACGACCGAACAAAGACTTCAAGATCCACGTCAACGTCCGCAACCGTTGTAGATTCTGATCATAGTTACGATCATCCTCTAACACAAAATTTCAGACACTCTTCGCTATATAATCTAGCTTTCGTCGATCTTGCACAAACTAGATAAAAGACTGAATTATCTTGGGTATTCTTGTGTTCAATCTCTAAAATATTTTTGAGCATGCTTGAAATACTTTTAAAGAAAATAATTTCATTCACAATTCTAACCTCTCAATAGAATCTTTTCGATTTAAATAAATTTTCAAGATTGAGATGATTCCAAATATTCATAGACTTACTAGTTTTATTTATAGTAAATGGCAGAAAAATTTAAAGAAGATTCATAGACTTGCAAAGAAAGTATTCATAGACTTGCAACAAGATAAAATTTTAAGTTATGGCAATATAGAAGAGTTCAAAATGATGTGAATAATTTCTCCGAGGAACACTATCAAAAGAGCAAAAGATGTTGGGACATCCTACACAAACAAAGCATTACCAATGTCACAAATCATGACATCTGATAAAAAAAATTACTTATTACATTTAATTTTTTATTTCTATAAGTTTGAATTGTGATTCATTTATTTTTATTATAATTAGCATGTTGTGAATTTTCATTTGGATTTTGAACTATCCTTGTAGGTGAACAAACAAAGTAGAGGCACGTAGAAGATTTTAGTCCAATAGAAAAAGTAGTTGAAAGATCAATCGTCAATAACCTAAAATACTTTCAATACATAAATTCATTAATAACTTCACATTCTTATCAGCACTTTTAATTGTTGAAAGCGTTACGTTTTTAATCTCTCTATTTTCTTCTTATTATATCATCACTTTATATTAATTTCTTTTTAAAAATAAATAGCTCGTTTATATTTTAATATATTAGTTTTCTTGTTAGACAAATGTTAGACAAATGTTCAAGTTAATTGGTGAAGATTTTATACATACAAAGAAGTAATTGACTCGTGCAACAATGATACATGATCTTTCACATTACTTTTTAATATTTATATTTATCACTATTTTGTTTTTTTGGATTATATATAAACTTTGATTTCTTTTTTACACTAAAATCTTATAGCATCTATTCTATAATTGAAAGATTTGAATGAGTCTAATCAATTTTAGAACACATTTTGTTACAACTCACTTTTCTAAACTACTATTTTTTTAACACTATGATATTCTTAAAATTAGTTGGATATTGATATTCTGAACCAATCAAATACTACGATCTAATGTCACGATATTATTATTTATTTTTTTAATTTATACTAAAGATACCGATATCCAACTTGAATTCATGGGTATCAATGAATTTACCTAATTTTTATAGAGATATAAATCTAATAGAGAAAAAGAGATATTATAAAAATAAAATAATTAGATTTTCAAAATCAATTTTAGATATACAATAACGGTACATTTTTTTTAGATTCTGATATTTGCGTGGCAGTTATGGCGGGATAGATTTTCTTCCAAAGTCAACCTATTTAAAATAGGGGTTTTAACTAATTTTTGTATATTCTTTCTATTATGTGGGTTGTCGGTTAAGAAAACTTCTCACTTTTTTGTTATTTGTGAAAGAGACTTGTCGGTTTGGTATAGACTGTTTAGGTGTCTGGGGTGGAAAGTTGTTATTCATTTCGATATGTACATTGGTAGAAAGAATAATTGGGTGAATTGGATTAATTTTTGCTATAAGAGATTGCATATGTTTTCTTTCTATTCTGGATATATGGGACATAATGAGGAACATTGCTCAAAGTTGATTCCTCCGAGCCATGGGATAATTGAAGTTAACCCACTTAGTTTTTGGATGAAGGCTACCCAAATTGGCACAAAACATATCTCTTAATCATAGTTTACAATTTCAAGAAAAGAGTTTCCAAAGTTTGTTTCATAAATTGTCACGATTTAGTAGCAAAGATTAAATTCTAAGTTGTTTGATTAACAAAGTATATCAAAAGTAGTTTTCATCTACCCTAACTTATATATATTCTCTTAATCTTGCATGTGAAGACGGATTCGATTAATATCATCATGTATTCTCTCAATATTGTCTATGTTTAGAGCGGTGTCGTGAGAAATACCGTATTCCTCGTTATACGATCTCTCCATATAACAACCAATGGTAAGCTTTAAGTTCAACACAAAGCAAATATCAACCACAGACCGATCTCTCCAATCTATGAATTGATAGATGTATATTTTATGTCAAGTTTCATAAAATCTATGTCTAGAGTTTTACAAAACAAGAATGGATCATTAAGAACAAAAATATTCATCATATATTAAGCCTCACTTGTTCACATACAAGGTCAATCAAAAGAAATATATAAAAGCGAAGGTATACTACATCTACCTTTGATACAAAGGAAATTAGCTACTCATAACCATGGTAGCTTACTTTACAAGTAATGAGAGAAGATGAAATATCATCCACATCGAAGAATCGAACTTGAATATGAATCTAGCTTCTACTTGCAAAAGATTTCTTCTTGATGAAGAAATAAAGAAACTAAGTTTTTTTCTCCCTTCTCAATCTCAGATAAGGGGATAAAATAGGTTATGATCCCCAAAAAGTGTAAAAGTACATATATAGTACAACTAAACTCTATCAAGTTCGCTTTTCGAACTCATTCTTCGCACATCGAAGTCCATTTCTAGGCACATGAAGTGCCTCTGAATAGTTAAACCGCCATTGGGAAAATATATGAGTCCGCTTTGTAAATTCTTCTTTGCACAACGAACTTCTTTGCTCCAGCTTCGCACAACGAACTTTGGGTTTTATGCTTTATGTTAAAACAGTGTTTCACTTCGCCTGGAACTCACTGCAACTTCGCAAAGCGAAAATTCGCTTGTTGTTCGCACAACGAACATGCTGATTCTTCTTCAGTTCTTTGGATTCCTTGTCAATTCAATTGTGTCTTGATCATTGATGATTTATGCCTATTTCCTGCACATTAACACACATATCAAGGAACCAAAGGTATTTTCAACATTATTGAAGAATCACATGAAAACATGGAATAAATCCATTGAAATGTAATAAAAGAGTTGAAAATGCCAAGTTTAATGGATAAAATTAAGACATGTTTGGAATTCAACAAACTCTCTCCAACTAGACCTTTGTTTGTCCTCAAGCAAAGTATGCCTCCCGTGAAACACTAGAGGATTTTCTCAATCACAATTCAACCAAGAATGGATTATGGCTCAAATTTAAAGATACAAATGCGTGCATACAATGTTCACACTTCCTAGAATCGAACAATGATAAAGAATTTAGTTTTTAAGCAAATATCATGAAATGTTTCAAATAACAAGTAAATTCTCATTATTGAATCACTCTAACACTCCTTTTCACAATAAGAATGAAGATATTAACGTGTTTTCGACCGTGGGGTAATTTCACTCATCTGACAAACAATGCTAATAACAATTCAATTCATACATTCATCTAACAATCATAAATGAAATCATGGAAGCAAAATGATCACTAAGGGCTTGTAAGGTTGTAGCTTGGTTAGATTCACAACAAAGGGACATTTCTAAGGCCATGGAATCAAAGTTGAAAATGCAAAAGAAACATTCACTATACAAGGTTATGTAAACACTACAACTTCATCTACATTTTCTTTTTTCAATTGTTTACCCTTCCAAACTTCATTTTGGCAAAATTATTTCATTCTCTAACGAGGCACTCATAAACTATTTCAATTTATACTCATTTATTTCCCTCCACTCTCATTCCTTTATAAATAGTCATAAACTTTCTTCCACATCTTCTCATCCTTAGTCCAACTAGTTAATCTTTTAGTTAGTATCCTTCTTATAACAATGTCTATCAAAACTTTCTCGAAAATGAGGACACTCTAGAAGTCATATCCGAAAAACCTTTGAACCTTCCTTGACTTAAAAATAATGGATTGTACATCGTGAGGAGTATGCAACTCCATTCTTGTTCGGGATACTATGCCATGTTGAATGGTCCTGTCTTTCCTAATTTGGTGAAAGAATTCTGGAAGTATGCCAGGATCAGCGATGTGGAAAACACCATCTGATCAAAGATATATGAGCTTTCCATCATGATCACACGTTCCTTAATAGATGATGTCATAGGTTGTTCCTCATTTGGAGTCATTGTTGACGACTACCAGTTAGATCTGGGTATGGTGGAGAGGTTTATTGTTCTTCATGATGGATCCTCTCCTCTGTATGAACCAACAAATCCAAATACACTTCTCCTTTCTTCCAAAGTATGGTTTCAATTCTCTCTGACCAATCTCTGTCCACAAGAAACCACCAGAAGCACTTTGTCACGTGATGACATAATCTTTATTTATCTCCTGATGCATCACTTCAGGATCAATTTACCAAAAACCATCTTCAATAACTTGAAACACTCTATTGAGGTTTCAAGAAGACATGTTAAATCCTATATTCCTTATTGAATGGTATTTTCTGAAATATTTTTTAAAGAGGTATTGTTGGATATGATAAGAAGGATTGGACCAGAGAATGTAATGACTAAGGAGAGATGAGATAGAGTGGATAGAGTTGGAGATTTTGATGATTGATTCATGGTGATGATGTCTTCTGGTTAGTCTGGGTGGTCTGGTCTTGTTGGTCTTTGTCCTATTTGTCAATTAGGTCTCTTTAAGTCTAAGTTTTTTTTTGTTTCTTTTCTCGTCTGGTGTACTCCTTAATCAATCAATGAAATATTTTTCTTTTTGTCATTGAATGGCTTATTATTTAAGATTGCTTAATCTCATATAGTAATCTCATCATTATGCATATGCTTAATTTTCCATAACCATTTATTTTCAGAATCGAAACTCAAACATAATTTCAATTGATAAAATGTGTTTATTACTAACGATTGTTTCATCTTAAGGAATTTTGAAAAATTTCAGTTAGAGTTCTAAGACAGGTTAAATGAAAATAACTTTGTAGAAGAAGATCTTAAAGATAAATTCTGAAAGATCATATGATCGAAGTTGAACATTTCAGAAACATATGAGTTCAGAATCAAATAGACCCAATATTTTTCAGAAGTTGAAAACTTTCTAAGAGTTAAAGTTATCTGGATTTTGGTACCATAGTGTTCAGAAGTTGTAAACTGTATGAGAATATGAAATTCAAAACATGAAGAATAAGAGCAGAAATCTTCGTGAAATTCGTCACGAAAAATTCTCAAATTCAAAGATGTTGTTCAGAAGATATGAGCAAATTAGAAGTCGAAGCTATCTGAAGATTTGATATGAAGATTCAAAGAAAATAACTTATGATACACAAGCGGTGTTATATCGTATCAGACTCATAATCAAGCTTTGATTGATCATCAAATTCTATCAATCAGATCCAGAATCAAGCTTTGAGTAACCATCAAGTTCTGATAGTAACAAGGTTCTGATATGAAGATATGTGTTCTAGTTAGACTCTAATGAATTACGATAAGGAATTATTCCTTCTCTAGTCTATGTTTTGAAAACTCAAAATTTCTATTTTGTGAGTCTTGGGATCAGGGGGAGACTATGAACAAGCATAAATAAAATTTTGGGGTTAACACATTCAGGGGGAGTTATTGCTTAGAACTCTTAATATGTTTGATTGTTGATTACCCTGTATAAATTTTTCTATCAAAATACATGGTTTTATCATCATCAAAAAGGGTGTAAGAACAAGAGTTGTATTTGCATTTCATCTCTATGTTTTGATGATAACAATGAAGTATTTGTGGAAGAACAATTTGATGTTCTAATGTTTGTTATTGTGCAGATCATGTTTATGAAGTTATCAGATCTAACAAACATAGTTCGGATGATCATGAAAGAACATATGTTGATTACTATGTATAACACAAGTCGCAAACATGTTGAAGAAGCAAGGATGCTTCTGTATTCGATCACAATCAGAAAGATCCAAAGATGCTTTATGTAGTTGCTGCAATGCTCTTGTGGATGTTGCTCTGAGAGTGGTTCTGATTTTGAAGCTAGCATAGCTTCTGAAGTTACCATTTTATGAAGACTAAATTATGAAGAACTTTGAAGACTTGAGGTTCTGTTGAATGAAGTGTTGAAGAATCTGAAGACTTAATAAGGGTTATGAAGATTGAGGTTCTGAACACCGAGTGTCGAAGACTCTGAAGACAAGGTTCTGAGTGAACGACGTTCTAAATACTCTAACGACTTGAAGTTCTAAAGACCAAGGCTTTCTAAGACAAGTGTTGAAGTTCTGAAGATAAGGTTCTAAGTGAACAAGGTTCTGAAGATGCTGAAGACTTGAGATTCTGAAGACCCGGTTATCATGTCTCTACTCATGCTTCAATCTTACTACAATCAAAAGCCTCTGAAGATCAGAAGACGATATTATCGTTAGCAAGGATAGTACATAGTACAAAATAATTTATTCCACTATCTCTCCACTAGCCTTAATTTGTGGAAAAAGGATAGACATGGCAGTACTATTTTTATCCATGTGTAACGATATTCCTTAGTAACCAGTTGCTCTCCAACAACTCCATTTTGCTTGGCTAAAAAAGGAAAGTATCACATGTTAATGTGAAGTTGTCGAATAATGATGAAGTGTACATTGCTGAGGAAAATGGTTGATAACCATATGTCACAAGTCCATGTTGTGCTCAATTGTGCAGCAAAAGATTGATTCTGATTTGATAATAATCTGCTTATGCAGAAGTTGAATTACAAATCCATAACTGGATATTGTGTTATGATGTGATCATATTGAAATAAAAGAATAAGGCTTGTCGTCCATAATGTTCCTCTTATGTGAATCAAGATGAAGAAGTCCTTCTCAGTGATATATCAAAGATCAATCAAGCTTTTAGAAGCTTACAAGAATAAGACTTCAAGCAATTCAAGAAGCTTGGGTTGTTGTCCATGAAAAAGCTACTTGAAGAATAAGAATAAGACTTCACACTATTTGAGCTACAATACAATGTAATATTCTTAGTGTGTATCAGGTGATCTTCTGATGTACCTAATTGTGTTTATACATACTTATGTAAGAAGAAACAATATGTATATGTTACCAACTTATCCCTAAAGGTCCGAGTGAAGGTAAGAACTTTAAGAGGCTCAGAACATAGCTATTTGGTGCTTACTCGGGACTATGTGTCTTGGTGTAGTGAAGTCGTATCAGCTAGTTGCACGATGTTGTAAGTCACATTAGTTGGTTGTGCAGTCAGTTATGGCGGGTAGTTGTGCAAGGAAGTCGTATTGATGTTATGTAGTTAGTCACAATGGGTAGTCACACAAGGAAGTCACATCATCTAGTTGTTCGATGTGGTAAGTCGCATTAGTTGGTTGTGTAGTTAGTCACAGGTAAAGTTGTGCCTTGTAATCAATTTGGTTATAGTGGATTAAGTCCTTGTCTAAGGCAAATCACCTTGCGGGGTGGACTAAATTAGCTTGAGTTTTTCAAGTAAACCAGGATATATTGTGTGTCTATTTCTCTTGTTTATGCTTTAGTTTATTCACTTATGCTTCTGCAACGTAATAACGTTAAAAGACATAAAAGTTAACAAGATCGAAAACAACAATTCAAACCCACCCTTTCTTATGTTTTTCTCTCACCTTCATGATTGAGTGTGACTCATTCTGAGATGGGACGACAAATTCCTTAAGAGGACATGTATCATTATTCACATCCATTTGGGTATTGAATTGGATGTGAAGTTCTTCTAATTGGTGTCTAATGTTAAGAAAATGCTCAATTTCATCAATTGGTTGCCCTAATTCGTCCTCGGAGTTACGGGTACTTGGAATACAACTGAGAAAAGAAATAAATAAGAATGTCTTAGTCTAGACGGTGTAACAATAAAGTTACAATATTGGCAAGATTGGTCCCTGACAACGACGCCAAAAACTTGATAGGTTCGCAAGTACACAAATATATCAGTTATACTACAAAAAATATCGATCCCAAATACACCAATGTGAACTATCATTACTTGTTCTCATGTTGTGTATCTAAGGCAAAGAGAAAGTATTTTTGTTTGCAAAAAAGGGGAAATAAATTGTTTTTGTAATTAATAAGAATGGGTGACCGGAATGCAGTTCATGTGTACCTATTGTACTCATTAAGTCGTGTTTTATAATTATAACAGGAAAGTATTTTCTCACACAAAAGAATTAAATCAAAGGTGTCTTCTGCTTTCGTGTTTCGACTATGTAATATATTTGATCGCTTTCGCGAGTTTTCATAACTGCTTCGCAATCCTTTTTGGAAATTAATTGGTTTTAACTTGAAAAGTTATTTTTAGTAGAAATTTAATTTAAAGGCCCAAACAGCTTTCGCGTGCCAAGAATCATATTTAAACTCACAGAATATCGCTTTCGTGTATCCGTTTATAAGTTTAAAATAACTTTTTTAAATTAGTAATTCCTAAATTAATTGAAAAATCACTTTCGTTTTATTTTAAAATCATTTTCCAAATATTCCACAAACAGATACAACTTCTCTTTCACGGAGAAACCAATATCGCAATGTTTCAGTTTTCACTAAAACTTTTATCGTTAAAAATAATTCATGTTATTTTTATAAATGTTACAACTTAACAAAGCATTATTGGTACAACGATTCTCACATTCCTAACACTACAGATTTAGTCGGACATGTTAAAAACATAGAACATACAATATTTAATTCTAAAGTTCATATTTGCTAAAATAATATTAAGATAAAGCATACATAGACAAATAAAATAAAAGAAGAAAAGGGAAGTAACCTAGAATGAAGAATAAACTATGATTAAAAAAAAAAATCTCCAAACGGAGGCTTAATCTAGTATAAAATGAGGTAAAAATTGATGTTTGTAATAAAATTCTAGCAAGATTAATATTAAGCAACAAGTAAAAAGTTTGCAGAAAGTGACTCCAAACTCCCAAACTTAAATCTAAGAGTGAAATATTGCTCAATGTGAGACAATAATTGCTTTTACAATAAGTGTTTTTTTGCTTAAAATAAATTATGATTCTTACAGTAAGCTTAGATGTCAAAATTATCCTAAAAAGGGTTATTTATAATGTCAAATAAGTGATGGTAACTGATAAAAATATGCACAAGTAATGGAGATAATGGGGAAGCAGCAACATAATTCCGTAAAGTAGGCAAGAAAACTAGGTTGACCCAGTATGACCAACGTCATGCTGGTGACGACCTGTCTGTCATGAGGCTTGAAATCATGAAGGGCGTCATGAGGCTGACGACCTGCTTGTCATCCCTTTGATCATAGCTGGTAGTCGACATGACCCTGACGACCTGCCCGTCATGCTTATCAAATATATTTTCTTCCTTTTCATTGACTTTTCCATGTCAGGTTGGTCAACTGGAGGGGTGACGACCGTCGTGGCTCGGTGCAGGTTGTCATGACAGCATAATACTTGTATATTTCTTCTATTTTCACTGGTTTTCATCGTTTCTTCACACATAAGCTTCCCATTGACAATTTCCTGAAACATGAACATAATATCATCATAACACTACAAAATTCTATAAAATCGAGAATAAAATGCATGCGAGTCAAGTCAAAAACACAATATATTTCTAAGTTATCACTATTAATCTAGACTTGTAGGTTTTTAGTGTATCATCACTATGATACTTTCTTCTAAACAACCACTTGCATCTAATGGGCATTGATCCTTTATGTAGACCGACAAGCTCCCAAGTTTGGTTTGACATTATTAAATCCATTTAGTCTTGGATAGAATTCTTCCAAAAGGAGGAGTCCCTTGAAACTATTGTTTCCTTATAAGTCTTAGGATCATCTTCCACTTGAAGAATAATAGGAATATTACGAAAAGAGTTATCACTATTTCCTTCTACAAGATAAAAAGAAATAAGTCAATAATCAATTTTGTTTGGTCATAAATCCTCAATCTTTCGGAATCTCTTTATTTTTCTAAGCTCGAGTTGTAATTAAAAAATTCGTGAAAAACTTTTGGTTTGTGTTTCAACAATTTATGAAGAACTTTCGGATTTTGTTTCAACAATTCGTGAAGAAATTTTGGATTGTGTTTCAATAATCCATGGAGAACCTTCAGGTTGTGTTGCAAAAATTTGTGGAGAACCTTCCTCGTGAGGTTCTTCATTTGTGTTAACCTCAAATTCCTTATCCTTCGTGATAAGATTCTCTAAGAATTCTACATCTCAGGATTCAATAATTACATTAGACTCCAGATTCAAAAGTCTATATGTTTTACTATTAGATATGTGGCTTATAAAAGCACATTTGATCCCTTGAAGACCTAACTTAGTCCTCTTAGGATCCACGTCCTTATAATAAGCTACATACCCACACACTCTAAAATAACTAATATTTGACGTTCTTCCTTTACATACCTCATATAGAGAAATACCAAAGTTTTTAAAGGAATTATATTCATTATATGACAAGCTGATAACAAAGCTCCACCCCATCAATTAACATGGCATTTATCATTTCTTGATATATCATATTCTTTCTTTCAATTAGACCATTTTGTTGTGGTGTACGAGGAACATTCACTTAATACCAAATTCTTCACATTTTGCATCAAATTCAAAAGAAAAATATTCACCACCCCTATCACTCTTAAGAAATTTAATACTTCTATTTAATTGATTTTTTAATTGCGCTTTAAAAAATGTAAATGCATTAAAGGCATCATATTTATGCTTTAAAAGATATACATGTGTGAATCTATAACAATCATCAATAAAAGTAATGAAATACATATTTCCCCCACGAGTTGACATGTCATTAAATTCACATAAATTTAAACGCACGAGATCAAGCAAGGTGGTATTTCTTTCTACACTATGGAAAATTTTCTTAACCATTTTTCAGTTTAACACATTTTTCAAAATTATTAACATCATATGAAATTAAACCAAATGTAAATTATCTTTTCATAATGCTAATGTCAATATGAGATAATATATTATGCTATAAATAAACATATTTAATAATATAATTAAAAATAGAAACTTTGTTAATAATGTTGTCAATAGTACAAATTAAGCTTAATCATTCCCTCAACAAAACTACCATGTCCCACAAATACACCATTACAGGTTAAGATTAATTTTCTCAATGCATACACAGATTTAATACCCAATTTTCCCAAAATATCTCCTCTAACAAGGTTCCTGTTCATGTCGAGAACATGAAGTACATTAATAAGAGTAACTTTCTTCCCATAAGTAAACTCGAGTTCCATGGTTCCCATTCCAACAAGTCTCGAACATCCTTAATTTCCCATTTGAACCTCTCGTTCATCGGTGACTTTAAAATAAGTTTTGAATGTTGTTTTGTCATAGGAAACGTGGTAAGTAGCACAAATATCATACCATCGTCTTTGTACCTTGTCTTTCATCGCCATAATTTCACTCATAGTAGAAATTATGTTGTCACCGGCTTGAACATCATTTGTCTCTTTATGGGACTTATTGTGATTGGGATCTCGAGCATAATAATCGTGTTTGTCGCACACATAACATCCACCTTTGAGGCCCTTTGATCCACCATAATTCTTGAATTTATTTTGATCCTTCTTATGACCAAGATACTTCTTTTTACCATCTTGTTTCTTCTTCCGTTTTGCGTTCACCACATTAGCCTTAGAATATCTAGCAACCTCATATTTCTCTCCATCTTTCGATTCCTCTTTGATTCGAAGATGTTTCTAGATTTTCTCTAGTGAGAAGTCCTCAGAATTGTGAATCAAATTATTCCTATAGATTTTCCAAGAAGATGGCAATTTTACAATAATTGCACCAACTTGGAATGCTTAGGGAATATCGTTATTCACATCCCTCAGTGTACTTACAAGAAGTTGTAATTCATGCACTTGTGCAAGTATAGGCTTTAAAGCCAACATTTAAAATCAAAATACTTATGAAATCAAAATATTTTTAGTGCCTTACTCCTCAGCATAAAATTTGAACTTGAATGCCATATATATTTCCCTTGTTGATTGGTTGTTTGTGTAGAGATCATAGAGACGATAGAATATTGTGCTCAAAATTATATAGCAGTTCATCCTCCTTTCGTTTCTTGCATTTTGTATTGAGTTCCTCATAATTATTGTCTTGAGGTTGCAGAATCAGGGCCAATGGAGGATCCAAGACATAGTAGACATTCAAGGATGTCATGATAAAGATCATTTTATCTTTCCAGTTAATAAAGTGTGCCCCATCGAAACGGTCCAACTTCACAAGGTCTTGGTTCATCACTTCGATGCTTGAAACAAAGGTCTCACTTGCCATTATTTGAGATACTATTAGAATGTTAGAAATCGATTCTAAGTTAAATTTTTTGAGGTTAAAATCATGCTAACACTTTTCTAATAACATTTCAAGCACTCTCTAATTTCTCTTAGAGTCTACATGCAAGAATACTCTAGATAATTCAACCTAATTCGAGTTTGCACAAGACAGGTGAAAACTCAAATGTATGGAAGAAAGAAATATGGAATTTGACAATGAAGATGAAAGTTCAAATTTTGTCTACATGCAAGAATACTCTAGATAATTCAATCTAATTCGATGTTGTTTCACAAGGCTACAACACTTGATAAAACACATCATTTCACCAAGTATTACAATTTTCCAACTAAGTGTTACGACTCTTTACTAACTATTATAACTATTTGAATTCACACTCGTTCACTAATTTTTGCAACTCTTCATACTAAGTATTACAACTCTTCCTACACATTGAATGTTCACTTACTCACTTAAGATGTCATGTTATTATCGGAACACAACAATAATTATGTATTTAAATAATCTCTTCGTTATATGATAATTACACCAACTTGTTGTTGACTGAAACATTGACATCTTCCATAAGAATTAAAAATTCGAATTGTGCCCCTTAACCTTGACTAAGGGCAATTATTTCAAATTGACCAAAATAATCTTACACTATTAAAAATTGAGATTAAGTGTAGTTTATATATAACACTCAACACCTTAATCACACTACACATCTTTTCCAATGGTAATGACAAAACTTGAGGTTGATTGAATCAAATACATTTTATAAAAAAATAAAAAAATAAAAAAATTATTAGAGATATTTATATTATTTAAAAAACTATTTACTGACAAAACTAATAGTTAGTATTATATGATTAATTTTTAAAATTAATAATAAATAAATATGAATAATACAAATACAATAATTATATATATATATATATATATATATATATATATATATATATATATATATATATATATATATATATATATATATATACTCCATCGTCTTATAATAAACTTTTATTCGAACTCTGCGCGGTTCTTAAGAAAATGATTGAATGTGTTAATTTTAGTGATAAAATTATTATCTTTTATTAAAAAAATCCTTATTTATTATAGGTAATAGAATAATTGAAAAACGTGAAAAATACTAAATAAGACTATGCTAGTGGAGAAAAATAATAAATGTTGTATTAATATTCTAAATAGATATTTATTTTGAAACGTAAAAAAAGTACAAATGAAATACTTTTTATTAGACGGAAGGAGCGTAAATATATATATAAATAAAATATGAGTCAGAATCGATTTAGTCTAACAGTAAGTCTTTTTAACTTACTTCATAATCGTAACTTTTAAATTAGATTCAATCAATGGTTAAATTAATATTTATACTTATAATCATTGAATTGAATATAATTCAAAGGTTACGATTATGTAGTAAATAAAAAAGATTTATGCTTGAAGTAAATTGAAATTTACTCTACATCTCGACCATTGATTCATTTTTAATCAATAGTTAAAATATGTAGTAAATTTTAATAATTTATTCTTGGAGTAAGAATATTCCCAATATATATATATATATATATATATATATATATATATATATATATATATATATATATATATATATATATATATATATATATATATATATATATACTGACAATGTAAATCAATTTTAAATTGTCAGTGAATGATAACCGTCAGATTCAAAATTATATTTGATTTTTATTTTAATTATATTTAAAGTAATAATTATAATTGGTTGTGATGAATTGTTGGTGTAAAATTTTTTATAATAAAAGTACATGACAATTAATATATAAAAAACGGTCAAAATTCGGCACCGAACCAACTTTTCTTTTTAGACCTATTACTCTCTGTACCTAATTGAAATCCCAAACGGTCACAATTTTGGAGACACATATTAAAATTTTGGAGATAGACTTAGAAAATGTTAGGCTCAACAAAGTACTCCTGCATTGAATACTGTTTTTACACAGTTCAATCATCGATATTGTTTTGACATATGTCACATATGTGGGTGACTAACAATTTAGAAACCACACAAAATCTAAACCATGTGCCATGTGGGGAGTGGATTGTCTCCATCGGAAAGTGTATTATGTGAAATCTAAACCAAAATATATATATATATATATATATATATATATATATATATATATATATATATATATATATATATATATATATATATATATATATATATATATATATATATATATATATATATATATATATATTAGAATTAGAGTTTGATCTAATTCAACTCTATAAAATTGGTTGGTAATATGATGTGTATCACTTTATATAAATCTTTTATGTAAATATGAGATTTGAGTTTTTTTTCCAATACACTCTCTCACGTTCAGTATTATTGGGATTGATGCGTGTATAAATGTTGGATAACCCGAATTATTGATATATGAGATTTGATTTTTTTTCAATACATCTCTCGCGTCCATCACATCTTGAATTTAGTGCGTATTTATAAATGATGGATGACCTGAATCGATAGACTCGTGATACCATGATAAAATTATAATTTAAACTAACTCAATCTTACAAATCGGTTGGTAAGATAATGTGTCATTTTATATAAATCCTTTGTGCCAATGTGGGCCTTTTTGTTTTTTTCCCAATAATATATAAGACATTTAAAGGTTTGATTTAGTACTGTTTAATTCCACGGACAATCCATGTGACATTCTAACAAGAGCAACTTATGCTACAACTAAATTTAGTACTGTTTAATTCCACGGGACCAATCCATGTGGCATTCTAACAAGAGCAACTTATGCTACAACTAAATTTAGTACTGTTTAATGTTGTAATTAATAAGGTTAATTACTTTTGAGATGTTCAAAAATGACAAAAAGTGGACAAGTGAGTAAATGGTATTAAATACTTGTAAAATAGTCTCACATAGAAAGTGGAGCACACTTTAAAAGCATTTATAAAGTGTTAATATCATTAATTTACCAAACGACCAAAAAGGATAAAGTACAATTGTGGTGGTCCCAAGCACTATGCCACTTGTCTCTACCATCCCACCTCTCGCCAGTGTCGCCACTGGCTCCGGCTCCGGCTCCGGGACCGAGGACGTAGGCATAGAGGCTAGTGGTGGCTTGAGGCGGCACTTGAGCACTTAGGCACGTCGCATCAAGCTATTCGCGGCGTTAATGAGGCAAATCCGGTGGCGCTCCGGCGGTCGGAGGCCGCCCTTCGGCCGGCGTGCAAATTCTGAAAGGCTGAATTATCATGGGTATTCTTGCATCGAAACTTTAAGACAAATCGAGAGTGCTTGAAATACTATAAGGAAAGTGCTTCGTACACGATTCCAGCCTGGATCCATTCAATCTTGACACTTTAAATAACAGTCTTATAGTATCTCAAATCATGGCCACCGACGCTTCAGTTTCAAGCATCAAGGTGATGAACCAGGACCTTGTCAAGTTAGATCGTTTCGATGGAACAAACTACACCCGCTTGCAAGACAAGATGACATTCCTCCTGACTGCTCTGAAAATTCAATACGTCTTAGATCCTGACTTGGAGCCAATTCCAGAACCAACTAATGATGATACCGATGAGGTCAAGAAGGAACGCAAGAAACGAAAAGAAGACGAGTTGCTCTGTCGTGGACATATTTTGAACACACTATCTGATCGTCTCTATGATTTATACCGATATTACATCTGCAAAGGATATCTGAAAAGAATTAGAATTCAAATTCAAGGCTGAAGAAGAAGGTATGAAAAAATTCTTAATATCTAAATTCTTTGATTTTAAAATGTTGGATTCTAAGCCTATTATTGCACAAGTACATGAGTTTCAAGTTCTCGTGAACAAAATTCAGGCCGTAAAGATTGACATTTCTGAAGCTTTTCAAGCGGTGCAATTATTGATAAATTGCCACCTTTATGAAAAGGATACCGAAAGAAGTTGTTGCATAACTCTGAGGATCTCTCATTGGAGAAACTTCATAAACACCTTCGAATCGAGGAGGAGACGAAGGATAGAGAAAAATCGGAGTCCGCTGGATTTTCTAAAGCCAATGTTATTACAACAAATGGAAAGAGAAAACATGATGGCATGAAAACCCATCCTGGTCCAAAGAAGTAACATAAAAGGTTCAAACAATCTGGCGGATCAAAGGATGCAACCAACAGATGTTATACATGCGAAAAACCAGGCCACTACGCTAGAGATTGTAGAAACAATAAAAATAAAAAGGAAGTAAATGTTGTTAATGTAGATGAAGACATAACCGCTATTGTAAGTGAAATCATGGCAGTCAAAGGCAAGGTACAAGGTTTTTGGTACGATTCATGTGCAACCGTGCATGTAGCATATGACAAAGCAACATTCAAAACATACTCTGAAGTCAGTGACAGACAGGAAGTTCAGATGGGAAATGAAGTCTGATCCAAGGTCTTAGGAAAAGGATCTGTCGAACTCAACTTTACATCTGGAAAGAAGGTTACTCTAGTTAATGTACTTCATGTCCTAGAAATGAATAAGAACTTAGTTAGTGGGGACCTGTTGGGAAAAACGGGAATCAAATCTGTGTATGAATCGGGCAAATTGATATTGACCCGTAATGGTATATTTGTAGGCAAAGGATATTCCTCAGAAGGAATGATCAAACTATGTATAAATGATAATATAATTAATGAAGTTTCAAATTCCACTTATATGATTGAGTCTACTTCTTTATGACACTCTAGATTAGCACACATTGGTATTAGTAATATGAATAGACTTATTAAATCTGGAATGATCTCATGTAACATTCATGATTTCGAAAAATGTGAAATATGTGTTAAATCTAAAATGATCAAGAAACCTTTCAAAAGCGTTGAAAGGAAATCAAACGTGCTTGATCTCATGCATTCAGATTTGTGTGAATTTAACGGCATACTGAACCATGGGGGAAATCATTATTTCATAACATTTATCGATGATTGCTCTAGGTTCATACATGTATACCTTTTAAAGCACAAAGATGATGCATTTAATGCTTTTAAGGTCTATAAAGTGGAAGTGAAAAATCAATTAAATAAAAGAATAAAAGTACTTATAAGCGATAGAGGCGGTGAGTACTTTTCTACTGAATTTAATGCATATTGTGAAGAATATTGCATTATACATGAATGTTCAGCGCCTCGTACACCACAACAAAATGGATTGACCGAAAGAAAAAATCGAACTTATCAGGAAATGATAAATTCTATGCTAATGCATTCTCAATTGCCATTTAATTTGTGGGGTGAAGCATTGTTATCGGCATGTCACATAATGAACAGGATTCCCTTGAAAACAATAGGAATTTCACCATACGAAATATGGAAAGGAAGATCACCAAATATTGGTTATTTCAAATTATGGAGTTGTGTAGAATATTACAAAAATATGGACCCCAAAAGAACTAAACTAGGTCCTCGAGGGATCAGGTGTGCTTTCATAGGATATGCTTCAAATAGTAAGGCATATAGACTTTTAAATCTATAGTCTAATATAATTGTTGAATCCAGAGATGTGGAATTCTTTGAAAATCTTATCACAAAGGATAAAGAACCTGAGAATCCCACAAATAACGAATCTCGTAACGAAGAATCTCCATGGATGGTTGAAATACAACCAGAGCCTAGAATAAGCAAAAGAGCACGAAAAACTAAGGCTCTAGGGCCTAATGAAATTGATTCTCAACTTATTTCCTTTTATCTAGTTGAAGGAAATTGCAAGAATGATGTTCATAAAATTCCTATTATTCTTCAATTAGAGGATGATCCTAAAACCTATAAAGAAGAGGTAACTTCAAGTGATGCTTCTTTTTGGAAGGATACTATCCAAGATGAAATGGATTCAATTATGCCAAATCACACTTGGGAACTTGTCGACCTTCCTAAAGGATCAAGACCCATCGGATGAAAGTGAGTGTTTAGAAAGAAGTATCATAGTAATGGTACATTAGACACCTATAAGGCTATATTAGTAGCAAAAGGATTTAGACAAAAGGAAGGTATTGATTACTTTGACACATATGCTCCAGTAGCAAGAACTACAACAATTAGAATATTGTTTGCACTAGCTTCCTTGAATAACCTTATTGTTCACCAAATGGATGTTAAAACGACATTCCTAAATGGAGATCTCGATGAGGAAATATATATATGGAACAACCAGAAGGCTACGTGTTTTCTGGAAACGAACAAAAGGTATGCAAACTTATTAAATCCTTATACGGTCTGAAACAGACACCAAAGCAATGACATCAGAAGTTTGACTCTGTCATACTTTCACATGGGTTTATTCCAAATTCTTGTGACAAATGCTTGTATACAAAGGTTCTCGGAAACATGGTAACATATTTATGCTTATACGTTGATGATATATTAATCATTATCAATGAAATAAAAGGGATCTTAGAAACAAAGAAATTTCTAACTTCCAGTTTCAAGATGAAAGATCTTGGGCCAGTTGACACCATATTAGGAATCAAAGTAAAAAGAAATAGTGGGGGTTATGAACTTAATCAAACGCATTATGTTGAGAAAATGTTGGATAAGTTCAAACATCTAAACTTCAAAGATGTAAGCACTCCATTTGATCCTAGTGTCAAACTTCAAAAGAACACTGGAAGAACCGTGGCCCAATTGGAATATGCAAGTGCAATTGGATGTCTAATGTACTTAATGCAATGCACTAGACCTGACATATCATTTGCAGTTAGTAAAATGAGTAGATTTACTAGCAATCCAAGTAATAAACATTGGAAGGCCATAACTAGGATTTTCGGTTATCTCTTAAAGACCAAAAATCTTGGCCTTCATTATGGTAGGTTCCCTGCCATATTAGAAGGATATATCGATGCAAGTTGGATATCGAGTGTTGGAGATTACAAATCTACAACTGGGTGGATATTTACATTATCCAGAGGAGCGATTTCTTGGAAAAGAAAGAAGCAAACATGTATTACCCTCTCAACCATGAAATCCGAATTTTTGGCTCTCGCTTCCGCTGGACAAGAAGCAGAATGGTTGAGGGACCTTCTGTTGGAAGTACCATTAGCTAAGGAAAATGTTTCAAAAGTTTTGATACATTGTGATAGTCAAGCCACCATGGCTAGAGCATTCAGTGAAGTATATAATGGAAAGTCTAGACACATAGGTCTAAGACACTCTCTCGTAATAAAATTAATTAAGGATGGGATCATTTCACTGACATATATTCAAACGAGCTATAACTTAGCAGATCCATTTATCAAGCCACTGGCCAGAGACTTAGTAAAAAGTACCTCAAGAGGAATGGGGTTGAAACTCCTTGAATAAAGGTTCCAACAATGATAGCAACCCAATCTGAAGTTAATAAATCTTAACCTAAGATTCAATGGGTAATAACAAGTCATTGATCTGGATGATCGTATAACAATTTAAGATAATGTTAACTATTATACATTGAGGGTTGAGTTTGAAACTCTTAATGAAGTTCCATATCAAGGATATGTGTTCCAAGGAAATTGATACAAAATGAACTTCACCTATGTGAATTTCGAGATGGTGTCGTCTCAAAGTGAGAGTTGGAGTTTCTCTCATGAAAAATTCATGAAAACAGGAAAAACACATGGCCATAAAAAGTGCTAGGCGAGATATGTAGGCGAAGAACCATAAAGAATATGTGTAAGATAACACCGGTATAATCACAAGGGATAATGGTTCAAAGCATAGCTACCTAACATTCTGATTAAACTTTGTGTTATCCTTACTAAGGTTTAGTTCAAATCGAAAGATACTTAATTGTACAAATATTATTTTCTCTCTTTCTAGAATTGGGTTTGTCATTATTAGAACAAGTGGGGGATTGTTGTAATTAATAAGGTTAATTAGTTTTGAGATGTTCAAAAATGACAATAAGTGGACAAGTGAGTAAATGACATTAAATACTTGTAAAATAGTCCCACATAGAAAGTGGAATACACTTTAAAAGCATTTATAAAGTGTTAATATCATTAATTCACCAAAAGACCAAAAAGGACAAAGTACAAGTGTGGTGGTCCCAAACACTATGCCACTTGTCTCTACCATACCACCTCTCGCCGCCGGCTCCGGCTCTGGGATCGAGGGCGTGGGCGTAGAGGTGCTAGTGGTGGCTTGAGGTGGCACTTGAGCACTTAGGCACGTCGCATCAGGCTATTCGCGACGTTAATGAGGCGCTAGTGGTGGTTTGAGGCAGCTTGGGTATTCCTGCATCGAAACTCTAAGACAAAATCGAGAGTGCTTGAAATACTATAAGAAAAGTACTTTGTAAACGATTCTATCCTGGATCTATTCAATCTTGACGCTTTAAATAACATTTAATTACACAGGACCAATCTATGTGACATTCTAACAAACAACTAAATTTAGTACGAGAGAGCTACAACTACTTTGATAAATATTCTTTTGGTATTAAGTGTTAATAATTCATGTCTATTTTCATACTAAATCTGATCAAATGTAGAATTTCTAATTTAATATACACAATTTAATTTATAATAAAAACTCAAGAGAATAATTATCTAATCAAGTCTTAATTGTGTTGGAATTGACTAAATTCATTTAAAGTTTTAAATAAACAGTACCTTTTTTCTGTATGCAAGAAAGATATCTTATAATATATAGTATTTTTTAAATTATCAATTAATTTAGTATTTATTATTTATTTTCATTAAATTATATATTTTTACTTTATTTTAAATCATATAACAATTTCATAATTTATTATTCCTTCTATGTTATAATTATATGAATTAAAATACAATAAATAATATGTAACTTAGCAAAAAGAAATAATAATATTATATTAATATTTTAACGAGATATAAATAATTTGAGACAAATAAAAATAAAAAAGAAAACATTTATTATGATACGGAGAAAATATAAATCATATTATTTTAATAAATAATATTTATTTTATCATTAAAATCAATACAATTATTCTTTATCAAATTTGAAAATCTAAAAGAAAAATTATTATGAGACAGGTGATCCCACTGGGGAAAGGGGGAAGGGAGCATCTATCACTATCATCATTAAAACAATTTTTAATAAGACATTAATTCAACTAACATCAAAGTTTCTCACCTATAACTACATAATAATAGTATTGTATCCTTTTTCTTTTTACAGAAAAATATTGTACACAAGTTGGTGTGTATATAAAGACATGGCATATCACCCATTTATGCATTAACTATAACTCCACATCAGCATCACATTGGGTCTTGTTCATTTGAAAATTTTCTTCCTTTATTTCAAATGGAATTTGGAAGCATATTGCACTTTCTTGAGGGAAGAACAATTTTAGTCACTGGTGCCACTGGTTTTCTTGCAAAAAGTATATATATTTTACATGCATTGTAAGTTTACCATATATATATTTTTTTTTACTATAATTATATGAATTTGCAGTTTTTGTGGAAAAGATATTGAGAGTTCAACCAAATGTGAAGAAACTTTATCTTCTTCTGAGAGCTAAGGATTCAGAATCTGCTGCACAACGCTTTCACACTGAGGTATTGAACTATAAAATTAAACTAGTAATAATGTAAAGAAACTAATATTGTGTTGAGTATTAATTAACTCAATTTTCTATATATGTAGATTATAGGAAAGGACTTGTTTAAATTGGTGAAGGAAAATCGAGGTTCAAATTTCAACTCTTTTGTCCATGAAAAATTGACTCTTGTGCCTGGAGACATTTCTGAAGAAGGCTTGAGTTTGAAGAAATCCATTCTAGAAGAGGAAATTTGCAATCAAACAGATGTTATAGTTAACTTAGCTGCAACAACTAAATTTGATGAAAGGTACAACAATTTAGAATCTTGTGTGTGTTAATTAATTAATTTTGCACCTATTTTTTTCATAAATTTTTATTATTAAATGCAGGTACGATGTTGCTTTGGGTATAAACACATTAGGAGTCAAACATGTTTTGAGCTTTGCCAAGAAATGTGTTAATCTAAAGGTGCTTGTACACGTGTCAACAGGTTAGTGAATATACATTCCCAAAAAATGTGTCTATACAATAAATATCAAACTTTTTGAATTCAAATATGCATGTATCAACAAAGGTGTCTTTTTTAGTCATATTTGTTGCAACTATATACTTATATTTTTCTTGAATATACTTTTATATATGGGTTTTGCTAGGATACACCAACTTATTATTTTTATTTTTATGAATGCGTGTTTTAGCAACATACATCTTAGGTGTATTTAACAAATTTTTAGTTATTAATTGCTAACATATTTCTTCTAAAAATTGAATACATGTATTTTAGAAAATTATAGGAGATACTAACTTACATCCACTTATTTTTTTTAGTTATTTTTTAGAAAAAATATTTTAGTAAGATACATCTTAATGTGCATTTAACCATTTTTTAGTTAATATTTATTTTATATATATATATATATATATATATATATATATATATATATATATATATATATATATATATATATATATATATATATGTGTGTGTGTGTTGTGAATAAAATCTCAGAATTTTCTTGTTATTGTTATGCTTTGCAGCTTATGTGTGTGGTGAGAGAGGAGGACTCATATTAGAGGATCCTCATCCCTTTGGAGTGTCATTAAATGGAGTGCAAGGACTAGATATTGATATGGAAAAGAAATTGGTGGAGAAGAAACTGAATCACCTCCAAGCAAAGGGAGCAACAGAACATGATATTGAAGTCGCCATGAAGGATTTGGGTATTGAAAGGTACTTCGTTCTCAAAGACGGTCCTGATAAATATCTGATAAATAATGGTGTAGAATATTAACTTATTATAACTTTTTGAATGATCTTATATTCTAAAAAATTCAAAAAGTTGAATATATTTTGTTTTGTTTTGTATCTTATTGAATTTATTAGAGCAACTGAATATGGATGGCCAAACACATATGTGTTTACAAAAGCTATGGGAGAAATGCTTGTTGAAACCTATAAAGAAAACATGTCTGTTGTTATTGTTCGTCCCACCATTGTTACTAGCACTTATAGAGAACCTTTCCCTGGTTGGGTTGAAGGCTTAAGGTAAAAACAATCACAAAATTATATTATATTCTAGAAAAAAATTGAATAATTCAATATTAATCTATTATAAAGTTATCTAATATTGAGAGATTTTCTACAGAACCATAGATAGCATAGTTGCTGCCTATGGTAAAGGAAAATTAACAAGTTTCATGGCAAATCTCGATGCGGTTTTCGACGTGGTGAGTCGCGAAATCATTATTATTTTTCTTTTGGTTTGATAAATTTATAAATTAATATTTATGTTGATTTTTTGAACAGATACCTGCAGACATGGTGGTGAATGCAATGCTAGTAGCTATGGTGGCTCATGCAAATCAACCTAGTGATGATATCATATATCATGTAGGTTCTTCTGTTAGAAATCCAATTACATACCGGAGTTTCAGAGATTTTAATTACCGATATTTCACGGCAAAACCATGGATAAACAAGGAAGGGAAAACTGTTAGGGTTGGCAAAATCACTATGTTTAGCAGCATTGCTAGTTTCAAGAGATATATGTTCATACGTTACTTGGTTCCTTTAAAGGTATTTAACTATTTCATATTATCTGACATGACACGACACTCTGACACTAAGTTAACTATGATATTGATAAGTTAACATCAGTAATAATTTGAAAACACAAACACAGAGACGAGGTGAGTGTAATTTTCCATATTAGAAATAACGTGCTAACAAAGTTTGTATTTAACAGGGACTAGAGTTGGCAAACTCGATTTTATGCCAATATTTTCATGGAACATATCATGAACTTAACAGGAAAATCAGTATTGTTATGCGGTTGATTGATCTTTATCTTCCTTACTTGTTCTTCAATGGCATGTAAGTTCATTTATAATTAACACTTATAATCAAAATATGAAACTATAACATTTGTTTCATAATTAACATAGTGTTTGATTTTTGCATATAGATTTGATGATATGAATACAGAAAAGTTGATATTAGCTGCAAAAGAAGGAGGTGTTGAAACAAATATGTTTTACTTTGATCCTAAGATTATTGATTGGGATGATTACTTCATGAATATCCATTTTCCTGGTATCTTCAAGTATGCATTCAAGTGATGTGATCACATATTTTGAATTGACAATTGTTGATTTTTATTTATGTCCTATGAATTAAGCTTGTATTTTCATTTGATTCAAATTTAAACTTGTGTTATTCGTATATTATATGTTGATTTGTAACATATTATTAAATGTTATAACTATTGATACAAACATGGACAGATCCAAGGCACAATGTGGTTATAGCCACACCAAATTTTTATTTTATTTTCTTTTATGTTTAGCCACACTAATATGTGATGTCTAGATCATTCATGGATAGTATATAGGCAAAATTGCTCCACAAATATTTTAAGTTATTTAAAAATATCAAGATAATCTTTTAACTTGTTTTTGTAACGATTTGATCT
Organism: Lathyrus aphaca; assembly: GCA_963966055.1. Lineage (NCBI taxonomy): Eukaryota > Viridiplantae > Streptophyta > Magnoliopsida > Fabales > Fabaceae > Lathyrus > Lathyrus aphaca. The sequence goes on along the minus strand of OZ014519.1, from coordinate 677,314,147 downwards.
TTTAAGTTCCGGTAAAATCATACCACATTTCTTACACTCCTGGATACATCATCTCTTTAACAACCCTCGATATTTCAAAGTAACTCCACATGTCATCATCACACTTCTAGTTTGATACAGACCTCCTATATACTTGTCATCAACAAAATACCCTTCATGATAAAAGTCAACAAAAAATACATCCATAACCATGACGTTCATGTTTAAATCAATCATAAAATGAGTAACCTATGTACTATCACGCGACTATTAATTTTGTCAAAAACCTAAACAACAATGCATAAAATACCAAACATTGGAATCTATCGTCAATTCAGATTCATTCTACTTTTGTTTACAACTACACTTATACTACCATTCAGATTTATAACGTATTAGCAATTACCTATAACTGTCAGATGAAATGGATATGTGAGATGGTGCATCAATACAAGTATTAGTAGGTTTCTTCCCATCAACCTCAAACTTCCCACCTTTAGCTTTTTTTACTGCATGCACATTAACCTTCATATTAAAGGTGTGACCTTCTCCTTCTTTTTCTCTTCCAACAACTTTTTTTCCTTTTTACATATATAACTTTTTCACATGTACCTCCATCCACCGGAGTTGTTGAGGACCCCGTTGTTGTTTTTGTAAGATTATTGTCTATGTGTTTTATTTTTAACAATTTATCTTGCTCTCCCACCTCTAGCAAGTAGCACCCACCGTTCCCATCTCCTTGCAGTGTCGTCTTTGTCTTCTCAGTATCATTGTTGTTCTTCTCACTCTGTCACGGTACCTTTCTTCTTTATCTTTCCTTTTTCATTCTACAAACGCAATTCATCTCTTCATTCTTGATACTACACTTGCAATTTTGTTTCTGCGTCTTCAATTTTCCATTTCCGATTTATGTTCTTACAATTTTAATTTCATTTCTGATTTCAGGATTTCTTTTCAAGTAATTAGGTTTTCTATACTTGTTTGCATTTTTTTGTAATTTGTTAGTATTTGTTTATACAATAGAAATGGAATTTGAAATCAACATGCGACAAAGTAGCAAAAGAAAGAGATTTTGTTATAGTCCATTGACTAAAAATAGTGATGAAACCTTTCTTGATCTATTGATTGGAGTTCTGGATAATGATAAAAGATGTGAAGATGAACAATTTAAATCATATGCTTTGAAATGGTCTATGAAAAAAATTGAGGAAGATTTGATGGAAAATTTTCCTCATCTTAAACCTAAGTTAAAAGCATACATAGAATGGGTGATAGAGAGGTTAAGGACAATCTATGGAATATTTTATGATATGCAAAACCAAAGCGGTTTCAGTTGGGATGACGAGAAAAAAATGATTAAGGTTGATAGTGATGAAGTGTGGAAAGAGTATGTAAAGGTTGATGCAGTCTCACTAAAGTGGAATTTGTGTGTTGGTATTTGCGGAAGCGGCATTTGTGAAACCATAGTTCCTCCATTGAAGACAAGTTTGAGTTTGTTTGGACATACTTTGAATGCGCCATCATTAATGACTGGATCTCCATTGTGAAGGATATATGTTTCATGTTCCGCTATTTGTGCAAACCAATTTTTAAAGTCTTGATTCCAAGTTGTAACGTGAATTTGATCACCCTACAATATAATAGCTTACGTAAATAAATGAAACAAGAGGTAAACAAATAACAAACTTATGTTGGAAAGTATTACCTTTGAATCTTGAATGACCATTTCGAGATGTTGGAGTCCTCTTTTTTCTTTGACCACCCAAAGATCAACGACACGAATAAGCATCTTCCAGATTTGGTTTTCTAGCACCAAATCTTCTATCAGAATCGACGCTCTTGACATGGTTGCCTAAACATAAGATATATAAGATGAATATAAGATGAGAAGCAGAACAAAACTTCTCATTGATACAGAACAAAAGCAGATAGAATAAATACCAAGCATTGAGGTTTCAAGGTCACCTCAAAACTTCTCTTGATACAGAACATAAGCATATTACATGAGAAGCAACACAAAATGAATCATTATACATAACAGATGCATATTACATGAGAAACATCACTATATGATTAAAGATTTCAAAAGCATAACAAAGCATATATATACAATGAAGTTTTCAAGGACACCTCGTATTCAAATCGAAAAGAAGAAGGAGAAGGTTTCAAAGCTTTCACACAATGATTTCATAACATAAGCATATAATTAAACATTTCAAAGCTTACACACAATGATATATTCCAACATGCTCAATGTCGAACACGAAGGAGGCAAAGTTTGGAAAAAAAAACAACAAAATGTATATGAGCAAATAGAAGTCTCAATGTTGAACACGAAGGAAAGAGGAGGTGGAAAAAGGCCGACTGAGTTTACCTTTGAGTTGCCGGAGAATACCACAGAAGGATGTAGGATCAGAAGCTGAGTTGTTTGACAGAATGGATGAAAGTGGAATAGTACAGACCAATTATGCGTGTAACTTAAGAATTTAAAATGGGGGAAATCTTGGGTTTTGTGTAAGCGAATGGTGTGATGATAGATGTATGCCTCGGATGGTCTTGGCTGGAGAAAAATAGGAACATTTGTTATTTACTAATTTGTCCTAAAGTCAATGTAAATCGAAATTGACTAAAGGGTATAATGGAGAAGTCATACAACACTTTTTTAAAATGTAGATAGTAGATATATTTCCAAGCGGATAACATATGTTGTATACATGCAACATGGTTGTATACATGCAACATGGTTATCCAACACAAACTTCCACAACATTGCTATCATTTATATTACCTTAATCCAAAAACTTAACATGATGAATTTCAGAGTAGATATAACACTGCTAAAATCAAAACATAATTCTTTCAAAGACCATACAACTTAGACTTAAAACTAATCCAGAAACTTACAAAAAACCTATTATTCACTACATGCAGCCACTTGCATCATCGTCCTCGGAAACTATTATCAACGGTTCAACACGCTCACAACCAATTGTCTCGCTGGAGGATGGCAAATGATGAATCAAACAATATCTCATTTTCTTAGTCCTCTTTTATTTGCGAACTCATACCAACCGTGCACGATATACATTTCAACACAATATTTCCTTTCACTCGTGTGGACTTCACAATCATACCTCTCCATAGTATCCGAGTCTACGATGTCTCTATCTTTCTTAGTCCATTCAACAAATATGTCTTAATAACATTTTGGGGAATTTGCTGCACAAATATATCAGTTTTTATTAACACAAATATATCAGTTTAGTGTCTATTGTGTAGAGAAATCAACGTGCAATGTATTACAGGAATACGCCAATCCCACTTTTTGATAAGCTTGCTTGTGTTTATGGAAAAGATCGTGCTAGTGATAAAGAACTTGCTAACCCTAGTGCAAATGTTGAGATGATAGATAAACAAAAGGAGGAACAAAATGATCTGGTTTGTGGTAAAGAACCTACTAGTAGTACTAACCTTGGTGCTAATGTTGAGATGATAGATAAACAAGAGAAGGAACAAAATGACTCTGCTTGTGGTAAAGACCCTGTTAACACTAGTGGCCATGTTGAGATGATAGATAAACATACACCAGAGGAGGAACAAAATGGCCCTGCTTGTGGTAAAGAACCTTCAAACACTAGTGGTCATGTTGAGATGATAGATAAACAAGAGGAGGAACAAAACGACGCTGCTAGTGGTAAAAAGTACCAGCTAGCCCTAGTGCTAGTATTGAGATGATAGATGAACAAGAGGAGCAAAATGGGTCTACTACTGGTAAAGAACTTGCTAACCCTCGTGCTAATGTTGAGATGATAGATAAACAAGAGGAGGAACAAAATGAAAATGAGGAGAATGAAATAGAAACTACGCTACTAACACCTAGAAGACATGGTTGTACGGAGGGTCCATCAGAAAAAATAAATGGAGAAGAAAACGCATTTGCCAACAGTATATTCAAGTTTGAAAAGACTATTGAGGTATTGCTTGAAAAACAAATAGAACAATTCAGTGCAGTTGTAAATCGTCTAGGAGTTGATAGAGAGATATATAAATATATATGATGATGATTCCTGGAAAGTAATGAGTGAGCTAATAAAAATGGGGTTAACAGAACAGCAGTATTTTACTATGACTGATAGAATATTTTCAGTGCCTCATCGATTGCGCATATTTTGGGGTTGTAATGATGTTAACCGTCTTGCATTTGTGAAGTCATTAATCTAGCACTCTTAAAAAAAATGTTAATCTAGCAGTTTAATGCATATTGTCTTGTTATGTATATGACTTTATTTCTCTAGTTTTATTTGGATGAACTTTACATCATTGGATGAAATTTGTGTGAAACAATGACTTAATTACCAGCAATTGCTTCTCTATGAAATTAACTAGAAATCAACAGAGTAAGGCTTCTGTTGTAATGCGTATTTGTGTATAATCTCTTGGAATATCAGCACATCTTAACTTCGCGATCTACTATTTATATCTTATGGTTGTGTTCCATCATATTGTAAAGTTTGTACTTTTTGACATGTTTGATTTACTGAATTTTTGTTGAGTGAAATATATAAGGTAGGGTGTCAAATTTGGTGACCAAAATGGGCTTCAACTAAAATGGGCTTCCATAAAAGTCCTTGAACCCATTTTAAACAAGTGGCATTATGGTCATTTCAAAAAGCTGAACAACCGAACACATTTCCACTTCTCCTTTTTCGTTATCCTCTTTTTCCCAACCTCGCTCGAAATGGCAGCGGTATCAAGCCACCACCTATTCTCCACTTTCACTCTCTTTAACTCATCCAGAACTACCAAAACAAAATCAATTTCTCGAAGTAGCAGCGCAAGTTTGATTCGATGTGCTGATTTGAGCACAAGCACAAGCACGGTTGAGAATCAGCGAGTCACAGTGAGTAACGGGAACGATTCCTTGGAAATATGTAGAGTTCTTAACGGAATGTGGCAGACAAGCGGTGGTTGGGGAAGAATCGACAGAGATGACGCCGTTGAGGCTATGCTCCGGTACGCTGACGCCGGCTTATCTACGTTCGACATGGCCGATCATTGTACGTAGTCCACTCAATTTCTCTTCGTTCATTCACGATTTTCCTCTATGATGACGTGGAGCTTTTCTATTGACCTTTTTTTCTATTAATCCACTTCACTAGTTTGTTATAGAAAATTAGATTTTTTTATTAATCATTAATTAATAATATAAAATATAAATTCCAATTTAAAATAGAAATGGTAGTTTTTATACGAGATCTTAAAAAAAATAGAAATTAAAAAATGTATATATATGGTGGAGGATAGCCTGGACAGGATAGGACACTATATGTTGTTGATATAGTTACTGTGGGCACTTTGAGGAGTTTGAAAATGGCAGAGCTATTGCAGCATCCTCTGAGCAAATTCACTTACTATAGTTCAAACAGAGCACCAACAAGAAGAGGAATTGCAACAAGAGAATATAAGTGTTTGAGACCATGTCGGTGTGTGGCTACGGAGGAAGAAAAGCGGCGGATTGTGGTCAGTAATGGGAAGGATTCATTGGATATATGTCGGGTTGTGAATGGAATGTGGCAAACGAGTAGTGGTGGATGGGGAAGGATTGATAGGGATGAGGCTGTTGATGCTATGCTTAAATACACTGATGCTGGACTCACCACTTTTGATATGGCTGATATATGTATTCAACTTTGCTTTTGTTTGTTGTTTCTACTTGTTTTTTAATTGTTTGAATCCATGAACCCGCCTTGCCTAAAGGAATTGCCTTTCCTTGCTGTTGAGAGGCTTGCATTAACAAACTATATGACCTGTTGAAGTTGAGAAATCTTAGATAAAAGGATGAGGTTTTGTAGAGTTGAGTTAAGCTAAGTTGAGATTCTGAGACTCGGTTGCTACTTAAGTTAATGGTATGCATCTACTAGAGGATTAGAATCTAGAGAAGATCTTTCAGGTCGGTTAGGCTGACTTACGCTCGATTTAAATTCTACGATTTGGTCATCACTTAAGTTAATGGTGTCTACTAGAGGATTAGAATTTAGAGACCGTTCTAATTTGAGTTCAGGAGGTTATTATTTGATTTTATAGATGTGGAATCTTCTTTACACGAGTTGCTTCTTTTAAAGGTCATAACTTGTGTGCATCTTTTTCCTTCTCATTTGTTGTATTCTGTTCTATTGGTTTTGCAGATGGGCCAGCTGAAGATCTATATGGGATTTTCATCAATCGAGTTCGTCGTGAGCGTCCACCAGAATATTTGGAAAAGGTCAGAGGGTGAGTTGATTATGAGGTTCATATTATTTTTCTTTAGTCATTTTCTACTTGGAGAAAATGCAGCAAGTTTGGATTGTCAATAAAATTACCATACAACATAGAACATACTGCCTCAACCACTGTAATATTTGATGCAGTCTCACTAAGTGGGTGCCACCTCCAGTTAAGATGACAAGTAGCTTCGTAAGAGACAACATTAATGTGTCAAGGAAGAGAATGGATGTGGCTTCCTTGGACATGCTTCAATTCCATTGGTATTTAATATCTCTCCCTCTTGTTATTTAATTCTGATTCTCTGAAGTTTATGATTCTTCTGACGACTCTCCTCTATCTATAATGAATTTAGGTGGGATTATTCAAATTCAGGATATCTTGATGCACTAAAACATCTCACAGACTTGAAAGGAGAAGGTTAGTTTTGCTCCTGAATAGCTCAAGCAATTCCCATTTATTGGTTTAAGCTAACTCTTTCTGTTATTAACCTTGTACAGGTAAAATCAAGACTTTGGCTCTAACCAATTTTGATACTGAGAGATTACAAATTATTCTCGAAAATGATATTCCCATTGTGAGCAATCAGGTAAACCAAATTGCTTTAGTTTTCTTCTATCAGTTTGTTATATTAAATTACTACTGGTTCATGATTCTTTGAAGTATCTTCACAGGTGCAACATTCACTCGTTGATATGCGTCCCCAACAGAAAATGGCAGAGCTTTGTCAGCTTACAGGAGTCAAACTAATAACGTAAAGAAATCATTTAAGCACAAAATAATTCTCGAAAATAAGATTATAGTAAAATTTCCCCCTGAGTATATTAGATTGTGATGCAGGTATGGAACAGTAATGGGTGGTCTATTGTCTGAGAAGTTCCTTGATGCCAACATCAACATTCCTTTTGCTGGACCTGCAATAAACACTCCTTCCCTCAATAAATACAAAAGGGTATGATATCATAACTGTCATTTTTTATTTATTTAGACATTTGTCAAGATTTGAACCCCGGACCATTTTAACCAATAACTCAACTGTTTCAAGTCAGTTGAGCTACCATTCCCATCCGATATCATAACTGTCATTAATCATCTGAGGATAGTTTTGAGCTGATAATTGATCATTTTCCCCCTTATGAACCTGAGGAGGATGAGATCTTTTTCTTTTTCTTTTTGTTCTCTTGACATAGTTATATTATTCATGTATTTTGCTATACTATGCATCGCATGGCAGATGGTAGATGCTTGGGGAGGGTGGGGCTTATTCCAAGGACTTCTTCGAACTCTTAAACAAGTAGCTACCAAGCATGGTGTTTCCATTGCAACCGTTGCTGTGAAGTATATTCTGGACCAGGTAAAGTTCATTTGTTTTCTCTACAGGAACTTGCTTTTCTGTTGTAAACTTAAAATCTCACATTAATATTAAATTGGACAAGCCTTTTGATATTTCTGATTTTGGTTCTGGTGGAACCTGCAGCCTGCTGTGGCAGGATCTATGGTTGGTGTAAGACTTGGCTTGTCAGAACATATTCAAGACTGCAATGCTATATTTTCGCTTGTTCTTGATGAAGACGATGTGAGCAGCATAAGAGAAGCATCAGGGAAAGGAAAGAATCTTCTTAAAGTGATTGGTGATTGTGGAGATGAGTACAGGGCATGAGTCTTGCTCATTGCTATATCAACATGGTGATTGTTTTCACTTATATAGGACAAGGAAGAGTGAAAATATAAAACAAGGAAATTATTCACTCCCAATTTTGTCTCATTAGAAGACTTGTATGTAATACTTTCATATGATACTTTGTACTGGTCAAAAGACAAAAGAAACGAAAACGTTGTTTTAACTAATTAAATTAATAACTTTCTATTGTTCTGATAAATCATTTTATCTATGATATTCTTGATTGCTTCACATCTCATTGCACATATTTTTTTCTGAAACAGTATTCCCTGTCGTGAATAATTACCCGCAGTCACCTGGTTGGGATATTGTTGACTAATGGTTCAAAATAATGCATGTTTAATTAATTTTTATTGTTTAATTAAAAATACTTAGACTAAATCTGGTTCGTTTGATCTTAACTCAAATGCCTTCTAATCCATGACAGCGTCGATTTATTGACTATAGCAAACTATGGTTCATTTTTTACCAGGTATAAATCATGATTTTTGGCCGTGAAATTGTAAAGTCTGAACACTTATGTAGGGTCACATGGTTACTATGTCAATTTATATTTAGAAGGGAAGAGGATTGACTTTGCTTCTAAGGTGACTTTGTAACTTTAAATGTATTTGAGTGATGAAAGAATAATTAAAATAAGTTATTTGTTGAAAGAGAATGACTGATTTAGAAGAAGAGAGATGAAGTTACAAAGTTACAAAGTCACCAAAATCCAAAGCCACCAAAGTCAAGCCTCATTCTAACATTGTATTGAAACTCATGATAGCTAGTAGAGACATGTTATTACACCTTTTATTTTAAGACTAGTTTTTTTTATCATATCAGCTGGTCTTTGTCACAAGCATAGGTAGATTTAGGGATGGCAAACCCTAGATTTAGGGGTGGCAAACGGACATGTTCGTCCCGTTTAGTTTCGTTCCACAAAAGATAACAAAAACAGAGTAGATATTGTTGAGGGTATGGAACCATATTTTGTAGGTTATTCAAAGAAGTGATCAAAGTTATAGATGACTATCATAGTCAACCTTTTGTATTTTTGATGATAACAATTTAAAGGAGCCTTTGATGACAACTTGAAAAATCTTATTTTATCAATAATAACATTTACAACCTATAGGATTCAAATATGATAAACAGTTAAAGATGGAAGCAGACGAACTAGAGTTTGATGATCACTACAAACATCCTCTGATGATGGCATTAGACATGAAGATACCTCCATCATCCAGTCGTGTCTGATTGAACTGTGTTTTGTAAAAACACAAGGGCATTGTCGTAAAGTAGCATGGATAAATCACATACGCACTAAAATAAGTTTTAAAGTCCTTATTTTTCAAAGTAAATAAACCAAAAGCCTTTTGGAGCATATCCAGTTGATTAAAGAATTGTCAAAAAAAATTGGATTGTCCAATCGATTGGATCATTTACCCAATCAATTTGGTGAATGCAAATGTTGTCCATAAACGATTAAACCAACGTCTTAATGAAGGTCAGCGTCTTTGTATCCATTCTTTCCATTTTTAGCATTTGTAATCAATTAATTTTGGACTCTCAGTTGATTGGGCTTAAGAGCCAATTGATTTACACATTAATTTTGATCAACGGATCTTTCCTTCGTAGTGTGTGACTACGAAGGAAGACTAACCGCTTCAGACCATTGTTCTCTATTTGATTAGAAGTTAGCCTAAAATTTCAATTTTCCTTATATAAGGGGGTTCGAGAGTTTATCCTTCTAAAAATTCTTAGCATTATTGGATACTTTAAAGATCAAATCTTGGGAACATGATTACATCGTCTTGGTCGGAACTCTGTGATTCTCTGGTGTCATTTTTCTTACCCTTATCCTTAAATCAAGAGATGGGAGTCCTTATAAACTTCATGAAAAATCATATAAGTATGAAATCATATAAAATTTGAACGAACTAGTTAAATTACTTAAAGATGGTGACATAAGTTCAAAAATTGAAGAGTCGTCAACAACTTCATCAAACTTCTATCAAACAACTCTCATGTTTTCCTTCGAAAGAACATATTCAACAGTTGAACGATCTTCGGAGAATTCAACATCAAATGAAGGAACTTCATATGTGATTGAAAATGAAGAAGTCGCATCTAGTGGAATCTTTGAAATAAGAGAAAACAAAACCACCACAAATAAAGAATAGTCAACCACAAGGAGAATCATATAAGAATATTATTCAAACAAAAACTTGAAAGTATCTCATGACGAAGATGACCATGAGGTAACAAAGTCATCTTACAAGCATTTGTTTAAAATAAGTGCTAAGTTAATTGAAGAAAATGATAAGATTAAAAAACATAACTTAGACCTTTAGTAGTATCTAGAGTTTTTTTTAAGAAAGTAATTAAACGCTTAAGTTAAAAATGATTAATATTAGAAACTCAGCATGAACATGTGAAACTTGTGTCTCGTTGAAAAAGAAAGTGGCAAATCTGTATGAAACCCTAAGTAAATTTACTAAGTGAAAAAAAAACATTGACGTGATGTTATCAAGTGAAAAGCCTTCCTTAAATAAAAATGGACTGGGATTTAAACTCGATATACCACCTAGGAAGAAATCAAACTGACATGTTTATGAGTGTTATTATTATAATATACTAGGCTATTTCATCTCCTTATCATTTCATCTCATTCTTCTTTATTTCTTTTTAGTCCTTTCCAGTAGCAGTTGCAGCAGTAGCAGATACCCTTATCCTTTGAAATAGAGCTAGCAAGTGTGGATCTCGTCGGGTACGACGAACGATCTGGGGTGCTAATATCTTCCCAATTTGTAACCGACTTACTTACCATTTCTCTTTGGTTCGCGAGACCCCATTTTATCCTTCTTTCGGGTTTGTGCAGTATTACCCTTCCTTCGGGATAAAAATGCCTGGATGGCGACTCTTCCTTTTCCGCGTCACTTTCGCATCTATACTAGGATGGAAATTCCGGGAGCGACACTCAGTAAAAATAATCTGGGTCACACCTTCATCATCACTATTTTCACCACCTTACCTTGAAAATGGCCAACAATTTTCCATACTCTATGATTAACACCATAGTTGAAGGTTTCACCGATGGAGGAAGTTTCTTATCCTATCGAAGGAAATATGTCAGACAAGTGCAAAACGTGAACGTAATATCCCTTAGATTCTCCAAAGTCTGCCAGAGAGAACTAGAGACCAACATCACTTTTTCTAGAAGTGACGCCGTCGGAATCTCCCTTCACGAAAAATGATCTTATGGTCATCATTATGCAACACGAAAACTGGGATATCAAGTGAGTCTTGATAAACCTCAGAAGCTTGATTGTCATCCTATTCTAAAACACAATGAAACTCTAGCTCGTTTCCTAACTTTTTCATGCGGATTCGTGTCTAGGTGGAAATCATCGCCCTCAACGGAAAATTTGGAACTTTGGATGACCATTATCCTTGCAACAAGATTACGATATATCATTCCCCAGGTATGCTTAGCAAAACTTTAATCTTTGGTCTGGTATGATAGGACCCTGGTGCCTCAAGTGGAAATATTGTGGTACCTATATAAGGCACCTCGATACTTGACCAATGCCCATTGTTAATTATGAACTCGCCATATCCGAGTACCATTAACTATGAACTCTTCGTATCTTCGATGTCACCCCAGAAGGTACCACGATGGAGAAGATGTTAGATCAGAAGGTAGATCGGGAACCTTCATCGCTAGCTTCATCGAAATTGCCTTCAGCCCCCGACGTAGACCTGGATATGGATTTATGGGTCTTTATTATGTGGGTTTTACGGAGTTATCTAGAGAACTAGAGATATGGAATTTTGAGAAATCACAATCGAAACGATGTTTCATAGAATCGACTGACAAAGTATCCGTGCTTGCTTTTGAACGCTCTTGATTTTGAAATCCGATGAGGTTATGAAGTAGTAAATTGAAGTTTGGGATCTGGAATTGTTAGAATCCATATATGGTACTTCTATGTTTTCATGATGACGTCGGAAAGCGAACGTGATTTCGTGGAAATCGTAGAAATTGGAAGACGATTCCCACAAATGGCACCACAATTCTACTCAGGAACCCGAAATGGATGCAATTGGATAACTGATTATCTTGAACGGTGGCTCTGATCTCCTTTTATAGTGGTGTGGGGTGGACCTAAATGGTTAACACTCTAACCTCTAAGTCAGTTCAAGATTCAAGATGGGTGTAGTGAAAGTGGAGATTAGAGAATGTACCTTGTTCTTTGCGAGTGAATTGATTTTATACCTTGCGTAAAGTGGAGTGTATTTGAGATGAATTGAGCCTTAGTTATTTGGGTCTTTGGCCGGTTCAGAACATGGTAAATGCTTTAATACTGTAATTTATACTTTAAAATTTTAAATATTTGAAATGCATGTATGAATTTTTTTAGATTGTTTTATTTTATTATTTGTAATGTAATTTTTTGTTGGGAATAATTAATATTTTTATTTTTAAAAAAAAGTTGATTTCACTTCAAAGATGGTGACGGGGCGGAATACCCAAACCCGTTTGGGACGAGTTTGGGTTTTTACTCTAGTTATTCTTATCACATGATGCCACACTGAGAGTGGTTCACTACATTCAAGTTTGGAAAATTTTAATTTGTCTATCTATGCGATGATAATGCATGTACTATCAATAGAGTGGGATCAATTAAAATTCCCATGGACGATGCAAACATAGAACATTGTTAGATATACTTTAGACTTGAGGAAGAACTTTCCCTAGGTATTATACAGGAAAATGGTTTTTCCAATAGGATTGATGGATATAAGGGCATTATTAAGGTTAGCAAATGTGCCTTGACTATGATGAAAGCAAAGAGGATTACGAATAACATCTACAAACTATTAGGGAACATTGTTATAGGTTGTGATGCATCAATTTAGCCTGATAATGATGAAACCAAACTATGGTATATGTGTCTCGGTCAATTAAGTGAGTGTGGGATGATGGAACTTCAAAATGAAAATCTATTAAATGGTGTTTGTAGTTGAAAGATGGAATTGTGTAAGTATCATGTACTTGGAAAATATGTGTCATGTTTTGTTCAAGACCGGAAAGCATAAAATAGAGGAAATTTCATACTATGTGCAGGCATATGTGTGGAGGGATACCAAAGATGTTTCCATGGGTGGTTTCAGGTATTTTATGATTTTCACAAATGATTTTTCTTGCAAAGTTTGTATGTATTTCTTGAAGCATAAATATGAAGTCCTGACCAAATTCTAATTGTGGAAAGCAGAGGTAGAGAATCAAACATGCAGAAAAATCAAGTATTTGTGGTCAGATAACGGGACAAAGTACACTGATTTGAATGTCAAGATATTTTGTGAAGAAATCACTTTTCAAAGTCATTTCTCAGTACCACAACAAAATTGGTGTGTTAGAGATAATGAACAGATCTATAAGTAAACGGGCAAGATGTCTTTTGTTAAATGTTGGATTATCAAAAGGTTTTTGGGCATATACAACTAACATAAGCATGTTATCTTCTCAACAGGGCACCACGAACTTCATTAGAATGGAAGGTTGCAGAGTAGTTATGGACATGTAATCCTATTGATCTTGACAATTTAACGATTTTTTAGGGTTTAGCTTTTGTCCATATATCCGGTGAAGATCGACCTACACTTGATCTTAAGTCGAATAAGTGTATCTTCGTCGGTTATGCAAAAGGTGAAAATGAGCTCAAGTTATGGGATCCGATTAAAAAGAAGATGGTAATCAACAAAAAATTGTTTTTGATGAATATGATGAAGCAGTGAGTTGCTTCATATTTGTTAGCACGTGAGGGATAAACTTCCAACAAACAGGTGATTAAGGTCGGTGTTGATCCACAACTATTGAATAATATGTAGGTAATGCCAAAACCACTGGAGGAACTACGCTTTGATACTGAAATTGACCACAGACATGCAGTATCAGGTGGAGTACATGATTATATTCCTGTACATGAAATAGAATCGCTCAACAAAGCCACTAGAAAGATATGGGTATGAAGACTTATCAGTTTATACATTTGTTATTAGTTATTGAGACTTTTCCTCCTCTCAAGACGCTAGCCGGGAGAAAGATTAGAGGATGTGTGCAATGGTGGAGGAGATAGAGTCCTTAGAGAAAAATAAGACATGGAAACTTGTTCAACTTCCTAAAGGGAAATGGTCATTGGTTGTAAATGGATGTTCAAGAGAAAACAAATAGTATCATAAAGGAATGGAGAAATTCAAGGTTGGTCTTGTAGCAAAGCAAAGGGGTATCCACATTAAAAAAAATGGATTAACTATGGTGAGGTTATCTCTCTGTTCGTCAGATATACTTCTATCAAAAGTCTGTGTTAGCCTTGGTAGCAAGCTGAGACATGCACTTAAAACGGATGGATGTGAAGATAACATTTATTCCTGGTAATCTAAATAAGCACACTTAAATGGAGTAGACATAAGGGTTCAGTGGCACTAGACATCATAAACTAGTTTGTAAATTAAAGAGGTCTTTGAATTGTTTAAAGCAATCTCCAAGACAATGGTACAAGCGCTTTCGTTTATACATGCTTCTGATTGGCTACAAAAGGTGTGAGTATAACCGTTGTGCTTATTTAGGTACCTTTATATTTTCTTGTTATTGTATGTTGATGATATGTTGATTATTGTTAATCATTTACATATGTAAATGAATTGAAAATCATGTTGGATATGTTAGACATGAAAGACTTGAGTGTTGCTAAGAAGATTCTTGGTATGGAAAGACTCTGATTGAAGGGGTAAAAAGTTATGGCTCTCTCGAAAATGCTATGTTAAAAAGATACTAGACAAGTTTGACATGAGTAATTCAAAGGTTTATGAGTACTTCATTGACAAATCTCTTTAAGCATTCATTGGATCAATGTAGAAACTCAGATCCAAAAGCCAAGTATATTTCATATGTCAGGCAGAGTATATTTCATATGTAAGCATTCATTGGATCAATGTAGAAACTCAGATCCAAAAGCCAAGTATATTTCATATGTCAGGCAGAGTATATTTCATATGTCAATGTTGTTAGTTATTTAATGTATTCTATGGTCTCACTATCAAGTATAAAAAAAATGTAGATTAATAAACATAAATTACTCAAAGATTAACAAATTATACAAAAATAAAAATTGTATTAAAAAAAACCTAATTATGTTTATTCTGATAAGTGGATCTCATTCATAGTTTTTAATTTAAGAAAAATATTGATGATTACAAAAAAAAAACTATTTATGTTTATTCTGATAAGTGGATCTCATAGTTTTAATTTAAGAAAAATATTGATGACAATTTTTGTAAAAATCCCAAGCATAATCTATCTGAAATAAAATCCTAGTTTGACTTGTCTTAAGCTCATAGACACCATGGAACCTGTTGTTTATATATGTGTACAATACAATAAATAGTATCTATAAAATAAATCAAAATCAATAAACATTTCTCCAGTGTGGAGCATTTGAGTGGGAAATAGATGATAATAACGAGATTAAGGGTGGAGGACTAGTCTACAAGGAACAGAGAACCCCAAAGCTGTTTAATTTGAGCTTCATTACCAACATGGTTGAAAAATATAAGGTGAAACAAATAATACTCATAGCAAACACTTGGCAAATAAAAACCAGCAGAGAAAGGATATATAAAAATGCATAAAATTGAGCAATTAAACTCTTACAAAAGAGTTTACATGTTAATCCTTTGAATAATAAATTAAGTACACATTCATCAATCTTTTCTATCAGATGATGTTTTTCTTTCTAGCTGGGTAACTAGTAGGAACAAAGATAGAACAAATCAGAGAGAAAATTGGTGAATCAACAGTATACTTAAGTATATGGAAGCAGATGAAGAAAAATATAACATGGGTACAAACCTTAATAGTAGGACACAAGAAAAAAATGAAAAAAAATGCTTAAACTGGCTTTCGAATAACAGTTATTGCAAACCAATTTGACTACAATGCAATTAGGCACAATCATTAGGAGATAGATTCATGAATTAAAGAACGAAAGTGAAAGAGGGGAAATTCATTCTAGTCTTGTTCTCATTCATATAAAAAAAGAACCCAAAAAAGGTAACACATAAATTCAAAACACCAATAACTAGATGTCATTACATTGTCTCAATAGAAATAGCAAAATCTTGTGAATAAACTAAAACTATAGCTAGAACCACAAATGTCTAACAAGTAACCCACTTCAGAGCTTAGTCAAACAAACTGAATCCCATATCCTGCATAGAGAAAAAATGATAGTAAACAAACATTAGCATAGTCATAACTTTAACAAGTAACAAGCAACAGTAGTGCAATAACTGATACTTACATCATCGGATTCTTCCTTCTCTTCCACCTTCTTCTCCTCCTTAGCCTCAGCAGCAGGAGCGGCAGCTGCAGCACCTCCTCCAGTAGCTGCAGAAAGAGCAACGGCACCACCACCAGATGGAACTGAAGCCAACTTTTCTCTTCCGCTGGCAATAAGCTCAGCAAAATCTTTTCCTTTCACTTCACTTAGGAGCAACTCAATATTTGAGTCCTCAGCCTCAACTCCAACTATAAACATGAATCCAAAAATTAAAACAAAAATTAAAACAAAATGCATTTTTTTATATACCCAAATTTAATATTTCACTTTCTTCATCATGGAGATTAAATCAACCAAATTGATTATATAAAATACCTATATACAAGCTCAAATACAAACCAAGCAGCCAAAACCAAACTAGATTAATCAATTGCAAACACATCAAAACCTAATTCAAATAGAAAAATGAAATTTTACAGTAAATATTTCAAAACTACATAAAAGTTAAAATATTCAACTCAAATCAATATATCCATCGTTCTATATCAATTAATCTGATCATTAATTAACAAATCCCAAACTTCAAAAAAAAAACTTTGTACCCAAATTCTATGGTTGAATTCTTAGATCTACTAAAATCCTTAAGATACTAATCATTGATCCCAAAATACAGAGACAAAAATGCAACAACAAACACAGTATAAGCAAGATTACAGATTTCAGTAATGTAAAAATGAAATCGGGATGAAGTACCTGATCCGAGAATCTTCTTAATATCAGCAGCGCATGGGGATGTGTTGCCTCCCAATACGGCCAACAAGTAAGCGGCGATTACCTTCATTTCTGAATCAAAACATAAGAAAATTCAATGGTTAGAAACACATATCGATGCAAATGTGAAAGTGAAGTTTTTTGTTGTGAAGAAATCGATAGCTTACTTGATGTAGATGGAAGAAGAGTGAGAACTCGATTTAGGGTTTCACCAGAAGGATATTGAGGCACGCTGCGAAAATCGGAACGGCTTATATGAATTTATAAACTAGGGTTTTCAGTGGTTTGGGTTTGATGGAACAAAATTCCAATAATATCCTTCTATAAATGGTAGTTTTTTATGATAAAAACAAAGATTTAAAATAATTAATTATATAAAAAAAAAAGGAAAAAATAGTATTAAGAAAAATAGGATTAATAAAAATTGATAAATATAAAAACTATAATGTATATTTTAAAAAATATATATATAATTAATATATATGGATATCGTTTGTATTTTTTATAAAAATATTTATGTAATAATTTAATTTTATAAATATGAAATAATATCATAGTATTTATAAATATTATTTTAATTATATAAATAAATATTATTAATATAAATAAATGCATTTCAGGTAAGTATTATTACAAATATCTATTTTGTGAGATATCCATACCAGTACCAAAGTACCAAGGTGTGACTACCGGTGTTTTATGCACATTTATTTTTCTAAAAAAATAAGATTAATAAAAATTTGTAAATACAAAAAAAAATATAATTTATATTTAAAATTTAAAAAAAAAATAGAATCAATACCCGTAGGCATCGGTTCATATTTTTTATACAAATATTTATGCAATGATTCAGTGTTATAAATGTTAACATAAACAAATACATTTTATTCAAGTATTATTACAAATATCAATTTTGTGGGATACTCATATAATATTCATGTGTTCGTCCGGACGGTGATGTATATTTCAGATAACTAAAGCAAAACAAAGCAAATTAATTTAAATTATGTTTAATTGTTACAGAAAAGTATACTTCCACTTTAAAACTCGATTAAAATATGTTTCATTACAACTCGTTCTTAAATTTAAAATAATTTTAAATATATGCAATCATTTAGTTGTATAAATATCAACTAATAACATAGTATTTGAAAATATTATTTTAATTGTATAAATAAATATTAGTAAAAAAGAAAAAATTAAAATCTATTGTAAAGTTGTTCTCGTTATTATTTAATACTTAAATCATTAGCTTAATATCATTACGATATGCATGTACCATATAAGTACCTGTGTGTTAGTACACACACTTTTATTTTTAAAATATAATAAAAATATAAATAGACATAGTTTTTAAACAAATATTTTTGTTCTCTTGTTTTTTTTTTAAACAATAAATTAAAATTTTCTTATATATTAATTACTATGATTTTAAAACATTAAAATAAAAAAAAGATGGAATCAATACTCGTGGACGTCGGTTGATATTTTTTATAAAAATATTTATACAATGATTTAGTTTTATAAATGTTAACATAAACAAATACATTTTATGCATATCAATTTCCTGCGATACTCGTATGTGTTCATTCAGATAATGATGTGTATTTCAGATAACCGAAGCAAAACAAAACAAATTAATTTAATTTATGTTTAATTGCTACAGAAAAGTATATTTCCACTTTAAAACTCGTCTAAAATATGTTTCATTACAACTCGTTCTTAAATTTAAAATAATTTTAAATATATGCAATCATTTAGTTGTATAAATATCAACTAATAACATAGTATTTGAAAATATTATTTTAATTGTATAAATAAATATTAGTAAATAAATAAATAAAATATTAAAATCAATTGTAAAGTTGTTCTTGTTATTATTTAATACTTAAATCATTAGCTTAATATCATTACGATATGCATGTACCATATAAGTACTCATGTGTTAGTACACACATTTTTATTTTTAAAATATAATAAAAATATAAATACACATAGTTTTTAAACAAATATTTTTTTCTCTTGTTTTTTTTAAACAATAAATTAAAATTTTCTTATATATTAATTACTATGACGTTAAAACATTAAAATGAAAAAAAAATGGAATCAATACTCGTGGACGTCGGTTGATATTTTTTATAAAAAAATTTATACAATGATTTAGTTTTATAAATGTTAACATAAACAAATACATTTTATGCATATCAATTTCCTGCAATACCCATATGTGTTCATTCAGATAATGATGTGTATTTCAGATAACCGAAGCAAAACAAAGCAAATTAATTTAATTTATGTTTAATTGCTACAGAAAAGTATATTTCCACTTTAAAACCCGGCTAAAATATGTTTCATTACACCTCGTTCTTAAATTTAAAATAATTTCAAATATATGCAATCATTTAGTTTTATAAATATCAACTAATAACATAGTTTTTTTTTTAATAATCTCATATATTAGAAAAAAGAAAAAAGTATGGGGGGCAAGACCAAACCCATCAAACAAGAAAGCATCTAAACAAAGGTAAACCCAATCTATCATGATTGAAGACACCCAAACAGTAAGAGGGAATAGAATGAAACCAAATAAACCCATCCAGAGAAAGACCCAACTTCGCAAGCTTATCCGCAACTATATTACCTTTCCGGGAGGAGTGAGAGATAATGAAATTGAGGTTTCTAGAAAGAGCCAAGCAGTTATCCCATCTATTACGCAATCTCCACGGAACCTTCGAATGGGAATTATAAGCAAAAATGACAAGCATTGAATCAGTTCCAACCCAAAGATAATTCCAACCTTTCTCCACGGCTTTTTCAATGGCAAACATGACACCAATCAACTCCTCCTCAAAAGAATTGGAATTGCCTAGATAAACAGAAAAACCACCAAGAAACAGACCATTGTGGTTGTGAAACACACCAGCATAGACGGATCTACCCGGGCAACCAATGACGGCACCATCAGTGTTGCATTTGGTCCAAGAACCAACTGGAGGGTTCCAAAAAACTTCCTTGACCCGAGAGCTCCTAGGGGGTTGAATATTTATGTGAAAAGCCTTTAGCAAAACAAAATCTCTAACGGAGGGGCTGGAGACGAGATTAGTGTGGTTACCAACAATGTTCGAATTCGAGATAATCCATCTGATAGCCAAACGAGTGTTAGGCAAAGCATCCTTAAACCACGCTTGATTTCTATGAAACCAAATAGCATTGAGGATAAAAGTAACAGTGGCCTTGATGACTAAGAGACACTGTGGACTCCAAGAATCATCAATGAGAGACCAAATATTAGTAGGGTCGGAAGGAAAGAAGGGTAAATTGATGATACCCGAAAACCAAGCCCAAATATCCAAAGCAAATTGACAAGTGAAAAAGATGTGGTCAGAAGAGTCCTCATGCCTTTTGCATAAGTTGCACATGGTGGGACCATTACATCCCCTAGTCATAAGGTTAACATCATAAGGGACCTTATTGTGCATAAGCCGCCAAGTGAGAAGATCTTTAGAAGGAGGGATGGAAGAGTTCCAAATAGACTTACTCCAAGAGAGGGTCTGGCCTGTGGGGGCAAAAAACCGGTAAGCCTCCTTAAGGGTCAAGGAACCAGAAGGAGTGTGCTTCCAAATAAGGGCATTTTCTTTGTTCTCCAAAGGAATATGAGTGTTGTTTATAGTTGTAACCATCTGCGGGAAATTTCGATACCAATCCTGAGGAAGACACCATCTGCCATCAACAATGAAATGGTGCACTTTGACCGAAACATCCACGGAATGTGAAGGAAGGGTGAGGCCATCAAAAAGCGGTTTGCCACACCAATCGTCCAACCATAAAAGAATTTTAAAACCATTCCCAAGAAGCCAAGAAGATTTTTCCATGAGTAAGTTGAATTTACTGTTAAAACTACTCCAAAGAGAAGAGTAAATATGGTGATTGATGGTGCTTTTGTTTCTAAGGACTCTATGCCTCGACAAAATTGCCCAGTCCTCATTAGAGTGCAAGCAGTCCCATCCCAATTTCAGATCAGAGGCCTCATTGAGTTTAGAAATATTTCTTATACCAAGGCCTCCCTCCTTAAAGGGTTTGCAAAGCTTATGCCAAGCAACAGTCACAAGTTTTCTCTTGCTAATATCACCATTCCAGATGAAATTTCTGGTCCATTTTGTTCAATTTGTTTGATAAGACCAACTAGCCAAGAGTAGATTAAAATGTTGTGATGAATCATACTGTGGATGACACTGTTGACAAGTTGAGACCGTCCAGCAATAAAAATAAGGGAGGCTTTCCAAGCAGAAAGTTTGTTCTTAATTTTGTCAGCAATGGGAGTCAGATGCCTAGTCTTAGGTTTACCCCTAAAAATAGGGTCACCTAAGTAAATGAAAGAATAACCACCAAGTTGAAACCCTATCTTATGAGCAATAAGAGACAGTCTGGTTGAAGAAATGGATCTGCCATAAACAAAACAATTGGAGGGGTTGACAAGTTGGCCTGAAATATTAGCATAATCCCTGAAAAGATCCAGGAGAGCCTCAATATTGGAGTGCTTTCCTTTACAGAAAATAACAACATCATCAGCATAAAGAGAGTGGGAAGGCACTTTCATGGATCTAGAGCCTTGAATCAAATCTAACTTGCCATGTTCCACCAGCCAAGATAAACCTCTGCTGAGAACCTATTCCGCAATGCAAAAAAGAAGAGGGGACAATGGGTCCCCCTGTCTAACACCTTTGTTGCAAGAAAAGTGACCATGAAGAGAACCATTTATAGAAATATAGAGCTTAGTGTCATACCCCAAATTTGTCTTACCTTTATTTTCTGTTTACCAATATATTCCAAAAATCCTAAAATAACCGCACCATTTTATTTTACTGTCTAACCATTATTCAAAAATCCAAAAATATGTACCATTTTATTTTTCTATCTGATATTCGAAAAATCCAAAAATATGTACAATCTTATTTTCTGTCTAACCGCATATTAAAAATCCAAAAATTTGTCTTTTATTATCTTTGGTGTTTGTGCGAAAAGTCAGTGTCTATTTGAGATATTCAAATCCGGTGTTGTGGGGTGATTTGTAAATCGGTTCATAATTTGTCATCCATTTTAAATCCAATTATCATTTCTCGTTTGTTCCGATTAATTTTTTTTTTTATAATGTTTATTTTATTTTTTTCTTCGCTATTCATTTTAATTATTTTTTCATTATCCACTTTTTCATCCAATCATCCAGTTAGTCCATTTTATTCTACATAATCAAATTTCATATTCGCATATTTATGTTTTTATCTCATATTACAAAAAATATATGTTTCCAATTATAAAAAAAATCATTTATCAATTTCATTTAATATTATCATTAATTTTTTATTATTTAGCCTATTATTAAAAAAAAACTACAAAAAAATTTCATTATTAATTATCATCATTATTTTCTTTTTATTTCCTCTTTTTATTATTATCACTTTTATTTATTTATTTTTATTATCATTTATTATTATTATTATTATTATTATTATTTTCCTTATTATTATTATTTCCCTTGTTTTCTATTATTTCATTTTTAGATTAAAACATTTTCCCTCGCTTTGTTTATTTCTATTATTATATTTTATTACCATTTTTCTTTATTATTATTTATTATGGTTATTACATGATTACATTTTTCTTATGAGTTCATTTACTACACATAATTACTTTTTTTACACTAACGTAAATACTAATGCCACATTTGTTTCATATGGCCCACCTAAAAAGAAAAGGAAATAAGGAAATAGAATGCAATATGCACATGAGTTTGCGGTGACCCATACAAATTTGTCAGCTAGCAGTACCCATTCAACAACGTCTGTATGCAACGATTCCACCCAAATTCCTTCTAAAGCCTCAATGCAGCAAGCACATGGAATTCTACGAAATCACAACTCATTCTTTCTTCATGATCATTCCAATTTTACCCTTCAACTTGTTTTATAAATTCAGTTTTTTTTCTACAAAACGAGGGGGGAGCCTCCAAATACCCTACTGACTTTAAACCAAGCTTCACATAAACCTGCAAATAAACCTTCAAAAAAATCTGCAAAATAAATAGTCCCTAACATTCTTCAATCAACCCACACCTCATCTTCAACCTTCAACTCAAAAACTAGAATCACACACAAATCTGTAAAACACACCCTTCTTCATACTCTCTTCAACAGTCTTTCATACAAACTGAGTCACAAACCTTCACCATCACCACTCAATCCTCGCGAACTCAGAACGCACATCCACCACTTACCATCGAAAACCAACCAAAATTCACGCACAATCCTTCTGAAATTGTCCGCAAGTGAGAAACAACCGTTACCACCGCGAGCAGATCCAAAACCGACAACCGCTGAGAATCGTAGGGATCCTACCTGAGTAAACCACCGTTAACAAACCGCGAGCGAGGGGTTGTGAGAGAAGAAACCGTTGTAGGGGAGCGTGATGTAATACCTCAAAATTTGCCTTCATTCTTTTTACCACTAACTGGCTTATCGCTTCGCATTCATCTGCATATTCCGCTAGGCCATTAACATTCATAATCATGCATTTCATTGATTCCTATGGCATGTGATCGACGCATTTCTTTATGATTTGATTCATAAGTGGTTCATCCGGATATTGCAGTCAATTTAAGCGGTTCAAGGGTTCCCATGTCTGGTTTGGCCCTGTTGACGATGTCGATCAATTGGAAATGGTGTTCAAGGTTTCATATCAAGGGTATCGTGATATTCAAGTCATTATGGTACAAGTTCGTGAGGTTTTAGACTGAAGTTGATTGTAGCTTGTGGATTTGTTGAAAATGCAAGTTTGATATGGATTGGGCGTTTGAGCTGATATAAGCAGGTTAAGTCGAATAATAGGGATTAAGTGAAATTCGAAGATGCGAGTTCATGGAAGTCATACCCTATCTAAAACGATTATGTCACGCCTATGTCGAAAACAAAACTAATATTCGAGAATCGTACCCATTAACCTTCATATTTCATTTTTTAGTCCATATCCATGTTCTTGCTTCTAATCGATTAATTCGATGTCCATCATCATTTCTAATTATGTTTCTATTATCTTCATGTCAAATTAAAGCCCAATTAAATCACTTCATTAGTCTCATTTTTGTCCATAAGCTAATGGCCTAAAGCCCATTTTCCATATCCATTTTTCATCTGCATTACCATCATATGCCTCATTTACCGTTATTACGGCCATATCCCATTTCACTAACCAAATACCTAAATCATAGTCATGTTTGGTCAAATATCCATTTTATTCTTTTTATTGATAATCAATTTTCATTATTATCAATAACCTCATTTGAATTTACAAATCCAAATGAACATCATCTCATGTCAATTCAAAAATTCTCATTTTTATTGATTTCATTTTATCTAAAAAATAGATACTCATATCAAAGTCAAGGAATGGTGAACAAAATTTGATAACAGTTTTTTTGTGGTACATGTTTTTTGGTACATAACATATGGAAATTTTCCAATTACAAAAAAATTCAGTTGCAACTGATATAACTGAATCAGTTACAACTGATACAGGGGGATATAACAATGCAAAAAAAACAGTTACAAAAAGAGGGGGGAAAAACAAAAACTGGAAAGAAAAAAAAAGAAAAAAAAAGGGAGAAAAACTCTGCATTTGATGGGGGAGAAACTGATAACAGAATAAATAAATAAAAGGCTCCAAAAAGAACAGGACCATTCTTCCAATCTGGATCCTCTTCAACAAAGACTTTAATCTTCATCACTCTCTTGAACAAGAACTCCGAAAACTCCCTTTAACCATCTTCAACTTTTGAAATCTCAACTTCATTCATGACTTCATCAGCACATCTTCATCAATAGGAAAGGGGATATAAATGAGTCAGTGAAAGGAGGGAGGATAACTGAACAAAAATTACCTGCATCTTCAGAGTTCGTTTTTCACCATCAATTCTTCAATCATCAAATTATCATCATCTCACCAATCTTCATCTTCTCGGTTCTCTAATATCCTTCACCTTTAGTCATCTTTGTAAAACTTCAACAAGGTTTCACCATTCATCTTCAACATCCTCATCAATCACCATCAAAACTTCAATGAGCCAATTCCAGAACCTGCATCAAATTCACAAATTCAGAAGCACAACTCAAAAGACAGAACAAAGTGAAGAAGAAGAACAAACGTTTTCAGCGGAAGAAATTACTACTAGCTAGTCAAGAAGCTCTTCGCGACAATTAACACTACATCAACGACCTTCCTCAAGAATTCTGCGGAAACCGCAACAACAATCTTCGTCATCAGCGATTCAAGAATCAAATCTCACAATAGCCAAAACTCTTCCTTGATCACCTACACGACCTTCATCCATCAGCAATCAATTATGCAGCGTAATGACAATCGATTCAAGCTTTGAAGAAGAAAGTTGAATCGCAACGAATTCGATGCAATAGCGAAAACGCAAGATGAAGGAGAAGAGAGGACGAAGAAATCGTACCTTAAGTGTTCACATTAGCGTCGCTCAGTTCAGTTTCGAAGAGAGAAATTTCAGCTTTGCGTGGCATTCACGTCGGAGTTTGTTGAAGCGATTGCCAACTCAGTGGAGTTAGAAAGTGAATCGCATCGAAGTTACGGAGGAATCGATTCATTTTCCGGCGAGCGTGATTGATTAATAAGTTTAGTTGGTCTCGCTTTCTTGGTACGACGCGATATTGTAAACATGTCTGACGGCGAGGGTTTCTCAAAAGAAGAGGAGCGTAGAAAATCAAGGAAACAACGGCCCTAAGTGGTTCCGCATTCATCATCATCCTCTTCTCCGTCAAACATCAGCTTCGATGGAATCTCTAACTATGTTCCCGTCGATGATTCGTAACTTTGGTGTCTGTAGATCCGATTTCAGTTGGTGAGTTTTATCCAAAGAATAAACAAATTACGTGTTGGATTCGAAAAGAGCAAGAAGAATGTAGTGGATGTGAGGTTGGGTCCGTCACAACTGCCGCCGTGAGAAGTGTCGGTGCGACGGTGTGTTTGTCGATGATGCTTTGGAGAAGAAATGGAAAGAGGCGTAACATTGAAAGAGATGATGATAAAATGGCTGAGTTTATGTGGTTTATTAGGTCAAAATGTTACAGGGTTTGAAATTGGGCTCAACCCCATGAAATCAACATCCACACCACCAAAATTCAACTCATACCCCCTTTCTGCAATCCATATTGTATCATTGGGTTTCTCAGTCTCTATGGGTCTTCTATCAGCACCACCTAATTACTCTTACACCCCTCTGCGCCAATGATGAGAGAAGACTGGGCCTTGGGCCAGTTCATTGTTATTTACAGCCACTAGATTTCATGTTACACATCCTTAGGTTCTCATTTTTTTAGAAATTTCCATATAGATTTTTTTAATTTTCTTATAGAATATTTTTGTGGATTTGTATATTAATTTTCTTATAGAATATTTTTTTGGATTTGTATATTAATCCATTTCTTTAATAACTTCTAGTTAGAATTTTTTGCACTATTTTTAGTTATGGTTTGGCATTAATTTTAGATTAAATGATTCATGAGCCTTTTTATCGATTTTGGATCGATTTCAATAATGGTGGATCCTCACAAAGCGAATATGGAAGATGAGCATTTATTTTGCTCATGGAATATTACAAGACATTGCTCGGAGTTTTTCGGATTTCTTTTATGAAGAATCGTCACTTCGATCAAGTAAGTAATTCTGACTTTTTCAGCTTTTAAGCATCATTCTAGTCGTATGCGGCTTAGGATCATATAACTTAAGGTGCATATTGATCCCTCCCACCTGAGGCACTGGATTTATTTTTGATTTTTGATGATATGTATCGATTTCAGAACTTAGGGATTAGGTTACGAACCATTAGGATCGCTTCCTTTCACTTCCCCTCAAAATCCACTTTTTTGTCCGTTTCGTAGCAATTATTAAAAATAGTTTTAGGTGGGATAAAATTCTAGAAAAATTCATGAGTTATCCTCATCCTCTTAATTAATTTTTCATATTTTTTGTTTCCATATTTGGTTGGTTTTAATAATTAATTTGGATTTTAGATCATAAGCTGTCCCAAAAAGGAGTGTTTTGACATAAGGGACCAAAAAACAATTTTTACCCATAGGTGTGAGACCTATTTTTTGTGTATGATTAATCACTGTAATTTGTGACATTTTGATTCTCCTTAGTCATTTTTTTCATAATTTTATATGCCCTTTTTGATCCACTTTGTGGAGTTGTTTTTCGATGATCACGATTTGTTACCTTGCTAGTCAAGGATTTGTTTTGGCACTTTGGTGCATAATTTTATGAAATACTTTTGGACAATGTGAGATAATGACTATATCATTCCAGGGATTTAATTTCATAATTTTTAAAGGCTTTTTGCTATTTTTCCATGTCACCTAGATCCTAGGTTGATTCATGTGTTTATGTGTCGCATAACCTAAATGTTAAGAAGGCATTCATGCCATTTTCTTGAGGGGATTTTTGGTAGATTTTAGGAGTTTATTATAGGTCATTTGTATGTCTTTAATTCCAGTCATAGGTCATTTTTTGAACCATACTCATTTGGTTTGTTTTGGTGCTTTAAAGTGCATACTTATGTGAATTAACTTTAACCTAAAATAGATTCTCTTCTCCTCTAAATAATAACTTGAATTATGTGGAAATAATTAATGTCTATCCATGCATTCTAATTGCATCTCATACCTTGTATGCTACTGACCCATAATCATTTCATGCATATTCACATGTCATTCTTCCTTAACTTTCATCATGTGCGATCTTATGCGATTTGTGTTCGTTTCTTCTCACATCTTATTCTCCTAGTTCCATTCTAGGACGTTTATGGTACTTAATCGCTTTTATGCTTTGATTTTACTTTCAATATGCATTGTCATGCTAACTTTTGTTTTGTAGGGGGGAAGATTGAGGTGAGTCTCACTTCATTCCTATCTCTTATGCATTATAGTTGTGTTTTCCTTAGGAAGTAAGTTGATTTCTAAGTTCTCTTTTCTTCTTTTCTTTTCTTCCTTAGGATTAGAAAACCACACTAACCATTAGAATCTCCCTTTTGCATATAAATAACTTAGGGTTGTGTCTTAGTCCCCCTTAGTTTTTCTCTTTTTTCGATTTGAGTCTTCTTTCTCATCTTCAAACAAAATCCAAAAAAACAATTAACAAATAAATGAAAGGATCCTTTGTGTATAGCCTTATTCCATGAAGCACTTGCATTCATTCCATCTTGTAGTGGTGTAAGCTCGTCTATCATGATGTACAAGTCTCATCAAGGGATTGTTTCATAAAACAAATAAACTCAAAATATTTCTCATAAAAGACAAAAAAACAAACAATAAGCGACTATCCTGCGGGAATTCTCTTCTCATCTCATTCACTCACAACGCAAACTTGCGACGACTTATCTCGCATGCAAGACGGTTAACACACTCGTACCAGACGAGCCTGTGTCGCTCCCGACAAATGACACCGGGTCAGATGAAGGTACAGACGCGAACGGTCGGCGAAGGGAACAGTGAGAACACACAGCCGTGAACTCACTGGAGAATGAATAGAGTCGCCAGCTAGGCATTTTTATCCCGGAGGAAAGGCAATGCTGCATAGGCCTAGAAAAAGATGGATAAGACGGTTGCGAACCAGAGAGACTGAGAAAGGGGGTTGGTTACAACCTGGGAAGGTATTAGCACCCAGATTGTCCGTCGTACTCGACGGGATCCACGCTTAAAAGATTTGTGTTTTAAAGAGGTAGTGTCAGTGCAATCTATGTATAAAATAGCTGGAAAAGAATGTACAGGTGTCAGTGTAAAGGAAGTGTGAAGTGTATAAATGACGTGTCAGTGCAGGAACAAGAATGAAATGCTCAAGAATATGAGGCTTAAAAGAATAAAGCTGGAAAGAGGGGGAATATACAGAGACTTTTGTTCGATAACCGTTAAGTTATGCCTACGTATCCTCTCGTGCAATGAGGAAGTCAGAACACCGTAGTTCGACCCAAAGAGACTGAAAGGATGAATTGACTTGTGAACTGCTTGCTTGTCAATGCTCAAGTGTATGACCTGTCTGGCTCAGGTGCTAACTGTCTTGCATTAGACGGAAGAAGCAAGTTCTCGTTTATGAGTGAATGAGATGAGAAAAGAATCCCGGAGGAGACGATTATTGTTTGTTTTTGTGTTTTCAGTCTTTTATTGTTTTTGGATGTTTGTCATAAGTTAATGAGCTTAAGCCCAAACCAATGGGTTGGTAGACTCATCACATCTTCCCTCTGATTAGGGGTAATGAGAGTTACCTTAAGTGTGAAGTCAGATTCTCACACTTAATCACCTTTGATGTAGGATTAAGATCATTAACCTACTTGTGATTATTTAGATGTTTTTGGTGTTTTTGTTTAGTGTTAAGTAATGAGGTTAAGCCATAATCAGGGATTTAACAGACTCATTACACCATCCTAAAAGAAGGATAATAGATGAGGATGTTTAAGCTGAGGAAAACTCCTCAACTTAATCCATGATTAGGGATTAAACCCATGACAAAACAAAGCCTTTACTAAGTGGATTTTAGTTAATGGTATGATGATGAAGTGAATTTTATGATTTGTAAGACAACTTGAGGGGGACTTGTCCATTAACACTAGGGTTAGTCCTTCTTAACCAATTAAGGAAGAATTAGAACCCTAATGCAAGGCCCAAGTTACAAGTGTGATGTCTTGATGATTATTATGTGAATTGATTAAGAGATTTAAACACATCAAGGGTTTAAGACTTAGGATTAAAGTCATACACTCCATCCTAAGAGAAGGATGCAGGCATAAGCTTAATCACAAAGCCTTAAAGCCTTTAGGGTTTAGTCCCTGATTATGAGGTGAGAAGAGAAGACTCAAGGAGAAACAAAGGTAAAACTAAGAGGGGTAACTAATCAAAACCCTAATCATTGTCATGCTTGGTTGATCCTAAGGTTTGTGAGGTTTCCAAGAACAATCTTCAGAAGAACCACCAGGAAGCAGATGAACAGGATCAAGAGAAGCAAAGTGACTTGCTTCATTCAAGAAGTCAAGTCACTTGAAGAAAGAAAGTGAGAAGGAGAAGAATGAGCAAGCTCAAACTCAAACACACATAAAAATGCAGCAATGGATGCAAGAGAGATGAAAAGAAAAGGTATGAGAAGTGAAGGCAAATTCACTTCTCAAGTTTACTTACCACCTGAAATGTTAGAAAGAAAATGCAATGCAATGCTAGATGAAATGAAATGACATGATGCTAGACCAAACCAGAAGCATGTTGATGATGATTATGATGTTATGAGGTGCTGCAAACATGAGGCAAGACATGGGGATGTTCATACAAGATCATGGATGCAAATGATGCAAGTTAAGGAGCATGAACAAACATGGAAAGTTATGAATCACACAAGACAAATGACATGGCAAATATGTAATGCAATGATCAAACATGCTTTATACATGTCCTAAGATGTCAAATGAATCACAAGAATGCACAAAATGCAATGACAAGTCAAGCTATGCAAAGAAATGCAAGAAGGATGCAAATGGAAGCCCAAATTAGGGTTTATGAATCAAACATCAAACAAAAACCCAAAACAGAAGCAAACCTCATGATAAAAAAATGGAAAATGGCACCCAAAGAAACCCTAGGCCTATAATGAACCACTGCCCAAAGGGGAGCTCTCAACTCTCAACCAAACTCAAGTTATGAATTTTCTAAGTTATTAGGGTTTTTAGGGTTCTTAACAAAAGAAAAGCCAAACAAATGGAAAATGCAAGAACAAATCATGGCCTTTTTATCCTTGGAACTACATGCAAAACAAAAGACAATGCAAGAAGAATCAATGTCTCAACCTTCACCAATTGGCAGAAATGAATTTTTAAACTTATGATCAAATTAATGCATAAAAAATGATTTAATTCAATGAAAAATTCTTAAAATGCATCAAGATCAAAAAAGAAATTTGGTTTGAAGGTTGGACAATGTTTCTAAATGTCTTAGAACATTTCATGAATTTTTTTGTAATTTTTAAATACCTAAAAGCATTTTTAATTAATTAATTCCCATTAATCAATTAAAAATAATCTTTTAAATATTTAAAAATACTTTTTTAATGATAAAAATAAATTAAAAAATATTTTTGGGTCTTAAAAATTAATAAAGCTTTAAAGAAAAAGTTTCATAATTTTTATGAATTTTTTGCTATTTTAAAATAATTATGCAATTTAAATGAAAGAAAAATGAATAAAATTAAATAAAATAAAAAGTAAACAGAATGGAAGGATGAGATTGATTCTGGGGAGGGGACCATTGACTTGGCGCGTCATCTAAGGGTCCAGGTTCAAACTAACATAATCCTGATTAATTAAATATTAAACCATAATTAAAACTTAATGAAATGATCTGAACCACTCATATGCGCGCGGGAAACACAATCCAAGGGCTCAAATTCAAACCTTGCCCTAATTAATTACACTTAACCCTAATCACTTTCAGGCTGCCGGAGAAGACTTCCGGTCGTCTTCTCCGGCCAGCTCTCACCTGAGAAACCTCAAACTTCCTAAAAACGCATCAAAAATGAAAAATAGAAACTGGGAAATGATCCTTACACTCTCACGAATCAAACCCCTCTCTCAAAACAAATTTATATTTCCTAAACAAGCTGAATCGAAGAGAACAAGTTCTAGGTCACGCAAGCTTCAGAAACAAATTAAATGCTCAAATCACAACCATTTTCAAAACCAATGGTACCAGAATGATCAGTGAAACAAATAGAACAAGTTTGTAACAAGAAAAATCATTTCTGGAAAAATAAATTTCAGGCTACCTGAGATTTGAAGCTCTCCACTTGAGGATTTTCTGGCTTTTTCTTTAAGTGCAAACCAATCCTTAGGACCCCTTGATGATGTTTGAATGCCTTAGAACAATTTATGTAGGCTGGTTGATGAGTTTCGAAAGCTCCTGCTTCAAGCTCAGTCAACAATGGCTATGGTGATTCTGGCTGGTTCAGGCCATTATGAATGATGGTTTGTGGTCTAGATGATGTATGGACAAGCTTTGCAAGGTTTGTTTGGTTGTTTGTGAGCTAGGATGGAAGATTCGAATGGAACTGCAAACTGAAGTGAGAAATGGCAGTGAGTTATTCTGGCTGTTTCAGGCATGTGCTTTGGGTGGTTTCAGGTCTATGAAGTGTGTTGAGTTGGATGATGAAGAAAGTTTGAGTGTTTGCAGGCTGTATAGAGAAATTCGAAGGCTTATGCAATGTGGAAGGTTTTTGTGAATGTGGTGAATGAGTTGGTTTCAGCCTTTCTTCTTGTTATGGCTAGCTTGCAAATTGTCCATATGACTCTCTCTCATTGGCCAGTTGATTTGACATGTGCTTTATGGATAGGTGTAGCCACTTTTTGCAAAAATGTCAACTTCTTGTAAGATAGGGCATGGGCAACTTCTAGCCAAGTACAAAGCATGGGGCTGTGCAGCATGATGTGTGTATGAGCCTAGCTTGGTTCAGCATCCAAGGCTGCAAGTGGTAGGGAGTGAAATGAGTGTTTTGCAACTTGTGACAACTTTGGTTCACATGTGATAAAGTCTTGTTACACAAACCAAGCCATGAGCAAACTTGATCCAATTCTGATTTTTAGGACTTAGAGAATGTTTGTGTAATGGTTTGAAATGAATTAGAGGTCACATGATGCATTGGTTCAAGGTTTTGCAAAATTTCCGTTTGAAGCATGCCTTAGAAATTAATGATTTTTGCCAACTTTGCATTGCCATAACTTTTGATCCAAGAAGAGTTTGATCATGTTCTTGTACTTTTTGAAAAGGGAAAGATGAGATCTACAACTTTCATGACCAAAGTTTTTCCATTTGAAGCCTTTTTGGATCAAGAATCAAGGCTTGAAAAATGACCTAAAATGATGCATTCTTGAAAAGTCAACTATGCCCAAAAGTCAACCTTTGCAAAAACCCTAAATTCTTGATTTCTATGAACTTCAACCTTCTTCCATGATCAAATAAAGATCATATACACTCAAAATGATGAAGATCACCCATTGGTTGGGTCATTGGGGGCCTCAGATGCCCTGATTTTACACTGACTTGTCTGAAAAGTCAACTCTTGATCAGATGACTTCCCCATGGAATTTCTTCATGAAAATTGATATGTATACTCCCTATACCATATAGAGATCAATGAAAACAAGAATGACCAAAAAATTTGGAGTTATGGCCTCTGAAACCAAAACCCTAATTTTCAGTCAACTGTGCAGTTCAACCTGGCTCTGCATCCACTCAAAACCTAGCTCTTGTGATTCCTCTGCATTTTTGACTTTGAGGAGATGGAATATGATATAAGAACACACATGGACCCCTTTGAGTTGATTGGTGGCCTTTGGAGTGGCTAAAGAGGCTCTTGGATTGCTCAGATCACAAACCCTAAGTGCAGATGACTTTGAAACAATGTAGTGAATCAAAACTGTGATATGAGATGATATGATTGTGTTTATGCATATGAAATGATCACAAGCCATGGTGTGAATGGGTGAGGGCAAATTTGGGGTGTTTACAGCCTGCAACACCTGAGCATAGACATACACAGTTCCAGCATAAAAAACACAAACAAATAGTTCCCGCCTTAGTTAGGCGAACTACGTCGACTCTGATCCTCATTATCCCGATGAGGTACGTAGGCAGCGGGGTAGGGCCCGTTCGAGCACATTATTTATTTTCCCTACATTTCCCTCTTTCTTTCCATTCTATTTTCTTATTTCTTTTCTCATTTCCATTCTATTCCAGATAGCCATTATTTCATTTCAGCAGCATCTTATTTCTCACCCTTTGAAACAAACAAACAAGCGTGGATCCCGTCGGGTACGGCGGATGATCTGGGGTGCTAATACCTTCCCAGTTCGTAACCGACTCCCGAACCCCGATCTTTGGTTCGCAGGACCTTGTCATTTCCTTCTTCCTCAGGTTTGTGCAACATTACCTTTCCCATTCTTTCGGGATAAAAATGTCTGGCTGGCGACTCTACCTTTTCCGCGCCACTTTCGCGTTTGTACTAGGATGAAAATCCCGGGAGCAACACGTGACCCACCGCGAGAACGAAATCGCCGCCGTTGAGGTGTGGTGAGAGTTTGTCTGTTTGTTCGTTTTCCTGTTGTTTGAGAAAATAAATCTGCCTTTATGTTGACCGTGTTTTAAAATAAATCTGCCTTTATGGGGACGGCCATCAAAGGTGGAGGACGACCACCTGGCAGGGTACGGCTGCCGAAAATATCAACGATGGGGACGGCCATCGGATAGCAAAGGTCAACGATGGGGACGGCCATCGGACGAGCATGATGGAAGACGACCATCAAGAAGTGGAGGACGACCACTCAGCAGGGGACGGCTGCTCTCGGGGTTTATCATAACACAGGACGAGTGTTAGATAACCAAAATCAACAATGGGGACGGCCATTGGATAAAGTGATGAAGGACGATCATCAAAAGGTGGAGGACGACCACCTAGCAGGGGACGGCTGCTAAAATCAACGATGGGGACGGCCATCGGATGAGCATGATGGAGGACGACCATCAAGAAGTGGAGGACGACCACTCAGCAGGGTACGGCTGCTCTCAAAGTTATCATAACACAGGACGAGTGTTAGATAAAAAGAAAAAAATTGTTTTGTTGGCGATCTACTGGGGAGATAGTAAACACGGACGAGCGTTTACATCCAAGAAACAAAAGGTATAAGTGTTTGGTATTGTGTATAGATTAAAGATGCGGACGAGCATCCTTAAGACCATGATACGGACGAGTACCATGTAGAAACAAACTGACACATGTTCAGAGATGATGATACGGACGAGTATCAACTGGTTAACAAAGAACACGGACGGGTGTTGCATCTGGAAGGACTCTTCTGGGGAATAGTAGACACGGACGAGTATCTATACTCAAGAAGACATAAGTGTTTGACACGGTGTATGGATTAAAGATGCGGACGAGCATCCCTAAGACTATGATACGGACGAGTATCATGTAGAAACAAACACTAGACGCAATGTTCTGAGATGATGGTACGGACGAGTACCAACTGGTTAACAAAGAACAAGGACTACTGTCGAATCTGTGGGGATATGAGCGATGCATACAAGATACGGACGAGCATCTGTATAAGTGTACCATGAGTAGTGAGTATTGTACAGATGAGTGTTTTAACTGCTGGGGAGAGTGACACGGACGAGTGTCAAAAGGAGAAGAGTGTAATATTAACAAGTGTGTGGGTTGATGAAAGTGTACGCGACTGCGCTGGGGATATGACACGGACGGGTGTCAAAAAAGGGTGTATATACAAGTATATGTGAGTGCAAAGAGGACCTCTTTGGCTTTCTGCTGGGATATGACACGGACGGGTGTCAGGACGTATCTGTAATGAGGGTGATTTGTTTGTAAAGGGTGTTCAGGCGACTTTACTGGGGAAAGGTGGCACGGACGGGTGCCAAAATGAATATATACTGGTGTTTGTGATTTGTGAGGCAGCTGCTTTTGCTGGGACTCTGGTGGGGACTCTTGGGGAAAGTAATCTGTATTCTGATGAATGGTTACTAATCACAAGCGTTCAATTCACAACATGACTTATGATTATGCTATGTATTTGATTTTTGCCGTAATGCTCCGTATTAGACGGAATGCTACGCTCTGAGGATGAATATGATGTGAATGCTATGATTATGCAAAGATACAGATCCGGGATTCGGATCCCATCACCGCGAAGATCTCTGGTCGATCTGTTGGAAAAGGACCTCCCAGCTGGGGATGAGATCACTGGTAGATCTAATGATGCATCTGCTTGGGGATATATGTCACTGATTGACATATCCTTATAATATGGGACCCAACTGGGGTTTGTAGAAGCTTTCCGTACTCTGTTGTGATCTCTTCATGCGTTGCTCTTCTGGATAGCGGCTGAAGATTCTGTGGGGATATGATCCCCTGACTTCTGTATTCTGTTGAGGAAGAATGGCAACTCGGCTGGGGAATGCTGTTGATAACTCAGCTGGGGAGAGTAATGAGAGGCAACTCAGCTGGGGATAGAGCATTTCGGATGCTGAGATTGAGTGTATGCTGATTTGGCAGCTCCGCTGGGGAAATGGGCACCCTCTAGTGCCATGTGGAAGATAGACCGAGTTGATAATGATTCGCCTACTTGCTGAGACATAACCTGCATGCCCCAGGTTGCGTTCTGGATACCTGCAATCCTGCAAAGATAAGGAGACGCACAAAAGGTCCCTAGGCATCCTTTACTGGATTCCGTCATAGGAGTTAAGCACTTTCGAGAATAATCACATTCCCTGTAAGCATGTGTTTTTTTTCTTTTTTTCTTTTTAGAGAAAGGCATCTGTACTTATGCAATTGTATTTTAGAGATATCAGACAACTCTTTGCAAAACATAAATGTAAAAACGAAACATGACCGAAAATCTGATTTTTATTAATTCCTGTGCCCTGAATTGGCAAAATACAGTCAAAGAAACATATCTCCTGGAATGAGGAGATTGTTACAAATTGAGAAATAAAGTGCTGGCGATGCTGACGACGCTTTCAAGGAGCTTCCTCTCCTGCTATGACTCGTATGACAATGAAGTTCTTCTCGTCTTGCTTTCTGAAGAAAGTTGATTCTGATTGAAGCTTGATTCCGTCGAAGCTTTCTAAGTTGTAAGCGATACAGACGAATTCAGAATGCAGTTGTTCGCTCATTCCCTTATTTTGCATGGATCGCCCTTTCGGGTTTTCAATCCATCGGGATACCCATTTTTGCCTGAGCTGTCCGATGCGGCTTTTCAACTTAGCGGGTGTACATTTTTCATTTATTTCCCTTATTTTTGCCCGAGTCTTTTATTCTGTTTTTGACTCGCCGGGATGCCCTATTTTTGCCTGGACTTACATTCTGTTTTTATGTCCAGCGGGTCATTTTATGCGAAGTATTTTTTAACTGCATCTGAATTCACAGGGGACGGGAAATCTTCACCATCCATGGTGCTGAGCATCAGTGCTCCACCAGAGAAAACTTTCTTTACAACGAATGGCCCTTCATAATTTGGAGTCCATTTGCCCCTGTGGTCTGTATGAGGAGGGAGGATTCTTTTCAACACCAGATCCCCTACTTGGTACTCTCGGTGCCTGACTTTCTGATCAAAGGCTTTCTTCATTCTTTTCTGATATAACTGCCCATGGCAGATTGCAGCCAATCTTTTCTCTTCGATCAGACTCAGTTGTTCGAATCGGGCCTGAACCCATTCTGCTTCACTCAGTTTAACATCCATTAATACCCGTAACGAGGGTAGTTCAACTTCAACAGGTAGGACTGCTTCCATACCATACACAAGCTGATATGGTGTTGCCCCAGTGGATGTTCTGATTGACGTGCGGTACCCATGCAAGGCAAACGGTAGCATTTCATGCCAGTCTTTGTAGGTGACTACCATCTTCTGCACAATCTTCTTAATATTCTTATTTGCTGCCTCAACAGCGCCGTTCATCTTTAGCCTGTAAGGAGAAGAATTGTGATGTTGGATCTTGAAGTCCCGGCACAGTTCTGCCATCATTTTGTTGTTCAAGTTGGAACCATTATCAGTAATGATTCGCTCGGGCACTCCGTACCGACAGATGATATCTCTTTTCAGAAATCTAGCTACCACTTGTCTTGTAACGTTTGCGTATGAGGCTGCTTCAACCCACTTGGTGAAATAGTCGATGGCGACCAGGATGAATCTGTGGCCGTTTGAAGCAGTTGGCTCAATCTTGCCAATCATATCAATGCCCCACATAGCAAAGGGCCATGGTGAAGACATGATGTTCAAAGGATTAGGAGGCACATGCACCTTGTCTGCGTAGATCTGGCATTTGTGACATTTTCTGGCGTAAGCACAACAGTCTGCATCCATCGTGATCCAGTAATAGCCTGATCTTAACAACTTCTTAGCCATTGCATGTCCTCCAGCATGGGTACCAAAAGAGCCTTCATGCACTTCATGCATCAACAAATCTGCTTCCGTCTTGTCAACACATCTGAGGAGTACCATGTCATAGTTCCTTTTGTATAAAGACCCATCAGTGTTCAGAAGGAAACTACCAGCAAGCCTTCTCAAAGTCTTCTTATCATTGGAAGATGCCCCAGGTGGGTATGTCTGATCCTCCAAGAAGCACTTAATGTCATGAAACCAAGGCTTATCATCCTTAACAACATCTGCTGCGAATACATATGCTGGTCTATCAAGTCTAGACACTGAAATCTGGGGTACAAAGTTAGCAGCTTGAACTTTGATCATGGATGAAATGGTAGCCAAGGCATCTGCAAACTGATTCTCGTCCCGAGGGATATACTCAAGTTTGACTGTTGTGAAGAAAGTCAGTAACCTCCTTGTATAATCCCTGTAAGGTATCAGATGATCCTGGTGGGTGTACCATTTTCCGTTGGTTTGATTAACTACAAGAGCTGAATCTCCGAATACAGTCAATGTCTTGATCCTGAGGTCAATGGCTTCCTCAAGACCCATAATGCAAGCTTCGTATTCAGCTTCGTTGTTAGTGCAGTTGAAAGTGAGTTTTGCCGAGAAAGGCATGTGAACTCCTTTAGGTGTAATGAGTACTGCACCAACACCACGACCATTCATGTTAACAGCCCCATCAAACATCATAGTCCATTCTTCCTCCGGGTCGGGCCCTTCAGTGTGAATAGGCTCTTCATGATCTTTTGATTTAATGAACATGATGTCTTCATCAGGGAAGTCAAATCTCATAGGCTGGTAGTCATCAATAGGTTGCTCAGCAAGATATTCAGATAGCACACTGCCTTTGATGGCTTTCTGAGAAGTGTACTGTATGTCGTATTCTGTGAGAATCATCTGCCATCTTGCAACCCGTCCGGTAAGAGCTGGCTTCTCAAATATGTACTTGACTGGATCCATTTTTGAGATTAATAAGGTAGTGTGGGTCAACATATACTGTCTCAGTCGGCGAGCAGCCCACGCTAAAGCACAACAAGTTTTCTCGAGCAGTGAATAACGTTGTTCACAGTCGGTAAACTTTTTGCTTAGGTAGTATATTGCATACTCTTTTCGACCAGACTCGTCATGCTGGCCCAACACACACCCCATCGATTCTTCTAGCACTGTCAAGTACATAATCAGAGGTCTTCCTTCAACTGGCGGCATGAGGATTGGAGGTTCTTGCAGATACTCCTTGATCTTGTCAAAAGCCTTCTGACAATCTTCATTCCACCTGACCGTTTGTTCCTTTCTTAACAGCTTGAACAAGGGTTCACAGGTTGCTGTGAGGTGAGATATGAACCGTGAGATGTAGTTCAATCGACCTAAGAACCCTCGAACTTCTTTCTCAGTTTTCGGTGCAGGCATTTCTTGAATAGCCTTGACTTTATCAGGATCAACTTCAATCCCTTTCTCGCTTACAATAAAGCCCAGCAGCTTACCGGATCGCACCCCGAATGTGCATTTGTTGGGGTTCAGCTTTAGTTGATATTTCCTCAGGCGCTTGAACAACTTCAGCAGATTTACCAGGTGATCTTCCTCTGTAAGGGACTTGGCGATCATATCATCCACATAACATTCTATTTCTTTGTGGATCATATCGTGGAATAATGTCACCATAGCCCGTTGGTATGTTGCACCGGCATTCTTGAGCCCAAATGGCATTACTTTGTAACAGAACGTGCCCCAAGGTGTAATGAATGTTGTCTTCTCCATGTCTTCAGGTGAAATCTTGATCTGATTATATCCTGAAAATCCATCCATGAAGGAGAATACCGAGAACTGAGCCGTGTTATCCACCAATACATCAATGTGAGGTAATGGGAAGTCATCTTTCGGGCTGGCTCTGTTCAGATCCCGGTAGTCAACACACATTCTTACTTTGCCATCTTTCTTAGGCACAGGTACTATGTTAGCAACCCACGGCGGATAGCTAGTCACAGCAAGGAACCCGGCGTCCCATTGCTTTTGTACCTCTTCCTTGATTTTCATAGCCATGTCTGGGCGAGTTCGGCGCAGCTTCTGTTTGACCGGTGGGCATTCTTCCCTCAAAGGCAGCTTGTGCACGACTATATCGGTGTCCAACCCTGGCATGTCTTGATACGACCAAGCAAACACATCAACATACTCTTGAAGCAGATCTATCAGTTGTCTCTTCACTGAGTCTTGCAGGCCGGCCCCGATTTTAACTTCTTTCACGTCTTCCTCTGTACCAAGATTAATCACTTCAACCTCCTCCTGATGAGGAGCAATAACCTTTTCCTCCTGTCTCAACAACCTGGCTAGCTCTTCAGGAAGCTCATATTCTTCATCAACCCCTTCATCAACTTGATTGATTGGATTGTCAAAGTCATACGATGTCATAGCCGTGCTGTTGTCGGTGCTGTCTGGAGGGCACTCTCTGCAAGGGTTAAGTTTGTTCATTTTAGTGATTGATTTTATTCTTGCTTTAGAAAAAAGTGAAATGAAGTTATCATTTTGAAAACACCGCCATTTATTTTTGTACAAAAAGAAAGATGGAAAAACAGTGAGCATAAAAGAAAAAGACTTGTTTGCAAAAAGGTGTCTGATATTTCATTAATTGATCTTGTTTGCACAAAAAGTACAGATGGCCCTGGTTACAAAATGAGTCTTGTCATCTTGGGCAAGATGCAAGACTTTGATGCATGCTATAAAAAATACAGGAAATAATAATTACTCTGCACGAGTAACTCTTATAATTTCCTGGGAAGACCAGTTCGAGACACTGCTCCCCGGGATCTTTGGACGAATCCAATTCTCCAGATTGCGCTCCTCTTCCAGCTCGTCTTCCAGACAGTTGATAGCATCGGGGATAAGCATTCCCCCACTGACAAAACCTGGCTCCGCAGCAGCCTTTGCCTGATGTTGAGTTGGTCTGTAACCCAACCCAAATTTGTCCTTCTTCTCCTCCACAGCTAATACCTTGCCCCAGCCTAGGGCAGTTCCTTCCTCAACAACCTTCCGGGCTTGTTGGTAAGATGACATGGAGATCCCTGACACAGCAGATGCTTCATTGACGTTCAAGGCTTCAAAACCTTGGCTCATTGTTTCATGGATCTCCCCATCCATCTCAATGTATTTATAAGTAGCCAGATGGCTAACAAAGATATCCTCTTCCCCGCAGATTGTGACAACTTGACCTTCCCACTCAAATTTTAACTTTTGGTGAAGGGTAGACGTTATTGCGCCGGCGGCGTGAATCCAGGGTCTACCCAACAAACAGCTGTAGGCGGGCTGAATGTCCATCACATAAAAGATAGTTTTAAAGGTCTGCGGGCCAATTGTCACGGGCAGCTCAATCTCTCCCAGAACCGATCTCTTCGAACCATCAAAGGCTCTCACCACCAGGTTGCTGGGTCTCAATGCCAATCCATCATATTCTAACTTCACCAGAGCCTTCTTTGGTAAGACATTCAGGGAAGAACCTGTGTCCACCAGCACATGAGAAAGGACAGCTCCTTTGCATTCCAGGGTTATGTGCAAGGCTTTGTTGTGGTTGCGGCCATCCGCTGTCTAGTCAGAATTGGTAAACCCTAGCCCATTGCTAGCAGTAACATTTCCAACCACGGTTTCCAATTGGTTAACAGTAATCTCCTCAGGCACGTAAGTTGCGTGCAGGACTTTAAGTAGTGCATTCCGATGGGCTTCGGAGCACATAAGCAGTGAGAGGATGGAGATTTTGGATGGCGTCTGGTGAAGCTGATCCACAACTTTATAATCACTCTTTTTGATGATCCGCATAAACTCATCAACTTCCTGATCAAATGGAGTCTTCAGGGCTTCTTTGGCAGCTGGATCTTCCTGCACCGGGCCTTTTCCTTTTGCCTTGGCAGCAGCTTCTGCTTCGGCTGTAGGTCTTTGAACTTGTGAAGCAAAGAGACGTCCGCTTCGAGTGAAGCCTCCGCCTCCCCCCACATTATCTATTTGTGGTGCAGGTGCTATTGTTTCAAGAGTGATTCTTTTCCCTTCACAGTACACGTCAGAGCCATAGTGCCAGGGGATGGCCCTATTGCTTTCATATGGTACTGGTCCAGGCACCGTGACAGTGACTGGACTGATTGCTGCTGCTGAAGGGACTGTAATTGTTTGTGGATCATAAAAGATTGTAACTGGTGCTCTGGTGGGAGCAGCACCTTCTGAATGATAGGCGGAATTATTTTCAGGATCGTAGAATATGGTAACAGTGGAGACATCTTCGTGATTGATTGCTGGTGTTGTAGGAGGTATTGTTGGAAGGACTGTTGTTGTTGCTGACGGAGATTCGAAATGGAATGAAGCTGAAGTTGTAGCAGGAGAAACTGTTGAAAACTGATCATTTGGGAGGACAGATGAAGTACTGGTTGATGTTGCTGGTGAGTTGTCGGGAACAATAGTTGCTGCAGTTGTAGGAGGGTCTGAAACCGTTGTTGACGAAGTTGTCGGATTTGTCGGGAATGATGTAGTGATCTGCAGTAGGCCATTCTGAATAAGGCTGTCAATGCCATTCCTCAGGTCCTCGCACCCGTTCCATGAAATATTGCAGTAGGGACACCCTAGTTCACACCCCGGAAATATTTGGTTTTCACGGAGTTGAGCTTTGATCTCCACCAATGGCGTCCGGATCTGATCCACACTTGTTATTAAATAAGACGGTTGGTCTTCTTCAATAGCATTAATTCGGGGACCACCATGATTTGGCATTGGGTTCTTATTGACATTGGGCGGAGGTGCAAAATTCAGAGCCTTGGAGTCTACCAAGTCTTGTACCTTCATATGCAGAGCTCTGCATTTTTCTGTACTGTGACCAGGTGCGTTGGAATGAAAAGCACACCTAGCATTGGAGTCATAGTTTCTTGGTAGACTGTTGGGATCCGGAGGTGCCAACGTTCTTAGCTCAACTAGGTTGAGTTTCAGAAGTTGTGGCAGCAAGGCAGCATACGGCATTGGGATCGGGTCGATCACTCGGTTAACTTGGGATGGCCTTTGTTGGAATAGCCTCTGTTGATTGTTGTTGTTGGTGTTGTTGCTGTTGTAGTTTCTTGGAGGATATTGATTCTGATGATACTGAGGTTGTTGTTGGAAGTTTTGTTGAGGAGGTTGATAGACTGGCTGTGGGTGAGCTGGAGCAGGGATAGTGACTGCTGCTATTGACCTCTGAGCATATTGGGGCCTACCCCTGTTGGTGTGAATGGCATTGGTCTCGCCAGTTCTTCTTGGGCCTGCAAAAGGCTTTCTTGTACCACTGGACGAGCTTGCACCGTTGTCTGAGATCTTTCCCATTTTCAACAGACTTTCAATTCTCTCCCCCGCTATGACAACATCTGCGAAGCTAGTGGAAGAGAAAGCAGCCAACCTGTCAATATACGTTCCCTGAAGAGTGTTCATAAACATGTCTGCCATTTCTCTCTCAGACATTGGTGGTTGAACAGCAGCAGCCAGTTGCCTCCATCTCTGGGCATACTCTCTGAAGCTCTCCCTAGATGACTGTGACATTCCCATCAGGAGAGTCCTGTTGGGTGCCATGTCTAGATTATACTGATACTGTCTGATGAAGGCTTCTGCCAGGTCCTTCCAGCATCTTATAGTTGCTCTTGTCAAATGGGAATACCATTCCCTTGAAGCTCCAGTCAAGCTATCTTCGAAGTAGAACATCCAAAGTTTCTCATCCATTGTATAGGCCTTCAGCCTTCCCAGAAATGATTGCAAATGAGTCCGGGGGCATGAAGTCCCATTATACTTTTCGAAACAAGGAGGCTTGAACTTATGGGGGATCCTGACCCCTTCTACCAAACCCATGTCCATGACGTCGAAGCCCAAAGAATTTTGAGATTCTAAGGACCTCAACTTCTCAGCTATCTCTTCCAATCGTCTATCATATGTTTCCTCTCCGGCACCCATTACTGTATACTGGTCCTCCTGAGGATCTTCTTGAAGTACTCTGGCTGCTGTGGCTGTCCCTTGAATGTTGACCGGGATGTTAGCCTCTGGATGGAGATGGGGTCCAAAAACTGGGGGATTGACATGAGGTTGGACCCTCTCGTTGTTACTTGTGCCAGCAGTTCCCACATGGGGCTCCTCTTGATTCCTTCCTTCTACCAAAACTCTGAGCCTCTCCTGGCTTTGAGCTAAATTGTTCATCACTTCCATGAATTGTGTTATCTGAGTTCTCATCTCCAACCTTTTGTTGGCCATCTGGTTTCTGACCTCCGTAAGGTCCTGCTGCATCTGATCCATCTGAATTCCCGGAAGGTTGTTTCTAGTTGGGTACCTGTGTGGCCTGTTGAGAGGAAATACCCGGCGGCGAGCAATAATTCCTGAGGTTCACAACAGAGGTTAGCAACAACAAAACAAAAAACCTACAAAACAAACAAAATGGTTAGCATGCAATGCAATTATGCTTATTTGCTCTCAAGGTATCCGGTTTGGCCTTCAGTTTTGACCCTTCCAGACCCTTGAAGATGCTGCTGTTGAAGTTGCTTTTGATGTGAACCCAGATGGAAACTACCACAAATATATTACAAAGGGTGAAATAATACAACTTGTTCAAGTTACAACACAAGCCCTCAAAGGGGTCAAAATACATCACAAAAAGCAAAAGTACATGGAAAAGGAACAACAACAAGCAAATGATCAAACTCCAAGGCCAAACTCATCCTCACGAACTTCCTTAAGAAGTGCTTCGGTCACAGGATCAGCCGGGCGCTCCGTAAGACCTC
The DNA here is from genome assembly GCA_963966055.1 of Lathyrus aphaca. NCBI lineage: Eukaryota > Viridiplantae > Streptophyta > Magnoliopsida > Fabales > Fabaceae > Lathyrus > Lathyrus aphaca. Next base: position 677,269,336 of record OZ014519.1, on the reverse strand, counting down.
TGATGAGAAGGTTTCTTGTTGCAACAGCTGCAGTCAACTTCCTGTTCTGACTTTGGTCCTTAGACCTCTTCACTCCAGCTCTGATTTCTAGCTCTGATATTTCCTTCTGGGCTGCTGCCAGGGCTTTTTCCATCTGCTCCATCTTGTCCTGAACTCTCTTGTCTTCTAGAGTACGGGCCTCAGTGATCCGGACCCACCTGGCCTGACTCTCTTTCAAATACAAGTCTGTTCTTGCTCTCTGAAACTGGGCTTCCTTACAAGCGTTCTTCAGAATCTGCTCACCAGCTTTGGACTTGTTGATATAATCTCCAGACTTCTCAATTTTAGTCAAGTATTCCACTCTCAGTTTCTCCAATCTCTCAATCTCCCTCACACCTTCACTCCTCTCCCGGAGGGTCTTCTGCAAAGCCTGGGTTAACTTCTCATTTCTTTCTTTCAAGCTTTCAAACTCCTCCGAACTGATAGTGGCAGGGGGTGGTGCTGAAGATGACTCAGGCATGTCTTCTATGGTGAAGGGCATTCCAGAGAATTGGGCCCTAGCATGGGACCACTCATAATATTGTGCTGATACCACATTATTGCACTTACCCAGAATGGTGATTCCCTTGGTTTGAACATGATCCCAGGCCCAAGCAGCCTGCCTAACAATAGCCAAACTAATCTTGTTCTCACAGTAGAGGGTCTCAACCAAGTCTTGTTCCCTAGGAGTATGAACCAGTGCATAGCCTAATTGCCTCCTGAACAGCAGAGGGTTGTAATTGATACTTCCCTTAACCCCTATTAAAGGCACATTGGGAAAGTGCCCACAGCTGGTGATTATATCTCTGCCCTTGGTGCTTTGAGTACACCATCTGATGTCTGCTGAAGTGAGAGTAGTGAGCCTCTTAGCCCAGTTGCTTTGCTGATGAGTGTTGCACCCCAAAATTTGCCCTCACAATACAAGACTTTGTGTTCTAAGAAAGTTCACAAGGTTCACAAGTTTCTCAATATTTACAAGACCTTTCATGAAGTTCATGAAGTCTACAAGTCACTTCTTGAAGGTTCACAAGGTTCACAAGTCCTTCAATGCTTTCCATACCTTTCATGAAGTTCATGAAGTCTACAAGTCACTTCTTGAAGGTTCACAAGGTTCACAAGTTTCTCAACATTTACAAGACCTTTCATGAAGTTCATGAAGTCCACAAGTCACTTCTTGAAGGTTCACAAGGTTCACAAGTTACACAATGATCACAAAGCTTCCTTGAGGATCATGAGGTCTACAAAGCCACTTCATGAGGTTCACAAGGTTCACAAGCTTCACAATACCTCCCATAGGTATCACAAGACATGGTATGAAGATTCACAAGGTTCACATAGTTCACAATTGGTCAAAGAAGTTGACAATCCCCTCAAACAATGCACCTCCTAAGCAGGGCATCCATAATTAGGTTTGTGACTTTAATCAGGCTAAATAGACTTCCAATACCTCAAGTGAGTTTCATAACATCTTATATGTGTGTAAGAACCCCCATGTCAAGTTTCAAAACTTTTCTCAAAAGTTTGCTCAGTCAGATGATCAGATAGGTCAAAATCAGTCAATGCAGTTAAAAAGTCAAACTGAGGTCAACTGTGGTCAAACCAAAGTCAAACTTCATGATTTTTTGCCAACATCAAGTATATGAGGTAAAATTCATCATTTGATCAAGGGTTGATCATGATTCATCAAGGAGATTCCAGATCATCAATAATCAGGAGTTTCTAAATTAGGGTTTCCTCAGTAAAAGTCAACTGAACTTTGACCAGGCATAACTTTCACATACTTCATCACCAAGTCTCCATCCAAAGCTCATTTTGAAGGAAATTGGATTCTCTACAACTTTGATGTTTAAGGTTAAGCCTAGAAATGCTTCATTTGAAAGATATGATCTAAGACATTATAGGTCATTTTAAAAGTCAACAAAAAGTCAACAACTTCAAAAGGGCATAACTTGAGATTGGTAAATGATATGGACCTGAAACCAATGGGGTTGTTTAGAGGACTCTTCAAGCTTTCCAAAAAGTCCAAGAACACCCTCATACCCTTAAAATTGAGGGAGATGTGCCTTTGCAAAGTTAAGAAATTTTGTGATGGTTTATGTTGAAAAGGGAGGTTCAAAATCATTTCTTTTCAAATGGGCCACTCAAATTATGACCCAATCCACTTCATAATGCCATGCACGAAATTTTCATGATATTTTCATATTTTTTATTTTATTTTATTAATTTATTATGATTTATTACATTTTAAATCATTTTAAATTTAAAAAAAATATTAAATATGAAAAGATATTTTTGTGATTGGATCTAAAAAATCATAAAGTGTGATTGGAGTCAAAGAAGAAGGAAATCATATGAATCATCCCAAGATAGCAAGGTTTTATGATCAAATATTTGACTTTTACAACTTAATCTTTGTCAATCTTTTTGGATCAATTTTTCACATAGCCCATCAATATTTCTGACCTAAATTCATCACACATATATACTTAACACAAACCTAATGTTCAGACACGAATTGGGAGCAGCCAAGAGGTAAGAACAAGAACACAAAAATTCTTCAAAAGTTGGAATTCGGTTTTGAAGATTGAAGCCCTTTTGAATCAATTTAAAGGTTGAGACACGTTCCTGAGACATCATTGAAGCATTCCCAATGATCATTTGCATCTGAAACATCATACATGACACAACCCGAATCCATGAATGTTCATCATATTTTGATTTTCGATTTTGCATATTGGCTGATTTTTAACAATTTTTGACCATTGTTTTGTGTTTGTATGGAGTTCTTGATTGTTTCTGGACAGGTTTCGTGAAGAACCATTACCTAATATGGATTTCACCATTACTAGGTTTTTTCGGCCAAATTAGGGTTTATCAATCCACCAAATATAAATGAATTTGGAAAACACAGGATTGTTGTATGAATCATGGGAATCATAAATCATTAATCAATTTTATGAATCTGTACCGTTTGGTCCATGTTTGATTTTCGTAGGTTTTTGATGTTGAAGAACACGCAGTTAAATTCGCAGGAAAAGCCAAAGGAAAATTCGCAGCAAAATTCAGTGAAGAAGATGACCTCTGGCGCCAGTTTCAAAATTCAAATTTTGTTAAAATATTTTATGATTGTTTTGTTATCTCACTTACACACACGCGCATGTGTCCTGGTGGTAAACTATGGTTGTGTATATTGTGAAGTCCATGGTTCGATTCTTGGCCATGGCAATGTTTTGTTTATTTTTCGCAGGATAAAAAGAAGTTTCATATATTATTAGTTGTAGCCGTTCAATAATCAGTTAGGCTCTCCCAGCCAGGTGGTCAAGCATGCGCGCGTATATCCTAAGGGTCCTGGGTTCAATCCTCCCCCAGGCCCTTTTGTTCTTTTATTTTTCTGAATTTTCCATGTCAATGCACAAAACAAAGTGAAGTTATTTTCTTATCACCTGCGCATGGAATGGTCCAGTGGTCCTTATTGCTGCCTGTAACCAAGAGGTCTTGGGATCAAATCCCACCAGGTTCCTTTTCTCTTTTTCTTTGTTTTCTTTTGTTTTCTATTTTAATTCAATTAATTTAAAATAATTTATATTATGAAACATGTATATATGTTATATAATATAATTAATCTTAAATAGTTTTCTAGGAAAAAATAAAACTCTTGTTTATATTTAAAATTTTATTTTGTATAATTTATATTAATTAAAATAGTGTTATGTAAAAATAAATTTTTATATATATAAAACCCTAATTTTTATGAAACCCTAAAAAATATATATAGAATCTTAATTTTATGAAATTCTAAAATATTTTTCTAAATTAAAATTTAATTCTGTTTTTTTATTTCTAATACAATTATAATGTTTCATAAAATTTTGTAAATATAGTTATAATTCAAATTAAGTTTCTTTTAGTATTTAGAAATAATTTAATTATATAATTAAAAATAATTTGTGAATATAATTTTAACATGATATTTAAAATTTTTTTTTAATATGTATATAAATATAGATATATGTTTATAATAATTAAAATTCTATAATTATGATACATTTGAAAAATAATTTAATAATTAATATATGAATAAAAAATTATATCTAGTTATGCATGTTAATTTCTTTTGATATTATTGTTATTACTATTAATTTTGCTTACTATAATTTTATTAATCTTGTATTTAATTTTTATTACTAACCATTATTTATCTTTAATTATTATTATTACTAACCTTATTTATTTTTATCGCTAACCCATTTATAATTTAATTATGTTTACTATTATTATTTTTGCTAATTTTCTTTATTATTATTTACTAACCCCCTTATTTTCTTATTGCTTATTTATATTTGGTTTATTTTTATTTAATTATTTTGATTATTATTTCTATTATAATTTCTTGTAATTGTTTCCCGGATGTAATTATTTAATTATTATTGTCATTATGGTTAGTAATTAGGGAGTGTTAATATGTTTGTTATTTAAAATAAATTTAGATAATTTTTAATAAAGATAATTAATTTAAACACTTCACACACGTAAGTCGATTTTAATCGCCGTCTCACCTTCTAAGGTTATCCCTCTCGTTGCCTACGAATAATGGTTAAGTGGGGTGTATAAAAGCAAGTCCCTCGAGTAAAAATCATCAAAGTCCCTTATGTTGCCTATACGAATCGAGTCCCTTTCGAAAAATGATGATAGTCCCTTATAAATGCTTATTACACCCCACCATTGCCTTCAAAATCAACTTGTCCCTCATATGTCCCTTAAATATCCAAAGTAAGGACTACCTACTCCATTATAGTAGGGATAGTCTTACTAAAGGAAAGAATAAAGAATAAGAAAGACCTTTAAACATTAGGGTAAGTTACTCCTAGGTACTTAAGCTCATTTCAAAACATTTTCACACTTAAACTACTTTCAAACAAATTTTCAAACATGTTTTTAACACATCCTTACATGGATTATTTATTAACTATTCTGAAAATTTTCTTATTCACACACTACACTTTCAAAAACAATCTAAAGTGAGCTTAAGTATCTAAGAGCCCATGGATAACCATGGATGAAAAGGGTGCTAACACCTTCCCTTTTCATAACCTACCCCCCGGACCCAAAATATTCTCTAAGGTCTTTCCTGTTCTTTTATAACCTTTCCTTATGGATAAAATAAAAGTCGGTGGCGACTCTTGCTATCCGCAACATTGTTTAAAGTCAGTTCACCGGGTTACAGAACTGGCGACTCTGCTGGGGATCTATTTAAGAGGGGTACCCTTAGGAATTAAGATCACTTTAAATTGTTTGCCTTGTTTTCTTTATATTATCTTGTTGGGGTGCTCTTATGTGTGAAAGGTCCTAACCCGGACCTAGTGTACCTTAGGTAAATGGCAATAGACCAAGGAAACTGTACGACGTATATCGATACGGTTGATCTGGTGGCCATAGTTAGTGCGACTTCTTGGTTGGTGCTTATATTCCTTAAGTCAAGTTGAGGATAATATTGAGGCTGCCATATGTTGTCAATGCACTAACTAACTTTTAGAACCCTAGTTAACTCATCTTGGCCTTTAGAAAGTAGTGAGGTAACCGGCTTTGGTGCAGACTGAAGTTGGTTGACACTCGATGCTACACTCATTAAGATCTTAAACTTGGAGGGTTTTGGTTGGCAAGTAAGTTGCCTTCTGATCAACCACCCTTGTGAAGGATCAATGATATTGAGATCCCTTAGAACCTGGCTACTTTCATAGGACAGGATGAACCAACTAACTTCAGGGGAGGGTACTTACCTTTGAACCTCATGCAAGCCTTTAAACCTAGGGCTATGGTGTGACTTGTTTGTGTGTGCCACATGTTTGTGATTGAGCATAACATCATGACATCATCATGCATCATGAGCATATCATTTTCCCTAACCATTTCAAGGACCAAGGGATTTATCTTTGTTCTTTGTTGCAGGTCATGGCTTCAGCTCGTAGAAACACCATCAGGATCAACTTTGTGGGGATACCTCCCAAGCTTAAGGAGTTGGTTTCTCAAATGTCTGATCACTCCCGGTTCAACAAGAGACATGGTCATCTATTGGATCTAGTCACTTCAGGGTTCAGTGAAGACATGATGAGTGTCCTGTTTCAATTCTTTGACCCTAAGCACCATTGCTTCACATTCCCTGACTACCAGCTAGTTCCAACCATGGAGGAGTTCTCTAAACTTCTGGGCATACCTATTCTTGATCAGAAACCATTCACAGGCTTGGAAAAAGAGCTTAAACCAGAGGTTATTGCTACAGCTCTACATCTGAAGAAGTCTGACATTGTTCTAGAGACGAGGAGTGGAGTTAAAGGTATTCTTGCCAAGGTATTAGTGGATAAAGCTTAAATGTTCTTGAAGGCCATGAGCTATGATGCTTTTGAGGAGATCTTAGCCTTGCTGATATATGGTTTAGTGTTGTTCCCCAATCCAGATCAGTTCATAGATGTTCATGCCTACATTGCTTGGAGACATCCTGCATTCTCTTCACACCCGTACTACAAGGGCAAGGGGAACTTTGATGTGCTGCATACCTTTACTTTCTAGGTGGTTTATTTCTCACCTTCCTCGCTCAGTAATGAAGAATGAGCAAGGGTTCAGATGGTCCAAGAGGATCATGTCACTTTCTCACTCAGATATTCATTGGTGCTCCAGATCTATGGAGAATGTCACTATCATTGACCGTTGTGGGGAGTTTCCTAATGTGCCACTTCTAGGCATAAGAGGAGGCATCACCTACAATCCCTCCCTAGCTTTACGACAGTTTGGTTACGCTCGAAGTGATGGTCCACATGACATGTTGATTCAGGGCATTGTGTTTGATTACGACAACGATCTTCAGGGTTACCGTCAGAGATTCATACAAGCTTGGGGAAAAGTAAACAGGGTTGACAGCAAGACACTGGAGCCTAATTACACTATTCCTATGGAGGCATATCTCAGATGGGTACGATCTCGTGCTCAGACACTCATGATGCCATATCCTGCCATCCTACCAGTTACCATGGAACCTGTTGCTGAAGGAGATACTGCTTATACCATCCTTCACCCTGACATGCCTACTGATCAGGAAGACTTGCAGAGATCATGGATCCAATTGAAAGAGCAAAGGGATACTTTCGAGGCTCATTACAAAGCAAGCCAAGCAAGAATCCTAGAGCTAACAAAGCAACTTCACGAGGAACGAAACCTCAACTCATACCTCAACACAAAGAGGAAACGTCCATGGGAGACTTAAAACCCCATATTTTGTACTTATTTCATTTCATTTTTGTAAGCCTAAAAGGCAAAACAAAGTTATTACCAATAAAAAGTTACTTTCTTGTTTGTTTAAGCAAATTTAAATCCTGCGGTCCTTGAAAACATTGCATATGCATTCCCATATCATTTCATTGCATCACAGGTTTATAATTGTGCACAGGTTTCTCATCTTCTCGCTGTTTATTTCAGCAATGGCTCTTGAACAATCAGTTAAGGATCTTCAGGCACAAAATGCACAGTTCCAAGAGCTAATCCTGAACCTGACCAAGGGGCAGGATGAATTGCAGACACTGCTGGCTAAGAAGAAGAATCCTGAGGACAACAAGGATAGTCAGCTGAAACAACTACAAGCTGAAATAACAGAAATGAGGATCCAGATGAATGGCCAGGTGGCTCTTATCCAAAATTTAGCTCAGGGGCAAGAAGAGCTGAGAACCTTTGTCCAAAAACTTCAAAGTGATAGAGTCAGGGATCTAATTGTCAGTCAACCTCCGACAAAACAAGCTGATTTGGTTGAAAGGAAGATGAGGATTAAAGAGGGTAAGAGACAGGTTGCCATTGATTATTCTTCAATTGAAGAAGAAAGACCTGGTAAGGTTAGTCCACCTCAACACAAGGGATGTAGAAGACAGTTTATCAAGTTCAGCACTCCAATGTCACAAGTTCTGCAATGCTTGTTGGAGATGAAACTAATTTCCTTGAGAAATTCTCCTCAAAATCCTAAAACCTCTTCTCCTCGCTATAATCCCAAGGCAAGGTGTGAGTATCACTCCAACAGTCCTGGACATGATACTAACAACTGCTGGATGTTGAAGAATAAGATTCAAGACCTAATTGACGAAAGAATACTCGAGGTTACGCCAGGAGGCCAGGTTGAGTTCTTCTATCGTCCATCAAGCATCAAAGTTTCCAGAATACTGAAGTGACAAGTTTAGAGGAAGAGACTTTGAGAACATTTGAATTTTCATTTGTAATTTCTCTTATTGGTTTGAACACTTATTATTATGTTAAACTTTTGTCTTCATTAATGCATTGCGTATGTTTGTCTTGAATTAATCCATTCGTTTCACTATGTTTTGAGCTATGTTTCTTATTTCTATCCTGTGATATTTAACTCCTGATAAAGCTATAAGCCTGTAGAGGGAGGATGACGAAAACAATACCATAATCTTATGCAGTATGCTTTTGAACAGACTGTGCTGACGATGTACAGGCATTGTTTCAATTCCTAAACAGTGGAGATATAAGGAAGTTAATCCCTAGTCAACCCTTTTAAGCCTATGAAGTAGGAGTTTTTATTCTCGCACAAATTAAAACCCTTATTCATAACCTGGGGCAGGGTAGTTACTCAGTTAACTCAAAATATGCCAGTTATGTGTGTTGTACACAACTAATGATGGTTCTCTATAATCATTAATCCTGACAGTCAATTTCTAAAAAAAAAAAAAAAAAAAAGCTTGCTAAGTCAAAACCTATGAAGGAGACTTAGTAAAACATTAAGACATCCCACTGACTGTAATCTTGAAATAAGAAGTTCAGGCAAAAAGAAGGGATAATAAAGTCAAAAAGAAAAAAAAGAGGTCACTATGAACCCTCAACAAAGAAAGATGGCTGAATGTTCAAATAAATTTTGGGTTTCTGAACCATCACAAATATCGGTGTTACAACTCCAAACTGCTATGGAACTTCAATGCATGAGTTAACTGAGCATAGGACTGAAGAACATCATGGAGATTGGGTTGGGTACAAATAAAATTTGAGCCTTTATCCTTTATTTCTTAAACCATGAACCAGGCCACGTTATAACCCTTTAAAAGTCCTAACTGAAGCATGGTTAGTTCGAAAGCGTACTGCTACAAAAGGTATCCTGACTCCTTTAGGGCTTGTCATAAAATTTGAGTTAATATCGCAGTTTTCAAAAAAAAAATAATAAAAAAATAAACAGTTTTTCAAAAAAAAAATTGTTTTCAAGACAGACATAAGCATTGCATTTTTGAATATATATTGTTTGCATATACCTGAATGTTTGACAAATGGAGAAGCTTACAGGATGAATGTTCAAATGAACTAAGGTCCTTCCGATAAGCAAAGTTGCTTCCTGGATCAAAGTCCATGTATATAAAGGGGCATAGCCACTGTTTCCCAATCCATGGGCATTCCAAGTTACTGTTCAGATCATTCAGGGCAATCAGTTCCAGATCCAACAGTACTTAATGGCCAGGGGCAGTTTTTCTCATATATTTGAATTACCAAGTATGACATTACAAAGTTCACAATGCCAGGGGCATATGCTTATGGGGCATTCTACTTGTTTCTTTTGAGATGACTCATTACAGATACTTCCATTATGGGACAATTCATCCTCAACCAAGGGGCAATACTTTCTTTTCAAATATAGTATCCGGAGAGCACATGGTCCATTACAACTTGAAGACACATTCCTCTACCTTGATTTAGAATTCTCAGCAAAAGTCATTGTGGGAATTAATTGTCTATACCAGTAGTATCAGATGGTGTCAGTATCATGTCTTCAGATCCAACTATGAGGATTTCTGGGAAGGTATTCAGGAAAGTTAAAAATTTCATGAGCTCTAAATCCAATTGGTTATACACTCTCGAAGTTGAGACGATTCTGTTTTCAAATTCAGCTTTATCCAGATTTACTTTTACCCTATTTTTCATAGGCGAAACGTCCATTGGTTGTGTTTGAATGTATGTATGCTTTTGAATATGATTAATGTTTACCAGAAATGCATGAAAATGCAGTAATAGTATTTACCAAGGACGAACGAGGGAAGGATTTCAACGAAGTTTCGCCGGTTCATCTTTACAAGACAGTTACAAACCCTCAGTAGGGCAAATCCATCTTCATAAGGTCTCATCTCCCCTGGAATTTATATCCATCTCTTTTATCCTCATACGGATATTCGGGAAATTACTTTCCAATAAGGGTACGACGAACGAAGACGGGATGTTATACTTATCCTACTATCAAACGAAGACGAAGGTTATATATACCTTACCATCCCCAGCAGACGGGGGGTTATATATTCTTCAGCAACAAATCGGGATTTATTTTCCCTGACCAGCAGTTATTATACGAAGATATCCAGACGCTTCCGGCAGTATCATATCATACATACATCATTTACATCATACCATAACATACATATCCATAAGTACATAACACATTTACTTAAGTGCATCATATCATACATGCATACACAATGCATAAACTAACATTATTATACAAAAGCTACATTGTTTCAGGTTAATTATCCAACAAACAAACTTATGATCTCCAGGACTGCTTTATTGTAACCTCAGGGTTACTTTATCCTCCTGATAAGCTTCTTATTACTTTGGGACTGCTTTATTGTTACCTCAGGGTTACTTTATCCTCCTGATGACTTCTCATGACTTCAAGACTGCTTTGGAGTTATCATTATTGATTGCTCTATCCTCCTGAAGCCATTACTTCAAGACTGCTTTAGAGTTATCATTATTGATTGCTCTATCCTCCTGAAGCCATTACTTCAAGACTGCTTTAGAGTTATCATTATTGATTGCTCTATCCTCCTGAAGCCATTACTTCAAGACTGCTTTAGAGTTATCATTATTGATTGCTCTATCCTCCTGAAGCCATTACTTCAAGACTGCTTTAGAGTTATCATTATTGATTGCTCTATCCTCCTGAAGCCATTACTTCAAGACTGCTTTAGAGTTATCATTATTGATTGCTCTATCCTCCTGAAGCCATTACTTCAAGACTGCTTTGGAGTTATCATTATTGATTGCTCTATCCTCCTGAAGCCATTACTTCAAGACTGCTTTGGAGTTGTCATTATTGATGGCTCTATCCTCTTGAAGCCATTACTTCAAGACTGCTTTAGAGTTATCATTATTGATTGCTCTATCCTCCTGAAGCCATTACTTCAAGACTGCTTTGGAGTTATCATTATTGATTGCTCTATCCTCCTGAAGCCATTACTTCAAGACTGCTTTGGAGTTGTCATTATTGATGGCTCTATCCTCTTGAAGCCATTACTTCAAGACTGCTTTAGAGTTATCATTATTGATTGCTCTATCCTCCTGAAGCCATTACTTCAAGACTGCTTTAGAGTTATCATTATTGATGGCTCTATCCTCCTGAAGCCATTACTTCAAGACTGCTTTAGAGTTATCATTATTGATTGCTCTATCCTCCTGAAGCCATTACTTCAAGACTGCTTTGGAGTTATCATTATTGATTGCTCTATCCTCCTGAAGCCATTACTTCAAGACTGCTTTGGAGTTGTCATTATTGATGGCTCTATCCTCTTGAAGCCATTACTTCAAGACTGCTTTAGAGTTATCATTATTGATTGCTCTATCCTCCTGAAGCCATTACTTCAAGACTGCTTTAGAGTTATCATTATTGATGGCTCTATCCTCCTGAAGCCATTACTTCAAGACTGCTTTAGAGTTATCATTATTGATTGCTCTATCCTCCTGAAGCCATTACTTCAAGACTGCTTTAGAGTTATCATTATTGATTGCTCTATCCTCCTGAAATCATTATTTCAAGACTGCTTTAGAGTTATCATTATTGATGGCTCTATCCTCCTGAAATCATTACTTCAAGACTGCTTTGGAGTTATCATTATTGAGTGCTCTATCCTCCTGAAGACATATCACATTATTATTTCAAGACTGCTTTGGAGTTGTCATTATTGATTGCTCTATCCTCCTGAAATCATTATTTCAAGACTGCTTTGGAGTTGTCATTATTGATGGCTCTATCCTCCTGAAATCATCACTTCAAGACTGCTTTGGAGTTATCATTATTGAGTGCTCTATCCTCCTGAAGACATATCACATTATTATTTCAAGACTGCTTTGGAGTTGTCATTATTGATTGCTCTATCCTCCTGAAATCATTATTTCAAGACTGCTTTAGAGTTATTGATTGCTCTATCCTCCTAAAATCACATTATTATTTCAAGACTGCTTTAGAGTTATCATTATTGATGGCTCTATCCTCCTGAAATCATTACTTCAAGACTGCTTTAGAGCTGTTGATTGCTCTATCCTCCTGAAATCACATTATTATTTCAAGACTGCTTTAGAGTTATCATTATTGATGGCTCTATCCTCCTGAAATTACTACTTCAAGACTGCTTTAGGGTTATCATTATTGATTGCTCTATCCTCATGAAGACATGCTGTTACATCAGGATTACTCCAGTATCCTGAAAACATATCATCAATACCTTAGGACTGCTCCAGACTCCTGACAGTTTTCATTATACCAAGAAATATATCTGAAGAACTTTCCCCTAGTGGCATCTTTAAGCCCACTCAATCATGTTCAACCAACCATCAATATCACTCTATGCACTGGTGAGTGCAAATTTTTGGGTTTTTGTGTTCAATCCCCTTCAACCTTCCAGGTTACGACTGGCAAAAATACCAATCTAACCCCTCAGGTTTCAGAAAATTGAACAGGGGCAGCTGTTGCACCCCAAAATTTGCCCTCACAATACAAGACTTTGTGTTCTAAGAAAGTTCACAAGGTTCACAAGTTTCTCAACATTTACAAGACCTTTCATGAAGTTCATGAAGTCTACAAGTCACTTCTTGAAGGTTCACAAGGTTCACAAGTCCTTCAATGCTTTCCATACCTTTCATGAAGTTCATGAAGTCTACAAGTCACTTCTTGAAGGTTCACAAGGTTCACAAGTTTCTCAACATTTACAAGACCTTTCATGAAGTTCATGAAGTCCACAAGTCACTTCTTGAAGGTTCACAAGGTTCACAAGTTACACAATGATCACAAAGCTTCCTTGAGGATCATGAGGTCTACAAAGCCACTTCATGAGGTTCACAAGGTTCACAAGCTTCACAATACCTCCCATAGGTATCACAAGACATGGTATGAAGATTCACAAGGTTCACATAGTTCACAATTGGTCAAAGAAGTTGACAATCCCCTCAAACAATGCACCTCCTAAGCAGGGCATCCATAATTAGGTTTGTGACTTTAATCAGGCTAAATAGACTTCCAATACCTCAAGTGAGTTTCATAACATCTTATATGTGTGTAAGAACCCCCATGTCAAGTTTCAAAACTTTTCTCAAAAGTTTGCTCAGTCAGATGATCAGATAGGTCAAAATCAGTCAATGCAGTTAAAAAGTCAAACTGAGGTCAACTGTGGTCAAACCAAAGTCAAACTTCATGATTTTTTGCCAACATCAAGTATATGAGGTAAAATTCATCATTTGATCAAGGGTTGATCATGATTCATCAAGGAGATTCCAGATCATCAATAATCAGGAGTTTCTAAATTAGGGTTTCCTCAGTAAAAGTCAACTGAACTTTGACCAGGCATAACTTTCACATACTTCATCACCAAGTCTCCATCCAAAGCTCATTTTGAAGGAAATTGGATTCTCTACAACTTTGATGTTTAAGGTTAAGCCTAGAAATGCTTCATTTGAAAGATATGATCTAAGACATTATAGGTCATTTTAAAAGTCAACAAAAAGTCAACAACTTCAAAAGGGCATAACTTGAGATTGGTAAATGATATGGACCTGAAACCAATGGGGTTGTTTAGAGGACTCTTCAAGCTTTCCAAAAAGTCCAAGAACACCCTCATACCCTTAAAATTGAGGGAGATGTGCCTTTGCAAAGTTAAGAAATTTTGTGATGGTTTATGTTGAAAAGGGAGGTTCAAAATCATTTCTTTTCAAATGGGCCACTCAAATTATGACCCAATCCACTTCATAATGCCATGCACGAAATTTTCATGATATTTTCATATTTTTTATTTTATTTTATTAATTTATTATGATTTATTACATTTTAAATCATTTTAAATTTAAAAAAAATATTAAATATGAAAAGATATTTTTGTGATTGGATCTAAAAAATCATAAAGTGTGATTGGAGTCAAAGAAGAAGGAAATCATATGAATCATCCCAAGATAGCAAGGTTTTATGATCAAATATTTGACTTTTACAACTTAATCTTTGTCAATCTTTTTGGATCAATTTTTCACATAGCCCATCAATATTTCTGACCTAAATTCATCACACATATATACTTAACACAAACCTAATGTTCAGACACGAATTGGGAGCAGCCAAGAGGTAAGAACAAGAACACAAAAATTCTTCAAAAGTTGGAATTCGGTTTTGAAGATTGAAGCCCTTTTGAATCAATTTAAAGGTTGAGACACGTTCCTGAGACATCATTGAAGCATTCCCAATGATCATTTGCATCTGAAACATCATACATGACACAACCCGAATCCATGAATGTTCATCATATTTTGATTTTCGATTTTGCATATTGGCTGATTTTTAACAATTTTTGACCATTGTTTTGTGTTTGTATGGAGTTCTTGATTGTTTCTGGACAGGTTTCGTGAAGAACCATTACCTAATATGGATTTCACCATTACTAGGTTTTTTCGGCCAAATTAGGGTTTATCAATCCACCAAATATAAATGAATTTGGAAAACACAGGATTGTTGTATGAATCATGGGAATCATAAATCATTAATCAATTTTATGAATCTGTACCGTTTGGTCCATGTTTGATTTTCGTAGGTTTTTGATGTTGAAGAACACGCAGTTAAATTCGCAGGAAAAGCCAAAGGAAAATTCGCAGCAAAATTCAGTGAAGAAGATGACCTCTGGCGCCAGTTTCAAAATTCAAATTTTGTTAAAATATTTTATGATTGTTTTGTTATCTCACTTACACACACGCGCATGTGTCCTGGTGGTAAACTATGGTTGTGTATATTGTGAAGTCCATGGTTCGATTCTTGGCCATGGCAATGTTTTGTTTATTTTTCGCAGGATAAAAAGAAGTTTCATATATTATTAGTTGTAGCCGTTCAATAATCAGTTAGGCTCTCCCAGCCAGGTGGTCAAGCATGCGCGCGTATATCCTAAGGGTCCTGGGTTCAATCCTCCCCCAGGCCCTTTTGTTCTTTTATTTTTCTGAATTTTCCATGTCAATGCACAAAACAAAGTGAAGTTATTTTCTTATCACCTGCGCATGGAATGGTCCAGTGGTCCTTATTGCTGCCTGTAACCAAGAGGTCTTGGGATCAAATCCCACCAGGTTCCTTTTCTCTTTTTCTTTGTTTTCTTTTGTTTTCTATTTTAATTCAATTAATTTAAAATAATTTATATTATGAAACATGTATATATGTTATATAATATAATTAATCTTAAATAGTTTTCTAGGAAAAAATAAAACTCTTGTTTATATTTAAAATTTTATTTTGTATAATTTATATTAATTAAAATAGTGTTATGTAAAAATAAATTTTTATATATATAAAACCCTAATTTTTATGAAACCCTAAAAAATATATATAGAATCTTAATTTTATGAAATTCTAAAATATTTTTCTAAATTAAAATTTAATTCTGTTTTTTTATTTCTAATACAATTATAATGTTTCATAAAATTTTGTAAATATAGTTATAATTCAAATTAAGTTTCTTTTAGTATTTAGAAATAATTTAATTATATAATTAAAAATAATTTGTGAATATAATTTTAACATGATATTTAAAATTTTTTTTTAATATGTATATAAATATAGATATATGTTTATAATAATTAAAATTCTATAATTATGATACATTTGAAAAATAATTTAATAATTAATATATGAATAAAAAATTATATCTAGTTATGCATGTTAATTTCTTTTGATATTATTGTTATTACTATTAATTTTGCTTACTATAATTTTATTAATCTTGTATTTAATTTTTATTACTAACCATTATTTATCTTTAATTATTATTATTACTAACCTTATTTATTTTTATCGCTAACCCATTTATAATTTAATTATGTTTACTATTATTATTTTTGCTAATTTTCTTTATTATTATTTACTAACCCCCTTATTTTCTTATTGCTTATTTATATTTGGTTTATTTTTATTTAATTATTTTGATTATTATTTCTATTATAATTTCTTGTAATTGTTTCCCGGATGTAATTATTTAATTATTATTGTCATTATGGTTAGTAATTAGGGAGTGTTAATATGTTTGTTATTTAAAATAAATTTAGATAATTTTTAATAAAGATAATTAATTTAAACACTTCACACACGTAAGTCGATTTTAATCGCCGTCTCACCTTCTAAGGTTATCCCTCTCGTTGCCTACGAATAATGGTTAAGTGGGGTGTATAAAAGCAAGTCCCTCGAGTAAAAATCATCAAAGTCCCTTATGTTGCCTATACGAATCGAGTCCCTTTCGAAAAATGATGATAGTCCCTTATAAATGCTTATTACACCCCACCATTGCCTTCAAAATCAACTTGTCCCTCATATGTCCCTTAAATATCCAAAGTAAGGACTACCTACTCCATTATAGTAGGGATAGTCTTACTAAAGGAAAGAATAAAGAATAAGAAAGACCTTTAAACATTAGGGTAAGTTACTCCTAGGTACTTAAGCTCATTTCAAAACATTTTCACACTTAAACTACTTTCAAACAAATTTTCAAACATGTTTTTAACACATCCTTACATGGATTATTTATTAACTATTCTGAAAATTTTCTTATTCACACACTACACTTTCAAAAACAATCTAAAGTGAGCTTAAGTATCTAAGAGCCCATGGATAACCATGGATGAAAAGGGTGCTAACACCTTCCCTTTTCATAACCTACCCCCCGGACCCAAAATATTCTCTAAGGTCTTTCCTGTTCTTTTATAACCTTTCCTTATGGATAAAATAAAAGTCGGTGGCGACTCTTGCTATCCGCAACATTGTTTAAAGTCAGTTCACCGGGTTACAATGAGGATTTAGAAATGCATCTGTCCTGGGTAGATGCCTGAGAAGCCAAGCATGGAATAATGGAGCACAAATCCTCACTAATCTTCCCCTCTGCTTCTCATTTCTCTGATGTACTGAGTAATAGAGATCACCCAGTAAAGTTGGCACAGGGTTCTTCAGGATGAACAAGTGGATTGCATTTTTGCTAATGAATCGAGGCTCATCTGCAAACAGCACAATTCCATACACACTTAAGGCCAACAGAGCACAAACAGCTTTCCACTCCCCCGAGGAGGCCTTCAGACTAGCTTGAGAAATCAGGAAGTCAAGATGAAAACCAGGGATCCCAGCTTTAGAGGTCATGTGTTGCTCAATCAAAGCAGGTTCCAGGTGCAAAGCTTTTGCTATCTCTCCATTGCTGGGAGAGACCATTTCAGGATTGAAAGGAACTTCCCTCTTGATAGGTAGACCAACCAAAGATGAGTATTCTTCCAAAAGAGGACCCAACTGAAAGTCTTGAAAGGTGAAACGTCTCAATGGGGGGTCATAAAACTGAATACAGGTGTGGATGAGGCTCCTCTGTGATGGGTCCATATCCATAACCAAGTCAAGTATATCTCCATAACTTTCCCTGAACAAGGGTATGTGATCTGGAGTGATCAGGGTTTGGATCCTCCTGATGTCTGATAAGTCTGGTTGGAAGAAATGATAGGTGATGTTGCTTTTCTTTGGAGCCATGATGCTGAGGACTGAGTAGGATAAGTGCTGATGAAGATGCTGAGGAGTGGGCCACTGACTGGCTAATGCAAGTAACTGGAGTATATGGTTGACAAGCTGAAACAAGTGCTGGTGGAGATAGGTCAAAACTGCAGATGGGGTCAAAACCAAAAACCAGATGAGAATGGATACCCTGAAACACAAATAAGCACATGTTAATATGATGCAATGAGTATGTATGCAAATGAAATGCAAGGGTTTGTGACTGAGCTGGATCTGTTTAACTGCCTTGGTATAGATCCATGTGTGTTCAAGAATTCCAGATGGAGGTCTATAAATCCAGTAACCAGGGTAGGGGACTCAAATAAAGAGCCACATGTCCAGGGTTCAGAATCACAAGAACTATCCAACATGGAGTACTCTTAACAAAGTCAAAGTAACAGGGTATTCTGAGGTCAAGGTACCTGCAAACCTGTAAACAGCCCAACCCCCTCACAGGTGGTGATCTAGAACAAGGATCCTCAGACTTGGATCAGTTATGAGAAGTGTGAACACTTCTAACCCGGAGGTACAGTGTTTACAATAACCATAACAATTCCTCCTCTAATTCACCTCAGTTTCTGAAGGTCAATACTAAAAGGTCATCCAGACTTAGCAGGCTTCCCAGATAGCCCTAGCATTGCAGGAAATCTGCAACACAGAGTTCTCAAGAAGAAACCCATATCTGAACCGTGTTTCATATTCCCGCACCAGACCGAAATGGAATGGGAAAGAATATGATTCACTCTAGCCTAGGTGTCACTCAGGTCCCAGGTATAGGACCTCAACTCTCAATGAATCACCCACCCACCAAAGCAAATAACCAGATCCAGCCAGCAGTAATGACAGTAAGGTATATACAAATGCAATAAAGAAAGCAGTAAAGCAACTGTACATAAAGCAATAAACAAAAATAAATACAAGCACAAACAAGCACATAACACCCCAGTAAACACAAATCAATCAAGCGCTAGGAGGAACCCACAAAAAGAACCAGAAGCCCTGGTTGCAGTATAAGGGTCCCCAGCAGAGTCGCCAAGCTGTCGCTCCCGACAAATGACACCAGGTCAGATGAAGGTACAGACGCGAACGGTCGGCGAAGGGAACAGTGAGAACACACAGCCGTGAACTCACTGGAGAATGAATAGAGTCGCCAGCTAGGCATTTTTATCCCGGAGGAAAGGCAATGCTGCATAGGCCTAGAAAAAGATGGATAAGACGGTTGCGAACCAGAGAGACTGAGAAAGGGGGTTGGTTACAACCTGGGAAGGTATTAGCACCCAGATTGTCCGTCGTACTCGACGGGATCCACGCTTAAAAGATTTGTGTTTTAAAGAGGTAGTGTCAGTGCAATCTATGTATAAAATAGCTGGAAAAGAATGTACAGGTGTCAGTGTAAAGGAAGTGTGAAGTGTATAAATGACGTGTCAGTGCAGGAACAAGAATGAAATGCTCAAGAATATGAGGCTTAAAAGAATAAAGCTGGAAAGAGGGGGAATATACAGAGACTTTTGTTCGATAACCGTTAAGTTATGCCTACGTATCCTCTCGTGCAATGAGGAAGTCAGAACACCGTAGTTCGACCCAAAGAGACTGAAAGGATGAATTGACTTGTGAACTGCTTGCTTGTCAATGCTCAAGTGTATGACCTGTCTGGCTCAGGTGCTAACTGTCTTGCATTAGACGGAAGAAGCAAGTTCTCGTTTATGAGTGAATGAGATGAGAAAAGAATCCCGGAGGAGACGATTATTGTTTGTTTTTGTGTTTTCAGTCTTTTATTGTTTTTGGATGTTTGTCATAAGTTAATGAGCTTAAGCCCAAACCAATGGGTTGGTAGACTCATCACATCTTCCCTCTGATTAGGGGTAATGAGAGTTACCTTAAGTGTGAAGTCAGATTCTCACACTTAATCACCTTTGATGTAGGATTAAGATCATTAACCTACTTGTGATTATTTAGATGTTTTTGGTGTTTTTGTTTAGTGTTAAGTAATGAGGTTAAGCCATAATCAGGGATTTAACAGACTCATTACACCATCCTAAAAGAAGGATAATAGATGAGGATGTTTAAGCTGAGGAAAACTCCTCAACTTAATCCATGATTAGGGATTAAACCCATGACAAAACAAAGCCTTTACTAAGTGGATTTTAGTTAATGGTATGATGATGAAGTGAATTTTATGATTTGTAAGACAACTTGAGGGGGACTTGTCCATTAACACTAGGGTTAGTCCTTCTTAACCAATTAAGGAAGAATTAGAACCCTAATGCAAGGCCCAAGTTACAAGTGTGATGTCTTGATGATTATTATGTGAATTGATTAAGAGATTTAAACACATCAAGGGTTTAAGACTTAGGATTAAAGTCATACACTCCATCCTAAGAGAAGGATGCAGGCATAAGCTTAATCACAAAGCCTTAAAGCCTTTAGGGTTTAGTCCCTGATTATGAGGTGAGAAGAGAAGACTCAAGGAGACACAAAGGTAAAACTAAGAGGGGTAACTAATCAAAACCCTAATCATTGTCATGCTTGGTTGATCCTAAGGTTTGTGAGGTTTCCAAGAACAATCTTCAGAAGAACCACCAGGAAGCAGATGAACAGGATCAAGAGAAGCAAAGTGACTTGCTTCATTCAAGAAGTCAAGTCACTTGAAGAAAGAAAGTGAGAAGGAGAAGAATGAGCAAGCTCAAACTCAAACACACATAAAAATGCAGCAATGGATGCAAGAGAGATGAAAAGAAAAGGTATGAGAAGTGAAGGCAAATTCACTTCTCAAGTTTACTTACCACCTGAAATGTTAGAAAGAAAATGCAATGCAATGCTAGATGAAATGAAATGACATGATGCTAGACCAAACCAGAAGCATGTTGATGATGATTATGATGTTATGAGGTGCTGCAAACATGAGGCAAGACATGGGGATGTTCATACAAGATCATGGATGCAAATGATGCAAGTTAAGGAGCATGAACAAACATGGAAAGTTATGAATCACACAAGACAAATGACATGGCAAATATGTAATGCAATGATCAAACATGCTTTATACATGTCCTAAGATGTCAAATGAATCACAAGAATGCACAAAATGCAATGACAAGTCAAGCTATGCAAAGAAATGCAAGAAGGATGCAAATGGAAGCCCAAATTAGGGTTTATGAATCAAACATCAAACAAAAACCCAAAACAGAAGCAAACCTCATGATAAAAAAATGGAAAATGGCACCCAAAGAAACCCTAGGCCTATAATGAACCACTGCCCAAAGGGGAGCTCTCAACTCTCAACCAAACTCAAGTTATGAATTTTCTAAGTTATTAGGGTTTTTAGGGTTCTTAACAAAAGAAAAGCCAAACAAATGGAAAATGCAAGAACAAATCATGGCCTTTTTATCCTTGGAACTACATGCAAAACAAAAGACAATGCAAGAAGAATCAATGTCTCAACCTTCACCAATTGGCAGAAATGAATTTTTAAACTTATGATCAAATTAATGCATAAAAAATGATTTAATTCAATGAAAAATTCTTAAAATGCATCAAGATCAAAAAAGAAATTTGTTTTGAAGGTTGGACAATGTTTCTAAATGTCTTAGAACATTTCATGAATTTTTTTGTAATTTTTAAATACCTAAAAGCATTTTTAATTAATTAATTCCCATTAATCAATTAAAAATAATCTTTTAAATATTTAAAAATACTTTTTTAATGATAAAAATAAATTAAAAAATATTTTTGGGTCTTAAAAATTAATAAAGCTTTAAAGAAAAAGTTTCATAATTTTTATGAATTTTTTGCTATTTTAAAATAATTATGCAATTTAAATGAAAGAAAAATGAATAAAATTAAATAAAATAAAAAGTAAACAGAATGGAAGGATGAGATTGATTCTGGGGAGGGGACCATTGACTTGGCGCGTCATCTAAGGGTCCAGGTTCAAACTAACATAATCCTGATTAATTAAATATTAAACCATAATTAAAACTTAATGAAATGATCTGAACCACTCATATGCGCGCGGGAAACACAATCCAAGGGCTCAAATTCAAACCTTGCCCTAATTAATTACACTTAACCCTAATCACTTTCAGGCTGCCGGAGAAGACTTCCGGTCGTCTTCTCCGGCCAGCTCTCACCTGAGAAACCTCAAACTTCCTAAAAACGCATCAAAAATGAAAAATAGAAACTGGGAAATGATCCTTACACTCTCACGAATCAAACCCCTCTCTCAAAACAAATTTATATTTCCTAAACAAGCTGAATCGAAGAGAACAAGTTCTAGGTCACGCAAGCTTCAGAAACAAATTAAATGCTCAAATCACAACCATTTTCAAAACCAATGGTACCAGAATGATCAGTGAAACAAATAGAACAAGTTTGTAACAAGAAAAATCATTTCTGGAAAAATAAATTTCAGGCTACCTGAGATTTGAAGCTCTCCACTTGAGGATTTTCTGGCTTTTTCTTTAAGTGCAAACCAATCCTTAGGACCCCTTGATGATGTTTGAATGCCTTAGAACAATTTATGTAGGCTGGTTGATGAGTTTCGAAAGCTCCTGCTTCAAGCTCAGTCAACAATGGCTATGGTGATTCTGGCTGGTTCAGGCCATTATGAATGATGGTTTGTGGTCTAGATGATGTATGGACAAGCTTTGCAAGGTTTGTTTGGTTGTTTGTGAGCTAGGATGGAAGATTCGAATGGAACTGCAAACTGAAGTGAGAAATGGCAGTGAGTTATTCTGGCTGTTTCAGGCATGTGCTTTGGGTGGTTTCAGGTCTATGAAGTGTGTTGAGTTGGATGATGAAGAAAGTTTGAGTGTTTGCAGGCTGTATAGAGAAATTCGAAGGCTTATGCAATGTGGAAGGTTTTTGTGAATGTGGTGAATGAGTTGGTTTCAGCCTTTCTTCTTGTTATGGCTAGCTTGCAAATTGTCCATATGACTCTCTCTCATTGGCCAGTTGATTTGACATGTGCTTTATGGATAGGTGTAGCCACTTTTTGCAAAAATGTCAACTTCTTGTAAGATAGGGCATGGGCAACTTCTAGCCAAGTACAAAGCATGGGGCTGCGCAGCATGATGTGTGTATGAGCCTAGCTTGGTTCAGCATCCAAGGCTGCAAGTGGTAGGGAGTGAAATGAGTGTTTTGCAACTTGTGGCAACTTTGGTTCACATGTGATAAAGTCTTGTTACACAAACCAAGCCATGAGCAAACTTGATCCAATTCTGATTTTTAGGACTTAGAGAATGTTTGTGTAATGGTTTGAAATGAATTAGAGGTCACATGATGCATTGGTTCAAGGTTTTGCAAAATTTCCGTTTGAAGCATGCCTTAGAAATTAATGATTTTTGCCAACTTTGCATTGCCATAACTTTTGATCCAAGAAGAGTTTGATCATGTTCTTGTACTTTTTGAAAAGGGAAAGATGAGATCTACAACTTTCATGACCAAAGTTTTTCCATTTGAAGCCTTTTTGGATCAAGAATCAAGGCTTGAAAAATGACCTAAAATGATGCATTCTTGAAAAGTCAACTATGCCCAAAAGTCAACCTTTGCAAAAACCCTAAATTCTTGATTTCTATGAACTTCAACCTTCTTCCATGATCAAATAAAGATCATATACACTCAAAATGATGAAGATCACCCATTGGTTGGGTCATTGGGGGCCTCAGATGCCCTGATTTTACACTGACTTGTCTGAAAAGTCAACTCTTGATCAGATGACTTCCCCATGGAATTTCTTCATGAAAATTGATATGTATACTCCCTATACCATATAGAGATCAATGAAAACAAGAATGACCAAAAAATTTGGAGTTATGGCCTCTGAAACCAAAACCCTAATTTTCAGTCAACTGTGCAGTTCAACCTGGCTCTGCATCCACTCAAAACCTAGCTCTTGTGATTCCTCTGCATTTTTGACTTTGAGGAGATGGAATATGATATAAGAACACACATGGACCCCTTTGAGTTGATTGGTGGCCTTTGGAGTGGCTAAAGAGGCTCTTGGATTGCTCAGATCACAAACCCTAAGTGCAGATGACTTTGAAACAATGTAGTGAATCAAAACTGTGATATGAGATGATATGATTGTGTTTATGCATATGAAATGATCACAAGCCATGGTGTGAATGGGTGAGGGCAAATTTGGGGTGTTTACAGCCTGCAACACCTGAGCATAGACATACACAGTTCCAGCATAAAAAACACAAACAAATAGTTCCCGCCTTAGTTAGGCGAACTACGTCGACTCTGATCCTCATTATCCCGATGAGGTACGTAGGCAGCGGGGTAGGGCCCGTTCGAGCACATTATTTATTTTCCCTACATTTCCCTCTTTCTTTCCATTCTATTTTCTTATTTCTTTTCTCATTTCCATTCTATTCCAGATAGCCATTATTTCATTTCAGCAGCATCTTATTTCTCACCCTTTGAAACAAACAAACAAGCGTGGATCCCGTCGGGTACGGCGGATGATCTGGGGTGCTAATACCTTCCCAGTTCGTAACCGACTCCCGAACCCCGATCTTTGGTTCGCAGGACCTTGTCATTTCCTTCTTCCTCAGGTTTGTGCAACATTACCTTTCCCATTCTTTCGGGATAAAAATGTCTGGCTGGCGACTCTACCTTTTCCGCGCCACTTTCGCGTTTGTACTAGGATGAAAATCCCGGGAGCAACACGTGACCCACCGCGAGAACGAAATCGCCGCCGTTGAGGTGTGGTGAGAGTTTGTCTGTTTGTTCGTTTTCCTGTTGTTTGAGAAAATAAATCTGCCTTTATGTTGACCGTGTTTTAAAAAAAAAGGAAACCATAGTATTTCCATTTTTTTAATCTATTTTTTTATAATTTATTTTTGATGTTGTTTATGTTCATGGGTCTCTAACCCTAAATCCATACAAATTGTTTATGCTAAATGCACTATTGGTCTATGGTTCTCACTCACTTATCTTTTTTAATAAATCTCTTTGTTTTTAAACTTCATTTAGGTTTTAATTTCTATTATAATTTATTTTTTAGGATATGTCTCCTATTTTAATTTGGAAACTCATTTTCATTATTTTTTTTTGTTTTTCTTTCTTTAGTTATTTTCTTTTCTGGGCCAATGATATGTCAAACGGTTAAATTATTTTCGATTTCATTAAATCGGGAAATTTAATCAATATGAGGCCATTTAGTTAGGTTTTTATTTTATTACTTTATTTTGTCAAAAAACATCTTATTTAATTTAGTTTATTTATTATATTATTTCAAGTATTCGCCACATTATCAATTTATTTAATTATTTGCATTTATATTTCTATTCCGATTTAATGTCTGCAATTTAGTTCGATTAATTTAATTTATTTATTTTATCGCATTCCAACAAAAAGCGCTCGACTCCTCATAGAACGATTTCAACTTTAAATCGGTTCTAAGGAAGTTAACGAACTATATTTCGACGCGTCCGAATAAAAGGTCCAACGCCTTCGAATAGTTGCCTTTAACTTATTTTGCTGCATTTTATCGCTTTAATCGATTCGCAAACCATGTAAGCCGAGCGCACCGTGCCTCGCCATCAAACCTTCCCAAACTCGAATATTCAAATCTTTTTATAATTAAATGACGGAATAACTGAATTCTGGAGTCTCGCATTCCTCGAATTCTTGAATGAACGCTCTTGAGGCTCGCCCTACGGGACGTGCTTCATTCGACTTTCCGTAATTAAACGTTTAATCCATATATCAAATAACGAAAGAATTGAATTCTGGAGTCTCGCATTCCTCGAATTCTTGAATGAACGCTCCTGAGGCTCGCCCCACGGGATGTGGTTCATTCGACCTCTCGTTCCTAAAACATTAATTAAATTAAACATTTTTCAAACGAACATTGTTTAAATCCTTTCTATCTCGCAAACAAGCTAGCGCTTCCGCCTCCTATCGCGAGCAGACAAGCCAACACTTAGCAGTTAGAATGCGGTTTAAATAATCGTTCACTAAAACAAATCAACCAACCAACCTTAGAACCACGAACTACGAGGCTCTGACTTTCCCATTGCACAAGGGAATACGTAAGCACACGGATCTTATTCCTTGCCGAGCACCCTAGGAACCAAACAACCCATTTCCCTTATTAACCCTAGCTTAGAATAATTTGTATTTACTTTATTATTCGAAGAAAACAAAAAGCATAAGTCAACATTAAATCGCAAGTTAAACTAAGAGGTTCTCGTTGAGTACAATGGACGTAAGGGGTGTTAATACCTTCCCCTTACGGAATCGACTCCCGAACTTAGAATCTGGTTTCAAAGGCCAAGTTCTATCCGTTTTTCAAAAGGTTTCTCGATATTTTCCTTTTCCTTAATTGGAATAAAATAAGTTCGGTGGCGACTCTGTTGTTTTAATTTTTATTCGCGGTAATTTTTATCGCGAGGTCGTATTTTTCGAGGTGCGACAGATGACGACTCTGCTGGGGACCGCTAGAGAGTCAAGCCTAACTTAGTTTACTTTGCAATCAATGTTGACTTTGCTTATATGTTTTCTTCACGCTTTTTATTTATGCTTGTTTATTTGCTCTTCTTATTATGATCATTATCATACTTGCTTGTTGGATCCTGGGATGACATCTGAGTTTTCAAAAAAAGAAGAGGGAACACCCAGTTTAGAATTGGAAGTTATTAGTGTTAGTCTCCAAGGACTCGCTCCTTGCAAGCCTAGCATGAAAGATCCCCCCAGAGAGTAGACTTATTCGTAGATCTCGTCATAACGCAGCCAGCCTGCCGCATGACTTGATTCATGAAAGGATTGTGACTCTGGGACCCACTTTTAGAACCAATTTCAATGTTGGCAGTTGCGTAGTGTTAGTCTCCGAGGACCCGCTCCTCATACGGCTAACATGAGAACTCCACTCAAGGTAGATCTTTTCATTATTATCGTCATAATACAGCTAGCCTGTGGCAGAACGTTAGTACGATTAGCGTCTATGGCCTTGAGTATCTTATCCATAACCGTAGAAACTATCCTGTGAGTGGTTTTATGGGTAAAGAACCTAGAACAATCCTATAAGAGCCTACCTGTTAAGGTTACTCTTATCAGAGATACCAGTTATTTACTCGTTACTATGGTTAAACTCAGGGCAGATTATACTCGTGATCCTGGATCTTGCATTGCATCCATGCACATATTAATTTCACTTACATTAATTGTTCATCTTGCATTTCATTCCAAAGTCGTAAACTCATTGCATGTTCCTTCATCTTCGGTAAATCAAGCTGGTTTCCCGATGCCCGTATCATTCTCGACGCCCGTACCTAACTCGAGCCAACACTAGAAGACTGATGGATCAGATTCAATAAGAACAAGGTGCTATGAGAGAAGAGATTGACTCGATCAAGAGCAAGATTGATCAGATTTATGAGGCCATACAAGCCTTGGCCAGGATGGTTGTGTCTTATCAGCCTGTTCCTCCAATGCCTTATCATCCAGCTATTCAAGCTCTACTTCCGCCTCAGATGGCTTATCAACCGCGTCCACACTCTCTAATTGTTGTTGCACAATATGCACCTAATCCATACTAGCAACCAGCTTATCCACCACAACCTGGTCAACAACAACAACGCACTCCTCAACAGCGCCCACCATATCAACAAAGAGGATCGGACAGACACATTGATCCATTGTCTATGTCATACAGCAAAATCTTTAACGGACTGATGGCGAAGGGATCTCTTACTTTGAGAGATATGCCACCACAAACTGGTAACGCTCGAGACTATGATGCCAATGCTCGTTGTGAGTATCACAAATGCGCTCCAGGTCACACAATCGAGAATTGAAGAATGTTCAAGCACAAAGTTCAGGACCTGATCAACTCTAAGGATCTCACCTTTACTCAAAAGAATCAGAATATTCAAATCAATCCAATGTCGCTACAAGTGGCCCATCAACGAATGCTTTTGAAGAAGTTGTTGAAGACCAAAACTGAGTAGTCTCCAACTTTGAAGAAGCAAATCAAATCAAGAGAAGTTCATTCCTCAAATCAAGGCAGTCGTCGCCATTTATCATCTTCACATTCTTGTTATTTTGTATTGTTTGTTATGTACTATTTGCTTTGAACATTATCATTTGTACTTGGTTTTGTTAATATTATGTTTATGCATGTTTTGAATCAGTCTATTTGCATTCACTCATTATTTCTCATTTAACACAAAAATCACAAAAAGTTTCCCTCACTTCACTTTAGCAAATATTTGAGGGAGGATGATGAAAACGAAATACCCATAACTGTTGCGGTATGATTTCAGATAAAACCTCGTCAATGATGTAAATGCATTCTTTCAAATCCCCAAACACTGAAGAGATGAGGAGTTAATCCCTAGTCAACCCCTTCGAGCCTAGAAGTGGGAGTTTCTTTTGGATACAACCCTTACATCTAACCCGGGGCAGGGTAGTTGTTCAGTTAGCCTGACTACACCTTTGAATCGCAAGATGAGACATCCCGTCGGAGGACCATCAACAAATGATTTGACAGTCACAACATTTAAACAAAAAGAAAATAAAAGAAAAAACCACTAAGTTGAGCACCCAAAGGGAGACTTAGTCGGAAAAAAAAGAACAAATCAAAAGAGGAACTCAAATCCTCAGCAAAAGTAAAACAAATATCAGTGACCACCAAATCAAGAATCAAAGGGTCACCAATAACAAAATAAGATGACTGCCATTTTCAAGTGAACTTTAAAGCTTCATCTTCACTCTTGCAAAGTCAAAACAAATGCATGTGTAGAGTTAACTGAACATAGGACTGGAGAACATTACGAAGAAAGGATGGGTACAAATCAAAATTTGAGCCTTATATCTTTGTTTCTCAAACCATTAACCAGACCACGTTACAACCCTCGAAAGTCCTAATTGAGGCACGGTTTATTCTGAAAGCATGCTACCAACAAGGTTGCGTGAACTGACTCCCATATATTTGCTAATCTTCAATCTCGATTGCACATTATTCTTGCTGCATCTTTTACGCACTTTCTAAATCAACACCACGTTTGGACCAATGGTCCATTCGTCACACTATCACGGCATTCAAATAAATTGACTTTTTTCAAAACTCGCATGAATGTTACATTAACACTACCATTTGTGTATGAATAATTTAATTTCAATTCAGTGCTTGCCATCAGTGCAATCCCAACAAGGGGCAATCAAAAGAGGAACTTGAATCAATACTCCTTCAAAATCAGCTCAATTAGGGGCAAAATCATCTTCAACAGCCCAATCAGGGGCAAATTATCTTCAAACAGCTCAATCAGGGGCAGACGCCTACCAAATCCAGATATAGGGGTAGATCATGTCATGGGCAATCTCGAAGCTTCCTCACCAAATTTATTTCAAATACCCTACAGGCAGGGGCAAGCTAACAAGGAGAAAATTTTCCTATCTCTACTCCCCAACTGAACAAGCAGATCTTGCCAGACGTTGGAAACCATTCAAAGCAAAGCAATCTTCATGTGTCAATCAAGTCGCTCTGCTCACCAGCAAGTGACTAAACTTGGAGCATTCAAATTCATCTTCTAACCATACAATGTCGAAGATCGAATTTCGGGGAATCAAACCTTCCACCCACCCAAAGTCCAATCATTATTGGCAACTACCAGAAAAAAAGTCCACCAAGCTGGCACCTTTCATTCTCCGATCACTCATGTGCATCATCATCAATCATTTACAACATACGCATCATTTGCATACCTAAATAAATTAGCTTTTCATATCCCCAACATTTCAACTTTCATTCCAGTGCATAAAAATCTGCATTGTATTTCCATCATTATGGAATACCATTTGAAAAAACAACAAACATACATGCATAAGTCAGGATCCATGATCGATCGAAGATTCTAGGCATCTCCTTGGCAGTCAAAGTAGTTAAAAAGTCAAACTGAGGTCAACTGTGGTCAAATCAAAGTCAAACTTCAAATTTTTTTGCCAACATCAAGTTTATGAAGTAAAATTCATCATTTGATCAAGGGTTGATCATGATTCATCAAGGAAGTTTCAGATCATCAAGAATCAGGAGTTTCTAAATTAGGGTTTTCTTAAGAAAAGTCAACTGAACTTTGACCAGCCATAACTTTCACATGCTTCATTAAAAATTTCCCATCCAAAGCTCATTTTGAAGGAAATTTAATTCTATACAACTTTGTGTCTCACAAATCAAGCCTAAAAATGACTCATTTGGAAGGTATGAGCTAAAACATTACAGGTCATTTCAAAAGTCAACAAAAAGTCAACATCTTCCAAAGAGCATAATTTGAAAATGGTGAAAGATATGGACATGAGACCAAAGAGGTTTGTTAGAGGACTCTTTAAGCTTTCCAAAATGTCTAAGAACACCTTCATAGCCTTAAAATTAAAGGATTTATCCCTTGTCAAAGTTGGGAGATTTTCAAGGGGTGTATGAAGAAAATAAGGGCTTAAATCCAATTTTTTTCCAAATGGGCCTATCATTTTGCAACCCAATCTTCATGATAACATCAAGCACTACCCAATTCAAATATTTTCTTATTTTTTTAATTAATTTATTATTTATTTAGATTTTATTCATTAAAATTCATTTTAAATCAAAGTAAAATATGAAATACAAATATTTGATTTGATCCTTCTTCTAGAAGCTTTTAAATGACATTCAAGGTGATTCGATACCATCCAATTTTGTGCAAAGACAATTTGGTAACATATAATTTGATTTTTGGACAAATTATGAAAGATATTTCTTTACCTTCAAGCAACCCATACAACTCCAACCAAGGCCCAAATTCTTAACCTAATTACATTACTATATAACCACAACAACATGACAAGACAAAAAGAAAGGGATGGAGAGCAAGAGGATCTTATTCATACTTTAAAATTTCACACAATTCAAAATTCGGTTTCCACAATCCACGACTTTTACAAGTTGATTAAAGGCTGCAAATGAATCCTTGAGGTTTCCTGAACCTATTCCAATCATCCTCATCATCAAATTCATGCCAAATCATACAAACCAAATTCATATTCTTGCTTTTCATTTGATTTTTTTTTTCGATTTCAATTATTTATGCATGATTAATTGATTTTGATTACATAATATGTTTGTTTGATTGTGTAGATGGTTTCTGGATAGTTGGATTTAAGTTTCGATGCAGGAATCATAGGGCACCATGGAGAACTAAACTATTGGTTAATCTGCTGTAATTTGTTTTCGTCGATACTTCGAAGGCTGCAGTAGTGATAAGAATTCCAGGTTGACAGGTAAGTCAGGTAAGTACTAGTGTTTCGATTTACTCCGAATTTTTTCCAGAAGTTCAGAAAAAAAATCGAAGAACAATACACTTTTAGAATAGAATTCTAAAAGATTTCGACCCTCAAAATCGCAAATTCCTCTTTTTTCTATTTTATTTGATTTATTTTCTATTTTCATATTCTCAAAAAAATCTTAAAAAAATTATGCGTTCTTTATTTGATTTTATCAGATTTTTAACATCATTTTAATATTTTTTAGATTTTATTTTAATCGCTTTTCTTATTTTTCATTATTTTAAAATCTGCAGCGATTTTATTTGATCCTGTTTATTTCTTTTTTTATTCTTCCAATAGTATATACCAAAAATATGCAGGTGGGAGGAAGAAGATGGTGTGTGGCGTGCGCTGATTGGCCTAGTGACAAAGACCTAAGGTTGAGAGTCTGAGGGCGTAGGTTCAACACTCATTCCCAACATTTTGGCAAAGAAACGTGGGTTCAATACCAACCCCCAATATTTTGGGTATCTCTAACTTTATTTTTCTCTTTTTTATCAAATTATGTATTTTCTTTGAATTTCCTTTTTATTATTATTATTAAACTAATTTCTAAAAGATAAAACAAAATCATTTTTTTTAACTTATATTTCTTTATATAAACCTTTTTTTTATATAATTTATCTCTTTTAATTTTATTATATTTTATGAATTAAAATGAAACTTTTTTTTTGTATATAATTATTAATTTATTTTCATTAATTAATAATAATTAGTAACTAGATTTTCTTTTATAAATTAAAATTTTCTTTTAAACCCTAATTTATTTCTTTTATATAACCCTAATTACTTATTAAACCTATTTTTTTTCTTTTTTTTTTCAAACCTTAAACTTTTTCCTCTTTTTTTATGTTATTCATAATCTGCCTTGTTATTGTTACTCTGAAATTTTCCATTCGTCATTATAACTATGTAACTGTTTCTCACATGTAAATTTTCATATTTTAATTTTTCGCCTCATAATTATGTAACTGCCCCGAAGCATTGTAATAGTTTAGGAATTTTTTATTTTTGCCTTTAATTTTCCGCCATTTATTTTTATAATTGCGTGGTTAGTAAATAGGGAGTGCAAAACATGATTGAATTAAAAAGGCTTAGATAGTAAAAATAATAAGATAAATATATGAAAATAACACTCACACACGTAAGTCGATCGTTCTACGATCGTCATCTACACCTCCTAGGGTCACCCCTCTTGGTTGCCTTCAATACATGGTCAAGTCCCTCGAACGTGGGGTGTCTTAAGCAAAGTCCCTTCACAGATAAATCATCAAGTCCCTACAGATTCAAAAGATCATAAGTCCCTTCGAGGTTGCCTACGAAATAATGATTTTGTCCCTTCGAATAAATGATGATAGTCCCTACGAATTGCTAAAGACACCCTTACATGTTGCCTTCATTGACCATACAATGAGTCTACGCCCGTCCCTTAATAAAATCCAAAGTAATGACTACCTATTCCTTAATAATAGGGATAGTCTTACTCTTGAAGAAACATAAAAGAACTTGAATGACTTAGCTTAGGGTAGGTATCTCCTAGTTACTTGCTCACATCTTAAAACTACTTTTCACACCTCACAATATTTTCAAACATTTTCAAATGAGGCTTTGTATACACCCATACGAGGGTCATTACAAAGTACTTAGAAAGGTTTTCTAATCACACACTACACTTTTCAAAAACAATTAAAGTGAGCTAAGTAACTAAGAGCCCATGGATAACCATAGATATAAAGGGTGCTAACACCTTCCCTTTATATAACCTACCCCCCGAACCCAAGTCTTTTCAAAACGGTATTTCCTGTTCTTTTTTGTCCCTTCCTTATGGATACAATAAAAGTCGGTGGCGACTCTTGCTATCCGCAACATGACTAAAAGTCAGTTCTCCCACCGTGTTACAACTACCTTTACATGCCCTGTTGGAACTTTTGCCTACAGACAAATGCCTTTTGGACTCTATAATGCCCCAGCCACCTTTCAACGCTGCATGATGTCTATCTTTGCAGACTATCTAGATGGAATCATGGAAGTATTTATGGACGATTTCTCGGTTTGTGGATTTGATTTCAAAAATTGTCTTATCAACCTTGAGAAAATCCTGGAAAGATGTGTGGAGGTAAACCTTGTGCTAAATTGGGAAAAATGTCATTTCATGGTTACCGAAGGGATTCTTTTAGGACATATATTCTCCGAGAAAGGAATAGAGGTAGACAAAGCTAAAATAGAAGTCATAGAGAATCTAAAACCACCAAAGACTATCAGGGAAGTAAAAAGTTTCCTTGGACATGCCGGATTCTACCGACGTTTTATCAAGGACTTCTCCAAAATAACAAAACCCTTAACTGGCCTCTTAATGAAAGATGTTGAATTCATCTTTGATGAAAAATGTAATGAAGCGTTTAATCTCTTGAAGCAAGCTTTGATTTAAGCACCTATAATGAAACCCCCTGACTGGTCAAAACCGTTTGAGATAATGTGTGACGCTAGTGACTATGTTGTGGGAGCCGTTCTAGGTCATAGAAAAGATAAAAAGTTACACGTAATTTATTATGTCAGTAGAACCCTAGACGCTGCCCAGCTCAACTACGCAACAACTGAAAAAGAACTCCTAGCTGTAGTTTTTGCTATAGACAAATTTAGATTTTATCTAGTAGGAGCCAAAATTATAGTTTACACCGACCATGTCCGTTACCTACTAAGTAAAAAGGATGTCAAACCCAGGTTACTTCGATGGATTCTGTTACTACAAGAATTTGATTTAGATATCCGTGATAAGAAAGGCACTGATAATGTAGTAGTTGATCATCTTTCTAGGTTAGAATACCTGAAGCCTGACTCAGTACCCATAAATGACGATTTTGCCTATGATAGACTAATAGCCAAACTAGAAACTATTGAAGATGATAACCCAGACCCTCATGAGCATTCTAAAGAATCCTTAGCTGTAAGTAACATACCTTAGTATGCAGATTTTGTTAATTATCTAGTCGCTGACATCATACCCCCCGATCTCAATTACCACCGGAAGAAGAAGTTCTATAGTGATGTAAGAAACTTCTATTGGGACAAACCATTTCTTTTCAAGAGAGGTAAAGATGGCATTTTCCTTCGTTGCGTCCCAGAAGATGAGGTACACAATATAATTGAGCATTGTCACTCTGCACCCTATGATGGACATGCAAGCACCTCTAAGACCTACGCCAAGATTATTCAAGCTGGCCTATTATGGCCTACCATGTGGCGTGATGTCCATGCTTTCATTGTCAAATATGACAGATGCCAACGTACAGAAAATATTTCAAGATGTAATGAAATGCCTCTAAGAAATATCCAAGAAGTAGAACTCTTCGACGTATGGGATATAGATTTTATGGGACCGTTTCCACCATCTTTAGGAAACCAGTATATCTTAGTAGCTGTTGACTACGTGTCTAAGTGGATTGAAGTTATTGCCGCACCCACAAATGACACCAGAGTAGTCATCAAATTATTTAAAAATTATATATTCCCCAGATTTGGAACACCCCGTTTAGTCATAAGTGATGGAGGATCACACTTCATATCAAGAATATTTGATAAACTTTTAAACAAGTATGGAGTGAAGCATAGAGTAGCAACACCATACCACCCACAGACTAATGGAAAAGTGGAAGTATCTAATAGGGAGATTAAACAAATTCTTGAGAAGACTGTCTCTATATCTAGAAAAGATTGGTCGCAGAAACTTCAAGAAGCGTTATGGGCCTCCAAAACCGCTTTCAAAACCCCTATAGGAACAACCCCCTATCAACTAGTCTATGGAAAATCATGTCACTTACCTTTTGAGTTAGAACATAAAGCCTATTGGGCCATTAAAACTTTAAACTTGGATTACCTAACAGCTGGTGAAAAACGTATCCTTGATATCCACAAATTGGAAGAACTCAGACAATCAGCCTACGAAAATGCCATTATATACAAAGAAAGAACAAAAGCTTGGCACGACAAAAGAATCATAAGAAAAGACTTCAAAATAGGCGATCTAGTTCTCCTGTTCGATTCTAGGTTACGACTTTTTCCAAGGAAGCTTCGTTCAATATGGACTAGACCCTTCGAAGTATCTAAGATTCTTAGGTCTGACCTATTGAAATCAAGAACCAGACATGTAAATTGTTCATTGTCAATGGACAGAGACTGAAGCCCTATGAAGAAGGAGACATTCCAACAACACACTCCAGCCATACTCTAAGTGATCCACCAAATCCTACGAATGATGTGTAAGTTCCGGTCGTCGAGCTAACGACGTTAAACAAGCGCTGCATGGGAGGCAACCCATGGTTTTTCTTATCTTATTTACTTTTATTTACTCTTATTTTATTTTATTTTATTTTCTTTATTATTCTTCCAGGACTAACATTTAAATGTTTTTGTGATTTCAGGACCTTTTTCCTAACCCTGTGCAGGATGCAGAATCTCGATGACATGCACGTGGCTTTCAGAGACGACGCTCAGAGGGAGCGTTACTATGCCCACATGAGGCGCCCTATGGCACCTATGCGGTACCCAGACCAGGAATGCATGGATGCTTTGGGGATTGAACCAAGCGTTAGATTCTTATGCCACCAACTCCAATGGGACCAGTTCGACGACATGAACAACACTTAAAGGAACTTGACTCTAGAGTTTCTCAGCTCGTTTGATTATGACCCCTGGGCTAGACCCGATGGACATGATATTTTTAGGTTGTTCGGGACTGAGTACTCTTTCTCTCACAAAGAGTTTGGTGATTTACTAGGTTTTCAGACTACCCCTGATGCTATTCCAGAGACGCTGATGGGATACTTTATGAGCAGAGAAGTGGAGAAGTTTTGGAGCAATATCTCAGGCAGAGGGAGCCAGGATCCTTCCACACAGCTATCCCAGGTTATCCACAACCCTGCACTGAGGTACTTCCAGATGATCCTAGCACACTCTTTCCTCGGTTTTCCAAATACTAAGACTTTGCTTAGTGAGGAGGAGATTTTCTTGTTGTTTTGTGTGACCCAGTCACGCCCTGTTGCATGTGGCAAATTTTTGCTGAAAGGCCTTGCCAGTGTCGCCAGATCATCCGTGGACATTATTCATGTCGGTGAGATTGTTACTCAGATCGCCACTGCATTAGGTCTGTCTCGCAAGTTGTTACATCTCAGGACCTTCTACAACTATACCACCATGGACGTCAACTTATGCCTAGACAAATGGTTGATGAAGAGAGCCTCTTTTGATCACAACATGTTCATATTACTGATTGACAGCGAGGTGATACATTACTTCACGCTACCTGACCCGCTGATGACTAGTGTCCACGACCCAACTAATTGGAGTTATGCTTTAGAGGGTCATGGAGAGACTGTCGAGGAGCCAAAATCACCTCCTGCTGCTGAGTATACTCCTACAACTCCTTCTCCCAGAGTCACTATTTTGTCTAACAATATGTCTTTGCAACCGCCTGATTTACAGACCCAGATTTATGAGCTCCGCAGAGAGACCGCCAAGCTTAAACAGGAAGTAGCGGACTAGGCTTTACAGATTGAGGTATCTGATCTCACCCATGCCACAAAGGCAGACGCTCTATATCAGGAGATTGGAGAGCTTCGGAGGGAGATCGCTGAGATTCGTGGATCGGACTAGGCAGAGAAGCCTACTACATGATCGTGTTACCCTGACATTATTGCTCTAGTATTTGATATTTTATGCTTTATTTTATTTCTCGCATCTCCAGACATATTTTATATTATCGCATATGCTACATTTTCCATGTACTTTGGTTGAAAATCATTTATATATATATATATATATATATATATATATATATATATATATATATATATATATATCTGTGTGTGTGTGTGTGTGTGTGTGTTTGTGTGTGTGTGTTATATTATATGCATGATTATTTATTTTTATATATGTCTAAATAACAAAAAAAATAATACAAAAAAGGATTTTCTTTTTTATGTTTAATATTTATTAAAGGTTGTGCAAGTATCGTGCCTAAGACGAAGGAAGCAAACGCTATTTGGACCCCTAAAGACAAAAAGGTATGCATAGTCCACTTGGATTTTTCAAATTTTGGACCCAGCCACGAAATGGCCTTGTGGCGTCCGCCATGAAAGCATGGCGCCCGCCATGACGTCCCACTAAATTCGGGACAGATTCATCTCCCCCACCATTTTTTAACCTTCAAACTTCCAAAACCTATTTTTCCATCTTCTAAAGCTCCATTGAACCCCATTAAAGCTCCCACCATTATCATTCATTCACCATCCATTAAACCCTTCCAAGTTCCATTTTTATTTCCATTCATTACAAACCATAAAAATCTCACCTTTACCATTTTATATTTAAACCACTCTTCACCACCTTCAACTAATCCAAGGAGCAAGAACAATGGAGTTCGACGGATTTATTCTTCGCGAAGGAAAGCCCGGAGATATGCAAAAAAGGATCATTCAAAAGCTTTAGAGTCGAGAAATTCTCTCGACTAGGTATGTGGATGATAATTGTCTGTATTCTTTGGGTCTGTACCACAGTGTTTATCATTTATTAGATTTTTTAGGCTTGCAAAGTATTTTTGCAAATCAGGAACCTACCTTTGAGAGGCTGACAATTGAGTTTTTGAGTTCTTTAATATATATTATCAGTCCTAACACTGCTAGCACAGTCGGTACTGTCAATTTTAGAATGTTTGGAATTGAATATGAATACAGTACCGACGAACTAACAAGCTTGTTATGAATCCCTCATTGGGAAGGTATTATATGTGAGGCCCCTTTGGATTCAGAATGGTCGGCCGATGTATTTTCCTTCTGGCAGAGACTGTCAAATACTTCAATAAATTCTTTTGAAGGAATACTCGCATCGACCATCCATAACTCGGCCATCAGAGTTTTCAAATATCTGTTGGCATGTACTATTTTTGGCCGGGAGAATCCAAATAAGGTGAATGCTAAAGAGCTTCTATTTTTTAAAGGAAGCCTCACAAATAGTCATATCAATTCGGTCTCGTTTATGCTTGCACATATGGCTTTAACTATTAATAAAATATGACCGATTGTTTTTGGAGGACTTGTTACCTTTATTGCTCGGGCCCTTAACCTGATAAATGAGATAGCCACATTTGAACCCCTACCTCCTCGCACAGTTAACTTAAAATTTCTAAAAGACATGAAATTGTGCCGAGTGAGAAGAGCAGGTGGTTATGAATTGATGGTTCATGGTGTAGCTATTCCATATGTTGCCTTGCCTTGCAGTAGACGTACCGTTGTACGTAATGAAAGGAATTAGACCTATGATTTAAATGATCCACCTGTTTTAGGTCCACTTCCTCCTAATATTCCTGATGGGGAGGGACATGACACTGATGAAGAATATGATTAGAGAGAGCACTCTCCCATAACTCACGTGTCCCCCAATCATCCTTCACATCTACACACCGCATCATCTTCCTCTAACCCTGTTGCAGGAGCTACTCCTAGATTTTATATCACTGAGGAGATGTGGCGTGATATGATGGCTAGAGAAGAAAGGCGAGACGACCTACTCTCTACCATTTCACAGCAACTGGCGGATAACATGAGCTACATGGAACAATCGCGATTGAGTTCAAATCGTGCCTACGGGAAGGTTTGCCGCACCTTGACTGCGATCACAGCAGAACAGTCCCATCAGCGAGAAGTCAACCGTCGACATTACAAGCTTATGGAGGCCACTCAGGGTTCCATCCTACATAACCTTCAAGAGGTCCGAGATGCCCAGACTGCCTTATCGGCCCGACTAGACCGGAGAGACCAGCACCACAGTAGATCTCGTCGTTCCAAATATTATCAGCAGGACAGCGAGGGCACCAGTGGTCCTCCGCAGTAGTTTTCCAGGTTACTCTCCTTATCTTATTTCGAAACATTGGGGACAATGTTCGATTTAAGTGTGGGAGGGGATTTTATTGCTTTTATTGCTTTTTGTTTTTTCCCTTTTCTTAGTTATTTATTTGCTTTCTGTTTTTCTTCTTTTCAGTTAGTTATTTAGTGTAAGTTTTTTTTAGATAATGCATGAGTCTAACGAGTCACCAATACAGTGTATCTTTAGTGCACCCTCATTTTCCCCATTTCTTTAGCCTTACCAAAAAAAGTTCAAAAGAAAACAATGTTGTTCCACATGTTTTTTGGGCTTTAAGACATGTTTGGGTTAGGATGTGGTGACTTAGATGAACTTTTTGAAACATCAGTATCATTTTAGCACCATAGACTTCATGAATATAAGAATCACTCCTAAACCCCGCATATCATGGCTTTTATTATCATTCAAAAAATTGTCCTAAGTAGTTTATTCTAGCAGTCAGCTACGGCCTAAGCATGCTCTACCTAGGGGACTGATGAACATAAGTGAATGATCCAGTGCTAATAAAAAAGAGAAAAAGGCAAACTCTGGGATAGGTGACCCTCACAAAGTCATTTAAACCAAAAAGAGAAAAAAAAATTTGCCACAAAAAGAAAAAAATTGCAGTCACCCATTGATAGTTGGTTCAGAGGTATCTGGCACTGAACTCGGTAGGGCGGATTACGATCTGATCCCCCACAACTGCATTTGGGTCAAATAAAAGGGTTTACACATACTTATGTGCCAGAAACCCTATGTTTCGGATCAGAATCACAAACCGGTCACTCTACTATGAAGCATGTACGGATAACGGGCTTAATGTGATTGCGCCTGAATGAAAGGGACCCAAAAAGAGATGAAAAGATAGGCCTAGGTATTGTGGGATGATATGAGTTGGTTAATATAGGATTGAAGTTTATGTTCGTGTCATTATGATACCCTTAGTTCACTTAGTTAGTACCTGTCACTGCATACTAGCTTGAACTTAGAAGCCCTTTTAGCCCAAATCACGCATTGGCACTAGTTTTCTTCTTTGAGCTTCAAATGTTTTGCTTGAGGACAAGCAAAGGTCTAAGTGTGAGAGGATTTGATAACACTGAATTTCATCGCGTTTATGACTCCGATTTCTCATGCATTCTAAGTGTTTTATTGCTATTTTGTTATGTTATTACTATGTTTTTCTTTATTTTCAGGTTTTTACTTTAATCGGAACCTCGAGCGAGAAAAGGAACGGAAAAGGAGCTGAAAAGGACAAAAATCAAGTAATTCAGCATTTTTCACTTGTGGCACCCACTATGGCTGGCGCCATGGGGTCAGCCATGACGTGGACACGTCTCAAGACTCTCCCCAACTGCCAATCCCCACGATCTCCACTACTTATGCCATTTTGTACACATAACGAACGCCATGGGAGTGTGGCGGGCGCCACAAGGCAAAATAAGTTTCCCTCCATTTTTCGGTTACAAGGGCATCCATGTCTTTTCATATTATTTGTATGCCTATAAATAGGACTTTAGATTTTCGTTTTTCTTCATCCAGACTTAGAATTATTAGGTATATATCAGTTATAAAAGTAGTAACCACTTCACATCGGAGTGTTGCTACAATCAAGTGATCGAGTCTGTATACGTCTGTGGGATCGAGTCTTGGAGCACTTTGGAAGGAAGTTAATCATGCCGCCATTTTAATTCCAGTTCGTATTTTACTTTTCGCACTGCTTTACTTTATTTAATTTCCGCACTCGCACTACTTTATTTAATTTCCACACTCGCACTACTTTTCTTTATTTTCCGCACTCGCACTACTTTCATTTATTTCTCGCACTCACACTACTTATCTTTATTTCTGCACTGCCTTACTTTTATTTACTTTCCCGCACTCGCACTTTACTTAATTTACTTTCTGCACTCACACTAAATATCTTTTATGAAATATACTAAAATGAACTTTTACTTTACCATGTCTAGCTAATTTTATAAAGGTTAGAATGTAAGGATCATAATTGAACCGATAATTTGTACAATTGTTTGTAGAAACGCTTAAGGGCTATTTTGACTTTCAATATAAGTTTTCAAGTTCTTTAAAGTTCCGTTGGGTAAGATCGAAAGTCGTCCAACGCCTATTTAACTTAATTGTTTTTAACTATTTCAAAAACAACCAAAAGCGCTTTGTTTAGTTCATTAGGAGTTTTTAGATTAAAAAGAAAAGAGATTTTAAAACTATTTTCGAACGCATTAAGAAGTTTAGAGTCTGGTTCGTGAGAAACTCTTTTTGCTAGAAAGTCCAGGTCAAAATACTTTTCAACTTAGTTAAGATACTATATTTCTTAAGAATAGGTTTACTACTCTAACGCAGTACACACCTTTTTATCCGTGACAATAGGAGGGGTTGATTAGGGAGTACAACTTGGTTCTGAATACGCGAAAGCGACAATTCCCGTTAAATTAGTTCTTTTCAAAGTAGAAAACATTGCCCATAAGTAGTTCTATTAGCAAGTACTTGATTATCAATCGATTATGTGAATTGCATTCGAACCTGTCTTTATTAATTATTTAAATTTACTATTTCATTTATCATTACGCACTCTTTAAAACCATTATTTTTAATTGCCTTAAATACACACCATAACAACAGATAACGATAGATTGACACTTGGTCTTTGTGGATTCGACAATCTTTTATATTACTCTGACGTGTTCGTACACTTACGAAAAACACGCATCAGTGGTGTTTTACGGTAATGGGAGAGCAAACTCACATAAGGTTAGAAGCTTTGTGGATTTATGGTGTATGTCATGTATTATTACGATATTTCTTCTTACCTAAGAATGAGGTATTTATAAAGGCTATGGGCTTGGAGTTAGGGTTTCCTTGGGAACGTTAACCGCCCACATAGTCAGTAGTGGAGCGTTGAATCCCTATTTTATAAGGAGACATGGATTATCCTGTTAACCATGACTTCCATCTGATCGAAGAACATTATTTCCTACATTTCCCATGATTGGGCGAGTAGGAAGCACTCAGGAAAAGGTGGTTCCTAATGGCTAAAATGGATGGAAACTTTGGTATTCACTAGTTCCATTTTTATGATAGTAAATGGTAGTCCAACATTGGACTTTAAGTTTTGGAGAGGTTAAGATAGGGAGATCCCTTATCCTCGTCTCTCTTCTTAATAACTATTGAATGATTGGTAGGGTTGGTGCACAATGCCACCAACTTGGGAGAGTTTCAAGATTTTCAGGTTAATAAAGATATACATTTTGAGGATGATATTATAGTAGTTTGTGATGGG
Organism: Lathyrus aphaca; assembly: GCA_963966055.1. Lineage (NCBI taxonomy): Eukaryota > Viridiplantae > Streptophyta > Magnoliopsida > Fabales > Fabaceae > Lathyrus > Lathyrus aphaca. Next base: position 677,226,986 of record OZ014519.1, on the reverse strand, counting down.
TCATGGAATAATTATGGAGTATAAAAAAAATATTGAGGGGATTTGAAATGACATCAGGATTGTGTGTGAATTTGTTATAAGAAAAGTAAGCTTTATGGAATTAATCTGAAGGAAGAGTTTTTGCAGGCATATTCTACTTTTTTATATTGCAACATTGGTTTTATTCCTTGAGATTCCTGTGGAGGCCAATCCAATGAGAAGGGAGACTTGGAATCTTATTATGACTAAGCTTCAAAGAAGATTATCATCATGGCATGAAAACCCAATGTCATTAGGAGGAATGGCGGTGATGAAGAATTCAGTGTTGAGAAACATTCCAATGTATTAATTTTCTCTTATACAAAACACCTAACGTTATCTTGAAAGAGATTGTGAAGTTGCAGTGCGATTTCTTTTGAGCAAGTGATGAAGTGCATAAGAAAATCAGATTGATAAGCTGGTCAAATATATGCAAGGCTAAGAAGTAATGAGGGCTTGATGTGAAAGATTATGGAAGGTTGAATCTTGATTTACTATGCATATGGCAATGGATAATCTAGACCGAGCTAAATTCAATCTGGTATGACTTGCTATCTTATAGGTATGGAGATTTAAAGTAAAAAATTATTGATGATGCAATCCCAACAAATGGAATGAGACATTCCTTGTGATGGAGAGATGTGAGATCAATGGGGGTCTATCCAATGGTTGAGAAAAAACTGATTTTCTAGGTCCATTAATTACAAACGTGGTAATGCCAATAATATTGGCTTTTTAAAGTATAATAGGTTAGGACATGCCTCTTTGTACATCCAATATTCTGAAATGGGAAGTTGGCTTGAAAGAACTTGGATTTAGAACATTGGTTTGGTGAAGGATGTTCTTAACGAAGAAGGAAGTCAACTAGATGAACTTTTGGAGATTCTTATATTTTTATGTCTGAATCTGAGTTAGAATATATTTTGTTTGGTGGAAAAATGGACATGGATTTTCTGTCAAGAGTAACAACAATACATTGTCTGAGTTGCACAACTTGGATAACCATGTGGATGAAGACAAGCTGAGAGGGTTGGATAAGTTATGGAGAACAAAGGTGTCAAGAAAAGTTAAGTCTTTGGTTGAAGACTGTGTCAAGCAAAGTTCAAGTCTTTTGAATTTTTTTTTTTTTGAAATTTCGGTATTCTTCAAAAAAGAATTCCAAAAAATTTCATTTTTACTAGAAAATTTTGGAATTTCCAATAAAAAATGAAAAACTTAAAAATTTCCAATGCATACAGCAAATTTTCGATAAAAATAAATAAATTTCAAAGATGATTGATTTTTACAAAAAGAGATATAATTGTAAAAGTGCTTTAAATGAAAGTCAGTGAGAGAATAACAAGTAAAATAGTTAAATGCTCCCGATCAAACTACTCTCATGGAATGAAACTAATTTAAGTTCAAGAGCCAATCTTCTTACCAATGATTTTATTGACATTCTAATCCTGATAGGTGTTTATTTGTAACTTTTAATCCTAGCTTTTGCCAACACATTACTCTTGTTTTATCGTACTCCAATTTAATATAAATTTCTCATTTGCGAATAAAAAAAAAATTTATCTTATACCCCTATAATTATTCTCATACCCGTAATATTATTTTGGACGAAATTACCCCTGTATAAATACCCTATATTTAAAATAAAATAAAAACTTTTTTACTCATTTTAGCTTAGCAAGAACGGTAAAAAAAATACATTCACTTTTTACTTTAGGAAAACCCAAGAGAGATATTGTCGGTTCCTAGGGGTGGCAAAACGGGTCGTGGCCCGCCGGGCCGGCCCGCGCACCCGCCAAAAAGTAGCGGGTTGGGTTGGGATTTTAGGCCCGCCGCCCGCCAAAGCCCGCCACACCTATATAATAGCTCTATTTAAGTATTTGGAAGAGCCTATGAAAATAGTTTGTGATATGTACATAAGTTGTTATTAGATTATTATGATTAATCTATTTTCTCTTTCTTTATTGTTGGACAAATATTTTGAATTTTTCTAATGAATAATGACAAAAGTGTGATCGAAATTTGAATTTAGATCATTTAAAATACTAAATGTGATGTTATATATGATAAGAATATTATTTCACTAAAAGTTGATGTTTTAGGCTAATAAAAATTATGCTTTTTAAATGTTGATTTGATGTATTTTTATTGAAATGTAGAAAAAAGAACTATTTAATTTATTTAAAAAAAATAGAAAAAAAATTAAAAAAGAAGGCGGGCAAGCCCGCCGCCCACCAACCCGCCACCTTGGCGGGGCGGGCTAGACTTTTATGCCCATTTCAACTTGGCGGGCATGCCCGCCCCGCTATTTTTTGGCGGACTTTAGGCGGGGCGGGCACGGGGCGGGGCGGGCGGTCCGTTTTGCCACCCCTATCGGTTCCTATTTTTTTCACACCAAAGAACTTCATAGTAAGTTATCCGGTTTGTTTTATTTTTTGTTATTTCACCCCAGATAACTTGGGATCGTGTTATTCGATTTGTGTAATTCCTACACTTGATAACTTGATGTCATGTTATCCAGTTCTTTAACTTTCTTCACCGGAAAACTTGATGTTGAGTATTCTGGTTTGGTCTCGATAATTGATATTTTTTTAGTGACTCGCATTAGAGGACGCGACAAACATATTTATCGACGATATGTTGATGGAAGGATAATTCCAGCACATTCTACTCGAGAGGAATTTTAGATTGTTGATCATGCACTTGTATCTGCAGTAGCTCCCATTCCACTACATCCACCATTTCTTGGAGGACCGTTTGATACGTCACTTTTTGTGAGGTATCGGAACCACGTCGCTCGTCATCTGTGGGATGGTCAAGTAAATCAATCTATGACCTTTCTATGGTGAATAAAATTTAATTTTAATTATTTATGTATTGTGACATATATTATGAATTATTTTCATAAGAGAGTTCTGAAGAAAGAGCTTAAGGTTGTTGCACATGACAACAAATTGATTGGATGAGTTCCATATAGTCTATCACCTATGATTGAGCAATGGGTATCTGGTTCTGGTCTATCCTTTCTACAGAGAACCATTTTATCGAGGATAGATAAGAACTTGGTATTTGCATTTGTTGAGAGGTGGCATCCCGAGACATCGTCCTTCCATATGTCGTTTGGTGAGATGACTATTACCCTGTACGATGTTTCTTGTCTCCTTCATATATCGTGTAAGGGGAGTTATGTAACCATGCACAAGGGTTTATTGACTCAGATGTTATTACTCAGGTTATTAGTCTGATGGGTGTTCCACTGGAGGAGGCAGCTGATGAGATTTGTATTTGTAAAGGTCCCTATTATAGGTTGGATTGGTTGACGAAGATATTTGTCCGTCTGCGAGCTGAGAGCAGATTTGATTGTGCAGCTAGGGCGTATATGATGTTGTTACTAGGCTGCAATATTCTTACAAATAAGACTTTTACTCTTGTTTAGGAAAAATATTTACCACTATTTAAGGACTTGACTAGATGTGGTAAATACTATTGGGGGTTGCTGCATTTGTCACACTATATAGATATCTCGGAGATGCTTCCTTCTATAGTTGTAGACAGCTTGGTGAATATGCTTATCTACTATAGGTACAAATGTTTCATTTTAATTTCATTTATACTTGTATTATATTATTTATAATACCTTTAATTGATAATATTCATGTTGTGTAACAGTGTTAGATTCATGAGTATTTTCCAACTGTTGGCAAGAGAGGATTTTCGAAGATTGTTGGTGTCTGTAGTCCACTTCCTATGGCGATGAAGTGGTCGTACAGGAAAGCTACGCAGAAGGTTGATGAGACTAGGGTTGTGTTGGATGGATTGACACCTGCTGATGTCATTTGACACCCCTTTCAGGATCACAAACAACACATACCATTTGATGATATTTGCTTGTATAGGGGTGGGCTGATATAGTATGGTACAATTGTTATTTATTTATCTGGTAGATGTTTACGTCAGTTTGGATACAGGAAGTACATACCATATTTGCCTCCTGATATTGACAAATTTGATGTGGACTTTGAGTGGGTTACTTACCATGCGAGCGTTATATAATTGATTCAACGGGCCGAGATTGCAGATACTTTGTATGATGTGGTGGATGATTACATGGCTTGGTACTACACAGTATCACATCCTCGTTTGGTACCACCGCCTCGAGGGGAGGTCAGAGAGGTCTCAGTTCCAATGTTTGATGATGGACCGACAGATCTGAGTTTGCGACATGTTTCACATAAGTTGCGTTGCTATTTGCATGCTCACGAGGTCGAAGAGGGTGATGATGATTTTGTTATGGTCTTTCGAGCACTACATATGTTAGTGAGGACTAATACTTATGTTAGTGAGGAAGACAATGCTTGTTATATTATTTTATATTCAGACTAATGTAGTATTGTTCAGATTTATTTATTGTTCCTCGTACTTATGTAGTACTCTATTATGCTTTATATTCATATAATATTATTCAAACTTATATCATTCAATATTATTCAATCATAAAATAGCATGTTTTGGGACCACTGGTGTAAGTTGTTGATTGTTGCCAATGTTGTAACGGTCCAGCGAATCCTATTATCCAACAAGTTGCATCTGATGTGTGATGCTTCTTCCAATCCAGTGTGACCGGTGGCAAGAGAAATCATTCATTCATGTTTACCTGTAACAAAAATACATTAGTGAGATGGCAAGGGAAATAATATATTAGTATTTGACATAAAGCTTTAGAATATTTAACTGAATCCAATGATTTGAGTTTACAAAATCAATGCAGTAAATGGGTATATTAGGATTATGTGAAGTCGTCATCTGGAAGTAAGTCAAACTAAAAACACTTATGACCATAACCCTTGTTTAGTGAATAACTGTTTCAACTTATCTAGTATCCAACACAAAGTCAGTTGATGTTTGCTCAGATTCCATATAGACAAATGCAACAACAAATGTTAACTCAGTTGATGTTACACCAACTATCTCAATCAAAGGTTGCCTAAACTTATTAGTTTGTTGAGTACTATCCATAATCAACACAATAAGAAACATATTCAACAACTTCACTGAGTTTGGATGAGCTCAAAAGATATCTCTCATAACTTCTGACCCATCTTTTTTCCTACTCCAATAAACATAATCAAATTCTTCTATTAACTTAAACGATTGTTGCATTTCCGTTCTAGGTCCCCTGGTGTTTTTCTGAATCTTACTATTATGTTTATATATTTGGGTAATTTGAATCACATTCTTCGGATCTCGTTTTTGCAATGACAATAATGTGCCTTGGTGGAACACGACGTTTTGACACATCAACAATATGTTGTTGGTCATCAGCATTGAGACGACTTACAAACGCATGACCTTCAAATCTATCAGGTAAACCATGATTGTGAACTCCACATTTTACATCAATTTTCCAACCAGAACCATCTTTTGAAGGTGTTGATCTAACTTTGAAAGGACAATTACATTTTTTGGTAGCACTTTGTGTTTCACTATCCTCTTATTTGTATTTTCCACCTTTATCACAACCAAATATAACTTTGTCACTTCTTCCTCTCTTGTCAGTATTGGTGTTCGAACGGGTAATTAAAACAGTGTCTCTATTTCTGACTTCAACCTCCCTAATCCACCTAGTCGCCTATTCTCTTGTAGAAAAAATTGCTATAGTCGAGAATACCTCCATCATATCTATACTTGTCTGATCTTTGTCGCATATCATCAAAGAAATGTCCATGTCTACTAACAAAAGTGACAAATATAAATTAAAAAATTAAAAAAATAAATAACACGCTCAAGATAACTCTGTACCAAGTTATTTGATTTTCAAAAAACCCAAAACCGATTACTCAACCACAAGTTATCTGGTGTTAAAAAAAAATAGATCAATCGAATATCTTGCAAATAAATTATCTGATGGACTTTTGTCTTTAAAAAAACAAACAAGTTATCTGGTGGGATTTTGCCTTTAAAACAAACAAGAAATCTGTCTTATATGCTCTTTGATTTTGTACAAATTCATAATCGGATTTCATTTCATCATGTTTACCGGTTCGAAAAATAACGATCCAAAAATCTTTACCTTACGTTATCTGGTTCTCGTCGTATGCAATCAAAAAGTACTTTTGGACTCATCTAATTTCGTATTAAAAAGTAAAAAATAAATAAATAAAATAAAAAGGATAGAATTGAAATTTTTGAAAAAATATAGGGACCTAAGATAATTGCAGGGTAAAGGGTAAAAATTTTCTATAAAAATAAAGTCAACTTAATTTTCATGTTTGCTAAACATACCTAATATAACATGTTTGCTACACATACTCCAATTTAATATACACATTACTACTATAAAAATCAGATTATTTTCCCACCAATTTTGTGGATACAATATAATTCAACTATTTATTCAGGCAAGTTCCCAAAAATATCAAAGCCCTTATCCATAAAAATAAAAATAAAGATTTGGTGCAGTCATGAATATCACATTCCGTTCAATCAAAATGAAATGCGAGCCTTATAATTTTGATTGGCCTGTTTGCAATTTACACATGTAGCAACTGCATTATCGTCCATGTAACACACTTCACAGGTAGTGGGGGCAAATGTTTGGAGAATAGTCTGAATAAGGGACTGTATAGTATTCAAAGAGAATTGTTTCACTGCAATCCTTTAGAATTCAATAAATTACACTGGTTGTACCCAAAAAAGAAGAGTACATCATACTGGCAAAGCAGAACATAAGACAGCGCCATTGACCATGAAACATAGTTCAAGATTAAGGAAAGAGGGAATCTATAACCAAAAGAGTTGATGAATTAAGGTGCTGCACTGCATACCAAGAATAATTAATTGTTACATTTAGATAAAATCAATGATGATTGAAATATAAAATTCTCCCGTTAAAGTCTCACCAACCTATCACCAGTCCAGTATAGACGGCTGACTGCACGAGTCATGAAAATCAAGATCTTCAAGACTTTGGTACAGTGACATTTAAAATTTTAACATCTTGATATGGCTTTTCGCCTTTGTCTGTCTTCACTTTTTCTATAGCCTGCCAATAAAGTTCTCGAGTGATTAATTTTTTCAGACAGAAAAGAACGTTCACATTCATTAAACAAGGACCTGAAAAAATAAATAAGTTCCATAGACCAAAAATAAATAAGTTCCATAGACCAAAATCCATGCTTGTCAAATTTGCAAGTTAGCGAGTCAGTGTGGTCATAAGTTAGTCACAGACTCTAACTCATTCAAACTGTCAGCTCGCACGTTGGTGAGCTAAGTTAGAAAACACCGAAAACAGGGCTTGGTTGTGTGTCACTCACGTTCTCAAGTTAGGTTCAGAATTGGAGTGGGTGACAAATGTATGAAAATCTTCACACCTTCGCAGCACCTAGAGAACACTAACTCCATTCCCATAACATTTATATTTTAGATTGTGCCAAGGGTAATATATTACTCTATCTATCTGCCCCTAAATATAAGATTCTCTAAAAAAATTATTGTCACTTTTTATGACCCTAATTGAATTTTCAACTGCATTGATTATTTCTTTATTGACATACATATAATTAATTTACATCTTTTTCTGCTTTCTACATTCAGTACTATGATGGAAGCATTAACCAATTTTATCTCTTGAAGGTTAAATATATAAAAGTAATATCATTGTTAAAGAATTTAATACTACTACTACTACTACCAAATTTCTTAATTTAGCCCATGGGGTCCTATACTAAGTTATGCTTGAATATCTTCAAAAGTACGGATGGAGTATCTATTATGTATACATGTCATTAATAGTTTTTTTCAATATTATATTCTCTTGGGTAAATTTGATTGTGGATTTATCTGAACTCTCAAGATGGACAACCTTGCGAAAAAGAAATTTAAGTTTTGTTTGAGAGTTTGGAGGGGAGGGGAGAGGAGGGCTTTGAAAAAAAGAAAGGATGAAGTGAAAATAATTGAAGGTTTTGGAAGGGGAGGGCTTTGGGGTTTATTTTTCTTCACAATAGAAAATTCCCCTACTTTGGGAGAACTCAAAAATAGAATTGGAGGAAGGTTTTGGAGGACTTGAGTAAAATCTCAAAATTCAATCTATGTAACTATAATATTCTTAGTATTAAAAACATATTAATAATAGTATTCACTTATCATTCTATACAAAAGTAGTTTTTCAAAAAGAGAAAAAGTAAAAGATTTATATATTTTTCTCTCTGCCTAAGGAAAGAAATCATTTAAAGATATGTTCGGGTGACACAAAAGCTTGAATGCAAGAAAATTATTTGCCAAGTAAAATCTGCCCGAGTACATGCAGGCAATTCCAATATATGACATGACTTAAAATGAGGGGCTAGATAATGCTTAATAGAAGATAAGAATCCAATTTACCTGGACAACATCCATTCCTTTCACAACTCTACCAAATACAGTGTGTTTGTTGTCCAGCCATGGAGTGGCCACCGTGGTGATAAAAAACTGAGAACCGTTGGTATTTGGGCCCGCGTTTGCCATTGACAATGTGAAAGGCCTATCATGCCTTAAACTGCAAGAGAAAAATTATTCGGCGTAAGTTTCATAGATGATCATTACTTTAGTTACTCTAGTCTGAAATCATTATGATATTTCAAGTGTGATATGATAAAATGTACACAGATAAAATTTGATTACCTTTTGTGAAATTCATCTTCAAATTCTCTACCCCAAATGGATTGTCCACCAGTGCCGTCTCCTAAAGGATCTCCCGTTTGTATCATGAAGCCTTTGATGACCCGGTGAAAAATAAGATTGTCATAATAACCATTTTTGCAGTGAGTTGTAAAGTTTTCCACAGATTTTGGACATTCCTCCGGGTACAACTTTATGTGAATATCACCCATAGTGGTGTGCATAATCTGCAAAAAGAAGAATTGCAATTATCAGACTCTTTAAGGGGAACAGAAGTAATCGTAACTTGAAAAGAAAATATGTAAAACTACTCTAGAGTCTTGAGCGGAAATATATTTCCCATCTGCTATTGGATAACTAATTAAATAGAAGAATACAGAGGTAAACTATTTATAGCCAAATAAGGATAACTCACCACATTCTCAGGAAGTGATGTTGTTAGTGACTTTCCAATATCTGAAACTGCCAAAAGTTCATCAGCAGGAGGTTTTTCATTGAACACATCTCTTCCCTTAGTTGCATCTTCAGGCTCCTCAGGTTCTCTTCGACTAATATATGATATTATCAAATAATAAGACTGAATTACTTTGAGTTCAAAGAAAAGGTACAATGATTGGTAAAAAATATTAACTGTTATACCTAAATAAATAAATCCTATGCTTTTTGAAAGCACAACATAGGAGAGTGGGATCTGTCAAAGGCTCCTTGCTCTCATTAGCATTTGCAGCTGCTGAAGGAATCTTTCTCACTTTTTTGCCACTTCGTTCCCCATGATATAAAGCTATGCTTAAGAATCTATCATTATTCTCCACCTTTCCAAGTATTCGAGCAACTGTATTGGTGTGTAAATTAACAATCTATGACCAAGCAGAAGATGTGAAAACATTAGGGAATGAAATTTCATCTAGTGGCTGCATTGCATTAGCAAGTAACAAAGAAAAGTTACAAGTATAAAAAAAATGTATAACTGAAGGAAATGAAGTGATTGCAACCCAGTTAAGTATAAAAAAACTCACTTTAATACCAAGCAAGGTTGCATATATAAGAAAGTTGGAACTATCATCAAAAACTGCATTTGGTTGTGGTGCACTTTCTGTCTTCTCAATTTCTCTCTCAACAGCCATTCTTCGACCAAAATCAATGGCTTCCAATCGATACAATGGATTATCACTTCTTTGAAGATCTTGAGCAACCTATCAAAATATGAATTAATTTAACAATTAAATGTCAAAAACAATTAGAGAAAAGCCAAAATTTCAGGTGAAACTGTTACCTCCAGGGATTCATCATAAACACGCCTTAGTTTACCCGTTCTGAACCAAAACACGCGTATCCTACGATCAGGTGATGTAATGGAAAATTGTTTACCATCTGGGCTGACCTAAAAGGAGGATGCAATACAGATAATAAATACCATCTAAATCAATTAATGGGCGTCTAGCTTTCATTATATACCTAATAACTGAATTAAGTCATCAATTAATAGTTTGGAAGTGTGTCTATAAAGCTGAGTTACCTCAATAGACGAAAGAGAAGTCTTGCATTTTACTATTTCAAAGAGGTTAGTATCACTTCTAACCTTAAAACTCACCCTACAAGTATCAAGGGAAATGATTAAACTGCATTAGTAACTACACAAAATTCATACAGCATGCAGCTAAGAATTTCCATAACTGTTTTATAAGATAAAAACTACTGATACGGTCAGAATGTAGAACAATCACAATATTTTTATATTCGGTTTCATGGTATGTCTTGTGGCCCCTTATTAGCTGACCTAACCCAAAAGCCTTAGAACAGTAGTCAGGTTTTTAAAAGGTGCCTCTGAGTTAATACAACAAAAAACAGAATTTAAAAAGCATGCAAACTCTAAATCTGATTAAAACAGTAATTATGTTCACTCTGGCAGTATACGCTGCAACATTTGGAATCAAAATTCTAATTTCCAATTTAATTAAACAAAAAACATCTAATTTTCAAAGTTAAACTTCTCTGTTCATCTTAATTGACCAGATCCACATCCATATGTCCTGCCAATAGCACCCAAATAGGAATGATATACTGTATTTAAGGTAGCATTTTTTATCAGCAAGACAGCAACTAAAACTATTAATAGTAAAATCATACATGCGTGAGATTATTATAGATGATAGCACCTAGTGTTAAGACTTAAGACCCAGAGAGAACTAGATGAAATGCTAGATGAAGACTTCCGAATTATGAGTCTTCAAAATACAATAATCCATTCGGTACAGTATAAATGAATCTATCTACAAGTGGTTAAGCTACTCAAAATATGTAAAATGTAAGTGGTTTGACGTATTTGAGTATCCGTATGAGACAGGGAATTGTCAGGATGGGCAACCAAAAATAACTAAACCTTGATGAATCTGTTATCTAAAAAAAGACAGGCAGAACCAAAGTAAGAAAATAACAAAGCACATACTCATCCTCTGGGAACTGGAGTGTTGTAGGGTTCCAGTATTCAATAAAGCCCTTTGTATCTGCTGATATTACAGTATCATACCAAGGATTGAACTTCATAACTTTAATTGGGCCTGAATGAATCTGAATGAAGGAGAAAAGAATGACAAGATTTGTAAATAAATTGTGAAAATAAATAACACCTGAAATAATGAAATCCAAGGTCATCCATTTTAAAAATTCAGTTGCAATAGAGATAATTTAGAATTGGCACCTCTTTGGAGATGATGGGATCATTTGAACCAGACCGTGCATCATATATGTGAACAAAAGATGAGTTCCTGTCACTAATGGCAAGACTGGCTTTGACATCCCCTTGATTATAAACCCATTCAATGGCACCAGGAATGTATGGCAACCGAATCATCACCATCATATCAAAGTTGACTACATCGTATACTTTTACAGAACGGTCATTTGATATTGTACAGCAAAGCAGACCATCAATACTAACCTGCATAGCTGAAATAAGTCATGGTTGATAACAAGTACAACAAGAAGATTCTGAAAACATAAATATTTACACATACATATTATAACAAGAGAAAATTTCCAGCATAAAGAAATACATCATTAGTATGCTTTCAATAGTCAATAGCAACTGTAGGGACCCCTATGCACTAAAACCCAAATAATCCTCAAACTTTATAGCCACCCCTCTGCTTTTTATTTACATTTTGGTCACTTCACTCTTAAACTTATTTACTTTATATTGTGTTTGAATATTGATAACAGTGAACTGTGATTACTAGATATGAATTTGTGTTTATTTTTGTGTATTCTTTTGCATTTGAGCTTTTACATGTATATTATTCTATTCAATTCCTTAAACTTCGACCTTTCAACATAGCGGCCATAACACAGCCCACTTTGCTACTATGTTTTCTGAGTCGGCCACTACCCACCATTTACTCTATACATAATATCATATATTATAGAATCAAAGCAAGAATCAATTACATCATATAAGATTTTACAGCTGCAATAAAGGGTTATGCCAGGTTAATGAACTTACAGCTAGACCTTCAATAGGACCAAGATGAGATCTGAAGTGTTTTGCAAACTCGATACCAATAGGCCTTTTCTTCCAAAACTTCAAATGCCCTGACAACAGCAGTAAACCACACAGAGATACCAACATTGCGTTATTAATCCAAAAGCTTGGCTAATTTCAATATGATCCAGGTACACTACAACTCACACACACACAAATATTGCATCTTTGTTCATACTACAAATGACATTGCCCTTTTTAACACTAGAATCCAATCAAATAACATGCCACTTTTTTAATTCAACTCCTAAAATGTCTCCACAGATAACCATTGACATAATTTGATTGGATGCATATGCAAAAAAAAGTTTTACACCATCATCAATGCAGAGAAATAAATCTCTAGTTGTAAAGGTAACATCTAATAAAATCACTACATTAATACTTCTTGCTTAAGTACTCTCCAAACTACTCACAACTGGCAAAAAAATTCATTAACCATTAATTTTAGTCTCTCGAACTCAAAAAACATAATACAATAGTAGAAATGACAATCAAAACATAATTTACCATCAGCACTTCCAGTAATGAAAAACTCTGCAGACGAAACAGCAACATGTGTAACCACATCACGATGCATATAACTTTTCTCATACCTATAAAATCAAACAAATATTAATTATTCAATTTAAATTTCCATAATTCTCAACTTTCATACACACTAAAAGTTTTTAATTTAGCTACATATTCTCCTAAACATGTAGTATTGAATCTTAAGCTATAGTTTCAAGTTTCAAAATTACAAAATTTATTGAAAGCAAACCCTAATTAAAAAAACTCGAATCTCTGAGTATTTGAAGAGAGATTAAGCGCGGTAACTTACATATTAGCTGAAGGTAAAGCATCGAGATAAGCTTGCTCGAACTGGAGAGGTCGTTTGAGTCGAGCGCGAGGAGCTGGACCGGGTCCAACTATGGGTTCGTCTTCAATTGCATTCGCGCCATTTTCGTGTTCCTCCATTTTCGAATTGGTTTTGAACGAACAAGAGTGTTTCCACTAAGGTGATAAAAATGATGCGGAGTAGATTGGGTGAAGAATTTAGGATGATGCCATGGAAATGGAGATTGAAGAAGTAGAAGAAGGTTCTTGTGATTGAAAGAGGAGTGAAGTGAGAAATCCTAAACCCTAGAGTGGGGTGTTGTTTTGAAAATTCCCTTTCCAGTTTAGTAACAGTAAGTTATTGCAAACGATGATGAATATTGAGGTTGATAGAAAAACATACTTTTTGCACCCATATTTTTCATAATAAGCCCTTTCTTTTTTTTGTATTTTTCATAATATGCCCTCTCTTTTTGTGTGTTTTTTCATGTTAAAAAGCCCTTTGTTTATGGCGCTTTTTCTTTAAAAAAAAAATAAATAAACTGAAAGCTGATAAGTTAGTAGTTGATAATTTATAGCTGAAGATTTATAGTTTATAGTTGATGATTTATACTAGTTGATAAATACAAAGGATATAAAAATATATTATTAATTAAAAAAAATTAGTGGTCATATTTATCAAATTAATTTTTATTCAACAAAAATAAACATATTAACAATGAAATGCAAATTTTAAATATAACTATAAAATTAAATATAACACAAAAATATATTAAACACTTACTTGTAAATTTTGTAATAGAATTTAAATATCTAAAATAACAATATTTTTATTTGATCTTATAAGTGTATTTTTATCTCTTTTTTCTCTCAAAATCCATGATATGCCTACTAATAAACAAATATGTTAAATATTCATTATCATATTTATAAAAAAAAATATACATTAATAATTAAAACTCAAGTAATAAATCATCAAAATAATAATTAAAATAATAATTTAAAAATAATAAAAACAATTCATTTTAATGAATCAAAATATTCCATAAATAACAAAACGGAAGATAGATTGCATCGTGAATTTGTTCCGTAAAAATAATAACTAATTTTTTTTATTCCCTCAACTAAAATGCAATTATTTTAATTTAAATTATATTAATATAAAGGGTAAAATTGAGTTTTTGATAAAATAATGAGGGTATAAATGGAAGAAAAAGTCATAATTAACTAAAAGTTATAAGCTCAAAAGCTACTTCAAATAGCTTTTGAAAAGAAAGCTAAAAGATAGTAAAACAAATACAAGCTAAAAGCTAAAAAACAGTTACCAAACAGAGCTTTTTCATTGATATAAGTTGAAAAGCTAAAAGTTATAACCTAAAAACTTTTTTTTTATGTCTTACCAAACAGACTTTTTTTCTTCTCAAAACACTATTTTGAAAATAGGATTATCAATACACTTCATATATTCTTTAGGGGTAAATCCTCTTTGGTGGAATTTTAATGGCAAAATGGATCTCGCATATTTGATAGATATGTTTTTTTTCCCGCACTTTCGTGTGAAATTGATCAAAGGTTTAAATATGTATTCTATAATATTCTTTCTTCGATCTATCTTATTTTGTGTGGGTTTTTATATGGAAGGACATTAATAAAAAAAATTGCATTTTAAACTTAAAAAATATAGTGCCTACGAAAAATTGAAGGCATCACGGACCAAGATTTTAAACCCACACCCTTACTTATATTTGCCTCAATTTTTAGAGAGTTTTTGCATAAATTTAAACAAGACGAATATATTTTTTTGTCACTTCTATTCACCCCATTCATTTCTCTTAATGTGTGTGTGGTAAAAATTGTATGGTTAATATTCCACTACACGCAATTTACATTACCGTGAAATTTTTTCGATACTTCATCCAAACTAAATTCTTTTATCGTTTAATGGACGCATCCATACACGACCATATATATGTATATATATATTTGAAAATATGGATATGGATTATGAAAGGTGATATCAGATAAAAATGGATTAGGGCTAAAAATGGGTTATAGGATGAAAATTAAAAATCGAATATGATTAGAAATAGATGGTCGATATTACAAGAAATTAATCTGGATCTTTGGAAATGGACATGGGTATGAATTGAAAAGTGAACTGCAACGCCATCGCACAAACCCCTAATTGAACATAAACTGGCTTCTGATGACTTCCAAACACAAAACACTTGATCTGATAACTTGACAACTTGACACTGAAACAAACTTCTAATGACACATCACCGCACACACACTTGACCTGACGATCTCAAACGAACCATGATTCAACCTTATACAAACCCTGAACTTGGACAACAAAATAAATGACATATTTTTTTATATTTTTTTTAATATTGGTTAGACAAAAATAAAAATGATATACAAGTAGGACAAATTTGGGGTATGACAATGTGCACTTATGTATCCTACCAAGGTCATGCTCTCGACCATTGTTCGTAGAAGAAAATCTCAATACAAACTATATAGAATCTCAAAACAAAGCCATAATCATGCTTCGCCGACTAAGGAATAAAGGGAAATTGTCCTGCACTGCCCATGCCAGATCTGTAGGGGTGGCAAAACGATTCGTGGTCCGCCACCCGCAAAAAAATGGCAGGTTGAGTTGGGATTTTGTGTCTGTCTACCCGTTCAACCTGCCCCGCTTTAAGTCCGCCTCACCTTAAGCCCACCAAAGAAAGGGGCGGTTGGCCCGCCAACCCGTTAATCTAGTTATCAAACACTCAAAATATTTATTTTGGTTGATTGAAGGTTAATACTTGAACTATAATTTGGAATACTTGTTGATGATTCTATTTTATACATTTATTTGTGAGTATATGCAACATTTTGTACGTAAACTTGTTTATGAAAAACTGTTCTAAAAAATAAGGGAAAATAATAATTGAAATGTAAAAATAAGACTGTTAATCTATTAAAAAATTAAATAAAAAATAGGCAGACAAGCCCGCTGCCCGTCAATCTGACACCTTGGCGAGACGAGTTAGATTTTTAAGTCCAATTTCACTTGGCGGGCTTGTCCGACCCGCCTTTTTTTGTGGGCTTAAGACGAGGTAGACGACCTGTTTTGCCACCCTAATAAATTTGTGTGGGAGAAGTCAACCATAATCTTAGTAGAAGGGACAAACCAAACAGTTAGGGGTGTACATGGGTCGGTTTGGGTTGGGTTTGGCCAAATCCAATACACAACCCAAATAGGATACTCCGGTTTGGGCGAAATAAAATAACCACCCGCAATATCAATGGATCGGTTTAGACAAATCCACTAATTTTCAGATTGGGTTGGATTGGGTAGTGGGTTGTCCAAATAAATTTTCTATTTTATTAATGTTAAATAATTAAATGATGAATCATTATATTTTTCCATAAAAATTATTCACCATTTTTATATTCTTAAAAAAAATTAGATAATCTATTTTTAATTATTTTTAGCATCATAAAATAATAATTGGCAACGTCAACTAATAAAAATTATCATAAAATACTAGAAATAAATTAAAGTTGTATGACATAAAATTGTATTAGTATCAAAATAACCAAAGAGTGAAATATTCAAAATTAGTTAAAGTTATAGTTCACTAAAATAGTAAATATTCAAAAGACAAAAATTATAATAAATAAGTTAATATTCATCAAAATTATTAAAATTGTAATAATGAATGTTTGATTAGTGGGTCAATGAATTTTGTGGGTTTGAGTCCAGTTTTACTCGAAACCCAGATTTTTTAATGGATTTTTAGTTTTTAAACCCATATCCACTCAATTATCCGACCCAACCCACTTTTATGGATTTGACCGGATTTTATGAGTTGACCCAATCCATATACACCCCTACAAACAGTGGGCATGCCCTGAAAATAAGAGGATCCTAAACAAGCGTCTCTCATGACCCCTTAGATGGGGAGAACTGCATGATCTCCTATGAGACAGATGTCCCAAAAAAGGTTCTAGGACCATAAACCTTAAATCCTAGTTATAAAGCATAATGAACAAGAGACACTTAAGTACACATTATATTAAGACTCTTAACCTCACAATCATGATCTTTACTAACTTGATCATCTAAGTGTTTGTAGGTGCATCTCCCACCATCAAATTCAACGGACATTACCCTTTCTTGATGAGTTCATCATCATTTTATCATCACAACCACTTGAAGATCAAGGTCTTTCTAAATCAATCATGAAAAGCATTTGTGATTATCTCGATCATCAAATTTAAAAAGTGAATGTTTCCACGCATACTTTAGATGAGGCTCAATCTTTTGTTGGGGATGGGGGGATTTTTTCACTATGAAGCATTGAAAATTATGAGACTTTCGTTTTAGAGGAACATCTTTGTAAGAGACGCATCACATATTCATTCAAAATCTTAAGGTGATAGGTGAATGAATTCTCTCACTTACAAATACTTAATTTCTCATATTTACAACTAATATAAGATTATTACCCACACTACTCATACTTAATATATTCTCGACAAATCTTAGGGCAAACCCATCCGTAGAAATGGAGGAATATCTAAAGCCAATTATGTTGAAAACAATATGTTTCTAAATGATCAGATGCTGAAAAGAAGGGGTGGCGGTTATCACTCTCACTACTTGCAACTCACAAGCTAGTGGCTACAATACAACCAAGCACCACGGTTGTCTTGTGCACGTAGCAAGCAACATTCCACGTGGTCGGATGCATGTTCCTCCACAAACAATAGGCCACAAAAACATAAATTTACATGGTTTTGTACACAAGTAGCCACATATGCCAGCGGTGTTCTCGTTCATTCATGCTCTTCCCAAGTCAATGTCATTTGTTATTATTTCTACAGTACTTTATTTGTTTGATTTCAGTTTTGTTTAGCCCATATCTCTGTTTGACTTTACCAATCGCATACCCAAAAATTATCTAGAAACAAGTTAAAATATTAAAGTCATGTGCATGTGCTTTCACCAGCTGTATTATAATACACCAAACCCATGTCTATAATATGATAAGTATATTTTGCTGTGCTCGAGCAGAGCACTCATTAATTTAATTTGTCATCAAGCTTAACTAACATAGTTTGGTTCACAATATTACATTTCTCTATTCAAGCCTATTAAATATAAAGACAAGAGTATTGTGACAAATTAAATTAAAGAAAAAAGAGAGAAATATAATTAAATTTCCTTAAACTTAACTAGCTAGCTAACTGTACTTTTGTGACCAATAATAATCATCAATAATATTCAACAGGAGTTTGTGGAGAACTTTCATCAGATACATCTTCTTTATCTTTAGTATAAGGTGGTGGAACATAAGGTGGAGGTGTACATCTTAACAATGCCCAATTCACACCTTGGAAAAAGGAGTGGTGTTTGATTGTAGAAGCTCCCATTATTGATCCCAACCTCCTTGCTGGGTCCTTAATCAATAACTGTGAGATAAGATCTTTTGCCGTGGCTGGCACGGTGGGTTCCTTTGGGAACTCCAAAGCTCGAGCCACGATATTTGCTAGAGTGAGTTCGTTATCCAGGCCTCGAAAAGGCGTTACGCCGTAAAATAATTCGAATATAAATATCCCTAAGGTCCACCAATCCACAGCACTACCGTGTCCCTCACCAGACACTATTTCAGGAGCTAAGTATTCGTGGGTGCCCACAAATGACATGGATCGAACATCGATAGGTTCAGCAACAAACTCAGGGCCGTGAAGCTGACTTTGTTTCTTCTTTCGCTTGCGTTTTGGTTGGAAACAGGACACGGCTGGGACTATACAGTTGGGTATTATGCATGAAGATGAGGCGAACTGGGAGGGTTCGGAGCGGGGATTCTTTTGTGGGGCTACTTGTGGAGAGTCTGTACTGGAGATTATTATCTGGGCTGTTGGTGTGGAATTGTCATCACATTTTAAGGAAAGGTCAAAGTCTGTGAGCATGATATGGCCATCTGATCTGACCAACACATTCTCTGGTTTAAGATCACGGTATACTATTCCCAACATGTGAAGGTATTCAAGTGCCATCAACACTTCTGATGCATAGAATCTGCACAAAAAAATATCGGTTAGGCTAGCATAAAGATTGTGATAATGCTATCTCTAAGGTAAGAAATGTTTTATTATTGGCCCACATGACCTGAAGAATGCATTTAAGAATATCGGTTGTTAGGCCTACCAAAGGAACCATGAGGATCGGACAGGAACATAAATCGGCTTGTCTTATACCCTGTGGGCTACTACTCTAATGCTTGTTCAACTAACACTAGCCACTTCACAGAAGAAAACAAGAACAAAAAACCTCATACCCCATTATTCCTCTAGGAATATGAATTTAATTTTGAGAAACTAGTTTTTTTTCTTTTAAAAATTGAATTTCCTAACATTTTATAAAGTAGTAGTAGTTTTTAACTTTAAATAACTAAATGCATAATTACAATATTATCCTCGCATTTTCATATAGCAAAAAGGTAAATCAAAAACAGTGTCAGTGAGAGTGGCCTATGTATGTCAGAAGAGTTGATTCAAAAAGTTGCGTGTGTTTCTTATAAGACGTGCAAATAATGACAACAAAGTAAAAGCTGGAAAATACTAGTAACTGTTTATATCCAATTCAAAAGACAGCATAATATTAGTATACTCATAAAAAAATAATAATAGTAATAATTTTTTTTCTTACTTGGAAATAATATTTTTCTAAAGAATTAGTATATATATGAAAGAAGATTAGGTCATTGCTTGCTTTCATTGGTATCGAACATCCGCAGCTAAAAAACAAAATATAATAAAAAGTCTTGAACCGTAACGAAAAAGACAACCTTATGAACACAATTTTTTTTTGGCCCCATACAGAAATAACATATATGAACGAACATGAAAAAAAGAGATTTATTAGGTAACTTCAGAGAAAAAGCTGTTGAATATAATAGGTTGAACATATCTCAATAAGGGACCATAGCAAGATCTTAAATTTTCATTCAATTTATATAATAAAATCCAGAAATTCTGCAAAATTTTACGGGTTCTAGAATAAAATATTGGATCAAAGGTATTTTTCATCATTGCCATTTGGGTCCTCTAAATTTTTATTTATTTATTTATCTCAATTTTATAGTTTTTTCTTAGTGCCATACATTTGATCAACAGTGAAGAAAATTGATTTTTAATTAAAAATAAATTGAAGATAATTTAATTTATATTTAAATAAATTTACGTATTCATATTTAAATTCAAAAATTACAAATTGACACCTATAGTGGGTCCCACATATAGTGAAAGAGGAAAACGGAGGAATGAGAGTGGTGGTTATGTACCCTACAAAGCAAACATGAATGAAATAACCGTCACTTTCATGTTTTCATTACTCTGTTATTAAAATCACGATAACGGTTCTACTAAGATTTCCACCCATGCTTCCTCTGGACATTCCCACACTCGATCTTTTCTCTCTCACTCATCGTTTCAGTTTTCATTTTCACTCACTCACTCATACTCTCACTAAACGATAATAATATATTAATAATAAAAAATATAATATTATGAAGATGCTAAAATGAAAATGGAGTGAAGTGCGCACCTCACGGCGGATTCAGTGAAGCGTTTATTCTGCTGGCGTTGCCGGAGAACGTGAAGATCGCCGCCGGGACAAAACTCCGTCAAGAGACAAAGCCATTTCGCCGCGTCGATGGTAGCATAAAGCGTAGGCAAAAAAGGATGGTCAAGAGATTCAAGTATTTCTCTCTCCGTCTTCGCTCTTCCTTCCTTACTCCTACTAATAAGCTCCTTCTTATCCATCACTTTCGCGGCGAACATCGCCGGGATTTTTCCGTCGTCGTTAAGTTCCGCGAGATAAACGGAACTAATATCGCCGGAGCCTAGACGGCGGGAGAATCGGAGGTCAGAAGGAAGTATGCGACGGGAAGGTGACTCTGATCGGATCCGGTGAATGGCGGACCAGCGAGGGTCGGAGGAAGGAGCGTGAGGTTTGGTTGTTGGAGGGAGGGATCTTGTGGAAGTGGAGGCGGTTGTTTCGGAACTGAAGCTTGTGCTACGTTTGATGTCGGCGGTGGTGGCGGTTGTGGTGGTTGTGGAGGCGAAGCTGAGGCTTTGGAGGTCGTCGGTTAGATCGTCGAGCCATGGGTCCATTGCGTTGGGAAGAGAGAAGAAAATGGAATGAAATGGTTCAATTGAGTTGAAGAAGAAGAGAGTGAGAGTAATAAGGGAGGAAGTGAAATGTTTCTAGGCTTAAAGTCATTTTGAAAATGGGTCTTTTTTCATTTCCATTATCGTTTTTAAATGGGTCTTCATGATTATAATTAGTTGTATATTTATTTATAGTAATGTCTCTAATGATGATATCAAATTTGCTTATATGATTTTTGTAATCATGGTTTTTATAATCACTTTATTATGATTATATCAATTTTACTACTCTAACCTTTAGTAAAAGCACATTTTACATATTTGATAGTATTTCTTTTTTAAACAAATAGACAATAAACATAAAAAAATTATATACACATGTAAGTTTTAGATTGAAATTAAGTGAAAGAGTTTGGTTTAATTTTTAATATTTAGAGGAAAGTGATAATAACTAATGAAACTAACATACAAAGAATAAGGATTCGAATTGATGGTATTTATTATGATAAATCCAATGAAAAATATTTATATTTTGTCTAAGATTAAGGTTTGTCAGTATTGAATTTATGTTTTCAGTGATGATAAGTCTTTTATTCTTGATATTTGTATTTGAGAGGAAAGAAGGGACGCTTATAGGTTTGTTGTGATGATTGATGTATTTTGGAAGAATATAAATAATATTGTTTGAAATAATGTTCGAGATGAGGTTTTGAGAATTGACTTGTTGACATATTTCAATTGACAAGATTGACTTTTAGTTCGTTGAATAGAGTGATTTAAATAATATCTCTCGTCACCCAACCGTATGGAACATTCGTAATAAAGAGAGATTGAAGTGTAATGTTGACGTTGAATTTAATTGTCAAAGAGACACAATTTATAGAGGGTGGTGTATGAGGGATAATTTGGGCAGATTTATTATTACAGGTCTTACTTGGGACATTGGTCTTCTCTCTACCATTGTAGTTGAAGCCATGGCTTTGAAAGAAGCTTTGCAAGGTGTTATATCGACACACTTGAATTATGTGACTTTCAAAAGTGATTCCAATTAATTGTTCAAACTATTCACTTTGAGCATGTATGCACTACAAGAAAACTTGATATTATCTACATGTTTTAACCCAAATGAAAATCACATCACTAAAAATTGTATGAGTGACGTCGCAAATATTATTCCAAAAATGTATCCCCACGTTGGAACCATTCCTAGAAATAAACACATCAGAATATTTGCTTTATATATTCCCAAGATCAACTCTTATTTACTCAACTATTCTCCTATTTACTGATAAAAATCACTTCGCCTCTCTTTCTCTTTACTTTGTCTCTCTTTCTCTTGCTTTTTTCTCTCATTCTCAACACTTTTGTTTCCTCTCTTCTCTCATTCTCAATATTCTACCTGTTTCTCTCCACAAATTTTTAACATATATTAAACAAGTAAGTATTTAAAGAATTAATATATCAATGTGTTTTAATTTATTATGTTATAAATATAATATTTCTTGTTTTATTTATTTCAAGATCAAAAATCATCCATTGAAGAGGTTTATCGAGTAAAGATTTTATTTATCTTCAAGAAGTATGTTGCAAAATCTAATAATTTTATTTATTTATTCATATTTTTATTGGTTGCTAGTTATTGGTTATTGTCGGAGACACGTGAACGGAGGCACGTGAGATGAGACAAAATGTTGAAATTGATGAAATGAAGAAGAGACAATCTGAGATGGAGGCAAAAATGCAACAATTTTTTCCTCACAATCGAATCAAGATGATGAAGATGTTTTTAGCAGTAGTGACAATGATTACTTTTTTTTATTTTATTTAATGTTTGTGACGTGAATATCACGCGACACTTATTATTATTATTATTATTATTTATGTTTTTTACATGAATATTGTGTGACTAAATATTTAATATATTTTTTATCATTAATATTTATTAATATTTTATATTTATTAATATTTTATATCTTTTTATAATTATTAGAAATTTCAAAAATTATTTTAATTTTTTAATTTTTATTATTTATTAATTAGTTTTTATTATTTATTAAAATAATTTTGAATTTTATGACTTGAAACCATGTCACTAATTAGCCGTTTGGTTTTCACATGGGAAAAATTCACACTAACACTCTTTACTACGTTATGATAAGGTTATGGAATTATGCATAAAGGTTTTTCCCATATGATTTTCAAGTCGTTAATTAGTGACTTGGTTTTCACGTGGGAAAAATTCAGACTGACACTCCCTCTTACGTTATGATAAGGTTCTATAATTGTGCAGAAAGGTGTTTTCCCATGTGATTTTCAAGTCACTAATTAGTGACTTGGTTTTCACGTGAGAACATTTCCAAATATTTTAGTGTTTTGCGACGTAGTTTAGAAGTCACTAATTAGTAACTTTAATTTCACGTGGGATAAAATTCTCACAGTTCCCCCTCCGACGTGTTTTGGCCACGTCGGAAATAATGAATAGTGACATGATTTTATACTTAGTGACTTGATAATCACGTGGAAAAATGAGATATTTTTTGTAATGATGGAGGTCGGAATTTAATCGTATTATTCTTTCCATTAAAAATGTGTTGCATCTTTTTCCGAACTTTAAAGTTAAGTTCATTAAACGCCAAGTGAATTTAGTTATCCATACGTTAGTTAAGATGTTCATTCTTAATTTAGACTTAATGTGATACCATCTTGAATCTGAAGGTGCAAAAACATAAGGAAGGGGGGTTGAAATTGGGTTTTCAAAACTAAAGACAATAAACAGTTTGATTTATACTGGTTCGTTTGAACTCAAACTACATCCAGTCCACCCGCCAAGGTGATTTCGCCTCTCTCAACGAGGTCTTAATCCACTATTCAAATATTGAATACAATCACTAAGACCTATAGTCAAAGTCTTCTTGAGTCTACTGACTGCACTAGTCACTCAAGGTATATCAAATTGTTTTACAAAAGAGTGTAACAAAGATGCTTCAAGAAAGCAGTTATCACAACTGTGATAGTTTTTACAAATTAAAGATTATGAGAGAAATATGTTCGTATAGATTTGCGCGCGAGGAGAGAGAGAGCAAATTTTTTCAAGTGATCCCTTTATATAGGTTATGATGAAAGGATCCGTTGGAGACATCTTATGCTATTTTTGGTTGTTTGATGAATGTCATTAAATCCTTCCAAAAGTAGAGATTTGCGTCTTCAGCCATTATTCTTGATTCTCTAATTAATGTACTTGATTCTGAGAATCAGAACATTCTTGATTCACATCAGAGTATAATTAACTTCGCAGCTAATCTTGTAAACTTTATAAGAACTTCTAATCTTTATAGATCAAATCTTCTTTGTAGTGGAAAGCTTCGCTAGTTTCGCTTTAGAAGATGTTGAGCAAGAACTTATGTCTTACACATATAATTTTTAGGTGCCATACTTTGTTCTTAGAATTATTGTTATCATCAAAACTATAATATAGAGGTAGAATCAAAATCTTGTTCTAACAATCTCCCCTTTTTTGATGATGACAAAACATAGTATGTTGATTAAGAACAAAAATACAAAAATAGTAGAGAAACTCCCTTTAGGATGTTTGATAGTTCTTCATAAGTTTCTATGAGAAGTTCTTTGAGCATACGCTCCCCCTGAGTTAAATACTTATCTTGTGTTCTTAAACATTGAAACAAGTTTATCAGAGTTTTAAGATGTTTGAGACTTAGCCTTAGTAAAATGTTATGGATCAAAATAGTTTACGTTTTCTCCCCCCTTTTTGTCATTAATAAAAAAGCAGATAATCAGAAAAAGATACAAAAGTAAATAGATAACCAAAACATCAGATCTTCATTAATCAGAAAAGACATGACAGAACATCAGATAAGAAATTCATTAAAAAAACAACAAGAAAACAAAACGAAAAATATATAAACATGATCTAAGGTTGGGGGTTAATCTTTGTGAACAACGCTTCCAAAAGATTATTGATTTGAGAAGTTGACTCCATTTGTTTCCCAATCATGTTCTTAAGTTCAACATTTTTCTCGTATTGCTTGTCCAATCTGAGCTTCACAGACTCATTTTATTTCTTCAGTTCTTCCAGAGTCTTCAATACTAAAGAAGTTGGAATAGCTTCTTCAACAACAGTGGTAGCTTGAGTAGAAGTTTGCACATAAGGTTCTTCAGCAGAAGGTGAATCAACGTCTTCTTTCCCTTTTTCTTCAGCAGAAGGAACAACAACCAACTGAAATGCAGAAGAGGATTCCTTTGGCTTTGGTTCTTCCCATGGTTTATTATCCAGAAGATGAGTCTTCTTCTTCTCCAAGCTAGCGATAACTTCTCGCATATTTTTGCATAAGTTTTGCTGAGTAATATCATATCAGATATCTTTCAGCTTCTTTGTTTCTGAGTTGAACCATATTTTAAGAGATGTCCAAAGGTAGTTTGAAGCACTAGGATCCAAATTTTATGCACACGCAGGCTTCAAGTTGTCTAGCCTATTTTTCATTTCTGCTTCAAAAGACAGTAACAACACACCAACATTTGATTTGGTTGGTTTAGGTTTTGATTTTGGTATACCAGTTTTCTTTGAAACAAAGGAAATTTTATGTAAGGCTTCTATATCAATGAATGTCCTAAGAGGATCTTCTGGTTCACTGGTGGGAGTGGGAGTATCAGGAATGGTGATGAAAGTGGGGGATTTTGGAGGTGTTGAGGCATTAGAAGATAAAGATTCTTCTGCAATGGTAGGTATGTCAAAAATAAGTCTAAGGAGTGATAAGTTCAAAGGATAGTTGATTCCAGGGATTGTTTGAGTTGTGGTGGATGGTGGTGGATTAGAAGCTTGAGATTGAGAGGCTGCAATGTATGTGGGAAATACATCAATATCAGAATGAACTTGCTAAAGTTTTGGGTGGGTTTCAACAATAGAAGTGGTGTTGAGATCAAAAGGAGGGGTTGGATCAATAATCATGTCAAAATCATCTAAGGTTTGGGGTGAGTGATGTTCAAAAGGTTATGGTGAAAATGAAAGAGTTTCAGGTTGAGAAGTTTGAAATGAAATGGATTCGGGTTGGATGGTGATTTCTGGTTGAGTGATTTTAGATTGTGGAATGTTCTCAGAGGGTTGAGGGATTTCTGGTTGAGGAACATCAGAAACAGGGATTTCAGAGGATGGTATTTCGGAAGGTTGTGGGATAACAGGTTGAGAAATTTCAGAGTTTGGAATGATAGAGGATGAGGCTTCAGAAGTTATTTGATTTGAAGGGATAAGAATATCAGAAGAAGTGGTATCAAAAGGGAGTTCAAATGTTGTAGTTGTCACTGACTCTATAACAGAAACAAAAGCAGACGAAGAAGTACCTTTCTTTTTGGCCAACTTTGGTGTCTTCTGAGAAGTTCCTTCACCAGCTTTTCTTTTCTTGCTCTTATTCAAAGCAACTTCTAGAGCAGGTCTTCTAAGTTCTTCTGGATTGAACCCAGGACCAGTTCCATCAATCTTGCAAGATTCCAGATATCTTACAACAACTTCTGGAGGAGTATCAGCAGAAAACAAAGGAAACTCCTTTAGTGGAATCTTTCTGGTGGTGATAACTTCTCTAGAGTTCAGAATAGGATCCTTCTTGATGGTGTCTATAAACTTCATCTTCTTCAGGTTCTTTGCATTAAGTGGCCTTCCAGCAATGGGTTCTAGAATTTCTACTTGTTGAGTTTCAGCTAGATGATCTACTAGCTTATTCTCAGTCGGAATGTCTGAAATAAGCCTTCCCAAGGGAATCCAATCTCTCTTTATTTTCTCATCTACTCTTATTTCTTTCACATTATTTTTCAGGTGGTTGAACAAGTTGTGTGCAATGTTGACTTTTTTGTTGGTAGAGATTAAGTACAACATAAATTGTTGATCCATGTTGATGTAGTCCGGGGAGCTGGTTTGTTTTCTGTGGCTAATGCAACCCATAATGATTTTTGCCCAGATTCTCAGACGATCTTTAAGGTTTTTGATTTTTGTTGAATTTTACCCAGTAATGAAGATTTCTTGAGAAACAACAGTTAGGTTAGAGTGTTTATCCATATCACTGCATTTTATCCCATTGCCATCACATTCATACAACCTAGCAATGTGATCTTCAGTGATAAAAAATTTATTTCCCAGAACGTAAGAAGTGACTTGAGTGTTGGAAACAAAAGCGAATATCCATAATTCCTTTACCAACTTGGGAAAAATTGGACCCATAAGATGATCAAAATAATTTTCCCATCCTTGAAACTTGACTTCTGGTGTTAAGTCATACCCATTTTCCTTCAAACTTCCAAAATCAACAAAAAGTTGACAGAGAACTTCTAACTTCTCGACTGGAGTGAATAGCATTCTGAGTGGAGTAGCATGGAATGTTTCAGAGGTTTGAATTGCAAGAGCTTGTTGATCGTTCTTTGAGGAAGAAAGCATTGTTCACAAGAAAAAAGGTTTTGAAGGCAAAAGCAAGAGAGTGAAAAATAGAAAGCAAGAGAGGTGAAAGTGAAAGTGAAATGTGAAAAGTGTTTGTGGGGTGAAAAGTGACCATATATGTAGAAAAATTGAAACGCTAAAAAAACACAATTAGTGGAAAACATTAATGCACAAACATAATGATTAACTGCATTAATTGACTTCTTATAGGGGAGTGGCGTAAATTTTTTTGGAATAGTTACCAATGTTACTAGCGCCTCAATGTCGTCTTTTCAGCCGTTTCAGTTTCCCAGAATTTGAACACATATTCTGCTTCAGAGGACAATTGTCCAAGTGCTGGAATGCATGTTCTGTCCTCCCTCGGAGTTTGAACATGTAATCATATTTTGAGGACACCTTGAGCTTTAATGACATGTGTTGATGTTTTGATATGCATGTTGTTTCCTTGACACAAAAGTTCTAAGAAACAAGCAATCAAATTTCTGTAAGAAATTCTGAGACAATTTTCCTTCTTATATCAGAAGAACTATTGACCAGAAGGTAAAAATTAAAGAAATTATGAGAGATAAATATATAGATTAAACATACTCATTATGGAAACAATTCCATACTGAGATTAGTCAGAATGAAATTGAACCTATCCTCAGCAATGGGTTTTGTAAAGATGTCAGCCCATTGATGGCCTGTATCTATAAATTTTAAAAATAAGATTCCCTTCTGAGTATAGTCTCTAATGAAGTGATGTTTAACTTTTATGTGTTTAGCTCTAGAATGCAAAATAGGGTTTTTAGAAAGACAAATAGAAGAAGTGTTATCACAGAGGATTGGAATGTTACTCTCGAAAATGTTGAAGTCCTCAAGCTGATTTTTCATCCAGAGCATCTGAGTACTGCATCCAGCTGATGCTATGTGTTCAGCTCAGCAGTTGATAGTGCAATGGTTGATTGTCTTTTGTTGGATCAAGTTATTAGATTGTCTCCCAGAAATTGGCAACTTCCAGAAGTGCCTTTTCTTTCTATTTTGTCTCCAGCAAAGTCAGCATCACAGTACCCTACAAGCTTGTATTCTCTGGACTTTCTGTAGCATAAGCCAAGGTTAGTAGTACCTTTCAGATACCTGAAGATTCTCTTAACGTCTGTTAAGTGAATCTCTCTAGGATCTGTTTGGAATCTGGCACAAAGACAAATGCTATACAAAATATATGGTCTTGAGGCAGTTAATTAAGAAGAGAGCCAATTATACCTCTGTTGATCTTTTGATCTACTTTCTTACTTACATCTTCCTTTTCCAGAATACAAGTGGGATGCATCGGAGTTTTAGAGATTTTACTTTCTGACATGTCAAATTTCTTCAGAAGTTCTTTGACATATTTGCTTTGATGAATATAGGTTCCTTCTGATGTTTGATTTATTTGAATTCCCATAAAGAACTTCAATTCTCCCATCAGGCTCATCTCAAATTTTGCCTGCATAGACTTAGCAAATTCCTTGCCTAAAGAACTTTTAGTAGATCCAAAAATAATATCATCTACGTAAATTTGACAAATCAAAATATGATTTTTAAATTTTTTACAAAAGAAAGTTGTATCCACTTTCCTTCTGGTAAAATTATTTTCTCAAAGAAAATTGCTTAGTCTTTCATACCAAGCTCTGAAAGCTTGTTTCAGACCATATAAAGACTTTTTCAGTTTGTAAACATGTTCTGGAAATTTAGTGTTTTCAAAACCATGGGGTTGGTGCACATAAACTTCTTCATAAATATAACTATTTAAAAATTCACCCTTGACATCCATCTGATAAAGAGTGATGTCATGATTTACAACAAAGGAAATTAAAAGTCTGATAGATTCTAACCTTGTGACTGGTGCAAAGGTTTTCGTATAGTCTATTCCTTCTTGATGACTATAACCTTGTGCAACCAGTCGTGATTTTCTTGATCGTGTCCGAGAGGGCTAGAAGTCAGATATGAAATTGGTAGATCTAATGGTTGGTGATGAGCGAGTTGGAAATAATGAGTTCTGAGTCGATGAACAGGGAGTACTTAGATTTCGTGATCGTACTTGTATCCCCGATGACCTTGACATGAAGAGAATTATTCTAGAAGAAGGGAGTAAACACCCCAAATTTACCTCACTTTTTCTCACACCATGGCTTGTGGTCTTTCATTTTTGCATAAGCATAGGCATACCACCTCACATTGCATATTTGTTTCATCTGCATAGTCCATTTCATCTGCAGCTAGGGTTTGTGATCTGAGCAACCCAAGAAGTGATCTGAGTCATCCCAATGGTCTTGAAGATTGAAAAGAGGGTCCATGTGTGTTCCATGATCATAATATTCTCCCCAAAGTTCACAAAAGTCAAGAGATCACAAAGAATGGCAAATGCATAGAGGCAGACTGAAGATTTCCTGCACAGATGACCTAAAATTAGGGTTTTGGTTTCAGAGGCCTTAATCCCAATTTTTTTTGTCATTCTTGTTTCTAATGGTCTTAATATGTTATAAGGATCATGTGTATCAAATTTGATGAATAAATTCACTGTGGAAGTCATCTGATCATTGAGTAACTTCTTGAGCAAGTAAAGTCAAAATCAGGGCATCTGAGGCCTCCACCAAGGGTACCAAAGGGTCACATTCATCATTTTGAGTCTCTATGATCTTTATTTGATCTTAGAAGTGGTTGTAAGTTCACAAAGTTGAAGAATTTCAAGCCAAATGCAAACTTGCTATTTTTGGAAATGACTTGTAATGGAAACTTTTCATTTTGGGAAAGATATTCAACCTATTCTTTCATGACCAAAAATGATTCAAATGAAAAATTCTTGGGCATGAAAGTTGTAGATTATGTCTTCCCATTTTCAAAAAGTACAAGAACATGTCTTGATTCATCCTAGAACTCAAGATATGGCCTTTCAAAGTTGGCAAAAATCTTATAATTTTCAAGTTCATGCCAAAGAGGGAATTTTGCAATTTCACTTGCCAAGCCATTTCATGACCTCTAATCAACTTCTATGCACCTTAACATGTCAAAGCAACTTCAAAAGATCAAAAATGGCCTTTGAACCTAGGGTTTTGATGGCTTGATTCTCAAGAAATCTCAAAATGACAATTATGCATAACTTTGCAAAAACTATGGAAACTCTTGATCCAAGTGTTCCAGCTGCATACAAATGATCCTAGGGCCATACATGAATCAAGCTGAGGCCAAGACACCCCTAAAGCCAGCTCTGCATCATGCCCATACCTCAAGTACACAAAGTTGACTTTTTGCAACTTGGCCCATACCAATCACACTATGTCACCACCCACTTTTTGAGCACTCTCATTGGCCTATACTAATCTTATAGAGCTCATTTCACACAACACACGAGCCTGAAACCTCAAGAACTCAGATTTCCCAAAAATTGCCATAACACTTCATCTCTTCGAAACTCACTCCTCAACCATCAAAAATTAAAATTTCTTTCACCATTCAACTCCACATACCTCAAGGATCATTTCCCACCCCTCACCATGGCCTGAATCACCCTGAAACAAAAACACGATTCCTGCTTCATCAGAACTGAAACCTCCAAACCAGCCACTATAAGCCTCATCTAAGCATTCCATTAGCACAAGGAGGACCAGAGGAGTTGATTTGCACAAGAGAGAGGCCCGTAAAGCTCCATTTTGAAGAAGTTCAGTTCAGGTAACCTTCAAGAACATTTTTTCCAGAACCTCTCTTTCTTGTTATAAATTGATTCTATGTGTTGCACTGATCATCCTTATGTGTTTAAAATTGAAAATGGTTGAGAAATAAGCATTTCATGATGTTCTGAAACTTTGACCGTGAAAATGTTTTTGCTTTGATTCATCATGTATGCGTGTTATAAATGATCTTCGTTGGTTGATTTGAGTTGTATGATGTTTGAGGATCGTTTCCGGGCAGGTCTTATGAGTTTTAGTGGGCTGGGGAAGAAGATAGGTTGAGGGATTGGCCGGAGAAGACGACCGGAGCTTATCTCCGCTCGCCTGAGATTAATTAGGGTTTTGTTGCCAGATTGAATGAGGGCCCTTGGATTTTGATTAGATTAGCGTATGGACGGTTCTGATCATTTCACTTAACCCTAATCCCTTAATTAATTTAATTAATTAGGTTTAATTAATAAAAATGCTAGAATGAATCCTAGCCACCCAATCACGCGTGCAGTCAACACAAATCTCTCAAGTTTGAATCTGAGCCCTTGGATCCTCTGACTTTCCATTTAATTCATTTTTAATTCATTTTCTTTTCATTTCTTTTGTGCATTTTATTTAAAATAGCTAAAAACATTATAAAAAAAAGATTTCTTGCATTTTTGTTTCAAATATTTTTCTTAACCTGAAAAATAATTTTTATTTTATTTTTTGCATTAAAAAAGTATTTTAAAAATATTTAAATGTTATTTTTAATTAATTAATGGATTTTAATTAATTAAAAATGCATTTAGGTTTCTAAAAATCACCAAAAACTTCATGAACCATTCCAATACATTTAGAAACATTTTCAAACTTACCATACAAATTTATTTTTAGGTTTGATCACATTTTCACAATTTTCTTTGAATTAGGGTTCTTAAAAATCATATTTTCTAACCCTAACTAGAAAAATTCACTTCTGCCTAACCATGATGAGTTTGAACTTGGTTCTTCTTGCATTGTTTCACATATTGCATATAGTTTCTAGGTTATTTTTCTCATGATTTTATCTTGAATTTTCAATTTGATTGGCATTTTCCCTTAAGAATCACCCAAAAACCCTATCAAACTTAGGAATTTCATAACTTTCACTAGGTTAAGCTTCTGACTTTCTCCTTTGGGGTGTGATCTTATATGGGATTAGGGTTTGTTTGAGCTTGATTTAAATTTTTTATCATGTTGATTGCTTATGTTTTGGTCATATGCATCTCATGTTGCCTTAAAACCCTAATTTTGCATCTTCATTTGCATTCATCTTTGCATATCATCATCATATGAACTTGCCATGACATTTCAAGCATTTTTATGACATCTTAGACATCTTAAAACATGCTTGAACCTTTCTTGATCATTTCTTCATTCATTTTATATGCTTTGCATCCATTGCATTTCATGAACATCCATGTCTTTTCAAGCTTATAAACATGCTTCCTTGTATCTCATCTTTGTATGTGATAACGAGAAAAAGTATCGTTTTATTACTATGTTTCAATGCCGTTTTTATCGCACTTGTACTGTTTTAACACCCGATTCTTCGAGTTTTCTTTGTCATTTTGCAGGTATATCAATTATAGAGCCAAATCACAAGTCAAAAGTGAAATGAGCAAAAAGAAGCATGAAAAGAAGAAGAAAAGAGGAATTCTGCATAATCTGCATAATTTGCAGTTGTCACGACCGTCACCATATAGTCACGACCGTGACACGCTAAAAGGAGCAGTCACGATCGTCACCAGTCCTCGTGACAAGGGGAAAATAGGTTAACTTGGTAAAAATTGGTCATATACGTGCTACGTGAAGTCAATATTTTCCTATTCTTCCGCAGACCCAGTAACTCAACTTCTCCCTGGATTCTCTCAGCAACTACGAAGCCCAAGGCATTATTTCAACTGCCAAGCCCAAAGTACAATCTCTATAAATAGCTTAGTTTCAAAGAACAAATTACAGAGTTTTATTTTTAATTTTTCTTGCGGAAGCTCTGTCGTATTTTCCATTGCACCCTATTTCATTTATTTTTCCAGCATTTGTTCTGTTCTTGCTTTATTTTCTATATCCGAACCAAATTAAATAACAATTTCCAACATTAGGAAATTGTTATTATTTAATTTCTTTCAAAGCCTTCAGCATTTCTTTTTGTAATTTTATTTCCGATTCCGGTCCGCACTCCGAGCTTGCCAGATTGTGGAAGAAAGAGCTTGACATTATATTTGTTATTCAGGTTTTTAGTTAATTTGCATTTATATGTTAAGAATTTATTTTATTTACTATTGTATAATGCATATTTTAATTTGTACTCCTCTGTTTCTGCCTCTGTCTGGTACAACAATTATGGGTAGCTAAGCACTTTAGGGCGGTATGTAATTAAAATACACTAAATCGGTAAAATCAATTCTAGGCTAAAAATAATTAAGAACTTAAAATTCTGGTTGTGACTTTTTATTATAAAATCAATCTTTTTGTTACGAGAGTAAGGAAAGTGTAATAGGTTAGGTCGAGACCACGAGAGTGTGAGATTTTAACCAGATAGCTAAAGTTAGGCATTTAATTTAAACACAGCGAGAGCGCTTTAAAATGAATTAGACTTATTAAGTTTCCAAAAATTATTTCTAAACTCTTATGGGCTAGCGAGAGCAGGCATAGGGCTTTAGGAGTATGATATGAGATAAGACCACGAGAGTGTGAGTTAAAGATATTTAAACTGATAACCTCTACAGAATAGATTAAGTGAACCATCCTTATAAGCCTAGGTTAGATTGACTCGCCTAAGTTAACATAATTACATACCGACCACCTTATTATTATTTTATTAAACTAAAATTTAGTTCCTGTCTTTAATCCTTAAAAACAACCAAAAATCGTGACAACCATTCACCTTAGCTAAACTAGTAAACCCTCTAGCACTAAGTAATCATAAAGTCCCTGTGGGATCGATAATCTTAAATATTACTTCGATAGGCTGTGCGCTTGCAGTTAAGATACCGCTAGACACATATTAGATTACGTCTTTAGCCCATCAAGTTTTTGGCGCCGTTGTCGGGGACCTTAATTTAGTTACTAGTGCACTTTAGAGTAGCATTGTCTAGACTAAGGTAACAACTGTTTTCTTTTCTTAATCTAATCTCCCGAGTGTATGCCAAGTACTCGCTCTCAAGGCGAAGACTTGCAACCTCTAATCCCAGAATCGGAACGCTTCTTACACGTAAGAAGACGAATATTCGATTACGAACGAAATTACAACATTCCAGATCTCCAAATAGATCCACCTAAACCAGTCGGAACATCAAAGGACGCAGAGATGGCTGAAGAACCGAATCATCCACTCAAATATTACGCTAGTCCTTCGCAAGTTGAACCGCATTCCAGCATTGCCGCACCGGCTATCAACCGAAACGATTTCGAGCTGAAACCTTCGCTGATATCAGCCGTGCAACAAAATCAATTCGCCGGAAATCCTACCGAGGATCCAAACCTTCATCTTTCGATATTTGTGCAGTATGCAGATACCGTAAAAGCCAATGGAGTTACCCAAGAAGCTATTAGACTACGTCTTTTTCCTTTTTCACTTCGAGACAGAGCGAGAGCCTGACTTCAATCTCTACCCTCGAATTCAGTAACTACGTGGGAGGAACTAAATAGAGTCTTCTTGACAAGATATTTCCCACCTAGCAAGACAGCTATGCTAAGAGCTCAGATCAACGGATTTAAGCAAAAGGAAAACGAATCACTTTTCGAAGCTTGGGAACGCTATAAAGATATGCTAAGACTTTGTCCACATCACAGATTAGTAGAATGGATGGTCATCCATACCTTCTACAATGGACTCTTGTACAATACAAGAATGACAATTGACGCTGCCGCAGGCGGTGCACTAATGGACAAAGAATATAATGATGCTTATGCGCTTATCGAGAGTATGGCTCAAAACCATTATCAATGGGGAAGCGAGAAAGTCTCAACTGAGAAACCAACAAAAGGAGGTATGTACGAAGTAAGTAGTATGGACCAAGTCAATGCAAAGTTTGACCAATTAAACCAAAAGATCGACAACTTGGCCATAACACCAACAGCTACCGTGGTTGCGGTAACACCTAACTGTGAGTTATGTGGAGTTCCAGGACATGATGTCCCTGATTGTCAACTATTAGCAGGAATTCCCACAGATCAAGTGAATTATGCTCAAGGAAACCCGTACTCAAACACATACAACCCAGGTTGGAAGAATCATCCGAACATCTCCTATAAGAACAACAATTCTTTATACGCACCAGGTCAAGCACCAGCTACACCACCAGGATATCAAAAGACTGCTCCTAATGTCCCTAGAAAATCGAACCTTGAGTTGATGATGGAGAACTTCATAGCTAACCAATCTCAAACAAACAAGGACTTCTTGAACCAAAACATACACACTAGTGAGCAGATTAAGCAATTAGTGAGCAAGGTAGATGCATTAGCTACACATAACAAAATGCTTGAAACTCAGATTTCACAAGTAGCTCAACAACAAGCACCTACCGCTGCACCAGCTGGAGTATTTCCTGGACAACCTCAACCTAATCCGAAAGGACAGGCCAATGTTGTGATATTAAGAAGTGGCAAGGAACTTGACGGACCTACCGATCCAAGACTTGACAATCCAACCATGTACCAAAAACCGGATAAACCGACTGAAATGGTGAATGAACCATAAGAAAAGGAAGATAATAATCAAGAGGCAGTGGAGAAAGAAAAGCCTTATGTGCCTCCACCACCCTATAAACCACCAATTCCGTACCCTCAGAGATTAACCAATTCCAAGACGATGGGCCAGTTTAAAACATTTGTTGAACTTCTGAAATAGTTGAATATTACTATTCTATTTACAGAAGCTATCACTCAAATGCCCTCGTATGCTAAGTTTTTAAAAGAAATCTTATCCAATAAGAAAAAGATAGAGGATAACGGAACCGTTACACTTACTGCTGAGTGTAGCGCAATAATTCAGAATAATATGCCTCCTAAGCTAAAAGATCCAGGAAGTTTCTCTATACCCTGTGTAATAGGAAAATTCGTCATTGACAAAGCTCTATGCGATTTAGGAGCCAGTATCAGTGTTATGCCCTTAACAATTTGCAAAAGGCTAGACATGGGAGACCTAAGACCAACTAAAATGTCTGTTCAACTAGCCGATCGCTCTATTAAATATCCTGTAGGCATACTAGAAAACGTCCCAGTACGTATAGGACAATTCTATATTCCTACTGATTTCATAATCATGGACATCTCTGAAGACTCCACTACACCTATCATACTAGGAAGACCATTCTTAGCTACCGCCGGAGCTATAATAGACATAAAGAAAGGAAAGCTAACCTTTGAAGTAGGTGAAGAGAAGGTTGAATTTATTTTAACACAATTCTTACAATCGCCAGCTATAGAGGATACATGCTATCTATTGGACGTAATTGACGAATGTGTAAGAGAAATGGAAATGAAAGAAACTACCTATTCTGAAATTATGAAAATTCAAATCCCTCCGATTTTCGAAGATGATAATTGGCGTGAACCATATAAGGATGATAGTCTAAGCGAAAGTTTAGCACTTACACCGGATCCCATGCCAAGTAAGAATAAACCTACATTAGGGTTAAAAACTTTACCTAAGAACCTAAGATACGAATTCTTAGACACTGAATGTACAAGACCAGTTATAATCAATTCCAGTTTAGGAACAATTGAAACAATGAAACTTTTAGATGTTTTAAAGAAATATCCAACTGCATTAGGATATAACATATCTGATCTCAAAGGAATATGCCCTTCAATCTGTATGCATCGTATTCTGCTAGAAGAAGATTGCAAAACCTCCAGAGAATCTCAAAGAAGAATTAACCCAATCCTTAGCACTGTAGTAAAGGAAGAAGTTAAGAAACTACTAGATGCTGGAATAATATATCCAATCTCTGATAGTAAATGGGTTAGTCCAGTACATGTAGTACCAAAGAAAGGAGGTATCACTGTTGTGAAAAACGCTAAAGGCGAATCGATATCACAAAGAGTAGTGACAGGACATAGAGTGTGCATCGATTATCGTAAACTAAACAAAGCCACTCGAAAAAATCATTTCCCGCTACCTTTTATAGATCAAATGTTAGAACGATTAACCAAGCATTCATATTTCTGTTAACTTGATGGTTACTCAGGATTTTTCCAAATCCCTATCCACCCAGATGATCAAGAAAAGACTACATTCACATGCCCTTATGGAACGTTCGCTTATAGACGAATTCCCTTTGGATTATGCAACGCTCCTGCGACCTTTCAAAGATGTATGATGTCAATCTTCGCAGATTTCATAGACAACATCATGGAAGTGTTCATGGACGACTTTTCTGTATGCGGACAAAGTTTTGAAGGATGTCTATCAAATTTAGAAATGGTGTTAGAAAGATGTGTAAAAGTAAATCTCGTGCTTAACTGGGAGAAATGCCATTTTATGGTCAGAGAAGGAATCGTACTAGGACACGTTATATCTGACAAGGGAATTGAAGTTGATAAAGCTAAGATAGAAGTCATAAAAGAGCTTCAACCCCCTAAGACCGTTTGAGAAATACGAAGCTTTTTAGGACACGCCGGTTTCTACCGACGATTCATCAAAGATTTTTCGAAAATCACTAAACCTCTTACCGGTTTATTAATGAAAGACGCTGAGTTCATATTCAATGAAGATTGTCTTAAAGCATTCGAAACTCTAAAAACAGCCCTCATCACCGCACCAATCATGCAACCCCCTGACTGGAGATTACCTTTCGAAATCATGTGCGATGCGAGTGACTATGCTGTAGGCGCAGTTCTAGGACAGAGGAAGGACAAGAAACTTCACGCGATTTACTATGCCAGTAGAACCTTAGATTCTGCTCAGATGAACTACGCCACTACTGAAAAAGAATTGTTAGCAGTTGTCTTTGCGCTTGACAAATTCCGTTCTTACCTAGTGGGAGCGAAAATAATCGTTTACACAGACCACGCTGCTATCAGATATCTATTAACTAAGAAAGATGCCAAACCAAGACTCTTGAGATGGATTTTACTCTTACAAGAGTTTGATCTTGAAATAAAAGATAAGAAAGGTACTGAAAACGTCGTAGCGGACCATTTATCTAGAATAGAAGGTATTAAACCCGAACAAGTGCCGATTAACGATGATTTTCCGTATGAACAGCTGATAGCATAAATAGGAAGCGACCCAGTTCAGTTAGACATAGATGAACCAGAACCCGTGGGAACAATCCAAACAACCTTAGGACTGCCATGGTACGCTGACATTGTCAACTACCTAGTTGCAGGAGCTCTTCCACCTGACTTAACCTATCAGCAGAAAAAGAAATTCTTTCACAATCTCAAACATTACTATTGGGATGAAACATTATTGTTCAAAAGAGGACCCGACGGAATCTTTCGTCGATGTATTCCCGAAGAAGAAATAGAAGATGTCATTGCTCATTGCCATTCATCTCCTTGTGGTGGGCATGCAAGCACTTCCAAGACTTGTGCAAAAATCTTACAAGCCGGCCTATTCTGGCCTAATTTATGGAAAGATGTCCACATCACTGTTATAAATTACGATCGATGTCAACGCACCGGTAATATTTCAAGAAGAGATGAAATTCCTCAAAAAGGAATATTAGAAGTAGAAGTCTTTGACGTCTGGGGAATAGATTTCATGAGACCATTCCCATCATCTTTCGGTAATAATTACATACTCGTAGCTGTCGATTACGTTTCAAAATGGATTGAGGCTATAGCTTCTCCTACAAATGACACACGAGTAGTAATTAAGCTTTTCAAAAATATAATCTTTCCAAGATTTGGTGTGCCTAGACTCGTCATAAGTGACGGTGGCTCGCACTTCATTTCAAAAATCTTTGACAAATTACTATCTAAGTATGGAGTCAGACACCGTGTAGCAACACCATATCATCCACAAACAAGTGGACAGGTCGAAGTCTCGAACAGAGAAATTAAACAAATCTTAGAAAAGACTGTCGCCATATCTCGGAAAGATTGGTCATCTAAACTTAATGAAGCTTTATGGGCTTATAGGACAGCTTACAAGACACCCATAGGAACTACACCTTTCAAATTAGTATATGGAAAATCTTGCCACCTCCCGGTAGAACTAGAACACAAAGCATATTGGGCGATCAAAACTCTCAATATAAACTATAATGTTGCAGGAGAAAAGCGAATCCTCGATATTAACGAATTAGAAGAGTTAAGATTAGATGCTTATGAGAATGCTAAGATATATAAAGAAAGAACTAAGCGATGGCACGATAAACACCTATCTAGGAAAGAATTTAGTGTGGGAGACGTTGTACTCCTCTTTAATTCAAGACTTAGGCTCTTTCCTGGAAAACTAAAATCTAGATGGTCAGGACCCTTTGAAATAACTAGAGTGTTCCTGAGCGGAGCGATAGAAATTAAGGGTAGGAATAGTGAATCGTTCACAGTAAACGGACAACGAGTTAAACATTACCATAAAGTTGAAAATAGAGATTATGCAAATAGTCTAAGGCTTTTAGAGTTGTCCACTAATTTCCCTGATTAATCTACACCTAAGCATTACGTCAGGCTTTTGACGATAAAAACAGCGCTTAGTGGGAGGCAACCCATTTTACCATTTTATCATTTTATCATTTATCATTTTATCATTTATCGTTATATTGTTTTATCATTTTATTGTTTTATTGTTTTATTTCATTATTATTATTGCTTTTATTTATTTTCTCATTTTCCTTATTTTAATTTTTAAATCACTTTTACAGATTTTCTAAAGTCTTTTCCATTTTCCTTCTCCCCCTGATTTGTTTCCTCCATACTTACACTAACTATGGCTAACCAACCGAGAAACATTATGGAAACCAAATTTAGAGGTAGGAACCAAAGAATGAAATTTGAAGAGTTATCACAGAGACCAATGGATTTGACTTTGTACCCGGATGATCTGACTATGGAAACCTTAGGTATACAAGATAGCATCCTATACTTATTTAACCAACTTGGATGGGAGAATGCACTGATAAAACAAAAGTTTGTGACTTACCGCGAGCTCACCCTTGAGTTCCTAAGCTCCTTAATTTACTTACCCGAGCGCGGTTTTGGATTCAGGAAAGGATTTATCAGTTTCCGCCTATTCGGAATAGAATATGACTTTAACCATAGAGAACTAGCTGACTTATTAGGATTCCCTAGTGGACCCTTTGCTTTTACTACCACACAGGTAGAATTGATGGACATTGAGCTGGACTTCTTTTGGGGAACCTTAACCGGAAACTACCATCCTAAGCCAAATAACATGAACAATGATGAGATACATAACCCTGTTATCCGCTATTTCCATAAGATCCTTGCCCACACCTTCTTTGGAAAAGAAGAAAACCTTACTGGAGTATCTAAAGATGAGATATTCATTATGTCATGTCTGACTAATGGACAGCCAGTTAACGGTGTGCCTTTCATGATGCAAACCTTCACCTGAATCCAAGAAGAACCTGATCTACCCATATTGGTAGGAGGTCTTGTCACCATGATTGCTGATGCCTTAGGACTTAGATACCAATTAAACAGGTGTAACCGCTTAGGTACCATCCGTCCTATGAATCTTAATTTTTGTTTTAACCGCCATATCATAAGAAATTTAGGACAACCACCTTACGAGTACCTAATCAGGAATGAAGTAGTAACCCTGTTCACACTACCAAACCATGCTAGAGTCAGTGTTCATAATAAAGATAATTGGCTTTATGAGCTTACCCCTCCTGACTATCCATCTACTCCCGAAACACCTCAATCTTACAAGATAAGGGATGATATAATGACCGATGTAGAAAGTGACCCTGAGACACCTCCTGGTTACCATGACATTGCACACACTGATGAAGTGATTGAAACCCCTGAAGTAAGTCAAGTAGAATATGCTGACAACTTGAAGAAAATTATGAATACTCTTGAAGTTTACCAAGCCGATATTAATATTGTTAAATATGAGATTAAAAGCATGCGATTGGACGTTATAGGTTTAACTGACATAACGTGTGAGCAATTCTACCACCTGAACTCCGCAATCGAAGATTTGAAGAAGCACTTTTGAAAAATGCTGTAGTGATTTAACTTATTTAACTTATTTTACTTCTTGTTTTTGTTTCTAGTTAGTTTTTAACATTTCGCAAACATTTTCGTACCTTATTTTTATTAATGTAATTTTCCTTCAATTATATCAAAAGCAAAGTACTTCTAGTTTTCCCATTTTCCAATTAAATCAATTTCTATGATTTCCATTAGTTACTGTTATATTTAAATTGATTAATATTCTTATTTCTCGTGAGATGAAATTTGCTAATATATGTTGATCTAATAATATATATATATATATATATAATATATATATATATATATATATATATATATATATATATATATATATATATATATATATATATATATATATATATATATATTGTTTGTGTTGGATTAAATGAGAAGTGATAAAAAGGAAAACAAATTGCATTGAACGTGTGAGATAATGCATTTTGTGAAGACAATATTATAAGTTTAATCCCTCACGGTCGTCATCCATCTCTCACGATCGTGACAAGCTAATTAGCGCGTCACGACCGTCATCAAACCCTCACGACCGTGACGACCCCTGTTATACAAATTCTGAGAAACAGAATCGTTCTTCTTCGCAGGAACCACTTTTCCACTTCCACAAAAATTAGAAACCCACCATTATCTCCTCACAATCCCGTAACCTCCCATTACCCTAAATAAATTCCATTAACCTCCCCATTTATTCCAATCCTCTCACATTCACTTCTTTCACTATAATCAGAACCAATTTCTTCACATTTTTCATTTTTCTCACAAAACTCAAAAACCTCTCATCTCTCATTCCCGTACTTGCATGCAATGGAAGAAATTCAATTTAGAGATGGTGAACGTGGAGAAACTCAAAGACAAAAGTTCATCAGGTTTCAGAACCGTGGCGTCCAACCCACTCGGTATGTCGACATTGACTGCTTGAGGGAGTTGGGACTGCTCAACGGTGTGAAGCTCTTGCTTAGGCATGTTGGTTTGTGGCACTTGTGCAGTCAACCACAGCCGACATTCGAACTCCTCACATTGGAATTTCTGAGTTCGTTTCAATATATTACACCTCCCGGTTCACAAAGTCAACTCACCGGCATTGCTAAGTTCAGAATGCTCGGCCGAGAGTTCGAAATTACACAAACAAGGATCGCCGAACTGTTAGGTTTCGATCACGGCGACGATGCTCATCTTCGCGTGCCGGACAACTTCAGGGAAACCACTTTCACCTTATGGCACGACATCACCAACACCCGTGCTACGGCTCGATCCCCCACAACCTCCAAATCGGATAATATACGTAGGGTTGCCACATTCGTGTACCAGACCCCATGCTTATAAAGGATCAAAGTCACTAACCGGCTACTCCACTACGTGCGTGCTAAGGCAAAGGGCTTAATGTGATTGCACTAGAATGAAACCGGGTGAAATAAGATCGAAAGACTCTAGGTGGAATCGTAACGCAATCACCGAATGTTTCGTTTAACGGGAAGTCAACGACTTAGCTTGTTGCTTGTGTCATTAGTGTATCGTTAGTGTTTTATTCTAGTACCAGTTTATCTGACAAAACGATTTCTCGTATGGTTTGTTATGTGTGTGCATCGATGGAAACCTGTCCGATCATTTTTCAACCGACTATTTGCTTGAGGACAAGCAAAGGTTTAAGTTTGGGGAAGTTTGATAACGAGAAAAAGTATCGTTTTATTACTATGTTTCAATGTCGTTTTTATCGCACTTGTACTGTTTTAACACCCGATTCTTCGAGTTTTCTTTGTCATTTTGCAGGTATATCAATTATAGAGCCAAATCACAAGTCAAAAGTGAAATGAGCAAAAAGAAGCATGAAAAGAAGAAGAAAAGAGGAATTCTGCATAATCTGCATAATTTGCAGCTGTCACGACCGTCACCATATAGTCACGATCGTGACACGCTAAAAGGAGCAGTTACGATCGTCACCAGTCCTTCACGACCGTGACGCGCGTAATACAAGGATAACGAACGTGACACCCTTGTCACGAACGTGACAAGGGGAAAATAGGTTAACTTGGTAAAAATTGGTCATGTACGTGCTACGTGAAGTCAATATTTTCCTATTCTTCCGCAGACCCAGTAACTCAACTTCTCCCTGGATTCTCTCAGCAACTACGAAGCCCAAGGCATTATTTC
Source organism: Lathyrus aphaca (assembly GCA_963966055.1). NCBI lineage: Eukaryota > Viridiplantae > Streptophyta > Magnoliopsida > Fabales > Fabaceae > Lathyrus > Lathyrus aphaca. The sequence goes on along the minus strand of OZ014519.1, from coordinate 677,183,341 downwards.
AACTGCCAAGCCCAAAGTACAATCTCTATAAATAGCTTAGTTTCAAAGAACAAATTACAGAGTTTTATTTTTAATTTTTCTTGCGGAAGCTCTGCCGTATTTTCCATTGCACCCTATTTCATTTATTTTTCCAGCATTTGTTCTGTTCTTGCTTTATTTTCTATATCCGAACCAAATTAAATAACAATTTCCAACATTAGGAAATTGTTATTATTTAATTTCTTTCAAAGCCTTCAACATTTCTTTTTGTAATTTTATTTCCGATTCCGGTCCGCACTCCGAGCTTGCCAGATTGTGGAAGAAAGAGCTTGACATTATATTTGTTATTCAGGTTTTTAGTTAATTTGCATTTATATGTTAAGAATTTATTTTATTTACTATTGTATAATGCATATTTTAATTTGTACTCCTCTGTTTCTGCCTCTGTCTGGTACAACAATTATGGGTAGCTAAACACTTTAGGGCGGTATGTAATTAAAATACACTAAATCGGTAAAATCAATTCTAGGCTAAAAATAATTAAGAACTTAAAATTCTGGCTGTGACTTTTTATTATAAAATCAATCTTTTTGTTACAAGAGTAAGGAAAGTGTAATAGGTTAGGTCGAGACCACGAGAGTGTGAGATTTTAACCAAATAGCTAAAGTTAGGCATTTAATTTAAACACAGCGAGAGCGCTTTAAAATGAATTAGACTTATTAATTTTCCAAAAATTATTTCTAAACACTTATGGGCTAGCGAAAGCAGATCTGAGATAAGACCACGAGAGTGTGAGTTAAAGATATTTAAACTGATAACCTCTACAGAATAGATTAAGTGAACCATCCTTATAAGCCTAGGTTAGATTGACCCGCCTAAGTTAACATAATTACATACCGACCACCTTATTATTATTTTATTAAACTAAAATTTAATTCCTGTCTTTAATCCTTAAAAACAACCAAAAATCGTGACAACCATTCACCTTAGCTAAACTAGTAAACCCTCTAGCACTAAGTAATCATAAAGTCCCTGTGGGATCGATAATCTTAAATATTACTTCGATAGGCTGTGCGCTTGCAGTTAAGATACCGCTAGACACATATTAGATTACATCTTTAGCCCATCAGTATGATCATTCATATGCATATTGTATGACTTTGCATCATCTCATATGCTATTTAAATTGAATTTTAACTTCTGACTTTGATCTTTGCATCTCATTTCATCTCATTTCCTTTTGCTTTATGTATTATGCATCCATACTAACATTTCAGGTACTTTGGTAAGTTATTTGGGAGGTGAATTTGCCTTCACCTCCCACCTCTTCTTATCTCATTCATATGCATTCTTACTTGTCTTTGAAGTGAACTTGCTTCACTTATTTTCTCTCCTTCTTACTTTCTCTCTTTTAAGTTACTTATCTTCTTCAGGAAGTAAGTAACTTATTCTTCTTCTTCCTTTTCTTTTCATCTGCTTCTTCCACTGGTGGCCTTGAAGATCTTTTCTCTTAAGCCTCACAAACCATAGGATATCCAAGCATGATAACTTTTAGGGTTGTATAGTCCCCCCCCTAGTTTTTTACCCTTGAGTCTCCTTGAGTCTCTCTTCTCATCTCAATAATCAGAGACTAAACTTTTAAAGCTTTAGGACTTTGGAATTAGGGTTATGCCTGCATCCTTATCTTAGGATGGAGAGTATAACTCTAATCCTTAGTGTTAAACCTTTAATTTGTTTACACCTCTTAATCAAAACACATTAATAATCACTAAGACTCTATCTTGTAACTTGGGCCTTACATTAGGGTTCTATCTCTTCCTTATGGTTAAAAGGGACTAACCCTAGTGTTTAATGGATAAGTCCTCCTCACGTTGTCTTACAAACCATAAAATCCACTTCTTAATATCATCCTTTAATTAAAATCCATTTAATAAAGGCTTGTTATATAATGAATTTAGTCCCTAATCATGGATTAAGTTGAGGTATCTTCCTCAACTTAAGTGTTTTCATCTATTATCCTTCTATTAGGATGGTGTAATGAGTCCATTAATCTGTGATTAGAGATTAAACTCATTACTTAACACTAAACAAAAAAAAAACATCTTAATAATCACAAGTAAGTTAATGATCTTAATCCTACATCATCATGGTAATTAAGTTGAGATGCTTATCTCATACTTAAGTAGACTCATTATCCCTAATCAGGGAAGATATAATGATATTACAAGCCCTTGATTTAGGATTAAGCTCATAATCCTATGCAAAACACCAAAAACAATAAAAAAATGAAAACACAAAAAACAAACAATAATCGTCTTCCCCGGGATTCTTTTCTCATCACACTCATTCACAAACGAGAACTTGCTTCTTCCGTCTAATGCAAGATAGTTAGCACTCAAGCCAGACGAGTCATACACTTGAGCATAGACAAGTAAGCAGTTCATAGTCAAGATATTCTAAGTCTCTTTGAGTCAAACTACGGTGTTCTGACTTCCTCATTGCACGAGAGGATACGTAGGCATAACTTAACAGTTATCGAACAAAAGTCTATGTGTCTTCCCCCTCTTCCAATATTCTTTTCTAAGTCTCAGTTCCTGAGCAATTCCCACCTTTTACACTGACACCTGTACTTTCTTTTCCTAGCTTTTGCACACAGATAACACATACACTTACCCCTTTTTAAACACAATCTAGTAAGCGTGGATACCGTCGAGTACGACGGACGATCTGGGTGCTAATACCTTCCCAGGTCGTAACCAACCCCTTTCTCAGTTTCTCTGGTTCACGGTCATCTTATCCATATCTTTCCAGGTTTATGCAGCATTACCTTTCCTTTGGGATAAAAATACCTAGCTGACGACTCTATTCAATTCAACCTCTTTCTCTTTTGCCGACCATTCGTGTTTGCACCAGGATGAAAATCTAGGGAGCGACAAAGGGCACCGGAGTGGTTTGAGCATTCACCCAGGAGCGACTAAAATGTATCATGATTTAAAAAAGATATTTTGGTGGCCTGGTATGAAACGCGATGTGGCTCAGTTTGTGTATGCGTGCTTGACTTGGCAGAAGTCGGAAGTGGAACATCAAAAACCTGCTGGTTTAATGCAACCGTTGGATATTCCTGAGTGGAAATGGGATAGTATTTCAATGGTTTCTATTACGGGGTTGCCTACTACTCCAAGATGGCATGCTGCTATTTAGGTGATCGTTGACAGGTTGACAAAGTCAACGCATTTTATACCGATTGGTATTACCTATTCCTTGCAGAAGCTGGCAGAAATATATGTTGGTGTGATTGTGAAGTTTCATGGGATACCTTTGAATATTGTATCAGATAGATATTCGCGGTTCACTTCGAGGTTTTGGGAGAGCTTGCAGGAAGCATTAGGTTAGAAATTAAAGTTGAGTTCAACTTATCATCCTCAGATGATGGACAGACAGAAAGGACGATACAATCCTTGGAGGACTTGTTGAGGGCTTGTGTACTTGAACAAGGGGGTGATTGAGATAGTCACTTGCCATTGATTGAATTTACTTATAATAATAGTTATCATTCCAGTATCGGGATGGCACCGTTTGAAGCTTTGTATGGTCGAAGATGTAGGACACCTTTGTGTTGGCATGAATCAGGAGAGAGTGTAGTGCTTGGACCTGAGATTGTGAAACAGACTACTGAAATGGTGAAGTTGATTCGGGATAAGAGGAAAACTTCACAGAGTAGCAGAAGAGTTACCATGATAAGAGAAGAAAAGACCTTGAATTTCAAGAATGAGAGCATGTATTTTTGAGAGTTACTCCAGTGACTGGTGTAGGAAGAACTTTGAAGTCCATGAAGCTTACTCCTAAGTTTATCGGACCGTACCAAATTTCGACAAGAGTTGAACCTGTTGCTTACAAGGCGGAGTTTCCAACAAGATTGTCTAATTTGCATGATGTGTTTCATGTTTCACAGCTTCGGAAGTATGTTCCGGATCAGTCACATGTGATACCGATGGATGAGGTGGAGGTAAGAGATAATCTTACAGTTGAAACTTTACCAGAACGAATTGAGGATCGGGAGGTAAAACAATTACGAGGAAAATAGATAGCCCTCGTGAAGGTAGTTTGGGGAGGAGCTGCCGGTGGGGACGTGACTTGGGAATTGGAAGGCAAGATGCGGGAGTCTTACCCGAATCTCTTTACTTGAGGTAAGTTTTCAAGGACGAAAACCTATGTGGTGGGGGAGAGTTGTAACGCCCCCAAATTATATTTTAATTATTTTAATTGAATTATAATGTGGATATGTGAAAGAATAACATATGATTGGTTTTATTATTAATTAGAGGGATTATTTTATGATGAGTAATGCTATTGTTACTAATAAATCAAATAATTATAATAATAAGAGGTTAAGGGGTAAGGTGGTCAATTGATGAAATTGGTGAGGGTAAAGGAGGAAGTTAATAGGTTGGGTCTTGAGGGTTAAGTGGGAATAAGGAAAAGAAAGAAAAAGGGGAAATCGTAAAAGGAGAACAAAACAACAATCAGGAGAAGTTGAGAGAAGAGAAAGGTGAAGGCAAGAACGTGAAAGAGAACTCGCGAGGAAGAAAGATTTCTCGTCAATTAAAAGGTAAGGGTGGCATCTCTTTCGTATTTAAGGGTTTTATAATGGGGTTTGGGTAGGTGGTTGTGTAGAGATTGGAGAATGGGATAATAATCATATGCAATGAATTCGAATAGATAAATTGAAGGATTGCAATGGTTCTAATAGTTAGATGTTGAAATATGAATGTTATATAACAAGTTTGATGCAAGTTTTCCATTTGAATTACTGAATTGGGGGTTTTTTGAACACAAAATCGCAGTAGAAAGTGATAGAAAGAAAAGGGGATTTTGGTCGTAGCCTGACACGGGCCGTGTCCTGGGACACGGGTGGCCGTGTCAACTCCCTGGAGAAGGGGAAACAACATTTTAGTTACAGTGGGCCTGACATGGGTCGTGTCAGGCGACACGGGCGGCCGGGTCAGACCACTGTTAGAGGGATTTTGAGTGAGTTTTTGGGAACCATGGACGTGTGTCCATGACACGGGTCGTGTCCTGTGACACGGGAGCCCGTGTCAGACCTCTATTTTTATGGATTTTGGTGATCTTAATGATCCGAAATAATTCATTAATCGATGTTATTGATAGAGAAGTCGTACGTATAATGTAAGGGGTCGATAATAAAACTTGAATATAGACATGATGCTTATGTTATTAGCTTGGTTGTTGATATGGTGAAATATATGTATTTAGATATATAATTGTTGATGACTTATGTTCACACATGATATGTTATTGTTGAGTTGTGTTGATTAAAGTGGATTGATGTTGTTTATGTTAAGACATGCATGATGTTGATAATAGCTAGTGATGTAGTGGTGTGAGATGTAGTTGTTGTGTATAGTAATGTATATATGTCGTTAGTGTTGAGTAACATGTTGCATGATGTTTAACATACTTCGGTGGAATATGTTGTTGTTGTGATGTTGGTACGTCCATGAAATAGGGATCGTAAGTGGTCATGAAATAAGGGCCGAGGGTGTGACCATGAAATAGGGGTCATACTGGACCACAAAAAAGGGGTCGAGAGTTCCGACGGGAACTGGATCTTGAAATAGATATCGAAGTCGGTACCGCATGCATAGAGTCGAGTCTTATTGCATAACATTGAGTGATGCGAGAATAGTGTTGATATGAATGTACTGGATCTTGAAATAGATATCGAAGTCGGTATCCTTTGTGATGTAAGTTATCTCACCCCTTCTATTTAATGTTACCCTTTATGGGTAATGTGCAGATGAGCAGGACAAGTCGAGTGGTGGTCTGTGAAGTCGGTGTGCTTCACGTCTTAGGATGTCAGCTCTGATACGTAACTTTGGGGGTGTCGGGCGATCTTGTCTCGTTTATTTTAATTAAGCAAACCTTGTGTACTGTCTTACGAGACTAGAATTTCAATTATGTTATTTTCCGCTGCAAGATAAACGGTTTCATTTAAAAACGTATCATTGAGCTTATTATGATGTTTAGTTGAATTGTGACACTCAAACATTTTTATTGAAAATTTTACCCTGATATTATGATTATTGCCGTGGGTGTATTTGGGTGTTACAAAGTGGTATCAGAGCAAGTCGGTCTGTCCGACCAAGTAGTTGAGTCGTTGAATCGTCGAGTCGTTGAGTAGTGAGTTGTGATGTTGTTGTGAGTATACATGTTGTGGTCGTTGATATTAATTCTAAACCATCGTTGGATTTTTGTTGTATGACATACTTAGAATGGCTGGAAGAAACGATGTTGCACTTATCGCTGCTATGCAAGCGATGGTACAAGCTGTGCAAAATCCAAGGAATGTTGGGGATCGTGAAAATGATGAGTTCAGGAAGAATGATCCGCCAACATTCAAGAGACAATATGATCCTGTTGGAGCATAGGATTGGCTCAAGGAGATTGAAAGAATTTTCAGAGTCATGGAGTGTTCAGAAGGAAGCAAGGTACGACTGGATGCACACAAACTGGTAGCTGAGGCTGACGATTGGTGGGTTGACACTCGTCAATGATTGGACGCAGTTGGTGAAGCTGTCACTTGGGCTGTGTTTAAAAGGGAATTTCTGAGGAAGTACTTTCCTGAAGATTTTCGGGGAAAGAAGGAAATTGAATTTTTAGAGCTGAAGCAAGGCAACATGTCAGTGACAGAGTATGCTGCTAAGTTTACTGATCTGGCGAAGTTCTATCCTCATTATAGTGAGGCGACTGTTGAGTTCTCAAAATGTGTCAAGTTCGATAATGGTTTGAGGCTTGAGATTAAACAGGCAATTGATTATCAAAGGATTCAAAGGTTTCCAGATTTGGTGGATTGCTGCAGAATCTTTGAGGAAGATAGTAAGGCTCGGTCTGAGCATTTCAAAGGTCTAGCTGAGAGGAGAGGGAAACAACCAATGCATCGTGGAAAACCTTATGCAACTCCTGCTGATAAGGGTAAGCAGAAACAAAAGGAAGGTAGAAGGCCAAGTGGGGGAGGTGCCCGTGCTTCGCTTAAATGCTATAGATGTGGGGAGATGGATCATCGTGTCAGTGAGTGCACGAACAACGTGAAGAAATATTTCAAGTGTGTGCAGCCTGGACACTTGATTGTTGAATGCAAGACGAATTTGGTTACTTGCTACAACTGTGGAGAGAAATGTCACATCAGTACGCATTGTCAGAAGCCCAAGAAAGCTGCAACTGGAGGAAAGGTGTTCGCTCTGACAGGGACCAGACTTCCAGCGAAGACCGTTTGATAAGAGGTATTTGTCATATTAATAATATTCCTTTGATTGCTATGATTGACACTGGTGCAACACACTGTTTCATTTCAATTGATTGTGTGAGGCGAGTATGACTTGTTGTTTCTCTAATGAACGGAGAGATGGTTATTGAGACTCCTGCTGATGGGTCGTTAACTACTTCCCTCGTATGCCTTAACTGTTCGCTATCTATTTATGGTAAGGACTTTGTTGTGGATTTGTTTTGTTTGCAGTTAAAGGGAATGAATGTGATTTTAAGTATGAATTGGTTGGAGTACAACCATGTTCATATTAACTGCTTCAGTAAGTCGGTTCGATTTCTTACTCCTGGTGAAGAGGAAGAAGAAGTTGGTTATTTGCAGCCTGGACACTTGATTGTTGAATGCAAGACGAATTTGGTTACTTGCTACAACTGTGGAGAGAAATGTCACATCAGTACGCATTGTCAGAAGCCCAAGAAAGCTGCAACTGGAGGAAAGGTGTTCGCTCTGACAGGGACCAGACTTCCAGCGAAGACCGTTTGATAAGAGGTATTTGTCATATTAATAATATTCCTTTGATTGCTATGATTGACACTGGTGCAACGCACTGTTTCATTTCAATTGATTGTGTGAGGCGAGTATGACTTGTTGTTTCTCTAATGAACGGAGAGATGGTTATTGAGACTCCTGCTGATGGGTCGTTAACTACTTCCCTCGTATGCCTTAACTGTTCGCTATCTATTTATGGTAAGGACTTTGTTGTGGATTTGTTTTGTTTGCAGTTAAAGGGAATGAATGTGATTTTAAGTATGAATTGGTTGGAGTACAACCATGTTCATATTAACTGCTTCAGTAAGTCGGTTCGATTTCTTACTCCTGGTGAAGAGGAAGAAGAAGTTGGTTATTTGTCTGCACGAGGATTAAAAGAACTTATGGATGATGAGGCACAAGTTCTGGCACTATTTTCTTCGTTGTCGATGGGGAATAGTATATCGATTAGTGAAATGCAAGTGGTGAGAGATTTTTCGGAAGTGTTTCCAGATGATGTTATAGATGTGCCAACAGAAAGAGAGGTGGAATTCAATATCGACATTGTGCCAGGAACAAGACCTATTTCGATGGCACCTTACCGTATGTCGGCTTCTGAATTATCGGAGTTGAAGAAACAATTAGAGGAACTGTTGGAAAAAAATTTGTACGACCGAGTGTATCACCGTGGGGAGCACCGGTACTATTGGTAAAGAAGAAGGATGGTAGCATGAGGTTGTGCATTGACTACCGACAATTGAATAAGGTGACGATTAAGAATAAGTATCCGCTTCCAAGGATAGATGATCTGATGGATCAGTTGGTGGGTGCCCGCGTATTTAGTAAAATCGATTTGAGATGGGGTTACCATCAAATAAGAGTGAAAGATGAAGATATTCAGAAGACTGCCTTTAGGACTTGGTATAGACACTATGAATATGTAGTGATGCCATTTGGAGTTACTAATGAACCCGAAGTATTCATGGAGTATATGAATCGGATCTTCCACGAATATCTGGACCATTTTGTTATTGTTTTTATAAATGACATCCTTATTTACTCTAAGTCATAAGAAGAGCACGTGAAACATTTGCGAATAGTGTTACAGGTATTGAAAGAGAAGAAATTGTATGCTAAATTATCGAAGTGTGAATTCTGGTTGAAAGAGGTGAGTTTCCTTGGTCATGTAATTTCGGAAAAAGGGATTGATGTGGATCCATCCAAAGTAGATGCAGTACTTCAATGGGAGACTCCGAAGTCGGTGACGGAAATTAGAAGTTTCATGGGATTAGCGGGTTATTATCGAAGATTTATTGAGGGGTTTTCGAAATTGGCACTTCCATTGACCCAGTTGACTTGTAAAAATAAAGCGTTTGTGTGGGATTCTCAATGCGAGAAGAGTTTTATTGAGCTGAAGAAGAAGTTGACTACTGCGCCAGTTTTGATTTTGCCAAAAGTAGATGAAACGTTTGTAGTCTATTGTGATGCTTCCTTAATGAGATTAGGTGGGGTATTGGTGCAAAATGGTCAGGTTGTGGCGTATGCTTCGCGCCAGTTGAGGATTCATGAGCAGAATTATCCTACGCATGATTTGGAGTTGGCAACCGTCGTTTTTGTGTTAAAGAGTTGGAGACACTATTTTTATGGTTCGAGATTCGAAGTATATAGTGATCATAAGAGTTTAAAATATTTATTTGATCAAAAAGAGCTGAATATGAGACAGAGACAATGGTTGAAATTTTTGAAGGATTACGATTTTAGTTTGAATTACCACCCAGGCAAGGCTAATGTGGTAGCTGATGCCTTGAGTTGAAAGGCATTGCATATGTCAGCTATGATGGCGAGAGAGTTGAATTTGATTGAACAATTCCGAGATATGAGTTTGGTTTGTGAACAAACACCTCATAGTGTGAGGTTGGGTATGCTGAAGGTCAACAATGATTTTCTTGATCGTGTCCGAGAGGTCCAGAAGTCAGATATGAAATTGGTAAATCTAATGGTTGGTGATGAGCGAGTTGGAAATAACGAGTTCCGAGTCGATGAACAGGAAGTACTTAGATTTTGGGATTGTACTTGTATCCCTGATGACCTTGACATGAAGAGAATGATTCTAGAAGAAGGGCACCAGAGTGGTTTGAGAATTCACCCAGGAGCAACTAAAATGTATCATGATTTAAAGAAGATATTTTGGTGGCCTGGTATGAAACGCGATGTGGCTCAGTTTGTGTATTTGTGCTTGAATTGTCAGAAGTCGAAAGTGGAACATCAAAAACCTGCTGGTTTAATGCAACCGTTGAATATTCCCGAGTGGAAATGGGATAGTATTTCAATGGACTGTGTTACGGGGTTGCCTACTTCTCAAAGAGGGCATGATGCTATTTGGGTGGTCGTTGACAGGTTGACAAAGTCAGCGCATTTTATACCGATTGGTATTACCTATTCCTTGCAGAAGCTGGCAGAAACATATGTTGGTGTGATTGTGAAGTTGCATGGGATACCTTTGAATATTGTATCAGATAGAGATTCACAGTTCACTTTGAGGTTTTGGGAGAGCTTGCAGGAAGCATTAGGTTCGAAATTAAAGTTGAGTTCAGATTATCATCCTCAGACTGATGGACAGACAGAGAGGACGATACAATCCTTGGAGGACTTGTTGAGGGCTTGTGTACTTGAAGAAGGGGGGGTGCTTGGGATAGTCACTTGCCATTGATTGAATTTACTTATAATAATAGTTATCATTCCAGTATCGGGATGGCACCGTTTGAAGCTTTGTATGGTCGAAGATGTAGGACACCTTTGTGTTGGCATGAATAAGGAGAGAGTGTGGTGTTTGGACCTGAGATTGTGAAACAAACTACTGAAATGATGAAGTTGATTCGGGATAAGATGAAAACTTCACAGAGTAGGCAGAAGAGTTACCATTTAAAGAGAAGGAAAAACCTTTAATTTCAAGAAGGACAACATGTATTTTTGAGAGTTACTCCAGTGACTGGTGTAGGAAGAGCTTTGAAGTCCAGGAAGCTTACTCCTAAGTTTATTGGACCGTACCAAATTTTAACAAGAGTTGGACCTGTTGCTTACAGGGCGGCGTTACCACCAAGATTGTCTAATTTGCATGATGTGTTTCATGTTTCACAGCTTCGGAAGTATGTTCCGAATCCGTCACATGTGATACCGATGGATGAGGTGGAGGTAAGAGATAATCTTATAGTTGAAACTTTACCAGAACAAATTGAGGATCGGGAGGTAAAACTATTGCGAGGAAAATAGATAGCCCTCGTGAAGGTAGTTTGGGGAGGAGCTGCCGGTGGGGACGTGACTTGGGAATTGGAAAGCAAGATGCGGGAGTCTTACCCGAATCTCTTTACTTGAGGTAAGTTTTCGAGGACGAAAAACTTTGTGGTGGGGGAGAGTTGTAACACCCCTAAATTATATTTTAATTATTTTAATTGAATTATAATGTGGATATGTGAAAGAATAGCATATGATTGGTTTTATTATTAATTCGAGGGATTATTTTATGATGAGTAATGCTATTGTTACTAATAAATCAAATAATAATAATAATAAGAGGTTATGGGGTAAGGTGGTCAATTGATGAAATTGGTGAGGGTAAAGGAGGAAGTTAATAAGTTGGGTCTTGAGGGTTAAGTGGGAATAAGGAAAAGAAAGAAAAAGGGGAAATCATAAAAGGAGAACAAAAGAACGACCGGGAGAAGTTGAGAGAAGAGAAAGGTGAAGGCAAGAACGTGAAAGAGAACCCACGAGGAAGAAAGATTTCTCGTCAATTACAAGGTAAGGGTGGGATCTCTTTCGTATTTAAGGGTTTTATAATGGGGTTTGGGTAGGTGGTTGTGTAGAGATTGGAGAATGGGATAATAATCATATGCAATGAATTGGAATAGAAAAATTGAAGGATTGGAATGGTTCTAATAGTTAGATGTTGAAATATGAATGTTATATAACAAGTTTGATGCAAGTTTCCCATTTGCATGATTGAATTGAGGGTTTTTGAACACAAAATCGCAGCAGAAAGTGATAGAAAGAAAAAGGGATTTTGGTCGTAGCTTGACACGGGCCGTGTCAGCTCCCTGGAGAAGGGGAAACAACATTTTGGTTATAGTGGGCCTGATACGGTCCATGTCAGACCACTATGGGGGGGATTTTGAGTGAGTTTTTGGGAACCCTGGGCGTGTGTCCATGACACGGGCCGTGTCCTGTGACAAGGGAGCCCGTGTCAGCCCTCTGTTTTTATGGATTTTGGTGATCTTAATGATCCAAAATGATTCATTAATTGATGTTATTGATAGAGAAGTTGTACATATAATGTAAGGGGTCGATAATATAACTTGAATATAGACATGATGCTTATGTTATTAGCTTGGTTGTTGATATGATGAAATATATGTATTTAGATATATAATTGTTGATGGCTTATGTTCACACATGATATGTTATTGTTGAGTTGTGTTGACTAAAATGAATTGATGTTGTTTATGCCAAGACATGCATGATATTGATAATAGCTAGTGATGTAATGGTGTGAAATGTAGTTGTTGTGTATAGTAATGTATATATGTCGTTAGTGTTGAGTGACATGTTGCATGATGTTTAACATACTACGGTGGAGTATGTCGTTGTTGTGATGTTGGTACGGTCATGAAATAGGGATTGTACGTGGTCATGAAATAGGGGCCGAGGGTGTGACCATGAAATAGGGGTCATACTGGACCACGAAAGAGGGGTCGAAAGTTCCGACGGGAACTAGATCTTGAAATAGAGATCGAAGTCGGTACCGCATGCATAGAGTCAAGTCTTATTGCATAACGTTGAGTGATGCGAGAATAATGTTGATATGAATGTATTGGATTGTTGTATATGTGATATGTGACATCATTGCTGATAGCTGATGTTTAATGTTTAATGTTTCTCAATCCTTATTATATTATCCTTTATAATGTAAGTTATCTCACCCCTTCTGTTTAATGTTACCCTTTATGGGTAATGTGCATGTGAGTAGGACGAGTCGAGTGGTGGTGTGTGAAGTCGGTGTGCTTCATGTCTTAAGATGTCATCTCTGATACGTAACTTTGGGGGTGTCGGGCGACCTTGTCTCGTTTATTTTAATTAAGCAAACCTTGTGTACTGTCTTACGAGACTAGAATTTCAATTATGTTATTTTCTGCTGCAAGATAAACGATTTCATTTAAAAACGTATCATTGAGCTTATTATGATGTTTTGTTGAATTGTGACACTCAAACATTTTTATTGAAAATTTTACTCTGATATTATGATTATTACCATGGGAGTATTTGGATGTTAAAAATTGAGGCAGTTTTCATTGGTCCAAACAAATGAATGTGCAGAAGTTCTAATGGTCTAGAGGAAGAAACAACATTTTTAGATTTGAAAGCAGGTTTAACCAACTTTCCTTTCTGACATGCTTCGCACAGAGCTTCTGAGTTGAACTTCAAATTTGGAAGTCCTCTGACCAAATTGAGTTTGTTAATCTGAGATAATCTTCTCATATTAACATGTCCCAATCTTGTGTGCCAGACCCATTGCTCAATGTCCACAGACATAAGACATTTTACATTCTGACTTTTTAGTTCAGAAAGTTTTATTTTATATATGTTGTTCTTTATCTTTCCATTAAATAGGATTGTTCCAGCTTTCTTACTAACAACTCTACGAGACTTTTGATTGAAGATTATATCATAATCGTTATCACTTAATTGACTTATGGATAACAAGTTATGCATTAATCCTTCTACTAACAGAACATTAGAGATAATTGGAAGATTATCATTACTAATAGTTCCAGAGCCAATAATCTTTCCTTTTTTATTGCCTTCGAAACCTACGTAGCCTCCAGCTTTCAGCTCAAGACTTTGAAACATATTCTTTCTTCCCGTCATGTGCCGCGAGCATCCAGAGTCCAGGTTCCAAGATTGGTGTTTCAACCTTGTTGTTAAAGACATCTGCAACATACACAATTTTATCTTTGGGTACCCATATCTTTTTGGGTCCTTGTTTGTTAGAATTTACAAAATTCTGATTGAGTTTGAGTTTCTCATCAGAACTTGTAGAACACGATGACTCACTAGTATATTTTAAATCATGATTATGACCATATGTGAAGTGAGAACTTAATGGTGTGTTAACTTTTAGAATCATATCATCAACTTGTTTAAATTTTAGTGGTTCTTTTCCTGTAGGTTTTACATATCATATACCTCTTCTACCATTTCTGCTACTCCATAGATCATTGAGGCAATTTTGCTTCTATCTATGTTTTTAGTTAGAATTTTTGAAAATTGTAGTCATATTGCTTTATGATACTATCAAAACTTGATGGAACTTCTGACTCAGATTCTTTCTGAGCTTTAAGTTTTTCAAAAGAATTTTAAAGTTTTAAAATGTTTTCTTTTATCTCAGAGTTTTCTGCCTTCAGTTTTCCAGTCTCCTCCGATTCAGATATTAGACTTTGTTTCAGGTCTTTGTATTTGAATTGAAGGTTCTGATACTTTTCAAGAAATTATGAGAGACTATCTTCTAATTGAGTTCTAGAAAAATTGGAGAATACCTCTTCTGTATCAGAATTTGATTCTGATTCTGATATGTTGGCATCTTCTGGTATTTTTGCCATCAACGCAATGTTGGCGTGTTCATCTTCTGATTTTGATTCAACTTCAGAAGATTCTGAGTCATCCCATATTGCCATGAGACTTTTCTTCTTTTCTCTGTTGAACTTCTTTCTAGGTTTCTCTTTCTGGAGTTTGGGGCATTCACTATTGTAGTGTCTTGGTTCCTTGTATTCATAGCATACTACCTTTTTGCTTCTAGATTTCTTGTAACCAGAGGATGATCAGAGTGATAGCTTGATCTTCTGGGATTCCTGAACTTCTTCTGACAATGCTTCCAGAGTTGTTGAACTCTTCTAGAAAGAAGTGATAGTTCGTCTTCTTTTGATGAGCCTCCAGATCTTTCTTCTTCTGCCTACAAAGCTTTAGATTCAGATTTTTTATACCTTTCTTCTAGGGTTCACCTTCTTATAGTTCTATCTCGTGACTCCTCAGTGAGCTGATCAGTTGTTCAAGAGATATCTCATTCATATTCTTTGACAACTTAAGAGCAGTGACCATGGGTCTCCAAGCCTTTGGCAAGCTTCTGATAATCTTCTTCACATGATCTGCTGTTGAGTAGCCTTTGTCCAGAACTTTCAGTCCAACCACCAAATTTGAAACCTTGAGAACATCTTCTCAATTGTTTCGTCTTCTTCCATCTTGAATGCCTCATACTTCTGGATGAGTGTCATAGATTTTGTCTCCTTGACTTGAGTGTTGCCTTCATGTGTCATCCTTAGAGAGTCGAACATGTGTTTGGCTGATTCTTTGTTAGTGATCTTTTCATACTATGTGTATGAGATAACACTTAGAAGTATAGTTCTGGCCTTGTGGTGATTTCTGAATTCCTTCTTCTATTGAGCCCTCATATTTTTCCTTTCGATCTTCTGACCATCTGCTCCAACGGGATGAATGTATCCACCAGTCACCATATCCCAGAGGTCTCCATCTAGAGCTAGAAAGAAACTCTCCAGAACATCCTTCCAATAGTCAAAGTAGTCGCCATTGAATACAAGAGGTTTTCCATTGATTTTGTCGTTCTGATAATCGTTGTTGACTTGTTCTGCCATTGTGTTTTTCTTCTGGATCATTTACTGACACGGTTAAGTGATATGCTCGGAACCTAGAGCTCTGATACCAATTGAAGGTGCAAAAACACAAGGAAGGGGGGGGGGAGGGGGTTGGAATTGGGTTTTCAAAACTAAAGACAATAAACACTTTGATTTATCCTGGTTCGTTTGCACTCAAACTATTCCACTCGCCAAGGTGATTTCGCCTCTCTCAACGAGGTCTTAATCTACTATTCAAATGTTGAATACAATCACTAAGATCTATAGTCAAAGTCTTATTTAGTCTACTGACTGCACTAGTCACTCAAGGTATATCAAATTGTTTTACAAAAAAGTGTAACAAAAATGCTTCTAGAAAGCAGTTATCACTAATGTGATAGTTTTTACAAGTTACAGATTATGAGAGAAATATGTTCGTATAGATTTGCGCGCGAGGAGAGAGAGAGCAAATTTCTTCAAGTGATCCCTTTATATAAGTTATGATGAAAGGATCCGTTGGAGACATCTTATGCTATTTTTTGTTGCTTGATAAATGTCATTAAATCCTTCCAAAAATAGAGATTTGTGTCTTCAGCCATTATTCTTGATTCTCTAATTAATGTACTTGATTATGAGAATCAGAACATTCTTGATTCACATCAGAGTATAATTAACTTCGCAGCTGATCTTGTAAACTTTATAAGAACTTCTAGTCTTTATAGATGATATCTTCTTTGTAGTGGAAAACTTCGCTAGTTTTGCTTTAGAAAATGTTGAGCAAGAACTTTTGTCCTGCACATAGAAGATAGTTTTTAGGTGTCATACTTTGTTCTTAGAATTATTATTATCATCAAAACTATAATAGAGAGGTAGAATCAAAATTTTGTTCTAAAATAATCTTTGTTAAGTAATGAAAGTCTATAAATTTGTTTCTAATTTTTTTTTATTGGTCATAAGATTAGAAGGAGAAGAAAATTACAATCATTAAAAAAAAAGTTGGTACACTAAAGAATTGTTGTTAAAGGAATGTCAAACTTAATAATGTAATAAGCACTTTAATTATCTCGATGGATATGAAAATTGTGGATTACCTATCATAAATAATAAATTCATTGTAAATACATAAAAATAAAATAAAATGAAACGAAATTTTAAGATATTACTATTCAATAGAAGAAATAAAAGAGAAGTTGTATTGTATTGTGTACAATACAAGAGAAGTTATATGAATGGTCAAATTACAATTACACAAGAGGCAATTAGTAAGGTCGTTAACAATTACTACACATATTAACTTTAAAAAAATACTAACAATTGTGGGATAAAATCATCTTGAATCTTTATGAACATATTAAGATATTTAATACAAAAATATTATTTTAAAATTATGCATTCAAACTTTTAAATTAATAAAAATACTAATTTACAATCTAAATTTTATTTTTTTCAGTTTTCTAAAGCATATTTCGTAATGAAATATTTTGAAGAAGACTTTTATTTGTCAAAGATATCACACCATATTATATGAAATTGTGCAAGTAGACTATTAATTACAATTATTTTAGAATAAACTAGTTTATATTACTGTAGAATAGATCTATACTCTTAAAATATGGTACTAAGACCATTTAAATCACTACAAAAAGAAAGTGAAAAAATGGAGAATACAAGAGAGATAGAGAAGTAAAATGTGATATTTAGAAAACTATAATATTTTAGAAATCCTTTATTAAAATGATTTATATCAGTCCAACAAAGATAGAGCATCAGAAAAGCAGGAGAAGAAGAAATTAGAGAGGAAAGAAAAATAAATTATATAAATTAAAGCAGAGTCGACTCAAATTTGTGGAGGCCCTGTGTAGATTTGCTGTTGTTCAACTATGACAAAGGAAATAGAGGTCCTGAAAAACTACGATTTACCCATGACATTATTTTTTGTGGCCATATTTAATCATAGTTTAAGTGTAAAAATATTTAGGCTCTGTGCGGTAACCCGCCCTTAAAGACGACATTGAATTAAAGAGATGAAGTTAGATAAATTGCACTAGAGATTTATAGAGGTTTGACCTATCACTTGTCATCATTCTTCCTTCAAATGTTTTCTCTTGAGAATTTCACTAATAACATGTCTTGAGCTTTTAAGGATATGTCCACGAATTTTCTTGCAACAAATGAGATATTTTACACAAACTGATCCTCAAACCAAACCAAATTTTTAATAGGCTAAGCTCACTAACCAAACAAAATTTTTAACTAGTCAATCTCAAAAATCAAGCACATATTTTCACTGACTAATCTCAAGAAGCAAATAAAGATATTTCTTCAGAAAATCACACCTTTGAATAAAAACAAATGAGTCACAACACCAATACAACTAAACTCTCACAAGTATTTTTCACTTTCCACGCACTAAGGCAACTTTAGTGAAATAAGAAAATAAAGAAGAGAATAAAAATAATGATTAAAAGATTTTTATAAAGATTTTTATTCTGAAAACAATTATGCAATGAAACGAGGAGAAACCTCATTTGTATAGGAAATTTTTTGCTCTAAAAGGAAATGCTCCATGGGCAAAATTAAATTATGTAATCGATTAAATCATCATCGGTTGATTAAGGCACTCTAAAAATCAACAACCCTAATCCCGAGAAGGAACCCCTAAAATGGATACATGGTTTAATCAATTAAACTTTTTCTAATTGATTAAAAAGGAATTTAACTTTCCCTAATATATTAGACCTTGTTCTTAAAAGACTAGACAGTGTAAAAACTTTCCCAATTTATTAAAAACAATTTTTAATCAATTCCACGCAAGCCTTGATAGGTTTTCAAGAGATTTTGAGAAATGATAGATTGTTTAAGAGACTTTTCTGTGTGTGCGATTTCTCGAGTACTTTAAGAATTACTCAAATACCTGTTACATTAAATTGATCACTCAGACACACGTTAATTACATAACCAGGTGAGCTTTCACAATTCCTCTCTTTCACAATTTCAAGCCCCCTTTCTGATTCAACACTGACTTAACCCTTCATCTGGTACTTGAATCCTCTAACTAATAAGACTTGATATATCTTCTTGATTTAATTCCATCATCAAACATTGTTGGATAATTGATATATGATACTTCACTGAACAACATTTTATTTAAGATGTTGTCATCATTGAGGTGACTTGACATTTGTCATCTCAAGGAACATCTTGATTATTGAAATGACTTTGAGAGATTAAGACTTCACTGAATGTCATTTTACATAAAATTTTGTCATCACCAAAACTAACAAAACCATTGAATGGTTGTAAACATTTGTACTTACACTACACATAGATCTACATTATCCCCCTTTTTGATGAGGGCAACACATATCCCATGGATGTGGAAAACATAGTTGGATAAGATATTATAGTGGTTAAACTCCCCCTAAAAATAAATAAAGTATACACTAATCCCTCTGAGAGTATACTTCTCCCCATTTAGCATTATAAAAAGGAGGGGAAAATAGATAAATAGCCCAGGCACATCGGCCACATTTAAAAGGAGCGAGTTACCAAATAAGAGGCTAAAAAAAGGACAAAGAGAGACACAATTAAGTAAGACACATGACCATACTCATGCCCACAAATGACATCATCCAACTTTGAGATATGTTCTTTTAGCGGAAGTCTTTTTTCCAATCTTCCTTTTTTACCTCCAAAAGAACTTTATTTTCAATACACGCTTAATAGAAATTAAATATAATGAAGATGCAATAACTTAGAACATGTTAGAATAATAAATGGAATTTTTTGAGTTCATTCTTAACTAAGTGACTTACCTCTTACTAAACACTAGGTAAACTTTAAAGGACTTATTCCCTTTGATTATTTTTTGAACGAAACACAATTTTATTTGAATCTCTCTAACTCTAGATGCAATTTTGGAATATATTTCTTTCTTGTTGATACTCATTCTAAGAAATAATTATGCAAATGTGAAATGATTTTTCTTTAGGAAATCTTTGGACAATGTTTTCTAATAATTTTCTTATGATCTACAAAATATTCCTCCTTCATCTTTATTAATGTAGAGCTTTAGATATTGTAATACTCTGTATTTTATTTAAAACTCTGAATAATATTAGTTGGTAATAATATTAATCCGGACTACTCTAAGAATTTTAACGGAACTAAAATTGAGTAATCCACTAGATATTATTTTATTAATTGATATTAGCTGACTCAGAGGTTTTATAAAATATCGAATTGAGAGACATTTTTGGATACTCTCTAATTTTTGACCCGTTGGTAAAAATATAAGTTTTATGTATTTATATATATATATAGAAAGAATATGAGAAGGAGAGAGAGATAGTAAGGAAAGAAAAGAAGAAAGAAGAGGAGAAGAAGAAGAGAGAAAAACCCCAAAAGCTTCATCTCCTCATTCTCGATCATCCGTTCGTCGAATCGACTCAATCTTTCTGCCAATCTTCATCTCTCGAGGTGGGTTCTTAGTTAGAAACTTTTATCTTTGATTTTGGTTGAGTTTTAGGGATTTTGTGGTTTAGGGTTTATTTGGAAAATCTAAGAAAATTGAAAGTTTAACGGTTAAAACTCGATTAAAACTCAACTAAAATACTCATATGATGTTTATGAACATGTTTGATTATGTTTTTTCTGCTTTGGTTGATGATTGGAGATGAATTTGGGTTAGAATGATGAATTCCCGTAAGCCTGGAAATTTCCTGAACTGGTATAGCTCGCTCAGCGAGAGTTCCAGGAGATTTTTCGCTCAGCGAGACCTGTAGGTTCCAACTTTTAATTCGTAACTTCTAATCCGGGTATCCGTTTTTAGCATTCCATCTATCGTTTTGAAGCTAATGACATAATTTATCTTTTGAGACCGAGAAACATTATTTTGAGCCGACTTTTACCCGACTTTTTTCAAATGACCAAAACTTTGATAAAATGGAAAATGTGAGTTAATGGAAATAGAGAAAGGTATGACTTATGAGGTATCTAGATTCCCCTTAAACTCGAATGAATCATGAATTATGTATTGTTTTAGAATCCTCTGTAAGGTCTTGTGTAAGTCTCAAGGTGGTTACTATGTATTTCACCAGAGCATCCGTAAGGACTTGAGGTACCCGTTGTGTATACATGGACGTTGATTTCAGGCGTGTAGACTATAAGTCCTCCGTAAGTTCTTGAGTAAGCCTTGAGGTGTGTTATCATTAGCCCCACGTGAAGCATCCATAAGGACTTGAGGCAAGTGCTATACTAGTTATGTGATAATCTTGAGTAAGTCTTGAGGTGGGTTACCTTTAGTCCCACGGGAAGCATCCGTAAAGATTGAAGAGCGTGCTATGTTAAATCCTCTGTAAGGTCTTGAGTAAGCTTGAGGTGGGTTACCCTTAGTCCCACGTGAAGCATCCGTAAGGACTTGAGGTAGACATTTCTCTTCTAGTACTTTGAGATCATGTGTGGACCTTAGTTCCCTTATGTTTTTGGTCCTTGTGTGAGTTGGTTTGTGATAGCGTGCGAGTTTCATTTGAGATTAACCCTTAGAGCCGAGAGAATTCTAAGGTAGGGAACCCACTGAGATGTTTTATCTCACCCCATGTTGATGTTGTTATTTCAGGTACTTCAGGTTCCGTTAAGGGTAAGGATAAGGCGACTTGATTATCCTTACTAGTGGATGGCTTTGTCTTCCACTGTGGATTTTGAGATCTTCAGATCTAGTTCTTAGATCTTTTGTAGTTTGAACATCTTGTATTATTTTATAGCCTTGTCTAGTACTTTATGTTGTAGTGGCTATACTTATACAATGTGTTACTAAGAACTTATTTGTATTTCAGTACCAAATTTCTAATATTATATATGAAAAATATGTTTTATGTATGTCTTTTGCATATGGGTATTACAGATATCTTGGTACATTTCTTAACTTAATATATTTAAAATAATCCTTCCTTTATTTGATTAGTTTGTAAATCAAGAGAGTGGTGAAGCTCCCATATCACATATATTTTTAATTTATGCTCTATCATATCAAAAAAGTCATTGCACAAGGATTCACTAGTAGCAGCGAATCGACAAAAATATGCGCAAATAAAATGTCATGTTTGGTTTTCTTAAAAAAATATTTGTGTTAACCTTTCATATTTGAAAAGTTTTTTCAATATATAAGAATAATGCTCAAAAGTTCGTACTAAGCCTGATGGACTTTTTTAAACACTAGAGAACCTTTTATTTAAACTTGAAGACATGATCAAGAAAATAATAATTTAGAAAACAGGGAGATTGATCAACATACCTTTTTTTAAGAACTTAAAGACATGAATCAAGAAAATATTAATTTAGAAAACAGGGAGGTTGATCAACATACACTTTCTCTTGGATGTAATCATTCACTAACGCACTATTTACATCCATTTGTAAGAGTTTTAAAATTGATGATAAAGCTAAACACATCCTTATGACTTATAGTCTAGCTACAATGGCGCAAGTATCATTTAAATCTATGCCTTTGTTTATTGTGCACTTTTACAAAAACCTTGATTTATTTCTTAAAATATTTTAGTTAATCTTATGGCTAAAGACCCATTTGGTTCCAATCACTTGATAAGATGAAGCTTTGGGAGTAAGTTCCCAAACATTATATCTCTCAAATATATTTAATTATTCTTGTATAGAAAGAACATTTGTCAACGAGAGCTTCATTAACTTCCTTTGGCTCAGTTTTGGAAAAAAAAGGTCATAAAGTTACGTACCTTGCTAAGAGAATGTCTAGTTGTAACTCCCTTATAAATATCTCCATTGACATTCTGGGTTTGATGGTCTTTAGTAGTCCTTTATTTCTTGGGAAGATCCTGATGATCATTACTTAATTATTATTTTTTACTTTAGTATTTATTTTGACATTCCTCTTGATATTTATCTTGATCTTTATCTTCTAGAGATGTTTTCTCCAAGAAAATTGCATAATCAACCACTTATACCTCCACTACTAAGGGTAGTTCAATAAAGGTAACATGAATAAATTTTTCTATAATCATGTTCTTTTTGAAAAAGTTTTAAATAAAGGATAAATTTTATTTTGAAATTTAAAGACCTCTTAATATAAGAATTACAACATATTATATTAACTCTCTCACACAATTTACTTAATATTAAATAAATTGTGTTATACACTTACAATTCTCAAAATAGTTCAATAGTAGGTTTATGGTTCTTACCAATAAATCTTAAGCTAACACTTTTACCTTTGTAGTTACAAAAAATAATAATTTCCCCTCTCGTAGAGGTAAGGAAAAGATTTATATCTCCGGTCATATGATTTGAACAACCACTATCATATTTTGATTTCGAGCTATCAATCATATATTCATCATAAAAGTCGAGATCAAGGATGACTCTGAACTGGTAATCAAATAGTTAATAAAAGAATATAAATGCATTAAAGATAGTTTGTTAGAATACTTCATCAAGGAAAATTCAATGCTTAAGCGATTTAAAACTATGGATATTGAACATGTACCACGAATAAAAAGGTAAGAGGCCAATGATTTGGCACAAGTTGCCTCAAGATACAAGGTATCCAAGAGAAAATTAAAGAAATTGACTAAAGTAAAAGACAAACTGGTATCAACTAGCATTATCTGACTAGAGTTATTAACGCCAAAACTGGTGGGGGCAAAGAAGTTAATACCAATTTTTTTTGAAACTTTTTCCGTTGATAACATAACAAACGTTGACTGGAGAATGCAAATTATCGAGTTCCTTAGAAACCCAACAAGAAGAATATATCGAAACTAAATACAAGGCGCTAAGTTACGTCATTATTGGGAACTAGTTGTTCAAAAAGACTCTATAAGAGGTGTTTCTCAAATATATTAGTGGGAGCGAAACTTACCTGGCAATTCCTGACACCCACAACATATTGTGTGACACTCATCAAGCGGACCACAAAATGAATTTCCTGTTGTGTCGGAATGGGGTATATTGGACCACCATGTTGAAATATTGCATCGAGTTCGTTTAAGGATGTCAAGAGTGTCAGAAACATGGAGGAATACAACATGTACCCGCCAGTGAATTACATTCGATCATCAAGCCATGGATATTCAAGGGATGGCCATTAGACTAATAGGTGAGATCGAACTGACATCTTCTAAAGGCCATATATATGTCCTACGAGGCATTTATTACTTTACTAAATGGGTTGAGACAGTGCCTTTGACTAATGTCTACCAAGACACCGTGATTGACTTCATACATAGTCATATTATGTGTAAATACGGAACTCCTGATACCATTACAACTTACCAAGGTTCAGTTTTTTTGACAAAAAATTAACAGAGTTTGCCTCAAAGACGAGAATTAAATTACTAACGACGAACCCCTACTACACACAAGCTAACGACTAAGTAGAGGTTGCAAACAAAGTTATCATAAAGTTTGATAAAAAATCACATAAGCCAAAAGCCAAGAAATTGGCATAAAACCTTAAATCAAGCACTTTGGACTTGCAGAACTTTGCCCAAAGAAGCCACTAATTCTACACCATTATGTCTGACGTTTGACCATGAAATAGTTTTACCAACATAGATATGCTTACAATATGTAAGGATTCAAAGGCAAAATGAAATTCCATATGACCATTTTTGGAGCATGATGATAAATGAGTTAGTCGACATGGATGAAGAAAGGATACTTGTTTTAGATGCCTTGATTAGGAAAAAGAAGAATATAGCTAAAACCTACAACAACAAGGTTAAGTCAAAAGTCTTTTCTGTCAGAGATTATATCTGAAAAGTTATACTTCCTGTCGACAAAAAAGACAGGGATTTGGAAAAATTGTCATAAAATTGGGAAGGAACTTTCAAAATTAACATAGTATTTTCCAATAATGTGTATGAGATTCAGGAGTTATGCCCTGATAATCAAATACTGTGAGTAAATGGAAAATACTTAAAAAGTACATGCTTATGCTTAAGGAAGTCAATATAACAAAAGGAAAATAGTACTCACAATATCATTGATTTGACTGGAATGTTAATATTACAAAAGTTCCGAAAGTGGCGAATAATACAAAAGGCTAAAAGAAATAAAGATAAAAAAATATTAAAATGATGTACGCCTTCTTTTTTGGTGTCTCCGTTGGGAAGATGAGTAAAGAATGGAGAAGTATAGAAGAATAAGGGTTTAAATAGAGAGGTAGTGAAACGTTTCCCTAAAGGATGGACAAGTGGAGCGTTTGGAGCAAACGAATAACCTCAAAGCAAGGGGAAATTAATAAAATCAAATAATGAAATGTTAAATTCTGGTTTAGTGGTTACTCAATGACATTGGGATTCAGGGTAATGATATGTTGTCATTTGCATGCTTTCATACGTGACATTTTTGTAAAAAGTTAGTCATGATGACAGACAATAGGCATGTCTGAGATGATGTGGTACAAAATATGAATAGTGACAAAATGTTTACAAAAAATGTCGCCTTTCTCCCTTCAGATATGGGTTGACAGTGACATTTTGGAGGGTATCTGTTACAATTGAATTTTCCAGTTAGTAGAAAGTCAACAAAGAATGTCAATGAAAAGACATTTGTTGTGAGAAAGCATTAATGAAGTGTTTTAAAGAGCATTAGTGATGAAGCGTCTACAAACTAATAATGAGGGATCGATAAAGTTGTTGACACAAGGAAACATGGTTTGGAAGAATCTCTGGGATGAATCTACAAGACCAGGATCGCTGGGAATCATGTCCAGAATCTCGAAAAGGGTAGTCGATATGGGTCTTTATTTCAACAAGAAGACCAGTTGATTGAACCACGTAAGGTTGAAAGACATGGTAAATTTACAGGTCCAGAGTCCTTAGTAGGTAGTATCGATAACACATTGGAGCGATTACCATCTGTCGTTCACGAGGAAGTTGGAAGCAGTTACAACTCAACGTGAGTTTTAGATAGATAGAGTCGTGGAAGACACATAAGCGCGCTAGTGAGAGCATGAAGATTGAACGTGGTGTGAATGCAGCAATCCCCTAGTGGGCATAACCGTTGTTGAAAATTACTTTGTAAATAAAATAAATAGAAAACTCATACATGGGATCAAAGGTCGCAAAATTTCATACATACTCTCTATACCATTGGAGTACCAGATTCAAATAATGAAATAATTAAGCAAGAACCATGTATATGCCTGCGTCCAATCTTTTCATCAGTTTTTTGTTTCCTTAGAAGGAACATTTACTTTTACTTTTGCTTCGTTTTATGTCATTTATTGCACTTTACCTTGTCATTTATCACAACTTAACTTCATTTAAAGTCTTTTTCTACATTGTTATCGTTATGCGACGACCGCGTTCAATTCACACGCACGTGTGTTCACACAAATCACTTACATAATTTTTTTCTCGAGATTTTCGAGTTAATCTCACAAACTTTTTAAAATCATGATTATTTACCAAAAACACCAGTAAACAGTATGTTGGGCCAATTGTTTAGTATGTTAGTTGAAAATTAGTTTTAAGTTTCTTATAAATAACATATCAGTTCTCATTTCTCAATCAATCCCTGACAATTCTAATCAGAGGGAGAAAATCATGTGGCTGAGATTCAATTGTAAACATTATTCTTTAATGTATAATTGAATCAAGAATTCAAGATTTTTTAACTATTTTGAATTGTCTTTCTCTTCTCTCCTCTTTTTTCTTTTACCTTGTAATTTTTTTGTTGATTAAGAAATCGATCATATTTTATTTTCAGACTATCGCTTTCACAACAATTTTATTAGGTAATAACTCTCATGTTGAGTTTATGAAAAGAGATGAAAGCGCGATCATCCAAAATCTTATTAACAAGAATACACTTTTAATGATCACTCTCCTTTTCTTTTTGTTATTGTTATTTCTACATGTAGTAAGTCCTTAGTGCCAAGTAAAATAAGAAAATCATCTTTTCTATAAAAAAAACAAAAAAAAAAACTTTTTACAAAAGAGTACTTCTATAGTTCTAGTATTAAATTATTGTGTGTGTTTCTTTATGCTATTCATTATTGGCAGCGTGCGGCAGGTGGGTCGATTATCATTTATCATATTATTATTATTATTATTATTATTATTATTATTATGTAATCACAAGGTGAGTCACTACTTACATAATAGTACAGACGAATCTTTATGGCATTTAGTTTCCACTAACCTAAGCTTCTACTCCTCATTCATATGCATTCATCACCTCATAATTTGGCAATAACATGACCAACTTTTTCTTCAAATTATTTATGTCAAAGAGACTCAAAAAGCTATCAAATAATTATAATGCAACACCCCTATCTATTTTATGTCAATTGGAAAATTCAAAGCATCACAATTCAATACAACCACTTAAAGCCACCCACTAAATTCCAACTTAGATGATAATTTATGTTATATCACCTAATAAATTTTGTTATATTTTTTGTTGGGTTTGTGTAGCTGTTTCCTTCTTGTGTGAAAAGAAACACTATAGAAACTGCCAATTGTTTCTCGATATTTGTTTTGTTGATTTGTTTGCATGCCTTAGTCAATTCGTGAATAATTAATCAAGAGTTTGTAGATAAACCATCACTTTCTAGTTTCTAGTACTTACATGACAAATTGCATAAACGTATGAAATCCACGTTAACATGTCACATATTAAGTATCCAAATATGAATAATTATGACTATTGAGGGTGGGGGTATAGCCCAATGAGCATATGCCACAGTTCACTTGGACGTTTAGGAATCATAGAGTATTGTGAGTCAACTAGAATGCTTTATATATATATATATATATATATATATATATATATATATATATATATATATATATATATATATATATATATATATATATATATATATATATATATATATATATATATATATATATATATAACCCTGCCAATAGATTGATTCGAGCTACAACACCAAACTCCTTTTTTAATTGCTTAAAAAAAACTCCTTAATTTGGATTGGTTCGAGCCTTATAGCTAGATATTTATATTTAAATAGTGTTGGATCAACTCGGGAGAGACACACTATATATTCACTTAAAATCTTAAGATGATAGATATGTGGTTTCTCCTATTTATATATGTTCAAGTATCCACATTTCTACAAATTATTCTGACACTTGTTATTCTCAACAAGTTATGAGTGCGTGTGTGTGTGTGTGTGAGAGAGAGAGAGAGAGAGAGAGAGATTTCTACATTATTTTAATTTTTTTATAGGGATTAATAAAGTTTTTGAAAAAATTGTGGAAAAGATCGATCATGCCAAAATAATTCTAGCGAGATAAATTTTGTGATATTTTACTATGAAAGTGATATATCAACAAGTCAGAGGAAGGACGAGGATTGCACTCAAGAAACAAAAGAAAAGAATGAAAATTACAAGAATTAACAAAATCGTGTCACACCATACAATCAAAGCAACATGATTTGGAGCACAATTAGACAAATTTAATTCTAGAAAAATAACGGCCAATGAATAATGGAGTGGCATGTCATCTACGATTCACAAACTGCCACGTCACCTACATCACAAAAACGTGGCGCGCCTTGACATGCTGCAAGTGCACGACTTTGCGAAGTAGTAAAAGATTATCGAACCACAAAGATCAATGGATTGAAAACCGAACTTCGTTCTATCAATGTATATCTATAGAGACCAAAATTTGTGGTTTTCTAAAATAGCTTATTTAAATAGCACTTTTCGAAGAAAAAAAACAACTTAAATAAAAATTACTTAAATTATGATGAAACAAACATGACTTAAAGTCACAATTCTTACGCTGACATCTCCGTATGATCCAATTCACTTCTATGACGATAATTCTGATACGTTTTTTATTATAGAAAATAGATAAATATGGACAACATCTGCTTTCGCCAGTGTGTTGCTGTATCGATGATGAATAATTTATCTATTTTCGCACAACCAAATTATTCTCCAAAGATTTGTTACTTTTGCTCAGCTATAAAAATGGGAGGTTTCTCAATCTTATCCAAGCGCTTTTGTTGTATTAAACTCGATTGTTTAAAAACCTGCATTTGGGTACCGATACATATATTTTCAGACTACGATTGATACCCGGGAACTCTTTACTTTCATACAAGGGCTGGAATGACATAATTCAACTATTAAAATAAATATGAACAAAAATTCTAGTAATCAACTTGTGACAAATCATACGAATAGTCATGAGATAAGCCCCATGATCCTTAGTCCCTAGTGGACTACTCAATCATGATTAGGAATAGTACAGTCAAAGGAATATTCAAGATCAAAATCATCATAAAAACATGAAATAGTATAGCAATTATAATGAAAGAGATAAATCAAACTTGACTAACAAAAAGTTACTTTAAATTAAACTTGATCCAGTGCTCCAATTGAGACTTGAGTACAAAGCTTGGAAAAGTAAAATACGTGAAAATATGATAAAAACTGGATTTCTAAACTTAATACAAATTATGAGTTTTATAGAAAATTCTAATAATGGACTAAATCTCATAGATCAATGACAATTACATTAGAAAATGTTCAGATCCAAACATGAAAAATCCCTAAAATAGTAGTAATCGAGTCAAAAAAGGAAACAAATAGAGAGAAAACACGCTTGCATGCTACGACCTGTAGCAACTACTATGGTGGTCATAGCAGGCCCTTGGAAATCTTTACTAGGCGCATCAAAAGAAGGGGGAGCTAGTGTTGGCTTCTACGACCATTTGTAGCAGCCCTCTTGATTTTGGCTTGAGAATTTCCAACTTTTGACTTTTTCTCGCATTTTGCTCGTTTTTGTTCCTCTTTTGTCCCAAATACTTATTAAAGTCTGAAAACAACAAAAGCACATTACAAAAGCATAAAATATGATATATATATATATATATATAAGTAAATCAGACAAAAACGAGATTATAACGAAGTAAAATAACTAATAAAAACAATGACCACTTATCAAATTCCCCCAAACTTAGATCGTTGCTTGTCCTCAAGAAACAAAGCTTGCTTATGAAAATGTTCAGATCAAATGGTTCCGTAAATGAAAAAGCTTACAAAAATGAACCTATTGGTACTCATACGTAAGATTTCGTTCGAATCGGCTAAGATCTAGTTCTCTTGGTAATCATTTGACATCAAAGTTAGTCACAAGAATAATAACCGTAATGAGAGTATAAACCTAAGTCTCCCTTTCAGACACTACTCCAACAATGCTTCGTACTTAAGTCTCCTTTTCCGATTTTTCCTTCCTATTTCATCCAGAAAATCAAATTAAGGAATTTTGAAATTATTATTATTGTCACATGCACACGATTGGCCGATAATTTTTGTTTTGACACCGAAAAAGCAATTATTATCTTCTTTATTTATCGATGAAATCACACACTTTTGTGTGTTTATTTATTTTGTCCATTTTAGGACAATGTTTGAGGCTGAATAACGGAATGATGGTTACCAAACTTAGAAGGTGTAAATCTACATGCATGCGAGTCTAAATTATTCCAGACTATCATTATAAAATAATTAGGGAGTACTTCTCAGAAGTCGAGTATTATGGTACAAATCTACACTTTAGACTCACATCTTACTTTGCAAAATCTAAGGTGTTTGAGTAATACCTATGTTGTCAAAATTTCCTGGTGTCTCTAGACTTAGCCTCTAATCCCTCTAACTCTATATAATTTTCCGGTTTCCTCATGACCAAAGCTTTCCCATCTTTGTCCAGGGGAATGATGTTAAACCTTTTGTCTGGGACATTGGCCATCTACTTCTTATCCAGATAGTTCAAGGTATTGTTGAATCTTTTTCAAGAAGATCTATATCATCTGCTAAGCTCTCTTATTTGACACCTTGACTTCCAACCTCCTCAGTGTTGGATAAAAAGGCAATACCTTTGTTTTTCTTTTCTGACATTTAATTCATGGACATCTCAAAGGTTTTTAGGGTTTGTATGGAACCAATGAGTTCATCAAGCTTTATAGTGATAAGGTCCTGAGCTTCTTTAATAGTAGTTACTTTCATATCAAACCTCTTAGGTAATGATCTGAGAATATTTCTGGTAATCTTTTCTTCAGTCATCTTTTCACCTAAGGAAAAAATGTATTGACAATGTCATGCAATCTGCTGTGAAACTCACTCACAATTTCATATTCATTCATCCTTAGGCTCTTAAATTTTGTTGTTATAAGCTGCAAACTTGACATACGAACCTTAAATGTGCCTTCACGTGCAATTTTTAGAATATGTCATGCTTCTTTAGCTTCCAAACATGTATTGATCAACTTGAACATGTTCTTGTCCACACCATTAAAAATCACATTCAATGCCCTGGAGTTTCCAAGGGCTCCATCTGTAACTCAGAGATATAAGAGGGGGTGAATTAGGCTTTATAAATTTTCTTCGAATATTTACCAATTTTTCGATGTTTTACTTTCTTATGAATTCTTAGTGTTGAAATGCGATAAAGTGCGGAAAGTAAAAAGACACAACAATGTATATCGGTTCCCTTCACAATCCGAAGGTACTTCAGTCCTTTTACCACAAGGAATATATTTCCACTATTTTGTTAGATTTCTAGACAAGACACCTTAAGGTTTTTCTATTCTAACACACCAAGAACAAACCTCTTGGATTTACAATATTTAAAGTCCAACTGAGACTCAATATCTCACAAATAGACCTCTTGCATCCATAATCCGGATCACGAGGTAAACAAAATCACAAAATTATTCTCAACAGTCCTGAAAATAAATGTGATCAAGATATAATAAATTCTGAATTTGTGTATGTGTATGGAAGCTTTTGGATCTTCAATGGATATCAATAACAATTGATCTTCTCCTTGTAAAACAATCACATATAAAAAAATACCAAGTGTTCAATATGAAGTGAAAATAATATGATGAAAGTATGAAGGTTGATGCAATAAGTTTCACTCAAAAATGGAGAATTTATGAACACTTTGTCAATTTGAAAGTTTTATGTAAAATGATTGCTTAAGGAGGTGACATTAAAATCTGAGTTTTAGATGTTTTTAGAGTGCTAAAACACCTTTACAATAAGATATAATTTATGAAAGGATACAAAGGTTCAAATGGAAATGGTATGAGAAATTGTATGAAAGGATGCAGTAAAAATTTCCCATTGTTTCAGTGTTAATCGGTTAACCTCTAAATGGTAACCAGTTAACGTGTGTTAAAACGTTCAAATTTTTGAATTTTTTCAATGGTTAACCATCTCACGGTAATCAATTAACCAAAGCCCTAAAGCAAAAAATTTCCTTTAAAAAGCCAGTGAGTTTTAAAACTTAAAATTTTAAAACATGTAGATGCATTCCATGACCTTAAATTGAACACTTGTATGCATTTCTAATATTTAGTAAATGTTATACATTAAATTGTTTATGATCAATCTTTAAGCCATTTTTCAAGTCTTGAAATATTTGAAACTCTTTAAGATACTTTGACTTGTTTGATCCAAATTCCTTTTTTAGAAATTGATAAGTCTTTGACTAAGCCTTGTAGTCTTCATCAAAGGAGGTTTGAAAAAATTCTGCATAAAGTGTTAGAGAAACAATCTATTCTTCTCCCCCTTTGTCATTAACAAAAAGGAAAAAGATTACATTGATTGGATATAAAAATTGATAATAATATTAACATACACAAAACAAACTATGTGAAATACACATATAACTTGAACAATCACACACAAAACTTCACAAACATAATAGTTTTAACATAACATAATATTGTACGATGTAACACCCCAAAATTTGCCCTCTCATTTTCATATCATTTAACATATCCTTACATACATTGCATTGCATTTAGATCATAATTGAATTATAAACATACATGAACATACATCTCCATTGAGCTTTCACAGGTTGCGACGGACCTTTATTTCTTCATGTGGCACATGCACAAGATTCTCCAAAGAAGCCAAAGTTTTCGTTTGATTCTGAGTAGTTTAAGCAGAATATCAGTTTTATGTGCAGTTTGCAAAAGTTGTAACTCATGTCCGGAAAGTCA
This sequence comes from Lathyrus aphaca, assembly GCA_963966055.1. Lineage (NCBI taxonomy): Eukaryota > Viridiplantae > Streptophyta > Magnoliopsida > Fabales > Fabaceae > Lathyrus > Lathyrus aphaca. The sequence goes on along the minus strand of OZ014519.1, from coordinate 677,150,839 downwards.
TTTTGGCTTGAAATTCCATGTTAAGACCTGTTTCGGTATTTCCTACAAATTTTGTGTTCGGCTCGGAGGCCAATTCATCTAGGAAAGTGGCGGGAATTAATTGTTTCTAAAATTTCGGTTTCGCCGATTAACTGTGCTAGCGGTATTCAAGAGTTCGTAACTTCTGATGGGATCAACGTTTCTGAGAGATTCATATGCCAAATTTTTTGTCTTGATATCCTTTCCAATTTTCGGGTTTTGGCTGAGAACTAATTCTTTGAAGAAGATCTCCGAATGTGCGAGTTTTCAGAGTCGATATAGTGAAAAACAGTGTTGAACTGGTGAGTTTTGAACACTAAAAAATTCATAAATCTCAGCTTGCTCATCGAATTGATGTCTTTCCGGCGCCTAAAATTCCTTTTAGATGTTATCTTCATTCTGTGAATTCACTTTGGGTTAGATCCGAGCGGAAGGATCCCGAAAATGCGAATTATCAGTGTGGTTTTTTGATGCAGTGCACTGTCTGTCAAATTTTGTAAAATTCATAACTCGGTCAATTTTCATTGGATTGCATCTGTTCTCGAAGCGTTAGTTCAAATATTTTATCCTCTTAAACTTCCAAGACAAGCTCGAGTTCGAAAGATGCCCCAAAGATTTTCGTTTTGGTTTATTTCGCAAAACTGAAGTGCTGAACCGAAGAAAAAGGTTGAAAGTGGTTTCACGGGAAAATTCATATCTCCCTTGTCGTTTGTCCGGTTGAGCTCACATTTTAACACGAGGTTACTGACTCATAGATCTACAAATTTTTTGATAAAGTCGATTCGATATTATGCTCCGAAGAGGTTGACCTCGTCACATTTTCGAGTAGCAGACACCGAATAAGCCAAAAAAACAACTTATTTAGTAACGTCTTGCAGCTTAAACATATCGTTCACACCCGATTTTGATCGTATGACGTCTGTTCTTTTTGCTTTGCAACTATGATTCAGAGACAGACGATGTTGTGGAAGGATCAGAGTCAAATTTTTTCCCAAAGATATTGTTATTTTCACTTAAGCCGAAATTCTACCTTTTGTCTTTCATTTGACACTCCAATATATATTCTTTTGACCCACAATTTGTCTCATAACTTCAATCACAAATTACAAACACCAAAAACTCTCACAGAATCTCTCTAAATAATCAAAGTTCATTCTCTCAACTCTTTCTCAAGAACACAACAACAACTTCATTAAGAATTCAAGAACACAACAGTTCCGATCAAGCTTTCGGTAGCCGAACCACTACGAACCACCACCTCCGGTCAACTCCGCCACCGCGCGACCATCATTTTCTGACATCGACAGCCATGCGGCCTCTCCCCCTATCCTCCGTTCACAATCGCGTCTCACTTTCTTCGGATTCGCAATTTCTTCGTCGATTCTTCATTCGGTAAGCTTCTTAAACTTTAATTCATGAATAATTGTTGAATTGTTTCTTGAATTGAATTGTCAAGTTGATTTAATCTTGTGGATATTATGTGCATTAATTCTTGAGTTGATTGTAGATTTTTGATTGAAGCTTGATTAGTTGATCCTAATAATTGTTGTGGTGCATAATTGTAAATTCTTGTTAAAATTGACTTAGAATAATCAGTGCATGTAAAGTGTTTGACAAAATTCCTAGGATAGTTAATTGTTGTGACTTAATATTAATTGAAGTGCTTGAGTTTTGAACTCATGCTTGTTTCAATGTGCAAATTCGGAATATGATAGGTTGAGGCTTAATTGTTGATGTTGTTCATGTGTCGCGTGTCGAAAAATGCGTTTTGGTCATAACTTCCTAACCGTAACGCATTTTCGTGAATGTGAACAGTGTAACTTGACTTTGTTGATGATTCTGGAGCCATTTGTGAACTTTTTGTCGATTTCGGACAACTGTTTTTCAACTGTTTCGCTATTGCCAACCGAAGAAATTGGCCAAAAAGTCCCACTTCCGAGCGGAATTTTCAAAAACTGATTGCATATTTGAATCTGTTGGCACGTTTGCAAGTTACCATGTGATTTTCATTCAATTCCGAATTGATGATTTTTGACGCGTTTTTTCCTGTTTTAAGGCTTTTTAAGTTCAGTTTGGTGCACTTTTGATGTATTGATCTTGTTTTGACGTGTACTTATGTTTGTTGATCATTTTCCATTCATTGCATGTAAATTTTCTCGATTCCGATTTGAGTTTGCATGTTGTTTATGTTAGTGCATATGTGCTGTCCCATTTTGAAACATACATTTCAATGCGTGTCAATGACTCGTATGCTCATCTTTCTACTTGATTTTGAGTTGTGAGGCATAGGTGAAACTTCTGGTTGCACCTCTCTTTGGTTTCTAACACGTTTGTTGAGTTCATGCAAGATTCTCGCAAGGATCTTGACGACGGTCGCTTGGTTGATATTCCACTTTATTTGTGGGATACCTTTGGATTCAAATGATATTTTGTGCCGTTGTTTTTGTATGGATTGTGTTATGTGTAGGGCATTTGTGTGGTCGCATCCGACTTGCACATCTTGGGTGATTTATTTTCACTCCGCTGACTTGAGCTTATATGGTAAATGCGATCTCCGACTTGCTTTATTTGTGGATGCTAGCTTGTTCGAGCGGACCTCTGAGTTTCTATTTTCTGTTTAGCTTGTTGGTACTTCAGATTTACATCCATGCAGTATAATTTCTTATCCGATTTACTATTTCTGCACTTTATCGCTTACATAGGCTGGAGTCCCGGCCGTTTCTTTTTGGCATGCATTTTCTGGAAGACCTCCTTCAGAGGCTCTGTATGTGTTTGTTTACAGTTGTATAAAGACCTCAAAAGAAGCGCCCCATTCCCATTCCCCTTGATAAGAACTCAAAGAAGGCAAGCGAAAAGGGCTCGTAATCAGCCCCACACTATCATTAAGTCTTTCATTAGATCGCATTTTGTGTGGATGCTTTTGGATAAAGTTCATTCTGCTCTTGTCTGGTCAGTCTGTGGAAGAGGATCTCACTTTCTGGATCCCCAAGCTTTGTGTAGCTCACGTCCATTAACATTGACGCTTTGTGCTCGTATGCACATGATATTTCCTTCATTCTGTTCTTACTCGGTGATATGATACCATGTATAGACATACTCCTTTCCCACAGTCACATGCTCGAGGAGATCTCCTTACTCCGTGTACCCATCCTGCCTGATCCTTGATATTGTGGTTAGGTGTCGCCCCTACTTTTGTCCTGCTTCGATCCTCCATATCATTGCAAGGTCCTCTCTTTGCCATTGTGAAGACATAATCCACAGGTGGATGTTTGTTACTCGAGTGATGTGGATACTCCTCGAGCTTGTTTTCTTATTTGTGTGATGCGATCGTCTCCCCATAGGATTGTTAGGTTTTGTATTGTCTCTCGTTTGCATGTTAACTTAGGTAGCACGGTTCCTTCATCTAGGACTATCATTTTTGCATGAGCATTCCTAAAACACAAATCAAACTCTTTATTTTATTTTCATAAGAACATGTTAATTCCTTCTACTCCAGGTGCGTGAGTCTCCAAAGGTCGAGCAGCTGGTAGAACGTGAATTTAACATTGTTCAACTAAAAAATCCAAAACAAACAAAAGTAGTTTGTCGAAATATGTTAACTCTGATTCCTCAAAAGGGATACGTAGGCAGCGGGGTAGGGCCCATCCGAGCATAACACTTTCTTTTCCCTACGTTATTTTCCCTTTCTTTGACCATTACTTTGCTTTTGCTTTCCATATGCTTTCAATGTTCAATTCTTTATCTAATATTTGTTTTGTAGAGGGTTATGGTAAGTCATGTGTGTGGGAAGGTATCCCACATACAACTTCTTCCTTCATCTCTTTATTCTTTCAAGTTGTGATTGCTTTAGCATTGTGCTTTGTTTGCTTAACTTCACCACTTCCGCTTTAGAAACAACTTAGCTTATTTAGAGAAGTAAGTTGTCTATTATATCTTTCTTCTTCTTCTTCTTCTTCTTCTTCTTCTTCTTCTTTCCTTCTTCTTCATTAGGATAGAACTCAAACCACACTAACCTAGGTCCATCTTTGCATGACAACAATAGGATTAGTCTTTCCCATTAGTTCTTTTTCCTTTAGATCCTTTTGGTTCTTCTCTTCTCATCTTCATACAAAAACCTCAAAAACACTTTAATAAAGGTTGAAGTAGTCTCTTGTGTATAGCCTTATTCCATGGAACACTCGTATTCACCCCATCTTGGTGGTGGTATCAGTTTGTCTATGATGTACAAGTCTAATCATGAGATTATTTTCACAAAGAAAAATCATAAAAAACATTTCTATATTTAATTCACAAAAAACTTAATAATTCCAAGCAAGTTAGTGAATTCAAACCCTAATATTTGAAAGCAAGTTTGAGGGTATTCTTCATTCTTGGTGAACTTATTACTCATTCTATCTAGGAATGTGGTAATAAGAACACATTCACTAGAAAAGGATTTGCTTTCACTTCCTTGTGCCACACTCATAAAAAAACTTCTAAAAAACACAAACAAACAATAAACGTCTCTCCTTCGGGACTTCTTTTCTCATCTCACTCATTCTCATCGTGCGAACATGCTCCTACTTGTAACTTTGCAAGACGGTAATGCACTCTTTTCAGACGAGCTTGCAACACCTGAGCATTGACCTAATTAGTTCAAGCTTTTAAAACACAAAAGGTTTTCCTCCCTAGTCAGGGGAACTACGACGACTCTGATCCTCATGTCCAGATGAGGTACGTAGAAACGGGGTAGGGCCTGTTCGAGCACTCTTTTATTTTCCCTACATTTTCCCCCTTCTTTTCTTTTCTTCAGATCTAGTCGTTCTTTTGCAACAACTTTCATTTCTTCACCCTTTGAAACAATTTCTTTGCAAGCGTGGATTTCGTCGGGTACAGAGGACGATCTGGGGTGCTAATACCTTCTCAGGTCGTAACCGACTCCCGAACCTAGATTCTTTGGTCCGTAGGACCTTTGTCTTTTCTTTTCTTCTTTCGGTTTGTGCAGCATTACCATTCCCGTCTCTTCGGGATAAAAATGCCTAGCTGACGACTCTACCCTTTTCAGCGCCACTTTCGCGTTTGTACCAGGATGGAAATCCAGGGAGCGACATACGAACATCACAAATAAAAAGTACAATACGAAACGAAACGAAACAAAACATAACAACGACACAAAATAAGTGATATTGTCTATACTAATGTCTTAGGCATAAATACTTTAAACTTAAAACAACAAAAACTTAGACATAAAAGATAATAGAAATAAAAAGCAACAAGTAAATTATTCGTCCATGTCTTTGATTTCCTCACCTTCACTTTCATCTTCATCGCCACTTTCTTCATCTGATGCTTGAGCTTGATTCATTGTAAGGTTTCAGAGGGTCTTTTGAATGGAGGCAATTTTGATGTTTTGAGTTTTATGGTTACACTTCATAGTTGCATCCATTTCTCAAAGCTTAGTAAATATCATATCATTTGAGTATCCTCCTTCTGGAATTGGTTCCGAAGCACCCACATTAGATGGACCATCTTTGTACCTATAAATTCTGTCGGCACACTTGATAATACCCGTGTTCTTCAAACCGGTATCCACATTAATTTAATTTGCTTTGGCTATCATCTCTATGTAAGGTTCCCTTTTGAGATCCAATGGATTAAAGTGGTGCAAAATGCAATAATCAACCTAGCATATGGAAGGCCACGGGAAAGTGAGAGTTGATGTTGCATGTGGTACATCATTATTAGATTCCAATTCACCTTGATTCCATTTTTTATAGCATAAAGATCTTGCATTTCAAGGCCATTGATTTGAGAGTGGTTGGAATTCTTTGATAAAATGACATAGCTTATAACAAAGTGAAACATCTGGTCCGACACCGACAAATTGTTTTTTTGCATAACATAGCACCCGAGAGGACACTGTATTCTGTCCTTGAACAACTTCAGCTTGAGTATCCCTGCAAATAGAGAAAAAATATCTCATTTTGTTGTAACCATTCCAAGGACCATTTTTGTGAGTGATGCCTTGTCGCAAAAAATACCCGGAATTCGGTATTTCCAAATCGGTACCAATTTTTGCAACCTCAGACTTAATCAGAACATTTTTAACCGTAGCAGACAATATGTGTTTTTCAACATCATTTTCATAAGTAACTAAACCAACTTGAAGCTTTTTGAAAAAATATTTTACTAAATACGGATAATATCATAATCAAACACAAAGTTATCTAACCTCTGAGCAATTAGTTGAGCAGGAAAATCAAAGCTCTTAGCAAGAAAAGTTTCAAGATAGACATACTTTACTGGAAGCAACAATCGATTTCGTACATTTAAGTCCAATTTGTGAGCTTTTGTTTTCTGCATGTCATCTGCAACTGACTCAGAAGAACCCATTGGAAGCTTTCCTTTGTTCTTCCTTGAAGATGCCATGGATGAAAGGTTAGTTTTTTTTTTTGGGATTTTCATATTTTCTTTTTGAGTGGTGAAGATGGAAGTTGTGAGATGAAGTTTATAAATGTGAAATATGTGAGTGGGTAATGAAGGAGCTTTTAATGTATGGAGGATGTATTTGGAGAATGAGAGTTATGAAGAGTTATGGAGTCAAAAAAGATGCTTCCAAGAAGATGAAGTTGGAGAGAGTAAAGTGATTTGTTTCACATGCAATGGGTTAAGAATAAAAAGAAAACAATATAATAAAATAAACATAATTTTTAATAAAGAAAAATTATGGTCGTGCCAGTGTTAATCGGTTTACCTTGAAATGGTTAACAAACTCAAAACACATTTAAAAAAGGCTGAAAAATGATGCATTAATCGGTTACCTCGATCTGGTTAACTGGTTAACACAGTGAGAGTGTGATACAATTGCTTTGCACAACCCAAACTATGTGATTTTTCCAAAAAATATATTTTGACATGCTAGTACACATATTAAGGCAACTTGTGATTGATTTTTTATATATTAAAAACAAATTAATTACTTATAAAAATAGAAAAAATAAAAAAATTCACATAAATCAAGTTTTATCAAATATTGCAAAAAAAATAATAAAATTAATATGAATTATATTTTATGTACCTTGGCTTCATTACAACATATAATGAAGAACTTTAGAAGGATTAAATATCACCTTCATGAAAAATTCCAAGTTCGTGTCGAATCTTGTAAAAAGCCTCTTTTGCGAGTGGTTTTGTGAAAATATCTATAAGTTGATTATGAGTATCGACAAAGGTAACTTTGACATCACCTTTAAGCACATGATCACGAAGGAAATTATGTCGAATGTCTATGTGTTTAGTCCTTGAGTGCATGACATGATTCTTTGTAATATTAATCGCACTTGTGTTATCGCATTAGAGTGGTATGCATCCAAGATCAATTCCATAATAACTGAATTGTTGGTTTATCCAAAGATTTTGTGCACAACAACTACCCGCTGCTATGTATTCTGCTTCAGTCGTACTAAGAGCAACACACGCTTGTTTCTTACATGACCATGAAACTAATGCATTACAAAGGATGTGACATGTTCCACTAGTACTTTTTTATATATGTTTTACAACCTGCATAATCAACGTCAAAATAACCAATTAAATTGCAAACACTACCTTTAGGATACTATAAGCCAACGCTCATTGTTCCCTTGAGATACTCCATGATTATTTAGACCGCCGTGAGATGTGACTCCTTTGGATTTGCTTGGAAGCGAGCACATAAACACGCATTAAACATTATGTCATAACAACTTGCCGTTAAATACAATAAAGAACCAATCATACCTCGATACTTCATAATATCAATTAACACACCTGATTTGTCTTGGTCAACGTAGGTTCCGGAGCCCAATGGTGTTGACATTGCTTTACAACCATCCATTTCAAATCTCTTTAAAAACTCTTTGCAATACTTTGATTGGTTGATAAAGATTCCGTCTTTTATTTGCTTGATTTGCTATCCAAGAAAGTAATTCATCCTACCCATCATAGACATTTCAAATTCACCTTGCATCATCAACGTAAATTCTTCACATAGTTCTCTGTTTGTTGAACCGAAGATTTTGTCATCTACGTAGACTTGAACTAGTAAGGTGTTCCCTTTTATCTTCTTGATAAATAAAGTATTGTCTACTTATCCTTTTTCAAATCTTGTTTCGCATAGAAAATTACTTAGATGATCATACCATACCCTTGGTGCTTGTTTTAATCCATAGAGCATTTTCTTCAACTTGTATACATGTGAAGGATGCTTGAAGTCTTTAAAGCCCGATGGTTGTTTGACATAGACTTCTTCGTTAATGTAGTCATTCAAGAAAGCGCTTTTGACATCGATTTGAAATAACTGAAAATTCATTGAACATGCGTAAGCAAGTAATAAACAAATAACTTCTAACCTTGCAACCGGAGCGAAAGTTTCTTCAAAGTCAATTCCTTATTCTTGATTATACCCTTGAGCAACCAATCTTGCTTTGTTTCAAACAATTATTCCATTCTCATCAAGTTTATTCTTAAACACCCATCTTATTCCAATGATGTGCTTACCACTTGGTTTAGAAACAAGTTCCCAAACTTGATTTCTCTTGAATTGGTTTAATTCTTCTTGCATATCAACAATCCATTGATCATATCCTAGAGCTTCATCAATTTTAGAAGGTTCTATTTGTGAAACGAACGCCATGTTCAAGCATGCATCCTTGAGATTCAATCTTGTAGCAACACCTTGACTTATGTCTCCGATGACTTTGTCAATAGGATGATCTCTATATGTCATCCATTCCATTGGAAGGTTGTTTACATTTGAATCTTTTTGAATCTGTTCATCTTGATGTTCTTCTTGATTTTCAATGATATCTTTAGAAGTATCTTCTTTAGGAATTTCTACAAAATCATCATCATTATCACAAACAACAATTTCCTCTTTCGAGGGGTTAGATTCATCAATCTTGACATGCATAGATTCTTCTATAGTTAAAGTTATTTTATTATATATATTCTAAAAGCTTTACTTGAAAGAGAGTAACTGTAACGCTCGTTTATTTAATTAATTATTTAATTAAATATAAGTGTATTGCGTTTTGTTGAATTGCAATGTTTTGTGTATTCGAAGTTGATTTAAGTTGATTTCCAAAATATCGGAATAATTCGTTGATGTTTATAAGTTGAATTCGAGTTGAATTTATTAAATAAGTTGATTTAAGTTGTAGATAATAATATTGAATATTTTGCGTTTATAGTTGATTATGTTGATTTGGTAGTTTGGACGATTTATTTGATAGTCAGTGATTAGTCGGTTTAGTCGGGAGAAATTATATTCGAATTAATATTATGGAATTATGAGAATATTTAATTAAGTGGGCCTAGTTGTGGCATAGATGGTAGAAGTCGTGGGGGTGTAAATTAGAAAGCCCAATTAAGATTGAATTATTATAATAATAATTATAATAAAAAGAAAGAGGAGAATTAGTCAATAGGAGAATTAGTCAAGAGGAGAAGTTGGAAACAAGAGAAGTTGAGAAAAGTAGAACGAGTAAAATTGGAGAACGAGGAAAAGTCAATCGGAGATTCGAAGCGGCCATCGATTAAGGTAAGGGTGGGGTTCGAACTCTATAATCGGGAATACGATGATTAATATGTGGGATTGGGATTTTATAATTTCTATACTGTCGGATGTTGTTTTCGTGTTGATCGAGTTGTGATGATTTATCGTAAAGAACATAATTTTATGATAATTGAATAATAGAATTTTCATTATTGTGGTTGGATAAGTTGTCGAGAAATTGTTGTTAATTTGTGGATTCTGGAAAAAAAATGAAATTTGGGGACGGAACTCCCTATGCAGAGGGTGGCACAGGCCACCCAATACCAAAGGCAAGGTGGCGCAGGCCACCCAAGGAAAGAGAAAACATGGCGCAGGCCATGGCATGGGTGTGGCGCAAGCCACCCCTTGTTCCCATGGAGCATGGCGCAGGCCATGTATGGGCATGGTGGGGATGGCGCAGGCCATCCCTTAATTGTGGAGACCACTTCTTTGTTTTGTGTTGCAATTTCTCATATTTAATAATGCATAATTATAAAAAGTATTATTTTATAATAATTTATGAAATTCCTAGATCAAGTAATTAGTATTTATGTGGTTAGAAGAATTACCAGTTAATGGGTGATGAAGTTAGAGAAGTAAATTAGGCCTCAACATTATTCATGGAGTTAATAATTTATAGGAATAATAATAATATTGAAGAATTAGACATAGTAGCAGTAGCCAGTTTAGTATCAGTGCAAGAGGTTATAAATGATGATATTGTTATAAGAAAATATGTGTTGGTATCAGTAAACTAATTTAATGAAAGTCAACATATCCGGTGAAACTTATTGGTAGTGATAATAGAGCATAACACAATACCGGTATAAGTCTTTAGCAGAGAATGAATTAACAGGCAGATGTGGTTTGCAGCAATATTTAATTTATAGATATTATAAATTAAAAGTAGAAAGAGGCGAATATTAGTAAGTTGAATGTCACAGATGTAGTGAGAATGATTAGCAGAAATTGTAAGGTGCAAAACAGTGATAATTAGTCGACCGGGTGAATTTAAGCAGATAGTTTAGTTGCCCGAAATTTAATGAAAATTGACGAAGTAGTTCATAATATTTAGTAGGTAATTTTAGTCGGTCTATTTTGTCGAATATGTAATGACTGTGTAGATTTTTCTTGTATGTTGAATGTGTCGTGTTGTCCCGGTATTTGGGTATTCTTAAGTTGAAGGTCGAAGGACCAATATTGATTATTTGAGTTGTAGGTCGTAAGACCAATGTTGATGTTAAAGTTGTAGGTCGTATGAACAACGTTGAAAGTTGTAGGCCTATGGCCAATGTTGAATCATGTTGGATTTAAGTTGTTACGTTGTTGTGGTATGTTGTTTGAGTTGTTCGTTGTTTATGCGTTGCGTTGTTGGTCTCATGGCATCTATTTCATTTCTAAGTTGGAGCGGATGCTCACCATGTTGGCCTGGATTGGCAAATTTATTAAGTTGAAGGCTTATGCCTTGCAGATACCTCGATAACCTGGTATATTTTAAGTTGGGAGTTTTACTCCAATGGTACCACATGCATATGCACGGTCGAGTCGCATCTCGTGTCGCATTGATTATGTTGTTTGCGTTGTTTATGTTGCTCTAGTTGAATAAGTTGATTATATTATTATGTTGGATAAGCTGATTATGTTGCTAAGTTGATTATATTATTATGTTGGATAAGCTGATTATGTTGCTAAGTTGATTATATTATGATGTTGGATAAGTTGATTATGTTGCTAAGTTGATTATATTATTATGTTGGATAAGTTGATTATGTTGCTAAGCTGATTATATTATTATGATGGATGAGTTGATTATAGGATTATGTTGCCTGAGTTGTTTATATATTTACGTTTGTAATGTCGATTATGCTGATAATGAAGAAGTTGAATATGTTGTATATGTTCGTCGAAGCTGATGAAGGTGTCTATGCTGATCTTGTAGTTGAAATTGGTTATGTTGATATAATAATTAAGTTGATAAAACATGTTGATAGTTTGGGGTGATTGGTAAGATGTTGTTGTGGAATAGTATGAAAATTGTATGATTCTATCTAGCATATTAATTATCATACTCTTGTTTATATGGTTCGATATCTCACCCCTTTCTGTTGTTGAATGTTACCTTGATTGGTAACGTGCAGGTATCCCAGATTAGCGTTGCTTACTTTCATAGTAAAGTTGGTGTTGTCGCTCTGATACGTAACACTCGGGGGGATGAACGCTTAATTGTTTTGTTGTTATATTTAGTTGTTATTTTAAGTTGTCTCAATTAAAAACATGTTATTACTAAGTTGTTAGGTTGAAAAAGTTGTTAACTGATGCAAAGTTGAATATTTGTGGATCCGTTGCCTATTTGTAAAAGTTGTTTTGTTTCAAGGAATTGAATAAGAGTTGACATTATAGTTTCATCCTGTTTGAAGTGTTATGTATCGATGTTCATGAAATTAAATGAACTTGTTAAAGTTGAAAAATGTAGCATCCTGTTTTATTGTTGAATTTTGAAACTCTGATTTATGATTTTTCCGCCGGGTAGATTTGGGGTGTTACATTAGTGGTATCAGAGCAGGTCGGTCCGTCCGGCCAATGTTGTCTAGTGTTGTTAATCTCTTAGTACGCGGCATGTGTGTGAAACACTGTCGGTATTTGTTTTTAGTTTTTAGTCGTTGTCTGCAGGTGTTGGTTGGAATTAGGTGGGGGAGAAGCTTGACCCCCGGACTGTTGTTGGAATGTCGAAGTTGGTTCAAAGTTAATGTTGATTGCATGAGTACAAGGTTGTTGAAGAGACGTTGTTGCGAACCGGCGAGAGCATGGATTCATGAATTCGTATCGGTCGGTTTTGAGAAGTGCGTGGGTTTTGGATGGAGATTGTTTAAGGAAGAAGGATTTATTCCAAATACAAAGAAAATTTGATGGATCAAGTTGAAGGATCAAGTCGGTAGATTGCTATGCCTTGAGTGTAGTTGGATTAAAGTCGAGTAATTTTGAAGTTGGATGTAGAGTAAGATTTTTGGTAGAACTTGGAAGTAAGATGGAGAGAAATGAAATTTATATTCATAAAAAAAAAATTCTGGTTTTTGCAATCTTGGAGCAGCTGTCACGAGAAGTGGCATAACGTTTTAACCGTGATTCGGATTGAAGCGGTTAAGGACTTTTTGGAAAGCTTACGAAATTCTCTACAGTTTGCATATAAGATTTGCATTCAGGAGGTTTATAATGAGGGAGATAAGTGTATTTTAATAGTTGGGTCTGCTACTGATTTTTGGAAAATTCTGCATACGGGAATTGTTGACCAGCCCCATTGCAAGGAGGATAACGTTTTACTCGTAAGTCGGATTCGAGCGATTCTTGAAGTTCTTGAATCTGCACAAATTTTTCTTCATGTTAGAATATAATTTTGTGATTTTGAGGTCTTTATTGGAAGAGATAATTGTGTTCGAAGTTGAACGTCTATTGCTGAAAATTTGGAAAGATGAAAATGTTATTAAATAATAAAATGTTGGTATCGGAGAATGCATAGAGATATGATTTATGTCGAATGAGAATAATTAAAGTGACTATGCTAGATGATGGTGATGTTGAGAGGAAGACCAAAGTTGATTAGTGTTGTTAAATCTTTTAACTTGGATGAGAGTTGTAATTGGAGCGAACCAAATTGAATTCTGTTGATGTTGTGGCTGCTCCGGTGTTAGAAGGATATTTAAAGTTGGGTTGCGTTTGGAGCGTGTATAAGAGATTGTGTATCGAATTTTGGGATGCGTTAGTATAATTTACGAGGTCGAAATTTTTGGAGACTAAGGAGAAGTGGATAAGCCGTAGAAAGTTGGTGGAGCATTATACTTACGGACTTTGGGCACAAGTTGAAGTACACTATTATGTTGAATAATGATTGATGCCTCTGTTATAGTTGCCGGATGTCTATCGATAAATTGAGGAACTGATCACCCTTAATCTATTGTTGATAGCAGACGTAATCATGATTGATGGATAGATGTGTCATGCCAACTAGTATAGTATGTACGTTTAATTGGTTGAAGTCAAGCCGAGTGCTTGAGTATGGTTTGTTTTGTCGGTACAGGTTATTATATGAGAGTATTAGTTGGAATTTAAGATGAAAATATGAAGTTGCGTTTGGATTGAGCGGTAATAAGGAAACTCATAGTTGAACTCAGAATAATTGGAATGTTGTTGAATGATGAATTAAGTAGCTTGAGACTTAAAGTTCTATTGAGATGATTAGAAAGGAAAGTAGGTGGAAATGTGAAATGATGATTTGATAAGAATGTCAGATATAATTGAGTTGCAAGTATTAGAAGTGAAATTATAAGTTGGTTTATTAAAGAGAGGTTTTGGTTGGAATAAGAGGAGTTGTTTGGTTGTGTTGATTCAGATAAGAATATATAAAAGGTTGTGTTGGTATGAGTAAGAATCGAGTATTCGGTAAGTTGAATTAGTTGGAAGCGAAGGATATGAGTTATCTAATGGAGATTCGTTGGACCCTTGTATCTTATATTGGTGTAATGATGTTGTGTGCTTAAGATGAATTTTGCAGGAAGTGTTGTTAAAAGATGGTGAAGTTGTAGTCTTATGTTGATGATAATTGGGAATTCATGGAAGTATATGAATGTCTTATCCAAGATTTGGAAGTAGTCATCGTTGTAATTATATTGAACATTCAAAGGTGTTATCGTACGAATCTAAGTTGAAGTATTCGGTAACTACAAGAGTTAGAATACCTGTTGGAACGGAATTCCAAAGGATTAAGTAGGAGGCTTTGTTGATATGTCGATTTTGGTGAGTGTAAGTTGGAGTTAAACTCGGTAAACTTAGTATTTTGCAAGTAATCAGAGTGTGCAGCAAACGCGTGGTGTAGCGTTGTCGTTCTTATGTGAAGGAGCTGAGATGTTGATAGTTGATTGAGTTGATGTTGTGTTTAAGTTGGGTGTTCTTGTGTTGAGCTGTTCTAAGTTGTAAGTTGGTTACTCGTTGGGTTGTGTTAATGGTTGTCGAGTTTATTGTTTGATTGTTGTTTGTGTTGTAGTTAACGTTATGTTATGAATTGTTGTCTGTGTTATAAGTGGGGTTGCCTTCAAGGATGAAAGTTGATTAGTCGGAAAAAATAATGTAGTTGGAGTAGTGAATCGGATAAATTTTCGAGGACGAAAATATTCTAAGTGGGGGAGAGTTGTAACACCCGTTTATTTAATTAATTATTTAATTAAAAATAAGTGTATTGCGTTGTGTTGAATTGCAATGTTTTGTGTATTCGAAGTTGATTTAAGTTGATTTCCAAAATATCGGAATAATTCGTTGATGTTTATAAGTTGAATTCGAGTTGAATTTATTAAATAAGTTGATTTCAGTTGTAGATAATAATATTGAATATTTTGCGTTTATAGTTGATTATGTTGATTTGGTAGTTTGAACGATTTATTTGATAGTCGGTGATTAGTCAGTTTAGTCGGGAGAAATTATATTCGAATTAATATTATGGAATTATGAGAATATTTAATTAAGTGGGCCTAGTTGTGGCATAGATGGTAGAAGTCGTGGGGGTGTAGATTAGAAAGCCCAATTAAGATTGAACTATTATAATAATAATTATAATAAATAGAAAGAGGAGAATTAGTCAATAGGAGAATTAGTCAAGAGGAGAAGTTGGAAACAAGAGAAGTTGAGAAAAGTAGAACGAGTAAAATTGGAGAACGAGGAAAAGTGGAGAAAACGGTTACGAGAAGTCGCCGTCGGAAACCAAATCGAAAAGTCAATCGGAGATTCGAAGCGGCCATCGATTAAGGTAAGGGTGGGGTTCAAACTCTATAATCGGGAATACGATGATTAATATGTGGGATTGGGATTTTATAATTTCTATATTGTCGGATGTTGATTTCGTGTTGATCGAGTTGTGATGATTTATCGTAAAGAACATAATTTTATGATAATTGAATAATAGAATTTTCATTATTGTGGTTGGATAAGTTGTCGAGAAATTGTTGTTAATTTGTGGATTCTGGGAAAAAAAATGAAATTTGGGGACGGAACTCCCTATGCAGAGGGTGGCACAGGCCACCCAATACCAAAGGCAAGGTGGCGCAGGCCACCTAAGGAAAGAGAAAACATGGCGCAGGCCATGGCATGGGTGTGGCGCAAGCCACCCCTTGTTCCCATGGAGCATGGCGCAGGCCATGTATGGGGCATGGTGGGGATGGCGCAGGCCATCCCTTAATTGTGGGGACCACTTCTTTGTTTTGTGTTGCAATTTCTCACATTTAATAATGCATAATTATAAAAAGTATTATTTTATAATAATTTATTAAATTCCTAGATCAAGTAATTAGTATTTATGTGGTTAGAAGAATTACCAGTTAATGGGTAATGAAGTTAGACAAGTAAATTAGGCCTCAACATTATTCACGGAGTTAATAATTTATAGGAATAATAATAATATTGAAGAATTAGACATAGTAGCAGTAGCCAGTTTAGTATCAGTGCAGGAGGTTATAAATGATGATATTGTTATAAGAAAATATGTGTTGGTATCAGTAAACTAATTTAATGAAAGTCAACATATCTGGTGAAACTTATTGGTAGTGATAATAGAGCATAACACAATACCAGTATAAGTCTTTAGCAGAGAATGAATTAACAGGCAGATGTGGTTTGCAGCAAGATTTAATTTATAGATATTATAAATTAAAAGTAGAAAGAGGCGAATATCAGTAAGTTGAATGTCATAGATGCAGTGAGAATGATTAGCAGAAATTGTAAGGTGCAAAACAATGATAGTTAGTCGACCGGGTGAATTTAAGCAGAGAATTTAGTTGCCCGAAATTTAATGAAAATTGACGAAGTAGTTCATAATATTTAGTAGGTAATTTTAGTCGGTCTATTTTGTCGAATATGTAATGACTGTGTAGATTTTTCTTGTATGTTGAATGTGTCGTGTTGTCCCGGTATTTGGGTATTCTTAAGTTGAAGGTCGAAGGACCAATATTGATTATTTGAGTTGTAGGTCGTAAGACCAATGTTGATGTTAAAGTTGTAGGTCGTATGAACAACGTTGAAAGTTGTAGGCCTATGGCCAATGTTGAATCATGTTGGATTTAAGTTGTTACGTTGTTGTGGTATGTTGTTTGAGTTGTTCGTTGTTTATGTGTTGCGTTGTTGGTCTCATGGCATCTATTGCATTTCTAAGTTGGAGCGGATGCTCACCATGTTGGCCTGGATTGGAAAATTTATTAAGTTGAAGGCTTATGCCTTACAGATACCTCGATAACCTGGTATATTTTAAGTTGGGAGTTTTACTCCAATGGTACCACATGCATATGCACAGTCGAGTCGCATCCCGTGTCGCATTGATTATGTTGTTTGCGTTGTTTATGTTGCTCTAGTTGAATAAGTTGATTATATTATTATGTTGGATAAGCTGATTATGTTGCTAAGTTGATTATATTATTATGTTGGATAAGTTGATTATGTTGCTAAGTTGATTATATTATTATGTTGGATAAGTTGATTATGTTGCTAAGTTGATTATATTATTATGTTGGATAAGTTGATTGTTGCTAAGCTGATTATATTATTATGATGGATGAGTTGATTATAGGATTATGTTGCCTGAGTTGTTTATATATTTATGTTTGTAATGTCGATTATGCTGATAATGAAGAAGTTGAATATGTTGTATATGTTCGTCGAAGCTGATGAAGGTGTCTATGCTGATCTTGTAGTTGAAATTGGTTATGTTGATATAATAATTAAGTTGATAAAACATGTTGATAGTTTGGGGTGATTGGTAAGATGTTGTTGTGGAATAGTATGAAAATTGTATGATTCTATCTAGCATATTAATTATCATACTCTTGTTTATATGGTTCGATATCTCACCCCTTTCTGTTGTTGAATGTTACCTTGATTGGTAACGTGCAGGTATCCCAGATTAGCATTGCTTACTTTCATAGTAAAGTCGGTGTCGTCGCTCTGATACGTAACACTCGGGGGGATGAACGCTTAATTGTTTTGTTGTTATATTTAGTTGTTGTTATTTTAAGTTGTCTCAATTAAAAACATGTTATTACTAAGTTGTTAGGTTGAAAAAGTTGTTAACTGATGCAAAGTTGAATATTTGTGGATCCGTTGCCTATTTGTAAAAGTTGTTTTGTTTCAAGGAATTGAATAAGAGTTGACATTATAGTTTCATCCTGTTTGAAGTGTTATGTATCGATGTTCATGAAATTAAATGAACTTGTTAAAGTTGAAAAATGTAGCATCCTGTTTTATTGTTGAATTTTGAAACTCTGATTTATGATTTTTCCGCCGGGTAGATTTGGGGTGTTACAGTAACCAAGAAATATACCTTCATCCGATTTTTCATCGAACTTACCTAGGTTATCTTTGTCATTGTTCAAGACAAAGCATTTGCATCCGAAGATGTGAAAGAAAGATATGTTAAGTTTCCTCCCTTTGAAGAGTTCATAGGGGTCTTCTTTAGAATAGGTCTAATGTTAACACGATTACTTACAAAACAAGTCGTGCTCACTACATCCTCCCAAAAAGATTAGGAAGGTTTTAATCGCTAAGCAATGTCCTCGTGAGCTCTACCAATGACCTATTCTTCCTTTCTACAACACCGTTTTGTTGGGGGGTTCTTGGTGTCGAGAAATTGTGTGAGATTCCATGTTCTTCTCAAAATTCATCAAATAAAGTATTTTGGAATTCTCCACCATGGTCGCTTCTAATTGAGGAAATTGTAAGTGACTTCTCATTTTGAATTTGTTTTTATTACTTTTTGAATTCCTTGAAAGCTTCACTTTTCTGCACTAAGAATAAAGTCCAAGTGTATCTAGAGAAATCATCAACAATAACTAATGCATAAGCATTACCTCTAAAGCTTTTTGTTCTTGATGGACCAAAAAGATCCATGTGTAACAATTGTAGTGGCCTTGTTGTGGACACAACATTCTTGGATGTGAAAGTTGATTTAGTTTGTTTCCCTTTTTTACAAGCATCACATAATCTATCTTTGATGTATTTGATCTTTGCTAATCCAACAACTAAATCACATTTGATTAATTTGTTTAAATGTTCCATGTGAATGTGAGCAAACCTTTTGTGCCATAACCATGAGTCGTTGTTGTTTTCCATAAGACATTTAACCTTCAAATACATGTTATCAAGGGAAATCATAAAAATATTGTTAATTCTAATACTTTTTAACATTGCCTCACGAGTGACTTTGTTTTCTATCAAACATTCATCTGTGGTGAATTTGATTTTGAATCCTTGGTCACATAATTGGCTAATGCTAAGTAGGTTATGCTTTAGTACTTCCACATAAAGGACATCTTCAATAGTTGTGAAAGACGGTGTACCAATAATGCATATGCCAAGGATATTTCCTTTGTTGTTATCACCAAAGGTTACATATCCTTTGGCCTTAAGTGTTAGATGTGAATTTTTTTTTATGTCTCCCGTCATATACCTTGAACACCCACTATCAAGATACCAATGATTTTAAGAGGTCTTCAAGCATACCTTCAAAAACAAAAAATTATGTCTTATTAGGTACCCAAATTTCCTTGGGTCCTTCATAGTTAGTTCCTTTCTCAACTCATACATAATGGCCTTGTTCTACACTAAAATTTCTTACATAACATGCATTAGGAGTATGACCAATTATGTCACAATAAAAATAAGTTGGTTCAAAATTGCTTTTGTTCATTTTATTTTTAATTGTTTGGTCACTTGCTTTTACAAAGATTGTATTATTGGAACTTGGTTTGGAAAATTTAGAATATCCAAGTCCACTTTTGCCATTTGAGTATCTTTATTGGGCAAGTACCATTTTCAACCCAACTTGTCCTTTCTCATATCTTTCAAGGAATCGTTTCAGTTGTACAATTTGAAAAGAGAGTGACTCACATTTCTTGCAATTTTTTTTGTCTTTCTTCAAGTATAATTTTCTCTTTTACATTCTTATTATCTTTTTCAATAATGACAATCTTTCAAGGATTTTATTTGTTTCTTTTGAAAAGCAATAGTTTTATACAAAATTTTGCATTTGCTTAGAAGTTCATTAATAACACCTTGAGTATTGTCATCATAAATAGAGCAAATAGTACTAACCTCATCGCTTTCATCTTCGGAGTGGTGAGAAGCCCTTAATGCTAAGTTTGCACTTTCATCACTCTCCGATTCCGATGATGAACTAATCTCGTTGTCATCCCATGAAATGTAAGCTTTTTTGTTCTTAAAATCTTTCTTGCCTTTGAAACCTTCTTTATTTGAAAGCTTTGGACAATCGGGTTTGATGTGACCTTGTTTTCCATATTCGTAGTAAGTAACATCTTGATTTGATGTAGAAGCTTCCCTTTTTCTTGAAATGTTTATTTCTCTTTAAATAATTGAAGGTTTTATTATTCTTTCCAAAAAATTTACCAAGCCTTTTGACAAGAAGCATAAAGTTTTCGTCTTCATCTGTTGCATCATCAATATGATCATCTTTAGATTCTACTTTTAAAGCAATTCCTTTTGATTTCTTTTCTTGATGTTCATGTTTTTCAAGCCTTCCAAGTTCAAGTTCATGTTCTTGGATTTTTCCAAAAAGTGACGCCAATGTCATGGTTGATAAACCTTTCTTTTCTGAAATTGTCGTTACCTTTGGTTGCCATTCCCGAGTCAAAGATCTTAACACTTTAAGATTTAGATCATCATTTGTGAAAGTTTTCCCGAGCGCAATTAGATGGTTAGTTAAGTGAACAATTCTCTTCTGTAATGCAACAATGGATTCTCCGAGCTACATTCTAAACATTTCGTATTCTTGACTTAATGTGTTTAATATTGATATTTTAACTTCAGCGGTACCTTCATGTGTTTCTACTAAGGTATCCCATATTTCCTTTGCTGACTTGCATTGAGAAATCCAGAAAAAAGGGAAACAAGGTTCAAAATGGAAAAGGTATGAGAAATTGTACGTGTTCCAGACTGACCCAATGACTAGGCATGGCCCAACCCACTCTTACTTCCAAGACAGTCCAATAACCCAATGTCAAAGGGATCCACTGGCTTTATGCCCCTCAACCAAAGATAATTTATCAACCACAGTTGCTCGTGGTCGATTTCCTTTGCTCCTTCTAGACATCTGCCTGTCATCCGAGGAAGTCACTCAGGAGCGGCCAAGGAATTGATCATGCTCAGATTGGCCTCTGCTCGACACACCCATCCGACCATGCAGACCCATTCCAACGGCTAGTTCTGATAGTTACATATTTTCATGGGATCCGCGATCCATGCCTAAAATAGGGAACAATAGCCAAGTGCTGAGGGCTCTTTATAAACTGTCTCATTCGAAGGGGCCAGGTATCAAATATTCACTCCCTTAACTCTCTTACTCATACTTGCATACTCTTTTACCCGTTCTTACTTTGGCATCAGAGTACCTTGCATGTACACCCCTTATCTCTCCTCGACAACCGAGCATTTCTCTCATCATCCACATCAGCGTCCGGGTCCCACTATAGATTCTGATCGCCAGGAACGACCAGTATGAAAGGATGCAGTAAAACATTCAGAATTTTGAATTTTTTCAATGGTTAACTAGTTAACCATCTCACGGTAACCGATTAACCAAAGCCCTAAAGCAAAAAATTTCCTTTAAAAAGCCATGAAACCAGTGAGTTTTAAAACTTTAATTTTTAAAATATGTAGATGCATTTCATGACCTTAAATTGAACACTTGCATGCATTTCTAATATATAATATGTTATGCCTTATATTGTTTATGATCAATCTTTAAGCCATTCTTCAAGTCTTGAAATATTTGAAACTGTTTAAGATACTTTGACTTGTTTGATCCAAATTCCTTTTTGAGCAATTTATAAGTCTTTGACAAAGCCTTATTGTCTTCATCAAAACATTTTGAGAAGCTTGCAATTTTACCATCATCTTCATTATAAGTCCAATCAACCTCTGGTTTTAGGCAGGTTATACCATCTTCAAAGGTAATCATTGGATGTTTCCATCCCTTTATCACAACTTTCCATGATTTTTTCCCAATGATTTAAGAAAATCCACCATCAACACCTTCCAATAGTCATAATTTATGCCATCCAAAACAAGTGGTTTGTTGACTGATCCTCCATATTTAATTATCTCTATTTAATCATAATTTATATTCTCTGGAGCTCACCCAATAGGTTATAATGCATGTTCTGATGCCAATTGAAAATTTTATTCCTTAGGGACAGATGTTGAAATTGATGCTTCGACAACCGGTTCCACAATATACACTAAAACCACTACACTAAAAAGTACTAGATGATGGAACAAAAAATCAATAAAAAAACAATTAATTGTTTACCCAAGAAGGAAAATCAGTTATTAGTAGTTTAGTACAGTTAGTCATATAAACAATAACAAACCCTATATTGTCCAATGCTTTTCCTAACACTGCCCAATGATTTTTTTTATTTAGAGCCTTCCCATAAACCTGAAAAGCTACTCACTTTCTTCTCTCCCACAAAACCGACGATAGCAAAAACAATCACTAAACCCTAGTGATAAACTTGAATCTTAACAAGATGAAATAATGTTAAATATTACAACTCAACTGGACAAACTTTTTATGTCAAGTTAGTGAAACATAGAGGTGTACATAACAATGCTGAATTTATATTTCAACTAGACAACCCTTCTATGTTAAGTTACTGAACCATATAGGTGTACATAAAATAACAAAAACTCTTGTAAATCGTATCACTCTAAAATCTTCATTGGGAAGTCTTGCTATCTAAAGTAGGTTTGAGCTCCTTATATAGAAAAATAACTCTAGGCTTCACTTCATGTATTTGAGATTCATTTTCGTCCAAAATTAATGCAGAATCAGTTGGATATTTAATTTTCTCCTTTAATATCTCCAATAAGATATAATTTATTTTATTTTAATTTCAATTTTAAATCTTCATTTAAATCCAGATTAAACTTCATCCAACTGTCAAATAAATCACCTAATCATATTATTAAATTAATAACAATAAAATCTTTAAAAAATCTTCTGTCGAACATACTCCAGAACGCAGTAGTTTGGCGCCTATTGCACAAGGCCCAGATGTCGTACCAACATGCTGAAGCATCGCGCCTAACATGTTTACCTTATGTAGCTCCATACAACTTTAGTAAAATAGGCAAATATTTAATTCTTCGACACTTCTCTAAGTTGTTGTTTTGCTAAATGCAACCAATCCAAAGGACCAATCCACTAGGAACAATAATTTTGGATTTTAAAGGGTGTGGAAGGCACCACTAAGGGTGGAAAGAGCATATGCCTAAACAAGTGTGAAATTTGTTTCCTAGGTGTATTAGAAGCCTTTCAAATGGACAAAAATGTCATTAGGGTTATAAGATTTGAAAGTTGTATATTATAGTGCCCCAAATTAAATGTGATGAATCAAGTAAACCTTAATACATCAACAACAAAAATCCGTAGCATAAAAAAATGTAAACCTTAATCTTAATCTTATATATATATATATATATATATATATATATATATATATATATATATATATATATATATATATATATATATATATATATATATAATGCAAAATACCCTTTTGGTCCCTTAAGTTTACCTCGGGGTCCATGGTCCATTATCTTTAAAAAGTTCCAAACTGGTCCTTTAATTGTTCAAAAAGATCAACGTTAGTCCTTTCCGTCCAATTTTTACTAACGACGTTAATTTTTTCATGTTGGCATCTGATGTGGACTCAAACCTGAATTACCAGGGTTGCATGAAGAATAACTTACCACTGAGCCACTTTGCTATCAATTATTACTACTGCATTCCTCATTATAATATTCAATCCAATTGAAATTTCTTAGATTGCCAATACTCATTATAATATGCATTCCGAATGAAATTTCTTTATGTCAAATACTTCATTAGTGTAGATTGCTACTTGGCTTCCATTCCTCATCAAATAATATGTTACTTGATTTAACATCCCTTGTTGAAAATGGAACATGTATTTTATAATATTATGAGGATCTAGTCCTTGTATATGCTGTAACATCCCCATTTGGATTCTTCCCCATTGGTATCACATACTTTTCATAGTTGAGCGAGAGAAACAGAAGAATCTGAATCTGGTGAAGCAAAGCCCTATGAAATCAGAAACTTCGAGAAGCCATACAAAATAACCATGGTTTATTGTGGAATCAAACCTAAGATGAATAATAACAACGAAATTTGTTTGTTCCTTAGGTAATCAAATTCAACACAATCAAACACGGCAAGCCAGTAAGCGATTGTTCTGATTCCGATTCAAATTGAATATCGTTGGACGGCAGCGACATAGCCTTTTGGTGTTGTAGCTACGTAAATTCTAAATTGTATTAAAAGGAGTAATTATATACACAATTTTTATTGGAATGGATTTGACATGACTTGAATAATAACAAATCTTCACAACATGTCTGAAATTGTGAAAAGAAATTGATCATAAAAAATGACTATTCACTGTAAAAATCATGATGAACAACATACCAGGTTGTAGAAACCCAAGTTGAAACATGTTTGAAGAAACTGTGAAAAATGAGAGTGAACAAAACAACATTTTTATTGAAAAATCTTAAAATCTTAAAATCTAGTATGTATTTCAAGTTTTAAATATTATATATATATATATATATATATATATATATATATATATATATATATATATATATATATATATGCATCCAAAATGGCCTAATAACCTAGACCCAGCCAGATGAGGACAAAGGAAACACTTTTCCTTATGCCCCTCCACCGAGGTGACCTGACTGGTTGATCCCCATAATCAACATGGTCATATCTGTCATTCATCACAACTATGCCCTTCATACATGTACAACCTCTCAGGAACAACTGCACTACGTTTGCTCGTGCTTAGGACCTTGTTCGTCGCAACGATTAGTTTCGAGCAGACCCGCCCATCGTAACGACTAGTTTCTGACAATTACTAATTTTTGAGGAACCGACTATCGCGACTCAAAAATAGGGACCACTGGCCAAGTGATGAGGGCATTATAAAAACCATCTCATTTGAGAGGGTCAGATATTAAAAATCATCCTACGACACACATACTTTATACTTGTCCCTTTCTCTCCCTGATTCTTACTTTAGCATCAAAGCGCCTTACATGTACACCCCTTTTCTCCTCCTCGAAATTCGACATCCTAGACGAAATCTCTGACCCACTTAAGGTTCTGATCAACCGAAAAGATCAATATATATATATATATATATATATATATAATATAAATATAATTTAGGTAGTCAAATTTTACATTACAATTATTCGGTTCAAGAACCATAAATGGATGTAGTTAAAGAATAAGTGATCTTGAAATGGTGGTGTTGATCTCCATCACAATGGTGCATGGTGGACCTGCATGCATAGATGATCTTAAAATGGATGTAGTTGAAGAACATATGATTTTCAAATAAACCAAACACATCAATTATAAAAGTTTATGCACATTATAATCTACATAATCTATTTGTACGATCTATACAACGCATAAGATATCCATGTGTTGACAATGTTTGAATTATATAACTTAAACTTATAATTAACGAGTTTTACACAGTTTCGTATTCTATACACTGAATGTGTACAATACTCCTTTAGTCTGTTCGTATTATATAATCTGAAATCGTGTTTTATAGTAAAATGTATGTTTTATTTATGTTTAAGTCTTTAATTTACTCAAAAATACCCACACAAAAACCTCAAAAAAATAAAATAAATCAAACCATTAATATAAAAAGATATTAAATGAAATACATAATCTAAAATACACCTTACCATGTCGTCCGTAAACTAGTGGGGTAAAATATTCTTAGCTTCCCTTAGAATTTGTTGCACATTGTTGCATTACAAGTCACAAGTGAAATGTTATTGTATCACATAGTCTGGTTGTATTTTAAAGGTTGGTTCACAATTTTTATGATTCTAAACAAGGGTTATATATAAATGTTTGGTTGCGGAAAATAAAATGACAGAAAATAAATTGAAATTTCGGTGTTAACAGTGATAAAAGTTGTTGGGATTTGATTTCGTCATTCTTATCCTCATGTATAAGTCAATAATATGCTTTTCTACTCAACTATTATTACACCCATTTGTTTTGCTCATCATATCTCACCTCTGACTCAATAATATGAGATCAATTGTATTACCTAATAAATAATTTCCTGTTGTATTAAATACAACAACATTAAGTTCCCATAGTTATACAACAACACTACATGACACCAGTCATGTAGAAGTACATGTAGATGTTAAACCTAACCTTATCTATAGGAATAAACATCCAATATATATTGACTTGGATCTAGTAATGACCAACACCTATCGTATGTCAAGTCGTACCATAAAAACATGTTTTAGATAGCTAATCTAAAATAAGAATTAAGTACGAATAACCATCAAAATTAAAGATTAAGAAGAATTACATAAAACACCATGACTGTAATTAATACATGAGTATAAAGATGACAAAATCTAACCCTCAACGAAGAGATTTTAGTTATGCTTACTCATCGTAGTTATACATGTAATGCCTATAAGAAAAAGTTAAAATAACATATGTTAATCATAAAATTCCTCATTGATTTTTTCCACTAATCAGACTAATCACAGAAACAAACACCTGCTAAAATACTCCAAAATTAAATCACAACTTTCTGCAAAGTTGCCCAAAACTGATAGACAGATGTTAAGACATCTGCTCTTACATCACAAAACAACAATGCTATCATGACAGTTGAAGATGTTTCATCATTTGGCTCAGTATCTGCCAAGTATTATAACCATATATGTACTGATGTCTGAGCAGCCATGTCAGGACTTCTTATCTGACAACTTGCTAAACCTGATATATAACTTATTCTTCAGCATGTAAGAACATCTTGTCCAACATGTTACTGTCAGGTTAGTTTTTATCAAAATTAATGTCAACACCCACAACAACAGAACTAACAAGTGCATACATATTTTACGTAACTTTGACAATTATCAACTCTCCCCAACTTATGTTTTTATTTATCCTCAAACAAAATTCATTCAGATGCTTCAAAATTTTTGAATCACGTGTTTCCTTGAAAGGTTAAATGACTAGGTCAATTTTTTTTGAAAATCATTTATGAGATGACATTATTTCTAATGCAAGTTCATGACCAGCATCATAAATATTCATAAACCATAACATGAAGATAAACTATTTGTTTGACTAAAGTAAGATTTTAAAACATGTCTAAATCAATAGTCAATTATTTGTCAGAATCACGATCTCACTGAGTATCTCTCAATGGTTAGTGGTTCCCTCATAATTTGGATAATGCACAAACTATACAAACATTTTTGCATTACTAGATACATTATCACTCATGTATCACTAAATTCTTTCTTTTAGTTGTAATGTGGTCAGGCTTACAAAATATTTGGTTTTTCTTTGGATTGAAAAAGCTTAAAGATAAAAGAGTAAAATTTTTAATGGTAAATTATTATTTTTCAAAATATATCTTTCTTTAATCAAATATTTACAAAGATTTTTCAAAAAATACTCTATTTTCTATTTCACACATTTCCTTTTCTTCCCAACTTTGTTTTTAAAATACCTTTGCATTTTAAGTGTTCACTTATCCTTAAGACAAGACGGTGAACATTGTTTTTCTTTTTAAAATTGATTAAGGGTTGTAACATTGAAAGAACTTTTTTTTTCCTTTCATTTTAGGCTCAAACAGGTTATCAAAGGACCATACCTTCAATAGGTAGACTTTTTTGTCAAGTAACTTTCACTCATAATCAAACATTGCCTTAATCATATCCATGACTTCAAATTTATAAGGTAATATCGTGACTGATAAAAATCCACACAGTTGACATGCATGTCCACTCTAATTATTTATGTAAAACACAATATTGCACACATATCACTTTGGTAGGCTTAATATTCTTGACTCAAATTAACATCTTTTCAGTAGACAATAGTAAAGTCAAACTTTTTGTAAGCAACTAATTCATAGTCATACTAATTCATAAAAAGTAAAATAGTGATCACGAATGAAGAATTTTAAAAAATTTAAAACTTTCTCATGTCATTTATTTTTGACCTTTGTCATTTACCTAGATTTTGCGATTCAAATGCAATTGGGTTTTTAGATCATCAACTGAACCATCTTTAGACAAACCTCTTTAACACATTTTTTAAAAAAAATTCAACAAGTGTGTTAATCATGAAAACAATTTAAACTTCATAAGTATAGGCTTTTGATCATCCTTGCATTTCACCGCATGCAAAAAATATTTGTTTGTCCTCAAGTAGCATATAAGGAATAACTTTGGAAGGATTTTCTTGCTAAGCCCAAACTTCCTCGCCTAGCTCATAATTGCAACAAAGTCCACTAGACACACTGAGGGGCTGGCCTAATGAGCCTTTTGATACAATTCTTGTACTTGTTTTTCTTATTCAATTATCTTCTCATAAACATCATAATTCAAGGGAAAAAGGTGTTTAACATCATAATACTTAAATGTTGTTCAAAACTTTAGTGTGTTCACGTACTTGATATATAATGACCAACAAACCTAAGTCCATTATTCAAGGAAATTGTTAGTAACACCATACCACAAAACAACAAACATTGTTCAATAAGTAATTAAAATTAAAGCATTAATAACTTCATAGTAATGTAGGCCTTAACTTTGTGGTAGCATTAAACTCCATATATAAACAAGTTAGGGTAGTAATGCTCCACAAAAAATCACCCACCATATCGATATCCCTTAAATACTTCATGTATACCCTAAGATTGTAGGTGACACTATTGTATGAGAATATGACCGAACTTATAAAATGAAGGGGATACACTATAATGGTATCCCACTTGTGCATGTGCATGTCCACACCGTCAACAACGAAGTTGGAGGTAGTTGAAAGTCTTAAAAAGTGATTTTTTTTTCAAGATATTGAACCGTACATGACCTCATTATTCATTTTAACTCCGCGTTCACCGTCCTTCATTTTTATCCAATAATCTAATCCATCATGTCCACCACTCCATGTGTTGGTTAGTGCAACGTGGTAAAAAAGACAAACCTAGATGGGTAGATGTAATAGATAATACACATCGTCCAATGTTATGGTTATTTTTCAATTAGTAGATGGAAGTTGATTGTCTCCTCATGACACCTCAGAAAAAGATGTAAGCATTCCTTAATAAACCATTTTGTAATATGTGTGGCAAGCTCAAAGAGTCCATTGTCTGTGATGGAATTGGTGAATCATATTCTGTCTAGAGTAGTCAAAGAAATGCTTTTTTTTGTCATTATTTACACTTTTAAGTACAATGTCACGGAACTAAAATCAGAAAGAATAAATTAGTAGACGTATCATACCTCTCCCTCCTAAGTGTCTTACCACATGGTTCTTGTGAAATGCAAATATCAACATGTCGTATGGGCTTTCGAGATATAAATATGCTTGATCCTTATGCTTCTGCACCTTAGGTCATGTGTCACATTGAGGCGGAGACAATGGTTTAAATGGTATAACTCTATCTGCTTTGATCTTATGATGGATTTTTGCCTAAGGAAGAGCGTTCCTTCTAACATGATATTTCAAAAATATAGTTTTTCTCCATTACTGCAAAATTGAAAAAAACATAAACAAATTAACATATTTAACTAACATAAATCACCATAAAGAGAAGTCATCACACAAACAAATAAACAAAATAGAAAAGCAAAAAATCATGCAATCTACAACATTTAACATTATAGAATCTGAATGCCTATAAAACAATGCATTCTCGTATTATAGAATCCAAACACATGCATAATTGTTCGTGTTTGGATTATATAATCGGAACATGTCACTAGACAAAAATAATAATAACATAAAGATTTGACCATATATATATTATCCTCTTACTAAATAGTAATTGAAAATGTGATAATTCGATTAATATTTGATAAAAAATGAAACAATGCAATCTATTTCAAATTTATGTATTTTTTTTACTCAAAAGTGATATGTATAAGTAATGGTGAAGAGGAAGAAATATGTGAATTATATAAAATGTTCGGATTCTAAAATTCAAATATTTCAAAAACACTCTAAATAATGATACTTTTGAGAATTTTACAATATCCTTTACAAAGAATATATTCCATCAATTATGTAAGGTTTTGATTGGGACAATCTATTTAAACTTTAATTTACCATTCATAAACTTGAGGGGTTAAAAATAAAATAAAATAAATTTGAGGCCAAAAATTTAGTTAATTAAAAAATAAAATAAAATTCAAAAAAAGAGATTACCCTCATTAGAAAGGGAATATATTATCACAAGAATTTGGAAGCATTTATTGCTACTTTGAGTTGTAACCTCTCTAAGCCACACCAATCGAAGATCCATTTTCTCTTCAGCAACCGTCGCTTTATCCGTCGTTCAAAGTAAGCTTTTACTCTCCACTGCGCCACCTTCATTATATTCATACTTTGATTGAAAAATAAATTAATATCCCCTTTTTGTTTTTAGGGTTTCGTTGTTTCATTACTAATTGCTATGAAATATTATAGTATTCTGATTAGGGTTAGATCTTTCATCATTTTTACCAATTAGTTTTCAGAGACAATGATACACTCAAATTTGATTAGAGGTTTTTAATTTCAGGGATTTTTTTTCAATTTTGTTAATTCCATGGGACTAAAATGGTGATTCACTCATTTTTCACGGAATATGTAAAGCTTTTATAATATAATGTGTTACGCTGGGTGGGAACTAGAAAAGTGTAGTGAGATGGTGAGATGAGATCTTGGATCGGCGGAACATGTTTCCAATGTGGCGGAGATGACTGACGGACCTGTATGGTTAGCACTCTAACGCCGAGATAATGAGAAGTAACGTGAGAGTGAGAATGAATTTGAATACTTAAAATAATATGCTTTACCCTTATATTCAAACATCCGTCTGATTGAATTGAACGGTGATTGATGTGTTGGAGGATATAAATGGTTGCTTCCGGTCAAAGTGGAGGTCTAGAACATAATGTAATAATGTAATAAGTCACGTATTAGACTTGACAGTTCTCTAGTGTGAGGAGGGTGAATTGTGAAGTTACAGTAGTCATTCATTGGAAATTCAATAAGTATATGCTAACCAGTAACTAGCTTTAATTGTCACGGTTCTTTAATTAATGGATACAGCTTTTCACACTTTACCTTCTCAACTGCACCATTCATTTTAGAGGAGTGAAATTCATTCAGTGTTGTCGATGGGGGATGGCGGTTCTTGGCGGAGAGCCAAAATCCCACCATACCAGCTGCTAAGCGATGCCATTTTAGCGGATTATGGTGGAAAAACCTGCAATATCGGCCGATATTTACCATTGCAGCGAGCCCAAAAAACTGCCATGTATATCCGCCACAGTGGCCATGACGCCACAATTTGATAACACTGAATTCATTACATTGTATTTTGATGTTGTTCACGCTTGATTTGCATGTGAAATTCTTTCTTTAAAACCTTTGATCTTTGGTATCAAAAGTTTAGCGAACTTGAATGATATAAATTGTGTTGGTTTGGAAGTTCGATAGTAGTTTGGAGCTGCATTTTTTCGTTTTTGCAATGAGCCTTTACAACTTTGTTGTTTTTTGCAATTGATTTACTTTTTTTCCCTGATTTGGCTCTAACAATGTATTTCAATTTTATGTTTGTAATATGCAAAGGATGTTTCTTTTAGGGTGAACATTTTCTGTTTTTCATGCCATATCTCTATAATTTTTCCCGTGTTGGGGTAAAACATTTATGAGAACATTGTCAAGTATTAACTAGATTATGCAGGATGTCGGAAGTGGAACCACCGTTTCGACCACGAGTGAAGATTGTTGAGAAGCAAAAGTTTTTCCAGAATATCCCAAAACACACATACTTGAAAGGGCCATTTGATAAGGTTACATCTGTAGCAATACCAATTGCTCTGGCAGGAACTTCGTTGTTTCTGATTGTAAGTTACAAATCTTCATAGAATCTGTATTATCTTTGCCAAATTTGAAGTTATCTTGGAGTTCGAGTCTCCCTTGTATTTTTTTCCTGAGATACAATCTTTTTGAAATTGTTTTATTTCTTTTGTTCAGGGTCGAGGGATCTACAATATGTCTCTTGGAATAGGAAAGAAAGAATAACTTGTGAGTTCCTGATCAAAGAGACTTAAGAGAACTTCTTCAATATGTACTGTCTGTTTTCTTTGCTTTAATATTAAGTGTCTTAATAAATATGCTTGATTACAGAGTTTGATCACCAATGGAGGTTTAGTATGTGAATGAATACGGTTCGCTGTATGTTTGATGTAACTTGTTGATGAGTTAGTACTTGTCTGTTATCATTGATTGTTCTAGACTTCTAGTTCATGTTTATCTCTGTCGAGCATTTTCTATAGAAGCATTTTTTTTTTCAATGGTAGACATTTTGATTGGCCTCTTAGCAAACCACTGAAAGTGCATGTGAAAACTAAGTACAAGATTTTAAAACAAAGGTCAAATTGGCATCTTAACTGGATATGATTTTGAATCTTATAAGATGAGTGAAAGTTAAAATGCAGTTTTTTGAGTCAAACTAGAATATGTAATAGCACTTATTCATGTAATGTGCTACATTTATTGAGTTGATTGCAATTCAAAGTTATCTCTTGTTTTATGTTGATCTCTCTGGTTTAGCTGTGAAGCTTTCTATAAAGTTTCCAATAACTACTACTGTTTATGGTTATCAGTTAGTTATATAAGAAACTGTTACTTGTTCCTTTGAATAAATATGATATTTGCGGCCATTCTATATTTTTTTTCGTTTGAATAAAAACGATATCAGTAACCATTCTATTTCGATTCTATAACATAGACACATTAAAGATTTTCTTGTAACATTTCATCAAGTTTCATGAATGCATAATTTTCTTTGTTTTAAGCATAACTAAAATCAGTTAAAACTAGATAATCAAAACCTAGAATCAAAGGCATAGCAAGGGATGGGTTAAATTTTCATTTCAATTTGTCAAATTAAACAATAAAACAATGAACTAATCATACCTCATAGGACTCAAAGGTAATAATGCCAAGAACAATATCAGCTAAATTCCCTGTAAAATTAATTTAAATAAATGTTAATGTGGGAGATGAGAGCATAGGTGATTCAAATTCAGAATTGAAAGAAAATAAAACAAACCATGTTAATCGGATACAATGTTGCCCCAAGAGGGCACAACCTGTGAAGCAAGCGGTTTACGCGGATGTTACTGATTTCTAATTTTTTTTCCGACTTTGTTTGTGCGTTTAAGGTGGACAACAAATCGGGTTGTCCGGGTTTGGGGGCCAAAAGTGTCACTCAACCTAAACCGTGGTTGATAGCATAAGGTTCATTTTCACCTAATTGTCAAGAGAATTTCTTACTCCATCTCTTGGGATTTTTAGGTATCACTCGTGGTTACAAAAATACCCTTTCTTGTTTTTGGATATATATATATATATATATATATATATATATATATATATATATATATATATATATATATATATATATATATATATATATATATATATATATATATATATATATATATATATATATATATCTGAAAATACTTTTTCTAATGTTATTTTTTATTAATTCCGTAGATGGATCTATGAAAGTTTTCGTTATGTATATTTGCAGAATAAAATCAGAGGCAATATAATAAATAAATAAACACAGCAACCACAAATTCAATATTCATAAAATAAAATAGAAATTAGATTGATGATTTTGACATAAAATTAAATACTAAATTTCAATAACCTGGTGGACGTTCTCACATCTTCAGAATATCATCGACCGTTCTTCCTACAGTCGCCTCTAATTCGAGCTGAAATTTCTCTTCAAAACCAAATTATGTATCCCACATAGCTCTAACATTCGTTCGAGTCTTGAGTTCAAATTTGATGAACACGATGTTCCATTCGTTGTCAACCGAAGACGAACGGTATTCGAGCTTCCGCATCTTTCTTATGTCGTTGTAAGGTAGGAGATAGTGAATTTCGTCGATGATATCGTCGAGCGAGGTGAAATCGGTGAGTTTGAAAGTCCGTCCGCATGTTTTGTTGTCGGTGATTAAAGTTACTGCTGACATCTATCGTTTTCATGGAAACCCCTTGTACATTCGGAACAACATCGTTTGTAGAAATGAACTCTTTTGAGATGTTATCGGGATGCACCATATCTATTTGTAAAGAATAAGAAAAATGAACAAAAATTACTAAATTGCTGTAGAAAAATAAAACAGAGATAACAACCATTGTTTCGTAGATGTATATCCAGAAGTGTTCTTCATGAACACGTTCTAGAGATGCACATCCGGAAACAACATATTTTTTTTATACAAAAGTTTAATGATTAATGTGAGCAATGTAGTGGACAAAGTTGAATTTTTACCTGAAATCCAGTATTCTTTTGCTCCATTTGATTTGTTGCACCAAAAAATTGGAGTTTTGGAGTAAAAAATGGTATTGATAATATAGGTTTTTTTTAGGCTGAGGAAGGTGAGTGTGAAAGAAGAAAAGACAACAATGGAGGAAATGATCATACATGTTTAAAATATAGCAGAACCTTCCGGATATGCATCTACGAAATAATCTAGCACTAAGACATTCCAGAGATACATATATAGAAGTTTCCCTTAATTGATTTTTTTAAAGTTTTTCCCAACATTTATACTTTCATATATCCATCTCCGAAAACAATCAAAATTTGGATAAAAAATGGTGCGTCCGGATATGTATCTTCGAAAATAGGAGGCATGTAAAGAAATTCGCCAGATGGCTAAGAGTATCATGAAATTGATTGAAAAATTGTCAATTGTCAATCGGTTTGGACGGATTGGGTCTAGATGGATCGTGGGTTTATCCAAACTGTTCGAATTATTGGGCTAATTGAGTTTTCAAGCCCGGTAATATAGTTTGCGCTTTTCACAATTTTTTTTACAATATACAAAATGTTCTTATTTAGTAATGGTCAAACATTCAACTCCATTTTATTTGTTTCCCATTACTTCTAAAATTTAAACATAACTTCTTAAAATTTAGGTTTGCAATTTAGTAATAAAGATAAATACACAATAAAATTTAATATATCATTTATGTCCTTTTAAAGACACTAAATATATATGGACATGATAATAAAAACAATAATTTGTCTTATACTACACTGTTTATTTAAAATTTTAAAGCATACAGCAAAATCCGTAGCAGAAGAATAACTTCTTCTATATTGTTTCTTGGTGTTGCTTCAATGTTAAGATTTCAATAATAAAACAATACTTTCCTGAATATCTGATAAGACAACATCTTGAGGTGAACCCACAAGATTACGTAGTTCTGGAAGCAGTTCAACCGCATTTGTTACCGTCTCTTGTAATTTACAATCTAAAACAAAGTTTACAGGCCAAACTTCTGTTAATGCAGATTCAATAGTGATAAAATTGTTTTGCATGATTTAGCAATTTTTGTAAATTCATTAAATTACCGTCATAAACAAAATTAGAAAATGAAAACCAATTGTGTCAACTATTTATTGTTCAAATTGTTACATAGTCTACACAGAAACTTCGGCTTATGAAATATTGACACAAACAAATACACCATACATACATAGCACTGATATTGACACGTTATATAGACATGCACAAACACCAAATACGATATTGATACTAACATGATAACACATAATAATTGAGACGATGGATGAATATATAGTCACTTTAAGAACTACGAACTAAGAACTATAAAAACAATTATCTTAAAACCTTCCAAGAGTCTTCAATGATTTAGCCTTGAGAAAAACAACTTCAAGATGTGAGCTAATAACATGTATTGACATAAAAGACACATATTATGTTGTGAATAAGATAACTTCGAAATAAAGTATAATAGATTTCTCAAGAAACTCACAAGGGTTAGGGTTTAAGGTTGCCAAAGATAACAACAAAGATTGGTTATAAGTGTTATTCTTTCCTTTATCTTAAAACAAGATTACTAATATACAAGAATAACAAATAACCTCTCTCACTTTTGAATTATGGTTTTATCTTCCTATTTCCCCTTATACAAAATATGAAAGACTAGTATGATATTTATAATAAAACTAACACACTAACCTAATGAGCTTTTTAACAATTACCATTACAAGCTAACTTAGGGTACAAGCTAACTTAAACAATTGAATCCATAACACAAGACCCAATTAAACAATAACACGTGAGCAGACTTCGACGACATTCTATTCGTATTAGGGTTTGTTATAATATTCCACAAATCTCCACCTTGGAACACACCCTATACCAACAAGAAACAAACTAGTTTTCTTCATGTAGCTTTATCAACTGCATACAGTGGAAAAACTTGCAACTGGGCAACGTCTTGGTGATCATATCAGCAACAATATGATCTGTCGAAACCTTCAACACTTGGACTTCTCCACGCTTGATTACCCCTCTGACAAAATGCAACCTCACATCAACGTGCTTGGTTCGCTCATGATAGGTTGAGTTCTTCAACAGGTGTATTGCACTTTGACTATCACATTTAACAGTGATACTTCGACCTTGAAGTTTCAGCTCCTTTGCAAAACCTCCAAGCCACAATGCTTCCTTTACAGCTTCAGTTAGAGCGATATATTCCGCTTCAGTGGTTGATAAGGCAACAACCTTCGGAAGTGATGCTTTCTAACTAATTGATGTGCCAAACATAGTGAAAACATATCCAGAAATAGATTTTATAGAATCTATATAACCTGCATAATCAGAGTCGACATATCCTTCGATTGATGCTTTACTATCTTCACCCAAGGCTCCACCATAAATTAAGACTCTGCTCAGAGACCCATTTATGTACCTTAGAATCCACTTCAATGCTTGCCAGTGAGCCTTTCCAGGATTCGACATGTACCTGCTTACAAGACTTACTGCATATGTTATGTCGGGTCTAGTACAAACCATAACATACATCAAAGAACCTACTATATTAGCATATGGAATGCTATTCATATAAGCTCTTTTGACATCAGTACTGGGACACTGATCTATACTCAGCTTGAATTGAGGGTTTGTTAGAGTCACAACAGGCTTTGAATTCGACATACCAAACTTATCAATAATCTTCTTCAAGTATGCCTCTTGAGATAAGCATAATCTCGATTGCTTTATATCTCTCCGGATGTCAATCCCAAGAATCCTGGATGCAGCTCCCTGATCCTTCATATCGAACTCCTTATTGAGTTCAATCTTCACCTTCATTACATCTTCGACATTGTTACTTGCTATTAGAATATCATCCACATAAATCAACAAAATAACAAATGAATTACCAGGTCCGAATCTGAAGTAAACACAGTGGTCTAACTGACTTCTGATGAAACTTATGCGTGCCATGAACTTGTCGAATCTCCTATTTCATTTTCGAGGAGATTGTTTTAGCCCATATAAAGATCATTTCAGTTTGCACACATACTCTTCTTTCCCCTCTTCGACATACCCTTCAGGTTGCCTCATCAAGATTGTTTCATCAAGATCATCATACATGAACGCAGTCTTCACATCCATATGTTCCAGTTCAAGGTCAAATTGTGCCACCATGGCAAGCAACATTCGAATGGATCTGTGCTTCACAACAGGAGGGAGCACATCATTGAAGTCGACACCTTCTTTTTGAGTGAACCCCCTTGCAACCAACCTTGCCTTGTATCTCTTCGACGCCACTCATTCGATTCCTTCCTTAACTTTGAAAATCCATTTACAGCTGACTAACATGGCTTCAACAGGTTTCTTGATCAGCTCCCAAGTATTGTTATCATGAAGAAATTTCATCTTATCTTCCATGGCCTTCAGCCATTCAATCTTATTTTGACTCCTCATAACTTCCTTATAGTCTCTAGGTTCTTCGTCTAGAACCTCACTTGCAGAGATTAAGGCATAAGCTATAAGATCTACATACCTAAATCTCTGAGGTGGCTTGATAACTCTTCCCGATCTGTCTCTTGCCAGCAGGTAGTCATTATTAGTCTCCTCATCTTCGATAGTAGTTTCTGCTTCTTCGACTTCATCTGGGTCATGCAACTCAACATCACTATGCTCCACCTCAACAGGAATTTCTCCCTGTTCCAGCTCTTCAACAACATCGTCAGTTTTCTTGAAAGCCATCTCAACTTCATTGAAAACTACATATCGACTGGTGATACACCTCCTGTGACCTGGCTTTAGGCACCATAGCCTATAAGTTTTGACTCCTTCAGAATATCCCATGAACATGCATTTCAGAGCTCTAGGCTCGACCTTGTCTTTCCTAATGTGAGCATAGGCTACACAACCAAATAATCTCAGTTTTTTGAGATCTGGTGGATGTCCCGACCAAACTTCTTCAGGTGTCTTCATATCTAACGCAGTCGAAGGACATCTGTTTATCAGATATGTTGTTGTCGAAACAACCTCATCCTAAAACACCTTCTTCAATCCAGCACTAACCAACATGCATCTAACCCTTTCGAGGATTGTTCGATTGAATCTCTCAGCTAGACCATTTTGCTAAGGAGTACCTGCTACAGTCTTATGCCTTGCAATCCCAAACTCGACACAGTAACTGTTAAAAGCTTCATTGCAGAATTCAAGGCCATTATCTGTTCTCAACCTCTTGACCTTTCTGCCAGTTTGAGTTTCGACCAGAACCTTCCAACTCTTGAAATTCTCAAAAGTTTCATTCTTCGTCTTCTGAATGAATACCCATAACTTTCTAGAATAATCATCTATGGATAGAAAATATCTTGCACCTGAATGTAAAGGACTCATTGCAGGCCCCCAAAGATCAGCATGGATGTAATCAAGGGATCCTTGTGTTCTTTGTTTACCTTTGTTAAACTTCACCCTATAGGATTTACCAAATACACAAGGTTCACAAAACTCCAACTTTTTGACTTTGTCACCACCTAGCAAGTTCTGTTTCCTCAGTTCGACCAGGTCTCTCTCGCTGACATGGCCCAATCTCATGGGACATAATTTTTTCTTCGACAACAGTTTCGTGGATGCAACATTTGTCGAACCACTTACAACTTCATCCTCAAGGGTATACAAGCCTTGTTTCTTCACGCCTCTAAAGACTTCTTTCGACCCCTTCATGACTCTTAGGATACTTTTCTCTCCTTGAAAGACATATCCCTTCTTGGCGAATTCACCAAGAGAAATCAAAATTCTCTTCAAGTCAGATACATACCTAACTTCAGTCAATAGTCTTATTGACTTATCATGGAGCTTGAATCTCACATATCCAATACCTGCAATTTTGCAAGCTTTGTTATTTCCTAGCAGCACTGATCCTCCTTCTTGATCACATAATTCCTCGAACAAGTCTTTATTTGGAGTCATGTGCCAAGTGCAACCTGAATCCATAATCCACTCTTTTCTTGAGTCGCCATTCAAAACCACAAGAACACTAGATGAGTCAAAATCATCTTGAACAATGACAGCATTGCCATTATCATTGCCTCCATGATCTTACAGGCGTTCAGGACACACTTTTTGAATGTGATCCTCCTTTTACAATGATAACATCGAACACTATATGATTCACCACTATAAGATTTCTGTTGAATTTTACCATTCTTCTTGTCGAACTTACCATCCTTTCGCAAGAATTTTGCCTTAACGGCCAAACCTTCACCAATCGTCGAAGGTTTATGCTCCTTTCGTTTGTTCAAGTCCTTAGAGTACAAGGCAGATTGAACATCTTCAAAGGTCAGGGGCTCTCTTCCATATAAGAGGGTTTATTTGTGAGCATGTGTTCTGGGCAAAGTGCATAACAACAACGTTTGATCTTCGTCATCGATCTTCACATCAATATTTTCAAGATCAAGAATCAGCTTATTGAACATATCCAACTACTCAGCCAACACTTTGTCTTCACTTATCTTGAATGAATACAAGGCTGGCTTCAGGTAGAGTCGATTCACCAACGATTTGTATAAATTGGTTTGAAAATCCGATTGTTATATATATATATATATATATATATATATATATATATATATATATATATATATATATATATATATATATATATATCACTACGCCATAAAAGATCTTAGACATCACTTTTTTGCCATTAGACAACTCTTAAAAGCGCTGTCTAAAGTGGCGATGCTAAAAGATTAGACATCGCTTTTGTTAATGTCAAAAGCACTGTCTAAAGGGGGATAAATTTATTGAAAAAGTGATGTCTAAAGTACCATTAGACAACGCTTTTTGCCTTTTTGTAGTATACCTTAGACAACGCTTTTGAAATTTTTTTGGTATACCTTAGGCAACGCTTTTTGTGAAAGCGCTTTCTAAACTCCACCTTAGACAGTGCTTTTTGTGAAAGCGCTTTCTAAACCCCACATTAGACAACGCTTTTAGTGTAAAGCGCTGTCTAAGGTATATGATTTTTTTATTATAAATAAATTACTTAAAAAACCGCTGTCTGTTTTATACAGTTTATATGCACCTGTTTTAAACCACAATTTTCACCAGGTTTTCAACCACAATTTGCACCTGTTTCTCAACCACATTTTACAGAAAAATAACATAAATTAGAGCTTCAAACCAATCCAATTTTGCCTATTTAAACGTACCAATTTACACACCAATTTATATATACAAAACAATTGACAATTCAAACCAAAATATACACACCAATTTATATACAAAACAATTTATACAAATCATTTCATCCAACAAATATTTTGCTTCAAATCTACATATTACTTATACTATGCATCCAACAAATTTTTTGCTTCAAATCTACATATTACTTATACTTTGCACAATCTATTTTCTACTTTGCACATATAACCTGAAACAACACAAAAAGATTGTAATTCAATTAAAACAAGACATAAACAATGTCTATAGTTATAAAGTTACACATACTCAAAATTCTCATCAATTAAAGTAAGAGTACAATATACCATATAAAACTCCGAGCTCCATAATGAACTGACGCAAATCCTCTTTAATTTCATTCAAATGATCTCTTGAGTAATACGCACACTTGAATTCATCATAGTACTACATTAATAATAAAACATAATTTGATTTAGTTTCAACTATTTAATTATATGAGAAATATGTGTTAAATATTAAAATAACTCGTAAGTTAGAAATACATACATCGGATGGAATTTCTATTCGATCCAAAAAAAAGAGTTTCTCTCATAAACCTCAACATGAAATATCCGCAATTTATACTATTATGTTGTCAAGGACACTACACGTGAAAAGAAAATATGGATAAATCCTAAGTTTTATCAAGTATCATCATTAATATAATAAAAAATATGATAATTAATATGCATTCACTCTTATCCATGTAATATTGTTGGCTCTCCTCTTTGGTACTTTGATATCTCGTTGTGCTCAAAAAGCTTGTATAATGCTAATAAAATATAAATGAATATTTAGAACAATTTACATAAATAAATAAATATACACATGAATATTTAGAACAATCTCACTTACGTGTCAATCATATTTTTCATATCCGGGTATGTTGTCAAATCATTTCCTAACGAATCCAAATAATACACAAATTCTCTGATAGGATTAATTGCGACCAACAATCAATGTCCACTGTAAGATTAAACAAATTTTAGATGTAAAATTTCTACACGACGTCAAAATACAAAAAATTATAATAGATGAATTTAGAATGAAAATTTAACCCAATATTAAACGGTAAAAAGAACAACTTTTTTGTATCTTTGTTGGCCATAAAGAGGTTGCGTACATACACAATGACCTCATCTGATTTATTTATGATTAAAGATAAGTTGACAGACGCGGGGCTTAAGAATGCAAATCTTTGCTCCAATCCACGTGGGCACATCACTTTATCATACAAAAACCTTAAATAAAAACATCATTAACATTAGAATATTCATTTGAAACATAAAGTAAATAAGTTGTTCAATTAATATAACAAAGTAGATTGGATATACCTCACGTATGTATTGATAACAATGACGTCTAATTCTTCACGACGAAAAAATTGCTCAAATTCATCATTACTAATTGATTGTTCATATTCAAAGCCATAAATATCTTCCTCCATAGGTATAAGACGAATACCTTCATTCGGAATATCTGTCAATTCTAGAAACGTTTGAAGACACGACATATACTTGGAGGCAGGTTTTTCTTCTTCTAGCTGCGGTCTTCTTAGCAAAACCTTATTTTGTGTGGAAACGTTGCTAATCTCTTTACCATGAAGCTATATATCATATAATTAGTTAGATGAAGTATAAGATCACGAATTTAACATTTTCCATGCATAAATATCATATAATTGTGATGTACCTCTTTTTTTGAAACAACATACTCGGTATGTTGCGGAATCCCATTATCTTTTGCTTAGGATCTTGTTGGAGTCTAATTAACATTACCATGTAAAAATGTACGTAAAATACGCGTAAAAACTTTGAATATACACATTAAGGTTAACAAAGGTTCATAATGGTTTTAAGCATACCTCATATCCTACGCTAATGAGGCTTGACGACCATGCAACAAATGAACCTATTGCTTCTTCCACCAATGTTGCATCCGAAACATCATCAGGATATGGTAATAATGCATTAATCTTTAAAGCAATATCAACCATGAATTTCAAACATCCAATAGGAAGCGGGTTAATGTGAAGTGATTCTCCCAAAGTGTTATACACTTTTTCCTTGCCAACCATCTGATAAGTTGGTGACGATAAGTAGAGGTGACAAGGGGAAATGCCCTAAAACCAATAATAAATATGACATTGTTAATGTGTATATATGTCAATTAAATAATTTAAGCTAATGGTTTAATTTCATAAAAATATATATAATTACCTCTGGAATAGTCGGTTGAAAGTTACAGTTGATATTATCTTTGTCCGAAGCATCTTTAAAACCTGAAGCGCTATCTCTTTCTTTTTCCTTTCTTAATTCACGAACTTCAGCTTGCAGTGCTTCCAATGTTTGCTAAAGTTCTTTATTACTGGGAGCCTTTCCTTTTTTAAAATTCATGGAGGTTAGAGTGATCCCAAATCCCTTACCCCTCACCCGACCAGAATACTCAC
Source organism: Lathyrus aphaca (assembly GCA_963966055.1). Lineage (NCBI taxonomy): Eukaryota > Viridiplantae > Streptophyta > Magnoliopsida > Fabales > Fabaceae > Lathyrus > Lathyrus aphaca. The sequence goes on along the minus strand of OZ014519.1, from coordinate 677,108,063 downwards.
GGACATCTAATGCCCGACTAAGTATGCTCCTGGAATCATCTTGAGATAAAGACTGAGATAGTGTCTCCTAAAAATCAGATGAATATCGAATATTTGCCAAATATTTGTTAATAAATTTTTGATTTAATTAAAGAAATAATGTTATACTTACACATTTCTGAAATACTTGTAGAACATCTTCTTTAACAACTCCAGACTTGCCCACACAGGCTTCCTTCCATAAAACATATGCATGAAGAGATGTTTCAGAACTATTCTCCTTTTGTAACTACATATTAAGCCAAATAATATGATCAAATACGACTCATGATGAACAAGTATATCATTTCAATTTATAGATACTTACTATAGATTATTCTAAGCGTCCATATCCAACACGTCCTTTTCTGTATGGATATGCGGGACTTGATGCTCTTTCCCGATTTGTTTCACTTACACTTTTAAATTCTGAGGTTTTTCGTTTGGATTTAAATGTGTCCCATTATTTTTGTGAAATCAAACTTCCATATTTAGATGGAAGCTCTGCATCAATAAAATTACCATCTGTATCCCTAAGAAACTTGGTTGATAAAAATGTTCTAAACCCTTTTAGTAGCTTTCCGACCAATTTGAGACAAAAAGGTCTTCTATCATCATCAATGTTGAAACACCTCTAAGAAAAACATACACATTGTGTGTTAGTACAAGTAATTTAAAAGACATAATTAGTTGGCATAATTAAAGACATAATTATGGTACATTTATCTCAGTCCAAATTTTTTCTTTGGCTTCGTTCAACTGTTTATTTCTCCAATCACCACAAGTAATTGGAATCTCATTCCTTACAAGTGCACCAATGAAACTTGTCAAGGTATAACCGCTAGGCTCAATAAGCTGACCTTGTAGGCTCCAATTCACATCTAAAATGATGCATCGATCTCTAGCATGGATCACTTTCTTCATAACTGTTATTCTTCTTTTAATGTCCTCTTCCGTAGATACCTTTTCACGTCCATCATGAATAGAATCATCATCATGTGGGTGATCCTCGTTAGTAGCCATCTAACATGAAATAAAGAAACCAAGGATATCAAATATAAATTATAATGAAAGTACTTGTCTAATCTATAAATTATGATACCAAGCGATATATATAAAATGAAAAAATAAATTAGAACATATAAATTTATTGAAAATGACATAATATATAACATTTTATTATATTACCTCTTTCACTAACATCTCTTTCTTTTCTTGGTTGGAATATGAATTACTTGTTTCTTAGCAATGCGGACAGATGAATTGATTCAAATTCCCTCGTTATGATCATTTTTGATATATGACTCATCCGCTATAAGATCCTCATCTTGATCATTTCTATTCATCTCATTCCGTCTAATGCATGACTCGTTCTTAATATTAATATCACATTAATCTACACCGTTATCATCAACCACTTAGTTAGATAAAAGCATTATAGACCATTTCGTACTCGTCGGGTTAGTGACATAGAACACTTGTCTAGCTTGAGATGCTAGAATAAAAGGCTCATCTTTGTACCCCACCCTATTAAGATCCACTTGCAAAAATCCAGACATTTATTCGTATGCCACTACTATTTACCCACTTGCAACCAAAGATAGGAATCTGAAACTTCTCGTAATCAAACACCCAAATGTGCTCAATAACTCCAAAACATGACAAATTTGCATATTTGGGGTTTAAGTCCTTCATACTTGATATATGCATTGCTTCAGATAGCACGGTGACACCACTATTTTTCATAGTACTTTTATCATCTTGTTCTTTGGTATAAAATGTGTATCCATTAATTGTGTATACGCTATGAGAAAACACATGCAAACTTGGACCATATGCCCAACATCTCAACCTTTTTGTTACTGAAGCAGGATCTGAAGAATGCTTCAAATAAATATGATCTTTTAACCATTGTATAAAACTTTGATTGTGCTCTCGTACTATCCAATTTTCATTTCTGTTCTGATTTAACCTTCAGAGTAGATCCTTGTGCATTTCAACATATGTCTCAACCTCATTATCATTGTGCAGAACATACAAATGCACTTGATCCCGTTCATCCCTTGATACTGTCACAATTTTATTTCCAATTAATTTTTTACCTTCTTTTCCCCCCGAAAATATGAGCTTTGGGGAGTCCAATCGATTGAACATTGGACAAATATTAAGTACAAAACTCAACCGCTTCTTCAACAATGTATCATTCAACAATACAACCCTCTGGTCGACTTAGGTTTTTCAAGTACCCTTTTAATATTTTCATATAACGTTCAGCAGGGTACATCCATCTCATTTAAGCTGGTCCACACAACTGTGTCTCTTTCACAAGGTGAACAACTAGATGTACCATTATGTCAAAAAAAAGAGGGAGGAAAATACATTTAAAGTTCACACAAGGTAATAACTATCTCTTTTTGTAGTGTTGGTAAAATCTCGAGATCGATCACCTAACTACAAACTGACCTAAAGAAAAAACACAATTTAGTTATGACGCTTCTTACTTTTTCTGACAAAATAGAACGTATACCTATTGGTATAAAATTTTCTATTATAAAATGGCAATCATGTGTCTTTAAACTCTTCAAATTAAGGTCTTTCATAGACAAAAGTCTTCTAATATCTGAAGAGTATCCTTCTGGAACCTTTACTTCAATCAAAAACTTACACAATATTATTTTCTCCTTTCTAGATAGAGTAAAAGCAGCAGGTGGTAGATATGTTCGTCTTCCTTTATTCACGAGTGCTAATTCAGTTCTTATTCCCATTTTTAACATGTGCTCCCTTGCTGTAAGGTCATCCTTAGACTTTCCTTATATATTGAGTAATGTATCAATAACACTTTCAAATACATTTTTTCAATATGCATCACATCGAGAAAATGTCTCACGTACAAAGACTTCCAATATGGAAATTCAAAAAATATCGACCTCTTCTTCCACCCACCTTTGACAACCTTATGTGCAAAAGGCTTGCCAAACTTAGTACGCACATCTTTCACCTTTTCAAAAACTTGGTCACCTAACAATGCGGGTGGAGCTTTACGCTGTTCGGTGTCTCCGTTGAATGTTTTTCTCCACCCACAGTACTCATGTTTAAAATTTAAGAATCTACTATGACCGTGAAACACATTCTTCTGACAAAGTTCCAATCGCATCGTATCGATTTCATCTTTACAAACAAGACACACATGTTGACCTTTAATGTTATACCCAGATAGATTCCCGCTAGAAAATCATTAATTGTGCCAAACAACATCGCCCTCAAATTGAAACTTTCTTTCCTATATCCATCATAAACCTCCACACCGTTCTCCCACAAAATCTTTAAATCTTAGATAAAAAAATGCCACGTATACGTCTATGTCATTCCCTGGTTGTTTAGGCCCAAAGATTAACATAGATAACATCATGTACTTTGATCAGTTCATTTTGGTGCACATTCCTACATGATTGAACTTAGGCATTTCTTTAGTTTTCTTTGTTTAGTCTTATATTTTAATTTTTTTTTCTAATTTACTTTATTTTTGGCTTAATTTAATTTCCATACTTAATTTTCAGCTTTAACAGCTTTTATGGAAATGATCATAACCGGAGTTCTAGGAATCTGATTGAGGCGTTCTACTAGTCGATGGAAAGCTAAGAGATGTAGAAGCACGCCTTCAACCTCGAAGATTTTGATGAAGACAACACGGCGCATATATTTCAGACCTGCAAAAAGTCAAGAGCTCCAACTGATCAAGCTTCAAGCAACCGGCTTCGCTATCAAGCTTCGTTTGCATCATCATTCAACTTCATGCTTGGATGCTTTTGGTTAGGTATATCAATCCCTTTTTAAATTGATGTACAAGTGTTCATGCATTCAATCATATACTAGCATATTGCATAAAATAATTTAACATATTTTTCAAACCGATTAACACTCTTTAAAAAACCTTCTGTTTCTGGTTTTAACAGTGTTAACCGGTTAACCATTTGGTTAACCGATTAACGGGTTCAATTTTTCAAAAGACCTGTTAACGTTCATAGGCGTTAACCGGTTAACCATTTGGTTAACCGGTTAACACTGTAATATTTTGAAAAATATTTTTCCTTTGAAATTCAAATTGCACCTTTTAATTATATCTCTTCAAAAAAAAATTTGATTCATAATTTTCACACCTTTTCAAAAGGGTATCTTGTATAATATAAAATCTGAATTTTTCAAATTCAAAAACACCTCCTACAATTTTTATAAAAAATCACTTGAATCAAATTCATCAATTTTCAAATATTTTCATACTTTTCAAAAGTGTTCATAAGATATCCATCTTTCATACTTCATGTTTGAACACTTGTATTGATATTTGAAAAGTGAATTGTGTACATAGGAGAAGATCATTATTGATATTAAAGTCTTTGTATTACTCACTCAAAATTAAAAATATAGAAAGGTATTTCTATTGTGTGACTTGTGTTCCAAGGTTTGTTTGGACATAAGGGTAAGTGTGGCAAGAGGATTGTTCTTGCACACTTGTATGATAGTTTGTTAGAAAGTAGGCCTCACCATTGAAGGTGTGATAGGTTGTACTATTTCTAAAAACTAGTGGAAATCTCTTTCAAGTTGAAAGGGGACTGGATGTACCTTCGGACTGTGAAGGGAACCAGGATAACTCTCTGTGTCGTTTTTATTTTCTGCCTTATTGCTTTCCTTCCATACAAACTTAAAAGAAAAATTCTATCCATCAAAGAAAAAGAATCGAGAAAAATTATATACACCTAATTCACCCCCCATCTTAGGCGCATTCTGATCTTACAATTGGCATCAGAGCAGGTTTTGGTAACCTGTTCCTATAAGATCCTATGGCTTCCGCAAAATCGAATCCCGTTTTCAAAGATGGTGGAAGTAGCAACAAGCCTCCGCTCTTCTCCGGCGAATACTTCGATTTCTGGAAAATCAGAATGAGGGCACATCTTGAAGCCCAAGGAGAAGGCATATGGGAAGCAATCGAAGAAGGTCCGCATAATCCCGTCAATGTAATCAACGGTGTTGGAACGGCGAAGTTGAAGAATATGTATGATGAAGATGATAAAAGGAAGATCCTAAATGAGAAGAAAGCAATCAACATACTTCAAAGTGCTCTTAGTATGGACAAATTTTTTCGTGTATCACAATGCAAATCGACAAAGGAGATTTGGGACACTTTGGTAGAAACAAATGAAGGAACAACAAAAGTTAAAAGATCAAGGCTTAACACGTTAAGTCAAGAATACGAAATGTTCCGCATGCAGCCCGGAGAATCTATTGTGGCTTTACAAAAAAGATTTGTTCATCTAACCAACCATTTGATTGCACTCGGAAAGACCTTCACCAACGATGATCTCAATTTGAAAGTTCTAAGGTCTTTGACAAGGGAATGTCAACTGAAAGTGACCGCAATCTCGGAGAAGAAGAGTCTCTCAACAATGACATCCGCATCTCTATTCGGCAAACTTCAAGAGCATGAGTTGGAACTTGGAAGGCTCGAAAAACATGAAAGTCAAGAGAAAAAGTCCAAAGGAATTGCCTTAAAGATTGACACAAAGGATGAAAAAGATGACGAGATCTCCGAAGATGAGAACTTCATGCTTCTTGTTAAGAAGCTTGATAAGTTTTTTAACAAAAATAATAATTCTTCCTTTCCTAAAAAGAATAAACATTTCAGGAAGAAGGATGCATCCACATCGAACCAAGAAGTTACATGCTATGAATGTGGAAAGCAAGGTCACATAAAACCGGATTGTCCAAGACTTGCAAAGAAAGGAGGATTCAAAGGCAAGAAGGACTTCAAGAATAAAAAGGCTTATGTCGCATGGGATGACAATGAAGTTAGTTCCTCATCGGAATCGGAAAGCGGCGAATGTGCAAATATGGCGTTAATGGCGTCACATCACTCCGATGAAGAAAATGACGAGGTTAGTAGTAATTTTTCAATTTATGAAAATGATGCACAAGAAGTCATAGATGAACTTCTTAAGGAATGTAAGACATTGTACAAAACTATCTCATCCCAAAAGAAGAAAATATTATCTTTAGAAAAACAAAATGCATCTTTTGAAAAATACACTGAAAATGAAAAATAAAAGATAATGGATGAAGAACAAAGTCTTACATGTAAAAATTGTGAGTCATTGTCCTTTCAAATTGTTCAACTCAAAAGAGTTTTAGAAAGATATGAAAAAGGTCAAATTGGCTTGGAGGAAATTATTAGGCACCAAAGATATCCAAATGATAAAAGTGGCCTAGGATATTCTAAGTTTTCCAAACCAAGCACAAGTGAAACCGTTTTCATAAAAGCTAGTGAACAAATTGTTAAGGAAAAGACTAACAATGCTAAAACTATGCGTCAAAGTCATAAAAAGAAAAGGAGTCTTAAGAAACAAAATTATGTTCCTAAATTCAAAAGTCAATTTCAACCTATGTGTTTTTATTGTGGAATAAAAGGCCATACACCTAATGCTTGCTATGTGCGCAACATTGGTGTTGCTAAAGGGCATTATGTGTGGGTTGAAAAGGGTACTAACTATCAAGGATCCAAAGCAATTTGGGTACCTAACAAAACCTGATTTTGTTTTGTAGGTATGCTTGAAAACAACTTCTACGCAATGGTATCTCGATAGCGGTTGTTCAAAGCATATGACGGGCGACTTCAACAAATTTTCAAGTCTAACACTTAAGGCCAAAGGATACGTTACTTACGGTGATGATAATAAAGGAAGAATTCTTGGAGTTGGAACCATTGGTGCATCTCCTCATACAATCATCGAAGACGTCCTTTATGTGGAAGGCCTTAAACACAACCTTCTTAGCATAAGTCAATTGTGTGACAAAGGGTTCCGAATCAACTTCACAAAGGAGGAATGTTTAATAGAACACGAAGTCACTCATGAACTCTTGCTAAAAGGTAAACGATTTAATAACATTTTTATGATTTCTTTTGATGACTCTCTCTTGAAGGTGAAGTGCTTAATGGCAAACAACAACGATGCATGGCTTTGGCATGAAAGAATTGCTCACATTCACATGGAGCATTTGAATAAATTATTAAAGCATGATCTAGTTGTTGGTCTTCCAAAGATGAAGTTTATCAAGGATAAGCTTTGTGACGCATGTCAAAAGGGGAAGCAAACCAAAACATCCTTCAAGACCAAGAAAGTGATATCTACTACAAGACCACTCCAATTGTTACACATGGATCTTTTCGGTCCATCAAGAACAAAAAGCTTCGGAGGTAACGTTTTTGCACTAGTTATTGTTGATGATTTCTCTAGATACACTTGGACTTTGTTTTTAGTGCAGAAAAGCGATGCTTTTAAAGCATTCAAGAAGTATGCCAAGAAAATTCAAAATGAGAAGTCACTCTCAATTGTTTCCATAAGAAGCGACCATGGTGGCGAATTTCAAAACTCATCATTTGAAGATTTTTGTGAAGAGCATGGAATCTCTCACAACTTTTCCGCACCTAGGACTCCTCAACAAAACGGTGTCGTAGAAAGGAAGAATAGGGCACTAGTGGAACTTGCAAGGACAATGCTTAGCGACTCGAATCTTCCTAAATATTTTTGGGCGGATGCGGTTAGCACGGCTTGTTTTGTAAGTAACCGTGTCAATATTCGACCTATTCTCAAGAAGACCCCTTATGAGTTGTTCAAGGGAAGGAAACCCAACATATCTTTCTTCCACATATTCGGATGCAAATGCTTCGTTCTCAACAACGGTAAGGACAACCTTGGTAAGTTTGATGAGAAATCCGATGAAGGTATTTTTCTTGGATATTCCCTATCAAGTAAAGCTTTTAGAATTTTTAATAAACGTACTCTTACCATTGAAGAGTCCATACATGTTTCGTTTGATGAGACTAACCCCTCGAAAGAGGATAATATTATTGTGGATGATGATGATGATGTAGATCTATCACAACAACAAAGGGAGATATCAAAAGAACAAGCAATATCACAAGAAGATAAGTCACCTACCATTGAAGAACATCAAGATCTTCCAAAAGAATGGAGAACTCATAGAGATCACCCAATAGATAAAGTGATTGGTGATATTAGCCAAGGCATTGCAACTAGACTCAATCTCAAGGATGCTTGCCTCAACATGGCGTTCGTGTCTCAAACTGAACCAGCAAAAATCGATGAAGCCTTAGGCGACGATCAATGGATAATAGCTATGCAAGAAGAACTCAATCAATTCGAAAGGAACCAAGTTTGGACTCTTGTACCAAGACCTGACAACAAGCATATCATAGGCACAAGATGGGTGTTCAAGAACAAACTTGACGAGAATGGAATCATAGTTCGTAACAAAGCAAGATTGGTCGCACAAGGCTACAACCAAGAAGAAGGAATCGACTTTGATGAAACATTCGCTCCGGTAGCAAGAAGTCTACGTCAAACAACCTCCCGGTTTTGAAGACTTCAAGAACCCGTCTCATGTCTACAAGTTGAAGAAGGCTCTTTATGGCTTAAAGCAAGCACCAAGGGCTTGGTATGATCGCATTAGCAACTTCTTATGTGAGAAAGGTTTTACTAAAGGAAAGGTTGACAAGACTTTGTTCATCAAGAATCTTAAGGGTAACACCTTACTTGTTCAAGTCTATGTCGACGACATCATATTCGGTTCAACAAACAAAGATCTTTGCGAAGAATTCTCTCTTATGATGCAAGGCGAATTCGAGATGTCCATGATGGGAAAGATGAACTACTTCCTTGGTTTACAAATCAAGAAAACAAAGGATGGCATCTTCATCAACCAATCCAAGTATTGCAAGGAGCTATTGAAAAGATTTGATATGGACAATTGCAAAGAGATGTCTACTCCAATGGGATCCGGAATGTATGTTGATCAAGATCCTTCCGGCACTTCAATAGATATTACAAAATATCGAGGTATGATCGGTTCACTCCTATATTTGACGGCGAGCTGTCCTGACATTATGTTTAGTGTTTGTTTGTGTTCCCGCTTTCAAGCTAATCCGAAGGAATCACATCTCACTGCCGTGAAGAGGATCATGAAGTATCTCAAAGGAACAACGCACGTCGGACTATGGTATCCTAAAGGTAGTACTTGTTCTTTAATTGGTTATTCTGACGCTGATTATGCAAGATGTAAGACCGATAGAAAGAGTACAAGTGGTACTTGTCACATTCTCGGGAATGCACTAGTGTCGTGGGCATGCAAGAAGCAAGCATGCGTTGCACTTAGCACGACCGAAGCGCAGTACATTGCAGCAGGAAGTTGTTGTGCACAAATCTTGTGGCTCAAACAACAACTTCTCGATTTCGGTATAGATCTCGGTTGTATCCCTCTCCGGTGTGACAACACAAGTGCCATCAATATCACGAAGAACCCGGTCATGCATTCAAGAACAAAGCACATTGATATCCGGCACCACTTCCTTCGAGATCATGTTCTAAATGGAGATGTCGATGTTACATTCGTGGATACACACAATCAACTAGCCGACATATTCACAAAACCATTGGCTAAGGAACAATTCTTCAAGATTCGACGAGAACTTGGGATTCTCAATGAAGGTGACATCTAATCTTAACCTAAAAATTGGTTGTTATATGTTTTTATTGCATTATGTGTGTATATATGTGTTTTTGCTTACTTTAAAGTCATAAAATGCTAGCACTCACATTTCACCGTTTTCGGTTTTTCTCACTTTCGTATACCCGAAATTAATCGGTTTCAAAATATTTTTTGATCGAAAGTTGCAGAATGACAAGTGCTAACACTTTATGAATTTTTTTTTTTGAAAAATCCCTCCAATTTTTCCCCACCATAGCTGCTGGATTTTTAAAATTTTTTGAAATTTTTTGTCCGTTAACCGGTTAACGGATCGGTTAACCGGTTAACAGCTTCAAAACAGCAGGCCCTGCCTGCGTGACAGGTTCTGTTTTTTTTTTAAATTTTTTTTATTATTTTGTTATGTTGTGTTGTATGTGTTATGTCTATTTGATGCATGGTTTCTCAAGACACCTCATAAATCTATTCCTCTTCCTTTGACCTACCATTAAACTCCACTTACTCTCTTTCTCCAAACTTTTCTTCTCCTCCATTAAAACCCACTACATTGTAACTCTCACAAAAACTCCATCTCTTTAACTTCACTCTCCACTCACCAAACCCTAATCCGAAAATACTCTCACTCACCCTCAACCTAAGCTTCATCTTCATGGCTTCAAGAAAGGGAAAAGCTCCAGTGTCAGCATCAAGGTCTAGCAGTGAAGAAGACATGCCTATGGAATCTACCAAGAAGAGAAGATTGGATTTTCGTGTTCGGGTTCAACATCTTCTCAAGGGTAAGTATGTGAACCTGAAATCTTTTGAATCTTTTAAGTTTCCGGCATTACTAGAATATCAAGGAATGTTAGATTTTATTGCCGATAATGGAAAAGTGTATCCGGATTTGGTGAAGTCTTTCATGAACAACATGGTTCTCATTTGTGATGAAAATGATAAGCACCACCTTTTTGCTTCTATTAGAGATTGTGAGATTGAGGTTGACCTAGGTACTCTTGCTACCTCTTTGTCTTTACCGTACTCGGGAGTGTTTCTCCGAAAGGGTGTCAACCATGATGAAGGCAAATGGGCCAACTATGATAAGATGGAATACTACTATAACATTTGTAGGTTTCCAAAGGCAGCCGTGATTTCCGGCCAGCGTACCTCTCGGGTACTTTGTTATGCGAAGAATCTCTCTGTTGATGACCGGATGCTTCATTATGTCATTTGCCATGTCTTGCTGCCCAATGACTCTAATCAATCCCAAATCAATGATTTGGAGATGCAAGTGCTCTTTGCCATCAAGAACAAGATTAAGATTAATTGGCTTCCTACCATGCTATATCATTTGAAGCAACAACTTTCGTTGAAGACTCGTTTACCGTATGGCCGCCTTCTTTCAAGGATTTTGGAACTTACCGATATGGAAATCGGTCGAGAACCGTTTATTGCTATGACTACTACGGGAAATGAAATCAACGGAGTCACTATTATCAAGAACACCGGCATTGTCCAAGCCAATGATGGAACTTATAAGTATGATGACGGATCCTCCACCTCCATTCCACCTATTCCGGAAACCGGCATTATCAATGACTTTCTCTACTCAACCATGATGTCACACCACCATGAAGCTATGCGTGCCATCAAAAGCCTTCGGAACCTTGTCCTAAGCTCCCGAACCACCACCGAGCATGTTGATGAGGATGTGGACGGTACCGAAGAAGAGGAAGAAGATGATGAGGATGTGTCGGATGAGGAATGAGGACCATGTCTCCATGCTGTTTTTATTATGTTTTTTTTTATTTTAATCATGTTATGTTTTGTACTCTCAAACTAAAGTCCTAAGTTTTTAGGCATTTTTGGTTTACTTGCACTATGTTTGCATTTTATATGTGTGATTGCTTGTATGATTGCTTGTATGATGCTATCTTTCATGTTCATGCTTGCTTGTTGGTCCCTTCCTTTTTGCTAATGCCAAAGGGGGAGAAGACCTTTGTTTCTCTAATGACTCTCTATGCAGAATTTTCTTCTTCTCGCTACTGCTGCTATCAGTTAGGGGGAGTTGCTGCCCATAGGGGGAGAATTCTCTTAGAGAAACATTGATCAAAGCTCTCGCAGAATTTTCGGTTGTCATCATAAAAAAGGGGGAGAATGTAGAAGCACGCCTTCAACCTCGAAGATTTTGATGAAGACAACACGGCGCATATATTTCAGACCTGCAAAAAGTCAAGAGCTCCAACTGATCAAGCTTCAAGCAACCGGCTTCGCTATCAAGTTTCGTTTGCATCATCATTCAACTTCATGCTTGGATGCTTTTGGTTAGGTATATCAATCTCTTTTTAAATTGATGTACAAGTGTTCATGCATTCAATCATATACTAGCATATTGCATAAAATAATTTAACATATTTTTCAAACTGATTAACACTCTTTAAAAAACCTTTTGTTTCTGGTTTTAACAGTGTTAACCGGTTAACCATTTGGTTAACCGGTTAACGGGTTCAATTTTTCAAAAGACCTGTTAACGTTCATAGGCGTTAACCGGTTAACCATTTGGTTAACCGGTTAACACTGTAATATTTTGAAAAATATTTTTTCCTTTGAAATTCAAATTGCACCTTTTAATTATATCTCTTCAAAAAAAATTTTGATTCATAATTTTCACACCTTTTCAAAAGGGTATCTTGTATAATATAAAATCTGAATTTTTCAAATTCAAAAACACCTCCTACAATTTTTATAAAAAATCACTTGAATCAAATTCATCAATTTTCAAATATTTTCATACTTTTCAAAAGTGTTCATAAGATATCCATCTTTCATACTTCATGTTTGAACACTTGTATTGATATTTGAAAAGTGAATTGTGTACATAGGAGAAGATCATTATTGATATTAAAGTCTTTGTATTACTCACTCAAAATTAAAAATATAGAAAGGTATTTCTATTGTGTAACTTGTGTTCCAAGGTTTGTTTGGACATAAGGGTAAGTGTGGCAAGAGGATTGTTCTTGCACACTTGTATGATAGTTTGTTAGAAAGTAGGCCTCACCATTGAAGGTGTGATATGTTGTACTATTTCTAAAAACTAGTGGAAATCTCTTTCAAGTTGAAAGGGGACTGGATGTACCTTCGGACTGTGAAGGGAACCAGGATAACTCTCTGTGTCGTTTTTATTTTCTGCCTTATTGCTTTCCTTCCATACAAACTTAAAAGAAAAATTCTATCCATCAAAGAAAAAGAATCGAGAAAAATTATATACACCTAATTCACCCCCCCTCTTAGGCGCATTCTGATCTTACAAGAGAGGGAGCTACAACTTTCGTGTTGGAGTCGAAGTCGGATTCGGAGTCACATTTTCCATAATTTCGTTTCAAGCTGCTTTAGTTTTATTTAGTTTCAGGTCATTTAGAATTGGGCCTGGGTTATGTATTTGACCCAGTTGGGTTGTAAACGGGTTTTTTAGGTTTTTCTATTTAACCTAGCAGCCGCAGCTATTCACTTACACACTTTTTACGATTTTATTCTTTACTTTCGAAGAGACCAATCATGGAGAACTAATCACCAAGATTCATCTACTGTAATCGGTTTCCACCGCAACCTCGAGGTTTTATAATTTTCATTCAATTGCTTTTCCCTTTTAATATTATGCTATATAGTTTGTATGCTTTATTCAATTATATAGAATAATATTGATTAATTTCGATTGCACCTATCATTCCTTTACTTTATCGCGTTTGTTTTATCCGCACACTCTTCCTGTTTGCTTAATTCACGTAAGATTTAATCCGTTTGCTTAATTTGGAATTTAGGAATATAGGTCTTATATGATCTTTTGTGCTTGTTAATTGGTACTATTATTGAAAAGAGATTAGAATCCGCTTAGGGCATGAAAATTATGTGAATCGATGATAAGTTGGGAAACCGAAACAGTAGATAAATCGTTTAACTTAATTGCATAATCACTTATTTTAATCGCTTAATTGTTCTGTTTTTTTTTATTGACCTTAAATCAACCCCCCCCTAATTCGATTACCTTTGATTAATAACAATATTTTAATCCTTGAGAACGATACTCGAGTTGTCGTTACCGTTAACTTTATTTTCAAAAGAACTCGTTTTTGTGATTCGCGCGCGACACGCTGATCAAATTGGCGCCGTTGCCGGGGAATCTTGTCGTTATTAATCGATATTAGAGTCATAGATTTAGTGTTATTGCGTTTAGGCCCTAGGTTCCGCACGTTTTTTGCCTTCTCTCGTGTTAGGAAAAAATACGGTTTTTGGGAAAATTGGGTCCGATAAAAAATCTGTTTTGCCTACTAGGAGTAGAAAAATCGTCTGATCATTAGTCCTGGTATTCCGGGGGAATACTTGGAGTCCGCCCTCAGAATCTCCAAATTCCACATATTTCTATTTTTAATTAATTTTTTACTGTTTTTGCAGTTTCGAAAAAATCCAAAAAAATTTCTAAAATTCTTATTTTGTTTAATTAGATTAATTCTGGTGTCAATTTTTTTTTTGAATTTATTTTGATCGGTTTCCTTCTTTGTGTTTGTTTTTGACTTTTAGGGACATTGTTGGCATTTTCGCTATTGTTGTTGCATTGTTGTGCATTAGTCCTGACAACTAGGTCATCATGTTCTGAACTTTTTGCATTTGAACCTGAGGTAGAAAGAACTCTGCACACACGACGTAGAGCAGTCCAGGATAGTTCACCACTCACTTTTGATTTTGATTTTGATTCTGATTTTTTTACATAATTTGTTTGATTCTGATTCTGACTTAGCTTTTGAAAATATGGGTGACCAAAGAACTTTAAGACAATTGGTTGCCCCTGTGTGAACTATAATAACTTGTGTATTGATTATGCTGACCTTGATGTTCCTTTTGAATTAAAATCTGGATGAATACACTTGTTGTCGAGATTTAGTGGTCTTGCAGGTGAGGATCCGTACAAGCATCTTAAAGAGTTCCAGATTGTTTATTCTACACCACTTAGGCCACAAGGAATTACTGAAGATCATATCAAGCTGAGAGCCTTTTCGTTTTCTCTACAAGGTGCAAACAAGGATTGATTATACCATCTTGAGCCAAATATTGTTGCTACTTGGAATGATTTGAAAAAGGTATTCCTAGAGAGATACTTTCCCGCATCCAGAGCTGCCTCGATAAGAAAAGATATTTGTGGTATTAGACAATGGGATAATGAATCATTGGCTAAATATTAAGGGAGGTTCAAACAATTGATTTCGAGTTGCCCGCAACATCAGATCACCGAACAATTACTGATTCAGTATTTATATGAAGGGTTAAAACCAATGGATAGGAATATTTTGGATGCTACTAGTGGTGGAGCACTTGTTGATAAGACTTCAGCCGCTGCCAAGGCTCTGATTGAGAACATGTCACTTAATTCCCAACAGTTCACAACAAGAGAAAATTCTCTACAAATAAAGGGTGTTAATGAAGTGCATATTTCTTCTCATGTTTCTCACTCCGATAAAAATTTCGAAAGCAGAATGGTGAGCTGGCCGATTTAGTGAAACAATTGATAGTGGTAGGTAAAGCTCAAGCAGCCCAACAAGGTCAAATAGTAAGATTATGTGGTATTTGTACTTCTGCTGATCATCCTACTGATACATGTCCTATTGTGCAAGATGAGAAACCTCCTGAGTTAGCTCAAGCTTATGCTGCAGCCCTTTACAATCAAGGTAACAACCAGAACCGGTACAACGTTCCTGACCTGTCCACTAATAGGTACCATCCAAATTGGAGGAACCATCCAAACCTCCGATATGGAAATCAGTCTTCCAACCAACAACAAGTGATGTTACCCTTGCCACCACCGCCACAAAATCCTCCACAAGTGATGATCATAGCTGCCTCATCTTCTTTTGGTCCTTCATTAGAGGATATTGTTAAGCAATTAGCCTCCAGTAATCTCCAATTCCAACAACGGGCAGATTCTAGTATCCAAGCCATGTAGACACAGATTGGACAGTTAACAACTTCTATGAATGCCTTGCAGCAAGCCCAAGGTTCGAACCAACTTCCTGCCCAAACAATTGCGAATCCAAAAGGTTATAATCCTAATGTGAATGCAATTTCACTGAGATCTGGAAAGATTGCAGATTCCACCCCAGCAAAAAATAAGGAGGTGGCTGAACCTGAACCTGATCCTGAACTTGAACCTGTTGTTGTTGAGCCCGAAAAAGAATATGTACCACCAATCCCTTTCCCACATAGAGTGCAGAAAAATAAGAGTGTTCCTGAAGAAGACAAAGAGAGAGAGAGAGAGAGATAGATTCTGGATGTGTTCAAAAAGGTGGCAGTGAATATTTCGCTTCTTGATGTAATCAAGCAGATTCCAAAGTACACAAAGTTTCTGAAGGATTTATGTACACACAAGAGGCGAAATAAGGGGAAAGAGAGAATTAAGTTAGGAAGAAATACTTCTTTTTTTATTCAGCCCAAGCAAAATGTTTCAGCTCTCACCCAGGTCTTGCCACAAAAGCAGAGAGATCCAGGAATTTTTTGTATTCCTTGTACCATCAGGGATAATAGATTTGAGAATTGCATGCTTGATTTAGGAGCGGGCATTAATGTTATGCCTACTTATGTTTATAATAACCTTTGTCTTGGTCCTTTGCAGCATACAGGTTTAATCATTCAGCTGGCAAACAAAAGCAACACCCGCCCCAGGGGAATAATGGAAGATGTCCTTGTTCAAGTTAACGATTTAGTTTTTCCTGTAGATTTTTACATTCTGGACATGGAAGGAGAAACTAAGTCAAGCAGAGCTCCCATCATTTTAGGCCGATCGTTCATGAAAACGGAAAAAACAAAGATTGACGTTGATGATGGAACCGTGTCCATGGAATTTGGTGACATTGTCGCGAAATTTAACGTTTTCGATGCCATGAAACATCCCATGGAGGAGCATTCCGTTTTTCATATTAAATTGATATCTGAATTAATTAATGACACTTGTGCTGAATTGCTTTCACTTGATTTTCCTTCTTTATCTGGATATGATGATGTTTACTCATGCACTGATTGTACTGACACTAACCTTTGTGTTGTATGTGCTGAGAGTGGTGCTGCCTTGCAGGAGGACATGATTCCTACATGTGAAGTTCATGACGAGGATGTTGTTTATGCAGCTGATGCTCTCGACATCCCGGCTTCCCCGAACACTCCATCCATCGAGCAACCCCCGTCCTTAGAATTGAAACAACTTCCAGATAATCTGAAATATGCTTATTTGGATAATAATGAAAAACTCCCTATTATTATTTCTTCTAACCTTGATTTAGATCAAGAAAATAAGATTTTGCAGGTTTTGAAGAAGCACAAGAAGGCGATTGGACAAACATTAGCTGACATCCCAAGAATTAGTCCTTCCATGTGTATACACAGGATTTTACTTGAGGCGGGTGCAAATACAGTAAGGCAGCCCCAAATAAGGCTTAATCCTTTGACCCTGGATGTAGTGAAAAAAGAGGTAACCAAACTCTTACAAGCAGGTATCATTTATCCTATCTCTGACAGTAAATGTGTAAGCCCAGTGCAGGTTGTACCTAAGAAATTTGGACTCACAGTGGTGAAAAATGAAAAGAATGAACTTGTTCCCACTAGAGTTCAGAATAGCTGGAGAGTTTGTATTGACTACAGGAGACTGAATCAGGCGACTAGAAAGGATCACTAGAGTTCATTGATCACTTTCCTTTGTCGTTCATGAACGACTCGCAGGTAAATCAAATTATTGTTTTCTTGATAGTTTTTCAGGTTACTTTCAGATTCATATTGCACCTGAGGATCAAGAGAAGACCACTTTCGCGTGCCCTGTTGGCACATTTGCTTACAGGAGGATGCCTTTTGGTCTTTGCAATGCTCTTGGCACTTTCCAGCGATGTATACTTAGTATTTTTTCTGATTTTATTGAAAATTGCATGGAAATGTTTATGGATGATTTCACTGTTTATGGTTCTTCTTTTGATGCATGCCTGAATAGTTTGAATATGGTTTTAGAAAGATGCATCGAAACTGATCTTGTTTTAAATGATGAAAAATGCCATTTTATGGTTGATCAGGGAATTGTTTTGGGCCACATTATTTCTGAAAAAGAAATTTTTGTAGACCCTGCTAAGATTGATGTGATGTCTACATTACCTTACCCATCTTGCATTCGCGAGATTCGTTCTTTTCTTGGTCATGCAGGTTTTTACATGTGTTTCATTAAGGATTTCAGCAAGATAGCTCTTCCGCTGTCAAATTTGTTGAAGAATGACGTCACTTTCAACTTTGATGACAATTGCAAAAAGGCATTTGACTTCTTGAATAAAGCATTGACCTCTGCTCCCATCATCCAGCCCCCTGACTGGACCTTTCCTTTTGAGATTATGTGTGATGCTTCTAACTATGCGGTTGGAGTGGTCCTTGCACAAAGAGTTGATAAGGCTGCCCATGTTATTTATTATGCTTCTAGGACTTTGGATTCTGCATAGTCTAATTACACCACCACTGAAAAGGAACTTTTAGCAATTGTTTTTGCTCTTGATAAGTTTAGATAATATTTGCTAGGTTCCAAAGTTGTTGTTTTTACTGACCATGCAGCTTTAAAGTACTTATTAAAGAAACCAGAGGCAAAACCGAGACTGATTCGGTGGATGTTGTTGCTCCAAGAGTTTATTGTTGAAATTAAAGATAAGAGTGGAGCTGAGAACTTGGTGGCTAATCACTTGAGAAGGATAGAGAGAGATGAAGATCCTTTTCCGATTCAGGATGGCTTCCCTGATGAACAACTTTTACTTGTGCATGCCATTACTCCTTAGTTTGCTGATATTGTTAATTATCTTGTTGCTGATGTTTTTCCTACAGTTGCTTCTAGATCACAGATTCATAAACTCAAGAGTGATGCCAAATATTATGTTTGGGATGACCCATATCTTTGGAATTTTAGAAGTGATCAGGTGATTAGAAGATGTGTTCCCGACTATGAGATTGAATCTATTTTGAATTTTTCTCATGCCTCTCAAGTAGGGGGCACTTTGGTCCGCAAAGAACTACAAGAAAAGTCCTTGACTGTGGTTTCTATTGGCCCACTGTTTTTAAAGATGCTTATGAGACTTACCGCACTTGTAAAGAGTGCCAGTTAGCAGGTACATTTCCTGTATCATTTGGCTTTCTATATATTTTTCTTGCAGTTGATTATGTTTCAAATTGGGTGGAAGCTATCCCCGCTAGGACTAATGATTCTAGAGTTGTTGCAGATTTTGTCAAGTCTAATATCTTTTGCAGGTTTGGAATACCGCGAGCTATCATCAGTGACCAAGACACTCATTTCTGTAACCACACCATGGAATCTTTGCTCCGGAAGTATGGAGTTGTCCACAAAGTCTCTACTGCATACCACCCATAAACTAATGGGCAAGCTGAGATATCAAACAGGGAGATCAAACAGGTTCTAGAGAAAATGGTGAAACCAAACAGGAAAGACTGGAGTCGTTGTCTAGAAGATGCACTTTGGGCTCAAAGAACAGCTTTCAAGACACCCATTGGGATGTATCCTTATCGACTTGTTTTTGGTAAGGCATGTCACCTTCCTGTAGAGATAGAACATCGTGCTTATTGGGCGGTGAAAAGTTGTAATTTGGAGGTGCAACAAGCATGTATTGAAAGAAAACTCCAATTATAACAGCTTGAAGAACTTAGACTAGAGGCTTATGAAAGCTCTAGGATTTATAAAGAGAAAACTAGGCACTTCTATAATAAAATGATTTCTAGGAAGGAATTCTCTATGGGCCAACAAGTTTTACTGTTTAATTCCCGCCTTAAGCTTATGGCTGGGAAACTGCGATCCAAATGGATTGGCCCCTTTGTTGTTACTAATGTTTTCCCTCATGGTGCAGTAGAAATTAAAAGTGAAGGTACTAACAAAGTTTTCAAGGTAAATGGGCAACGCCTGAAGTTATTCCATGAAAGTGTTGTTTCTGAAGAGGCAACCATAGAAGAACATTCTTTGGAAGTGCCCAACTACACTGCAACTTGATCAGGGAGCACCTTTTCCTTTCTCTCACTCTTACTTTATAATTATGTTCTTTTCATTGAGGATAATGTCCATTTTAAGTGTGGGGGAGGGAACTTGTTGCTTGTTTTTTTTCATTTTGTTTTTGTTTCATTTTTGTTTTTGTTTCTTTTTCAATAAAAAAAATAAAAATAAATTTAGACTTAAAAACACATGCAATTGTTGAATTTTTCTTTGGCTATAAACTAGTTTGAGGTTAGATTTTGGAGACTTGGGAAAAGTTCACAAGACCGGTATCGTTTTAACACCTTAAGTCTCCTGAATATGGAAATCATTTTGAATACTTGTTATGCCATAACCTTGAGTTCTCATCCTTTATATCTCTTAAGTAGTTTATCTAGCAGTCAACACCATCTAGAAATCATACACTAAGTAATTAAGCTGATGCAAATAAGTGAATGATCTTGCGCTTAAAAAGAAATCTGAATAGGAATCCACCTTTTAAGTTAGGTGATCCTCACCCGGTCATTTAGCCTAACGGATGTGAAACCTTAAGAGAGAAAAAAAGAAAAAAAAAGTTGTTACTAAAGTAACTTTAAAATATTGTCAAGTATGGATCATAATCACTAACAGGCTTATTTACCATGTGTATGAATAGATAACAGGTTTAATGTGATTGCACTAGAATGAAAGAGAGAAAAAGGGAGGATGAGTAAGTTAGACTTAGGCATAATAACATGATTCGAAATGGTTTGTATAGGAGGGAAGCTTATGACCGCACAACTGTGGATTTGTGTTCTTACGATATCCTTAGTGTGTAAGATTAGTACCTATCGATGATATCTTAATCGAAGAAGAGTTTGTAGCCTAGAATGAGTATCTGAATGATGTTGTGTTTTTTGAGTCTTGAGTATATTTTTTTGCTCGGAGTGCAAAATTTCAAGTGTGGGGGAATTTGATCAGTGCATTTTGGTGCACATTCCTACATGATTTCACTTAGACATTTCTTTAGTTTTCTTTGTTTAGTTTTATATTTTAATTTGTTTTCTAATTTACTTTATTTTTGGCTTAAATTAACTTTCGTACTTGATTTTCAGCTTTAACAGCTTTTACGAAAATGATCATAACCGGAGTTCCAGGAATCTGATTGAGGCGTTCTACTAGTCGATGAAAATCTAAGAGAGAGAGAGAGCTACAACTTTAGTGTTGGAGTCGAAGTCAGATTCGGAGTCACATTTTCCAGAATTTTGTTTGAAGCTGCTGCATTAGTTTTATTTAGTTTCGGGTCATTTAGAATTAGGCATGGGTTATGTATTTGACCCAGTTGGGTTGTAAACGGGTTTTTAGGTTTTTCTATTTAACCTAGCAGCCACAACTGTTCACTTACACACTTTTTACGATTTTATTCTTTTACTTTCGAAGAGACGAATCATGGAGAACTAATCACCAAGATTCATCTACTGTAATCGGTTTCCACCGCAACCTTGAGGTTTTATAATTTTCAATCAATTGCTTTTCCCTTTTAATATTATGCTATATACTTTGTCTGCTTTATTCAATTATATAGAATAATATTGATTAATTTCGATTGCACCTATCATTCCTTTACTTTATCGCGTTTGCTTTATCCGCACAATTTTTCGTGTTTGCTTAATTCACGGAAGATTTAATTCGTTTGCTTAATTCGGAATTTAGGAATATAGATCTTATAGGATCTTTTGCGCTTGTTAATTGGTATTATTATCGAAAAGGGATTAGAATCCGCTTAGGGCATGAAAATTATGTGAATCGATGATAAGTCGGGAAACCAAAACAGTAGATAAATCGTTTAGCTTAATTGCATAATCACTTATTTTAATCGCTTAATTGTTCTTTTTTTTATTGACCTTAAAACAACCCCCCCTAATTTGATTACCTTCGATTAATAACAATACAAGAATCCTTGAGAACGATACTCGAGTTGTCGTTACCGTTAACTATATTTTCAAAAGAACTCGTTTTTTTTGATCCGTGCGCGACACGCGGATCATACTTACGCTTCATACATAGCCATGGAGGTAGGTTATAAATCATAAGAATCACATGCCATGTGGTATGTGCAATACTTTGAAGACCATGCGGGTTCATTCCATCAGTAGATAATGCCAAGCGAAGGTTTCTTGCTTCTTCTCCAAAGTCAGGATAATCATTATCAATTTTCGACCATTGTGGTGAAACAGCCGGATGTCGATACTTTCCATCAATAGTTCTTTCATCTGCATGCCAAGTCAGGTGTCTTGCATCGGTTTCACTATGAAACATGCGCCTAAATCTTGGAATTATAGGAAAATATCATAAGACTTTTGCTGGAGACAATTTTTTCTTATATCAAGACAAACCGCATTTAGGGCACTCAGTTAACGATGCATATTCGTTTAGAAACAAAACACAATCGTTTGGACAAAAATGTATCTTATCATAGCTCATGCCAATAGAGCACAACATTTGTTTGGCCTCATAGGTTCGATTAGGAAGAACATTATCCTCCGATAGCATTTCTCTCATAAGGGCCAATAACTCTGTGAAACTTTTAACCGACCAACCATTGTCCGCCTTTAAGTTTTACAACTTTAATACGCAGATAGTCTTGTGAATTTAGTGCAACCTTTATACAATAGTTTCTCTTCATCGCTTACCAACCTCTCAAACATTTTGGGACAATCATGAAGATCTTCTTCAAGTGCTTCTGCAATCTCTTCGACTCGATCACAATCGTATGTTTCTGTGTCTTTGTCGTTTGAAGCATATGTCGTATTACTTTTCCCCCTCGGTTCAACATTCTCGTTAATTTTCTCACCATGAAATATCCAACACTTATAACTTCGATCAATTCCATGCCTTAGTAAATGCGATTTCAATCCATCTGCGTTAATCTTACCCACATAACAACAACCCAAGCAAGGACATTTCATTCGACTGGGGTCTTCAACGTGTTGAAAACTAACTTAACGAATTCCACAACCCCATTCTCGTACTCTTTGGACAATCGATCGACAAACATTCATTTTTTATCCATGGTTTTCCTACTTATTAAGGTAAACAAAATAAAATACCATATGAAGATTTGAGTGCAAGAATAAAATACCTTTCTCGTAGTAGCACTTGGTTCAAAACAAATTCTCCTCAAACAACAATCTGAAAAAAAACAATCACAATTGAAAGCAACAATATCAACTTCAAAACAACATCAACTACCAATAATTTAAAATGTTTAACTAATAGATATTTATAATTAATCATAATGCTAACTACAACAATTAACCATCAAGTTCTACGTTTCACTAACTATCTAACCCAAACTAACTAATTTCTTTATTGCACATGAAAATGAGTCGGGGATAAGACTACTCCATTTTTTTAAAATCATAAACCACTAAATATTAAGTTGTGCAGACTCTCATATAAGTTACTATACCATAATCGAATTCCAACAAAGAAATATGATATCATTAAGTGCCTAAATAACAACTCAAATAAATATAAATAATTTTCAAATCATTTCACAATCTTATTGACCCATAATCCTACATATTATGGGTTAACAACATTCAACAAACAACTAAAGCAACATGTTATTACTATATACCTATACTCCAAGCTAAATATCAGCTAGCTAAAAAGTTTGAAAACTAACATCACAAAGATTAAGAAAACTAACATCACAAAGATGTTACAATGTTAAGAAAACCATTTGTGACTACTATACTCAACTTCACCAAGATTTGAAAACTAATCTTTGAAAACTAACATCACAAAAATTAAGAAAATCAACATCTTATAGACCCATAACACATGTTTACACACCAGATGCTACAATGTACACACCAACATTAAGAAAACCAATCTTTGAAAACTAATCTTTGAAAACCAACATCATATTGACCCATAACACATTTGTACACACCAAATGCTACAATGCTACAAGTTTTGAAAGCTAATCTTTGAAAACTAACATCACAAAGATTAAGAAAACCAACATCTTAACTGAAAAATGGAAACTTAACGGAAACAGAGATTGCAGTGCTTGCCCTAACGGAAAAAGAAGAATCTTACCAAAACCGAGACGGTGAGTACGGTGGATGAAGGACGACGATAAGCTGTAACCGAGGCGGTGGAGGACGGTGGTGATAGCTGGTTCGTTAGGTCGTTCACAGGTCACTGTCGTAGTCGCAGAGAGTTAAAGAAAAGATATGAAAAAAGAATACTCACTATTATAATATTTTAATTTAATTAGACCTTAGACAACGCTTTTGATAAAAGCGCTGACTAATATAGCCCTTTAAAAGCGCTTTTGAAAAGCGCTGGCTAATGTTAACCTTAGACAGCGCTTTTGAGATTATTTATTTTTTAAAATTTATAAGACCTTAGACATCGCTTTTGAGAAAAGCGTTGTCTAATATATTCCTTTAAAAACACTTTCAGAAAGCGCTGGCTAATGTCTACCTTAGACAACGCTTTTCCAAAAACATTGTCTAAGGTAGGACTTTTAGCAGCGCTTTTACTATTTTTCGTGAACAGTTTTCGTGTTTTATTTTTAATTTAACTTATAGCAGCGCTTTTGTAATAAAACACTGTCTAAGGTGCGCTATTAAAAGTCATTTTTGATATAGTGCATCCAAATCCTGCAATACCATAATTACCTAGAGAATGGCCATCCACGTTGACTTTAATATAGCCTTCAAGAGGGGGCACTACTACGGAAATTTATGCATTGGTTTATTATAAAATTTGTGGTAATAAATATCAAGCCCATTAGGTCATAATAAATAGAAAATTGTTGGTGTTGGGATTCGAACCATTTCACTCCAGGTATATTTCACTACGGTTGATATATATAACCGTTGTGAAATGTCATTAAGTAAATGCAAAAAAAAAAAAAATGCAAAAAATAAGAATTATTTCTACGGTTAACAGGAACACCATTGTAAAATTGATGTTACGAAAAGTCTATTTTGTAGTAGTGGGGATTCCAACGAACTTGACGAATCCATGCTCCTTTTTTGGAGGACCAAAAGCATAGACCATGAAGGAATGATATGAGTATATGTTCTTGAATGAAGCCTAATTATCTTTTTTTCACATTTTAAAAAATCTCTTCATTATTATTTAGCCAAATCTCAAAGCAAGTTTCTATAAATATAGAACCCGCCTCAACAGTGGCATGGTGCTTGAACCAACTCTGACAACATTGCATGTAAAGGGAGAATTCAGAATATGAATGTTCGATAGATATTTATTCTTCACCATCTGATGGTTTGAAACCTTTTATACTGTAACACAATTGCGACTTTAATTTAAAACCTTGTTTTATAAACTAGAATTAAGAAACAATATCATGATGGTTTGAAAGATATATACAAATGTAAAGCATTAATCCAAACATATAAGATCTTTTGTCAGCCTGGAAAGTAATCATCATTAACTCTCCTTCATGCATTGCCATATGCTGTACTTATCCCTACTTCAAATTTTAAGGTTATTTTCATTATTGCCTTACATTATTAACTCAAGAATAAAAGGGTGCTCACCTTAAAATATGCCTTGTTTTCAAGGAACCTTAAAATATGCCTAGAAAACCATTTTTAAATTCTTACAATAATGTTATGTTTAATGCATCAATTATGTTTCATAATGGGATAAGACACGATTCATAGAAAATTAGGTCAATCAGATAGACCACAAGACCAACACCTTAGAGGTACATTTGATTAATATCGAATAAATAATTAATATATATGATCTATATTTTGTTCAGATATATAATTTATTCAATAAATTTAAAAACATTTTTTTTCTTATAAATAAAATATATTTTAAATATAAACTAAAATAAAATTAGGTATAAATTTAAATAAAATATATTTTAATAGATATTAATCTCACTTTTTTTGTCTGTGATATACATGTGGTGAGGAACCCTAAATCCTAAGATTCTCTCAACAACTTAATTTGAATACTTGTTGAAATCTTTTCCTACAATGCCAAGGTGTAAGGCTACTTACTTTCTTCTATATATATATTTTTTTTGTGTGGCCTGGTCCTCAAATGGGGTAATGATTTGTGATAAAGGCAACTAGCATATTAGTTCCTGCCAATTCTCCTACTCTTTCTTGTTCCCTAAGTCTCTTCCACAAACATGCTTTTCTAGGTGAGCCCCTTCTGTCCATCCAACCATAACTTCTCCTCCAAGCACCTTTCCATTTTCAAAAAAATCACATTCTATCATTACCAACTATGAAGCACACACTCAAAATAAGTCGATAAAATATGTCCGACTTACTAATATAAAAATATTGACATCATTGTTAAACACCATTACTTCGACATATCTTTATCTATCACAAAACGGGTCAAAACAATTTTTTTTAAACATATTTATCTGAATTGTTTATCACCGGTTATACATATGGCTATACAGATCTAATCCAATAGATGTACTAATACTTCTTAAGTTTAGCAACATTGTCTAATCCTATCAGCCTCAAAAGTATTTTCATGTATTGTGTACTCTAATTAATGTCCAACAAATGGTAAAAAAAATGGTCCATAGTTATTTATTTCATAGAAAAAAAAAGTAATAGTATGGTGAGAAGCCATAGTAACTTAACTTGACAATATACCAATTTAAGAAAATAGCTAGTTATCTAACCAAAGCAGGCCCATTATGATTCTTCCCTAAGTTTACCAACATTAAAATATTGCAAAAATGTATTTATGTGATATTCACTATTCTATATTTTACTACATTGATAAAATAATATATATGATAAATACTATTAAAATAAGATACTTGGCTTAAAAGCGAGTTTTATTTTATAAGTACCTAAGGCATAGAAAAAAGAAGAGTTGTTATCATTCTAAAGAAAAGAAGGTAGAGAAAAAAGTGTGATTTGTGGAGCAACAATGGCAACACCAAAAAGATCATATGATCATCAACAACAACAACAACAACAACAAATTGTGCAACATGTGAAGAACTCAGGAATGGTTAACAACATTCAAAGTCCAAGAAGAGATGAAAGAGAAGAGGAAATGTCAAGATCAGTTGTAGCAATGTTTAGAGCAAAGGAAGAAGAAATTGAGAGGAGAAAAATGGAGGTTAGAGATAAAGTTCATGCTCATCTCGGTCGAGTCGAGAAGGAAACTAAGAGGTTGGCTGAGATAAGAGAAGTAAGTTCAATATTTAACAAACACTTCATTTTACCTAGATTGTTTGTTTCATAATGTTTCATAATTTGTTTGGTTTTTTTGGTTTATGTATATGTAAACCTTTTAATATGGTTTGAAACCTAGGTCAGGGTCGCGTTGCGGTCGCATGTAACCTTTGATATAGTATAAAATCGCGTAATCACAATATTGTCACTTTAACATTAAAATCTTTGAATGTGGTTTCTTACAAAATTATTTACATTTAGTTATATTTAAGATTTTTATTTTTTCATTTATTATAAGTAATATTTGTTTGAGAAATTGTATAGGAGATAGAGGGTTTCACAGATCCAATGAGGAAAGATGTTGCAATGGTTAGAAAGAAGATAGACATGGTGAACAAAGAGTTGAAGCCATTGGGTCAAACATGCCAGAAAAAGGTGACATTTTCTAACTGTTTGTTATGCTAATTGTTGTTTTGCTTTTGAAATTATGTTGTCTTTACAACATAGGATTGTTCAAAGAGACAATGTGATACCCCATATGTTTTTTACTAACACATCTTTTGATACAACCAAGTAATTCATTACTTAGAATTTAGTCAATTGACCACCTTAATTTAATTATTTGCTTTTATTTCTTGGTCCCATTTTTTTTTTTTAAACATGATATTATTCACTAACCTTTACTTATGAGTAAATTTTGTCGTGAAATCGATCTTTTTATTTTTAACAAGATCTTCTTCTCAAACTATATATTTTGATCTATAAAATTCAAATTCATATAACTCACTGACTTTTTTAATATGTTTTTATTTTCTATAATATTTTCTTCGTATACAAGACTCAAATTCTGATCTTATTCGGGACTCAAATTCTGATCTTGTTTAAGAGATCAGAGTATTAATATTTTTTAGTTTTACATTGTGTTATCAAATAATTATTTAGTTGTTTTATTCATCATTTTAAGATAAGTATCGTTTTGTATTTTTAAAGGAACATTAATTATTATTATTATTATTATTATTACTATTATTTATTTATTTATTTTTTGATATTGTTGAAACCACTTTCAAGTCATTATATTTCATTATACTTTATGATAATGATTATCAAATATTTTTTTCATGTATTTATAGTTTTTATACTAAGTATAAAAAATAACTAAGAGATCTTTATTTTGGGAGTGATGGTTTAGTTGTTAAGGTGATTGATTATTAATACTAAAGTTACTATTTCAAATTTCTGATGCATGCTTTTTTTTTCATCATCATGTCCACAATTTAAAACAAGGTTGAGAGAAAACATTTCAAAAGCTATTTGTAAAACTATATATTCTTGGTGTGCAGGAGAGAGAATACAATGAAGCTCTTGAGGCTTTCAATGAGAAAAACAAAGAAAAGGCTCAACTTGTTACTAAATTAGTAGAGGTAAAAAATTATTTATTAAATTGAATATTTTTAAGTACATTCATATTTTTCTGTTCCTTTCTAACTTAATGATTTTTTTTTTTGAACTTTGGATTATAGCTTGTGACTGAAAGTGAGAGGGTGAGGATGAAGAAGCTAGAAGAGCTAAGCAAAAACATAGATATTCTTCATTGAGATATATGCTAGTGAATGTACCATTGTTGATTCAGTGTGCTATTAAATAGAATTCTTATGTGGAAGAGTTTGTGATTTCAATGTATTTTAATTTTGCTGACTTAGAAAAATGTAAAATAAAGTGTGCATTAAACATCTTACCACAACTGCAATTTTTTTTATGGAGGATATTTGACTATTTGTTATCATCATGGTATCTGAGTGACTAATACCTTTTGAGAGCTTATATTATATTACTCAAAATAGTAAACAGATTGTTATGTAGAAAGAGGTACAAGAGAAGGCATGTGATGGAAAATCACCTGGATCATGTGGAGTTGGTGGTTAGAGCTCTCAACCCAAATGGAGTGGGCCTTGTGGGTTTGGATCAAGAAATGTGGGTTGGAATAAAGCAACAGATTGAGAATTTCATTTGCCACATTCTCAAATTATACATGATACCCATAACTTTTATTTTTCCAAAACTTTCTTTGGTGGAAAAAATATCAAATTTTCGTATGAAATTTTTGGTAGTTATGTCGAAATTTCCGGTACTGAAAGAAATTTTTAGTAGTGTATTTGAAATTTTCGATATATCGAAAATTTAGAAATTTCTGATAAATTGCATTCAGTTTCAAAAATTTGCAATTTACGTGTTGATACCGAAAATTTCAACATTTTTGACATACCAACAATTAACGTGTTGATACCAGAAGTTTCAACAATTTTAACCTGACACCCTCAGTTATACCTCAACCCCCCCCCCCCCCCCTAAAGTGTATGAAAATACCAAACTGATCTTGAAAAATTATTTTAAAATTTACAGTGTCGGACGAAAATTTGAAATCCTTAGGGCGATACTTAAAATTTCAAAATTTCCAGTATTTTGAATAAGAGATTTTGAAGTTTCTGGTATTTATATTGTAATATGTATCATAAATTTCAAATTTTATGGTATTAACATTGGTACAAATAATACATATTTAAATAGGCCCCCAACGTACTATGTGTGCAGCCTGGTATAATGTTATATAAGTCTTGCCATCTGGATTTACCAAACTCATGAGGTTATCCATAATAATTGTAATCATCTGGAGGTGTTGTTGGTCATCAACGTGATCTGTTGGAGGAGGCGACGACGACACATCATCAATAAGTACCTCATCACCAAAAGGCCCAACATCAGCTACAGGTGGGGTGATGTGAAGGTATGATACAATGAGGTGCCATTCTAAATAATCATCATCACACTACGATGGGTGTTGAATAGTGACTGCACGATCTCTAATGGCACGACTAAAGATGATGAAGTTACTCTGAAACTACCAATCAATACTTGAAGATGGTGTATCTGGAATTGGTCGTGGGATACTCACTATGCTATAAAAGACATTAGACAGAGTTTTTTTCCTTTAGACAGCGCTTTAAAGCGCTTTCTAAACATGTGCTGCTAAAGGTTTAGAGAGTGCTTTGGTTAATGTCAAAAGCATTGTCTGAAGGTGCTTTATACAACACTTTTATTGTCAAAAGTGCTTTCTAAACTCCACCTTAGATAGCACTTTTTGTCTTTTTTTAATATACCTTAGACAACACTTTTTTTATTTTTATGGTATATCTTAGACAACGCTTTCACTAAAAGCGCTTTCTAAACCCCACCTTCGACAACACTTTTAATGAAAGCGCTTTCTAAATCCCACCTTAGACAATGCTTTTGGTTGAAAGCGATGTCTAAGGTATATAAAAATTTTAAAATAATTTCCTTTAAAACGCGTTGTCTGGATTTGACAAATTATAGGCACCTGTTTTGTATCCACATTTTTCACCTGGTTTTTAAACCAGAATTTATATCTGTTCATTTCAACCAGAATTTGCACCAAATTTGCCTATTTAAACGTACCAATTTAGACACCGATTTATATATACAAAACAATCAGATTTTCGAACCAATATCTACGAAACAATTTATACAAACGTACCAATTTATGCACCAATTTAAATATACAACATAGTTTTTACAAATCATTTCATCCAACTATACATTTTGCTTCAAATGAAATCTACATAAACAAAAATGTGATAACACTCCGAACTATACATTTTCATCCAACTATACTATAACCTGAAACAACACAAAAATATTATAATTGATCAATTAAAACAAGTCATAATCAATATGTCTATAGTTACATACACATACTCAAAACGGAAGATGAAATAATGGTGTCTATAGAGTATAGTTATCTCCCTGAACGGAAGATGAAATAATGATGTCTCCTTGTGTCACCTTTCAACAAACGCACTAAGTAATGAAGCTTCGAGCATGGTGATGGAGTAGTGGGAAAAATTAAGTAGCTAGAAGTCCCGTATAATCTGACTGACCTACTCATGCATCAGAATCTTCGAGAAATCCTTCATCTTCGACCTGTGATATGTCACCTTCAGTGTGGGTCGCTCTTTTGACAAGAAAAAATAAACAAATTAGTTGATACCTACTATAACAAACATATATAAACATAAATTAAAGTTATACATAAAAGGCATATACCTCGCTCTGCCATAGTCGTAAGGCCACATGCTCAACATACTTTGTGAGAGCTGATCGTTCGATTGGTCCTCCATGTAATCCTCCATCTATGTGCACAAAGGGCTCAGTTGAAGGAATTGTAACCTTCGTGTCAGCAGTAACCGATGAGACCGACTCAGCAACATCACCATCTAGAGTGACCACCCGAGCAACAACCTCCTAAGCAAACTCATCATCAAATTGATCAGTAACGGGATCAACAACCAACTCAACAATTATATTAACAACCAGATGTTCCACATGAACATCTGGTATCACCTCATTTGTAGGTTGCTCGACGGATCGAGCCGGTCGGTATCGAGTGGAATGGGGTGCTCGAAAATGATCTCGTTCAGCCAACTACTTCCGGTGTGAATCGATTGGGACCACTCGTATTTCCTGTAGCTGGGAAGACTCAACATTACCACCCTTTTTAGCCATACTCTGATCTATCGTTTGATCAAGAGCTCTCCATGCAATAGTGTCATCTCTGTCTCTTGATTTCATTGCAAAAGAAGAAAAAAACCAATATTGAAAAAAATGGAAACTATCAGAAATTTAAAATTTTCTCGTATAAAACAAAATTTCTATACATACCGGAAATTTCAAAATTTCTGGTACCAAAGCCATGGCGTAAACCGGAAATTTCAAAATTTTCGGTACAAAACTAAGTTATAACTACCGGAAATTATGAACTTTTTGGTATAAAGAATAAGATTTGTACAGGAAATTTTGAAATTTCCGATAGAGAATTACCAAAAACTTTGAAATTTCCGGTACATAATTCAAAATAATATCGGAAATTTTAATATTTTCGATACATATTACAATGTAAATATCAGAAATTTCAAAATTTTCCAGTTCAAAACACCGAAAAAATTGAAAATTCCAATGAAAAACTCATTGTTTTAGAAATTTTTGGTATTGTCCCAAGGATTTCAAATTTCTCCCCAACACTTAAAATTTTGAAATTTTTAGAAATAATTTTGTAGGATCAGTTTTGTATTTTCATACACTTGGGGAGGATGTGAGGTATAATGGTGGGGTGTTAGGTTAAATCCTCCAATTGATTGGGTACTGGTCCATGGAGCAAAATATGGGCCGAATAAAGGGGGAACAATTAGTAACCATAGATCTCGGATCCGACTAGAATGAACGTAACCAAGTTATCGTGAAAGAGGAATACAGCATATCACATTGCAAGAAATTGTTGATCGTAAACATAAGGGACTTTATTTTTGATACAATGACAATTACCACCCACACCATCAATGTCTAGAAAAGAAACTAAGAATCATGGTGACTGAGAAGGATGAATATGCGGATGGAGTGGCATATGAGAGGGTGATAGAAGATGAAACAAATGAGGAAATTGATCTCAACTCAGATATCATCAAGTGAGGATGCGTAGTGGGGATATGCATAAAAGGACTTTTCGAACTCACAAAGGGAGTTGCAAGTTACTAGTAATGCCTTTCATAATGATGAATGCTCCATTAACCTTTTAAGTATTGATGAATGATGTTTTTAATACGTTATTGTGCAAGTTTGTACTTGTTTTCTTTTATGATATATTGGTGTGTAGCAAAATCTGGTAACAACATATGCAATATTTTAGTCATGTTTCACATGCCTTGTCTTGTCCGGTAATAAGTTGGTTGCGAACAAGAAGAAATTTTATTTGTAGAATGCTCTGTGGAGTATTTGGACATACAATTTCACAAGAAGGTGTAGCCATGGATCCTTTTAAAGTTTAATGTGTGTTACAATGGTTTATACAAAAGAATGTTAAATGAGTAAGTGGTTTTTTTGGGTCTCACTAGTTATTATTGGAAATTCATTAGAGACTATCTCAAGTTATCCAAGACATTGATAAATATTATAAATAATGAAGGTTTTATATGGGGAACTAGTGAACATGCTACTTTTGAGGTGCTCGAACAACGCATAACCACGACACATGTTTTAAAATTTCCAAATTTTCCCTAGAGTTCTTTATTGAAAGTGACGCGTAACGAAGCAAATTAGGTGTGATCTTATTAAACATGGATATCTTATTTATTATTACAACAAGGCATTTGTGCTAGAAAATTGACCAAGTCGGCTTATGAAAAGGAATTAATGGCATTGGTGTTATCTATTCAACATTGGTGTCTATAATTGATAGGGAGGAAGTTTATTGCTTGTATTTGTATTGATCAAAAAAGCTTATGACAACTACTTCAACAAAGAATTACCACAATGGATAGTCAAAATTTAATAGCCAAGCTATTGGGCTATCATTTTGACATAACTTACAAGTCGGTTTTGGAAAACAAAGGTGTTGATGCATTGTATCGCATGCATGACAATGTGGAGAGGAAATCATTAGTACATTATCCTACATGGTTGCATATTGACGAAATGGTGAAAGATGTGCCTGATGATGTTGTGTTAAAAGGGATCATAGTAGCCTTGGAAAAAGGTGAACAAACCAAACATAACTTTTTGTATTGAAGAGGATTTTTGTTTTATAAGGATATATTAGTTTTGTCTTCTAACTTTGTATGGATTCCTAAGTTTAAATCTATGATCGAAAGACAAAGTGGTTAAAAGCTCAAGATTCTGAGGACTGATGGTGGT
The DNA here is from genome assembly GCA_963966055.1 of Lathyrus aphaca. Taxonomy (NCBI): domain Eukaryota; kingdom Viridiplantae; phylum Streptophyta; class Magnoliopsida; order Fabales; family Fabaceae; genus Lathyrus; species Lathyrus aphaca. The sequence goes on along the minus strand of OZ014519.1, from coordinate 677,074,526 downwards.
GGAGAATATGTGTTGAAAGAATTTGACATATTATATGAGAAAGAAGGGATTGTGTATAAGGTGGTGTCACCATACACTCCACAATAGAATGGAACTGCAGACAGAAAGAATAAAATCATCATGAATATGGTGAGAAGTATGTTGAAAGGCAAGTATTTACCCAAAGAATTATGGGGATAAGCTGTGTTTAATGCAACATATATTTTAAATAGATGTTCGACGAAAAGTTTAGAAGGAATCATGCCAGAAGAATGTCGGTCTGGTGTCAAGCATAGCTTGAGGCATCTGAAAGTATTTAAATCTATAGCACATATACATGTGTCAGATTAGTTGAGAAGAAAATTTGATGATAAGTCGAGTCAAATGATCCTAATAGGATATCATTCAAATGAAGGATACAAGTTGTTCTACCTAGTGAACAAGCAAGTAGTGATCAGAAGGAAAGTGATCATAGATGAGTGATAAGTGCTAAATAGTAGTGATTTTGAGTGGAAATAATTGGCACTTATTGACTTGATTTATGGTTCTCCGTTAATAATCCCCTGTTTTATATACATTTGCATACTTTTGTATATTTTGCGATATTGTGTACATAATGTTTAGGTTGATATTTTTTCATATGTTTTTATAGGTAATAATGCATGTTTGAAGTATTGAACCAATTGAGCCAAAAGAATGCTTCAAAATGCCAAATTTGACAAGTACTAGCGCGCTTATCACGTCTGCATCGAGGTTTCATCGTGCTTTATGGACCAGAGACAATAGCTTCTAGAATTCCTCGCGCTACAGTCGCGTTGTGGCCGTACATAGAGCGACTTAAGACTGATTAAGTGTATTATAAGTGAGATTGCGCTCAAGCATGCTCTGTGGCCGCTTAGCACGGTATTAATAAATTTAATTTTTTGTTAATTGTTTGTCTCATTTTTGTAGGTAATGAAGCCACGATTTCTATTCATTTTCATATAGCGGCAAGTGGTAAAGTGGCAAGCAACAAAAGTGTTTGGAAGTATTTTTCCGAGAATGTATCGTGTCCATATAGATCGGTGTTATTGAACTGTCATTCGACAAGTCTCGCGTTAATGAGTTTGGATTAAAATGGGTTTAAATTAAATGCAGATTGTAAATTATGAACAAAAAAGAATACATTCTCTTGAGAAGAAAGCTTATCAAGTATGAATTTACATCACTCGTCACACACATAAACATATTGATCATTTTCACTCGACTTACAATACTCGCCAAAATCATCAAGCATCACTCACAACAATCTCCATCTTTGTAACACTGAGTTGAGAGAACAACCATATTACTCTCGTCAACGATCTCTCACCCAACTTGAAACATGGAAGGCATTAAGCTCTGATACCCACAGTGAATATTAGCTCTAAATCTATCTCTAGCATCTAGAAACTAAAAGATATCCAACCCTAACCAAGATTTGCGAAGCATATGTATATTACAACACAAATCCAAACATAAATGCAAAAAGATCAAGGAAGACATCGATAATGATTTGTAAAGCATGCTTTATACAATATGATGATCAACAAAAATACATATGTTCAAAGTAAATGTACAAACAAACCCAACAAAAGAGAAATACATAGAGAAGATAAGAAGAGGAACCAAACATTTATTGGTTTTGTCAACACTAATCGACAAGAGATTCAACTCCGGATCATCCAAATGCAAGCTTCAATATTATTTTCATGCTAAATCTACCAAAAAAATGAAAGTTTGATGCATTGGGACCAAATATTACCCAACCATCTCATAAAAAAATGTATTTTTTTTTCTTTAAATGGTGTTTCTGTCCAGCAAGATTCGCCCGTATGGCGGCTCATTTCTGAATTTTTCCATTTTTCTGGAGTGTTTGGCTCGTCTCTTCTTTGCCCGACGAGCTCGGGGCGAAGTTGACAGATACAAAAAATTTTCAGCATTGTTTTCTTCGTAACTATCGAACCGTAACTCCATTTTTTGCCCGGTTCGAAGCGTTAGGAAGCTTATTCAATGTTATTTATGAATATGCCAAGATATCCTTTCTTAAATACCTGCAAAAAATGAGATAAAAATAATTAAACTCAATGATATTTACACGATCACGCAATATGTACATTATAACGTAAAGTAAACGTTACAAACAAAGCGAGGTTTATTCGTACGATATTAACAAAAAATTTTGATAAGTGCAACAAAACTTATCTACAAAGATAGCTACAATTTGCACTTATGAAAATTTCTCCAGTTTAAACTTGTTTGTCCCTAAACAAGAATCAAGCGACTCAAAGAAACAAAAGTAACAACCAATGAATCACGAATCAATAGGTTTTGAAAAACGGAAATAAATGAATGGTTCAAATGAAAAATGGTACACACAAAGTAAATACTTATCACTTAACTACGACGACAACATAGGCACAAAACAAATGATAAATACAAAAATTATGCCAAACATCTTAAAACAACAAAAGTTCAAACATGAATCACACCTAACAAAAAAAAAATTTGGTAGATGAAAAACACAAAATGAGGTACTTTTCACTCACACAACAATCTTGCAAACAAAATATTAAATTATGAACTCATCCAAAAATCATATTGAAAACATAAAAGCAAGAATCACAAGGGCTTTCAAGGTTGTAATATGGTCGGGTAAACAAACAAGGGGAAATTTCTAAAGGTAATTGAAACAAAAACTTACCTAAACCTAATGGAGTGATCAACTCACAAAGACTCAAACACAAAATTCCAATCAACTTCTTCCAAAATCCCAAGTGTTACACAAAACAAAATACTTATTTAGCACAATTATTTGAACTCTTTTTATTTCCTTTCTCAGGGATTTTCTTTTCTTTTTTCTTCTTCTTTTTTTCTCTCTTTTTTCTTTTCTTTTTCAACCTCGTAGAAACCAACTAATGAGTAAACAATCATTCTCTCCCCAACTTGAATCCAACCACATCATCATATGAATACTCCCTACTTTATTAGGTAAGGTAATTCATACAACAACACAAAGTTGAGGGTTCAAGAAAAAATAATCAATCAACATCCATACAAAAAGTAAATTAAATACTCATAGACAAGCATTAAGTTCAAACAACACGGATAATGATAGAAAGGCACAAAGGGTTAGGAATGTTCACACACTCACAAGGTAAATGACTATTTGGCTAGGTAGTTGTGCTCAAAATAAAACAAAATGGTTTGATCCTTTTCAGATTTTCATATAATCAACACAAACAAAATATTAAGCATAATAAAATCCAGTTAGAACAAGAATGTTGGTACTTCGCGCTTATATGAACAATGGAAAGCTATCTCACAAAAAGGGTGGGAACTAAAGTGATTCACATCAAGAACAAGTATAAAAAAGAATGAATGACATGAAAGTCTGTAAAAAGCCAAGTATCATGAATATGCTAAAATCTAGAAAGCGATAAACACATACCTTGGATGTGTACAAAACTTAACAATATCATTATACATCAGCAAGTTAAAACAATCATACTTGGAAAATCACCAAGCATCCTCAAATTAGCCGACCAAAATTTGCGTCCAAACAACAAAGAAAAACATAAATATATATATATATATATATATATATTAATAAAATATTCTTGTTTTACGTCGTAAGCTCAATGCTTTTATTATGCTTAGCTAGTAACTTCCTCTCGTCCTGCCATGGTGTTGTATCACTGCGCAAACCAAAAGCAAGTGTCCTAACCAAACACTTGAACAAACATTAAACATAACAAGTATATACACCACAGGTAAAATGTATAAGTATCGAAGTATGCATATGCACAAGTACGATAGCAAAGCTTAAAACAAGATTATACACAATATGGACATTATATGCAAAACTAAAAAACAAAGAAACTATCGCAATGTGATCCAATAAAAACACCAATCCCCGGAAACAACGTCATTTCGATGAAGTGGTAAAGCGTCAAGCAAAATAAGTTTTTGGAAGTATTTTTCCGGGAATTTATCGTGTCCATAGAGATTGGTGTTATTGAACTGTCGTTCGACAAGTCTTGCGTTAAAGAGTTTGGATTAAAATTGGTTTAAATTAAATGAGGAAAGTAAATTATGAACATAAATGAATACATTTTTTGGAGAAGAAAACTTATCAAGTATTAATTTACATCACTCATCACACACATAAACCTATCGATCATTTTTACTCGACCTACAATACTCTTCAAAATCATCAAGCATCGCTCACAACAGTGTCCATCTCTATAACACTGAGTTGAGAGAACAACTGTATTTCTCTCGTCGATGATCTCTCACCCAACTTGAAACATGGAAGGCATTAAGCTCTGATACTCACAATGAATATTAGCTCTAAATCTATCTCTAGCATTCAGATACTAAAAGATATCCAACCCTAACCAAGATTTGTGAAGCATATGTATATTACAACACAAATCCAAACATAAATGCAAAATGATCAAAGAAGACATCGATAACGATTTGTAAAGCAGACTTTATACAATATGATGATCAACAAAAATACATATGTTCAGAGTAAATATACAAACAAACCTAAAAAAACATAGACAATATTAGAAAAGGAACCAAACATTTCTTGGTTTGTGAACACCAATCGACGATAGATTCGACTCTGGGTCATCCAAATGCAAGCTCCAATGTTGTTTTCAAGCTAAATTTCCAAAAAAAAAGGAAAGTTTGATGTATTGGGACCAAATATTACCCAACCATCTCATAAAAATGTGTTTTTTAGCTTTAAATGGTGTTTATGTCCGACAATATTCGTCCGACATAGAAACATAATATAAAGAATTCACTCATTTATCCTTGGAACCCAATTATACAAGAGTGCTAGAGGTTTGATGATGCACCAAAGAAGATATGTAGGCAAAATAATCAAGAGATTTGAGATGCAAGATTTCAACCCAACTTCGACTCCATTTGAGCCCAGGTTACAACTTTAGAAATACACGACTGAAGATAGCATCAATCCAACTCAGTACAGAAGACTCATTGGATCACTTCGATACATTTATTACATAAGGCATGATATATCATACAATGTGGGTGTGGTGAGTAGATTCATGCAGAGGCCATATGTATCACATCTGGCAGCGACGAAGAGTATACTAAGGTATATGAAAGGAACTCTCGACTATGTCATTTTGTTTCCTACAGCTAATGAAGGAAAATAATGCAAGTCAGTAGAATACATCGAATCAAGTAGGTGTAGTGATGTTGAGGATATAAAATCCACAATTGGCTATGTGTTTATGCTAGGTGGTGCACCATTTGCTTAAATTTCAAGAAAGGAGTCAGTAGTGGCACTATTATCATGTGAAGCAAGATACATAGTTGCTTCTCTTTGTGCATGTCAAGCAACGTGGATAGAGAATTTGGTCTAAGAGATTACATGGAATAATCATGGAGAAATAACCATGAAGATTAACAACATGTCTACTATCAATCTGACAAAGAATCTGATAACACTTGGACGAAGCAAACACATCGAAATTAGGCTCCATTATCTTCGAGAGCAGGTAGAAGATGGGAAAATGAACTTGGGACACTGCATAACTGAGAATCAGATTTCACATATCATGACGAAATGAGTGTAGGTCTAAGTGTTCAAAAATTTAAGTCTATGATGAATATAGATAACTTAGACACGATGAAATATGTGGTGCGTTGAATTGTAGTGGTGGCAAAACGGGTCTGACCCGTTGGGCATGTTCGTTTTTCCTGCACTTTAGTGCGGTGAGGGCCAAAGGTTTATGCTCTCACTTTCTAAAGTGTTCGTCCCGCCCCGCCCTGTTTTCTTCATGGGCTTTTGCGGGCGTGCACATTTACTTAATTGTTTTTCATTTTTAGGCTTAAAAAGTATAATGCTCGCGGGCTTTCCCTGCCCCGCTCACTTTTTTGTGGGGAGGACTTAGGTTTTAGGTCTGCATCCTCAACTTTGACCGTCCCGCACCGCCCCATTTTTTGCGGACTTTTGCGGGGCGGGTCTAATCGGGGAAGGCATGCCCATTTTCCATCTCTATTGAATTGTAATTCCTTGCGTAGAAGAAGGTCACTCGACAGAAGCAAGGAAGTGTCAAAATTGTGTTAGTGTCGAAATGTCAAAGTGTGTCTAGACATGGATTTTGTTTTAAACCTAATTTTGTAAGGTTTGCAGAATTAGGTATTTTGGGCTTTTGTTTTCGGGCTTTGCTTAGGGAGCAAGCAAGCAAAATCTATAAATAGGGAGTGATCTTATTACTGTAAAGTGATTCATTTGAATAAAATTGCAGTTTTGACATCAAAGAGTTACTCTGTAGAAATTCTTTTTCTTCCCCTATTTTGTTTTAAATCCCTAATTTTCTTTCTTTCCAATTCAATTTTCTTTTCTTGTTTTTCATCATTATTATGTAATGATACAATCTTGCAACCAATGTTGATTGATTCACTTGAGTGAAGAGTGAAGAACAAGAAGATAATTCAATCGGTTGATTGAATCTTGTTCATCAATTTTGATTCCAACAATTTTGATATCTTATAACATAAACATATATTAAAAAATATCAAAACATAGTCAAAATCGCAATTTTTTTTAAAACTTGTTATCTAAAATTTATTTTTATGAAAAATTATTTGAAATAACTTCAAAATTAAATGATTTTTTTAAAAAAAAAATTGATATCCAAAACAAATTTTAATAAGATGATGAAATTTAAATTAACATTTTAAGAATAACTATTCAAACAAAATTTTCATTATAAAAAAGGTTATTTATAAATTTTTCTTAACAAAAATTATTTTAAAAAAAATTGAAACAAACAGGTTCTATATAAATTACAATTAAAACTAAAGAATATTATAGATAGAAAAAGAAATATACTCCAATAATTTTAAAGAATCAAAATTAAATAATTATGATTAGTTAATATTGAGGTAGCTCGTGAATTATATAATTTACATAATATATATTTAATTCATCAATTTAAATTAAAAATTATAATTTATAATTTATTTAATTTATGGATTAAAATTAAAAGAATAATTATTGAATAAAATTTCGAACTGTTTTAATTTAACTCTATTTTTTTTGTTGGAAAATTTCATAATCATATTACAAATTTTTGGTGATATAAATATTTCTTAACATAAAAAATTTATTAACTATTGATTTTTGTTGCCTAGTAATTAATTATAGTTTGTCTTGTATTTTAATTTATTTTTTTATTTGAAATTTAATCAGTTTTTTTAATTAATAAGTCTCCATTTCAAGATCCTCAAAAGCAAAAATTCTCATTTCAAGTTCCTCAAAAAAAAATTAAGACATTGTTATTTTTTACTAACAAGAAGAAGAAAAAATGACGAATGAGACAATAACCCACAATTGCTTGATTAGAAGTAAATTTATTTGTTTATTATTATTAAGCAATGAGTGCAACTTCTATATAACTAATATGAATTAAATTATATGTTTTCTAATAATATGAAAAAAAACACGCCCAGTGGGACTCGAACCCACAATCGCTTGATTAGAAGTCAAGCGCCTTATCCATTAGGCCATGGGCGCCGCTGATTTCTATTTTGATACCTTTACTTATTTTTTATAATATTACGAATGTAAAAGCTATTCATAATATTAATGGATGATAATTTTTCAAATTAGACTATATCTTACAATATATAAATTAAACTATACTATTTCTAATTGATAACATTAATGGATGATAATTTTTTAATATTGTTCATAATTTCTTTTTTTTATACAAAGTTAATTATATCTTTAATTATAAATATAATTTATAACAAATAAAATAAGTACTATATAAATTATAAATATGAAAGCCAAATGTCCTAATTTCTTTGACTATGGTGCACACAGGGCGGCAGTATTAAGACCTTGACAGAAAAATACGGTGAAGCAAGTTTGGCAGAAAAATTCAACATCAATTAAATCTATCTTGGCATTCATGCAGCCAAACATAACATATGTGTTTGATAGGTTAACCATTGCAAAGAGTAAAATTCTTGGTGATGTCAGGAATGACAAACCTCCTAAGAATATAAGAATTACAAAGAATTTGGTGAAACTCTTGATGTTGCATTTTACCTAGCGGATCTAATAAATACATCAAGAGTCAAATCTATAGTATTGTTTTTTTATATTTTGTAGGCAAAGAAATCAAAGAAGAACTAGAAGAATCCAAGATACATACATGGACATTGAATCGAGGTATAACTAATCGGACAATCAAACCACACATTCAAAGGAAGTTTCCAATCTTTGAAAGACAAAATTCACATGTCAAGGTAAATTTAGGGTACCTTTGAAGGAACCTAGAATTACTAAAATTTTAGGGGATTATTTATTGGGTCTGATTGCTTTTATAAAAATGGATTTTATAAAATTGTTTTTTAAAATATTATAAATTTATTTATGTTTATTTTTACTAAATTATTAAATTAATTTTAATATCGTACAACATAAATATACATTACTGAAGATTAAAATATAATCGAAAAATTATTTTTATGTATCTCAAAAATTATTTTTATGAAAATGTATTTGAAATAACTTCAAAATTAAATTATTTTTTGAAATTTCTATATCCAATTTTTTCCGATAAAATGTTGAAATATCTAAGATAACATTTTAACAATAATTATTCAAACCAAATTTTCATTTGAAACTTTTATAAAAAATTATAAAAATATTTCACAAAACTAGTGAGAATCGCAAGGATACCACTGCGGGCCTTTGGAATTGCACTAATAAATAATATTAGGGAAAAATTTAAATTGACAATATTAAAACATAAAAATTTAAATTGACAATAATAAAAAATTAAAAACCAAAGATTGATACATCATAAAACATAATTCATGTAATGTTTCAAAAACATATTCAAAACCACTATATTCAAAATAAATATATAAGTTAGATTATGAAATTCAAATAAAATAGAAAATATTTGAATTTAATTGTAAAAAAGAAAGAAAAAAAAGTAAAAAGTAAATATATAATTTAATCAAAGACAAATATTTAAATGAAAGACATATTTTTAAAATAAAAACAAAATTATATCAAATTTTCAATTTTTAAAAGAAATACATCAATAATATATTCAATTTTCATATATTATGTTAAAAATAATTGTATTTTAAATTAAAAATAATTTTAAAATAACAATATTATATATATATATATATATATATATATATATATATATATATATATATATATATATATATATATATATATATATATATATATATATATATGCGTTCACACCAATTTTGGCCTGATTACCAATGCGTCTACATGGTACGTGTGCATTACTCGTACGTTCACAATAATTTTGGTTTGGTTACCCGTGCATTCACACGATATTGTATGTTACCCGTGCGTCCACACGGGTACCGTTGTGGACCGTAAAATTGTCACCAATCTACTATCTACCCAATACAAATAGGTTGACCAAACAGACTAAATTGCTCTTTCTACAAAAATATTTTACACTTGCAAAAGGGTTTATTAGTAATTAATTGCAGAAGACATATTTTTTCACTTCCATTGCCTATTTGAAGACCACATGTCAACGATGCATTGGTAGAATGGATACTACTTTTTACACTTTTCTTCTCTTTCATTTTCCATTTTTCTCTCTCTTTCTCCCGTTTTCTCTCTTCAATCTTTGAGTCTCCCACGAACCCTAAAACCAACACCGCCGCTACGTCCTTTCTGCGCCCTATATACCACCATCCCACCTTCAATGAAAAAAATCAAATTCATATTCCTTCTCTTCATCTCACGACCTTCCTAATGAACCGGTTGGTTTGTTGAATCGTGTTTTTTTTCTTCCTTTTCCTGGGTTCATGTTAAAGTGGAATTCAAATATTTTTCTCAAATGAGGTTCTTGATGTATTGATTTTATTCTGAATAATTTTGTTATTATATGATTGTTGACCCAATAAAAATTTCAAGGTTTTTTTTCTTCTATTTTTTTCAAATATATTTTTTGAGCTTTCTGTATAGTTTTCATGGATTGAACTGATTTAATGTCTATTATTGCAATGTAATGATTTGGTTTGTTGTTTTTGTGTTCATGCGTTTTCATGTTGATGCAGTTTTCTGCAGTACCTCCGACAAAATGGGCGAAGATTCAATGATAACTATTATCTTCTTTTTTAAATTATTCTTTTGAAAATTAGTTTTTCTATCTTGATAATGGTCTTTTTGAACTATCCATGGTGGATTATTAGTTTTTAGTTAGGTTTAATTATTTGTTTTTCCTTGCAATTTTTGTTGTTGATTAAGCTTTTGGTTGAATGAATATGAAGTCTATTTATATATCTAACTTTGTTGATGTGAATTTGAATGCAGGGAACAGAAGCTTCCATCGTTGTTGTAGCTAGATGGTAAAAAGACCAAAACTGGACATATAATTGTCACTATCATTGGTGGTAAAAATATCCAACCATAGCAGACATGTCTGTTTTTTTATCTATTATTTCTAATCACTATGATTTTTCTATGACAGGAAAAGTGTTTAGAGACCAATATGTTTGATAGTAACTAATGATCAGACTGTTGTGTTTCTCCATGTCATCGGCGACCATTCGACCATAAGTTTGTTTTATCATCTCTATATGTTAATTCTTTTGATGTCTGCGTGAAAGTTAAAATCATTTAGGGTTTGTATGTTTTAAACTCTTTTAAAAACCTAATTTTTATTTTGATTTCTCTATGTTTAAACTTTATTTTTTCTACAAATCCATATATTATTTGATTGTTGTATGTTTGAGTTAAGATTGGTTTATGCATGTCTTTTGTATTTAATTTTTGCATTCTCTTGAACTAAAATGGAGGATTTACTTATTTTGTTTGATATATTTATGAACATCACTATATAGTTGTAGGTGGGAGGGAACTCTCTTTCTTTAAGGAAAAATTCTTTTGCAGGAGTAACTAATTTTTCTACGCATATCAAGTTTTAGAATGGATTGGAATGGAATAAACGGAGAGTGATATGCCAACCTCTGCATATCAAGGTACAGAATCCTGCTTTTCTTTCCAAAGGTTGATATTAGTTTTGACTATTGATTTTATTAGAAGACTAATACGTGTATAATTTTCTTTATATATTCACTTCTTTTCTTTACAGGTTCATTTTTGTAGCAAGTTGACCTTTGATATTCATAATGAACACAAGCACCATTTATCAAAAGGTTATGAAGACCATCTTCTAGGACTTCATTAGAAAAATCATAGACGTTTATATTTATGATGTGGTGGTTAAATTCAATAATTTCCAATGTAAATAGTTAGAATTGGAGAAGACTTTGAAAGGATGAGGAAGCAGTGGGATAACAATGAATCCATCCACATACGTAATTGGAGAATATGTTGGTAGTTTTCTAGGTTTCTTGGTTATACAAAAAGGGAGCAAGTTCGACGAGAACAAAGCCAAAGCCATAGTAGAGGCTAGATCCCTTTACAAAAATAATTGAATTTTTTCTTAAAAGGTTCATATCCAATTCAATTTGCAATATGAAAAATTTATTTCCACAACTTAGGTTGAAATATTTATAAGAGATAGTAAGGGGAGACAATCTAAATAAAAAATTTGATAAGATTAAATAAGCCTTGTAAATTCTTATATTACCCATGCCACCAATGCCAAGTAAACCACTTAAATTGTAAATTTTTATTGAAGATCAATCAATGGGTTGCTTGGTATGACAAGACGCTGATTATGGAATTTTGAAAGTTCTGTACTACCTTAGTTGGATATTGAATGGTGTTGAAGATATATGCATACCTATTGAAAAATTATGTTTATTTTTATTCTGTGCTTGCACTAAATTTGAATAATATTTATTACCCACAAAGGTTTTCATCTTATGTATGATTGACATAGTTAGGTATTTACTCAATAGACATGTGTTGCAAGACCGACTATTGAATTCGACAGGATTTGGGGGACTTGCAAGTACGTTACAATTGTGTATAAGTTCAATATCATAACCAAGTCAAACCTTGTTATCACCGTCAAGGTCTAGGTTTCAATGCTCGATGGGTCTATGTAGGGTTGGACAATCAATCGCTTTGGGTTGGACTCATACCCAATATGTTAAATCGGCCCAAGCCATGGATGCAGTTGTTAGGACTAATTCCGATTGAATTTTAATATGGTTTGATCTGGCTCGATTTAATTGGTTTGTCGGCTAAACTAGTCCGGTTTAATCGGTAAATTGATCCATAAATTTCCGTAGAAAAAAGTCAGTGTATAATAGTTGCTTACATTTTTTTAAAAATAAATCAATATTAAATATAAAATTTAGGCCTATGAATTCACAAATGGCACAACTTAACACTGTTGCAAATGTCATACAAAGAATCAACTCCCGTTAAGCTATGAATAAGTCATTCAAATATTCATGGTAAATTAAACTATAATAAAGCACAAAAGCCACAAGGCCACTGATTTTTGTGCAATATAAGATCAAAGTAAGTTACTTAATAGTTATAAAATATAATAACAATAGTATTTGTTGCAGAAAGCAGATCACAACATAACCTCTTAATATAATGTAAATATTACAGTCATCCAAATTTATGTCTTCAAATATTTTACAAATAAACTCATAAAATCAAATATCCATGGTAAAAGGAGTAGATGTAATTGAATTACATTTTTAGAATCACTTAACTTAACCTCGTTGTCTTGACATTATTTTTTGTGGCAAGTTTTCTGATACACAATAGAATTTTAGCACAAAACTAACTTCACTTAAACATTATATACATAATATAACTTCTTTAATTAGTAGACAAAAAGAGTTTTAAAATAATATGCTTTTATCATCTAAATTTGATCATTTCCTACATAAACATCAACAAAATAAGAATTAAGTTTCAAGGCTAACAAACCTCTCCAGAAATGCAGGTGTGCTAACAAATCGCATAAATCTATATAAAAAAAACTCCACAAATCCCTAAAACAATTTAAACAAAGTCATTTACATAACTGATTCAATGGGGGTTTGGAGAACTTGGAAGAAATATTGGTTGGAGGCATAAGCCTAATCGAGTTATCACCATTAACATATGCCATAACCAACAACTTTGTCATCATTTATTGTTTGTCACAAATGACTAAATTGAATGATTAGATGAAAAGTGATTAAATAAATAGAATTTCTTATCCCACCCTATAGGATGGAAAAACACCCTATGGAAACTCAAAATGCCCCTCAGATTCTGGAGATACATCTCTGGACACACTTAGTCTTAATTTAAAACGTTAACTGATTTGGATATTGTCGCGGTGAGAATCGGATATCAAGCTATTGAGTTAACTTGTATCGTAAATCATAAAATTCACCACCGGACTTTAATTTATCCAAGGGAATGGGAAAAGATCGAGTAAACCCTAATAAACATGTTAGGCTAAAAGACGAGGCTAAATGTTAAGCAATCAGAGATCAAAGGTACGGGGGTTGGTTATACCTAGGAAAAGTGCTAGCATCATATGTATTTGTAGTACTCTACAAGGACATCTTGTAATATCTATGTTATTGTGCTTAATTGTCTGCTAACTGAATAGGAACTAAAGCTAAAATTAAAAGGTGAGAAATTGTGAAAATAGAACAGAGTGAAAAAATGAGAAAGATGAAAAAAGAGAAAAATGTGGAAAAAAAGAAACATGTGAAAAGGAAAAACTATGCTCGTCAAGGATAAACCTCGTGCCTACGTATTCCCTCGTGCAATGGGAAAGTCAGAGCATCGTAGTTTGGAAAACTACGGGTAAAATGGGGCTAAGAACTAAGGAAACTAAAGAAGAAAGCTTGAATGCAAAGCTTGTGAAAAATGATTAAAAGGTGAAGATATAAATTGCCATCTCTTATGAAGAAATATGAATGAAGGGTCTAAAAGTGGTAAAGACTAAGGTGAAATACGTGAAAGGTATGTGAATAACAATGAGTCAACAAAACGTCCACTTTCCTTGGATCGGTCACAACAAGAAGAAACTTAAATTAAAACACTAGTAAACGGGCTTCAGTAATTTATGAAAAATGTTCTTCATCATGCAGTCATGCAAATAATATCTAACAAACTCAAGCATTTTCGAAAACAACCCAATTTGTACAAAGAAAACTCCAACTATAAAACATGCATCAAATGTACAAGTTTTAACTATAAAATATGGATCAACTCAATAAGCTCTCCCTCAAACAAATATGACACATAGTAAAATGAACAAAAGAGGTTCATCGGTTGAAACCGAGCAATTATTTAAACCAATCTACACAATAATGTATACTAACAAAAAGCATGAGATATCAATCATGGAAAAAACAAAAACAGAGGGAAAAAGATATTACTTGACGATGACACGGTTGCAGATCGGAAACACAAGTGATACAAGCTGCGAAAGGTGTGCGTGAGGAGTTGCAGCGGTATTGTTGGTTGTTGCTCTGTTTCGTGACGACGACTTTGATTATGATGGTTTTTGCAGTGAGTTTAGAAATGGGTTCTTAGAGGAAGAACAATATGAGATTAAATTAGCATGTTGGTTAGAAGGTGGTGATGTATTTGTGATAGAAATGGTTATGTGTTGTGTTATTTTATGAGTTGGATGAGTTAAAAATGAAAATGCAACTTAGTGAGAATGAATAATATGAAATTAGAGTTATGTTAAAAGGTGAAGAGAGAGTATGGTGAGGTGAGTTAAGTATGTATGAGGTAAGGTTATAAGGTTTTTTATGAAGGTATTTTTTTGCAGGCATGGTTCAGATTGCTTAAGGTGAAAAAGGTTTTCTTGGGGAGAGTTTTTTAAGGTTCTTGTTGTATCACTTTTCTCATTTTTTTTCTGCAGGTTTATGTGTTATCCATTTGGTGAAAATGCAGGTTTACATTGGTTTCTTATTGGTACCTATACAGCCTGGGGATGTGCAGGTTATAGTGGTGTGATGTAGGTGATGAGGGTGGAGCAGTGTATTGTCTTTGTAGCAATAGATTAGAATGGTAATTTGTAGTGGCAAAATTATTTACAAGTAAGTTGACTAAATTGGAGTGTAGTGCTTTTGGTGCAAAAATGTAGCAGGCTGTGAAATTATTTATGACACAGTGTTTTTTTAGCTGGCAGTGGTCAAAACTTGGTTTAGAGTGTATTTATTAGCTTGTACAAAGGCAAAGTCTTAAAACACAATAAAATCTAACATATACTTTTTTTTAAAATATCTTTAAAAAGAAGAAGGAATTAATTCATTACAAAAAATAAATGAAAACAACTAAACCAATAATTAAAATTACACTTAGATCTAAATTAAACTACAATTAAAAATAAACTAAATAAATTAACTAATCAAATTATATAAACTAAATTAAAATCAAATTCTAAATAATCTAATAATATATGCATTTTTCAAAAAGATTCAAATAACAATAATTAAATTACAAAATGAAATAAAAAATTTATTTATAAACCGAAATTAATTTTAAAAATCAAGAATAGAATAAAAATGATATTGAATGAGAAAATTGAATAGAAAAATGCAATGATTAATGAAATGAATATGCAAAAATGATTGACTTGTCGATACTGCGATAAAATGCGTCAGGTGAATGATTTTTTTTTGTAAAAAATCGGTCAAAATTTAGGGTGTGACAAATATGTATCTCGAAATTATTTTTAAACATACACCATAAATTCCACTCAAAAGACATTTTATATGTTTATTGTTCTAAAGATGCATCTTCGTTCATGGTTTACAAAGATGAGTCTCTGTACCATATCAGAAGAGTGCAAATTATGTTTATTTTATGGTTACGCAGATGAAAGTGGTGGTTTATAAATGTCAAAAACCTTGTCATGTGATGAGATTTAAACCATATAATCGATATGCAAAAAAATACATATATAAATTCAAATGGTCCAAAAATGACATATATATAAATAAGGTTGAAATACACGATAAAGTAGAATGAAGTGAAAATAAATACAATCTATAATGAATATCTAAAGTACAACTCCTATATACTCTTACGCATGTCGAACTATAACTCCCTTGGCTTCTCGTGCTCATCGGTGTCTACTACAATTATCCCCTGACGTTGTCTCCGATACATCACTGTCTCTCGTGCCTTTGTCATAATGGCATCTAGGACCTTCCTCGCCTCACATATATCAAGAAAGATACCTTTGTCAATGTTTGTCTATACAATCTCCATTATGCAAAGAAATCTATGCAACATATCATGAACATGATATAATTGTGCCTGCTCCTCCTCAAGTATATCCTGATGAGCTGACATCAGTGGATCTCAAGGACCAACATGCACCATAATGGATGTGACTCCTTAAAAAACCACCTGATGTACCCATCGACATAGCTCCGGTTGCTCTCATATATAGTACTTCGTGCCTCCTATGGTACAAAATGACTAAGAATTATCAAACATGGCATCCATCTCTCTACATGTCATAGTAGGAGGAACAAAGACAACAAGGTGTATAGAAATAGTCTGAGTGTAGCTAAACTTCCACAAAACGTGCCCAAGAAGATGAGGAAATGTGATATGTGAGCCATAAGCTAACCATCCTGAGTATAACATTATGTCATCAAATAGCCACATCTCACAGTGATCTACATAGATGTTGAAGTGGGTATCCTCGGCAACCAAGCTGTCAAGATACACTCTGCATGGTTGTATCGCTTGGTTCCCTCTGAGCGGGACAAATGCATAATCATTTGACATATCCTCAGTATAAGTCGGTACACACGACTAGCTAGAGATGCGTGGGAAGTAGTAGAGGACCCAAGCCTGAAAAGTGTTGGAACGCGTGAATCATCAGTCAGTAAGGGTGTTGCTAAAATGTAATTAAAAGAACACACAAACATTAAAAGACCAATCAATATTATTGTGAGTAGTGTCATGTTGCATGTGACCTACTTCGTCCTCCACCTACAACCTTCTTATAACTAAGAATTATCTTAGTGTATCTTGATAATTTGTGCCTCCTATGGTACGAAATGACTAAGAATGATCAAATATGGCATCCATCTCTCTACATGCCATAATAGGAGGAACAAAGACAACAAGGTGTATGGAAATAGTCTAAGTGTAGTCGAACTTCCACATAACACGCCCAGGAAGATGAGGAAATGTGAGACGTGATCAGTATGCTGACCATTCTGAGTATAACATTATGTCATCAAATAGACACATCTCACGGTGATCTACATAGATGTTGAAATGAATATCCTCGACAACCAAGAAGTCAAGATACACTATGCATGGTTGTATCTCCTGGTTCCCTCTGAGCGGGACAAATGCATAATCATGCGACATATCCTCAGTATAAGTCGGTACACATGTCTAGCTAGAGATGTGTGGGAAGTGGTAGAGGATCCAAGCCTGGAAAGTGTTGGAACGCATGAATCATCAGTAAGTAAGGGCGTTGCCAAAATGTAATTAAAAGAACACATAAACATTAAAAAACCAATAAATATTATTGTGAGTAGTGTCATGTTGCATGTGACCTGCTTCGTCCTCCACCTACAACCTTCTTATAACTTCGAGTACAAGTAGACCAAACAAGAGGCTCACCATTATACTCATGGATCCGCTCAAAGTCCTCGATGTACTGTAAGTAGATAACATCAACATAAGTGGCACGTTCGTCCATAAAAACTGCAATTCCAACCAAATATAGTAGGTATGATCTCATAACATACATTCTATGGAGCCCTACCTACTCGTCATCGTCCTTAGCCTTCTCTGATCTAACAATCTCATCTATATATAACTTTTTCGAGAATTCAAATCTAGCATAGAACCTTTTTTGTTTTTTCAAACTCCCTCACGGAATCCTTTATGTCAACTCCTAGATAGTATACCATCATCTCGAGTTCCTCATCTTTGTTAATCTTCCCATGATCTTGAAGTTTCCACCTGATTAGAAGATGCAGCTAACACAACACATCGTCGAGTGTGATAAACATCTTACCAAACGATAAATGAAATGATGGGGTATCAGTGTGTCATCTCTCCATGAATGCACTAAGCATCCCGTGGTTGAGTGTAACATAACCAGTCATGCACGATTCCTTCATTCCAATTAGGGACAATGTAGCATGAAACTACTCCTCATTCAGTTGAGACAAACCAATCATATTCCACACATGGTTAATAAACTTCAACGGATCACGGTCCTACATAAAAATGAATATATGTCAAAAACTTGTAATATAATAATAAATGCAACTTTACAAAAATGAATCCAACTAATTTTACCTATCCTTCCCAGATATGCATGGAAGTATGGTATGGGTACAGTGGCAACAATGACAACTCTACAGGGCCTCATCCAAATAACTAAGGTGGCACTGGCTCAACAACCTTACCAATCAGAGGTGACACTGGCTCAATAACCTCATCAGTCGGAAGTGTCACTAGCTCAAAAGCCTCATCAGCATGAGGTACCTCTAGTACTGAGTTGGTACTGGTGTCTCAGGTACCATTGGTGACTTGGGTACCTATGGCGCCTAAATAGATGAAACTTATCTCTTGCGGGAGGATGGAGGCAGTGATGCGTTGGTAGGTGTTATCCCTAAATTTCAACGCTAGCACTTAATGAGGTTATTTTTTCTCAATAAATGAGTTATTATATTATGGGATAAAAAAGAGGTCTTTGACCTTGCTTAATAAAAGACGAGAGTTGAAGGGACCCACCTACTATTTTCATACTTAATGAAACTCTAAGTTTGGAATATTTTTTAAGGTTGAGAGGATTCGACAAGGGCATGTTCGACAAAGATGGCAGTTACCAAGGGTTTTCAGTCTTCACACGTTTAAACTTGGAGGGAAATTGGGTGATCTTCAATTCAAATATAGAGATAAGTGGCGCAAGATGAAGCTTCTACAACAATTAGTGGGACAAGTGTCACCATCCTAGGATAGTATCAGGAAGAAACCGTCGAAGACGGCTACTTTGTAATGTATATAAATAGCTACGTTTAGTATGTGAATAAGTGTGTGGAAATCATATGTACTAGTAACTCCGTAGACTCAAATTATTCACGTGTAGAGAAACGATATAGTGAGAATGTACGTGATGGAAGTACCACCAAATTTATCTTCATGTCAATTTTATCTTTAATGTCAAATTTACATTCAAGTATTTTACTTTCAAGTCTTTTATCTTTGAAGTCATTTACTTTCTGCAAAATTTTATATTAAAGCCCTTTTTACATTTCTAAATCATTTACATTTCCAAGCAATTTACTTTTCATGCATTTTACTGCGTTTCTTTACAATTCAAGCATCTTTATATTCCTTGCTTTATCTTTAAAATTCATTTACATTTCAAGCCTTATCTTTACTTTCATTTATATTTCAAGTCTTGTCTTTTACATTCCTTTATTTTTAAAGCTTTTGTCTTTTACTTTATTTTCCTTGTTCAAAACCATCTTTGAGTCTTGTTACAAGATTCTTAGACATTTTCCCAAAAACATTGCAATTACGCAAACGACCAAAACTTAGCACATGTCTTAGGATCAATCTGGTCGATCCTGCGAGTAACCAAGGGTATTCTAGGTATCTTTGGAGGACCATCGCTTGTTTACCAATTTTTGGGGTAAACAAATTGGCACGCCCAGTAGGACTATGCTAAGTAACTGTTTTTTTAGCAGTTTTATCTGAAAACTCCCCCTTTTGTAACTTCTTTACGTGGTAACTTCTTCTACGTGGACATACTGGTCGAAAGGACGGTTACCTTCGTGCATGTATTTGAGAAGTGGGAAGGTATCCAATACAGACGATTATATACCAAGAAGAAGAAGAAACATAAGAAGGATGTCATCTAGCCAGGGAAATTCAAGTGATTCAATCCCCGCAACAAGTGGGTTAAATCCTCAAGTGAGAAGTTTGATCGCTCGCAACACAAATGTACGAGATAGGTCAAGAAACGAGGTCGCACCAGTCTCCAACCCTTCGACAGGGGCTTCGAAAATGCCACCAGTGGTGTCAGAACCAACCCCTTCGACAGGTCCAGGAGAAACGATCCACAAGCCTTATTCTCAACCGGTGTTGGAGTACATTGGGCCAAATGCACAAACTCCACCACCTAGTTCAACTGCATTTAGGCCTTATGCGCCTACTTTTGCTCAGGAATACCCTACACTCTTTGGGCCATCAACCACCACAATGGAAGGAGTAAGGAATGCACCCCCCTGTTTATTTTATCATGTTGTCCCTTCACCTTTACATGAGTCTGGTTCAGTAATAAACATGAGAAGGAATAACCAAATTGGTGTAGTGGGACATTTGACGCAAAGTCATACCTTAACAAATGACTCTGCAGCCTATTTAAGGCAGCAGATGGATGAAAGCAACATGCAAATGACTCACAATATATCCCAGACTATGGGAGAAGTTTATTAACCTTTGATTTGGAATACAAATCAGACGAATCAACAAATGGTAACCCAAATGGTGTGCATTGCGGAATTCTTAGGAATCCAAACACTGCCTTGACGCCCAAATCAGAGAGTGAATGTGGAAGATGCCACGCAACCACAAGATCATGAGGATCCTTCAGGGGTCGAATCCATTTGAGGCCGAACCTATTAGGAATCTAAGACAAACCTCAGAAGAGGACGAACCAAGAGTAAGAGTAGTAAACAGGTATCAAGATGCAGATCAGGTGGTTCACTAGGTTTGACACGATAATTTGGAAGCAGAGAATAATTTAGCAGCCATGCTCGAACGAATAATGGCTAGAAGTGGGATAAACACAGGCTTTGCTAGGCCAAATTTCACTTTGCCAATAGCAGAATATTTACTCCAATCCGAACTACCTCCTAGGACGAAGGTTCCTAAGTTCACCAAGTTCTCAGGAGATATGACTGAGTCTACAGTCGAACATGTGGCGTGTATATGATAGAAGCATGAGAGATAGCAAATGACGAAAACCTTAGGGTTAAATATTTCCCTAGTTCTCTCACCAAAAACGCTTTCATTTGGTTTTCTACATTGCCACCCGGTTCAATTTGTAATTAGACTCAATTAGAGCGTTTGTTTCATGAGTTGTTTTACATGGGACAGACCAAGATTAGCCTAAAAGAATTGGCTAGTGTCAAAAGAAAATTCAATGAATCTATTGATGCTTATTTGAATAGATTTCGGCTACACAAATCCAGATGCTTTACACTAGTACCTGAGCGTGAATTGGTCAAAATGGTTGTTGATGGCCTTGATTATTCCATCGGGAAGAAGCTGGATACTCAGTACCTGAGGGATATGTCCCAGTTAGCGGATAGAGTTTGACAGCTTGAACGTCTTAAGGATGAAAAAGCTAGGGCGAATAAACATAAGAAGATAGCCTATATAGACTATCAAGATGAGGTCGAAGAAGTCCATGACGAATTCGTACCTTTAGAGGATAACGAGATAGAGCTAGCTGAACTTAAGCAGGGTCCTCCTTATGCCTATAAGCTCTTAGTTCCCTCTAATGGAAAAAACCCTGTCGAAACTGAAAGGAATGATAGATATCCTAAGAAAACATATACTTTCAACGTTACTAAGTGTGACGAAATTTTTGATTTATTAGTTAAGGATTTCCAAATACTTGTGCCACCAGGCACTAAAGTGCCACCTTTAGATCACCGAAAGAAAAAAGGTTTTTGTAAGTACCACAGTTACTTGGGTCATAAAACTTCTCAATATTTTCTTTTTAGGGATTTGGTGCAAAATGCTATCCAGGAGGGAAGACTCAAATTCGGAGACAAGCCAAGAGCACAGATGAAGATTGATATTGATCCTCTTTCAACTAGCTGAGGCTAATTATACTGAACCTACAACAGTCAATCTAATTGATATTGTTGATCGGGCTGCTGATGACGATGATACCATTGGGACAGTCGCAACCGTGAGGGAGCCTGTGATGGTTAGGGTTACTGAAGACCCTGCCTATCATGCTACTGTAATCATGGGTGAAAGAGAACTGATTGAGGTACAATTAGAGCACCTGATATGTATGGCTGCTGAAGGGTTCTTCAAGACGTCACCTGATGTCGAAAGGTTCGGTGTGGGAGTTACTGTTGGCCCAAATGAAGAGACTGAAGAAGAAATTCTCCCACTGATAACAAAAGAAACTGCTGAAAGTTTCAACAAGGAAGATGATGCCATTGGAAGCCTTGACTTAGACTTCTCCAAAATAAAATTGAAGGATGGGGCCAATGTTAATATGGTCAAAATAACTCAGGACCGGGAAATCCAGGTTGATGATGTCAGGCCTCAAAAAAATGACTACAAAAGGGCTTACCCTAAAGAGGGTGAAAGCATTGTTGATTTCTTGCAAAGATGTCAAAATAAGAAGTCAGAGGTTATGTTGTGTCCCAGATGAAACTCTATCTTCGACAAGGAGGTTGCTAAAAGGTTTCAAAAAATTGATGAGGCTAGAGGAAAGCAGAAGTCAAAAGTCGATCAGAAACAAAAGCGTTTCGACCCAAGACGCACCGATCAGGGCGAAAGAGGCTAACCCCTCAAGTTGAAACGTCCCTCATTCAGGACAAGTGGGGAAGTCCCTGTTGACAAGTGGTATAGACTAAATGAGTCTAACACAAAGGGAACCCAAAGATGGAAAAAGGTTGACATTGAAAGAAGACCTTCATTGGGATATAGAAAGGAAGTCAGTACATTGAATAAATCTTCATATGTATCTGAGAATTATAACCAGGTCACAATGGCACAGAGAACAACGATGAAGAAAGGCTAAGAGAGAAGCCTCTAAAACAGGTATTGCTGAATCAAGCACCAATATGGTTGGGGAAGAGGGTAACAACCTCAAGATAAAACCAACTAACAAAGTGTCGATGAGGCACATATCACGTGCATCAAAGAACAAGGGAGCTGAAATTAGGGCACAAATCAAAGCTGAACTGAAAGTCTTCGAAGACGAAGAAATGACAGATAAATTTGAGTGTGGATATGAAACATCCTTCGATGTCCTGGTGAATGTAGTCTCAATTATGCCCAGGGAGTACGACCGTATTACTGAGGTTGATGACCTGGATGCCAGAACTGAGGCAGAAATGACAGCATACAAACCAGTGTGCTACTATGTCATGAATAACAATTGCGTTGAAGAGAAAAATGCCATTTTTGAACGCCGTTCTGAAGCCATGAGGGGGCATCTAAAGCCCCTGTACATCACCAGTAAGGTGGAAGACATGAAAATTAACAAAATTCTGGTAGATTGTGGTGCCACAGTAAACATTATGCTACATTTCTTGTTACATAAGATTGGCAAGTCTGACACATACCTTAAGCCGCATAACTTGGTCCTGTAAAAATATGAAGGCAAGACTGGGCCTACTATGGGGGTCCTGTAGGTGGACTTAAATATGGGGTTAGTCACCAAACACACTCTCTTTATGGTGTTCGAAAGCAAGGCCAAGTATAACCTCCTGCTGGGGAGGGAGTGGATACATGGCATTGGTGCAGTGCCATCTTCAATGTATCAGAGGGTTACCATCTGGAGGCCAGATGGCATCATCGAAAACATTGAAGCTTATCAAGGGTAATTTAAGGTACCATTTAACCATGTGGAAGGTGTAGAGTTCGACAAGAACTTGGCACACATTGACCCATGTGCACCAGCAGTATTCGAGTTCACACAAGATGATCACGTGTACTGCAGGTTAAACCTTCATCCTGTCGAAGGATTCCGTTGGGATAGAGAGGTTGTGGGGGAAGCAAGAAACCTCCCACTATATTCCCCTGATCTTAAAAACCGACCCACAGGCTGGGAAACCAAAGGCAGTAACAATGACTGACTTCGAAGCCTTAAGAAGGATTTCGGCCTATGTGGCAGAAACAAGAATACAAGCGGCCTTAGAGGTTGCAGGAAGTGAGATGGTTGTAGAGGCCATTACAGAATTTATGGAAGAAGATCATGTGAAAGATTCTGAACAAGAGCCTCTAAATAAGGCTCAAGAAGATACAGACCAGAGGCTGGATGCATTCTATGACAATGAGCCTCTGGAATTCGAAAAGGATCCTCTGTCAGAAAGTACCAAAATGCTGGCTCAAGATCCCTTAGAAGAAATTGACCTAGGAGATGGAGAATCAAAAATGCCTACTTACATCAATGCCAATCTTGACCCAGAACTCAAGGTCGAAGTAGTCAGCTTGCTAAAGGAATTTAAAGATTGCTTTGCTTGGGACTATGACAAAATGCCCGACCTAAGGAGAGAGCTTGTTGAACACAAGCTGCCAATCAAACTTGGGAAGAAGCCTGTCAAACAAAATCCAAGACGCTTCGCCCCAGAAATCCTCACAAACATTAAGGAGGAAATTGAGAGGCTACTCCGGTGTAAGTTCATTCGCACAACCAGGTACGTCGAATGGTTAGCCAATATCATACCGGTAATTAAAAAGAATGGCTTTTTGAGGGTGTGCATAGACTTTAGAGATCTGAACTCTGCAACCCCTAAAGATGAATATTCAATGCATGTGGCAGAAATTCTAATTGACTCCACTGCAGGACATGAGAACATAAGTATGCTAGATGTCTACTCAGGATACAATCAAATATTCATTGCTAGGGAAGATGTCCCTAAAACTGCTTTCCGATGCCCAGGGGCTTTGGGTACCTATGAATGGGTAGTCATGCCTTTTGGTTCGAAACATGCAGGGGCAACTTATCAAAGAGCAATGAATTCAATCTTTCATGATTTCATAGATACGTTTATGAAAATTTACATAGATGACA
This sequence comes from Lathyrus aphaca, assembly GCA_963966055.1. Taxonomy (NCBI): domain Eukaryota; kingdom Viridiplantae; phylum Streptophyta; class Magnoliopsida; order Fabales; family Fabaceae; genus Lathyrus; species Lathyrus aphaca. Next base: position 677,049,750 of record OZ014519.1, on the reverse strand, counting down.
TAGTTGTAAAGTCCATTTCTGGATTAGATCACGTTAGTCATCTTAGACGTTCTTTTGAAAGAATGAGAAAACATGGTCTTAAAATGAACCCTCTTAAATGTGCTTTTTGTGTGCAGACAGGAGACTTTTTGGGATTTGTGGTCCATAAGAAAGGGATCAAAATCAACCAGAATAAGACCAAACCTATTATGGAGGCTAAAGCACCTTCGACAAAGAAGGAGCTACAATCACTCTTAGGCAAGATTAACTTTTTGAGAAGATTCATATCAAACCTAAATGGAAAGATTCAAGCTTTCTCACCCCTGCTGCGTATGAGCAAGGAAGATTCCATTGGGGGCAAGAAAAACAGGAAGCCTTCGATAGGGTCAAGGAGTACTTGAGTCACCCTCCAATTATTTCTCCGCCTTGTAGAAATAAAAGTATGAGATTGTATATAGCTGTTTCAGATAGAACTTTAGGGAGCATGTTAGCCCAAGAGGATGATGATGGCGTCGAAAGAGCCATTTATTACCTTAGTAGAGTTTTAAATGATGCAGAAACTAGGTATAGTATGGTAGAGAAATTATGCCTATGTTTATATTAATCTTGTACTAAATTAAATCAATATATAAAGGCAGTTGATGATTATGTTTCTTCGCGTTTTGATATTATTAAACATATGTTGTCTAAACCTATTTTGCTTAGTCGAATTGGGAAATTGACACTAGCATTAACTGAATACTCTTTAACTTATAAACCTTTAAAGGCAGTTAAAGGGCAAGTGGTTGCATACTTTATAGTTAACTACTCTATAAATGAAAGTTCATTGAATTATCTGGACATTGAGCCCTGGAAGTTATACTTCAATGGGTCTAGTCACATAAATGGACTGGAATTGGAATACTTGTTATTTCTCCTCATAAAATTCCAATAACACTCAAGTACATAATTCATGACCATTGTTCTAATAATGATGCTAAATATGAAGCTTTGGTAGTTGGACTTGAGGTATTGTTGAAACTGGGGGCAACTCGTGTCAAAATAACGAGAGACTCAAAGTTAGTAATAAAACAAGTTACCAAAGAATACAAATGCATAAAAGAAACTTAATTATTTACTTTGTAATAGTAAATAGATTGTTGAAAAAATTTCAAACAGTTACATTTCGACACATTCCTAGATTACAAAATCAAGTCTCCAATGACTTGGCTCAAATTGCATCAAGATACAAAATCTCAAAAGAAAAGTTACAGAATGTAATTGAGGTTAAAGGAAAAGTTGTGTCAGTCGGTTTAACCCCTTCAGATTTAGAAGAAACTAAGCTTGGGTATGTTGATGAAGAAAACTTCGCAATACCGATGATCGACAGCATAAGTGCTAAAGATTGGAGGAAGCCTTTAATGGACTACCTAGAGAATCCAACAACTTCGACGGACAGAAAAATCAAATACCAAACTTTAAGCTAGGTCTTATTAGGGAATGAACTATATAAAAAAACTATTGAAGGACTATTGCTGAAATGCCTTAGTGAGGCTGAAGCGTATCTAGCTCTTTCGACCGTCCACAGTGGGGCATGTGGGGCACACCAGGTAGGTCACAAAATGAAGTGGCTTCTGTTTCGACAAGGTGTGTATTGGCCTGCTATGCTGAAATATTGCATAGAAGTTTCCAGAGGATGCCAAGAAGTGGCATCCAACATGTTCCTACAAGCGAATTACACTTTATAGTGAAACTGTGGCCTTTCATAGGATGAGCTTTGGATTTAGTTGGAGAAATTTGACCAGCATCTTCAAAAAATCACAAATACATCTTGGTAGGAATCAACTATTTTTCCAAATGTGTTGAAGCTATCCCATTTCCAAATGTTGACCAGGAAGATGTAATTGAATTCATTTAGAAGCATATCATATATAGATATGGTATACCAGAAACAATCACTACAAATCAAGCATTTGTGTTTACTGGTCGATAGACAGTTTCAAAGTATTTTTTAAAAGCTTGTATCTCCTGGATGTGAGCAGACTTACATTTTTTGACCTTCTCCTGCACATTCACAAAACCTAGGTCAAGGAGGGCATAAAATTCATTGGCAGTGATAAAGTTCTCACTGTAATGTTGGCGCCACCAAGTATTGAAAGGATGGGTGCGTTGCGTCGATGGTCGAAAGAAGACAAGAGACAAAACTGCCTTATGGGATGCCCATTCAGCAAGGATTTGGTCAACTGTGACCTTGTCGAATAGGTTGTTGGAAAAGATAACACGACATTTTTTGTTATAAAGGCATCTAGGGAAACTCCGACTTAACCCAAATTTCCTGGACACTAAATTAGGTTGATAAGCAATAAGGTCCGTATCAGGTTTTCCACCATTCAACCTGTAAGAAAAGAACCTGGGAATCAAAAAGGCCTCCCAGATGGAAATAGAGTCCAAATGAAACTTCCTTGTGGGGGAGTTGGGGAAAGTCCTAGTAAACCATCTAGGCCCATACTTCCTTTCCATAAAAGGAGCCATGGATGGTGTGAAGTCATACTAAAGGGAAAACATCATCAAGAAGCTGGAGAAAGCCTCTTTCAGAGTCACACCTTTGTTAGTAGGCATGAGCTTCGCCAGTCGAATACCCTTTGTGCTCCTGAGCCTTATTTCCTTTGATTCTTTATTAACCTTCTCTTTCCTAGGAAGCGAAGGCTCAAAGGTGGCATTCAACCACAATTGAATGAGCCAAAGAGGGCCAGTAAGACTCAGGGAACCAGAGTCATCTTTTGAGTTCCTCAGTCGAGTCACCCCTTCATAGAGAAACTCGTAGAGGTTTTCTAGAATAAGTTCGCTCAAGCAAACTTTCCTCTTTTTATGAAGTTGTTGGGCTAACGGAAGAAACTTCTTCGCCACCTGATAGGACTTGGTGCAGAAGACATACCTGGATAGCCATAGAGTCAGAAAGGCAATATGCTCTTCGTCAGAAACTACCTCTCCATCTGGTTTTGAATGGTGCTGGAGGAAGGGAGTGTATGTTAGCTTGGATGCATGGAAGCCAATATTGTCTTCAGCATCAATGGTGGGATCATATGTGGTCCCATCAAGATGAAACCCTGCTATAACGATTATGTCGAAAAGGGTGGGAGTAACCATCCCACATGGCAGGTGAAAAGTATAATGGGTGCAATCCCAGAAATACAATGAGGCAGCCAGAAGGTTCAAGCAGTAGGGGATGTGAGTCTTAGTCAGCATCAAAAGATCATATATCCCAATCTCCTTCCAATGGTCAGCCTTAGTTTTCTCCAACCTATCCAACCACTCATCAAACTCGACAAACTGGTTGACATCTTTAACTAGTCTAGTACCATCATAAAGATAATTCAGATTCAGCTGAGTGAGAGTTGGTGGGTTAGTTGACGCGTCATCAGCTTTAGGGAGGTATTTGTGCCCTAAAGGTTGAGTTCTACGATAACAAGGGAAGAACTCCTTCAACTTCTCATCTGTATTGGGTACAACAGCCAAAGGACCAGATACAATAAGGGGACAATCATTCACCAGAAAAGGAATCATTACCTGAGAGTGGTAGACGCTCTTGGAGAAAGAAGAAGACGTTATCAAGAGAGAAACTGGATCCGTAAGAGTTTGGAAAAAGTTTCTTAGTTGTTGAAAACAATATTTATATGCAAAGACAACGTGAAGTTATAGAGTCTTGCCACTTAATGAAGACATAAAGTGGTGGGACACATGGCACTTGGGATCTGGCGCGTTGAAGAGGCAGTTAATGTGAAAGATCTTTCGCGCATTGTTTCAAGAAAAAACCCATTATTGAAATCTAGCAGATTCAGTTGATGGGACTTTTGGTATTTTTTCCATTATGACGTGACGTCATGCATGTTAGTGAAAAATCACAACAGTTTTAGAATGTGGAGTAGGTGGTTTACAACCATAATTTCATCTGACCTAACTTGGCGTTGAAAAGATGAATATAAAAAAATGATTTTTTCATCAATATGGTCGTAAAGAACATTTTTGGGGGGCAATTTGTTATCCCTAAATTTCGACGCTAGCAATTAATGAGGATATTTTGGCTCAATAAATGAGTTATTATATTATGGGCTAAAAAAAGAGGTCTTTGACCTTGCTTAATAAAAGACGAGAGTTGAAGGGACCCACATACTATTTTCATACTTAGTTAAACTCTAAGTTTGGAATATTTTCTGAGTGTTGAGAGGATTCAACCAAGGGCATGTTCGACAAAGATGGAAATTACCAAGGGTTTTCAGTATTCACACGTTCAAACTTGGAGGGAAAGTGGGTGATCTTCAATTTAAATACAGAGACAAGTGGCGCAAGATGAAGCTTCTACAACAATTAGTGGGACAAGTTTCACCATTCTAGGATAGTATCAGGAAGAAACCGTCGAAAACGGTTACTTTGTAATGTATATAAATAGCTACGTTTATTATGTGAATAAGTGTGTGGAAATCATATGTACTAGTAACTTTGTAGACTCAAAGTATCTGTGTGTAGAGAAACGAGTGTAGTGAGAATGTACGTGATGGAAGCACCACCAAATTTATCTTCATGTCAAATTTACTTTCAATTATTTTACTTTCAAGTCTTTTATCTTTGAGGTCATTTACTTTCTGCAAACTTTTACATTAAAGCCCTTTTTACATTTCTAAGTCATTTACATTTCCAAGCAATTTACTTTTCATGCATTTTACTGCGTTTCTTTACAATTCAAGCATCTTTATATTCCTTACTTTGTCTTTAAAATTCATTTACATTTTAAGCCTTGTCTTTACTTTCATTTATATTTCAAGTCTTGTCTTTTACATTCCTTTATTTTTAAAGCTTTTGTCTTTTACTTTATTTTCCTTGTTCAAAACCATCTTATAGTCTTGTTACAAGATTCCTAGACATTTTCCCAAACAAATTGAGATTGAGCAAACGACCAAAACTTAGCACATGTCCTAGGATCAATCTGGTTGATCCTGCGAGTAACCAAGGGTATTCTAGGTATCTTTGGAGGACCAGCGCTTGTTTACCAATTTTGGGGGTAAACAACAGGCGAAACCCGTCTCCTACGGGAAGAAGAAGATGGAGAAGTATAAGCCCTAGAAGTAGATGCCTCAACATGGCTAGAGTGAACATGATCCTCTAAAACCTGACTATTCTCCCTCTGCAATGATGCATGTTGTGCAATCCCTTTGTGCCTTAGTTTGTCGTTTCTATCAGCCAAATTGCATGTGAGTAAACTAGAAAATTAGTACAAACAATAAGCAACCATACAACCAAGAAAAGAAAAAAAAACAGACTAATAATTTACAGAGATGCATCTTTGAGTACTAGCAATCCAAACATTGAAAAATTCCAAAGATGCATCTCTAGAACTTTATGCAACAATACAAGTCTGTGAATGGCGGTAATGTATACCACCAAACCCCAAAAATAATGGGTTGGTTGTTTTTTTTAACCATCAAACATGTTCTACAATATGTATAAACTATCATTCATGCAATTTCTACTCATTTTATACCTAAATCATTAACTTCTACTCATTTATAGAAAAACTCAAAAACTTTTCAAAACATCAAAAATTTACAAATTCAGAGTGTTACTTTAATTTTAAATGATGTCTCTGATGTACTTGATGTTGATTGAAGAACCTTTTAACTTGCTTGATTGATTTTGAACTTGGTTGATGGAAGAACTTTTGAGAGAGTTTGAGAAAGTTTTGTGTTTTTTAGAAATAAGGAAGGAGAAAAGTTCTAGCGCGATATAAATACAATATCATTCAAGTATACATCTATAAAATAAATATGAAGATGCATCTTCAGAGTATTTTATTGTTAAGTATAAATTATATTTACTCAGGGTACGTTTGGAGATGCATCTCTGGAAACTGGGGGCATTTTTGTATTTTCACATGGTGTCATGGTAATATATAGGGTGCATTAAGAAATTCCCCTTTTTATTAGTGTTTATAATAAAGCCATTATTATGAAAACATTATTGCAAAAGAGATGATAAACTGAGCTTGCTAACATTTATTGACATTTGTTTTGGTTTGTTTTGTTATGATTAAAAACTTGTAAAATGTAGTTAGCAAAAACGTCTTGACATGAGCTGAATTATTTAAGGCAAGTTGTTGGGTTCTTAGTATAGAAAACACTATCTTGAACAACTACTAGTAGTGTCAAATAAAGTGGATAGTTATTGAAATTCTAGTATAGCAGATACTCGAAGATGTCCTAACAAGATGTTAGAACACTTGATCTCTAGTAGGACAAGAGCTATAATATCATATATAGTAATAATACAGAAAATAAAGAACACACAGAAAATGTTTACCTAGTTCGGTTTAACAACCTACTATGGGGGATACCAGTCCAGGATCTTCACTATGCAGTATAGTTAAAGTCAAACTCCATTGTTTGTAACTTTACCTAAAACTACACAATCCAAGTCTTCTACCTAAGACACTTCCTAGGTATGAGATCCTTCTCAAATCCCTTTATATCACAACAATGACAGAAACAAGTTACAACTTAATAAGCACATAGTCCTTAGCAAGTATTAAATGCAATACAAGAGAGGCTCACAATATCTAAAACCCTAGCACAATGAAAATAACAATCCTTATTTTCAATACAAAAACTAGGTCAAGTCCATCCTACTTAAAACCCTAATAGGACTGGACTTGGGCTTCCAATCTGCAGTAAGTCACATCCATAAATCCTGCAAAATATTCTTTCAAAAAGCAATTCCTTCAACCACAAGTTTCCTAAAATGTCTCCACATCTTTAGGAAACCTTGTGCAGCCTTGTGCACTTCTATGAATCCCCCTGATTCCTTAATCTAAGAGCCACATAGGATAATTATCCAATAACCAGAAATATTAAAATACTCATAACATAATATATTAACATATAAATCAATTAGAAGACCAAGATGTCGAATAACAAAGTTAGGACATCTTGTCATACATCTCCATAATAACCAACATAAGATAATTGTCCAACATCTTCAAATAGTTCATTTTACCAAAATCAATGCCAACTCATAGGAGCCTTTAATCTCCCCATTTGGCAGATTTTTGCTAAAACAAAGACAGAGGCAAAACATATCAGATAGCAGCGAAAAAATAAATAGCCTCAACTAATCACAAAAGGTAGGAGCTACTACCTTCAACACATGCATCATCATCTACTAATACTACTCCCCCTTTTTAGCCAAAATATGAAAAAGGAAGGTAAGCCATTAGAGATAAAAAAAAAAAGTTAATGACAAAATAAAATTATCCAGGATAAACCAGTACACACACAAAATATCTTGGGCAAAAAACCCTTACAAGGGTTAAAACCCAACACATATGCTACTGCAATCAGTCATCTGATTCAGTCGCCTCTTCATCCCCCGTTTCTTCATTTTTAGCTTAATCTATACTGTTAGCATCCAGATTTATTGTTGGAAATCTTTCCCTTTTTTGCAGCATATTCTTCAGCCTTCATTTCCAGCACAAATTATTCTAAAATTTCCTTTCTTCCTATAGCTGTTTTGATGATTCCATCTTGCTCTCTGATTGTTTCTTCCAAACTAGAAATAGGTTCAAGTCGTATGGTTTTAGAAACAGATGAAGAAGCTGATGACTTGGCAATGTCCTTGACATGGTTTCCCTCAAATAGTTTGTGATGTATAGTCAACAAGGATTTTCGCTTCATGATTTTATCCTCAGACTCAAGAGTCGTCGGATGTTGAGCAAGAATTATACCACAGATCAGGGTAGGAAAACAAATAGTTTTTTTAGAGCAGTTGAAGAAGCTTGCTTGACAATCTGTTCAAAGATATGCTCAACATAGTCAAAGTCACACTTTGTTCCAATAGCATATATGAATTTTGCAAGAGATGAAGTGATGGTGGAAGTGTGATTGGTTGGAGTCCAGTTTATTGTACCAATTATGTGCAGTATTGCATACTTCACACTCAGATTTCCTGTTGACAATCTTTTAGCAGGCCATTTGTGAATAGTATTCCTAGTAATTTCTTGACATATTTGATTCTCAGAGTAAACAAATTTTGGATAAAAGCCATCTCTTATTTCTAAGAACCTGTTTTCAACAAGTGTTTTAAAAAAAAACCAAAAAAATGTAATTTATGAAAACGAATAAAAGGAGACATCATACGAAATAACATACACACATACGTCATTTAATATGACTGTAACACTTAGGTTACACCATATCAAATGGTGCATTAGTATAAAATATATAAATGATTTGTCAAAGGCCCCTTATGTGATGGGGCGAGAGTTACTTTTTAATTTTTTTAAAAGCTATATGAAATGGTGTAAGTATTGTTTATTTTATTTATTTATTTTTAAAAGCCATATGAAATAGCATAAATGTTGTGTTTTTTACCAGCCATACAAGATGGTGCCTAAGGTAATTTTAATTTTTTTAATTTCTTATTTTAATTATTTTTTAAATGGCGCAAAGTTATTTATTTTAAATGGGTGGATATGCCATATGATATGGCTTCTACTGCATTCCATTATTTTTTATGTCTATAAATAAGATTGTATGCTCATTTGATACTCTATAACAATTGTTTATGTAATATCCTCAACTCAATATATCTGTATTCTTAAATCAACGTTTTCGTCGTCATACGACCAACAACAAACACCAGTCCAACATCCAAGCCCACACCCATATTTACCCACCCAACCACCAACCATCCAGACCCGCAACACATTCATGCCACACAATCCATTCATGTCACGCACTCACTCACAACAAGAGCCTAACCTATACCATCAAGAACCACACACTGACAACACTTATGCATATAGCCTTAATAACTCATACAGCCCATCCCATTATAGCCCCCTACCAATGAGCACCCAAACATCGTCATGCCAAACCACTCAACCATTATTTAACTATCTTATCCCATAAGTCTCATTGCCTCGTTTCCAATACGATTCAAGGACCCAATTCGACCAATCGTATCGTCCTCAATCAATTCAACCAGTACGATCCAACTTTGAATACATGAGCACTGAACTTAATTACAATAGCGTTGTTGATAGCAATCCCCTGACTATTGGGGACAAATACTTATAAATTTATATGATATGTCGGGACCCTCTAACCAGTACCTTTTCCTTCGGCCAGTAGATAAATACCACAAACACCTGGACCAAATCGTAGACCTAGAAGACAAGCTAATGTGTCGGGATGTGGAAGAAGACAAGCTAATGTATCGGGATGTGGAACAGGAAGACGATTCGATCAAACGGGGAATTGATTTTCAAATTTGTAACCTTTCCTTTATATATATATATATATATATATATATATATATATATATATATATATATTATGTTTAAAAAAAATAAAAAAATAAAAATATAGCCTAAGGCGCCATCTTATATGGCTTATTGAAAAAGAAAAATAAAATTCTTATCTTGTTAGATCTCTTTGGAGGAATAATTAGAATTTTTTTTTAAGATAACATACTTTATTAATTTAATTTCCAAAATAACAATGTTTTAAAATAAATTACCAAACTAACATAGTTTGCATGCATGTTCGCCAATCCATTTGGAGAACAAGTTCATTTTCAACCTAATTGTAGATGTTAAGAATTGGCAGAATTTTTGACAAACAAGAATAAGTGAACTTAGTTCAGGATATCACACCAGATGTTGTGACATTGACAAACAAAGTAAAAATTAATGATCTTAGTTCAAGATATCAGGATGTCACACCAGATGTTGTGACATCGTAAACCTGCTACCAGACTTAAATGATGCATAACAGAACTGAGTAAATTCAGGGGAATTTATCTGGAATTAATTGTAAAGAGATAAGCATTCCAAGGCACATCTTTAGGGAGCTTAGTTATCTGATTTCAGTGTAACAGAATAACTAACTCACCTTGAATCAAGGAGGTAACAAACTAACTAACCCTAATTCAAGGTGATGACTGTGGGATTTATTTAGGTCTGGATAATTTGAAAAAAGCCCAAAAACCAAGCATCTATTTAAGGAACTGAAACACTCAAGAAGAATCACGAATTTTAGAAGACTGTAAAGAGTGTTTTGTAGAGCTGGTTGTTTTTAAGCAGATTTTAATTGTGTGTCACTTTATGAGCTTTTAAGCAAAAAGTGTATTGTGTCTTGATTGAAACTTTTAAGTAAGATCAAGCTGTTGTGTTTGAAGTGTGACTTCAATTTTATTAATCATTGTAAAATATCACTGTGTGATTGAGGGGGAGTGAGTAGGTACTCATATCTAAGTTGAGTCTTAGGTAGAAATTGCCTTGGGTAGATATTAAGTGAAGGATTAAACTGGTTGGTTTAACTCCAGAATTAATATTACTTATATTGGATTTCCTTCCTGGCTTGGTAGCCCCCAGATGTAAGTGTGGAGATACACTGAACTGGGTTAACAATTTCCTGTGTTATTTAATTTACCAACACATTAAGTTTTGTTTAAGATTTCAAGTGTTTAAACATCTGGTTCGACATCACGTACCTGATCCCAGAATTTCAATTGGCATCAGAGCAGGCACCCTGCCTGCATAACTGGGTGAGATCTAGGGACTGCAAATTTTGGGAACATGGACAGAGATGTAGGATCTGTGAATCGACCACCTATCTTGGATGGGTCTAACTATGATTACTGGAAGCCAAGAATGGTAGCATTCTTGAAATCTCTTGATAGCAGGGATTGGAAAGCAGTTAACAAAGGATGGGAGCACCCTGTCCAAGACAATAAGGATGGGGTAAAAGTGATGAAGCCTGAAGAGGAGTGGAGCAAGGAGGAAGAAGATTCAGCACTTGGAAATTCCAAAGCCTTAAATACCTTATTCAATGGCATTGACATGAACATATTTAGGCTTGTGCATCACTGTGAGCTGGCCAAAGATGTTTGGGACACTCTCAAAACTACTCATGAAGGAACATCAAAGGTGAAGATGTCAAGACTTCAACTTCTCACCACCAAGTTTGAAAACTTGAGGATGAAGGAAGATGAGACCATTCATGAGTTTTACATGAACATCCTGGAAATTGCTAATACTTCTGGTGCCTTGGGAGAGAAGATGAGTGATGAAAAGTTGGTAAGGAAGATTCTCAGATCATTGCCAAAGAGATTTGACATGAAGGTTACTGCCATAGAAGAAGCTCAGGACATCTGCATAATGAAGGTTGAGGAGCTCATTGGTTCTCTTCAAACCTTTGAGATGGGAATGAATGATACAATTGTGAAGAAAAACAAAAGCATAGCCCTGGTCTCAAACACTGATAAAGAAGAAGAAAGTCATGAAGCAGGCTCTGAGGACAACTTATCAGATTCAATTGCTATGCTTGGAAGACAATTCAACAAAATTCTCAAGAGAATGGAAAACAGGCCCAGACCAAGTGGAAGAAACTCAACCTCTGAGAATAAAAGACCTTATGATTCTAATAGAAGGTCAAATTATGATGAGAAGACTAACCAAGGAAAAGGGATCCAATGTCATGGATGTGAAGGGTATGGACACATCATAAGTGAATGCCCAACCTATCTAAAGAAGCAAAAGAAAGGTCTCTCTGTGACCTGGTCAGATGAAGACTCAGGATGTGAGTCAGAAGAAGAATCTGCAAAGCACATCACTGCTCTAGCTGGAGTATGTGAAACTGAAGGGGGATCCAGTGATGAGGATCTGACATTTGAAGAGCTTGAAGCATCTTACAGGATGCTGTGTAAAAGGAGCACTGAAGTATGCATGGAGAATATACAGCAGAAGAAGCAGATTGAGGAATTAAAGGCTGAAAAGGCAAGTAATCTAGAGATCATTGACACTTTGAAAAGTGAAGTCAGCCTACTCAACTCCAAAATGGAGCATATGTCCAAATCTGTCAGAATGCTGAACAGTAGCTCAAACACACTGGATGTCATTCTCAACAACAACAAGCACTCAGGGGATAGGACTGGGCTGGGAATCAATAAAGCTCAAAAATTTGTGGCTAGCACCAGCCAAGCAACTCCAAATCCCATGAAGCCAAACAAGATGTTCAAGCAGATGTCTCAACATCATGACAAACACATGATGAAAAAGAAATATCAAAGATGGAGATGCCATCATTGTGGAAGGTTTGGTCACATCAAACCTTTTTGCTACAAGCTGCATGGATATCCAAATCAGAGTTCCCAGCACCCTCTTAAGCAGAAGACAGAGGTCACCAAGAAGATTTGGATACCTAAAGCTAGTCTTTATGCTGATCAAAGCTACCAATACATGCCTAAGAACAAGGTCAACAGGAAGCATTGGAATTCTAGAGATGGACACTATCCAGAGCAGATGCATCAAAGGAAACCTCACAACAGGCACAAATGGTCCAAGAAGGTTGTTGCCTCTATAACTCATACATCTCTCAGAGTATCTGCTAAGGAAGACTGGTATTTTTACAGTGGCTGCTCAAGGCACATGACTGGACTGAAGAATCTACTGGTAGACTTAAAGTCACACTCATCCAGATATGTAACCTTTGGAGATGGAGCAAAGGGGGAAATCAAGGGAGTTGGGACCCTGGACTGCTCAGGTGTACCAAGTCTAGATGATGTGTTGTTGGTAAAAGGATTAACTGCTAACTTGATCAGCATAAGTCAGTTATGTGACCAAGGTTACAGTGTCAACTTCACCAAAACTGAGTGCATAGTTTCTGATAAAGAACAGAAAGTTGTCATGAGAGGAGCCAGATCAAAGGACAACTGCTATATGTGGGAACCCCAAGATTCCAGCCTCACATCTACTTGTTCCTTAGCCAAAGAAGAAGAAGTGAAATTGTGGCATCAAAGACTGGGTCATCTCCATCTCAGAGGAATAAAGAAGATCATATCTATGGAGGCTGTAAGAGGGATCCCAAGACTTAAGATTGATGAAAGTAAAGTGTGTGGTGAATGTCAAATAGGCAAGCAAACCAAGATGTCACACCCAAAGCTCCAACATATGACAACTTCCAAAGTCTTGGAATTATTACATATGGATCTTATGGGACCAATGCAGGTAGAGAGTCTTGGTGGAAAAAGATATGCCTATGTGGTTGTCGATGACTTCTCAAGATATACCTGGATAAGCTTCATCAAAGAGAAGTCTGATGTGTTTGATGTATTCAAAGATCTGTGCCATAGAATCCAAAGAGAAAAAGCAAGTTGTGTGGTCAGAATAAGAAGTGATCATGGAAAGGAGTTTGAGAATCAAAAATTCTCAGACTTCTGTTCTTCAGAAGGGATCAATCATCAGTATTCTTCTCCTATCACCCCTCAACAGAATGGGATTGTTGAAAGGAAAAACAGAACTATTCAGGAGTCAGCTAGAGCCATGATTCATGCTAAAAAGTTACCCATATACTTTTGGGCTGAAGCTATGAACACAGCATGCTACATCCACAATAGAGTCACACTAAGAAAGGGAACTTTATCCACCATCTATGAAGTCTGGAAGGGCAGAAAACCTACAGTCAAGTACTTTCATGTGTTTGGAAGTAAGTGTTACATTCTGGATGATAGGGATCAAAGAAGGAAGATGGACCCTAAGAGTGATGAAGGGATATTTCTTGGATACTCCATAAATAGCAGAGCTTACAGAGTATTTAACTCCAGAACCAAGGTTATAATGGAGTCAATAAATGTGATTATTGATGACGCCTATGCAGATGTTGCTGATGATGTTGGAACATATGCTGACAATCACACTAAAGTTGAAATAGAAAGTGATAATCTTGACTTCACTCTAACTGAGGCAAGGTCAGAGCAATCCAACAAACCTCCCTCCATCAGAATACAGAAAGATCATCCTAAAGAACTGATAATTGGTGATCCCAACAGAGGTGTCAGCACTAGATCAAGAGAGGTGATCTCAGGCTCCTGCTTTGTTTCAAAGATAGAACCTAAGAACATCAAGGAAACTCTGAATGATGAGTACTGGATCTCTGCTATGCAAGAAGAATTGGGCCAATTTACAAGGAATGAAGTATGGGAACTTGTTCCTAGGCCTGATGACATTAATGTGATTGGCACTAAGTGGGTGTACAAAAACAAGTCTAATGAGCAGGGAGTAGTTACAAAAAACAAGGCTAGACTTGTAGCTCAAGGATATACACAAATTGAGGGAGTAGATTTTGATGAAACCTTTGCACCAGTAGCAAGGCTTGAATCAATCAGACTACTCCTAGGAATTGCTTGCTTCCTAAAGTTCAAACTATTTCAGATGGATGTTAAAAGTGCCTTTCTAAATGGGTACCTTAATGAGGAAGTGTATGTGGAGCAACCTAAGGGATTTGTTGATCCAAGTTGTCCAGATCATGTATATAAGGTGAGGAAAGCTCTGTATGGTCTAAAGCAAGCCCCCAGAGCATGGTATGAAAGACTGACCACTTTTCTCATTAAACATGGATACGGGAAAGGTGGAATAGACAAAACATTGTTTGTAAAGGATGAAGAGGGAAAGGTTATGATTGCTCAAATATATGTGGATGACATAGTGTTTGGTGGGATGTTGTCGTACCCAAAAAAATACGACCTCACGCGATCCGAAAGGACGGAGCCGCGCGCTGGACAGACTGAAGAGTCGCCACCTAATTCTATTTATTCCCGAAGAGGGAAAGGGAAGATATAGGTAAAACCCGGGAAGAGAAGGATGAGGACAAAGGTCAACGGAACCATTGCCTGGGTTCGGGAGTCGGTTATGCAGGGGGAAGGTATTAGCACCCCCTACATCCATCGTACTCGATGGGAACCATCTAAGTTATCGCGCGTGAAAGGATGTCTATGCTTAAACGAATTACTTGCTAGAGGGAAAAGAGTTGAAATATAAGTTAGATTGATCCTAGGTGCTCGGCAAGGATTGAGATCCTCGTGCCTACGTACTCCCGTCTGCAATGGGAAAGTCAGAGCCTCGTAGTTCGGCCTACTAAGGGTAATGATTGTTCGTTTTATTACCTTTCTTCGATGAAAGGGTTTAGGAGTTGGAATGTACTAAAGACTATGGATAGTTTATCTCGTCCAACAAGACGAGCGTCCTGCGTCGAAATAATCTGAGCGAGTAACGAGAGCTCGTTATCCTCCTTTCTACCGCTTAAGACTCGTGGCGTACAAATCTTCTCGCATTTATTAAAGTGTTTTATTTCCTAAGACCGCTTGATGTTGGATCAAGGGTTTGGATCTAAAAGAATCGTTTTGGTTTTTTTTTTAGGTTAGAGGGTAAATGCAAATGGAGGTTTATTTTGTAGTTTGTTAGTGAGGCACAAAGCGCTCGGCTCGCAAAGGTGGAGTGGACCCTAATAAACGATAAAGATAACTGAAAAATAAAGTGCGAGTGTGCGAGTGAAATCGCTTGGCGTTGGACCAAGGATTCAGAATTAAATAAAATACGGAAAATAAAAATGCGTACAAAATAATGGGAGAGGGATACATAATAAATACAGGGGATTGCGAGAAATAAAGGGGTCTCGTTGTAATTCGCCCAAGAGAAAGCGTGTGTGCAGTGTTTTTGAACTATTCGAAGGCGTTCGGCCTTTTTAATCGGAAACAACTATTCGAAGGCGTTGGACCTTTTTGGGACGCGTCGAAATTTAGTTCGTGAACTACCTTTGAATCGATTCAAAATTGGAATCATTCTATAAGGAGTCGAAACGTAATTTTTGAAATGTGGAAATGAATAAATAAAATTGATTGAATTGCGAAAAATTAAGATTAAATAAATTAAATAGTATTGAGAATATTTATAATGATATAATGGTATAATGAATAAAATAAATTAAATTTAAATGTTTATTTACCAAAATAATAAAAATAAATAATAATAAAAAAAACTAATTACAAGGAGGGCCTCATATTGACCAAATATCACCGATTTAACGAAATCGGGCGAAAATTGGCCTTTTGTTATGTCATTGGCCCTTATAAAATAATATAAAATTTAAAATAAAGAAATAAAATTGATTTAGAAAAAATATCAATAAGACTAACAATATTATTATAAATAAGATTCAAAACCAATGTAATAATAAAACTATATATATAAAAAAACAAATAAATTGGGGCTCAGCCCATTCATGATTTATTACTATAAGAAAATAAAAACTAAAATTGAAATAAACATATAAAAGAAAGGCTCAAATTTAATGTCAATAAAAATCAAACAGCCTCATCAGTGTATGATATGCACAAAGTTTAAATAAAATAAGATTAAAAGAAATCAAGTATAAGGGTTTTATAAAAGTGAGAGCAAAAAAGTAAACTAAAAAAAAAACTGACGAAAACAAAATAATGAGAAAGGAGAAACACGGTTCCTCTCACCAATAAGTTCATAGTAAAAAACGGTTCATCCTCTTCACCTCTCAACAGTGGCGGTTTCACTCTCAGCTCTCTCACTGCGGCGATTCTGCTCGGCTGGCTTCACTCGAGCTCTCTCTGACCTCTCTCGACGAAAATCGCGTCTCTGTCTCTCTCAACTTTCAATCCAGATCGGAACCTGTTTCCATTTCCCGCGGATATGGCTTCGGCGATAGTGGCTCAGCGGAAGAGTTTCGGATGTAGTGTGGGTCGGCGATGAAGTGATTCTCTGTTCTTTTGTTCCCGTTTCCGTTTTCGCTTTTTTTCGAGATCTGGATTTGGTGTTTTGTTGATAGATTTGTGAAGGTTTGTGTTTGGGTGGTGGTTGTGATGCTTCAGTTTCAGGGATAATGGAGGGTAGCGGCGGCTGTTGGTTTCGGTGAATGGTTTTCTGGGTTTCTCGCGGTGGATTGTTGTGAATGAGACGGTGGTTTAGTATTTCGGCTTCAGAGGTTTGTCGTTCGGTTTTGATGCAGTGGTGTTTAAGGTTTGCTAACGGTGGTTCGTGGGTTGCGGGTTGGAAGGGTGAAGTAAACTGATGATGCTTCACAGCGGATCTCGTTTACGGTGGTTTAACAAAGCGGTTCTGGTTTTTTGTGTGACTATCTCCGTCAATCTCTCCGCATTTGATTTTTGGTTTCAGGTTTTGGCTTGAGCTCTTCTCACTCTTAACACAGTTTAGCGTCTCAGGTTTTCACTCGGTTATGTTTTTCCGGTTCGTTTGGTTTTTGAGGTTGTGGATGAGATTTGTAGAAAGTTGTTTTAAATGAAGGTAGTTGAAAGAATGGTGAGGGTCCTATTTTGCGAAGGAATTGTTCTGCTTGGACAGGATTTGTTTTTTTTTTCTATTTTTCTGATTTTTGTTTATTTATGAGACTTGGGGTGAGTTTTGTGTAGTGGTGTTTGAAAAAGAGGAAAGGATGGTTTTACAGCAGCGTGGTTGAGGGGTTGTTGTTACTGAATTTTTATTGAAGTGTGAAGAAAGGTTGTAAAAAAAATATGGGTTGAAGCTTGCAGTTGGAAATTGTTTTGCAGAGATTAATTAATGTTCTCCTAGCTTCCTTTCTGATGAAATGATGAGCTGGTTTTATAATAGAAATTGGAGAGGGTGAAATTGGAAAAGAAAGAGGAAATTTGGGAAGGAATCTTTCTGTTACGCAAGCTGTGTATTAGTGGAATGTTGTACAAAATTTGGTGTGTTTGCTGATGAAAAAGAGAGAGAAAGAAAAAAGGAAAAAGTGAGTTGTTGTTGTTGTACCACGTTGTGCGGTTGTGATTCAAAATGTGGGACTTGACCAAAGAAACAAACAATAAAAAATAATAAAAAGTAAAATGACAATAATAATATTTTAAGTATAATAATAATTGGTAGTCACAAGAAAATAAAAGTAAAAAAGTGAAATAACAATAATAATATTAAGTATAATAATAATAGTAACAATAATTATAAAAATAAGAAAAATAAAAAAAGAAAATAGTGATAGTAGAAATAATAATATTAACAAGAATTAGTTAATACTAATAGAACAAAAATAATAGTGAGTATAATAACTAATAAAAGTAAGAAGAAATGTATAATATAAGGAAAAATAATGAAAAGGAAATTGGTTTAGTGCTATAACTAAGACTTGAATAAGAAAATTTTGAATTTTTAACAATGGGCCTAAAAGGTGAAATGAGATTAGAAAAAATAAAAGAAGATATATTCTTTTTTTATTTTGGACAAAAATAAAATAGTGCATGTTTTTTGAATTTATGAAAAATGAAGAGACAGTAAAATAAAAATAAATAATAAAATAATAATAATAAAAAGTGCGGGTAGGACAAATTTGGGGTATGACAGATGCCCCTATCGAATTGGCTTAGACCGAGTAATATGAACCGACTCGCGTTCAAACTTTCAAGGTATAAGATAATTAGATATAAACAGACTCCAAATTTGTCCGACAAAGAAAGAAATTTGTGAAAATGGCAAATGAAATAAACTGGAAATAATGAGTGACACAGCAAGAAATAAATTAACAAAATAAATCAATTATCATCAACGGATGATACAGCGAGTAATTGAAAATAAAATCACTTATCACTGAAGGATGATAAGGCGAGTGACAGAAAATAAAGAATCACTATCAACAGAGGATGATAGGCGAAAGACGGAAAAATAAACTCACTTATCAACTGAGGATGATAAGGCGAATAACAGAAAAAATAAGCTCACTTATCAACTGAGGATGATAAGGCGAAAGACTGAAAAATAAAGGATCACTATCAACAGAGGATGATAGGCGAAAGACGGAAAAATAAACTCACTTATCAACTGAGGATGATAAGGCGAATAACAGAAAAAATAAGCTCACTTATCAACTGAGGATGATAAGGCGAAAGACTGAAAAATAAAGGATCGCTATCAACAGAGGATGATAGGCGAACAGCTGAAAATAAACTCACTTATCAACAGAGGATGATAAGGCAAAATAAATTTAAATATGGCCATTGAATCCGCCAAGAGGATGTCTGGAATCTTCGATTGATATGATCCTGAATTCCGCTGGGGAGAGCACCAGAAGCTTGTGTTGATCCTGGATCCTGAATTATGCGACTATGCTTGATTGTTTTGAAATGGTATTCCATAAAGATGGAAATATGATGCAAATGTTTATGCACTGAGATGTAAGTTGAAAATGTTGGGGAAAATAAAAGGCTGATTTATTTAGGTATGCATATGATGCATATGTTGTACATGATTGATATAAATGATGCTTATGACATGCCTATGATGCATATGAGTGATTAAAAGGTGCCAGCTTGGTGGACTTTTGGTTTGGTAGTTGCCAATAATGATTGGACTTTGGGTGGGTGGAGGGCTTGATTCTCCGACACTCGATCTTCGACGATATATGGTCATAAGATGGATCTGGAAGCTCCAAGCTTTGGTCACTTGTTGATGAGCGGAGCAACTTAATTGTCACCTAAAGACTGATTTTGCTTCGAATGATTGCCAATGTCTAGCAAGATCTGCCTGTTCAGCTGGGGAAAAGAGATAGGAAGATGTGCTCTTTGTTTGCTTGCCCCTGCCTGTAGGGTATCTGAAATAAAATTGATGGGAAGCTTTGACAATGGCCATGACATGACCTGCCCCTGATTAAGCTTTTGAAGGTGATCTTGCCCCTGACTGGGCTGTTGAGTTATTCTTGATTCACGTTGGCATCAAGGAAGCTCAAATTTTCTTTTGATTGCCCCTTGTTAGGATTGCACTGATGTCAAGCAATGATTTGCGATTAAATTATTCATACACAAATGGTAGCGTTAATGTAAAGTTCATGTAAGTTTTGAAAAAGTCAATTTATTTGAATGATTGTGATAGTGTGACGAATGGACCGTTAGTCCAGACGAGGTGCTGATTTAGAAAGTGCGTAAAAGATGCAACAAGAATAATGTGCATTCAAAAAATTAGCAAATATATGGGAGTCAATTTACGCAACCCTATTGGTAGCATGCTTTCAGAATAAACCGTGCCTCAATTAGGACTTTCGAGGGCTGTAACGTGGTTTGGTTAATGGTTTGAGAAACAAAGGATATAAGGCTCAAAGTTTGATTTGTACCCAACCCTTCTTCGTTATGTTCTCCAGTCCTACGTTCAGTTAACTTTATATATGTATTTACATTGACTTTGTAAGAATGAAGATGAATCTTTAAAGTTTGCTTGAAAGTGGCAGTCATCTTATTTTGCTGGTGACCCTTTGATTCTTGATTTGGTGGTCACTGATATCTGTTTTGTTTTTGCTGAGGATTTGAATTCCTCTTTTGATTTTTCTTTCTTTTGTTTCATTTTTCGACTAAGTCTCCCTTTGGGTGCTCAACTTAGCGGTTTTCTTTTCTACTTTTTTTTGTATTTTGTTGAATATTGTGACTGCCCGGTCATTTGTTGATGGTCCTCTAACGGGATGTCCCATCTTGCGATTCAAAGGTGTAGTCAGGTTAACTGAAATAACTACCCTGCCCCGGGTTAAATGTACGTGTTTGTATCCGAAAGAAACTCCTACTTCTAGGCTCGAAGTGGTTGACTAGGGATTAACTCCTTATATCTCCAGTGTTTGGGGATTTGAAAGAAATGCCTGGACATCATTGACGAGGTTTTATCCGAAAGCATACTGCAATAGTTATGGGTATTTCGTTTTCATCATCCTCCCTCAAATATTTGCTAAAGTGAAGTGAGGGAATATTTTTGTGATTTTTTGTGATAAATGATAAATAATAAGCGAATGCGAATAAATTGATTCAAAACATGCATAAACATAACATTAACATAACCAAGTACAGATAACAATGTTCAAAGCAATTAGTACTTAAACAAACATTACAAAATAACAGAAATGCGGAAATCATAAATGGCGATGGCTGCCTTGATTTGAGGAATTGAACTTCTCTTGATTGAATGCTTCAAAGTTGGAGACTACTCAGCTTGGTCTTCAACAACCCCTTCAAATGTCTTCACTTGTTGGCACCGTGCGGAGACATTGGGTCGTTCTGGACATTTTCATTTATCGGAGTGAGAGTGAGGTCCTTAGAGTTGATCATATCCTGAATCAAGTGTTTGAAGGCATGCCAATTCTCAATGGTGTGACCTAGAGCGCCTTTGTGATACTCACAGCGAGCATTGGCATCATAGTTCCGGGCATTACCAGTCTGAGGTGGCATATCTCTCAAAGTAAGAGGTCCTTTTGCCATCAACTGTTTAAAGATTTCGGTGTATGACATAGGCAGGGGATCAATGTGCCTATCATATCCTCTTTGTTGATATGGTGGACGCTGTTGAGGAGCGCGTTGCTGCTGTTGACCATGCCGTTGTGGATAAGCCGGTTGCTGGTATGGTCCAGGTGCATATTGCGCGGCTGCAATCATTGGAGGTGGACGTGGTTGATGAGCCGTCTGAGGCGGAAATAGAGCTTGAAAGGCCTGCTGATAAGGCATTGGAGGAACAGGCTGATATGACATAGGAGCATATTGTGCAGCAGCAACATAGGGGTACTGGTAGTAGGGAACTGGCGCAGGTGCACTCTGTTGAAAATTCCCATTTGCAGCAGAGACGGCATTTGTTTCGCCCTTTTTGTATCCATTGAAAGGCTTCTTGACATTGGTTTGGTTGCTAGAGCCTCCTTGGATTTTTCCACTTTTCAGACCTTCTTCAATTCTTTCTGCTACCATTACCATGTCTGAAAATCCAGAAGATACACTACTGATCAGCTTCTCGTAGTATTGCCCCTGTAGGGTACCCATGAAGATATCGATCAATTCACGGTCAACCAATGGAGGATGCACTCTGGCGGCTAGCTCTCTCCAGCGTTGGGCGTACTCCTTAAAGGATTCGCTTTCCTTTTGAGACATACTCTGAAGCTGAGTACGGTTAGGCGTAAGGTCAGTGTTGTACTTGTACTGCTTTTTGAATGCATCAGATAGATCAAGCCAAGTACGAACATTGTTGCGTTCGAGTTGCATGTACCATTCTAGAGATGCTCCAGACAGGCTGTCTTGGAAGCAATGGATCATGAGCTTGTCATCTTTGGAATGAGTGGCCATTTTCCTGCAGTACATCCTCAAATGAAGCTCAGGACAGCTGAGGCCTTTGTATTTCTCGAATTCTGGTAGTTTGAACTTAGCAGGGATCACAACATACGGAACTAAGCACATGTCTGAGGCACTCAGAGAAGTTGAGTTGTGTCCTTCCATGATTCGGAGTTTTTCAGCTAACTCGCGGCACATCTTCATAGCTTTAGACTCTTGAACAACATGAGGATTAGTGATTGGAACAACAATATGCATCTCATACTCAACTTGATGATTCTCTTCAGCTTGAGGAAACTGGACTTGAGTTGGAATAGGTTGAGCTTGAGGAATAGCACCAACAGTAACACCAGAAGCAGGTATTGGTTGGGAAGTGACCTCTTCAACAGCAAGAGTGAAGCCTGGAGGCAAACCATAAACCAAAGGATTTGGAACGGGAACTGAAGGCATTGCTCGTGAGGTAGATCCTTGCACTTGAGCATTGTTCAATGCGGCAGCAGCTTCGCGACGATCTTCCATTCTTGCCAAAGCTTGCAAAGTCTCATAAATCTGGTCAATCTTGCCCTTGACCGAGTCAATCTCTTCCCTCATAGAAGCTTGCTCTTCCTGAATCACGTCCATCAGTCTTCTATTGTTGGCTCGAGTTAAGTACGGTCGTCTAGCACGATACGGGCGTCGGGAAACCAGTTTGATTTACTGAAGATGAAGGAACATGAAAATAAGTTTTCGATTTTTGGAATGAAATGCAAGAAATGATGCAAATGAAATGATATGCAATGTCAGAATCCAGGATCACAAGATCAGGGTCTCATGAGTCCAAGGTACAGATGGAGGATACTCGGATCAATAACTCACTGGGTAGACTCTAAGGTTTAGGGACCCCAAAGTTATCAACTCATATGGTTGTTCATCACACGCGCCATAAGCATGACGGTTGATTGACTCCGTCATATGAATCTATTTTGGGTGAGATCTTCGTATCGATAACCCACGAGAGCAAACTTTCTCGGGAGCCTATACTACGTGATTAACGACATGAGGTTTAAACAAAGTCCTGGAGTTATGGAACTTTCTCAACTGTTTGATGCACGTGTCAATTTCATACATTCTTGACAGTCAATCAACTCCATTGAGTAAGTCTATTCCAAGTGAGGTTTTCGTATCGAGCCACGCGAGGGCGAACCCTGGTGCCCCATACTACGCAACCATCAACCGATGTTTTAACCAAAAGGTTCTAAAGGTCCTCAGAGTTAATGACCCTAATGAAAGCAACTGAGCACACACGTCAAGGACTTGACGTTGTCAGTATTATCATTAAAATCTACTCCAAGTGAGGTTTTCATATCGATAACCCACGATAGAGGTTCCCTCGGGAGCCCATACTACACAACTTCGCTAACTTAAGTTTATACTCGCAAGCCTGAGTATAGAGCCTTTCCCTCATGTTTCTTTTGTAAAGTACCGATCCAATTATAGTACCAAGGAGCCACAAGATATATAAAATGGAATGCGATAAAGAAAGCGATAAAAATAAACAAGCAAAGCATAAAAGAAAACATCCAAACAAGCGCGGGGACCTAGACTAGGCTCGACTCGCATAGGGGTGAACCAGTCCCCAACAGAGTCGCCAGCTGTCGTACTCCGAAAAATACGACCTCACGCAATCCGAAAGGACGGAGCCGCGCGCCGGACAGACTGAAGAGTCGCCACCTAATTCTATTTATTCCCGAAGAGGGAAAGGGAAGATATAGGTAAAACCCGGGAAGAGAAGGATGAGGATAAAGGTCAACGGAACCATTGCCTGGGTTCGGGAGTCGGTTATGCAGGGAGAAGGTATTAGCACCCCGTACATCCATCGTACTCGATGGGAACCATCTAAGTTATCGCGCTCGAAAGGATGTCTATGCTTAAACGAATTACTTGCTAGAGGGAAAAGAGTTGAAATATAAGTTAGATTGATCCTAGGTGCTCGGCAAGGATTGAGATCCTTGTGCCTACGTACTCCCGTCTGCAATGGGAAAGTCAGAGCCTCGTAGTTCGACCTACTAAGGGTAATGATTGTTCGTTTTATTACCTTTCTTCGATGAAAGGGTTTAGGAGTTGGAATGTACTAAAGACTATGGATAGTTTATCTCGTCCAACAAGACGAGCGTCCTGCGTCGAAATAATCGGAGCGAGTAACGAGAGCTCGTTATCCTCCTTTCTACCGCTTAAGGCTCGTGGCGTACAAATCTTCTCGCATTTATTAAAGTGTTTTATTTCCTAAGACCGCTTGACGTTGGATCAAGGGTTTAGATCTAAAAGAATCGTTTTGGTTTTTTTTTTAGGTTAGAGGGTAAATGCAAATGGAGGTTTATTTTGTAGTTTGTTAGCGAGGCACAAAGCGCTCGGCTCGCAAAGGTGGAGTGGACCCTAATAAACGATAAAGATAACTGAAAAATAAAGTGCGAGTGTGCGAGTGAAATCGCTTGGCGTTGGACCAAGGATTCGGAATTAAATAAAATACGGAAAATAAAAATGCGTACAAAATAATGGGAGAGGGATACATAATAAATACAGGGGATTGCGAGAAATAAAGGGGTCTCGTTGTAATTCACCCAAGAGAAAGCGTGTGTGCAGTGTTTTTGAACTATTCGAAGGCGTTCGGCCTTTTTAATCGGAAACAACTATTCGAAGGCGTTGGACCTTTTTGGGACGCGTCGAAATTTAGTTCGTGAACTACCTTAGAATCGATTCAAAATTGGAATCATTCTATAAGGAGTCGAAACGTAATTTTTGAAATGTGGAAATGAATAAATAAAATTGATTGAATTGCGAAAAATTAAGATTAAATAAATTAAATAGTATTGAGAATATTTATAATGATATAATGGTATAATGAATAAAATAAATTAAATTTAAATGTTTATTTACCAAAATAATAAAAATAAATAATAATAAAAAAAACTAATTACAAGGAGGGCCTCATATTGACCAAATATCACCGATTTACCGAAATCGGGCGAAAATTGACCTTTTGTTATGTCATTGGCCCTTATAAAATAATATAAAATTTAAAATAAAGAAATAAAATTGATTTAGAAAAAATATCAATAAGACTAACAATATTATTATAAATAAGATTCAAAACCAATGTAATAATAAAACTATATATATAAAAAAACAAATAAATTGGGGCTCAGCCCATTCATGATTTATTACTATAAGAAAATAAAAACTAAAATTGAAATAAACATATAAAAAAAAGGCTCAAATTTAATGTCAATAAAAATCAAACAGCCTCATCAGTGTATGATATGCACAAAGTTTAAATAAAATAAGATTAAAAGAAATCAAGTATAAGGGTTTTATAAAAGTGAGAGCAAAAAAGTAAACTAAAAAAAAAATTGACGAAAACAAAATAATGAGAAAGGAGAAACACGGTTCCTCTCACCAATACGTTCATAGTAAAAAACGGTCCATCCTCTTCACCTCTCAACAGTGGCGGTTTCACTCTCAGCTCTCTCACTGCGGCGATTTTGCTCGGCTGGCTTCACTCGAGCTCTCTCTGACCTCTCTCGACGGAAATCGCGTCTCTGTCTCTCTCAACTTTCAATCCAGATCGGAACCTGTTTCCATTTCCCGCGGATATGGCTTCGGCGATAGTGGCTAGGCGGAAGAGTTTCGGATGTAGTGTGGGTCGGCGATGAAGTGATTCTCTGTTCTTTTGTTCCCGTTTCCGTTTTCGCTTTTTTCGAGATCTGGATTTGGTGTTTTGTTGATAGATTTGTGAAGGTTTGTGTTTGGGTGGTGGCTGTGATGCTTCAGTTTCAGGGATAATGGAGGGTAGCGGCGACTGTTGGTTTCGGTGAATGGTTTTCTGGGTTTCTCGCGGTGGATTGTTGTGAATGAGACGGTGATTTAGTATTTCGGCTTCAGAGGTTTGTCGTTCGGTTTTGATGCAGTGGTGTTTAAGGTTTGCTAACGGTGGTTCGTGGGTTGCGGGTTGGAAGGGTGAAGTAAACTGATGATGCTTCACAGCGGATCTCGTTTACGGTGGTTTCACAAAGCGGTTCTGGTTTTTTGTGTGACTATCTCCGTCAATCTCTCTGCATTTAATTTTTGGTTTCAGGTTTTGGCTTGAGCTCTTCTCACTCTTAACACAGTTCAGCGTCTCAGGTTTTCACTCAGTT
Source organism: Lathyrus aphaca (assembly GCA_963966055.1). Taxonomy (NCBI): domain Eukaryota; kingdom Viridiplantae; phylum Streptophyta; class Magnoliopsida; order Fabales; family Fabaceae; genus Lathyrus; species Lathyrus aphaca. Next base: position 677,023,672 of record OZ014519.1, on the reverse strand, counting down.
ATGTTTTTCCGGTTCGTTTGGTTTTTGAGGTTGTGGATGGGATTTGTAGAAAGTTGTTTTAAATGAAGGTAGTTGAAAGAATGGTGAGGGTCCTATTTTGCGAAGGAATTGTTCTGCTTGGACAGGATTTGTTTTTTTTTCTATTTTTCTGATTTTTGTTTATTTATGAGACTTGGGGTGAGTTTTGTGTAGTGGTGTTTGAAAAAGAGGAAAGGATGGTTTTACAGCAGCGTGGTTGAGGGGTTGTTGTTACTGCATTTTTATTGAAGTGTGAAGAAAGGTTGTAAAAAAAATATGGGTTGAAGCTTGCAGTTGGAAATTGTTTTGCAGAGATTAATTAATATTCTCCCAGCTTCCTTTCTGATGAAATGATGAGCTGGTTTTATAATAGAAATTGGAGAGGGTGAAATTGGAAAAGAAAGAGGAAATTTGGGAAGGAATCTTTCTGTTATGCAAGCTGTGTATTAGTGGAATGTTGTACAAAATTTGGTGTGTTTGCTGATGAAAAAGAGAGAGAAAGAAAAAAGGAAAAAGTGAGCTGTTGCTGTTGTACCACGTTGTGCGGTTGTGATTCAAAATGTGGGACTTGACCAAAGAAACAAACAATAAAAAATAATAAAAAGTAAAATGACAATAATAATATTTTAAGTGTAATAATAATTGGTAGTAACAAGAAAATAAAAGTAAAAAAGTGAAATAACAATAATAATATTAAGTATAATAATAATAATAGCAACAATAATTATAAAAATAAGAAAAATAAAAAAAGAAAATAGTGATAGTAGAAATAATAATATTAACAAGAATTAGTTAATACTAATAGAACAAAAATAATAGTGAGTATAATAACTAATAAAAGTAAGAAGAAATGTATAATATAAGGAAAAATAATGAAAAGGAAATTGGTTTAGTGGTATAACTAAGACTTGAATAAGAAAATTTTGAATTTTTAACAATGGGCCTAAAAGGTGAAATGAGATTAGAAAAAATAAAAGAAGATATATTCTTTTTTTATTTTGGACAAAAATAAAATAGTGCATGTTTTTTGAATTTATGAAAAATGAAGAGACAGTAAAATAAAAATAAATAATAAAATAATAATAATAAAAAGTGCGGGTAGGACAAATTTGGGGTATGACAGATGTCAAACAGGATGGTTAAACATTTTGTTACTCAAATGGAGTCTGAGTTTGAAATGAGCTTAGTGGGAGAACTAACCTACTTCCTTGGACTGCAAATCAAGCAAATGGAGGACTCCATGTTCATATCCCAAAGCAAGTATGCAAAGAACACTGTCAAGAAGTTTGGGATGGACAATGCAAGTCACAAGAGAACACCTGCCCCCACTCATTTAAAACTGACAAAGGATGACAAAGGTGAGAGTGTGGACCAAAGCTTGTACAGAAGCATGATTGGAAGCCTACTATATCTTACAGCTAGCAGATCAGATATAGCTTTTGCAGTAGGTGTGTGTGCAAGGTATCAAGCTGAACCAAAAGTGAGCCATCTAAACCAGGTAAAGAGGATATTGAAATATGTGAATGGTACATGTGACTATGGCATAATGTACTCTCATGGTTGTGAACCAATTCTCACTGGATTTTGTGATGCTGATTGGGCTGGAAGTGTTGATGATAGAAAGAGTACATCAGGAGGATGCTTCTTTCTAGGAAACAATTTAATTTCTTGGTTCAGTAAGAAACAAAATTGCGTGTCCTTATCCAGTGCTGAAGCTGAATATATTGCAGCTGGTAGCAGTTGTTCACAGCTGGTATGGATGAAACAAATGCTCACAGAATACAATGTCCCACAAGATGTCATGACATTGTACTGTGACAATTTAAGTGCTATTAACATTTCCAAAAATCCTATCCAACACAGCAGGACTAAGCATATAGATATCAGACATCACTTCATCAGAGATCTTGTGGAAGAGAAGGTGATCACATTAGAGCATGTAGCCACAGAGTTGCAATTAGCTGACATTTTTACTAAGGCTTTGGATGCTACCCAATTTGAAAACCTAAGGGGTAAATTGGGAATCTGCATTTGTGAAATATAGAAGTTATGGAGAAGTGCCAGCATGTCTCATGACATCGTGTGGCATGATCACCAGATGGCAGCACCAGTCTGGCCACTAACTGTTTGTATTCCAATCATAAAAATTCCACTATCAACGAATTCTATATATGCGTGCTCCCAGCTTCTCACATTCCCACTATCTCCACTAAACGTTTTGCATGCTACAGTTGAATTTCTAAGCTCATCAAAATCTATCAAACCCTTGCACATTTCAACTACAATCGAAAAAATGTCTCAACATCAAAACCCTAACACCATTGATGAGGGTCTCAATCAAGAAGATGTAGTGCACACAACTCCAATTTCTGTGGTACCAATGGATGCTACTCCTATAGATGAGATCAGAGGAAGCATTCCTATTGCTCAAAAACCCAGGACTCCCCATGCAAGAAGAGCTAAGGAGCCTGTTTTCAGCAAAAGCAAGGGAACTCCTTCATCTTCAAGCACCCCCAAAGCCTCTGCTTATGTGGACGCATCCATCAAACAGCTTGTAAACAGGATCCTTTCTGAACAAAGAGTTGTGTCTGGGGTGTTTGTTCCCCTGAACAGTATGCCTACTCCACAAGAAGAACAAAGCAACCAGGCTGGAGAGGACATACCTGCTCAACGGGATGTCCCAAGAAATGTTGAAGCATCTGAGGGCCAGGACAAAGCCTCAACTGATGATGATAAAGCCACTGATGATAAAGCTCATGTTGATCAAGCTGCTGAAAAAGAGGTTTCCCAACCTCCACCTGTTGAAAACCTAGATGATGACTCTGACACAGAGATCATTGCCTCTGTTAATCCTAGCATAGCCAAAAGGCTTAGGGCTAGAAAGGAGAAGAAGCCAGCTGCACATGCTACTCCTGAGAAGAAATAGTCAACTCCCAAAAAGGACAAGGTCAAAGTTGCCTTTGGACCTACTAAGCAATGGAGTAAGGTAAGCACCCAGAAGAGGAAGGCTACAACCCCTTCTGACTCTGATGTGGAAGAGGATGTCCCAACATCCCAACCAAGGAAGAAGCCAGCACCTCCCAGGACTGCCTCTGCTGTTCCTGAAGCACCTCTGGACAATGTGTCCTTCCACCATGTCTCTAGTGTGAGCAAGTGGAAGTATGTCTATCAAAGAAGGGTGGCTCTGGAAAGAGAGATGGGCAGCAATGCTTTGGAGTGCACTGAGGTAATAGACTTAATCTCCAATGTTGGCTTATTCAAAACTGTCTCCAACTTTTCCCCTTGCTATGAACTACTGGTAAAAGAATTCATAGTCAATTTGCAAGAGGGGTGTGCTGATGGGAAATCTGAGGATTTCAGGAAGGTTTATGTGAGGGGGAGATGTGTTGATTTTTCTCCTAGGGTTATAAATTACTACCTGGGGAGAGAATCTGATGGGCCAAATGAACTGGGCAAAACTGACAACCAAGTCTGCAAGATCATCACAGCCAACCAAGTCAAATCATGGCCAGTCAAAGGCAAACTATCTGTCAGCTTGCTAACAAGAAAGTATGCTATGCTGCATAGAATTGGAATTGTCAATTGGGTCCCCACCAACCACACTTCATCAATAGCTACTGGGCTAGGAAGATTTATCTGTGCTGTAGGCACCCAGACCAAGTTGGACTATGGGGCATATATCTTTGATCAAACCCTAAAGCATGCAGGAACCTCAGCAACAAGGCTTCCAATAGCTTTCCCCTCACTGCTTTGTGGGATAATCCTCAACCAATATCCAGGCATCCTTACTGATAAGGATTCCATCTGTAAGAGGGAAAGCCCACTGTCCTTCCACTACAAACTGTTTCTGAGCCATCATGCTGCAGATGTTGAAGCTCCAAGTGGGACATCTGTTGGACCATGAAATGTCAAGACTCTTATATCCAAGGCAGCCCTGATTGCAGAACTCAGAACAACATGCAAAGAGCTGGATGAAAGGAAGAAGAAGCTTGAGGACATAATTCAAAGGCTGGAGCTGGAAGAGGTTGCTAAGAATGCTGATGAATCTGATGCTGAGTCTGAGGATGCTGAAGATACAGAGTATACAGAGTCTGAGTGAAGCTGTGTGTGTGGTGGAAAATGTTGTTTTGCTTTGTAATTTTGAATGTTTTTTTTCTCTCTGCTTATGTAATGTTTGGCCCCAAATTTCTGTCTAACAATGGGGAGAAGTATACTGAATAATGCCTGCCTGCTACTGTTAATGCCCTGCTGTTAATGAACAATGCTGATGTTAATTTCTGTCTTCTGAACTATGTTTTTTTGAATGCTCATTGGTATATCAAAGTCTGTTGAACAAGTCACAACAGTATACATACAGGTTTGAGGGGGAGCAAATTATTAGCTCTCACATGATTCAACAGAAAAGAACTCTGCTGCTCTCTGATAAAACTCTGCTGCACTCTGATAAAACCAGAAGATTGTGTTAGCCAAAAATTATCCAAAGGGGGAGTTTGTAGATGTTAAGAATTGGCAGAATTTTTGAAAAACAAGAATAAGTGAACTTAGTTCAGGATGTCACACCAGATGTTGTGACATTGACAAACAAAGTAAAAATTAATGATCTTAGTTCAAGATATCAGGATGTCACACTGGATGTTGTGACATCGTAAACCTGCTACCAGACTTAAATGATGCATAACAGAACTGAGTAAATTCAGGGGAATTTATCTGGAATTAATTATAAAGAGATAAGCATTCCAAGGCGCATCTTTAGGGAGCTTAGTTATCTGATTTCAGTGTAACAGAATAACTAACTTACCTTGAATCAAGGAGGTAACAAACTAACTAACCCTAATTCAAGGTGATGACTGTGGGATTTATTTAGGTCTGGATAATTTGCAAAAAGCCCAAAAACCAAGCATCTATTTAAGGAACTGAAACACTCAAGAAGAATCACGAATTTTAGAAGACTGTAAAGAGTGTTTTGTAGAGCTGGTTGTTTTTAAGCAGGTTTTAATTGTGTGTCACTTTATGAGCTTTTAAGCAAAAAGTGTATTGTGTCTTGATTGAAACTTTTAAGTAAGATCAAGCTGTTGTGTTTGAAGTGTGGCTTCAATTTTATTAATCATTGTAGAATATCATTGTGTGATTGAGGGGGAGTGAGTAGGTACTCATATCTAAGTTGAGTCTTAGGTAGAAATTGCCTTGGGTAGATATTAAGTGAAGGATTAAACTGGTTGGTTTAACTCCAGAATTAATATTACTTATATTGGATTTCCTTCCTGGCTTGGTAGCCCCCAGATGTAAGTGTGGAGATACACTGAATTGGGTTAACAATTTCCTGTGTTATTTAATTTACCAGCACATTAAGTTTTGTTTAAGATTTCAAGTGTTTAAACATCTGGTTCGACATCACGTACCTGATCCCAAAATTTCACTAATTCGCCAAATGGATTGGCTAGTTTCAATTTTTTTTAACTAATTCGCCAAATGGATTGGCGAATGAGTGTTATTGTTGTGTATGTATTCGCCAAATGGTTTGGTGTAAGTGTTTAGGCTTGCAATTTTTTTCTATAAATACATATGCCCGGTTATCACTCATACACATCATATTTATCTCACTCCTTCCTTACAAACCCTCTCTCATTCATTCCTTTCAATCTCTCCCTCTTACAACATGGCTTCTCCTCGTCCATATAGTTTTGCATCGACACCGTCTTCCTCAACATCACAAGAACCGCATCCAAAATTTGATATTTTGAAGAAAAATGCTTTGGTGTTTTTCTCGGCAACAAAGCCTCCTTTGAAGATGCTGTTATGGAACCCGCAAACTTTGGAACACTTGCATAGAGAATTAACCCGCTGGATAGAAGGAGAGATCGGCCACAAAGAAAAGATAATTAAAATTGAGAAGCGGGTTGTGGAGTCTGGTGTGACTAAATGGAGAAAAGTTGTCAATGATGTAGGTGTTCTTTCGATGATGTTAGGCGGAGGTGAAGTTGTCCTGATGGTTCTGATAGGCTAGATATGTTGAATGTTCCAGTTGTTTTATTTATGTATGGTCATGTTTGAATTTATGTATTTTCTAGTTTTATTTATGTACGGTCATGTTTTGAATCATGTATTTCCTTGTTTTATTTATGTATGTTCGTGTTTGTGGTTGTATGATTTTACTGATATGAATGAAACGAACTAGGCTTCTATTTAAAATGAATATGGTTACAATGGTTTAATTTATGATGTTGAGCTTGGTCCAACGTTGGGACATTTTTTACGATTGTGACCGGGCTGACGACATGAACTACATAGTCTCACCATCTTATTCGCCGTATCCATTTCGGTGCGAATACGCGTGCTGTTAGGACGCCCTTTTTTCTTTCTTCGCATGTTCTCATTGTGCCAGACTATTTCCCCGTTGTAGGAGGGCCAGTAGTCCTCATTTGCAACAACAGGAAAGCTTTTATTGTAGACGTTACAAAGATTGTGCACTTGGTAAACAGGGGATAGTAAGCCTGAAGGGTCCAGCCGAACCTTCGAACATGCCGCTATGACATGGGAGCAAGGCATGCGAAATGCTTGAAATTTTCCACAGTCGCACCAATTGTTATCAAGTTCTACCCGATAGGATCCCCTCGGTCTCCCTTAGTTGTTATCCATGATCTCAGCAACATTGAAATGTCCCTTATTGCGGTTAAACACGGTGACCACATGTGTGTTAGATTTGGATGCTTCGTCTTTTATGAATGTCATAGAACTATCGCTGAACACTTGACCAGACTGTAGGATTAAACTCCACTTTGAACGCTTGGTGTCAAAAAGTGCTCCGAGCCTAAAGTAGGTTGACCTCACCAAAGCGGTTATTGGTAGATTGCGGATTCCTTTGAAAACAGAGTTCATTGATTCCACGAGGTTTGTTGTCATGTGACCCCAGCGTTGTCCTTTGTCGTAGGCCCTGGTCCACTTATCCAAAGGAATCTGGTTTATCCATCTGAACGCATCTTCATTTGTCAGTCTGATTTCGTCACGATAATGTTTGAATGACGGTTCGGTTAATGAGCACCATGCGTTCACGACCTTCTTCCGCAATGTCTTGTCTTTGATCTCTCTCATGAAGTTTTGCGCGATGTGTCTAATACAATAGACATGTGTTGAAGGCGGTTCCTGCCAGCCATTATCAACATTCTTCCATGCATTCTCAATTGATGCATGTCTGTCCGAAATCAAACATAAGTTAGACTGGGGAGCCATGTGAAAGCAGAGATTTTTAAGGAAAAAACTCCATCCCTCGGCAGTCTCTCCCTCGACTATAGTGAATGCAATTGGAAAGATATTGCTGTTGCCGTCCTGTGCCACTGCCATCAATAGAGTTCCTTTGTATTTGCCGTAGAGCCATGTTCCATCAATTTGGATTATAGGCTTGCAGAAGGCAAAACCCTTTATACATGGGTCAAAAGCCCAAAAGAGTCGGTGGAATATGCCATTTCCACTAACACAATGACTTTCTGAAGTATACGCCAGCAAGGTCTCAAGGATGACAACGGTCCCTGGTGCATAGTGCTTTAGTGCCAGCAAAAACTTTGGGAGTTCTTTGTATGAGTCCTCCCAATTTCCAAATACAACGGCAATAACCTTAGTTCTAGCAATCCATGCTTTCCTGTATGATGGAGTATAATCGTGCTTCTGTACTATGTGCTTAATTATCGTGCTGACCTTTACCGAAGGATCGTCGGCAACGATTGAGAGGATATCGTTGCATATTAGCTGAGAGCTCAGTTGCCGATGATCCTACAATGAGTTGGTTATTACACAAGTATGCTCCGGTCCCATAGAAGCAACCTTCCAATCTTCACTTCTCTTTCTGTATGATGCTGTCAATCGAAACGGACACGCCACGTTACGACAACGTATCATATATAGTGTAGGATTCGTTCGGTCGACCTTATAATCAGCTGATAAATCCATGTGGTAAAATTTTATAGCTCGAACGCATTCTTCTTTTGTTCGAAAATGGTCGCCCTCCTTTAATGCACCTTGTCTTTGTGGATACGGATCATAAAATATGTCTGAAGATGGGCCTTCACTTCCCAAGTTCATGTTTGTCATGTGTGGAGGAGGACGATATACATGACTGGCCGGGACCTCGTCTTCATTGACCATTTCATCAGCTACTGCCTCCTCTTGTTCCTCGTCCTCATCAACAACATCGACTTCAGGCAAATCATTGTCAGATTCGAAAAAGACTTGCGAAGGATCAATGATCTGAGACATTTTTTGTTGGTGAAGCGTAACATAAAGCTCGATATCATTGAAACCAGAATACTCATGGCTTAGAAACATAGTACGAACACGTTCGTCATCAGATATAGTTAATTGGAAATACATGACCTGGTTATCCTCATAGAATACTGGAATTTTGTAAATAATGACGTCCACTGGACCACGCTGCATTTTGTTTTCCAATCTCTTTTTTAGATGAGCAAAATTGGATTGTCGGGTTATTGAGAACCGAGTAACCTCGGTGTTACGAAATTCGAAACCAGAATGGTTACATTCAAATATTTCGCCATTTATATGGGCGTTGATCATATACTGGGGTAATTGAGACATAATTCATATACAAAGACACTTTTAGATACGAAAATGTTTTGAAGTTTATGGTACAATGAAGATATGAAAATAATCTATAAATAGTAAAGTTAAAAATTATTTTATGGATATATTTACTGTTTTGAATTAATGTGTACTAGTTGTCTCATAGGCTTATCTCCTGCACCTATAGGGTTATCTTTTCCACATATGTCTTATCTTCTGCACATATAGGTTTATCTTCTGCACATATAGACTATATTATTTTTCCACATATGTCTTATCTTCTGCACATACTTCTTAAATGTATTAACTTAACAAACCCTAACTTACATATATATATATATATATATATATATATATATATATATCATACTTCTTAATAAATGTATTAACTTAATAAACCCTAACTTACACACACACACACACACACACACACACATATATATATATATATATATATATATATATATATATATATATATATATATATATATATATATATCATACTTCTTAATAAATGTATCAACTTAAAAAACCCTAACTTACACACACACACACACACACACACACACACACACACACACACACACACACACACACACATATATATATATATATATATATATATATATATATATATATATATATATATATATATATATATATATATATATATATATATATATATATGTAAGTTAGGGTTTATTTATTAAGAAGTATGATATATATATATATATATATATATATATATATATATATATATATATATATATATATATATATATATCATAATTCTTAATAAATAAACCCTAACTTACTTTTATATATATATATATATATATATATATATATATATATATATATCATACTTAATAAACCCTATATATATCATACTTAAATAAACCCTAACTAACATATATATATATATATATATATATATATATATATATATATATATATATATATATATATATATATATATATCATATATATTATACTCAATAAACTTAATAAACTAAAATAAACCCTAACCCACGTATACACACGTTCGCCAAATGGATTGGCTAACCAAGGCACATGTAAACCTATTCGTCAAATGGATTGGCGAAACCCTACATGCATTCACCAATCAACATGGCTACTGAACAATACCTGCTAAAGCTGAAAAACACAACAGAGATTCGTGCTTGCTTTCAATGTCCTGCCATGGTAGAGATTCCATTGAACATGCTGCACAAATAGCTTTGCATGTGAAAGCCAACTTGGTGATCCTTCAAGACCTTCATTCGCCAATCATAATGAAGCTTCACAATCCACAACTATGGTGTTGAACCAATCAAAGAACATGCAAGGTGTTAGAATACATATTCGCCAATCCAAGTGGCGAATATGTACAATTGTGTTTGTTTGAATTCGCCAAATGGTGTGGCTACTGCATGCAAATATTTTGAAAAATAATTCTATAAATTGGTCTAGGAATAAATCACACAATCAATTCATATATCACACCAACAACTTCTAATAGTCTCATAATTATTTCTAGGCATTTTTTACAAAATATTTTCAATGGCTTTACTAACAATGGGAGATCAACATCGAGGCACAATCGAAAATATCGCGTCATTTGTATGTTTTTTCTTCGTATATTTTTTTACACATATATTTATATATACTTTTTACTCTTGCATATTTTAACTTATTTCGAATAATATTTTTACAGAATGTAAAAAGATTTCGGTGTCGGATGCACGACTACATAGAGTTTGATCCGATCATTGAACCGTATCTACGTTCATGCAGATTTGGTGAAGTCATAAAGGTGCACAACAATTCTATAGACACAAAATTCATTTTGGCACTACAAGAGAGGTGGAGGCCAGAGACACACACCTTTCACCTGCCGTTCGGTGAATGCACTGTCACATTGGAAGACGTCTACATGCTTTTGGGGTTACGTGTATCCGGTAGAGCTGTCTTTGGTAAGGTCAACCATGAAATTTCTATAGTAGCGGACTTGCTGGGTGCCCCTCTCATTGACGAGGAGCAGCCAACAAATACTCGTAGCAGGGGTTCAGGTATTAATCTAGGAGTCCTTAGAGCCCACTATGCTAGTTTTATTTTAAACGAAGAATCAACCGAGTTAGAAAAAATTCAAAAAAATCGGTGTTATATTATGCTTTTATTCGGTCATTTTTTATTTCCCGACGGTACCGGAAACACAATAAATATGATGTATTTACCATTGTTGTGAAACATCAACAATGTAAATACATATAGTTGGGGTTCGGCTGTTTTGACACATTTGTACAGTAGCCTTTGTAAAAATGCCGCAAAGGATACTTGTACATTTTTTGGTTGTGCATTTTTGTTACAAGCTTGGGGGTATTCAAGACTGCAGATGCTTGCCCCACGCAACATGAATCCATGCCCGTTCCCCTACGCAAACCAGTAAGTCTACTATTAATTTTTATTTCCAAACATATTAAATTTTAAATATTTAAATTGTTATTGTATCTAAATGCTTTTAAATCTATTGTGCTTAGCTGGTCCGATCTTGGGATGGATTATAGTAGAAATCCAAGAAGTTCCATAGTTTTATATCGCAGTTTGTTAGACCACGTGGGGATCGATCAGGTATTGTCATATATAAAAAATATCTTTTCGTTTTAATGCATATAATTCACTAAAATAATTTTCTACTAAACGAATTTTTTTTTACGTAGTTCATCTGGCTGCCATATTTAGCCCTCGACCATGAGCCTAACCCAGAGGATGCTGAAATTTGGACAGAAAAAACACCAATCATCTGGTTCACTACGATTGAAATGCACCAAACAGATCGGGTAAAAATGCAGTTCGGAATGCAACAGGATATTCCGGGCCCTCCGACATGTTTGGGAGAATGGCATTTGAAAAGAGTAAGTGACATGTGGAATATGGAAGATTGGAGAGACTTTGCAAGGGAATTACGTCAACAATGGAGGGATCGACGTCAACATGTCCTAACTGACCAAATGCTGCAAAATGTCAAACCAACTAGAGAATATTTAGTTTGGTTTAGGTCAGTTACTACGCAACAATGGGTGTCTGATAACCCATACTTGATTGACCCGCGCTCGCAGGCCGCAACATACGCCCAACCACCAACCCCACAACATGACTACCCCACCCAATTCCAGCCATCGACTTCAAACACCCATAGACCATTCCTCCAAACACGTAACCCCTACATGCCATAAACCCAATCACAACAACAAGAGCCTTACCAACACCAATATACCCCCGACAACACCTTCATATCCACACCAACCTATAGCCCCCCACCTTTGTTTCGTTCTCAAAACGAGGAAATATCCTCATTTGGTCAAGCTTATCGTCCTCACCCAACCCAATCCAACCCAGCCCAACCTATCCGACCCAGCTTTGAAAACATGGGCACACAACTGAGTTACGGCAGCGCCTTTGGCAGCAACCCTCCACGTAATTGGGGACAAGCAGTTGCAAATATAAGAATCATAGACTCAACAACAACCTCCTCCACCAAACACACAAATACAAGCGGAACCTCGACCACCTGGTGGTAGAGTTCGAAGACGGGGTCATCCCCGTGGATGTGGTACTGGGGGACAGTTAGATCGGGCGGGAAATTAGTTTTTGTACTGTCGTTGTTGGATTATTAATAATAATTTTCTTTTGTATTATATTTCTCTTTGTCAGATTCTCTAATTTTCTTTAATATGAATAATTTTATTTTAATATAATGTTCTTTTATATTATAATTTTCTTTTATATACTTTTATATATATATATATATATATATATATATATATATATATATATATATATATATATATATATATATATATATATATATATATATATATATATATATATATATATATATATATTTATATAAGTATATATCTATGTATACTCATTCATATATATATATATATATATATATATATATATATATATATATATATATATATATATATATATATATATATATATATATATATATATATATATATATATATATATATATATATATATATACTCATATATATATATATATATACTCATATATATATATATATATATGAATATATATATATTTATATAAGTATATATCTATGTATACTCATTCATATATATATATATATATATATATATATATATATATATATATATATATATATATATATATATATATATATATATATATATATATATATATATATATATATATATATGAGTATACATAGATATATATTCATTCGCCAATTGGTATGGCTACTTTAAGTATATATCTATGTATACTCATTCATATATATATATATATATATATATATATATATATATATATATATATATATATATATATATATATATATATATATATATATATATATATATATATATATATATATATATATATATATATATATATTATATCAGAATACCACTCACAAACATAGCAGCTAAAAAATATTACTAATAGGTTAATTATTCCGGAATTTTTTTTTAAGATAACATACTTTATTAATTTAATTTCCAAAATAACAATGTTTTAAAATAAATTACCAAACTAACATAGTTTGCATGCTTGTTCGCCAATCAACATGGAGAACAAGTTCATTTTCTCACTAATTCGTCAAATGGATTGACTTGTTTCAATTTTTTTTAACTAATTCGCCAAATGGATTGGCGAATGAGTGTTATTGTTATGTTAAAATAGCCATACCAATTGGCGAATTAGTATATATCTATGTATACTCATATATACATATATATAAATATATATATATACTCATATATATATATATATATATATATATATATATATATATATATATATATATATATATATATATATATATATATATATATATATATATATATATATGAATGAGTATACATAGATATATACTTATATAAATATATATATATTCATATATATATATATATATATATATATATATATATATATATATATATATATATATATATATATATATATATATATATATATATATATATATATATATATGTATATATGAGTATACATAGATATATACTCATTCGCCAATTGGTATGGCTACTTTAACATAACAATAACACTCATTCGCCAATCCATTTGGTGAATTAGTTAAAAAAAATTGAAACAAGCCAATCTATTTGACGAATTAGTGAGAAAATGAACTTGTTCTCAATGTTGATTGGCGAACATGCATACAAACTATGTTAGTTTGATAATTTATTTTAAAACATTGTTATTTTAGAAATTAAATTAATAAAGTATGTTATCTTAAAAAAAAATTCCGGAATAATTAACCTATTAGTAATATTTTTTAGCTGCTATGTTTGTGAGTGGTATTCTGATATAATAATGTGACTTTTTTTTTATCAACATGCCATATTATGAAAATAAAATATCAAAATGGCACACATTTAAAAAAAAAATTTCTCTAAAATACCATTTTTTTCTTCATAGGTTTATCCATTTATTAGATGAATCAATCATTTTTATCTCTTTCATAGGTTTATCCATGCATTGGACAAATGACTGAAAAATTGCAGAAAACTTGGTAAAATCGGTTAACAGAACACCTGATTTAACTAGTTTAGAACCTAAAATTCACACTTGTTAAGTTAGATATTCTGTTAACCGACTTAATAAATTTTCTATAATTTTTCAAACATTCAAATCTATAAAGGGAAAAAAGATTACCATTGGTTCATCTAATGGATGGACGAACCAACGAAGAAAAAATGACATTTTAAAAATTATTTTTCAAAGTGTAGTATTTTGGTGTTTTATCTCTAATAGTGTAGCATTATGGTAGAAAAATCTAATGTAAGTTTGTTCACTTCTCTTCTATTATTATTTTTCTATTATTACATATGTATTTTTATTGGAGGTTTAGAATTATTAAAAATTAATAAGATATATCTTTTTATTTTATTGGTAATTTTATCGATTAGTTCTGTACTAGTTTACGATTTTAGAGCATTTTATAGATTTGGTAGGTTAGCTATTTATAACCTAACACATTACTAGACCACAGTGTGAAAAGAAAGAGGTTGAGAAATGTCAGAAATAGGAGCAAATCCCGTACACGTCAAATAATATTTGAAGGAAAACGCAATGTTCCATTTTTCATTTCTTCAAGTAATTACCTACTTACCATTCCAACTAAATTCATTTCTTTTTAATATTTTATTTATTTATTGAAGGATTCATATTTCTTAAAACTGCAACAGTTCCATAAACTTATTTGGCCTTGTTTTTTTTGCTTTGCTATTCACACCACAGGATTGAGTATGCAACACGCAATTACCTGCATTATTGTTCTTTAACATTGTGAGAATGAGAGTGAGGGGCAACAGTAGGGTAATTTATCTTCAACTGTTTTTTAATAGAGAATTGATTATATTTAGGTTCGAGAAAACGTGAGTATTTGAATTAGTTTATTTTGTGTTGACAAAGTTTAATCAACTCATGGCAAGCATTTTGTCTAGTAACTGTTGCCAAGATGGACTACCTGCTAGTGTTACTAGAGCATTCAAAACGGAATTCTCCATTTGCCCAAAGAAATCATCCTGTATGTATTTAAATTGAGAGCTCAATTTGAATCAAGTTTGGAATGCTATCTTGACGCCATATTTTATACAAATATTTGTTGAACATTATATAAATGAGATAACCTACACATCTATTACTTTAAAATTTTAGGTGAATATATGATGTGTCTTTTACAAAAATATGTCCCAAGTAAAAAATTTCCCTCGTTAACCCCCCTCAAATTGTTCCAACAGTGGTATCAAAACTCACACATCTATCATCTTAAGCTTTTAGGTGATTCGAATTGCCCCAATAATATTTACCGTTGTAATTGTAAGTATATATACTATTCTTATTCTTCGTTTTATATGATGAATATATATATATATATATATATATATATATATATATATATATATATATATATATATATATATATATATATATATATATATATATATATATATATATATATATATATATATATATATATATATATATATTCTTGAACAGGACTCGAATAATGTAAATTTTTTAGTTAATAAAATATAAAATGTTAATTAATAAAATAATGAAGTTGATTAATAATCGTTAAGATATTAAAATTAGTTTTTAATGTAAAATAAAATTGGTTAATGAAAAGTAAAAACTTAGTTTACGAAGTGGCGGAGTTGGTTAATAAATGTTTAAATATTAAAAATAATTTTTAATAATAAAATAAATTTGGTTAATAAAATGTAAAATATTAATTAAATTATAAAGTTGGTTAATTATACAATTTTATATCGATACTCTTTAATTAAATAAATAAATAAAAATTAAAAAATTAAAAAATTAAAATTATAACATTTCATCATTCACCATGTTAGTGAACAGTGAAATATGGTATAAGTGTAGTACTTGAGTGTAAGAATATCATTCTTTAAAAGTTTATACATGAACAGAAGGCAAACCGATAATAAATTCATTGCTACATTTTTTTATAACAAAATTAATAATCTAAAAAATTATATTCATTGATTTAGATGTAACATATAAATTGATTTAGAAAATACAACATTACTATGCATAAATTTTTAGACTCTCTATAATTGATCAACTAAAAATGTCAAAAGCAAATAATACGAAAGAATGTTAATTATTATAATACACTTTCTCATGATTTGACCACTTTACTCGAAGTGACTTTGAGGGTTGTCCATAGTAAAACCTTTCGTCCTCGGTTCCATCAACGGAAAAACTCCAATCTTATAAACACATACATGTTTTCCTCTTATCCATTCGTACACCATAACATCTACTGACCTAAGTGTTGATCTCACATCAAGTGGTTTAGTCAAATAATTCATAGGTGCATGTTTCTTCAAAGAATCTCTGGTCCATCGAAACATATCAAATAAGACATCTCTAACAAGGTCATCGAGGCATTTGAAGTTTGAAGGTTTCCTACAATGAATCTCATGCTCTCCAAATGTAATAAACAAGGCAAACTTCATCAATAAAAAATAAACGAATCATAAGACGACATCTCAAAATAGTACGATACTCCACTAGTTACATATATTGATTTAGTCCACAATAAGCTAACTCCCACAAAAATACCAACTTTCAAAAGACCTCTACTAAAATATTGCAAGTAACTACTAATATTTTTTCATAATTGTCGCAAATAAATCGGGAGAGATGGATCCTCTTCCATCTCTTTAAAAAATTGATCATCTTCTTCTTTCTTCCTCATATCCAACATTTTCCAGCCACCATGTAGGTTATAGAACTGGTGGTGCGAAGCCCCTTTGGTTGCTCCACCCCAACCTCTTTTGAGGTTGTCACTCGCTTCACCCTTCACCCTTTTTGTGTTGTTCGGATTTGATTTCTTCTGGTCTGATTTAGTTTTGGAGACAATCGCTCCAGGCAGATCGATAACCATCTGCATCAAATTCAGAGTCATGGTGTTTTATCATTCCTTCAATTGGCTTATTCTGATTGAGAATTCATCGGATTTCGGGTTTCCAATGGAGAATTAGTTCACCTGTGGTTGTTTTATGCGGCATCTTAGTTGCATTACTCTCCCGGTGGCAGTTCTGACATATGTGGAAGCTCCTTCTCTGATGGATCTATTGCATGTTTGTGTTTCTGGTGCAAAGTTAGAATCCTAAGCTTTTGATTCTCTGATTGGTTTCAAATATGTAGATTTCAAGATTTAAGATTTGTGCATCTACACCGACATCGACACTAATTTAATATCTACCACCACAAAATACCTAACTTTTTTGTAATGCCTTCATTATTTTGGAGTGTAAAATAAATTTTTTAGTTAATAAAATATAAAATGTTAATTAATAAAATAATGAAGTTGGTTAATAATCGTTAAGATATTAAAAATAGATTTTAATGTAAAATAAAATTGGTTAATGAAAAATAAAAACTTAGTTTATGAAGTGGCGAAGTTGGTTAATAAATGTTTAAATATTAAAAATAATTTTGAATAATAAAATAAATTTGGTTAATAAAATATAAAATATTAATTAAATTATAAAGTTGGTTAATTATACAATTTTATATCGATACTAATTCATTGCTACATTTTTTTATAACAAAATTAATAATCTAAAAAATTATATTCACTGATTTAGATGTAACATATAAATTGATTTAGAAAATACAACATTACTATGCATAAATTTTTAGACTCTATATAATTGATCAGCTAAAAATGTCAAAGGCAAATAATATGAAAGAATGTTAATTATTATAATACACTTTCTCATTATTTGACCACTTTACTCGAAGTGACTTTGAGGGTTGTCCATAGTAAAACCTTTCGTCCTCGGTTCCATCAACGGAAAAACTCCAATCTTATAAACACATACATGTTTTCCTCTGATCCACTCGTACACCATAACATCTACTGACCTAAGTGTTGATCTCACATCAAGTGGTTTAGTCAAATAATTCATAGGTGCATGTTTCTTCAAAGAATCTCTGGTCCATCGAAACATATTAAATAAGACATCTCTAACAAGGTCATTGAGGCATTTGAAGTTTGAAAGTTTCCTACAATGAATCTCATGTTCTCCAAATGTAATAAACAAGGCAAACTTCATCAATAAAAAATAAGCGAATCATAAGACGACATCTCGAAACATATCAAATAAGACATCTCTAACAAGGTCATTGAGGCATTTGAAGTTTGAAAGTTTCCTACAATGAATCTCATGTTCTCCAAATGTAATAAACAAGGCAAACTTCATCAATAAAAAATAAGCGAATCATAAGACGACATCTCAAAATAGTACGATACTCCACTAGTTACATATGTTGATTTAGTCCACAATAAGTTAACTCCCACAAAAATACCAACTTTCAAAAGACCTATACTAAAATATTGCAAGTAACTACTAATATTTTTTCATAATTGTCGCAAATAAATCGGGAGAGATGGATCCTCTTCCATCTCTTTAAAAAATTGATCATCTTCTTCTTTCTTCCTCGTATCCAAACTTTTCCAGCCACCATGTAGGTTATGGAACTGGTGGTGCGAAGCCCCTTTGGTTGCTCCACCCCAACCTCTTTTGAGGTTGTCACTCGCTCCACCCTTCACCCTTTTTGCATTGTTCGGATTTGATTTCTTCTGGTCCGATTTGGTTTCGGGACAATCGCTCCAGGCAGATCGACAACCGACTGCATCAAATTCGGAGTCTTGGTGTTTTCTCATTCCTTCAATTGGCTTATTCTGGTTGAGTATTAATCGGATTTCGGTTTTCCGATGGAGAGTTAGTTCACCAGTGGTTGTTTTATGCTGCATCTTAGTTGCATTACTCTTCCGGGTGGCAGTTCTGACATATGTGGAAGCTCCTCTGAAGGATCTATTGCATGTTTGTGTTTCTGGTGCAAAGTTGGAATCTTGAGCTTTTGATTCTCTGATTGGTTTCAAAAATATAGGTTTTAAGATTTAAGGTTTGCGCACCTACACCGACATCGACACTAACTTGATATCTACCACCACAAATACCTAACTTTTTTTGTAATACCTTCATTATTTTGGAGTGTATTTGTTTATTTTTTAAACTTTTGAAAGTGTATAAGATAAAAAAAAGTTGAAAAATAGACATTATGCCACATATGACATCTAAAATTAATTGTTTAAATAACAAAAATCTTTAAATATGTCAACTTTGGACCACTTAATCTTAGGCTACTATTTTAAGATTGAGAACCTTAACCATTTTTAACATAGAGAGCCTTAAGTTTTGTATGAATAGATAGAATGTTGTAAAATATTCAAACAATGGTTTAGAATCTCTACATCCTTGAATATTTTATTTTGCACAATTTCACATAGTCATAATGTATTCTACTCCATTTATTTATAAATATCCAAATAAAACTAATTGAGGAACACTCATTGATGATTACCTTACTAGTAAAAAGTTAATTTATGAAATAGGAATTTAATCAATAGAAAATGTGAAAGCTAGTGAAGTACTACAATAATGCAATGCACATGGTTAGGACATGGAAAAAAGTTGAACCACACAAACACAAACTCAATCACAGCTTTTGTACACATATTTCAAAGGAAAAAAGCTACTAAAGGAAGAAAAGGTTCTTCCATATATGATGATGATGTTTTCTGATTGAGTGAGCCCAAATATCACACTCAAACTTCTATAGGTAAATATAAAACAAATAAGGGCCCTCCATTCATGTGCCACAAGACAATGAAACTAGACAACCTTTTCACTGTTTGATAGAAAGAAGTTGGTCCTTGGTGGGTCATTGAGATGAAAAGATGTAGTACCTTTCCTAAGATTTAGCCGTGGATGCTGTCCCCTACTTCTTCTTTAACATTTTTTTTTTAAATCCTTCATTTTTATTAAAGATGGATAAATTTGAACCGTCTGATCGAAACCGATCGATCTGATGTGTCTTTTGTACAAATGAATCGGGTCGGATGTCGCGTTAATTCAATTGTTCAATTAGAATAGTATAAGGTTGTTCTAATTGGATTTTGAAGATTATTTTGGATATATCAAAAATTAAAACTAATTGAAATTAATTAATATATTTTTTATTTATTTTTATTACTATATAACTAACTCATTATAAAAGAAAAATTCATAATATTATCGAGATATTATTATTTTTTATAATTTGATTGTGAAATTATTTACTCCCAAAAATATGAAATTTTGAATATTATTTAATTTATAATTTAAATATTATAATGATCAAATTAATGTTAAATAATATTAAAAATATTGTAATAATATTTTTTCTTTTTAATAATAAAAAAATAGTTTTTAAGACTATTCTAATATTTTGACATATATATTTTTTTAAATAAAAATAAATATTTTGTGAATTTTATAAAAACTAGTCATTTTCATATGTTTACTTTAATAAATATTAAATCGATTAAACCGATCCGATTTATCTGCCAAATCGATTTAATTTAATTGAATTCGATGAAAATCAAAATTTTATAAATCGAAATTGGATCATAAAAATAAAAGTGTGATTTGCTCGAATTTAAGTTTTGAATTGAAACTGACCGATTATCCAGTTCTAATATCTATAAATATCAATATATTAACATCAATAAATAAATATTATTATGCAGAATTATTAAAATATTTCAAATTCCACGTTAATTTAGAAATAAAGATAAAGTTTTAAAATTGTTTATATAATGTCATCTCGTACTTTAAAAGTTTATTTTGTAAAGACTAATAAGACAAAATTTTACTATGATATCAGATTCTAGAACTGTCAAAATGGTTTATCTTATCTTAAATTGATCCATTCTAAACGATATTTCTTTTGTAATATGTGCTTGAAAATTATTACTTGAGTCTGATCTTAGATGAGCTTCAAGTTACTCGATCCTAGATGAACTTCAGATTATTCGATCCTAAACTATATTTATTTAATAAAAAATTAAAATTAAAACATCATAATATTTATTAAAAATGAAATTAAAAATTACATTATTTTAAACATAATATATTTTCAAATACTATATTATCTTTTTTAAATATTATAACGTGTTTTTAAATATAACACATGTCTAAATGGTATAAAATAATATTCGAATATTTAATTTAAGAGAAATTAATAAAATATTAGAATGTATAATATTATAATAATGTATAAGATTTATATAAAAAAAAAGAATAAATAGAATAAAGATAAAATTTAGTGAGGTAAGAAAAATCAATGTATTATTTTAGAATAAAACAATATTATATATATATATATATATATATATATATATATATATATATATATATATATATATATATATATATATATATATATATATATATATATATATATATATATATATTTATATAGTTATACGGGTCTAACGGATTATTTACCACCTATACAGATTAGACATAATGGATAGCGGACTTTGTAAAATTAGGTTTAAAAAGTTTTAAAATTATAAACTTTAATTTTAAATTTCAGATCCTATGATTTTTGAGCCTTACAATTTTAACAATTAGTATTCCTATTAGAGTCTATCAATTACACAAACGAACCACCCACTATTAATATTCATGTATCAACCCAAAATATGTCACTCAAGTAGCATACCCACATCCGTGTAATAAATTGAGTTTTATTTAAGATATTTGTTGTAAAAATTTATGAGTGTTCAAAATAAATTCAATTTAATAAAAATTCTTATTTGATTTGAATATGTTTGATTTGATTTGTGGTTTGTATTCTGTTAATCGAGCTAAACCAAATCAAATTGCCACCTACACTTCGTTATCCCACATTCAATCCAAAACTCAAATTTATTACTCTCTTAGTTATTTATTAAGTGTCACTTTTTGAATATTTTTTTTGTTTCTTTTTAATTGTCATTTGCAAAATTCAAGGTAGTATTAAATACACTTTGTCAAAATTACCCCTAGATAATTATTATATAGAGAGAGAAAAAATAAAATGAATGTAATAAATAATTAGGGGTATTATAGATAAAATGAGAATTATTGTATGAAAAATAATAATAATGATTAACTTTCTTGGTATGTGTAAATACTCAAAAGATGACATTTAAAAGGAACTGATGAAGTATATATTAACCTTGCAAATACTTTCTTACTAGTACTTCGAATTTTAGCTTTAACCTTCTTAAATGTCTCATAGTAATATCACACATTCTTCTAATATTCTTTGTCATGTGCATCTTATCTCTTCTATTCTAATCTCTCACCTCTAATGTTATTTATTTTTATCTTCTCACTTTTATGTTATTGTTTGATCTCTTCCAATTACGTTTTTATCGCATCCTTGTTCTATAATCTCGCCCCACTTATGTTATTTCTTTTTCATCTTTTCTAATTTCTCATCTCTTTCGTTTTTTATTATAATATTTTTTTTATATTGTTTTATTCTATTATTTTATATTTTTTATTCGACTTTTGTCTAATCTTATTTTTATATATTGAATGAGAAGTTGTTGTCTAAATATGATGAATATTGTTGTTATTTAGTAATGTATGAATGATTAAACACAAAATTATGTTGTTCTCTATAGGTGTATTTATAGCTCAATAAAAGTCTTGTAAAAAATTCAAACTATCGAAACCAACCCAAATTATATTGGTTTGGTTTGATTCGATTTTATTTATAAAAGTCAACCGAATCAAACCAAACCACATATATTTTTTTTGTTTGCAATTCAGATGATTTTTTATCGTAAAAACTGCACAAACCGCACCGTGAACACGCCCATATAAAAACTATATTTTTATAAGATTAATCTTATGAATATATTGATATAATAATAACGAGCGTTAAATATGTTTTTGGTTCCTATGAGATAACCAAATTTTGTTTTTGGTCCCTATAAAAAAATCGTGTGTTTTGGTCTCTACAAAATAATTATACACGTAGTTTTAGTCCCTACTATTAAACCAATGTGTATTTTTGAATGATTATTTTGCATATGTGTTTGAAATATTATAAAAAGTTCCTCGAAAAGAAAAAGAACTCAAAATTTGATTTATAAGTCGAGATTTATATTACTTTTATAATTATATTTTAAAAT
The DNA here is from genome assembly GCA_963966055.1 of Lathyrus aphaca. Taxonomy (NCBI): domain Eukaryota; kingdom Viridiplantae; phylum Streptophyta; class Magnoliopsida; order Fabales; family Fabaceae; genus Lathyrus; species Lathyrus aphaca. The sequence goes on along the minus strand of OZ014519.1, from coordinate 677,000,450 downwards.
TTAAAAAAATTCATATTTAAATCTTCTCATTTTAAAAAAAAAATTATATAATTTGATAAAGAAACACCTGAATTCGAAAAAAATTATTTAAAAGTTTAAAATTTTAAGAATAATTAATTAATTATTAAAATTTTAGAAAATAATAAATACTAAAACTGCATGCATAAAATTTTTGTATGGACAATTTATTTTAACCCTAATAACAATTAAACAACATAAATAGAAAATATAAAATAATTATTATTTTTATATTGAAAAGATATTAATAATTTTATAAATTCATTTTATTTGTTAAAACCACGATAACTTTTAAAACGAGTGAGTACTTTTTAAACATAAATTATAATTTGATGTTTTTTACCTCTTTCATTTTTTTGAAACATTTTTTACCTCTTTCTTATTCCCTAATCTTTTGTTCTTTTTTCAGAGACTTTATTGCTTGGTTCAGTTTATTTACTTTAAGCATTTGACTGTAAATTTTAATGTAAATTATTATAATATTATATATTACCACAAATGATTTTAATTAAATTATGAAATCCTTAATGCAATTGTAATCACATCTATAACTATCATTTAAAACCTTAATTAATTATGTATGAGAAAATTGATTAGTACCAACATAGTAATGAAATGGGTCGTGGGGTTCTGACACACTTTGACAGATCTAGACAGCAAGATAAATTGTGCATATATATTAACACTCCTAGTAACAAGCTTTCTTCACAAAAATGGTAGCCATGGAAGAATTCAAGCACTTTGTGATTGTTAAGTTCAAAGAAGGTGTAGTAGTGGAAGAGCTCACAAAAGGAATGGAGAAGCTGGTGTCAGAGATTGATCTTGTCAAATCCTTTGAATGGTATGTATTATGGTTATTGAGTTTAAACATTTTTAATAACGTTTTTGTATATGCGGTGTTAAAAGTGAGTGTTGAATATAGGGGACAAGATGTAGAAAGCCTAGATGTGTTGAGACAAGGTTTCACTCATGCATTCTTGATGACATTCAACAAGAAAGAAGATTTTGCTGCATTTCAGAGCCATCCAAATCATGTGGAGTTTTCTGAAAAGTTTTCTGCAGCTATTGACAATATTGTGTTACTTGATTTTCCATCCACACTTGTTAAGCCTGTCAAGGCAGCAGAAGAATAATATTGAAGAAGGGAGGTTTTTCAGAAATAATGGTTTCATCTTTTTGAAGATGAAGAATGTTTTGTGTGTGTGTGGGATAATGTACTTTTGTTCTATGTTATCGTTACTATATGTGCAATTTGAATTGGTAATGTGATAATGACTTATGAAGGGTAATGATAAAGTTTTTTTGGCTTCTAATCAATGGATTTTTTTTTCTCCATCACCATCAATATCCGATCTACTTGATCGATTAATTCATTTTGGGATCTGGTAACAAATGGGATCTGGTAACAAATATCCGATCCGTTGGATGGATTAGTTTGGTTTGGAATCATGTACTTTTTTGTTTTAACTTTTGAACAAATGAGTTTAAATGCAAGATTGTAATAAGATTAAATATGTTTAGGGTTTTTATGAACAATTTAAATTTTGGTTTTAATTTTTATATAAAATTCTGTTAAAAAAATGATATTCTAAAATTTTTCTTTCACATTTTTTTTTATTTGTCGTTGATACTGACATCGTATATTAGAGAATATTTCAAATTCCATGGATGTGTTTTATTGTAGCTAAAATAATCTATGTTTGCAAGGGTGATGACATTGTGAACCAATCTGAAGTCATTGATTAGTCAAATGGCAAAGAGTGTGATTAGGAATAAAAGATAAATCACAATGCTTCTGCATTGTGTGTGGCATCTAAACAAGTGAGGAATTGTGATTTCAGTTTGGGCTTTGTTCATGGAAAGAATCTCAAAATTCCAATGACAAGGTGTTTGTAAAAATGCCTTAACGAGGATCACATTGGATTGGAAATTTTGCTATAAATAATTTTGCTATTACTTTCTGTTAGAGTAGCAATATATCTAAAATATTTGCTTTACATTGTTTTTTTTAAGCTATTTACTAAGATTTTATTTTTGTTTGTTTGGAATATTATAATTCAGTGCGTGATAAGTACAAATGTACTATAATACAACAATTTTCAAACTAGAAGAGTATTTCTTAACACATCTTATAAATTTCTCGATCATTTAATGTGTTTCCGAAAATATCTCTTATTGTTTGATATATATATATATATATATATATATATATATATATATATATATATATATATATATATATATATATATATATATATATATATATATATATATATATATATATATATATATATATATATTCGTTTTTGAGTGACACACAAATTTTATAAATAAACTTATTCCAGAAATCTATCCCCTAAAATTTCAGGAAACTATAAGTTCAGAAAGGTAGATGATGTATCCAAGAAAATAAAGATTGATATTTTTTTTTTTTTGTTGTTCTTGTAAGCAAGAGGTATATTGATGAGAATATCAAAGTACTCAACCGGATTACAAAAAGGGGAGACCAATGTCCCTCTATAAAAAAAGAAATTGCCTACCAATTAATACCTAAAACAAATACAACATCGGGTTTTTGTTGAATTCGTAAAAGTTACAATTGGAATTGACAATTTCACCAATAAAAGACGACCTCCACAAAAGAAATTTGATGTTCCAAACCGTATCTATAACGTTCCAATCCACTTTTCTGAATAAAATGACATTCCTTAATTAGAAACCATAAACACCAAGTCGTAGCTAACCAAACGAATCCTTCGTTACCCGCCTTTGATCTACACGAAGAAGTAAAAGAGTGCCATAACAAAAACGACTCTTTAACATTTGAGCCTTTGCCATTAATCCCACCTATCCAATCCGCTATCTCTTTCCAAACCAATTTAGAAACCGTACATCCTCTAAATAAATGAGATATGGATTCCGGATTAGATTTGGACAAAACACAATTGCTATCACTTAACGAAAAAGAAATCCATCTACCCGATAATAGGTCTTTAGTTGGAAGTTTATTCGAAAAACATCTCCAACCGAATACCTTAATTTTCATCGAGACTTTCATCTTCCACAACAAGCCAAAAACATAATCGTGTCTTTTCGATGGCCCTAGAGGAATACGCAGATTAAATGACTTTTTATAAAACGATTTGACCGAGAAAATGCCATTAGCCTCCAAGGTCCACTTCACTGAATCCTCTAATTAAACTTCAGGTTTGATGAAAGACAGAATTGAAGAGATTAAACTGACCTCTTCCTCAATACCGTTCGGACTGATGTCGTTCCGAATGATTCCTACCTGCTGATTCCGAATGTTTCGTTAATACAAGTATTTGCTAAAAATAGTTTGTTTACGCGGTTGCATAAGGGCGATGAAGAATTGGAATTTCAAAAGGAAAAAAAGAATAATGAATAGGATTGTGATTGTTTTTCCTAAAAATTTAATTTAATTTATACTTTTATTAAGAAAAACATTAAAAAACAATTATCAATATTTTTTATAACACATCCGTTTTTATTTAACAAAAAAATAGATGATAACAATAAGAAAAATGTTAATAATTATAATATCTAAGAATAGGTGGTCATTCCCTTTTTACTCTAAGTGCGAGTCATTCAATGCAACCATTTTGATGCAAAGGGATAAATCTATTATTACCATGTTTGAATGGATTAGAAACTATCTAATAGATAGGTTTGCCACTCTTAGGGAGAAGGTAGAAAATTACAAAGGAAAAGTTATGTCCAAACCACTTAGGAGGTTAGACAGGGAGATAGAAAAGAGGGAAAATTGGTTGCCAACATATGCAGACATGTTGAAATTTCAAGTGTCTCATGTCATGTTTAGAGATTCTTTTGTTGTAGACTTGGCAAAACACACTTGTTCTTGTAATTTTTGGGAACTGGTTAGGATCCCTTGTAGACATGCAGTTGTAGCCATACATATGAAGGTTGATGATCCACTTAAGTATCTAAACAAGTGTTATCATAGGGAAACTTATTTGTTATGTTACAATCAAGTCATTACTCCTATAAATGGACAAAATAAATGGCTAAAGACCACTGATCCTGAAATATTGCCACTAAGTTTCAAGAGGGGACCTGGAAGATCAAAGAAACTCTGTAGAAGAGAACCCGAGGAGGAATCCCAAACAAGATGGCAAAGGAAAAACACAAGCCATATATGCAAGATTTTCTTTGAATATAGTCACAATAAAAAAATGTAAGAAAAACAAAAAATTGTTGGTTGTTGATGGTGCATTGCCAAGAGTTGTTGAAACACAAGCCAGCCAAACTACAACAGTGGAGACAAGACCAAAAAATAGGGTAACTAACCATTACTTTTCATTTACCTTTATTTGTTCGAAAATGTAATTTACTTTATTGTTATAATAAACTTTAAAGGGTAGGCCAAAGGGTACCACAAAGAAAGGAGGCACAATTAAAAAGATAAAGACTACTGATGTGCCAACACCTTCACAACCTGCACAGCAAGAGGGGCCACAAACTGTACATCTTGATAAGCCACAAACTGCACAACCTGAAGCACCAGAAAATGCACAACCTGAGATACCCAAAGCAATATAATCTAAGGTACCAACTTCATCACAACCTACTCAAACTTCTGTTAGCTCTGCTAAGGCAATGAGGATGTATTATGGTATTGATCCTAATGAATTGGCTTTTTGTTTGGATGATGATGAAATTCGGGACATTGAGCCACTAAGTGTGGATACTTCGCCTGCAAAGCATGCGATTAACCCTACCAAACCTACTAGGTTTGTAGTTAAAACCTTTTTTGGTCCATGGCCAAATCTACCAAAATCCGCTGTCAAACCAATACCAAAGGGTACCAACAAGCCATCCATGAGTGACCCTGTAAGTTTTATACTTATTACACTTATATTGTCCGGTTGGTTTTGTGTATTAAATTGGTAACTTATTATTGATATATCAGGTGAAAGCTATGATATCTCCAAAGAAGAAAGCCAATAATGTTGCAATTGAGAAAAGATAAAGTGATAGACTTAGGACTCTTAAGATGCGTAATATTGTGAGACCAAGAATGGATGCAAAAGATCCAGTGCTTATTCCTGAAGATGACACAAGTGTTGGTAGTGCTACAAATAAGAATAATTAGGATGACATACAAAGGGGAATGACTCAGTGAATAGTTGAGTGTTGTGGAGTATGTGTTTTGATTTGATACTATGTAATATGAACCTTAGTTGTTTTGTTTATGAACTTATTTATTATGAATGATTGAAGATTTTGTAATATGGCATATGGATTGCATATGACCCTTTTGTTTAGAATCTTATGTGATGTATGACTCAGTGAAGTACACTTATATATCAATGTAGTGTATTTCTTATTCTGGTGAAAATTATCTAGCCATTCATTTCACATTATTTGTTAGTATAACAACAACAATATTGCAACTATTATCATTTTCATTACATTTAAAATTTGCAACAATAATCAATTTCATTACATTAAACAAAGTACAACACCAATAAGAAACAACATTAACAACTTCATTTCATTACATTAATGCAACATCAACAAATACATTTCATTACATTAAAACAACATCAACAACTACATTTCATGACAAAATACACATTGAAAACAAATAAAATAACAAAACACAACATCTTCAATCTTCCATAAATGTCCCTGTTTTCAACTTGCTCTTCAAGATCTTGTTATTGTTCCTTGTTTCTTCATAAAGAGACTTCATATACCCAATAGAAACTATGACTTCCAAATCTAAGTTTGTAACAACTCTATCATCATTTCCATATTTTTCTGCAAAATCATCATCCCATATGAAAAAATTACAAGTATCAGCATTCCTCCAATAAGGACATCTCCAGAATAACCTTCCCTTATTTGGTCCCTTTTTTTTAGTGATATGACACCATACAAACCGGACACCCACAATATCTCCCAAATCATTATTTAATGGATGTAAAAGACATGGGCATATAAAATGATGAAGGAAAAAGATGACTTAAATGTAAATGACAAACATAATAGGGGAGATGGGAATAATGGAGAAAATGATGAAGAGAACAAGCAAGAAGAAGAAAAGGGACAAACGAATTTAGGTAAAACATACACAAAATTTCTTTTAAAATTAAATCATTTTACAGGCTGGACATCAAATTCAATTAAAAAAAGTATTTAATCCACCTGTGCAGCCACATCAACAACCGTTAAGTGTATTTGACTTGACGCCAGAGACTATTAATTCAGACAAAAAATCTTGTAGGGACCAATTCTTAAAGGAAATTTTTTTCGCGACTAATTTTGAAAACCTCTATATTTATAGGGACCTAAAACTTATTTAATCCTAATAATAATAATAATAATAGTAATAATAATAATAATAAAAATATTAATAATGACAATAATTATAATAATAATATACCTATTTTCACCCCTGTCAAATGAGCGTGTTTTGAAAAACCCCTGCAGAAAAAAAAGTTGTAAGACCGACCTTAACAAATTTTAAAACTTTTGATTTACACCTTTATCAGACCACATCATCAAAAATAATGATGTGACAACCTTTTTATTTTATTTTTAATTCAAACAAAATGCCACATGGTTTAATGGCTATATGTTATGATAAAATACCCTCAGGCCATTTCTAACAAAAAATCCAGAAAATCATTGTGTCATATTTCTTTAAACCAAACACTTTACCCCAATTCCTAAACACCATTTTTCCCACCACCAACAACACCATCACTCGCCGCGTTCAGCGACACCGCCAGAGCCAGAGCCGACGAATATCCATTTCCATTTCCATTTTCAACATTTGTCACGGTCACGCTGATTATGCTTCAAAGTTGTAGCAACTTCATCAACTGAACTATTTTTTTCACCATTTATATTCATGCATATAAGAATCAAAGCAAAAACTAGAAACAAAAGAACCACAACTGAGCCAATAATAATTCCAGCTATATCATCACCAGATAATTTTCTTTTCTTCTTGTTCTTCATAAGCCCTTGATTATCATTAACCGCAAAATAATTTATATTTCCACTACTTGCACCCACTTTAATAGATACTCAAGTCTAGCCTCCCAAGGTTCTACAATGGAAAGAATGCCACTCTAGGCCATCTGAAAGTCGTGAGGCAGGACCAGAGGAAGAGAGGGAAGAAGGTGAATGTGTTACCCCTAAGCCCTCTTTGTGAAATAATAATGCTTTTATGGCAGTGAAGTTTTTCGATCGCCACTTATCCTTTTCAAAGAGTATTCCTAATGATTATCAGGCACTCCTTGACATGTCTTCCGCCCAGCTATTTGATTTGCTAGAACTCCAACTTTTAAGATGCCTCTTAGTGGAGAAAGCTTAGAGGTAAAAGTATTCCTGCACCATTTAAGGACTTCAATCCAAGGAAATCCACGTAAATAAGAACATTCACAAAGGTATGGCGATATATAAATTGGTGAGGAAGAAACGGGAAGCCTTGAGGGCGCTTGCTCAAGAAACAGTCGTTTTGGCCCTCGCCAAGTTTTAAGTGGTGGAGTGTCTAAAACATTCGCTTAAGAGGTATCGAACCCACAATGCTCCTTGTATTAACCATATCACACCCACAAAGCTTTTTGTCATGTTGTGATGACAACAAGCAAGACTATGATGGCCAAACGTGAAAAGTAATGGATTTTTTCCTTTTTTTTCCTTAGAATTTCTTCAAATTTTCATCTTTCTTCCTTTTTCTTTCACTTGTTCATTTTCTGACTTTTTCTTCATTAAACTAAATCAAAATTAACTATAAACAACTAAAAATAATAGCAAATGCTTGTAAAAAAAGTACATGATGACTGATTGTCATCAATCACGGATCTCATTTGTCTCATTTAGTGCAAATACTTTGTAAATATGCTAATGCCTACTGCATAAAGTCCAACATAGGAGTGTCTTCCAGTACTTCTCCTCTAGTGATTAAACTGTTAAGTATAGAAACAATAAGATGACATTTGGATAAGTTATCCCATAGAGGTGGAGAGATGGAAATATAGTTAAAATAAATAAAGAACATAAAAATATAAAGAGATAAGGGAAGTGATAAATGAATCAGAATTTTCTACATGTTTGGCCTAACCACTTGACCTACTCCTGTACCTAAGAATTTCTTCTTAAGAGTTTCCTAGTCGGATTTTTGATTCTCTTCTTAAAGTATATATATATATATATATATATATATATATATATATATATATATATATATATATATATATATATATATATATATATATATATATATATATATATATATATATATATATATATATATATATATATATATATATATATATATATATATATATATTTAATTCATTGTTTTTTATTTTGTATTGTATTAACAATCAATGATTGAGATAATTTAATATGAATTGATGTGGAGAATATGTTTCTTTTTTTGGGTTTGTGGAATTGTAGTAACGAAATTGTTTTAAAAATTGATTGTAGTTCTATATTGTTCTACTATAAACTATTAATATGCATACTATGTAATTATATACATATATATTAATGATTATTGACCAACAAGCTGGTTTGCCCGAGAGGTTAAGGGGGAAGACTTAAGATCTTCTGCACATAAGTGCGCATGGGTTCGAACCCCATAGCCAGCATTTTTATTAAAAACTATTTACAGACAATATTATTAACTTCTAAATTTTGATCACCAATCTTGATTAGTGATGTAACATCTGAAACTACTTACAAATTTTACATTTGTTACATATTCAGTGAACTTCTTTTCAAAATCCTTAGCAAACACATATAATAGTTTATTTGTGCCCTACATGTAAAAGTATCAAGGAAAAAATTAGATAAAAACACATCTTTATGTAATCGATGAACCCCATAGCCAACATTGTTATTAAAAAACTATTTACAGACAATATTATTAACTTCTAAATTTTGATCACCAATCTTGATTAGTGATGTAACATCTGAAACTCCCAACTACTTACAAATTTACATTTGTTACATATTCGGTGAACTTCTTTTCAAAATCCTTAGCAAACACATATAATAGTTTATTTGTGCCCTACATGTAAAAATATCAAGGAAAAAATTAGATAAAAACACATCTTTATGTAATCGATGAAAATTTCTTAAAAAGTAAATGTAGGGTAACTCAATACACGGTATGGAACAAATGAAATGCAATACATTCTAAACTTCAACTTAATGATTGTAGGGGTATTTGTTTCAAGTCTAGAAATTACTTTCTCGGAAATACATGGGTTAAAAATAGTTATTCCCACGTTTGTTACGAGGTTGAAAAATAATTATTCCTAAGAATAAATGTTCCTCGGAATGAAATACATTCTCATGGGTTTTTGTCAAGTTGTCTAATGATTTAAATTTACCTTTTTAAAGGTGAACAAGTGGGATGTCGCGAGTTTGAACCCACACCCCTACATTTGATGTCCCTACAAAGATGAGAGTTTTCATTCCCATGATATTTCACTTTTTTTTTAAAATATATATAATATTAATCATATGTCAAACTCATTTCTTGAAAAATACTCAGAAATTAAATCTAGAACCACTGAATCCCTGAGAAATTTAAACAGAATTGCTGGTAGCGCCAGCTTGACACTTTTCTCAAAAAAGAATAACATAAAATTTTGAGTGGTGTTGATGTTGTTTTAGCCAAATTCGGTTAGAACAATAAAGGTTCTAGCCATCCCCTTTCTGATCAAAGAGAGCTACATCATTTGTATTGTGTAATACTTTGGGGGATTCGAGAGTTGTGCTGAAGCAACAAGTCTCAAGATGAAATGTGTGTTCCTTATCCCTCTGATGGGAGCCCCTTTTATAGTGTCTTTGTCAGGAGAGTCCATCATTAGAAATCCTTATATCTTCTACCGTTGCAGAGCCTTTAATGCATAACCTTCCTTTATCACTGATTGTCTTGAAAGTGTGGCAACAATTTGCATTAGTGTGCCATAACTGTTACATACTTTAGTTTCTGGATGTGGTTGTGCCCGGATGACGATTCATGGAGATGATACCCAAACTCAAAAGAGACGGGCTTAACAGAGTGCCTTATCCTGGCAAGTAATCGACCCAAGTTGTGGTGACCAGTTCAACTTCCTTCCTTTTTAGTAACTTAATTCATGTTTCACGAATTTGACTTCATATCCCGACCCATAATATATTTGGGTATGAACATAAACCCCCCGAGCTCTGCTCCCATTTTCACGGGTATATTACTCGGTCATATTTGAAACCTATGTGTATTATGTCGGCCTTATAACCCGGCTATTATGTGGCAGAAAGGTCGTGTCTCTTTATCTCTTCTAGTATAATGATGATTTTATAGGTTCTACTCTTTTAGTCTCTTTTAAATACTACGCTTTTTAAAGCCCTGTTTTTTATTTTGTTTCCAATTCTAGTTTCTATTTTCTTTCATCACTTAGAAGAAAAGATTCATCATCCTCCCTAGTTTCTTCTCAATCCCAAGTAACATTCATATTCCATTCTCAATTTTACTTTATAACGCAATCACAGTCTTTAGGAATTTCAGTATGTTATAGCTCTTTATGCGGTAGGGGTAGTTTTAAGTTTGTACTTATGAATGCCATGGAGAGGAAAAAATTATGGGATGAATTCATGTGGGAGATGGAGAATTCTCTAGGTTCAGTGGAATTTGGGCATGTTATAAATGAAGTCTATTTTGACATTCTCATACCTGAGAGTAATTTTACTTTTGGCTTATTTTCCCCAGGTTTCCCAGAAGTTTCAATGTCGTCTGCCACAACTTTTAATCCCGACATCACCAACCACAGGCAAAGCATTGTGGATAAAGAAAGAATTATTGAATTATGATCAAGGAAACAAATGTCCTTAACCAGATCCGAGAATGATGTCATTTTGGATGCATGTGTTTCTCGAGAGTCGGTCTGCCTTATCCACCAAAAGGGCTTTAAAGAAGATACTTTTTACTTTTATGTTGGACTCTTAGAGGATTTTGACATCAAGATCCCTTTCTCTGATTTTGAATCAGACGTGCTAAAAACTGCTAACATAGCCCCTTCATAACTCCGTCCTAATAGTTGGGGCTTCATAAAAGCCTTTGAGAGGATTCGTAAGGTTCTGGAAATCACACCCATAATGGGCTTATTCTTTTCTCTCTTTGAGGTGAAGAATGTTGATAAAGGTAGCTGGGTGCAAGTTAGTGCAATACCTAGTTGAAGTTTCCTTCAACCTTATTCTTCTAATTACAAACACTACAAAAATTGGGTTGTAAGAGTGAGAAGTGGGATGAGGTGTCCTCAAGTGCTTTATTCATTAGAAGAATTTCCCCGCTTCCTTTTCTATTGGGTTGAGAACCCTACCCCTATTACCGAGTTTAATCCTAAGAGGCTGAATGACTTGGAATCTTTGGCATTATAAATCCTTATCTCCTTTTGCACCATGAAAGTTAAAGAGTTATTATCTTTAAATGACGAACAACTACTCACCTTCTTGGGTAATTGTTTATCTTTTGCTTTTTATACTTGAATCTGTTTGAATTCTCACTCGTATATCTTATTTTGCAGGAAAATGACTAAAATATCTATATCCGAGAAGAAAAAACTAATGCAGGCAACCAATGAGGCTCGAAGGGGTTCCAAAAATATCATATCAAAGTCGAATATGGTCGGGTTGGAGACAAGACAATCAAAGCGTACCAGGGAGGCCAACTCTAAAGTCACTCCCAACGGAGATGACACTCAAGCTCCTTCTCTTCAGGATTCAGAAAAGCCTTCTCAAGCCGATCACAAGTGGTCCAAGAATCTTATGACTAGCGAGGCTTGTCGGGTTGATGCAGAGATTACCTCCCTGATGCGCATTGAAAGAGAAATTTCTAGGGAGTTCAAGTTTTGGTCCAACAACTTTGATGGACTCAAGTTCTTGAACGATCATCTTAATGCAACTGAGGACATTAACAAAGTGAAGATGATTGGTCAGAAGAAGATTACTCAAAACTTAAGCTCTTATTTGATGCGGTGTGTTGTACTTACCCCGGGCTTATATGAATCCGACATTGACACTGAGAAGGTGGATTCTAGGTCGAAGGAAGAAGTCACTTAACTGCAAGAAAAGCTCTCCGATTTAGAGAAGAGCTTGGATGAGGAAAATAAAGCTAAGATGAACTGAAGCTCGCCAAGTATTCCAATAAAGAGCTTACTGATTCTCTAAAGAAATCATAAATGGAAGTCCTCTCTGCTGGTAATGAAGCATTCGAAAAAGCTAAAGAGCAGGTTCTTTGACTCTATGCTAAGATGAGTTTATCAGAGTCAGAATTCTTTAAGGTGGTGCAGGATGGCCACCTTATTGACTTGGAAGAGCTTGAGAACCCGGAGAAGGAAAATCCATCTAGTTATATTGTCGCTACAACTGCTGAGAATGTGAGCATGAAGGACAATGTCATTGATAATGTCACTTCAATCTGAATGCTTTTTGTACTTGGTTCTGTCAGTCATCTCTTGTGATGCATATTATGTAATTTCTTTTGTTTAGAATGGAGTGTGGTGGTATCCCATCTTTGTTTTATGATTTTATTCGCCTTAAGGCGTGCACAATGTTTGGCCCTCTGTGGCTTTTATAACCGTATTCTCATTTTGTTTTGACTTTTCAGATTTTGTCATAACTTAAAATAATCATGTGCATATATCCTAGTTCCTCGGGCACTAAGTCAAGATGACTTGAAGTGTTCGATCATGAATTGTCAGACATTATTTTAATTTCTAAAACTTTGGGATAACTTATTACTCGACTATGTTTTATTGTAAGAAGCCACATGTGTGTAGAAGGCTTCAAGACAAGCATTATTAAGCCTTCAAGACAGACAATGATGTAGGGTGGTTACAAAATTTAAAGGCATGCAATGACGGAAGGCCAGAAGGCTTTTCTTAATGTCCACTCTTCACAAGGGCAACTATAAATGGGGCTCCTGCTAGAGGGATAAGCAAGACACATATATCTTGAGACTTGTTGCTTCAGCATAACTCTCGGATCCCCCAAAGTATTACATAATACAAATGGCGTAGCTCTCCCTGATGAAAAAAAGGGAGGGCTAACTCCTTTGCTGTTCTAACCATATTTTGCTAGAACATTTGTTGCCCACCATAGGGCTTGGTAAAAATTTTCCCAGGCTATAACAGCTATTATCAACATGTCAGATGATGGGAGTGATTATCCACCTACCGTGGCTCAACTCTTAGCCACGATGGAGGAAATGTGTCAGTATAACGAATCGCTACAAGACAGTGTACACACTACAACAAAAGACTCAAGTTGAAGAAGATACAGAGGAGGAAGTACTTGAGCCATAACCTCTATCTCAAGAAATTTGGGATGATCACGTCCCAGACAATTTCTAGGCACCAACATTAGTAACATACGATGGCAAGATGGATCATCAATAGCACATTATAGTCGTGAACAATCAAAAGGCCATAGTGGTTCCTACGGATTCATTAAAATGTAAACTTATAGCAGGTACTTCTAAGTACGTAGCACTCAGGTGGTACATGAGTCTTCCACGCCTCTCTGTTACAAGCTACTAGGACCTGACCAAAAAACTAGTACAACATTTCTCAACAAATAAGCGTCGAAAGGTGTCCACCACTACTCTATTTAGTGTCCATCAGAGGCATTATGAATCACTCAGAGATTATCTCGCTAGATTCAATGAAGAAATTATCAAGTTATCCTATCCTAATCAATAGTTGTTTGTAGGAGCTTTGCCGAATGGATTACAATCCGGGAAACTCAATGAGTCCCTGGCTCAGAAGTCGGCTACTCATATGGATGAAATTACATCCCGGGTCGAATGTTACATAAAGGGTGAAGAAAGAAACCAAGTAAAAAGGGATCAAGATGGTACAGAAAAAACAAAAAACAAAGAGGAAAGTCAAATCAGGAAGAAGGAATCATCTCAGTTAACTATCCGAGAACGACATTCCCCCAGACCGTACAAACCAGCACCTACACCGGACAAAAACTACACTCCATTGAACACCCGAATGGGAAACATTTTGAAGGAAGTCGGTCATTTGAAATTGTAACATGAACCTAGTCGACCCAAGAGGGAAAATTCTATCATTGGAAGAGATCCAGAGGCATGGTATAACTATCATATAATAAAGGGTCATCATACGGAAGACTGCTAGCGGTTGAAAAGAGAAATTGAAGCATTAAACCAGATATGACATCTCTTATCCTATGTGAAAGATTCACATTCACATAACAGTAAGATGAGTCCTCGTCGAGACGATTCAGGCTCTGAGAAAACATCACGAAAGAAGGGTTCAGATGCCGGAGAGGGTCATGAAACGAAGGTTGCTCGTCACACCCTAAACACCATAGCTGGATGTTTTTCAGGAGGAGGTGAAACCAATTTGGCCAGGAAAATATATGTATGTGCGGTCATGCACATTAACTGATCCCTACCGGAGATGAATGAGGATCTTGGGGCAGTTACATTCTCCAATATAGGAATTCTAGCTCACGTAAATGATCATATGTTCATAAAATTATTGATACGAGACTGGAGTGTGAAAGAGTACTAATAGACCATAGCAGTTCAGCATACGTGTTATACTAGGATGCCTTCTGTGGAATGGGACTTGATGCCATCGAGCTCTTACTGTTTAAGTGGAGTCTTGTAGGATTCTCAGGAGAACAAGTATAGGTACTCGGAACTTGGCATTGCCAACAACCTTTGGCAACATGGATAATGCATAAACTGTCCGAGTCAGATACCTCATTATCAATACAGCCTCACCCTATAACATCATTTTAGAAAGACCTTCATTCAACGCTCTGGAGGCTTCACTATCAACTTTATACCTCACCATGAAATTCTCATTCGATGAAGGCCGGGTGGGAAAAACAAAGACGATCAGGGGCTTGTAAGAAAGTGTTTTAAGGATAGCTTGAAACTAAGGAAACAAGAGCCATAAAATAAGATAAGTTCCAAGAGCCTTTTGGTTTTATAACACATAAGTTTTTATTTAACAAAAAAAATAGATGATAACAATAAGAAAAATGTTAATAATAATAATAAGAAAAATGTTAATAGTAATAATAATAATATCTAAGAATAAGTGGTCATTCCCCTTTTACTCTAAGTGTGAGTCATTCAATGCAACCATTTTGATGTAAAGGGATAAACCTATTATTACCATGTTTAGATGGATTAGAAACTATCTAATAGATAGGTTTGTCACTCTTAGGGAGAAGGTAGAAAATTACAAAGGAAAAGTTATGTCCAAACCACTTAGGAGGTTAGATAGGGAGATAGAAAAGAGTGCAAACTAGTTGCCAACATATGCAGGCATGTTGAAATTTTAAGTGTCTCATGTCTTGTTTAGAGATTCTTTTGTTGTAGAGTTGGCAAAACACACTTGTTCTTGTAATTTTTGGGAACTGGTTAGGATCCTTTGTAGACATGCAGTTGCAACCATACATAGGAAGGTTGATGATCCACTTAAGTATCTAAACAAGTGTTATCATAGGGAAACTTATTTTTTATGTTACAATGAAGTCATTACTACTATAAATGGAAAAAACAAATGGCTAAAAATCACTGATCCTGAAATATTGCCACCAAGTTTCAAGAGGGGACATGGAAGATCAAAGAAACTCTGTAGAAGAGAACCTGAGGAGGAATCCCAAACAAGATGGCAAAGGACAAACACAAGCCATAGATGCAAGATTTGCTTTGAATATGGTCACAATAAAAGAACATGTAAGAAAAACAAACAATTGTTGGCTGTTGATGGTGCATTGCCAAGAGTTGTTGAAACACAAGCCAACCAAACTCCAACATTGGAGACAAGACCAAAAAAAGAGGGTAACTAACCTTTACTTGTCATTTACCTTTATTTGTTTGAAAATGTAATTTACTTTCCTTTTATAATAAACTTTAAAGGGTATGCCAAAGGGTACCACAAAGAAATGAGGCATAGTTAAAAAGGCAAAGACTACTGATGTGCCAACAACTTCACAATCTGCACAGTAAGATGGGCTACAAACTGTACAGCCTGATAAGCCACAAACTGCACAACCTGAAGCACCAGAAAATGCATAACCTGAGATACCCGAAACTGTACAATCTGAGGGATCAACTTAATCACAACCTACTCAAACTTATATTAGCTATGCTGAGGCAATGAGATGTATTATGGTATTGATCCTAATGAATTGGATTTTTTGTTGGATGATGATGAAATTCGGGACATTGAGCCACTAAGTGTGGATACTTCACCTGCAAAACATGCAGTTAACCTTACCAAACCTACTAAGTTTGCAGTTAAAACTTTTTTTGGTCCAAGGCCAAATGCACCAAAACCTGTTATCAAACCAATACCAAAGGGTACCAACCAATCATCCATGAGTGACCCTGTAAGTTTTATACTTATTACACTTATATTTCCTGGTTGGTTATGTGTATTAAACTGGTAACTTATTGCTTATATATCAGGTGAAAGCTATGATATCTCGAAAGAAGAAAGCCAAGAATGTTGCAATTGAGAAAAAATAAAGTGACAAACTTAGGACTCTTAAGACGTGTAATATTGTGAGACCAGGAAATGATGGAAAAGATCCAATGCTTATTCCTGAAGATGACACAAGTGTTGGCAGTGCTACAAATAAGAAGAATTGGGATGACATACAAAAGGGTATAACTCAGTGAATACTTGATTGTTGTGGAGCTTATGTGTTTCGATTTGAAATTATGTAATATGAACCTTAGTTGTTTTGTTTATGAACTTATGTATTATGAATGATTTAAGACTTTGTATTATGGCTTATGGCTTGAATATGAACCTTTTGTTTAGAATCTTATGTGATGTATGACTCAGGGAAGTACACTTATTGCATCAATGTAATGTATTTCTTATTCTGGTGAAAATTATTTAGCCATTCACATCACATTATTTGTTAGTATAACAACAAGATTGGAACAATTATCATTTTCATTACATTTAAAAGAGTTGTTTGCAACAATAATCAATTTCATTATATTAAACAAAGTACAACACCAATAAGAAACAACATTAACAACTTCATTTCATTACATTAATGCAACATCAACAAATACATTTCATTACATTAAAAGAACATCAACAACTACATTTCATGACAAAATACACATTGAAAACAAATAAAATAACAAAATACAACATCTTCAATCTTCCATAAATGTCCCTGTTTTCAACTTGCTCTTCAAGATCTTGTTATTGTTCCTTGTTTCTTCATAAAGAGACTTCATATACCCAATAGAAACCATGACTTCCAAATCTGAGTTTGTAACAACTCCATCACCATTTCCATATTTTTTTTGCAAAATCATCATCCCATATGAAAAGATTACAAGTATCAGCATTCCTCCAATAAGGACATCTCCAGAATAACCTTCCCTTATTTGGTACCTTTTTGCAGTGATATGACACCATACAAATCTAACACCCACAATATCTCCCAAATCATTATTTAACGGATGTAGAAGACATGGGCATATAAAACATTTTACCCCAATTCCTAAAAAACACCAATTTTTTCTCACCACCAATAACAACAACACTTTCACTCGCCGTGGTCGGTGACACTTCCAGAGCCGCAACCTACGAATATCCATTTCTGTTTCCATTTTCAACATTCGCCGCAGTCATACTAATTATGCTTCAAAGTTGCAGCAACTTCATCAATTGAACTAGTTTTTTCACCATTTTTATTCCTGCATCTAAGTATCAAAGCAAAAACTAGAAACAAAAGAATCACACCTGAGCCAATAATAATTCTAGCTATATCACCACCATATAATTTTCTTTTCTTCTTGTTCTTCATAAGCCCTTGATTATCATCAACCACAAAATAATTTATATTTGCACCCCCATTTCCACTACTTTCACCTCCTTCATTAGGACAAGGGTTAAAGGGTTTTCCATATAAGAGATTATTACCCAAAAAACGAATATTTACCAAAAGTATGCAACTTTACAGGAACTGAACCGTTTAACATGTTGTTTGAGACATTGAACTGAGCGAGTTCAACACAGTTCAACTCAGTAAGAGAACCAGTGAACCAGTTGTTTTGAAGATATAACGTTTTCAACCGGGTTAGGATTTGGAACCCAACCAGAATATTGTCGGAGAAGTAATTGGAAGCAAAATTCATATGAACTAGACTGGTGACTTGGAGGAGTGTCGCTGAGATTTCGTCAGAGAGAATATTCTGCTGGAGGTAGAGGTTATGGGGGGAGGTGCAAACGGAGAGGTCAGAAGGGAGAGGATCAGAGAGGGAATTGAAGCAGAGGCTGAGTGTGTGGAGGTTAGTCAGGTCGGAGAATATGCCGACGGGAGAAGAAGATGAGCAAAGAAGAAGATGAGTGAAGAAGAAGATGAGATAGGGCACAAGAGATTTCTGAATTTTTTGTAAAAAAAATTGATGAGGGTAAACATGACATTGCACATACCAATTAACTGGTGTGACATTTCGTTTCCATTAAAAATTAAAGAAAAAGGCTGTCACATCACTATTTGTGATGATATGGCCTGATAAAGGTATAAATCAAAACTGTTAAAATTTGTTAAGGTCAGTCTTGCAAAATAAAATTTTGCAGAGATTTTTCAAAACACGTCCATATGACATATGTGAAAATAGGTACTAACCCTAATAATAATAATAATAATAATAATAATAATAATAATAATAATAATAATAATAATAATAATAATAATAATAATAATATCAGCATCTCTTTAACTTAACTTTAAAAAATAGGCTATCTTTCAATACCATTAACAATAAAAAAAAATACAAAGTAGAAGCTGATATAAAATAAACCAAATTTCTAATTAAAACCTGTAAACCCTTAAGGAAAACAAAGTGATGGGAAAAATGAACTACTCCTAAAACATTCTTAAGAAAATATATACTTAAGAAAATCATATAAATGCTAATACAAATAGTATCCCATTATTGGGTGTCATGAATGTGTAAACCAATATTAGCAACATCATCACTACATGATTCCCTTCACGATAAATGTGAGACATAATGAAAAACATATGCTTAGTAAACAGTAGAGAGTCGGTCTCTAACCATAGAAAATATCAACTTCTAGAATAAGCAAATTCCATGACCTCATCACACCAAAAGTATCTGCATGAAAAACATAAGAAATACCTAAGTTCTTAGCAAAACAACTAATGGTGGTTGTAAATCTATCACAAAATATACCACCACATGTAGTCACATGATTTTTAATTTACTACATTGATGAAGTGAAGGATTATGGGTGACAATAAATTAACTATGTTTTAACTAATATAAATATTATAATTTACATAATATATAGATTAAGAATTATGTATCTCAATATTATATGTGATAAGTAATATAAAATCGAGGGATAATTGATTTGATAGTAAGGGTGAGGTAAACTACCCCCTTGATCATTTTAGATTTAAACCATTCGATTGAGCATCTAGTTTAATTAGAAAAAAGATTAAATAGTTAAACCTCTAAAGTCGTGACTCTTTTATAAGGTTTAACACATTGACCCAAAATATCAAGAGCTCATTTAAAAATAAAATCCAATATATAACGAATTTTTGAATAATTTAAGCTTCTTCATACTCCAATTCTTCTATATAACCTGTTTGTCTTTGTGATTTTATCGATTCATTTGTTTTATTATATCGACATAACATATTGATGAATTTTGTCTCTAACGACCGAAGAAGAAATGTACTCCACATAGGGGCATTTTTTTTAAGGATTCATAAAAAATTCCAAAGAATAAGTTATTCGGGAATAAAAATATGAAGATTTAATTTTTGGATATTTTTTTTAAAATGTGTTTGACGTATAATTGATATTATGTATATTTAAAAAAAAAAAGTGAAATTTCATGAGAATGAAAACTCTCATCTTCGTAGGGGTATCAGATGTATGGATATGAGTTCAAATGCGTGACATTTCATTTGTTCACCTTTAAAAAGGTGAATTTCAATCATTAAGCTACTTGACAAAAAAAAAAAGAGTTATTTCATTTCAAGGATATTGACTTTGGGGTTCAAATCCATGCACACTTGTGTGTAGAAGATCTTAAGTCTTCCCCCTTAACCTATTGGTAAACCAACTTCTTGAAAAAAACTTATATAGTCATTAATATAACTATATATAATTACATAATATGCGTATTTACAGTTTATAGTAGAACAATATAGAACTAAAAAATAATTTTGTTACTATAAAATAAATCCACAAACCCAAAAAGAAAAAAAAAACCTATTCTCCACATAAATTCATATTAAATTATCTCATATTCATGATTGTTAATAATAAATAATTTTTTTATTAATTATCGACACAAGATAAAGCACAATAAATTATATATACTTTAAAAAGAGAGTCAGAAGTCCGATCAATCCTTCACAACACAAAATCATTAGAAAATGAACATATAACCCTTTGTGTAAAAATAATTTGGCCAAGATAAACAAAAATTAATAATAAAAACCTATTGATCGTAACAATGATCAGAATCTTCGATGACTGCTGATGCTGACGTGGGTCCTGAAGTCCGTGCTCGGTTGTTGAGGAAAATGGGGGGTGTACCTGCAAGGTACTCCGATGTCAAAGTCAGAAACGGGCAAGAGAGTAAGCAAATACGAGTAAATAGCTCAGAGAGTGAATATTTGATACCCGAGCCTCTCAAGTGAGAGGGTTTATATAGAGAGCCCCCAACGTGTGGCCAACGGTTCCTATTTTGGGCATGGATCACGGATCCCCAGAAAATAGGTAACTGTCAGAAGCTGACCGTCAAACAAGTAACCCTGGTCGTGATAAGGGTACGTCAAACATGTGAATATCCGAGCAGAAGACGCCTTGGTCGAATCTGAGTGACCTCCGTCAATGTCGAGCAGAGGTGGAGAACGAGTAGAGAGAACCGATCACAGTCAGATGTGATCGGCGAATTCTGGTTGGCCAAGGGCATAAGTCTGGTGGGTCCCTTTGATGTTGGACTAATGGACCGTTTCATGAGCATGAGGAGATTGTGCCATGTGTAGTTATTGGGTCAGTCCAAAACACATGCCTAATATACTCATGGAGAAACATATCAAACACATCCAAGAAAAACAATGATCAACCAAATATACATTAATCAGATACATCCAAGAAAAACAATGATCAACCAAATATACATTAATCAGATTCATTTTTATATTTTTACATAAAAATTTTATTTTTACAGGATTCTCTCTTCTGTGTGTGTATGTGTTTTTAGTATGTTTTTAGTATTAAAAAAACATGAAGATAACATGAGACTAAGAAGAGATAAATAATAAGGGAAGAGAATGAGCGACAAATAAATGAGAAGATCTAAATTGAAAACATTTCACCTCCCAAAAAAATAACCTCTTACTTTATTTCCCATTATATTTTCGTTAAGTATCGGACATATCATGTAAGACTTACTTGCAAACATGGTATAGCCAATTTATTTTCACATGTCTTTGTTTTCACCATTGTCACATGTAACATATACATCGTTTACAACCATAATTTTACCACTTTTCCATTTCTAACACCATTAAGACATTCTAAATACACATTAAATACTCCACATGTACATAATTAGTTTAAAAGAGAATCACACATCATTTGACCCTCACCATACTTCACACAAAACTTCATCTACAATTTCCATATTAATTTCCTCTGTAAAAACTAAATATATAAACTGTTCTCTAATTAAATCTATAATCTTCTTTTTTATATCACACCACCCAACCCTTTAGTATTATAACTCACATCTTTATAATCACATTTTCTTCTTCTTAATAGTTAAAAAATATCATTCATCATTCAACATTTAACCCTGTCCCCTTTTACTTTTTTTTTCTTTCTTATTTTAAATAAATATTACTCTTGTCTCTTTCCTCCTTATATACATTTTCCTTTACTATCTCACTTGTACCAATTTTGAAATTAATCTCTAAAACTCTTCTTACCTTATAACATATTTTGCAATTTTATTTAAATCAGCGTTTAATAACATCTAATGTCTTCAATTAGTACTAAAAGAATAATTCACACTAAAAAATTAATAACTTATTTGTTTGTCATTTTTCAAAGGAATTTTACTTCATTTTTTTCTTTTGACCCCTAACATTCAATAAACTCCCTCTTTCCTTTGCAATTCTTGTAAGTTGATTCATAAATTCTTTAACAGGATCGTTAGTCCTATATTCACATAGAAACTTTGTCTTAATTCATGCCACATATCTTCATTTGTAGTATTTCCATTGTACTAGTAAAAAAGTATATGTGTGTATTTCTCTTTACAAGGGCAGTGAGACTCAAAGGTCTTAATAGATATATGATATTGTATTGTAGTTAGGGATTTTTCACGACGGCGAGAAGTTTCGTACGGTGGTGTTTTATTGTGGTTTTAGGATCCTTCTCATGTGAGGTGAGAGACTTTGGGGTTGAATGATATGCTTAGGTATAACATTATGATGGGTGTGATCAATACGAGTTATGATCTTGCTAAGTGTTATGCTTAGGGTGTGATGATTTGTCCCTTCATCCAACGAGGGAGGTGTATTTATAGAGGTCTTTTGGGCATAAGGTTTGAGTAACCATAGGTGAATAAAACTACTCCCTCTGCTTAGGATTGTTTATTGACCACCCGGCCGTTAAAGAGTAATGATAGACTTCATCTCCCCTGACTAATGGCTTTACACACGTCATGGGTGTCAAGGCGTGTCCTTAGGTCATCACCTAGGCGATATAAATCTAGGTAGAGGGCGACCTTATTTAGGAAGCTCACAAAAATAACACTATATAGTCCCTCAAGAATGAAGGATTTTGTCACACTCTAAATTTTGACCGGACTTTTTTTTTTAAAATTCATTTGTTCAACGCATTTCCACCGCAATACCAATAGTACGTCACCTTAGCGTTTTTTAATCTTAGCATCTCATTTTTAATTGATCATTCTTATTCTTAATCTTAGAATTTATTTGAAATTGTTGTCCCATAATGTAAATATTCATTTGTGTTTTATTTTAATTCAACTATTTGTTTACATAATTATTTGTATTTTATTTTATTTTAACTAATTGTTCTTTTTTTAATTTAAAAGTAATTCAAAAAAATACGTATGTATTACGTAGTTTAATTTGCAATTTAGATTTAATTTAAATATAAGTTTTAATGTTAATTTAATTTCAGATTTAGTTTCAGTTTAATATTATTTTAGATTATTTATTTCAATTAGTTTATTAGTTTTATATTAATTAGTTTGATTGTAATTAGTATGTCTTTGTCTAGTTTTTTATATTTGTTTATGCGGTTGACATTATGATTTAGTTTAATCAGTATACTATTAGGTTTTTTAATTTGGTTTGTTTTTAATTAGCTTAATTAATTTTAATTTAGTGTTTTTGTTTTTATTTGCTTAATAGATTTTTTTATATAGTTTAATTAACAATAGAGGGCCTCTCAATGTCATTCCAGTCAAACCACAAAAACAGAAGGTAAAAATCTTCAAACAATCCTCTGCTACACTCCAACCCCAATATTTCAAACACCTAAATACATATCAGTCCAAAAAACCTGCTAAAAAACTCAAATTGTCACTGCTCTGCATAAAGCCTCACATGCATGCACATGCAAAACAACATTAACAACTATAATCATACACCGAAATGGTTAAGTCAAGACCTGTGGAAAACTTACACACAAAAAAGTGGATGAACATAAAAAATGAAAGAGATTTTTTTTATGTTTCAAAAAAAGGAGAGCTCTATGTAAAGGGGGAGGAGAAACCCAGAAGACATATTTTTACGCACAGAGAAAAAAAAGGGAGAACAACATATTCCAAACCTTTCTCAATCCATCATCGCTTTTCCTTCTTCTTCTTCTTCACCACCCCCGTTCTTCATAAATCACCACCACACCTCTGCTTTTCAAAAACCCTTTAACACCATACAAATAGACCTTCAAACACCCATCATAAATCTGAACTAAACACAATCCCGATTTAAAAAAAAATCGAAAATAGAACAAACAGAGAGATGAAATGAGAGCTTGAAAACACAAAACATCGAACAAAAACCTTCAAATCGTGAAAATCTTCGTGAATCGAATCCGTGTAGAGCGCACAAACCGAGAGAAGATCCACCAAGAATGCTTCATCCACACCATGAACGATCCGAGTAGATCGTAAACATTCAAACCGCAAGTAGAAACTCTGAAAACCCAAAACCACCGAGCAAAACCACCCTCACCCACCTCCATCCCGAAACGCCGACCAGTCACCTTCTCCGTAGAAACCACCACGAATAGAACCATAAATCGCGAGTTGAGAGACCGAGTGAGCGACTGAGAGTGAGCCAAACCGGACCGCAAACGAACCGATGCAGGGAGATCTGTGGCGTTTTTCTGCGTTTGTGAGAGAGAAGAGTTTTTTCTGAGTTTGGTATTTAATCCCTTTTGACCATTTTGTTTGTTTAAACATTTAATGAGTTTTATTGATCTTAATAAATATAAATTGTTGGGCATGTTTAATACGTTTGTGCTTCACGTAATGACCGTCTGGCAATGTCATAACATTTATTAGTCTTCATTTTTTTTATTATTATTTCATGCATTAAACCAATGATGATGTAACTTGGACTACTAGGTTTTTGTTGTTAAATTTTTGGTCGATTGGTTTGGGTCGGTGCAGTGTCAAACATGTGTTTGATTGGTTTGTTGGTCCTTTGTTTTTATTTTAGATTTAAGTGCTTATGAATAATGAGGATTTTTTTTTATGAACTCATAGTTGCTTTTTATGACAATTATTTTTTTTAATTTTTCTTTTAACATTTTTTTTCTTTTTAGAAGTTAAATATTTTAGGGCCGATGATATAATAAAAAGCCGCGATTAAGTCGATTCTGATAAATCGACAAATTGTGACTAATATGAGGCCATTTCATTTTATTTATTTTATTTCATAATTTATTTTATTTTATTTTATTTTATTTAGTCTATTTGGTTTATTTATTTTATTTTAGCATTTTATACAATATCAAGTTCTAACGGTTCCGAATAAATTAATACACTGCACACACGCTTTCTCTTGGGTAAATTACAACGAGACCCTTTATTTCATCGCAATCTCTTGTAATTATTTTGTACCCCTCTCCCGATTACATTGTACACAATTTATTTATTTCTCCGTATTTATTGCTTTTATTTCACTCGCACACTCACACGTTCCATACGGTTAGGATTTCGTATTACTAGGAGCACCCCTAGGGACTAGGATTCGAATTTGTTTAATCAATCAAACAACCAACCTCCATTTTCATTTTACCCGTAAGTCGAGTGTTTCTCGCCTCGCCATCTAACTCATTCAAAATTAATACTTAACAAGGAACTGAATTCAGGAATCTAGCATTCCTCGGGTCCTTTAATGAACCACTCTCGAGGCTAGCCTTCGAGTTATGTTTCATTTACTCATTCGTTTCTAATTACAAACCCTAAATCATCAAAATAAACGCAGATACTTAATTCACATATCAAATAACAGAGGAACTAAATTCTGGAGTCTAGCACTCCACATAGTTCTTGAATGAATCATTCTTGAGGCTAGCCTTCGAGTTGTGGTTTATTCGCTCTCTCGTTCCTAAAATACCTAATTCTTACAAATTAATTATACGAAAGAACTGGACTCAGGAATCTAGCATTCCTCGGGTTCTTGAATGAAATCACTCCTGGGCTAGCCCCACGCGTTGTGGTCCATTCACCCTTTCGTATTCAAAACACTTAAAACATTCAAACTTTCTCGAAAAAATGAGACACGATTCATCTCCATAGGAAATATATTTCTCATATTCCCACAAACACAAACAAATCAATTTAATCAAACAATTTCTATCAAGGAAGAATGTGGCAATCACCTGTTGATCATATATCCAAGTTCGAAGTTTCTTCCGATTTTATTTCTCAAAGAAAGAATGTGGCATTGCTTGTCGATCCTCGTTTCCAATTTTAAATCTTCTTTTGATTTCATTTCCTCAAATGTTTGTGGTGAAATAGGTGAGATATCTCCCTTAAAGATGACGACTTGTCTCTTTCTTCAAAATACAACTTAAAATCTACCAACAAATTCAAAATCATTTTCATAATTAATTAACGAAGAATTGAACTCAGGAATCTAGCATTCCTTGGGTTCTTGAATGAAATCACTCCTGGGCTAGCTGTCGCTCCCGATAAATGAGACTGAGCTCAAATGAGGTACATACGCGAACGGTCGGCGAAAGGATGAAATGAGAACACACAGGAGTGAACTCAAGAGAAAGAAAGAGTCGCCAGCTAGGCATTTTTATCCCGAGGGAAAGGTAATGCTGCATAGACCTAGAAAGATATGGATAAGACGGTTGCGAACCAGAGAAATTGAGAAAGGAGGTTGGTTACAACCTGGGAAGGTATTAGCACCCAGATTATCCGTCGTACTCGACGGGATCCACGCTTAAAAGATTTGTGTTTTAAAGGGGTAGTGTCAGTGCAATTTGTGTATAAAAGAACTGGAAAAGGATGTACAGGTGTCAGTGTAAGAGAAATGAAGTGTATAAGTGAAGTGTCAGTGTAAGAACAAAGATGAAATGCTCATGATAATGAGGCTAAAGAATAAGGCTAGAAGGAGGGGGAATATACAGAGACTTTTGTTCGATAACTATTAAGTTATGCCTACGTATCCTCTCGTGCAATGAGGAAGTCAGAACACCGTAGTTCGACCCAAAGAGACTGAAAGATGAATTGACTGATGAACTGCTTGCTTGTCTATGCTCAAGTGTATGACCTGTCTGGCTCAGGTGCAAACTGTCTTGCATTAGACGGAAGAAGCAAGTTCTCGTTTATGAGTGAAGGTGATGAGAAAAGAATCCCGGAGGAGACGATTATTGTTTGTTTTTGAATTTTCAGTCTTTTATTGTTTTTGAAAGTTTGTCATAAGCTAATGAGCTTAAGCCTAAACCAATGGGTTAGTAAACTCATCACATCTTCCCTCTGATTAGGGGTAATGAGAGTACCTTAAGTGTGAAGTCAGCTTCTCACACTTAATCACCATGATGTAGGGTTAAGATCATTAACCTACTTGTGATTATTTACATGTTTTTGCGGTTTTTGTTTAGTGTTAAGTAATAAGATTAAGCCATAATCAGGGATTAAACAGACTCATTACACCATCCTAATAGAAGGATAATAGATGAGAATGTTTAAGCTGAGAAAAGCTCCTCAACTTAATCTATGATTAGGGATTAACCTCATGACAAATCAAAGCCTTTATTAGATGGATTTTAGTTAATGATAAGATGAAGAAGTGATTTTTATGGTTGGTAAGACAACTTGAGGGGGACTTGTCCATTAACACTAGGGTTAGTCCTTCTTAACCAATTAAGGAAGAATTAGAACCCTAATGCAAGGCCCAAGTTACAAGTTTGATGTCTTGATGATTATTAGATGGATTGATTAAAAGATTTAAACACATTAAGGGTTTAACACTTAGGATTAAAGTTATACACTCCATCCTAATAGAAGGATGCAGGCATAAGCTTAATCACAAAGCCTTAAAGCCTTTAGGATTTAGTCCTTGATTATGAGGTGAGAAGAGAAGACTCAATGAGACACAAAGGTAAAAAACTAAATGGGGGACTAATCAAAACCCTAATTATTGTCATGCTTGGTTGTTCCTAAGGTGTGTGAGGTTTACAAGAGAAATCTTCAGAGGAAACACCAGGAAGCAGATGAAAGGAGCAAAGAAAAGCAAAGTAACTTGCTTCATTCAAGAAGACAAGTCACTTGAGGGAAGAAGGTAAGAAGAAGAAGAAGAAAGAGAAAGCTCAATCTCAAACACAAGACAAAATGCAGCAATGATGCATAAGAGAGATGAAAAGAAATTGTGAGAAGTGAAGGCAAATTCACTTCTCAAAGTAACTTACCACCTGAAAAGTTAGCAAAGGAATGGAATACAATGCAAATGGAATGCAATGTGATGATGCAAACCAAAACCAGAAGCATATATGAGATGATAATGATGTTATGAGATGGTGCAAACATGAAACAAGGCATGGGGATGATCATACAAACATATGGATGCAAGAGAAGCATGCTTAGAACCATGAACATACATGAAAAGTTATGAAATGCAAATGACATACAACATGGCAAATGGATGATGCAATGATCAAACATGATTCTAAAATGTCTTAAGATGGCTAATGAATCAAATGGATGCATAAAATGTCATGGCAAGTCATGGGATGCAAGCAAATGCAAGATGAATGCAAAAGGAAGCCCAAATTAGGGTTTATGATCAATGCACAAAAAAAAAACCAAAACCAGAAGCAAACATCAAGATAAAAAATTGAAATTGCAACCAAGGGAACCCTAAACCTATACAAACTCACTGCCCAAAGGAGGGGATCCAATTCTTAACCTAGTGAAAGTTATGAATTTCTTAAGAATGCTAGGGTTTTAAGGTACCTTGTCAAGAAAAATGTCAAACAAATTGAAAATGCAAGATCAAAACATGCCAATTTAAACCTACAAACTACATGATAGGCAAGACACAATGCAAAAAGAATCAAAGTCCAACTCTCAATGGTTAGGCAGAAATGAATTTTGGAAAATTGAATCAAAATATTGCCTTGAAATGAAATTAATTCTATTAAAAATTGTCAAAAGACATCAAGATCAAAAAAGAAATTTGGTTTGAGGGTTGGACAATGTTTCTAAATGGTTTTAAAGGTTTCATGAATTTTTTTGTGATTTTTAAATACCTAAAAGTATTTTTAATTAATTAATTCCCATTAATTAATTAAAAATAAACTTTTAAATGATTTAAAAATATTTTTAATGCAAAAAATAAAAATAAAAATGTTTTTGGTTTCTGAAAATTAATAAAAGATTGTATAAAAATTTTCAGAATTTTTGAAAATGTTTTACTATTTTTAATAAAATGAAGAATACAAATCAAATTAAATGAAAAATAAAATGAATTAAAACTGAAAATGAAAAAGTCAGCAAGATCAATGGCTAGAATTCAAACTCACACGCGCGGGAGTGGACCTGGCGCGCATCTGGACGGCCAAAATTCAAATTCACGCAATTAAGACTAAACCCTAATTAATTAACCCTAATGAGTTTCAGGCGACCGGAACACTGTTCCGGTCGTCTTCTCCGGCAATCCAAATCTCTAACTCTCTCTACACGCAATAAAAATGAAATCTAACTGCCCAGAATTCATCCCCATTCAACACTGAATCAAAACCCCCTAACAAACATCATTTTTCATTCATCAATCAGCCAAATCGAAGCAAAACATTCCTAGGGCAAAAAGTTTCAGAGCATTCATACATCCTGGTTTCTCAACCATTTTCAAAAATAATCATATCCCCATGATCAGGGGAGTGCATAGAAGCATTTAAGAACTTAAAATGGAGTTTCTGGAAAAAAAGTTTGAGATGGCTACCTGAACTGAAGCTTTGGTTTCTGGTACTTTCTGGCTGGTTTCTTGCCTTCAATCAACTCCACTGGACCCCCTGAGAAGCTTTCAATGCTTGTTTGAAGTTTATAATGGATGGTTTGAGAGATGGCATAAGTTCTGTTCAATGGAAGGTGGTGATCGTGTTTTTGTTTCAATGAGTTTCAGGCTATGGTGAGGGGTGATTTGTGACCAGGGAAGTGTGCTGAGTTGATTTGTGAAGTTGGTTTGTATGTTTGAGGCTTGTGCTGAGTGTTTCGAAGAGTTTTGCAAATGGGGTGGAAAATGAGAATGCTGAGTTCTGGATACTTTCAGGCTTGTGTTGTATATGCTTTTGCTTGCTTTTTGCTTGTATAAACTAATGGGATTGGTCAGATGAGTTGATGTGTGCTTTTGTGATTGGTATGGCTCAAGTTGCCAAAATGTCAAAGTTGTGTAAGAGAGGCATGGGCTACTTGCTAGCCAAGGACAGATGGGGTGTCCTGCGCAGCAAGATGTGTGGAGAGCCCTTGGATTGTTTGTGAAGTCAGCCAGCAAGTGGATTCACACTTGAGTGAGTTTTTGCAACTTGCCTCCCTTTTGCTTCTTATGAGAATTCTTGCTCCATAAGTCATGAAAATGAGTGATTCCTTGACCCATTCTGAATTTTAGATGTCACAAGATCATGTTGTGAAGAAATGATACACATTTGAGGCCTTTAGAACACTTGAACAAACCATTTTGCAAAATGTCTCTTTGGTAGAAAACTTCAAATTTTGTGATTTTAGCCAACTTTGACAAGCCATAACTTTTGATCCAAAATGAATTAGGTCATGTTCTTGTACTTTTTGAAAAGGGAAATATCCATTCTACAACTTTCATTACCAAAGTTTTTCCATTTGAAGCATTTTTGAATCAAAAAGTAAAGGTTGAAAAAGTTTCCTAAAATGGCAATTTCATTAAAAAGTCAACTTTCCCAAAAAGTCAACTTTGCAAAAGACTTGAAATTCTTCAATTTTGTGAACTTCCAACTTCTTCTATGATCAAATAAAGATCATACACCATCAAAATGATGAAGAACACCCTTTGGTTGGGTCATTGGGGGCCTCAGATGCCCTGATTTTACACTGACTTGCTTAGAAAGTCAACCCTTGATCAGATGACTTCCCCATTGAATTTCTTCATGAAAATTGATATGCATGATCCCTATACCATATAGAGAACAATAGAAACAAGAATGACCAAAAAATTTGGAGTTATGGCCTCTGAAACCAAAACCCTAATTCTAGGTCATCTGTGCAGTCAAACCTGGCTCTGCTTCCATACCAATCTCAGTTCTTGTGATTTTTGACATTCTTGACATTGAGAGGATATAATATGATGCTTGAACATACATGGACCCCTTTGAAGTGATTGATGACCTTTGGAGTGGCTCAAATGGCTCTTGGATTGCTCAGATCACAAACCCTAGATGCAGATGACTTAGAATCAATGCAGTGAATCAAAAAAAAGTAATATGAGATGCTATGATTGAGTTTATGCATATGAAATGATCACAAGCCATGGTGTGAATGGGTGAGGGCAAATTTGGGGTGTTTACACTAGCCCCACGCGTTGTGGTTTGTTCGCTCTTTCTTTTAAAACACCTTAAGTAAGATCAAATATCTTTCTCTAAATTAACATTGTTTAAATCTTTCTACCTCGCAAACAAGCTAGCGCTTCAGCCTCCACCGCGAGTAAAAGCCAACGCTTAGTAGTTAAAAAGCGTTTTAAACAATCATTCATTAAAAACCACAAACCGTAGTTGCACAAACTACGAAGCTCTGACTTTCCCATTTCACAAGGGAATACGTAGGCACATGGATTTTTATCCTTCGCGAGCACAATAATAAAAAACTAACCACTTTTTCCATAATAATAATTTAAAATATATATTAGAACAAACATTTAAAATGCAAATACTTAAATCAACACTTAAATCGCATAGTTAAACTAAGAGGTTCTCGTTGAGTACAACGGACGTGAAGGGTGCTAATACCTTCCCCTTGCGTAATTGACTCCCGAACTTAAAATTTGGTTTTGTTGACCATTTCTTATCCTATTTAGGTTGTATCTATATCTCCCTTTTCTCTCTTAGAATAAATAGAATTAGGTGGCGACTCTATTGTGTCATTCCGCGTTCCATCGCGAGGATCGTATTTTTCGAGGCACGACAGCTGGCGACTCTGCTGGGGATATGAAATTCCTTATGCATAAGAGAGTCGAGCCTAACTTAGCTAATCGTGCGTTTAATTATTGATTTTTGTCTTATTTGTCTTCTCTATATTTGTTTATTTGTTCTTTTATCACTTTTTCGTATTGCTCATTATTATACTTGCCTGTGGGACCTTGGGATTATATCACAAGTAAAAGCTAAGCTTTGGAAAAAGAAGAGGGAACACCTAGGTTAGAATTGGTAGTTATTAATGTTTAGTCTCCAAGAACTTGCTTCTTAAGGGCCTAGCATGAAAGCTCCCCCAGATAGTTAGACTCTTCGTAGATCTTGTCGCAACGCAACTAGCCTGTCGCGTGACTTGATTCGTGAAAGGGTTGTGATTCTGGGATCCACTGTTAAGAACCAATTTCTATATTGGTTGTTGTGTAATGTTAGTCTCCAAGGGCTTGCCTCTTGAGGGCCTAACATGAGAACACCACTCAAGGTAGACCTTATCGCTATTATCGTCATAATGCAGCTAGCCTACGGCGGAGCGTTAGTACGATAAATATATGTGACCTTGAGTTTCTTAATACCTTCATTGTAGAAAATATCCTGTGCGTGGGTTTTATGGGTGCAGAATATAGAACCGATCTCTTACAGCCTACCAAATTGGAAGTTTCGAGTTATTTCCAGCTTCCGAGTCTGTTTGTGCTTGTGACCCTAAGCATACCTGCATTGCATGGCATTGCATACCATTTGCATAATTTGCATTAATTCATACACCCAGGTTGTTCATCAATTCATTCAAGTTGTCTCTGTCTTCCAGTTATCTGTCAACCGTCTAACTGAAGCTCGTAGCCGATACAAAACCTGAGCTTAGTGCAGATGCAGGATGTCATAACAAGAGGTTCACAATGTTGAGGTCCGAATGAAAATTGAGGAGTTGAAGACAAGTGTGACGAAGCTGACTAAGATGCTTCAAGTTTTGATTGCTAGAGGAGAGCCGCCTCAGAGGACTGTGATCCAAGAGCTTGAAAATGTTGTTGCCGAGCCTCAACCTATCCAGTTACCACCTTCAACTTGGCCGGAGTTTGGTTTGCCAAACAACTACTCTCCACCTCATGTTACTACATCTATGGTCAGTCAGGCATCTAGACCCGCTTTTCAAGTTCCTATTTTCACTGAATCCAGACTTGTGATTCATACTGGCTAAATTCCCTATGAACACAATGCTCCTAGTGCTCAGGGTGATGATCTTGAAGATTATGTTGAACCTGAAGTTGGTCGTGAGCAGTATCGAGCTATTGATAAGCGATTAAGGGTTGTAGAGGGTAATGACTTCTTCAATGTTGATGCAAGTGATATGTGTTTAGTATCCGATCCCATTGTGCCTGCCAAGTTCAAGATTCCAGAATTAGAGAAGTACAAGGGGCACACTTGTCCAAAAATCCATTTAACGATGTACTGTCGCATGATGGATGCTTACGCCAAGAACGACAAAGTACTTATTCATTGTTTTCAAGACAGTTTGAGCGGTGCCTCTATGAAGTGGTACATGGGACTTGAGAAAGATTGTATCCATAGTTAGGCGAATCTGGGAGATGCTTTCGTGAAACAATACAAATACAACTTGGACATGGAACCTGATCGCCGTCAATTGTAAAATATGTCTCAGAAGGAGAGGGAATCCTTCAAGGAATATGCTCAACGTTGGAGAGAGTTGGCATCTCAGGTTGAACCTCCTCTAGCTGAGAAAGAAATGACTGGTATGCTCATGGATACTTTGGCTCCCTTCTATTGGGAAAAGATGATCAGAAGTGTCTATTCCAGTTTCACTAATCTGGTTACCATTGGATAAAGGCTTGAAGAAGGAATTAAGAATGGAAAAGTGTCCAAAGTTGTTGAGTCTTCGAATGCTGCTAAGAAACCTTTTGGGAATTTCCAAAGGAAGATGGAAGATCAGACCAATGTTATTTTAGTTGTTGGTAGAAGACCTCAATACAGGGCTCAACATGATAATCAAGCTTATGTTTATGTTGTTGCACCTGTGATTGCTGCTCAACCAGCTAGAGCTCCCTAACTTCCAGCTGCGAGACAAGCTCAGAATCGTGATAGGGTTCACTTTGACCCTATTCCAATGATGTACACTGAGTTATATCCTGGTTTGGTTCAGAGAGGTTTGATTACCACTAGACCTATGCCTCCTCCTCCAGATCCTCTCCCACCAGGCTACATGGCAGATCTTCATTGTGAATTTTATCAGGGTTGAGCAGGCCATGATTTGGAACATTGTTTTGCTTCGAAGACAAGAGTGAAATAGTTGATCAGAGACAAGATCCTCTCCTTCCGTGATACCAATCCAAATGTCAAGGACAATCCTTTTCCAGGGCATGCAACTTGAAGCTTCAATCAACTTCAGCCAGTTCTCCCTAAAGCCAGTGTTTCAAGACATGACAGCTCATCCTTATTTACTGATTAGTCACTAGGCCTTTGTTTCCTTTATGTTTGTATTTTCCTTGTATTCGTAAGAATTGTTTTCCTTTTAATTATGTTTGTACTTCTTTGATTAATTAAATGAGAATTTGCAATCTTTTGAATTCAGTTCATCTGTTTATTTATGTCTTTACACTTTTTATTTCAAAAATATATATACATATATACCTTTTGTTCAAAACGTTTGATTATGCAAATGTTTGAGGGAGGATTATGAAAAAATACCCATAGCTATAGTGGTTTGATTTCGGATAAAATCTTGTTGATAATATACAAGCATTATTTCAATTCCCAAACACTGGAGAGATAAGGAGTTAATCCATAGTTCACCACTTCAAGCCTAGAAGTAGGAGTTTCTTTCGGATCTAAATCCTTATGTTTAACCTGGGGCAGGGTAGTTGTTCAATTATTTTGATTACACATTCAAATTACAAGATGATCCATTACAACCAATGGTTTGGCAGTCATAGCTTTCAATATTTCAAAAAAAAAATACAAAAAAAAATAAAAGTCCCACTAAGTCGAACACAAAAAAAAGTACTTAGGCAAAAGTTAAGGATCGGTTCAAAAAAGAAAATCAAGCAAAAGAGGCCCTCAAACCCTCAACATCAAACAAACAAGATTTAGTAACCACCATGTCCAAAATCGATGGGTCACTACAAACATCCATCAAAGCCAAATAAATGACTGTCATTTACAGTGAACCTCAAATCATCAGCTTTACCCTTACATTTTCAAGATAAATGTGTGTAGATTTAACTGAATATAGGACTGGAGATTCATCACGAAGAAGGGTGGGTACAAACACAATTTTGAGCCTTTATCCTTTGTTTCATAAACTGTGAACCAAGCCACGTTACAACCCTTAAAAGACCTAATTGAGGCAAGGTTATTCTGAAAATTATGCTATAGTAAGGTTGCGTAAACTGGCTCCAAAAAGATCTCTGCAAGTCATTTTGTTTTGTACATATCTTTGATTTACCTTTCACTTTGAATGTCATAAATCGTCGTGTTTTGACTAGTGATTCATTTGCTTTTCTTCCAACAATGATTTTGATTTCAAAAGTTGCATTTGCTTTTAATTACCATGATTGTATAAATGTTTTTGTTCGCAAACTATCTTTTCTAGCAAGGAATTTTCAAACAGTTAAGAACTTGGTTGGTGATCCTATCAGGGGCAAGTTCCTTCCAGACCATGTTGAGAATCAATTCAAGGTTGTTGTTCAGTGCAAGTCCATTTCAGAGTTGGTTTATCCAGAAGAATTTACAAGACTCATACTGAGGCAAGCTTCCAAGCGCATCATAAGGCAATCATTTTCAAAATCAATCAAGCTGAAGCAACAATCGATTCATCTACAATAGTCAGCTTATTTGGGGCAATTCATTGGAAGAATCCCTAAAGAAAATTTTCATCCCTTATCTAATGATCATCAACTTGGTACAATTTATTTGTGTTGCAGAGGTCTGTTTAACATAAGCATCCTTAGTCCCAAAGAAGAATAACAGTGATCTCACAGTGTTGAAGAATCAGTCTTCCAATCTTGTCATCTCCATAAAAGAGTCAATCCATGTTGTCAGCATATGCATTACATGCATTTGATCATACATCGTAACAAATTCATACACCATGCATAACAGAGTGTTTTATCCTCATTTGCAATTACCATTAAGTCATGTTGTGGTCAAACATTTACCTCACTTAGAAAGTCCAACTTCTTGGCGCCTACCAAAAACTTACGTTTCTTTTACTCCAGTGCCATTCCTGGATATATTCTTTCACTCAAGTGGTATTCCTAGGTCTTTGTATTATTCCTCCAGTTCTATTCCTGGGTCTTTGTGTTCCTCCAATGCCATTCCTGGATATCTTGTTCCTTCAGTGCCATTCCTGAAATTTTTATCTGTATATCCAGTGCCATTCCTGGATATAGTGATTTTCCTTTACCTTCAGTGCCATTCCTGAAATTTTTATCTGTATATCCAGTGCCATTTATGGATATAGTAATTTTCCTTTACCTCCAGTGTTATTCCTGAGTCTTTGTATTATTCCTCCAGTGTTATTCATGGGATTTTGTATTCTTCTTCCAGTGTTATTCCCGGGTCTATATTTTGTTCCTCCAGTGCCATTCCTGGATATATTCTTCCACTCCAGTGCCATTCCTGGATATTTTGTTCCTCCAGTGCCATTCCTGGATATCTTGTTCCTTTAGTGCCATTCCTGAAAGTTTTATCTGTATATTCAGTGTCATTCCTGGATATAGTAATTTGCCTTTACTTTCAGTGTCATTCCTAAAAGTTGTATCTGTATATTCAGTGTCATTCCTGAATATAGTAATTTGCCTTTACTTTCAGTGTCATTCCTGAAAGTTTTATCTGTATATTCAGTGTCATCCTGAATATAGTAATTTGCCTTTACTTTCAATGTCATTCTTGAACGTTTTATATGTATATTTAGTGTCATTCCTGAATATAGTGATTTGCATTTACCTTCAGTGTCATTCCTGAAAATCATTGCTCACCTTATCCAATGCAATTTTTGGATATTGTGTCCCTTGTCTAAAGTTATGATTGGGCGTCTTACCTTTCATTAAAAGCCATTATTGAAAATCTCTTACTTTACATTCGTCCAACACAATCCATGGACGTTGTTCCACTTTGTCATCCAATACAATTCATGGATGTTAGTTTTTATTCCACTTCGTCCAATCCAATCCATGAATGTTGTTTCTTCTTTTTTACTATTCTTAGTGTCAGTTGGTCGCATCGTGCCACTGCGTGTTCACTTTGAATATTTTCTCGTCATCCTAAGTGTTAACTTGACTTTACTTATGTTAGTTGAACCAACGCTTTGGATTTCATTTTGTTTTTGTCTTTTGTTATTCTTAGTTTCAGCAGTTACACATGAACCTGTTGATTTATCACTTCGAATATTTCCCGTCTCCGTTCCCCAGTGGAAACCTTTCTTGTTAGCCTGTTTCATATAACATCATTCCCCGCATAACCTAACCATTCATGCATTCATTTACATTGCATTTCATCTGCATTCGGTCAAAATTCTAGGTATTCTAATATTTAATCTTCTTTTACCTTGAATGTCAAAAAACCTTTTTTTTCTATTTAGAGATTCAAGTTCAAGATGATTAAATAGGGGCAACTGTCACACCCTAAATTTTGACCGGACTTTTTTTTTTCAAAATTCATTTGTTCGACGCATTTCCACTGCAATATTAATAGTACGTCACCTTAGCGTTTTTTAATCTTAACATCTAAATTTTCATTGATCATTCTTACTTTTAATCTTAGAATTCAATTGAAATTGTTGTCCTATGATGTAAATATTCATTTGTGTTTTATTTTAATTCAACTATTTGTTTACATAATTATTTGTATTTTATTTTATTTTAATTAATTGTTCTTTTCTTTATTTAAAAGTAATTCAAAAAAATATGTATGTATTACTTAGTTTAATTTGTAATTTAGATTTAATTTAAATATAGTTTTAATGTTAATTTAATTTCAGATTTAGTTTCAGTTTAATATTATGTTAGATTATTTATTTCAATTAGTTTATTAGTTTTATGTTAATTAGTTTGATTGTAATTAGTATGTCTTTGTCTAGTTTTTTATTTTTGTTTATGCGGTTTACATTATGATTTAGTTTAATCAGTATACCATTAGGTTTTTTAATTTGCTTTGTTTTTAATTAACTTAATTAATTTTAATTTAGTGTTTTTGTTTTTATTTGCTTAATAGTTTTTTTATATAGTTTAATTAACAATAGAGGACCTCCCAATGTCATTCCAGTCAAACCACAAAAACAGAAGGGAAAAATCTTCAAACAATCCTCTGCTACACTCCAACCCAATATTTCAAACACCTAAATACACACCAGTCTAAAAAACATGCTAAAAAACTCAGATTGTCACTGCTCTGCATAAAGCCTCACAGGCCTGCACATACAAAACAACATTAACAGCTATAATCATACACCAATATGTTTAAGTCAAGACCTATGGAAAACTTACACACACAAAAGTGGATGAACATATAAAATGAAAGAGATTTTTTTTTTTATGTTTCGAAAAAAGGAAAGTTATATGTAAAGGGGGGAGGAGAAACCCAGAAGACAGATTTTTACGCACAGAGAAAAAAAAGGGAGAACAACATATTCCAAACCTTTCTCAATCCATCATCGTTTTTCCTTCTTCTTCTTCACCACCCCTTTTCTTCATAAATCACCACCACACCTCTGTTTTTCAAAAACC
Organism: Lathyrus aphaca; assembly: GCA_963966055.1. Taxonomy (NCBI): domain Eukaryota; kingdom Viridiplantae; phylum Streptophyta; class Magnoliopsida; order Fabales; family Fabaceae; genus Lathyrus; species Lathyrus aphaca. Next base: position 676,961,924 of record OZ014519.1, on the reverse strand, counting down.
CTTTAATACCACACAAATAGACCTTCAAACACCCATCATAAATCTGAACTAAACACAATCCCGATTTTAAAAAAACGAAAATATAACAAACAGATAGATGAAATGAGAGCTTGAAAACACAGAACATCGAACAAAGACCTTCAAATCGTGAAAATCGTCGTGAATCAAATCCGTATAGAATGAACAAACTGAGAGGAGATCCACTAAGAACGCTTCATCCACACCATGAACGACCCGAGTAGATCATAAACATCCAAACTGCAAGCAGAAACTGTGAAAACCCAAAACCGCCGAGCAAAACCACCCTCACCCACCGTCACCCTGAAACGCCGACCACTCACCTTCGCCGCAGAAACCACCGCGAATTGAACCATAAATCGCGAGTTGAGAGACCGAGAGAGCGACTGAGAGTGAGCCAAACCGGACCACAAACGAACCGATGCAGGGAGATCTATGGCATTTTTCTGCGTTTGTGAGAGAGAGGAGTTTTTTCTGAGTTTGGTATTTAATCCCTTTTGACCATTTTTTGATTAAATATTTAATGAGTTTTATTGATCTTAATAAATATAAATTGTTGGGCTTGTTTAATACGTTTGTGCTTCACGTAATGACCGCCTGACAATGTCATAGAATTTATTAGTCTTCATTTTTTTATTATTATTTCATGCGTTAAACCAATGATGATGTAACTTGGACAGCTAGGTTTTTGTTGTTAAATTTTTGGTCGATGGGTTTGGGCCGGTGCAGTGCCAAACAGGTGTTTGAATTGGTTTGTTGGTCCTTTGTTTTTATTTTAGATTTAAGTGCTTATGAATAATGAGGATTTTTTTATGAACTAATAGTTGCTTTTTATGACAATTATTTTTTTAATTTTTCTTTTAACAGTTTTTTCTTTTTAGAAGTTAAATATTTTAGGGTCGATGATATAATAAAAAACCGCGATTAAGTCGTTTCCAATAAATCGACAAATTGTGACTAATATGAGGCCATTTCATTTTATTTATTTTATTTCATATTTTATTTTATTTTATTTAGTCTATTTGGTTTATTTATTTTATTTTCGCATTTTTATACAGTATCAAGTTCTAACGGTTCCGAATAAATTAATACACTGCACACACGCTTTCTCTTGGGCAAATTACAACGCGACCCTTTATTTCATCGCAATCCCTTGTAATTATTTTGTACCCCTCTCCCGATTACATTGTACGCAATTTATTTATTTCTCTGTATTTATTGCTTTTATTTCACACACACACTCACACGTTCCATACATTTAGGATTTCCTATAACTAGGAGCACCCCCTAAGGACTACGATTCAAATCCATTTAATCAATTAAACAACCAACCTCCATTTGGGTTTTACCCGTAAGTCGAGTGTTTCGCGCCTTGCTATCTAACTCATTCAAACTTAATAATTAACGAAGAACTGAACTCAGTAATCTAGCATTCCTCGGGTCCTTTAATGAACCACTCTTGAGGCTAGCCTTCGAGTTGTGTTTCATTTACTCCTTCATTTCTAATTACAAACCCTAAATCATCAAAATAAACACAAATACTTAATTCACATATCAAATAACGGAGGAACTGAATTCTGGAGTCTAGCACTCCACATAGTTCTTGAATAAATCATTCTTGTGGCTAGCCATCGAGTTGTGGTTTATTCGCCCTCTCGTTCCTAAAATACCTAATTCTTACAAATTAGTTATACGAAAGAACTGAACTCATGAATCTAGCATTCCTCGGGTTCTTGAATCAAATCACTCTTGGGCTAGCCCCACACGTTGTGGTCCATTCGCCCTTTCGTATTCAAAACACTTAAAACATTCAAACTTCCTCGAAAATATGAGACACGATTCATCTCCATAGGAAAGATATTTCTCCTATTCCCACAAACACAAACAAATTAATTTTATCAAACAATTTATATCAAGGAAGAATGTGGCAATCACTTGTTTATCATATATCCAAGTTCGAAGCTTCTTCCGATTTTATTTCTCAAAGAAAGAATGTGGCATTGCTTGTCGATCCTCGTATCCAAGTTTAAAGTTTCTTTCGATTTCATTTCCTCAAATGTTTGTGGTGAAATAGGTGAGATATCTCCCTTAAAGATGACGACTTGTCTCTTTCTTCAAAATACAACTTAAAATCTACCAACAAATTCAAAATCATTTTCAAAATTAATTAACAAAGAATTGAACTCAGGAATCTAGAATTCCTCGGGTTCTTGAATGAAATCACTTCCGGGCTAGCCCCACACGTTGTGGTTCGTTCGCTCTTTCGTTTAAAACACCTTAAGTGAGATCAAATATCTTTCTCTGAATGAACATTGTTTAAATCTTTCTACCTCGCAAACAATCTAGCGCTTCAGCCTCCACCACGAGTAAAAGCCAACGCTTAGCAGTTAAAAAGCGTTTTAAACAATCGTTAATTAGAAACCACAAACTGTAGTTGCACGAACTACGAAGCTCTGACTTTCCCATTGCAGAAGGGAATACGTAGGCACATGGATTTTTATCCTTCGTGAGCACAATAATAAAAAACTAACCATTTTTTCCATAATAATAATTTAAAATATCTATTAGAACAAACATCTTAACAAACATTTAAAAGACAAAGACTTAAATCGCATAGTTAAACTAAGAGGTTCTCGTTGAGTACAACGGACATGAGAGGTGTTAATACCTTTCCCTTGCGTAACCGACTCCCGAACTTAGAATTTGGTTTCGTTGACCATTTCTTATCCTATTTTGGTTGTATCTATATCTCTCTTTTCTCTCGTAGAATAAATAGAATTAGGTGGCGACTCTGTTGTTTCTTTCCGCGTTCCATCGCGAGGATCGTATTTTTTGAGGTACGACAGATTTTCTAGGAGTTAATTGTTTTTAACATCATTTTTCGTCTAGGATACGCCCCTCGCCACACCGGTGAGTCCCATAATTTACACCATCCTTTTATATAAAAAGGGGAAAGTCCCTCGGCTGAAGGAAACTATATTTAAAGGGTGAGTCCATCAACTATGTGCAAGTCCCATAGCTGAAGGAGACTATATTTAAAGGGTGTGTCCCTCAACTATGGGAAAAACCCTCAGCTGGAGGCAACTCTCCTTATACAGGTGGACTATAGGGGGATACATCATATTTTTATAGGTTAGACCCTTAGACGTCAAAACGTAAATCACTACTAAAAGCTTGAGTCCTTTATTAGGGAAAAGAGTATGGACGTAATTTAATGCACCTCATGATGGTGTTTCTTGGGAAAATTAATTTGTCATGTTTTTCTTACACGTGTATTCTAGGTGTATAGACTTTCACACTTCTCGTAGCAGTTACCCCAGTGGGTGATTGTATGGATTGTACCATTGGATTTCCCCTATATTATCTCGGTAACCCTTTTTCTTCTTCTTTCTCATTTCTCTTTTTCCATAAACACACTTGGGTGAAAACATCTCATCTTCTGCTTCTCTACTTATAACAATCACAAATGTGTATTTAGGTACACAAGAATACCTTTCTTGGCCCAATTTTTTTTTATTGTCGTAGTGTCTTAACGGTATATTTGTATGCAGGAGAGATGATGGAGATCCTGCTTGACGAGAAGAGGAAGTACTTGGTGAAAATGCATATGGCTCAACAACGGGCGAAATTTCCTTTTTCCCCTCCCCGAGACGTGGTTGGTGACAAGTGGGCGAGGTAGTGTGAAACTTTAATAGATACTCAAGTCCAGCCTCCCAAGGTTCTACAATGGAAAGAAGGCCACTCTAGGCCATCTGAAAGTCGTGAGGCAGGACCAGAGGAAGAGAGGGAAGAAGGTGAATGTGTTACCCCTAAGCCCTCTTTGTGGAATAATAATGCTTTTATGGCAGTGAAGTTTTTCGATCGCCACTTCTCCTTTTCAAAGAGTATTCCTAATGACTATCAGTCACTCCTTAACATGTCTTCTGCCCAACTATTTGATTTTCTAGAACTCCAACTTTTAAAGTGCCTCTTAGTGGAGAAAGCTTAGAGGGAGAAGTATTCCTGCACCATTTAAGGACTTCAATCCAAGGAAATCCACGTAAATAAGAACATTCACAAATTTAGGGCGATATATAAATTGTCGAGGAAGAAACGGGAAGCCTTGAGGGCGCTTGCTCAAGAAACGACAGTTTGGGCCCTCGCCAAGTTTTAAGTCGTGGAATGTCTAATACATTCACTTAAGAGATCTCGAACCCACGATGCTCCTTGTATTAACCATATCACACCCATGATGCTTTTTGTCACGTTGTGATGTCAACAAGCAAGACTATGATGGCCAAACGTGAAAAGTAATGGATTTTTGCCTTTTTTTCCTTAAAATTTCTTTAAATTTTCATCTTTCTTCCTTTTTCTTTCACTTGTTTATTTTCTGACTTTTTCTTCATCAAAATAAATCAAAATTAACTATAAACAACTAAAAATAATAGCAAATGCTTGTAAAAAAGTACATGATGACAAATTGTCATCAATCACGGCTCTCATTTGTCTCATTTAGTGCAAATACTTTGTAAATATGCTAATGCCTATTGCATAAAGACCAACATAGGAATGTCTTCCAGTACTTCCCCTCTAGTGATCCCACTGTTAAGTATAGAAACAATAAGATGACATTTGGATAAGTTGTCCTTGTTCGACATGTGACTCCAAACACGGAGGGGGGTGAATTGTGTAGGTTTAAAATCATTTACCATATATAAAAAGGTTATTTATATAAATGTGTAAGTTAAATTTTTAAATGAAATATAAATAAAGGTGTATAATAGGTAAAAGAAAGAAAATCAGAGAGATGGAGAGATGGAAATATAGTTAAAATAAATAAAGAACATAAAAATATAAATAGATAAGGGAAGAGATAAATGAATCAGAATTTTCTACATGTTTGGCCTAACCACTTGACCCACTCATGTATCTAAGAATTTCTTCTTAAGAGTTTCCTAGTCGCGCTTTTGATTCTCTTCTTAAAGTATATATATATATATATATATATATATATATATATATATATATATATATATATATATATATATATATATATATATATATATATATATATATATATATATATATATATATATATAATTCATTGTTTTTTATTTTGTATTGTATTAACAATCAATGATTGAGATAATTTAATATGAATTGATGTGGAGAATATGTTTCTTTTTTTGGGTTTGTGGAATTGTAGTAACGAAATTGTTTTAAAAATTGATTGTAGTTCTAGATTGTTCTACTATAAACTATTAATATGCATTCTATATAATTATATATAGATATATTAATGATTATTAAACAAGAAGCTGGTTTGCCCGAGAGGTTAAGGGGGAAGACTTAAGATCTTCTGCACATAAGTGCGCATGGGTTCGAACCCCATAGCCAACATTTTTATTAAAAAACCATTTACAAACAATATTATTAACTTCTAAATTTCGATCACCAATCTTGATTAGTGATTCTTTAATTAGACTTTTAATATCACAAATATTTTCAACCACAATTGCTTAGAGAATGTAACAATTTACATTTCGATCACCAATCTTGATTAGTGATTCTTTAATTAGACTTTTAATATCACAAATATTTTCTACCACAATTGCTTAGAGAATGTAACAATTTACATTTGATACATATTCGGTGAACTTCTTTTCAAAATCCTTAGCAAACACATATAATAGTTTATTTGTGCCCTACATGTAAAAATATCAAGGAAAAAATTAGATAAAAACACATCTTTATGTAATCGATGAAAATTTCTTTAAAAGTAAATGTAGGGTAACTCAATACACTGTATGGAAAAAATGAAATGTGATACATTCTAAACTTCAACTTAATGATTGTAGGGGTATTTGTTTCAAGTCTAGAAATTACTTTCTCGGAAATACATGGGTTAAAAATATTTATTCCCACTTTTGTTACGAGGTTGAAAAAAAATTATTTCTAAGAATAAATGTTCCTCGGAATGAAATACATTCTCAAGGATTTTTGTCAAGTTGTTTAATGATTTAAATTTACCTTTTTAAAGGTGAACAAGTGAGATGTCGCAAGTTTGAACCCACACCCCTACATTTGATGTCCCTACAAAGAGGAGAGTTTTCATTCCCATGATATTTCACCTTTTTTTTAAATATATATAATATCAATCATATGTCAAACTCATTTCTAGAAAAATACTCAGAAATTAAATCTAGAACCACTGAATCCCTGAGAAATTTAAACAGAATTGCTGGTAGCGCCAGCTTGACACTTTTCTCCAAAAAGAATAACATAAAATTTTTAGTGGTATTGATGTTGTTCTAGCCAAATTTGGTTAGAACAACAAAGGTTCTAGCCCTCCCCTTTCTGATCAAAGAGAGCTACATCATTTGTATTGTGTAATACTTTGGGGGATTCGAGAGCTGTGCTGAAGCAACAAGTCTCAAGATGAAATGTTCCTTCCTTATCCCTCTGGCGGGAGCCCCTTTTATAGTGTCTTCGTCAGGAGAGTCCATCATGAGAAGTCTATATATCTTCTATCGTTGCAGAGCCTTTAATGCATAACCCTCCTTCATCATTGATTATCTTGAAAGCGTGGCAACAATTTTCATTAATGTGCCAGAACTGTTACATACTTTAGTTTCTGGATGTGGTTGTGCCCAGATGACGATTCATGGAGATGATACCCAAACTCAAAAGAGACGAGCTTAACAGAGTGCCTTATCCAGGCAAGTAACTGATCCGAGTTGTGGTGACCAGTTCAACTTCCTTCCTTTTTAGTAACTTAGTTCATGTTTCACGAATTTGACTTCATAGTCCGACCCAAAATATATTTGGGTGTGAACATAAGCCCCCGAGCTCTGCTCCTATTTTCGCGGGTATAGTACTCGGTCATATCTGAAACCCATGGGTATAATACAAGGTTCTATCAAACCTAACTTAAGTTGGGGAAAAAGGAATATGACCTTGAGTTCACACATCTCACACTATGAGACATTATCATGAGTATAACAACTCACAATCTCACACTCATTTGGAACCACATCCATGAGTTCTATAAATCCTACTATCATTAGTTAGGATATTACCTTTTTACTTCCCATGGGACTCGGTATAACACTCATCTCAAGCCTAAGGTCACTTCTTTCTATAGAATTAGACATACTACTCATTCAGTGTTCAGATCGCTTCATGTGGGACTCAGTGTAATACCCACATCAAGACTTGTCATTTGCTTCCCGTGGGACTCGGTGTAATACCCACCTCAAGACTTATTAATGCTTCCCGCAGGACTCAGTGTAATACCCATCTAAATACTTATCATTTGCTTCTCGTGGGACTCAGTGTTATACCCACCTCAAGACTTATCATTTGTTTCCCGTGAGACTCAGTGTAATACCCCCCCCCCCCAAGACTTATCAATGCTTCCCGTGGGACTCAATGTTATACTCACCTAGAGACTTATCAATGCTTCTTGTGGGACTCAGTGTATTACTCACCTCAAGACTTTACGTTTCCTATAATTCCCATGGGACTCAATGTTATACCCATCTCAAGTCATTTACCATAATAGTACAATAAATTACATGCTAAGAAAACATACTTAGACATCAATTGTACAAACAATACCATCTAATAATTTCTAGTTACATTACTAGGCCATACTATTGATTTATGGCAAGGTTTCCTCACAATACCTTAAATTGCATGTTTTACGGTTCACGAATTACATTTACAAAATTAGTATTTTTAAATCGATATAAAATAAATAAATATATTCCACTTCAAAATTAATATTTTTCCTCTACCGTTGGATAGTACATTGTCATAGCTTTTCAACGATATAAAGTTTGCCTCAATCAGACACCCGAGTAAAAAGTTATGAATTTTATAAGAAATAATATTTTTCCAAGACTTACAGTGTTAACCGATTAATGCATTTGGTTAACCGGTTAACCAGTCTAAATTTCCACTTCCAGAAGCGTATCAAAGTCCCGTTAACCATTAATGCATTTGGTTAACCGACAGTCAGCAGCACAAAAACCTGCGTTTTTCATAACATAAACCTCATTTTCTCACTCATATCACCTAGTAACCTCATAATACTTGTTGTTGATCACTTCCACACATAACATAATTATTCACTTGCATTTAATCGTCACTTTAACCGTTAGAACTTCTGATTTAATCGATTAATCATTTTTCTCACAATTCCAACCTAATCTCTAGAACACAAAACTCTAGAAATGAAAGTGTCTAACTAGAATCCACATTGACAATGAATAGGAGTTTGATGAAGATGAAGATTGATGAAAAAATGGTGATGATTCTTGATCTTGAGCTTCTAGGGTTTTCTTTCCTTCTTCTCCCATTCTTTCTCTACTCTTCCTTTTCTTCTCATTTCTTTCTTCTTCTTCTTACCAACCCTTTTACAAACCCTTCTTTTCTTTCTTCTATAACAACACAATAGTTATACTGATATAACTATTGGTTAGTACTCTAACGGGTCCAAATTAAGAGTATCCAAAAATGTCTATAAGTCAATTATTTAATAAAACCTCTTAGTCAGATAATATTAATTAATTCATTTAAGTTCGTCGGTTGCTCTATTTATTTTAATTGAAAACTCTCATAGCACACCGGAACCCTATTAATCTTAATTAATATTATCCAGAGCATTTAATTGAAATACGGGGTATTACACCTATCAGGAGAATGATTCAATAATGATTATCTAAAAAAAGATCTATTTTGTAACTAATATGCTATGCACAATATGTGCTACTTTTGGGAACATCTTTATAATGCACACAAGGTGCATATTTTGGATCAACTTATAATATTTTGTAACTTCTATGTTATGCACAATATATTCTACTGTTATATGATTTGGTTCACATTTGTGATCATCTAATGTTATTCTATTATGTGTTCATTTATGTTGAAAAATAGGTTCCAATTTTGTGCACAATTGTGTTGAAAAACAAGTTACAAATTTGTGTGATTTTGTGTTGAAAACATGTTATAACTTTGTACACAATTAATTGTGTTGAAAAATAGATTCTAATTTTATGTCATAACAGATGTGCACAAGGATGCACCAATTACTTAATTATTTTAAATGTGTCAATTATGCACCAATGTCATAACAGGTGTGAACCATTTATACTACATCAATTATGCCAACATATAATAGCATTTCGTTCATTCAAAACAAGTTACAAATAATACCTTACTGAATAATTACATCAAAACAGATTACATATAACAACTTACTACAAAGTTACACCAAATTTTGTTACATGATCTTAAACTTAGAAGAAGAAAAAACCCAGAAACAAATAACTACAACTATTACAAAGATCATCTTCTTCCTTATGCGATCAACATTTTTCTTCAAATCTTTCATCTCTTTTGAACACAGCTCAATACCAATCTCTTTCTGAAACTCTTTCGTCATTTTCCTCATCAATTCTATGGTTTCTCCTTCAGTTAGAGTTGTTTCTCTTTCGCCAAAAAATCATCATCTCAACGGAATAAGTGAGAGTCATCCACTTTATCCCAATACTTACGCTTCCAAAATTTTCTCACAGGATTTGCATTCGACTTTGAAACAAACATCTTCATAGTGAGATTATGTCCACATTTGCGAGTGATTCATTCGATAGAAGATATGCAAGAGTTAGAACATTCTGAGATTTACATTTTCGTTAAATGAATAGGGAGGCTGAGAAGGGAACAACGAAGAAGAAATGAATGACGAAGAAGAAAAAGGGAACAACGAACAATATGTCGAAGACGACTGCAAAAAACGCAACACAATAAAGGAACAACAAAGAAGAAATGAATGAAGAAGAAGAAGAAGAAGAAGAGGAAGAGAACAACAAATAATATGTCAAAGACGACTGCAAGAAATGCAACACAAGAAAGGAACAACGAAGAAGAAAGTATATTAGGGTTTTTCCTTTCAATGAATCCCTATCTCATCTCAAACGATTTTGTTTTAACATTGGGGGCATTTGTGTCATCATACACACCATAATTCACATGTGGAAATTAGATTAAATAAAAAAATAATAAAAAACTATCACATTAGCTTTTTTGATGAGTTGGTCAGACGAAGGTCAAAAGTAAAAGAATCTTCAAATATTTGGAAAATTCATCAAACTTATTTACACAAGGTTTTTTCAAAAATGACTCATGACAGTGGGAGAATAGATATTTACCCGATTAATTATATATGTTTTATAAGTTTAAATTAATCATTTTAAATTTAACATAATGGTTCAGCTCATTACATTAGAGTATTCAAAGATATTCTATATCAACATAAATCCATCAACTACTTAATATTTAATAATAATTTTTAATAATTTCAATTAATAAGATCCATCGACTAGATAAATCAAAAAAATTTACTTAAATGCCCCACTTTTTCAAAAAAAAAAAATCCCTAAATAACCTACTTTTCAAACTAATTCCCTATCTACCCCACTTTTCATAACAAAAAAAATGAATTCGCAGGTAAATTCAGTCACCTGCGGATTTTTCTGCAGATTTGACATTACCTGCGAATTTACTTGCGGATTTACATATATCCGTAGGTAAATTTGCAAGTAAATTCGCAAGTAATCTCAAATTTGTAGGAAAATCCGCAAATAACTGAAAATTTTTGAAAAAATATAGAAAGTCGTCAATTCAATTGGCAACACCCCTTTAATTCAATTTTTTTTAAGTGAGATAGATTGAGAATTAATTTAAAAGGTAGAATAATTAGGAATTAAAATTAAAAAAGTGGAGTAATTTGATAAAATTTTCACATAAATCAATCATCTACTACTTTGATCGTGTTATTTATTACTCCTAAAGGCTAAAAGTGCCAAGACAGAAAAGCTACTTTATCATGGTATGGAACATGCAGCCTATGGAGTACAAGTATAACAATATTTTATTAATAATACTAAGTATAATTAACCCTATGAATTACTAATACAAAAGGAGTATCAACTTTTTCTAGTGAAAAAAAAAAGGCAGTTAACCAAAGCCAATTTTAGAGAAATGATTTAACACACTCCATAGATTTTTTTTGTATCCAGTTAATTTCTAAAAATATTTTTTGTTTTCGAATTTACAAATTAGTATATATTTTTTTTCTCTCAACGTTGATTTTTTTTCAGATCTACACATCCAAATCCTAAATTTGCAAATAAATTATCACATCCGAAAAACAATTTAATTGTTTCAGATCTACGGATGTGAGAGATTGAAATTTATCCAAAAACAATTTAGTTGTTTCAAATCTACAAATGTGAGAGAGATTAGAAATTAACTTCTCAATCTTGGTTTCAGATCTACAAACTTTTATATGTTATTAACAAACCTTCAATATTGGTTTCATTGTTCCTTTGACAACACAAATAGTGCAGACTAAATCAAATCATTTTTGGATGGCTTTCATTTTTCATCTTTCTTCAATTGTTTTGGAACCTCTTCAAACTCATTATCTCAAGTTTCTGATTACGCTGGAAAACCATCTCAATCAAAATCTTCCTCTTTAGAAAAATAGTTAAAGAGCAAACAAAAATCAAAGGGAAGTTCCATTGTAGTTTTTTATTTTCCTGTAAATTTCAATCTCTCACGTTTGTACATCTGAAATAAAAAGCCACCTTATTTGCAAACGTTCTTTTAAGAGAATGTATAAGTGTTGTTTTACAATGAGCACAACTTTTCAGTTATACTTTTATATAATATAAATGTGGAATATATTATAGAATTTGGTGGGATCTATTTCAAAAAAAAAAAATTATGAATTATATATATATATATATATATATATATATATATATATATATATATATATATATATATATATATATATATATATATTTAAAATGTAATGAAATTATTTTTAAAAAAAATTAAAAATGTAAAAAACAATTAGTGGGATCTATTTTTAAAAATGTTAATATGATGGATGTGGGTAGTACCCAATGTATCCTCTAATGTACGATTTGTGAATAGTGGTTTTCTTTTGAAAAAGGATTTGTTATTTATATTGTTAGATAATTTAATACCTTTTAGTATATTAAGAAGATAAATAAAAGAATAAACTAAATTAGAGTTAAATATATGTCATTTTTTGTAATATTAGCTAATTTCAGATTATCTTTTGTAAAAGATAAAAAAATATTTTATTCTTCTTTATAATATCAAGATTCTCTGTGTAATTTCTAGGTACTATTTCAATCCAAAATCTTATTTTAATCTAATGTTATTTATTTATTTTTTTTGGTTTTAAAAATTTGCTAGAGATGAGAATTGAACTCACTCACTTTCACATACTACTTCAACACCTATCCAATAGGCTAGAGAGTTCATTTTTAGTGATATATTTTGTTTTGCCTACGTAGAATTTTTCCTTTTTTATTCTATGTCATGTCAATTTAAATGTCATATACCATTCCAAACTTCATCTTGGTTGTGCTTCATCTTGGTTGTGCTTCATCTTTTACATCGTTTTGTGAAGTCAAGCTTCTCTACGATAAATATGTTTTAATGAAGACAAATAACTTAGAGACAAGAAAACAAAGATGAACTTCAAAGATAAAACATCATGTTCAAATTCAAGCAATTACATTTCAAAATTAAAGCATCATGATTCAAGGTTTTGGATTCAAGCTATTGCATTTCAAGAAGGTATAATGATAATATTTACCTTCACTAAAGTCTTAGATGCTCAAGCTCTCAAATATATTTCAAGCTATTGCATTTCAAGAAGGTTTTGGAAAATTTATTTCTTTGTTTGAACCATCTTAAATCACTTTCAAATATATTACCGTTGCAGTTTTTGGTAAATTGTGACGTTTTGAACCATCGTAACAGCACAAAAACCGCCATAATTTACAATATTCTGAAACAGTATATTTAAATTTGAAAATTATTGTGGACTTGTTAAGTCAAGTGACTGTTTTAACCGACTTAAGAAATCTTGTACGAATTTATAAAAAAAAAACAACTTTTTAAACACCTTTTCATGCACCTCTTCATAAAATCTTTTCATTTTATCTTGACATTTGTTGATGATATTTTTTCATGACTTTACCATGTTTCATAGAGGTGTTATGCACTTATAAATACATGAAATTTCAAATTCAAAATCACCTTTTCCAATCAAAAACTCTTAGAATGTTCATAATTCACATTTCTAGTTTTCAGCTTTTATTCAAGATATTTTCTACATATTTTCACATCATCCAAACCAGAAAATACTTGAGCAATCTAACACCTTAGTAGTTGTGAATTATTATCATTGGAATGGAATATCAATTACATTGATACATCACTTAGAGTGATAATTACTACACACTTATCTATTCAAAATTATTTCCAGATTTGGTTGTATTATTTGTTTTCAGGATTGTTGGAAACAAGAGAGTAGAAAAGAAATAATTGTTTTCTTGTTCTACTTGTTTGGTTATACCTTGCTATCCAGGATTATTGGAAGCAAGAGGTTGAAAGTGAGAGGATTGTTCTCATTTCAACTTTATTGATTCAGGAGGATTGTTCTTGATGTTTTTGTTGTTAGAAGATTGTAGAAGAAGTCTTGGGTTTAGGTTTGTACAAATATCTAACAATAATGAAATCTCTTTCGTGTAGAAAGGGGACTGGAGTACTCTCGGACTGTGAGGGGAACCAAGATACATCTTTGTGTTCTTTACTTTTCCGTATTTACCGCTTTCATCACAAATCATAAACCAGAAAAGAAACACATTTATAAACTCTTGCACCAAACTAGAAAATTAAGAACAAGTATTCTAAAAGCGGATAAATTTTCAAAGTCCTAATTCACCCCCCCTAGGTGCACTCAATAACTTACGGTTCCTCATTCCAATCTTTGATATTCTTCATCTTCCTCATTGTTCCAACTACAGGCTTCATCATTCTTCATCAATCTTCGTCGTTCCAACTTCGTTTCTTCATCTTCTCTATCTTGCTATAGGCTTTAGGTAAATAAAAAATTAGGAACTAAAAATGGGTGGAAGCAAAACTTCATCAATTGGCAACTCAAGTAGCAACACAGGGTTATGTCAATGCCTTGGAAGAGGTTAGATACGGAGGTTTTTATAAGTGATCATTGGCGGCCAACTTGGTCTATTTCTGAACAATTTCAAGTTACACATTCATTCAACACTTAAGAATTTATTGTTGGCATTTCCAAAAAATCGTGTAGTTGTAATTTCTAGGAATTTGTTGGTATTCCATGTAGGTATAATATGGTTGCATTGAGTTATAGGAAACAAAATCGTGTTGATATTGTGGATGACTATTATTCAAGACATGAGTATACATTATGTTATGATTTTTCTGTGAGTCTTATATATGAGTAAGACATGTGGCCTGAAATAATGCTTTGGGGATCATCACATTTTTATTAATATATTATTTTATTATTAAAAAACTATCACACGATCTGTTACTTTCACACTCTCCCAAAAATAAATATAATTACATTTCATTAAAATTCAAATACAAGTTTAAAAAAATTACTAGTGCATTTTATAGTGAAAAAATAGAATTGGTTATACAAGGCATTGAGGAATTTCTTCAATATGTATCATTTCAACCGATACAAATATAGAGGTAGTTAATATTATTCTTTTCTCCTTGAGAATTATAAATAATTTCATTATAATGGAACATATATTATGTATAAGTTTGAACCCTAAAAAATGTGTTAAGTTCTAGGATATGAGACTCACATCAAAAGAAAATTATATATTAGATTAGGGTTTTCAAGAAGAATAAAAAATAAGAAGAGAAAGAGAATCGAAGAGAGAAATTTTGTGAAAACTGAAAATTATTAAAGTGAAGTTGTTGTACTGATTTACAAAGTTACCTTTTACATATAGGTAACAAAGTTAATTTACAAACTATAATATTCGACTTTATCAAATTCTTGCTTACACATTTTGACACACATGTTGTATTCGACTAACACAACTATGTCGTATAGAGTTTTCCTGAAACACTAACTTATATCTCTAATACACATCCTAATTCATGTTTTCAAGGTTTCTTATCTCAGTGCTCCTCTTCAACTCATCAAATCTGACTTACTTCAGGGATTTGGTGAGTATTCGGTTAGTTGTCATTCTGACTTGCAAGGTTTAAGTTCAAACTTTCCTTTATTTAATTGATCCCTAAAAATATAATATCGCTTCTCCAGCTAATTTTGTTATTCAAATAATTTTATAATTTTAAATTGTGGTTGTAAATATTGTTTGCATAAACTACAAATAAAATAAAATTAAAGAAAATTCACCTGTAAAGAAACAAGTAATGAAAATTAAACAAAATCCACGTGGTTTCTAGAGAAAAGTTTAAGCTTCTCTTTCTAAAGATTTAACGTGACTTTTCCCCTCCCTAACCCTAGATTGGTGGCGGTGTTTTTTCCCCAGTCATCTGGTTCCTTTTCCCCCCAGTTATTTTGGGTTGGTTTTGCTGCTTTTCTTTTTGTTCGACTTCTGGTTGCTATCCCATAAGGTTTGATGTTACCTATCTTATCTGATGGAGAAATGGAAATATTTTGAGCTTTCAAAGGAGGAGGAGGGTGTGGTAGTTGCAGACGAAGAAATCAATGATGATGACTCTTTTCAAAAGACTCTTGCAGGGAATCTTTGGACCAAGAGTAGTTTCAACTCTACAGGTTTTAAAAGCACAATGATTAGCGCGTGGAGACTGAAGAATACAGTTGAAATCCAAGACCTCAGTAAAAAAATCTATTTATGTTCAAGTTTCACTCTAAACGAGATCTTGAAAACACCATTAGAGGTGGACCTTAGAGTTTTGATAGAGCTTTCTTGGTTCTTAAATGCATTTCTGAAGATGAGCAACCGTCAGATCTTGATATGCACTATAGTTCCTTTTAGGTAAGGATCTATGAGTTTCCCCTTAAACTTCGTTCCGAAGTTATGGCTAGGAAAATAGGTAATATCATTGGAGCCTTTAAGGAAATAGATGGTTTAGATGCTCGCGGGATAGGAAGATTTCTACAGATTAAGGTGAACATCAATCTCAAGGAACAATTGAAACGGGGGACTGTTGTGAAGTTTAAGGACAAAAATCTCAAGGTGCACTTCAAATACGAAAGACTACCCACATTTTGCTTTGTCTGTGACAGAATGGGACATCAAATCAAGGATTATGAAGCTGTGGAAGAACTCAATGATGAGGGATTTAAGGAGCTAGAGGAACAAGATCTTTCTTATGGACAATGGCTGAGGGCGTCTCCCATTCCTAAGAAACCCGAAGAAATAAAGAAGAAGAAGTCTAGTATTATCACTTGCAGTAGAGAGCTATTCAATGTATCATCAAGTAACAACAAGGTTGGATCTAAGGAAAATGAGAAAGTGATTAATAGGGAGGAAGTTGAGGTTCAACAAGCTTCTAGGAATGTGGTGGAGAAGGCGATATTCCCATTGGTTAATACTATTGCAATCATACCTCAAGTGGATGTGGAAATTGTGGCAGAGTCTTTAGGGGTAGTGGCATTGGTCAATGAAAACACCCTGGTGGGAGTACCCAAGGCTAGCTCAGGACCACCTAAGAAGTGGAACAAAAGGAAAACATTGAACCAGGGGAGGAGTGGTACAGGTAGAGGGAGAATGACTACTAATACCAAATAACAACTTATTGATGTGATGATTACGAAGGGATCTATAGAGGATTGTAGAGCAGGTGAAAAAAAGAGGAAACAAGTTCAATGTGGCAGCAGAGTCCCAACTAATTTACCAGAGGTGGTGTTGGATGGCCAACACCGCCTATCCCAATGAAAACGTTGAGCTGGAATTGCATGGGTCTGGGAGCCCCCGTCCAGTTCGAGCCCTCTTGCGGCTTATTCATTCTGAAAGTCCGCAGGTGGTTTTTCTCATGGAAACTAAATTAAAGCAAATGGAGTTCTCTAAAATTAGGAAAATATTAAAGTTCAAGTTTGAGTACTTTGAAGACTGCAGAGGGAATGGTAGAGACATGGCTGGTGGTTTATGTTTGATGTGGAATGAGGATACTGATATTAAGATTCTTTCATCCTCTTCTAATCACATTTGTGGCAGCTGTCAGAGGGAGGAAGAGTGTGAACCTTGGTTCTTTACTGGAATCTATGGGTTTCCGGACGAGGCTAGGAAGAAAGATACATGGGATATAGTGAAGGATCTGTGTTCTGAAAGGAGACAATTTCATTTTCTTTGGAGACTTTAACGATATTGTACAGACAGCAGATAAAAAGGGTGGAGCTGATAGATCTCTTAACCACTTTTCTTGGAGCATATTTACCATAGACTCTTGTGGGATGAAGGATATTCCTTTTGAGGGATACCATTTTACTTGGACTAATGGGCGGTCTGGGGAGGCTAATATCCAATGCAGGTTAGATAGGGCTCTTGCACTATGGTTTTCTTTCAAAATTTCCCAGCAACCAGAATTAGGCATCTTGACCGTTATAGGTCTGACCATGCAGCCTTGAGTTTGACTAAAGAGGACATTGATGAAGACCAAAGACAATATCTATTTAGGTTTGAATAAGTGTGGGCAAAATATGATCGATATGGGACTCTTATTATACAATTATGGGGCAACAATCAATTTTCAGTTCAGCAACGGTTACAGGTTATGCAATAGCTCCAACACTCTTTCAAAGAGCTAAGAACTGGTTCAGTAGAAAAGGAGATCGGGAGGATTGAAGTCTTGCTGAGAGATGAGAAACGTTGGTCTAGCAACCAAGAGGATATCCAGAGCTTTAAGGCTATCAAAAAGCAAAAATAAAAGTTGTTGATTATTGAAGAAACTATGTGGAGACAACACAGTAGGGCGATTTGGCTGAGGGAAGGGCAAAAATACCAATTTTTTTTCATAATAAGGCTTATCAGAGACACATAATAAAT
Organism: Lathyrus aphaca; assembly: GCA_963966055.1. Taxonomy (NCBI): domain Eukaryota; kingdom Viridiplantae; phylum Streptophyta; class Magnoliopsida; order Fabales; family Fabaceae; genus Lathyrus; species Lathyrus aphaca. The sequence goes on along the minus strand of OZ014519.1, from coordinate 676,943,997 downwards.
CATATTAAAAGGTTAAAAAACTCGAATGGCATTTGGAAATCTGGTTTTTCTAACTGTGAAAGCATTCTTGTCAAGTACTTTGAGGAGATGTTTACCTCTTCTCATCCTGTGGATATACAACAGGTTTATAGTCTTGTCCCCGGAAGACTTTCTATGGAACATTTTGGCCTTTGCAACAAACCCTTTTCTGAGATTGAGATTAAAAAAGTGTTGTTTCAAATGCATCCTTCGAAGTCTCTCGGTCCTGATGGTTTAACTACTTTATTCTTTCAAAAGTATTGGCAGACGATTGGCACTGATGTTACGAAGGGGATGGAAAATATTTTGAACCATAATCTTAACCACTCTTGTTTCAACAATACTTTCATCACTCTTATCCTGAAACTGAAGAATCCTTCCTCCCCCAAAGACTTTTGGCCTATCAGTTTGTGTAATGTTATCATGACGATTGTGACTAAAGTCATTATTAACAGATTGAAGACCATTCTGCCAGACTTAATTAGTGAGGAACAAAGTGCCTTTGTCAAAGGTCGTCTAATTAAGGAAAACGCTTTGATCGTTATGGAATGCTTCCATTGGTTGAAGAATAAGAAGAAGAAAAAGGGAAGAAGGGGTTGATGGTGCTAAAGCTTGACATGTCTAAGGCCTAAAATCGCATTGAATGGAATTTTGTTCTTGAAGTTCTTAGAGTGATGAATTTTCCTGGTTCCTTCATCCAGCTTATCTCTAATTGTATCTCTTTTGTCTCCTACCAAATCCTCATTAATGGTCAAACTAGTCGGGGTTTTGTGCTGGAAAGAGGACTTCGACAAGGAGACCCCCTTTCTCCATATCTCTTTATCATTTGCGTTGATGTTCTTTCTGGAATGCTTAAGAATTCTGCCTCTCTCAAACGCATACATGATGTTCAAGTGGCTCAAAATGCAGCATCTATATCCCACCTTCTGTTCGCTGATGACAGTTTATTGTTTGTTAGAGCTAGTGAGTTCGAAATTGGGAATATTATTAGCATCCTCGGGCAGTACGAGTAGGCCTCTGGTCAGGTTGTTAATATGGACAAATCAGAAGTGTATTTTAGTGGAAATGTTGAGGAAGATTTGAGGGAGAAGATCAAGGACCTTCTAGGTTTTAAAGGGGTTAACAACCATACTAAGTATCTTGGGCTTCCGATAATTTTTGAAAGATCAAAGAAGGATATCTTTAAGCTGGTTATTGAAAGGATCTGGGAAAAAGTTAAGGGTTGGAAGGAGAATTTTCTCTCTCGGGCTGGGAAAGAGATCCTGATTAAAGTTATAGCTCAAGTGATTCCTTCATACGTTATAAGGGCTACTGTAAGGAGATTGAAGGTCTTTTAGCTAAATTCTGGTGGGGCAGCAAAGAAGGTGACAAGAAAATACACTGGATGAGTTGGGAAAGGTTGGATCAGAGGAAAGGGTATGGTGTAAAGGGCTTTCATGGTATCCACGACTTCACCACCAGCTTACTTGGAAAACAATTTTGGAGACTTTTGAAGGCGGATGGATCGTTATTTCAAAGGTTCTTTAAAAGTAGGTATTGTCCTAGGTGTGATGTATCTAATGCTCTTACGGGATTCAAACCTAGTTACGTGTGGCGTAACATCCTTAGCTCTAGGGAATTGGTTCTACGGAGGTCTATATGGATTATTGTTAATGGAGATAGTGTGAGGATTGGCAGTGACAACTGGATCCCTTCTTGTCCAAGTTTCAAAATTCATTTCCCTGCTAGACTTTTGGATGGTGATAGTAAAGTTAACAACCTTATTGATGTAGACCTTAGATACTAGAATGAGATGGCTCTGCATGAAAATTTTGATCCTCCAGTTTCCTGATCAGTCCCCATTTCTACTAGTTTTCCGTCAATTATTTAGTATGAATCTGCGAAATAAGTAACACTTTGTTTTATATTTTCATTGTTTTTCAAGTCAATTTTACTTGTCGTATTTTATTCATGAATTTTATGGTTTGTTGTTTTATTTCAATTATGTTGCATTTTATGCTTTGTTTTGGTAGTTTTCGATGGTTTCAGGTCTGAGTGAAAAAACCATAAAGGACTCATACGGAAATAGTGGAAGTTTCGGCAATTCAAAAGAGTTTTTGGAAGGATGCATGGACCAAATGAATCAAAAAACATAAAATATATTGTTCAACCAATTATCTTATCTGTATTATGTTATATTTCTCTTCATTAGCTTTCTGACGCTTCGAACAGGGACCAAAACAGACTTACAGATCAAAAGTTATGATCGAAACAAGTTCGATTGAAAATTCCAGAGGACTGACACGGGTGCCCATGTCAGGAGGTATGGCAATAAAGGTCAAGATTTATGATAGCAGAGGGCCAACACGGGTGCTCGTGTCCCATGACATGACCTGTGTTGGCCAAGGCGCTAATACAGCTAATTTTGATGATTTTTGATGTTAAGTGACTCCTGGGGGTATTCTAGGTATTTTCTACTGTTGTTAAGTGATCAGGAATTATTTAGGTGAGTCTTTGGGAAGGAAAGAAGAACACTTTTGACTTTTACGCTTTGACGAAGGAAGTTGGGAGTGAATATTCTCGGAGAACAAGGATTGATCAAGAGCCGAAGCAATTGACGATCCAAGGAATCCAAATTTTATTGTAATGTTTATTTTTCATTCGTATTTCATTTTTATTTTTGATATGAACATGAGACTCTAAACCCCTCAATGCTAAGGGGTGTCCCTGATTTTCTTTTGTAATGACTTTTGAAATTCTTAATCTATGAGATTGTGTGTTTGATTTTATTTTTTATCTTATGCAACGTTCTTAATGCTTTATCTTTTTGGAAAATATGATAATTGATCGTAGTTAGGGTTTGGTCTGACCAACCACCCTAACCTTGTTGCATAATTTTTATCACGGTAGATATTATAGAGGAATTGGAATACCCTTTGAAAACCATTTGTATGTCAGAACTATTGTTTGATGTTCTTCCTAGGCCACTGAGGAATTAGGATCAAGGAAGAATATCAAAGGTTTTTCTTTAAAGAAATTTTGGAAAAACAATCTTGAACATAAGAAAGATAAGGTTTAATGTCTGTCTCTTTAGAGTCGAGAAAATATTAAGTTATTACATTGCAAATTATACACTGTCTCTAGTGTTATTCTCATATTTGTCATAACAACTTATTTTATTAACTACTTTTACATTGTTATTTTCAATTTAAAAACTCAATCTTAAAACAACTCAAGGACTTTTTGTTCAATTGTTTTGCATAAAACTTATTTTGCCTGCGCAGTCCTCAAGAGACTGAAACTGGGTGAAAACCTCTATTATTACTATATTGATAAAATAATACACTTGCTATTTTATCGATCAACTTTTTGGCGCCGTTGTCGGGGACTGCGAAATTATAAGTTTTTGTTAAGTCAATTGATATTTTGTTGTTGTGCAACCAAATTTTTTTTTCCTGTTATTTTATTGTTATAAATTCTTATTATTACTAATACTTTTTAATTTGTTAATTTTTATATTATTTTTCTGTTAATTTTATAATTTTTTAAATAATTTTTGCCATTATTATTATTACGAATAATTGTCTAACTTGTGTATGCGAGGAAAGCCCTCAGCTTAATTTTTTTTTGGTGCAGATTCAGGTTCAGACTCAGATAAAGAAACTGTTATTATGGCTGAAGATCCACCAGCAGAGAGACTCCTTGGTGATTATGGTGGGGCAAATGCACCGGCTGGAAGGTTAACAATTTTATACCAACCGGTGAATGTGACGAATTTCCAATTGCATCCGAACATCATCACTCTACTTGAGATGAGACCTTTCAGCGGAAAGGTTAACGAAGATGCCAACAAACATGTGCAAATATTTCTGACTATGAGCACTACTCTCAAGATTGATAGGCACACCAATGAAGCGAAAAAATTAAAAATGTTTCCGTTCACTCTCTTTGAAGATGCTGAAGAGTGGTTCTACTCGTTACCTGCCGAGAGTATTACTACCTGGGAAGAGATGGAGAAGGTTTTTCTTAATGAGTATTTTCCTGCCTCTATTTATATTCAAAAAAGATATGATATTATTAATTTTAAATAGAAGTAGGGAGAGTCACTCGGAGATGCTTATAAGATATTTAAGAGGTTGTTTGGTTGCATGTCCTACTCACAACATGGATGCAACAGACAGATGCAAAACTTTGTAAATGGCCTGAAGATGAAGACTAAGCAACTAATTGATACAGGTTTCGATGGCTCATCTAACTTTTCAACAACCACTGATATCAAGAAGATCATCGAAGCCATTACTGCAAATAAGTATTTGGAATTATATGATTGTATTGTGAGTCAACCTAAAGGAAATAATGACTTGAAACTGGCTAATCAAGTGGTGCACATGGAAGATCAAATTAAAGCTGAAGTTGAGAGAGGAATCAAAAGGTTGGAAGAATCATCATAATTTCTCCTGGAAAGAGAAACAAGGAAATGTTCAGCAACAAGGACCTATGCAGTATCAGACTCCACCACAGCAACAATATCAACCATATCCACAACAATTTCAGCAACCTCAACAACAATTTCAGCAACAGGTACCAAGAAAAGTAGAGTGGGAGATAACTGTTGAAAAGATGGAAAATTACAATATGTAATTTCATGAAGAGGCGAGAAACAATCTCAGGAACACTACAACCTCTATAAAAAATCTTGAGGTTCAGATGGGTCAAATAGCATAACAACTTACTAACATTCAAACAATATGTGCTCTACAAAGTGTGACAGTAACCAACCCAAGAGATCATCAGAATGTGAAAGCTATTATAACTGGAAGTGGTGAATCAAGTGAGAATTCTGAATAAGAAAGAAAAGAAGATGAAGGTTTGATTGAGGTGGACTTGGAAATCCAAAATCATCAGAAACTGCAAGAAGAAGTCATATCACATGTAAATCCACTTGAAAAGAAGAAGAAAAAGGAAGATAAACTGAAGATTGAGTTACCCTACCCTTCAAGAGTGAAAAAGAAGAATCTAAACAAAAAGGATTTTGAGAAGTTCAGCACAATGTTCAAAAAATTAGAGATCAATATGTCATTCTTTAAAGCACTCGAGCAAATGCCTCTGTACAAAAAAAATTGAATGAGGTAATTGGTAAAAAGAGACCTATTGAGGAGGAGCTGAAAATGGTGAATGAGAAGTGCAGTAAAGAAACCCTGAATCGGAGAATCCCATTCAAGCAGAAGGATCCTAGATCTTTTGCCATACCTTGCACCATAAAAGATAGGAACTTCAAAAAGGTTTTGATTGATTCAGGTGTTAGTGTTAGTCTCATGCCACTATCCATTTACAAAAAGTTGGGAATTGGAAGGGTGAGCGATGCAAGAATAAAGCTAAAGTTTGTAAACCACAAAACTGAGAAATCCTATGGGCTCGCTGAAGATGTGTTGGTGACAGTTGGTGACTTTGTCTTTCCAGTGGACTTTGAGATCATGGATATACCAGAAGATGAAGAAATCTCTATCATCCTCGGTCGACCTTTCCTTCTCACTAGCAAGTGCAATGTGGATATTGAAAAAGGCACGGTAATAGTTAAATCCTTTAAGGAGGAAATCACTTTAAAAGTGGTGGATGTCAAGAAGAAAAATGAAGGAAAGGGTAAGCAAGGTTCACTTGGAATGATTGAAATGGTGGGAAAAAGCATAAGTGCAAAACCACCTCCTAAAAAAATCTTTGGCATTATTTCTAAGGTTGAAGTCTCTTGACCGTCGAGTGCACATGTCAACACTTTAAAATCCATTCGTGAAATCAATAAAAGAAAGAAAAGGAAACATTGAAGGAAGGATAAGGAAGTTGGAGTTGATTTGAGGCAAGAAGTAGTTAGTATCTCTGAACCAGGTTGGGTTTTTGTTGTTGAAAAAGCAGGCAACAAGATATGGAAGCTGAAGTACCTGTAACAAGGTGGGAGAACTGACTTTAGTTAAATGTTGCGGATAGCAAGAGTCGCCACCGAATTTTATTTTATCCATAAGGAAAGGACATAAAAGAACAGGAAAGACCTTAAAAAGATTTTGAGTTCGGGGGGTAGGTTATACAAAGGGAAGGTATTAGCACCATTTATATCCATGGTTATCCATGGGCTCTTAGTTACTTGGCTCACTTTAAATTGTTTTGAGAAAGGTGTAGTGTGTGATTAAAAATTTTCTAAGTACTTTATAATGATCCTCGTATGGATGTATATAAAGACTTTGTTTTGAAAATTTGTTTGAAATGTGAAGTGTAAAAAAGGTATGTTGAAAAGGTGAGCAAGTAATTAAGAGAAACCTACCCTATATTAAGTCTTTAATGTTCTTATGTTCTTTCAATGGTAAGACTAGCCCTATTATTAAGGAATAGGTAGTCGTTACCTTGGATGTGATAAGGGACATGTGTAGGGACATCTGAATATAGGCAACTGCAAGGTGTCTTTAGCAATACGTAGGGACTTATCATCTTTTATTCGAAGGGACAAGATCATTTATCGTAGGCAACCTCGAAGGGACTTGATCTTATAAACTGAAGGGACTTGATGATATTTATGAAGGGACTTTGCTTAAGACACCTTACTTGACCTTAGAAATAGGCAACATGAGAGGTAACCCTAGAAAGTGCAAGATGGCGATCAAAGATCGACTTACGTGTGTGAGTGTTCATGTTCAAATATTTATCTTATTTAATTAGTTATTCTAAATCAATTTTAATCACAAACATATTATGCACACCCTATAGTTACTAACCACACAGTTAATATATTTACAATAAAAATAAAGCAAGAATATAACCCTAAACTATTACAAAGCTTTGGGATAGTTACAATATAATCGAGAAATATAAGTAATGATAAATAATAATAAATAATCAATAATTTAAATGGTTAGTAATAATAATAATAATAGGGTTAGTGAAAATAAAAAAAAAGGAAATAAATATTCAAGAGAAAATATTATTTGTTAAGTTAAATAAACATTTAGAAAAACAATTTAGAAGAAAATAGAACAATTATGATAATAATAAACAAATACTAATTATTTACATAAAAAATGATTAATTATTTAATTATAGTTTAAAACAAAAATTAATTTAAGTTAAATGTTAAAGTTAATGAAAAAATAGGGTTAGTAAAATTAGGATTTTTTAGAAATTAGGGTTTAGATTTTTTTATTTAAGAAAAATTAGGGTTTAGGTTTTAAACAATTAATATAAATTTACATAAATTATTTACAAATTATAAATAATAAAATTATATCCAAAATATATTATGATATTTATAAAGAAAAATATGAATTTTGTTAACATTTTTAATTGAGTTTTGTTTAATTTTAATATAAAACAAATTAGTTAATTAAATAATATATAATTAAAACAATTAAGAAAAAATACAAAAACAAGTCTTAAAAAAAATGGGGGAGGCCTGGATTTGAACCCAGGACCTCCCCATTACCAGCAAGAGGATGGACCACTGAGCTGCGCAGGCTTAGTTGATAGGGAATGAACCCAAGCCCTTATATTATAAACCTGAAAAATAAGAAAATTAATGAACAAAAAGAAAGAACCTGGGGATCAAACCCAGGTCTTGAACGTTACCAGCGTATACTGCCACCACTAGACCAAACAACATTAGTTGCAACAAAATAGAAAACAATTCTAAAAATATTAAATCAAATTTTTAAATTTGTCAGATGGCGCCAAGGAGGTCATCTTCTTCCTTGAGACCTGTGGAATTTGCTGCGAAAATTCCTGGGAATTTTGTTGCGAAATTATTTTGGCAGGAAAACCTATATTATTCATACATTGCGCAACCTGCAAAGTTTCACAAAATTGAATGCACCATTGCATTCCCCACAACAAAACCAATTCATCTGTATTATTAGAATGTATTTATACATGTTAATTTCAAAAACCCTAAATCCATGGCACAAACCCTAACAATGGCAGAATGAATTCTACGTTATGAAGCTTCAAAACAATGTCCAGGAATGATCTATGGGTCACCACAAACAAGAAAACAAAGTTAGAATCCATTGATAATGCTTAAATATTCGGAATCGAAAAATGAAAAAAAAAACGAAGAACATGGATTTGGTTTATGCAATTGGAGATGTTTTTGATGATGATGATGATGATGTATTCACGTTCTAAATGTCTCAAGGAACACAATGACACCTTCAAAACTCCTTTAGAATAGCTAGAATGATGAAACCGAATTTTAAAATTTCTTGAGTTTTTGAACTTTTGATGAGTGCTTTGGCTGCCAAATTTTCGTCCCTCAGCATTGTGATCTCTTCATGTATATGTAGTGAGTGTAATTAGGTCAAAAAATCACATCCCACTTTGGACTTTTGGATAACTTGAGATTGAAGAAAGATATGCTTCAAAATATTGAAAAAATTTGATATCTTCTTACTATTTTGGTTGATCTGATTTTTCATGATCTCAATCATCTTTAAATATCCTTTAAGAATTTCTAGAACAAAAATCATATCAAATATTGAGACTTTTATATTTTATTTTGATTTAAAATGATTTTTAATGTATAAAATCATAATAAATAAAATAAAATGAATAAAAATTTGAATAAATGATTTTTAATTCGTGCATGATGTCATGGTAGTGATTGGGTCATAAAAATGCAAGCCCATTTGGAGAAATTTGGTTCTAAGGTTCCATTTGCTTCATAAACCTCTCAAAAGTTTCCCAACTTTGCAAAGGCATAAATCTCTCAATTTTAAGGCTATGAAGGTGTTCTTGGACATTTTGGAAAGCTTAAAGAGTTCTATAACAAACCTCTTTGGTTTCATGTCAATATCCTTTACCATTCTCAAGTTATGCCCTTTGGAAGATGTTGACTTTTTGTTGACTTTTAAAATGACCTATAATGTCTTAGCTCATACCTTCCAAATGAAGCATTTTTGTGCTTGGCTTGTGAGACACAAAGTTGTAGAGAATTCAATTTACTTCAAAATAAGCTTTGGAGGGAAATTTTTTGATGAAGCATGTGAAAGTTATGGCTGGTCAAAGCTCAGTTGACTTTTCCTGTGAAAACCCTAACTTAGAAACTCCTAATTCTTGATGATCTGAAATCTCCTTGATGAATCATGATCAACCCTTGATCAAATGATGAATTTTACTTCATAAACTTGATGTTGGCAAAAAAATCATGAAGTTTGACTTTGGTTTGACCACAGTTGACCTTAGTTTGACTTTTTAACTACTTTGACTGATTTTAGCCTATCTGATCATCTGACTGAGCAGATCTTTTGGGAAAGCCTTGAAATTTGACATAGGGATTCTTGAAGACATATAGGATGCTATGAAGCTCACTTGAAGCCTCGGAAGTCCATTTAGCCTGATGAAATCCAAAACCCTAGTTGAGGATGCATTACTTAGGAGGATGCATTGTCTGAGGGAATTGTCAAACTTTCTGACTAATTGTGAACCTTGTGAACTTCTTTAGACACCTTAGTACACAATGTCTTGTCTAGGTGAGGGAAAATTTTGGGGTGCAACAGTACCCCCCATAACTATGGGGAGTAAATCATCGAGCCATGCGACGTTAAACTAAGCGCTTCGTGGGAGGCAACTCATGAGTTTTATTTCTAACCATTTTTGTATGTTTGTTTTTTTAGGTACGCACAGAGTCCTTCACATGAGAGCAGAGGCATCTCACAGCATGAACTATTTGAGCAAGCATCCATATAACATCGTTTTTCGGAGAAAAGGGTGGAAAAGACCGAAAACGATGAAAAAGTAGCTCTAACAGAGGCCTGACACGGTCGCCCGTGTCACCAGACACGGCCCGTGTCAGGCTGTGTATCAGAGGAAGAACTTTGGTGAAAAACATGGATTTGTCAATAGGCTGACATGATCGCCCGTGTCAGCTGGCACGGTCGCCCGTGTCAGCGCTACTGAAGGTGGAGATTTTAAAATCAAATAATTATTGAGAACCAGAAGCCTGACACGGCCGACCGTGTCACCGGACACAGACTGTATCAGGACGTGGGGAAGTTTTTTTTAAGAGTTTTACACGTTCTTCTTTTTAGTGATGGGTACTACCCAAATTACTCCTCTGTGGTGAGGCTTTGTGAGTTCCCCTCTCTATATTGTTCTAAAACATTGAGGTCAATGTTTGGTTCAAGTGTGTGGGGGGGGGTTATTGCTTTAAGTATTTTTATTTATGTTATTCCATTTTAGAACCGTTTATTTTCACTTTGATTGGTGTGTTTTGTATTTTGTGTGTTACAGATTGAAGGTATTTGTGTCGAATGAATGAGGAGACTTGTAGTTAGTGGATGAGCCAGGAAACCCCCAAAAGTTGGTACTGCTTAAGTGAATGATTGGACGCAACTTTTTGATACTGGATTGATATGGGAGTACTGTGCACCCGAGATGAATAGGAAGCTACATCACACTAGAGGAACTTCAGAACCTGTTGAGCTATACCAAACATGGTGAGACACAAAAGGCCAAACACTTAGTCATCATGAGATTTTATTCAAGTATGTCTTTATCACTCCGAGTTTGCATATTGTCAGTTGGAATTTTATTGCACACTTATACACAATGAGGCACTTGTTTCTTTTTAACCCCGAGCCTTTCCAGCCATCTTTTTTATGTTATCCTTCGCTAACCCCCTTGAGCCTTATTCCATGTGTTCGTTTATTTACCGCATAATTAAACAATAAGCCTAAGCACTCCCTCGCCCTGCTCAAATAAGTGTTATTGATTTATGATATGTGAAAAAATTCTAAGTTTGGGGTTTGGATACCTGTAAGAACTAGGTAAGTGCAATCGAAAAGAAAAAAAAAAGAAAAGAAAAGTTGAGAAGTAAAATAAAGCACTTACCTATAGGAGGATTTAGTTGAAGAATTTTAAAGTAAGCTCGAGAGAAACACTTGAGTAGAAATTAAAGAATCCTGATCAAACAATGTCTGATACCTCCTGATTGTGAACAACAAAAATAACACATTAAGAAGAATATTGACACTAATGTTGAGCCCAAAACCACTTATTTTCCCGTTTTTCTTGTTTATCCCACCTTGACCCTAAGCCCCGTTATAACTTAAAAGACCTCAAAAAGTGTGTGTGGTGTGTGTGTGTGTGTGTGTGTGAGAGAGAGAGAGAGAGAGAGATGAAAATAGATGGTATTCAAGCTTATAAGTTGATTTTGCATGCTCTGACTGTTGAGAGCAAACACTTTAACCTGAAGGGATTTTGGTGAAAGTGTGAAAATGCTGACAAGAAGAGGTGTTTTGATGTGGAAGTGTGGTGGAATGTTCAGATCGAGGAAGCATGAAACTTTGTTGGAAAAGTAATAGGAGAGTCGCGAAAGATCTCAGCGGTGTTGTGGTAAGAAAATTTTGATTAATTCGGGGGTAACCTTTCTGCTATCTCGAGCATTACTTGAGGAAGATAAATGATATAAGTTTGGGGTTGTGATCGGTCACCATTTCTACTAGTTTTCCGTCAATTATTCAGCATGAATCTACGAAATCAGTAAATCTTTGTTTTATATTTTCATTGTTTTTCAAGTCAATTTTACTTGTCGTATTTTATTCATGATTTTATGATTTGTTGTTTTATTTAAATTATGTTGCATTTTATGCTTTGTTTTGGTAGTTTTCGATGGTTTCAGGTCTGATGGAAAAGCCTAAAGGACTCGTACGGAAATAATGGAAGTTCTGGGAATTCAAAAGAGTTTTTGGAAGGATGCATGGACCAAAAGAATAAAAAAACATAAAATATATTGGTCAACCAATTATATTATTTGTACTATGTTATAGTTCTCTTCATTAGCTTTTCGACGCTTCGAACGGGGACTAAAACAGACTTACGGATCAAAAGTTGTGATCGAAACAAGTCCGATTGAAAATTCCAGAGGGCTGACCCGGGTGCCCGTGTCAAGAGGTCTGGCACTGAAAGTCAATTTTTATGATGGCAGAGGGCCAACACGGGTTCCCGTGTCCCATGACACGAACCGTGTTGGCCAAGGCACTAATACGGCTAATTTTGATAATTTTTTATGTTAAGTGACTCCTGAGGGTATTCTGGATATTTTCTACTGTTGTTAAGTGATCTGGAATTATTTAGGTTAGTTTTTGGGAAGGAAAGAAGAACACTTGTGACTTTTACACTTTGACGAGGGAAGTTGGGAGCGAAGATTCTTGGAGAACAAGGATTGATCAAGAGCGGAAGCAATTGACGATCCAAGGAATCCAAATTTTATTGTAATGTATATTTTTCATTCGTATTTCATTTTTATTTCTGTTATGAACATGAGAGGCTAAACCCCCCAATTCTAGGGGTGTCTCTAATTTTCTTTTGTAATGACTTTTGAAATTCTTAATCTATGAGATTATGTGTTTGATTTTATTCTTTATCTTATGCAACGTTCTTAATATTTTATCTTTTTGGAAAATCTGATAATTGATCATAGTTAGGGTTCGGTCTGACCAACCACCCTAACCTTGTTGCATAATTTTTATCACGGTATATATTACCGAGGAATTGCAATACCTTGTGAAAACTCTTTTTATGTCAGAACTATTGTTTGATGTTCTTCCTATGTCACTGAGGAATTAGGGTCAAGGAAGAATATAAAGGTTTTTCTTTAAAGGAATTTTGGAAAAAACAATCTTGAACATAGGAAAGATAAGGTTTGATGCCTGTCTCTTTAGAGTCGAGAAAATATTAAGTAATTACATTGCAAATTATACACCGTCCCTAGTGTTATTCTCATATTTGTCATAATAGCTTATTTTATTAAGTACTTTTACTTTGTTAATTTAAATTTAAAAACTCAATCTTAAAACAACCCAAGGACTTTTTGTTCAATTGTTTTGCATAAAACTTATTTTGCATGCGCAGTCCTCAAGAGACCTACAATGGAGAAAAACCCTTTTATTACTACATCGAATAAAATGGTACACTTGCTATTTTACCGATCAAGTTTTTGGCACCGTTGTCGGGGACTACCAAATTATAAGTTTTTGTTAATTCAATTGAAATTTTGTTTCTCTGCAACCAAATTTTTATTTTTATTTATTTATTTTCTTTCCTGTTATTTTATTTTTATAATTTGTTATTATTAGTAATATTTGTTAATTTGTTAATTTTTATTTTATTTTTCTGTTAATTTTATAATTTTTTTTATAATTTTTTCTTTATTATTATTACTAATATTTATCTAACTTGTGTATGCAAGGAAAGCCATCAGCTTAACTTCTTTTTGGCACAGATTCAAGTTCAGACTCAGATAAAGAAATTGTTTTATGGCTGAAGATCCACCAGCAGAGAGACTCTTTGATGATTATGTTGGAGCAAATGCACTGGCTGGAAGGTTAATAATTTTATACCAACTGGTGAATGTGACGAATTTCCAGTTGCATCCGAACACCATCACTCAACTTGAGTGAAGACCTTTTATCGGAAAGGTTAACGAAGATGCCAACAAATATGTGCAAAGATTTTTGACTATGAGCATTACTCTCAAGATTGATGGGCACACCAATGAAGCAAAAAAATTAAGAATGTTTTTGTTCACTCTCTGAAGATGCTGAAGAGTGGTTCTACTCGTTACTTGCCGAGAGTATTACTACCTGGGAAGTGATGGAGAAGGCTTTTCTTAATGAGTATTTTTCTGCCTCTGTTTTTATTCGAAAAAAGATATGATATTATGAATTTTAAACAGAAGGAGGGAGAGTCACTCGGATTTGCTTATAAGAGATTTAAGAGGTTGTTGGTTGCATGTCCTACTCACAACATGGATGCAACTGAACAGATACAAAACTTTCTAATTTTCCTGAAGATGAAGACTAAGCAACTAATTGATACAGTTTTCAGTGGTTCATCTAACTTTTCAACAGTCACTGGTATCAAGAAGATCATCGAAGCCATTGCTGCAAATGAGCATTTGGAATTATATGACCGTACTGTGAGTCAACCTAAAGGAAATATTGACTTGAAACTGGCTAATCAAGTGGTGCACATGGAAGATCAGATTAAAACTGAAGTTGAGAGAAGATTGAAAGGTTGGAAGAATCGTCATAATTTCTCCTGGAAAGAGAAACAAGGGAATGTTCAACAACAAGGACCTATGTAGTATCAGACTCTACCGCAGCAACAATATCAACCATATCCACAACAATTTCAACAATAATTTCAGCAACTTCAACAACAATTTCAGCAACAGGTACCAAGAAAAACAGTGTGGGAGATAGCCGTTGAAAAGATGGCAAATTACAATATGCAATTTCAGGAAGAGACGAGAAACAATCTCATGAACACTATAACCTCTATCAAAAATCTTGAGGTTTATATAGGTCAAATAGCGCAACAACTTACCAACGTTCAAACACTAGGTACTCTACCGAGTGCGACAGTAACCAACCCAAGAGATCATCAAAATTTTAAAAATGGATTATTTAGAGAAGTTTTTTCAAAAAAATAAAATATTTGAGTAAAATTTTCATATTTCTCCCTTTCTTTCTTGTTTTTACATATGGTTTTATAATAATAACATTCACTTTATTTTTTATATCATCCTCCCTGGACCACATTCCCATGATTGATTTTCAAAAACTAAAAATAATTACATATCAGTATTTTTCAAAATTTTAACTCTAAAAATAAAATTAAAATATTTATTTCCTATTTAAAATCACATATGTTTTACCATATATCTATAATGAGTAAAAAACATACATCTATAAGTAGTACACTACTGTTTTAAAGTAGTAGCAATTATCCACCAACTTCCTTTATTTGTGTAGTGGATTCTTATTGTATACAGTATTTTTTATAAACTTTACATGAACAGCAACAAACAAAATTGAAAAAGAGCAATGAAAAACAATCTGGTCAAGATATTGCTCATTTGAAAGATTCTCAACTTTATTCTTCTGTAAAGGCCAAAAGCAACTCACCCACTCCAACCACCTTTTCACTAAATCTTCACTCATTTTCATGTCTTCATCATTCACTTTCTCACAACAAATTTAAATATATAACTACCATCAATTTATACTCTCTTTTTTCTCCTTCATATAATAAAATATTTGGTAGTAATTAATGGTAAGAATTAGTTGGTTAGTTACTTAGAATTTTTTAGGAATTACTTAGTTTTGATTATAAGTTAGTTAAGATTTTAGTTATAAGTTAGTTAAGATTTGTTGAATTGATATGATGAATGTAATTGCACCACTTTCATACACTTACACCATATTTTATTCTTTATCAATACAATGATCAATAAAATATTATAATAATATTTTTCTAAATTTAAAAAATTATTATTTTAATAGTTTTCTTACTTTTTATTTTTTTATATTAAATCATATTTATATAATATTATGTGATTAATCAATTTCATAATTTTATTAATCAACTTTATTTATCGTCAAAATTATTTTTAATATTTTAACGTTTATTAACCAGTTTCATATCTTTATTAATCATTTTTTTTTCATTAACCAACTTTAATTTATTACTAAAAATAATCTTTAATATTTGAATGTTTATTAACTAATTTTATCACATCATTAGCTAATTTTTTACATTTCATTAATCAACTTTGCTTCACTACTTTAAAGATATTGTTCATGGATATTGTGCATGTACTGTTCACGCAATGTTCATGTGTATTATTCAAACATTGTTCATAAAAAAATATTTTTTATTAAAAAAATATTGTTCACCATATAAATACAATGAATAGTGTATACAATATAGGTATCGAGTGTAAAAAAATGGTGTAAGAATAACATACCCGATAAATTATATAGTGTATTTATTCTAACAAATATTTTATTTATTTATTTGCAAGCGAAGTGGTAATAACCATTAAAAATAGATGTAGCAAAACAGGTGTGGTTCTTCGGGTTGGCTTGTGTATCCGTCAAAAAATGATGGGTTGGGATTTTGTGTTCGCTTACTCGTTTAGTCTGTCCCGTCTTTAGTCCATAAAAAAAAAAGAGCGGGTTGGCCCGCCAGCTTAATTATCAAACACTGAAAATATTTATTTTGGTTAGTTGAAAATTAATACTTGATATATAATTTTGAAAGTCTCGATAATAGTTCTATTTTAGATGATTTTTTTTATGATTTGTAGAGTTTTAGTTACTATTTTATTGTTTCTAATTGTTGGTTTGATTTGATGCTTTCTAATTGAAATATAAAAGACAATTAACCTATTAAAAAATTAAATAAATAAATAGACGGACAAGACCGCCAACCCGTCACCTTAATGGAACGGACTAAATTTTTAATCTTAATTTCACTTGATGGATTTGCTCACTCCACCTTTTTTTAAAACGGCGGAATGGACGTTTTGTTTAGCCGCCTCTAACTAGAAATTCAGTTACATAAATCTGAAGTTGAGTATAACTAGTTAACACAATAAGTTAGTTCTAATCAAATCAATTTTCTCTAAGTTTATTTCTCTATTTTCTTGTACACAACATCATTTAAAAAAATTTACTGTGAAATTCATAAACTATGTATAAAAAATTGAAAAATTACACATTTGAGCCAATACCAAAACAATAAAAAGTAAAGAAAAAACAAAGATGAACAATGAAGTTTTCTTATATAGTTTTACAAGCATAGATCAACAATGAAAACTCATCTCTATTTTCATCTTTCACATCCAATTTTTCCTCTAACCACAATCTATTATCCAAACCACTCCTAGTCCTAAACATAAACACAGCATAACCAGAAACACCTCTAAAAAACCAGTTATGAACATCCCAAAGAAAATCCACACACAATCCATCCACAAATATTGTTTCATTCCCTCTAAAATTCCACTTCAACCTCTTCACACAAATCACTATCTTCTTATCAATGTAAACATTCAAAACAGGTGATTTAAACCCTTCATTTTCACCACTGTATCTAATCAAAATATCATGAAATGTTCCACTTTCACAGAACTTTGTCTTAGTTGTGTAATGAACTGTGTTACCTGAAAAATATTCACTTCTTGAAAAAAGTGAAACTTTGCCTAAAAATGTTCTTTTTTTCAGCTTCCTTGTTAAGTTTTCTTCAACTTTGTCACCCAAGATAAGACCAAATTCTGAATCAACTAAAACTGTAACATAATATCCATCAACAGGTTCAGGACTAGTTTCATATTTTGCAGTTGAAAGATCCCAAAAGACTTCAACTCTTGAACCATGATGAGTATGTTCCAGTTCAACCAATTTGCTTCCTTTTTTCTTTCTGAAAAGCCTTGAATTTGTGTTGAGTCTGAAAACTCTTGCAGCTAGTGGATCTTCTTCTTCATTGAAGATTATTGTGAGTCCTTGATTTGAGTAGCTTCTACTCCAAGTAACTGTGATCAACATCTGTTTTTTGTTGGAGAGAATTGCTTTGTAGATTGATGAGACTGAGTTTTGTGTTGAAGGTGTGAGGTTTTGAGATATACAAGATTTGTTTGAATAGCTAGAACATGAGGAGGAGGAATGTGACACATTCACAGCATTCTCATTGAAACAAGAAATCATGTTTGATACATTCATTGTTGAAGAGAAGGGAGAAAAGAGTAAAGAAACCACAACCTTGTTTTCTGACAGAACTATATTACAATATCATTTCTATTTAACTTCACATTCTTCTATCTCTTTCTTACTATTATTATATTAATGTCAACTTTAATGTGCATCATAAGAGAATGTAAAGAATAGGAGATTGAGCAAAAGATAGGTTATGTGTTTTTATAATATGTTTTGCCAGTTAATACTATGATTTAAAAATGCTATGATTTAAAAATTGAAAAGGAAGAAAAGAAGGCTTTATTGCTACAAAAAGTTGGCCCTCCTCTTATCCTATATATATCTTTTAGGTACTGTTTGTGACATGATCATATGTTGCTTTAAATTTTTCAACAAAAAATCATGTTGCATTAAATATGTACTTTGGTTTGGTGATTATGAAGAATCATAAATATGGAGAAAGTAATTTATGAGAAAGACTAGACCATAATATCCTAATTATGAGTTGTGATTTCAATATCAATTTTGATAGAGGAATACAACATTATGAATTGCATTTGATGTGAATAATTTGTCTTTACATTAATGAAGAAAAAAAGTGGTATTTATACAAAGAGGTTAGCTTGAGAGTCAAGTCATTAACTATAATTAACCATGTTAACCTTAACTAACTGAATTAACTATAATTACAAGTCTCCCTCAAGTTGGAGCATAGTTGACGGAGGTTTCAAGCTTGGATATGATGAGAGAATATTTGTGACTCTTGTATCATCAGGTAGAGGTTGAACCATGAGTATTTGTGACTTGAGATGATTGAAACATCATTCACACCTTTCAAGAAACAAGAAACATAGTTCATGTCATGTTGTTTCTTGATGGTGGTGTTAGCTCCACATGTGCAATGTGGAAGAATCCTCAAGGTTTCCAAATTTTCCCAAAGAGTCTTTAATTCATTAAAGTAAGCAGTTATTGATTTTTCTCCTTAGCTCGTGAAGTAAATTTATTGCAGAATATCTGAAAAATGGAAATGATCGCTTTTGGAAAATTGGTTCTACAAATCCGTTCAAAGTTGTGACGCATTTGCAACATAAATTATATATGGAGAAAGTGTTGCAGAGACCCAAGAAAGTACAATATTTTTGCATCTTTCTTATGAATCAAAGAGAGCATCATCTTTTGAAGGTGTGGTGAGGAAAATGATAATAATATAGATATGAGTTCAGGAAGTTGTGTACTTCTGGACTTGATCAACAAAACATGTGAAGGGACATGAAACAATAGAGAAACATGGGGCATAATGTAACACCCTTATAACCCCACAAAATAAAACACAATAATTTCTTAAGTAATTCAGAGTACATCTCAGAAAGGTGTCACATTTTCTTCATAAAACATCTTAACAACAATCTTGTTTTGTAACACGGGTTTTCAAAACCTTTATAATAATATTTTTTTTAAATGCATCAACAATTAAATTCAGAATTCGAACAGAATCATAATCACAAAATAACTTCATTTATTTCATCAAAACATCAAGACCTTAGGTCATTATCAACTATCATCATTAACTAAAAATCAGCATCTAGTAACTCATAAAAATCATTCTAACAAGACAACATAATATTCACTTAAGCGTTTCCCCACCCGATGCTACATCTACCAGAGCAAGACACCATACAACTATACAAAAATAAGCTAAACAACTCCAAGCTAGAACTTCGCGCACCGCGAACTAATCTTGATTATCTACACGTTACCCACGTAGAGACAACATTCAAACAGGCAGGGTGAGTAATAAAATTCAATATAAATGATATAAAGAAAAGATATTAACAGTTCATATTCATCTTAATCAAACATCATAATAACTCATTCAAACCATCATATAAATCACCAAGACATCAACAATCACAACATACAATCATGCAATGCCACAAAGAATGAAATGCGTCATAAATGCATGTGGTATCAATCAGCATGTAATGTCGGTCCCGCAGTAGGTCGCTCAGACAGAGGGGGGATCAGCAACCAGAAGCTTTCAGCTCTAACAAGAAGAGGACTCGTTCGTCTCCTAGGCGAAACAAATCCCCGCAAACAAAGTAAATGCGCAAGAACCTCCAGCCTAGAGCACGACCATCCCCCGAATGTACTAGAAATCAATCAATGTCTCCTCCTTGTAGACACCGCGATGATCGTTCCCGCTCAGTCACCCCATTTTCCAGCAACAAGGATGAACCTCGTAGCCTTCTCTCTGAGGAAATCATGTCTACCAGACTCCCAAAAGGACTTGAAAAGCCCTCACCCTTAGGGACCTACGATGGCACAACTGATCTGGACTAACATATCTAGAACATCGACGCTTTGTTGGATTATCGAGGCATCCAGGGAGCTATCAAATGTCGCCTCTTCCACACGACTTTGAGAAAGGGAGTCATGGCCTGGTACAAGAGTCTTCCCTACGAGTCCACCACCTCATGGAGACAACTAGGGAGGACATTCTCCCTCACACTATCATACCCGACATCCAACAACCAAGCGAAGTATGAGGTATTCCTCGCAGGATTAAGACTAGCCAACGACCTGGGGGCAGAAGAGATTACCATTTGCATAAACTCTCAACCAGCAGCCATGCAGGTCAAAGGAGAGTACCAAGTCAAGAGTGGAAACTTATCAGAGTACTTAACCTTGGTCAAGGAAAAAATTGCAAGATTCAGGACCGTGGAAGTAAGGCATGTGCCCCGCGAAAATAACACTCGAGCAGATATTCTCTCGAAACTCGCGAGCACAAAGAAAAAATAAGGAAATAAATCAGTCATTCATGAAATACTTCCGCGGCCCAGTATCGAAAGGCCGAAACCGAAGATAGATATCAACGTCGTCAGTGACGATAACTGCTGGATGACCCCTATGTACAAATATCT
Source organism: Lathyrus aphaca (assembly GCA_963966055.1). Classification (NCBI taxonomy): domain Eukaryota; kingdom Viridiplantae; phylum Streptophyta; class Magnoliopsida; order Fabales; family Fabaceae; genus Lathyrus; species Lathyrus aphaca. The sequence continues at coordinate 676,923,566 of OZ014519.1, read as the reverse complement.
AACCAGCGATGAGTTACCCGAGGACCCAAAGGAGGTTGGCATTGTCAAACGATGATCCTGGTCGTATGTCCTAGTCAAAGGGAAACTCTATCGACGAGGGTTCTCCATACCTCTCCTCAGGTGCGTCGAGGAAGAACTGATCCCTCACATCTTGCGTGAAATCCACGAAGGAACCAACGCCCAACATTTGGGCGGACGATCCCTCGCAAGGAAATCCCTCTGAGCAGGATATTATTGGCCCACGATGCAAAACGACATGGGGGAGATGCACTTATCCCATCCAAACAAGCTAAAAACAATGTCTTCCCCGTGGTCATTCGCATGGTGGGGACTAGACATCCTCGATACCTTTATCGTCAGTTCAAACCAAAGCAAGTACCTAATTATCGGCGTCGATTACTTCACGGAGTGGATCGAAGCTGAACCCCTGGCCAAAATCACGGCCCTCAACATACTACGTTTCTTCAAACGTAACTTCCTCGCTCGCTTCGGGATACCTCAGGCGATCGTTACTGATAATGGCACCCAATTCATGGATAAGAATTTCCAAGAGTTTGTTGCCAACATCGGAACCAAACAACATTTCCCATTTGTAGAACACCTATAACCCAACGGGCAAGAAGAAGCGGCAAATAGAGTCATCCTTCGAGGCCTCAAGCGAAGACTGGACGAGATCAAGAGGTGTTAGGTCAAAGAATTGCACATCATCCTGTGGGCTTACCGGACTATTCCCCATTCGACCACTGGGGAAACCCCACTTCGACTCGCATACAGAACGGAAGTTGTTATTCCCATAGAGATTCATATCCAATCCAGACGGACAGAAGCTCATATGGACGAAGATACCAATGCAGAGGTATTACACAAAGAGCTCGGTCTGGTCGAGGAAGTTAGATCAGGGGCAGCCCTATGCGAGGCATCCCTCAAACAAAATATTTATTTAAGGCTCGATGCAAAGGTTATCAAACGAGCATTCCCGGTCGACAACCTCATTCTCATAAGAAATCATAAAGATTCCAAAGAGGGAAAGTTGGTCGCGAATTGGGAAGGACCCTACAGAGTCCGAGCAAAGACGGACAATGGGGCATATTACTTAGAAAATTTGAATGGGCAAGAACTTACTCGTGCTTGGAACACCGAAAAACTCAAACAATACTACAGTTAAGGCGACAGCCGGCATCAGCACCGGCCTAAAATGCATACTCGGTACAAGTATTGAATTCCAAACATTCAGTTCTGTGAGATCCTCCTCGAGAACGAGGAGGGTCATCATCACATGATTGGATCCTCAAACGAGTCCATCGTCGTCTATGTACCATAATCAGGCAGAACACCAGCTCGTGATGGGACGTTCACGTTGTGAAGCACAGATCATTAACATGTTCCGAGTATCGCTCCCCAGCCAACCTTAAGATGGCATTCTTCCCAGTACCCCAAATGGACAGATACTTAAACCGAGTACCACCTTCCCAAAGTTGTAAACACTTAGTGAAAATAATAGACAAAGTGTGTTCTCCGATGGACACACCCTTATCTACAACAAGAAATAGAAACCGACCACCAAGGTCGTAAACATGAAATATTAAATATGCAACCACAAGGACCGACTTGTTCTTAGGTTACATAAAAGGGGGAATATACTCCCCCGCCACAGATAAAAAGGCTACGGCGCGCAGGCCAGCCAACAAAAGACAAACAAACAAAAATTACAAGTCCCAAGCATCGGCGTCGACATCCGTATGGACCTCAGCTGGGTTACCTAGGTCCTCGTCCATCGGGTTGGTCTGCTCGGCCCCTTTGAGGTAGTCGGGGATATGAATGATGTTGTCTTCAGCTTTGTACATGAAACTGATGCCCTCCTCGTTGAACGTCAAGATGGGATTGACTATCTTTAATTGATCAATCGCATTCTTGAATGCAACACTGGCCATTTCTCCAAGATCGGCATATCCTTCCTCAATCTTAGACACCAACTCTTCCCGGGTTTTCAGAGACTTTATCTCTTCAGACTCATCTTCAGCCGGAGCCAGATCAGCTTTTAAACGAGCAACCTCCTCCGCAACAGACTTTTTGGTAGATGCCACAGACTCGTCCAGCTCCTTGATCTGTTTGGAAGCCCTAGTAAGAGATTTTACTCGCTCCTCAGATAGGTCCTCGGAGGCAGCCAACTGAGCCTTCAGCCTATGGATTTCCTCTTGTTGGGTGGCGTTCCCTTCAACGAACATCAAAGCCATCTACAAAACTCGTACGACTGAGTTTGTATCTCGCGCCAACCAGGCACGTTTTTCCGGTCGACTTGTCTTCTCCAGATGAAGCGTATCTGCTCGCTGGAATTGGAGAGAGTCCTCTTCGAAGAAGTTAGGCTTGAGGAAGCATAGAGGGAGCTCGAATGAGGGTTTCGGGGAGGTGCCATCCAAATTTACCACGTCTTCACTCCTGAACCTTTTCCCCGCTCTGGAAATCCCACCAGGAGAACCGTGAGAAGCATGTGAGGAGGTACCTGAGCCTGCAACCACCTTGTCACCTTTGCCATCTTGACGCGAATCAGCAAAAGGATGTGAGAGTTTGGAGAACCGCCGAGGAGTTCCTCCATGTAGAAAGTGATTGGTTGGGATTTCCCCTTGACTTTCTCGATAGATGAGAGCTGATTTGGCAATGAGTCGACCAGATGCCCGAGGTTTCTCCTAATGGAACTGTCATTCATCTCGTTATATCCTCCACCCGAGATGAGCATGGTTGATGGGAAGTATTCCCAGGGTATGTGTGATGCGAAGTATCATGTGCTTCTAAGGTGTCGAGGAATGAAAAACTCCTCGGGTCTGGTGACTAACAGGGCGACTTGCATGAGTGCGGCTTCTTAGGAGACTTCGTCGACTCTTTTTGTCTCCTCTTGTCGAGGAGCTCCGTCCTTGACGTACTTCTTGAGGTGCCCCTCTTTTATGAGGATCTCAATCGCGTCTTTGAGATGGATGCAATCCACAATGACATGCCCATGACTGCTGTGAAATCAACAATATGTGCTTTTGTCGATATTGGCTTTGGAAGTAGTTGGTTTGGGGAAATTGACGCCTCCCTGTTTGTATTCGGTGTTGATGCATTCACTAAGAATTTTCTCGCGGGGAGAAGTGAGAAGTATATATTCTGAGAAACGACTTGTTGTCCCTCTACTCTCGCGAGGACGATCGTCTCTTCGTTTTTCGCACTGAGGAACCTCGTTGTTGTCTTTCTGCTTATGAGGTCTTGCATTCTCCTGATTCTTCGAATCTCGTGTCTTGTATGTGACCTTTTTTTCCTCATACTGGATATATGCTTGAGCTTTGTGGAGCATCTCGTCGAGGGACTAGGGAGGTTCGATACCCACAACTCTTCAGAATTTGTTATTAGGACGCAAGTCCTTCTCCAGGATATACCGCTTCATGTGGTCAGTAGTGTGCACTTTCACAGCTTTTTTGTTGAATCTATCGATGTAGTCTCGTAGAGGTTCTTCTTTGCCCTGTATGATCCCTTAGAGGGTGGCCTCGAACTTTGGAGGACGTCTAGACACTGTGAAATACCTGGGGAACTGGCTCTTTAAGACTTTCCACGATGTGATGGACCCTGCGGGGAGGTGTTTGTACCACGACATTGCGCCCTTTCGCAAGGTGATAGGAGAAAACCTACATTTGATTGCACCTTCCACGTTGTGATAGAGGAACATTGCCTCAAGATTTTCGAAGTGATCATCAGGATCGGTAGTCCCATCGTGGGTGGCTGGTGGAGGAGGCTTCACGAGACCGCGTGGGATACGGGTCTCCATGATTTCGTGACTAAGAGGCCCATGATGATCCTCGTCGTCGCTTCTTCCGGACGAAGGATACAAAGATCTTCTCCGACGAGGACTCCCGCTACGTTGATGGGGACGACGGTCTTCATCGTATCGAGATTTCTTGCTCTGATGCCGATCGTCCGTTGAGCGTCTTATCCTTCGGGGAGGAGATCGAGTATGTTTTCTGGCCCTTTTTGGACGTGATCCTTCGGGCTTGTCCTGATCCCTTGGAGGAGAAAGACGTCTGAAATATTTCCCTTTTCGATTTCGTGGAGGAGATCGAGAGTGACGCATAGGTGTGCGAGAACCTCTGCAGCGGTGTCTCCTGGATGGTGAAGGATAACGATGGTTACCCTCGAGCATTTTTATGTGTTCGCTCTGCTGGAAGAGAGCGAGGTTAGCCTTATTGAGGGCGGTGATGAGAGCCTGGGTGCCAGCATCTGTGTCTGACGGGATGGGGATTGGTTCGAACACGATGTCCCTGTGAGTGACGGGCGGTTGTTTCAGATTGTTTGAAGTTGGGAAAGAGGATGTCATTTGTGGTGGTTGGCATTGAGTTAGGTAGTCCCATGGTTGCCTATGTTATCTTCGTCACTGATAACGATGGTAGGAGGATCTTTCACAATCTCGTTGACCTGAGAAGCCATGAAGACAAAAGATGAGCTTTGATCTCATGGTGAAAAAAGAAAGGATCTTGGTCACGAAAGATAGGGGAGTTGTTAGTTTCCCACAGACGGCGTCACTGTATAGAAATGATCCGGACAGGTCCTCGTGGTCTTCAACTGAGATTGTGATGGTACTTGTAGGAGAGAGGGTGGTGTACCTACAAGGTACTTCAACGCTCAAGTAAGTTTCAGTGTAAGACAAAATAAAACGTAAGAAATTGGACGATTAGAATTAAATACCTAGCCTTCCAAGGGTGGAGGATATTTATAAAGGCACATGCCCGTGGATTGTGGGCACGTAGCCTTTGACTGAGCGTAACTGCCTCCTTTAAATTTGGAGGACAGTTGGTCGTGTGAAAGGCGTTATGGCGCGTGAGGGGAGGTCCCCAACGGCTATATGTCAACGGCTCTTTCTTACAACGGTTATATCTTCGTTAGTCTCTAATTGGGCTTATACACAGACAAATAATAGATTGGGTCTCAATTTGACGTAGGAAACTTGTTATGTCAATCCAGAAATATATATATATATATATATATATATATATATATATATATATATATATATATATATATATATTCGAAATTACTTAAGAAAATAAATTATTCAACAATCTAATCTATTTTAAAGTAGAGGTGGGGAGAATCCATCTTAAATAACTCCTATAATTGGTATATCTTCACTTTCTATAAAAGCGTTTTTTTTTATAAAATATATACTTTAATTAATAGTATAAACATATAATATCATCTAGTATTAATTATTTTAATGTTTGTATTGTATCGTGTCTACCTTAATTAGTTTTGTTGACAAATACTTTTATTTTTCTATGCTTAACATAAGCCGGCAGGATTAGAAAATTGGTCCCTTTTTATTTTGGTGCAATATTTTATTTTTGTATATAAAAAACAAATAAAAGAATTGGTCTTTTTTTAATATTATATATATATATATATATATATATATATATATATATATATATATATATATATATATATATATATATATAAAACAAAACAAAAGGTCCACTAGGGAATTGGCTGGGAATTAAAACTTCAATTTAAAAAGTGTGAAACTTGTTCCAACAACAATTCTTAAATTTGGATCTGTGTGTATGTTAAGAAATTGCAATTTATCACAAACTATCATAGTCAACTCTTTCTTTCGAGTGAATTTCCACGAAAACGAGTGGTATGGTGCCCTTTGTTGTTCGACGACGTGACATTTCTATTATATAAATCTAAGAAGTTTAGTCATACATATTCTCTGGATGGTTATTAACAATATTAAAATGAATAATATATTAATCATAAATCATATAAAGTGTTCTAGTATGTGATGATTAGAAAGTATATGATGATCAGAGAGATGAATTTGCAGGTAGTTGTGATTGTTTAAAGTTTCTGAAGCGGAAAAGAAGACTGATTTGTATGGTTAACATTTTAACGTTTAGATCAGTAAAAAAGTGAAACGTGGGAATTTAGTGTAAAGGATTTGAATATCTGGAGAGTGATGCAATTTTCCTTTAAATTGGGGATATAGTTGGTAATTGCATGTGTGTGAGATGTGGTCATACGTTGGACAGATTCTGGGAAATTTACGTGGAATCTTCGTGAAGGATGTTTTGTGATGTGAAGAGAAAAGAGTATGCTTACTCTTTATATGGTAGTTTCTTACTTCACTACTGCATTTTCTCTTCTTAGGTTTCACGGTCAGCTCAGAACAATTGCCCCCCAAACCTTTATCCTTGTTTTGTAAGGCGAGGGTTTGTGACATACATTGTTAGTCGGTCATGGTATATATGGACGTGGATGTCTTCGAGGGGGCAGTGTTGCTTTGGGCACATTAAGTGCTACTGTTGGAAGTTGTAATGTGACGCCAAGGGAGATTGATATTGTAGCGGTAAAATCGTGAGTGTAAGCTATTGATTAACTTAACTCAAGGTACACAGAGTCGCCACCGCGCTTTTATTTATTTCCAAAAGGAAAAAGGAAAAAGAACGAAATAAACCTAATGAATCTAAAAGCAAAAGCTAAAAGAAACAAACAGAGAATGGGTAAGGGGATAGGTTACAAATCGGGAAGGTTTTACGCACCCGATTTGTCCGGGGTACTCCACGGGAGCCCTTTGACATATTTATTGCTTTTTTGGTTTGAAATTGGTTTGCTTGAAAAAGATTGAAGGGATGAGAAGAAGAATGTTTTTTTAAGATTTTGGTGTTTGAAGAGGTTTTAACGCCTCATGCCTACGTACCCACAAAGTGCAATGCGAGATCAAAACCTCGTAGTTCGTGGTACAAAATTTGAAAAGATACAATGAGTTGAATGGATTTTAAAATATAGAGATAAGTCGTCATTCTTTAGCGAATAATTCCGCTAGAAAGAATGAATCATATCTAAACATATGAAAAGAAAAGAAGTGCACAAAGGCACAAAAACAATTGAATGAGTTTTTGGATTTTTTTTAAAGTATTTAAGAAAAGAATTTCGATATATTTACGTGGATTAACATTTATTAAGAAAATAAAGTGAAAAGATAAAATCACTTTACCTAAGTCAAGGTTTGATTGCGAAAGCGTTTGAAGTTCGAAAACCAAGAAGATTTGAAAATAGGGAGAAGATTTGAAAATTTAAGAAGTGGGAGGAGATGAATGGACTATCCTAATACTTGAATTAAAAAGTTAAGAGAAGAGCGATCAAACCATATTATGAACATTTCTTCAAAGTAAACGGAATTCCATCTTCAAAGACAAATGAAGTTAACTTGAGGCCAAAGTCTTCAATCCATCACAATTTGAGCAAAGGTAGAGATCCTAAAATCTAAGTCCAAACTCCAATGCTAAGGATAGTGGCCATAGTCCGAAATTAAAGTCACCAATCTTTTAGGTGTTTAATCCATTGTTAGTGTTTTTGTGTCCAAATGGACAAAAGAAAAATCACAAGCAACAATATAAACATAAACAATATGATATATGATATAATATGATAATAGCATAATAAAAGAGATAAGGAGCGAGAAATTGAAATAAAGAGGATAAGGTGCGAGAGATTGAATTTAAATGGATTAGTATATTAACATCATTATAATATTTACATATAAGTGGTATGATGAACTTAATCAAGCACAACCACAAAAGATAACAAAAATCGAGGCAACCGGATCCAAGTGGATCTTATTCCGAATTCGGGACAAATTTAGGTCTATGTTAAGCAATCGCCGAGTAATTTACGAAGTAATTACCCTACAAAGGAGGTCGGCCACCACCAATTAAGGTGGAAAATATCCGTGCTAATACATGTTAGAGAAATGATATAGTGGATCATCCTCCGAAAACATGTCGCACAAAAAGAAAAAGAACGGTCTAATCTTAATCGAGATTTTCGTTGAATTTATCGAAGGCAACCTATCACGATCTCAAAGTATGGAGAATGATCCAAATGATCATTCATCCATAGATTTGAAATAATGAAGATTAAACATCTTCGAAAACCAACAATCTACGAATCGGAGATTTTCATCGACCAAAAATAAAATAATAAAAGGAAATGAAAAGAAATATAGATTTTAAAATAAAATTCATAAAAAAACTTTATAAACTTTTTTTTTCTAAAGCTTTTCTAAAATATTCTTTTCTTAATTTTATATCAAAAATAGAATTGAAAAATAACATTTAAAAAAAACAAAATTAAAGAATGAAGTAAATAAAAAAAGAATTGAATGGGAAGGGGGGATCCGCAGAGGATAGGTGGTGGATAGCAGGATCCAGATCCATCAAGGCCCAAACTTAAATAAACAAAACAAAAGTCTTAATAAAAGTAAAGAATATGAACAATTAAAAAAAGAAGCTGAAGAAACATCCTCTTCTTCCTCAACGCACGCAACATTTGTTCAGACGGTAGAAACAAAAAAAATGGCGCCGGCTTATACCTTCAAGAACAAAAAACAAATCGCCGAAAAACAACTTCCTCTTCTCCAATGAAAACAGACGGCTAGCACGGTTCCTTTTCACACTCGCCGTCACACAAAATCACGACCCTCTCTCTCTCGAAGCAAAAATGGTGAATCTCTCTCTTCTTCTTTTGATTCGTTACTCTTCTTCTTTCTCGCGGCTCTCTCTCTATTCGGATTGTTGTGTATTTTGTGGTTAATTGAAGGAAATAGATTGAAGAAAAATTGGGGAGATTTATGGTTTTCTGAGATTGAATTTGGATGAGACTATGTTCTTGATTTTGACAGGGTTTTTGGAGGCTTTGAAAGCTTGAGAAATGGTGAAGAAGAGCTCTCAATTTATAGAAGGGAAGAGGTGTTTTTGAGCTGCCGTTTTGGGGTTTTTGTCCGCGTTTTCATCGTCACGAATTTTGCGTGTTCAGGTGCTTTTGTTTTCGTTTTGATTCAATTGCGTTTTTTGCGTTTTGGCTTGTGGTTACTGCGTTTTGAGGCTTTCCGCGTGCGGCATTTGCGTTTGAGGCTTGCGTTTTGTTTTAATTGATGTTGCATTTTGATGTATTTTGCAGGTGCGAAGCCCGTGCGTTTTGAAGTGTCGTGCGTCCCGCGTGACGGCTTGGGCTGGAGGTGTAGCTGGAAGTGAGGTTGAGCTGTTCATTTGTTATGCGATTTGCGCAACAGGAAATGCTGATGGCAGTTGTCACGTGCGGCTGTAGTTGTGCGGAAGTCAGCGGCTTGGCTGGATTTGCTTTGAGCTGATGTTGTGCTGACTGATGAATGAAAGTGGCTTGTGCGTACGACGTTGTGGATGCTGGGCTTGAGGCTGGGACTTTGCGTGTTGGGCGTGCGTATCTGGCTTGCAGGTGCTTGCGGAAAAGTTGATGGTAAAGTGTTTGGCAATGTCACGCGATGGCTGCTTGCTGTGACGTCTTGGCTTGGAAATGTGTGGGGCTGGGATTTGGCTTCACAAACACAAACAAAATTGTAGTGTAAATGAGAAAAAAAAAAGAGAAAAATAAGTAAGAATTAGAATACTAAAAAAAATGGAAATAAAAAAAATGGGACTAGTATATTGGAATTTGATTTATATAAAAATAATGGGTTAAAATAGAATATAGAATTTTGGTGAATGAATAATAAAAAGAAAAATGGGTTATATATTGGAAATGGTATAGAAAACTAGAATATGGATTTAATAGGTAATATGGTGTGATTTAGAAAAAATTGGAAAAGAAATTGGATAGAATGGATAAGAAAAGTATTTGCGAATGGATAAAAAAACAATGGATATATGGGAATGGTTATAGAAAAATGAAATACGGGTAGACAAATGGATATAAAGTGATGATTTTTTTTAGGCCCACGACCAACTTCTGATTTCTCACAAGCCACTGATTAAAATGAAAACAGTCGTTACTAAACCACTGATCAATTTTCCAATTCAACCACAGTCACTGAAATCGTCTGAAAACTGCCTTGATTATTTGAATATGTGCTGAGGAAAATAAATCCACGGACGAATCAATAATGCACTGATGAACTGATGATTCAAACCAAACTTCATACGCAACACTTCTTGATAATCTGATGACTTTTGCACACAACACAGCTTGAATTTGAATACGCACTGTCTGAGGAATAAACCACTGGCACAAATAACTGGCAGTTGAACAATCTTCTTATAGTTTGACCAATGATTAGGTCAAACGTCCATATGAATCGAATCATAACTGAACAACCACATCTGAATTAAAATCAATGCCCTGTCTTTGAAAACCTGCAACACAGAGAAGAAGAAGAGGCAAACTGCAACATATTTTTGGTATTTTGGTTAGAGGTTAGTAAATATAAACAAATATAAAGAAATAAAAACAAAGGTGATCCCCTGCGAAGCATAGACCCTACATCTGAGGAGAAACTAAGAAAGTCAGTGCGATCTTGTTTGTATGCAAAATGCAGATGAAATGCGAAGAAATCTTAGGGCAAAAATTAGGGTGTTACAAATATGTTTTCAATTACTAGGATGTACGTTACTCCTCCTTTAGAGTGTTTGAGCTCCACCGTTAGTAGTGTGTTGTAGATCGCATGGTCTTAAGTGCTTGAATAAAGTATAAAGGGTTTCTTGAAGTATTCTTTGGTATTTTTGTTGTAAGCTACCTCTAAAGATAATGTTTCGTTTTTCTATTATCGTTTCTCGTGAGCAGATCATCTTACCGTCGAATCAATCTCAAAATATTTGGTTTGTCGATATTGGTTTTGCATATTGGATAGACCCTTCTTTTGAGCTCGAAGTGAAATTTTCCTTTCATTCTTGCACTTTTTCATTAGGAAACAAAGATTGCTCGAGCTTGCTTCCTTTGTTGCACCTACATCAGTTATGTTCACAACATATTTCAAACATGGAAACAAATTTGATTTCAACCAAGAAGATTGGTAAGGATATTTTAGGTGATTTGGTGGATCCCAACATATTAAGGACACTTCCACTTTTGCTCGTCAAGGTGAATTTGACCAAGCTTTTATAGACGTGGGTCCTACGGCTGATTGGGAAGTATTTCTCTCATATGAAAACAAAAGGATTTACAGACAATGTGATGGGTGTGTTATCCCTTACCATGAATGTTTTTTCTCCATCATAGATTATCATCTTCATTTTAATGATTTTGAGGTCGGTGTGTTGAATCACTTATTAATCGCCTCTTCACAGTTACATCTGGTGAGTTAGGTGTTCGATAAAGACTTTCAACATTGGTGTGAGTATAAGGGGGTAAGCGATTGTCGTGTTGTTTTTCCATCTTTTTAAGATTCAAAGCAGCCCCAACTATGCAAATGTTTTTTGTTTGCTCTCGTTAAGGAAGCACATTTGATACTTCGAAGTTTACTCTGAGAACATGAAGGATTTTGATGACCGCTTCTACCAGGTTGCTCCTCTGACCGAGAACATGCAAAGATTTGTTGCTTGGAACCTGGACTTATATCTGCTTGTTCGAAAACCTTCAACAGATGTTGGACTCATAGTCACTACTTGACGGGAGTTAGTTCGCATGTTTACAAGGAATAAGATCTATCTCTAGAAGAATCATTCTTGAAAAGTCAATTGGTGGCCTTCTACTAGGAGTTTAACCATGTTGGTAGTGCTTCAAGAAATTATCCAAAGAAATGTATCCATACTCGCTAGTTGGTGGATGCCAAATCGAATGAAAAAGGAAGAGAATTTTTGGTAAGTGGCACTATATCCCTATTTTCCTTTCTTCTTTTTGTTGAACCTTTTTATGCCTATTTCCTTAAACATATAGATGCGGTGAAGAGTGAGGATGTTATGCAAAAATTGAGGAAGGAGATATGGTCAGACACTATCTTGGTTGGGATTCCAAACACCTTTTTTGTTGGGGGAGCCTTTACCTCAGGTACGTTTATTAGAACACCTCATGTTCTGATAGTCTGGCAGATTGTTCAATCAACTACGCCTTCATCCTGGGTAGAAGTTTGAGTTTCCCATGCTTGAATTTTTGACATGGAGGTTATCATCCACCCCACGGATATGGGTTCTTTATTTCGGCCTTCTTGAACTTCATGTTTTCACACTCCTTAAAGATATTTTCCTACAAAGTATTCAAGGGAGTATATGTGTGAAACCTCGTATGAGATTTGCCCTTGCTTTCCTCTTTCAATCGTCCAAAATCCTTGTCTAGTGCTCAACTAGATTGAGTGTTTACTGGTACTCGGCTTCCTCTATCGGCCAACAACTTTTCTTCATAGTTGATGTAGGATTACGCCCCACTCAACAAGTCCTTCAAATTGTGGGTCCCCTTGCATCCCAACTTCTCCCGTAATGCACAATCCGGTCTAAGGTCCTTCTCCAAGATCCAACACTTTAGGCTCTCATTTGAGCCTCCAATAGTCATTGTCACCTTGGTGAAACGCTCAATATATGTGTGTAGGACCTCCTTCTTACCTTGTGTAACCCCGCTAAAAGCAACCATGGTGGTTGGCTTCCTTTTCCTGACAATTAAAATCTTGCATAATTCAGAACAAAAATCTATACTTTCTTTCGATAAGGACTTATATCAGTCTTTTCCAAACAGTGGAATGGGCAATGATTATTGACAGTAATGAAAGACCAACATATCATTCACTATGTGGTCTTTTTGCGTGACACATAAATGTTAGTGAAAGAGACAGGTCCTGATAAAATATTAAATACTTACTATTTGAAAATTTAACACAATAAATTGGAATAGGTTTTGATAAAATATTAAATAGTTACTTTTTGAAAATTTAACACAATAAATTGGAATAGGTTCTGATAAAATATTAAATACTTATTATTTGAAAAATTAACACAATAAATTGGAATAGATTCTCATAAAATATTAAATACTTATTCTTTGATAATTTAACAAAATAGCTGGAATAGCTCAGTTGGTTAGAGCGTGTGGCTGTTAACCACAAGGTCGGAGGTTCAACCCCTCCTTCTAGCGTTTTAATTTTATTTGTATTTCTTCATTAATATTTGCAGGTTGCCTCTTTCATAAAGATCTGAGAACAAAGCTAGATTAACAATCTGATTTATAATATAAACACATTCTCAAGTATTATGTTGTAAGGTAGGAGTCCTTACTACCTAAGTAGGTTAATGTCCTAACAAAATTATATGCTGCCACTAAGATCAATCACAAATAATAGCATTTCTTGCAATTTAACTAGTGGTCTTGGTTGCCGTCTAAAACTATAGATACAGTAATGTTAAATTATCTTTAATTAGAGTTAAGGTTACCTATGTACTCCAACATAACTCTAGTCTTTACAGACAACTACATAGATAAAACTTGGTTTAATTAGTTAAAAAAAATCTATATTTGTATTAATTTTAGTTTAAAAATAAAGCAAATGTGTGCATTTTTGTAAAATAAAAAAATAATTAAATTATTTCCAAAATTAGTCATTTCTAACTAAAATTTCATCTTCTATCCATTGAAAGATTTTTAGAAATCTAAACAAAACATTATCAAAGAGTAACAGAGCTTGGAACTTTCAGTTTAGACTGAAAAATATTAAATATGCTATATGTCCAAGAATTTAAGCAACATATTTCAAAACTTGTTTAGAACTGCTCCCGAGCTCACAACAGAACCATTGTCTTAAGAGACATTACACCAAACATTCACCCAAAAATTTGTGCAAAAGCCACAACATTCAACTCAAGTTAATGATCACAAGGCCATAGGTAACTTGAGCCTTATACAGGAAACTAATATAGCCATAAATGTTATAAAATGAAAACAAAACAAAAAAGAAAACAAAAGTGCAAACATTGATAGAATCACTCTTCCATGAGAGGATTCTCTTCTGATTGTTGTTGGGAAACCTTGACTTTGATCTTCTCCTGTTGTAATGCAGATGGAGCTTTGACCATATGGATGCTCTGCTCGTACTCCTTCTCTGCCTCTTTCTTCCCTTTCGCCTTGTTGCCTTTCATCCTGTTGAAGTTTTTACAAATTGTCAGAGCAAACCAAACGAAAGAGAGCTGTTGTTTTGACAGACTAAAACCAGACAGCTTAATTGACACCGTATAAATATAGCATGATAAGTGTTGACATTAAACCCGGGTAGAGAAAAAAAAGAAAAAATTCAAAATCAAAATCAGAAACTAAATACAAGTAGAAGTCAAAGAAAGACCTGATCTTAATGTGTCTCTCCTCCCTGCTAACTCTGATTTTATCAATCTTAGGAATGGCCTTGAGTACACTGTCAGTGAGATTCCTGTCATATCTCTCGGGTCTGTTTCGCTTTCTCTCAAACTCAAAGGTTGAATCCTAAAATAAGATAAAACAGTTCAGAAATATGTTCAAATCAAGGGAATAAAATTAAACAGATATGTAATTTCAAAGATAATAACCTGTGTCATATCCTTCCCATGCACGCGCCTATATGCCTTGGTCCATTTTACTTTACGAGGATTCCTCTTCATTTTAAAGTTCTTGTGGCATTTTGATCTACAGAACCGAAAAATCTGCACAAAAAATTGGATATCAAAAATCCAAACAATAAGCTTGTAACAAAAGAAATTTAGCCGTGGTGGGGCTAGCTCATTCTTCCATTGATGCATTTATCAGCTCAACTAACTAATGCAAACTGTCAAGATGTGATATGCAGGTTCTGACAGCCCCTATTTCTAATGTGCAATGGGGCCGCTCTCCTGTGGGCTGGTGCATTTATCAGCTCAACTAACTAATGCAGACTGTCAAGATGATTTGTAATTTCTGACAGCCCCTATTTCTAATGTGTGTTGGGGGCTATGAAGCATAGACTCCAACGCGGACACCGGGACACAACACAAAACACACACTCTGACACCGATATGTCAAAAACATAGTATACCGAAACCGCTACATATAGGATAGTATTTGTACGTCGTTTATCCATTTATTATCAAAAAAGTTAAATTAAAAGTATCCTAATCAAAATTATTGTCTTTAAGTGGTACAAGTGGTGCTTCATAGGTTGGGAGTACCGTCTGTTACGGAAGCTGCAGCTGTTGAAAACAGCTGCAAAATGACTCAGATCTAGCGTTAAAAATCAATTTAAAATTTGCAAAGGATCTGCTCTTCTTAAACTTTGATCGCAGTATTTCTCCGTGAAGCTAAAGTGAACAAAATCATAAAGAGGTTCAAACTAAAATTACCTTTGCATCATTGCGAACAAATTGGATTCCATGTCCAGGGTATACAGTTGAAGAACAAAACCAGCATTTCTCCAATCTCATTGTTCCTCCAAACTAGATAACCACTCAACTAAAAAATAATAGTCCAAATTCAAAATTAATAATAAATAAATATCATTGCACAAAATCAACAAAGGATAAATAAAATGAAGCATAATTCTAGAAAGAAAAAAACCCTAGTCAATTACCTAACCTAAAAGAAATTAACAAATTAAAGTATCAAAAAAATGCAATTAAATCAACAAGTATTAAGCTGCTACAACTACTATTACTACTGGCATCATATGAAACGGCGTCGTTTTGGTGAGAGTTTGTTTAGCCTTTTGCAGGGGCAAAATAGCGATGAAATCGCATCGACGCGCATGAAAAGGGGAGGAATTTTGACAAAATGAAAACGGAGAAATAACTACTCACTGTTACCGGTGACCGACGATGAAGCTGCGCTGCGTTGTCCGGTAGTTGAGTTCTGCGGCTCGAGCTTGTTTATATATGAGAGTGTAAAACGAAGAAATTGTTGTTTTGATGGAGCTGTTGATTTTTTTTATTTGTTTTAGGGTTTAAATTTTGTATTAATAGTAAGAAAAAAATTCTAACTTTACTTAATAATGATAGGCGCTGTTAAAAAAATATGGCATTCTCTATTTTACACATTAGGGGTGGAATAGGTCCGATCAACTAGGAATCTACGATTTAGTCTATATAGATTAAGATTAGGTCAGACTTTCTTTTAAATAGAAAACGCTTAGACTTTTTTATAAGTCTATTTAGTTAAATATATTAGGACGC
The DNA here is from genome assembly GCA_963966055.1 of Lathyrus aphaca. Lineage (NCBI taxonomy): Eukaryota > Viridiplantae > Streptophyta > Magnoliopsida > Fabales > Fabaceae > Lathyrus > Lathyrus aphaca. The sequence continues at coordinate 676,907,640 of OZ014519.1, read as the reverse complement.
AGTATGGGTGTTCAGATCCAAATCAACCCAATAAAAAAACCGCAAACTGTATTTTTCTCGGATCAGTTTGGACCACTTTTTGACAGAACCGTGCGGTTCAGTTCGGTTTGCGGTTTACATGTTGAAACCGGCCCAAACCAAACTAAACCGCTGAAATTACATAATACCCTTATATTTTAAGTTCTTAACTTTTAATTATATACCATTAGCCCATTATTTCAAGGCCCAAACTCGGCTGCTTGCTTGCATTGCATCATTTCAAAGACCAAAACTAGGTTACACTACTACAACAAACAACATCGTTCCAATTCCAAAGACCACAACAAACAACATAATCTCCTCACACAGTCATGAACTTGCGCCGCTAGGTTACTCGCATCCTGCTTGCATGCTTGCTCGCGCAAAATCTCCAGATTGCACAACATCGTTCCAATTTCAAATTCGTTCCAAAATCGTTTTGAAAGCTTTATCATCTTAATCATTTAGTATCAAAAACAGGTACCTTAAATCCCTGCATCATCTCGCGGCCCTATTGTTGACAATGTTACTTCAAACGATGTTGTTATCGCTTACCTAAAAAATAGAATGGAGGAATATTGGAATTCACATTCATTAAAAGGGTAGCATTTACTTATTAGATGGTGTGCTCGCATTCTTAACCTTGTTGTCAATGACAGGTTGAAGTTAAAGCACATGAATTCTTCACTTTCCAAAATTAAGAGTGTGGTTCGGTATGTTCGTCAGTCACCTAGTCATATGGATAGGTTTAGGACATGTATTAAAGAAGTTGGGATACAAGACAAGTCTACTGTGCAATATGATTGTCCCACTAGGTGGAACTCCGCATACCTTATGCTTGAAAGTGCATTGAAGTTTCAAAAGTCCTTTAAAAGATTAGGTGAGAAATGTGTTGATTATGCGATGTTGGAAGGTGGTGTCCCAAATAATGAGGATTGGGAAAATTCCAAGTGTTTTGTGAAATTCTTGAAGTTATTTTTTGATATCACTACAAAGGTGTCTAGTTCTACTTATGTAACATCTTCTACTTATTTCATGGAACATTGTACAGTATTGGGGCATTAAAGACTTGGAAGGAATGTCATAAGGATTACCCATTACTTACAAGTATGGCTAATGTTATGTATGATAAATATAGTAAGTATTGGGGAGAAGTCAAAAAGATGAATATGTTAGTCTTTATTGCTGTAATTTTTTATCCTCGATGTAAGTTCCAATTTATTAGGTGGAGATTATATAAGTTTTATGAGAAGGAAGTTGCTGATTTTTTGTGTGATAAGGTGAAGCAAACATTAAACAAAATGTTTGAAAGCTATAGTCTTATCTTAAGTAAAGACCAAACCGGAAGTCATGCACAAGAAATATAGCTATTAGAAGTTGTTACATCTCTTGATCATATGTATGATCAATTTGAGAAGGACATGAACCAAGATTCAAATTTAAATAAAAATAAAGTGAATTTGCATCTCATGGAGACGAGGGAGAAGAAAAGTCCAGATATTTTGACATCTTGAATTAGTGGAAGGTAGATTCTACCAAATACCCTACTCTTGGTTTAATAGCTAGAGATATCTTGGCTATGCCAATATTTACTGTTGATTCAGAGTCAGCTTTTAGCATCGGGGGTAGAGTTCTTAGTTGTTATAGGAGCTCTCTTACACCTCACACCATTGAAGCTTTAATATGTTCACAAAATTGGTTAAGATCCTCCCATTTGAAAGTGGATATTGAACTTTGTTCATGAATCTATTTTATTTAATTATTTGTTTTGTCTAATGTTTGATAAATATATTTGATCATTTTTAGAAATAGCTTTAATCCCACAAGTAAACGAGGGACTTTATAATTGTGAATTTGATTAGAGACATGCTTGAAAAATGATATGTTTTTAATATTTGTTATGTTTTTAATAGTTGCATAATTTTAATAATTACAAGAAAGTGAAATGCTTTCTCTATGTTTTTTCAAGACTGGTACAGTGGTGTTATTCTCTCTCTCTCTCTCTCTCTCTCTATATATATATATATATATATATATATATATATATATATATATATATATATATATATATATATATATATATATATATATATATATATATATATATATATATATATATATATATATTGCAACTTGATTTGTGTTTAGAAGGTTATTGCTTGAAGGACATTTGTATTTTCTCAATGGCAGCTCAATCCAAGAAGCAAGAAGAAACAAATTACTAGTGCTTTTGATGGTTAATGTTAATTTATATATTGAATACTATTTTGATGTATTGAGTACTACTTTGATGGTTAATTTATGTATTAAATACTATTTTTATGTCAACTATTTTGAATATTGCATTTGATTGCATACTATTTTAATTATTGACAAATTACGTGTAAGCAGAAAAAACTCACAGTAGTGTCGAATTGTAAGAATATATGAAAGATAATCGCTTGTGAGTAATTATGTGTTATGAATTTATACATAATAAAAAACCAAACCAACCGAACCAATCAAAACCGCATTGGTTTGATTTGGTTTGAATTTTTTTCAATCAACTGAACCAAACCACGTGTTTTTTTCTCTTGCGGTTCAGATGATTTTTTTCCTTAAGAACCGCTCAAACCGCACCGTGAACACCCCTAGGCCGCAGACCATACAAAAATTCTTATAAACCTATCATGTCGGCCTATTTATTAAAGATGACTTAATTTATTGTTTTTTTCATTGTATTTTATATTTTATATTAAAATACAAAAGTAAAATTTAGTTATATTTAAGAACTTATGAAAATAAGTTAGAAAGAAATCATATGAATTGTGTTATAAGGCGTTTTCATAAGTTCTCTCAAACAATTAATCTCACAAAATTTATGCTACTAGGTAAGCTCATATAAGTAAATAAAAACAAAAATTTAGTCTTATTGTATTTTTAATTCTCTAGTCTATTTAAATATTAGTTGAATTTATTATTTATATATGTTCAAATGATATAGGTTTTTTAAGTAGACTAATAGGCTAACCATACCTTCAAAAAGGTCAGGCTTAGGCCAACAAATAAGTTTTTGATAGGCTAAAGGTCAGACTTATGCTTTGAATTTCTTAACAGACCAGTCTTAAGCTTGGCAAAGCCTAGCTCGGCCCAGCCTATTCCCATCCCTACTTGGCATTCTCCATTTTATTTGTGGCATCTCACAATTTTCAATTATGATAAAATTATCTTTGTTAATATTATTTACTCACCAGAAATCATATTTACACATGATTCTTTCATTTTTATTCAAAGGCTTAAAGGGTGGGAATATAACATTCCCATGGAAATAAGTTCAACCAATTATAACTTCCCACTACCAATCACATTTTTTTAAATACTTTTAAGTTAAATAATTTTACGATCATTCCTAGGAAATTTTAATTTCTGCCAAACACGTAAGTAGGAATAATATTCCTGGAAATAATAATCCTAGAAATATCATTCCAAGGAATATGTTTTGAGACTTTGAAACAAACACACCCCAAGGATTTCCTCTAGCACAAAACTTAAGTATCTAGTAAACACATCCATCACTTATGCAAACAACCAAAAACAATTAAAAACCAAAAAAGGTGCAATACAAGTAATAAAAATAAATAAAATTGTGTCACATGGAAGAAGTGAAGAAGCTAGATTTCCTCGTTAGGTTTCCTTTTTTTCATGGATTTAAAAAATAAAATATCATAAAAATATTCAATCTATATTAATCGCCATAAACCCTAACTTAATGTTCAGGCATATCCCATTTCTCACAGAAAATTTACATTAGTAGCAGATGTTTCGTTTTCACTCCACGAAATCAAATTAACATCAACATCACATACTGATATACAAAGCGCAACAACAAATAACATGTAAAATAGTGAGATTAGGAAGTGCACAACGTAGTAGATCGAAGCAGGGAAGAGTAGAGTCAACTCGGACGTGAAAATAGTACCTAAGAAGATTACTGAATAAGAAGAGCGAGTTCAGAAGCCCTAACTAGAAAGAAAAATCAAGAAATTAAGAAGCTTTGTGGAATGAATTGGGGGGAGATTGATGGAACGAGAGAGATAAAATGGGAGAGAGATGTGGAAAATAAAAAGTGTAGAATGAGAGAAGAGATAATTTGAAATTGTAATGGAGACTGATTAGAGTGTAAAAAGTGTAATATAGAGAGATGTATGTTTAATTAAGATATTTGTTGATTACCAATTTATCTAAATTATTGTGTAAATAAAAATTAGGGAAAAGGTAAATATGTAAGAGCATGCAATAACATTTTGAAAGGTTGATAGTAAATGGCTTGTATGCATCCAATTTTTTATAAGTTATTTGTTCCTACCATGGGAATTTTTTTCTTCTGAACTTGCAACCTATCTTAGAGATATGTTCAATGATTTCATTATCTTTAGCAAATGTTTTCATGGAAAATGTTTTCACATGAAAGAGAATAAGATACATGTGCTTGCAATTTACAATATGATTGTGAACCAATTTCTTCTTCAAGGACTTCATCTTGGTCACAGATTTCATCCTAGTTACAGATGTTCCACCTATTGATCTAGCATGAGTCTCCACACCATTTATAGAAGAGTTTGAACTCGTTCCCTTGTTCTTATTTCTCTCAGCCTCATGGAATATGTCAATATTCTTCATGATAGATATTCACTTGTTAGAGGGTTGCTTCTTTGGATTCTCAGACTTTTGACTCATTTTGAAATAGATAAGCAATCAAGGAAGACGAGAGAAGGCGACTTTTTAGAGAAATATAAGAATGTGTGATTATTCTTGCTAGTAATGAATGTCCAAATACAAGGAGGTTTTGAAACAAGATAAATCTGACTTACAAACCAATAAAGAGAGAGAAACTCTTTTGCACGCCTTCCTAGCTTTGACTACTATTGATTCTCACAAATGCATACAACAAATGCAACCCTTAACTTTTCAAAGTGGATTATATTCAATGCCTTAGTGAAAATGTCAGCTACTTGTCTTTTAGTTGCCACATGTTCAAGAGCTACAATGTTGTCTTCAACAAGCTCCCTAATGAGATGATGACGAATGTCAATATGTGTAGTTCTACTATGTTAAATAGGATTGTTTGAAATATTTATAACACTTAAGTTGTTATAGAAAATTTTCATGACTTCTTGTTCCATATTGTACTTCTTCAATTTGTTTCACCAAAGCAATTGAGTACAACTGCTACCTACAACAATATATTAAGCTTCATCAATAGATAAAGAGACACAACTTTGCTTCTCGTTGAACCAAGATATTAAGTTGTTGTCAAGGAAAAGCATCCATCAAATGTGTTCTTTCTATCATCAACACTTTCATCCCAATTAATATCATGATATCCTACAAGAATAAGATTAAAGTCACGCGAGTAGAGAATACCATAGTCACATGTCCAATCCACATACCTTAATATTCTATTTACTTTAGCAAGATGACAATCCTTGGGTTTTGCTTGATATTTAGCACACACATCAACATAAAATGTGATGTCAGATCTGATTGATGTAAGGTAAAACAGAGTTGTTAATCATGCTTCTGTATATGCTTTGATTTACATCAACTCCATTTTCATATTTAATCACATTCATGTCAGTAGAAACAAAAGTTCTTTTGTGGCTAGTATTGTCAAGCCCAAACCTTTTTACTATATAGCATAATTTCTTTGAGATACAAAGATGTTCTCTTCCATCTGCATAACTTAAAGACCAAGAAAGTAAGTAAGTTCACCTACAAGACCCATCTCAAACTCCTACTTCATTTTTTGGACAAAATTTTCCACCATCAAGTTTGACATCCCTCCGAACACAATGGAATTAACATAAATTTGAGCTACCATGAACTTTCCTTCAATTGTCATCACAAATAGAGTTTTATTTATTCCCCCTCTTTTGTGCCATTATTGATCAGAAACTCGGTTAATCGTCCATACCAAGTTCTTGGAGCTTACTTTAACCCCATAAAGAGCTTTCTTTAACTTGTACACATGGTATGGAAAACTAGAATAAATGAGCCCATTTGGTTGCTTTACATTTGCTTTTTCACTGAGATAACCGTTAAAAAAACACTTTTGACATCCATTTGATACAATCTAAATTTCACCGTGCATGAAATTCCTAGTAGTAATCTAATGGACTCAAGTCTATCGACTAGAGAAAATGTCTCATAAAAGTCCACTTCTTATATGTGAATGTACCCTTGAGCCACTAACCAACCCTTGTTTCTTGTCACATTATCACGCTCATCATATTTGTTCTTGAAAATCCACTTGGTACCAATGACATTCACATTTTCAGGTCTAGGAACTAACTCACACAACACATACCTTCTGAATTCACATAGTTCCTCTTGCATGGGATTTGTCGAGAATTCACTAGTTAATGCTTCTTTGACATTCTTGGGTTCAATTTTGGAGATGAAGCAATAATTGATAATCATATTTATGGATCTGGCGATAACCCCTTCATTCAGATTTCTTATGACATCATCAATAAGATAATCCTTTTGAATGCTGATGAAAGGTCCTTTGTTGATAGGGATATCTTCATAATTTGTACTTTCAATCTCAATTTCATATCACTTATCTGGGATATATGTTGGAACATCTGAAGAGACGTTTATTTGTTGAGGGGAAACATCAACTTCATCTTCAACAACATTTTTCTCTTAAGGACTATTATCAATAACAACAACATTAATGGGTTCCATCATTGTCCCTCTACGAGTGTTGTAAACTCTATAGGCTCTGCTATTGATAAAATATCCTAGGAATATCCCTTCTTCACTTTTAGGATCTATCTTTCTTCTTTGATCACGTACTTACGAAATGTAGCACCTACTATCAAACATATGGAAGTATTTGAAATTTGGTTTTCTTCCTTTCCAAAGCTCATACAAAATAGCTTTGGTGCCAGATCTGATAGCTACTGTATTGTTAATGTATTAAGCAGTGTTCATGGCTTCAACCCAAAAATGATAAGGTAGATTCTTGTCTTGTAACATGACTTTAGCAACTTCTTTAATGATTTTATTCTTGCGATCTACCACTCCATTTTGCTATGGTGTGATAGGTGCAAAGAATTCATGACTAATCCCCTTAGTAAAGCAAAATTTAGAGAACTTGTAATTCTAAAACTCCTTTCTATGGCCACTTCTTATCTTAATAATTTCACTTCCATTCTCTGTCTAGACACGAAGGCATAATTCTTTGAATGCATCAAAAGTATCAAATTTTTATCTAATTAAATTGACCAATGTGTATCTTGAGAAATCATCAACACATGTAAAAAACATATATTTTTCCACAAAGACTTTCAACTTGCATATGCCCTACGAGGTTCATCTTACTCAATTTTCCTATTTGGCATTTTCCACATATTTTCCTTCTTTAATCTTCAAATTTGAAAAGCCTATGATGGCTTCAACAAATATAACCTTCTTCATGCCTTTGAGATTGAGGGGACCGGGTCTTTGGTGGCATAACTTGGTCTTGTAAATTTTGCATAACATGCAGGTTAAAGGTTGAGATATCCACATATAATTATTGTATTTGGATTTTAACCCCTTCATGAGAACTTCCTGATCCTTACTAGTGATAACACACTTAGGTTTACTGAAGTTTACATTCAAACCTTGATCACAAAGTTGGCTTATGCTGATCAAGTTGGTAGTTAAACCTTATACCGGTAACACATCATTAAGGCAAGGAAGTCTGAGATTAACCACTTTACATATGCCTTTTAACACTCAATATTTAGAGATGAAGGCCCCCAACAATGGAAAAAAACTAAGGACAAAGATGATGAACAGTGCCAGGATATTTCACAAACAATCTAAAAACACAAGGTGTTAGTCAGGGGATTAGATGAATGTGAATGAAGAACACACACACACACACACACATACATAAGGTTCTCTCATTTTTTTGGGTAAATAGGTATTGGTTCTTAATTGTTATAATGAATTTGATTAATCATGAACAACACAACAAGATTAATCAACTCACTCTATCTAATTCACTATAAACAACAACAAAATGTATAAGAATAAGATGCAACAAAAAGAAATGATTTTTTCATGTTATTCACTAAAGTCGGGATGTCAACGGGGCAGAGAATATACGGAAGATGCTTCCCCGTTTCCCGACCTTCCCCAAATGTTTTCCCCATCCCTGTCCCCAATCCTCACCACAGGGCAATATTTTCCCCATTCCAATCCCCACAGAGAATCAGAGATACACGAAGATCGAATCTTAGGATTTTATTTTTATACTTTTAGATCAAAATCATGACACTAGTATTTCTTTATTATTATTATTTAAAAAAACATATATTTTGCATCTTTATTTTATTTTTAAAATAAAAATACATCTTGCATCAATAACAAAAATATGCAAAAGCACTTTCATTTACGATAACATAACCAATAGTTTACTAATTGAATAAAAACAAGTACTAATTGAAGTATAGTGAAGTTAAATAGTAGTTACCGTAAGCATAATGAACAAATGAGAGTGATTGTTATGACGATGATAAGAACCAAGGAGATGAGGAATGAATGAGATAAAGAGAACTGAGAGAAGACGAAAATGAGGATGTTATGTGTACACTGTATGTAACAAATGCATATTTTTATGATTGGGTACTTGGATAGTGAAGTAATACATTTTACAATGAAAAAAATCCACTAATAACTCTTCATTTCCTAATATTTTAATTGTTTTTAACTTAAAAAAACATGCAAAATTATATAATTATATATTATATAATATATTATATATAATTTTAAAAATATGATCAGGGTCGGGGAATCCGCGGGCGGAGGTTACTTCCCCAATCCTCGTCCCAAAATGTTATCGAATAAACTTTTCCCTCCATCCCCACGGGAAAAAAAATCCCAGACTTCGGAGCTCCGAACAGATGCAAATTCACATTCTTACACTCAAGAGGTTGCTATAGAGAAAAAGAGAAAGATGCATGGTGATAGGTATAAACACATTAATGAGAGAGGATACATTGACATATTTTGTCTCTATGGGTTTCAACCACATGTTTCACACACTTGTTGCTTTCATATGAGAAATAACCATTTAAATAAAGGATATAAAATGGGTATTGTAAAGCTTTGATTCAAATCAAGAAGAAACTTTGACTCAAATCAATTTGAGAAGAGTCCAAATATGGCTTCATGGAGGCATTTGATTCAAATCAGGATTTTCACTTGATTTGAATCACATGAGGTTGAAATTTGAATCATGTTCATTTTGTGATTTGAATCAAATTATCCAAAGGCAATTCCAAAATTTCACAAGGCTTCTTATTTGAATCATAATTAACACTTGATTCAAATCAAATAGCTCAAGATCCATATTTAATATCTCTAACTTGAGATTCAAGACACGCCTGATGAAACAACAAAATAACAAATTTTTGGGCTAAAAAAGAAACAATATCATGAATCAAAACACACTAGTTATTGAGCAAAAAGAGTTCTTAGTGGTACAATGACATAATAACCGAAGCGATTACAATACAAATGAAATACAAATAAATTACAAACACACTTATATTAAATGAAAAGTAAATTACAAATACGCAAATAGACTAAAACAACCATATTAAAATTGACAAAAACATCAAAACATATAAGTGATACCATACAATACCGTGATTTCACTTTCATTATACAGAAAGGTGGTCGTCATGTTTAATTCCTGCAAATTTTATGACTTTATATGGCCATAGGTTTCCTATCTCTAGGCCCATCTTCTTGAAAAATTCAAAGTACATGATATCACAAGAGCCACCACCGTCGATTAAAATTCGGGAGACATCAAACTGTCAGACTGTAGCTATAATCATAAGGGGGAGATTTCATTAGGGATTCCACCCTCCTTCTCAGAGTAATGGAATCCTAACATAGACCGATCAAGAGTTTTCACTGATGTACTTCCATCCTTTTTATGGACGACCATCATCTTTGTGATATTCCTCTCTAAGGTCCCCTTAAAAGGATTTTTTCTTGGGGTGCTCCTCCCGTGATAGCGGCAATGTATGAGCGTTCACCTTTGTTGGTGTCCTTTCTCTTTTCATTGGTTCCTGTTTCGGTAGCTTTAGAGGGAGACTTGCCTTTGGGTGATTCCTCCCTGTCTCTTTTGGGAGGTAAATTCTGAGAAGAACCATTTGCAAAAAATTGTCCATGATCCAATGCTCCTACTCGGTAGACCATTGAATAACAACCTGGTCGGACCGACCAAAGTTAAATAAAACAACTTGAATTTGGAAGCTTCGTCAACGCTAAAGAGATTCAGTCGGTCATTGACGAAATGCATGTGCTCGTCTTGATCTCCCTTTCTATCATCCTCTCCCAAATTGGATTTCTTTACCATAAATTTTGGTATTTTGTTGTCTAAGATTCGGGTGCTCAGGGGATGCTTATGTTGATTCTTCGAAGACTGATTCTCCACATGACCCGAGGGAATATCATGGTTGCCTCAGTCTCCTCCGAGACTTTTGGGAAGACTCTGGTGCTTCTTTCTCCTTTGATGATTCTTTAACTCGAGAGTTTCATCTCTCTTTGATGCGGCAGACTCATGGACGGGAGGTTTGAGTCCTTCTGGATACGACCTCCAGAACAATGTTCCTTTGTTGAGGCGCGTTGTTAATTTTTTTCCATGGAAAATCAACATTTCTTCTATCATTTGTGAATTTTGCTACCGAATGATGTTGTTGTATATGTTGTTTAGCAGTTTGTTAGCTCATTTTAGTTTGAGGTTAACTTGCAGTAATTGAAAGCTAGGTAAGGCTTAGAGTTATAAGGTTGAAGGAGGAGTTGATGGCGTGATCAAAGGAACTTTGATTGATCTTGCCATTTGAGGAGTTTGGACTAAATTTGGATGTAATGTAATTTCTTTTTCTAGATCTATCTCACCTTGCAGATGAGTTAAATGTGAATGATTGATCACTACTTAAACTGCGGTAACGACATGACTCCCCACGTAACGACGAGGTGAATGCCTTTGGATCTAGCCATTACATTGAAGTGTAGAGATTAAAGATATGGAGCTTCAGAAAATTTGATTTGAAACAATGCTTGATTGGATCAAACACGACGAATTTTCATGTTCAAATTTGAGAGCTATTGATTCGAATACCTGGAAAGGTTTTGAACTAATGAATCGAAGAGCGAACGTGGGATCGTGAAAAACACAAGAACCATAAGTCAATTCTCAATAGGGGCGTTAATTGGTTCAGGCAAATCCGAACCAAATAGGAATTCAAACCAAACCAAGGTGTTTGGGTCGGAATTTTTTAGTTTTGACAAAAACCGAACCAACCTAATGAAACCCGATGTTAATTGGTTCGGGCATCAAATTTCTAAATTTTTTCCGCGAATCCGTTTGTCCGAACCAATCATAATTAATCCACATAGTTCATATGATCATTATCATGGAAGCTAGTATAAAGTATTCAACTTTAAAAAAAAGAAATGCCATATGTGTCGTTCATAACATAGACAAATAAAAGAAAAAAAATAAGAATTTTATAATATTATGGAAAATTAATTGATGTAAAAATTATTTCTTAAAAATAATTTTACACATTATTTTTAGTGTATCCGATCAATCCAACCCAAACCAACTCGTAGTTTCTCGGTTGGTTCGGTTTGGGCTTTATCACAAAAGTATACAAATTTAATCTAAATCAATCCATGTATTTTTAATCGGTTTGGACAACATATTCTCTCAAAATCAATTCAAACCTACCCGTGAACATCCCTAATTCTCAGACAACATCATTGTTCCAGACTAAAACCATAAATTAAGCGGTAATCATAGGTAATGACAAATCTGAGTTTCCGACGAAGCAGAGAGGGAGCTGATCTGCAAGGTTAACATTCTAACGCTTAAGTCAGTATGTGAATGAAATGAAATGAAAGAATTGAAATTGAATTTGAAACTTAGTACCTGAATTGACGCATTCTCAATATATAATAGAGATGCAATAACTAATTATTAGTCAATAGTGAACTGCGGATAGTCGTTGAATGCATTTAAAAATTAAATATAATGTGTTCCTTAGATTCTGAAATCAAAGACTTCTCTTTCTCTAACATTCCTCGGAACTTTATTCACATCATTATTATTACTTGAAATAATCAAGTGTTTGGTAAAAACTAAATTTCTTAGGAATTTCCTATGAATGTTTATAATATTTATTTAATTTAAAAATTATAAAAAATAAAATATGTAAATAAAAAATAAAATATGTAAATAAAAAATAAAATATGTAAATAAATGTGAATAGTGGTAGAGAGTTATAGCTAGTTAAACTTTATTTCCATGGGAATGTTGGATTCCCACCCTTTAAACCTTGAAATAAAAACAAAAAAATCATGTATAAATAAAATTCCTGGGAATAAAATATGCATTGGAATAATTTTTTAAAAATTGAATTAAATATGAGAATGTTGCAATTCGAGAATATTTTTTACAACCTTAAAACAAACACACCCTAAGAATTACATTGAATTGATTTTTTTTTTATAAATTTATAATAAAATATGTTAAAATTTAATTTATTAAATAATCCATCAAAGCTATTGCGTTTTTTTTCAATATCACAATACTTTTTCTTTTAGATGCAATTATTTTAATTAAATACAACAAGATTTTACATTCTATGAAAAAAATTATATCATTTTTATTGAACATTAGAAAGTATCCAAATTAAACACGAGTTTTAATAAAAAATATCTATCATATCTTTTATTTTAAACTAGTGGCATATCCGTACTATCGCACGGGTCCCGTCGGAATTTATATTATATAATCGTCACTATTATCTATCAAATTTGTGTAGAATTATTTAATTCAATAATATTTATAAAATTATAAATATATTTAATAAATTAATTTAATTAAAACAATTTGATTTGATAAGGAAAAATAAAATATCAGATTTTCTAATTTTGTTTTGTTTTATTAAACTTTTTATAAAAATCTAAATAATTTTAAAAAACAAAACAAAACAAAATTAGAAAATCTGATATTTTAATTAGGGTTTAATTAGGATTTCAATAGCATTCAATATCTTTTATTTTAATTAGGGTTTAAATCCTAATTAAACCCGGATCATATCTTTTATTTTAAATCCTAATTAAACCCGGGTCTATTTTTGTTATGCACACTCTGTTACAGTATATTCTGTTTCCAGTTTTACAAGAGTTACCACTATCACAGAGTAGAACAGAAACTCATGGAGAATAACAACACAAAAACGATATAGAAAACTGAAAACAAAAACAAATCCATCAAATTAGTTAAAATATCCGTCATTGCCATTTCCGTTCCCACCGTCACTAACCACATTTTCGCGCTCTCTTTCATTTCACTGCCGAAGTTTTCTCTCTTCCGATAGTGTTTAGTAAAACCCTAAACCTTCACTCCCTCACTCAGATCTGTGGCAGTTGAAGCTATCATGCGCCACTAGGTTCATTTCACCAATGTCCGAACCCGATCCCAAACCTCGCCAACGCTCGGTACAGTGGTCACCGGCGACGACGCCGGAGAGTAAACCGATTCCACCTTCCTCATGGGCGAAGAAAACTGGTTTTAAGCCGAAATTCTCTGGCGAGGCCAATGCGGGAGATTCTGGTCAGATAAGCTTACCGATTAAGTCTAGAGAGGCTGACGTGAACTCGGATCTTGAAGCAGGACGTGTTAGAGCTACTCCGCCGGTGGCAAATGGTGTGGCGAAAGTTCTACCTTCTAAGGATTCGAAGGATTTGGTTGTGAAGAAACGGAGAGACTCTGATGGAGTTCCGAGTGTCAATGGTCAGACGAACGCGGAACAGCCGGTTCGGAGAACAGTGAGGAATGATGAAGTTGTTGGTTCCTTGCCGCAGATTGTGGATGACGATGAATTTGTGTCGAGGCATTCACATATGAAGTATGAGCTAAGAGATTCACCTGGTTTAGGTAAAGACAATAAAAACAATAACAGTTATACTAATAGCAAAAGTTTTATAAAATGGTCGTGATCGCTTAGAGAAGTTTGCGATTTTGGTAAATATAGGTGTTGCGACACTGATTGCAGTCGTCGCGGTGTGAATTAACCACAATTTGTTCTTTAGCATATAAACTGTGCTGTTGTGCACTATTTTTAAAACCTTGCTAATAGTATAATACATGCATATGTTTTCACTTTGGTTAAGAATTTTGATTCATGCTGATGATTTTTTTGTTTTATTTCATGGATGAATCAGTTCCCATTGGTGTGTATGGCATTCAGCATTACATTTCTATAATAGGTTCATTGATTCTCATTCCACTTGTCATTGTTCCTGCCATGGGAGGTACTCATGTGAGTGATTTCATTTTTTTCAGTTCATTTATTTTATCATGTGAATACTGTTTCCTGATCGAGTTAGTTGTTATAGGAGGATACTTCTACAGTGGTATCAACTGTGCTTTTCGTGTCTGGAGTGACTACACTCTTGCATACTATTTTTGGGTCTAGGTTGCCCTTGATACAAGGGCCTTCTTTTGTTTATCTGGCTCCAGTTTTGGCGATCATCAACTCACCCGAATTTCAAGGATTAAACGGAAATGTACGTATTTCTTATTTCTTATCTATGTTTTACGTGATTTTAGTTGTTGGCTACACCGTTGTTCAATTTATAATGGTTTCCCTTGTTCCCCTGGACTTTCAATTACTAATGAAATATTTGTGTTTCCTGTTTTTTATGTTTCTGAAAATGTCTATGTTAATTGTTGTCCACATTATTGTTCCAAATAACCGACATTTTTGGTTTTATTAATGGTTTTGTTGTTAGTTGTTCGTGATATGTTACGGGTTTTGAAATGTACACTTTAATCTTCTTTGATGAAATAATTGTAACTAAGATTGCTGATAATGTTCTATATCAATTTTCAGAAATTCAAACATATAATGAAAGAGCTGCAGGGGGCTATAATTATTGGATCTGCTTTTCAAACATTCCTTGGATATACTGGACTTATGTCCCTGTTAGTAAGGTACGCTTTTGAAGTTTTTTTTTCACGTCTATTTTTTTTGTCTTTAAGACATGCTTCATTGTTTCATCAAGTAACAATTATTCTTGTGGATTGAGGCAATACATAGTGTAGGTAACTTCTTATTGTTGAGAAATTCAAGTAAAACTAAAAGTATAGCGGATAATATGCAGTTAAGAAGAACTGAGTTAGTAAAACAACAGGGAAATAAATAAGTATTGCATAGTACTTTAAATCATGTTATATGTGTCCGGTCATCTATTTAAATTTTTGAAAGGAATTTATTGTTTCTCGTTAATAATTTTTATTTAAACATAATCTTTAATGAATAATGCCTATGATTAATAGTTGGCTGGTTGGTTGGACAACTTTCCGATACCATCTAGGAGATCAAGTTTAAGAAGCCGAGAGCATTGCAAATGTGCTTTGTTTATTGAAAAAAATTAATATTTAAAATAAATAAGTGTAGCATAATTGAGTAAAATTTTTCCACTTGGTAATAGTTATGTGCAGTGTACTATTCCTTTCAATTTATGTTTGGACAGCACATAGCTAGTTCTGGTTTTGTATGTGTATTGAGGAGGAATATTTTGTTTTCTTCGATAATGTCATAGTCAACATTTTTTAAAATATCGTTGCCTAGAGTGAATATTTATAAATTATATGGATTTTGTTGAATAGCCGTGGAAGATTAATTACAGTAGAAACCTATATGTGGGACGTTTTAGAGGTTGGTAGCAGTGAGTAGGATGGTGTTTAGGTTTCCCTGGCCGCAGCTTTGAGTGTTTTCTACTCCAAACCCACCTTAATGATTCGACAATGTCATAGTCAACATTTGTGGATTGTGTTGAACATCTGTGGAAAATTGATTACAGTGGAAACCAACTGTTTGTGAAATGTTTTAGAGGGTGGTAGGTGTGAGGAGGATGGTGTTTAGGTTACTCTGGCCTCTGCTTTGAGTGTCTTCTATTTCAAAGTTCAAACCCACCTTAATGATTCTTCCAAACACTGGAGGAAATAGTTCTCCACCCCCGTCCATCTAGTATCCAGACTGTGTTCAAAACTGGATTTCTTAGGTTTTGTGAGGATTATAAACTATTTGCATGTTATATGTCAGAGCCACAGTAACTTATATGGATTGTATGGAACTATTGTGGAAGATTAATTACTGTAGAAACCAACTATGTGTGGGAGGTTTTAGAGGTTGGTGGCAATGAGGAAGATGATATTTGTGTTTCCCTGCCTCTGCTTTGAGTTTTCCACTCCAAACCCACCTTAATGATTCAATACCGTCATAGTCAACATCTGATGATATATTGCTGCCTAGAGTGAATATTTATAAATTATTTGGGTTGTGTTGAACATCTGATGATATATTGCTGCCTAAAGTGAATATTTGTAAATTATTTGGATTGTGTTGAACAGTTGTGGGATATTAACTACATTAGAAACCAACTATATGTGGGAGGTTTTAGAGGGTGGTAGCAGTGAGGAGGATGGTATTCAGGTTACCCTGTCCTCTGCTTTGTGTGTTTTCCCCTCCAAAACCACCTTAATGATTCTTCCAAACACGGGAGAAAATAGCTCTCCATCTAGTATCCAGACTATGTTAAAAAATGGGGTTCTTATGCCAATGTTGGTCCGATTTCTGTGAGGATTAAACTATTTACATGTTCTAGGCATCTAGCTGTCATAGTCACGCTAACTGATGTGGATTGTATAGAATAGTCATGGAAGATTAATTACAGTAGAAACCAACTACATGTGGGAGATTTTAGAGGTTGGTAGCCATGAAAAGGATGGTGTTTAGTTTAGGTTCCCCTGGCCTCTGCTTTGAGTGTTTTCCACTCCAAACCCACCTTAATGATTCTTCCAAATACTGGAGGAAATAGTTCTCCATCTCCCTCCATCTATCTATTTACTATTCAGACTGTTCAAATGGATTTCTTATGCTAATGTTGGTCCGGTTCCTATGAGGATTAGAGTATTAACATGTTATAGGTCAACTATCAGAGCCACAGTAACTTATTGTACCGAAGTAAGTTGTATTTTTCATCAATCATGACAAGTGTCTCTAGATTTTTGACCCCCCATGTAATGATTGCTCACCGTGATTTGATTACTTTTGTGAATGAAATAAAAGTAATATGTTTCTCGTGTCAATTTCAGGTTTATCAATCCTGTGGTTGTATCCCCAACCATTGCTGCAGTTGGACTTTCATTTTATGGTTATGGTTTTCCTCTAGTTGGCACATGTCTTGAGATTGGTGCAATACAAATATTAGTAGTTATTGTTTTTTCTCTTGTAAGTTTCTTGAATTCAAGTTCCTACTTTGTCTATGGTATTAATCATTGTACTGTGCTGACAATTCATTATTTATTCCTTTCTGCAGTATCTTCGTAAACTATCTGTTTTTGGACACCGCATATTTCTTATATATGCAGTAAGTGTAACACCACAATATCCTTCTGAGTTACTCTTCAGTCATGAAAATAAATTTCTGTCGTGTAAGTGTAATGCCATTATATCCTCAGTTATTTTTGCTTCCTAATTTGCAGGTTCCTTTGGGTTTGGCAATTACATGGGCAGTTGCTTTCTTGCTAACTGAAGCTGGAGCCTACAACTACAAAGGGTGTGACATAAACATACCTGCCTCAAATATGGTTTCAGAACACTGCAGAAAGCATATTTCAAGGATGAAACACTGTCGAATTGATACTTCTCATGCACTGAAATCATCCTCATGGTTTAAATTTCCCTATCCATTGCAATGGGGTACGCCTGTCTTCAACTGGAAAATGGCTATTGTGATGTGCGTGGTTTCATTAATCTCATCCGTGGATTCGGTTAGATTCCTGTCTTTTTTATTTCTTTCTATTTTGTTTCCTTGACTGCATTTATTTATCTTGATTCTGAATATGTTGGTAGTAACTTGATCGTATTTAATTGACTAAAGACTATCTGCTGGATCTTTTGCATTCTTTATGATATGAATGCAGTATTGTATGTAAAAAGCTGTTCCATTTCTTACATATGTTCCAAGCTCAATATAAATTATGACTTACAAGTTACAACAACAACCACCAAGCTTTATCCCACTAAGTGGGGTCGTCTACATGGATCAAATTATGATTTACACCTAACAAAATATCTATAACGAATGGTTTATATGATGAGTTAAGAAATTTGAATACTGATATTTACTTAAAATCTACTGTTAGTGTCACTTAATGTTAACTGCAACATTTGATTGAAGATAAAAACTTAAGACTAAAGAGACAGGGGGCTTGAATATAGTTCATATATCTGATCCAAATTTAAAAATGAGCTTTGCTATTTAGTATGACGATGTTAACAACGAAATTCGACGAATAAGAGAACCAGCCTACTATACACAAAGCAGGGGTATTTCATGCAATTCTTTGGTTTGGTTTACCCATTTCTTCTTAAGTTTTAGCTTATTCCTTTAAAAATACCGGTTTCGAACCCGTCTTATTGTTTTCATCTGATCAAATAATATTTTTTTTTATTAATGTTTTAATAAGTACTAACCGGCTCCATCATCAACCCGACAAAGTCATGGGATCTAGGAGTCGGTGGTCAAACTAAAAAGTCACTCATTGAACCACATGACTGACTTGGATAAAATCGGATGGATCGGTCACATAAATTGGTCTTGATGATAAAGTTGCATAAGTATTAAATCAGGTTTATAACTGGATGACCTGGTCTCCAAAAGCTCTAAAAAAACTTTTGACTCCTAAAATATGTCAAAAATATCCTAGATTAAATAGATTTGCATGTCTATTAATTTTTTTAAAATTTTCTTTCTTTAACAGAGATAAAAGCATGATTGATGAGATTTTTACTTTTTACCATGCCCAAAATTTTAATTTCTAGAATCTTTTTTCTATTTTGAAGTATTGTTAGTTTTTCTTTACTTTTTTATTAAACGGCATAGTTTTGACTTTACAAAACCCCGAGTTCATCGTTTTTTTCCCGGTTTACACCGGTTCCCACGATTTTGATTACATGGCCGATCCAATAGCCAGCTCCGACCGGTTACCCTCCGCACCCTTATCAACCAGCTGTCCGAGCTAGTTTTTAAAACTGTTATATTTTCTGTTTAGGATAGTAATATAATTTCTCAGGCTGACCAATCAGTCCCTGACATTGATTTTGTTATCCCTAGATGAGATTTCAGGTTTCAACGTCGCAAAAAGCAACTTGTGATTTTATTTATTTTAAAGATATTGTCTAGAGCAGTCAAATAATAGAATTTACTGATCTATGAAATAGCTTAGCTATATTCTTTATGACAATTGAAATCATATCATCATTCTCTCTCCTCCCTTTGTATGCAAGATTATATAGTCACTGTACTGTGTTGTTGATATTCATTTGTTTTAACTCTTACAGGTCGGCTCATATCACGCATCTTCATTATTGGTAGCATCCAGACCTCCAACTCCTGGGGTTCTTAGTCGCGGAATTGGTCTGGAAGGGCTTTGTAGTGTGTTGGCTGGTCTCTGGGGTACTGGAACTGGATCTGCAACTTTAACTGAGAATGTTCATACAATTGCTGTGACTAAAATGGGAAGCCGGGGAGCAGTTCAATTGGGTGCATGCCTTCTGATAGTGTTATCACTCGTGGGTAAGTATCTTATTATCATTCTGTTGTTGCATTTGCATCTACCTTTGTCAGTTCATCTTGTGATGAAGAGCTGTTGAACAAAATTATTGTTTCTGAATATCCTTTGGAGATGAAAAACCAAAACCATTGCTGTAATATGTCCTAGTATTAAATTTCAGAACAATTAACACAGTCAGTGTATGTGACGCTTGCGTCCTGTTTTTATATATAGGCTTCCCAAGTCTCTCTCTCAATTCTTTCAAATTTGAATTTCAATCCAAAATTTTATTCTCATATTTCAAGGTTCTACTTGTAGCAAAAGTATTCTAGTCTGTCATGTTATGTGATGCTTGTGTCCTATTTTTATAGGCTTCACAAGTCTATCTCAGTTCTTTCAAAATAGAATTTCAATCCAACATTTTATTCATATATTTCAAGGTTCTACTTGTAGCAAAAGTATTCAAGTCTGTCATGTTATTTGATTATCTTCTCTTGTATCAGCTAACAAGTTAATCAAATTGCATGAAACAAATAAGATTTTTATTTCTTGTGCCGGTTGGGTTTTTGGAACTTGATGATGAATCATTGGATTTTAGGATATTCTATTTATTCCTTGATTAATTTATTGCAGATTGCTGGCTTCTTTTGTGATGCACATTTATGTTTTTTTCATTCTTTCATATATAGAATTTTTTTTTTTAATATTGTAAATACACCATGTTTAAATTTACTATATAACAGGGAAGGTTGGAGGGTTCATTGCTTCAATTCCTGCAGTCATGGTTGCTGGTCTCCTATGCTTTATGTGGGCAATGCTTACAGCATTGGGCTTGTCCAATCTACGTTATAGTGAGGCTGGAAGCTCTCGCAATATCATCATAATTGGATTATCACTGTTCTTCTCTCTTTCCATACCTGCATATTTTCAACAATATGGCATCTCTCCAAATTCCAACATGTCAGTGCCAAGTTATTTTCAGCCTTACATTGTGGCTTCTCACGGGCCTTTCCAAAGCAAATATGGAGCGGTATGCTTCTATGTCATTTCATTTACTATTGTGAATCTTATGCTTGATTTTAATGTAGTCAAATTCTATGATTGAAATTTGCCTAATTACTATAACACTTATGAAACACCGAGACCGGCATGAACACCGGACACGATGCAAACACTTCAGCACCACTTATGTCCAAAATATAGGACGACATGGAAATATATATAAAAATATTCCATAAAATTAGATGAGCATCATTAATAAAAATATTTAAATTGAAAATCAAGATGAATGCCAAATGAGATGAAGAGCATAACAGATAAATTAGGAAACCAGAAAAGGAAGCTGTGAAAGTAAGATGAAGGGCAGAGATGATAATGTGTGTATGAAAGAAGAGTTGAGAACCTTTTAAAATGACCAATTAAAGTACTATTATATTACATTAAAAAGCCTTTTTGTTTCTAGTTCTTGCAAAAAAAAGTTTGTTCATTCTCATTGTAGCTGTGTACTTGTGTTTGATGAGTGTCAAAGAAGTGTTGGCAGCGTGTCGAAGGAAACCCAAAGTGTTTTTTTGGAAATCTTGCTGAGGAGTCTGGCATATGTCGTTTGGATGACGAAGGGTGGTTGGTGTGCGACGCAAGTTAGACACATGGACATTTCTATATCCCTGAGGGTTCATGCTTCATAGATAACACTTGCATGAATTTACCAAAAAAGAAACATCACACTCATATGCATGTCTATCTCCATCATTTTGTAAATGAATAGAAACCACCCTCATATTCAATAGTGAAATTTGTTGTTAGGGTACACATGCTTTCAGATAAACTGTCAACTACTATTGGCTTGTCATTTAGATTTCAGCTTGTATCATGCTTTTTTGATAGCATCCTGCATGTTGTTTCAGGGTTGCTAAACTAGTAACTAGCCACTGCTTATCGATTGTGTTAAGTTGATGTATGTTACTACTCTATATGGTAATATTACATAATGAATTCATGATGCAGTGGATTAGATGATAAATTTACACCGATAGTCATCTTAAACTCGTGGTTCCCTTGTTATTTTTAGCTGTTACTTTTATAATAGTTCCATTTTTAACTGATAAATGTATGTACTGTTGGTTGATGAGTCAATTTTTCTCACTCTAAAAAGCACTAGTGGATATATTTCTTTTGCAGTTGAACTATATCCTGAACACGATATTTTCGCTGCACATGGTGATAGCTTTTCTCGTTGCTTTTATCTTGGATAATACTGTACCTGGCAGTAATCAAGAACGTGGGGTATACGTTTGGTCGGAACCTGATGTTGCTAGAAGAGATCCTGCTGTTACCAAAGACTATGGGTTGCCAATGAGAGTTGGTCGGATTTTCAGATGGGTGAAGTGGGTTGGCCTGTGAACGACAGAGGTCTCATTTGCTGATCATTTTCAGTATAAGAATGTTGCAACTGTCCAAGGTACCACTTAGTCTTGATCTCGTTTTGTTGAACGGGAAGTGTGATTGGTTGGTTATAGTTCCGAGCTATTAATTTGTGTACATCAAAGTTCCAGAGGGGTCTAATTGTGTTATAATTTATTAGATTAATTATTTATCTAGTTTTCATCCATTCATAATCTCCAGTTGGAGTTTTTTTAGGCAGGTTTTGACAAATATCTTGGTCATGTATATATGAACATTATTATACCTGCCGGACAGGGACCTGACATTTTTTTTGTTAGTATATTTATTCCAATCAAACTGTCTTTTGTGCATAGCTGATATTGTTGCATGAATGCTTGAAAACTAGTCTTGGTTTGGTTTGTCATAATCTCCGTCGAAGAAATTACACACAATCAGCGCGTGTTGGATTTGTAGTGTCAAATGTGATTTTAGGTAATGTTCGCGCCCGAAATTGACATGTTACATCAGATGTAGAGCTTAGGACCAATGTGACCTGTCTACCGCTGATTGTGAGCTCATTAAGGGAGTAAGATTGTCTTCTCAAAGAATGGTATGTTGGCATGAGAATGTTTAAACTTTATCCAAAAGGAAACTGAAGATGAGAGTATAGGTTAATTATAATGTAGGGTCCAAACTCCAAAGGTCTCCCCATGTCTGAATCGAGTACGATCAAGTGAGCTTAGTTGGGAGGATATATGCAGTCCCCTGAGCATCGAGTCCATAGTAGTCGGTGATAAGGGGTTTGTATGCGTGTCCTCTTTTAACACACATCTTTAGTCGTTTTATAGGGTTTTGTTATGACTACCAAGGGGGTCCTGCAAGCAGAAAAACTTGTCCCATAGTGCTTCTTCTATCAACCATATCACCACACATGTCAGAATCAGAGTAGTCTACTAGATGTAGCCTACTGTCTCGTGCATTATGACAAGAAAACATAATACCATAGCTCAAAGTTCCTCTTGAATACCTCATGATTCTCTTGGCTGCAATCATATGTGAGTGTCTGGGATCACTCATAAGTCTGCTGACCAAACATACACTGAAGGTTAATCCAGGTCTGCTTATGGCTATTGTATCTTAGGGTGCCAACCATCTGTCTGAACATTGTACCATCAACCTGCCCTTCATTTTCACTCTGTCAGCTTCACATTCAATTTAGCTGGTGTTTCTACTAGTTTGCATCCCATCATTTTAAATTTCTTCAAGACTTCCAACATGTACTTTTTTTATGCATAAAAATACCACTCTCTAAGTAAACAAACACAAATCCCAGAAAGTAAGTTAAGGCACCCAAAGTAGTCATTTCAAACTCACTTTTCAACTTCCTTTTAATTAATTTTATGGCATTTGGAATGTTATCGGTGAAGACTAAATCATCAACACAACATTAACAACCCATATTTATTCACAACCTAAACATACACACCTTGCTCTAATGAACACTTTTGAAAGCCAATACTGTTGAGGAATGGATCTATCCTTTTATTCCATGCCCCAGGTGTTTGTTTCAAGCTATACGTGGCCTTCTTCAACCTTAACACATTCCGCTCTTCACCCTTCCATATGAAATCAGGAAGTTGCAACACAAATACTTCTTTGTTAAGTGGTCCATTTAGAAAGGCTGACTTAACATCTATTGAAACAATCAATCTCACAATCTCCATTCTTGCTACTAGAGCAAACATTATCATAATACAAGCCTTCTTGTTGCATGAATCTCTTTGCCACAAGTTTGGCCTTGTGCTTGGCTATGGACCCATCAGTTTTGAGCTTGATCTTAAACATCCACTTGACAATAATTGGTCTTTTGTTTTGGGGGTAGGTTTACCATATCCCAAGTATCATTCTTCTCATTACTCTTTAGTTCTTCTTCCATTGCTAGTCCTCATACTTCCTTTGAGATAGCTTCTTCAAAAGAGACACGTTCCATGTCTGCCATGAGAGCCATATGCTGCACCAAGTCACCTTCTTTTGAAATAGTGTCATTAAAACATATTTGATAGTTTTTGAACCTTGATAGATCCTATCTTACCCTTGTAGGTATGCCTGCAACTTTGTGCTTCATTGTCTCCTGCTTCATATCGTGATTCTACCCTTAAGTCAACATCTTCCCATTCAAGTTGGATGTTATAACTTGTCTTGTCTTTTGATTGGAACTCCTCCCATGAACCTGCTTCATCAAAATAGACATCCTCGCTTAGTTGTAACCTACAAAAATCATCTCCTTAATTTTATCATCCAACTTCTTTCTTTATTGGGCATATACATATTTGTAGCGTAGGGACCCAAAAGTATTAAAGTGCTTGACTGATGGCTTGTTTCCTGACCAAGCTTTTTCTAGAACCATTGAGCCAAGCCTCTTGGTTGGGCACATGTTCCACACATATAATACAATCATGGCAGCTTCACTCCAAAAATTATGAGGGAGATTTTTTTTCTTTGAGAATTCTTCTAACCATGTTTAGAATGGTTTTGTTTCTTATCTCTGTAGTACCATTGTGTTGGGGTGTGTCAAATGTAGTCACTTCATGAACCATGCCTTGTTCCCTGCAGAATTCCTTAAACTTTCATGATGTAAACTCCCCACCACCATCTGTTCTTAGAGTTTTAATTTGTGTTCTTGCCAGCTTCTCAACAAGAGCCTTGAATTCTTTGGATGTTATGTACAAATCACACTTGGCCTTGATTACGTATATCCATAACTTCCTTCTCAAGCCATCAATAGAGGATACAAAATACCTATTCCCTAATAGTGATGGTATATCAAATGGGCCATAAACATCATAGTAGACTAAATTCAACACTTCACTAGCTTTAAAGGTGGTGTGGTTGTAGAAGGAATTTCTAGGCTACTTGCTAATTAAGCACTTATCATAGATCTTATTGGGTTTTTTAACTTATTGGGAGGGGGGGGGGGTTTCAACTAAGGTAAGTCATGTTACCATACCTTTTGACCACAATTTCTTCATATCCCTAAAACTTAAATAACATGATCTAAGGTACCATAACCATGAATTATCTTTCAAGATAGTAGCAGAAAAACATTGATATTCTATGGTGTTTAGGACTATTATGAAGGTTATTCTTAGCCAGGGGTACTTTCATCACCAATTTTCCTGCTCTATCATGAATCTCCAGGAAATCTTTGTCATGAATCTCCTACTCTGTCATGCATCATATTAGTGATTACAACTTGCCTTCAATCTCATCTTTTGATAATGGCATTACTAGTTCAACTTGGGTGTCCATGTTATCCACAAATTTCACCATGCTTTTCTTCACTGAGTCAAAATTGGCAGACCAATTTCGATGCCCAATCATATGATTGGAATATCTTGAGTCTATGCACCACACTTTGTTGTTCTCTAGATCTGGATTGGTGATCATCATCAACATTAGAGGTTGTTCTTCAGAACCTGTTTCATCCCATTCTTTGGCTATATGAGCTTGATGTTCTTTCTGACTTGATGAAGTAGTGCACTATGATGAAAAATGTCTGATGTGATTGCAGTTGAAACATTTGAGTATCTTTCTATCGATTCTCTTCTTTCCTCATTGCCAATTTGTTGATCCTTCTCTTCGATTTGAACTTTCTGAGTAATCTTGCTCAATCTTTTCTTGTTCTTAGTTCTAAGAATTTCTCCCATGCATGCTTCTAAGATCGCTTCCACGACCCATGCCTCTCAATTCCAATTTAGAATTGAATCCATATTTTTTTTTGTTATTGTATGCTACAAAGTTTGATTATCATTAGATTTCTCTATACTTCTCTCAGTGATTCTTTGCTCATGTGCTTCGAGAGAACCTTATAATTCTTCGACCTCTATTTCTTCAATCTTCTTGGATTCTTCTATGGCCACCACGATGTGATCAAATTTGGGGGTTAGGGTTCGCAAAACCTTTTTAACAATCGTTTTATTTGAATTTGTCTCACCATAATTCTTCATAGCATTTTTGTGAGTGATGATTCAATTGAAGAAATCAACTATCTTCTCATTTTCTTCCATTTTCATCAACTCATATTGACACCTTATCTTCTGTAATTGCATATTCTTTAACTTCTCTACACCATCGTTGCACTTTTCCAAGATCACCCATGCTTCCCGCGAAGTTGCAGCTCCTGCAATCTTCTAAATGCGTGCTTCATCAGCACACCGATCAATTAAGAATGTTTCTTTGCAATCCTTTTTCTTGTTCTCTTTGTGAAACACCTTCTGTGCATATGTGGGATCTACGGGAAGTGCATGGCAACCATTTTCTACAGTTTCTGTGACTCCTTGGTAATCCATTATCGCTTTCATCTGCACCTTCAATCGATCCCAATTATTTCCATTGAGAACATAAAGATTCGTTGTGAAGGTTCCACCGGTTTGCACCATTGTGTGTGTATCGCAAGGTTTCTAATCGAACCGAGCTATGGATACCAGCTGTTAGAGTATATACACATTAGTGGTGATAGAAAGAAGATAAATAGAAAGAGATGAGTGAAAGAGAGGAGTTTCTATATCTGAAATTAACTTGTTACATTATAGTAAGAGTGAACGAGGTAACTTATATAAGCATACACATTACAAGATACATGACTATCATACCATTGGACAACTAGTTACAACTATATACAATTTGAATTATTTCTACCAGAAATGACACATAAGATATAGGGACACGAAGAGCCGTCCAATCAGATCTGATGGCAAATGATGCACTAATAATTGAAAGATGAGGTGTCCGACTTTTGGCGAGATCCCACCCGTTCCTTTATCGGCCGAATGAATATTACAGATTGAATTTATTTAGGTAAGTGGCCAGCCCAAAATATATAGTATTTTATTTTTTCATTTTTGTTGGAAAGAAGTTTTAAAAGTTTGTTTCTAGCAACTTAAAAATGTTCAAGAAAAAAGCTAATGTATTTTCACAAGAAAGAAACAAAAAAAAAAACAAAGGATTATTCCCTCCGTCTCAAAATAAATTTCTTTTTAGTCTACATTTTTTACTCATAATAAGTGCTATTTTACATTTTCAATGCAATATTAATTCATTTGTACCAATTTTACCCCTAATTAATATTATATTCATTATTCTCAATACATTGACTCACACTCTACATTTATGACTATGCACGTGTAACTAATAAAAGTTAAGAATATTTTTATAAAATTGTCATATTTATTTTTATACTCATTACGCTTTTTAATCTGTATGCAACAATCTTAGACGATTTTTATTTTGAGAGTATATAAAAACAACTTGTTTCTTAAGTTATAAAAGCCCAATCAAATCAACAATGGAGGGTTTATTACCATCCATGTTGTAATTTGTATGGAGCTTAAGTTTTTCATTGTGTGAAAAACGTGCTGACAAATCACTCTCTACCGACATATGTTTTCGCTTGTCTCATCTCCTATGATGTTACAACTTAGGAGAATCAACCAATTGCATGCATGTTACCGTGTGTGTTAATCTCATCAATCTTTATCACATATGCAGAGAACCACCAAATTCTACGACTCTTTTATAACTATTTTTTCTGTTTCTAAGTGACTGATCTAACTCATCATTTAATATATATTTTGAAAAAAAAAATTAGATAGATAATTAATTTTTTTATTAAAATATCCTTTATTATATATTGAAAGTGATAAACATGATAATAATTAAAAGGTATAATTGAAAAACAATAATTTAATTTATATTATAAATTAAAATGGTTCCTTCATTTTAAAACATTTTATTATTCTGTATTATTAGCATTTGAAATACCAAATGGTTCAATTTCTAAATATTTGATGCGTATCAAAGATATTCAACATCTCTTTTTACTGGGAATTGATAGAATTGAAAGTAAAAATGAATACATGAAGTATAGGCAATGGTAACCACCCTTTATAGAACATTTGAAGTCATCGTCAAAACCATTAAAAATGGAATATCCAAATACTATTGAATTCTATATCCACATTTTACATCCATTTAACTCGACAACTAGAATATATAATTTAAGGACTTTTTCTAATATGCTTTTGATGAATTTAGAGTAATTTCCTAATCAGTACATGATTAAATTTGCAAGTGAAGAAATTTGTCGATATTAATTACAAATTTACTAACGTAACAACATATGTCTTACCTCTAAATACTTATCTACTAGTATTTGTTAGTATCATATATATGATATATAGAATTTGAGTCTTAATTGTTAATAATATTAATTCAATTAAATAAATAATTATTGAATTAAATATCTTGTTGTTGGTAAGTAAGTATTATATGTGGTGGGCGTGGAGATTTGGGTCAAATCTTACCCGCCGCCATAACACTTCAAAATTTTATTTTATATTTAAATTTGAAATTTTTTTATTTATTAAAATTAATAGACTAGATTGTAGTAATCTTTAATTATAATTTGTATAATACTCACAAAATGTTTTCTCACTATATATTTTAAGAAAAATAATATTTGTTCACAGTAGCAAAAGTTTTAAATTTAAATTTGTCTTTGAATTGGTCATCAAAATTAATTCACTTTACCAAAATTATTTTTGACAAAATGTTTTTATATAATAATTTACTTTATATTTTGCACAATTTTAAAAAAAAATAATATTTTACCAAAATTAATTTTGATTATAATAATTTTCAATTAATTTATATAGTACTCTTCAAACTTAATTCACTTTATATTTTACGAAAAATAATATTTATTTTCATTTTAAAATAATGATTACTGATTGAAAATAATTTAATTTTATTGATTATATTTTTATTTAATAATTAATATATAATTATATTATTTGCCACTTTTAGATACAACAAATATATAACAACTAATTAATTCTAATTAATTCTATATGTAAATTTTAACTAATCTATTAAGCATTTACTTGTAAATGCAATTTTCTATTTAGATGTGTTTTGTATGATGTCAAAACTAAGAAATTTTAGTGCGATATCATCTGATTTTAGTTGTGTATTGTGCATTTTAGCATTAGGATGCATGTCAACGTATTTCGAAATGGTTTAGAAAAGATTCTTGTATCAAGAGAAGATTTTTATGCATCAAAAACTCATTTTTGTGTGAAAAACACTCTACAAGTCACACATACGATTATAAGTCGACTTATAGAAGAATTTTTTCAACTGCAGATCGAAACATACAATGCATAGGTCGACACATGTGCTTCAATATTAAAGCCTGTAGGTTCTGTTCCATGTGTTGCATATACAGGTAGGCACATAACATGTATAGGCTGACACATGATTTTGATAGGTCGACCTATAGATCAAAAATCTTGAAAAATTGCATTTGTTTCTATTTTGTTTGCTTTTCTTTTGCTTCCCAATTGCTCACGTGCGCGCGCACACATACACACACATATATACCTGCTACATGCATAATTACTTTTCAATAATTTTGGTAAAACCATATACAAAATCTGGAACATACTAAGAGTCATAATCATCTTCAATCTTGATTTTATCCATACACACAAACAAAGTACACATAATCATTCATTGTTTGGGTGCCATCTAGAATCAAGTTGATAAGGTCCAATTTAACTTGTGTTATTGTAAATTGGATTGAGATCTTAGGGGGTTTCAAATAAGAAAACCAAGGTGAGATTTTCCTTCAAGATCAAATTGTGGATTCGAAGGTTTTGGATAAGATTACTCAAGTTTGGATTCAATCTATGCCCGAAACTGCCCGAATCCTCCACCAAATCGCTTGTATAAGTAAACAAATCCGAATTGGTGTGAGACAATGAATTATCTTGGTAAATATCAGGTTAGAACAAGTTGCAATTCAGATTCGATCGAGTGAAGACTTTGAAAGGTTGTGGTTCTTGCAAAAGAGTAGCGTGAGACGGTGAATCGAATTAACATTGTTGGGTGACTTAATTAAGCTCAGATCAAGGGAAGAGAAATTGTTAGGATCAACATAAATCTTAGCGTTTGTTTGGTTGAATTGCTACATTTTTCTTGTTAAAATACTATTGCAAAGTAAGGTTAATTTCATGATCTCAATTCAAATTCGAATTGAGGACAGACGTACCCATAGTGAGGCCGGTTGGATAACTGCCAAAACAAATCTTTGTGTACTCTCTCTCTCTCTCTCTCTTTTACATTTCATCTGCAAATTTTCGTGTTCATCATTTGTGTGATGAATTTGTTTGGTGATTTCTTTTGAAAAGCATTTTGTTAAATTGATCACAGTTACTTTGATTGTGGTTGGATTTGAAGATAAACAAAACTATACAAAATCTCAAACATAATCGATCGTACACAAGGTGTTCGATAAATTATTTCAATTGTGTTTTTGTTTGATTTATAATTGGAAATAAAGTTGCTTGTTAAGTAGCCTTTTAGTTATTAATATTATAACATATTGATTAAAGTTTCTTATCATCATTTCCAATTTGTTTTCACATACACATATCCAAGATTTTCGATTGCGTTCGGTTTAGTCGAATCGATCCAAGTTACTTCCGATAGCCAACATTTTGAAAACCATTTTCATCTATCAAGAGCTCTGGTTAATTTCTTGTTTCTTTTTAGAAAATGGTCATTGAACCTAAAGGGACGTACAATAGAGCGCCAATATTCACCGGTAAAAATTATGGCTATTGGAAAACTTGTGTGCGTATTCATGTCAACTCGGTTGACAAGGGTATATGGGACGCCAACATGAATGGTCCTAACTAAATTTCAATGACCGATTATGAAGGTGTTAACATACCTAAACTGGAAGTACGATGAGATGATAATGATAAGAAATTATCGTCACATGATTGGAAGGCACAAATATTCTCACATCCACATTTGGTGTTGATGAGTATTATCGTGTCTCTCATTGCGAGACTGCCAAAGCTATGTGGGATGCATTAGAAGTTGCACATGCGGGAACTAATGAGGTCAAACAAGCTAAGATCAATAATTTAAATCAAGAATTTGAACTATTTTGCATGAAGTATGGTGAAACCAATGCCGGAATGAAAAAAAGGTTTATACATATATATTATCAATCGCTTGAATGCTCTATGTAATCCTATCTCCAATGATATAAACACTAATAATATTTTGATATGTCTTAATAGAGAATGGAAACCCAAGGTCACCGTGATCAAAGAAACGAATGATCTTAAAACAGTTGATCTCACAACTTTGTTTGGCAAGCTAGAAGAACATGAGCAAGAACTAACTTTCCTGGAAAAACATGAGAGAACGCATGAAAAGAAGAGGAAGAAGGAGAAAGATAAAGAGAACGAGGAAGAAAAGGAGTCCATTGCTCTAAAGACTTCAAATTCAAATTCCTCGAGTAATGAGCAAGATGATTGCGAAACAAGAGATGACGAGAATTCAGATGAAGAAGATATGTGACTTTTCGTGAAAAGATTCAACAGGTACATTAAAAAAATGGTGTAAATTTCTAGGACAAAAACCTCATCAAGTTTATAATACAATAGAACTCATCAAAGGAAGATGATGACAAGAAAGGAAAATCAATATGTTCATGTTACAATTGTGGCAAAGTCGGACATTACAAGTTAGAGTGTCCATTGAAAGAGAAAGACAAAAACAAAGGTCATGAAAATAAATCTAGCAAGTCTAGAAGGGCTTATATTACGTGGCAAAACGATATTGATTCCTAAAGTGATGAAAGCTCAAGCGATGAGGAAGAAGTGGGAAATGTTTGTCTCACCGCTCATTATCGTGAAAAGAAGAAAAAGAATGTTAATCACTCTAAATATGGACATGTTGATGTATTATCTTATGTTGAGTTGCAAAAAGTTTTTGAAAATCTATATAGATAAGCCATAAATGCTTCCAAAAAGTTAGCTTCAAACAAAAGAATATTTGCACATTTGGAAGCTAAAGTTTTGGAACGAAAAGAATATGGAAAAATCTTAAGCAATCTATGGTAGATATTCAAAAAGTTAAAGATGAGGATGAAGAACCTGCGCGGTTCGATTGTGAAACTTGTCACATTTGGGAAAAAGAGAGAAATACTCTTAAGCTAAGTTGGACAAGGAATTACAACTAAAGGTCACTTTTGTTATTGGCACTACAAAGTACAAGATGCCTTCTCATAATCCTTATAGAAGGTATATTTTTTTTTTTTGTAAAGGATCAAATTAGGAAATGTAACTCTTATCATAATTTAACTTGTCATTTTTGTTGCAAGAAGGGTCACATAATTGCAAAATGCAAGTTTATGAAATTTCTAGTACCTAAAGGTGTTTTTCAATGGTTGCCTAAATGCAACCAAGATTTTAGTCATCCATAAGGATCAAATGAAAATTAGGTACCTTGCAGTTCTTGTTGATTTTGCAGGATAAATGTCTTGGCTCTATGAAGAGAGTATGAGGTCTCGTTTGTAGTTGCTTAAGTCATAATACGAGTAACATATCCTCATTTTGTTGACTTTAGGGCAAAGAAGAAGAGTTGTGCCAATAAAGGCGTAAACAACCAGTCTTTCAGAAAATGGTAAAAGTGTGTAAACCATGTGTAATGCTTCCATCCAAGAAATGTAGAAAACATTTTCATTTCATGCAAAAGACTTATCTTAAATATACATATTCAAGAAACATTGAGAAAGGGATTGATCAACCTAGGTCAATGAAACTTGAGGATAAGTAAGATATCTATCATGAAAGAGACAAGATTGAAAGTCCAACCAAAAAGGATGATCATCAAATCAATAATTTTTCTTTCATGGATGCATTATAAATTACACTTGTGAATACTTTGTCAAAGTGAAAAGTGGTAAGATCGTTGTTATTATTAATTTATGGCAAATTTTGCATTTATGCCAACTTTCGTTTGAGAGTTCCTTGTGGAATGCATGTGCATTCTCCGTCATTCGTACGATGAGGTAGTATCGTTTCAATTTCTGCTTTGTAAGTAAATTCATATTTTACTTGTTTATTTTTTAAAGGTATGTGATATATTATGTGTATGATTTGAAGTGTAATCATCGTATGTTTCATTTAATATGTTTAAATTTGTTTCATTTAATATGTTTACAGTGATCTCATTCATAATATCTTCACACATGATTTACATCCTTTTATTATATCATGCTTTCATTTGCATGTTTGCATGTTCTTAGCCAATAAATCATGAAAAATAATATGTATAAGCCTCTCATCAATTAGTCATGCATGAATCAAATTGAGTCCTCAAAAGTCATTCCAAATTCACAAGTATCAAATTTTGGACATTATGTGTCGACACAAAATTCGTATAGATCAACACATAAAATTAAATTATAAATTTATCAAATTCTTTCAGTATATGCCGACACATATAACAGATAGATCGGTACATTCCTTTAGAGGTGGACTCATAAACTTCCATTTAATTAATTTCTCTTCATCTCCATACCTCTCATACATGCACCAAACCTCTCAAATCTCTTAACTTCATCTTAAACCTTGAAACTCATTCAATCTACATTAAATCTTGTTTATTCTTCCCATATCATTAACATTCTTATTTCCATCAAATCATTTGCATTATTCATCAATTTCTCTAAAACTAAATGTAATGCCAAATTCTAGATAGATTCATCACCACCACTCAATTAATGGAATTGAGCCATAAATAAAGTTCTCATTGTTCTCTGTAATCACTAACTCATATTAGTGTGGCTAATAATTTATTTTTGTTAAGGGAATGATAAATTAATTACTAATTAAACTTAACAAGTAAACAACATCTGTAAACTTTGATAGTTGGCAGTTGCCACATAAGGAAAGCTCACATAACTTGTGATTGTGATAGAACCTGTGCTTCACTTTTCTCCATTTATTCTACCTACTCCATCACTAATGCTACGTGTTCTATTATACATATTTTTATTTAAAACCTCGTAAGTGTTAGCTGTCGGCAAAACCAAAACTATATTAGTTGTGGGTTCTTGATTAGTCAATATAGTAATTATGCACTAATTCATTTTATTTTGTTTTGACGTGATGCCACTAATTCATTTTTCTCTTTATTAATCACATACCCTCGTTTCAACTTAATGTGAAGGAGATTGTTAATTGTAATGCACTAGTTGAATGTAATGGTATGTATGACATAGTTGGAAGTTGAGCAAGTTACATAAATTCAAGTAGATAGCTTGACCAATACTGTATCTTCTATGATTCGGAGATGACGAGTTCTAGACTTGCCTTTGAATATAAAAACTCTAAAATAGTTAAATGGTGTTTGTCCCACGGTGAATTCAAGCATATATGTAATTTTCCTCAACATAGATCCAATAATAAATTTACCATAAAGCTTACAGTTAGTTGGACTGGTGTATTGACCATAATTTTGACCATACTCTTGAAAGAGATTGTTAATGACTTAATCATTGTTAGTGACTTGATTACCTAAATAGGTTTAGGATAATGAAATCAAGGTGTTTTGGTGTTTTACTCAGGTGCATGTGCATTAATTAATCAAATTGGCTGCAGGGGTGTTTATTGTTCTATAAGGAAAAAGCTTGACATCCAATACTTAAGAGATATGCTCCAAATTACGGACAGAGTTTGACAGGTCGAACATCTAAAGGATGAAAAGCCAAGTTAAATAAGTATCATAAAAAAGAGAAAGTGGCTTATGTCAAAGTTGATGAAATAGAAAATATGTTCAATAATTTTTTTGAATATGTCAAGGAAAGCGAGGTTAATGTGGAAGAATTAAAGTCATGATCTTTTTATGTATGTAAATTACTCAAACCTTCGAATGGGAAAAATCCTATCGAACCAAAAAATGAGAAATTTGTCACGAAAACATACACGTTTATGTAAATAAATGTGAAATTTTTTGATCTTATAGTCTCTGATGGTCAAAATGTGATCCCTAAATGGCTTAAAACTTCGCCATTAGAGCAGAAAATTAAAAAGGGTTTTTGTAAGTTTCATAACTTCTTAGGTCATAAAACTTCCCGATGTGTGTTTTTCAGGGACCTGGTTCAAAACACATTGAAAGACAGAGGCTGAAATTTGATGACTAGTAAAAGCCTCGACCAGAGGAAGAAAATGATCTTAAAATTGAAGAGGCTCTTCTAGTCGAACCTATTGATGTGTCGATGGTTGATATCATCGATGACATAAAAGAGGATGAACCCAATTACGAAGGGAATTACGAACGTGTTGATGGTTGATATCACCGATGACTTGAGGGGGGTCTTAGCACTTACAACAACCACCTTCGACAAGCAGACAATTATTAGTCGCTAAGAGGAATTACGAACATGGGATAATGGTTTGTAGTAGTTATGTCAACATGGTAGTACATTAGAAGATTAATTTGCGTGTTCTTAAAGACGCGTCTATTTTCTAGGAATAAGTTGTTGGAGACTGTTTTCTTTAGTTTAGTATATATAGCATATTCACGCATTGTAATCAAGGTCACAAAATTCATATAGTTTCTCTATAAAACTGGAGTACCTGAATCAAAAAGCGAAGCAGTTTGTGAGTAATATGTGAGTATGTGCCCATTGTCTTTATGTTTTCTTAATTGAAACACTTTACAATTCTTGTCACTTTTCATGATTGTCATTTACTGTTTTTTCATTTAATTCCATTTATCACAGTTTTCAGATATTTTAATTCAGGTGGCACACATCAGGCTCAATAGTATTGTGCGTGAGAGAGTGTATTGAAAAAAAACCAAGTCGCAGACATTAGGGTTGTTCATGGTATGGTTCTTTAAGAAAATTGAATCGAACTAAACCAAACCATTGTATAAGGTCATCCGAACCGAACCGAACCGTTTTCATTTTTTTTCTTCCAAAACTGAACTGAACCAAAGTTTTTGGTTTGGTATAACGGTTCGAAACTCCGAACTATATCAAACCATTAGAAGACAAACTTTTCCAAATCAAATCATTTGTTAAAGAACCAAACCATTAAACTTGTTTTTTTTTAATATTTTGTTTAATAAAAAATATTTTAAACTTATTTTTACTATTTTTTAAGATTTTTTTTTTCTAATATAATATTTTACATAATTTTTTTAGCCAATAAACAAAAAGGATGGTAACTTTCAAAACTGTGTCCAATGCAAATGAATTTGAACCTTAGTGTTATTCAATATGAACATGATAATATATTGTGCATCGTCGTAGTTATCTTAATCCAACTTTCGAACCTTAGTAAAATTCTCTTGCATTTTTATGTCAATGATCTCATAGTTATCTTAATCCAATTTTAGAAAAGATTAAAACAATACCCAACAATTTCCTATTGATCCTGGAATATTTATCTTCGTTCGGGATGATGACTGGATTAGAAATCTTCTTCTCTATCTCAACCAAATACAAATGGAGGAAAACAATGAAGTTGGTTTGAGACTACTATGTAATACTCTAGCTAATAAGATAAATGTATATGTCATTCAATATTTTTTCTCATCCCTCACTACAATTTAAATCTTTCAATCTAACTCTTGTTTGATATGAGAGTAGTATGAAAGATCATTACATTGAGTTAAGAGAAATCATGTAAGCAATATTTCCTCTTCAAATTTTATTCCTGAATTGATTCATTAATTTGTATGTTGCTGAATCTAAAAAAAAAAGTTAGGTTTGGTGCTAGAATTCAACTTGTTATGCTATTTGCAAAACAAGTTAACTAGATTTATTCCTTAAAAGATTAATTAGGTATAGTGTTTCAATTTACTTAGATCCGAACCGTTTCAATGTATTTAGAACCAAATCGAACCAAAATTATTGATTTGATATATTGTTTATAAATTCTGAACCGTACTAAACTGTTAGAAAATAATTTTTCAAAATTGAACCATTTATTAAAGAGTCAGACTATTAAACTTGATCGTACCTGGAGATCAGGATCCGATGCGGCTGGCTTCGAGAGCTGATGAAAGACGGTCAGTGAGGAGAGAATGGGGTGTACCTGCAAGGAAATCTGATGCTAAAGTAAGTACCCGAGCAAAGAGTGGGCAAGTACGAGAATAAAGGTCAGAGAAATTGAATACCTGACCCTCCCAAATGAGAGGGTTTATATAAGGTGCTAAATGAAAGATTATTGGTCCAAACTGTGAGGCGCGGATCGAGGAATCCGTAAAAATAGGCAACGGTCAAGACTAGCCGTTAGGGAACTTCGTCGTGGTCGGAATGCTTATGCTCGACAGAGACCATTATTCCTAATTCTGCTCGACGTCGAGCATAGCTATTGGATTGGTTTGCTTTACCCAATTGTGGTGATTGAGCTAGTCCAGAACAGGAGCCCCCCAAGTTATTGCTCGTGTGGAAGAGCAGTGACTTAGAAATGATTTTGTGCTCGGCGATGAGCAGTGTTAAGGCCAGGAATATCTGGGAATTCGGGCAGCTGGTACGTTGCTCGACAGGGGAATGTGAAACGAAAAGCTGGAATATCTGGGAATTCGCGCTTATTAATGATTTGACGGCTAGCCTAGGGGCTAGCGTGTAGGGGCCACGCGTGCTTGCACGTGTTTTCCCTCTTATAAATAGGGTTCTCAGGGCCCATTCTGAACTTTTTCGCTTCATCTTCTTCTCCGACGCTCTGCTCGTTCAACTGCCACCACTTCAGCCGTCGACCACCACATTTCCTTGCCGACCACCACTTCCAGAACACTTTTCTTCTTCAAAAATGTCTTCCCAAGCGCAAGGTACGGTTCTTTTTCGCCGTTTTAGGTGTTTATAGCTTAGGTTTCGTAGAAATGCATGTGGTTTATGATAGTTTTGACGGTAGTTTTAGATTTAGAACCGGTAAACTTTAGGACTTCTGCCACCGTAGTCGGTCGGTTGCAAACCCTAGCTCAGGGTCGACGTAGGTGCTGGTCGACCTCGACTTGGGTTTTGACAAATATCTAGGTTAGATCCCGTGATTTATAATGTTGGGCGTAAGCCGTCGCTCCGAGCGATGGTCAGCCAGGGCTATAGCTCGGGACCTAGTCTCTGAGCTGATGCGCGCCCTTTCACTTGTCGAGCGGTGGAAGGGTGGATTTGATATTCTTAATCGAATTCACTGACGCCTTTCCTCTGCTTTTCAGGTGAGAACTCGCTCGTGGATCCATTGGACGTGTCTTCGGAAGAGACGTCCTCGGAAGATTCAGGATCATCTGCGTCCGTCCCTTCTGGTTCTGGGAGTTCCTCGGGGAATTCGGATACGAGTACTACAGGAGCATCAACAGATTCGCCCCAATGTCCCGACCAGACGAGGGTCTCACCCGAAGAATGGGTGGTGGAGGATTTTTTGGACAAGGTGTCCTCATTTTCGAGACCCCGAACGGAGCCACTGCCCGTTGTCGGTGACCCTGCCGATTGGGTCGTAACCTGCCCGGGGAACGATGACCGCATCTTCTCAGATTTCCGCGGTCGGGCTTTCTCTATGTATGAATACGCAGTCTCGGTCCTGGGGGTAACTTTGCCCTTCAGTGACTTTGTGAGTGCCGTGCTCGGGCACCTATGCGTTGCCCCATCCCAGCTGCATCCTAATTCATACGCGTTCCTGAGAGCGTTTGAGATGACGTGCGCCCATCTGGGTGTTGGTGTCACGCTTCCTCTGTTTTTCCGCCTGTTCTCCCTGCAGCGCCAAGTCGGGCGAGGAACCGATCGGAAGGGGTTCGTGTCCTTCAAGCAGCGGACGGAAATCTTTAAGGCCCATTCAGAATCTATCCGGGCCTTTAAAACTGATTACTTTCTGATCAAACCCGCGAGCGCGGTGGCCGTGAGGGCAATGAGCTTCGTGGGGATAGACACCGACGAGAATGACGAGCCTAAGCTCGACGATCAAGGGCAGGTGATCCCGAGGAGGCTGTGGCTGTTCCCATTTTCCTGGAGCTATGCTCACTATGAGAAACCTGTTGGTGAGTTCGTTCAGGTGGGGGACTTATTGAATGATGATGACGTGGCCAGTTTCGAGGCCTTCAGAAAATTGATAGCGTCTTTCACTCCGACCCCCCTGCTGGATGGAGATGGAAAAGTTATACTTGAGCAGGATGGGGGGAAGCTGTGGAGCGTCCCTTGATTAATGTTACCGAATTGCTAGCCTGCCATACCGGGCAGGAAGTGTCTGACTTCTTTGGTATCTGTTTATTTATAGTCAAATTTTTGATTTAACTTTGTCGTCCACGACTAATCTGATCTTTCTCCTTTTTCAGGCTCTCTGTCGAACCCACTGGATAAAATTCAAGAACGCCTGCTTCAGCAGCAGAAGAAAAGATCAAGGGTCGTGCATACCAAGCTGACGGAGACAAGTGGCTCGGGGTCGGGCCCCTTGGTCCAAGGTTCTCCGAGCGCTTCGACCGACTCTTTGATGAAGAAACATAAGTCCGCAGCCACTGTGGACTTGACGGCCAACGCTACTCCGAAGTCGAAGCATGGGCTGCCTCCGTGCTTCGTGAAGCGCAATTTCTTCGAGGGAACGAGCATGGAGGTGGACCGTGCGGATTCCTTGTTTTTGGAGGGCATGGATCGTCCTGCCCGACGATTATCTCTGGCCCAGGACGCAAGCGCGGTTATGCGGGTCTTAACAATGGCCTGGCTGACAGCCGAAGGGAGTCCTGGACAGGAGCGAGAGATGGGTAGGCTGAAGGAGCAGCTGGCTGCCACTGAGGCGAAACTAACAACGACCACCAAGGAGGCTAAAGCCGCGGCCAAGGAGTTGACTGAACGAGCCAACGTCATTGCCAAGTTGGAGGTCGACAAGAAAAGGGTGCTGGAGCAGAATAAAAAACTGAAGGACGCTTTCTGCCCGAAGGAGGACGAGGATGAAGAAACCAAAAACCTGGTAACGAGGGCTCAGTTGCTTGCTCGGATCGACCAAGATATGGAAGATCTGAACTCATCAACTGAGCTCAGCTTCCAGGACGCGGTGGATCAGATGAAGGCTCTCCATCCTGACCTGGCTTTGGACGTTGGTCGAATCAGTTATCTGTACAAGGTAGAAGACGACCAGATTGTGGTTCCTTCGGACCTAGTGGTAGATGATTCTCAGCCGGGGTCGATTGCTCAGTCAGAACAGCCCGAGGCGCAACCGGAGCAGGAGGAGGCTCGCCTGGAAGAAGGCCGCCCGGAAGGCGAGGGCAATTAGTTTCTGGCCTGCGTGCCATGTAATTTATTATGTTTCTTTTTGGGGGCGTGGACCCCTTTGCATGTAATCCTGAACAAGTCGGCCCTTCGGGGTCGCATCTTTAATTTCATATGTACGACCTTGATGGTCGGTTTCTATATTTCATTTGTTCGTAATGATGCGTCCGTCGGAGGACATATTTTATTTTTTATTTTTACTAAGTGTTTGGTATGCATCTTTGCATTAATTGGATGTGATCGAATAAATACGGGGTGTGTATGTGATCTGTTGGTTAGGGGGACCACTCAAATTTTGGAGTTTTACTCCTGGTCGGTGCCCGGGCCAAGGTAATGGCCCGAGCTCCGTGGCTTGAACATCCCATCGCGAGCTGGGGTTCTGCCTGGTCGTGGTACTTAGGCGACGTCGGACTCGTTTGAGTATCCGTCCGTGCGGCAAGTTTCTCTTTCCCTTGAAAGGAGATCTTGCTAGACTTTGTCATTTTTGGGCTGTCGTGCACGTACCTAGGCACACAGTTTTCAGTCGGTCCCTTTGCTCCTTGCTTGAAAGTTGAGCAGGGCGACTTTGTGATTTAGCCGTAATATTGTTTGAGTTTCTCGGTGTTCCAAGGCCGAGCAAGCTCTTCCCCGTGTAAATTTTCTAAATAATAGGCTCCGTTCTCGGTTTTTGCTCGGACGCGATACGGGCCCTCCCAGTTGGGTGTAAACTTTCCCTCGCGGGGATCCCTGTGATTTCTTCTGAGGACAAGACTGCCTACCTCGAACGTTCGTCTTATGACCTTAGAATCATACCGAGCGACTATTTTTTGTTTGAGAATGGTTTCTCGAAGAGCAGCTTCTGACCGAACTTCTTCGATCATGTCGAGCTCGTCCCTCAAAGCTTCGGAGTTGGTGTCTTGGTCCATAGGGGATTCTGTGCGTTTGGATAGGACGTGCATTTCTATAGGGATCACCGCCTCGATTCCATATGCTAACCGAAATGGGGATTCCCCGGTTGTTGAGTGGGGTGTGGTCCTATATGCCCATAGTACGCTGTGTAACTCCTCGACCCAATGCTTCTTATGCTCGTCCAATCTTCGTTTTAAACCTCTTAGGATTACTCTATTTGCGGCCTCTGCTTGTCCATTAGTTTGGGGGTGCTCGACCGACGCGAAATGTTGTTTCGTTCCTATTGATGCGACGAATTCTTTGAAATGTTTATCCGTGAACTGAGTGCCGTTGTCGGTCACGATGGCGAGCGGTACCCCGAACCGGGCGAGGATGTTTCTCTTGAAGAAACGTAGTATGTTGAGCGCAATGATTTTGGCTAAAGCCTCGGCTTCTATCCACTTGGTGAAATAGTCGACGCCCACAATTAAGTACTTATTTTGACCAGACCCGACGACGAATGGTCCTAAGATATCCATCCCCCACCATGCGAATGGCCAAGGTGATGATTGTGATTTCAACTCGGATGGGGGTGCTACGTGCACGTCCCCGTGCCATTGGCATTTGTCGCACCTTTTCACGTGCTCCTTCGTGTCGTGTTGAAGTGTGGGCCAATAATACCCTGCCCGAAGAATTTTTCGAGCCAACGACCTTCCGCCAGGATGTTGCGCGTTGATTCCTTCATGGACTTCTCTCAGTACGTGCGGGACGTTTTCCTCTTCTACGCACCTGAGGAGGGGCGTAGAGAATCCTCGACGATACATTCGTCCACCTACTAGGGCATACAGGCATGCCCTTCGGCGTATGGTACTGGCCGCTTTTGGGTCGGTCGGCAGTTCTCCCTTAGTTAGGTAATTAAATACTGGGGTCATCCAGCAGCTTGTGTCGTCCACGAGGTTAATGTCTACGTGGACTGATGATTGCCCAATGCTAGGTCGGGGAAGCGTTTTCTGTATGACAGATTTGTTGTATCCTTTCCTTTTAGTGCTCGCCAATTTGGAAAGGATGTCTGCGCGGATGTTGTTCTCCCGCG
Source organism: Lathyrus aphaca (assembly GCA_963966055.1). Classification (NCBI taxonomy): domain Eukaryota; kingdom Viridiplantae; phylum Streptophyta; class Magnoliopsida; order Fabales; family Fabaceae; genus Lathyrus; species Lathyrus aphaca. The sequence continues at coordinate 676,865,466 of OZ014519.1, read as the reverse complement.
GGATGTGTTTGACTTCCACACTTTTGAACCGTTTCAGTTCGCCTTTTACGAGGGCCAAATATTCGGCCATGTTATCGTTTTTGGCTTGAAAATCTCCTCGAACTTGGCTCGCGACCAACTGAGAATCCGTGCAGATTGTGATCTCTTCTGCTTCCAAATCGGTCGCGAGCCGTATGCCCGCTAGAAAAGCTTCGTACTCTGCCTGGTTGTTAGAAGTGGGGAAAGATAAGGTTAGGGACACTTCGATGACGTTTCCCTCTTCGTTCTCCAAGATAATTCTAGCCCCGCTACCTGCTGGACCAGATGCTCCGTCCACGAAAATAACCCACCTGGATGAGATTTTCGGCTCTTGCTCGATGAAAGTAAGTTCAGCCACGAAGTCGGCCAGCGCTTGAGCTTTGAGAGCTTGTCTTCCCTCGAATTTGAGGTCAAACTCGGATAGTTCCAATGACCACTTTAACATTCGTCCGGCCATGTCTGGTCGACCGAGCAATTGTCTTATGGGTTGATCGGTTCTTACGATGATGGTGTGAGCCAGGAAGTAATGGCGTAGCCTTCTGGCTGCGAGAAGGAGGGCCAAAGCCACCTTTTCTATCTGGAGATATCGGATTTCCGGGCCATGGAGTGCTTTACTTGTAAAATATATTGGCTTTTGCCCCTCGGGTATGTCACGCACGAGTGTCGCGCTTACTGCCTCGTTTGCAACGGCGAGGTAGAGATAAAGTATCTCCCCTCCTTCGGGTCTAGACAAGACTGGGGGTTCACTCAGTGCCTTTTTTAGGTGGGACAACGCCAGCTCGCACTCCTCTGTCCATTCGAAAGTTGCTTCTTTGTGAAGGAGCTTGTAGAAGGGGAGAGCGTGTTGAGCGGATTTAGCTACGAACCGAGCGAGGGAGGTAAGGACCCCGTTTAGTGACTGTATGGATTTTTTAGAAGTAGGTGTTGGGAGTTCCGTGAATGCCCGACATTTGTCGGGGTTGGCCTCGATGCCTCGTTCAGTCAAGTAGAATCCGAGGAATTTCCCTGCTCGGACCCCAAACGTGCATTTTTCAGGGTTGAAACGCATCTTGCACTTTCGTGCCTGATCGAACACTTTTCGTAAGTGGGACGCGTGGTCCATTTCTTGTTGAGATTTAACGATCATGTTGTCTATGTATACTTCGAGCATATCTCCGATTTCTGCTCGGAAAACATTATTCATCATGCGCTGATATGTCGCGCCCGCGTTTTTCAGATCGAAGGGCATAACGTTGTAAAAGTAATTGCCCGATTCGGTCATGAAGGTCGTGTATTTTTTGTCAGACACGGCCATGGGTATCTGATTATATCCTGAGTATGCGTCCATGAAGGACAATAGCTTGAAGCCGGACGAATTGTCGACCAATTTATCAATGTTAGGTAAAGGGTATGCATCTTTCGGGCATGCCCGATTGAGATTGGTATAATCAACGCACATTCTCCACTTTCCATTAGATTTTTTCACAAGTACAACATTTGAAAGCCAGGTTGTGTATCTGGCCTCGGTTACAAATTTAGCCTTTAGGAGGTCTTTAACAGCAGATTCAGCTGCTTCAGTTTTCTCGGTCAACTGCTTCCTTATGCGTTGAGCGACCGCCTTGTGTGTTGGGTCAATGGAGAGGTGGTGGCAGGCTGTCTCGGGGTCGAGCCCTGGCATTTCTGCGGCGCTCCAGGCAAATAGATCTGCGTTCCCTCTGAGGCAAGCTTCCAGCTGTCGCTTCACCAAGTCGGGCATATGTGCCCCGATTTTAACGCACCGAGCTGGGTCTTCTACCAGAGGAATTAATTCGAACTCTCCATCTGGTATTGGTCGGGATAGCGACTCTGTTGGCCTTTGGACGCCCTCGCTATTGTCCGAGAATCTGCAGTCTAGGTCGATCGAGTCTACCTGAGGGAAAGCCATGGGGACATCTGGAGAATTTGATGTTGGAGGATTCGATTGGTATGATATTGAGCTGATACCCTTTGATGCTGCTTCGAAACACCTGCGGGCAGCGTCGACGTCTCCGTGTAATGTGGCGACCTTACCTGAAGTAGTGTAATATTTCATCTTCAGGTGGACGGTGGATGGCACGGCGATTAGCTCGGCTAATGTTGGTCGTCCTAAGATGCATTGGTACAACGACGGGCAGTCCACGACTAGGAACTGGACCTTGACCGTCCTGGCTGTCTCACCTGCCCCGAAGGTGACAAATAGATCGACATAGCCCCATGGTCGGGAGACTACTCCGTTGAAACCCTACAGGTCTGATCCTACATACGGAGTTAAGTGTGTCTCGTTCAGTTGGAGTGTCGAAAACAGCTGGGAGTACATAATGTCGCAGGAGCTGCCCTGGTCCACCAGGATTCTTCTCACATCGAAATTTGCCATGCGTGCCCGGATGAGCAGAGGAATGATGGCGTTGGGCGCCCCTCCCAGGAGCTCTTCTCGGTAAAAGGCAAGGGGTATCGAGCCTTCCCTTGGTGGATCCAGGGTGGCGTTTTGCGCGGGCAATTTTGCAATCAGCTGGTCGAATTTACGTTTCACGGATCCGACCGTGATTTTATTGAACCCTCCTCCCGAGATAATCATTGCGGAAGGGAAAGTTTCCCCTGGACTATGGGAGGAGAAGTACCCTGGATTCTCGGCGCGGTCCGGTAGGAAGAAATCCTCCAGGCGATAAATGCTTAGAGCGACCTGCATGTTAGCATCTGCAGGGATGGGTATGGCTTCCTCGACTTTTTGGGTCTCCTGCGCTTCTTGTCGAGGAGTGTCTTTGGATTTGGTGAACTGTTTTAGGTGCCCGTCCTTGATGAGAATTTCGATTGCATCCTTGAGATGGATGCAGTCCTCTGTGTTGTGGCCGTGACTCTTGTGGAATCTGCAGTATTTCGTTTTATCTGTGCCGGGTTTGCTGGGTTGTTGCCTCGGAAAACGTACCCCTACTTGTTTGAATTCCGAATTGGCGCATTCAGACAAAATTTTCTCCCTGGAGGCTAGGAGAGGTGTGTACTCGTGGAACCGACCGACGGGTCCTCGGTGCTCCCGCGGTTCTCGGGAGCGATTGTCCTTTCTTTTGTCTCCTCCTCGTCGAGATGTCGAAGGTTCGTCGACTCGGTGAGGCTTAGCATCTTCACGGCGTCGAGCGTCTCTTACCGAACTGGCCGCTTATTTTTCCTCATACTGAATGTAGGCTTGGGCTTTCAGTAAGAACGCGTCGAGGGTGGCCGGGGTCTCAATGCCGACCGCCCGATGAAAATCAGTCGACGTGCGTAATCCTCGTTCCAGCAAATATTTTTTCATGTCGTCGGTCGTGGATACTTGGACTGCTTCTTTATTGAACCTTTCGATGTAAGTTCGTAAAGGTTCGTCCTTCCCCTGGATGATCGCTTCGAGCGAAACTTCTGTCTTCGGGTGTCCCCTTGATGCGGTGAAGTGCCTGGAGAACGTGCGTCCAAGTTGTTTCCAGGAGGTGATGGACTCAGCTTCGAGGCTCATGTACCATGTCATCGCTCCTTTCCTCAGCGTCGTAGGAAAAAGGCGACATTTGATTGCCCCCCGTACACCTCGATAGTCGAGCAGCGCATCGATATTCTCGATGTGCTCGTCTGGATCCGTGGTTCCGTCGTACGAGCATAGCGGTGGTGGCTTCTCTAAACCTCTTGGAAGCTTAGCTGCCATGATTTCAGACGAAAGGGGACCCCGAGCGTCCTCGTCGTCGCTGGAGTTGAACGAAGGAGACCTGTGAGCATGTTTCTTCGTTCGTCGGGGAAAAGCAGATCTTGATCTGCTTCTTCTTGACTTTCTTGTAGGAGAAGATCGTGGGGAAGACTGACGAAGATGCTTGTCGCCCGTTGATTCGTCAGCGTGCCCTTTCCTCTTCTTACTAGCAGGAGAAGGAGTATGCCTTCTTTGGGGTCTCTCGGGAGACGGTGGTCGACGAGAATTATCTTCGAGACGGGCGATTTTCTCGCCATGGGTGAGGAGCAGCAGGTTTGTCTGATTCGGGATCTCGGCCAGCGCGGCGAAATCCGATCCCGAAGGAGTCGAGGGAAAAAGAGTTTCCGGGCGACTTTCCAGAGGTTGATCGCGATCGGGTGAAGGCGATGTTGTCTTCCCGTCCGGGTGGTCTTGCACAGTTTCTTTGTGCGGAGGAGGATGGATGTTGCTCTCACGTTGTGTGAGAATCATGCCATCATTTGATCGGTTTTCTTGGTTGTCCCGAGCAGCCATGGATCTTGTTAAAACTTTGGTTCCTTGAAGATTTTGAAAGAAGAACGGGGAAATCAGTTTCCCACAGACGGCGCCACCTGATCGTACCTGGAGATCAGGATCCGATGCGGCTGGCTTCGAGAACTGATGAAAGACGGTCGGTGAGGAGAGAAGGGGGTGTACCTGCAAGGCACTCCGATGCTAAAGTAAGTAACCGAGCAAAGAGTGGGCAAGTACGAGAATAAATGTCAGAGAAATTGAATACCTGACCCTCCCAAATGAGAGGGTTTATATAAGGGGCTAAATGAAAGATTATTGGTCCATACTATGAGGCGCGGATCGAGGAATCTGTAAAAATAGGCAACGGTCAAGACTAGCCGTTAGGGAACTTCGTCGTGGTCGGAATGCTTATGCTCGACAGAGACCATTATTCCTAATTCTGCTCGACGTCGAGCATAACTATTGGATTGGTTTGCTTGACCCAATTGTGGAGATTGGGCTAGTCCAGAACAAAACTATTTTTCAATTTAAAAAATAAAATAAATTTAAAACTTATTATTAGTATTTTTAATTTTCAGTTTCGGTTCGGTTCGATATAGTTTCAGTTTGGTTCGATTACAGTTCGGTACGATTCTAGAATGATTTTGTGCAATATAGTTTAATTCACTAACCAAACATAACGGTTCAGTTATTTTAACTTCAGTTCGGTTCATTTTATAGTTTTTTTAAACAACCCTAGCAGGCATCAAGCCGAATAATACTGCATGTAAGAGTGTGTATTGGAAAAAAATCCAAATCAAATGATGATAAAAGATCATGTTTTTTTTGAAAAAATATATAAAGTGATATCTCGTAATTTATAAATTAATTTTATCATTTATTTTTGTTATTTTCTAAAACCATTTATTTGCATAAAAGAGAGGAAAATTAAATTAAATTTTCTATATAAAAGAATTCTCGTAAAGAATTACAAATAAACATCAAAATATATTTTCATACTATAGTACAGTGTAATATTTGGTCAGAGAATTATATAAGCGCTGCTTTAGTTTGACATCCTATTTTTGAGACAGCTAATTTGACTAACAACAACTAGTAAGACTCATTCTATTGTTTGAAAAGTCAAACAGATCTAATCTTGTTATTTTATTAAACTTCATTTTATCTTTTCTAAATTGTTTCTATTATTAGTATGCAATTTCTTCGTGAGATATCGCCTTTATTATACAAGTTTTATCAGACCAATTATTTTATTAATCCTATTTTTATTTGTAAATATTTTATATAGTTACTATAAAGTTACATGTTTATACAAAATATATATTATGTTGCCACTCATCAGATACCTTTAGACTATATTTTATTGCGTCAGCCACATGCACGATAAGAAATACGTCTAACTATTATCCATTATATATATATATATATATATATATATATATATATATATATATATATATATATATATATATATATATATATATATATATATATCTTTTGCTTCTATCTCTCACACAAACACTGTTATGAATAAATTGGTTAGAAGAGAAAACAGAAAGATATTAGGATTGTAAAAACTATGACTACAATATTCTTGGCTAAATTCTCTACTTTCTTTATATGCATTCAATTATACATATATAGTACTATCTAGGAAATTAATCTAATAGTATATTCTTAGTGGAGCACATGCATTTCTTACAGCTCACCACCTTATCCTAACAGAATTGTGATGACCCTTAGCAGAGATACTTTCTCTCACTTTCTCTATGTGACATGTTTCTTTTCTCTTTTCATTAGAGGAGTGGTAACATAATCCTTCAAGTATTTGGGCCTTGCAATGTTCCTCTTAGGCCTCAATTGTGGGATGGGCTCCTCATCACTTTCAGCTGACCTTCCTCTTCTGAATATACCCCCTCAATTTCATTGCTAGCTTGATTCATAACATCTCCTGCTCCATCAAGACTGACCTTGCCCTCAAGGTCAAACTCAGGATAAGTGCTCTTGATGTCTTCATAGTCTTCCCAAGTGGCATCTTCAGGGTAAAATCCTTCCCATTGAACTAACACTTGGTCCTGCCCAGTAGAAGTGTCCTGCCTCCAATTCAAAACTGTCAAAGGTCGAATTGTTGGTTGATTTCCGACATTTTTGAGAGGTAACTCCAATGCTACAGCAGAATTGTCAAAGCAAGGTTTCAACTGGGATACATGGAAAACCGGATGTATCTTACTAGAAGGAGGAAGCTCCAATTGAAAGGCTACATCCCCAACCGCACTAATCAATTTTAAATGGTCCATAGAATCTCTTAGACAGTGAATCCTCCTGCCCACCACAAAATTTTGCCTATAAGGTCTTAGCTTCACAAAGACCAAGTCACCCACTTTAAACTGATGCGGAATTCGTTTCTTGTCTGCATATTCTTTCATAGCTGTCTGTGCCTTTAACAGTTTGTTCTTTAGAATCTGCAATATTTCAGCTCTGTCAGTCAAACTACAGTCCACAACCTGCAATGATGAAGATCCAGGAATATAATCTGGAAGAGTAGGTGGACTACGACCATACACCGCTTGAAATGGTGAGACACCAGTGGAGGTGTGAGTGGCTGTATTGTAGTGCCATTCTGCCCAATGTAAATACAATCCCCATTGTTTGGATTTGTCACACACATAACATCTGAGATACTGCTGCAAGCTCTTGTTGACAATCTCCGTTTGTTTGTCACTTTGAGGATGATACGTGGTGACATGCGTAATCTGGTGCCACTCAATCGGAACAACTCTTGCCAAAAATGACTTAGAAATATAGGATCCCTGTCTGAGATTATACTTCTACGCATTCAATGGAGTTTACATATCATGTGAGCAAAGAGCTCAGCTACTTTGACTTTAGTAAAGTGGGTATGTAGCATTCCAAAGTGCACAGCCTTTGTTAAGCGATCCACCACTACAAGTATCACAGTGTGATTTTGGAAGGAATGAAGCCCTACTATAAAATCAAGAGAAATGTCTTCCCATATTCGCTCCGGTATAGGAAGTGGTTGCAGGAAACCATAAGGGGAATGCGTGGCAGACTTTGTTTGTTGACATACATAACACTCTTTTACAAACCGTGTCACATCCTTGCGCATTCCATACCAAAATACGTTTTCTTGGAGTCTTCCAAATGTTCTATGGATCCCACTATGGCCTCCAATGGGTGAAGAGTGAAATTCCTCCAATAGTGTTTGCTTAAGTGTTGAAGTAGCTGGGATAAACAACTTGCCTTTAACAAATAACAGCCCATTCAATACTTCAAATTCTGCATGCTTATTGGGATTGCTCTGAACTTGTGCTAACAGTGTCTGGAAATCTTCATCTTTGATCAACTGTTCCTTGAATTTGAGTAAGAAGTCAAGGTGTGGCACGGTGATTGCCATGCACTGAACTCTGGATAGAGCGTCTGCAACTCGATGTTGAGCTCCCGGTTTGTACACAATCTCATACGAATAGCCTAACAACTTAGCCAAGTAAAATTGTTGCTCGGGTGTTTGTATAACCTGCGTCAATAGCTCACGTAAACTCCTCTGGTCCGTGTGAATGGTGAAGGTATTACCCAATAAATATGTCCTTCATTTCTTCACTACGGACGTAATGACACACAACTCACGAACGTAAGTGGATGCTTGTAACATTCTAGGGCAGAACTGTTTGCTGTAATAACATATAGGATGTCCATTTTGGATCAAAACTGCTCCCATCCCTGAGCCTGAAGCGTCCGTTTCTAGAATAAATTTCTCTTTAAAGTTGGGAAGACCTAGTTTCAGGGCCTTAGTCATAGCCATTTTTAAGTGACCAAATGCAGCCTGAGTATTTTGATCCCATTTGAAAGCCTCTTTCTTCAGCAATGAAGTTAGAGGTGCGGCAAAGGTAGAGTAATTTCGCACAAATTTTATGTAGAAACCCGTGAGACCGATAAAGCCTCTTAATTGCTTCACATTTTGAGGTGTTGGCCAGTTCACCATGGCACTAACCTTAGCAGGGTCTGGTCCTACCCCTTTCTCCGTTACAATGTGACCCAAATATTCAATTGAATTTTGAGCAAAGGAGCACTTAGATTGTTTCAGGCAAAATTCGTTATCAACTAAACACTGTAACACAGTTTCTAAGTGTTGAACATGGGTATCTAGGGTAGGGCTATAAACCAATATGCTGTCGAAAAATACAATCACAAAACGACGTAAATAAGGTTCAAATATCAGATTCATAGTGGACTGAAAAGTAGAGGGTGCATTGCTTAACCCAAATGGCATTACCAAAAATTCGTAGTGTCCTTGGTGAGTCCGAAATGCCGTCTTGTGAATGTCACCAGCAGCCATACGAATTTGGTGGTAACCCGAATGCAGATCCAGCTTTGAGAACCAATGTGTACCATAGAGTTCGTCTAAGAGTTCATCAATCGCCGGAATCAGAAATCGATCCTTAATTGTGATGGTGTCGAGTGCTCTGTAATCAATACAAAATCGCCAGGTACCATCCTTTTTGTGTACCAACAAGACCGGTGATGAAAAAGCACTCAAACTGGGTTGAATGATCCCATTTGACAGCATCTCCTTAATCTGATTTTCAATCTCCACCTTCTGAAAATGAGGGTATCTGTATGGACGCACATTGACAAGGTTGGCATTGGTATTGAAGGGAATTTTGTGGTCTACTAGCCTTTTTGGAGGTAGGTTGGTAGGTTTTTGGAATAGTGGGGAGAATTTGGTGAGGAGTTGCTGAATTGGAGGGTTAGGGTGTGTTGGATTAGTGGTTTTAGTTTCAGGGACTATGAGTTGGAGTTGAAGGTAGGTGTCAATGGCTTCGGTGGTGACTAAGCGTTGAAGCTGGTGAATGTTCGCCTCTTCCGGACCAAGTTTTGGGACCCCAGTTAAGTGAACCGGTGTGCCCTCCTTCGAGAAGCTCATGGTGAGCTTGGCATAGTCAGTCACAATTGGACCTAGGGTTTTGAGCCATTGGACTCCAAGCACTAGTTCTGCTCTACTTAATGGTAAGACAAACAAGTCCACAAAAAATTCATGAGGACCTAAGAATAGTGAAACTTGAGGACAAATGGAGGTGCTATGAAGCTCCTCTCCATTCCCTACCAGCATTTTAAGGGATTGCGCCGGCTCAGTGCAGAGACCCAAATGTCGTGCAACTCGATCCTGAAGGAAATTGTGGGTACTCCCACTATCAATCAAAATGGAAATTTGGTTCTGACCTATTTGTCCCACCACACGCAGAGTCTGTGGGATAGAGTGACCCATCAGAGCATGGAGGTTGATTTGGGCTAGGTTGCGATCTGAATCAACATTTTCAACTTGGGTCTCAGTGCTCTGAAACTGAAACGAAATACCATCATCCACCATTCCGTCGGGTTCAACAATCTGGAGGTGAAATTGTCGCTTGCAACGGTGACCCTGTTGATAATGTTCGTCGCAATTGTAGCATAATCCCTGTTCTCGGCGCGTTTGCAATTCGTCCGATGAAAGGCGTTTGATGGCTGGCGATGGTGGTTTGGGAGGTGTAACAGAGAGAGTAGGTTTGAAGGAGGAATTTGTGGTGGTTGGTGGAGGGTTGGTGGTTGGGTGGTTGGAGTGGGGTTTATGGTGGGAAGAGGGACGGTCCAAGAATTTCTCCTCCTGTAACTTAGCTAGAGAAATTGCTTGGGCGAGTGAAATTGGTTGGAAAGCTTGTACCTCCCTCCGTATCTCCGGCTTGAGCCCAGAAACAAAACAACTGAGGTAGAATGGAGGTGGAAGTCCAACGATTCTATTAGCCAGCGTCTCAAACTGACTCTGATATTCTTTGACGGAACCCGTTTGACAGAGCTTGAACAGAGAACCCTTGGGATCTTCATATAACGACGACGCAAATTTGTGATTCAAGAGAATGGAGGAAATCTGACCAAGACAATAACAGATTGTTGGAATACATCCATTGGAACCAGGTTAATGCTTCATCCTCCATGTAAAATGAAGCAATGCGCAAACACTGTTCATCTGGTGTGTGGCGGTAATCAAAAAATTGATTTATTTTAAAGATCCAGCCCAACAGATCGATACCATCGAACCCAGGGATGTCTAGTTTCATGGTTGTCGCCGAAAACGGTGTGATGTCCGGTCTGTGTTGAGTAAAACCTGGCGGTCCAACACGAGCTCGTAGACTGTTGAACTCAGTGGTGAGTGAGGTGATGTTGGCAACAATATTATTCTGGAAATCTTGTTGGTTTTGTATCAAGTGGTTGATGGTGGTGGAGAGATCCTCTAGGGAAGGAGGTGAAGTCATATCTCTCAATGAAAGCACCAATTTGTTATGAATAAATTGGTCAGAAGAGAAAACAGAAAGATATTAGGATTGTAAAAATTATGACTACAATATTCTTGGCTAAATTCTCTGCTTTCTTCATATGCATTCAATTGTACATATATAGTACTATCTAGGAAAGGAATCTAATAGTACATTCTTAGTGGAGCACATGCATTTCTTACGGCTCACCACCTTATCCTAACAGAATTGTGATGACCCTTAGCAGAGATACTTTATCTCACTTTCTCTATGTGACACGTTTCTTTTCTCTTTTCATTAGAGGAGTGGTAACATAATCCTTCAAGTATTTGGGCCTTGCAATGTTCCTCTTAGGCCTCAATTGTGGGATAGGCTCCTCATCACTTTTAGCTGACCCATCCTCTTCTAAATATACCCCCTCAATTTCTTTGCTAGCTTGATTCATAACAAACACACACTTCATAAATGCACAATTTATTTTAATTGAGTTTGAGAAAATAATAAATGAAACCAATGATAACAAAGAGTTTTCTTCCTCTTCAACCTTTGTTTTATGTATGTACACAAATAAATTAAACATAATCATTCTTTGTTTGGATGTCATCTAAAATCAAGTTGATAACGTTCGATTTAGATGGTTGAATTGTAAATCGAGTTGAGAATCTTTGGGGTTTTCAAATAAGAAAATCAAGTTGGGATTTTCGCTTAAGATCAAATGGGGATTTGAAGGTTTTGGACAAGATTACGCAATTTGGATTCAATTGAGTGAAAAGTTTGAAGAATAAGAGTTTCTAGTAAATGAGTAGCGTGAGACAGTGAATCAAATTGGTAAATCTTTGGTGACAATGATTTACAATTTGAATTCGATCGACTGAAAGCTTGGAAGAAATGGGTTTCTTGCAAATGAGTAACGTGAAACAATGAATCAAATTAGTAAATCCCGAGTGACAACGATTCACAATTTGGATTCGATCGACTGAAAGCTTTGAAGAAAGGGGTTTATTACAAATGAGTAACGTGAGACGTTGAATCAAATTGGTATTGTTGGATCACTTGATCAAGCCCGGATAAATGGAAGAGAAAATGTTATAATCAACTTCAAACATATGGTTTGTGAGGTTGCATTGCTAAATTTCTCTACCAAACTACTTTTGCAAAGTAAGGTTAATTTTCATTATCTCAATTCAATTTTCAATTGAGGGAACATGTACCCATAGCAAAGTCGTTTGGAGAACTACCTAAACAAATCCTTGTGTACTTTCTCTATCTCTTTTTTTATTTTTCATTTGCAAATTATTGAACTCTTCGACTGTACGACCAATACATTTGGTTAAGTTTTTTGATAATCTTTGAAAAAGGTTTGGTTTAGTTAATCATAATCTTTAATATTGTGGTTGGATTTGCAAATCAACAAAACCATACAAATTCTAAACAAAATTGATTGCACGCAAGGCGTTTGATAACTTGCTCCAATTACGTGTTTGTGTGTTTTGTCATTGGAGGCAAACTTTACTTTTGTGTAGCATTCAAGTGATTGTTGTTAAAAGTGTATTGATTAATTTTTCTATCATTATCATCAATTGGTTTTCATATATGCATATCTGAGATTTTCGATCGTTGTTCGGTTAGACGATTCGATCCGGGTCACTTCCGCCAGCCGTTAAATTTTTCAAAATAGTTTTTGTAAAGTAATTTTTTTAACTTGGGATCTATTTCACGTCCCTTTAGATAAGTCGCCTTTATCTAACAAGTGGAATCACGAGCTCCGATTAATTCTGTGCTTCAATATTCTCTTATTATAAAATGGCTATTGAACCTAAAAGGGTGTACAACAGAGCACCCATCTTTACTAATGAAAACTATGGCTATTGGAAAGTTTGTATGTGTATCCATATCAATTCGGTTGATAAAGATATATTGGACATCATCATCAATGATCCAAATTAAATTACGATGAACAATGGTGAATATTTCGTTGTACCAAAACCAAAAGCATAATGGAATGATAATGATAAGAAATTGTGGTCAGATGATTGGAAGGCATAAAATATTCTCATATTTGCACTTGGTGTTAATGAATATTACCATGTCTCCTATTGTGAAACTGCCAAAGCTATGTGTGACGCATTAAAAGTTGATCATGAGAGAACTAATGAGGTTAAACAAGCTATGATCAATACCTTAAATTAGGAGTTTGAAATATTTCACATGAAATATGGTGAAACCATTGCCGACATGTAAAAGAGGTTCACACATCTTATATATCATTTGAATATTCTAGCTAAGTCTATTTCAATAATATTGTTACTAATACATTTTTGAGGTGTCTTAATAGGAAATGGAAACCTAAGGTCACCACAATCAAAGAAGCAAATGATCTTAAAACACTTGATCTCACAACTTTATCTGGCAAGCTAGACGGACATGAGAAAGAAATCGCTTGCTTGGAAAAACATGAGAAAAAATCATGAAAATAAGATAAAGAAGGACAAAGGCAAGGACAAAGAGGTAGAAAAGAAGTCTACTGCTCTAAAGGCTTCAAATTTAAAGTCCTCAACCAAAGAACAAAGTGATTATGAAACAAGTGATGACGAGAATTCAGATGATGAAGAAATGAGACTTTTTGTGAAAAAGTACAATAGGTACGTCAAAAGAAATGGTGTAAAGTACTCCAATAAAAACCTCATCAAATTTAGAAGATAATAAAACTCTTCAAAGGAAGATGATAACAATAATGGAAGATAAGGAGGTTCATGTTTCAACTACGGAAAAACCGGTCATTACAAGCCGAAGTGTCCATTTCTTGAGAAAGACAAAGAGAAAGGCCATCACAAGAAGTATATGAAGTCTATAAGAGCTTATATTACTTGGGAAATTGATAGTAATTCCTCAAGTGATGAAGACTCGAGTGAAAGCGAAGAATCAGAAAATGTCTGTCTCTCGGCTTATTATCGTGAAAATAAGAAAAATAATGTAAGTCATTCTAAATATGAACATGTTGATAAATTGTCTTATTCCGAGTTACAAAAAGCTTTTGAAAATCTACATAGAGAAGTTGTAGACACTTTTAAAAAAATTAACTTCAAACAAAATAATATTTTCATATTTAGAAGCTAAAGTTTTAGAAATCGAAAAGAATATGGAAGCACTTAAACAATCTATGGTAGATATTACAAAAGTTAAAAATAAGGATGATGAATCCTCTTGGTTTGATTATGAGACTTGTCATATTTGACAAAAAAAGTAAATACTCTAAAGGCCAGATTAAACAAGGCTCTTGAACCAAAGGTCACTTTTGCCATTGATACTACCAAATATAAGATGCCTTCTTATAATCCTTATAGAAGGTATAACTTTGTTGAAAAGGATCAAAATAGCAAAGGTCACTATCCACATAATTTAACTTGTCACTTTTGATGCAAGAAATAACATATGTAACACCCCATTTCTACCCGGCAGAAATTCTTAAAACAAAGTTTTCAAAATTCAACATTCAAATAGGATGCCACATTTTCAACTTTAAAAAAACAACAACATTTATCGCATATCAACATGGATACATAACACTTAAACATTGGGCGACAAAATAACAATTTTTATTACTCGTTAAAACAAAACAACTTTTATTACTAGACACATATTCATCATTACAACTCTATTTTCGTGACATAACAACTTTACTCAACTTATAAAACAACTTATAACAACTTATTTATTTATTCAACTTCGAATTTTAAATACAATGACAATAAGGAAAACGACAATGATATAACAAGCATTAACCCCCGAGTGTTACGTATCAGAGCGACGACACCGACTTGAACTAACGAAGGTAAACAACTCTGATCTAGAATACCCACACGTTACCAACATATGGGTAACATTCAAACAGAAGGGCTGAGATATCGAACAATATAATCAAGAATACGATAAATATCATGTAAATTTAGATTATATAAATCACCACTCCACAATACATAAGCAACGGAAACAACACAAATACAATACAACACATACTATACAACTTGGAAATGCGACTTAGACAAATGCGATGCATGTGGTACCATTGGGGTAAAACTCCCAATTTAAAAAATATGTCAGGTTATCGAGGCATCTGCAAGGCATAAACCTTCAACTTAATAATTTTGCCAATCCAGGCCAACATGGTACGCATCCGCTCCAACTTAGAAATGCAATGTATGCCATGATACAACGACATAACACATAACAACAACCAACTCGGAACAACATACAACAAACAACTCAGAACAACATAGCCACATTCAACGTTGGACATAGGCCTACAACTTATCATCATCAACTTATCAACGTTGGCCAAAGGCCTTCAACGACAACGACAAATCAACGTTGGCTTTACGACTTAAAAACAACAACAACTACAACAAAATAACTTTGGCTCTCCGCCTTAAATTCACAACATCAACAACCAAAACAACATTGGCTCTCCACCTTAAATTTAATTCTTCAACTAAGACAGCACGACAACTTAATTCTCAACCAACCACTTATCAACATATACTACTCAATCCTGACTCACGGTCACTTAATTATGCTCTTACTAAATCATCATAGCATTACGAAACAACTTACTTCGATTCAATTCCAATACTTAATCCCTTCAACCATCTCCGACTAAATTGATTAATTAATCTGTTGTACTCTGTCACTGCTACTTATCCCTACCCTACTACTAAGCCTCTGTTGATTCATGTCAGTGACCAAATATTACACATGCTGCTAAGTCCATTGTGCTCGTAAACCGGGACAAATCAACTTATTAAGCAATATTGGAAATTCCACGTATTCGACATAATTATAATTGAATAAATTCACCACTTATATACTAATTTATACGAACTACTGCGACAAATTTCAGCTCATTCCGGGCAACTAACTTTCCCGCTAATTCCACCTATTCGACTAAATCGGCAATGTTGTACACTCTAATATCACTTACAATTGATCCTACTACTTCTGCTACTTTTAGCTCACTGCTAAAATATTTTTCTTGTTACTTGTCATTAACTTAACACTCTACTAATTCATGACAACGACCAAGTTATTAAAACCTACTATTAAATTCTACCTCACTATTATTTAATTAATCTACTGCTAATTCATCATAACACAATTAATTATTTACATCAGTTCTATTGAAATAATTTAAGTATCTGATTATTATTCATTTATGCTCCTGCACTAAATTTAACATATCAGTAGCATGCTAGACTCTCCAGACTAAACAACACGACAAAGGAAACTTCCCATCATCCACACGCGACAAGCGTCACATGCACATGCCCATAGTCACTAAGTGTGACGGTCGTTACACAAATGGGACGGTCGTCCCAACGTTGGGACGAACGTCACCATGCCCTGACGGGCGTCACACACCCAAATTCCCTTCTGTTTCGTCTCTGTTTCATTCTCTTACCAGGTTTTTCATCGCAGACCACACCCAATCATCTCAATACAATTATTCAACCAACCCAGTACACCAATTCTACATCAACATAATATACTCATACAACACAATCCCAATTAATCAATTTATAATTAATTCAAAAACACAGATTAATTTCTTTATTTAATCAACAACTTATCAACCAAAACAACTTATTCAACCACATAACATAACAACTAACATCATGATTTATAAATCCAATTCCACATATATTCATCATATAACCCGGTTATAAAGTTAGAATCCCACCCTTACCTTTGGATTGAAGGCGGCTCTAACAATTTGATTGGAACCCTAGATTTTCCTTTCCTAAGCACTTCTCGTAACCTCTTGTTCTCAACTTCACGTTCTCCCTTTTTCACTGATAACTCATTCCCCTTTATTCTAATTGTTTTTATAATTTATATTAAATCCTTAATAATTCTCATTGGGCTTAAACCATACACCTCCCACAACTACTACTACTACTACTACTCACTATTAGACCCACTTATTAAGAATAACACAATTCTACTTATTATCCCACAACTTAATCAACTTAAATCTTAATCCAACTTATCAAGACACAAATTAATTCAAATTAATCAACTTTATCAACTTAATTCCACCAAAATTAAATTAACTCAACCCAATGAAATTCTGACAAATCAACACCAAACAAACAATAATATTTAATTAAATAAACATGGTGTTACATCATACCATTGTAAAATGCAATTTTGGGAGATTTCTTCTCCCTAAAGATGGTTTTTAATGGTTTTCTAAATGAAAGCATGGTTGCACTCACCCTCAAGTATCCAATGAAGATTGGGTACCCATCTTTTTTTTGTTGATCTTGCAAGATAAATATCTTGGCTCTATGAAAATAGTATGAGATATCATTTGTGGTTGCTCAAGACATATGAAGGGTGACATCTCCCTATTTCATCGACTTTATGGCAAGGAAGAAGGGTTGTGTGACCAAGGAAGTCAACAACTAATGTAAATTAATTGGTAAAAGTGTGTATATTATTTGTAATGCTACATATTCGAGAAATGTCGAAAAAGGTATTTCATTTCATGATGTATGTGTATCTTCAAAAATACATACTCAAGGACATCGAATAAGGGATTGATCAACCTAAGACGATGATACTTGAGGAGGAGCAATATAACTATCATGAAAAGGAAAAAAATGAAAGTCCAACAAAAAAGAATGTTCATCAAATTAATAACTTTCTTAGGTTTATTACAAATCACATTATCGAGTACTTTGACAAAGAGAAAAGTGGTAAGAACGTTGATGTTAAAATATTTTGTAGCACTTTTTGCATTTGTTCCAACTTCCGTTCGAGAGTTGCTAGTGAAATTCATGTGCATCTTCTGTCATTCGTACAACGAGGTAATATCGTTTCAATTTTCACGTTATAAGTAAGTTCCTTCTTTTACCCGTTTATTCTTAAAAGGTATATGATATACTTTGTGTATGTTACATGCAATGAGTGTTCATTTCTAAAAATTTCAATTGATAACCATGATGTGTTTAAATTCATATGTTTATAGTGACCTCGTCCTAATATCTTCACATGTATTTTATATTGTTAATATTCTATGCTTGCATATGTGTGTTTGCATGTCAATTACTGGAAAATCATAAAAAATGATCATTTGCACATGTCTCTCAAAAACTCTTTATGCAAGTTTCAATTCGAGTCTTTCAAATCCGACCCAAAACTTTATGTTTTACATTTTTCACTTGTTGCACTTCATGTGTCGACTCATGTCTTGTATAGGCCAGCTCATAAAAACTGTTCTAGACTGGCCAAATGACTAGGCATGGCCCACTTCATTCATGCATCTAGGACGGCGCAATAGCCCGATGTCTAAGGGATTCACTAGCTTTATGACCCTCAGTCGAGGAGGCCGCACCGACCAAGATTACATATGGTCAAACTCCTCTACTCCTTCCAGACTTCTGTCTGACACCTAGGGGAGTCACCCAGATTCAGCAAAGGATAGCTCCTATTTGGTTCATCGTCTTCCCGACTGGCATCACATCCGAGCAGATTTTTCTGTCCCAACGACTAGTTTCTGGTAGTTACCTATTTTTGGGGGATCTACGATCCATGCCCAAAATAGGGAACAATATCCAAGCGCTGGGGGAATTATATAAACCCCCTCACATGAGAGGGCTAGGTATCCATATTCACTCTAACAACACACTTTCTCGCACTTACTCATTCTTCTTCCCTTTCTTACTCTAGCATTGGAGTATCTTACAGGTACACTCCCTTCTCTCCTCGACGATCGAGCATCATCAACAACGTTTGTGGCCCACCCCAGAGTCTGAACTCCAAGCATTATCATTAATGTCTTGCATGTAAACCCCTTGTATAGGCCGGTTCATGAAAACAATTTTTAGAGATTTTTAAATTTTCTTTAGTATGTATTGACACATGCATTGAATGTGTAGACTCCTAACCTGTTCAAGTCAACACATGCTTCCAACATGTCGGCTCATAATGTGTTTTTGGGTCATTTCTCTTTATTTCTCATTATCTTCCCATACATGAATTCAACTTCTCACCTCTTCATTTCCTCTTGAGTCTTGAGACATTTCAAAGTGTCATTAACTCCCCCACTTTAACTCGTAAATTCATTCACCATATCTCATCGAATTTCCATTTACAAACATATCATTAAGTATCCTCATTCAATCATCATATTTTCACTTCTCTAAAACCCTCATTATCTTCATATTTCAAATCACACCCAAGTCTCCAAAACTCTGAATTTGCATTCATTTTGTGTTTTCATTGTTATCTTCGTGTGTTTTAGTATTCCTATCTTTGGTTTGGATTTGTGGGTAACCATATATCCCTCAAACATCTTCACTTATCTTTAACAAATTCAGTCGAACACTTGGCGTGCAAACTTCTTTTAGGAATTTCTCCATGGCACCATAGATTGCAAAAAAACAAGAGTGATTCCAAGGGTAATGGAAAAGCTACCACATCCTCTATCGTTCCAAAAACTCATTTTTATGTTGTTGGTTTTGTCTACTTATGTTGAGGAATTTGAAGAGAAACACCAACACCTCCTTGTTATGAAGCAATATGTTTAGAAACCTATTGTTGTTGGTTGCTTGGAAATTCCAGAGGTTGTTCGTCTTGTCGATCATCAACAAACAAACTACTTCTTGAAGATTTCACAAGACTACAATGAAGATCTCATTTGTGTTCTACTCTGAGCTACACGATAGAAGTGACTCATCCTTCAAGTTCACAATAGGTAATACAATTAATGATTTTATTGATGATCTTTGGAAGTCACCATTTGGAATTATTATTGTTAGTGCTGATGATAAACCATTGGTGATAGATACCAACCTTCATCAAGATTTTAAATGGAACATTCATCTCAATCAATTGCTTAAGGCTCCCTCGGTCCGATGATTGCTATGATCCTATAACAACTGGTCAGTTGAATATGGTTCCTCGGATTTTTCTTGGCCAGAGATTTTGACCTACCAAGAAAAATATGTTCAGGGGCAAGTCCATGAGTACACCAAGAAGGAAATGTTTTGATCCAACCAAAGTGAAGGAAAAGTTAGCCATAGGTCGACAATCAGCTGCAAGAATCCAGAACCATGTCGAAGCACTTCGATGCGTCCCACATACCCCAAGTTGAAGGCATTTCGACAAGATCGCTTAGGAAAACATGGAAGAGAAACTGCTCCAAGTAGTGGGACAGAGTAGTGGGTGGTTACCATAAGAATGGGTTGACAGGTGTCAAAGTCTGATTTATTGGAAAAGTGTCTGACAATTATTTTATTTGTCTATATAAGTAGATTTTATTTTCAGTAATAAGGGTAGCATTTATTTACATTGTAAAGGGACACACTCAAAGTACCGAGCATGAGAGAAATGAGTTAACCCTTACACAAATGTATGATAACATTCAAAAAAACCTTTGTATTCAAGTCATTTTAATTCCCAGTTAATTTAAAATACTTGCCTTTTATCTGTATCTTTCTTACCTTTCTTTTACTCATTTATATTGTCCTTTCGTTCAAGCATTCCTCGTTCTATAAACACAAAAATACCAAAAAGATACAAAATAAACCCCCATTACCATTCTACATTACAAGAGTTCGTAGCATAACAAATCGGACAAAGCAATCCTGGGACTTGTTTGGCCGTTCCTGCAAGTAAACCTCGCGAATAGGAGGCCAGCAGAATGTTAGCGCAAAATCCACGTGCGAACAGATTGGCATGCCTAGTGGGACCTGTTGGGTTAGTTATATGCACTTGCGCAGTGGAAAAATGGTAACGCCACGTCCAAACGAAAAACCGTCTTCGACAAGAAGTCCAGTTGTTACGAACGTAACTGAACCCGTTACGAAAACAGTACCGACTACTTCCGATGGATCTACCACTACTATAATTTGACCTGAACTGATCAAGCAGAATATGAGTGGAACTTCGGGGTCACCGGGACCCAGTTTCACTATGTTGTTTTCTAGAACCTTTGGCATACCTCCCGAATTCATGCCAAGTTTCTACAATTCTCGCTTGACATTTGCAGATAGTTCATCAGGAGTTTTTTCTCCTTACCAAGGGATATGACCTTTGACAAACCAATACGGTCGAATGACTAACATTAGTGATTTATCTCAGTCAATGCCAACTCTTACTTCAAACACTATGGTCGTCGTAAGGCATCAGATGAATGAAAATAACCACGAGATGGTCCATATGTTAACACAACAAATGGGAACCATTTTAAGACCTTTAATACAAGATTCAACACAAAGTTACCAACAACTGGCAACTCAGATGACTCGATAGGGGATTTATTTGGGCACTAATGACCCTACAACGTGGAACCCCACCTCCTCGTCCTGAGACACTGGTCCGACAGGAAAAGGAGTACGAAGAGAATTTAGAGCAACCTTACGAAGAGGTTAAACAAATACCCATGGTGGCCCAAAGGCCTCCCGTCGTGATGTTACATCGACATCAAGACCAAGGAGATGTGTTAGGACAAGTTTGTCAAGATGCCATGGCCGGAGAGCCGAACCTTGAAACTATAGTAGAGAAGATTATGGTCCAAAATTGTGCCAACCCAGGCCTTCGACGACCCACTTACACGTTCCCATTACCTAACTGTGTGTTACAAATTGAACTTCCCAGGGGATGGAAAGTCCCAAAGTTCACCAAATTCGCTGGTGAGACCGAGAAGAGTCCACACTCGAACATGTGGCACATTACTAGACTGAGGTTGGGGATATAACAAATAATGAGGATTTAAAAATGAAGTATTTCCCTAGTTCCCTTACTAAGAATGTGTTTACCTAGTTTACAATGCTTCCTCCTCAGTCCATTCGCATATGGACATAACTTGAAAGATTGTTCCACGAACAATTTTATATGGGACAATCCAAGATCATCCTAAAAATATTGGCTAGCGTGAAATGAAAGACGAGTGAGTCTGTCTAACAATATTTAAATAGGTTCAAACTTCTGAAAGTTAGATGCTTTAATCAAGTCTCTAAACATGAGTTAGTTGAAATGGCCGCAGACGAATTCGACTATTGGATTAGAAAGAATTTATACACTCAATACATTAGGGATATGGCTCAATTAGCATATAGGACTCGACATGTCGAAAGCCTAAAATCTAAAAAGTCTAAGGCTGGTAGATTCCACAAGAAAGTTTCATATTTAGCAACCGACGAGTTCACATCCGAAGACGGAGAATTCCTCGATGATAGTGAGGTTCATGTAGCGGAATTCAAGCCAGGACCTCCATACAGGTGCAAATTATTAAAACCATCAATCGGAAAAGAGCCTGTCAAAACAGGGAAATATGAAAAATATGTTACTAAGACATATACTTTTGATATATCTAAATGCGATGAAATTTTTGATTTGCTAGTAAAAGATGGTCTAGTTGTTGTTCCACCTGAGTTAAAGGATCCTTCTCTAGATCAAAAGAAAAAATGAGATTTTTTAAATTTCATAATTACCTTGGTCATAAGACTTTCCAATGTGTTCTTTTTCAGAGATTTGGTGTAGAAAGCTCTAAAGGATGGAAGTCTTTAATTTGGCGAAAGGACAAACATGCAGGTCGACACCGACCAACTGAAAGTCAAAGAAGCACTTTATTCAAATCTGAATGAATGCATGATGGTGGATGTTACAGAAGATTTCTCTAACACACCTCATGTCGAGAACATGGAGTACATGATGGTCGACACTACAGAAGGTGACGACAAAGTCACTAAGGAAAAACTGGAAGTAGTTTTCCTAAGGGCTAATGAAAGCTTGGATGAATTCCAAAATAAATGCCAAGTGGGTGGATAGGGGGAAATATTATGCCCAAGGTGCAATGTTGTGTTAGACAAGAAGGCATTTGAAAGATATGAGCCTGTCAAAAAAGGGACTTTAGCCACTGAGGGGACTCGTATCCCAAAGTTTGTGTTCGACCAGGGTGGCAACCTTCGTCGAAGTGAAGAATTGACATGCCAGTTCATCCAGGCCTGAAACTTTTATGCCTCCATATGACATCCCACGATAGAAGTGGGTCAAATTAGATAATGAAAAGGGCAACAAAAGACTGAATGGAGGGTACTGGACCTAGAGAAAGAATCTGGGAAGAAAAATGAACCCAGGGGTTACGTGATTTCTCCCAACTATAAGGTAAAGAACCCAATGACCAAGACCCAGTTGAGGCCCTACCAGAGAAATAAGAAGGCCGAAAAAGAGGCCTTAACATCCCGACCAAAGCAAAATGAAAACCTTGGATAAAGGAGCGGCGCCCAAAAGCAAGGCGGGTCAAAAAAGGGAAGATAATGGCGAACCATATTGGAACCTCTGAGATAAAGGAGGTGATGTGCAAACAAAGGGCAGAATGTATGTCTGCTATCAGAAAAGGGAAGTGTTGCACCCCAAAATTTGCCCTCACAAGACAAGACTTTGTGTACTAAGAGGTTCACAAGGTTCACAAGACATCTCATTAGGTTCACAAGGTTCACAAAGTTCACAATTAGTCAGAAGATGTGACAATTCCCTCAGACAATGCATCCTCCTAAGCAGTGCATCCAAAACTAGGGTTTTGACTTTAATCAGGCTAAATGAATTTCCAAGACTTCAAGTGAGCTTCATAACATATTATATGTGTTTAAGAATTCCCATGACAAGTTTAAAGACTTTTCCCAAAGGTTTGCTCAGTTAGATGATCATATAGGTTAAAATCAGTCAAAGTAGTTAAAAAGTCAAACTGAGGTCAACTGTGGTCAAACCAAAGTCAAACTTCATGATATTTTGCCAACATCAAGTATATGAAGTAAAATTCATCATTTGATCAAGGGTTGATCATGATTCATCAAGGAGATTTCAGATCATCAAGAATCAGGAGTTTCTAAATTAGGGTTTCCTCAGGAAAAGTCAACTGAACTTTGACCAGCCATAACTTTCACATGCTTCATCAAATTTTTCCCATCCAAAGCTCATATTGAAGGAAATTGAATTCTCTACAACTTTGTGTCTCACAAGCCAAGCCCAAAAATGCTTCATTTGGAAGGTATGAGCTAAGACATTATAGGTCCTTTTGAAAGTCAACAAAAAGTCAACAACTTCAAAAGAGCATAACTTGAGAATGGTAAAAGATATGGACATGAAACCAATGGGGTTGGTTAGAGGACTCTTTAAGCTTTCCAAAATGTCCAATAAAACCCTCATAGAATAAAAATTGAAGGATTTGTGTCCTTGCAAAGTTGGGAAATGTTTGAGAAGAATATTGAACAAATGGGGTCTTAGAATCAATTTTTTCCAAATGGGCCTACCATTGTGCAACCCAATCCTTGAGATATCATCCCACACGACCCAATCCTAGCATTTTCATGATTTTTATTTTTTATTTAGTATTTATTTGAATTTTATTCATTAAAAAGCAAATTAAATCAAAATAAAATATATAAATCAAATATTTGGATGAGATATTGTTTCTAGAAAGTCATAAACATGGATTGGATCAGATTGATATGCAAATTATGATGATGGTCTTAAAATAGCAAGGTTGTATCAAAAAATATTTGAATTTTAAAGCATGATCTTTTTCAATCTTCCATGATCAAAATATCCAAAGGACAACCCAATTTTTTTGACCTAATTCAGTTCACTATATGTACATGAACACAACACAATGCAAGGAGACGAAAATTGCAGCCTCAAACCACGCATTCAAACTTCAAAAATTCAAGCAAAAGGAGACATTCGGTTTTTGATTTGCAGGAGGTTTCAAAGAGTTCTAAAGGTATTAACATGTTCCTTGATGTTCACTGAATGCATAACAATACTTATCATCATCCAAAACTCCATGAAACACATGAACCGAATGGCTTTTCATCTCACATTTGATTTTTTCGATTCAATGAATTTACTGCATTTCAATTGATTTTGATTGTTTAATCTTGTTTGTTTCATTGTGTTGAAGCTTTCTGGACCAATTAATTGGAGTTTCACTGCTTAGAATGGATTCAGCCATAGTTAGGGTTTATGACTCTCATTTAGGGTTCTTTGATTAAAACTATATAAATTGATTCTAAGACCATAAATGAACTGTATGAAGGTTGGGGATCACAACCATGTAACTAATTTGAGAAATCGTTGCATATTGATGAGTGTATGAGATTGGCAGGTTTTGTACGCAGGAAGATTCGCAGGAAATTTCCCAGCAAATTTCACAGGAAAACCTGCGAAATTCCAAGGAAGAAGATGAAGTCAGCGCGCCAAAATCTTTATTCAAATATTTGATATAATATTTTATTATTTATTGTTAATATTATTTCAGAAAAACTAGCCTGGCTCAGTTGGTTTGTGTATGCGCGTATGAAGTTGATGGTCCTGGGTTCGAATCCCCCCAGGCCATTTTGTATTGTTTTGCTTTTTCTTATGATTTTTTTTCAGTTTATGAAACAAAACAACTTGGTTCTCATTCCATAGCACAAGCGCATGGCTTGTCCCAGTGGTTGGCTGTTTGGTCTTGGATATTCAAAGCCTAGGGCTTGGGTTCGAATCCCTGCCCCATGTATGTTTTCTTTCTCTTTTTCTTTCTTTTATTTTATTTGTTTATATTTTATAATTAAATTTAATTAATTTCTTAAAATGTTAAAATGAATATATATTATTTCTTATACCTAAAATTCATGTTTTTTTAATCAAACTTTATTTTCAAAATTTAATTATTTATATTTTATATGTTCATATTATTAAATAAATATAATTTGTAAATAAATGAATTTGTGTTGTAAATTAATAAATAAAACCCTAATTCTATTTTTTAAACTCATAAACCCTAATTTATTTTGATTAACCCTAATAATATTTCATAAACCCTAATTATCTTGTAAATATTAATTTATTTGTTTATAGATTTTGATTTTTATAATTTGTCCATATTATATGTAATTGTTATTAAATAGTAAACCCTATTTTGTTTCTCCAAATAATTAAAAATCCTAATTTTATTTTATGAATTTAATTTATGCTTATTTAATTATAATTAGATATTTTTATAATATGTATATAAAATTTAATAATTAGATTATTAATCATATTTTATTAGTATATAATACTTATTATTTATTTCTTTTATTAAATTCTCTTAAAAAAATATTTATTTAATTTTGAACTTTTAAATTATTTCTATCTTATTATACTAACCCTCTTATATTTATTTATTTTTGTTTATTATTACTAACCCATTTAATTATTTATTTATTTGCTTATTTTAATTATTTTAATTATAATGTAATTGTATCCAATATGTAATAGTTGTAGAATTATTCTTATTATTTATTTTTAATTGCCATGGTTAGTAAAATAGGGAGTGTAAAATATGTTTGAATTTAAAATTGAATTTAGATCATTAATCTCAAGATAAATATATGAACTTGTACACTCACACACGTAAGTCGATCCTGGATCGCCATCTCACATTCTTAAGGGTTACCTCTCATGTTGCCTAAACAAAAGGTCAAGTAGGTGTATAAAGCAAAGTCCCTTCTCTTGTATCATCTAGTCCCTTAAAAGATAAAAAGATCAAGTCCCTCCATGGTTGCCTTCGTAATGATCTTGTCCCTTTCGAATAAAGATGATAAGTCCCTTCGAATAGCTTATACACCTTACAGTTGCCTAAATAACAGTTGTCCCTTCACTTGTCCCTCATACATCCAAGGTAATGACTACCTATTCCTTAATAATAGGGATAGTCTTACCATTTAAAGGATATTTAAGAACAGAAAAGATTTAACTTAGGGTAGGTTTCTCTTATGTACTTGCTCACCTTTTCAAAACATTTCAAAAACACTTCACATTTCAAACAATTTTCAAAACAAAGGCTTTATATATATCCGTACATGGATCATTATAAAGTACTTAAGAAAATTTCTAATCACACACTACACTTCTCAAAAACATTTTAAAGTGAGCTAAGTAACTAAGAGCCCATGGACAACCATGGATGTAAAGGGTGCTAACACCTTCCCTTTACATAACCTACCCCCCGAACCCAAAAATCTTTTAAGGTCTTTCCTGTTCTTTTATACCCTTTCCTTTGGATAAAATAAAAGTCGGTGGCGACTCTTGCTATCCGCAATATAAATAAAGTCAGATCTCCCACCGTGTTACAGGAAGGAACATGAATACACTCCCCAATATGATGAGGAAGAGCCTACATATTCGCCTCAATCGGACAAGGAGTATACCCCGTCACTAGAAGATGACTTCGACGAAGACATGTATGATGATACCAATCATGATACTTATAGGGAGGACTTCATCGTCAACCGAATATGACATTGTCTCTGAAGTATCTAAAGCAGAAGAAGACTTTATAGAAAATGAAACTCCTGAAGACAAGCCTTTATACTACTACGTCATGAATGGAAGGGTGGTTGAAGAGAAGAGAGAAGTATATGAGAAACCTAACGTTGACATGATGTATCATCTCAAGCCTCTTTTCATAAAGGAAAAGGTCGACGGAACAACGGTCAACAAAGTATTTGTCGATGTTTAGGTAGTTGTGAATCTAATTCCCTACAGTCTTTTCAAAAAAATTGGAAAGACCAATGAGGACCTTAAACAACACAACATGGTTCTGTCCAATTATGAAGGCAAGACCAACAATATACTGGGAGTGATCTAAGTGGACTTGGATGTGGCGACTACCACAAGGCGACATTATTCATGGTGATTAACTCTAAGGCTAATTTCAACCCATTACTAGGTAGAGAATAGATTCATTGTATAGGGGCAGTGCCTTCAACCCTACACCAAAGACTTAGTATTTGGAGAAACGATGGTATCGTAAAAAACATCAAAGTCGACCAGAGCTTCTACAAGGTCGATGACACCAATGGATTGAAGAGGTCATTTAATTAACACTTAGTAAATGTGGCCCCTTGTGATGATGAATCAGGTTCTTACACTTCCATCGAGACAAGCCGCATGTTGAACTTGGATCCAGATTATGGTTTTGTCTGGGATGATGCTGCCATATCAGAGGAGACAAGTGGATTGCCACCTGCTGGGTGGTATGAGGTTGACGTGAATGACCTCTGAGAAAGAAAGCATGACTCGAATTTCGGCCTACCTGACTGAAAACAAAAAAAAATGGCTATGGAGAATAGGAAATGTAAAATCCAAACTGAGACATCCAGAACCCATGGCGAACTGGGCCAGACAACAACTTCAGAAAGCCGGAGGCTAGATTTTATTTATGAAAATGGGCCTTTTGGGTTCGAAAGAACCCAACAAATAAGCCACAAAAAATACAGGCTCATGACCCACACGAAGAGATTGATCTAGGAGATGGGAACACTAAGAGACCCACATATATAAGTATGAAAATATGGTCAAAAATGAAAACTAATCTAGTTGGATTCTTGAAGGAATACAAAGTCTGTTTCGCCTGGGATTATGTAGAAATGCCTGGTCTGAGTCGAAGCATGGTGGAACACCGTCTACCTATACAACCAAGCAAAAATCCAGTCAAGCAGTAGCCTTGTCGGTTTGCCCTAGAAGTAACTGAAAAGATCAAACAGGAGATCGAGAAATTGCTCAAAAGTAGGTTCATCAGAACTGCAAGGTATGTCGAATGGCTTGCCAATATAGTTCCTATAATTAAGAAAAATGGAACACTTCGCGTTTTCATTGATTTCAGAGATCTCAACAATGCAACCCCAAAGACAAATATGCAATGCCTGTGGCATAAATGCTCGTGGATTCAGCGATAGGTTTTGAGTATGCTCGACGCATACTCGGGGTATAATCAAATCCTTATAGCAGAGGATGATGTTCCTAAAATGGTGTTTCGATGCCCAGGAGCCATAGGAACATATGAATGGGTGGTGATGCCCTTTGGCCTGAAAAATGCCGGAGCTACATATCAAAGAGCCATGAACGCAATATTCCACGACTTCATAGAGAAGTTCATGCAGGTCTATATTGAAGATATTATAATAAAATCCTCGTCGGAGAATGATCATTTAGATCACCTTCGACGCTCTTTTGAGAGGATGAGAAAAATTTGGATTAAAAATGAATCCACTAAAATGTGCTTTCGGTGTACTTGCAGGAGACTTTCTAGGCTTTGTCGTCCACAAAAAGGGCATCAAGATCAATCAAAACAAGACAAAGGCTATTTTAGATCTCAATCCTCCTTCGACGAATAAACAACTTCAATCTTTGTTGGGGAAAATTAACTTCTTGAGAAGGTTCATCTCCAACCTAAGTGGAAAAACAAAAGTGTTCTCGCCATTGTTGAAGATCAAGAAGGATAATGATTTCCACTGGGGAGAAAAGGAACAGAGGCTTTCGACGCAATCAAGGACTATTTTTTGAAGCCTCCTATGTTATTATCACCTAGTACGAATAAAAATATGAGATTGTATTTTGCTGCTTCAGATACGACCATAGGAAGTATGTTAGCACAAAAGGACAATGATGGTGTCAATAGACCCATTTATTACCTCAGTATAATGTTGATAGATGATGAAACTAGGTACACTATGATTGAAAAATTATGCCTATGTGTGTACTTCTCATGTATGAAATTGAAGCAATATGTAAAGCCTGTTGACGTTTATGTTTCTTCTTATTGTGATGTCATCAAACATATGTTGTCTAAACCTATTTTTCATAGTCGAATAGGCAAATGGGCGCTAGCGTTAACTGCTTTTTCATTAACTTACAAACCTTTAAGAGCTATGAAAGGTCAAATAGTGGCCGACTTCATCGTCGACCATGCAGTCGTCGAGCCTTAAGTATTTGTAATTGACGTGAATCCGTGGAGATTATATTTCGATGGGTCGAGCCATAACCATGGAACAGGTATCAGGGTAATCATAATCTCTCCATAAAGCCTCTTGACCAAATTCAAATGTAGGGTCGAAGGGAATAGTTCTAACAATGAGGTTGAGTATGAAGCCTTAATTATTGGTTTGAAGATATTAAAAAAGCTAGGAGCACAAAAATTGGAAATCAAAGGCGAATCAGAGCTGGTAGTTAAGCAACTCACACGAGAGTACAAGTGTATCAAGGAACATTTTCTAGCATACTTTGTGATGGCGAAGCAACTATTGGAGTAGTTCAATGTAGCAAGTATTGTACACGTACCTAGAATGGAGAACCATGAGGAAAATGATCTGGTGCAGATCGTGTCAGGGTACAAATTATCAAAGGACAAACTAGAGGACTTCATTGAGGTTCAAGAGAAAAGGGTGTCGAATGCACCACCATTACAAGCTTTTGATAGGTTAGAAGCCAAGGAAACATGGTACGACGAAGTCCTAGTCACCGATGGATTGTCAACAACGGATTAGAGACGAACCATCATAGAGTACTTAGAGAATCCTGTCGGGGGAACTGACAAGAAGACAAAATACAGGGCTCTGAGTTATGTGTTGATGGGAAATGAGCTTATGAAGAAAACCTCAGAAGGGCTTTTACTCAAGTGTATAGGAGACTCTGAACAGACATATCAGAGGTGCATAGTGGGGCTTGCGGAGCCCATCAAGCTGGCCACAAAATGAAATTGTTATTGTTTAGACATGGCGTCTATTTTCCAAGTATGCTCAAAGATTGTATAGAATTTGCTAAGGGATGTCAATAGTGTCAAGAACATGTCATCCTCCAACATGTCCCAACCAACAAGTTATATGTTATCGTAAAGCCATGGACATTTAGAGGATATGTATTAGAAGTGATACAAGAAATTCAATCGGCCTCATCGAAGCAAAAAAATTCATCTTGGTGGGGATAAATTACTTTACTAATTTGATAGAGGCATTACTTTTAGCAAAAGTGGACCAGGAAGCTGTTATTGACTTCATCCAAGGCCATATAATATATAGGTTCGAGATTCCCGAAATCATAACCACTGACCAAGGTTCAGTATTTATGGGTCAATAGATGCAAGAGTTTGCAGCAGAAATGGGATTTAAGCTCGTCATGTCGACACCTTACTATGCACAAGCGAATGGGCAGGTCAAAGCTACAAATAAGGTAGTGATTGGGGTTATTAAGAAACATGTTTCCAAAAAACCTAGAAACTGGCACAAGACTTTAGATCAAATCCCGTGGGCATGTCGAACATCTCCAAAAGAGTCAACGAACTCAACACCGTTCCGTCTGACGTTTGGTCACGACGTCGTCCTACCTTCAGAAATTGGCTTTCAGCCGATAAGGGTTCAACGTCAATTTGAGATCCCGTCGGAACAATATCGTAATGTGATGTTCGACAAGATCACATACTTGGAAAAAGAGAGGTTAAGGGTGCTTGATGTTTTGTTGCGTCAGAAAGAGAGAGTGGCCAAAACTTATATTAAGAAGGTCATGGAAAAAATTTCGAAGTTGATGATTATGTGTGGAAGGTCATCTTAACCATGGATAAGCGAGATCAAACCTTAGGGAAATGGTCACCCAATTGGGAAGGACCCTTCAAAATAAGTCAAGCCTTCAGCAAGAATGCCTATGAGATAAAAAAGATAGGCTTTGATGAGAGAATCTTGAGAGTAAATGGTAAGTATCTAGAATGATATAAACCTATGCAACAAGAAGTGCATATTCACGCATAAAAGATTTCATTAATAATGGTCACAAAAGACCAATAACCAAGAGTGGCATACAAAGAGGGCATAATGCATTACAAAATTAAACATAAAAAGCCCGTAGGCCAACAGAGTGCGGAAAATGAAATGCACAAATAATTAAATGGAGTTTGGCATAAAACTGGTTACTCATCCATGCCTTTCCATGCTCCTGAATCTAGGAAGTTCATTCACTCTTCATCAGCGTCTAGATCTAAGTGATAACTTTGAAACACCCTCTTCTTGGGAGGTTTCATCTAGGTCACTGACGTCTTCCCAGTGTCTTTAGCCCCAGTCTCCGGTGCAATAGCCTTTGAAGTGGTCGTTTTGGAGTGCTCTAGGTTTTGCTTGGACACCCTTTAGGCTGTGAGGGAATTTGAAGAAGAGCTCATGGTAGATTTGAACGAGTATAAACAAAAGGCGCATGAAGCCACACCTTTTATAGGAGCAATATTCCTCGAACAAAGCACCTGGCGGTAGGGTAGGCATGCAATCTGTCTTGGAAAAGAGTGCTGCCCAAAAGTAATATTTTCAAGGTCTTGGAAACGGTGTCCCTGCTATCTTCAATTAATTTGAATGACTGAATTCGAGGAGGGGGATTCAGAGCATTATCTCCACCCTGTTACAAACAGACTAAGGGGGATGATATTTATACACAATCCCAGGCGACACCAAGAGTTTTTCTGGGGTTTTGGGTGCTATTTTAGTGGGAATGTGGAAGGTCCCCATGTTTTAAGAGAATTGTGGCACCAAAAGTGGAATCATGACAGATGTGACAGTTCGTCTCAGGCCGATAGAAGGTGAACAATGGATTGGTGCAAATTAATGGTTGAAGAAGGCGTCGGAATCACGCAGGAAATTCCAAAAGGCCAAGCTTCTAGGTCGACTACCTCTCTCTCGAAATTGGCCTTTTGGAGGGACAATTATTAGCCAAAGATTTCAACCTACCTAGTAAAATATGTTCATGGGCAAGTCCATTAGTACCTAAGAAGGAAGGGTTTCAACCCAGCCAAAGAGAATGAAGAGTTAGCCATAGGTCGATGATCAGCTGCAGGAATCCAGAACCATGTTGAAGCACTTCGACGCGTCCCACATACCCCAGGTTGAAGGCATTTCAACAAGATCGCTCAGGAAAACATGGAAGAGAAACTGCTTCAAGTAGTGGGACAAAGTAGTGAGTGGTTACCGTAAGAATGGGTTAACAAGTGTCAAAGCCTGATTTGTTGGAAAAGTGTCAGACAATTATTTTATTTGTCTATATAATTAGATTTCATTTTCAGTAATAAGGGTCGCATTTCTTCACATTGTAGAGGGACACACTCAAAGTACCGAGTGTCAGAGATACAAGTTAACCCCTACTCAAATGTATGATAGCGTCCAAAGAACCTTTGTATTTCAAGTCATTTTAATTTCATGTTAATTTAAAATACTTGCCTTTTATCTGTATCTTTTTTACCTTTCTTTTACTCTTTTTTATTGTCCTTTCGTTCAAGCATTCCGCGTGCGTTTGCTATAAACACAAAAATAGCAAAAATATACACAAGAAACCCCAATTACCATTCTACATTATAAGAGTTCACAACATAACTAATCAGACAGAGCAGTCTTGGAACTTGTTTGGTCGGTCCCACAAGTAAACCTCACCCGTAGGAGGTCAACAGAACGTTTGTGCGAAATCCACGTGCAAACATGTGCACAAAGAATGGTGGTTCCTCAAGGATTGAAAATGCTGAAATTCACATTGTCTACATTCTTCATAATAAAATTTAGATAAATTGGGAAAACTACTTCATGTCCCGGATATTTTCCATCAAGGAATGTAACAAAGGAACTTCATTATATTATGTTTCTATGATTGCCAAAATCTTGAACTACTTCAACATAAGGATGCCAAATATTCAGTATAGATCTATGAATATGGCTCAAGAGTTATCCTAACAATTAGAGAGGAGATAGACCTCCTGGAAGAAAGAATGATGTTCAACGCCATCAAGAGTGTGGTCTTCAAGAAGGCGACATAATGCAAATACAACAAGCGAGTTCGACCCTGAGAATTAATCCTCAAGATATCATGTTAAAATGGGCCGACATCAAAGTGAAAAATTATGGAGATGAGAAACTAGTAGCCAATTGGGAAAAAATATATATGATTAAGACCATCAAATGAAATATAACCTACACAATGGAGAATTTAACCGGTGACCCCATCCCAAGGACGTGGAATGCTACCAAACTCAAGGGATTATTTAGATAAGTATTCCAAAATTTACTTAGACATTGTAATTACTTATCCTCCCATGTAATATTTTGATATGAATAATAAAATGCTCTTTATGGAAATTATGTCAGTTTTAATTAAATAAAGCATAGTGAAAGTTGATTATGACACATTAAGCCATATATGGTACATTCACCTATTGGTATCCAACCAATATAGAGTGTAGGCACTGAAGCACTTTATACGTCAACCTTGAATGTAACACCAAAAATTACCCCACGAAATATTAATAAAATCAGAGTAAAATTTTTAATAAAATATTTGAGTGTCACACTTCAACTTCAAAAACTAACATAAAGCTCATGATACATTTACAAGAAAATTCGTTTAACATGCAGCAAAATTCAAAATATAGTGTAATATTCTCATCACAAAATGTTTTTCATAAATTAAAACAATAAAATGAAACATCGTCCCGACACCCAAAGTGACATATCAGAGCTGACATCATAATGACGTGAAGTGCATCGACTTCACCGACCACCACTCGACTCATCCTGCTCACCTGCATGTTACCAACGCAAGGGTAACATTCAAACAGAAGGGGTGAGATACTTACATAAAAAAGAGCAATATAACAAGTATTGGCAAGTATCAGAAATAAAGTATCATTTCTCGACAATAATTATACCACCACATCATATGCATAACAACATAATACACATCATCACATCATACACAACAATCACAATCATTATGCAACAAGAATCTATTTGACTCTATGCATGCGGTACCGATTTCGATCTCTATTTCAGGACCCAGTTCCCATCGGAACTCTCGACCCCTTTTTCATGGTCCAGTATGACCCCTATTTCATGATCACACCCTCGACCCCTATTTCATGACCACGTACGATCCCTATTTCATGACTGCACCAACATCACCACAACGACATACCCCACCTTGGTATGTTGCACAACTATGCGACATGTCATGCAACATCAATGACATACATGCATACTCACTACAACTACATCATACAACATCAACAACAATAACAACGATTTATCACATTACCGATCAATATACATAATTCATTATCACTGTATTTATCATGCATTTTTAACATATAACCACATAGTTCAACTTCAACCACCATGACACCACAGCAACACATACACCAACATATCTCCTATACATATATCAACAACATCCATATAATACTTATCACAACAACGACTCATAGCAACAACAACAAAACCAATAAGCATTCTAAATTATATTCATTATCCAAGTTATACTAGTTATTCATATAATTATGTGTATAACTTCTCATTTATTACTTTCCACCACACCCCACCGATTCCTAAGCATTACTAAATGGTTTAAATAATTTTAAGGAAATTTTCGGAATTAAAAATTATGTTTTTCGCTTCAGGTCTCGCTCAGCGAGGGGAATGGCTTGCTAAGCGAGCTACTCTTAGATTCCAGTTTTTTCCAAAGTTCGCCGCGCTCGCTAAATGAGCTCTGTGATTTAGCAGATTCCTCTTCTACGATCTGCATAATTTCTGCTACGAGAATACTAATTCAAAACACCAATAACAAGCAGGATTCACGATGATTATCAAATTTTACTACCAAATTCATACCATTAGCAACTAATAACAATAATAACTCCTAATCACAAAGAAATTCTTCATCGATTCACTCCAATCACAATACCCAATCCTCCACCTACCCAATTCCCATTATAAAACCCTTAGAGACGGAATAATCCCACCTTTACCTTAGTATTGACGAGAAATTCTCCTTCCTCGCGGGTTCTCCTTCACGTTCTAGCCATTTCTTCTTCTCTTTCCAACTTTTCCCGATCGTTCTATCGTTCTCACCAACACGATCCCTTTCTCTTCTTTTTACTTATTCTAAAATAACCCCTTAGACCAACTTAGGGATTTCCAACTTTATCCTCATTAATTCCACCAAATGACCACCCTACCCTTTACTCCTTATTATTCTTATTATTTAATTAATCCAATAATAATATTATCCAATCACACTATAAATCTTCTAAAATAATATTATATTCAACAATATAATACTCTTTCACACACTAAACATTATAATCCAATTAAAATAAATAAATACTATTTGGGGCATTACAACTCTCCCCCACTAAAAAGGTTTTCGTCCTCGAAAACTTACCTCAAGCAAAATGATTCGGATACGACTCTCGCATCCTGCTTTCTAATTCCCATGTCATGTGCCCACCGACAACTCCTCCCCAAACCACCTTCACGAGGACGGTCTCCTTGCCTCTTGTCGTACCTCGAAAAATACGATCCTAAAACAAAAAACAGAGTCGCCACCTAATTCTATTTATTCTACGAGAGAAAAGGAAGATATTGACACAACCTAAATAAAAGATAAGAATGGTCAACGAAACTACTAATCTAAGTTCGGGAGTCAGTTACGCAAAGGGAAGGTATTAAGCACCCCTCACGTCCGTTGTACTCAACGGGAACCTCTTAGTCTAATTTGCGTTTAAATGTTAACTTGTATTATTGTCTTCTTTTAATGGGAAAGTCAGAGCTTCATAGTTCGTGCAACTACGATTTGTTTTTTTTTGAACGATTGTTTGAAATGATTTCTACTGCTAAGCGTTGGCTTATTTGCGAGATAGAAAGATTTAAACAGTGTTCGTTTGAGAAAAGATATACGAATGGCGATTGGACACATCGCGTGAGGCTAGCCCAGTTGCGGTCCAATCCAGAACGTGCGGAATGCTAGACTCTGGAGTTCTGTTTTCGTATTGAATTAATATGATAGTTTGAATATTTTGGTATACGAATGGTGATTGGACACATCGCGTGAGGCTAGCCCAGTTGCGGTTCAATCCAGAACGTGCGGAATGCTAGACTCCGGAGTTTTGTTTTCGTATAAGATAATTAATTGTTTTTATATGCTTTTTAGGTTTATTTATTTTAATAACAAAGGAGTGAGCGAAACATTATGCGTGGGGCTAGCCCAGTTGTGATTCGTTCTAGAACGTGCGGAGTGCTAGACTCCGGAGTTCTATTCTTTGTTAAATTAGTTAAGATTCGTAAAAGTAGTACAGATGGCGATCACATGCTGACCGACTTATGTGTGTGCAATGTAGGCGTATTTCTTTTAAAAAACATTTATTTGGCATTGGACCAAATGATTAATTTGTCCTAAAAAATCATTTTAAACGCGAGTGTATTCACTTCTATTTGACAAATTTATAATCGAGTTGTGAAAAGTGACATACAAATTCATACGAATCATATATTGCCATCACACGACCAAATGATGAGTAGAAGTAAAAAGCATACGCGTGAATAATTAACAAGAATCGCGAGATAGTTTATCAACTCTAGGGATAATTTTTCTTTTAAAGAAATAAAATAATAAACTAGCAAGATCAATTAAATGGACATCTTAAAAAAAGCAAATGGAAATTCCCCCCTTTTTTAGAAAAAATTGTTAATATTATAAGAAAATAGAGTTAACAAGATTTGTTGACATTAAAAAAAAGGTAACAAAATTTGTTGATATTATAAGAAAAAAAGTTAATAAAATAGGTGAAAAATGGGGGCCAGTAATAAGAAAGGAAATGGGTGCTGGGAGTGGAATCCATAGGCCCACGAGGCAAAACAAAAAAAAACGGCCAGATTAGGCCTGACCCGGATCCGATCCGGTCTTTCTTTTCCTAAAAGGGGTCAACCAAACCCTAAAGGTTTCAGTGGCCATTTTATTCTAAAAGGGGCAAAAGAAAACCTAGACTTCTCAACCTCCTAAAACTTCATCTTCTCCATGCGCCACCTCTCATCATCAACTCTCACACCAAAAACAAATCCAACCAGCCTACTTTTTTCAGAAACAACAAGAGCGAAATAGAGCTCTCGGATCAGACATGGCGCACGTCGTAACCAAACAACAAACAAAGCGGAAACAACGGATCGGAAAATAAACTTACCTAAGGTCATGCCGACATCACAATGTCTATCCAACAGAAACGAAAACAACCAACAGTAGGACACTCAACGACAATTAATGCGAAGAAGGGGAGAAATGGTTCTTACCTGCTTTGAATGTTCTCTAATGGGCGGTTTTCCACAGGTACCTTCGAAATTTGAACCTTTTACTTTGAACTTCTTTCCTTCTTGGTCGTCTAGCTTCGTTCAAGTTCAATGGAGTTTCGGTCGGAAAAAAAACTAGATGATTTTAGGGTTTTTTAGAAACAAAACCAGTTATGTTGAGGCCAAACGATTTTTGGTATTCTCAGTTTTTTCGTCCCCCTTTTCCTTGGTATCTGAATTCAATCTCCCTTTTATAGCAAAGTGAATTAGGGTTTTCGTTTTTGAAAATCCGTTGAAAATTTTCTTATCAGTCCTATCCCCCCTTTTTGCTTTCTAATGTCAAGAGATTAATTTGTTAAAAACGTGAAACTTTCCTTGTCATCCTTTGTCCAAACGTGCTTTTTCTGCTCCTCTGCTCACTTTTTCTTTTGACAAACAACAATGCGTTGGCCTTATGCATTTGGCCATGGTCATTTCATTGCCTGATATCGAGATTTTCTCCATTTTGCAAATTTTAATCACCAATTGATGTCTTAATCTTGATGTAGGTCTAATGCTGCAGGGCCTATACCGATCTGAATCGTAGCAGGTCTTTGAGAGTGAAGTGTTATGTCCTTTGGATATATCAGTTCCCTTATTCCACTTGGTGATTATTTCCTTCTGTTCGCAGGTTGACCAAAACGAGGTGGCACCAAATTGCAAGTTTATTGTTGAAGGTGTTACTTTGGAGTGGGATGCAAGGTCAGACTGTACGATACAAGGCTTGGGTTGCAATTTGTGTTTGCTGTGTCCTGGGGAAAGTGACTGCTGAAGGTACAAGCAGCAAGTATAGGTTATTGACCCTTTACTTTAGCAATATTTCCACATACTTTTCAGAATCTCAAAATATTACACCTTTTTTGTGCATTTTCCTTTTTCTGATTTCTGCTCTTATTTGGCCTTACTATAGTCGACAAAGCATAGCCTCCCTATGATTAGCTTGAATTGGTTTGACTGCTGCAGCAGGTTCTCTTGGAGAATGAAAAGTTCTTTGGATATTTCAACATTAAATCCACTTTTTGGTGATAATTTCCTCATGCTTGTGTAGGTAAACGAAAGTATTGCATCAGCCTGCAAGCCAATGATGAGGGTAGCAGGGTGCAGTCGGGTTATGCCAATTTGCAGGTGGTGGTTCGATTGTGATCAGCCTTGTTAATAAACAACTAGATGAACAACAAACAGGATTATTTTTGGGATTCTTTCCCTGCGTCTTTTAGTCCAGCCAATGCCAAAACCAATTTGTAACATTATACTTTTTTATATATTCTGGAAATCTTGAAAATAGTATAGGACACGCTTCCTTTGAGAGTACCCTTAGAATGAGGTTTTGATATTTCTAGTTTTGCCTTTGTGTCAGTTTTTAATATTATTTCCAATGTGTTCTTTGGGACATATCATGAATTTAGTTTGTAATTCCCAAATCCAACGTATAACTTGTTGAATTGAATAATACATACTTTGGATTTTCTTTGAGGACTCTCTTAAATACGTGCTTGTAAGTCAATAAGCCTTCTTTGAATTGCTTGGCCTTTCAATCTAAACCTCCGTACGTGCTTCCTTACACCCGTACCAATATGTGACCTTAGCTTGATTCAAATCAAAACTAGATGTGATGGTCGTGACAAACTTCTAATCCATAGCATAACTTTTAAGTCCACACCTCTTGCCTTTAGCCAACCGCAAAGCAACTCTCCCATCCGGGAGTTAGAATCAAAACAAGATTTCAACAAAATTAAAACAAAGACCCTCCTCAAATAAAGGATGTGTCTATGATACTGGAGGGTAGATTCCGACCGTGCCTCGCCTTGAATAATCAAAAGGATTAAGACCTTATCCCTTTTATTCTATCTTCAAAAAGAAACAAAAAAAAACTCTAAAAGCCGTGAATTCTTAATTGGGTATGGTAACTTAATACTAACGGAATTGGCTATTTTTTTCTCTAAATGCAAAACAAAAACAAATGGTCAAAGACAAAAGTAACACAAATCCCTCTTTTTTTTTTGGAAAACAAGGCAAATGCTAATAGTATATGAAACCCCTTCAAAGACTATAAACCTCCAAACTAAAAACTATGGACAAAACTCGAAAGTGCCTAAGACTTGTCCTGTAATCCCTGATTTCAAACCTTGAAAGACCTAATGACATGTATGATATGAACATGACCCAATGCAATGCGAATGTAATGCATAAACTGCAAAATGATCAAAACAATGAGAAAAAAGGGCAAATTTTGGGGTGCAACAGCTGCCCCTATTCAAACGGCTTAAACCTGAAAGGTAGAAGAGGTTTGAATACTAAAAGAACCAGAAAATTTGCACTTAACAGAATAGGGAAAATATGGCGAAAACGCCTGATAAAACAAGAACTACTGGGATGCAAAAGGTGACTCTTCTGAGAAATAGACACACATGTCTGGAACAAAAACCTTTATAAGATTTCATTCGGACGTAACTAGAATGGCAACAAACTTCTCAAATGTGCATTGAAGAGATGCCATTCGATGGAGAAAAAAATCACGACAAACTTCTTATCCTGTCTAGATGAGATGCCATTTGCCAAAAATTGAAGAATCACGACAAACTTCTCACCTTGTCTGGATGAGATGCCATTTGCCAAAAATTGAAGAATCACGACAAACTTCTCACCTTGTCTGGATGAGATGCCATTTGCCAAAAATTGAAGAATCACGACAAACTTCTCACCTTGTCTGGATGAGATGCCATTTGCCAAAAATTGAAGAATCACGACAAACTTCTCACCTTGTCTGGATGAGATGCCATTTGCCAAAAATTTGAAGAATCACGACAAACTTCTCACCTTGTCTGGATGAGATGCCATTTGCCAAAGATTGAAGAATCACGACAAACTTCTCACCTTGTCTGGATGAGATGCCATTTGCCAAAAATTTGAAGAATCACGACAAACTTCTCACCTTGTCTGGATGAGATGCCATTTGCCAAAGATTGAAGAATCACGACAAACTTCTCACCTTGTCTGGATGAGATGCCATTTGCCAAAGATTGAAGAATCACGACAAACTTCTCACCTTGTCTGGATGAGATGCCATTTGCCAAAGATTGAAGAATCACGACAAACTTCTCACCTTGTCTGGATGAGATGCCATTTGCCAAAGATTGAAGAATCACGACAAACTTCTCACCTTGTCTGGATGAGATGCCATTTGCCAAAAATAAAGAGAATCATGACAAACTTCTCACCTTGTCTGGATGAGATGCCATTTTCCGAAAAAGGAAATTCATATCAAACTTCTCAACGCGTATTGGAGAGATGCCATTTGATAGAACCCTCATCATACTTCCCTTCTTCTGAAAGAGACAACCATATGATGGAGAAACAACTCCACGCTCAAACTTCTCAATTTGTCTGGAAGAGATGCCATTTGACGGAAATTGAAAAATTACGACAAACTTCTCACCTTGTCTGGATGAGATGCCATTTGCCAAAAATAAAGAGAATCACGACAAACTTCTCACCTTGTCTGGATGAGATGCCATTTGCCGAACAAACTTCTCACCTTGTCTGGATGAGATGCTGTTTGAAAAAAAATCAACCTTGATGGGGATGAACAAGCTGCTCGAAAAGATCATGTCATCTGTTGATTTGCTGGGAAATCCATGGATAAGAAACAAACTTCTCAAATAAGGAGATGACCACTTGTTGTCGGGTGTGAATACTCCAAGAGAATGTTGCAACAACACTGCTGGGGAGCACAAATTTGTCTCCAATGGGGGAACCTTCAATTCCTTCTGGAAAACCAAGTATTTAAAGGTGCAAAATAAATGCACCTTCCAATTGGAAATCCAATCATCAAGATTGCCAGAGACCGAAATTCAATCCAGGAACGAGCTGGAAAGAAACCGTCAAGCAGGACACTAACCCATGAGGAATGAACTCAAATGGGGTTTTATCCTATCCGAGTGTGGGAAGGAGAACTAAAGCAAGAGTCCTCCAAGAGGGTAAAATCTCAGTGGGGAATTAGAAAGAATGTACATTTTCTGCCTAAGGCTGACAAACTCTATTTTGAGAGAGACACACCACTTGGGGATAAACACGACCAATGTAGGAGGTATGCATTAATGAATGCAACTTGAATATGAATATGAATTCAAATATGATGTACATGTATATATATGTGTTATGTTTATGCTGACAAACAGACAAAACAGACACGTAAGATAGATTGGTGAGAAAACAAAACAACCGGATGCCCGACCAGTCTCAACAAGACGTGAGCGACCTATAGCACAATTGGCTTTGACAAGGATGAAACAACTTATCTTCTGTCGGGGGATAAAACCAACAATCTACCAAAGCAATTTTCATCAGGCTCAAATTGGTACATCAGGCTTAGCATCTCACCAAAGGCGCTGAGTAAAAACCTTACCACATAAAAACGAGTCACATGCGTAACACTTCAACGACCCATATTAGAGAATCCTGAGTATGTCACACTCAATGAGACAATTATTTCACATCTTGCAGTTTAACCATTCTTGGAACAACCATTAACGTCCGCCTTTCGGTTCGCCAACTTAGTAAGCACACACACACATTAAAACAAATATAGCAAAAGGTTTTTATTTCGAAAATCATTATTATTAAGAACAATGTCATTTTTGAGACGAAGATAGAATAAGAATTGCAAGCAAGGGCATAGGCTCAAATTTCATTAATGGAATGGTAATCTGCCAATAGCGGAATTCCATAGATCTTTACAAAAATTGGAATAAATGGTAATTAAATGGAAGAGACTACATTAAAATTACAATGATCATTACTTTCTCCAACTACTTTGAATCCCCGGTATTCTTGAGCTTGAGTCAGATTTGAGGAATTCTTGGCACACGACATTGTCATCATAGCCCGATACAGTTACTTGCCGTTATCCCTAACTTTTGCCTGGACTGC
Organism: Lathyrus aphaca; assembly: GCA_963966055.1. Taxonomy (NCBI): domain Eukaryota; kingdom Viridiplantae; phylum Streptophyta; class Magnoliopsida; order Fabales; family Fabaceae; genus Lathyrus; species Lathyrus aphaca. The sequence continues at coordinate 676,823,047 of OZ014519.1, read as the reverse complement.
CCTTTCAGGTTTTCAATCCAGCGGGATGATTAATTTCTGTTTATGTCTCTAACTTTTGCCTAAGTCGCCCTTTCGGGTTTTCGACCCACCGAGACACTCTTTTTGCCTAAGTCGCCCTTTCGGGTTTTCAACTTACCAAGCTGTTCTTTTATTTTTACTAGGCGAAGTATTTCTTGACTGTATCTGCATTTGTAGGACGGGCGAATTCCTCGCCATCCATCGTTGCGAGGATTAATGCGCCGCCTGAAAAAACTCTCTTGACAACATACGGGCCATCATAATTAGGAGCCCACTTGCCCCTAGAATCTGATATAAAAGGCTGGAGTTTCTTAATCACGAGGTCGCCTACCTTGAACACACGAGGATGAACCTTCTTATCAAAAGCCTTCTTCATCCTTTGTTGATACAACTGCCCGTGGCATAAAGCTGTCATCCTCTTCTCTTCAATCAGATTCAAATCATCATACCTACTTGACACCATTCAGCTTCCATTAACTTGGCTTCCATCAAAAATCTCATTGACGAGATTTCAACCTCCACAGGGAGCACGACCTCCATGCCATATACCAACGAGAAAGGAGTTGCCCCAGTCGATGTACGGGCCGAAGTGCGATATCCGTGTAAAGCAAAGGGAAGCATTTCGTGCCAATCCTTATAAGTGACGACCATCTTCTGAATGATCTTCTTGATATTCTTGTTAGCGGCTTCCACTGCCCCATTCATCTTAAGCCTGTAGGGAGAAGAGTTATGGTGTTCAATCTTGAACTCCGCGCACATTTCCTTCATCATTTTATTGTTCAGGTTTGATCCATTATCAGTGATGATCCTACTTGGGATACCGTACCGGCAAATGAGGTTGTTCTTGATGAATCGGACTACCACCTGTCTAGTCACATTGGCGTAGGATGCTGCCTCTACCCATTTTGTAAAGTAGTCAATGGCCACTAGGATGAAACGATGTCCATTGGAAGCTTTCGGCTCAATCATACCAATCATATCAATGCCCCACATGGAAAAAGGCCACGGAGAAGAAAGAACGTTGAGAAGAGTCGGAGGGATATGAACTTTATCGGCGTAAACCTGACATTTATGACATTTCTTCACATACTTGAAGCAATCGGATTCCATTGTCAACCAGTAATACCCTGCCCTCAGCATCCTTCTAGCCATAGCATGTCCATTAGCGTGAGTGCCGAATGATCCTTCATGAATTTCCCTCATCAGTATTTTTGCTTCATGCTTATCTACACACCTGAGTAAAATCATATCGAAATTTCTCTTGTACAGTACATCTTGACTTAGAAAGAAGTTACCGGCCAACCTCCTCAGAGTCTTTCGGTCCTTGTTGGATGCCCCTAGCGGATATTCCTGGTGTCGTAGGAAATACTCGATGTCGTAGTACCATGGTTTATCATCAACAGCCTCTTCCAAGGTGAACACATAAGCAGGTTTGTTGAGGCGCATAATTTCGATCTTCGGCACATCGTTCTGTCGATTTACAAAATCATGGAGGAGATGGTAGCCAAAGCATCGGCCATTCTGTTCTCACTGCGAGGTACTTGGTGAAATTCAATTTTATCAAAGAATGTTGAGATCCTCCTTGCATAATCCCTATATGGGATTAAGTGAGGTTGTAGGACTTCCCATTTCCCTTTGATCTGATTGATTACCAGGGCTGAGTCACCATATACATCTAGGTTCTTGATTCTTAAATCAACTGCTTCTTCCAAGCCCATGATGCAAGCTTCGTACTCGGCTTCATTATTGGTGCAATTGAACATCACCCTTGCAGCGAAAGGGATATGAGCTCCTTGGGGAGTTACAATCATTGCCCCAATTCCCTTTCCATACAAATTTACGGCTCCATCGAAAACTAATCCCCATTGGGACCCTGGTTCTGGCCCTTCGTCGAGGGGAGGCTCATCACAATCTTTCATCTTCAAGTACATGACATCTTCATCTGGAAAATCGAACTTTACGGGTTCGTAATCGTCAATGGGTTGATGGGCTAGATGGTCGGCTAAAACACTTACCTTAATAGCCTTCTGAGTGTGGTACTCAATATCATATTCTGATAGTAACATCTGCCAACGAGCAATTCTTCCTGTCAGGGCCGGTTTTTCAAAGATATACTTAATCAGATCCATCCTTGAAATCAACAAAGTAGTGTGATTAATCATGTATTGTCGGAGACGTCGAGATGCCCAAGCTAAAGCACAACAGGTCTTCTCGAGCATAGAGTATCGAGACTCACAATCTGTAAATTTCTTGCTCAGGTAATAGATGGCATGCTCCTTCCGTCCTGTTTCGTCTTGTTGCCCGAGCACGCAACCCATGGAATCTTCTAGTATTGTCAAGTACATGATCAGAGGTCTTCCTTCAACTGGAGGGACCAAGATAGGTGGCTCCAGTAAATAATCTTTGATGTTATCAAAAGCCTTTTGACAATCTTCAGTCCACTTGCAATTTTGATTCTTTCGCGGGAGTTTGAAGATCGGCCCACAAGTCGCAGTCATATTAGAAATAAATCTAGAGATGTAATTCAGACGACCTAAAAATCCCCTTACTTGTTTTTCCGTCTTTGGCGCGGGCATCTCTCGAATGGCCTTGACTTTGTCGGGATCTACTTCAATACCTTTCTGGCTAACAATGAAACCCAATAACTTCCCTGACCAAACACCGAATGTGCATTTGCTGGGGTTCAGGCGAAGTTTGTACTTCCTCAAACGTTGGAATACCTTCAACTGATATTCCACATGCTCTTCCTCGGTTCTGGATTTAGCAATCATGTCATCAACGTATACTTCGATTTCTTTGTGCATCATGTCATGGAACAGTGTTGTCATTGCTCTTTGGTAAGTTGCGCCTGCATTCTTCAAACCGAAAGGCATTACCTGGTAGCAAAATGTTCCCAGGGTGTAATAAACGAGGTCTTCTCCATATCCTCTGGAGCCATTCGAATCTTGTTATATCCAAAGAAACCATCCATGAATGAGAAAACTTTGAACTTAGTTGTACTATCGACCAACATGTCAATATGGGTAACGGGAAATCGTCCTTAGGACTGGCTTTGTTTAGATCTCTATAATCGACACACATTCTAACCTTCCCATCTTTCTTTGGCACGGGTACTATATTGGCTAACCATTGTGGATACTCGGAAGTGACAAGGAAACCTGCGTCAATCTGCTTCTGAACTTCCTCCTTGATTTTGATAGCCATGTCGGGGCGTGATCTCCTCAACTTCTGTTTGATCGGCGGACATTCTGGTTTCAAAGGAAGGCGATGTTCCACGATACGGGTATCCAATCCCGGCATATCCCGATAGGACCAAGCAAACACATCCGCATACTCTTTCAAAAGTTCTATCATTCTTTTCTTGACGTCGGGAATGAGTAGCGCGCCGATTTTGACTTCCTTCCTATCGTCTTCTGTCCCCAGATTAATTACCTCCACTGCTTCTTTATATGGCTGGATAGTCTCTTCCTCATTCTTCAGTAGTCGTGAAATCTCATTAGGGACCTCTTCATCATTATCTTCTTCGGCCTCAAACACCGGGAACTCAAAGTTGGGAGTAGGCAATGGGTCATGCTTTTCAATGGGGTTTTTTATGATTAATCTGCACATATGATTGATGTTTTATTTTAGCACTAGACAAATGGAAGCGTATGCAGATATTTGAAAAATGAATCTTTTTTATTTATGCAAATATGTAGATGTGTTTTTTTTAGGATTACCATTTTTCCGAAAAGCAAAAAGTAAAAAATGACAAAAGATAAAGGAAGTCGAAAAATAACACTTTCATTAATGATTGTTTAATTTTCGAAACAAAAGGGCCCAACAAAATAACTCTCTTGCTTTGGGCAGAGCAAAGAGGAGACAAAAATTCTTAAATTGCATAAAGAGAAAACCCTACAAAAGTACTCTCTCGCCCTGGGCAGAGCGAGAGGTTAACACAAAATTATTACTTAGATAGGCGAACGACAGATGGGATATCAACAGCAGTCCAATTCTGGCACAAAGCTCCATGCACAACAAAGTCTGGTAAATCCTCTTCAGAATCATCCTCAGTAATTGCGTCAACTTCTGGTGGAGTTGGACTCATGAAGCCCCCACTACGGAAACTTTCTTGTATTGGGCAGATGACCCCTTCGTCCCTTGTAAATCTTGCAGATTCGGTCGAAAAACCGACTCCTTCACGGGCCTTATTTTCGCTTAAAACCACGACCTTTCCCCACCCTTCAGACGAACCACTCTCAACAACCTGTCGAGCATCTTTGAAAGAAGAAATGGATGCCCCTTTCTTCTTTACTTCTTTATCAGCAATGGTTAGGGCCTGGAAACGGGTTCTAATAGCATCTTCTGGTTTCACATATGAAAAAGAGGAAAGATGACTCACAATCATAGCTTGCTCCCCAAACACTGTCACCAATTTCCTTGACTTACAAACTTGAGTTTTTGATGCAAAGTTGAAGTTACGGCCCCTGCTTCGTGGATCCAAGTGCGACCCAATAAGCAACTGTATGCAGCCTTGATGTCCATCACTTGGAACGTGATCTGAAAGGTATGAGGTCCAATCGTTATAGGCAAATCCACTTCTCCGATAATAGTCTTCCGGGACCCATCGAAAGCTTTGACAATAACCCCACTGACTCTCATAGGAGTGCCCTGAAAGGCTAACATCGAGAGAGTTGACTTTGGCATAACATTTAGCGAGGAGCCGGTGTCTATTAGCACACTAGACAAAGCGTCGGTCTTGCAATTAACAGAGATATTCAATGCCATGTTGTGGTTTCTTCCCTGCTCCGGGAGCTCTTCGTCACAAAAGCTAAGATTGTTGCAAACAGTTATATTCGCAACAATATTTTCGAATTGGCCAATGGTGGCATCATGATCCACAAATGCTTGCTCTAAAACCTTCTGCAAAGCCTCCCGATGCGCCTCAGAGCTCATCAGAAGAGACAAGATTGAAATTCTCGAAGGCATGCTCAAAAGCTGATCCACTACGTTGTACTCACTTTTCCTGATCAACTTTAGCACTTCATCATCTCCCTTGCTTTGATTTGTATTGCTTGACTGGCCTATTTGCTTAAAAGTGTTCTCCAATGGGGTTTCTTTATGCATCGCAGTTTCTTTAGCTTTATTAGGGAATACACTCCCACTTCTGGTAACTCGGCTAACATCAGCAATGTTGACAATGGATGGTAATGGAACCTCCCTTCCGTTTTCAATCATGGTTGCACTATATCTGTATGGTACGGCCCTTTCAGACTGGTATGGCATTGGTCCTGGTACAGCAATGACCAATGGAGTTGCAGCGATCCTCCTACTGTCGTAGGTGATCTCTATGGGTCCTGGTTCATTAAATTGTGGTATTATGACAAATGCCTCTTCATCAATTTCAACATCATTAGGGTTTCTAGGATACATTATTCTGATAGACCTTTGATCCAACATCCTCTGGAGATCTTCTCGCACTAAGCGACACCCCCGTTGATTAACGGAACAGATTCTGCACGCATCGTAATCATGTATCCCGTTATGGAAGTAGATAAGCTCTGCCAGTTCTGCATGCTTTTGCACTAAGGACCCTCTGATCAATCTGACATCGTAAACAGCATAGTCCCCTGGACAACCGTGCACCATATTCACTGAGGCCCTTCCGTGTGGAGGCAAAGGATTCGCTTGAATATTCTGATTGGTATATTTAAACGTCAAAACACCATTTTTAATCAACCTTTGGACATCGACCTTAAAGCTATAACAGTTTTCGACATTGTGGCCGGGCCCGCCTTGATGATAAACGCAAAACTGGTCAGCTTTGAATCCATAAGTGGGATTCCTGGGTGGTGGGAGGGGAGTTCTTGTTTGAATATGCCCCTTTTGTAGTAGAGCAGGAAATAATTCTGCGTAAGTCATTGGTATGGGGTCGTAGGCGAGTGTTCTCGGAATACGATTGTTGTTGTACTAGGGGTGAGCCTGTTGTGGAGGCTGTTGTTGCCGCTGCTGGAATTGTTGAGGTTGATGTTGATGTTGGTGTTGTGGAGTGATTTGTTGATTTTGAGGGAAAAATGGTCGGTAATTGGGGCCTGAAGCTGTATTGACAATTGGGGTGATTGCAGCCACCTGCTGATGATAACTTTTTCTCTGGTGAATGGCACTAATGTCCTACTCTTTCTTTTTGTGGAAACCGTTTCCGAATTTCCTGATGCCACTGGATGATCCCGCTTCCTTCACTAAACGCCCTTCTCTAACGGCCTCTTCAAGTCGCATTCCCATATTTACCATTTCAGTAAAGTCACTGGGTGCGCTTGCGATCATGCGGTCATAATAAAACGTGCTCAACGTCTTCAGATAAATCTTGGTCATTTCTATTTCTTCCAGAGGTGGGGATATTTGAGCCGCGACCTCACGCCACTGTTGAGCATAATCTTTGAAACTTTCCTTGTCCTTCTGCGACATGCTCCGGAGTTGATCTCTGTCCGGGGCCATGTCGAGGTTATACTTATACTGTCGGATGAAAGCTTCTCCTAGGTCGTTGAAGGTCCGGATTTTTGCGCTGTCCAAACTCATATGCCACTTGAGGGCAGCACCTGTCAAGCTGTCCTGGAAATAATGGATCAGTAACGGGTCATTGTCCTGCTGGGTGGACATCTTTCGGGCGTACATGATTAAGTGGCTTTGAGGACACGAGTTTCCCTTATATTTTTCGAACTCAGGCACTCTGAACTTGTGCGGAACCCTGACGTTGGGGACCAAGCAAAGATCAGAAGCCTTTCTTCCGAACAGGTCCTGGCCTCAGAGTGCCCTAATCTCATTTTGCATTTCAAGAAAACGATCCTGGAACTCATCCAATCTCTCATCTACTCCCGCATTTTCGCTTGGTGCCGTGTGGAAGGGGGATCTTCGTTGTAATGGGCAGTGTGTACTACAGGCTGAGGAGTAGTCATTACAGCAGCGATGTGTGAGACGTGTGGTTGATGATTCTCTGGTATGAAATCACGAGGGATGCCCCACGGGAAACCAGTGGTTACGACATGTTGGGAATCATTGCTAGGGGCCACGGTCGTTGGGATGGCCATGGCCTCGGTCCTCTGTCCAGTCTCCTGAGAATTTTGAGACGTCTGATTCTGCGCAGCGGCCATTGTCTCCATCATATTGGTAAGCCTTTCCAAACTATCCTTTAAAGCAGTCACTTCTCCCCTGAGCTCTTGATTTTCCTGCTCGAGTCTTTCCATCCTCCTGCGACGGTCGACTCCGGTTTTGTATGGACGAAACAGTTTGACGACTGCTTAAAAAGACACGTATGAGCCTCATGTTTTAACAAAATGCAGCAAATGATGGAAATGTATGAATGCCATGCCACAAAATGTCAATTTCAGGAAAAACAATCACCAATATCAAAATTTTAATGTGCAACATTCAAAACATCATAGAAGTCAAGGACTATAGGAAAACTCCAAACTTCATTAATTCTCAAACAATCAAGACTTAAAATATCAAGTACAAATATTCTGGTTCGTTAACTATTACAAAAATAACGCCAATTCTCTTCTTAAATAAACAAAATAAATAAAGAAAAATAAATTACAACAGTAAAACTAATTCTTGGATCTCTGGGCACTACATTCTTTCACCTCTTCCTTGAAAGTCTTCAACATGTTTTGGCACATTGAGAGAAAGTAACTCACAGCTGGGTAGGATCCATCGTCTTCGAATTCCCCTCTTGCCATAGAGAGCCGGAAAGGTAGTTCTTCCATCTGCAAGTTGCACCATTCAATAAGACGATTAAGCTTATCACGGTACATGTCTCTTTCCTTAATCCGATCTTGTACAGCTTGCTCGTATCCTTGGAAATGACCCTGCACCTCATCTCTCACTGACTCCCAAATGTTGCGATCTTTGATCAAAGCCTCATATTGTTCCTTCCAATACCGGGCATTTCCTTCAGCGCGATTCACCTCTTGACATTTGTAATCCCAATCTTCCACGGTGAACTGTGAGACATTCATGGCCTGAACCCTAAGTTCATATTCCTGATTTGAGCTTCTTACTGCCTCCTCAAGTGCTGTGGTAAGCTCTGCAATTTTCTTTTCAAATTCAACTCTTTCAATCTTTGCTTTTTTAGTCGCCCGGATATACCAATCCTCGTTATTCGCACTTTGTAATACCTCAAAATTTGCCCTCATTCTTTTTATCTTAACTGGCTTATCGCTTCGCATTCATCCGCATTTCTCATTAGGTCATAGCATTCAATCATGCATTTTCTTTGGCTCCCCAGGATTGGGATCTTGTGACTTGATTCTCCTTGCTCAGAGGTGATACATCTAGATATGGTGCACTCAAGACTGATAGAAGGGTTGAAATCTCATCATGGTGAACAGTTTCTCATGGAGGGCCATCCAGTGTTAAAGTTTGTTTAATTGGAAGGTCCAGATGTTGATTTAGGGTTTCTTCTTTGTACTGAAGTTTATTAAGCTGATCGTTAAAGTCTGGACGTTTCAATAACAAAAAGCATCATATGGATTTCAGAGGTTGTTTAATTCGGGATATACCTGAGGTACTGTTATAGAGCATGGAAAGGAAGATTTGGAATCCATTCATATGAAGTAGTGTGTCGTTGGCCGTTAGAGTGAGCAGTTCATCATTCTTCGTCATTTGCACTAGTGGGATTCTATTTCAAGCGGAGGTTCGGTTACAGTTCAAAGATATATGTTTGATGACCTCCATGCCATTAATCGATTTAATTGGATTTATTATTAATTGAAGTTCGCTTCTTCTAATAGTAAATTTAGTTATTATCTTTTTGGGCCTCGGTTACCAGATTCACACTTGGCCCATATCTTCATAAGTTCACATTGGGCCCATATTTTTGTCTCAAGCCTTAGTACCCAAATTATCCCTATTAGTTTTAATTCCATTTCACTATTAAATCACATTTTATAGCTCATATTTCGGTCCGATTAACCAATTTTTAGTCTACAACCCAATTCATGTTTCAAACCAAGTCTTGTCCATTAAAAACCCAATCACATTTTAGACCCATATCCAAATATCCAATTGACAATTTCTTTTTGTCCATTTCTTTAAATTCTATCTTTAACCAAATTCATATTGTCTTTTTGTTTCTAACCAAGTTTTAGTTCTATTAGTCATAATTCTATCCAAAGTTGAACATCCATTTTTGAGTTACAATCCAAAACCAATATCATTCTTCTTTTAAACCATTTGAATCCAACACCAATTTTAGATTTTTATTTCGGTCCATATCTCCATTTTTAATCAAAAGCCCATTTATGGAAATGATGCCTGTCACCGTATACCAAAAGAAAGATGCAGCCATGGATATGTTTATTTCATCATAAAAATATATATATATAAAAAAAAGAAAACAGTCACAAGTTGATTCCAAAAGAAAATTCTGTTACACCAAAATTGAAAAAATTCAGTTACATCCAAAATGTTTCAACAAAAATTCAGAGAGTTTAGTTCTAAAAGTCAGTTACAAGTCTAACCGAAGTTTGGCTACAAGGAGGGGATTCACACTAGTAAACTTCAACAAAAATTGATACAAAAGATCCTAACATAAACTTCTAATGGATGCATTTTCTATCCATCGAGAATGCTATACAAATTCAGAAGAAAAAACTTAACAAAAAATAACCAGAGGGGAATCCACATACACAAATTCTAAACAGAAATAACAGAAAAGGTCATTCAATCTTCAGAACCTCACTCAATTTTTAACATCACTCTTCAAACTTTTCTGAATCCTTCCTTCCCACTTCAATCTTTACCAATACCAAGAACCTTCACTACCTGCACAAATCAAAAAAAAAATCATCAAGAACCCTTTCTTTCATCAAGCTAACCTCATCAGTGCAACTCATTTACACAGAACAGTTACACGACAAAAAACAGGGGAAGAACAAAGGAGAAGTCTTTGAAGTCGAGGTCGTGAAGCTTACCAAGCAAAGCTTCATCCACCCGCGGAACGCATACGTCAAGAATCCTCATTGCACATTCAGCAACCTTCATTAAACTTCAACAAAATCCAATCAAAAAGAATGCAGACCTTGCACATAAAAGGAACCAAGGCACAAAGTGAGTTTAAAAAAGACAGAAAAAAGCAGAAAAAGAATAATTGAGAAGTGATGTGAACAAATCCATAACAGAATTGTAACTGAATTCGTAACTGAGAAGATTCCAGAAGAATTGCTGATTCATTGCTATAAAACAGAACCAATCTCCACCATTTTCTCTTCTTCCACGATTTTCCAAAACCTCTTCACTATTTCTCAATCCTTCTCATTCAATCTTCTTCTCAATTTCCTCAATCTTCTTCACCCTTTCTTCAATCCTCAACCTCTCCCTTCACCATTGTCCAAATCTTTGACTTCTACCATTCTTCTTCAACCATTTTCGGTTCTTCCATTTTCTCCACCATTCTTCCATTCTCATTCAATCTTCTCCACCATTCTTCCATTCTCATTCAATCTTCCTCACCTTCATCCATTCTCCTTCAATCATCTATCATCACTTCATCATCACTGACTCAGAAGAGTCACTGCGAGTTCGTATCACTACAAGAATCACACAACAGTCCTCAACAAGATTCGCAATGATACTACAAGAAATCGAACTTCAGGTAACAAGAAGAGGAAGTGAAGTTAAGCGTACCTAAAAGGGAGTCTCACACGGCGGCAGCAGCGGAACAACGGAAGCTCCATCATCACGCCCTTGCTCGAAGTCATAATCAGCATAGTAGCGACATCTAAGCAACGATTGCGATTCACAAGGTACGAGTTCACATCTGGTGTTTGAGGTCGTTACGGCATATTTTGCTTGTTATTCTTGGTTTCAATTGAGTGATTAAGATTGCGTTTTTCGGATGAAAATGGAGTTGAAGGTTCATGTCATAGGGTTGTTGGATTGGGGTGGAGAAGAAGGAGGATGTAAGCGGCGGCGAGATAGAAAGGGGAAGGAGGTTTAGGTTCGTAGTGGTGCTAAGGTGTGAGGATGAAGGAGTATGGAGGCGGTATTAGGGTTTATAGGTGAAGAAGGAGGTGAGGCCGAAAGGTGAGGAAGAAGGATATTGAAGGGTTGGTGGCGGCGGAAATTTATGAGGGAAGAGGAAGAAGGAAAGGCTGTGGTGACGAAGGTGATGATAGGGGTTTCGATCATATAGGTTAGGGTGGATGACAGAAGAAGAAGAAAGAACTGAGGTGGTGAGGGTGTCGAATTGGGTGGAAGAAGAGGAAGAGAGCATTAGGGTTGGCCGAAGGTTGATGAAGAAAGGGAAAGGGTTTCGGTGGTGAGGGAGAGAAGTGTTAGGGTTTTGAAGATGTTTCTCAGCATGGTCTTTTTGCTCTTGTTTAATTTTGTTGTTAATTATATGAAGAAGCAATTAATTTAAGTTAATAGGAATATTAAAAGAGTTCTTGAAGATTTGAAAAGGGATTATGGGATTAAGAATCATTAAACTGCACCCTCACAAAACCTGCGAATTGGGCCTTGTCCCATTGCTATTTGCACCCTGTTTTTAAGCCCAGTAAAGAAATAACCATAAAAAAATTGCTGCCTGCACCCTCTCCTTAGATCCTGCGCATGGGCCCTTCACCCATTGCTATTAACATCTTCTCTTTAGGCCCAGTGAAAAGAGAACTAGGGAAAATCACTAAATCCACCCCCATGTGATTTCCTTTAGAGTTTTATTTTTTGTTTTACAATAGTTTAGAAATAATGCATAAAAAATAGGAAAATTTATAATAAAATTCTATAAAAAATTCAGTAGACTTTTAATTCATATTAGAAATAGTTGACACTTTATTTTTCTGATTTTTGCTTTATTTTTGATGTTATGTTGATTTTTCATGTAAATAGTTCTTAATGAAGTTTCTTTAATTGTACATAATTTTGTGGATTTTAGTTCTTAACTTTCCAATAACCTTTTTTGACCATTCTTTTTACTGTAGTTAGAAGACTCATAATAGTATTTAGGATAATTTTTGTGGATTTTTTAGATCATTTTATATTAGGTTTTAATGGTGTAATCCTTAGAAATTAGTAAATAATTCTTAGCTGAAAATAGACAATTTTTAGGCATAGCAAAAATAGGATTTTTTAGGATCCCTTTTAACACAATGTTATAGGTAGTCATAGGACCCCATAGATTAATTTTCATAATTTTTTCAGGAGTTTTGCTATTTTTTAGGATATTAGTTCTTAGGCTTTGTTACATATAATTTCCATTAGTCTAGGCTATGGTATTAAAATTCAAAAAATAGTTTAGATTAGATTTAATCTTAGAATTTAATATGGACTTAGGTTAGTTTAAATTCTGATTTTTAGAAGGAAAATATTAGGTGTGACCTTAGTTTAGAATTTAGGCTTAAGTCTCATTTTAATTAGGATTAGAATAAATAAATAGGACTATTTTAATTCATGCCTTTATTTGAATTGTTTAGCTTTGAGCTTTATTTTGTCTTTCATTTTTTAAGGTTTTGTTATGTTGATTAATATTACTTGTTTTAGGTTTTCCCTTAGCTTTAGAATCAACTTATCTTCCTTAGGAAGTAAGTTGCATTCTATTAGTTTTAGGTGCTTTTTCCATTAGGCTTAGAAACCTCATTAACCATAGGATCCCCTTTGTATATAAACGAAAATTAGGGTGTGTCTTAGTTCCCATTAGATTTTCCCTTTTCCAACTTGAGTCTTTCTTTCTCATCTCATGAAGAAAATAATAAAACACCTAAGGATAAACCGAATAATCTTGTACGACACGAGACTTTGTTGCGGAGTGTTTATACGCGTCCTGTTTCGGGGCGAGGTGTAAATGCTTCCCGCGATGGATAGGTCTTAGTACAAGACCGTTCACAAAAAAATTCAAAACACTTCTTTTAAAAGACAAAAAATAAATAACAAGCGACTATCCTGCGGGAACTTCTCTTCTCATCTCATTCACTCACAACGCGAACTCGCGACGACTTGTCACACATGCAAGACGGTAAACGCACTCGTACCAGACGAGCCTGCAACACCTGAGCATAGACATACGCAGTTCAAGCTATAAAAACACAAACAAATAGTTCCCGCCTTAGTTAGGCGAACTACGTCGACTCTGATCCTCATTATCCCGATGAGGTACGTAGGCAGCGGGGTAGGGCCTGTTCGAGCACATTCTTTATTTTCCCTACATTTCCCCCTTTCTTTCCATTCTCTTTTAATTCCCTTTCTCATTCCAATTTCCAGTCAGTAGTTTTATTCAGCAACAATCATATTTTTCTCACCCTTTGAAGCAAACAAGCAAGCGTGGATCCCGTCGGGTACGGCGGACGATCTGGGGTGCTAATACCTTCCCAGGTCGTAACCGACTCCCGAACTCAGATCTATGGTTCGCAAGGCCTTGTCTTTTCCTTCTTCCTCAGGTTTGTGCAACATTACCTTTCCCATTTCTTCGGGATAAAAATGTCTGGCTGGCGACTCTAACCTTTCCGCGCCACTTTCGCGTTTGTACTAGGATGAAAATCCCGGGAGCGACTCACTTTTCCTGCAAACCCTGTTCAAATCCTCTTTTAAGTGAACCACCCTACCATAAGTCTGGTCCAGAAACCCTTTGACATTCTTCTTCTTTTGCTCTTCTTCATTAGCTTTTTCTTGAATTGCTTCATACTGAACAGTTTTACGAGTCAAGTCATACTTTAATTCATTCCTTTCGTGGGTGACCCGGTGCAATTTTGAACTGAGTTCTTCGTTTTCCTTCCCAAGATTGGCTACCTTAATTCGAAGTTCCTCTACTTCTTCCAAGGATATTGGTTCATGCGCAGGAGGTTTGGGGAGTGCTTCTCCGGAAAATGGTAGCTTGACGATTTGGACCCTTTCGAGAACCCACTGCAGGTAAGGTGTCCTGACCACTACATCTCTTTTTCTCAACTCGGAGCCTTTGGAGTGAACCTTTTCCCAGGAACGACATATTCTGAAGAGTAATGCTGGATCATCCACACCTCTGTTGTGAAGTATCATCTCTTCCAATTCGGCGTCTTCTGGTTTTCCTAGCATAGGGTATTCGTGCTGCCGTATGGCCAAAATGGGGTTGTAACTAATGCACCCCTTTGATCCCATCAATGGCACATTTATGAAATTCCCACAGCTCATAATGATTCGGTCAACATCCAACTTATTGGGATACCAGGCGATGTCTCTTTCAGTGAGGGAAGCTAACATTTGGGACCATTCCCCGCCCGTCATCTTGGGAATTAAAGCATTGCGTTTGAAGATTTGAGATGTGAGCCATTTATACAGTAATGGGAAACAAAAGGTCAAAACAGCGCCTTTCTTCTCGTGACGGAGATGGAGATTATAGAACACGTCTGCCAATAACGGATACACCGGGCTCTGACCTTCTTTCCAAACTGCCCAGAATATATTAATTGCCGCCATGTCAATGAAATCTTCGAAAGTTGGAAATAAAACCAAACCGTAAATGAGAAGAGCTAATACATTGACTGAAGCAGCCCACTGGCGTTCCTTTATTAACTTCTTGCTTTCTTGCTCTAAAAATAGCCTCTAGAAACCCCAAAACTCTCTTTTCTGCTTCCAGTTAGCTTTAGCTGTGGCAGTGGGGATCTGAAGAGCTTCCGCTAATACTTCCACCTTAAGATCCCGACTAACGAGGGTGTAAGGTGCCTTTCCCTTCATAGAAAAACCCAAGAACCCTTCAAACTCTCCTAGAGACAGTGTTAGCTGAAAGTCCTAAAACAAGAAACTTCGTATCGGCGGATCATAGAACTGGGCCAAAGCTGTGAGAGCCGGGATTTGTACGTCGACTTCCAGAACATGAAGCACTTGGCCAAACCTTACTTCAATAGCCCTTTTGTAGAAAGCGGGCATTTTCTCCAAGCAATCCATAAGAACAGTGGTATTTGGTGAGAAAGCTTTCAACTGTAGAGCCTTCCTTTTTCCTGAACTCATGACTGTTTTGAATGCGAAAAAACAAATGGATGTGTTTCCCTGAAATAACAAGATGTGTAAGTTATGATGCATATGCTACATGATTATGAATGCACAAAGCTGGATCCGGGATAACAATGGGAGCTTTGAACTCCTAAAATGTAGGCTCTAGAGGGTCGGTATATATCTTTCTACCCATAATGCCCACTCACATGATACCTTTCTATAGCGATGGTATAGGGAAAACCCAAGGTCATTGACGTTTATCGTATTAACGCCCCGCTGCAGGCTAGCTGCATTGTGACGATAATAACGATAAGGTCTACCTTGAGTGGAGTTCTCATGCTAGGCGTGCAAGGAGAGAGTCCTTGGAGCCTAACATTACACAACTACCAAAATTGAAACAGGTTCTAGGGGGGTCCCAGAATCACAGCCCTTTCATGGATCAGGTCACGCGACAGGCTAGCTGCATTGTGACAAGATCTACGAAAAGTCTAACTATCTGGGGGAGCTTTCATGCTAGGCGTGCAAGGAGCGAGTCCTTGGAGACTAACACTAATAACATCCAAATCTAAACTTAGGTGTTCCCTCTTCTTTTTTCAAAACTCAGATTTCAAGATTCAAGGACACATTCATACCCGTGACGTAATCCCGAGATCCAACAGGCAGATATAATAATGAACAATATAATGAAAAGGAAAGCAATAAACAATCATATAAAATATTAATAGTAAATAAAGAAGACAAACAAACAAACCACACAAACGCAAATTATCCTAAGCTAGGCTCGACTCTCTTATGCATAAAGCAATGTCCCCAGCAGAGTCGCCAGCTGTCGTACCTCGAAAAATACGATTCTAAAACAAAACAACAGAGTCGCCACCTAATTCTATTTATTCTACGAGAGAAAAGGAAGATATAGACACAACCTAAATAAAAGATAAGAATGGTCAACGAAACCACTAATCTAAGTTCGGGAGTCAGTTACGCAAAGGGAAGGTATTAAGCACCCCTCACGTCCGTTGTACTCAACGGGAACCTCTTAGTCTAATTTGCGTTTAAATGTTAACTTGTATTATTGTCTTCTTTTAATGATTGCTTTCAAGGAAATGTTTCGATTATTATTCGTTATGGGGAAAGGTTAAGTTTTTTATTATTATGATGGAGAGATAGTTAATTTTTTTATTATTGTGCTCGCGAAGGATAAAAATCCCCGTGCCTACGTATTCCCTTGTGCAATGGGAAAGTCAGAGCTTCGTAGTTCGTGCAACTACGATTTGTTTTTTTTGAACGATTGTTTGAAATGATTTCTACTGCTAAGCGTTGGCTTATTTGCGAGATAGAAAGATTTAAACAGTGTTCGTTTGAGAAATGATATACGAATGGCGATTGGACAAATCGCGTGAGGCTAGCCCAGTTGCGGTCCAATCCAGAATGTGCGGAATGCTAGACTCCGGAGTTCTGTTTTCATATTGAATTAATAGGATAGTTTGAATATTTTGGTATACGAATGGTGATTGGACACATCGCGTGAGGCTAGCCCAGTTGCGGTCCAATCCAGAACGTGCGGAATGCTAGACTCCGGAGTTCTGTTTTCGTATAAGATAATTAATTGTTTTTTAGATGCTTTTTAGGTTTATTTATTTTAATAACAAAGGAGTGAGCGAAACATTACGCGTGGGGCTAGCCCAGTTGTGATTCGTTCTAGAACGTGCGGAGTGCTAGACTCCGGAATTCTATTATTTGTTAAATTAGTTAAGATTCGTAAAAGTAGTGCAGATGGCGATCACATGCTGACCGACTTATGTGTGTGCAATGTAGGCGTATTTCTTTTAAAAAAACATTTATTTGGCATTGGACCAAATGATTAATTTGTCCTAAAAAATCATTTTAAACGCGAGTGTATTCACTTCTATTTGACAAATTTATAATCGAGTTGTGAAAAGTGACATACAAATTCATACGAATCATATATTGCCATCACACGACCAAATGATGAGTAGAAGTAAAAAGCATACGCGTGAATAATTAACAAGAATCGCGAGATAGTTTATCAACTCTAGGGATAATTTTTCTTTTAAAGAAATAAAATAATAAACTAGCAAGATCAATTAAATGGACATCTTAAAAAAAGCAAATGGAAATTCCCCCCTTTTTTAGAAAAAATTGTTAATATTATAAGAAAATAGAGTTAACAAGATTTGTTGACATTAAAAAAAAAGTTAACAAAATTTGTTGATATTATAAGAAAAAAAAGTTAATAAAATAGGTGAAAAATGGGGGCCAGTAATAAGAAAGGAAATGGGTGCTGGGAGTGGAATCCATAGGCCCACGAGGCAAAACAAAAAAAAACGGTCGGGTTAGGCCTGACCCGGAGCCGATCCGGTCTTTCTTTTCCTAAAAGGGGTTAACCAAACCCTAGAGGTTTCAGCGGCCATTTTATTCTAAAAGGGGCAAAAGAAAACCTAGACTTCTCAACCTCCTAAAACTTCATCTTCTCCATGCGCCACCTCTCATCATCAGCTCTCACACCAAAAACAAATCCAAACGGCCTACTTTTTTCAGAAACAACAAGAGCGAAATAGAGCTCTCAGATCAGACATGGCGCACGTCGTAACCAAACAACAAACAAAGCGGAAACAACGAATCGGAAAAGAAACTTACCTAAGATCATGCCGACATCACAATGTCTATCCAACAGAAACGAAAACAACCAACAGTAGGACACTCAACGACAATTAATGCGAAGAAGGGGAGAAATGGTTCTTACCTGCTTTGAATGTTCTCTAATGGGCGGTTTTCCACAGGTACCTTCGAAGTTTGAACCTTTTACTTTGAACTTCTTTCCTTCTTGGTCGTCAAGCTTCGTTCAAGTTCAATGGAGTTTCGGTCGGAAAAAAAAACTAGATGATTTTAGGGTTTTTTAGAAACAAAACCAGTTATGTTGAGGCCAAACGATTTTTGGTATTCTCAGTTTTTTCGTCCCCCTTTTCCTTGGTATCTGAATTCAATCTCCCTTTTATAGCACAGTGAATTAGGGTTTTTGTTTTTGAAAATCCGTTGAAAATTTTCTTATCAGTCTTATCCCCCCTTTTTGCTTTCTAATGTCAAGAGATTAATTTGTTAAAAACGTGAAACTTTCCCTGTCATCCTTTGTCCAAACGTGCTTTTTCTGCTCCTCTGCTCACTTTTTCTTTTGACAAACAACACTGCGTTGGCCTTATGCATTTGGCCATGGTCATTTCATTGCCTGATATCGAGATTTTCTCCATTTTGCAAATTTTAATCACCAATTGATGTCTTAATCTTGATGCAGGTCTAATGCTGCAGGGCCTGTACCGATCTGGGTCGTAGCAGGTCTTTGAGAGTGAAGTGTTATGTCCTTTGGATATATCAGTTCCCTTATTCCACTTGGTGATTATTTCCTTCTGTTTGCAGGTTGACCAAAACGAGGTGGCACCAAATTGCAAGTTAATTGTTGAAGGTGGTACTTTGGAGTGGGATGCAAGGTCAGACTGTACGATACAAGGATTGGGTTGCAATTTGTGTTTGCTGTGTCCTGGGGAAAGTGACTGCTGAAGGTACAAGCAGCAGGTATAGGTTATTGACCCTTTACTTTAGCAATATTTCCACATACTTTTCAGAATCTCAAAATATTATACCTTTTTTGTGCATTTTCCTTTTTCTGATTTCTGCTCTTATTTGGCCTTACTATAGTCGACAAAGCATAGCCTCCCTATGATTAGCTTGAATTGGTTTGACTGCTGCAGCAGGTTCTCTTGGCGAATGAAAAGTTCTTTGGATATTTCAACATTAAATCCACTTTTTGGTGATAATTTCCTCATGCTTGTGTAGGTAAACGAAAGTATTACATCAGCCTGCAAGCCAATGCTGAGGGTAGCAGGGTGCAGTCGGGTTATGCCAATTTGCAGGTGGTGGTTCGATTGTGATCAGCCTTGTTAATAAACAACTAGATGAACAACAAACAGGATTGTTTTTGGGATTCTTTCCCTGCGTCTTTTAATCCAGCCAATGCCAAAACCAATTTGTAACATTCTACTTTTTTATATATTCTGGAAATCTTGAAAATAGTATAGGACACGCTTCCTTTGAGAGTACCCTTGGAATGAGGTTTTGATATTTCTAGTTTTGCCTTTGTGTCAGTTTTTAATATTATTTCCAATGTGTTCTTTGGGACATGTCATGAATTTAGTTTGTAATTCCCAAATCCAACGTATAACTTGTTGAATTGAAAAATACATACTTTGGATTTTCTTTGAGGACTCTCTTAAATACGTGCTTGTAAGTCAATAAGCCTTCTTTGAATTGCTTTGCCTTTCAAGCTAAACCTCCGTACATGCTTCCTTACACCCGTACCAATATGTGACCTTAGCTTGATTCAAATCAAAACTAGATGTGATGGTCATGACAAACTTCTAATCCATAGCATAACTTTTAAGTCCACACCTCTTGCCTTTATCCAACCGCAAAGCAACTCTCCCATTCGGGAGTTAGAATCAAAACAAGATTTCAACAAAATTAAAACAAAGACCCTCCTCAAATAAAGGATGTGTCTATGATACTGGAGGGTAGACTCCGGCCGTGCCTCGCCTTGAATAATCAAAAGGATTAAGACCATATCCCATTTATTCTATCTTCAAAAAGAAACAAAAAAAACTCTAAAAGCCGTGAATTCTTAATTGGGTATGGTAACTTAATACTAACGGAATTGGCTCTTTTTTTCTCTAAATGCAAAACAAAAACAAATGGTCAAAGACAAAAGTAACACAAATCCCTCTTTTTTTTTGGAAAATAAGGCAAATGCTAATAGTATATGAAACCCCTTCAAAGACTATAAACCTCCAAACTAAAAACTATGGACAAAACTCGAAAGTGCCTAAGACTTGTCCTGTAATCCCTGATTTCAAACCTTGAAAGACCTAATGACATGTATGATATGAACATGACCCAATGCAATGCGAATGTAATGCATAAACTGCAAAATGATCAAAACAACGAGAAAAAAGGGCAAATTTTGGGGTGCAACACCTCTCAACTGCTTTACCTCTCGATCATCAATTCGTTCTGGTAATGCTTCAATTGTAAGATTATCTCTTACTTCTACTTCAACCATCGATATCACATGTGGCAGATCCGAAACATACTTCCGAAGCTGCGAAACATGAAACACATCATGAAAATTGGACAATCTTGGTGGAAACGCCACTCTGTAAGCAACAAATCTAATTCTCTCCGTAATCTGGTACGGTCCAATAAACTTAGGAGTAAGCTTTTTCGATTTCAAAGCTCGTCCAACACCGATCACTGGTGTAACCCTAAAAAACACATGATCTCCCTCTTGAAACTCAAGATCTTTCCTTCTTTTGTCATGGTAACTCTTCTGTCTACTCTGTGAAGTATTCATCTTATCTCAAATTAACTTCACCATCTCGGTAGTCTGTTGCACCATATCAGGTCCAAGTACAACACTCTCACCTAACTCATGCCAACACAAAGGTGTCCGACATCTCCGTCCATACAAAGCTTCAAACGGTTCCATTCCGATACTGGAATAATAATTGTTATTATAAGTAAATTCAATCAACGACAAGTGACTATCCCAATTACCTCCTTGTTCAAGTACACAAGCCCTCAACAAATCTTCCAAAGATTGTATCGTCCTCTCTGTCTGCCCATCGATCTGAGGATGATAAGCCGAACTCAATTTCAGTGTCGAACCTAACGCCTCTTGCAAACTCTCCCAAAACCTCAAAGTAAACCGAAGATCTCTATTCGACATAATATTCAAAGGTATCCCATGCAACTTCACAATTACACCAATATATAACTCTGCCAATCTCTGCAAAGAATAAACAATGCCAATTGGAATAAAATGCGCCGACTTAGTCAACCTATCAATGATTACCCAAATAGCATCATGTCCTCTTGGAGTAGTAGGTAACCCTATAACAAAATCCATTAATATACTATCCCATTTCCACTCGGGAATTTCCAACGGTTGCATCAAACCAGCAGGTTTTTGATGTTCCACTTTCGACTTCTGACAAGTCAAGCACGCATATACAAATTGAGCCACATCACGCTTCATACCAGACCACCAAAATATTTTCTTTAAATCCTGATACATTTTTGTCGCTCCTGGATGAATACTCAAACTACTCATATGCCCTTCTTCTAGAATCATTCTCTTCAATTTAAGATCATTAGGAATACAAATACGATCCCAAAATCTAAGTACTCCCTGTTCATCAACTCGAAACTCGTTATTTCCTACTCTCTCATCACTAACCATCAGGTCCACCAATTTCACATCTGACTTCTGACTTTCCCGAACACGATTAAGAAAATCATTATTAACCTTCAACGTACCCAACATCATACTATGATGTGTTTGTTCACAAACCAAACTCATATCTCTAAATTGTTCAATTAACTCCAACTCTCTAGCCATCATAACCGGCATATGTAATGTCTTCCGACTCAAGGAATCTGCTACAACATTAGCCTTACCGGGATGATAATTCAGACTAAAATCATAGTCCTTCAAAAATTCTAACCAACGCCTCTGCCTCATATTTAGCTCTTTCTGATCAAACATATAATTTAAACTTGTGTGATCATTATAAACTTCAAATTTCGAGCCATATAAATAATGCCTCCAAATCTTTAATACGAAAACCACAGCTGATAACTCCAAATCGTGAGTAGGATAATTCCTCTCATGAATTCTCAATTGACGTGAAGCATACACCACAACCTGATCATCTTGCATCAATACTCCACCTAAACCCATCAAAGAAGCATCACTATAAACTACAAATGGTTCACCTACTTTCGGCAAAATCAAAACCGGTGTCGTAGTCAACTTCTTCTTCAACTCAATAAAACTCTTCTCACACTGAGAATCCCACACAAACGCTTTATTCTTACAAGTCAATTGGGTCAATGGAAGTGCCAACTTTGAAAATACTTCAATAAATATTCGATAGTAACCAGCTAATCCCAAGAAAGTTCTAATCTCTGTCACTGACTTCGGAGCCTCCCACTAAAGCACTGCATCTACCTTGGATGGATCCTTAACAATCCCTTTTTCCGAAATTACGTGAACAAGAAAACTCACCTCTTTCAACCAGAATTCACACTTTGACAATTTAGCATACAATTTCTTCTTTTTCAATACTTGCAACACTATTCGCAAATGCTCAGCGTGTTCTTCTTCTGACCTAGAGTAAATAAAAATATCATCTATAAAAACAACAACAAACTGGTCCAAAAATTCATGAAAAATCCGATTCATATATTCCATGAATACACCAGGTGCATTAGTAACTTCAAATGGCATCACTACGTATTCATAGTGCCCATACCGAGTCCTAAATGCAGTCTTCTGAATATCTTCATCCTTCACTCTTATTTTATGATAACCCGACTAATGGGAAAATAGCAAGTGTACTATTTTTGCCCACTGTAGTAATAATAGGGAAAATTCCCTGAATATCGATCTCAAGGACTGCGTAGCAAATTAAGTTTTTTTTTTACTGTTTCAATTGAACAAAAGTTCCTTAGGGTTGGTATAGATATTATCAAAGGACTTATAAACATAAAATTTAGGAAAATAATAAGGATGACAAATATGAGAATTATAATAGGGAAGGTGTATAAGAAATTCTTATAATGACAAATTATTTATAATTATTGAAATAACACTGCAGATTAAAACATTACCGCCCTTCAAGATTAGTTATTTTTAAAGATTCCTCTATGAAAAAAAACCCTTTGGTATTCTTTCTATACCCCAAGTCCTTGTTTGTATAGAAAGAATACCAAGCTTTTGGTTATTAAAAGTTTTTACGGTTAGAATATGGTATCCCAATTCCTTGGTGATATCCGATAAAAGAGTAATGATCGAAAAACGTTAACAGGGGTATTCCTACCTCCGGTTAACCTAAGATTAAAACCTTATTTTCCAATATTCATTTTTACTATCAAATCAATTCAATCAAAACAATGAAGCTTAAAATGCAGTGAAATTCATAAAAATAAAACTCAATGTCATTACAATAAACTCAGGGACACCCCCTAGCATTGGGGGGTTTAGCCACTCATATTCAAAACAATGAAAATCACATACATAAGTAAAAGAGACATTGCAATATGTAAAGGATTAGTTGGATCGTCAATTGCTTCCGCCTTTGATCGATCCCCCTTCCCTTCTCTAAATCTGTTGTTCTCTCCTTAGCGTGCAAATTTTCCAAAAATCAGAAAGTGTCCTTTTTTTTCCAGTTGCGATCAACCTAATGTATCAGATTACAAAATTACGTGCGAAATGCCTAAACTGCCCTCAACACGAGAGAATAAAGAAAAGACAAATTTTTTGCATCCAGGTGCCATGACACGGGCCGTGTCGTGTGACACGGGCACCCGTGTCATGCTGCTGGAATCTTGGCTGCATGCATCTTCCTTGGGGGACTATGACACGGGCCGTGTCATGTAACACGGGCACCTGTGTCATGCTTCTGTATTGCCTCATACAATTTTTTCAATTCTTCACTCCATGGCCATCCTGACACGGGCCGTGTCAGGTGACACGGGCACCCGTGTTAGGCTTCTGAAACCCCTTTTTCCTCTGTTTCCTTGCACTCAAATCACCGTTTCATTAGTATCTGATCACCTGCTTGCTAAATGTCTGAAAATACACTAAAACAACCAAATTAAACGCACCAACGATAGAAACGATAAACATATAACATACTTACCACATAAAGAAATAACAAGAAATAACATAAACATGAGACTCAAAAGCACACAAAAACATAAAAACCAACAACCAAAATAGCTTGAAATATATGACTGAAAATCACCGATCACCGACCTCAAGTCGATCTTACTAAATACACGAGCACCACCCAACTGATCCATCAGATCATCTATCCTCGGGAGCGGAAACTTGTTCTTGATTTTCGCTTTATTCAGGTGCCTGTAGTCAATACACAATCTCATCTTACCATCCTTCTTCTTTACCAACAATACCGGTGCTCCCCACGATGATACACACGGTCTCACAAATTTCTTTTCTAATAGTTCCTCTAACTGTTTCTTCAACTCAGACAACTCGGAAGCCAACATGCGAGACAGTTCCATCGAAATAGGTCTCAGTCCTGGCACAAGATCAATACTGAATTCCACCTCTCTTTCTAGAGGAACATCTACAACATCATCTGGAAACACTTCCGGATAATTCCTTACTATTTGCATTTCACTAATTTCCATGTCATTCTCTACCGACAACAAAGCAAATAGTGCAAAAACTCGCGCCTCATCATCCATAAGTTCTTTCAACTATCGAGCAGACAAATAACTAGCTTCTTCTTCCTCTTCACCAGGAGTAAGAAACCAAACCGACTTACTGAAGAAATTAATTGAACATGGTTTTACTCCAACCAATTCATACCTAAAATCACATTCATACCTCTCAAAGGCAAGCAAACCAAATCCACACCAAAGTCCTTACCATAAATCGATAACGGACAGTTCAGACACACAAGAGAAGTAGTTAACGACCCATCAACAGGAGTCTCGATAACCATCTTTCCTCTCATTGGAGAAACAACAAGTCCTAATCTTCTCGCACAATCAATTGAAATAAAACAGTGTGTCGCACCAATGTCAATCATAGCAATTAAGGGAATACTATTAATGTGACAAATACCTCTTATCAACCGATCCTCGTTGGACGTCTGTGTCCCAGTCAGAGCGAACACCTTTCCCCCAGTCGCAGCTTTCTTGGGCTTCTAACAATGCACATTAATATGACCTTGCTCTCCACAGTCGTAACAAGTAACCTGGTTTGTCTTGCACTCAGCAATCAAGTGTCCAGGCTGACCGCACTTGAAACATTTCTTCACATCACTCGTGCACTCACTGATATGATGACCCATCTCACCACATCTATAACACTTTAGCAAAGCAGGATCACCTCCCCCATTTGGCCTTTTACCTTTATTTTGTTTCTGCTTACCCTTATCAGTAGGAGCTGCATAAGGTTTTCCACGATGCATTTATTGTTTCCCTCTTCTCTCAGCAAAACCTCTGAAATGCTCAGATCGAGCCTTACTGTCTTCTTCGAAGATCCTGCAGCAATCCACCAAATTCGGAAACCTTCAGATTCTTTGATAGCCAATCGCCTGCTTAATCCCAGGCCTCAAACCATTCTCGAACTTGACACATTTCGAGAACTCAGTAGTCGCCTCACTATAATAAGGATAACACTTCACCAGATCAGTAAACTTAGCAGCATATTATGTCACCGACATATTGCCTTGTTTCAACTCTAGAAACTCAATTTTCTTCTTTCCTCGAACATCTTCAGGATAATACTTTCTCAGAAATTCCCTCTTAAACACAACCTAGGTGACTGCTTAACCCGCCACATCCAATCATTGACGAGTGCCAACCAAGAAATCACCAGCTTCAGCTACCAGTCTGTGTGTGCCCAATCACACCTTGTTTCCCTCTGAACACTCCATAACTCTGAAGATTCTCTCAATCTCCTTGAGCCAATCCTGTGCCCCATCAGGTTCATACTTTCCTTTGAACGTTGGCGGATCATTCTTCCTGAATTCTTCTCTTTCATGATCCCTAGCATTCCTCGGGTTTTGCACAGCTTGTGCCATCGCTTGCATATCAGCGGAAAGTGCAACATCGTTTCTTCCAGCCATTCCAAATCTGTCATACAACAACCATATCAATCAATGATTTAGAATCAATAATAATAATCACAATGCTCTACACTCAACAACAACACCACAACTCAACGACTTGGTCGGGCAGACCGACCTGCTCTGATACCACTTTGTAACACCCAAAATTACCCCACGAAATATTAATAAAATCAGAGTAAAATTTTTAACAAAATATTTGAGTGTCAGACTTCAACTTCAAAAACTAACATAAAGCTCATGATACGTTTACAAGAAAATTTGTTTAACATGCAGCGAAATTCAAAATAAAGTGTAATATTCTCATCACGAAATTTTTTTCATAAATTAAAATAATAAAATGAAACATCGTCCCGACACCCAAAGAGACGTATCAGAGCTGACATCCTAATGACGTGAAGTGCATCGACTTCACCGACCACCACTCGACTCATCCTGCTTACCTGCATGTTACCAACGCAAGGGTAACATTCAAACAGAAGGGGTGGGATACTTACATCAAAAAGAGCAATATAACAAGTATTGGCAAGTATCAAAAATAAAGTATCATTTCACGACAACAATCATACCACCACATCATATGCACAACAAAGTTCGCCGCGCTCGCTAAGCGTGCTCTGCGATTTAGCAGATTCCTCTTCTGCGATCTGCATAATTTCTGTTGCAAGAATACCAATTCAAAACACCAATAACAAACAGGATTCACGGTGATTATCAAATTTTACTACCTAATTCATACCATTAGCAACTAATAACAACAATAACTCCTAATCACAAAGAAATTCTTAACCGATTCACTCAAATCACAATACCTAATCCTCCACCCACCCAATTCCCATTATGAAACCCTTAGAGACGGAATAATGCCACCATTACCTTAGTATTGACGAGAAATTCTCCTTCCTCGCGGGTTCTCCTTCACGTTCTAGCCCTTTCTCCTTTTCTTCCCAACTTCTCCCGATCGTTCTATCGTTTTCACCAACACGATCCATTTCTCTTCTTTTTCCTTATTCTAAAATAACCCCTTAGACCAACTTAGGGACTTCCAACTTTATCCTCACTAATTTCACCAAATGACCACCCCACCCTTTACTCCTTATTATTCTTATTATTTAATTAATCCAATAATAATATTACCCAATCACACTATAATTCTTCTAAAATAATATTATATTCAACAATATAATACTCTTTCACACACTAAACATTATAATCCAATTAAAATAAATAAATACTATTTGGGGCGTTACATTGAACCATACTCAAACTTGGGGGCAGAGAAGAGCACCGACCTTTGGCCGAGCACGATCCTCATTAATGTCAAAACCTACACCAGTTCCTAATGATGGGATGGGTAAGGATGAAAGAAAGTCGCAAATTCTTAAATGATGAAACAAAATTATAGAGGGAAACTATGAAACAATATTGAAGTGAAAGTGATTAAATAAAATTTTAGACAAGTAAACAATCAAATATAGTCGCAAGTCATCAAAACAGAAAAATGCATAAAGCAAGATACACTTTAAATAAAGAAAAGTAAATAAATTAACTTGTTCAAATAAAGTCTTTACAAATATCCTCAAAGTCTCTAACAATATCCTTGTTAACCACTACATTCTTTGAGTCCATCTTCTTCTGAGGAACCTGAACTCTGGGGTATAACACCATTAATTGGACTGTGGAATTCTTGAAAGAATCATATAAAACCTTTAGGCCTTCATCAATAATGTTGTTGTGTTTTTCTTTAACTCTTCATCATCTATAGACCTTTTCGGATTGGTCCCCTTAGCATCCATATCAGATGGATTACATTGGGTATCCATGTTTCTTTAGATATTAGACAACCTCTCTACCACCTTTTGAAGCTCGAACACCTTTTCTTGAAGATGAGTCTGTTCATCAGAAACAAACTCATACTTTCCCTTCCATTTCTCATTCTCTTTAAAAGGGTTACTAGGAGTAAGTATTTCTCCATGGCCAGTAGCTACCAGAGTAATCAAGGAGGCATTTGGAAATATGTGAAAAGTTGTCTCCGCAACCAACTCTAATTTACCTATGTTAGAGAGAAACTGGATATAAGAAACACTTGTACTATCTATTAGGATCATTACCCATCACCTTTTTTCTTGGCATTTGTGGAGGATAAATGGCCTTAATATGGTATATTCCCTACAATATTTGAATTTTTCTAGTGTTTACAAGTGTGAAATTATTCATTTGCCTCTAGGACTATTTGATTGTCTTCCTATCTTGGATTGGCTAAATGATTTGATTCCTTTGAGAATTTATTGACTCGGGCTTTCCCGCGTTTAGTTCTTTGTATCCATTGCTCTTTTCTCAATGTTAATCTCTTTTCCTTTTATATAGAATTCTGCCCATACAGTGTTTGCAACTTTACCAACTGCAAAATCACTAGAGCCTTATTATATACCAACTGTGTTTATCTCTCTGTTTCACCCTTTTCACTTTGTATATCACATTCTCTCCTCCTTTGGTGCTACTTTAATTGTTACTACATTTATGTCCATTAACCATTGTTGTTCCCTAACCTAATTCTAATGTCCATAACGACCACCACGACCATTTAAAATTAATGTCCCTTTGTTTGACTATAACAGTCATAACGACCATAACAGTCATTTAAACTTCAATATCTTTGTCTAAACATTTACTTGAGGTTGAGTTAGTGTAGTTGTGCTAGTATATTAGCATTAGGCATATGTCATCCTGCCTTTGTTTATATCGTAAACATGTTTCTCTAGCATTTCTATATTAGTAGTTTGCTCTATTTGCTCTTAGATATCTACAAACCAAATATAGTGTTAATTTAGGTCAACTAAATCAATGCCAATTCTTATTGTCTCGTATAAATGATTGAATTAAAGATCAATTTTTTACTAACTTTTCTTTACATCAATTTTTCCATTGAATAAATTCTTTGACTGCGTTTTTGTTTGCATATGTAACTCTTTTTTCTATATTACATTCCTCGCCCTTCACGAAGTACTCTACCTTTTCATCATTTCTTCCATTAAGTCAACAAGTTTATAGGTGAAAGACTCATTAAAGTGTCTGACTTCCAGTCCATTCTAGAAAGCTCTCGTGAACATTTTCTAGTTAGAATTTATCATTCGTTGGTGACTTTGTTGAAATACGCTAAATATTCACGCAATAGCTCAAAATATGTATGACACATGTTAAAAAGACTTGCGGTGACCCCATGCGATGCTTATTGACCAATAATTGGTGGACTAGTTTTTTAGATAGGCTATGATAACTAGTCATAAAGAATCTAAGAAGATTCATATACCAATGCAAAATCATCGCTTTCAAAATTCCTAATAAAAACTTGCATTTAAATGGATTTGTCGAGCTTGTGATCGCCATTAACTCATGATCTAATTTTCCTTTTCTCCATTTAAGACCTTGTCTCACGCGAGAGTATCACATTGGACCAAAACTTTGATAATATGTGGTTATGTGTAGGGGTGAAAATATGTCAGGCCAACTAACAGGGACCTAAGACCTAGCCTACATAGGCCAAGGTCAAGCCAGGTTTATTTTTTTAAATAGAAAAGACCTAGGTATTTTTATAAGCCTACTTAGTTAAATAGGCTAGGCCGCAAGTCATAGAAAAAATCTTATAAGCCTATCAGGTCGACCTATTTATTAAATATGAATGAATTTATTGTTTTTATATTGTATTTTATTTTTTATATTAAAATACAAGAGTAAAACTTAGTTATATTTAAGAACTTATGAAAATAAGTTGAAAGAAATTTTAAATAATGTTATAAGGTGTTTTCATAAGTTCTCTCAACAAATAATCTCACAAAATTTATGCTATTAGGTAAACTTAGATAAATCAATGGAAACAAACAAATAGTCTCATTATACTTTTGATTCTCTAGTCTATTTAAACATTTGTTAAATTTTTTATTTACACATGTTTAAATGATATATGCTTTTTAAGTAGGTCAATAGACTAATCAGACATTCGAAAAGACCATACTCATACCAAAACATCAACTTTGATAAGCTCCAAGCCAAACTTAGACTTATAATTTTTTAACAGATCAGACTCGGGCTTGACAAAACCTAACTAAACCCAGTCTATTCTCAATCCTAATTATGTGCTATAATATTTAAGATGATCAAAATGTAAAAAAAATTATTTACACTTAACTTTACTTTTTACATGAATAAAAACATATTTAACTTTATTTATTTATTTATTTGAACCAAGCTTCATGATATTATTGCCCCAATCCTTTAATGAGACAACAAAACCCCCCAATGACATAATAAAATGAATAAAGTCCCATGATAATAAAATAATAATCATTACACATACAAAATTTAATTCAAGTTATAGGACACTTTTTATCATATATTAATGAAAATAAATAATGACTATAAAGGAAAGGTAGAAGGAAACATCAAATTAATATAAAAAATAAAATTGTGTAGCTAGAAAAAAAGATAAATAACACATGAGGGTAGGTGTGAGATTTGACCGAACGACCACAAACACCATCCCTTCAAGACTTGGTACGTTAGCTTCACTCTTCCAATAATATTTAAACCCCTTAACCACCTCCATTTCTTCTCAGCTTGACGTTCCCTTCTCCAAAAGAGAACAACCAAGCTTTAACACACAAAATAAACCTTCACTTCAACTTCAACACACTTTCTCTCTTTCATTTTTTATTTTTCTTTTGGATTTACTTTCAACACCCCCTTAACAAATATGCATACTCTATCTCCACCCCCATCTTCCAACGTACTCAATTTCAACCACATAATAACACGGCCTCGTCGTTCACTAAACCGGATCGCTCCGACCCGGGTTGTCGTAAAGTGTGCTTACGGGTTAGAGCATGGAAGCTACGGTGTCGGCGTTAGCCGAGCCGACTGGCAAAGCTCGTGCGCTATTTTATCTAGCAATGTTTTTTCACAGGAAAAACCTTCCACCGAGATTAACGGAGGTAAATCCGATCATATGGCAGCCATCAACGGTCATAAAACCAACGTGACTGACCTGCAGTTAGTCCCCGTCGGAAACCCCGGCGGAGAGCTTTCTAAGCCGCTTCCGCCGAAGCCGCTTACAATCTCCGACCTCGCTCCTGCTCCGATGCACGGCTCGCAGCTTCGCGTGGCTTATCAAGGCGTCCCCGGCGCGTACTCCGAAGCAGCCGCCGGAAAAGCTTATCCAAACTGTGAAGCCATTCCGTGTGACCAATTCGAAGTTGCTTTCCAAGCGGTTGAGCTTTGGATCGCCGATCGTGCCGTTCTCCCGGTGGAAAATTCCCTCGGAGGCTCGATCCACCGGAATTACGATCTCTTACTCCGTCACCGTCTCCACATCGTCGGCGAAGTTCAACTCCCTGTTCACCACTGTCTCCTCGCACTCCCAGGGATCCGAAAAGAATATCTAACCCGAGTAATCTCTCATCCACAAGCACTCTCTCAGTGCGAACACACACTCACAAAACTCGGCCTCAACGTCGCACGTGAAGCCGTGGACGACACAGCCGGAGCAGCGGAATTCATCGCAACAAACAGCCTCCGCGACACCGCCGCAATAGCAAGCGCACGCGCGGCAGAGCTTTACGGTTTACAAGTCCTAGCAGACGGAATCCAAGACGACCCGAGTAACGTGACCCGATTCGTCATGCTCGCCCGAGAACCGATAATTCCACGAACCGATCGTCCATTCAAAACCAGCATCGTTTTCGCACACGATAAAGGAACTTCAGTGCTTTTCAAAGTGCTTTCAGCTTTCGCGTTTAGGAATATTAGCTTAACGAAGATTGAATCGAGGCCTCATCGTAACCGTCCGATTAGGCTTGTTGATGATGCGAATGTTGGAACTGCGAAGCATTTTGAGTATTTGTTTTATGTTGATTTTGAAGCTTCTATGGCTGAAGTTAGGGCACAAAACGCGTTGGCAGAAGTTCAGGAATTCACATCGTTCTTGCGGGTGTTGGGTAGTTATCCTATGGATATGACACCTTGGTCTCCTTCTTCTAGGGAAGATTAGATTACAATTTAGCAAAGATCTTATTTTATTTATTTTTCTATCATTCCCAAAAAAAAAATGTTGAAATATTTTAAAACTTGTATGATCTTTTTTTGTGAATAAAAGACAACAAAACTTGATTATTTATTTTAATTATTTGTTTTATTTGTTGAATTAGAGTAGGATTTTCATTCAATGCATTCAATGAATGAGAATTAAGTGCTTTAATATTTTTTTTTATAATATCATTCATTGTAGAAGAAAGGTTTGATAATGTGATGAAGATACATGAACATGAAAATGTTTGATACACAAATGGAAAGTTAGTTGTGCTAGCTACGTTTGTATGTGTTGTAGTAGTAGTAAATTGTCCTTGTTTGTTTGTTGGATTGTTGAAGGTTAATCATGAAATTTATGTGTAGATTGAGAAAGATTATAGTAAATGAGCTGGCATATTAATTATTTGGTGTTTCTATACTAGGTCATGTGGTAAATAGTTAGTGGTGGGAAACTTCTATATATGTTCTTATGATTGTCATTTTTCTTTGTTTTTTAGGTGTTGTCATTTTCTTTGAGTTGTTTCTTAAAATTTGTAAGCTATTCAATGAGATATTTTGTACAATTAGAAGACGGCTAACTCAAGAGGAAAAACTACTTTTTCAGCAACTTCAATGCTATATGTTTTCATGAGCAATGTTAGGCATTGTTTAATAATCTCTTAGTAATATTTAGCTTATGAATAAAGGTGAATGCATTAATTGGATTAGTCATCTTTGTGACACATGGGAGAGAAGAGGGTGATACGACTACATATATATTCATTGATGTCGTGAAGTTTTTAGATTGTATATGGATAATTGAGATGAATTTCGTTTGTATTCTTAAGTGATGTCAAAAATCAACTATATCCGAGTTAGTAAACTACGTGTCATTGTCTGATATAATGATTATGAATCAGACAAACCTGCATATAACCAGTTGCTAACAAAAACGATGAACAATCTTTATCGTGATTTTGGAGATGACCCCAACCTCTATCCACTTCGTGAAATAGTTTATCCCAACGATTAGAAGGTTCAGTTGCCCTTATGCCAAGGAAAAATGACCCAAGATGCCCACGTCCCATTGGTAAAATGGCCAAGACGATGTGACAGAATGAAGAGTCTCAACTCACGCATTATGTAAATTGAAATGCCTTTGGAATTTGTCATAATTCTTGACATATTATGCACTATCTTTCATCAAGGTAGACTAATAATAGACCTTAAACAATTTATGGAAAAATGATTGCACGCCTATGTGGATGTCCCATATTCTCTAATGGGCTTCTGCAAGGACCACGTCACTCTTGTCCTCCCTCAAATGACATTAAGGGTTCAAAAGATGTCGGAGTCAAACCATATGTGGGACACAATCATAAGGGAAAATGAGTAGTTGTTGTTGAAGTGGCTGAAAGAAAGATGAAAGATCATGTCATAACCATTTCATCTGATACATCAAGGTAATTTTACAACCCTTTATAATGGAAGATATACCGACGTAGCAAAAGTTTAGTATGTTTAGAGATTATGTATGTGTCATGGCTGATATGTTGTTCTATGTCCATCAAATGTTTCCATTTTGAAAAGAAGTCAGATGACCTTGTCCGAAAAGTCAAGACCATTCAGTTTGTTGTTGTTTTCCCTTGACATTAGTACTTCCAATATCTGATTTGTAATGAAACTACATATGCTTCAAAGTCTGCCTTTTTTATTACAAATTTCTTGAAACACAACAATGGATACTTTCAGTTATGATGAAGAGAAAGATGTTGATGGCAGTCCTGCCCGGGATGTTACTCATAGTCAAAAGTACGTGATATGGGAGAAGGAAGTAACTAATGTGAAAGTCACAAAGAAAAACGTTCTTGTAATTTAGTTGTAAACAAAGTATCCATATTTTTAGTTGTACTCTATTTTGTTGTATAATATGCATTATTTGATGTAAGATTCTTTTCTAATTGTGCATCGATTACCACAACATGTTATAAAGATTGGTTTTTTAAGTGGAGTAAGTCATATAGAGCTGTTTGACTGGGACACCGATGAAAGGTACGTGTGTGAAGTGCATACAAAAAAATAGAGAACACTATATTGAGAAGTTTTTAGGTAAAGGTTGGCATGCCTTTGCCAAACATATAAGGATAAACGATGGAGACGTCCTCCATTTCAGCATTAAGGATCCTCCAGCTAGATGAATCAACATCAATAGGTTGAACCATTGAAACCATGTTGGACGCCGTGCAAGGTCAAAGTTATTGGTGTTTAATATATGAAGTTAGGGTTTGAAGGTCATTGGAAGTCAGCTAATGAACTTTGAAGATGTTTTGATCCATTCATATTATTTAATGTTTTGATTAAGAATGGGAATATATGGTGACGCCCAAAATTTCATAGTTAGTGTGTTTATTATAGGTAATGAACAATATGTATGATATGGATGGCTTCAAGCCCAACATTGCATCCAATGCCAACGGAAATTCCAGGGGGTCCGTGAATCCAAACTACATTGCAATGGGAATGCTAGTGTGATTAATAATGTGATCATCACATTAACATGATGAAACGGGTTATTAATGGAGACAATTTAGGGCAGACTATGTAAACCGCTATCATGGTTGCACGTAGTTGGCCAGAAGACGTCTTCAAAAGTCTGTTGGCTTCGCGGTCCCAGAACATGAAGTTCCCACAACAACCATCTTCTTCAACTTTAATCTCAATTGTATACCTACAAAACATTAAACCATCAGAGAGAAAGTAACTACATAGCAATGATAAAGATACAATAACGAACAAATGAAATGTGGTGCACCTCCATATCTCAGCTTTGATTAAGTGTTCATCCATACAAAACAAGGTGGTTTGTCACCCTTAGCAACCTGAGGGCATTGATGGCATGCTTTGTAGTGCCAGCTGTTAGGTGATGCAATAAGCTTGTCGGTGGTTGCAACAGTAACACATAAAGTGGTCTGCAAATTATAATTTTACAATGTTATGCTAAGATGGTTATTTTCTAACATAAACCAACAAATACGAATTCACTTTCGAATTACCTCAGTTAATGTGATGATCTCCTGTAATGGTAAGTGGATAGCTTTCAACATAAACTTCTCATCCGGGGATATGTGAGAATCGGAAGATTGTTGTGACCAAGAACGGTTGTGCGTGCAAGATGCTAAAGATTTTCCCAATTTGAAGTCCACACGTAACCTGTATTTGTGAAATAATCGCAACACATAAGAAAATATTTATTAGTCCATAGACATTAAAACTTAAAGAACTGATCAAAGTATCAGGGAATGGCATTTTCAAAAAGTCTTTGATGTCGGGCATATCCTTATTGATATCAGTTTTGGTAATTGTTGTAGGTTTTCGTAACGGCCAACAAATATTTGCCTACAAAAGACATATAATAAAGTGATCAGTATTTCTATAAAATAATGGAAGTCATTGTCTTAAAGTTGACCACTCAAAATGTTTCCTATGTGTTTGCTAACCTTCTTCCTTAATTTTTGCATACTTCATGAGAATAACAGTTGGTGTTGACAAATCAAGTTATTTTGTTTGTACTCAAAGAACTCCACATCGTAGCCTTCCCATAGCGTACAATGCAACATGTTGTCGCTTTTGTACCAAAATAGAAATAGTCAGAATATAATGCAACCAAAAACATCAAAGGATGTACAAATTTATTTGCAAACATGTTGTTAACTAACATACCATAAATCTCTCAATACCAAGTTGACTTGAGCTTTCTTGCCCCCGTATTGGGACTGGGAGTATCCAATTTCATTTACCACACTTATAACATCTATAAAATTGCGAAGCAGTAATGTTTATGTAACAAATAAGAAAATTGAACATGCAACAAGGATTGAAATATTTAAGAAATATACCTATTATGAGATTCTTTAGCCATTTGCATGAGATGATGCTCGCAAAAGGGGTAAGGTTAATCACCTTATTAGGGATCTCATGTTTACCAATATCTTCAATTGTTGTCCCACCAGTGAATTTCAATAGATATTTGTGGGATGTAGGTTTGAAAATCAAATTATTTAGTTGAACTTGAAAATTCGACATCATGCAAGTCACATTAATAGATAAAGCCAAGTCAAATGATTGTCTAACTATTGTTAACAACAACATAAATGTTGAAAATATGTTTTTTTTTTTTCATTTTTCATATATGATAGATAATATGTTTTTTCATATATGAACATAGTAGTTATAGATTTTCATATATGGTAGATAATATGTTTTTTTTTGAAAGATAATATTCTTAATTGGTGAATTTGAAGTTTTGAAAATATTGTAAGTATTCCATTAAAGGTGTTTATCTGTTGTTGACTCCGAATGTGATCATTGAGACTATGATATTTTATAGTTAATTTGGAACATGTTTATAACTAGGAATAATATGGTGCATTTTGATATTGTTAATTCTAGATAGCATAAGTGTGATCATGATTAACATTTTTGTTGATTGGAATGTTTATCGGAAGGATTGAGAACTTTTTTTAAATAAGATATTTTTTATATTATTGATTAAAAAAATTTTCCTTTAACTATACTTTTTGGTTCAATTTAATCTTTTAATTTTTTTCGTGTTAATCTTAAAAATGTGTCATCTTAGTCATTTTTATTCAATTAGCAACGAATTTAATGACTGAATGTTGAATTTTTTCGTCGCTAATTAGATGAAAAAGACTAAAATGATACGCTTTAAGAATTAAGTGACTAATCTAATGCGAAATAAATTAAAGGAATAAACTGAACAAAAATATAGTGAATAAATAAAAATGATATTTTACCTATATTATTTCATCAGTCCCATAACAAAAGTAGTATTTAATTTATATTTTTCTCTGACTCAAAATGATCATTTATTTATAATATTAATGAAACGTTTATTATTTTGTTATCATTACTATATTTGTTAACTTTTTTTTCCAACTATTTTACTAACTATAACTAATAAAAATATTCTAATAAATAAAATTAATTTTATTGCTAAAATTAATACATCTAATATAAGGACTATAGATAGTTTAAATGAAATATTTTTTAAGACTGAGAATATATATCTAATAGGGTTCATTTTCATGCTCACCCATATAACGGTTTTCTGGCAAATATTTTAGATGATAATTTTCAAGCATGTTAAAAGTTGGCGTCTCTAACTCTACTTATGATTGCAATTACAGTAGAGTAGAGTAGAGTAGATATATATATATATATATATATATATATATATATATATATATATATATATATATATATATATATAGTCTTAAAAAAAAGTAGTACGTAAGGGCTAGAATCCAATGACTCCACGGAATCTATGTTCCTATCCCACCAACAATTGTGACCCAATGAAAAAGATATTTTATTTTCAAAATTGAAAATTATTTTAAACAATTTTCAAAATTTATAAAGTAGTCTATCTATTATGAAAATGCATTTTAAAAAACTCGTAGAATGCATTCACTAATGCTTACGAAAATCAAAATAAAGGTAAAAAAAAAGTAAGAACCCGGAATTTGAGAAATCCTGTGATATTTCACCTATATAAAATAATAAATCTAGAGTATATAATAAAGTCAAAATAAATATAACTGAAAATGAATTCATAATATAAATACTATATACTATTGTGTATGACGGATTCGGCCTCGAGATCTCACTGTACTGTCGTGTCTTATGTGCCTTCGCCATCGTGGCATCTACAATGCCTTCGCCTATGAGACATCCGAAAAGAGTCTGCTGACAATACATGTTTGCCCAATCTCCGTGATACGACGTTATCTAGGCAACACATCAACAACATGATCTGTCCTAGCCTGCTCCTCCTCTAGTACCGCCTGATGAGCTTACCTAGGTCGATCTCTTGGAGCATCTTGTATCATATAAGGATGTGACATCCTAAAGAACCACTGGATGTAACCGTCTACGTAGCTCTAGTCACTCTCAGCTATGATACTTTGTGTCTCCTCAGGTACCATATGATTAAGATAATCATCAAACATATCATCCATATCTTTAGGTGTCGTAGAGGGAAGAGCAGGCACATAAGGATCTTTGGGAATGTACTCCATGTAACCGAACAACTGCATGACGCACTCAAGCAAATGAGGAAATGTCAAAAGTGAACAACATATCAACAATCCAGAGTATTAGGATATGTCTTCAAAGGCACGCATCTCACAACGATCGACGTATGTATGGAAGTGTATATCCTCTATTATCAAGCGATTAAGATACACTCTGAACTCTGTTGCATGGTTCCCTATAAGTGAGGCAAATGCATCAGCACATGGCATATCCTCAGTATAGGTCGATAGACATGACCAGTCGGAGATGTGTGCGAAGTGTTGGAGGATCAGAGGATGAAAAGTGTTGAAACATATGGATCAATAGTAAGCGATGTTGCAAAAGTCTTATGAAAATGGCACACAAACCCTAAAAGGCAAAGAAATATCATGGTCAATAGTGTGATTTTTCCTGTCACTTGTTTCGTCTTCCATATACAACCTTTGGACTACTTAGAGTACAAGTATATCGAATAAGCGCCCCCTAGTTGTACTCATGGAGTAGTTTAAAGTCATTGAAGTATCACAGGTAGAATTAACAAGAGCGTTGACTTTTTCCCCTCTGAACATATGTATGCTGTGAAATCTTGATGTGCCTTAATCGGTCTTTCCTATTAGCCATAATTCATGTAAGTAAAAGACACAAGCATTACACAATATGTACTGATCGTAACTATGATCATAATCTTCAACAGATGTGGTTGATGACGTGGATCTCGAAGTCTTTGCTCGGTCGCCGAGGAGAATGAGGGGTTTACCTGCAAGGTACTCCGATGCCAAAGTAAGAACGGGCAAAAGAGTATGCAAATACAAGTAAGAGTGTTTAGGAAGTGAATATCTGATACCTGACCCTCTCAAGTGAGAGGGTTTATATAGAGAGCCCCCAACGCATGGCTAACTGTTCCTTTTTGGGCATGGATCACGGATCCCTCCAAAATAGGTAACTTCCAAAAACTAGCTGTTGGACGAGCACCCCTGGTCTGAATAGGGGGTATGTCGAGCACATAAATATCTGAGCAGGAGCTGCCTTTGGCCGAATCTGGGTGACAACCGTCAGTGTCGAGCAGAGGAATCCGACCACGGGTAACCGTGGTCGACAAGTTGTCCTCAGCTGAGGGCCAGGGAGCCAATGAATCCCTTTTACATTTGGACTATTGGGTCGTCGTATGAGCAGGAGGGGATTATTGGATCATACCTAGTCATTGGGGAATTCTGGAATAGGAGCCACCAAGTCATTGCTTCTGGTCGTAGAAGTGACGACTTAAGGGTTGTCGGCTACGTAAGGGGTGAAGTTGAGACTTGTGATATTTGTTACATAGCTCGGTGTAGGTGAACACGCGTATCCCTGGGCGTTGAAATGTGATCATTGAACGAGGATCCCAACAGTTATGTATTGCTGAGAAGTTATGTCACGCGTGCGCCTGTGGAAGTATGCACATTTAATGTGTAATGATGGCTATTCTACGATCGTCCCTAGGTAATTAGTGCACCGTTTATAAGTTATAGGTCCAACGTGCCAGCACACATGCTGATGGAGGCTATAAATAGGGCGTTGAGCTTCAGTTTCATACTTTTCTCTCTTCGTTTCGCTGCCCGTTGAAGTCAAGTCCTCGCCTGCCGTCGCCAACCACCGTTTGCCTCCGTACCTCACGAGGAAGAATAATCAAGCACACAAAAACTCTCTCAAAACCTGTAAGTTTTTCCATCTCCTTCTTGCTTAGGCTTCTGATTCTTGTCAATAATTTAGATGCATGTGATTAGGTAAAAATTTGGGGTTAATAGGACCCCTTATGAACTATTAGGGTTCTGGTGTGGCGTCTTCGCTCTTAGTACAATGGTCATAATGTTTCGCACTGTCGTCGCCACGACGTTGGGGTTTATTGTCGTCGTCCCTCGCGGCTCTACGCGGAGGCTCCGGTTGAACTTCAATTGGAGTCCTAGGTTTTGGTGTGATCACATCTGCTAGGTCATGCAGACTGATGTTAGTGTCCTCCCTCCCCCGTACGAATACCTGGTCATTACGACGATCGTGGTCTGTTTTTTTACTAAGGGCTTAGATCGAGGACAACGTCCTTGTTCCTTAGCACACCCTTTCACTTGATCCGTTGTGGAAGGGTGGACTTGATTTAACTCATCGAATTCACATTTACTTTCGCTGCTTTTCAGGTGCGATCATGTCAAACGACGCCCCTTTTCAGATGGATGTCGAAGACCTTTCCAGTGAGGCTGCATCATCTCCAGCTTGTTTCGAGGAAACATCGTCGGGGAGAAGTTTCTCCTCTTCTAGCGATTCAAAGGATACTACTTCGACCAGAGCTGATCCTACCAACCCCGAGGAAGGTGAAAAGGGGGAATGGGATACCCCTATTGAAGAATGGGTTGCCGAGGAACCGGTGAGCATACGATCCATATATTCTAAGCCCCTGGAAGGTCCAGATCCTATGGTCGGGGAACCCGAAGACTAGTTCGTGAGATATCCTGGTATTGACGATCATATTTGCTGGTCGTACGGGCCCAATAGGTTCCCCATGTACGACATATTATTTTAGGAGATCAAGTTCCGTCTCCCTTTCTCGGATATTCAACAATCCGTGTTTGTACACTTGGAGCTTTCCCCCTCCCGGTTGAATCCGAATTCCTTCGGCTCCATACAAGCTTTCAAGAAGACCTGCGTGTATCTGAAGATCGGGGAGATGCTTCCCCTATCCTTTCATATATCCCACCTCCAAAGACAGGTCGTCCTGCGGAGATATTGTTGGGTCTCCCTCAAGCAGGAGAATAAGATTTTTAAGGCGTACTCTGAGTCGATTAGAGATTTTAAGGACCGATATTTCTTGGTCAAACCCATCTCCGAACGTGCTCAAAACTCCTATAAATTATGGGGTGTGGATACAAATGATGAAGTAAACATATTGTTGGACAAAGGGGGAAAAGAGGTTCCCCGTCTGATGTTAAAATTAAACTTCTCTTGGTTGCGCGGCCACTTCTCGCGCGAGACAGATGAGTTCCTGGCTATCTCGTCCGAGTTGAGCGAGGAGGATCAGACCAGTTGTGAGGTCCTCATGAACTATGTCTCCCGGATCACTATGAATTCTCATGTGGACGAGCATGGTCACACGATCTTGGACAAGGATGGGGGCGCTAAAGTAACCCCTAGATTTATAGAAGTGCCGAAGCTTCTTGCTTGTGAGACTGACGAGGATGTCGCAACTTACCTTGGTAGCTTTTATATTTGTTTGTCTGTATTGATTTTTGTGTTCATTTGTCTTTTATGCTCTAACCATTTTTTTATCCTCTGTCCTTTTCAGACTCAATGATGTATGTACAAGACATACTGATGGCTAATGCTGGAAAACGACGAGGGTCCAAAAAGCTAAAACAAACTCGCATTGCTGATCGGCTGACGTCCGCTGGTATGGGCTCGAGCAATTCTTTTTC
Source organism: Lathyrus aphaca (assembly GCA_963966055.1). NCBI lineage: Eukaryota > Viridiplantae > Streptophyta > Magnoliopsida > Fabales > Fabaceae > Lathyrus > Lathyrus aphaca. The sequence continues at coordinate 676,781,769 of OZ014519.1, read as the reverse complement.
AGCCCCACATGGTTCGCTGTGAACAATTTCTAGGACGGGGAAGAGGCCAAGGCCTGAAGAGGTCATACATCTGACAAGTTCCTCTCCAAAGCCCTCATTCGAGCTCCCTAACTGCTTTTTGCGGCCAGGCTATTTTGAGGAGACATCGCTCCAGGTCCACCGGGCGGAGACATTGGAATTGGAAGAACTGAGTCGACCAGATAGACGGTCATGGATGGCTCGAGATGCGAGCTTGGTGATGTGGGTCCTGACAATGGCTTCCATGTATGTTGAGGGCACTGCTACTCAGGAGCAGGAGATTCAGCGGTTGAAGGCCCAATTGTCTGTTTCTGAGGATATGACCAAGGCTTCCTCGATATCGTTGGAGGAGGCCTCCAAGAGGATCAAGGAGTTGGAAGAGTCTTCAATTATTAAGAAGAAGTCGGCCAAAGAGGAGATCACTCTTCTTAAGGCCTCCATGGCTCCTTCTAATGACGAACCTAAGGAGCTGAAATCCTTGAAGACCCAAGCTGAATTGATTTCAAAAATTAAGGAGGGGGAGGAAGACCTCGAGGAGATGGCGGGCGCCGCGTTTAATAATGCAGTGGACCAGTTAAAGAATGTCAACCCTGGAGTGAATTTAAACAAGGAGGGAATACATTTTTTGTACAGAGCCAAGGACGGGGTAATCCTCATCCCTAATTTCCTCAAGCAACCAGAAAGGGACGACACAACCATGGCCGAGGAGGATAAGTGGGCCTCTGCTGATGCTCAACCAACCTCCAACGTTAATCCGTGAAGGTTTTATTTGTAATCTTGCTAGCCGGCCTGTGCGCCATGGTTTTTAATTTGGGATGGGGGAATTGTTCCCCCTTTATGTAATATGAGAACAAGTTGGTCCTTGTGGCAGCAATTTTTCAATGTCATTAAGTTTCACGACCTTGGTGGTCGTTTCTTTATTTTCTTATTGTATATGCATGTGTATCCGTCGGAGGGCACATTTTGTTTAATATTTTTGCTAAGTGTTTTTACGATGCTCGATCGTTTCGATGTTCGCTCAATACATGTATGCGATGTTCTTTCCATGCGTCCGCAAGGGACATTGGATTTTATTTGTATGTCTGGGAAACTATGCCCGATTTATGTATGTTTGGCGGTTTGGGGAACCGAGCAGAAAGCCAAAGTATATTTGGTTGAGAAATGGTGCTTGAATCATGGTGATGAATCGTGCTCCGCGGTGTGAACGTCCCATCGTGAGTTGGGTGTTTTGCTTGGTCGTGGTACGAAGACGATAACTAACTCGGTTGAGGATCCAGTCGTGTGATGGTGACCTTCCTCATTCTTGAGGGAGGTCCCATCGAGGGATAAGTTTGGTTTGCAATATTTGTATCTGGGCATGCATGTGAGGTTGGTACTAATGCTTCATCGTTTGAGTCCGAGCATGCCGACAGATACTTTAACTATAGTATTGTTTAAGTTTCTCAGTGTTCCAAGGACGAGCAAGTTCTTCCCCATTTAGATTTTCTAAGTAATAGGCCCAGTTCTCCGTTTTTACTCGGACACGGTATGGACCTTCCCAGTTTGCAGCTAGCTTTCCTTATTTGGAGTCCTTGTGGTTTCGCCTGAGGACGAGGTTGTTGACTTCGAACGCCCGTTTTATGACTTTAGAGTCATGTTTGATGGTGATTTTTTGTTTGAGTGATGCCTCATATAGAGCTTCCCCTGATCGAACTTCCTCGACCAAATCGATCTCCTCGACAGAAGCGAAGTGTTTTTTGGTCCTGACATTAGCGACAAATTCCTGGAAGTTCTTATCTGTGAATTAGGTGCCATTGTCAGTAATGATGGTCCGAGGGACTCCGAAATGGGACGAGGATGTTACGTTTGAAGAAACGTAACATCCGTTTTTGCTCGGACACGGTATGGACCTTCCCAGTTTGCAGCTAGCTTTCCTTATCTGGAGTCCTTGTGGTTTCGCCTGAGGACGAGGTTGTTGACTTCGAACGCCCGTTTTATGACTTTAGATTCATGTTTGATGGTGATTTTTTGTTTGAGTGATGCCTCATGTAGAGCTTCCCCTGATCGAACTTCCTCGACCAAATCGATCTCCTCGACAAAAGCGAAGTGTTGTTTGGTCCTGACATTAGCGACAAATTCCTGGAAGTTCTTATCTGTGAATTAGGTGCCATTGTCAGTAATGATGATCTGAGGGACTCCGAAATGGGCCGAGGATGTTACGTTTGAAGAAACGTAATATGTTAAGCGTTGTGATCTTGGCTAGAGGCTCATCTTCTATCAATTTTGTGAAGTAGTCTACACTAACGATCAAATATTTGTTCTGGTTCGAACAGACGACAAAGGGACCGAGGATATCTAGGCCCCACCATGTGAATGGCCACGGGGAAGACATTGTCTTAAGCTTGCTTAGAGGTTCTAAGTGCATGTTGTAACGCTCGTATTTAATTAATTAATTTAATTAAATATTATTACGTATTTTCCCAATTATTTGTGGTTGAGTGTCGTTTGGTCGTTTGTGTCGTTAACTTGTTAGAGTTAATCTATTGTGTCGTTTGTGTTGATAAGTTGATAAAAGTTGTTTAAGTTGATTTTACGTTACAGGTTAAGTTGTGTTTGAGTTGTTTACGTTGATTAAGTCGAATTAATTAAGTCAGAAATAAATAAAACAAGTGTTATTAAGATAGTATCAAGTTGGGCTTAGTTTTGTGGTGTAAGAGTAGTAAGTTGGGGGTGCTAAGTCAGGCCCATTAGTAATTAGGTTGATTAGTGAGAGTTTAGTAAAAAAAAGTTGAAAACCTAATTAGGAGACTAATCAGAATTTTTGTAAGAGAAGGAAGAACAAGTCTTAGTGGGAGATCAAAAAGAGGTTAGGTTGAGGATTTTCGCGGAGATTTCTACGGTGAATGCGAGTTGCCTTCAATCCAAGGTAAGGGTGAGGTTCAAATTCCATAACCGGGACTAGATGATCGTATGTAGGTTGGGTTTTTTTGTGTAATTTCGTTGCTGTGTTTTTATGGATTGTTGTTGTTGATTTCGTGTTGATATCTGATGAAGAAGCATGTTTTTCTTGTTGTATTGATGATGTAATCGTTGTTATGTTCTGTTGTTTGTGTTGTGGTTACTGGTTATGTTGCAGAATTAGTGTAGAAGAAGTTAGGGTTCGTAAAATCAATCATAGAACTTGATAAATGAATAGGTACATGAGTTTTTGAGAGTAAAATCAATGTAGAAACCCATTTAGGCTTGAATAGAATGATAAAGTTATGAAAGTTCGTAGCAGAGTTGGAATTGTATGCATTCTGGTGGAATTCGTAATAGATCTGGTGTTACGCGTAACAAGCAAGGCATTACGCGTAACGTGGTCCTTATGCAAGGAATTACGCTTAACAATCTTGGGCATTACGTGTAATATGATGGGAATTACGCGTATGGGTAGAGTAAGTGCAGAAAAATGCAGTTTTTGGCGAGTCGTCCTATTTTCGCATCCATTTTTCTTATTGGTTTGATCTTAGACTTTAAGTAGAGATAAAATAAGTTAATTATAGTAGATTTGTGGATTAAAAATAATTAATTTAGTAATCTAATCGATTAAGCCATAAATTGTCGTTTTCACGTTGAAGTTGTTTTAATGTTGTTATAAGTCATGTTGTCCCGATTTTGGGGAAGATTATTAAGTTGCAGGTCTTATGACCAATGTTGATTCATTTTGTTGAGTTGTTCAAGTTGTTATGTTGTTAAGTCGTTGATTTCATCGTTGTCATTGTATGCCATTCATAGTTGCATACATTTGCATATTTTCAAGTTGGAGCGAATGCTCGATTCAAGTTGGCCTGGATTGACAAATAAGTTGTTGATGCCTCAATAAACTGGCAATGTTTCAAGTTGGGAGTTTACTCCAAATGGTACCACATGCATTTAACATTGAGTCGCATTCGAGTTGCATTTTATTATGTTGTTAACTGTTGTTGGTTGTAAGTTGTACGTTGATGTTGCTTGTTGTGTGAAGTGGTGTGGTTATATGATTATCTTGCTTACATATTGTAACACGGTGGGAGAACTGACTTTAAGTTATGTTGCGGATAGCAAGAGTCGCCACCGACTTTTATTTTATCCAAAGGAAAGGCATAAAAGAACAGGAAAGACCTTTTAAAAAGATTTTTGGGTCCGGGGGGTAGGTTATGAAAAGGGAAGGTGTTAGCACCCTTTTCATCCATGGTTATCCATGGGCTCTTAGGTACTTAAGCTCACTTTAAATTGTTTTTTGAAAATGTAGTGTGTGAATAGAAAAATTTTCAGAATAGTTTAATAATAATCCATGTACGGATGTGTAAAAAAACTTGTTTGAAAATTTGTTTGAAATTGTTAAGTTTGAAAAATTTTTGAAGTGAGCAAGTACATAAGAGGAACCTACCCTAATGTTTAAAGTCTTTCTTGTTCTTTTTCCTTTCCTTGGTAAGACTATCCCTACTATTAAGGAGTAGGTAGTCTTTACCTTGGATGTTTAAGGGACATATGTCGCTCCCGAAAAAATGGGACTGGCCCAGATAAAGGTACAGACGCGAACGGTCGGCGAGAGGGACAATGAGAACACACAGCCGTGAACTCACTGGAGATGAATAGAGTCGCCAGCTAGGCATTTTTATCCCGGAGGAAAGGCAATGCTGCATAAGCCTAGAAAAAGATGGATAAGACGGTTTGCGAACCAGAGAGACTGAGAAAGGGGGTTGGTTACAACCTGGGAAGGTATTAGCACCCAGATTGTCCGCCGTACTCGACGGGATCCACGCTTAAAAGATTTGTGTTTTAAAGGGGTAGTGTCAGTGCAATTTGTGTATAAAATAGCTGGAAAAGAATGTACAGGTGTCAGTGTAAAGAAATGTGATGTGCATAAGTGAAGTATGAAAGTGTCGGTGTAAGGAAAAGAGTATGCTCAAGATCATGAGGCTAAAAGAATAAAGCTGGAAGGAGGGGGGATATACAGAGACTTTTGTTCGATAACCGTTAAGTTATGCCTACGTATCCTCTCGTGCAATGAGGAAGTCAGAACACCGTAGTTCGACCCAAAGAGACTGAAAGGTGAATTGGCTTGATGAACTGCTTACTTGTCAATGCTCAAGTGTATGACCTGTCTGGCTCAGGTGCTAACTGTCTTGCATTAGACGGAAGAAGCGAGTTCTCGTTTGTGAGTGAAGATGATGAGAAAAGAATCCCGGAGGAGACGATTATTGTTTGTTCTTGTGTTTTCAGTCTTTTATTTCTTTTTGAAAGTTTGTCATAGGGTAATGAGCTTAAGCCTAAACCAATGGATTTAGTAAACTCATCACATCTTCCCTCTGATCAGGGGTAATGAGAATACCTTAAGTGTGAAGTCAGATTCTCACACTTAATCACCTTTGATGTAGGATTAAGATCATTAACCTACTTGTGATTATTTAGATGTTTTTGGTGTTTTTGTTTAGTGTTGAGTAATGAGGTTAAGCCATAATCAAGGATTAAACAGACCCATTACACCATCCTAAAAGAAGGATAATAGATGAGAATGTTTAAGCTGAGAAAAACTCCTCAACTTAATCCATGATTAGGGATTAAACCCATGACAAAACAAGCCTTTGATTAAGTGGATTTTATTTAATGATATGATGGTGAAGTGAGTTTTATGGTTTGTAAGACAACTTGAGGGGGACTTGTCCATTAACACTAGGGTTAGTCCTTCTTAACCACTTAAGGAAGAATTAGAACCCTAATGCAAGGCCCAAGTTACAAGTGTGATGTCTTGATACTTATTAAATGAATTGATTAAGAGATTTGAACACCTTAAGGGTTTAATACTTAGGATTAAAGTTATACACTCCATCCTAAAAGAAGGATACAGGCATAACCCTAATCACAAAGTCTTAGAGCCTCGAGGGTTTAATCTCTGATTATGAGATGAGAAGAGAGACACAAAAAGACATAAAGGTAAGAACTATGGGGGACTAATCAAAACCCTAATTCACTATCATGCTTGGTTGGTCCTAAGGTTTGTGAGGTTTTCAAGAACAATCTTCAATGGAACCACCAGGAAGCAGATGAACAGGATCAAGAGAAGCAAAGTGACTTGCTTCATTCAAGAAGTCAAGTCACTTGAAGAAAGAAAGTGGGGAGGAGAAGAATGAGCAAGCTCAAACTCAAACACATGTATAAATGCAGCATGCTATGCAAGAGAGATAAGAAGAAAAGTTATGAGAAGTGAAGGCAAATTCACTTCTCATGTTTACTTACCCCCTGCAATGTTAGAAAGAAAATGCAATGCAATGCAAGATGAGATGAAATGACATGGGACCAAGCAAAACCAGAAGCATGTTGATGATGATTATGATGCTATGAGGTGCTATGAACATGAGACAACATATGGAGATGCTCATACAAGATCATGAATGCAAATGATGCAAACCAAGGAGCATGAATAAACATGAAATGTCATGAAGCATACAAGACAAATGGCATGGCAAAGATGTAATGCAATGATCAATGATGTTTCATACATGTCTTAAGATGTCAAATGAATCATAAGAATGCACAAAATGCAATGGCAAGTCATGTTATGCAAGGAAATGCAAGAAGGGTGCAAGAGAAAGCCCAAATTAGGGTTTATGGATCAAACATCAAACACAAACCAAAAACAGAAGCAAAACCCTAGGATAAAAAGGGAAAATGGCACTCAAAGAAGCCCTAGACCTATAATGAATCCCTGCCCAAAGGGGAACTCCCAACTCTTTACCAATCTCAAGATATGATTTTTACAAGTTATTAGGGTTTTTTAGGGTCCTTAACAAAACAAATGCCAATCAATTAGAAAATGCAAGATCAAATCATGGCCTTTTTATCCTTGAAAATACATGTCAAATGGAAAACAATGCACAAAGAATCAATGTCTCAACCTTCACCAATAGGCAGAAATGAATTTTCAAACATATGATCAAAATAATGCACAAAATATGATTTAATTCCATGAAAAATTCTTAAAATGCATCAAGATCAAAAAAGAAATTTGGTTTGAAGGTTGGACAATGTTTCTAAATGTCTTAGGACATTTCATGAATTTTTTTGTAATTTTTAAATACCTAAAAGTATTTTTAATTAATTAATTCCCATTAATCAATTAAAAATAATCTTTTAAATATTTAAAAATACTTTTTTAATGATAAAAAATAAAATAAAAATATTTTTGGGTCTTAAAAATTAATAAAACTTTAAAGAAAAAGTTTCACAATTTTTAAGGATTTTTTGCTATTTTAAATTAAATGTGCAAGTTAATTGAAATAAAAATGAATTAAAACAAATAAAATAAAAAGTCAGAGGGATGGAGGGCCAGGATGCGCCCAGGATTTGAACTGGTTGACTGGCGCGTGATCTAAGGGTCCAGGTTGCATCTGAGCTAATTACAATTAATTAAAACTAAATGAAGAATTAGGGCTAATCAGGCGCATCTGGGCCATTCAAACTGGAGGGAAGTCAACAGGTCAACGCTCATCAACGCTCAGAATTCAAACTTGACTTAATTACATAATTAGGGCATAAACACTCTCAGGTGGCCGGAGAAGACTTCCGGTCGTCTTCTCCGGCCAGAAGCTCACCTGAAAATCTCCAAACTTCCTAAAAACGTAACATAAATGAAATCTAAGACCAGGGAAATGATCCTCTCACTCTCACGAATCAAACCCCTAACCTAAAACAAATTTATCTTTCCTAAATCATCTGAATCGAAGAGGGAAAGTTCTAGGGTTCGTGAACTTCAAACACAAATTAAATTCTCAAAACACAACCATTTCAAAAACTAAAAGCATCAGGATGATCAGGAGAGCATAAAGAACAAGTTTGTAACAAGAAAAATCATTTCTGGAAAAATTAATTTCGAGCTACCTGAGATTTGCAACTTTCAATTTAGGAACTTTCAGGCCTCTTCCTTCAGTGCAAGCTGCTCCTTTTGGTCCCCCAAGTGTGTTTGAATGCTCAAAATGAGTTTGTGTTGGCTGGAAAAGAAGATTCGAAAGGAACTGCTTCAGTTCAGTCAACAATGGCAGATGAGATTCTGGCACTCTCAGGCTGTGAAAAGGGGTTGTTTGTGATCTATGCAATGTGTTGAGAAGGTTTGCAAGGTTTGTTTTTATGTTTGTGGGCTATGGTGATAGTTCCAAGTGAAACTGCAAACTGAGGTGAGAGATGGCAGTAGGAGTTTCTGGCTGTTTTAGGCTTGGGCTTTGGGTGCTTTGTGATCTATGAAGTGTGTTTAGTTGAGTGATGAAGAAAGTTTTAGTGTTTGATGGCTGTGTGAGCAGATTCGAATGAAGTTGCAATGTGGGAGGTTTTTGTGTAAGTGGTGAATATGTATGTTTCAGCCTTGCTTCTTTTATGTTTTGGCCAGCATTTGGATAGTATAAACAATTGCAAGTGGCTGGGGGATGTGACATGTCCTGCTGTGATTGGGATGTTTACTTTTGCAAAATGTCAACTTGGTTGTAAGAGAGGCATGGGCTTGGTTCTAGGCAAGTACAAGGGCTAGGGCTGGCGCAGCATGGTGAGTGTGTGAGGCTGGCTTGATTCAAGGACCAATGCAGCAAGTTGGTGAAGCATGATCATGAATTTTGCAACTTGGTTACTTTGTGGATTTTCATGAAAAATGCCTTGTTACATGAACTAAACAACATGTGATCTTGGTTCAAACTTGACTTTTAGGACTTAGAGAATGCTTATGTGCTGGTTTGATACCAATTAGAGGTTGCAATTTGACTTGGTGTATGATTTTGCAAGTTTCCCATTTGGTGCATGTCTTGAAATTTAGTGATTTTTGCCAACTTTGATGCACCATAACTTTTGATCCAAAATGAATTAGGTCATGTTCTTGTACTTTTTGAAAAGGGAAAGATGAGATCTACAACTTTCATGACCAAAGTTTTTCCATTTGAAGCATTTTTGGATCATGAATCAAGGCTTGAAAAATGACATAAAATGATGCATTCTTGAAAAGTCAACTATGCCCAAAAAGTCAACATTTGCAAAACCCCTAAATTCTTGATTTTTATGAACTTCCACCTTCTTCCATGATCAAATAAAGATCATATACACTCAAAATGATGAAGATCACCCATTGGTTGGGTCATTGGGGGCCTCAGATGCCCTGATTTTGCACTGACTTGTCTGAAAAGTCAACTCTTGATCAGATGACTTCCCCATGGAATTTCTTCATGAAAATTGATATGCATATTCCCTATACCATATAGAGACCAATGGAAACAAGAATGACCAAAAAATTTGGAGTTATGGCCTCTGAAACCAAAACCCTAATTTTCAGTCAACTGTGCAGTTCAACCTGGCTCTGCATCCACTCAAACCCTAGTTCTTGTGATTCCTCTGCAATTTGGACTTTGTGAGGATGTAACATGATACTTGAACATATATGGACCCCTTTGAAGTGATTGATGGCCTTTGGAGTGGCTCAAGAAGCTCTTGGATTGCTCAGATCACAAACCCTAGATGCAGATGACTTAGAAACTATCCAGTGAATTAAAAGTGAGATGTGAGATGATATGATTGTACTTATGCATATGAGAATGATCACAAGCCATGGTGTGAATGGGTGAGGGCAAATTTGGGGTGTTTACAGCTGCCCCTATTCAAACATGAGTTAGCTGTGCAGGATGTAAGCGACGGCTTAACAGGCCAAACAAGATAACTTGTGATTGAATACCAAAGACAGTCCAAAATTTGCACTCACAAAATGAAGAAGAAAAGGGATATAGATTGTAAAGGCAAAATAAGTATATCGTAAAGTATGGGCGATGGAGGACGACCGTCGAGCAGAGGACGACTGCTGGGTAAATAGCAATGACGGGGACGGCCGCCATGCTGGGAAAAGTGTGTAAAGCGATGACGGGGACGGCCGACATGCTGGGGATATAAGGAAAAGCTAAGACGGGGACGGCCGACTAGCTGGGGAAAGTCAAAATATGATGGGGACGGCCATCAAGATAAAGTAGGGTTCTCTGGGAATTAATGAAACATGACGGGGACGGCCATCAAGTTCATAAAGGTAAAGTAACCAACGATGGGGACGGCCATCGGGCTAAAAGGAAAAGGGACCACGACGGGGACGACCATCGGGTTAAAGAATAAATGAAATAAACAGATGATGGGGTACGACCATCAAAGGTGAAGGACGATCACCTAGCAGGGGACGGCTGCTCTGTTGGGAATAAAAAGTAAATATGATGGGGACGACCATCAAAGGTGGAGGACGACCACCTGGCAGGGTACGGCTGCCGAAGATATCGACGATGGGGACGGCCATCGGGTAGAAAAGGTCAACGATGGGGACGGCCATCGAACGAGCATGATGGAGGACGACCATCAAGAAGTGGAGGACGACCACTCAGCAGGGGACGGCTGCTCTCAGGGTTTATCATGACATAGGACGAATGTCAGATAACCAAAATCAACAATGGGGACGGCCATTGGATAAAATGATGAAGGACGATCATCAAGAGGTGGAGGACGACCACCTAGCAGGGGACGGATGCTAAAATCAACGATGGGGACGGCCATCGGATGAGCATGATGGAGGACGACCATCAAGAAGTGGAGGACGACCACTCAGCAGGGTACGGCTGCTCTCAGGGTTATCATAACACAGGACAAGTGTTAGATAAAAAGGAAAGATTTGCTTTGTTGGCGATCTACTGGGGAGATAGTAAACACGGACGAGCGTTTACATCCAAGAAACAAAAGGTATAAGTGTTTGGTATTGTGTATAGACTAAAGATGCGGACGAGCATCCTTAAGACTATGATACGGACGAGTATTACGTAGAAACAAACTGACACATGTTCAGAGATGATGATACGGACGAGTATCAACTGGTTAACAAAGAACACGGACGAGTGTTGCACCTGAAGGGACTCTTCTGGGGAATAGTAGACACAGACGAGTATCTATATTCAGGAAGACATAAGTGTTTGACATGGTGTATGGATCAAAGATGCGGACGAGCATCCTTAAGACTATGATACGGACGAGTATCATGTAGAACAAACATTAGACGCAATGCTCTGAGATGATGGTACGGACGAGTACCAACTGGTTAACAAAGAACAAGGACTACTGTCGAATCTGTGGGGATATGAGTGGTGATGTATACAAGATACAGACGAGCATCTGCATAAGTGTACCAATGAGTAGCGAGTGTATATATAATGTATTGATGAGTGTCTTAACTGCTGGGGAGAGTGACACGGACGAGTGTCGGGAGAGAAAAGTATAATATTAACAAGTGTATGGGTTGTAAAAGCGTAAGCGACTGCGCTGGGGATATGACACGGACGGGTGTCAAGAAAGTGTATATACAAGTATATGCGACCACGCTGGGGATATGACACGGACGAGTGTCAAAGATTGTGTGAGTGCAAAGAGGATGTCCTTGGCTTTCTGCTGGTGATTTGACACGGACGGGTGTTGAAAGTATCTGTAATACTGGTGATCTTGTTTGTAAAGTGTATTCAGGCATCCTGCTTGGGAATGATGACACGGACGGGCGTCAAAAGGTGTATATACTGGTGTGAGGCAAACGTTTTTGCCGGGACCCTGGTGGGGATTTTGGGGGAAAGTAATCTGTATTCACAAGCGTTTAATTCACAACATGACTTATGATTATGCTATGCATTTGATTTTTGCCGTAATGCCCCGTATTAGACGGAATGCTACGCTCTGGGGGGTGAACATGATGCGGATGCCATGATTATGCAAAGAGGCACCGATCCAGGATTCGGATCCCATCGCTGCGAAGATCTCTGGATGATCTGCTTGAAGTGGATGTCCCAGCTGGGGATGAGATCACTGGTAGATCTAATGAGGTATCTGCTCGGGGATATATGTCACTGGTTGACATATCCTTGTAATACGGGACCCAGCTGGGGTTTGTAAAAGCTTCCTGTACTCTGTTGTGACTTCTCCGTGCGTTGCTCTTCTGAATAGAGGCTGGGGACTTTGTGGGGAGATGATTCCCTGATTTCTGCATTCTGCTGAGGAAGGATGGCAACTCGGCTGGGGAATGCTGTTGATAACTCAGCTGGGGGAGAGCAACAAGAGGCAACTCCGCTGGGGATAGAGCATTCTGAGTGTTAAGCTTGTTTGTTGACTTGGCAACTTTGCTGGGGAAGGCAATGGGGAGCTACTCAGCTGGGGGAAGAGCATTCTTGATGCTGAGATTGAGTGCATGCTGATTCGGCAGCTCTGCTGGGGAAATGGGCACCTTCTAGTGCCATGCGGAAGATAGACCAAGTTGATCATGATTCGCCCACCTGTTGAGACGTAACCTGTATGCCCCAGGTTGCGTTCTGGATACCTGCAATCCTGCAAAGATAATGAAGCGTACAAAAGGTCCCGAGGTATCCCTTACTGGATTCCGTCATAGGAGTTAAGTACTTTCGAGAATAATCACATTCCCTGTAAGCATGTGTTTTGTTTTTAGAGAAGGCATCTGTACTTATGCAATTGTATTTTTAGAGATATCAGACGACTCTTTGCAAAACGTAAATGTAAAAACGAGACATGACTGAAAATCTGATTTTATTAATCCATGTGCCCTGAATTGGCAAGATACAGTCAAGGAAACAAATCTTCTGAAATGAGGACATTGTTACAAATTGAGAAATAAAGTGCTGGCGATGCTGACGACGCTTTCAAAGAGCTTCCTCTTCTGCTATGACTCGTATGACAATGACATTCTTCTCGTCTTGCTTTCTGGAGAGAGTTGATTCTGATTGAAGCTTGATCCTTTGAAACTTACCAAGTTGTAGGTGATACAGACGAATTCAGAATGCAGTTGTTCGCTTATTCCCTTATTTTGCATGGATCGCCCTTTCGGGTTTTCAATCCATCGGGATACCCATTTTTGCCTGAGCTGTCCAATGCGGCTTTTCAACTCAGCGGGTGTACATTTTTTTCATTTATTTCCCTTACTTTTGCCCGAGTCTTTTATTCTGTTTTTGACTCACCGGGATGCCCTATTTTTGCCTGGACTTACATTCTGTTTTTATGTCCAGCGGGTCATTTTTATGCGAAGTATTTTTTAACTGCATCTGAATTCACGGGGGATGGGAAATCTTCACCATCCATGGTGCCGAGCATCAGTGCCCCACCAGAGAAAACTTTCTTTACAACGAATGGTCCTTCATAATTTGGAGTCCATTTGCCCCTGTGGTCTGTATGAGGAGGGAGGATTCTTTTCAACACAAGATCTCCCACTTGATACTCTCGGCGCCTGACTTTCTGATCGAAGGCTTTCTTCATTCTCTTCTGATATAACTGTCCATGGCAGATTGCAGCCAATCTTTTCTCCTCGATCAGACTCAGTTGTTCATATCGGGACCGAACCCATTCTGCTTCACTCAGTTTAACATCCATTAATACCCGTAACGAGGGTAGTTCCACTTCAACAGGTAGGACTGCCTCCATACCATATACAAGCTGATACGGTGTTGCCCCAGTGGACGTTCTGATTGATGTGCGATACCCATGCAAGGCAAATGGTAGCATTTCGTGCCAGTCTTTGTAGGTGACTACCATCTTCTGCACAATCTTCTTGATATTCTTGTTAGCTGCCTCAACAGCGCCGTTCATCTTTGGCCTGTAAGGAGAAGAATTGTGATGTTGGATCTTGAAGTCCCGGCACAGCTCTGCCATCATTTTGTTGTTGAGATTGGAACCATTATCAGTAATGATTCGCTCGGGCACTCCATATCTACAGATGATATCTCTTTTCAAAAATCGCGCTACCACTTGCCTGGTGACATTTGCATATGAGGCTGCTTCAACCCACTTTGTGAAATAGTCGATGGCGACCAGGATGAATCTGTGGCCATTTGAAGCAGTTGGCTCAATCTTACCAATCATATCGATGCCCCACATGGCAAAGGGCCATGGTGAAGACATGATGTTCAAAGGATTGGGAGGCACATGCACCTTGTCTGCATAAATCTGGCATTTGTGACATTTTCTGGCGTAAGCACAACAGTCTGCATCCATTGTGATCCAATAATAGCCTGATCTTAACAGCTTCTTAGCCATTGCATGCCCTCCAGCATGGGTACCGAAAGAGCCTTCGTGCACTTCATGCATCAACAGATCTGCTTCTGTCTTATCAACACATCTGAGGAGTACCATGTCAAAGTTCCTTTTGTATAAAGACCCATCAGTGTTCAGAAAGAAACTACCAGCAAGCCTTCTCAAAGTCTTCTTATCATTGGAAGATGCCCCAGGTGGGTATGTTTGATCCTCCAAGAAGCTTTTAATGTCGTGGAACCAAGGCTTATCATCTTTTACAACATCTGCTGCAAATACATACGCTGGTCTATCAAGTCTAGACACTGAAATCTGAGGTACAAAGTTGGTCGTTTGAACTTTGATCATGGATGAAATGGTAGCAAGAGCATCTGCAAACTGATTTTCATCCCGAGGGATATACTCAAGTTTGACTGTTGTGAAGAAAGTCAATAACCTCCTTGTATAGTCCCTGTAAGGTATCAGATGATCTTGGTGGGTGTACCATTTCCCGTTGGTCTGATTGATTACCAAAGCTGAATCTCCAAATACGGTCAACGTTTTGATCCTGAGGTCAATGGCTTCCTCAAGACCCATAATGCAGGCTTCGTATTCAGCTTCGTTGTTAGTGCAGTTGAAAGTGAGTTTTGCCGAGAAAGGCATGTGAGCTCCTTTGGGTGTAATGAGTACTGCACCAACACCACGGCCATTCATGTTAACAGCCCCGTCGAACATCATAGTCCACTCTTCTTCTGGGTCAGGCCCTTCAGTGTGAATAGGCTCTTCGTGATCTTTTGCTTTAATGAACATGATGTCTTCATCCGGGAAGTCAAACCTCATTGGCTGGTAATCATCAATGGGTTGCTCAGCAAGATATTCAGATAGTACACTGCCCTTGATGGCTTTCTGAGATGTGTACTGTATGTCGTATTCTGTGAGAATCATCTGCCATCTTGCAACCCGTCCGGTAAGAGCTGGCTTCTCGAAAATGTACTTAACTGGATCCATTTTTGAGATTAATAAGGTAGTGTGGGTCAACATATACTGTCTCAGTCGGCGAGCAGCCCACGCTAAAGCACAGCAAGTTTTCTCGAGCAGTGAATAACGGGATTCACAGTCGGTAAACTTTTTGCTTAGGTAGTATATTGCATACTCTTTTCGACCAGACTCGTCATGCTGGCCCAGCACACATCCCATCGACTCTTCTAATACCGTTAAGTACATAATCAGAGGTCTTCCTTCAACTGGCGGCATGAGGATTGGAGGTTCTTGCAGATACTCCTTGATCTTGTCAAAAGCCCTTTGGCAGTCTTCGTTCCACCTGACCGTTTGTTCTTTCCTTAACAGCTTGAACAAGGGTTCACAAGTTGCTGTGAGGTGAGATATGAACCGCGAGATGTAGTTCAATCGACCTAAGAACCCTCGAACTTCTTTCTCAGTTTTCGGTGCAGGCATCTCTTGGATGGCTTTGACTTTATCAGGGTCAACTTCAATCCCCTTCTCACTTACAATGAATCCCAGCAACTTACCGGATCGCACCCCGAATGTGCACTTGTTGGGGTTCAACCTCAGTTGGTATTTCCTCAGACGCTTGAATAATTTGAGCAGATTCACCAGATGGTCTTCTTCTGTGAGGGACTTGGCGATCATATCATCCACATAGCATTCTATTTCCTTGTGGATCATATCGTGGAATAATGTCACCATAGCCCGTTGATATGTGGCACCCGCATTCTTCAGTCCGAATGGCATCACTTTGTAACAGAACGTGCCCCAAGGTGTGATGAATGTTGTCTTCTCCATATCTTCAGGTGACATCTTGATCTGATTATATCCTGAAAATCCGTCCATGAAGGAGAATACCGAGGACTGAGCCGTGTTATCCACCAATACATCAATGTGAGGTAATGGGAAGTCATCCTTCGGGCTGGCTCTGTTCAGATCCCGGTAATCAACACACATTCTTACTTTGCCGTCCTTCTTAGGCACAGGTACTATGTTAGCAACCCACGGCGGGTAGCTAGTTACAGCGAGGAACCCGGCGTCCCATTGCTTTTGTACCTCTTCCTTGATTCTCATAGCCATGTCTGGACGAGTTCGGCGCAGCTTCTGTTTGACTGGTGGGCATTCTTCCCTCAAAGGCAGCTTGTGCACAACTATATCGGTATCCAACCCTGGCATGTCTTGGTATGACCAAGCAAACACATCAACATACTCTTGAAGCAGATCTATCAGTTGTCTCTTCACTGAGTCTTGCAGGCAGGCCCCGATTCTAACTTCTTTCACGTCTTCGTTTGTACCAAGATTAATCACTTCAACCTCCTCCTGGTGAGGAGTAATAATCTTTTCCTCTTGCCTTAACAATCTGGCTAGCTCTTCAGGAAGCTCATATTCTTCATCAACCCCTTCATCAGCTTGATTGATTGGATTGTCAAAGTCATACGATGTCATAGCCGTGCTGTTGTCGGTGCTGTCAGGAAGGCACTCTCTGCAAGGGTTAAGTTGGTTCATTTTAGTGATTGATTTTAATCTTGCTTTTAGAAAAAAGTAGAATGAAGTTATCATTTTGAAAACACCGCCATTTATTTTTGTACAAAAAGAAAAATGAAAAAACAGTGAGCAGAAAGAAAAAGACTCGTTTGCAAAAAGATTGTCTGATACTTCATTAATTTAATCTTGTTTGCACAAAAGTACAGATGGCCCTGGTTACAAAATGAGTCTTGTCATCTTGGGCAAGATGCAAGACTTTGATGCATGCTATAAAAATACAGGAAATAATAATTACTCTGCTTGAGTAACACTTATAATTTCCTGGGAAGACCAGTTCGAGACACTGCTCCCCGGGATCTTCGGACGAATCCAATTCTCCAGATTGCGCTCCTCTTCCAGCTCGTCTTCCAGACAGTTGATAGCATCAGGGGTAAGCATCCCCCCACTGACAAAACCAGGCTCTGCAGCGGCCTTTGCTTGATGTTGAGTTGGTTTGTAACCCAACCCAAATTTGTCCTTCTTCTCCTCCACAGCTAAAACCTTGCCCCAGCCTAGGGCAGTTCCCTCCTCAACAACCTTCCGGGCTTGTTGGTAAGATGACATTGGAGTACCAGATATAGCAGATGCTTCATTCACATTCAAAGCCTCAAACCCCTGGCTCATTGTTTCATGGATCTCTCCATCCATTTCAATGTATTTGTAGGTCGCCAGGTGGCTGACAAAAATGTCCTCCTCTCCACAGATAGTGACAACTTGACCTTCCCACTCAAATTTTAACTTTTGGTGAAGGGTAGACGTTATTGCGCCAGCGGCGTGAATCCAGGGTCTACCCAACAAACAGCTGTAGGCGGGCTGAATGTCCATCACATAAAAGATAGTTTTAAAGGTCTGCGGGCCAATTGTCACGGGCAGCTCAATCTCTCCCAGAACCGATCTCTTCGAGCCATCAAAAGCTCTAACCACCAGGTTGCTGGGTTTCAATGCCAATCCTTCATATTCAAGCTTCACCAGAGCCTTCTTTGGTAAGACATTCAGGGATGATCCTGTGTCCACCAGCACATGCGAAAGGACAGCTCCTTTGCATTCCATGGTTATGTGCAAGGCTTTGTTGTGATTGCGGCCATCCACTGTCAGGTCAGAATTGGTAAACCCTAGCCCATTGCTAGCAGTAACATTTCCAACAATGGTTTCCAATTGGTTGACAGTAATCTCCTCGGGCACGTAAGCTGCGTGCAGTACTTTCAGTAGTGCATTCCGATGGGCTTCGGAGCACATAAGCAGTGAGAGGATAGAGATTTTGGATGGCGTCTGGTGAAGTTGATCCACAATTTTGTAGTCACTCTTTTTGATGATTCTCATAAACTCATCAACTTCCTGATCAAATGGAGTCTTCAGGGCTTCTTTGGCAGCGGGATCTTCCTGCACCGGGCTTTTTCCTTTTGCCTTAGCAGCAGCTTCTGCCTCAGCAGTAGGTCTTTGTACTTGTGAAGCAAAGAGACGTCCGCTTCGGGTGAAGCCTCCGCCTCCGCCCACATTATCAATTTGTGGTGCAGGTGCTAATGTTTCAAGAGTGATTCTTTTTCCTTCGCAGTACACGTCAGAGCCATAGTGCCAAGGGATGGCCCTATCGCTTTCATATGGTACAGGTCCAGGCACCGTGACAGTGACCGGACTGATTGCTGCTGCTGAAGGGACTGTTATTGTTTGTGGATCATAAAAGATTGTAACTGGTGCTCTGGCGGGAGCAGCGCCCTCTGAATGGTAGGCGGAATTATTCTCAGGATCGTAGAATATGGTAACAGTGGAGACATCTTCATGATTGATTGCTGGTGTTGTAGGAGGTACTGTTGGAAGGACTGTTGTTGTTGCTGACGGAGATTCGAAATGGAATGAAGCTGAAGTTGTAGCAGGAGAAACTGTTGAAAACTGATCATTCGGAAGGACAGGTGAAGTACTTGTTGATGGTGCTGATGAATTGTTGGGAGCATTAGTTGCTGCAGTTGTAGGAGGGTCTGAAACCGTTGCTGAGGAAGTTGTCGGATTTGCAGGAAACGATGTAGTGATCTGAAGTAGGCCACTCTGAATAAGGCTGTCAATGCCATTCCTCAAGTCCTCACACCCATTCCATGAAATATTGCAGTAGGGACATCCCAGTTCACACCCCGGAAATATATTGTTTTCACGGAGCTGAGCTTTGATTTCCACCAATGGTGTCCTGATCTGATCCACACTAGTTATCAAATAAGACTGTTGGTCTTCTTCAATAGCATTAATTCGAGGACCACCATGGTGTGGCATTGGGTTTTTGTTGACATTGGGCGGAGGTGCAAAATTCAGAGCCTTGGAGTCTACCAAGTCTTGTACCTTCATATGCAGAGCTCTGCATTTTTCTGTACTGTGACCAGGTGCGTTGGAATGAAAAGCACACCTAGCATTGGAGTCATAGTTTCTTGGTAGACTATTGGGATCCGGAGGTGTCAACGTTCTTAGCTCAACTAGGTTGAGTTTCAGAAGTTGTGGCAGCAAGGCAGCATACGGCATTGGGATCGGGTCAATCACTCGGTTAGCTTGAGAGGGCCTCTGTTGAAATGGCCTCTGTTGATTGTTGTTGCTATTGTTGTTGTTGTAGTTGTTTCTTGGAGGATATTGATTCTGATGATACTGAGGTTGTTGTTGGAAGTTTTGTTGAGGAGGTTGATAGACTGGCTGAGGATGAGCTGGAGCAGGGATAGTGACTGCTGCTATTGACCTCTGAGCATATTGGGGCCTACCCCTGTTGGTGTGAATGGCATTGGTCTCGCCAGTTCTCCTCGGGCCTGCAAAAGGCTTTCTTGTACTACTAGACGAGCTTGCACCGTTGTCTGAGATCTTGCCCATCTTCAATAGGCTTTCGATTCTCTCCCCGGCTATGACAACATCTGCAAAGCTGGTGGATGAGAAGGCAGCTAGCCTGTCAATATAGGTTCCCTGGAGGGTATTCATGAACATATCTGCCATTTCCCTTTCAGACATAGGTGGCTGGACAGCAGCAGCCAATTGCCTCCATCTTTGAGCATATTCTCTGAAGCTTTCTCTGGATGATTGTGACATCCCCATCAGGAGGGTCCTATTGGGTGCCATATCCAGATTATATTGATACTGTCTGATGAAGGCCTCTGCCAGGTCCTTCCAGCATCTCACAGTTGCTCTCGTCAGATGGGAATACCATTCCCTAGAAGCTCCAGTCAAGCTATCTTCAAAGTAGAACATCCAAAGTTTCTCATCCATTGTATAGGCCTTCAACCTTCCCAGAAATGATTGCAGATGAGTCCGGGGGCATGAAGTCCCATTATACTTCTCGAAACATGGAGGCTTGAACTTGTGGGGAATCCTAACCCCGTCTACCAGCCCCATGTCCATGACGTCGAAGCCCAAAGAGTTCTGAGATTCTAGGGACCTTAACTTCTCAGCTATTTCATCCAATCTCCTGTCATAAGTTTCCTCTCCAGCACCCATTACAGTAAATTGGTCCTCCTGAGGATCTTCTTGAAGTACTCTGGCCGCGGTGGCTGTCCCTTGAACGTTTGCAGGGATATTAATCTCAGGATGTAGATGTGGACCAAACACAGGGGGATTCACATGTGGTTGCACCCTTTCATTATTACTTGTGCCTGCAGTCCCCACATGAGGCTCATCTTGGTTCTGCCTTTCCACCATAGCTCTCAGTCTCTCCTGGCTCTGAGCCATGTTGTTCATAACCTCCATGAACTGCGTCATCTGTGTTCTCATCTCCAATCTTTCATTGGCTAGCTGATTTCTGACATCAGCAAGATCTTGTTGAACTTGATCCATCTGAATTCCCGGAAGGTTGATTCTAGTTGGATACCTGTGTGGCCTGTTGAGAGGAAATACCCGGCGGCGAGCAATAATTCCTGACCATCACAACAGAGGTTAGCAACAACAAAGCAAAAACCTACAAAACAAACAAAGGGGTTAGCATGCAATGCAGTTATGCTTATTTGTTCTCAAGGTATCCGGTTTGGCCTTCAGTTTTGACCCTTCCAGACCCTTGAAGATGATGCTGTTGAAGTTGCTTTTGATGTGAACCCAGATAGAAACCAACACAGATATATTACAAAGGTGAAATAACACAATTTGTTCATTTTTACAGCACAAGCCCTCAAAGGGGTCAAAATACATCACAAAAAGCAAAAGTACATGGAAAAGGAACAACAACAAGCAAATGATCAAACTCCAAGGCCAAACTCATCCTCACGAACTTCCTTGAGAAGTGCTTCGGTCACAGGATCAGCCGGACGCTCCGTGAGACTTCTGATGAGAAGGTTTCTTGTTGCAACAGCTGCAGTCAATTTCCTGCTCTGACTTTGGTCCTTAGACCTCTTCAATCCTGCTTTGATTTTCAGCTCTGATATTTCTTCCTGGGCTGCTGCCAGGGCTTTCTCCATCTGCTCCATCTTGTCTTGAGCTCTCTTGTCTTCTAGAGTACGGGCCTCAGTGATCCGGACCCACCTGGCCTGACTCTCTTTCAAATACAAATCTGTCCTTGCCCTTTGGAACTGGGCTTCTTTACAAGCATTCTTCAGAATCTGCTCACCAGCTTTAGACTTGTTGATATACTCCCCAGACTTCTCTATCTTGGTCAAGTGCTCCACCCTCAATTTCTCCAATCTCTCAATCTCCCTCACACCTTCACTTCTCTCCCGGAGGGTCTTCTGTAAGGCTTGAGATAACTTCTCATTCCTTTCCTTCAGGCTTTCGAACTCTTCCAGACTGATAGTAGCAGGGGGTGGTGCTGAAGATGACTCAGGCCTGTCTTCTATGGTGAAGGGCAATCCAGAGAATTGGGCCCTAGCATGGGACCACTCATAATATTGGACCGATGCCACATTATTGCACTTCCCCAGAATGGTGATTCCCTTAGTCTGAACATGATCCCAGGCCCAGGCAGCCTGCCTAACAGTTGTCAAACTAATCTTGTTTTCACAGTAGAGGGTCTCAACCAAATCCTGCACCCTAGGAGCATGGACCAGTGCATAGCCTAACTGCCTCTTGAACAGCAGAGGGTTGTAATTGATACTTCCCTTAACTCCTATTAGGGGCACATTGGGAAAGTGTCCACAGCTTGTGATCATATCTTTGCCCTTGGTGCTCTGAGTACACCATCTGATATCTGCTGAAGTTAGGACAGTGAGTCTCTTAGCCCAGTTGCTTTGCTGATGAGGGTTGAGAAATGTATCTGTCCTGGGTAGATGCCTGAGGAGCCAAGTATGGAATAATGGAGCACAAATTCTTACTAATCTCCCCCTCTGCTTCTCATTCCTCTGATGCACTGAGTAGTAGAGATCTCCTAACAAGGTTGGCACTGGGTTCTTCAGGATGAACAAATGAATTGCATTCTTGCTGATGAATCGAGGCTCATCTGCAAACAACACAATTCCATATACACTTAAGGCCAACAATGCACAAACAGCTTTCCACTCCCCCAGGGAGGCCTTCAAACTAGCTTGAGAAATCAGGAAGTCAAGATGAAAACCAGGGGTCCCAGCTTTAGATGTCATATGCTGTTCTATCAAAGCAGGCTCCAGGTGTAAAGCCTTTGCTATCTCTTCATTGCTGGGATAGACCATTTCAGGATTGAAAGGAATTTCTCTCTTGATAGGCAAGCCAACCAATGCTGAGTATTCTTCTAAAAGAGGTCCCAACTGAAAGTCTTTAAAGGTGAAACACCTCAATGGGGGGTCATAGAACTGAATGCAGGTATGGATTAGGCTTCTCTGAGATGGGTCCATATCCATAACCAAGTCAAGTATATCCCCATAATGCTCTCTGAACAGAGGTATGTGCTCTGGAGTGATCAGGGTTTGGATCCTCCTGATGTCTGATAAGTCTGGTTGGAAGAAATGGTAAGTGATGTTGCTTTTCTTTGGAGCCATGAGTGCTGAGGACTGAGTAGAATAAGTGCTGATGAAGATGCTGAGAAGTGGGCCACTGGCTGGCTAGTGCAAGTAACTGAAGTATATGGCTGACAAGCTGAAGCAAGATGCTGGTGGAGACAGGTCAAAACTGCAGATGGGGTCAAAACCAAAACCAGATAAAGGTGGATACCCTGAAACACAAATAAGCACATGTTAATATGATGCAATGAGTATGAATGCAGATGATATGCAAAGGGTTTGTGACTGAGCTGGATCTGATTAACTGCCTTGGTCTAGATCCATGTGTGTTCAAGAAATCCAGGTGGAGGTCTATAAATCCAGTAACCAGGGTAGGGGGACTCAAATAAAGAGCCACATGTCCAGGGTTCAGAATCACAAGAACTATCCAACATGGAGTACTCTTAACAAGGTCAAAGTAACAGGGTATTCTGAGGTCAAGGTACCTGCAAACCTGTAAACAGCCCAACCCCCTCACAGGTGGTGTTCTAAAACAAGGATCCTCAGACTTGGATCAGTTATGAGAAGTGTAAACACTTCTAACCCGGAGGTACAGTGTTTACAATAACCATAAAAGTTTCTCCTCTAATTCTCCTCAGTTTCTGAAGGTCAATACTAAAAGGTCATCCAGACTTAGCAGGCTTCCCAGATAGCCCTAGCATTGCAGGAAATCTGCAACACAGAGTTCTCAAGAAGAAACCCATATCTGAACCGTGTTTCATATTCCCGCACCAGACCGAAATGGAATGGGAAAGAATATGATTCACTCTAGCCTAGGTGTCACTCAGGTCCCAGGTATAGGACCTTAACTCTCAATGAAACACCCACCCACCAAAAAACAAGGAAACCAGATCCAGCCAGCAACAGTGACAGTATGATATATACAAATGCAATAAAGAAAGCGGTAAATAAAGCTGTACAGAAAGCAATAAATAAAGCAAATATACAAACACAAATAACACATAACACCCCAATAAACACAAATCAATCAAGCGCTAGGAGGAACCCACAAAAAGAACCAGAAGCCCTGGTTGCAGTATAAGGATCCCCAGCAGAGTCGCCAAGCTGTCGCTCCCGAAAAAATGGGACTGGCCCAGATAAAGGTACAGACGCGAACGGTCGGCGAGAGGGACAATGAGAACACACAGCCGTGAACTCACTGGAGATGAATAGAGTCGCCAGCTAGGCATTTTTATCCCGGAGGAAAGGCAATGCTGCATAAGCCTAGAAAAAGATGGATAAGACGGTTTGCGAACCAGAGAGACTGAGAAAGGGGGTTGGTTACAACCTGGGAAGGTATTAGCACCCAGATTGTCCGCCGTACTCGACGGGATCCACGCTTAAAAGATTTGTGTTTTAAAGGGGTAGTGTCAGTGCAATTTGTGTATAAAATAGCTGGAAAAGAATGTACAGGTGTCAGTGTAAAGAAATGTGATGTGCATAAGTGAAGTATGAAAGTGTCGGTGTAAGGAAAAGAGTATGCTCAAGATCATGAGGCTAAAAGAATAAAGCTGGAAGGAGGGGGGATATACAGAGACTTTTGTTCGATAACCGTTAAGTTATGCCTACGTATCCTCTCGTGCAATGAGGAAGTCAGAACACCGTAGTTCGACCCAAAGAGACTGAAAGGTGAATTGGCTTGATGAACTGCTTACTTGTCAATGCTCAAGTGTATGACCTGTCTGGCTCAGGTGCTAACTGTCTTGCATTAGACGGAAGAAGCGAGTTCTCGTTTGTGAGTGAAGATGATGAGAAAAGAATCCCGGAGGAGACGATTATTGTTTGTTCTTGTGTTTTCAGTCTTTTATTTCTTTTTGAAAGTTTGTCATAGGGTAATGAGCTTAAGCCTAAACCAATGGATTTAGTAAACTCATCACATCTTCCCTCTGATCAGGGGTAATGAGAATACCTTAAGTGTGAAGTCAGATTCTCACACTTAATCACCTTTGATGTAGGATTAAGATCATTAACCTACTTGTGATTATTTAGATGTTTTTGGTGTTTTTGTTTAGTGTTGAGTAATGAGGTTAAGCCATAATCAAGGATTAAACAGACCCATTACACCATCCTAAAAGAAGGATAATAGATGAGAATGTTTAAGCTGAGAAAAACTCCTCAACTTAATCCATGATTAGGGATTAAACCCATGACAAAACAAGCCTTTGATTAAGTGGATTTTATTTAATGATATGATGGTGAAGTGAGTTTTATGGTTTGTAAGACAACTTGAGGGGGACTTGTCCATTAACACTAGGGTTAGTCCTTCTTAACCACTTAAGGAAGAATTAGAACCCTAATGCAAGGCCCAAGTTACAAGTGTGATGTCTTGATACTTATTAAATGAATTGATTAAGAGATTTGAACACCTTAAGGGTTTAATACTTAGGATTAAAGTTATACACTCCATCCTAAAAGAAGGATACAGGCATAACCCTAATCACAAAGTCTTAGAGCCTCGAGGGTTTAATCTCTGATTATGAGATGAGAAGAGAGACACAAAAAGACATAAAGGTAAGAACTATGGGGGACTAATCAAAACCCTAATTCACTATCATGCTTGGTTGGTCCTAAGGTTTGTGAGGTTTTCAAGAACAATCTTCAATGGAACCACCAGGAAGCAGATGAACAGGATCAAGAGAAGCAAAGTGACTTGCTTCATTCAAGAAGTCAAGTCACTTGAAGAAAGAAAGTGGGGAGGAGAAGAATGAGCAAGCTCAAACTCAAACACATGTATAAATGCAGCATGCTATGCAAGAGAGATAAGAAGAAAAGTTATGAGAAGTGAAGGCAAATTCACTTCTCATGTTTACTTACCCCCTGCAATGTTAGAAAGAAAATGCAATGCAATGCAAGATGAGATGAAATGACATGGGACCAAGCAAAACCAGAAGCATGTTGATGATGATTATGATGCTATGAGGTGCTATGAACATGAGACAACATATGGAGATGCTCATACAAGATCATGAATGCAAATGATGCAAACCAAGGAGCATGAATAAACATGAAATGTCATGAAGCATACAAGACAAATGGCATGGCAAAGATGTAATGCAATGATCAATGATGTTTCATACATGTCTTAAGATGTCAAATGAATCATAAGAATGCACAAAATGCAATGGCAAGTCATGTTATGCAAGGAAATGCAAGAAGGGTGCAAGAGAAAGCCCAAATTAGGGTTTATGGATCAAACATCAAACACAAACCAAAAACAGAAGCAAAACCCTAGGATAAAAAGGGAAAATGGCACTCAAAGAAGCCCTAGACCTATAATGAATCCCTGCCCAAAGGGGAACTCCCAACTCTTTACCAATCTCAAGATATGATTTTTACAAGTTATTAGGGTTTTTTAGGGTCCTTAACAAAACAAATGCCAATCAATTAGAAAATGCAAGATCAAATCATGGCCTTTTTATCCTTGAAAATACATGTCAAATGGAAAACAATGCACAAAGAATCAATGTCTCAACCTTCACCAATAGGCAGAAATGAATTTTCAAACATATGATCAAAATAATGCACAAAATATGATTTAATTCCATGAAAAATTCTTAAAATGCATCAAGATCAAAAAAGAAATTTGGTTTGAAGGTTGGACAATGTTTCTAAATGTCTTAGGACATTTCATGAATTTTTTTGTAATTTTTAAATACCTAAAAGTATTTTTAATTAATTAATTCCCATTAATCAATTAAAAATAATCTTTTAAATATTTAAAAATACTTTTTTAATGATAAAAAATAAAATAAAAATATTTTTGGGTCTTAAAAATTAATAAAACTTTAAAGAAAAAGTTTCACAATTTTTAAGGATTTTTTGCTATTTTAAATTAAATGTGCAAGTTAATTGAAATAAAAATGAATTAAAACAAATAAAATAAAAAGTCAGAGGGATGGAGGGCCAGGATGCGCCCAGGATTTGAACTGGTTGACTGGCGCGTGATCTAAGGGTCCAGGTTGCATCTGAGCTAATTACAATTAATTAAAACTAAATGAAGAATTAGGGCTAATCAGGCGCATCTGGGCCATTCAAACTGGAGGGAAGTCAACAGGTCAACGCTCATCAACGCTCAGAATTCAAACTTGACTTAATTACATAATTAGGGCATAAACACTCTCAGGTGGCCGGAGAAGACTTCCGGTCGTCTTCTCCGGCCAGAAGCTCACCTGAAAATCTCCAAACTTCCTAAAAACGTAACATAAATGAAATCTAAGACCAGGGAAATGATCCTCTCACTCTCACGAATCAAACCCCTAACCTAAAACAAATTTATCTTTCCTAAATCATCTGAATCGAAGAGGGAAAGTTCTAGGGTTCGTGAACTTCAAACACAAATTAAATTCTCAAAACACAACCATTTCAAAAACTAAAAGCATCAGGATGATCAGGAGAGCATAAAGAACAAGTTTGTAACAAGAAAAATCATTTCTGGAAAAATTAATTTCGAGCTACCTGAGATTTGCAACTTTCAATTTAGGAACTTTCAGGCCTCTTCCTTCAGTGCAAGCTGCTCCTTTTGGTCCCCCAAGTGTGTTTGAATGCTCAAAATGAGTTTGTGTTGGCTGGAAAAGAAGATTCGAAAGGAACTGCTTCAGTTCAGTCAACAATGGCAGATGAGATTCTGGCACTCTCAGGCTGTGAAAAGGGGTTGTTTGTGATCTATGCAATGTGTTGAGAAGGTTTGCAAGGTTTGTTTTTATGTTTGTGGGCTATGGTGATAGTTCCAAGTGAAACTGCAAACTGAGGTGAGAGATGGCAGTAGGAGTTTCTGGCTGTTTTAGGCTTGGGCTTTGGGTGCTTTGTGATCTATGAAGTGTGTTTAGTTGAGTGATGAAGAAAGTTTTAGTGTTTGATGGCTGTGTGAGCAGATTCGAATGAAGTTGCAATGTGGGAGGTTTTTGTGTAAGTGGTGAATATGTATGTTTCAGCCTTGCTTCTTTTATGTTTTGGCCAGCATTTGGATAGTATAAACAATTGCAAGTGGCTGGGGGATGTGACATGTCCTGCTGTGATTGGGATGTTTACTTTTGCAAAATGTCAACTTGGTTGTAAGAGAGGCATGGGCTTGGTTCTAGGCAAGTACAAGGGCTAGGGCTGGCGCAGCATGGTGAGTGTGTGAGGCTGGCTTGATTCAAGGACCAATGCAGCAAGTTGGTGAAGCATGATCATGAATTTTGCAACTTGGTTACTTTGTGGATTTTCATGAAAAATGCCTTGTTACATGAACTAAACAACATGTGATCTTGGTTCAAACTTGACTTTTAGGACTTAGAGAATGCTTATGTGCTGGTTTGATACCAATTAGAGGTTGCAATTTGACTTGGTGTATGATTTTGCAAGTTTCCCATTTGGTGCATGTCTTGAAATTTAGTGATTTTTGCCAACTTTGATGCACCATAACTTTTGATCCAAAATGAATTAGGTCATGTTCTTGTACTTTTTGAAAAGGGAAAGATGAGATCTACAACTTTCATGACCAAAGTTTTTCCATTTGAAGCATTTTTGGATCATGAATCAAGGCTTGAAAAATGACATAAAATGATGCATTCTTGAAAAGTCAACTATGCCCAAAAAGTCAACATTTGCAAAACCCCTAAATTCTTGATTTTTATGAACTTCCACCTTCTTCCATGATCAAATAAAGATCATATACACTCAAAATGATGAAGATCACCCATTGGTTGGGTCATTGGGGGCCTCAGATGCCCTGATTTTGCACTGACTTGTCTGAAAAGTCAACTCTTGATCAGATGACTTCCCCATGGAATTTCTTCATGAAAATTGATATGCATATTCCCTATACCATATAGAGACCAATGGAAACAAGAATGACCAAAAAATTTGGAGTTATGGCCTCTGAAACCAAAACCCTAATTTTCAGTCAACTGTGCAGTTCAACCTGGCTCTGCATCCACTCAAACCCTAGTTCTTGTGATTCCTCTGCAATTTGGACTTTGTGAGGATGTAACATGATACTTGAACATATATGGACCCCTTTGAAGTGATTGATGGCCTTTGGAGTGGCTCAAGAAGCTCTTGGATTGCTCAGATCACAAACCCTAGATGCAGATGACTTAGAAACTATCCAGTGAATTAAAAGTGAGATGTGAGATGATATGATTGTACTTATGCATATGAGAATGATCACAAGCCATGGTGTGAATGGGTGAGGGCAAATTTGGGGTGTTTACAACATATGAGGGACAATTTGATTTTGAAGGCCATTGTGGGGTGTAATAAGCATAAGGAAGGGACTATCATCATTTATTTCGAAGGGACTCGATTTGTATAGGCAACCATGAGGGACTTTGATGATTTTCTTTCGAGGGACTTGCTTTATACACCCCACTTAACCATTATTCATAGGCAACTTGAGGGATATCCTTAGAAAGTGAGATGGCGATTAAAATCGACTTACGTGTGTGACGTGTTTAATTTAATTATCTTACATTAAAAATTATCTAAATTTATTTTTAAATAACGAACATGTTTTGTCACTCCCTAAATTACTAACCACGACGATAATAATGATTAAATAATTACAATTACATCCGGGAACAATTACATAATAATTATAAAATAAAATAAATAGCAAAATTTAATCAAAATATAATAAGCAAAATAAATAAGTAAATAAAATATTGGGGTTAGAAAATAAGGTTAGTAGAAATATAAAGTTAGTGAAAACAATTTAAATAATAAGCAAAAAGAATTAGTAATAACAAAATAAAAGAGGTTAGTGAATAATAATAATTAGTGAAATGATAAATTAATAAAGCAAAATAAATTATATGATTAGTAATAGTAATAAGCAAAATTAATTAAGATATTATAAGAAATTAGCGATTTTAATATGAACAATTATATATAAAAAAAAACAAATATGAACAAACAATTATTTTAATTTTTAAATTATTAAACTATTCTGTAAATGTATTATGAATACAAAATTTAATACTTATAATATATACATATTATAAGAAAAAGTAGATTTTAAATGTCATATTTACAATATTAATCATGTTTATAAAATTTAATTCTATTAATTATTATGTTTACAAATTTTTTAATCAAATACAAAATATAACTATTATAAATTAAATTTGTTTCTAAACATTAAAAAAAATAATTTAGATTATAAATATATTTACAAAAATCATAATTATATTAGGAATTAGAAAAAAGAAATTTATTTAAAAGAAAATAGTACTAGGTTTTATTTAGAAAAAAAAAATTTAGGGCTTTGAATTATAATATGCAAAAATTATTCTAACAACATGTATATATACTATTTTTAATTACATAAAAGAAATAATAATAAATTTTTTTTATGATTTTTGAATATTTGAACCTATTTGAATATGTGCTTACGAAATAATTTTATTTACATGCAATATTTTAAATCAATTAACAACAAAAAAATGATAAAATAAAAAAAATAAATAGAATGAAGAAAATAGCAAAACATACCTGGCTGGGTTTTGAACCCAGGAGGCCTTGCTCACAAAATCACAGGTTCTACCACTAGGCCATGCGCTGGTGTGTGCAAGAAGAATTGACTCCAATTGTTTTTGTTCCTTCCATCCAATAATCAGCAAAATAAATGAAAAAAAAAACAAAAGGCCTGGGGGGAGGATTGAACCCAGGACCTTATGTATAATAGTATGCGCGCGTTACCACCTGGCTGGGAGAGCCTTCCTGGTTATTGAATGAGAATAACGCATAATATATGATATTCATTTGATCCCTGAAAAAAAAGAAATAACATGAACAAAAGCCAGGGATCGAACCCCTGCCCTTTTGTTTCACACGCCCAGGACCAAGCCAACAACCACTGGGACAACTACACAGTTGTGATAATAAACAATAAACAATTAATAAAATATTATACACATAATTTGAATTCAAATCACACGCGGGAAACAGCCTTCTTCAACCTCCTATCCTTCGAAATTTCCTGCGACTTCAGGTGCGAATTTTCCTGCGAGTTCTTCAACCTACGAAAACGAAACTCAAGCCAAACAGCATCAATTCAAGAAATTAATTGGTGTTTCATAATCCTGGTGGTCCATAGAATATTCCTATGTGTCCAGAATTTATTTATACTGGTTGAATCATCAAACCCTAAAATCAAACTCTAAACCCTAATAATGGCGTATTCGGATTCCTGCAGGAAAAACGCAATTGAACAACCCAGAAACAATCCAAACAACATTATAAACCATATTATGCAATCAAATTAAACAAAGAATCATCATATAGCCGAAATCGAATTTCAAAAAATATGAACAAAGCTAGGATCGGGTTGTATGATTTAGGGCATGAATGAATGCTTTTATGATTCAGGAACATTCTATGATCCTTCATGAACATGTTTAAACCTTCAAAGGTCTTTGAGAGAGCTTGAAAGGTAGAATCCGAATTGAGCTTTTTTGTGAAATTTTTTGATATGGTGAACTCACTCTTTTGGCAGCCAACTCGTGAATGAAGATTAGGTTTATCCTTAGTATATATGTGGGAGTGTTTTAGGTCAGAAACATGGATGGGTTATGTGAAAATTTGATCCAAAAAATATTCAAAAAGATCATAGTGTAAAGTTCAAATATTTGATCATGAGTGCTTGCTATTTTGGGATAATTCACATGATTTCATTCCTCTTTGACTCCAATCAATAATTATGAATTTCTAGAAACAATATCTTCACCCAAAAATAGATTTTCATATTTTTTATTTATTTAAAATGATTTTTATGAATTAAATCAATAATAAATAAATAAAAAATAATAAAAATGATGAATTTTAGTCAATTGGGTCGTGCACCATGTTATGAGATGGATTGGGTCATAAATTAGGCAGCCCATTTGGAAAGAAATACTTCTAAGCCTCCATTTTCAACATAAACCATCACAAAATTGCCCAACTTTGCAAGGACACATCTCCCTCAATTTTAAAGGTATGAGGGTGTTCTTGGACTTTTTGGAAAGCTTGAAGAGTCCTCTAAACAACCCCATTGGTTTCAGGTCCATATCATTTACCAATCTCAAGTTATGCCCTTTTGAAGTTGTTGACTTTTTGTTGACTTTTGAAATGACCTATAATGTCTTAGATCACATCTTTCAAATGAAGCATTTTTGGGCTTAACTTTCAACATCAAAGTTGTAGAGAATTCAATTTCCTTTAAAATGAGATTTGGATGGAGACTTGGTGATGAAGTATGTGAAAGTTATGCCTGGTCAAAGTTCAGTTGACTTTTACTGAGGAAACCCTAATTTAGAAACTCCTGATTTTTGATGATCTGGAATCTCCTTGATGAATCATGATCAACCCTTGATCAAATGATGAATTTTACTTCATATACTTGATGTTGGCAAAAAATCATGAAGTTTGACTTTGGTTTGACCACAGTTGACCTCAGTTTGACTTTTTAACTGCATTGACTGATTTTGACTTATCTGATCATCTGACTGAGCAAACTTTTGAGAAAAGTCTTGAAACTTGTCATGGGGGTTCTTACACACATATAAGATGTTATGAAACTTACTTGAGGTATTGGAAGTCCATTTAGCCTGATTAAAGTCAAAACCCTAGTTTTGGATGCACTGCTTAGGAGGTGCATTGTCTGAGGGAATTGTCAACTTCTTTGACCAATTGTGAACTTTGTGAACCTTGTGAATCTTCATAAACTGTCTTGTGAACCTCATGGGAGGTATTGTGAAGCTTGTGAACCTTGTGAACCTCATGAAGGGGTTTTGTAGACCTCATGAACCTCAGGGAAGCTTTGTAATCATTATGTAACTTGTGAACCTTGTGAACCTTCAAGAAGTAACTTGTGGACTTCATGAACCTCAAGAAAGGTCTTGTAAATGTAGAGAAACTTGTGAACCTTGTGAACCTTCAAGAAGTGACTTGTAGACTTCATGAACCTCATGAAAGGTGTTGAAAGCATTGTGGAACTTGTGAACCTTGTGAACTTTCATAAAGTAACTTGTAGACTTCATGAACCTCATGAAAGGTTATGCAAGTGTTGGAGAACTTGTGAACCTTGTGAACCTTCTTAGAACACAAAGTCTTGTATTGTGAGGGCAAATTTTGGGGTGCAACACATATTGATTATTGTATCTTGTTTATCTTATTCAATATCTTACCCCTTCTGTTTGAATGTTGTCCTTTTTTGGTAACGTGTAGGTAACGAAGAGTCCAGTACTTAGTAGCTTCGAGTTGGTGTTTGTCGCTCTGATACATAGCACTTCAGGTGGATGAACGCATGTTTTATCTTTGTGGATTTTGTTTAAGTTTAGTAACTAGTTTTCAGTTGTTTTATGTATGAAAACCATGTTGAAGTACTTGAAGTTGATTTTATTGAAGTTGTTTTAGAGTTGTAACTTTGTTGAATCCGCTGCGTTTTTTTCAAAGTAATTTATTAATGAAGTTTTGGTTATTGATTTCAAGTTGAAAAATGTGATATCCCATGTTTGTTGATGAATTTTATAACTCAGATTTAAATTATAAAGTCGGGTAGGAATGGGGTGTTACATTAGTGGTATCAGAGCAGGTCGATCTGTATGACCAAGTTGTCGAGTCGTTGTTGTCTAACAATCGAGTATTGTTATGTGGTTATAACTTTTGTTGTGTTGTAGTGTTAAGTTGAGATGGCTGGAAGAAATGATGTTGTGATGGCTGGCTCAATGCAAGAAATGGCTCAAGCAATGTAGAATTTACCGAATGTTGGCAGGAATGATGAGTCTCGTACTTTTGCGACTTTTCAGAGGGATAATCTGCCTAGATTCAAGGGAAAGTATGACCCTGATGTTGCATTGGTCTAGCTGAAAGATATTGAGAGAATTTTTCATGTGATGGTATGCACTCCAGTACAGAAGGTTCATTATGGAACTTACATGTTGGCAGTCGAGGTTGATGACTGGTGGTTGGAAACCAGAGAAAGGTTGGAAGATGCAGGATATGAGATCACTTAGGCTGTTTTCCGTAGGGAGTTTATGAGGAAGTATTACCCTGAAGATGTGCGTGGTAAGAAAGAGATTGAATTTATTGCGCTAAAACAGGGGAGTATGTCAGTGATGAATTATGCTGCGAAGTTCATGGAGTTGTCGAAGTTTTACACGCACCATGATGCAATGACTGCTGAATTTTTGAAGTGCATCAAGTTTGAGAACGGGTTGCGTTCAGAGATTAAGAAAGTTGTAGGGTATCAGAAGATCCATGTTTTTGATGACTTGGTTGATAGTTGCAGGATCTTCGAGAAAGACAATAATGCTCATTACAAGATTGTTACTGATCGAAGAGGCAAGAGTCAGCAGAACCGTGGCAAGCCTTATGATACTCTAGCTGGTAAGGGTAAGCAGAAACTTGCTTCGGGTCAGAGAATTAGTGGGGGAGATGCTTCTGCTGGTGTTGTTTATTTCAAGTGTGGTCAAGTTGGACACAATAGTAATGTGTGTACTACTTAAGTGAAGCGTTGTTTCCGTTGTGGAAAAGTTGGACATGAGATATCTTATTGCATGCATAAAGAGATGATTTTCTTTAATTATGGAGAAGGGCATATTGGTAGTCAGTTCCATAAGCCAAAGAAATAAAAGTCTGGAGGAAAAATGTTCGCTTTAGTTGGGACTCAGACAACTAATGAGGACAAGCTCGTGAGAGGTATGTGTTTCATTAATAGTATTCCTTTAGTTACTATTATTGACACAAGTGCTACCCATTGTTTTATTGTTGCTGATTGTGTTAAGAGGTTGGGTCTTAAGTTGGCTGAGATGAAAGGAGAAATGGTCGTAGAGATTCCGGCTAAGGGACCAATGACTACTTCTCTAGTGTGTTTGACTTGTTCATTGTCTATCTTTGATAGAGATTTTTATGTTGATTTGGTGTGTTTTCCATTAACTGGGATGGATGTAATCCTAGGTATGAACTGGTTAGAGTATAACTATGTTCATATTAATTGTTTTCGTAAGTCGGTGAGGTTTTCTACTCCGGAAGAGGAAGAAGTTGGGTTGTTGTCGTTTAAAGAGTTGAAGAAGTTGATGAGGGAGGAAG
The DNA here is from genome assembly GCA_963966055.1 of Lathyrus aphaca. Lineage (NCBI taxonomy): Eukaryota > Viridiplantae > Streptophyta > Magnoliopsida > Fabales > Fabaceae > Lathyrus > Lathyrus aphaca. The sequence continues at coordinate 676,747,225 of OZ014519.1, read as the reverse complement.
CCCAGATATTTTCGTTGATGGCATCGTTATCTGTATAGAGTAAAGCTAAGATTGAAGAGTTGCAAATAATGAAGGAATTTCCTGAAGTTTTCCCTGATGAAATTCTTGATGTACTGCCTGGGAGAGGAGTTGAGTTTGTGATTGAACTTGTACCTAGTACTAGGACTATTTCAATGGCATTATATAGGATGTCCGCGTCTGAGTTGGCTGAATTAAAGAAGCAGTTGGAAGAGTTGCTTGAGAAGAAGTTTGTAAGACCTAGTGTATCACCGTGGGGAGCTCCAGTTTTGTTGGTTAAGAAGAAAGATGGAAGTATGAGGATTTGTGTGTATTATAGATAGTTGAACAAGTTGACTATTAAGAACAAGTATCTGTTACCAAGAATAGATGATTTGATGGATCAGTTAGTAGGTTCTCGTGTGTTTAGCAGGCTATCATCAGATTAAGGTGATAAATAAGGATATTCAGAAGATGGTGTTCAGAACACGGTATGGACATTACGAGTATTCGGTGATGTCTTTTGGTGTGACTAATGCGTCAGGATTATTCATGGAGTACAAGAATCGTATCTTTCATGCTTATCTGGATCATTTTGTGGTTGTGTTTATAGATGATATTTTGGTTTTTTCTAAGTTAGAAGAAGAGCATGCAGAGCATTTGAGAACAATGTTGGAAGTTTTGAAGGATAAGAAGTTGTGTGCAGAGTTGTCCAAGTGTGAATTTTGGCTGAAGTAAGTCAGTTTTCTTGGTCATGTAATTTCAGGAAGTGGTATCGCGGTGGATCCTTCTAAGATAAATGTTGTGTTGTAATGGGAAACTCCAAAGTCGGCTACTGATATTAGAAGTTTCTTGGGATTAGTCGGTTATTACCGAATGTTTATTGAAGGATTTTCTAAGTTCGCACTTTTGTTGACTCGATTGACTTGTAAGAGTAAAGCCTTTGTGTGGGATGTGCAATGTGAAGAAAGTTTTGTTGAGTTGAAGAAGAGGTTGACGTCGGCTCCAGTGTTGTCTTTGCCGAATTCAGAGGAACCGTTTGTTGTGTATTGTGATGCTTCATTGATGGGTTTAAGAGGCGCTATTATGCATAATAGTAAAGTAATTGCTTATGCATTGAGGAAGTTGAGAGTTCATGAAAATAACTACCCTACACGTGATTTGGAACTTGCTGCAATTGTTTTCATATTGAAGATTTGGAGGTATTATCTTTATGGTTCTAGATTTGAAGTGGTTAGTGACCATAAGAGTTTTAAAGTATCTGTTTGATCAGAAAGAGTTAAATATGAGCCAACGAAGATGGTTAGAGATGTTAAAGGACTATGATTTTGGTCTCTTACCATCCGGGTAAAGCTAATGTTGTAGCTGATGCATTGAGTCGGAAAATGTTGCATATGTCGACAATGATGGTTAAGGAGTTTGAGTTGATTGAGCAATTTCAAGATATGAGTTTGGTTTGCGAAGTGATGCTGAAGAGTGTTATGTTGGGTATGATAAAGATTAATAATGATTTTCTAGACAATATTAGAGAAGCTCAAAAATTGGATGTGAAACTCGTGGATATAATAGTTTATTGTGGTGAATATGAGAAGAATGGTTTTAAGTTGGATGCACATAGTGTTTTGAGATTCCAGGATAGGATTTGTATACCTGATGATGTTGAGATGAAAAGAATGATTCTAGAGGAAAGTCATAGTAGTAATTTGAGTATTCATCCAGGAGCGACTAAGATGTATCAGTATTTGAAGAAGTTATTTTGGTGGCCTGGGATGAAGAATGATGTAGCATGTTTTGTGTATACTTGTTTGGTTTGTCAGAAGTCGAAAATATAACATCAGAAACCTGCTGGTTTGATGCAACTGTTGGAAATTCCAGAATGGAAATGGGATAGCATTTCTATGGATTTTGTGACGGGATTGCCTAATACTTCAAGAGGACATGATTCGATTTGGGTGATTGTTGATAGGCTTACTAAGTCGGCTCATTTTATTCCTACTAACATCAGTTTTCCAGTATCGGAGTTGGCTGAGATTTATGTCAGGGTGATTGTGAAGTTGCATGGTGTTCCTTTGTGTATTGTGTCGGATCGAGATCCGAGGTTTACGTCGGAATTTTGGAAGAGTCTGCAAGAAGCGTTAGGTTCTAAGTTGAGACTGAGTTCAGCGTATCATCCTCAGACAGATGGTCAAACTGACAGGACGATTCATTCGTTGGAGGACTTATTGAGAGCTTGTGTACTTGAGCAGGGAGGTTCGCGGGATACCTATCGAAATGGCACCTTTTGAGGCGTTGTATGGTCGGAGATGTAGGACTCCGTTGTGTTTGTATGAATCTGGTGAGAGTGTGGTGCTTGGACCAGAGATAGTTCGAGAGACTATCGAGAAGGTGAAGTTGATTCGAGAGAAGATGAAGGCTTCTCAAAGTCGGCAGAAAAGTTATCAGGATAAGCGAAGGAAAGATTTAGAATTCCAAGCTGGTGATCATGTATTCTTAAGAGTTACACCTGTGACAGGTGTTGGACAAGCATTGAAATCCAAGAAGTTTACTCCTTGTTTTATTGGTCCGTATCAAATTTCGGATAGAGTTAGAAATGTTGCTTATAGAGTGGCTTTACCGTCGAATTTGTCGAATCTGCATGATGTGTTCCACGTGTCGCAACTTAGGAAGTATATTTCACTGTGGAGGCAATGCCGATACAAATTGAGGGTCGTGAAATGAAGACTTTAAGAGGCAAAGAGATTGCTTTAGTGAAAGTTGTTTGGTTGGGCGCTGCCGAAGAAAGTATAACTTGGGAGTTGGAAAGCAAGATGCAGGAATCATATCCTGAGGTTTTTGAGCAAGGTAAGATTTTCGAGAACGAAAATGTTCTAAGTGGGGGAGAGTTGTAACACCCGTATTTAATTAATTAATTTAAATAAATATTATTACATATTTTCCCAATTATTTGTGGTTGAGTGTCGTTTGGTCGTTTGTGTTGTTAAGTTGTTAGAGTTAGTATATTGTGTTGATAAGTTGATAAAAGCTGTTTAAGTTGATTTTACGTTGCGGGTTAAGTTGTGTTTGAGTTGTTTACGTTGATTAAGTCGAATTAATTAAGTCGGAAATAAATAAAATAAGTGTTATTAAGATAGTATCAAGTTGGGTTTAGTTTTGTAGTGTAAGAGTAGTAAGTTAGGGGGTGCTAAGTCATGCCCATTAGTAATTAGGTTGATTATTGAGAGTTTACTAAAAACAAGTTGAAAACCTAATTAGGTTAATAATCAGAATTATCGTAAGAGAAGGAAGAACAAGTCTTAGAGGGAGATCAAGAAGAGGCTACGTTGAGGATTTTCATAGAGATTTCTATGGTGAATGCGAGCGGCCTTCAATTCAAGGTAAGGGTCATGTTTGAATTCCTATTGATATTTGATGAAGAAGCATGTTGTTCTTGTTGTATTGCTGATATAATCGTTGATGTGTTATGTTGTTTGTGTTGTGATTGCTGGTTATGTTGCAGAATTCGTGTATAAGAAGTTAGAGTTCGTAAAATCAATCATTGAACTTGATAAATGAATAGGTACATGAGTTTTTGAGAGTAAAATCGATGTAGAAACCCATTTAGGCTTGAATAGAATGATAAAGTTGTGAAAGTTCATAGCATAGTTGGAATTGTATGCATTCTGGTGGAATTCGTAATAGATCTGGTGTTACGTGTAACAAGCAAGGCATTACGTGTAACTTGGCCCTTACGCGTAACAATCTTGGGCATTACGCGTAACATGATGGACATTATGCGTATGGGCAGAGTAAGTGCAGAAAAATGTTGTTTTTGGCGATTCGTCCTGTTTTCGCATCCGTTTCAAGTTGGTTTGATCTTAGACTTTAACTAGAGATAAAATAAGTTGATTATAGTAGATATGAGGATTAAAAATAATTAATTTAGTAATCTAATTGATTAAGCCATAAATTGTCGTTTTCATGTTGAAGTTGTGTTAATGTTGTTATAAGTCGTGTTGTCTCGATTTTGGGGAAGATTGTTAAGTTGCAGGTCTTATGACCAATGTTGATTCATGTTGCTGAGTTGTTCAAGTTGTTATGTTGTTAAGTCATTGATTTTGTTATTGTCATTGTATGCCATTCATAGTTGCATACATTTGCATATTTTCAAGTTGGAGCGAATGCTCGATTCAAGTTGGCCTGGATTGGAAAATAAGTTGTTGATGCCTCGATAAACTGGCAATGTTTCAAGTTGGGAGTTTACTCCAAATGGTACCACATGCATTTAAGATTGAGTCGCATTCGAGTTGCATTTTATTATGTTGTTAAGTATTGTTGGTTGTAAGTTGTACATTGATGTTGCTTGTTGTGTGAAGTGGTGTGATTATATGATTATCTTGCTTACATATTAATTATCATATCCTGTTTATGTTATTCGATATCTCACCCCTTCTGTTTGAATGTTGTCCTTTGTTAGTAACATGCAGGTAATGAAGAGTCCAGTACTTAGTAGCTTTGTAATACCCCGTATTTTTAATTAAATTCCCTGGATAATATTAATTAAAATTAATAGAGTTCCGGTGTGCTATGAGAGTTTTTAGTTAAAAGAATTAGAGCAACCGACGAACTTAAATTAATTAATCAGTATTATCTTTCTCAGAGGTTTTATTAAATATTTGACTCAGAGATATTTTTGGATACTCTCAATTTGGACCAGTTAGAGTACTAACCAATAGTTATATCAGTATAACTATTGTGTTGTTATAAAAGAAAGAAAAACAAGGGTTTGTTATAAAAAGAGAAAGAAGAAGAAAGTTAGTAAGAAAAGGAAGAAAAGTAAAGAAGAAAAAGAAAGGAAAGGGAGAAGAAGAAAACCTAGAAGCTAGAGAGCTCAGATTCATCACCATTCTTCATCAATCATCTTCATCTTCACCAAACTCCTCTTCATAGTTAGAGGTGGGTTCTAGTTAGATACTTTTATTTCTAGAGTTTATAGATTTTTGAGGTTAGGGCAAAAATGCTAGAAATCATAGAATCGAGAGTTCGAATGGTTAAAATATTAATTAATTGCATAAGTATGCTAACTATAGGTGTAGAAACCTTTGTGGATAATTGTCTTAATGTTTGGTGTCAATTGGATATTGTTTAGAGAAGTTATGTACCATAAAAATGCAAGTTTTCTGCTACTGACTGTCAGTTAACCGGTTAATCCTAGGCGTTAACCGGTTAACGGGACCCTAATGTGCTACTAGAAGTGGAAAACTAGACTGGTTAACCGGTTAACCCTATGTATTAACCGGTTAACGCTGTAAGTTTTGGAAAATATTAAGTCTAATAAAATCCATAACTTTTTACTCGGGTATCCGATTGAGGCAAACTTTATATCGTTGGAAAGCTACGATAACGTACTATTCAATGGTGAGAAAAGATATTGGGTTAGAAGTGAAATTAATTAATTTGTGAGATTAATTAATTTATGAGATTTAATTAATTCCAATATGAATTAACGAGTGAATTGATTAATTGTGGTATTAATCACATTATGGAATGTATATTAAATCATGAAGATTGAGTGAAAGTAGAGACAATGAGATTATTGTGGGATTAGTTTAATTGTGATAATTAAATTAAAATGTTAAATTATGTGATTGAGAATTATATAATTAAAGGCATCAAGAATGGAGAAAGAGCGAGGAAACCATACCATAAACCAATAGTATGACCTAGTAATGTAACTAGAAATTGTTAGATGGTATAACTTGTGAGATGTTAGGACTACCCTAGGTTGATGTGAAACCGTTGGCACGTATTACATGGTGTCCTCCGAAAAGTCTTGAGTAAGTCTTGTGGTGGGTATTACATTGAGTCCCACGGGAAGCATCCGTAAAGGCTTGAGGTATCATGGGTGAGACGGGTAGTGACTTGTGGTGGGTATTACACTGAGTCTCACGGGAAGTGTTGTCGAGTTTAGGCTTGTGGTGGGTATTACACAGAGTCCCACGAGAAGCATGGTTTAGGCTTGTAGTGGGTATTACACTGAGTCCCATGGGAAGCATGGTTTAGGCTTGTGGTGGGTATTACACTGAGTCCCACGGGAAGTTTGGTAGTGGCTTGTGGTGGGTATTACACTGAGTCCCACGGGAAGCCTTGCCGGTGAAGTCTTGAGTAAGTCTTGAGGTGGGTTATGTTGAGTTCCACGGGAAGCATCCGTAAAGACTTAGGTAGTGACTTGTGGTGGGTATTACACTGAGTCCCACGAGAAGTCTTGTTGATAACACTTACGATAGGTATTCTATTGAGTCCCATGTAAGGTGTTGAGAGCGTTGTAAGGACACCTTCCATCCTGTTTTGATTACTTATTGAAAAGTAACTAGAGATCTTGTGAAATTTTTATATTTGAACCTTTAGATCCGAGAGAACTCTAAGATATGGAACTCATTGAGATGTTGATATCTCACCCCATTATTATTGTTGCTTTTCAGGTTTCTTTTGCAGGTTGATTTACAAGTGGAGCTATGCTCGGGATGTTTCAAGAGAAGCATATTCTTAGTTTTTCCGATGTGTATTTATCTTTGTACAATAATGGATATTGTATTGATCTTAGTATTTTATTTTTAGTATAATTTCCATGTCTTGCACCATATATTGTATTGTTTTTTTTGAATTGGTCAAGAATATGAATTATGCTATTAGACACTTATGATGGTGTCAATACCAATAAAACTCTTGTATAATGATATTCTAGGTATTTATTATATGAGGCGTTACAAGCTTCGAGTTGGTGTTTGTCGCTCTGATACGTAGCACTTCGGGGGGGGGGGGGGGTGAATGCATGTTTTGTCTTTGTGGCTTTTGTTTAAGTTTTAGAACTAGTTTTCAGTTGTTTTATGTTGTAAAACCATGTTGAAGTACTTGAAGTTGATTTTATTGAAGTTGTTTTAGAGTTGTAGCTTTGTTGAATCTGCTGCGTTGCTTTCAAAGTAATTTATTAATGATGTTTTGGTTATTGATTTGAAGTTGGAAAATGTGATATCCCATGTTTGTTGATGAATTTTATAACTCAGATTTAAATTATAAAGTCGGGTAGAAATTAGGTGTTACACATGTCTCCATGTCGTTGGCATTTATCGCATTTTTTCATGTGTTCTTTGGCATCGTTCTACATTGTTGGCCAGTAATATCCTGCTCGGAGAGCTTTCCTTGCTATGGATCTCCCACCCAAATGTTGGGCGTTGCTGCCTTCGTGGATCTCGCAGAGGATATGCGGGATTAATTCCTCCTCGAATCACTTAATGAGGCGGATAGAGAATCCCCGTCAATAGAGTTTTCCTTTGACCAATACATATGAGCATCTTCGACGCTTGACTATACTGGCTTCCTTTGGGTTGTCAGGCAACTCGTCACTGGTCAAGTATTTGTAGACCGAGGTCATCCAGCAGTTGGCATCGCCAATGACATTTATATCTATCGTCGATGATATTTTTTCAATGCTGGGGCGAGGAAGTATTTCTTGAATGACAAATTTATTCCCGCCTTTCTTTTTTGTGCTCACGAGCTTTGATAGTACATCTGCTCGTACATTGTGAGGAACATGTTTAACCTCCACAGATGTGAATTTTGCAATCTTTTGCTTGACTAGGGTCAATTATTCTGACAAGTTATCGTTTTTTACTTGGTACTCACCTTTGACTTGCAAAGCCACGAGTTGAGAGTCTGTACATATGGTTATCTCCCTGACTCCCAGATTGTTCGTGAGTCTTAGACCTGCAAGAAAGGCCTTGTTCTCCGCTTGGTTGTTGGAGGTGGGGAATGATAGAGTGAGGGATACTTCTATTAGGATTCCCTCCTTGTTTTCCAGGATAATCCCCGCTTCACTTCCTATCAAGCTCGATGCCCCGTCTACAAAAATGACCCATTTGTTGGACGCGCAAGTCTGGTTTTCCAGGGTGGTCATTTCGGCCATGAAATCAGCCAAGGCTTGCACTTTGAAGGCCGTTCTAGTTTTATAAAGAATGTGTAACACCCCATATAATATATATCTAGAATAATATCATACAAATGTTTATTTGGTATTGACACAATCATAAGTGCTGAATAATACAATTCTCATTCTTGACCAATTCTAAAAACAATACAACCTATGGTGCAAGACATGGAAATTATACTAAAATTAAAATACTAAGATCAATACAATATCCATTATTTTATAAAGATAAATACACAATGGAAAATATAAGACTATGCTTCTCTTGAAACATCCTGAGCATAACTCCACTTGTAAACCAACCCTGCAAATAAAACCTGAAAAGCAACAAAAATAGTGGGGTGAGATATCAACATCTCAGTGAGTTTCCTATCTTAGAGTTCTCTCGGATCTAAAGGTTCGAATCTAAACATTCTGCAGAATCTTTGGTTACTTCTCAATAAGTAACAAAAAAAGGATGGAAACGTCCATACAATGATCTCAACACCTTACGTGGGACAGTGGAATACCCATCGTAAGTGTTATCGGCAAGGTTTCCAGTGAGACTCAGTGTAATATCCACCACCAGCCACTACCTAAGTCTTTACGAATTCTTCCCGCGGGACTAACATAACCCACCCCAAGACTTACTCAAGACTTCACCGACAAGGCTTCCCGTGGGACTCAATGTAATACCCACCACAAGCCACTACCATGCTTCTCGTGGGACTCAGTGTAATACCCACCATAAGCCTAAACCATGTTTTCCGTGGGACTCAGTGTAATACCCACCACAAGCCTAAAACTCAGGAAGACTTTGTAGAAGCATACTTCAACCTAAAGCTTTTGATGAAGACAACAAGATTCAAGTTCAGTCCGTGTTTGCAAAAAGTCGAGCTTTCATAAGATTAAGAACCAAGGCTATGCATCACTCAATGGAAATGTCTCTTGCAAAACAAGCTACAGGTGCAATTGCTCGTATTCTTTCAAGACTTGGACACAAGACTTAGGTATATCAAAACTCACATTTAAATTGATATACAAGTGTTCAAATATAGGTTATCATGATAAGCATTGCATATACCTCTTTTAGAATTGAATTGGAACTGGTTTAACACTTTAAACTTAATAATTTTTCTGAGTTTTTACAGTGTTAATCGGTTAACCAAAATGGTTAACCGGTTAACGGTTCAAAGTTTTCAATATTTTGGGTTAACGTTACAGCGTTAACCGGTTACCCAAAATGGTTAACCGGTTAACACTGAACGAATTTTGAAAAATCATTTATTTTCATTTGAAATACTTTTTGAAATTTATACCTTTTCATAAATTTTTTCATAAACATTTCATACCTTTTTGAAAGGGTGTTTTTGAAACTTATATAAATTGAATTTTTCAAATATGAAAAACACCTCCTAACAATCTTTCATAAAATTTCTAAACAATCAAAGTCACTCTTTTTGAATATTTTCAAATATTTCAAAGTGTTCATATTGTTCATCTTTTTCATACACATAGAAGTTGAACACTTGCATTGATATTGAAAAGTAAATTTTGATTAAGAAAATGGAGAAGATCAATCTAGAATTGATAGTATACATTTAATTTCTTTCTCAAAACAACATATAGAATTATTTCTATTTTCGACTTACGATCCAGGATTGTTGGACGTAAGGGTTAGTGCTTGCAAGAGGATTGTTCTTGCACACTGTTGATGTATAGTTGTTAGATAGTAAGCCTCACCGGTTTTTGTGTGATAGGTTGTACGATCTAAAACTATAGTGGAAATCTCTTTCGATTTGGAAAGGGGACTAGATATACCTTCATATTATGAAGGAAACCAGGATAAACCTTTGTGTTCTTTTACTTTCCGCATTACCGTTTTCATTTCTTAAACACTTAAAAGAAGAAAAATCCATCCACCGATAAAATGACCAAAGAAAAGTTTATAAAGCCTAATTCACCCCCCTTTAGGCTATCTCTGAAACTACAATTGGCATTAGAGAAAGTAATAGGTAACTTGTTCCTAGAAGATCCAGCATGGCTTCCGCAAGTACAAATCCGGTTTTCAAAGACGGTGGAAGTAGCAACAAGCCTCACTCTTCTCCGGGGAATATTTTGATTTCTGAAAAATCAGGATGAAAGCACATCTTGAAGCCCAAGGAGAAGGCATATGGGAATCAATCGAAGAAGGTCCACACAATCTTGTAAATGTGATCAATGGTGTTGGAACCGCGAAGTTGAAAAGCACATATGATAAAGACGATAAGAAAAAGATTCTAAATGAGAAAAGGGAAATCAACATACTCCAAAGCGCCCTCAATATGGACGAGTTCTTCCATGTATCACAATGTAAATCGGCAAAAGAGATTTGGGACACCTTGGTAGAAACGCATGAAGGAACTACTGAAGTAAAGAGATTGAGGCTAAACACATTGAGTCAAGAATATGAGATGTTCCATATGCACCCCGGTGAATCTATTGTTGCCTTGAAGAAAAGGTTTGTCCATCTAACAAACCATTTGATTGCTCTCGGGAAAACCTTCACCAATGATGATCTCAACCTGAAAGTCCTAAGATCTTTGACAAGGGAGTGGCAACCGAAAGTGACCGCTATTTCGGAAAAGAAGAGTCTCTCAATGATGACATCCGCGTCCTTATTTGGTAAACTTCAAGAGCACGAATTGGAACTTGGAAGGCTCGAGAAGTATGAAAGCCAAGAAAAGAAGTCCAAGGGAATTGCCTTGAAGGTTGATTCAAAAAATGACAAAGATGACGAGACGTCCGAAGATGAGAACTTTTTGCTTCTTGTAAAGAAGATTGGTAAGTTTTTTAATAAAAATAAAAATTCCTCTTATCCTAACAAGAATAAACATTTCAGGAAAAAGGAAACATCCACATCAATGCAAGACATCACTTGTTATGAATGTGGAAAGCAAAGTCACATAAAGTCGGAATGTCCGAAACTTGCAAAGAAAGGAAGATTCAAAGGCAAGAAGGATTTCAAGAATAAGAAGGTTTATGTTTCTTGGGACGATAATGAGATAAGTTCCTCATCGGAATCGGAAAGCGATGAATGTGCGAATATGGCTCTTATGGCTTCACATCACTCTGATGAAGAAATCGATGAGGTTAGTAGCAATTTTTCAATTTATGAGAATGATGCACAAGAAGTTATAGATGAACTTCTAAAAGAATGCAAGACTTTGTATAAAAGCATCTCATCACAAAAGAAACAAATTTCATCTTTAGAAGAACAAAATATCGCTTTTGAAAAATATATTGAAAGCGAAAAACAAAAATTGATGGGTGAAAAACAAAGTCTTGTATGCAAAAATTGTGAGTCCTTATCCTTTCAAATTGTTCAACTTAAAAGAGTTTTAGAAAGATATGAAAAATATCAAATTGGCTTGGAGGAAATACTTAGGCATCAAAGATATCCTAATGATAAAAGTGGTTTAGGATATTCTAAGTTTTCCAAACCAAGCACAAATCAGACCATTTTTGTGAAATCAAGTGAACAAGTTGCTAAGGAAAAGGCAACCAATTCTAAAAGTGTGCATCAAATTCATAAAAAGAAAAGAATTGTTAAGAAAAAGAGTTATGTTCCTAGATATAAAAGCCACTTTCAACCTACTTGTTTTTATTGTGGAATCAAAGGGCACACACCTAATGCTTGCTATGTGCGCAACATTGGCGTTGCTAAAGGGAATTATGTGTGGGTTGAAAAGGGTACTAACTATCAAGGACCCAAAGCAATTTGGGTACCTAAAAATACTTGATTTTGTTTTATAGGTATGCTTGAAGACAACTTATAATCAATGGTATCTTGATAGCAGTTGTTCAAAGCATATGACGGACGACATCAACAAATTTTCAAATCAATCTTTAAAGGCCAAAGGATACATTACTTACGGTGGTGATAATAAAGGAAAGATCCTTGGAGTAGGAACCGTTGGTGCATCTCCATTTACAATCATCGAAGACGTTCTTTATGTTGAAGGCCTTAAACACAACCTACTTAGCATAAGTCAATTGTGTGACAAAGGGTTCCGAATCAACTTCATAAAGGATGAATGTTTGATAGAACATGAAGTCACCCACGACATTTTGCTAAAAGGTAAAAGAATAAATAATATTTTTATGATTTCTTTTGATGACTCTTCCTTGAAGGTAAAATGCCTATTGGCAAACAACAACGAGGCGTGGATATGGCATAAAAGGTTTGCTCACATTCACATGGAGCACTTAAACAAGTTGATAAATCATGACCTAGTTGTTGGTCTTCCAAAGATAAAGTTCATCAAGGATAAGTTTTGTGACACATGTCAAAAGGGAAAGCAAACCAAGACAACTTTCAAGTCTAAGAAAGTGGTGTCCACATCAAGACCACTTCAATTGTTGCATATGGATCTCTTCGGCCCATCAAGAACGAAAAGCTTCGGAGGTAATCTTTATGCTTTAGTTATTGTTGATGGTTTCTCTCGATATACGTGGACTTTTTTTTAGTGCAAAAAAGTGATGCTTTCAAAGCATTCAAAAAGTATGCGAAGCAAATACAAAACGAGAAGTCACTCACTATAGCCTCCATTAGAAGTGATCATGGTGGAGAATTCCAAAACTCATCGTTTGAAGATTTTTGCGAAGAGCATGGAATTTCTCACAACTTTTCCGCACCAAGAACTCCTCAACAAAACAGTGTCGTAGAAAGGAAGAATAGGACATTGGTGGAGCTTGCAAGAACAATGCTTAGGGACTCAAATCTTCCTAAGTACTTTTGGGCGGATGCGGTTAACACAACTTGTTTCGTAAGCAATCGTGTCAACATTCAACCAATCCTTAAGAAGACTCCGTATGAGTTGTTCAAGGGTAGGAAACCGAACATATCATTCTTTCACATATTCGGATGCAAATGTTTCGTTCTCAACAACGACAAGGACAATCTCGGTAAGTTTGATGAGAATTCTGGCGAAGGTATATTCCTTGGTTATTCCCTCTCTAGTAGAGCTTTTAGAATTTTCAATAAAATAACTCTTACTATTGAATAATCTATTCATGTTTTGTTTGATGGGACTAACCCCTCGAAAGAGGATAATATTATTGTGGATGATGATGATGATATAGTAGATACGCCACAACAAAAAAAGGAGATATCAAAGGATCAAGCAATTCTACAAGAAGATGACTCACCAATCATTGAAGAACATCAAGATCTTCCGAAGGAATAGAGAACTCATAGAGATCACCCGATAGATAAAGTTATTGGTGATATTAGCCAAGGCGTTGCAACTCGACTAAATCTCAAGGATGTTTTTCTCAACATGGCTTTTGTGTCTCAAATTGAACCAACCAAAATCGATGAAGCCTTAGGCAACGATTAATGGATAGTAGCTATGCAAGAATAACTCAACCAATTTGAAAGGAATCAAGTTTCGAGTCTTGTATCAAGACCGTACAACAAGCACATCATAGGAACGAGATGGGTGTTCAAGAACAAACTTGACGAGAATGGAATCATAGTTCGTAACAAAGCAAGATTGGTCGCACATGGCTATAATCAAGAAGAAGGAATCTACTTTGATGAAACGTTCGCTCCGGTAGCAAGGTTAGAAGTAATTAGATTATTACTTGCTTACGCTTGTTCCATGAATTTTCAGTTGTACTAGATGGATGTCAAAAGCGCTTTCCTGAATGGCTACATCAATGAAGAAGTCTATGTCAAACAACCTCCGAGATTTGAAGACTTCAAGAATCCCTCTCATGTCTACAAGTTGAAGAAGGCTCTTTATGGTTTAAAGCAAGCACCAAGAGCGTGGTATGACCGCCTCAGCAACTTCCTATGTGAGAAGGGTTTTACAAAAGGAAAGGTTGACAAGACGTTGTTCATAAAGAATTTCAAGGGTAACACCTTATTGGTTCAAGTCTATGTTGACGACATCATCTTCGGTTCAACAAACAAAGATATTTGCAAATAATTTTCACTTATGATACAAGGAGAATTTGAGATGTCCATGATGGGAAAAATGAACTATTTCCTTGGACTTCAAATCAAGCAAACAAAGGATGGCATCTTCATCAACCAATCCAAGTATTGCAAGGAGTTATTGAAAAGATTAGATATGGATAGTTTCAAGGTGATCTCCACTCCTATGGGATCCGAAACGTACGTTGATCAAGATGAATTTGGCACTTCAATTGATATCACAAAGTATCGAGGATGTAAGACCGATAGAAAAAGCACAAGTGGTACTTGTCACATTCTCGAGAATGTACTAGTGTCGTGGGCAAGTAAGAAGCAAGCATGCATTGCACTTAGCACGGCCGTAGCGGAGTACATCGCAGCAGGCAGTTGTTGTGCACAGATCTTGTGGCTTAAGCAACAACTCCTTGATTTCGGTATAGACCTTGGTTGCATTCCTCTCCGATGCAACAACACAAGTGCCATCAACATCACAAAGAACCCGGTCATGCATTCAAGGACAAAGCATATAGACATCCGACACCATTTCCTTCGATATCACGTGCACAACGAAGATGTAGATGTTACTTTCGTGGATAGACACAACCAACTTGCCGACATAGTCACTAAACCATTGGCGAAAGAACCTTTCTTCAAGATTCGGCGAGAACTTGACATTCTCAATGAAGGTGACATCTAAACTTAACCTAAAATTAATTGTTATGTGTTATAATTGCTTAAAACATGTGTATTTTCACTTTTATGTTACAAAATGCTAGCACTCCATTTTCACCATTTTTTATTTTTCTCTCTTTCGGATATCCGAAAATAATCGGTTTCAAAATATTTTTTGATCAAAAGTTGTGTTATTTCGTGTGCTAACACTTTGTGAAATTTTTGTGTGAAAATCTTTTCCTAATTTCTCTAAAACATGCTGCTGATTTTTAAGAAAAAACGGTATTTTTTGTCCGTTAACCGGTTAACGCTTCCAAATTTTGGAATCCCAGAAACGCTTACAGCAGTGTGCCTATTTTTTTTATTATCTATTTTATTTTCTTTTTTGTTTGCTTTATGAATGTCTTATTATATTTTTAATACATTGCATGTATTCATTCTCATCTACATTCATAACTCTTGCTCTTCAACTTCTTTGACTCATTAATCACCATTTATCATCTTCTTCCAACTTCCAACACCCAACCATTCAAATCCCCATTAAAACCAACTCACTCTTGGTCTTTATAAACACCTTCACAAACCTCACTCCACTCATCCAACTCAAATCCGAAAATCAACTCTCATCCAAACCCTAACTCCATCACTTTCTCATGGTACCTCAAAGGAAAGGAAAGGAACATGCTTCAGTGTCAGAGGATGTCCCAGCTGAAGAAATACCAATGGAGTCAACAAAGAAGAGGGGGCTGGACTTCAAGGTCAGAGTCAGACCACTTCTAAAGGGTAAATATGTTCTCATGAAGTCTTTCAAACCTCAAACATTTACTTTTCCTACATTGCTAGAGGTTCAAGGAATTGGTGATTTTGTTGCTGATAACGGGAGAGTTTACCCGGATTTGGTTCAATCTTTTTTGCACAACTTCACTCTTAATATGGACAGGCATGGAAAACATAAGCTGTCCACTGTTGTTCGGAACTGCGAGATTAAGGAGGACTTAGGTGCTCTTACTGCGGCGCTGAAAATTGCTTTTTCCGGTGTCTTCCTCCGCAAAGGCGTCAACCACAAAGACGACATTTGGTCAGGCTATGACAAAATGGAGTACTATTATTCAATCTTCCGCTTTCCTAAGGAGGTCATTATGTCGGGACAACGCACTTCAAGGGTTATTTGTTATGCAAAAAATTTGACGGTTTATGATAGAATGTTGCACTATGTTATATGCTATGTATTGCTGCCAAAAGACTCGAATCACTCTCAAATCAATGATTAAGAGATGCAAGTTTTATTCGCTATCAAGAACAAAGTGAAGGTTAATTGGATGCTAACAATGATGTATCATTTGAGACAACAACTTTCACTCAAAACAAGGCTTCCATATGCTCGGTTCATCTCTCGGATCATTGAACAAACCGACTTGGAATTTGGTAGGGAACCATTCATCGCCATGAAGTCTACGATAAATGAGATAAATGAGATCACCATCGTGAAGAATACCAGAATTGTTCAACACAATAATGGTACATATGAGTATGCAGATGGCTCCTCCGCACCCACCTTTCCTATTCCCAATGGTGGCATTACCAATGAGTTTCTTTACACCACCATTATGACTAACCATCGTGAAACAACCCTTGCTATCAAACACCTCTGGAAACTAGTGATATGTTCCCACAACCAACCCGAAGAGGATAATGATAGTGAAGAGGGTAGCAAAGATAGCGAAGAGGAAAGTGATGGGATGTCCGATGATGAATGATTATGCATGTCTTGTTATTTCTTTTGATTAAGTCTTAGCTTTAAAAATTCTGTTGTAAGTCCTAATGATATTTAGGCACTTTTGGTTTATCGCATGTTGCTTGTTTCCATTTTCATGAACTTCATGTAGCACTTGGTGCATTTTAATCAATTCTGGTTTGTAGTATGAGTGCTTGTGTCATATGCCTTGCTTGATTACTTACTGCTTGTGTGATTGAACATATATGCCGATATTGCTTATTTTTGTTTTGAAAGCCTCTTCCTTTTTGCTAATGACAAAGGGGGAGAAGTTCTTGGTTCGCTAATGTCTCTCTATGCAGAATTTTTGCCTCTGTTAATATAGGGGGAGTCGTCGAACATAGGGGGAGAAACATTGCACATCGATCAAAGCTATCGCGCAAACTCATTTGGTTGTCATCATCAAAAAGGGGGAGAATGTAGAATCATACTTCAACCTAAAGCTTTTGATGAAGACAACAAGATTCAAGTTCAGTTCGTGTTCACAAAAAGTCGAGCTTTCATAAGATCAAGAACCAAGGTTATGCATCACTCATTGGAAATGTCTCTTGCAAAACAAGCTACAGATGCAATTGCTCGTATTCTTTCAAGACTTGGACACAAGACTTAGGTATATCAAAACTCACATTTAAATTGATATACAAGTGTTAAAATATAGGTTATCATGATAAGCATTACATATACTTCTTTTAGAATTGAATTGGAACTGGTTTAACACTTTAAACTTAATAATTTTTCTGAGTTTTTACAGTGTTAACCGGTTAACCAAAATGGTTAACCGATTAACGGTTCAAAGTTTTCAATATTTTAGGTTAACGTTACAGCGTTAACCGGTTACCCAAAATGGTTAACCGGTTAACACTGAACGAATTTTGAAAAATCATTTCTTTTCATTTGAAATACTTTTTGAAATTTATACCTTTTCATAAATTGTTTCATAAACATTTCATACCTTTTTGAAAGGGTGTTTTTGAAACTTATATAATCTGAATTTTTCAAATATGAAAAACACATCCTAACAATCTTTCATAAAATTTCTAAACAATCAAAGTCACTCTTTTTGAATATTTTCAAATATTTCAAAGTGTTCATATTGTTCATCTTTTTCATACACATAGAAGTTGAACACTTGCATTGATATTGAAAAGTGAATTTTGATTAAAAAAAAGGAGAAGATCAATCTAGCATTGATAGTATACATTTCATTTCTTTCTCAAAACAACATATAGAATTATTTCTATTTCCGACTTATGATCCAGGATTGTTGGACGTAAGGGTTAGTGCTTGCAAGAGGATTGTTCTTGCACACTGTTGATGTATAGTTGTTAGATAGTAGGCCTCACCGGTTTTGGTGTGATAGGTTGTACGATCTGAAACTATAGTGGAAATCTCTTTCGGTTTGGAAAGGGGACTGGATGTACCTTTGTATTATGAAGGGAACTAGGATAAACCTTTGTGTTCTTTTACTTTCCACATTACCGCTTTCATTTCTTAAACACGTAAAAGAAGAAAAATCCATCCACCGATAAAATAACAAAAGAAAATTTTATAAAGCCTAATTCACCCCCTCTTAGGCTATCTCTGAAACTATAGACTTCCCATGGGACTCAATGTAATCCCCACCACAAGTCACTACCCGCCTCACCAACGATTTTCGCATCAACCTAGGGTAATCCTAAACACCTCACAATTTGCACCTTTTTATTTCCAATAGCTCACAATTTCCTAACTAACATAATTACGACTGGTTAGAAAAGTCGGGTAAAAGTCGGCTCAACATAATATTTTTCCGGTCTTAAAAGGTAGAACATATTATTAGCTTCAAATCGATATAAAGATTAGTTAAATCGGATAAACGGCAAAGAAGTTATGAATTTTTAAAAGTATCAAAATAGTATTTTTAATCGGCATAAAATAAATAAAATATTTTCAACTTCAAAAGTAATATTTTCCTCTACCATTGGATATTACGTTGTCATAGCTTTCCAATGATATAAAGTTTTCCTCAATCGGATACCCGAGTAAAAAGTTATGGATCTTATAAGAATTAATATTTTCCAAAACTTACAGCGTTAACCGGTTAACCCATATGGTTAACCGGTTAACCAGTCTAAATTCCACTTCCAGTGGCGTATCAGGGTCCCGTTAACCGGTTAAAGCATATGGTTAACCGGTTAACCGACAGTCAGTAGCAGAATTTCCAGCATTTTAACACTTAAAATTCCTCCAAACTTCAACTAAAACACACCAAACCTCAAAAGGGTTTTAAACATATATTACCACACCTATTACCAGCATACTCATGCATTTAATCGATATTTCAACCATTCAAACTCTTGATTTTATGATTTCTAGGATTATGCCCTAATCTCAAGAAAACTATAACTTCTAGAAATAAAATTTTCTAACTAGAACCCACCTTGCAATCTACGAGGAGTTTGATGAAGATGATAATTGATGATGAAGATGATCCAAGCTCTCCATGAACTTCTTCCTCTTCTCCTAGGGTTTCCTTCTTCTTTCTCTTCTTCCTTTCTCTTTCTTTTTCCTTTTTCACAAACCCTTGTTTTTCTTTCTTTTATAACAAAAGCAATAGTTATACTGATATAACTATTGGTTAGTGTAAACACCCCAAATTTTCCCTCACCCATTCACACCATGTCTTGTGATCTCCTCATAGACATAAATCCAATCATAGCATCTCATACCACATTTTTGATTCATTGCATTGGTTCAAAGTCATCTGCATCTAGGGTTTGTGATCTGAGCAATCCAAGAGCTTCTTGAGCCATTCCAAAGGTCATTAATCACTTCAAAGGGGTCCATGTATGTTCAAACATCATATTATATCCTCTCAAAGTCAAGAATGTCAAAGAATCACAAGAACTGAGAATGGTATGGAAGCAGGGCCAGGTTTGACTGCACAGATGACCTAGAATTAGGGTTTTGGTTTCAGAGGCCATAACTCCAAATTTTTTGGTCATTCTTGTTTCTATTGGTCTCTATATGGTATAGGGAGCATGCATATCAATTTTCATGAATAAATTCCATGGGGAAGTCATCTGATCAAGGGTTGACTTTCTAAGCAAGTCAGTGTAAAATCAGGGCATCTGAGACCCCCAATGACCCAACCAAAGGGTGTTCTTCATCATTTTGATTGTGTATGATCTTTATTTGATCATAGAAGATGTTGGAAGTTCACAAAATTGAAGAATTCCAAGTCATTTGCAAAATTGACTTTTTGGGAAAGTTTGACTTTTAATAAAATTGCCATTTTGGGGAACTTTTTCAACCCTTGCTTTTTGATCCAAAAATGCTTCAAATGGAAAAACTTTGGTCATGAAAGTTGTAGAATGGATCATTCCCTTTTCAAAAAGTACAAGAACATGACCTAATTCATTTTGGATCAAAAGTTATGGATAGTCAAAGTTGGCTAAAATCACAAAATTTGAAGTTTTCTACCAAAGAGACATTTTGCAAAATGGTTTGTTCAAGTGTTCTAAAGGCCTCAAATGTGTATCATTTCTTCACAACATGATCATATGACCTCTAAAATTCAGAATGGGCCAAAGAACTTTGCACTTTGATGCATTGAAACTCAAGAAATCTCAAAGGAACCAAACTTGAACCAACTTGCAAAACTCATCATAAGTTACAAACCACTTGCTGCATTGCCTCTAAACCTTTTTCACAGCATTCCTTGATTCAAGCTGAGCAAAAGCAAGCCAAAAAGCAAGTTGTACCATAGCCCATGCTTCAAGTACACATCAAGTTGACATTTTGGCCAAAGACCCATACCAATCACCATAGGCCACCAACAACTTTCTGACCTATCCCCTTTTGATACATGGACAAAACCCAGCCTAACACATCACATAACTCACTCTGATCTTGCCCACAAGCCATAGTTATCATTTTTGCTCCAACTTGCAAAAGCCTTCGAAACACTCAGCACAGCTAGCAAACACAAAAACCAACTTCACAAATCAACTCAGCATGCTTCACTGATCAAAAACCACCCATCACCATAGCCTAAAACTCCCTGAATCAGAAATACGATTTCCATCCCACCTTGAACAGAACTTCTGTAATCTTCCAAACCAGCCATCACAAACTTTTTCTAAGCATCAAGACTTCATCAGGGGCCTAAGAGGAGTGGTTTGCACAAAGAGAGAAGGCCAGAAAGTTGCAAACTGAGAAAGCTCAAGCTCAGGTATCTCAAGAACTTTTTTTTCCAGAAATGAGTTTTTAAGTTTCTAGATTGTTCCTCATGCTTTGCTGATCACTCTGATGTTCTTACTTTTTGAAATGGTTGAGAAATAAGCATTTAATCGTGTTCTGAAACTTTTCTGACCTAAACATGTTTGGCTTCGATTCACATGATTAATGGATGAAAAAATGGTTTTTGTTTGGGGGTTTTGATTTAGTTTCGAATGAGGATGATTTCTGGGTGATTAGTTTTCATTTTCATGAGGTTTTGAGGGTTTTAGCAACTTTCAGGTGAGGGTCTTGCCGGAGAAGACGACCGGAAGTCTTCTCCGGCCACCTGAAAGTGATTAGGGCTAATCAGTGTAATTAATGCAAGTTTGAATTTGGTACGTTGGATGGGCTGACTTTTGTTGACTCCCGCGCATTCCAATGGCCAGGATGCCCTCATTAAACCCTAATCCACGTCATTATCCATTTAATTAAGTTTTATAAATTAATCTGGCCAGTTTGAATATCAGCCCTTAGATCTGGCGCCAGTCAATTCGCGCGTTCTAAGTTCAAACCTCAGCCACTTGATCAGCATACTTCTCATTTTATTTCATTTTTATTTCATTTTATTTCATTTGTTTTGTTCAATTTATTAAAAATAGTAAAAATCATTGAAAAATTCTGAAAATTTTTATACAACCTTTTATTAATTTTCAGAAACCAAAAACATTTTTATTTTTATTTTTTGCATAAAAAAATATTTTTAAATCATTTAAAAGATTATTTTTAATTAATTAATGAGAATTAATTAATTAAAAATACTTTTAGGTATTTAAAAATCACCAAAAAATTCATGAAACCTTTAAAACCATTTAGAAACATTGTCCAACCCTCAAACCAAATTTATTTTTTGATCTTGATGTCTTTTGACAATTTTTCATGGAATTAATTTCATTTTAAGGCATTGTTTTGATCCTAACTTTGAAAATTCATTTCTGCCTAGTCTTTAGGAGTTGGACTTTGATTCTTTTTGCATTGCATTTTGCATATCATGTAGTTTATAGGATTAAATTGGCATGATTTGATCTTGCATTTTCAATTTGTTTGACATTTTTCTTCACAAGGCACCATAAAACCCTAGCATTCTTAAGAAATTCATAACCCTCATTAGGTTAAGAGTTAGAACCCCTCCTTTGGGCAGTGAGTTTGTATAGGTTTAGGGTTCCCTTGAATTCATTTTCAAATTTTTATCTTGATGTTTTGCTTCTGGTTTTGATTTTTGTTTTGTGCATTGATCATAAACCCTAACTTGGGCTTTCATTTGCATCCATCCTCCATTTGCTTGCATACCATGACTTGCCATGACATTTTGTGCATCCATTTGATTCATTAGACATCTTAAGACATATTAGAATCATGTTTGATCATTGCATCTTTCATTTTCCATGTTGTATGTCATTTGCATTTCATAACTTTTCATGTATGTTCATGGTTCTAAGCATGCTTCTCTTGCATCCATATGCTTGTATGATCATTCCCATCTCTTGTCATGTATGTGCATCACATCATAGCATCATTATCATCATACTCATGCTTCTGGTTTTGGTTTGCATCATCCCATTTCATCTCATTTTGCATTACATTGCATTCCCTTCACTAACTTTTCAGGTGGTAAGTAACTTTGAGAAGTGAATTTGCCTTCACTTCTCACAATTTCTTTTCATCCCTCTTATGCATCATTGCTGCATTTTGTCTTGTGTTTGAGTTTGAGCTTGCTCATCCTTCTTCATCTTACTTTCTTTCTTCAAGTGACTTGTCTTCTTAAGTGAAGCAAGTTACTTTGCTTCTCTTGGCTCCTTTCATCTGCTTCCTGGTGGTTCCTCTGAAGATTTCTCTTGTAAACCTCACAAACCTTAGGAACAACCAAGCATGACAATGATTAGGGTTTTGATTAGTCCCCCACTTAGCTTTTACCTTTGTGTCTCATTGAGTCTTCTCTTCTCATCTTATAATCCAGGACTAAACCCTAAAGGTTTTAAGGTTTTGTGATTAAGCTTATGCCTGCATCCTTCTATTAGGATGGAGTGTATAACTTTAATCCTAAGTGTTAAACCCTTAATGTGTTTAAATCCTTTAATCAATTCACTTAATAATCATCAAGACATCAAGCTTGTAACTTGGGCCTTGCATTAGGGTTCTAATTCTTCCTTAACTGGTTAAGAAGGACTAACCCTAATGTTAATGGACAAGTCCCCCTCAAGCTGTCTTGTAAACCCTAAAACTCATTTCATCATCTAATCATTAACTAAAATCCACTTAATAAAGGCTTTGTTTTGTCATGAGTTTAATCCCTAATCATGGATTAAGTTGAGGAGCTTTCCTCAGCTTAAACATTCTCATCTATTATCCTTCTATTAGGATGGTGTAATGAGTCTGTTTAATCCAGGATTATGGCTTAACCTCATTACTTAACACTAAACAAAAACTCCAAAAACATCTAAATAATCACAAGTAGGTTAATGATCTTAATCCTACATCACGGTGATTAAGTGTGAGGTGTTTACTCCACACTTAAGGTATTCTCATTACCCCTAATCAGAGGGAAGATGTGATGAGTTTGCTAACCCATTGAATTAGGCTTAAGCTCATTAACTTATGACAAACTTTCAAAAGCAATAAAAGACTGAAAACATCAAAAACAAACAATAATCGTCTCCTTCGGGATTCTTTTCTCATCTCATTCACTCACAAACGAGAACCTGCTTCTTCCGTCTAATGCAAGACAGTTTGCACCTGAGCCAGACAGGTCATACACTTGAGCATAGACAAGTAAGCAGTTCATCAGTCAATTCACCTTTCAGTCTCTTTGGGTCGAACTACGGTGTTCTGACTTCCTCATTGCACGAGAGGATACGTAGGCATAACTTAACGGTTATCGAACAAAAGTCTCTGTATATTCCCCCTCTTCCCAGCCTTATTCTTTAAGCCTCATGGTCATGAGCATTTCATTCCTGATCTCACACTGACACTTCACTTATACACTTCACTTTTCTTTTACACTGACACTTGTACATCTTTTTCCAGCTCTTTTTATACACAAATTGCACTGACACTACCCCTTTAAAACACAAATCTTTTAAGCGTGGATCCCGTCGAGTACGACGGACAATCTAGGTGCTAATACCTTCCCAGGTTGTAACCAACCCCCTTTCTCAGTCTCTCTGGTTCACAACCGTCTTATCCATATCTTTCTAGGTCTATGCAGCATTGCCTTTCCTCCGGGATAAAAATGCCTAGCTGGCGACTCTTTTCTTTCCCTGTGAGTTCACTCCTGTGTGTTCTCACTTTCATCCTTTCGCCGACCGTTCGCGTATGTACCTTTATCTGGGCCAGTCTCATTTATCGGGAGCGACAGCTTGGCGACTCTACTGGGGACCCTTATACTGTAACCAGGGCTTCTGGTTCTTTTTGTGGGTTCTTCCTAGCGCTTGTTTGATTTGTGTTTACTGGGGTGTTATGTGCTATTTGTGTTTGTATATTTGTTTTATTTATTGCTTTATGTACAGTTTGTTTACTGCTTTCTTTACAGCTTTATATACATCATACTGTCATACTGTTATCTGGCTGGATCTGGTTTTGTTGCTTTAGTGGGTGGGTGTTCTATTGAGAGTTTAAGGTCCTATACCTGGGACCTGAGTGACACCTAGGCTAGAGTGGTTCATGTTCTTTCCCATTCCATTTCGGTCTGGTGCGGGAATATGAAACACGGTTCAGATATGGGTTTCTTCTTGAGAACTCTGTGCTACAGATTTCCTGTAGTGCTAGGGCTATCTGGGAAGCCTGCTAAGTCTGGATGACCTTTAGTATTGACCTTCAGAAACTGAGGTGAATTAGAGGAGGATCTTTTATGGTTATTGTAAACACTGTACCTCCGGGTTGGAAGTGTTTACACTTCTCATAACTGATCCAAGTCTGAGGATCCTTGTTTTAGAACACCACCTGTGAGGGGGTTGGGCTGTTTACAAGTTTGCAGGTACCCTTGATCTCAACATACCCTGTTACTTTGTTTTGATTAAGAGTACTCCATTTTGGAACAGTTCTTGTGATTTTAACCCTGGACATGTGACTCTTTATTTGAGTCCCCCACCTTGGTTTCTGGACTTATGAACCTCCGTCTGGACTTCTTGAACATACATGGACCTATATCAAGGCAGTTAATCAGATCCAGCTTGATCACAACCCTTGCATATCATTTTCATACATCATCATTGCATCATTTAACATTTGCTTATTTGTTTTTCAAGGTATCCATACTATATTTTGGCTTGGTTTTGACCCCTTCATCTGCATAGACCTATCTTCACCAGTATCTGCTACCTGCTTCAGTCACCTGCATCACCAGTCTCAGCCTGTCAGTGGCCCATCTCCAGTGTTAGTCATCACCATCAGCATCTGTCTCAGCTCTTCAGCAGCAGACATGGCACCCAAGAAGAGCAACATCTCCTACCATTTCTTTGAGCCTGAGCTGGCTGGCATCAGGAAGGTCCAGGCCCTGATTACTCCAGACCATATACCACTATTCAGAGAACATTATGGAGGCATCCTTGATGTGGTTATGGATTTGGACCCTTCCCAAAGGAGCTTGATTCATACTTGTCTGCAGTTCTATGATCCCCCTCTGAGGTGCTTCACCTTCCAGGATTTTCAGTTGGGACCCTTGTTGGAAGAGTATTCATCACTGATTGGTGTACCTATCAGGGGTGGAGTCCCCTTCAACCCTGAGATGGCTTTTCCTAGTAATGAAGAGGTGGCAAAGGCATTGTATCTGGAACCAGTTCTGATTGGACAGAACATGACAGCAAAGGCTGGAATCTCTGGTCTACACTTGGATTTCTTGACCTCTCAGGCTACCCTGAAGGCCTCCTTGGGTGAATGGAAGGCAGTCTGTGCATTATTAGCCCTTAGCATATATGGGGTTATATTATTTGCAGATAAGCCTAAGTTTATTAGCAAGAATGCAATCCATATTTTCATTCTGAGGAACCCAGTGCCCACCTTACTGGGAGATTTCTACTATTCTGTTCACCAAAGGAATGAAAAGCAAAGAGGAAGATTGGTGAGATGCTGTGCTCCCCTATTCCATACCTGGCTGCTCAAGCACCTGCCCAAGACTGATGCATTCTTGAATCCCCACCAGCAAAAGAATTGGGCTAGAAGACTCATTTCTTTAACCGCATATGACATCAGGTGGTGCACCCAGAGCACCAAGGGCAGGGACATCATTACTAGTTGTGGGAAGTTCCCTAATGTACCCCTGATAGGAGTGAAGGGTTGCATTAACTACAACCCTCTGCTATTCAAAAGACAACTGGGCTATGCATTGGTCCACCCTCCTAGAGTACAAGATCTAGCTGAGACCCTTTATTGTGAAATCAAGCCTAATCTGGCTATTGTCAGGCAAGCATCCTAGGCTTGGGACAATGTCCAGACTAAAGGGATGGCTATTCTTGGGAGATGCAACAATGTGGCTTCTGCTCAGTACTATGAGTGGTCTCATGCCACTGCTCAAATTTCTGGGATGCCCTTCACCATTGAAGATGTACCTGGGCCATCCACAGCACCACCTCCAGCCACTGTCAGCTTGGAAGAGTTTGAGAAACTGAAAGAGAGGAATGAGAATTTGACTCAAGCTCTGCAGAAGACCCTCTGGGAGAGGAGTGATGGTCGTCTGGACATTGAGAGGTTAGAAAAGCTAAAGGTGGAGCATCTAGCCAGGATTGAGAAGTCAGAGGACTACATCAAGAAGTCAAGGGCTGGAGAACAGATTTTGAAGAATGCCTGTAAGGAGGCCCAGTTCCAGAAAGCTAGGACTGATCTCTATCTGAAGGAGAGCCAAGCTAGGTGGGTCAGGATCACTGAAGCTCGCACTCAGGAAGATAAAATAACTCAGGACAAGATTGAGCAGTTGGAGGCTAATGCAAAGGAGCAACAGGAAGCTCTGCTAGAAGCCCCAAAGGAACTCTCAGAATTGAAGCTTAGGGCTGGTGTAAAGAGGTCAAAGGACCAGGGCAGACACAAGAAGCTAACTGCAGCTATTGCCACCAGGAATCCTCTCATCAGGAATCTCACAGAGCATCCAGCTGACCCTGTGACTGAAGCACTTCTGAAGGAAGTTCAGGAGGATGAGTTTGGCCTTGATGTCTGACTTTTGCTTGTTGTTGCTTTCATTTTCATGTACTTTTCTTTTTCTTATGTTGTATTTTGACCCTTCAGAGGGCATGTATTGTAAAAAACAAACTATGTATCATTCACTTTTTTTTGTAATATATTCATTAGTTTGTTTCATTTGTATCTCTCTCTCCTAAGCAACATCAAACAGCATCTTCCTCGGGGTCTGGAAAGGTCAAAACCAAATGCCAAGCCGGATACCTTGGAAACAAATAAGCATACTGCATTGCATACTAACCTTTTGTTTTGTTTTGTAGGTTTTGTTTTGTTTTTGTTACTAACTCTGTTGTGATTCAGGAACTATTGCTCGACGTCGGGTGTTCCCACTCAACCGTCCACACAGATATCCTACCCGCAACAACCTTCCGGGTATACAAATGGACCAAGTACAGCAGGACCTTATAGAGGTCAGGACTCAAATGGCCAATGAGAGACTGGAAATGAGAAATCAGATGACCCAGTTTATGGAGGTGATGAATGGATTGGCACAGAGCCAAGAGAGATTAAGGGCACTAGTAGAAAGGCAGACCCAGGAGGAACCCCATCTAGGGACTGGGGGAACAAGCAACAATGAGAGGGTTCAGCCTCATGTTAATCCTCCAGTGTATGGACCCCACCTTCATCCAGAGATCAACATCCCTGCTAATGTGCAAGGGAATGCCACTGCAGGCAGAGTATTACAGGAAGACCCCCAAGAGGATCAATTTACTGTGATGGGAGCTGGGGATGAAGCCTATGACAGAAGGCTGGATGAAATTGTTGAGAAATTGAGATCCCTGGAGTCCCAGAATTCTTTGGGCTTTGATGTTATGGACATGGGTCTAGTGGACGGGGTAAGGATTCCCCATAAGTTTAAACCTCCGTGCTTCGAGAAGTACAACGGAACTTCCTGTCCCCGAACCCACTTACAATCCTTTTTGGGAAGGCTGAAGGCATATACCATGGACGAAAAGCTATGGATGTTTTATTTTGAAGATAGCTTAACAGGAGCTTCAAGGGAATGGTACTCTCACTTGACCAGAGCAACCATCAGATGCTGGAAGGACCTGGCTGAGGCCTTCATTAGACAATACCAGTACAACTTGGATATGGCTCCTAACAGGACCCTCCTGATGGGAATGTCTCAATCATCCAGGGAAAGCTTCCGGGAGTACGCCCAGAGGTGGAGACAGCTTGCTGCTGCTGTCCAACCACCCATGTCGGAGAGGGAAATGGCCGACATGTTTATGAACACCCTCCAAGGGACATACATTGACAGGCTAGCTGCCTTTTCTTCCACTAGCTTCGCTGACGTAGTCATAGCGGGGGAAAGAATTGAGAGCCTATTAAAGATAGGCAAGATTTCTGACAATGGTGTGAGCTCGTCCAGCAACCCCAGAAAACCTTTTGTAGGTCCAAGAAGAACCGGTGAGACTAATGCTATTCAGGCCAGCAGGGGCAGACCACAATATGCTCATAGGTCAGTGGCAGCAGTCACCATTCCCACTCCACTTCCTCAGCAACCGGCATATCAACCACAGCAACAACCCCATTACCAGCAACAAACTCAATATCCGCCTCAAAGAAACTACAACAATCAGCAAAGACCATTTCAACAGAGACCGTCTCAGGCCAATAGGGTGATTGATCCAATCCCTATGCCTTATACCGCCTTACTGCCACAGCTCCTGAAGCTCAACCTGGTTGAGTTAAGGACGTTGGCACCACCAGATCCTTCCAGTCTACCAAGAAATTATGACGCCAATGCCAGATGTGCTTTTCACTCCAATGCACCTGGCCACAGTACAGAGAAGTGTGGGGCTCTACAAATGAAAGTACAGGACTTGGTAGATTCTAAAGCTCTAAACTTTGCACCACCGCCAAATGTTAACAAGAACCCTATGCCCAACCATGGAGGGCCCAGAATTAATGCTATTGAGGAAGATAAGCCGTCTTTCTTGATAACCAGTGTTGGGCAGATCCGGACACCCCTGGTAGAGATTAAAGCTCAACTCCTTGAATGCCAGATATTCCCTGGGTGTGAGCTCGAGTGCGGTTATTGCAACATTTCGGTAAATGGATGTGACAACTTGAGAAGCGGCATAGACAGTCTTATCCAGAATGGTCTACTTCAAATCACAACATCAATACCTTCAAATCCAGCAATCTCTCCGACAACAGTTCCAGAATCTCCTACAACTGCAACAACAATTATTCCAAACAATTCTTCAGTTTCATCAACAAATGCTTCAAATATCACTTCAACAAACCAGACGTCAACAAACATTCCTTCTACAACATCAGCACCCCTCTATTCAGAATCTTCTTCTACAACACCAGCAAATATCTCAGCAGTCACTATTTATTATGATCCGTCAAGTATTCCTCCGAACAACAATTTTCAACAACAAACAGTGGCATCTCCTGCCATATCACCGGTCACTATCTATTATGATCCACATACTATTTCAACACCCTCCTCTGCTGCAGTCAGCCCGGTTACCATCACGGTACCTGGGCCCGTTCCATATGAAAGCACTAATGACATCCCTTGGCATTATGGCTCTGACCTATACTGCAACGGGGAGAGAATCACTCTTGACTCTTCAACCTCTTCTCCACAGATTGACAATGTCGGGGGAGGCAGAGGCTTCACCAGAAGCGGACGCCTTTTTGCCTCGCAATCACAAAGACCCAATGCCGAAGTAGAAGCTGCTGCCAAAGCAAAGGGAAAGAGTGTAATATCAATAGGAGTGACTACAAAGTGGTGGATCAGCTTCACCAAACTCCCTCAAAAATCTCCATTTTATCCCTGCCGATGTGTTCCGAAGCTCACCGGAACGCATTACTAAAAGTCTTGCACGCAGCATATGTGCCGGAGGAGATCACCGTTAATCAGCTGGAGACCGTGGTAGCAAATGTCAATACCAGCCATGGATTGGGTTTTACCAATGCTGATTTAACAACTGAGGGTTGTAACCATCATAAGGCTTTACATATCACCCTGGAATGCAAGGGTGCTGTTCTATCACATGTACTGGTAGACACTGGGTCTTCACTCAATGTCTTACCAAAGAAAGCCTTGGTGAAGCTAGAGTATGATGGCTTGGCATTGCGGCCAAGTAATTTGGTAGTGAGAGCATTTGACGGCTCTAAGAGATCAGTGCTAGGAGAGATTGATCTACCTGTGATGATCGGCCCACAGACGTTTAAAATAACCTTCTATGTGATGGACATTCAGCCGGCCTACAACTGTTTGTTGGGTAGACCTTGGATTCATGCCGCTGGCGCAGTAACGTCTACCCTTCACCAGAAGTTAAAATTCGAGTGGGAGGGCCAGATCATCACCATTTGTGGTGAAGAAGATATTTTTGTTAGCCACCTGGCTACATACAAATACATTGAGATGGATGGGGAGATCCATGAAACCATGAGTCAGGGATTCGAAGCCCTGAA
Source organism: Lathyrus aphaca (assembly GCA_963966055.1). Taxonomy (NCBI): domain Eukaryota; kingdom Viridiplantae; phylum Streptophyta; class Magnoliopsida; order Fabales; family Fabaceae; genus Lathyrus; species Lathyrus aphaca. The sequence goes on along the minus strand of OZ014519.1, from coordinate 676,717,021 downwards.
CATCAATGAAACATCTGCTGTACTTGGGACTTCCATGACATCTTACCAGTAAGCCAGGAAGGTTGTTGAAGAGGGGAATGTTCAAGGCTGGGGCAAGCTATTGCCTGTGGAGAAGAAAGAGGACAGATTTGGGTTGGGTTACAAACCAACTCAACAAGATCAATCAGAGGCTGCTAAGAAGCCCAGATTTTTCAGTGGGGGATGCTCACCCCCGATGCAGTAAACAACTTGGAAGATGAGTCGGAAGATGAGCGCAACCTGGAGAGCTGGATACGTCCAAGGATCCCGGGGAGCTGTATCTCAAACTGGTCTTCCCAGGAAATTATAAGGGTTACTCCTGCAGAGTAATTATTATTTCCTGTATATTTTAAGCATGCATCAAAGTCTTGCATCTTGCCCAAGATGACAAGACTCATTTTGTAATCGGGCCATCTGTAATTTTGTGCAAACAGATCAATCAATGATAATCAGACATCTTTTGCAAATGAGTCTTTTTCCTTTCCGTTCACTGTTTTTCCATTTTTCTTTTTGTACAAAAATAAATGGCAATGTTTTCAAAATGATAAACTTCATTTCACTTTTTCTAAACAAGATTAAAATCAATCACTAAAATGAACAAACTGAACCCTTGCAGAGAGTGCCTTCCAGACCGCACCGACAACAGCACGGCTATGACTTCGTATGACTTTGACAATCCAATCAATCAAGCCGATGAAGGGGTTGAAGAAGATTTTGAGCTTCATGAAGAGCTAGCCAGGTTGTTAAGGCAAGAGGAGAAGGTTATCACTCCCCATCAGGAGGAGATTGAAACAGTTAATCTTGGCACAGATGAAGATGTGAAAGAGGTTAAGATCGGGGCCTGTCTACAAAACTCAGTGAAAGAACAACTGATCGATCTGCTTCGGGAGTATGCGGATGTGTTTGCTTGGTCTTACCAGGATATGCCAGGGTTGGACACCGATATCGTCATGCACAAGCTGCCATTAAAAGAAGACTGCCCGCCAGTTAAACAGAAGCTGCGCCGTACTCGCCCGGATATGGCAATGAAGATAAAGGAAGAGGTACAAAAACAGTGGGACGCCGGGTTCCTTGCTGTAACCAGCTATCCGCCGTGGGTTGCTAATTAGTACATGTGCCTAAGAAAGACGGCAAAGTAAGAATGTGTGTTGACTACCGGGATCTGAATAGAGCCAGCCCGAAAGATGATTTCCCATTACCTCACATTGACGTATTGGTTGATAATACGGCTCAGTTCTCGGTATTCTCCTTCATGGACGGATTTTCAGGATACAATCAGATCAAGATGTCACCTGAAGACATGGAGAAGACAACTTTCATCACACCCTGGGGGACGTTCTGTTATAAGGTGATGCCATTCGGACTGAAGAATGCTGGTGCAACATATCAACGGGCTATGGTAACATTATTCCACGATATGATCCATAAAGAAATCGAGTGTTATGTGGATGACATGATTGCCAAGTCCCTCACAGAAGAAGACCACCTGGTAAATCTGCTGAAACTATTCAAGCGTTTGAGGAAGTACCAACTGAAGTTGAACCCCAACAAGTGCACATTCGGGGTGCGATCTGGTAAGCTGCTGGGCTTTATTGTAAGTGAGAAGGGGATTGAAGTTGACCCTGATAAAGTCAAAGCCATTCAAGAAATGCCTGCACCAAAGTCTGAAAAAGAAGTTCGAGGGTTCTTAGGACAATTGAACTACATTTCCAGGTTCATATCTCACCTTACAGCAACTTGTGAACCCTTGTTCAAACTGTTAAGAAAAGAACAGACGGTCAGGTGGAACGAAGACTGCCAGAGGGCTTTTGACAATATCAAGGAGTATTTACAAGAGCCTCCAATCCTTATGCCTCCAGTTGAAGGAAGACCTCTGATAATGTACTTGACAGTATTAGAATAGTCGATGGGGTGTGTGCTGGGCCAGCATGACGAGTCTGGTCGAAAAGAGTATGCAATTTACTACCTGAGCAAAAAGTTTACCGACTGTGAACAACGTTATTCACTGCTCGAGAAAACTTGATGTGCTTTAGCGTGGGCTGCTCGCCGACTGAGACAGTATATGTTGACCCACACCACTTTGTTGATATCAAAAATGGACCCAGTTAAGTACATTTTCGAGAAGCCAGCTCTTACCGGACGGGTTGCAAGATGGCAAATGATCCTCACAGAATATGACATCCAATACACATCTCAGAAAGCCATCAAGGGCAGTGTATTGTCTGATTATCTTGCTGAGCAACCTATTGATGATTACCAGCCTATGAGATTTGACTTCCCTGATGAAGACATCATGTTCATAAAAGCAAAAGATCACGAAGAGCCTATTCACACTGAAGGGCCTGACCCGGAAGAAGAATGGACTATGATGTTTGATGGGGCTGTTAATATGAATGGTCGTGGTGTTGGTGCAGTGCTCATTACACCTAAGGGAGTTCACATGCCTTTCTCGGCAAAACTCACCTTTAACTGCACTAACAACGAAGCTGAATACGAAGCTTGCATTATGGGTCTTGAGGAAGCCATTGACCTCAGGATCAAAACATTGACTGTATTCAGAGATTCAGCTCTGGTATTTAATCAAACCAACGGAAAATGGTACACACACCAGGATCATCTGATACCTTACAAGTATTATACAAGAAGGTTATTGACTTTCTTCACAACAGTCAAACTTGAGTATATCCCTCGAGACGAAAATCAGTTTGCAGATGCTCTGGCTACCATTTCATCCATGATCAAAGTTCAAGCTGCCAACTTTGTGCCTCAAATTTCAGTGTCCAGACTTGACAGACCAGCATATGTGTTCTCAGCAGATGTTGTCAAAGATGATAAGCCTTGGTTCCATGACATTAAGTGCTTCTTGGAGGATCAAACATACCCGCCTGGGGCATCTTCCAATGATAAGAAGACTCTAAGAAGGCTTGCTGGTAGTTTCTTTCTAAATACTGATGGTTCCCTGTACAAGAGAAACTTTGATATGGTACTCCTTAGATGCGTTGATAGAACAGAAGCAGACTTGTTGATGCACGAGGTGCACGAAGGATCCTTTGGTACCCATGCAGGAGGGCATGCCATAGCTAAGAAATTGCTAAGATCAAGCTATTATTGGATCACAATGGATGCCGACTGTTGTGCCTATGCCAGAAAATGCCATAAATGCCAGATTTATGCGGATAAGGTGCATGTGCCTCCCAATCCTTTGAATATGATGTCTTCGCCTTGGCCCTTTGCTATGTGGGGCATTGATATGATTGGCAAGATTGAACCGACTACTTCAAACAGCCACAGATTCATCCTGGTTGCCATTGACTATTTCACCAAGTGGGTCGAAGCAGCTTCTTATGCCAATGTCACAAGGCAAGTGGTAGCCAGATTTCTGAAGAGAGATATCATCTGTCAATACGGAGTCCCCGAGCGAATCATTACTGATAATGGTTCCAACTTGAACAACAAAATGATGGCAGAGCTATGCTGGGACTTCAAGATCCAACACCACAATTCTTCTCCTTACAGGCCAAAGATGAATGGCGCCGTTGAGGCGGCTAATAAGAATATCAAGAAGATTGTGCAGAAGATGGTAGTCACCTACAAAGACTGGCATGAAATGCTATCGTTCGCCTTGCATGGGTACCGCACGACAATCAGAACGTCCACTGGGGCAACACCGTATCAGCTTGTGTATGGTATGGAAGCAGTCCTACCAGTTGAGGTTGAACTACCCTCCCTACGGGTACTAATGGATGTTAAGCTGAACGAAGCAGAATGGGTCCGATCCCGATACGAGCAACTGAGTCTGATTGAAGAGAAAAGATTGGCTGCAATCTGTCATGGGCAGTTGTATCAGAAAAGGATGAAGAAAGCCTTCGATCAGAAAGTTAGGCTCCGAGAGTACCAAGTAGGAGATCTTGTGCTGAAAAGACTCCTTCCTCCTCATACAGACCACAGGGGCAAGTGGACTCCGAACTATGAAGGACCATTCGTAGTAAAGAAAGTTTTCTCTGGTGGAACACTGATGCTCAGTACTATGGATGGTGAAGACTTCCCGTCCCCTGTGAATTCAGATGCAGTTAAAAAATACTTCGCATAAAAATGACCCGCTGGACATAAAAACAGAATGTAAGTCCAGGCAAAAATAGGGCATCCCGGCGAGTCAAAAACAAAATAAAAGACTCGGGCAAAAATAAGGGAAATAAATAAAAAAATGTACACCCGCTGAGTTGAAAACCCGAAAGGGCGATCCATGCAAAATAAGGGAATAAGCGAACAACTGCATCCTGAATTCGTATGTATCACCTACAACTTGGTAAGCTTCGAAAGGATCAAGCCTCTTTCAGAATCAGCCTTCTTCAGAAAGCAAGATGAGAAGAACGTCAAGTCTCATACGAGTCATAGCAAGGGGAAGCTCCTTGAAGCGTCGTCAACATTGCCAACATTTCGTTTCTCAATTTATAAGCAATCTCCTCATTTCAGGGGATATGTTTCTTTGACTGTATCTTGCCAATTCAGGGCATACGAATTAATAAAATCAGATTTTCAGTCATGTCTTGTCTCGTACATTTTATTTTCATTTGCAAAATGTCCGATGTCTTTAAGATACTGTTTGCATAAATACAGGTGTTTCTTTTAAAAGAATACGTGCTTGCAGGAAATATACTTACTCCCAGGTGTGTCTAAACTCTTATGATGGAATCCGGTAAGGGATACCTCGGGATTACCTGTGCGTTTCTCTATCTTTTCAGGATTGCAGGCATTCAAAGCACAACATGGGGCATGAAAGCTTCATTCCAACAAGCTGGAAAATCAATACTCACTCAAGTCTTAGCACCCAAAGTGCTTTCTCCCCAGCTGAGTGGCCACTTGCTATTCCTCCCCAGCCGAGGTGCCAATCATTCTTCCTCCTCAGCCAAGTACAAAAGCCAGGGAACCATCCCCCCACAGAGCTTCAGCCTCTATCAGAAGAGCAACGCACGAAAGAATCACAACAGAGTGACGAAGACTTCTACAAACCCCAGCTGGGTCCCTCATTACCAAGAATGGGTCTATCAATGACCTATTCCTCCAAGCAGATACATCTCAATGGTCTCATCCCCAGCTGGGATGTCCACTTCAAACAGATCGGCCAGAGATCTTTGCAGCAACGGGACCCGAACCCCGGATCGGTATCTTTTGCATAATCATAGCATTCGCATCATATTCACCCTACAAAGCGTAGCATTCCGTCTAATACGGAGCATTACGGCAAAAATCAAACATGTTGCATAATCATAAGTCATGGTCTGAATCAAACACTTGTGAATAATGACAACCCGTCAAGAATATACAGAATGCTCCCCGGATTCCCCAGCGGAGAGCTAAAGCTAAAGCAGTTGCCTTACACCCACAAACATCAGTATATACTCCTTGTGGCACCCGTCCGTGTCATATCCCCAGCAGAAAGCCAAAGTATCCCCTTTGCACTCACAGATACATATATATATATATATATATATATAATTTTCCTGACATCCGTCCGTGTCACCTTCCCCAGCACAGTTACCTAAACACTTTGTATATCAAATACTTGTTTTTACTATACTTTTCTCCTTTTGACACTCGTCTGTGTCATTCTCCCCAGCAAGTTGAACACTCATCTATACACCACTCATACTTATTTTACTTATACAGATACTCGTTCGTATCTTGTATACACCATTTATATCCCCGCAGATTCGACACTCGTCCGTGTTCTTTGTTAACCCGTTGGTACTCGTCCGTACCATCATCTCAGAATATGCGTCAAGCGTTTGTTTCTACATGATACTCGTCCGTATCATAGTCTTAAGGATGCTCGTCCGCATCTTTAATCCATACACGTGTCAAACACTCTTGTCTTCTTGAATATGGACGCTCGTCTGTATCCACTATTCCCCAGAAGAGTCCCCTCAGATTCAACGCTCGTCCGTGTTCCTTGTTAACCAGTTGATACCCGTCCGTATCATCATCTCTGAACATGCGTCAAGTTTTTGTTTCTACCCGATACTCGTCCGTATCGTAGTCTTAGGGATGCTCGTCCGCATCTTTAATCTATACACAGCGTCAAAACACTTATACCTTTATTTCTTGGATATAAACACTCGTCCGTGTTTACTATTCCCCAGTAAGCCGCCAGCAAAATTTCTTTTTTATCTGACATTCGTACAATGTCATGATAAACCTTGAGAGCAGCCGTACCCTGCTAGGTGATCGTCCTTCACCTCTTGATGATCGTCCTTCATCATGCTCATCCGATGGCCGTCCCCATCGTTGACCTTTTCTATCCAACATTCGTCCTATGTCGTGATATTTAGCAGCCGTCCCCTGCTAGGTGATCGTCCATCACCTCTTGATGATCGTCCTTCATCATTTTATCCGATGGCCGTCCCCATCGTTGATCTTGTTATCTGACGTTCGTCCTGCGTCATGATAAACCTCGAGAGCAGCCGTCCCCTGTTAGGTGATCGTCCTTCACCTCTTGATGATCGTCCTTCATCATGCTCGTCCGATGGTCGTCCCCATCGTTGACCTTCTATCCGGCATTCGTCCTATGTCGCGATATTTTCCGCAGCCGTACCCTGCCAGGTGATCGTCCTTCACCTTAGATGACCGTCCCTCATCTTATCCCCAACAGAGCGGCCGTCTGTTGCACCCCAAAATTTGCCCTCACAACACAAGACTTTGTGTTCTAAGAAGGTTCACAAGGTTCACAAGTTTCCCAACACTTACAAGACCTTTCATGAGGTTCATAAAGTCTACAAGTTACTTTATGAAGGTTCACAAGGTTCACAAGCTTCCCAACACTTACAAGACCTTTCATGAGGTTCATGAAGTCTACAAGTCACTTCTTGAAGGTTCAAAAAGGTTCACAAGGTTCACAATACCTCCCATTAGTATCACAAGTCACTTCATGAAGGTTCACAAGGTTCACAAAGTTCACAATTGGCCAGAAGAGTTGACAATTCCCTCAGACAATGCACCTCCTAAGCAGTGCATCCAAAACTAGGGTTTTGACTTTAATCAGGCTAAATGAACTTCCAAGACTTCAAATGAGCTTCATAACATCTTATATGTGTTTAAGAACCCCCATGACAAGTTTCAAGACTTTTCTCAGAAGTTTGCTCAGTCAGATGATCAGATAAGTCAAAATCAGTCAAAGCAGTTAAAAAGTCAAACTGAGGTCAATTGTGGTCAAACCAAAGTCAAACTTCATGATTTTTTGCCAACATCAAGTATATGAAGTAAATTTCATCATTTGATCAAGGGTTGATCATGATTCATCAAGGAGATTTCAGATCATCAAGAATCAGGGGTTTCTAAATTAAGGTTTCCTTAGTAAAAGTCAACTGAACTTTGACCAGCCATAACTTTCACATACTTCATCACCAAGTCTCCACTCAAAGCTCATTTTGAAGGAAATTGAATTCTCTACAACTTTGTGTCTCACAAGCCAAGCCCAAAAATGCTTCATTTGGAAGGTATGAGCTAAGACATTATAGGTCCTTTTGAAAGTCAACAAAAAGTCAACAACTTCAAAAGGGCATAACTTGAGATTGGTAAATGATATGGACATGAAACCAGTGGGGTTGGTTAGAGGACTCTTCAAGCTTTCCAAAATGTCCAAGAACACCCTCATAGCATTAAAATTGAAGGATGTGTGCCCTTGCAAAGTTGGGAAATTTTGAGTTGGTTTATGATGAAAAAGAAGGTCTAAAACCAATTTCTTCCAAATGGGCTTGCCAAATGATGACCCAATCCATACATTGACTTCATTCACGACCCAAACCATTAAAAATCAGAATTTTTATTATTTTATTTTTATTTATTTTGATTTAATTCATTAAGAAATCATTTTAAATAAAAATAAAATATGAAAATGTAATATTTGATGGAGATTGAGTTTCTAGAAGATCTTAAATGATGATTGGGATTGAAGAGGAATGAAATCACAAGATTGGTCCAAAAATAGTAAGCCTTCATACAAGAATATTGGATTTTTAAGGCATGATCAATATGGATCTTTTCATATCAATTTTTCCACATGATCAATCAATTTTATTGACCTAATTCACTCACATATAAGTACTAAACACAACCCTATTGCAAATTCACGGATTCTACAGCCCAAGAGTAAGTTCATCTTATTCAAAAATCTTTCCACAACTCACATTCGGTTTTGGATTTCCAGGGCTTTAGAAGGTATTTTGAGGACATAGCTGTGACTATTGGACATCACTGATCATGAATCAATCACCATTTGCATCAAAAGCCTCATGAATTGCATAACCCGAGCCAAACCTTGTTCTTGAATGTGACTTTTCGATTCCATTAATTTACTGTGTTTGACTTGTTTTTGATTGTTTGATGATGTTTATGATGAACCTTAGAACGATTCTGGGCTATTCAATTAAATTTTTCGTGCAGGTATGAGAATTCACCATGATTAGGGTTCACGGCCCCCTTTAGGGTTTCATGATTTCATCATGATAAATGAATTCTAAAAACGTAGGACAGTTGCAAAACTCAGTAGCAACTCAATGACATAATCAATTTTGTGAAATTTTGTTGTTTGGTTGAAGTTTGTGATTCGCAGGGATGAAGAACACGCAACAATATTCGCAGGTAGGATGGCATGAAATTTCGCAGGAAATTTGGGGAAGAAGAAGCTAGTTGGCGCGCTCAGGAAATTCAAATTTGATTTATAATATTTTATGTTATCTTGCTGAATTGTTATCACCACATGTTGTGTGGTCCAGTGGAAAGAGGCGTTGGTGTTTGGCTGCAAGACCTGTGTTCGAATCCTGTCTTGTACCATTATTTTTCTATTTTTTCAGGTTAATTATGAAGCATAATATATTATGTTCTATTGCCATTCAAATATCAGATGGGCTCTCCCAGCCGGATGCTCATGCGTGCTTGCTTGTATTCAAGAGGTCCTGGGTTCAATCCTCCCCCCAGGCCTTTTGTTTCTTTTATTTTTCCTGGATTTTTGTGACAAAGAACAAAACCTATGGAACTCACTGCCTTGCTACCTGCGTGTACCTTGGCCTAGTGGTGTGTCTTGTTGTTGGTAAACCTGGTGACCTGGGTTCAAATCCCAGCCAGGTATGTTTTGTTGTATTTTCATTTTTAATTTGTTTAAATGGTTTAGATTTTATTAATAAACATATATGTAATTAAATAATTTTACAAATACATGCTTAATAGTTTCTAATATTCTAAAATCTTATTTTCTTAATTTAAAAATTATTTCTTTTATTATGTAATTATAATATATATATATATATATATATATATTAATTAAAATAATTTTGTATAGTATGTTATAAACCCTAAAAAATATTTTTCTAAATAAACCCTAATTTTTGTAAACCCTAATTTATTTTCTAAATAATAAAAACAACTAATTTTATTTTTTAAATTTCTAATTTTTAATATAATTGAATCTTGTAAATGTGCTTGTAATCAAATTTTTTATAATATGTAATTGTTTTCTATAATTTGTTCATAATTCAAATCTTATTCTTTTAACAAAAAATATATATGGTTAAAAAATAATTAAATCTTATAATTATAATTTCTTATGTTTAGAATTAATAAGTTGTATATAATTAAATCGTTCATATTTCTTAATAGTTTCTAATTTTTATTTTGTTTATAATTATTACTAATCATATTATTACTAATCCATTTATTTTATTATTATGCTTATTATTATTATTTTATTAACCTTATTTAATTATTTTTATTATTGTTATTACTAACCCCTATTATATTTGTTTTTGCTTATTATTTATATTTATTTATTTATTTGCTCTTTATTTTAATTGTTTATTATAATTATTGTAATTGCTCCTTGGTGTAAATTTTGTAAATATTTAATTTATTTAATTTTTATGCTATGGTTAGTAATTTAGGGAGTGTAAACATGTATTCTATTTTAAAATTGAATTTAGACCACTTTAATCATAAGATAAATTAAATTAAACACTCACACTGTTGCACCCCAAAATTTGCCCTCACAATACAAGACTTTGTGTGCTAAGAAGGTTCACAAGGTTCACAAGTTCCACAATGCTTTCAAGACCTTTCATAGATTCATGAAGTCTACAAGTCACTTTATGAGGTTCACAAGGTTCACAAGGTTCACAATACCTCCTATGAGATTCACAAGACATTTTATGATGGTTCACAAGGTTCACAAAGTTCACAATTAGCCATAAGAGTTGACAATTCCCTCAGACAATGCACCTCCTAAGCAGTGCATCCAAAACTAGGGTTTTGACTTTAATCAGGCTAAATGAACTTCCAAGACTTCAAGTGAGCTTCATAACATCTTATATGTGTGTAAGAATCCCCATGTCAAGTTTCAAGACTTTTCTCAGAAGTTTGCTCAGTCAGATGATCAGAAAAGTCAAAATCAGTCAAAGCAGTTAAAAAGTCAAACTGAGGTCAACTATGGTCAAACCAAAGTAAAACTTCATGATTTTTTGCCAACATCAAGTATATGAAGTAAAATTCATCATTTGATCAAGGGTTGATAATGATTCATCAAGGAGATTTCAGATCATCAAGAATCAGGAGTTTCTAAATTAGGGTTTTCTCAGTAAAAGTCAACTGAACTTTGACCAGCCATAACTTTCACATGCTTCATCACCAAGTCTCCACTCAAAGCTCACTTTGAAGGAAATTGAATACTCTACAACTTTGATCTTGCAAGTCAAGCCCAAAAATGCTTCATTTGGAAGATATGAGCTAAGACATTATAGGTCATTTCAAAAGTCAACAAAAAGTCAACAACTTCAAAAGGGCATAACTTGAGATTGGTAAATGATATGGACATGAAACCAATGGGGTTGTTTAGAGGACTCTTCAAGCTTTCTAAAATGTCCAAGAACACCCTCATACCATTAAAATTGAGGGAGATGTGCCCTTGCAAAGTTGGGAAATTTTATGATGGTTTATGTTGAAAATGGAGGTTTAAAACCAATTTCTTCCAAATGGGCTTGCCAAATTGTGATCCAATCCATACCATATCATCATGCACGACCCAAAGGATTAAAAATCAGAATTTTTATTATTTTATTTTTATTTATTTTGATTTAATTCATAAAAAATCATTTTAAATAAATATAAAATATGAAAATACAATATTTGATGAAGATTGAGCTTCTAGAATCTCATCAATACTGATTTGAATTGAAAGGGAAGGAAATCATGAGATTGATACAAAAATAGCAAGCCTTCATGAACAAATATTTGAATTTTAAACCATGATCTTTTTCAATCTTCAAATATCAAAATTTCCACACAACAATTCAATTTTCTTAACCTAATTCATTCACATATAAGTACTAAACTCATTGCCATTGCCCAAGGACGAATTCTTCTGCCCTAAGAGTAAGTTCACCAAATCAAAAATTCTCCAAAAAACTCATATTCGGATTTTGAGTTCCAAAGCATTTAAAGGTAAAACAAGATCATAGACGTGTTCCTTGGGCATCCATGAAGCGAAATCATCACTCATATGCATCCCATATACACCATATTGTTCAACCCGAGCCATAGTTGTTCTTGATTTTCTTTTTTTCGATTACATCAATTCACTGCATATTAATGGATTTTGCTTGCCTAATATTGTTTATAATGATGTGTAGATCGTTTCTGGACAGAAAAATCAAAGAAACCGTGGCTAACTCATGAAACGCCATTGTTAGGGTTTGGACCTAGGTTTAGGGATTTTTGATTTAAGGAACCTAAATGGATTCTAAAAACATAGGATGAATCGTATGAATGTCTGGATCATATTGCTGTGTTTAATTTTGTGAAATTGTACAGTTTTGTTGCTCATTGAGTTTCGTAGGTCTTGCTGGGATTTATTTTTCGCAGGAAATATCGTAGCTAGATTCGCAGCTAATTTCGAAGGGCAGGAGGTTGAAGATGAAGGCGTGCTGGCGCGAATTCTATATTTAAAATGTTGATTTAAAATATTATGTATTTATCTTGATTATTTGACACACAGAAGCATGTGTCCCAGTGGAAAGCCATGCGTATGTTTGACTATAGGGCCAGGGTTCGAATCCTGCCTTGTACCTTTATTTTGCTGTTTTTTCAGGATAACAAGGAGACTTAATATATTATATTATGTTGCCATCATACTACCAGATGGGCTCTTCCAGCCGGGTGGTGATGCGTGCGCGTGAATGTTCAAAGGTCCTGGGTTCAATCCTCCCCCAGGCCTTTTTGCTTTCTTTTATTTTTTGGATTTTCTCATGATAAAGCACAAAAGCAATTATTCTCTTCTCCCTTTCACCTGCGTGTGTGGTAGCTTGGTGGTATTTCTTGTTGCTGGTAAACAGACTGACCTGGGTTCAAACCCCAGTCAGGTAAGTTCTCACATTTTTTGCTTTTTTTTCTTTTATTTGTTTTAATTATTTTATTATTAAATTAAATATAGTCTTATATATATATATGTTCTTCTAAATAATAAAAAAAAATATAATGAAGCATGTTTAATATTTTCCAAAATCTAAAATATATAAATTTTCTTAAAATTATTTTCTTTATCATGTGATTAAATTATAAATGTATGTATATTATTAAAATAGTTTTGATTAAAACCCTAAAAAATATTGTTCTAAACAAAACCCTAATTTTCAAAACCCTAATTTATTTTCTAAATACTTATTAAAAACCTAATTTTTATTTTATAATTTTTGTACATATTCATTTAACATAAGTAATTTTAATAAATATAAATATAATCAAACTTTTCTTTATGTAATTATAAATTGGCTATAATATAAATTTTTATTCTTTTAATATATATATATATGTAAATAATTTTGTAATTATAATATGTCTAAAAATAAATTAATAATTTGTACATAAATTAAAATGCTATAATAATTATTTAATTGTTCATATTGAAAACCTAACTTTTGTTTATTATTTTAATTTTGTTATTATAATATTTTGCTAATTATATTTATTATTATTAACCATGTTATTATTAACTTTTTATTATTATTATTTCACTAACATTATTTAATTTCTCATTTTTATTTTACTAACCCTATTTTTATTTCTTATTATTACTAACCCCTATTATGTTTATTTATTGCTTACTAATTATTTTTGCTTATTTATTTATTTATTTTTACTATTTATTTTATTAGCTTATTATTATAATTATGTAATTGTTCCTTGGTGTAATTTTGTAAATATTAAATTTATTCAATTTTTATGCTATGGTTAGTAACTTAGGGAGTGCAAAAACATGTATTCTCTTAAAATCAAATTTAGATCATTTTAATTAAAGATAAATAATATTGAACACTCACACACGTAAGTCGATTTTTAATCGCCATCTCACATTTCTAAGGCTATCCCTCAAGTTGCCTAAATCATAAGGTCAAGTGGGGTGTATAAAGCAAGTCCCTAAAAAGAAAAATCATCAAGTCCCTAATGGTTGCCTTTAAAGATCAAGTCCTTTCGAATAATGATGATAGTCCCTCCTAAAATGCTTAATACACCTCACAGTTGCCTACATTAACAGATGTCCCTCATTTGTCCCTTACATCCAAGGTAATGACTACCTATTCCTTAATAATAGGGATAGTCTTACCATTTAAAGGATAAAGAACAGAAAAGACTTAAACTTTAGGGTAGGTACCTCCTAGTTGCTTGCTCACTTCATTTCAAATTTTCAAACACTTAACAAATTTCAAACAAATTTTCAAAAACAAGTTTTTACGCATCCGTACATGGATCATTATTAACTCATATGAAAATTTTCTATTCACACACTTCACATTTTCAAAAAAACAATTCAATAGTGAGCTAAGTAACTAAGAGCCCATGGATAACCATGGATGTAAAGGATGCTAACACCTTCCCTTTACATAACCTACCCCCCGGACCCAAAAAAATATCTCTTAAAGGTCTTTCCTGTTCTTTTATGCCTTTCCTCTGGATAAAATAAAAGTCGGTGGCGACTCTTGCTATCCGCAACATAACTAAAGTCAGTTCTCCCACCGTGTTACAGAACTGGCGACTCTGCTGGGGACTTAATATTAAAGAGGGGTACCCTTAGGAATTAGATCACTCTTAAATTGTTTGCCTTGTTTGCTTTATATTACTTGTTGGGCTTTATGTGTGAAAGATCCTAACCCGGATCTAGTGTACCTTAGGTAAATGGCAATAGACCAAGGAAACTGTACGGCGTATACCGATATGGTTGATCTGGTGGCCATAGTTAGTGTGACTTCTTGGTTGGTGCTTATGTTCCTTAAGTCAAGTTGAGGATAATATGAGGCTGCCATATGTCGTCAATGCACTAACTAACTTTTAGAACCCTAGTTAACTCATCTTGGCCTTTAGAAAGTAGTGAGGTAACCGGCTTTGGTGCAGACTGAAGTTGGTTGACACTCGATACTACACTCATTGAGATCTTAAACTTGGAGGGTTTTGGTCGGCAAGTAAGTTGCCTTCTGATCAACCACCCTTGTGAAGGATCAATGATATTGAGATCCCTTAGAACCTAGTTACTTTTGTAGGACAGGATGAACCATCTAACTTCAGGGGAGGGTACTTACCTTTGAACCTCATGCAAGCCTTTAAACCTAGGGCTATTGTGTGACTGGTTTGTGTGTGCCACATGTTTGTGATTGAGCATAACATCATGACATCATCATGCATCATAAGCATATCATTTTCCCTAACCATTTCAAGGACCAAGGGATTTATCTTTGTTCTTTGTTGCAGGTCATGACTTCTGCTCGTAGGAACACCATCAGGATCAACTTTGTGGGCATATCTGCTAAGCTTAAAGAGTTGGTTTCTCAGGTGTCTGATCATTCCCAGTTCATCAAGAGACATGGTCACCTATTGGATCTAGTCACCTCAGGGTTCAATGAAGACATGATGAGTGTTTTGTTTCAGTTCTTTGATCCTAAGCACCATTGCTTCACATTCCCCGACTACCAACTGGTTCCAACTATGGAAGAGTTCTCTAAACTTCTGGGCCTACCAGTTCTTGATCAGAAACCATTCACAGGCTTGGAGAAAGAACTTAAACCAGAAGTTATTGCTGCAGCTCTACATCTGAAGAAGTCTGATATTGTTCTAGAAACGAGAAGTGGTGTCAAGGGTATCCTTGCTAAGGTGTTGATAAAGAAGGCTCAAATGTTCTTGAAGGCCATGAGCTATGATGCTTTTGAGGATATCTTAGCCTTGCTGATATATGGCTTAGTATTGTTCCCCAATCCAGATCAGTTCATAGATGTTCATGCCATCAACATTTTCCTGAGTCACAATCCAGTGCCTACACTTCTTGGGGACATCCTACATTCTCTTCACACCCGTACTACAAGGGCAAGAGGAACTTTGATGTGCTGCATACCTTTACTTTCTAGGTGGTTTATTTCTCACCTTCCTCGCTCAGTGATGAAGAATGAGCAAGGGTTCAGATGGTCCAAGAGGATCATGTCACTTTCTCACTCAGACATTCATTGGTGCTCCAGATCTATGGAGAATGTCACCATCATTGACCGTTGTGGGGAGTTTCCTAATGTGCCACTTCTAGGCATAAGAGGAGGCATCACCTACAACCCTTCTCTAGCTTTACGACAGTTTGGTTACTCTCGGAGCGATGGTCCTCATGACATGTTGATTCAGGGCATTGTGTTTGACTACGACAACGATCTTCAGGGTTACCGTCAGAGATTCATACGAGCTTGGGGAAAAGTAAACAGGATTGACAGCAAGACACTGGAACCTAAGTACACTATTCCTATGGAAGCTTATCTCAGATGGGTACGATCTCGTGCTCAGACTCTCATGATGCCATATCCTGCCGTCCTGCCAGTTACCATGGAACCTGTTGCTGAAGGAGACACAGCTTATACCATCCTTCACCCAGACATGCCTACTGATATGGAAGACTTGCAGAGATCATGGATCCAACTGAAGGAGCAAAGGGATACTTTCGAGGCTCATTACAAAGCAAGCCAAGCAAGAATCCTAGAATTAACAAAGCAACTTCACGAGGAACGGAACCTCAACTCATACCTCAATACAAAGAGGAAACGTCCATGGGAGACTTAAAACCCCATCTTTTGTACTTATTTCATTTCATGTTTTTGTAAGCCCAAGAGGCAAGATAAAGTTATTACTAATAAAAGTTTACCTTCTTATTTGTCTAAGCAAATTTAAATCCTGCGGTCCTTGAAAACATTGCATATACATTCCCATATCATTTCATTGCATCACAGGTTTATTTGTGCACAGGTTTCTCATCTTCTCGCTGTTTATTTCAGCAATGGCTCTTGAGCAATCAGTTAAGGATCTTCAGGCACAGAATGCACAGTTCCAAGAGCTGATCCTGAACCTATCCAAGGGGCAGGATGAATTGAAGACACTGCTGGCCAAGAAGACTAAGAAGACTAGAAGGTCAGGTGGCCTGATCAATATGGGAAGAAGGTTCAGAGGTCTTGTCAAGACCAAAGAACAGGTTGATGACTATGAATCTGAGGAATCTGAGAAAGAGGGAGGCGGTCTCCACAACACTATGGGGGACTCTGATTCTGAGGCTAATTACTACCATGAGCCTAATGAAGATAAATTCAAGATGCTGGTGGATAGGATGGATGCTATGGAGTTGCAGAAATCATCTGGGCTGGATTTTGAGGATTTGAGTCTGATATCTGGGGTTGTTATACCCATAGGTTTCAAGGTTCCTACCTTTGTTGTGTATGATGGGGTCTCTTGTCCCAAGCTGCATTTGAGGTCTTATGTCAGAAGGATTCAACCTCACACTGCTGACAAGAAGTTGTGGATCCACTTTTTTCAAGAGAGCTTATCTGGAGCTCAGTTGGAGTGGTATTATCAGTTGGAGAGTGTCAACATCAGGGACTAGAATGATCTTGCTGAAGCTTTCTATAAGCAGTATCAATACAATGCTGACTTAGCTCCCACTCGCATGCAGCTGCAAAGCATGTCAATGGGTGCCAAAGAAAGTTTTAAGGAGTATGCTCAGAAATGGAGAGACTTAGCTGGAAGAGTTCAACCCCCTTTGACTGACAGGGAATTGGTTGACATGTTCATGTGTACGCTGAATGGCCCGTTTTACAGTCATCTCATTGGAAGCTCATCATCTGGCTTCACTGAGTTGATTATGACAGGAGAGCGAGTGGAAAATGGTATAAAGAATGGTAAGATCCAAGTGGGTACTTCCTCATCAGGTGCTGCAAAGAAGCCTCCCACTGGGAAGAAAGAATCCAATGCTGTTTATGGTCAACCTGATCGTAATAGAAGGCATCAGTCTGTTAGTGCAGTTCATATTTCAAATCCAACTCCTGCAACATCAGAGCAGCCACAGGGTAACCAACAGAGGGCTAGAAGACAGTTCACGAAGATCAATATGTCAATGGCTCAGGCATTGCAACATTTGTTGAAGGCTGAACTTATCACTTTGGCTCAGGCTCCTCAGAATCCCAATGTTACCTCTCCCAGGTACAATCCCAATGCACGATGTGCATATCATTCAAATTGTCAGGGTCATGATACCAATAACTGCTGGATCTTGAAGAACAAAATTCAAGATATGATTGATGCTGGAGAAATTGAGTTTGATCCTCCAGGTACTCCAAATGTGATTACTTCTCCAATGCCAAATCATGAGAAGACTGTCAATGCCATTGATGAAGATCTTCATATCTATTCAGTTGCGGAGTTGACCACACCATTGTCTGTCATCAGAAAGAAGTTAGTGCAAGCTGGGTTCTTTCCGGGTTGTCGTGAAGATTGTGTTTATTGTGAGTATAATCCAGAGAAGTGCTTCAGGTTGAAGGATGGAATTCAGCGTCTCATGGATAATTACACCATTGTATTTGAAAGGAGGCCATCTTCTGTAGAGAGTATGATGGAGCATATTACTAGAGGTAGGAAGATTGAAGAGGTTGATATGGTTGACAAAGTACCGGTAAGAATCACTTCAAAGAGACCTGTTAAAATCACTCATCAGGGCCCAATCAAGATTACTGCTGAAGGTCCTGTGAAAGTTGTTGCTGAAGCCAGAGTGGCTCCTCTGATCATTACTACTCCTGGTCCTATTCCGTATACGTCTGACAAAGCTGTGCCTTGGCACTATGGGTCTGATGTTTACATCCATGGTGTTAAGCAGGAGCCTTTACCTGATGTGCCTGTTGATATTGACAATATTGCTGGATCTAGTAAGATCACACGTAGTGGAAGAGTCTTCTCTCCTCCAGTTGCTTCTAAAAATACAGTTACTCCTGCTGCTACCTCTACCACTGATGCTCGGGGCAAAGGTCCTGTTATTGAGCCTGTATCTACTAATGTGCCAGCTGCTGATGATCTCTCTAAGCAGATGGAAGAAGTATTGAAAATCATTCGCAAGAGTGATTATGACATTGTTGATCAATTGGGGCATACTCCCTCAAAGATTTCTATGTTGTCCTTGTTGCTGTGTTCTGAGGCCCATGCCAAGTCCTTGATCAAGTTTCTGAAGACTGCTCATGTGCCCAATGCCATTTCTGTTGACCAGTTTGAGAATTGTGTTGCCCACCTGACCTATGATAATGGGTTGGGATTTTCTGATGCTGATTTGACCCCTGCCAAGAGGGATCATAACAGGGCCTTGCATATTTCAATTGAATGCAGGGGCACTACCCTGTCACATGTGCTGATAGACAATGGTTCCTCTCTGAATGTGTTGCCTAAGGAAGTCCTGAACAAGCTAAGTCCTGAAGATGTTGTGCTAAAGCCCAGTAATATTATGGTAAAGGCTTTTGATGGTTCTAGAAGAGTAGTGCATGGGGAAATTGATCTTCCAATCAAAGTTGGCTCCCAGGTTCTTACTGCTACATTTTTTGTGATGGATATTCGTCCTTCGTACTCTTGTCTGCTTGGTCGTCCCTGGATCCATGGGGCAGGTGTTGTAACCTCTACATTACACCAAAAGTTGAGATATCCGGTAGATGAAAAGGTTGTTACTGTCTATGGAGAAGAAGAATACTTTGTCAGCCATGTAAACACTTTCAAGTATCTGGAAGTGGAAGGTGAATACGTCGAAACTCCGTGTCAGACATTTGAAGTGGTTCCCTGGGTTGTTAATGATTATATAGCTTCTCCTGTTGTGAAGAAAGTTCCTGTGGTCACCAGAAAGCCTCCAACAATGGCAATGGCCTCCCTCAATGATGCTAGAGTTGTGGTGGATGAAGGTGGTTGTACTATTTGGGGTCAGCTTCCTGATATTCCATACAAGTCTGACAAGTTTGGTTTGGGTTTCACTGCAGAGTCCCAGAAAGCTGTTCGTCGTGCTCGTGCTGCTCGTGTCACCAATCAAGGGGTCATGAAAGATCAGATCAATGCTGTGGGAGACTATGATGACGACTATAACTTGGATGCTTGGATTTTTCCTACTGTGGGTGCTGGACTCAATAATTGGAAAGCTGAAGATGTTATCCCTATCTCCTTTAGTCAGGAGTAAATACTATTACTGTGTTGTTGCTTTTAAGTTTGTAATTTCTTGAACAATAAAACTTTCAAGCCATGTGCCTTACCCGGGGCACAATGGTGTGCTTGTTACGGGTTGTCATTTCATTTGCATACTTCATTCAATAAAATCAGTGGACGTTTCGTTTTCGTAAATATTGTGTTCCTTGTCTTTCTTTTTCTTTTATTTTTGCTTTATCAGCTATGTGTTCTTACACACACCCACATCACTAAAATGCAGATCCTCATCCACTCTGGATCCTGTTGATAACAGTTCTACTATTGCCAATTATGATTTCGAGAATCCGATCTATCAAACTGAAGACGGAAATGAGGACGATTGTGAAATACCTGTAGAGCTTGCTAGGTTGTTACAACAAGAAGAGAAAGCTATACAGCCACATGAAGAGCCAGTCGAAGTTGTGAATTTGGGAACTGAAGAAAACAGAAAAGAGGTCAAGATAGGGGTTGATTTAGAGGACAGTGTCAAGAGCAGGTTGATTCAGATGTTACGTGACTATGTGGAGATCTTTGCTTGGTCTTATGAAGATATGCCAGGGTTGGATACAGACATTGTGGTTCACCGTTTACCAGTAAAAGAAGACTGTCGTCCAAAGAAGCAGAAGGTTCGTCGTATGCGTCCTGAGATGTCAGAAAAGATCAAGGCAGAGGTAATGAAACAGTTCAATGCAGGGTTCTTAGCAGTAACTTCTTATCCTCAGTGGGTTGCAAATGTGGTACCAGTTCCTAAGAAAGATGGTAAGGTACGTATGTGTGTAGACTACAGAGATTTGAACAAGGCTAGCCCCAAAGATGACTTTCCACTTCCTCATATTGATATCCTGGTAGACAACACTGCTCAACATAAGGTATTCTCTTTTATGGATGGTTTCTCTGGTTACAATCAAATCAAGATGGCTCCTGAAGACATGGAGAAGACAACATTTGTGACACAGTGGGGCACTTTTTGCTATAAGGTGATGCCATTTGGTTTGAAGAATGCAGGGGCAACATATCAGCGCGCTATGGTGGCTTTGTTTCATGATATGATTCATCATGAGATAGAGGTATATGTGGATGATATGATAGCCAGATCTCAGAATGAAGAGCAACATCTTGATCATCTGCACAAGTTGTTTGAGAGGTTGAAGAAATATAAGTTGAGATTGAACCCAAACAAGTGTACTTTTGGAGTTAGATCTGGTAAACTCCTGGGTTTCATTGTCAGTGGAAAAGGTATTGAGGTGGATCCTGCAAAAGTAAAAGCTATACGAGAGATGCCAGCTCCCCGTACTGAGAAGGAGGTTAGAGGTTTCTTGGGACGATTGAATTACATTGCAAGATTTATTTCCCAGTTAACTGCCATCTGTGAGCCAATCTTCAAATTGTTGAAGAAAGATCAGGTGATGGAATGGAATGATGAGTGCCAGACTGCCTTTGATGAAATCAAGAGATATTTGCTAGAACCACCAATTTTGATGCCACCAGTTGATGGAAGACCCTTGATTATGTACTTAACTGTGTTAGACAACTCAATGGGGTGTGTATTGGGACAACATGACGAGTCTGGTCGAAAAGAGCAGGCAATATACTACCTTAGCAAAAAGTTTACCGACTGTGAAACAAGATACTCACTGCTCGAGAAAACTTGCTGCGCTTTGGCATGGGCTGCTCGCCGACTAAGACAGTATATGTTGACCCATACTACCTTGTTGATTTCAAAGACGGATCCAATCAAGTACATATTCGAGAAACCTGCTCTCTCCGGAAGAATTGCAAGATGGCAAATGATCTTAACAGAATATGATATACAGTATACTACTCAGAAGGCCATTAAGGGAAGTGTTGTTGCTGATCATTTGGCTCATCAAGCAGTAGATGATTATCAGTCAATGAGTTTTGAGTTCCCTGATGAAGACATTATGATTATTACCAAAGAACCTGGACAATATGACGGACCTGAACAAGGATCCCGATGGACTATGGTTTTTGATGGTGCCTCTAATGCACTTGGTAATGGTGTTGGTATTGTGATTAGTTCCCCTGAAGGTTGTCATACCCCGATTACTGCCAGACTTTGTTTCTATTGTACCAATAACATGGCTGAGTATGAGGCATGTATTCTGGGTATTAAAACTGCTATTGATATGAAGATTCAGTTCCTTGATGTGTATGGAGATTCAGCCCTGGTAGTCAGTCAGATTAAAGGAGATTGGGATACCAAGCATGATAACCTCATTCCTTATAGAGAACATGTGTTGTCTTTGATCCCACATTTCAAAGAGATTACCTTTGGACATATTCCACGGAGAGAGAATCAGTTGGCAGATGCTTTGGCCACCATGGCATCCATGTTCGAGATCAGCTGGGATGATGAAGCTCCCAAGATTACTATTGATAGATTTGAGAAGCCTGCATACTGCAATGAGATTGACACTGAAGGGACAGAGGAGAAGCCTTGGTTCTATGAAGTGAAAAGATATCTTGAAGCTCAGGAGTTTCCTGAAGGAGCATCTGTCAAAGATAGGAAATTTCTGAGGAGGTTCTCTGCTAAATTCTTTCTGAGTAATGGCATTCTGTATAAGCGCAATCATGATTCAACTATGCTTCGTTGTGTGGATAAGAAGGAAGCAACTGAGATTATGGAAGACATGCATGATGGGATCTTTGGCACTCATTCTAGTGGTCATACCATGGCAAAGAAGATATTGAGAGCAGGTTACTATTGGTCTACCATGGAAGCTGATTGCTATCAACACTCCAGAACGTGTCACAAGTGTCAAATTTATGCTGACAAAGTACATGTACCTCCATCACCACTGAATGTGTTGACTGCTCCTTGGCCCTTTGCCATATGGGGCATTGATATGATTGGTGAGATCAAGCCTACTGCTTCTAATGGGCATCGTCTCATCCTGGTTGCTATTGATTACTTCACGAAGTGGGTGGAGGCAGCTTCATTTGCATCTGTTACCAAGAATGTTGTGGCTCGGTTCATTAAGAATAATCTCATATGTAGGTATGGCATCCCTGAAAGGATTATCACTGACAATGGGTCTAATCTGAACAACACCATGATTACTGATCTCTGCACGCAGTTCAAGATTAAGCATCACAACTCTTCTCCGTATCGTCCAAAGATGAATGGGGCAGTTGAAGCTGCTAATAAGAACATTAAGAAAATTGTACAGAAGATGACTGTTACTTACAAGGATTGGCATGAGATGTTACCATTTGCTCTTCATGGTTATCGTACTACAATACGTACTTCAACAGGGGCAACCCCATTCTCTTTGGTCTATGGTATGGAAGCAGTTTTGCCCATTGAAGTCCAGATTCCCTCCTTGAGAATTATGAAGGATGCAGGTTTGGATGAAGATGAGTGGATTCAGACTCGACTTGACTAGATAAATTTGATTGATGAGAAGAGGTTAGCAGCAGTTTGTCATGGCCAGATGTACCAAAAACGGATGATCAAAGCTTTTAACAAGAAGGTTAAGCCAAAGGTATATCAGGCTGGTGACTTGGTAATCAAGCGTATTATATTACCACAGGGTGATCCTAGGGGCAAGTGGACTCCAACATATGAAGGACCATTTGTAGTCAAGACAGTGTTCTCAGGAGGTGCCATGATACTGACTACAATGGATGGTGAAGACTTCCCACAGCCTGTAAACGCAGACATAGTTAAAAAATACTACGCATAAAAAAGAGACCCGCTAGGTTGACAGGCCTAGGCAAAAATAAGGGCATCCCGGCAAACCAAAAGGGTTTGGGCAAAAATTAGGGATATATATAAAAAGATGTACACCCGGCAAGTCGAAAACCTGAAAAGGCGGCTTGGGCAAAAAAGGGTATCCCGGTGGATTGAAAACCTGAAAGGGCAATCCAGGCAAAAGTTAGGGATTAAAAGCGTATGACTATGTCTCGTTTGGATCACCCATGAAACTGCAACCAGTTGTACTACTTACTCAAACTCAAACAGATAAAGTTCAATCCAATCATTCCCGTCTCAACAGTAGAAGATGAGATACTTGAAGATAATGGCAATAGTAGAATTGAAACTCAATAGGATTATTTCCCACATAGCTGATTTTCCTTGTTTATAAAAACTTTATGACAAAATCCTCTTACTAGGGTTTATGTCTCCTTGTATAAACTTGCCCATGTTTGGGTCACTTTTGATATAGATAAATTCCATCTTTTGAATCCAGATTTACTTTTACCCTATTTACATAAGCGAAACGTCCATTGGTTGTGTTTGAATGTATGTATGCTTTTGAATATGATTAATGTTTACCAGAAATGCATGTATGCTTAATATGATTAATATTTACCAGAAATGCATAAAAATGCAGTAATAGTATTTACTAAGGACGAACGAGGGAAGGATTGCAACGAAGCTTCGCCGGTTCATCTTTACAAAACAATCACAAAACCCTCAGTAGGGCAAGTTCATCTTCATAAAGTCTCATCTCCCCTGGAATTTATATCCATCTCTTTTATCCTCATACGGATATACGGGAAATTACTTCCCAATAAGAGTACGACGAACGAAGACGGGATACTATATCTACCCTACTATCAAACGAGGAAGAAGGTTATCTATACCCTGCTATCCCCAGCAGACGGGAGGTTATATATACCTTACCATCTCCAGCAGACGAAAGGTTATGTATACCCTATCATCAAACAAGATGGGAACGAGTTCCTCATATTCTTCAACAATAAATCGGGATTTATTTTCCCTGGCCAGCAGTTGTTATACGAAGATATCCAGACGCTTCCGGCAGTATCATATCATACATACATCATTTACATCATACCATAACATACATATCCATAGATATATAGTACATTACCTAAGTGCATCATATCATACATGCATGCATAAACTAATATTGTTATACAAAATGCTACCTTGTTTTCAGGTTAATTCATCAGCAAATAAACCTATGATCATCAGGACTGCTCTATCCTCCTGAAAGCATATTAATACCTCAGGACTGCTCTATCCTTCTGAAGACATGCTGTTACATCAGGATTACTCCAGTCTCCTGAAAGCATATCATCAATCTCTCAAGACTGCTTCATCC
The DNA here is from genome assembly GCA_963966055.1 of Lathyrus aphaca. Taxonomy (NCBI): domain Eukaryota; kingdom Viridiplantae; phylum Streptophyta; class Magnoliopsida; order Fabales; family Fabaceae; genus Lathyrus; species Lathyrus aphaca. The sequence continues at coordinate 676,692,374 of OZ014519.1, read as the reverse complement.
TCTTGGAAGTATATTATTACCTCAGGATTGCTCCAGCCTCCTGACAGCTCCTTATACATCAGGATTGCTCTATCCTCCTGACGCTATTATCTCAGGGTTGCTTTATCCTCCTGACAATTATCATTACCTCAGGATTGCTCCAGCCTCCTGACAGCTCCTTATACATCAGGATTGCTCTATCCTCCTGACACTATTATCTCAGGACTGCTCTATCCTTCTGAAGACATGCTGTTACATCAGGATTACTCCAGTCTCCTGAAAGCATATCATCAATCTCTCAAGACTGCTTCATCCTCTTGGAAGTATATTATTACCTCAGGATTCCTCCAGCCTCCTGACAGCTCCTTATACATCAGGATTGCTCTATCCTCCTGACGCTATTATCTCAGGGTTGCTTTATCCTCCTGACAATTATCATTACCTCAGAATTGCTTCATCCTCCTAAAAACTATCATTATACCTTCATATTTTGGACTGCTTTATCCTCCAAGAAAGTATCTGAAGAACTTCTCTCCAAGTGGCATCTTTAAGCCCACTCAATCATATTCAACTAACCATCTGTACCACTTTATGCACTGGTGAGTGAAAATTTTTGGGCTTTTGTGTTCAATCCCCTTCAACCTTCCAGGTCACGACTGGCAAACATACCAATCTAACCCCTCAGGTTTCAGAAAATTGAACAGGGGCAGCTGTTGCACCCCAAAATTTGCCCTCACAATACAAGACTTTGTGTGCTAAGAAGGTTCACAAGGTTCACAAGTTCCACAATGCTTTCAAGACCTTTCATAAGGTTCATGAAGTCTACAAGTCACTTTATGAGGTTCACAAGGTTCACAATACCTCCCATGAGATTCACAAGACATTTTATGATGGTTCACAAGGTTCACAAAGTTCACAATTAGCCATAAGAGTTGACAATTCCCTCAGACAATGCACCTCCTAAGCAGTGCATCCAAAACTAGGGTTTTGACTTTAATCAGGCTAAATGAACTTCCAAGACTTCAAGTGAGCTTCATAACATCTTATATGTGTGTAAGAATCCCCATGTCAAGTTTCAAGACTTTTCTCAGAAGTTTGCTCAGTCAGATGATCAGAAAAGTCAAAATCAGTCAAAGAAGTTAAAAAGTCAAACTGAGGTCAACTATGGTCAAACCAAAGTCAAACTTCATGATTTTTTGCCAACATCAAGTATATGAAGTAAAATTCATCATTTGATCAAGGGTTGATCATGATTCATCAAGGAGATTTCAGATCATCAAGAATCAGGAGTTTCTAAATTAGGGTTTTCTCAGTAAAAGTCAACTGAACTTTGACCAGCCATAACTTTCACATGCTTCATCACCAAGTCTCCACTCAAAGCTCACTTTGAAGGAAATTGAATTCTCTACAACTTTGATCTTTCAAGTCAAGCCCAAAAATGCTTCATTTGGAAGATATGAGCTAAGACATTATAGGTCATTTCAAAAGTCAACAAAAAGTCAACAACTTCAAAAGGGCATAACTTGAGATTGGTAAATGATATGGACATGAAACCAATGGGGTTGTTTATAGGACTCTTCAAGCTTTCTAAAATGTCCAAGAACACCCTCATACCATTAAAATTGAGGGAGATGTGCCCTTGCAAAGTTGGGAAATTTTATGATGGTTTATGTTGAAAATGGAGGTTTAAAACCAATTTCTTCCAAATGGGCTTGCCAAATTGTGATCCAATCCATACCATATCATCATGCACGACCCAAAGGATTAAAAATCAGAATTTTTATTATTTTATTTTTATTTATTTTGATTTAATTCATAAAAAATCATTTTAAATAAATATAAAATATGAAAATACAATATTTGATGAAGATTGAGCTTCTAGAATCTCATCAATACTGATTTGAATTGAAAGGGAAGGAAATCATGAGATTGATACAAAAATAGCAAGCCTTCATGAACAAATATTTGAATTTTAAACCATGATCTTTTTCAATCTTCAAATATCAAAATTTCCACACAACAATTCAATTTTCTTAACCTAATTCATTCACATATAAGTACTAAACTCATTGCCATTGCCCAAGGACGAATTCTTCTGCCCTAAGAGTAAGTTCACCAAATCAAAAATTCTCCAAAAAACTCATATTCGGATTTTGAGTTCCAAAGCATTTAAAGGTAAAACAAGATCATAGACGTGTTCCTTGGGCATCCATGAAGCGAAATCATCACTCATATGCATCCCATATACACCATATTGTTCAACCCGAGCCATAGTTGTTCTTGATTTTCTTTTTTTCGATTACATCAATTCACTGCATATTAATGGATTTTGCTTGCCTAATATTGTTTATAATGATGTGTAGATCGTTTCTGGACAGAAAAATCAAAGAAACCGTGGCTAACTCATGAAACGCCATTGTTAGGGTTTGGACCTAGGTTTAGGGATTTTTGATTTAAGGAACCTAAATGGATTCTAAAAACATAGGATGAATCGTATGAATGTCTGGATCATATTGCTGTGTTTAATTTTGTGAAATTGTACAGTTTTGTTGCTCATTGAGTTTCGTAGGTCTTGCTGGGATTTATTTTTCGCAGGAAATATCGTAGCTAGATTCGCAGCTAATTTCGAAGGGCAGGAGGTTGAAGATGAAGGCGTGCTGGCGCGAATTCTATATTTAAAATGTTGATTTAAAATATTATGTATTTATCTTGATTATTTGACACACAGAAGCATGTGTCCCAGTGGAAAGCCATGCGTATGTTTGACTATAGGGCCAGGGTTCGAATCCTGCCTTGTACCTTTATTTTGCTGTTTTTTCAGGATAACAAGGAGACTTAATATATTATATTATGTTGCCATCATACTACCAGATGGGCTCTTCCAGCCGGGTGGTGATGCGTGCGCGTGAATGTTCAAAGGTCCTGGGTTCAATCCTCCCCCAGGCCTTTTTGCTTTCTTTTATTTTTTGGATTTTCTCATGATAAAGCACAAAAGCAATTATTCTCTTCTCCCTTTCACCTGCGTGTGTGGTAGCTTGGTGGTATTTCTTGTTGCTGGTAAACAGACTGACCTGGGTTCAAACCCCAGTCAGGTAAGTTCTCACATTTTTTGCTTTTTTTTCTTTTATTTGTTTTAATTATTTTATTATTAAATTAAATATAGTCTTATATATATATATATGTTCTTCTAAATAATAAAAAAAAATATAATGAAGCATGTTTAATATTTTCCAAATTCTAAAATATATAAATTTTCTTAAAATTATTTTCTTTATCATGTGATTAAATTATAAATGTATGTATATTATTAAAATAGTTTTGATTAAAAACCCTAAAAAATATTGTTCTAAACAAAACCCTAATTTTCAAAACCCTAATTTATTTTCTAAATACTTATTAAAAACCTAATTTTTATTTTATAATTTTTGTACATATTCATTTAACATAAGTAATTTTAATAAATATAAATATAATCAAACTTTTCTTTATGTAATTATAAATTGGCTATAATATAAATTTTTATTCTTTTAATATATATATATATGTAAATAATTTTGTAATTATAATATGTCTAAAAATAAATTAATAATTTGTACATAAATTAAAATGCTATAATAATTATTTAATTGTTCATATTGAAAACCTAACTTTTGTTTATTATTTTAATTTTGTTATTATAATATTTTGCTAATTATATTTATTATTATTAACCATGTTATTATTAACTTTTTATTATTATTATTTCACTAACATTATTTAATTTCTCATTTTTATTTTACTAACCCTATTTTTATTTCTTATTATTACTAACCCCTATTATGTTTATTTATTGCTTACTAATTATTTTTGCTTATTTATTTATTTATTTTTACTATTTATTTTATTAGCTTATTATTATAATTATGTAATTGTTCCTTGGTGTAATTTTGTAAATATTAAATTTATTTAATTTTTATGCTATGGTTAGTAACTTAGGGAGTGCAAAAACATGTATTCTCTTAAAATCAAATTTAGATCATTTTAATTAAAGATAAATAATATTGAACACTCACACACGTAAGTCGATTTTTAATCGCCATCTCACATTTCTAAGGCTATCCCTCAAGTTGCCTAAATCATAAGGTCAAGTGGGGTGTATAAAGCAAGTCCCTAAAAAGAAAAATCATCAAGTCCCTAATGGTTGCCTTTAAAGATCAAGTCCTTTCGAATAATGATGATAGTCCCTCCTAAAATGCTTAATACACCTCACAGTTTCCTACATTAACAGATGTCCCTCATTTGTCCCTTACATCCAAGGTAATGACTACCTATTCCTTAATAATAGGGATAGTCTTACCATTTAAAGGATAAAGAACAGAAAAGACTTAAACTTTAGGGTAGGTACCTCCTAGTTGCTTGCTCACTTCATTTCAAATTTTCAAACACTTAACAAATTTCAAACAAATTTTCAAAAACAAGTTTTTACGCATCCGTACATGGATCATTATTAACTCATATGAAAATTTTCTATTCACACACTTCACATTTTCAAAAAAACAATTCAATAGTGAGCTAAGTAACTAAGAGCCCATGGATAACCATGGATGTAAAGGGTGCTAACACCTTCCCTTTACATAACCTACCCCCCGGACCCAAAAAAATATCTCTTAAAGGTCTTTCCTGTTCTTTTATGCCTTTCCTCTGGATAAAATAAAAGTCGGTGGCGACTCTTGCTATCCGCAACATAACTAAAGTCAGTTCTCCCACCGTGTTACACACACACGTAAGTCGATTTTTAATCGCCATCTCACTTTCTAGGGTTGCCTCTTATTGTTGCCTATTAAAAAAAAAAGGTCAAGTGGGGTGTATAAAGCAAGTCCCTTAAAAGAAAAGTCATCAAGTCCCTTAATGGTTGCCTTTAAAGATCAAGTCCCTTTCGAATAATGATGACGGTCCCTCCTAAATGCTTAATACACCCTACAGTTGCCTTCATAAACAGATGTCCCTCATATGTCCCTTACATCCAAGGTAATGACTACCTATTCCTTAATAATAGGGATAGTCTTACCACTTAAAGGATAAAGAACAAGAAAGACTTAAACTTTAGGGTAGGTACCTCATAGTTGCTTGCTCACTTCATTCAAAAATTTCAAACACTTAACAAATTTCAAACAAATTTTCAAAACACAAGTTTTTACGCATCCGTACATGGATCATTATTAACTTTTATGAAAATTTTTATTCACACACTTCACATTTTCGAAAATAATTCAAAGTGAGCTAAGTAACTAAGAGCCCATGGATAACCATGGATGTAAAGGGTGCTAACACCTTCCCTTTACATAACCTACCCCCCGGACCCAAAAATCTTTTAAAGGTCTTTCCTGTTCTTTTATGCCTTTCCTTTGGATAAAATAAAAGTCGGTGGCGACTCTTGCTATCCGCAACATAACTAAAGTCAGTTCTCCCACCGTGTTACTGAACTGGCGACACTGCTGGGGATTTAATATTAAAGAGGGGTACCCTTAGGAATTAGATCACTCTTAAATTGTTTGCCTTGTTTGCTTTATATTACTTGTTGGGCTTTATGTGTGAAAGATCCTAACTCGGATCTAGTGTACCTTAGGTAAATGGCAATAGACCAAGGAAACTGTACGACGTATATCGATACGGTTGATCTGGTGGCCATAGTTAGTGTGACTTCTTGGTTGGTGCTTATGTTCCTTAAGTCAAGTTGAGGATAATATGAGGCTGCCATATGTTGTCAATGCACTAACTAACTTTTAGAACCCTAGTTATCCCATCTTGGCCTTTAGAAGGTAGTGAGGTAACCGGCTTTGGTGCAGACTGAAATTGGTTGACACTCGATACTACGCTCATTGAGATCTTAAACTTGGAGGGTTTTGGTTGGCAAGTAAGTTGCCTACTGAACAACCACCCTTGTGAAGGATCAATGATATTGAGATCCCTTAGAACCTGGTTACTTTTGTAGGACAGGATGAACCAACTAACTTCAGGGGAGGGTACTTACCTTTAAACCTCATGCAAGCCTTTAAACCTAGGGCTATTGTGTGACTTGCATGTGTGTGCCACATGTTTGTGATTGAGCATAACATCATGACATCATCATGCATCATAAGCATAGCATTTTCACTAACCATTTCAAGGACCAAAGGATTTATCTTTGTTCTTTGTTGCAGGTCATGGCTTCTGCTCGTAGAAACACCATCAGGATCAACTTTGTAGGGATACCTCCCAAGCTTAAAGAGTTGGTTTCTCAAGTGTCTGATCATTCCCAGTTCATCAAGAGACATGGTCACCTATTGGATCTAGTCACTTCAGGGTTCAATGAAGACTTGATGAGTGTCTTGTTTCAGTTCTTTGATCCTAAGCACCATTGCTTCACATTCCCCGACTACCAGCTGGTTCCAACCATGGAAGAATTCTTTAAGCTTCTGGGCATACCTGTTCTTGATCAAAGACCCTTCACAGGCTTGGAAAAAGAGCTTAAACCTAAGGTTATTGCTGCAGCTCTACATCTGAAGAAGTCTGACATTGTTCTAGAAACGAGAAGTGGAGTCAAGGGTGTTCTAGCTAAGGTGTTGATAGAGAAGGCTCAAATGTTCTTGAAGGCCATGAGTCATGATGCTTTTGAGGAGATCTTAGCCTTGCTGATATATGGCTTAGTATTGTTCCCCAATCCAGATCAGTTCATAGACGTTCATGCCATCAACATATTCCTGAGTCACAATCCAGTGCCTACATTGCTTGGAGACATACTACATTCTCTTCACACCCGTACTACAAGGGCAAGAGGAACTTTGATGTGCTGCATACCTTTGCTATCTAGGTGGTTTATTTCTTACCTTCCTCGCTCAGTGATGAAGAATGAGCAAGGGTTCAGATGGTCCAAGAGGATCATGTCACTCTCGCATTCAGATATCCATTGGTGCTCCAGATCTATGGAGAATGTCACCATCATTGACCGTTATGGGGAATTTCCTTATGTGCCACTACTAGGCATGAGAGGAGGCATCACCTACAACCCCTCTCTAGCTTTACGACAGTTTGGTTACGCTCGGAGTGATGGTCCACATGACATGTTGATTCAGGGCATTGTGTTTGATTATAACGACGATCTTCAAGGTTACCGTCAGAGATTCATACGAGCTTGGGGAAAAGTAAACAGGGTTGACAGCAAGACACTGGAGCCTAAGTACACTATTCCTATGGAAGCTTATCTCAGATGGGTGCGATCTCGTGCTCAGACTCTCATGATGCCATATCCTGCCGTCCTGCCAGTTACCATGGAACCTGTTGCTGAAGGAGATACTTCTTATACCATCCTTCACCCAGACATGCCTACTGACAAGGAAGACTTGCAGAGATCTTGGATCCAGTTGAAGGAGCAAAGGGATACTTTTGAGGCTCATTACAAAGCAAGCCAAGGAAGAATCCTGGAACTAACAAAGCAGCTTCATGAGGAGCAGAATCTCAACTCATACCTCAACACAAAGAGGAAACGTCCATGGGAGACTTAAAACCCCATCTTTTGTATTCATTTCATTTTTATTGTAAGCCCAAGGGGCAAACAAATTTATTACTAATAAAAGTTTACTTCTTGGTTGTTTAAACAAATTTAAATCCTGCGGTCCTTGAAAACATTGCATACGCATTAAAACATCATATCATTGCATCACAGGTTTATTTGTGCACAGGTTTCTCATCTTCTCGCTGTTTATTTCAGCAATGGCTCTTGAACAAACAGTTAAGGATCTCCAGGCACAGAATGCACAGTTCCAAGAGCTGATCCTGAACCTATCCAAGGGGCAGGATGAGTTGAAGACACTGCTGGCCAAGAAGACTAAGAAGACTAGAAGGTCAGCCAGTTTGATCAACATAGGAAGAAGGTTCAAAGGTCTTGCCAAGACCAAAGAACCAGTTGAAGACTATGAATCTGAAGAGTCTGAGCAAGAGATAGGCAGTCTCCACCATACTATAGGGGACTTTGATTCTGAGGCTAACTACTACCATGAGCCTAATGAAGACAAATTCAAGATGCTGGTGGATAGGATGGATGCCATGGAGTTGCAGAAATCTTCTGGGCTAGATTTTGAAGATTTGAGTCTGATATCTGGGGTTGTCATACCCATTGGTTTCAAGGTTCCTACCTTTGTTGTTTATGATGGGGTCTCCTGTCCCAAGCTGCATTTGAGGTCTTATGTCAGAAGGATTCAACCTCACACTGCTGACAAGAAGTTGTGGATCCACTTTTTCCAAGAGAGCTTATCTGGAGCTCAGTTAGAATGGTATTATCAATTGGAGAGTGTCAACATCAGAGACTGGAATGATCTTGCTGAAGCTTTCTATAAGCAGTATCAATACAATGCTGATTTAGCTCCCACTCGCATGCAACTGCAAAGCATGTCTATGGGTGCCAAAGAAAGTTTTAAGGAGTATGCTCAGAAATGGAGAGACTTAGCTGGAAGAGTTCAACCCCCTTTGACTGACAGGGAATTGGTTTATATGTTCATGTGTACGCTGAATGGTCTGTTTTACAGTTATCTCATTGGAAGCTCATCATCTGGCTTCACTGAGTTGATCATGACAGGAGAGCGAGTGGAAAATGGTATAAAGAATGGAAAGATCCAGGTGGGTACTTCTTCATCAGGTGCTGCAAAGAAGCCTCCCACTGGGAAGAAAGAATCCAATGCTGTTTATGGTCAACCTGATCGTAACAGAAGGCATCAGTCTGTTAGTGCAGTTCATATTTCAAATCAAACTCCTGCAACAACAGAGCAGCCACAGGGTAAACAACAGAGGGCTAGAAGGCAGTTCACGAAGATCAACATGTCACTAGCTCAGGCACTGCAACATCTGTTGAAAGCTGAACTCATTACTCTGAAAGAGGCTCCTCAGAATCCTAATGTTACCTCTCCCAGGTACAATCCCAATGCACGATGCGCATATCACTCAAACTGTCAGGGTCATGATACTAATAACTGCTGGGTCTTGAAGAACAAAATTCAAGATATGATTGAGGCTGGAGAGATTGAGTTTGATCCTCCGGGTACTCCAAATGTGATTACTGCTCCAATGCCAAATCACGAGAAGACTGTCAATGCCATTGGCGAAGATTTGCATATCCATTCAGTTGCGGAGTTGACTACACCATTGTCTGTCATCAGAAAGAAGTTAGTACAAGCTGGGTTCTTTCCGGGCTGTCGTGAAGATTGTGTCTATTGTGAGTATAATCCAGAAAAGTGTTGGAGGTTGAAAGACGGGGTTCAGCGTCTCATGAATAATTACACCATTGTGTTTGAAAGAAGACCAACTTCTGTGGAGAATATGGTGGAGCATATTACTAGAGGTAAGAAGGTTGAAGAGGTTGATATGGTTGACAAAGTACCGGTAAGAATCACTTCAAAGAGACCTATTAAAATCACCCATCAGGGTCCAATCAAGATTACTGCTGAAGGCCCTGTGAAAGTAGTTGCTGAAGCTAGAATGGCTCCTCTGATCATTACTACTCCTGGTCCTATTCCATATACATCTGATAAAGCTGTGCCTTGGCACTATGGGTCTGATGTTTACATCCATGGTGTTAAGCAGGAGCCCTTAGCTGATGTGCCTGTTGATATTGATAATATTGCTGGATCTAGTAAGATCACTCGTAGTGGAAGAGTCTTCTCTCCTCCAGTTGCTTCTAAGAATACAGCTACTCCTGCTGCTACTTCCACCACTGATGCTCGGGGCAAAGGTCCTGTTATTGAGCCTATACCTACTGATGTACCAGCTGCTGATGATCTCTCTAAGCAGATGGAAGAAGTATTGAAAATCATTCGCAAGAGTGATTATGACATTGTTGATCAGTTGGGGCATACTCCCTCAAAGATTTCTATGCTGTCCTTGCTGTTATGTTCTGAAGCTCATGCAAAAGCTTTGATCAAGTTTCTGAAGACTGCTCATGTGCCCAATGCCATTTCTGTGGACCAGTTTGAGAATTGTGTTGCCCACCTGACTTATGACAATGGGTTAGGATTTTCTGATGCTGATTTGACCCCTGCCAAGAGGGATCATAACAGGGCCTTGCATATCTCAATTGAATGCAGGGGCACTACCCTGTCACATGTGCTGATAGACAATGGTTCCTCTCTGAATGTGTTGCCCAAAGAAGTCCTGAATAAGCTGAGTCCTGAAGATGCTGTGCTGAAGCCCAGTATTATAGTGGTGAAGGCTTTTGATGGTTCTAGAAGAGTGGTGCATGGAGAAATTGATCTCCCAATCAAAGTTGGCTCCCAGATTTTTACTGCTACATTTTATGTGATGGATATTCGTCCTTCATACTCTTGTCTGCTTGGTCGTCCCTGGATCCATGGGGCAGGTGCTGTGACCTCTACATTACACCAGAAGTTGAGATATCCGGTGGAAGGAAAGGTTGTTACTGTATATGGAGAAGAAGAATACTTTGTTAGCCATGTAAACACTTTCAAGTATCTGGAAGTTGAAGGTGAATACATTGAAACTCCGTGTCAGACGTTTGAAGTGGTTCCCTGGATTGTTAAGGATTATGTAGCTCCTCTTGTTGCGAAGAAAGTTCCTGTGGTCACCAGAAAGCTTCCAACAATGGCAATGGCCTCCCTCAATGATGCTAGGGCTGTGGTAGATGAAGGTGGTTGTACTATTTGGGGTCAGCTTCCTGATATTCCATACAAGTCTGACAAATTTGGTTTGGGTTTCACTGTAGAATCCCAGAAGGTTGTTCGTCGTGCTCGTGCTGTTCGTATCACCAATCAAGGGGTTATGAAAGATCAGATCAACGCTGTGGGAGACTATGATGAAGACTACAATCTGGATGCTTGGATTTTTCCTACTATGGGTGCTGGACTCAATAATTGGAAAGCTGAAGATGTTATCCCTATCTCCTTTAGTCAGGAGTAAATACTATTACTGTGTTGTTGCTTTTTAGTTTATAATTTCTGAACAATTTAAAACTCTCAAGCCTTGTGCCTTACCCGGGGCATAATGGTATGCTTGTTACGGGTTGTCATTTCATTTGCATACTTCATTCAATAAAAATCAGTGGACGTTTCGTTTTAGTAAATATTGTGTTCCTTGTCTTTCTTTTTCTTTTACTTTTGCTTTATCAACTATGTGTTCTTACACACACCCACATCACTAAAATGCAGATCCTCATCCACTCTGGATCCTGTTGATAACAGTTCTACTATTGCCAATTATAATTTCGAGAATCCGATCTATCAAACTGAAGACGGAAATGAGGACGATTGTGAAATACCTGTAGAGCTTGCTAGGTTGTTACAACAAGAAGAGAAAGCTATACAGCCACATGAAGAGCCAGTCGAAGTTGTGAATCTGGGAACTGAAGAAAACAGGAAAGAGGTCAAGATAGGGGCTGATTTAGAGGATAGTGTCAAGAGCAGACTGGTTCAAATGTTACGTGACTATGTGGAGATCTTTGCTTGGTCTTATGAAGATATGCCAGGGTTGGATACAGACATTGTGGTTCACTGTTTACCAGTGAAAGAAGATTGTCGTCCAAAGAAGCAGAAGGTTCGTCGTATGCGTCCTGAAATGTCAGAGAAGATCAAGGCAGAGGTAATGAAACAATTCAATGCAGGGTTCTTGGCAGTAACTTCATATCCTCAATGGGTTGCAAATGTGGTACCAGTTCCTAAGAAAGATGGTAAGGTGCGTATGTGTGTGGACTACAGAGATTTGAACAAGGCTAGCCCCAAAGATGACTTTCCACTTCCTCATATTGATATTCTGGTAGACAACACTGCTCAGCATAAGGTATTCTCTTTTATGGATGGTTTCTCTGGTTACAATCAAATCAAGATGGCTCCTGAAGACATGGAGAAGACAACATTTGTGACACGGTGGGGTACTTTTTGCTATAAGGTGATGCCATTTGGTTTGAAGAATGCAGGGGCAACATATCAGCGTGCTATGGTGGATTTGTTTCATGATATGATTCATCATGAGATAGAAGTATATGTGGATGATATGATAGCCAGATCTCAGAATGAAGAGCAACATCTTGATCATCTGCACAAGTTGTTTGAGAGGTTGAAGAAATAGAAGTTGAGATTGAATCCAAACAAGTGTACTTTTGGAGTTAGATCTGGAAAGCTCTTGGGTTTCATTGTCAGTGGAAAAGGTATTGAAGTGGATCCTGCCAAAGTGAAAGCTATACGAGAGATGCCAGCTCCCCGTACTGAGAAGGAGGTTAGAGGTTTCCTGGGACGATTAAATTACATTGCAAGATTTATTTCCCAGTTAACTGCCATCTGTGAGCCAATCTTCAAGTTGTTGAAGAAAGATCAGGTGATGGAATGGAATGATGAGTGTCAGACTGCCTTTGACGAAATCAAGAGATATCTGCTAGAACCTCCAATTTTAATGCCACCAGTTGATGGAAGACCCTTGATCATGTACTTAACAGTGTTAGACAACTCAATGGGGTGTGTATTGGGGCAACATGACGAGTCTGGTCGAAAAGAGCAGGCAATATACTACCTTAGCAAAAAGTTTACCGACTGTGAAACAAGATACTCACTGCTCGAGAAAACTTGCTGCGCTTTGGCATGGGCTGCTCGCCGACTAAGACAGTATATGTTGACCCATACTACCCTGTTGATTTCAAAGATGGATCCAATCAAGTACATATTTGAGAAACCTGCTCTCTCCGGAAGAATTGCAAGATGGCAAATGATCTTGACAGAATATGACATACAGTATACTACTCAGAAGGCCATTAAGGGAAGTGTTGTTGCTGATCATTTGGCTCATCAAGTAGTGGATGATTATCAGTCAATGAGTTTTGAGTTTCCTGATGAAGACATTATGATTATTACCAAAGAACCTGGACAATATGACGGACCTGAACAAGGATCCCGATGGACTATGGTTTTTGATGGTGCCTCTAATGCACTTGGTAATGGTGTTGGTGTTGTGATTAGTTCTCCTGAAGGTTGTCATACCCCGATTACTGCCAGACTTTGTTTCTATTGTACCAATAACATGGCTGAGTATGAGGCATGTATCCTGGGTATTAAAGTTGCTATTGATATGAAGATTCAGTACCTTGATGTGTATGGAGATTCAGCCCTGGTAGTAAGTCAGATTAAAGGAGATTGGGATACCAAGCATGATAATCTCATTCCTTACAGAGAACATGTGTTGTCTTTGATCCCACATTTCAAAGAGATTACCTTTGGAAATATTCCACGAAGAGAGAATCAGTTGGCAGATGCTTTGGCCACCATGGCATCCATGTTTGAGATCAGCTGGGATGATGAAGCTCCCAAGATTACTATTGATAGATTTGAAAAGCCTGCATACTGCAATGAGATTGACACTGAAGGGGCGGAGGAGAAGCCTTGGTTCCATGAGGTAAAAAGATATCTTGAAGCTCAGGAGTTCCCTGAAGGGGCATCTGTCAAAGATAGGAAGTTCCTGAGAAGGTTTTCTGCTAAGTTCTTTTTGAGTAATGGGATCTTGTACAAGCGCAATCATGATTCAACTTTGCTTCGTTGTGTGGATAAGAAGGAAGCAATTGAGATTATGGAAGATATGCATGATGGGATCTTTGGCACTCATTCTAGTGGTCATACTATGGCAAAGAAGATATTGAGAGCAGGTTACTATTGGTCTACCATGGAAGTTGATTGCTATCAACACTCCAGAACATGTCATAAGTGTCAAATTTATGCTGATAAAGTCCATATACCTCCATCACCTTTGAATGTGTTGACTGCTCCTTGGCCTTTTGCCATGTGGGGCATTGATATGATTGGTGAGATCAAGCCTACTGCTTCTAATGGACGTCGTTTCATCCTGGTCGCTATTGATTACTTCACGAAGTGGGTGGAGGCAGCTTCATTTGCATCTGTTACTAAGAATGTTGTGGCTCGATTCATTAAGAATAATCTTATATGTAGGTATGGAATCCCTGAAAGGATTATTACTGACAATGGCTCTAATCTGAACAACACTATGATCACTGATCTCTGCACGCAGTTCAAGATTAAGCATCACAACTCTTCTCCGTATCGTCCAAAAATGAATGGGGCAGTTGAAGCTGCTAATAAGAACATTAAGAAGATCGTACAGAAGATGACTGTTACTTACAAGGATTGGCATGAGATGTTACCATTTGCTCTTCATGGTTATCGTACTACAATACGTACTTCAACAGGGGCAACTCCATTCTCCTTAGTCTATGGTATGGAAGCAGTTCTGCCCATTGAAGTTCAGATTCCTTCCTTGAGAATTATGAAGGATGCAGGCTTGAATGAAGATGAGTGGATTCAGACTCGACTTGACCAGATGAATTTGATTGATGAGAAGAGACTAGCAGCAGTTTGTCATGGCCAGATGTACCAGAAACGAATGATCAAAGCTTTTAACAAGAAGGTTAAGCCAAAGGTATATCAGACTGGTGACTTGGTAATCAAGCGTATTATATTACCACAGGGTGATCCTAGGGGCAAGTGGACTCCAACATATGAAGGTCCATTCGTAGTCAAGACAGTGTTCTCAGGAGGTGCCATGATACTGACTACAATGGATGGTGAAGACTTCCCACAGCCTGTAAACGCAGACATAGTTAAAAAATACTACGCATGAAAAGAGACCCGCTAGGTTGACAGGCCTAGGCAAAAATAAGGGCATCCCGGCAAACCAAAAGGGTTTGGGCAAAAATTAGGGATATATATAAAAAGATGTACACCCGGCAAGTCGAAAACCTGAAAAGGCGGCTTGGGCAAAAAAGGGTATCCCGGTGGATTGAAAACCTGAAAGGGCAATCCAGGCAAAAGTTAGGGATTAAAGCGTAAGACTATGTCTCGTTTGGATCACCCATGAAACTGCAACCAGTTGTGCTACTTACTCAAGCTCGAACAGATAAAGATCAATCCAATCATTCCCGTCTCAACAGCAGAAGATGAGATACTTGAAGATAATGGAAATAGTAGAATTGAAACTCAATAGGATCATTTCCCACATAGCTGATTCTCTTTGTTTTGTAAAAAACTATGACAAAATCCTCTTACTAGGGTTTATGTCTCTTTGTACAAATTTACCCATGTATGGGTCACTCTTTGATATAAATAAATTCCATCTTTTGAATCCAGATTTACTTTTACCCTATTTACATAAGCGAAACGTCCATTGGTTGTGTTTGAATGTATGTATTCTTTTGAATATGATTGATGTTTACCAGAAATGCATGTATGCTTAATATGATTGATGTTTACCAGAAATGCATGTATGCTTAATATGATTGATGTTTACCAGAAATGCATGAAAAAGCAGTAATAGTATTTACTAAGGACGAACGAGGGAAGGATTTCAACGAAGCTTCGCCGGTTCATCTCTACAAAACAGTTACAAACCCTCAGTAGGACAAATCCATCTTCATAAAGTCACATCTCCCCTGGAATTTATATCCATCTCTTTTATCCTCATACGGATATACGGGAAATTACTTTCCAATAATGGTACGATGAACGAAGGCGAAGGTTATATATGCCTTACTATCCCCAGCAGACGGGAGGTTATATATACCTTGCTATCCCCAGCAGACGGGAGGTTATATATACCTTGTTATTCCCAGCAGACGGGAGGTCATGTATACCTTATTATCAGACAAGACAGGAATGAATTCCCCATATTCTTCAACAACGAATCGGGATTTATTTTCCCTGGCCAGCAGTTATTATACGAAGATATCCAGACGCTTCAGGCAGCATCATATCATATATACATCATTTACATCATACCATACCATACATATACATAAATACATAATACATTTACTTAGGTGCATCATACTATGCATGCATACATATAACATAAACTAACATTCTCCTTGCAGGATAGTTACATGCAGATAAAACAGCATCAACAATTTACGACAGGTCAGAAATGATCTATACATTACTCAAGATGTCCTCGGAGAGTAGGCAAACAGTCTGTAAGAAGATCCATTCCCTAATCCAGGATATTTTCAGGAGTTAATCCTGACACTTTTTTTGTCCTCGGATAGTAGGCAAACGGTCTATAAGAAGATCCATTCCCTAATCCAGGATATTTCCAGAAGATTTCATCTATCTGGTCTTGAATAGCAGGCAAACGGTCTGTACAAAGATCCATTCCCTGGTTCAAGATATTTTCAGAAGATTTAATCTATTTCCTCGGAGAATAGGCAAACGGTCTGTAAGAAGATCCATTCCCTAATCCAGGATATTTTCAGGAGTTAATCCTGACACTTTTTTGTCCTAGGAGAGTAGGCAAACGGTCTGTAAGAAGATCCATTCCCTAATCCAGGATATTTCCAGAAGATTTCATCTTTCTGGCATTGAATAGCAGGCAAACGGTCTGTACAAAGATCCATTCCCTGGTTCAAGATGTTTTTCAGAAGAGCAAATCATGACGTTCTTTTGACCTTGGAGAGTAGGCAAACGGTCTGTAAAAAGATCTATTCCCTAATCCAAGATATTTCCAGAAGAGATAATCGTCACGAAGATTTATTTCTACTGGTCTATTCAACAAATTCAAATTATAAACGATTCAGAGACGGCCTATACGAAGACCTAGTACTGAGATCCAGTATCAACACAAAGCTATCATCACATCCAGTTCTTTAGATGGCATCTCTAAGCCCATCTCCAGTTCTTCCAAGTGGCATCTCTAAGCCCACTCAAGCATATACAACCAATCATCAATATCAGTTTACGCACCGGTGAGTGCAAATTTTTGGGCTTTTGTGTTCAATCCCCTTCAACCTTCCAGGTCACGACTGGCAAATATACCAATCTAACCCCTCAGGTTTCAGAAAATTGAACAGGGGCAGCTGTTGCACCCCAAAATTTGCCCTCACAACACAAGACTTTGTGTTCTAAGAAGGTTCACAAGGTTCACAAGTTTCCCAACACTTACAAGACCTTTCATGAGGTTCATAAAGTCTACAAGTTACTTTATGAAGGTTCACAAGGTTCACAAGCTTCCCAACACTTACAAGACCTTTCATGAGGTTCATGAAGTCTACAAGTCACTTCTTGAAGGTTCACAATACCTCCCATGAGTATCACAAGTCACTTCATGAAGGTTCACAAGGTTCACAAAGTTCACAATTGGCCAGAAGAGTTGACAATTCCCTCAGACAATGCACCTCCTAAGCAGTGCATCCAAAACTAGGGTTTTGACTTTAATTAGGCTAAATGAACTTCCAAGACTTCAAATGAGCTTCATAACATCTTATATGTGTTTAAGAACCCCCATGACAAGTTTCAAGACTTTTCTCATAAGTTTGCTCAGTCAGATGATCAAATAAGTCAAAATCAGTCAAAGCAGTTAAAAAGTCAAACTGAGGTCAACTGTGGTCAAACCAAAGTCAAACTTCATGATTTTTTGCCAACATCAAGTATATGAAGTAAATTTCATCATTTTATCAAGGGTTGATCATGATTCATCAAGGAGATTTCAGATCATCAAGAATCAGGGGTTTCTAAATTAAGGTTTCCTTAGTAAAAGTCAACTGAACTTTGACCAGCCATAACTTTCACATACTTCATCACCAAGTCTCCACTCAAATCTCATTTTGAAGGAAATTGAATTCTCTACAACTTTGTGTCTCACAAGCCAAGCCCAAAAATGCTTCATTTGGAAGGTATGAGCTAAGACATTATAGGTCCTTTTGAAAGTCAACAAAAAGTCAACAACTTCAAAAGGGCATAACTTGAGATTGGTAAATGATATGGACATGAAACCAGTGGGGTTGGTTAGAGGACTCTTCAAGCTTTCCAAAATGTCCAAGAACACCCTCATAGCATTAAAATTGAAGGATGTGTGCCCTTGCAAAGTTGGGAAATTTTGAGTTGGTTTATGATGAAAAAGAAGGTCTAAAACCAATTTCTTCCAAATGGGCTTGCCAAATGATGACCCAATCCATACATTGACTTCATGCACGACCCAAACCATTAAAAATCAGAATTTTTATTATTTTATTTTTATTTATTTTGATTTAATTCATTAAAAAATCATTTTAAATAAAAATAAAATATGAAAATGTAATATTTGATGGAGATTGAGTTTCTAGAAGATCTTAAATGATGATTGGGATTGAAGAGGAATGAAATCACAAGATTGGTCCAAAAATAGTAAGCCTTCATACAAGAATATTGGATTTTTAAGGCATGATCAATATGGATCTTTTCATATCAATTTTTCCACATGATCAATCAATTTTATTGACCTAATTCACTCACATATAAGTACTAAACACAACCCTATTGCAAATTCACGGATTCCACAGCCCAAGAGTAAGTTCATATTGTTCAAAAATCTCTCCACAACTCACATTCGGTTTTGGATTTCCAGGGCTTTAGAAGGTATTTTGAGGACATAGCTGTGACTATTGGACATCACTGATCATGAATCAATCACCATTTGCATCAAAAGCCTCATGAATTGCATAACCCGAGCCAAACCTTGTTCTTGAATGTGACTTTTCGATTCCATTAATTTACTGTGTTTGACTTGTTTTTGATTGTTTGATGATGTTTATGATGGACCTTAGAACGATTCTGGGCTATTCAATTAAATTTTTCGTGCAGGTATGAGAATTCACCATGATTAGGGTTCACGGCCCCCTTTAGGGTTTCATGATTTCATCATGATAAATGAATTCTAAAAACGTAGGACAGTTGCAAAACTCAGTAGCAACTCAATGACATAATCAATTTTGTGAAATTTTGTTGTTTGGTTGAAGTTTGTGATTCGCAGGGATGAAGAACACGCAGCAATATTCGCAGGTAGGATGGCATGAAATTTCGCAGGAAATTTGGGGAAGAAGAAGCTAGTTGGCGCGCTCAGGAAATTCAAATTTGATTTATAATATTTTATGTTATCTTGCTGAATTGTTATCACCACATGTTGTGTGGTCCAGTGGAAAGAGGCGTTGGTGTTTGGCTGCAAGACCTGTGTTCGAATCCTGTCTTGTACCATTATTTTTCTATTTTTTCAGGTTAATTATGAAGCATAATATATTATGTTCTATTGCCATTCAAATATCAGATGGGCTCTCCCAGCCGGATGCTCATGCGTGCTTGCTTGTATTCAAGAGGTCCTGGGTTCAATCCTCCCCCCAGGCCTTTTGTTTCTTTTATTTTTCCTGGATTTTTGTGACAAAGAACAAAACCTATGGAACTCACTGCCTTGCTACCTGCGTGTACCCTGGCCTAGTGGTGTGTCTTGTTGTTGGTAAACCTGGTGACCTGAGTTCAAATCCCAGCCAGGTATGTTTTGTTGTATTTTCATTTTTAATTTGTTTAAATGGTTTAGATTTTATTAATAAACATATATGTAATTAAATAATTTTACAAATACATGCTTAATAGTTTCTAATATTCTAAAATCTTATTTTCTTAATTTAAAAATTATTTCTTTTATTATGTAATTATAATATATATATATTAATTAAAATAATTTTGTATAGTATGTTATAAACCCTAAAAAATATTTTTCTAAATAAACCCTAATTTTTGTAAACCCTAATTTATTTTCTAAATAATAAAAACAACTAATTTTATTTTTTAAATTTCTAATTTTTAATATAATTGAATCTTGTAAATGTGCTTGTAATCAATTTTTTTATAATATGTAATTGTTTTCTATAATTTGTTCATAATTCAAATCTTATTCTTTTAACAAAAAATATATATGGTTAAAAAATAATTAAATCTTATAATTATAATTTCTTATGTTTAGAATTAATAAGTTGTATATAATTAAATCGTTCATATTTCTTAATAGTTTCTAATTTTTATTTTGTTTATAATTATTACTAATCATATTATTACTAATCCATTTATTTTATTATTATGCTTATTATTATTATTTTATTAATCTTATTTAATTATTTTTATTATTGTTATTACTAACCCCTATTATATTTGTTTTTGCTTATTATTTATATTTATTTATTTATTTGCTCTTTATTTTAATTGTTTATTATAATTATTGTAATTGCTCCTTGGTGTAAATTTTGTAAATATTTAATTTATTTAATTTTTATGCTATGGTTAGTAATTTAGGGAGTGTAAACATGTATTCTATTTTAAAATTGAATTTAGACCACTTTAATCATAAGATAAATTAAATTAAACACTCACACACGTAAGTCGATTTTTAATCGCCATCTCACTTTCTAGGGTTGCCTCTTATTGTTGCCTATTAAAAAAAAAGGTCAAGTGGGGTGTATAAAGCAAGTCCCTTAAAAGAAAAGTCATCAAGTCCCTTAATGGTTGCCTTTAAAGATCAAGTCCCTTTCGAATAATGATGACGGTCCCTCCTAAATGCTTAATACACCTTACAGTTGCCTTCATAAACAGATGTCCCTCATATGTCCCTTACATCCAAGGTAATGACTACCTATTCCTTAATAATAGGGATAGTCTTACCACTTAAAGGATAAAGAACAAGAAAGACTTAAACTTTAGGGTAGGTACCTCATAGTTGCTTGCTCACATCATTCAAAAATTTCAAACACTTAACAAATTTCAAACAAATTTTCAAAACACAAGTTTTTACGCATCCGTACATGGATCTGATGCGTGTTTTTCGCAAGTGTACGAATCACGTCAAAGTAATATAAAAGATTATCGAATCCACAGAGACCAAGTGTCAATCTATCAAACCTGTTGTTATGGTGTGTATCTAAGGCAACTATTTTTAAGGGTTTTAATAAGGGTGCAATGGTAAATAAAATTATAATTTTAAATAATAAATAAAGACAGGCTCGAATGTAATTCACGTAATCAATGATAATCCAGTACTTGTTAGTGGAACTACTTATGGGCAGTGTTTTCTTCTTTGAAAAGAACTAATTTAACAGGAACTGTCGCTTTCGCGTATTCAGAACCGAGTTGTACTCTCTAATCAACCCCTCCTATTGTCACGGATAAAAAGGTGCGTACTGCGTTAGAGTAGTAAACCTATTTTTAAGAAATATAGTATCTTAACTAAGTTGAAAAGTATTTTAACCTGGACTTCTTAGCAAAAAGAGGTTCTTGCGAACCAGAGTTTAAACTTCATAACGCGTCCGAAAATCGTTTTAAAATCTCTTTTCTTTTTAATCTAAAATCTCCTAATGAACTATACAAAGCGCTTTTGGCTGTTTTTGAAATAGTTAAAAACAATTACTTGAATTGAAAGATAAAATAGCCCTTAGGTGTTTCCACGAACAATTATACTGATTACTGGTTTGATTACGATCCTTACATTCTAACCTTTATGGAATTAGTTAGACATGATAAAGTAAATATTCTTTTTATAGTTTTTCATAAAAGTAATTTAAAGCGAGTGCGGAAAGTAAACGAAGTAAAGTGCGAGTGCAGGAAATAAACAACGTAAATGTGCGAGTGCAGGAAATAAACAACGTAAATGTGCGAGTGCGGGAAATAAACAAAATAAAAGCGAGGCAGAAATAAATAAAAGTAAAGTACGAACTTGAATTAAAATGGCGGCAGGATTAACTTCCTCCAGAGTGCTCCAAAACTCGAACCACAGACAGATTACAGACTCGATCACTCGATTGCAGAGGCACCCCGATATGGAATGGCAACTGCTTTATAACTGATATATGCCTAGAGAATTCTAATTCTGGATGAAGAAAAACGAAAATCTAAGGTCCTATTTATAGGAGAAACTGAAAGCATGAAATGACCGGGACGCCCCTCCACTAAAAAGTGGAGGTTACTGATTTTGGCCTTGTGGCGCCCGCCACAGGCCTATGGCGCCCGCCATGGTCCCTACAGGGGATGATGGAGTGGGGAACGTGGGTCTTGGAGGTTGAGGAGTGGTCTTGAGACGTGGCCACGTCATGGCTAACCCCATGGCGCCCGCCACGGTGGGTGCCGTAAGTGCAAAATGCTGAATTTCTAGGTTTTCGTCCGTTTTCACTCCTTTTTCGCTCCTTTTCCCGATTCCAGCTCCGATTATTATAAAAACCTGAAAACATAAGAAAACAAAGCAATAACAAAGCAAAACAACAATAAAAGCTAAGAATGCATGCGAAATCGGAGTCAGAAATACGGTGAATTTTAGTGTGATCAAATTCTCCCACACTTAAACCTTTGCTTGTCCTCAAGCAAACATTAAAGCTTAAGAAAATATGGTGTCAACACTTGTCTTTGGGCTAAAGGGATTCTAAGTTCAAGTCAGGATGCAGTGACAGATACTAACTAAGTGAACCAAGGGTACCATAGTAACACAAACACAAATTTCAATCCTATATTAACCACTCCATATCATCCCACGATACCTAGGCCTATCTTCTCATCTTTTTGTGTCCTTTTCATTCAGGCGCAATCACATTAAGCCCGTTATCCGTACATGCTTCATAGTAGAGTGACCGGTTAGTGATTCTGATCCATAACATAAGGTTTCTGGCACATAAGCATGTGTAAACCTGTTTTTATTTCGCCTAAATGTAGCTGCGGGGGATCGGATCGTAATCCGCCCTACCAAGTTCAGTGCCAGATACCTCTGAACCAACTAACAATAGGTGACTTGCAATTTTTTTCTTTTTGTGGCAAAAAAATTTTTTTTTTCTCTTTTTTCGGTTTAAATGACTTTGTGAGGGTCACCTATACCAGAGTTTGCCTTTTTTTCTTTTTTTTTTTCTTTTTTTTTTTTTTTTTATTAGAACTGGATCATTCACTTATATTCATCGACCCCCTACGTAGAGCATGCTTAAGCCGGAGCTGACTGCTAAGATAAACTACTTAGGACAATTTTTAAAATGATAGTAAAGGCCAAGGTGGTGGGGTTTAGGAGTGATTCCTATATTCAAGAGGTTTATGGTGCTAAAATGGTTCTGATGTTTCAAAAAGTTGACCTAAGTCACCACATCCTAATCTAAACCTGTCTCAAAGCCCAAAAAACATGTGAAACAACATTGTTTTCTTTTTAAAATTTTTTTTTTTTTTTTTTTTGGTAAGGCTAAGGAAATGGGAAAAAATGAAGATGAACTAAAAAAAAACACTATACTGGTGACTCGTCAGACTCATGCATTATCTAAGGAAATTAAATTACTGAAAGGGAAATAACTGAAAGGAAATTAACTAAAAAGGGAAATAACAGAAAGCAATAAAATCCCCTCCCACACTTAAATCGAACATTGTCCCCAATGTTTCGAAATAAGATAAGGGGGGTAACCTGGAAAAGACTACTGAGGAGGGGCACTGGTGCCTTCGCCGTCCTGATGTGATGGTCTGGAACGACGGGATCTACTACGATGCTGGTCCCTCCGGTCGAGTCGTGCTGATAAAGCAGCCTGAGCACTCCGGACCTCTCGAAGGTTACCCAAGATGGAACCCTGAGTAGCCTCTACAAGCTGGTAGTGTCGGCTGTTGAACTCTCTCTGAAGGTTCTGCTCTAATGAGATATCGTTCAAGGTACGGCAGACGTTGCTATAAGCACGATCCGAAACCAATCGCGATTGTTGCATGAAGCTCATGTTGTCCGTCAGCTGTTGTGAAATAGTAGAGAGAAGGCCATCACGCCTTTCTTCTCTAGCTGTCATATCACGCCACATCTCCTCGGTGACAAAGAATCCAGGAGCAGTACCTGCAACAGGGTTAGAGGAAGATGGTGCAGTGTGTGACTGTGAAGGACGATGGGGGGACATGTGAGGGATGGGAGACTGCTCTCTCCGATCATACTCATCATCAGTGTCATGTGCCTCCCCATCGGGAATATTAGGAGGAAGTGGACCCAAAACACGTGGAGCATTAAGATCATAGGTCCAGTTCCTTTCATCACGTACATCAGTACGTCTACTGCATGGTAAAGCAACAGATGGGATAGCTACCCCATGAACCATCAACTCATAACCACCTTCTCTCCTCGTTCGGCACAATTTCATATCCTTCAGAAATTTTAAATTAATTGTGCGAGGAGGTAGTGGTTCAAGTGTAGCTATCTCATCGTTCAGGTTAAGAGCCCGAGCAATAGACGTAACAAGCCCTCCAAAAACAATCGGTCCCGTTTTGTTAGTAAATAAAGTCATATGAGCAAGCATAAACGGGACCGGATTGATGTGGGTTCTAGTGAGGCATCCTTGCAAAAATAGGAGTTCACGAGCATTAACCTTGTTTGGACTTTCCCGGCCAAAAATAGTACATGCCAAAAGAAGTCTAAAAACTCTTATGGCCGGGTTGTGAATGGTCGACGCAAGTATCCCTTCAAAAGAATTAATTGAAGTACTCGAAAGCCTTTGCCAGAAGGTAAATACCTCGGCCGACCATTCAGCATCCAAAGGTGCCTCACAGATCGAACCTTCCCTATGAGGGATTCCTAACAAACCTGCTAGATCGTCGGTACTGAATTCATACTCAATTCCGAACAGTCTAAAAATAACAGTACCAACAGTGCTAGCAGTGTTAGGACTGACAGTGTATATCAAAGAACTCAAAAACTCAGTTGTCAGTCGCTCATAGGTAGGTTCCTGATTGATGAAGATATTATGCAAGCCTAGAAATTCTAATAAATTAAAAACACTATGATAAATACCCAAAGCATACAGACAGTTATCGTCGACGTACCTAGTCGAGAGAATTTCTCGACTTTGAAACCTCTGAATAATTTTCCGTTGCCTTTCGCCCGGTCTTCCATCACGAAGAAGAAATCCGTTGAACTCCATTGTTGAATGCTCCTTAGGTAGTGAAAATGGTAGAAAAAGTGGTTTATGAGGGAATGATAAAGTTTTGATTTTTTTTGGTTTTTGATGGATGAAAATGGAAATGGATGTTGGATATGTTTTATGGATGGTGGGTATTTTGGAAATGAGGGAGCTTCAATGGGGTTCAAGGAGGATTTGGAAGGTTGGAAAAATGGGTTTTTGGTGAAGAAAGGGATGAAAATGGTGGAAATGGGGATTGAATCCCGTATATGTTGATGGTACGGTGTGGCATCCGCCACAGGGCCTATGGCGCCCGCCATAAGGCCAATTCCTGGGCCTTGTGGTTTTGGATCCTCCTTTTGGGCCTTCCTTGCACCTTTGGTCTTCGGGGGGTCTGGATAGCGTTTTCTTCTTCTTTTCAAGGCTTGAGGCTTGCATATTTTTTTTTGTGAAGACAAAAATGAAATTATTTTTGTCTTATATTTTTTTTCTTTGCACGACAAAAAATAAAAATGATTAAAGAAACAAAAGAAAAAGAAAAAAGTTAACATTAGTGCATAATATGTATATATATAAGGAATTCAAAATGCATGAAAATATAAAAGCTGCAGTAAAGTAAAATATGTCTGGAAATGCGATAAATAAAATACTAGGGTAATGCTGTCAGGGTAGAATGAGTCATGTGGTAGGCGTCTTTTCCTGGCTTGATCCACGAATCTCAGCTATCTCCCTCCGAAGCTCTTCAATCGCCTGATGTAGAGCATCGGTCTCTGAGGCATGAGTGAGATCAGAAACCTGCATCTGTAACTCTAAGTCTGCCACTTCCTGCTTGAGCAGGGCAGTCTCCTTACGGAGCTCATAAATCTGTGTTTGTAGGTCAGGTGGCTGCAGAGACATATTGTTAGACATAACAGTGATTTGGGGAGTAAGAGGTGTAGGAGTGTACTCAGCGGCGGGAGGCGATTTCGGCTCTTCGACAGTCTCTCCATAACCCTCTAGAGCATAACTCCAATTTTCAGGATCATGGACACTGGTCATCAGCTGATCTGGTAATGTAAAGTAGTGTATCGCTTCGCCGTCGATCAGCAATCTAAACATGTTGGGCTCAAAAGAAGCCCTCCTCATCAGTCCTCTATCAAGACAAAAATCAATATCCAGGGTGGTGTAGCAGCAGAAGGTCCTGAGGTGCAATAACTTGCGAGACAGACCCAATGCAGTAGCAATCTGTGTAACAATCCCACCGACATGGATGATGCCTACTGATGATCTGGCAACACTAGCCAAGCCCTTCAACAGAAAGTTGCCACAAGCAACAGGGCGGGACTGAGTCGCACAAAACAGTAGGAAAATCTCCTCTTCACTTAGCAGTGTCTCTGTATCTGGAAAACCTAGGAAAGAATGTGCTAGAATCATCTGGAAGTACCTCAATGCAGGGTTGTGGATTACCTGAGAAAACTGGGTAGAAGGATCTTGGCTCCCTCCGCCGGATATTTTAGTCCAAAACTTTTCCACTTCTCTGCTCATAAAATACCCCATCGGTGTATCTGGAATAGCATCAGGAGTAGTCTGGAAACCTAGCAAATCACCAAACTCTCTGTGAGAGAATGAGTAATCAATCCCGAACAACCTGAAAACAGCGAGTCCATCGGGTCCAGCCCAAGGGTCATAATGAAACGAGCTGAGGAACTCAAGAGTCAAGTTCCTATAAGTGTTGTTCCTGTAGTCAAACTGTTCCCACTGGAGTTGATGGCATAAGAATCTGACGCTTGGCTCTATCCCCAAGGCATCCATGCAGTCATGGTCAGGGTACCTGGTAGGAGCCATAGGGCGTCTCATGTGAACATAGTAACGCTCTCTCTGTGCATCATCTCTAAAGGCCACGTGCATGTCATCAGGGTTCTGCATTCTGTACAAGGTTAGCAAACAAGTCCTGAAAGCACATAAAACATTCAATCGTTAGTCCTGACATAATAATAATAATATAAACAAAATAAAGTAAAAGTAAAAAATAAAAAGTACAAAAATAAGAAAAACCATGGGTTGCCTCCCATGCAGCGCTTGTTTAACGTCATTAGCTCGACGACCGATATTTAAACATCATTGGAAGGATACGGTGGATCACTCAGAGTATGGCAGGTGTATGTTGTTGGAATGTCACCTCCTTCGTAGGGCTTCAACCTCTGTCCATTGACGATGAATGGTTTACATGTCGGGTTCTTGATTTCAATAGCACCGGATCTCAGGATCTTAGATACTTCGAAAGGGCCAGTCCATCTCGAACGGAGTTTACCTGGAAATAGTCGTAACCTAGAATCGAACAGGAGAACAGGATCGCCTATTTTGAAGTCTCTTCTTATGATTCTTTTGTCATGCCAAGCTTTTGTTCTTTCTTTGTATATGATGGCATTTTCGTAGGCAGATTGTCTGAGTTCTTCTAATTTGTGGATGTCAAGGATACGTTTCTCACCAGCAGTCAAGTAATCCAAATTCAAAGTTTTGATGGCCCAATAGGCCTTATGCTCCAATTCAAAAGGTAAGTGACATGATTTTCCATAGACCAGTTGATAAGGGGTTGTTCCTATAGGAGTTTTGTAAGCGGTTCTATAGGCCCATAATGCTTCTTGAAGTTTCTGTGACCAATCCTTTCTAGATGTAGAGACAGTCTTCTCGAGGATTTGTTTTATCTCCCTATTAGATACTTCCACTTGTCCATTGGTCTGTGGGTGGTATGGTGTTGCTACTCTATGCTTAACTCCATACTTGCTTAAAAGTTTATCAAATATTCTCGATATGAAGTGTGATCCTCCATCACTTATGACTAAACGGGGGGTTCCAAACCTGGGAAATATATAATTTTTGAATAATTTGATGACTACTCTGGTGTCGTTTGTGGGTGCGGCGATAGCTTCAATCCATTTAGACACATAGTCAACTGCTACTAAGATGTACTGATTTCCAAAAGATGGTGGGAACGGTCCCATAAAGTCTATACCCCATACGTCGAAGAGTTCTACTTCTTGGATATTTCTTAACGGCATTTCATTACGTCTTGAAATATTTCCTGTGCGTTGGCATCTGTCACACTTGACAATGAAAGCATGGACATCACGCCACATAGTAGGCCAGAATAGGCCAGCTTGAAGAATCTTGGCGTAGGTCTTAGATGTGCTTGCATGTCCACCATAGGGTGCAGAGTGACAATGCTCAATTATATTATTTACCTCTTCTTCTGGAACACAACGGCGGAAAATGCCATCTTTACCTCTCTTGAAAAGAAACGGTTCGTCCCAATAGAAGTTTCTCACATCACTATAGAACTTCTTCTTCCGGTGGTAGTTTAGATCAGGGGGTATGATGTCAGCGGCTAGGTAATTAACAAAGTCTGCATACCAAGGTACATCACTTATGGCTAAGGATTTTTGAAAATACTCATGAGGGTCTGGGTTATCATCTTCAATGGTTTCTAGTTGGGCTATCAGTCTATCATAGGCAAAATCGTCATTTATGGGAACTGGATCAGGTTTCAGGTATTCTAGCCTAGATAGGTGATCAGCTACCACATTATCAGTGCCTTTCTTATCACGGATATCCAAATCAAACTCTTGCAGTAATAGAATCCATCGAAGTAACCTAGGCTTGGCATCCTTTTTTCTTAGTAAGTAACGAATGGCAGCATGGTCGGTGTAAACTATAATCTTGGCTCCTACTAGATAAGATCTAAATTTGTCTATTGCAAAAACTACAGCTAGGAGCTCTTTTTCGGTTGTTGCGTAGTTGAGCTGTGCAGCGTCTAGGGTTCTACTGGCATAATAAATCACATGTAACTTTTTGTCTTTTCTCTGACCTAGAACGGCTCCAACAGCGTAATCACTGGCGTCACACATTATCTCAAACGGTTCTGACCAATCAGGGGGTTTCATTATAGGTGCTGAAATCAGAGCTTGCTTCAGAAGATTAAATGCTTCAGTACATTTTTCATCGAAGATAAATTCAGCATCTTTCATCAAAAGACCAGTTAAGGGTTTTGTTATTTTGGAGAAATCCTTGATAAAACGTCGGTAAAATCCGGCATGTCCAAGAAAACTTCTTATCTCCCTGATAGTCTTCGGCGGTTTTAGATTCTCTATGACTTCTATTTTTGCTTTATCTACCTCTATACCTTTTTCGGAAACTACATGTCCTAAAACAATCCCTTCGGTGACCATGAAATGACATTTTTCCCAATTTAGCACAAGGTTTACCTCCACACATCTCTCCAGGATTTTCTCAAGGTTGACAAGACAATTTTTGAAATCTGATCCACAAACTGAGAAATCGTCCATAAATACTTCCATAATTCCATCTAAATAATCAGCAAAGATAGACATCATGCAGCGTTGGAAAGTTGCAGGAGCATTACAAAGTCCAAAAGGCATTCTTCTATAGGCAAAAGTTCCAACTGGGCATGTAAAGGTAGTTTTTTCTTGATCTTCGGGGTGAATAGGTATTTGGAAGAATCCGGAATATCCATCTAAGTAACAAAAGTAAGAGTGTCTGGCTAGGCGCTCCAACATTTGGTCTATGAATGGTAATGGGAAATGGTCCTTCCTAGTTGCTTTATTTAATTTTCTATAATCTATGCACATACGCCAACCTCCATCGGTTCTTTTTGCTACAGGTTCGCCCTTCTCGTTTTGCACGACTGTGATGCCTCCCTTTTTAGGTACTACATGCACAGGACTCACCCATTTACTGTCCGAGATCTGATATATTATACCTGCCTCTAGTAACTTAAGAACTTCAGTCTTAACTACAATACTCATTATAGGATTTATTCTTCGTTGGTGTTCTCTGGAAGGTTTTGAATCTTCTTCAAGCAAAATCCGATGCATGCATACGGATGGGCTTATTCCTTTTAGATCAGAGATCTTATATCCTAAGGCTGAGGGGTACCTACGTAAAACTTCTAATAATTGATCGGTTTCTTTTTGGTTTAAGGTAGCACTGACTATAACTGGACGATTCATATCTTCATCGAGAAATTCATATCTCAGGTTTTTAGGCAGTTCCTTAAGTTTTACGGTCGGTTTCATAGGGCAAGGCATAGGATCTGGGGTAAGAGATAAACATTCGTGAAGGTTATCATCAATGTAGGGTGTTTTATAATTGTCATCTTCCAAAATAAGGGTTGATGGCAATTTTATAGATTCAGTTTCTTCTTCTTGTTCTAATTCCCTAATGCATTCTTCGATGATATCTAAGGCATAACAGGAATCTCCTATCACAGGTGCCATAAGAAATTTTGACAATATAAATTCTATCTTCTCTTCACCTACCTCAAAAGTTAGTTTTCCTTTTTTAACATCTATTACGGCTCCAGCAGTCGATAAGAACGGTCTACCTAGGAGTATCGGTATGTCGTCATCTTCTTTAATGTCCATGACAACAAAATCAGTAGGTATAAACAACTGACCTACCCTAACAGGGACGTCTTCAAGTATGCCTATAGGGTATTTAACGGATCTATCGGCTAATTGAAGTGACATCTTAGTAGGTTGTAATTCTCCTAAGTTTAATCTCTCACAAACTGCTAAAGGCATTAAGCTCACACTAGCTCCTAGGTCTAGAAAAGCTTTTTCGATGACATGATTCCCCAAAATACAAGGAATGGAAAAATTTCCGGGATCTTTATCTTTCTTTGCTAACCTATCTTCGGAAATAGAATTACATTCCACGGGTTTCGGATCTTCAAGTCTACGTTTATTTGTAAGTATGTCTTTGAGAAACTTAGCATAAGAAGGTATTTGGGTGATGGCTTCTGTAAAGGGGATTTCTACGTGAAGTTTTTCTATAACCTTAACGAATTTTTGATATTGATTATCGATTTGGGTTTTCTTTAATCTTTGAGGGTATGGTATTGGTGGTTTGTATGGCGGTGGTGGTACATAGGTTTTATTTTTAGGTTCTTCTCCTTTTTCTTGACTTTCCGGGGTTTCAGGCTTCTCTGGTTCCTTTTCCTCATTCCTCTCAGAAGTTTCGGGCTCACTTAATCTAGGGTTTAAAGGTTCCTTATAAGCGGTTCCACTTCGTAGAGTAATGGCATTAGCTTGCCCTTTCGGGTTCTGTTGAGGTTGTCCAAGGAACTGTCCTCCAGGTGTAGTCTGTGGGGCTTGGTTTAACGCTACCTGAGAGATCTGGGTTTCAAGCATCTTATTATGAGTAATGATTTGATCAACCTTGGTTCCTAACTGGGTAATAAGTTCGTTAACATGGACGCTTTGGTTCATGAACTCTTTGTTCTTCTGTTTTTGAGCAACGATGAAATCTTTTACAATTTCCTCAAAGCTCGGGTTTGGTGGCACAGGTTGCATAGGTTGATTTGTTCTAGGGGCTTGGTAACCTTGTTGTCTCGGAGGTGCGGTATTTTGGATAGGGTTATTATTTTTGTAGGAGAAGTTTGGGTGATTCCTCCATCCAGGGTTATATGTGTTTGAAAATGGGTTCCCTTGGGTATAGTTCACTTGCTCGGTGTTGGTTTCATTCAACAGATTGCATTCGGCGGATTGGTGTCCTTGCGTTCCACATATCTCACAATTCGGCGAAACTGCGGCTACAGTATTCGGAGTTGTACACATATGTTCGACTCTTAGGGCCAACGCGTCCATTTTAGCCTGCATCATGTCTATAGAGCTTAGCTCATGTATTCCTCCTTGGGCTTCCTTCTTTTCCACTGTCGCTCGTTCTACTCCCCATGATTGATGGTTTTGGGCCATATCCTCGATAAGGGCACTAGCTTCAGGGTAAGGTTTGTTCATCAGTGCGCCACCAGCGGCAGCGTCGATGGTCATTTTAGTGTTATAAAGAAGTCCATTATAGAAGGTTTGGATGATTAACCAATTCTCTAAGCCATGGTGTGGGCATGCTCTTAATAGTTCTTTATATCTCTCCCAGGCTTCGAACAACGACTCTCCTTGGTGTTGGGTAAATCTAGTTATTAGGTTTCGAAGAAGAGCGGTCTTACTCGGGGGAAAATATCTAGCAAGGAAAACTTTCCTAAGGTCATCCCAAGTTGTTATTGAATTGGGTGGAAGGGAATCTAACCATGATAGAGCTTTATCTCTGAGGGAAAAGGGAAATAATCTTAAGCGTATCGCCTCAGGAGAAGCTCCATTGGTTTTAAAGGTGTCTGCTAACTGAAGAAAGTTTTTTAAATGTTGGTTTGGGTTATCAGTAGGGAGACCTGCGAATTGTCTCTGTTGCACTAATTGCAGCAGGGATGGTTTAAGTTCAAAATTATTGGCTGGGATAGCGGGGTTTACTATACTGGAACTAGGTTCCTCGTTTGATGGTTGGGCGAAGTCCTTAAGAGGTCTTCGGTTTTGTTCTTCGGCCATAGCTATCCTATTCCTATGGAAAAATAAACGTGCGCGAGCGTAACGTTCAGGTTCAGCTAGAGGGTCTACTAAACTTCCGGCACTGCGAGTCTTTCGCATTGACCGGTGGGTAACAACCTTAGTCTAAACGGTATAACTACAGGGTAATGAAATTTGACGATATTGGTCCCCGGCAACGGCGCCAAAAACTTGATGCGTGTTTTTCGCAAGTGTACGAATCACGTCAAAGTAATATAAAAGATTATCGAATCCACAGAGACCAAGTGTCAATCTATCAAACCTGTTGTTATGGTGTGTATCTAAGGCAACTATTTTTAAGGGTTTTAATAAGGGTGCAATGGTAAATAAAATTATAATTTTAAATAATAAATAAAGATAGGCTCGAATGTAATTCACGTAATCAATGATAATCCAGTACTTGTTAGTGGAACTACTTATGGGCAGTGTTTTCTTCTTTGAAAAGAACTAATTTAACAGGAACTGTCGCTTTCGCGTATTCAGAACCGAGTTGTACTCTCTAATCAACCCCTCCTATTGTCACGGATAAAAAGGTGCGTACTGCGTTAGAGTAGTAAACCTATTTTTAAGAAATATAGTATCTTAACTAAGTTGAAAAGTATTTTAACCTGGACTTCTTAGCAAAAAGAGGTTCTTGCGAACCAGAGTTTAAACTTCATAACGCGTCCGAAAATCGTTTTAAAATCTCTTTTCTTTTTAATCTAAAATCTCCTAATGAACTATACAAAGCGCTTTTGGCTGTTTTTGAAATAGTTAAAAACAATTACTTGAATTGAAAGATAAAATAGCCCTTAGGTGTTTCCACGAACAATTATACTGATTACTGGTTTGATTACGATCCTTACATTCTAACCTTTATGGAATTAGTTAGACATGATAAAGTAAATATTCTTTTTATAGTTTTTCATAAAAGTAATTTAAAGCGAGTGCGGAAAGTAAACGAAGTAAAGTGCGAGTGCAGGAAATAAACAACGTAAATGTGCGAGTGCAGGAAATAAACAACGTAAATGTGCGAGTGCGGGAAATAAACAAAATAAAAGCGAGGCAGAAATAAATAAAAGTAAAGTACGAACTTGAATTAAAATGGCGGCAGGATTAACTTCCTCCAGAGTGCTCCAAAACTCGAACCACAGACAGATTACAGACTCGATCACTCGATTGCAGAGGCACCCCGATGTGGAATGGCAACTGCTTTATAACTGATATATGCCTAGAGAATTCTAATTCTGGATGAAGAAAAACGAAAATCTAAGGTCCTATTTATAGGAGAAACTGAAAGCATGAAATGACCGGGACGCCCCTCCACTAAAAAGTGGAGGTTACTGATTTTGGCCTTGTGGCGCCCGCCACAGGCCTATGGCGCCCGCCATGGTCCCTACAGGGGATGATGGAGTGGGGAACGTGGGTCTTGGAGGTTGAGGAGTGGTCTTGAGACGTGGCCACGTCATGGCTAACCCCATGGCGCCCGCCACGGTGGGTGCCGTAAGTGCAAAATGCTGAATTTCTAGGTTTTCGTCCGTTTTCACTCCTTTTTCGCTCCTTTTCCCGATTCCAGCTCCGATTATTATAAAAACCTGAAAACATAAGAAAACAAAGCAATAACAAAGCAAAACAACAATAAAAGCTAAGAATGCATGCGAAATCGGAGTCAGAAATACGGTGAATTTTAGTGTGATCAGGATCATTATTAACTTTTATGAAAATTTTTATTCACACACTTCACATTTTCGAAAACAATTCAAAGTGAGCTAAGTAACTAAGAGCCCATGGATAACCATGGATGTAAAGGGTGCTAACACCTTCCCTTTACATAACCTACCCCCCGGACCCAAAAATCTTTTAAAGGTCTTTCCTGTTCTTTTATGCCTTTCCTTTGGATAAAATAAAAGTCGGTGGCGACTCTTGCTATCCGCAACATAACTAAAGTCAGTTCTCCCATCGTGTTACTCCGTCCCCTGCTAGGTGATCGTCCTTCACCTTTGGTGACCGTCCCTCATCATTATTTCATTTATTCTTTAACCCGATGGCCGTCCCCGTCGTGGTCCCTTTTCCTTTTCCTGATGATCGTCCTTCATCAGTTTAGCCCGATGGCCGTCCCCATCGTTGCTTGCATTACTTTATGAACCTGATGACCGTACCTCATCACTTACTTTTACATATTCCCCAGAGAATCTTACAGCTTTACTTGATGGCCGTCCCCATCATAATCTCTTATACCCCCAGCATGTCGGCCGTCCCCGTCATTGCTTTACTTCACACCCTCTCCCCAGCATGTCGGCCGTCCCCGTCATTGCCTTTTCCCCAGCAGTCGTCCTCTGCTCGACGGTCGTCCTCCGTCGCTCGCACTTTATAATTATACTTTATTTTCCTTTACAATCTATATCTCTTTTCTTCTTCATTTTGTGAGTGCAAATTTTGGACTGTCTTTGGTATTCAACCACAAGTTATCTTGTTTGCCTGATAAGCCGTCGCTTACATCCTGCACAGCTAACTCATGTTTGAATAGGGGCAGCTGTAAACACCCCAAATTTTCCCTCACCCATTCACACCATGGCTTGTGATCTCCTCATAGACATAAATCCAATCATAGCATCTCATACCACATTTTTGATTCATTGCATTGGTTCAAAGTCATCTGCATCTAGGGTTTATGATCTGAGCAATCCAAGAGCTTCTTGAGCCATTCCAAAGGTCATCAATCACTTCAAAGGGGTCCATGTATGTTCAAGCATCATATTATATCCTCTCAAAGTCAAGAATGTCAAAGAATCACAAGAACTGAGAATGGTATGGAAGCAGGGCCAGGTTTGACTGCACAAATGACCTAGAATTAGGGTTTTGGTTTCAGAGGCCATAACTCCAAATTTTTTGGCCATTCTTGTTTCTATTGGTCTCTATATGGTATAGGGAGAATGCATATCAAATTTCATGAAGAAATTCCATGGGGAAGTCATCTGATCAAGGGTTGACTTTCTAAGCAAGTCAGTGTAAAATCAGGGCATCTGAGACCCCCAATGACCCAACCAAAGGGTGTTCTTCATCATTTTGATTGTGTATGATCTTTATTTGATCATAGAAGATGTTGGAAGTTCACAAAATTGAAGAATTCCAAGTCATTTGCAAAATTGACTTTTTGGGAAAGTTTGACTTTTAATAAAATTGTCATTTTGGGAAACTTTTTCAACCCTTGCTTTTTGATCCAAAAATGCTTCAAATGGAAAAAATTTGGTCATGAAAGTTGTAGAATGGATCATTCCCTTTTCAAAAAGTACAAGAACATGACCTAATTCATTTTGGATCAAAAGTTATGGATTGTCAAAGTTGGCTAAAATCACAAAATTTGAAGTTTTCTACCAAAGAGACATTTTGCAAAATGGTTTGTTCAAGTGTTCTAAAGGCCTCAAATGTGTATCATTTCTTCACAACATGATCATATGACCTCTAAAATTCAGAATGGGCCAAAGAACTTTGCACTTTGATGCATTGAAACTCAAGAAATCTCAAAGGAACCAAACTTGAACCAACTTGCAAAACTCATCATAAGTTACAAACCACTTGCTGCATTGCCTCTAAACCTTTTTCACAGCATTCCTTGATTCAAGCTGAGAAAAAGCAAGCCAAAAAGCAAGTTGTACCATAGCCCATGCTTCAAGTACACATCAAGTTGACATTTTGGCCAAAGACCCATACCAATCACCATAGGCCACCAACAACTTTCTGACCTATCCCCTTTTGATACATGGACAAAACCCAGCCTAACACATCACACAACTCACTCTGATCTTGCCCACAAGCCATAGTTATCATTTTTGCTCCAACTTGCAAAAGCCTTCGAAACACTCAGCACAGCTAGCAAACACAAAAACCAACTTCACAAATCAACTCAGCATGCTTCACTGATCAAAAACCACCCATCACCATAGCCTAAAACTCCCTGAATCAGAAATACGATTTCCATCCCACCTTGAACAGAACTTCTGTAATCTTCCAAACCAGCCATCACAAACTTTTTCTAAGCATCAAGACTTCATCAGGGGCCTAAGAGGAGTGGTTTGCACAAAGAGAGAAGGCCAGAAAGTTGCAAACTGAGAAAGCTCAAGCTCAGGTATCTCAAGAACTTTTTTTTCCAGAAATGAGTTTTTAAGTTTCTAGATTGTTCCTCATGCTTTGCTGATCACTCTGATGTTCTTACTTTTTGAAATGGTTGAGAAATAAGCATTTAATCGTGTTCTGAAACTTTTCTGACCTAAACATGTTTGGCTTCGATTCACATGATTAATGGATGAAAAAATGGTTTTTGTTTGGGGGTTTTGATTTAGTTTCGAATGGGGATGATTTCTGGGTGATTAGTTTTCATTTTCATGAGGTTTTGAGGGTTTTAGCAACTTTCAGGTGAGGGTCTTGCCGGAGAAGACGACCGAAAGTCTTCTCCGGCCACCTGAAAGTGATTAGGGCTAATCAGTGTAATTAATGCAAGTTTGAATTTGGTACGTTGGATGGGCTGACTTTTGTTGACTCCCGCGCGTTCCAATGGCCAAGATGCCCTCATTAAACCCTAATCCACGTCATTATCCATTTAATTAAGTTTTATAAATTAATCTGGCCAGTTTGAATATCAGCCCTTAGATCTGGCGCCAGTCAATTCGTGCGTTCTAAGTTCAAACCTCAGCCACTAGATCAACATACTTCTCATTTTATTTCATTTTTATTTCATTTAATTTCATTTGTTTTGTTCAATTTATTAAAAATAGTAAAAATCATTGAAAAATTCTGAAAATTTTTATACAACCTTTTATTAATTTTCAGAAACCAAAAACATTTTTATTTTTATTTTTTGCATAAAAAAATATTTTTAAATCATTTAAAAGATTATTTTTAATTAATTAATGAGAATTAATTAATTAAAAATACTTTTAGGTATTTAAAAATCACCAAAAAATTCATGAAACCTTTAAAACCATTTAGAAACATTGTCCAACCCTCAAACCAAATTTCTTTTTTGATCTTGATGTCTTTTGACAATTTTTCATGGAATTAATTTCATTTTAAGGCATTGTTTTGATCCTAACTTTGAAAATTCATTTCTGCCTAGTCTTTAGGAGTTGGACTTTGATTCTTTTTGAATTGCATTTTGCATATCATGTAGTTTATAGGATTAAATTGGCATGATTTGATCTTGCATTTTCAATTTGTTTGACATTTTTCTTGACAAGGCACCATAAAACCCTAGCATTCTTAAGAAATTCATAACCCTCATTAGGTTAAGAGTTAGAACCCCTCCTTTGGGCAGTGAGTTTGTATAGGTTTAGGGTTCCCTTGAATTCATTTTCAAATTTTTATCTTGATGTTTTGCTTCTGGTTTTGATTTTTGTTTTGTGCATTGATCATAAACCCTAACTTGGGCTTTCATTTGCATCCATCCTCCATTTGCTTGCATACCATGACTTGCCATGACATTTTGTGCATCCATTTGATTCATTAGACATCTTAAGACATATTAGAATCATGTTTGATCATTGCATCTTTCATTTGCCATGTTGTATGTCATTTGCATTTCATAACTTTTCATGTATGTTCATGGTTCTAAGCATGCTTCTCTTGCATCCATATGCTTGTATGATCATTCCCATCTCTTGTCATGTATGTGCATCACATCATAGCATCATTATCATCATACTCATGCTTCTGGTTTTGGTTTGCATCATCCCATTTCATCTCATTTTGCATTACATTGCATTCCCTTCACTAACTTTTCAGGTGGTAAGTAACTTTGAGAAGTGAATTTGCCTTCACTTCTCACAATTTCTTTTCATCCCTCTTATGCATCATTGCTGCATTTTGTCTTGTGTTTGAGTTTGAGCTTGCTCATCCTTCTTCATCTTACTTTCTTTCTTCAAGTGACTTGTCTTCTTAAGTGAAGCAAGTTACTTTGCTTCTCTTGGCTCCTTTCATCTGCTTCCTGGTGGTTCCTCTGAAGATTTCTCTTGTAAACCTCACAAACCTTATGAACAACCAAGCATGACAATGATTAGGGTTTTGATTAGTCCCCCACTTAGCTTTTACCTTTGTGTCTCATTGAGTCTTCTCTTCTCATCTCATAATCCAGGACTAAACCCTAAAGGTTTTAAGGTTTTGTGATTAAGCTTATACCTGCATCCTTCTATTAGGATGGAGTGTATAACTTTAATCCTAAGTGTTAAACCCTTAATATGTTTAAATCCTTTAATCAATTCACTTAATAATCATCAAGACATCAAGCTTGTAACTTGGGCCTTGCATTAGGGTTCTAATTCTTCCTTAACTGGTTAAGAAGGACTAACCCTAGTGTTAATGGACAAGTCCCCCTCAAGCTGTCTTGTAAACCCTAAAACTCATTTCATCATCTAATCATTAACTAAAATCCACTTAATAAAGGCTTTGTTTTGTCATGAGTTTAATCCCTAATCATGGATTAAGTTGAGGAGCTTTCCTCAGCTTAAACATTCTCATCTATTATCCTTCTATTAGGATGGTGTAATGAGTCTGTTTAATCCCTGATTATGGCTTAACCTCATTACTTAACACTAAACAAAAACTCCAAAAACATCTAAATAATCACAAGTAGGTTAATGATCTTAATCCTACATCACGGTGATTAAGTGTGAGGTGTTTACTCCACACTTAAGGTATTCTCATTACCCCTAATCAGAGGGAAGATGTGATGAGTTTGCTAACCCATTGGATTAGGCTTAAGCTCATTAACTTATGACAAACTTTCAAAAGCAATAAAAGACTGAAAACATCAAAAACAAACAATAATCGTCTCCTTCGGGATTCTTTTCTCATCTCATTCACTCACAAACGAGAACCTGCTTCTTCCGTCTAATGCAAGACAGTTTGCACCTGAGCCAGACAGGTCATACACTTGAGTATAGACAAGTAAGCAGTTCATCAGTCAATTCACCTTTCAGTCTTTTTGGGTCGAACTACGGTGTTCTGACTTCCTCATTGCACGAGAGGATACGTAGGCATAACTTAACGGTTATCGAACAAAAGTCTCTGTATATTCCCCCTCTTCCCAGCCTTATTCTTTAAGCCTCATGGTCATGAGCATTTCATTCCTGATCTCACACTGACACTTCACTTATACACTTCACTTTTCTTTTACACTGACACTTGTACATCTTTTTCCAGCTCTTTTTATACACAAATTGCACTGACACTACCCCTTTAAAACACAAATCTTTTAAGCGTGGATCTCGTCGAGTACGACGGACAATCTGGGTGCTAATACCTTCCCAGGTTGTAACCAACCCCCTTTCTCAGTCTCTCTGGTTCGCAACCGTCTTATCCATATCTTTCTAGGTCTATGCAGCATTGCCTTTCCTCCGGGATAAAAATGCCTAGCTGGCGACTCTTTTCTTTCCCTGTGAGTTCACTCCTGTGTGTTCTCACTTTCATCCTTTCGCCGACCGTTCGCGTTTGTACCTTTATCTGGGCCGGTCTCATTTATCGGGAGCGACAGTTAGTACTCTAACGGGTCAAAATTGAGTGTATCCAAAAATGTCTCTAAGTCAATTATCTAATAAAACCTCTGAGTCAGATAATACTAATTAATTAATTAATTTAATTTCGTCGATTGCTCTAATTATTTTAATTGAAAACTCTCAGAGCACACTGGAAACCTATTAATCTTAAATAATAGTATCTAGAGCATTTAATTAAAATACGGGGTATTACATCCTCCCCTCCTTAAATTGAAATTCGTCCTCGGATTTCCTTTACTCAACACAACGACATTTTACAACAATGTCTGCGATCCATACTTATCCTTACATCTGCTACATATTCTTATATATTTAAATTCCAATTTGTCTTCGCGACTCAAAGTCCTCGTTCCATAACAAATCAAACTTCACGTCCTTACTCATACGCTTGTTCTAACATTGGGTTAACTTCCAACTTACTATTTCCGCAATTCGTCTGTTGTTTCATACTGAATCACTTAGTCACGTCTCTCCCCTGGAGAAACATACCATTCTAATTCTTCCCATTGAGTCATAACACAGAGCATAACACTCCAACTTGATTTCGGGACATCAAACACTCGATAA
This sequence comes from Lathyrus aphaca, assembly GCA_963966055.1. NCBI lineage: Eukaryota > Viridiplantae > Streptophyta > Magnoliopsida > Fabales > Fabaceae > Lathyrus > Lathyrus aphaca. The sequence goes on along the minus strand of OZ014519.1, from coordinate 676,652,220 downwards.
AACTCCATAAGGTATCTTAGTGAAATCTTATCTACGCCCAATTTCCAGCAAAAACTCTTATTAAAATCCTTCAATTACTAAAACCATCTCAAAAGTTGTCAAACAACTTCTGTACCAATTACATTTGGTTCGACATCATATGTAGGATCAGAATGCGCCTAAGAGGGGGGGGGGGTGAATTAGGTGTATATAATTTTTCTCGATTCCTTTTCTATGATGGATAAAAATTTTCTTGTAAGTTTGTATGGAAGGAAAATAGTAAGGCAGAAAGTAAAAGTGACACAGAGAGTTATCCTGGTTCCCTTCACAGTCCGAAGGTACATCCAGTCCCCTTTCAATTTGAAAGAGATTTCCACTAGTGTTTAGAAAAAGTACAACCTATCACACCTTCAATGGTGAGGCCTACTTTCTAACAAACTAACAAACAAGTGTGCAAGAACAATCCTCTTGCCACACTTACCCTTATGTCCAAACAAACCTTGGAACACAAGTCACACAATAGAAATACCTTTCTATATTTTTAATTTTGAGTGAGTAATACAAAGACTTAATATCAATAAAGATCTTCTCCTATGTACACAATTCACTTTTCAAATATCAATACAAGTGTTCAAACATGAAGTATGAAAGATGAATATCTTATGAACACTTTTGAAAAATTATGAAAGTATTTGAAAATTGATGAATTTGATTCAAGTGATTTTTTACAAAAAATTGTAGGAGGTGTTTTTTGAATTTGAAAAATTCAGATTTTATATTATACAAGATACCCTTTTGAAAAGGTATGAAAATTATGAATCAAAATAATTTTTGAAGAGATATAATCAAAAGGTGCAATTTGAATTTCAAAGGAAAATATTTTTCAAAATATTACAGTGTTAACCGGTTAACCAAATGGTTAACCGGTTAACGCCTATGAACGTTAACAGGTCTTTTGAAAAACTGAACCCGTTAACCGGTTAACCAAATGGTTAACCGGTTAACACTGTTAAAACCAGAAACATAAGGTTTTTTAAAGAGTGTTAAACGGTTTGAAAAATATATCAAATTAATTTATGCAATATGTTAATATATGATTGAATGCGTGAACACTTGTACATCAATTTAAAAGAGAGATTGATATACCTAACCAAAAGCATCCAAGCATGAAGTTGAACGATGATGCAAAACGAAGCTTGATATCAAAGCCGGTTGCTTGAAGCTTGATCAGTTGGAGCTCTTGACTTTGCAGGTCTGAAAGATATGCGCCGTGTTGTCTTCATCAAAATCTTCGAGGTTGAAGGCGTGCTTCTACATTCTCCCCCTTTTTGATGATGACAACTGAAAATTCTGCGAGAGCTTTGATCAATGTTTCTCTAAGCGAATTCTCCCCCTATGGACAGCAACTCCCCCTAAATGATAGCAGCAGTAGCGAGAAAAAAATTCTGCATAGAGAGTCATTAGAGAAACAAGATCTTCTCCCCCTTTGGCATTAGCAAAAAGGAAGGGACCAACAAGCAAGCATGAACATGAAAAGTATAGCATCATACAAGCAATCATACAAGCAAGCACATATAAAACACAAACATAATGCAAGTAAACCAAAAATGTCTAAAAACTTAGGACTTTAGTTTGAGAGTACAAAACATAACATGATTTAAAAGATAAAGCAACATAATAAAAACAACATGGAGACATGGTCCTCATTCCTCATCCGACACATCCTCATAATCTTCTTCCTCTTCTTCGGTACCATCCACATCCTCATCAACATGCTCGGTGGTGGTTCGGGAACTTAGGACAAGGTTCCGAAGGCTTTTGATGGCACACATAGCTTCATGGTGGTGTGACATCATGGTTGAGTAGAGAAAGTCATTGGTAATGCCGGTTTCCGGAATAGGTGGAATGGAGGTGGAGGATTCGTCATCATACTTATAAGTTCCATCATTGGCTTGGACAATGCAGGTGTTCTTGATGATTGTGACTCCGTTGATTTCATTACCCGTAGTAGTCATAGCAATAAACGGTTCTCGACCGATTTCCATATCGGTAAGTTCCAAAATCCTTGAAAGGAGGCGGCCATACGGTAAGCGAGTCTTCAAAGAGAGTTGTTGCTTCAAATGATAGAGCATGGTAGGAAGCCAATTAATCTTAATCTTGTTCTTGATGGCAAAGAGCACTTTCATCTCCAAATCATTGATTTGGGATTGATTGGAGTCCTTGGGCAGCAAGACATGGCAAATGACATAATGAAGCATCCGGTCATCCACGGAGAGATTCTTCGCATAGCAAAGTACCCGAGAGGTACGCTGGCCGGATATCACGACTGCCTTTGGAAACCTACAGATGTGATAGTAGTATTCCATCTTATCATAGTTGGCCCATTTGCCTTCATCATGGTTGACACCCTTTCGGAGAAACACTCCCGAGTATGGTAAAGACAAAGAGGTAGCAAGAGTACCTAGGTCAACCTCAATCTCACAATCTCTAATAGAATCAAAAAGGTGGTGCTTATCCTTATCATCACAATTGAGAACCATGTTATTCATGAAAGACTTCACCAAATCCGGATACACCTTTCCATTATCGGCAATAAAATCTAACATTCCTTGATATTCTAGTAGTGCCGGAAACTTAAAAGATTCAAAAGATTTCAGGTTCACATACTTACCCTTGAGAAGATGTCGAACCCGAACACGGAAATCTAATCGTCTCTTCTTGGTAGATTCCATAGGCATGCCTTCTTCACTGCTAGACCTTGATGCTGACACTGGAGCTTTTCCCTTTCTTGAAGCCATGAAGATGAAGCTTAAGTTGAGGGTGAGTGAGAGTATTTTCGGATTAGGGTTTGGTGTAGTGAAGAGTGAAGTGAAGGAGATGGAGTTTTTGTGAGAGTTACAATGTAGTGGGTTTTAATGGAGGAGATGAAAAGTTTGGAAAAAAATGAGTAAGTGGAGTTTAATGGTAGGTCAAAGGAAGAGGAATAGATTTATGAGGTGTCTTGAGATACCATGCATCAATTAGACATAACACACACAAGACAACATAACAAAATAATAAAAAAATTTAAAAGGAACAGATCCTGTCACGCAGGCAGGGACTGTTGTTTTGAAGGTGTTAACCGGTTAACCGATCCGTTAACCGGTTAACGTACAAATAATTTCAAAAAATTTTAAAAATCCAGCAGCTTTGGTGGGGAAAATGGGAGGGAATTTTCAAAAAAAAATCCATAAAGTGTTAGCACTTGTCATTCCTCAACTTTCGATCAAAAAATATTTTGAAACCGATTGATTTCGGGTATACGAAAGTGAGAAAAACCGAAATCGGTGAAATGTGAGTGCTAGCATTTTATGACATTAAAGTGAGCAAAAAACACATATAAACACACATAATGCAATAAAAACATATAACAATCAATTTTTAGGTTAAGATTAGATGTCACCTTCATTGAGAATACCAAGTTCTCGTCGAATCTTGAAAAATTGCTCCTTAGCCAATGATTTTGTGAATATGTCGGCGAGTTGATTGTGTGTATCCACGAACATAACATCTACATCTCCGTTTAAAACATGATCTCGAAGGAAATGATGTCGGATATCTATGTGCTTTGTTCTTGAATGCATGACCGGGTTCTTTGTGATATTGATGGCACTTGTGTTGTCACACCGGAGAGGAATACAACCGAGATCTATACCGAAATCGAGAAGTTGTTGTTTAAGCCACAAGATTTGAGCACAACAACTTCCTGCTGCAATGTACTCCGCTTCGGCCGTGCTAAGTGCAACGCATGCTTGCTTCTTGCATGCCCACGACACTAGTGCATTCCCGAGAATGTGACAAGTACCACTTGTACTCTTTCTATCGGTCTTACATCCTGCATAATCAGCGTCAAAATAACCAATTAAAGAACAAGTACTACCTTTAGGATACCATAGTCCAACGTGCGTTGTTCCTTTGAGATACTTCATGATCCTCTTCACGGCAGTGAGATGTGATTCCTTCGGATTAGCTTGAAAGCGGGAACACAAACAAACACTAAACATAATGTCAGGACGACTCGCCGTCAAATATAAGAGTGAACCGATCATACCTCGATATTTTGTAATATCTATTGAAGTGCCGGAAAGATCTTGATCAACATACATTCCGGATCCCATAGGAGTAGACATCTCTTTGCAATTGTCCATATCAAATATTTTCAATAAATCCTTGCAATACTTGGATTGGTTGATGAAGATGCCATCCTTTGTTTGCTTGATTTTTAAACCAAGGAAGTAGTTCATCTTTCCCATCATGGACATCTCGAATTCGCCTTGCATCATAAGAGAGAATTCTTTGCAAAGATCTTTGTTTGTTGAACCGAAGATGATGTTGTCGACATAGACTTGAACAAGTAAGGTGTTACCCTTAAGATTCTTGATGAACAAAGTCTTGTAAACCTTTCCTTTAGTAAAACCTTTCTCACATAGGAAGTTGTTAAGGCGATCATACCAAGCCCTTGGTGCTTGCTTTAAGCCATAAAGAGCCTTTCTCAACTTGTAAACATGAGACGGGTTCTTGAAGTCTTCAAAACCGGGAGGTTGTTTGACGTAGACTTCTTCATTGATGTAACCGTTTAGGAAAGCGCTTTTGACATCCATCTGGTACAACTGAAAATTCATAGAACAAGCATAAGCAAGTAATAATCTAATTGCTTCTAACCTTGCTACCGGAGCGAATGTTTCATCAAAGTCGATTCCTTCTTCTTGGTTGTAGCCTTGTGCGACCAATCTTGCTTTATTACAAACTATGATTCCATTCTCGTCAAGTTTGTTCTTGAACACCCATCTTGTGCCTATGATATATTTGTTGTCCGGTCTTGGTACAAGAGTCCAAACTTGGTTCCTTTCGAATTGATTGAGTTCTTCTTTCATAGCTATTATCCATTGATCGTCGCCTAAGGCTTCATCGATTTTTGTTGGTTCAATTTGAGACACGAACGCCATGTTGAGGCAAGTATCCTTGAGATTGAGTCGAGTTGCAACGCCTTGGCTAATATCACCAATCACTTTATCTATCGGGTGATCTCTATGAGTTCTCCATTCTTTTGGAAGATCTTGATGTTCTTAATGGTTGGTGACTTATCTTCTTGTGATATTGCTTGTTCTTTTGATATCTCCCTTTGTTGTTGTGATAGATCTACATCATCATCATCATCATCCACAATAATATTATCCTCTTTCGAGGGGTTAGTCTCATCAATCGAAACATGTATGGATTCTTCAATGGTAAGAGTACGTTTATTGAAAATTCTAAAAGCTTTACTTGATAGAGAATATCCAAGAAAAATACCTTCATCGGATTTCTCGTCAAACATACCAAGGTTATCCTTACCGTTGTTGAGAACGAAGCATTTACATCTGAATATGTGGAAGAAAGATATGTTGGGTTTCCTTCCCTTGACAACTCATAAGGTGTCTTCTTGAGAATAGGTCGAATATTGACACAGTTACTTACAAAACAAGCCGTGCTAACTGCATCCGCCCAAAAATATTTAGGAAGATTCGAGTCGCTAAGCATTGTCCTTGCAAGTTCTACTAGTGCCCTATTCTTCCTTTCTATGACACCGTTTTGTTGAGGAGTCCTAGGTGCGGAGAAGTTGTGAGAGATTCCATGCTCTTCACAAAAATCTTCAAATGATGAATTTTGAAATTCGCCACCATGGTCGCTTCTTATTGAAACAATTGAGAGTGACTTCTCATTTTGAATTTGCTTGGCATACTTCTTGAATGCTTTAAAGGCATCGCTTTTCTGCACTAAAAACAAGGTCCAAGTATATCTAGAGAAATCATCAACAATAACTAGTGCAAAAACGTTACCTCCGAAGCTTTTTGTTCTTGATGGACCGAAAAGATCCATATGTAACAATTGGAGTGGTCTTGTAGTAGATATCACTTTCTTGGTCTTGAAGGATGTTTTGGTTTGCTTCCCCTTTTGACATGCGTCACAAAGCTTATCCTTGATAAACTTCATCTTTGGAAGACCAACAACTAGATCATGCTTTAATAATTTATTCAAATTCTCCATGTGAATGTGAGCAATCCTCTTATGCCAAAGCCATGCATCATTGTTGTTTGCCATTAAGCACTTTACCTTCAAGAGAGAGTCATCAAAAGAAATCATAAAAATGTTATTAAATCGTTTAGCTTTTAGCAAGAGTTCATGAGTGACTTCGTGTTCTATCAAACATTCCTCCTTTGTGAAGTTGATTCGGAACCCTTTGTCACACAATTGACTTATGCTAAGAAGGTTGTGTTTAAGGCCTTCCACATAAAGGACGTCTTCGATGATTGTATGAGGAGATGCACCAATGGTTCCAACTCCAAGAATTCTTCCTTTATTATCATCACCGTAAGTAACGTATCCTTTGGCCTTAAGTGTTAGACTTGAAAATTTGTTGATGTCGCCCGTCATATGATTTGAACAACCGCTATCGAGATACCATTGTGTAGAAGTTGTTTTCAAGCATACCTACAAAACAAAATCAGGTTTTGTTAGGTACCCAAATTGCTTTGGGTCCTTGATAGTTAGTACCCTTTTCAACCCACACATAATGCCCTTTAGCAACACCAATGTTGCGCACATAGCAAGCATTAGGTGTATGGCCTTTTATTCCACAATAAAAACAAATAGGTTGAAATTGACTTTTGAATTTAGAAACATATTTTTGTTTCTTAAGACTCCTTTTCTTTTTATGACTTTGATGCATAGGTTTAGCATTGTTAGTCTTTTCCTTAACAATTTGTTCACTAGCTTTTACGAAAACGGTTTCACTTGTGCTTGGTTTGGAAAACATAGAATATCCTAGGCCACTTTTATCATTTGGATATCTTTGGTGCCTAAGAATTTCCTCCAAGCCAATTTGACCTTTTTCATATCTTTCTAAAACTCTTTTGAGTTGAACAATTTGAAAGGACAATGACTCACAATTTTTACATGTAAGACTTTGTTTCTCATCCATTATCTTTTGTTTTTCATCTTCAATGTATTTTTCAAAAGATGCATTTTGTTCTTCTAAAGATAATATTTTCTTCTTTTGGGATGAGATATTTTTGTACAAATTCTTACATTCCTTAATAAGTTCATCTATGACTTCTTGTGCATCATTTTCATAAATTGAGAAATTACTACTAACCTCCTCATTTTCTTCATCGGAGTGATGTGCCGCCATTAACGCCATATTTTCACATTCGTCGCTTTCCGATTTCGATGAGGAACTAACTTCATTGTCATCCCACGCGACATAAGCCTTTTTATTCTTGAAGTCCTTCTTGCCTTTGAATCCTCCTTTCTTCGCAAGTCTTGGACAATCCGGTTTTATGTGACCTTGCTTTCCACATTCATAACATGTAACTTCTTGGTTCAATGTGGATGCATCCTTCTTCCTGAAAAGTTTATTCTTTTTAGGAAAAGAAGAATTATTATTTTTGTTAAAAAACTTACCAAGCTTCTGAACAAGAAGCATGAAGTTCTCATCTTCGGAGATCTCGTCATCTTTGTCATCCTTCGTGTCAATCTTCAAGGCAATTCCTTTGGACTTTTTCTCTTGACTTTCATGCTTTTCGAGCCTTCCAAGTTCCAACTCGTGCTCTTGAAGTTTGCTGAATAGAGATGCGGATGTCATTGTTGAGAGACTCTTCTTTTCCGAGATTGCGGTCACTTTCGGTTGCCATTCCCTTGTCAAAGACCTTAGAACTTTCAAGTTAAGATCATTGTTGGTGAAGGTCTTTCTGAGTGCAATCAAATGGTTGGTTAGATGAACAAATCTTTTTTGTAACGCCACAATAGACTCTCCGGGCTGCATGTGGAACATTTCGTATTCTTGACTTAACGTGTTAAGCCTTGATCTTTTAACTTCTGTTGTTCCTTCATGTGTTTCTACTAAAGTATCCCAAATCTCCATTGCCGATTTGCATTGTGATACACGAAAAAATTCGTCCATACTAAGAGCACTTTGAAGTATGTTGATTGCTTTCTTCTCATTTAGGATCTTTCTTTTATCATCTTCATCATACATATTCTTCAACTTCGCCGTTCCAACACCGTTGATTACATTGACGGGATTATGCGGACCTTCTTCGATTGCTTCACATATACCTTCTCCTTGGGCTTCAAGATGTGCCCTCATTCTGATTTTCCAGAAATCGAAGTATTCGCCGGAGAAGAGCGGAGGCTTGTTGCTACTTCCACCATCTTTGAAAACGGGATTCGAGTTTGCGGAAGCCATAGGATCTTGTAGGAACAGGTTACCTAAACCTGCTCTAATACCAATTGTAGGATCATAATGCGCCTAAGAGGGGGGGGGGTGAATTAGGTGTATATAATTTTTCTTGATTCCTTTTCTATGATGGATAAAATTTTTCTTGTAAGTTTGTATGGAAGGAAAACAGTAAGGCAGAAAGTAAAAGTGACACAGAGAGTTATCCTGGTTCCTTTCACAGTCCGAAGGTACATCCAGTCCCCTTTCAATTTGAAAGAGATTTCCACTAGTGTTTAGAAAAAGTACAACCTATCACACCTTCAATGGTGAGGCCTACTTTCTAACAAACTAACAAACAAGTGTGCAAGAACAATCCTCTTGCCACACTTACCCTTATGTCCAAACAAACCTTGGAACACAAGTCACACAATAGAAATACCTTTCTATATTTTTAATTTTGAGTGAGTAATACAAAGACTTAATATCAATAAAGATCTTCTCCTATGTACACAATTCACTTTTCAAATATCAATACAAGTGTTCAAACATGAAGTATGAAAGATGAATATCTTATGAACACTTTTGAAAAATTATGAAAGTATTTGAAAATTGATGAATTTGATTCAAGTGATTTTTTACAAAAAATTGTAGGAGGTGTTTTTTGAATTTGAAAAATTCAGATTTTATATTATACAAGATACCCTTTTGAAAAGGTATGAAAATTATGAATCAAAATAATTTTTGAAGAGATATAATCAAAAGGTGCAATTTGAATTTCAAAGGAAAATATTTTTCAAAATATTACAGTGTTAACCGGTTAACCAAATGGTTAACCGGTTAACGCCTATGAACGTTAACAGGTCTTTTGAAAAACTGAACCCGTTAACCGGTTAACCAAATGGTTAACCGGTTAACACTGTTAAAACCAGAAACATAAGGTTTTTTAAAGAGTGTTAAACGGTTTGAAAAATATATCAAATTAATTTATGCAATATGTTAATATATGATTGAATGCGTGAACACTTGTACATCAATTTAAAAGAGAGATTGATATACCTAACCAAAAGCATCCAAGCATGAAGTTGAACGATGATGCAAAACGAAGCTTGATATCAAAGCCGGTTGCTTGAAGCTTGATCAGTTGGAGCTCTTGACTTTGCAGGTCTGAAAGATATGCGCCGTGTTGTCTTCATCAAAATCTTCGAGGTTGAAGGCGTGCTTCTACATTCTCCCCCTTTTTGATGATGACAACTGAAAATTCTGCGAGAGCTTTGATCAATGTTTCTCTAAGCGAATTCTCCCCCTATGGACAGCAACTCCCCCTAAATGATAGCAGCAGTAGCGAGAAAAAAATTCTGCATAGAGAGTCATTAGAGAAACAAGATCTTCTCCCCCTTTGGCATTAGCAAAAAGGAAGGGACCAACAAGCAAGCATGAACATGAAAAGTATAGCATCATACAAGCAATCATACAAGCAAGCACATATAAAACACAAACATAATGCAAGTAAACCAAAAATGTCTAAAAACTTAGGACTTTAGTTTGAGAGTACAAAACATAACATGATTTAAAAGATAAAGCAACATAATAAAAACAACATGGAGACATGGTCCTCATTCCTCATCCGACACATCCTCATAATCTTCTTCCTCTTCTTCGGTACCATCCACATCCTCATCAACATGCTCGGTGGTGGTTCGGGAACTTAGGACAAGGTTCCGAAGGCTTTTGATGGCACACATAGCTTCATGGTGGTGTGACATCATGGTTGAGTAGAGAAAGTCATTGGTAATGCCGGTTTCCGGAATAGGTGGAATGGAGGTGGAGGATTCGTCATCATACTTATAAGTTCCATCATTGGCTTGGACAATGCAGGTGTTCTTGATGATTGTGACTCCGTTGATTTCATTACCCGTAGTAGTCATAGCAATAAACGGTTCTCGACCGATTTCCATATCGGTAAGTTCCAAAATCCTTGAAAGGAGGCGGCCATACGGTAAGCGAGTCTTCAAAGAGAGTTGTTGCTTCAAATGATAGAGCATGGTAGGAAGCCAATTAATCTTAATCTTGTTCTTGATGGCAAAGAGCACTTTCATCTCCAAATCATTGATTTGGGATTGATTGGAGTCCTTGGGCAGCAAGACATGGCAAATGACATAATGAAGCATCCGGTCATCCACGGAGAGATTCTTCGCATAGCAAAGTACCCGAGAGGTACGCTGGCCGGATATCACGACTGCCTTTGGAAACCTACAGATGTGATAGTAGTATTCCATCTTATCATAGTTGGCCCATTTGCCTTCATCATGGTTGACACCCTTTCGGAGAAACACTCCCGAGTATGGTAAAGACAAAGAGGTAGCAAGAGTACCTAGGTCAACCTCAATCTCACAATCTCTAATAGAATCAAAAAGGTGGTGCTTATCCTTATCATCACAATTGAGAACCATGTTATTCATGAAAGACTTCACCAAATCCGGATACACCTTTCCATTATCGGCAATAAAATCTAACATTCCTTGATATTCTAGTAGTGCCGGAAACTTAAAAGATTCAAAAGATTTCAGGTTCACATACTTACCCTTGAGAAGATGTCGAACCCGAACACGGAAATCTAATCGTCTCTTCTTGGTAGATTCCATAGGCATGCCTTCTTCACTGCTAGACCTTGATGCTGACACTGGAGCTTTTCCCTTTCTTGAAGCCATGAAGATGAAGCTTAAGTTGAGGGTGAGTGAGAGTATTTTCGGATTAGGGTTTGGTGTAGTGAAGAGTGAAGTGAAGGAGATGGAGTTTTTGTGAGAGTTACAATGTAGTGGGTTTTAATGGAGGAGATGAAAAGTTTGGAAAAAAATGAGTAAGTGGAGTTTAATGGTAGGTCAAAGGAAGAGGAATAGATTTATGAGGTGTCTTGAGATACCATGCATCAATTAGACATAACACACACAAGACAACATAACAAAATAATAAAAAAATTTAAAAGGAACAGATCCTGTCACGCAGGCAGGGACTGTTGTTTTGAAGGTGTTAACCGGTTAACCGATCCGTTAACCGGTTAACGTACAAATAATTTCAAAAAATTTTAAAAATCCAGCAGCTTTGGTGGGGAAAATGGGAGGGAATTTTCAAAAAAAAATCCATAAAGTGTTAGCACTTGTCATTCCTCAACTTTCGATCAAAAAATATTTTGAAACCGATTGATTTCGGGTATACGAAAGTGAGAAAAACCGAAATCGGTGAAATGTGAGTGCTAGCATTTTATGACATTAAAGTGAGCAAAAAACACATATAAACACACATAATGCAATAAAAACATATAACAATCAATTTTTAGGTTAAGATTAGATGTCACCTTCATTGAGAATACCAAGTTCTCGTCGAATCTTGAAAAATTGCTCCTTAGCCAATGATTTTGTGAATATGTCGGCGAGTTGATTGTGTGTATCCACGAACATAACATCTACATCTCCGTTTAAAACATGATCTCGAAGGAAATGATGTCGGATATCTATGTGCTTTGTTCTTGAATGCATGACCGGGTTCTTTGTGATATTGATGGCACTTGTGTTGTCACACCGGAGAGGAATACAACCGAGATCTATACCGAAATCGAGAAGTTGTTGTTTAAGCCACAAGATTTGAGCACAACAACTTCCTGCTGCAATGTACTCCGCTTCGGCCGTGCTAAGTGCAACGCATGCTTGCTTCTTGCATGCCCACGACACTAGTGCATTCCCGAGAATGTGACAAGTACCACTTGTACTCTTTCTATCGGTCTTACATCCTGCATAATCAGCGTCAAAATAACCAATTAAAGAACAAGTACTACCTTTAGGATACCATAGTCCAACGTGCGTTGTTCCTTTGAGATACTTCATGATCCTCTTCACGGCAGTGAGATGTGATTCCTTCGGATTAGCTTGAAAGCGGGAACACAAACAAACACTAAACATAATGTCAGGACGACTCGCCGTCAAATATAAGAGTGAACCGATCATACCTCGATATTTTGTAATATCTATTGAAGTGCCGGAAAGATCTTGATCAACATACATTCCGGATCCCATAGGAGTAGACATCTCTTTGCAATTGTCCATATCAAATATTTTCAATAAATCCTTGCAATACTTGGATTGGTTGATGAAGATGCCATCCTTTGTTTGCTTGATTTTTAAACCAAGGAAGTAGTTCATCTTTCCCATCATGGACATCTCGAATTCGCCTTGCATCATAAGAGAGAATTCTTTGCAAAGATCTTTGTTTGTTGAACCGAAGATGATGTTGTCGACATAGACTTGAACAAGTAAGGTGTTACCCTTAAGATTCTTGATGAACAAAGTCTTGTAAACCTTTCCTTTAGTAAAACCTTTCTCACATAGGAAGTTGTTAAGGCGATCATACCAAGCCCTTGGTGCTTGCTTTAAGCCATAAAGAGCCTTTCTCAACTTGTAAACATGAGACGGGTTCTTGAAGTCTTCAAAACCGGGAGGTTGTTTGACGTAGACTTCTTCATTGATGTAACCGTTTAGGAAAGCGCTTTTGACATCCATCTGGTACAACTGAAAATTCATAGAACAAGCATAAGCAAGTAATAATCTAATTGCTTCTAACCTTGCTACCGGAGCGAATGTTTCATCAAAGTCGATTCCTTCTTCTTGGTTGTAGCCTTGTGCGACCAATCTTGCTTTATTACAAACTATGATTCCATTCTCGTCAAGTTTGTTCTTGAACACCCATCTTGTGCCTATGATATATTTGTTGTCCGGTCTTGGTACAAGAGTCCAAACTTGGTTCCTTTCGAATTGATTGAGTTCTTCTTTCATAGCTATTATCCATTGATCGTCGCCTAAGGCTTCATCGATTTTTGTTGGTTCAATTTGAGACACGAACGCCATGTTGAGGCAAGTATCCTTGAGATTGAGTCGAGTTGCAACGCCTTGGCTAATATCACCAATCACTTTATCTATCGGGTGATCTCTATGAGTTCTCCATTCTTTTGGAAGATCTTGATGTTCTTAATGGTTGGTGACTTATCTTCTTGTGATATTGCTTGTTCTTTTGATATCTCCCTTTGTTGTTGTGATAGATCTACATCATCATCATCATCATCCACAATAATATTATCCTCTTTCGAGGGGTTAGTCTCATCAATCGAAACATGTATGGATTCTTCAATGGTAAGAGTACGTTTATTGAAAATTCTAAAAGCTTTACTTGATAGAGAATATCCAAGAAAAATACCTTCATCGGATTTCTCGTCAAACATACCAAGGTTATCCTTACCGTTGTTGAGAACGAAGCATTTACATCTGAATATGTGGAAGAAAGATATGTTGGGTTTCCTTCCCTTGACAACTCATAAGGTGTCTTCTTGAGAATAGGTCGAATATTGACACAGTTACTTACAAAACAAGCCGTGCTAACTGCATCCGCCCAAAAATATTTAGGAAGATTCGAGTCGCTAAGCATTGTCCTTGCAAGTTCTACTAGTGCCCTATTCTTCCTTTCTATGACACCGTTTTGTTGAGGAGTCCTAGGTGCGGAGAAGTTGTGAGAGATTCCATGCTCTTCACAAAAATCTTCAAATGATGAATTTTGAAATTCGCCACCATGGTCGCTTCTTATTGAAACAATTGAGAGTGACTTCTCATTTTGAATTTGCTTGGCATACTTCTTGAATGCTTTAAAGGCATCGCTTTTCTGCACTAAAAACAAGGTCCAAGTATATCTAGAGAAATCATCAACAATAACTAGTGCAAAAACGTTACCTCCGAAGCTTTTTGTTCTTGATGGACCGAAAAGATCCATATGTAACAATTGGAGTGGTCTTGTAGTAGATATCACTTTCTTGGTCTTGAAGGATGTTTTGGTTTGCTTCCCCTTTTGACATGCGTCACAAAGCTTATCCTTGATAAACTTCATCTTTGGAAGACCAACAACTAGATCATGCTTTAATAATTTATTCAAATTCTCCATGTGAATGTGAGCAATCCTCTTATGCCAAAGCCATGCATCATTGTTGTTTGCCATTAAGCACTTTACCTTCAAGAGAGAGTCATCAAAAGAAATCATAAAAATGTTATTAAATCGTTTAGCTTTTAGCAAGAGTTCATGAGTGACTTCGTGTTCTATCAAACATTCCTCCTTTGTGAAGTTGATTCGGAACCCTTTGTCACACAATTGACTTATGCTAAGAAGGTTGTGTTTAAGGCCTTCCACATAAAGGACGTCTTCGATGATTGTATGAGGAGATGCACCAATGGTTCCAACTCCAAGAATTCTTCCTTTATTATCATCACCGTAAGTAACGTATCCTTTGGCCTTAAGTGTTAGACTTGAAAATTTGTTGATGTCGCCCGTCATATGATTTGAACAACCGCTATCGAGATACCATTGTGTAGAAGTTGTTTTCAAGCATACCTACAAAACAAAATCAGGTTTTGTTAGGTACCCAAATTGCTTTGGGTCCTTGATAGTTAGTACCCTTTTCAACCCACACATAATGCCCTTTAGCAACACCAATGTTGCGCACATAGCAAGCATTAGGTGTATGGCCTTTTATTCCACAATAAAAACAAATAGGTTGAAATTGACTTTTGAATTTAGAAACATATTTTTGTTTCTTAAGACTCCTTTTCTTTTTATGACTTTGATGCATAGGTTTAGCATTGTTAGTCTTTTCCTTAACAATTTGTTCACTAGCTTTTACGAAAACGGTTTCACTTGTGCTTGGTTTGGAAAACATAGAATATCCTAGGCCACTTTTATCATTTGGATATCTTTGGTGCCTAAGAATTTCCTCCAAGCCAATTTGACCTTTTTCATATCTTTCTAAAACTCTTTTGAGTTGAACAATTTGAAAGGACAATGACTCACAATTTTTACATGTAAGACTTTGTTTCTCATCCATTATCTTTTGTTTTTCATCTTCAATGTATTTTTCAAAAGATGCATTTTGTTCTTCTAAAGATAATATTTTCTTCTTTTGGGATGAGATATTTTTGTACAAATTCTTACATTCCTTAATAAGTTCATCTATGACTTCTTGTGCATCATTTTCATAAATTGAGAAATTACTACTAACCTCCTCATTTTCTTCATCGGAGTGATGTGCCGCCATTAACGCCATATTTTCACATTCGTCGCTTTCCGATTTCGATGAGGAACTAACTTCATTGTCATCCCACGCGACATAAGCCTTTTTATTCTTGAAGTCCTTCTTGCCTTTGAATCCTCCTTTCTTCGCAAGTCTTGGACAATCCGGTTTTATGTGACCTTGCTTTCCACATTCATAACATGTAACTTCTTGGTTCAATGTGGATGCATCCTTCTTCCTGAAAAGTTTATTCTTTTTAGGAAAAGAAGAATTATTATTTTTGTTAAAAAACTTACCAAGCTTCTGAACAAGAAGCATGAAGTTCTCATCTTCGGAGATCTCGTCATCTTTGTCATCCTTCATGTCAATCTTCAAGGCAATTCCTTTGGACTTTTTCTCTTGACTTTCATGCTTTTCGAGCCTTCCAAGTTCCAACTCGTGCTCTTGAAGTTTGCTGAATAGAGATGCGGATGTCATTGTTGAGAGACTCTTCTTTTCCGAGATTGCGGTCACTTTCGGTTGCCATTCCCTTGTCAAAGACCTTAGAACTTTCAAGTTAAGATCATTGTTGGTGAAGGTCTTTCTGAGTGCAATCAAATGGTTGGTTAGATGAACAAATCTTTTTTGTAACGCCACAATAGACTCTCCGGGCTGCATGTGGAACATTTCGTATTCTTGACTTAACGTGTTAAGCCTTGATCTTTTAACTTCTGTTGTTCCTTCATGTGTTTCTACTAAAGTATCCCAAATCTCCATTGCCGATTTGCATTGTGATACACGAAAAAATTCGTCCATACTAAGAGCACTTTGAAGTATGTTGATTGCTTTCTTCTCATTTAGGATCTTTCTTTTATCATCTTCATCATACATATTCTTCAACTTCGCCGTTCCAACACCGTTGATTACATTGACGGGATTATGCGGACCTTCTTCGATTGCTTCACATATACCTTCTCCTTGGGCTTCAAGATGTGCCCTCATTCTGATTTTCCAGAAATCGAAGTATTCGCCGGAGAAGAGCGGAGGCTTGTTGCTACTTCCACCATCTTTGAAAACGGGATTCGAGTTTGCGGAAGCCATAGGATCTTGTAGGAACAGGTTACCTAAACCTGCTCTAATACCAATTGTAGGATCATAATGCGCCTAAGAGGGGGGGGGGGTGAATTAGGTGTATATAATTTTTCTTGATTCCTTTTCTATGATGGATAAAATTTTTCTTGTAAGTTTGTATGGAAGGAAAACAGTAAGGCAGAAAGTAAAAGTGACACAGAGAGTTATCCTGGTTCCTTTCACAGTCCGAAGGTACATCCAGTCCCCTTTCAATTTGAAAGAGATTTCCACTAGTGTTTAGAAAAAGTACAACCTATCACACCTTCAATGGTGAGGCCTACTTTCTAACAAACTAACAAACAAGTGTGCAAGAACAATCCTCTTGCCACACTTACCCTTATGTCCAAACAAACCTTGGAACACAAGTCACACAATAGAAATACCTTTCTATATTTTTAATTTTGAGTGAGTAATACAAAGACTTAATATCAATAAAGATCTTCTCCTATGTACACAATTCACTTTTCAAATATCAATACAAGTGTTCAAACATGAAGTATGAAAGATGAATATCTTATGAACACTTTTGAAAAATTATGAAAGTATTTGAAAATTGATGAATTTGATTCAAGTGATTTTTTACAAAAAATTGTAGGAGGTGTTTTTTGAATTTGAAAAATTCAGATTTTATATTATACAAGATACCCTTTTGAAAATGTATGAAAATTATGAATCAAAATAATTTTTGAAGAGATATAATCAAAAGGTGCAATTTGAATTTCAAAGGAAAATATTTTTCAAAAATATTACAGTGTTAACCGGTTAACCAAATGGTTAATCGGTTAACGCCTATGAACGTTAACAGGTCTTTTGAAAAACTGAACCCGTTAACCGGTTAACCGGTTAACACTGTTAAAACCAGAAACAGAAGGTTTTTTAAAAAGTGTTAAACGGTTTGAAAAATATATCAAATTAATTTATGCAATATGTTAATATATGATTGAATGCGTGAACACTTGTACATCAATTTAAAAGAGAGATTGATATACCTAACCAAAAGCATCCAAGCATGAAGTTGAACGATGATGCAAAACAAAGCTTGATATCAAAGCCGGTTGCTTGAAGCTTGATCAGTTGGAATTCTTGACTTTGCAGGTCTGAAAGATACGCGCCGTGTTGTCTTCATCAAAATATTCGAGGTTGAAGGCGTGCTTCTACATCATACACTATGACCATTTACATCTGACACTCTATCCTTTCAATGTCTTACTTAAGGACAACACACTTTGAAAAAAAATTCCTTACCTCAACACTTAAAAATAATTCTCTTCTGATTCTTCAATAGTCTGACTGAACTCTTTCATTTTTCTCCTTCCACTATGCCCTTAAGGTCTAACATTAGAGATACCACGAATTCTCAAACAATACTGGGTAGCCGATAGTCTGCAGAGAGCGCACTTATCCATTGGAGTTCTCACCAACCAACGAAACAAAACTTGCAGACATCCAGGGATAGAACAACTTACTCGTCAGTCACATAATAATAACATCGGTTCAAACTCTCCAACGACAGAGATACATGGGTTGTATTGTTGTAATCAAAACTGATACAATTCTGATTCTATTCTAAACTCGAAACAATTAATCCAATTCAGCTTAACAATTTTTCCATGGTTACTATACTTCATGTCAATCCTCTTCACAGGATTCTATTAACTCAAGGTTTCTGTTGATACAATTGCTCCATTAATAATAACATAGTAATGTCACCGAACTTACAATCATTAGTGAGTCACCAATACCAAACTTAAATCATTCTTATTATACTTGTTAATTTCCATAACACTTGCCTATCGCATACAATATTTCACATATTCACCTTTGAAGATCACACAAAACTTATCGTTCAAGTTCGCTTCTCTCAAGGGTCTCGTTCCTAAAACAATCCAATTTACAGGCTTAACTTTGGAACATTCACCTCTCACTCTTACCTAGAAGGTAACTTAAAAATCCATAACACTGAGTGCGGCTCAACTACACATATCTGGTATTACTCTTACGGAGTCCATAACTGATGTTAAGAATTAATGATACTAAAATTGACCAATTTTTCATCTCTTATCCACACAATAATTCGGACACCAAAATGTTTCTTGGAAGATCAACACTTCATGAGTCTCTTATAACTTCACAATTTAGGTCCTTAGTAGTTGCAACGACAACACACCAAAAACTCAGATAATTTCCTGTCTAACAATCATGCTCAAAAGAAAGTTCAACATTTTATCCTCTGACACTTCGAACGGAAGCCAAAACGAACTTACAGTTCAGAAAGTAAGATTCTCTAAAGTCCACCACAAAGTTCATGTGTTAATCGATTACCTATCTGAGGCTAAACGGTCGAACACAACTGAACTTGTTCCTCTCATTAACAAACAATCCAACTCAAAAATTATCAATCCAGGCCACACTATCTTGCAAGATGATTCTCACTCACGGTCTCTAAATATACAAAACATTCACCCACCGTTCACAACTCAAGGTAACACAGAACGAAGCACAACATGCAGATGACATACTCCAACAAGCGACAAAGTAGAACAACCATTTATGTTATGTTCACATCATGAATATTCAACGGAATAGTTCGATTCCACTCGTACAATGATGATATTTGGAAAACGAAGATGATGACACCAAAAAGGGTTTTTAGTCACAAGCTAACACTTGGTTCGTCCGTAAACAAAATCCAACACACAATCCTTATCGGTAAGAAAAAAACAATGGAAATCTCCGGTCTAGCATACAACTTTGTCCTCTCTCTTTAATTCCTTGGCGAGAAAATAAAACAACAACAATCTTGATCCCACTAGATATAAATTCCAAATATTCCGATCAATCACAAATATATGAGTTTTCCTTTACTTGAAAACTGAGGTACTGCACTCCTCTGAAGAACCTTGTTGTCTCTACTTATGTATTAATTGGGATTCCCTTACCCTATACTATTCATTGCATAGAATGTCTACACAGCTTTCTATCGGTACCAAGAACGCTTCGATCAGGCACTAATGTCAAAAGTAAGAATCTTAGAGGATAAAATTTTCAAAACTTAACAGTGGTAACCGGTTACTACCAGGAGGGTAACCGATTACTCAGTGTAAATATGAACTTCCAGTAGCTAAAAGAGATTTAGAAACACAACTTGGTAACCGGTTACTACCCAGAGGGTAACTGATTACTTCAAATGTAGAAGTAAAATTATGGTTTTCATTGCTACCAAAACCTCCCAAACTCATTCCAATCACAACCAAAAGTTATAACAATTACCAACAGATGATTCCACACATATACTAAACATACTACCAGAGTCCTAATGGGTGAACCATCATTAATTACACTTCCTTAACTTTAGTTTCAACAATAACTTAGAAACTCCATTGTGCATTCGTCCAAAATACATTTCGTTATCACTTTCTCATAATGCAATGTTAATAACATTTCCATACTGTGTTCACTTCACACTCTGCTGTAATCCTCTTATACCCAAACATAATTCGTCTTACTAGAGTTCTCCCGAATCCAAGGTGCTTACTCCATCCCTTAACACAACTTCATCCGGACCATATTAATTGCACCTTATGTTACTAAATAAAGCTTATTCTTTCTCCAAAACTATACCTTATACCATTCCTTGGGTAATTCAACATTTCCGAAATGATCCCTTACCAAAAATATCCTCCTGATGTATTACTCTAATCTTTGTCTCCTCGGTCATAACCAAATATACAACTCCAACCTTCTACTCTTTGCTCGGGGTGCACTTGTCTTACTTGAAACGTGTAATCACATCCTTGTGTTTCTCTTCACACTTCAACATGGCTTTAGCTTCTCAAAAGAAATTGAAAATTCTTAACTTGTAACTTTAATCCATCCGTGAGGTATTATCCAAATACATTCCTTGAAGTACTCTCGTTCACCTACGATGCCACCGCGATCTTAGAACTGAAACATTAACAATTAACTCATTCCTGAACTTTATGTCACACTATCCACAAAGCATATTCTCTTTTCGTGGAATGAGATTTCTCAACACTCTTGTCCATACTAGTGACCAATACTTATCCACCAGTGACTTTACGTATTCCTTAATACACTGACCACTCATCTTGTATATATCTTTACCTTTCAGACTCTATCCATTCCAAAGGATTTCTCGAACAACACACTACTCTACAACTCCATGTTACAGGAAGAACAACTCTTAAGAAGACTCCAACTGAGCTTACCAAAGTTCTCACTACTGACTCTTGGCTTGGGCCTATTCTCACATCACAAGTTCTGACAACACTTCAGAGTCCTCATGGTTGCACAACCATGATTCTACCTATCACATACATAGTGTCGCTCCCCGGACTCTCGTCCTGGTGCAGACGCGGATGGTCGGCGATGTTGGAGGTTGAGGTTGAATAGAGTCGCCAGCTAGGCATTTTTATCCCGAAGGAAAGGTAATGCTGCATAAACCTAGAAAAAAGTGGATAAGACGGTTGCGAACCAAAGAAACTGAGAAAGGAGGTTGGTTACGACCTGGGAAGGTATTAACACCCAGATCG
This sequence comes from Lathyrus aphaca, assembly GCA_963966055.1. Taxonomy (NCBI): domain Eukaryota; kingdom Viridiplantae; phylum Streptophyta; class Magnoliopsida; order Fabales; family Fabaceae; genus Lathyrus; species Lathyrus aphaca. Next base: position 676,631,243 of record OZ014519.1, on the reverse strand, counting down.
TCCGTCGTACTCGACGGGATCCATGCTTACTTGATTGTGTTTAAAAGGGGTAGTGTATGTGCTGACTGTGCATAAAGAGCTAGGGAGAAAAGAATGTGTGTCAGTGCAAAAGAGAGGGTGAGTGCTCAATAATGAGGCTTAGAAGAGAAAGCTGGAAAGAGAGAGGTGGAAGACAAAGAGACTTTTGTTCGATAACTGTTAAGTTATGCCTACGTATCCTCTCGTGCAATGAGGAAGTCAGAACACCGTAGTTCGACTCAAAGAGACTGGATGATTTGTTGTGAACTGCTTACTTGTCTATACTCAAGTGTGTGACTCGTCTGACCCGAGTGCTAACTGTCTTGCATTAGAAGGAAGAAGCGAGTTCTCGTTTTCAGAATGAGTGTGATAGGAAAAGAATCTCGGAGGAGACGTTTATTGTTTGTTTTTGTGTTTTCAGTTTTTTATTGTTTTTGGTGTTTTGCGTGGGATAATGAGCTTAAGCCTAAATCAAGGGTTGTAAACTCATTATATCCTCCCTGATTAGGGATAATGAGCCTACTTAAGCATGAGATAAGCATCTCAACTTAATTACCATGATGATATAGGATTAAGATCATCAACCTACTTGGTAATTATTAAGAGGTTTTTGGGTTTTGTTTAGTGTTAAGTAATGAGTTTAATCTCTAATCAGGGATTAGTGAACTCGTTACACCATCCTAAGAGAAGGATGATAGATGAGAACACTTAAGCTGAGGAAGACTCCTCATCTTGATCCATGGTTAGGGATTAAATTCATTAGATAACAAGCCTTTATTAAAGTGGATTTTAATTAAAGGGTGAGATTAAGAAGTGTTTTTTATGTTTGTAAGACTAGCTTGAGGGGGACTTGTCCATTAAACACTAGGGTTAGTCCCTCTTAACCAAAAGGAAGAGATGTAACCCTAATATAAGGCCCAAGTTACAAGCTTAAGTCTTAATAGTTATTAGGTGTTTTGATTAGAAGGTGTAAAAAAATTAAAGGTTTAACACTAAGGATTAAAGTTATACACCTCATCCTAAGATAAGGATGCAGGCATAACCCTAATTCAAAATCCTAAAGCTTTAAGTGTTTAGCCTCTGATTATGAGATGAGAAGAGAGACTCAAAGGCAAAAGACTAGGGGAGACTATATACAACCCTAAAATTATCATGCTTGGATGTTCCTATGGTTTGTGAGGCTTAAATAAAAGAATCTTCAGAAGGCCACCAAGGAAGAGGAGCAGATGAAAAGAGAAGGAGAAAGGGAATATGTTACTTACTTCCTGAAGAAGATAAGTAACCTAAAAGAAAGAGAAAGGAGCAAAAGAGCACAAGTGAAGAAAGTTCACTTCGAAGACATATAAAAGATACAAATGAAAAGATGAGAAGAGGTGGGATGTGAAGGCAAATCCACATCCCAAACAACTTACCATAAGCCCCTGAAATGTTAGTGTGAGATGCATAAGATGCAAAGCAAAAAGGACATAAAGCAAATGAAGGTGCAAAGACCAAAAACAAAAGTGAATATGTTATGCAAATATGTCATGAGATGATGCAAAGTCATGTGAGGTGCTTATGAATGTTCATACAAAGGATGGGATGCAAGGAGAAACGAGTTAGAAGCATGAAAACACATGGATACACATGAAATGTAATGAATGCAAAGCATACCTGTAACACCCCAAAATTTGCCCTCTCATTTTCATGCCATTTAGCATATCCTTTCATACATTGCATTGCATTTAGATCACAATTGCATCATAAACATACATGAATATACATCTCCATTTGAGCTTTCACAGGTTGCGATTGGCCTTTATTTCTTCATGCGGCACGTGCACAAGAATCTCAGAAGAAGCCAAAAGTTCTCGGTTGATTCAGAGGAGTTTAAGCAGAATATCAGTTTTATGGTGCAGTTTGCAAAAGTTGTAACTTATGCTCGGAAAATCATTTTGGCTTGAAACTCAATAGTTTATACTGTTTCAGTATTCTCTACAACTTTTGTGTTCGGCTCGGAGGCCAATTCATCAAGGAAAATGGCGGGAATTATTTGTTTTTGAAATTTCGGTTTCGCCGATTAACTGTGCTAGCGGTATTCAAGAGTTCGTAACTTCTGATTGGGTCAACATGTCTGAGAGATTCATATGCCAAAAGTTCCGTCTTGATATCCTTTCCAACTTTTGGGTTTTGGCCGAGAACTAATTCTTTGAAGAAGATCTCAGAATGTGCGAGTCTTTAGAGTCGACATAGTGAAAAACAGTGCTGAAGCGGTGAGTTTTAAACACTAAAAAATTCATAACTCTTGGCTCGTTCATCGAATTGATGTCGTTCCGGTGCCTAAAATTCCGTTTATATGTTATCTTCATTATGTGAATTCAGTTTGGGTTAGGTCCAAGAGGAATGATCCCAAAAATGCGAATTAGCAGTAAGGTTCTTTGATGCAGTGCACTGTCTGTTAGATTTTGTAAAATTCATAACTCGGTCAATTTTCATCGGATTGCACCCGTTCTTGAAGCGTTGGTTCACAAATTTTATCCTCTTCAAGTTCAAAGACAAACGCGAGTTCGAATGGTGCTCCAAAGATTGTAGTTTTGGATTATTTCACAAAACTGAAGTGCTGAACCGAAGAAAAAGGCAGAAAGTGGTTTCACGAGAAAATTCATATCTCCCTCATCGTTTGTCCGATTGAGCTTACATTTTAAAATCGGGTCACTGACTCATAGATCTACAACTTTACTGACAAAGTCGAGTCGAGATTATGCTCCGAAGAGGTTGACCTCGTCACATTTTCGAGTAGCGGACACCAAATAAGCCGAAAAAATAACTTATTCAGTGACGTCTTGCAACTTAAACGTATCGATCGCACTCGATTTTGATCGTATGACGTCCGTTATTTTTGCGTTGCAACCGTGATTCAGAGGCGGACGATGTTGTGAAAGGCTCAGAGTCAAAATTTCTTGCCGAAGATATTGTTATTTTCACTTAAGCGAAATTCTATCTTTTGCCTTTCATTTTACACTCCACTATATATTCTTTTGACCCACAATTTGTCTCATAACTTCAATCATAATTTACAAACACCAAAAAATTCTCACAAACCCTCTCTAAAGGATCGAAGTTCATTCTCTCAACTCTTTCTCAAGAACACAACAACAACTTCATCAAGAACTCAAGAACATAACAATTCCGATCAAGCTTCCGGTAGCCGAGCCGCCACGAACCACCACCTCCGGTCAACTTCATCACCGTACAACCACCATCTTTTGTTGCTGGTAGCCACATGACCTCCCCCTATCCTCCGTTCACGATCACGTCTCATTTCCTTCAGATTCGCAATTTTTCTTCGTCGATTCTTCATTCGGTAAGCTTCTTAAACTTTAATTCATGAATAATTGTTGCATTGTTTCTTGAATTGAATTTTTAAGTTGAATTAATATTGTGGCGATTATGTGCATTGATTCTTGATGTGGTTGTTGATTGATGCTTTATTAATTGATCCTAATAATTGTTGTTGTGCATAATTGGAAATGATTGTTAAAATTGACATAGAATAATCGATGCATGTTAGGTGTTTGACAAAATTCTTAAGAGAGTTAATTATCGTGACTTGATATTGATTGAAGTGCTTGACTTTTAAATTCATGCTTGTTTCAATGTGCAAATTTGAAATATGATAGGTTGAGGCTTAATTGTTGATGTTGTTCATGTGTCGCGTGTCGAGAATATGTTTCTGTCATAACATCCTAACCATAGCGCGTTTTTGCGAATGTGAATAGTGTAAATTGACTTTGTTGATTATTCCGGAGCCATTGGTGAACTTTTTAGTCGATTTCGAACAACTTTTTCGGCTATTTCTCTACTACCAGCCGAAGAAATCGGCCAAAAAGTCACACTTCCGAGCGGAATTTTCAAAAACCGAATGCATATTTGAATCCGTTGGCACGTTTGCAAGTTACCATGCGATTTTCGTTCAATTCCGAGTCGGTGATTTTTGACGCGTTTTTTCGTTTTAAGGCTTTTTAAGTTCGGTTTGGTGCAATTTTGATGCATTGATCTTGTTTTGACTTGTACTTATGTTTGTTGATCATTTTCCGTTCATTGCATGTAAATTTGTTCGATTCCGGTTTGAGTTTCCATGTTGTTTATGTTAGAACATAAGTGCTGCCCCGTTTTGAAACATAAATTTCAATGCATTTCCATGACTCGTATATTCATCTTTCTACTTGATTTTGAGTTATGAGGCATAGGTGCAACTTCCGGTTGCACCTCCTTTTGGTTTCTAATGCGTTTGTTGAGTTCATGCAAGGTTCTCGCAAAGATCTTAACGACGGTCGTTTGGTTGGTATTCCACTTTATTTATGGGATACCTTTGGATTCAAATGATATTTTGTGCCGTTGTTTTTGTTTCGATTATGGGGGATTTTTACAAAGTAATTATGGAAGATAAGCATTTATTTTTCTTATGGGTATTACAAGACCTTGCTTGAAGTTTTTTTGGATTTCTTTTATGTGAAGAATCGGCACTTCGATCAAGTAAGTAATTTCGACTTTCCACTTTTACACATCATTCTAGTTGTATGCGACTTAGGATCATATAACTTAAGGTGCATATTGAGTCCTCCCACCCGAGGCAATGGATTTATTTATGATTTTTGATTATATGTGTCGATTTCGGAGCTTAGGGATTAGGTTACGGATTGTAGATTTCAGTTCCTTTCGCTTTCCCTTAAAACACCCTTTTTTGCCCGTTTCGTCGCACTTATTAAAAATAGTTTTAGGTGGGATAAAATTCTGGAAAAATTCATGAGTGATCCTCATCCTCTTATTTAATTTTTCATATTTTTTTATTACAGGTTTCATTGGTTTTATTAATTAATTTGAATTTTTCATTCCAAGCTGTCCCAAAAGGAATTGTATTGACATAAGGGACCAAAAGCATTTTTTTCCAATAGGTGTGAGACCTATTTTTTATGTGTGATTAACCATTGGAATTTTTGACATTTTTATGCTCCTTAGGAATTTTTTTCATAATTTTTAGTGCCCTTTTTTATCCATTTTGTAGAGTTGTTTTTCGGCGATCATGCCTTGCTATCTTGATCATCAAGTAATAGTTTTGGTACTTTGGTGCATAATTTTATAAAATCCTTTTACACCATGTTAGATACTGACTTCCACATTCCAGGGATTTAATTTCATAATTTTTAAAGCCTTTTTTCTATTTTTCCATGTCACCTAGATCATAGGTAGTTATGTGTTTATGTGTCGCATACCCTAGATATTAGGAAGGCATTCATGCCATTTTCTTTAGAGACTTTTTGGTAACTCTTAGGAGTTAATTATAGTTCACTTTTAAGTCCTTAATTCCAGTCATAGGTCACTTTTTGAACCATACTCATTTGGTTTGTTTTTGTGTTCCTAAGTGCATAATTATTTGAACATGTTTAACCTAAACGCATTTCTCTTCTCCTCTAATTGTTAACATGAATTATGTGGAAATCATAAATGGCTATTCATGCATACTAATTGCGTCTCATAACTTGTATGCTACTGACCCATAATCATCTCATGCATATTCATATGTCATTCATTCTTAATTTGCATCCTTTGTGATCCTATGCGATGTTTGTTCACTTCTTCTCGCATCTTCTTCTCCTTGCTCCATATGCTTACACCATTGCATCCATGATGGTATGTTCATTCATCCATATTCATAAGAATTCACTATTTACTTTGATACTCATTTCATGTATTAGTTCATGCTTGTAAGCCATACGCATTCATACTTCATCCATAAGCCCTAACTTGCATTTAGGTGAACTTAGGTGAACTTTTTGTACATAGTTTGACATAGTTTGATCATGTGAGGTATCCTAGCATACTTAGGGACCTATATCATGTAGCTACTGACTTTATAAGTCATGTAACCTTTATTTACCTTCACCTTTAGACTTAGGTCTTATTTTGAACCCTAGTTCCATTCTAGGACGTTTAGGGTACGTAATCGCTTTTATGCTTTGATTTTACTTTCAATATGCATTGCCATGCTAACTTTTGTTTTATAGGGGGGGAAATTGAGGTAAGCATCACTTCATTCATATCTCTTATGCATTATAATTGTGTTTTCCCTAGCACCTTGTGCTTTGCTCTTAGGCTTTCCCTTTCTTTAGAGACAACTTAACTTCCTTAGGAAGTAAGTTAGTTTCTAACTCTTTTTTTCTTCTTTTCCTTTTCTTCCTTAGGATTAGAAAATTCACAAACCATTAGGATCTCCCTTTTGTATATAATAAATAACTTAGGATTGTGTCTTAGTCCCCTTAGTTTTTGCCTTTTGCAACTTGAGTCTTTCTCTCTTACCTCACAAAGAAAATAATAAAATACTTAATAAAGGTTGAACGTTCTTATACGCCATGAGACTTTGTTGCGGAGTGCTTATACGCGTCCAGTTTCGGGGCGAGGTGTAAGTATTTACCACGATGGATATGCCTTAGTATGAGAATGTTCACAAACAAATTCAAAACATTTCTCATAAAAGACAAAAACATATAATAAGCGACTAGCCTGCAGGAACTTCTCTTTCTCATCTCACTCACTCTAAACGCGAACTTGCGACGACATGTCTCGTATGCAAGACGGTAAATGCACTCGTACCGGACGAGCCTGCAACACCTGAGCATAGACATACGCATTTCCAGCATAAAAAACACAAACAAATAGTTCCCGCCTGGTTAGGCGAACTACGTCGACTCTGATCCTCATTTTCCCGATGAGGTATGTAGGCAGCGGGGTAGGGCCCGTTCGAGCACATTCTTTATTTTCCCTACATTTTCCCCATTCTTCCTTTCCATCCTCTTTTTTAGCTTCCTTTCTCATTTCACTTCCATTCCAGTTAGCAGTTCATTTGTTCAGCAGCACTTTATTTTTCTCACCCTTTGAAACAAGCAAACAAGAGTGGATCCCGTCGGGTACGACGGACGATCTGGGGTGCTAATACCTTCCCAGGTCGTAACCGACTCCCGAACCCAGATCTTTGGTTCGCAGGACCTTGTCCTTTCCTTCTTCCTCAGGTTTGTGCAGCATTACCTTTCCCATTCTTTCGGGATAAAAATGTCTGGCTGGCGACTCTACCTTTTCCGCACCACTTTCGCGTTTGTACTAGGATGAAAATTGCGGGAGCGACAATACTAAATGAATGAAGAAATGATCAATCAATGTTCTAACATGTCCTAAGATGTCTAAGATGACATACAAACGCTTGGAATGACATGGCAAGTTCACATGATGATGATATGCAAAGATGGATGCAAATGAACATGAGAAATTAGGGTTTTATGAATGTATGAGATGCATATAACCAAAACAGAAGCATACATCATGATAAAAATTTGAAAATGAACTCAAACAAACCCTAAACACACACAAGATCACCCCCCAAAGATAGGAGTCAGAAGCTAAAACTAGGCAAAGATATGAATTTTCTAAGTTAACTAGGGTTTTTTGGGTGATTCTAAAGGAAAAATGCTAAACAATTTGAAAATGCAATTCAAAATTATGAATTAAATAACCTATATACTAGATGCAATGTATGAAAGAATGCAAAAAGAACTAAGTTCAAACTCATCATGGTTGATCAGAAATGATTTTTTTCAAGTTAGGGTTAGAAAAATGTGAAATTTATGAACCCTAATTCAAAGAAAATTGTGAAAACATGATCAAACCTAAAAAGAAATTTGTATGGTGAGTTTGTAAATTGTTCTAAATGACTAAGAATGCTTCATGATTGTTTTGGTGATTTTTAGATACCTAAATGTATTTTTAATTAATTAAAATCAATTAATTAATTAAATAAAACATTTAAATGAATTAAAAATACTTTTTTAATGCAAAAATTAAAAATTAAAATATTTTTGAGTTTAGAAAAATATTTGAAGTGAAAATGCAGAAAATGCGATTTTTAAACATATTTTTGCTATTTTTAATAAATATATGAAAGAAATGTAAAGAAAATAAAATAAAAATGAAAAATATGCAAAATCAGTGGCTCAGATTTAAAGTTGGGGTTTGGCGCGTGAATGGGTGGCTGGGATTCATCCTGACTAATTAATCCTAATTAAATTAATTAATTATGAATTAGGGTTTAATTGTTAATCTGGGTCGTCCAAAAACGCGCCAAGCACAAGATCAAAGGGTCCACATTCAAACTGGCTTAATTAATGAGTTTTGCCCTAATGATTTTCAGGCAACCGAAAAAGTGTTTTGGTCGTCTTCTCCGACAGCTCTCTCACCCTAACTCCCTCCCAGGCCATGAAAACGCATCAAACTCTCCATAATCACTCATCTAACAACCCTAAACATGAATCCAACAACAAAATCCATTTATTTTGCATCAAACAAGAGAATTGAACCAAAACAGAAAACTTGCAAAAATTTCAGAAGTTAAATACATCCTACACACTCCACCATTTTCAATGATTCAAAGCTCAAAATGATCAGCAAGACAAACTCTATCACATTGTAACTTAAAAACAAAGTTCTGGAAAAAAAGTTTAAGTGAGCTACCTGAGATGAAGCCTTCTAATCTGGAGCTTTCTGGGCTCTTCTTTTATGCTAATCCACTCCACTTGATCCATTTGTGCTTCTGGAAGGCTTAGAACAAGTTTTGAATGGCTAGTTTGTGATGTTTGGTTCTGATAACTCAGAAATCGTGTTTGTGCTTGAGGGGTTTTCAGGCCATGGTGAAAGGTGCTTTGTGATCCTTAGGTGATTTTGAGATGAATGGTGAAAGAATGGGTGAGTTTTGATGCTTGTGCTGAGAGATTCGAAGGCTTGAAAGTTTTGGGGATTTTTGGTGATTCTGAGTGTATGATAAGTTTCATGCTTCAATGTTGTTATCTTTGAGGTCCATGAGGTTTGCATAAGATGTATTGATTGGCCAGAGAGTTGTTGTGGCATAGTGTGATTGGTATGGCCTCATTTGCAAAAAAGTCAAAATAATGTGTACCATGAGTATAAGCTGGGACAGTGGAGATCTTATGGCTTATCATGCCTCAGCTAGCATTGTGGAGAGCCATTGGATTGAGTTTGAGGATCTGCAGCACTTGGATCAAGAGTTATCACATGTTTTGCAATTTTCCCTCTTTGAAGTTTCTTGAAGAACAAGTCATGAAAACTTGTAATTCTTAGCACAATTCTGGTCAAGGAAAGTTATGTGATGTTGTTTTGATTCTTAGAGATCAATTAGAGGTCACAAGAAGTCTTAAAACTTGGTTTTGCAAAAATCCCTCTTTGGCACATACTTGAAAATTATAAGATTTTTCCCAACTTTGAAACATCATATCTTGAGTTCTAGGATGAATCAAGAGGAGTTCTTGTACTTTTTCAAAATGGGAAGATCCAATCTACAACTTTCATGTTTGAATATTTTTCATTTGAAGCCTTTTTGATCAAGAAAGAGGAGGTTGAAAATCTTTCCCAAAATGGAAAGTTTTCATTACAAGTCATGTCCAAAAATGGAAAGTTTGCAAATGGCTTGAAATTCTTCAATCTTGTGAACTTCTAACCACTTCTAAGATCAAATAAAGATCATAGAACCTCAAAATGATGAAGATGACCCTTTGGTACTATTGGTGGTGGCCTCAGATGTTCTGATTCTGACTTTTCTTGCACAATAAGTTACCAGTTGATCAGATGACTTCCACAATGAATTTCTTCATCAAATTTGGTACACATGCTCCTTATAACATATTAAGACCAATGGAATCAAGAATGACCAAAAAATTTGAGATTAAGGTCCTTAAACCCAAAACCCTAATTTTAGGTCATCTGTGCAGGAAATCTTCAGTCTGCCTTTATGCCTTTGCAATGCTTTGTGATCTCTTGACTTTTAAGAAACCTTGGGGAGCATATTATGATCATGGAACACACATGGACCCTCTTGAAAAGCTTCAAGGCCTTTGAGATAACTCAGATCACTTCTTGGATTCATCTGATCACAAACCCTAGCTATGCAACTTATGCAGTGAAATAAATATGCAGTGTGAGATGATATGTTTATGCAATACAATATGAAAGATCATAAGCCATGGTGTGAGAAAAAGAGAGGGTAAATTTGGGGTGTTTACACATAGCATTAGGTTGATCAGGCCCAATACTACATAATATGATATTAAGAACCATGTCAACAAGACACACTTAAGAGGCATGAAAGATTTACTTATGATGTTTCAAGGCTAGGTCGAGGATACGACCTGTTGTGATACCAACTGTAACACCCCATATAATATATATTTAAAATAACATCATACAAGTGTTTATTTGGTACTGACACCATAAGACTAAAACTCGGCAAGACTTCCCGTGGGACTCAGTGTAATACCCATCACAAGTCACTATCCCCCTCACCAACGATTTTCGCATCAACCTAGGGTAATCCTAAACACCTCACAATTTATACCTTTTTATTTCCAATAGCTCACAATTTCCTAACCAACATAATTGCGGTTGTTAGAAAATCTGGGTAAAAGTCGGCTCAAAATAAAATTTTTTCGGTCTTAAAAGATAGAACATATTATTAGGTTCAAATTGATATAAAGATCAGTTAAATCGGATAAACGACGAAGAAGTTATGAATTTTTAAAAGTATCAAAATAGTATTTTTAATCGGCATAAAATAAATAAAATATTTTCCACTTCAAAAGTAATATTTTCCTCTAGCATTGGATATTACGTTGTCATAGCTTTCCAATGATATAAAGTTTTCCTCAACCGGATACCCGAGTAAAAAGTTATGGATCTTATAAGAATTAATATTTTCCAAAACTTACAACGTTAACTAGTTAACCCATATGGCTAACCAGTTAACCAGTTAACCCATATGGTCAACCAGTTAACCAGTATAAATTCCATTTCCAGTGGCATATCAGGGTCCCGTTAATCGGTTAATGCATATGGTTAACCGGTTAACTGACAGTTAGTAGCAGAATTTCCTGCGTTTTAACACTCAAAATTCCTCAGAACTCCAACTATAACACACCAAACCTCAAAATGCTTTTAAACATATATTACCACACCTATTACCAGCATACTCATGCATTTAATCAGTATTTCAACCGTTTAAACTCTTGATTCTACGATTTCTAGTATTATGCCCTAATCTCAAGAAAACTATAACTTCTAGAAATAAAAGTTTCTAACTAGAACCCATCTTGCAATCAACGAGGCATTTGATGAAGATGATGATTGATGAAGATGAAGATGATCCAAGCTCTCCATGAACTTCTTCCTCTTCTACTAGGGTTTCCTTCTTCTTTCTCTCTTCTTCCTCATCTTCCTTTCGCTTTATTTTTTCTTTTTCACAAACCCTTGTTTTTCTTTCTTTTATAACAAAAGCAATAGTTATACTAATATAACTATTGGTTAGTACTCTAACGGGTCCAAATTGAGTGTATCCAAAAATGTATCTAAGTCAATTATTTAATAAAACCTCTGAGTCAGATAATACTAATTAATTAATTTAAGTTCTTCGGTTGCTCTCGTTATTTTAATTGATAACTCTCAGAGCACACCGGAACCCTATTAATCTTAATTAATATCATCTAGAGCATTTAATTAAAATACGGGGTATTACAAAATGTCAAATTCTGACAGCTCCAAAGACCATTTGAGCATTCTTACGGCCATGTCAGGCCGACCGAGGAGCTGCCTGATGGGTTGGTCTCTATGTACTATGATCGTATGTGCTAGGAAGTAATGCCTAAGTCTCCTTGCTACGTGGAGGAGCGCTAGGGAAGATTTCTCAATCTATTGGTACCTAAGCCTGGGCCCTTGTAGGGCTTTGCTCATGAAATAGATTGGTTTTTGTTCCTCGGGTGTTTCTCGTATGCGGGCGGCGCTTACGGTTTCGCTAGAGACGACCATATACATAAATAAGGTTTTCCATGTTTTTGGTCAGGAGAGGACCGGGGGTTCTGATAGATCCTTTTAGAGGTGTGTCAGGGCTTGCTCGCACTCTTCCATCCATTTGAAAGCAGCCTCTTAGAGGATGAGTTTGAAGAGGGGTAGTGCATGCTGGGGATAACTCAGATCACTTCTTGGATTCATCTGATCACAAACCCTAGCTATGCAACTTATGCAGTGAAATAAATATGCAGTGTGAGATGATATGTTTATGCAATACAATATGAAAGATCATAAGCCATGGTGTGAGAAAAAGAGAGGGTAAATTTGGGGTGTTTACACATAGCATTAGGTTGATCAGGCCCAATACTACATAATATGATATTAAGAACCATGTCAACAAGACACACTTAAGAGGCATGAAAGATTTACTTATGATGTTTCAAGGCTAGGTCGAGGTGAGCACCCCATTTAGCGATTGGATGGATTTTTTATTTTATTTTGGCGTAGGTGTTTCAGCGAAAGCACAACACTTAACGGGGTCAACCTCTATTCCTCTTTCGATTAGATAAAAACCAAGGAATTTTCCTGCTCGTACCACAAACGTATACTTTTCAGGGTTGAATCGCATTATGCACTTGCGTGCTTGATCGAAACTTCTCTTTAAGTGGAAAGCATGATCGGTCTCCTCGTGGCATTTAATGATCATTCCATCCATTTAAACTTCGAGCATGTTTCTGATTTCAGCTTGAAAGACTTTGTTCATCATTGGTTGGTAGATAGCGCCTGCGTTTTTAAACCGAAGGGCATTACGTTGTAGTAATAGTTGCCCGATTCGGTCATGATGGCTCGCCATTTCTAGGTCCAAACCTGGCATCTCAACAGTGCTCCACGTGAATAAATTAACATTTTCCCTTAGGCACACTCTTAGCTACTTCCTTGCGAGGCCTGAGTGGTCCACTCCGATTTTCACCCCCTTTATGGGATTTTCCCCCAATGTGACCAACTCTAAGTCTCCTTCGGGTATGGGGCGAGTAGATGAAGAAAGCTTTGCGACCAACTGTGCTTGTTCCTTTTCATCGGTGAAACTGCAGTCAAGGTCGATGGAATCTACTTGAGGGAGCGACTTTGGTTCCTCGGAGCTGCAGGGAAGAGCGACATTGGCTTTGTTTGGCTTAGCAACAATGGTGTTAAGCCCTTTGGATGCAACTTTATAGCACCGATGAGCAAATTCTATGTCCCCGTGAAGGGTGGCCACCTGTCTCAACGAGGTATAATACTTCATCTTCAAGTGCACTGTGGAAGGTACGGTGATGAGCTCAGCTAGAGTAGGTCGTCCCAAGATACACTGATATAGGGACGGGCAGTCGATCACGATGAATTGTACTTTAATGGACCTGGAGGTTTCCCCTACTCCAAAAGTTACAATCAAATCGACATAACCCCAAGGCCTGGAGATAGTCTCGTTAAACCCTTGGAGATCTGAGCCCACGTAGGGTGTCAGATGTGTCTCGTTGAGTTGTAGGGTTGCAAACAGTTAGGAATACATGATGTCGATGGAGCTTCGTTGGTCGACCAGGATCCTCCTCATGTCAAAGTTGGCCATCTGCACATGCACGAGCAAAGGGATACTGGCGTTAGGTGCCCCGCCGAGAAGGTTTTCCTTATAGAAGGATATAGGAACAAATCTTCCATAGGGAGGGTCAAGAGTTGAGCTTTGGTTAGAGCTGGTGCTGATCAGTTGATCAAAGCGTCGCTTTACTGATCCCACTGTAACTTTGTTGGGCCCTCCCCCTGAGATAACCATTGTGGACGAGAATGATTTCCATGGGCTATAGGCGGCAAAGTATGCAGGACCGGTGTACGGCTCGGGGATGTAAAAGTCTTCTGGTCGCATGATGCTGAGAGAGACCTGAAGATTGGTCTCTATGGCTGGTGGGCAATTTCTTCGGCTTTTTGGGCTTCTTGTACCTCTTCACGAAGAGCTTCTTTATTCTTAGTGAATTTTTTCAGATGCCTGTCGCGAATGAGAATTTCAATGGCATCCTTCAGGTGGATGCAGTCCTCATTGTTTTTCTTGTGGGATTTATGAAACCGACAATATTTCGTCTTGTCCGTGTTCGACTTATTTGGCAACTGTTTAGGGAATCTAGCACCATCCTGACGGAACTCGGAGTTAGCACACTCGGAGAGGATTTTCTCCCTGTTCGCTGTGACGGATGTATAATTGTGAAACCTCCTTATTGGGCCTTTATGCTCCTGTGGTTCACGGAAGCGATCTTCCTTTTGTTTTTCTCCTCCCCAACGGGATGTCAAGGGATCATTATGCTTGGATTGTTTGGCGTCCTCATGCCGCCTGGTATCGCGGGCATAAATGGCTGCCTCTTTCTTCTCGTACTGAATGTATGCTTGTGCCTTAAGGAGAAAGGCTTCAAGTGTGGCGGGTGTCTCAATGCCCACAACCCTCCTGAAGTCGCCGTGGGGATGGAGTCCTCGCTCGATAAGGTATTTTCATATCGTCCATGGTCAAAACCTGGACGACCTCCTTGTTGAACCTTTCGATGTACGCCCGCAGAGGTTCGTCTTTGCCCTGAATGATTCCCTATAAGGAGGCTTTAGTCCTTGGGTGACGTCGGGAAGTAGTAAAATATCGGGAAAACATTCTCCCGAGCTGCCTCCATGACGTGATGGATTCGTGAGGAAGGCTCTTGTACCAGGCCATAACCCATTTCCTTAGCGTCATAGGGAAGAAACGGGACTTAATTTCGCCTTGGACGCCCCTGTTATTAAGTAGGGTGTCGATGTTCTCAATGTGGTCGTCTGGATCCATCGTAGGTCCCTAGGGAGAGGGCTTCTCGAGTCCTCTTGGAAGCCTAGTGGACATGATTTTGTCTGAGAGGGGGCCATAGGGCTCATCCTCGTCGCTAGAACTATAGGAAGTAGAGCGAGAGCGGTCATTCCGATGTCGTTGAGGAGGAGGAGATCTTGAACGGTTTCTTGCGCCCTCTAGCACTGACTGTTCTCCCGTTTGTAGAGTTCTCCTAATCTTTACAGCTCCCGGTGACTTATTTCGTCGAGGGTACGAACGAGTCCGTTTCTTGATGGACCCAGAAGCCTATGGGTGGTGGTGATCTCTTTTCCGCCTAGGTGACCTGTTGCGCGATCGGCGGAACCTCCTCATGAGAGAAGGGGATCTGGTACGTCTTACTTCTTCAAGAACCTCTAGCCTTTCTCCCCGTCGTAAGAGGAGAAGGTTGATATTGTTGTTCATTTCGACCAGTGCTGCGAGTGTCTGATTCGTCCCCCCAGGGATGGGAATCAGAGGGAGATCAGCGGGTGTGATCTCAGGCTGCATGGATGGTTTCGGTGACGGAGAGGCAGTATGTTCATCCTGGAAACGATCAGGTTCTTATAGGGGAGGTATGGTTCCATCTCCTTCTCGTTGTTTGACGGGAATGTTGGAAAGCACTCGAGCATTGACGGAGTCGTCGTGGTGAGCCATTGAGAGAGATTGAACGATGATGTTTTTTCTTTCACGATCTGAAGATGAGAAAAACGGGGCAACACTAGATTCCCATAGATGGCGCCACTGATCATAAATATTATCAGAATCTTCAACGGTTGCGGTTGATGACGTGGATATCGAAGTTTTTGCTCGGTCGTCGAGGAGAATAGGGTGTGTACCTGCAAGGTATTCCAATGTCAAAGTAAGAACGGGAATAAGAGTATGCAAATACAAGTAAGAGTATTTAGGAAGTGAATATTCGATACCTGACCCTCTCAAGTGAGAAGGTTTATATAAAGGCCCCCATCGCATGGCTAACGGTTCCTTTTTGGACTTGGATCGCGGATCCCCCCAAAATAGGTAACTTCCAGAAACTAGCCATTGGACGGGCACCCCTAGTCGGAATAGGGGGTATGTCGAGCATATAAATATCCGAGCAGGAGGTGCCTTTGGCTGAATCTAGGTGACCTTCATCGGTGTCGAGCAGAAGTCTAGGATGAGGAAAGGAATACGACCACGGGTAACCGCGATCGACATGTTGTCCTCATCTGAGGGGCAGAGAGCCAGTGGTCCTTTTGACATTTGGGCTATTGGGCCGTCCTATGAGCAGGAGTGGATTGGGTCATTCCTAGTCATTGGACCAGTCCGGAACAGTACAAGCAAAAAAAGAAAAAAAATGCAGACTGAAAAAATCTGGAGATGCATCTCCAGTTTCTAGGAATTAAAACGTTGGAAAATTTCAGAGATGCATCTCCAACATTTTCTATAACTCGCAAAAACATCAATGGTAAAAATTCAACCCTCTGAAATTTAAAAATAATGCATTGATAAATAAAACTACCTATCTATAGCGGTAAAAATTGTGAGTGTAAGTTATTGATTAACTTAACTCAATGAAAATAGAGTCGTCACCGCGCTTTTATTTATTCCAAAAGGAAATGTAAAAAAGAGTGAATAAATCCTAAAAATGAATCTAAAAGCAAAAGATAAAAGAAACAAATAGAGAATGGGCAAGAGGGTAGGTTACGAAATGGGAAGGTGTTAGCACCCAAAACGTTTGTGGTACTCCACGGGGGACCTTTGAAATATTTACGCTTTTTGGTTTGAAAAAGGGTTTATTAAATGAGAGTGAGGGGGTGAGAAAAAAATTATTTTAATATTTTTGTGTTTGACGAGACTTTCGTCTGATGCCTACGTACCCACAAAGTGCAATATAGGATCAAAAACCCATAGTTTGTGGTAAAAAGAAAACTTTTTTTGTTGATTTTCATTGATTTTAAGAATGTAAAGACAAATCATCATCCCTTAGCGAATAATTCCGCTAAAAAGGATGAATCATGTCTAAATATACTAAAAAAGTTAAAAGAAAAAGTACACAAGGCACACAAAAAGGAGTGAATGAGTTTTTTGTTGTTGTATTTTTTAAGGTTTTTTGGAAATTGCATTAACATGCTTATGTTCATTAGCATTTATTAAGAAATGAAAAAAAATGTAAAAGTCACTTGACCAAGGTCAAGGTTTGCATGATGAAAGTGGTGAAAATTTTAAAAAGAAGAATCCTTTGAAAAAGGGATAAGATTTGAAAATTAAAGAATGGGATGAGATGAAGTGACTACCCTAAAAATAAAATAAAAGAGATAAGGTAGGAAATATCTAACCACTTGGAGACACTTCAAAGCAAAAGTAACTTAGAATTCCATCCTCTTGAGCAAATGATGAGCCAAATAAAGGCTAGCATAATCACTCGATAATCATCAAGTAAGGGGATAAAATCCTAGCACTAAGTCCATAGGTCCAAAATGTAGAAATCCTCCAAAGCATGGGATAGTAACCATAGTCCACAATTAAGAACAAGTATTTTAAAGTGTTTAGGCCTTTATTAATTTATTTGGTATCCAAAATGGACAAGATGAAAAGAAAAACACAAGAAATAATGACAAACATAATCATGATAATGGATGATATAAAACATAATAAAATAAAGAGGAAGGGAGAAAGAAGTAAAATAAAAGCAGAGGGAGCAAGGAAGAAATAAAGGCAATATAATATATACATAATAGTGCAGTGAACTTAATCGTCCAAAAAGGTAATAATGCCAGAAGGCTCAAAGAGACAACAAAATTCTGTCTCGCGTCTTGAACTATATGGTTGAACGATGTACTCAAGTCATTGGTTAAATACAACAATAAATTTTGAGAGTTATGAACTTAGCACAAAGATCAACCATGCTTGGGCTTGCGCAACCAATCAAGGTTCGGGATACGAAAGTACAAGTTCTGACAAGGATATGGAGGGACAAATGTAGCGTTATGTTAAGAAATTGCTAAGTAACTTATATAGAAGTCAACCTATAACGAGGCTAGTCAATACAAATTAAGATAACTATTATTAGTGCTAATGCATGTTAGATGAACAACATGTAGGTTTTCATCCGAAAATAATGCCGCACGAAGAGAAAATAGGTAACAATCTAGTCTTGATCATGAATTCAACAATGAAATTCCAAGATCCATACGAATTTCATCCATAAAAAATAAAAGGAGAATTAGATGAAAAGAAATCCAAATTAAACCACAAAATTATGTGATCTAAGACTAAGAACAAAGGGGAAGGGAAGAAAAAGCAAGGAACACCAAAACAACCCAAAAACAAACAAAGTTTTCCATTTTGCTTCAGATGTAACCGCTTAATGCCTGGAGCGTAACCGGTTACACAAAACACAATAGTTTGGCAAAAATAACATTGTGTAACCGATTACAGCCTGGGTGCTAACCGGTTACACTGTGTGCAGAATAAAAAAAGTGCAAAATTCAGCATGTTCCTCCTTCAAAACATTTTTCAAACACCTTGTGATCATAGATCTGAACTTGCACGGATTTTAGAGTGAAACCACGGTAAAAAATCAGCAATCAAAATATAAAATAAGATCCAAAAGGATTGAAGCATAAGAATAAACAAAGATCTACATTATGGATGATGAAGATGAAGGTCCAATAATGGTGTGAGATGAATTACCACTTAAAGAATGAGAACAACTCCAAATTACTTCAAGATCTCCAAAAACAAGCTTGATCTACTGAAATTGATGAAGAAAAATGAATTGGATGAAGGTTTAGCTCAAAGTTAAAATGGATTTCAATGTGAATTCTTGATAACTTTCAAAAGAAGAAATTGAGCTTTGGTGAATTTTGGTAGTTGGGGATATAATTTGCAAGATATTTTTTGGCTCTCAAAATATTGTTAATTGAATGAAATAATGGTTCTATTTATAGAGTTTTTGTATGGGAATTACGTGGAATGGATCTTGGTTTGAGAGATCAAAAGAGTGGTGATTAATGAACGTACATGATATGATTTAATTTTGATGATCTAGGGGAATTTAATGGAGATGGTCTAGAATAGTACACATGTGATAAAAAAGGAAATTGGTGCCAAAATCATAAAATTTGAATTGCTGTCAAAATTTTCAAAATTGTGCGTGTGTAACCGGTTACACAATACACATTTTGAAAAAAAAGGTTTTTTCTTGTACTGTTGTGGTTTCGGCTCGATTCCTTTGCTCCTCAAAGAAGGCATGAAAATAAACACATGAATCTTGGAATTCCTTGAATAATAATCAATAAAACTTTGGAAATCCTTGATCAGATAAATTTGAATTGCTTGCAGGTCAACTTTGACTTTGTTCAGATTGTAACACCCTAATTTTTGCCCTAAGATTTGTTTCGCATATCATCTGCATTTTGCATACAAACAAGATCGCACTGGCTTTCGAGTTTCTCCTCAGATAGGGTCTATGCTTCGCAGGGGATCACCATTATTTTTACTGTTTTATATTTGTTTATATTTACTGATCACTAACCAAAATACCAAAAATATGTTGCAGTATTCTTCTTCTTCTCTGTGTTGCAGGTTTGTGAAGATGAGACAGTAATTTCATTCAGATGTGTTTGTTCAGTCTCAATGCGATTTCAGATGGATGTTTGACCTAATCTGGTCAAACTATCAAAAGATTGTGTTGACTGCCAGTTTTGTGTGCCAATGGTTCATTTCTCGGGCAATGCGTTTTCAAAGTACAAGTTGGGTTGTGCGACATTGTTTTGTGCGAAGTTTGGCTTGAATCTTCAGTGTCTATCAGTTCATCAGTTCATTAGCGATTCATCTGAGGATTTATTTTCCTCAGTTTGGTTTCGAATCATCAAGGCATGAATCAGACAGTTTTCAGATGACAGTTGGCAAATTGCGAGTTATTTGGGTTATTCAGTGGGGCTGTGTTGGCTGTGTATCAGTGGCTTGTGCAAGAAGAATCAGGAATTGGTTGCGGGCTAAAAAAATCATCATCCATTAAACCATTTTCAATTTCCAATATCCATTTCTTTTCTCGATTATTCATATATCACACCATTATCCAAATAAACATTTTTTTTATTTTTTCATCAATTCTATATTCCTTATCTTTTTTTTATTATCTAATAATCAAGTTCTTTTAATCCATTTTTTTATCCCCATATTCCAATTTATTTTTTGATTCTCTATTATCCATTATTTTTCTAATTTCATTTTTCAATAACCATTTTCCAATTGTCATTAATAATCCAATTCTTTTTTTATGTCCTTTTTTTTATTTTTCATCACAAAAATTATCACAAAATAAATATAAGTTTTTAGGGCCCATCTTATTCTATTGTTAAATCTTTCTATTTTCTCTTTATAAAAAAATGTTGATTAGAAAAAAAACAAAGAAAAAATAACATAAGGCCCCATTATATTTTTCTGGCCCACAAGCTCTTCATGCTTGCCTCAAGCCTCAACTTGCAACCACATGCCTCTTGCCCCATCAAAGCCTCTTGCAAGCCAAAGCTCCAAAGCTTCTTGCAAGCCTCCCACAACAACACTTTCGTACGCATGAATCCGTACAAGCTGGCCCACAACCAACTTTCCCACACAGCCAAAACTCAAGCTGACCCCACCATCACTCCAAGGCAAGCCGAAACAAACTCATCATCCAAGCCACTTGAAGTCTCAACTTGCAGCCTTTTTCCAACACCCAGCCGAAGCAATACCGCAGGTTTATGCACAAGAATCCCAAGCAGGCCAAGCCAGTTTCCGTGCGCAAGCTACAAGCACACACGCCCAGCTACACTTCAAGCCTCACACACTCCAAACCATTTCAGTTTTTTCCCGCAGCCAAACAACACAAACAACCTTCGCCAAAGCCAAATATCCCAGCTCACAACACGCATCCCGCGTGAACAATTTCCAGCCGCAAGCAAAAACAACAAACCAGCAAATCCGTAAGCCTCACAGCACGCGCCTTGCACACAGGAACTTCACGAGCAAAACACCTGAACATAATCAAAACGCAAATCAAAACGCAGCAAAGAGGTAAAAAAACGCAACGAAAAATCAGATGAAAATTAGAAAAGCGAACACGCATACCTCAGCTTCAAAACGCAAACTTACACGAGAATCCCGTGATATCAAAACGCCCAAAATCCGAACCAAACGGCATCATCTTCTTCTTGACTCTTCTCCTATAAATTGAGACCCCCACCTCATTCCAATTTCAAGCTTCAATAGCATACAAAACCGCTATCCAAATTCATTCCCTCAATTCAATTTCAAAATCCCCAAATCCCTTTCCATCTTCAATCTTCCAATCAACCTCCAAATTCTTTCAATCTTCAAATCAATTTCTCAAAATCCCTAAACCTAAACCGAATTGAGAGAAGAGAGAGGCCGAGATTCTGAGAGAAGAGAAG
Source organism: Lathyrus aphaca (assembly GCA_963966055.1). Lineage (NCBI taxonomy): Eukaryota > Viridiplantae > Streptophyta > Magnoliopsida > Fabales > Fabaceae > Lathyrus > Lathyrus aphaca. The sequence goes on along the minus strand of OZ014519.1, from coordinate 676,610,087 downwards.
AGAGAGGCCGAGAGTTTGAGAAGAAGAAGAAGAAAAGATTGCGAGAGAGGAGATTTTCGGAGAACTGTTTGAGTTGTTGATTTCGTGAAGGTGAGCTTGGATTAGTGCCGCCGCGATTTGTTGTTCCCCTGTTTTCACGTTGTGTTAGCTGAAGAAGGAGAAGCAATGGCTTTTTCTTTTGATTTGTTTTATATATATGCTGTTTTTTTAATTGTTTTTTTTTATAGAAAAGGAATATAAGATTGGTGTTGGGCCTAAGGCCATATGGATCTTCTCTATCCACCACCTGCGGGTTTCCATGCATCCCCCTCCCTTTTCTCTCTTTTTTTTTTCTCTTTTTTTTATTATTTAGTTTTTTTAATTTGTTTCTTTAATAGTTGTTGTCATATTCTTTTTGATTTAAAAAAATCTTATAGAAAATATTTTTTTAGAAGCATATCTTAGAATTTTTTTTTAGAAAAGATATTTTAAAAAGAGATGTTTAGAAAGGAATTTTAAAAAGAGTTTTAGAAAGAGTTTTAGAAAAATGATTTAAAAATATTCTAATTCTTTTATTGGATCTATTTTTGGATCCATTTTCTTCATCTTTTTATTTCCTTTTGGTCGATGACAATCTTCCGATTCGTAGATTGTTGATTTTCGATTAGGTTTAATCTTCATTATTTCAAATCTATGGATGAATGATCATTTGGATCATTCTCCATACTTTGAGATCGTGATAGGTTTCTTTTCGATGAAATTCAACGATAATCTCGATTAAGATTAGACCTTCCTTTTTCTTTTAGTGTGGCATGTTTTCGGAGAACGATCCATTATATCGTTTCTCTAACATGTATTAACACGAATATTTTCCACTTTAATTAGTGGTGGCCGGCCTCATTTGTAGGGTAATTACTTCGTAAATTACTCGGCGATTGCTTAACATAGACCTAAAGTTGTCCCGATTCGAATTAAGATCCACTTGGATCCGGTTGCCTCGATTTTATTTTCCTTGTTGTGGTTGTGCTTGATTAAGTTCATCATACCACTTTATATTGTAAATATTATAATATTGTGAATATAATTGTTTAAATTTAATCTCTCGCACCTTATCCTTTTATTTTAATCTCTTGCTCCCTTATCTCCTTATTATATTTTGTCATATTATATCATATATCATTTGTTTATATTCATATTGTGCTTGTTTTTTTTTTTTTTTGTCCATTTGGATATCAAAACACTTAATAAAGGACTAAACTCTTAAAAGACTTGTGACTTCTAATTGTGGACTATGGTTACTATCCCTTTGCTTTTGGAGATTGGACTTAGACCTTAAGATCTTTCCCCCTTGCTCAATATGGAATGGATTAGAAACCTCGGCCTCAAGTTATGTCATTAGCCTTTGAAGAGGGAAGTCCTAACTTTGAAGAGTTGTGCATATTGGTTTGGTAAACTCTTTCCTTAATCTTTTAATTCAAGCATTAGGATTAGTCCCTTCATCTCCTCCCCATTCTTTAATTTTCAAAACTTCTTCCTATTTCAAAACCTTCTTGTTTTCTAAACTTCAAACACTTTCATAAACAAACCTTGACTTCGGTCAAGCGATTTTTAAACTTTTCACTTTGTTTCTTAATCAATGTTAATTCATGTAAATATATCAAAACCATTTTCTCATATACTTTAAAAAACTCAAAACTCACTCAATTGTTTTGTGCCTTTGTGCACCTTTTCTTTTTACATGTTTAGATATGATTCATCCCTTCTAGCGGAATTATTCGCTAAGGGATGACGACTTATCTCTACATCTTAAAATCAATTCAACTCATTTGTTCTTTTCAAATTTTGTACCACGAACTACGAGGTTTTGATCTCGCATTGCACTTTGTGGGTACGTAGGCATAAGGCGTTAAAACCTTATCAAACACAAAATCATTAAAAAATATTCTTCTCCTCATCTCTTCCATCATTTTAAACAAACCAATTTCAGATCAAAAAGCAATAAGTATTTCAAAGGGCTCCCGTGGAGTACCACGGATGAGTCAGGTGCCTAAAACCTTCCCGGTTCATAACCAATCCCCTTACCCAATCTCTGTTTATTTCTTTTAGCTTTTTCTTTTAGACTCCTAGGTTTTTATTCGTTCTTTTACCTTTTTCCTTTCGGAAATAAAGAAAAACGCGGTGGCGACTCTGTGTTAATCGAGTTAAGTTAATCAATAGCTTACACTCACGATTTTACCGCTACAGAAAAGTGGCGACTCTACTGGGGAGTAATCTCTAAGTGGATTTAGCCTACTTTGATTTATTTATTGCTTTGGTTTGACTTGTTTGTTATTCGGTTGTTCTGTTTTGGTTTTGGTGATCCTCTGTGTGAGATAGATTCTAACCCGAATATGAGTTGAAACTTATGATAGGACGGCGATATTCGAAACGATATGTGATGGAGTAGTCCAAAGCAATATCAATTTGATAATCTCCACTCGGTTAGGCTCTCTTGGACTATCAATGTCATGACGAGTAATCGTACATGGCATTATTTTCCGACCTTGAGCTGATCATACTGAGGACCTTAGAACCCTTAACCCATCCTAGCCAATTTAGGAACGTAGTGCGGAAACTGTCTGGGTGTAAATCTAAGGCGGTTGTCACGCGATACTACACTCGGACGAGGTCTATTTTAAGGATGTTATCGGTTGGGGAGTAATCTAACGTACCGATGATATTCTAAAGATGGCTGTTAACTCCGGGCACCTCTGTTAGCACCCTTTTGGTTTCTTGCAGGTACAATGAAGACAAAACCTTAGTACTTACCTGTGTGGGTTGGTGTTCTGTTACCTTGACTTCATGCTCGTGACTCGGAACCTAAGCCCGTGTGCCTTGTGTGATCTTGTTTGTGTTTATTGCATACATGCCATCATAACATTCATGAGCATTGTTCATAAGATTTCAAAGGACTTATAAGGAACTTTTGCAAAATTTCAGATGTCCATGGCTATGACTTTTGAAAGGAGGAACACAAAGAAGTACACTTTCAAGAATCCTAATGTTATAGAGTTGAGAAAGCTAGGAGCTTTGGTTGTTGATACCCAAGAGTTCCGAAGATGTCATGGGAAGCTTTTGTATATGTTGGATACTGATGTACCTGAGGGGATTCTCCCTACTTTGGCTCAGTTTTATGACTCGTTGCACCATTGTTTCACCTTTCCGGATTATCAGCTTGTACCGACTTTGGAGGAATATTCTCATTGGTTAGGTTTGCCTATTCTGGACAAGGAGTTTCTTTTCACTGGTTTAGAGAAGGAGCTTACTATCAAGATCATCGCCAAAGCACTGTTTCTTAAGGAATCCGATCTTAATGGGAAGTTTCTTCCAAAGGGGAGTGTTCGTGGTATTAATGCTAAGTTCTTGATGGGAAAGGCTTCTACTTCACTTGCTTTGGGTCATAGGGATACATTTGAGGCTATTCTTGCTTTGCTAATTTACGGGATTGTCTTGTTTCCGAACTTGGATGGTATTGTGGATGAGAATGCTATTCAGATCTTCTTGAAGAAGAACCCGATTCCTACTTTGCTTGGAGATATGTATCATGCTTTTCACTATAGGACCTCCAAAGGTGATGAAGAGATTGTATGTTGTGCGCCTCTTCTTTATAGGTGGTTTATTTCGCACCCACCGAAGTCGGATGTTTTCAAGGACAATAGAGAGAATCGAAGATGGTCTCAAAGGTTGATGTCGCTTTCTCATAAGGACATGACATGGTATGGTTCTCATTATGACACTGGAGTTCTTATTGACAATTGTGGAGAATTTCCTAATGTACCTCTTCTTGGTACATGTGGGGGAATTAGCTACAACCCCATTTTGGCTAGACGACAGTTCGGTTATTGTTTGAAGGATGTTCCAAACAATCTTGCCTTATCCCGTTTTTTCTTTCTTAATGGTGCTGATCATATAGAGATGAAGAAAAAGATTGCTCATTCTTGGCATGCTGTTCACCGGAAAGAGAAAGGTCAATTGGGTAGACAACACCTTCCTCCTTCTGATTGTTATATTCAGTGGGTTCGATCTAGAGCTTCCAAGCTCAAGATGCCTTATCCACCTGAGGAGCCTATGTTTCCCATATTGCCTTTGTCTGCTTTTCTACCTCCCGTTGATGAGAAGTTGGTTCTTCAAGAAGAGTTAGAGAAGATGAAGAAAGAAAAGGAAGAATGGTTACTTGAGAGGACTACTATGCAGGAGCAGCTTAAAGAGAAGGATGATCTTATTGAGCTACTTGAGCGGCGTGTCACGAAGAGACCGAGAGAGGATTTATTTTCCTCTAGTACTCCATCTACTATTCCTCCTACTTCCGGTGCTTGGAAGGCCATTGCCGACAAGTTGGTAAAGGATAAAGAAGATATGGAAGAGCGGTACAAGAATGAGATCAAGAGGATTCGTATGAAGTATCAGCCAGGATTCGGAGCTTCTTCGGATATGATTCCATAGGCTTAGTTTACTCTTGCTCTTATGTATTAGGATTATTGATGTTTGTACTTCATTTGTAATCCTCACTTTGATTTTAATGAGAATGAGTTTTTAAGTATTTCAAAAATGTTTCTTTATGAATATTGCAAGTTAACTTATGATCCTTTGAAATCTTTGCATTTGCATATACATAGCATGCATCATACTCGCATTTGTCTTGCTTTTTGAGTGTTCTCCAGGGATCTTATTGTTGTTTTCTGGTCTTCATTCAGTGTTCCTGTCAAGCTGACTCACCGCTTTGATACTCGAGATAATCGAAGAAGAGTGATGGATACTTTGCAACAAGAGAATCGCGAGCTGCGCGAAGAGGTTACTTATCTGAGGGAAAGCTTGGAAAGAGTGACTGCTATGATGGAAAATTTGGTGGTTGCTCAGAATCAGCCACCTCCTAGTCCTCCTGTTCAGAATACTGTCATCTCTGAGGTTGTTACCGCATCCATTCCTGTTGAGACTGTTATTTCTCCTCGCTATCGTATACCTGCTAGCACACCTTGGGGCATGCCGGTTGACTTTTTTCCTGCTGGTTATCGTCCTCCTCGTCATCAGGAGACTGCTGCATTTAATAATCTCCCACCGCCAGTTTGGACTACTCTTCCTCCAGTTGTGACTACTATACCGCCTGTGGTGCACAATGTTCCGCATCATGATGAAATGATTTACCATGCTGAGCCCAGTGAAGGTGCTGGAGTTGCTGAAAGACTTGATGACTTCCAGGGACGCTTTGTTGAGATCCAGAGGGAGATGAGAGCTTTGAAACATAAGGATTTGTTCGGAAAAGATGCTTATGACCTTTGTCTGGTCCCAAATGTTAAAGTTCCTTACAAATTCAAGCTGCCTGAGTTTGAGAAGTACAAAGGTAATACTTGTCCATTGAGCCATTTGACAATGTATGCAAGGAAGATGTCTGCTCAGACTGATAATGATAAGCTGCTGATTCACTATTTCCAGGACAGTTTGACCGGTGCACCCATGAGGTGGTATATGAGTCTGGATAATAGCCAAATCAAGACCTTCAATGATTTGGGAGAAGCTTTTGTGAGGCAGTACAAGTACAACGTTGATATGGCGCCTGATAGAGATCAACTTCGTGCTATGTCCCAGAAGGACAAAGAGACTTTTAAAGAATATGCGCAGAGATGGAGTGAGCTGGCAGCCCAGATTGTTCCTCCGCTGGAAGAAAAAGAAATGACGAAGATCTTCTTGAAGACGTTGGGTTCTTTTTATTATGAGAGAATGATAGCAAGCGTTCCTTCCGACTTCACTGAAATGGTGAGCATGGGTATGCGTTTAGAAGAAGGTGTCCGTGAGGGACGATTGACTCAAGAGAATGGTAATGGTTCAAGCTCTAGAAGGTTCAACTTCGGGAAAAAGAAAGAAAATGAGACTAATGCAGTATCCCGTGAAAGTTATAGAAGACCTCACAATCGTGGGAATCACCATTCGCAGCATGTGGCTTCTGTAACACCGATGATTAATGTGGCTCCAACTGTGCCAGCCGTTCCAAAGTATCAACCCCGTTATCAGCACCCTTCTGTGCAACAAGGTGGTAATCAACAAGCTCGGGCTAAGCCCAGTTTTGATCCTATTCCTGTGTGTAAACACCCCAAATTTTCCCTCACCCATTCACACCATGGCTTGTGATCTTTTCATATGCATAAATTCAATCATAGCATCTCATACCACATTTTTGATTCACTGCATTGTTTCTAAGTCATCTGCATCTAGGGTTTGTGATCTGAGCAATCCAAGAGCTATTTGAGCCACTCCAAAGGTCTTAAATCACTTCAAAGGGGTCCATGTGTGTTCAAGCATCATATTGTATCCCCACAAAGTCAAGAAAGTCAAAGAGTCACAAGAACTGGGGAAGGCATTGAAGCAGAGCCAGGTTTAACTGCACAGATGACCTAGAATTAGGGTTTTGGTTTCAAAGGTCATAACTCCAAATTTTTTGGTCATTCTTGTTTCTATTGGTCTCTATATGTTATAAGGATCATGCATATCAATTTTCATGAAGAAATTCCATGGGGAAGGCATCTAATCAAGAGTTGACTTCTTGAGCAAGTCAATGTAAAATCAGGGCATCTGAGGCCCCCAATGACCCAACCAAGGGGTGTTCTTCATCATTTTGATTATGTATGATCTTTATTTGATCATAGAAGATGTTAGAAGTTCACAAAATTGGAGAATTTCAAGCCATTTGCAAAGTTGCCTTTTTGAGAAAATGACTTGTAATGGAAACTTGCCATTTTGGGAAACTTTTTCAACCCTTTGTTTTTGATTCAAAAATGCTTCAAATGGGAAAACTTTGGTCATGAAAGTTGTAGAATGGATCATTCCCTTTTCAAAAAGTACAAGAACTCATTCTAATTCATTTTGAATCAAAAGTTATGGTTTGTCAAAGTTGGGAAAAATCACATAATTTCAAGTTATGCACCAAAGAGGCAAAGTTGCAAAACCTCTTGCCAAGGCAAAATGAGACCTCAAAGTGACTTCTAATCCTTTTACAAACATAAACCATTGCCTAAAATTCAGAATGCACCAAGAGTTTGTCCATTTTCATGCCTTGTGGATCAAGAAATCACAAAAGGGGCCAAAAGTCACAAAGTTGCAAAATCTATGACAAACCCTAATCCACTTGCTGCCTTGCCTCTAATACATTTCCATGGCTCTCCCTAAACTCAGCTGAGCCCAACCATGCCCCTATCACAGCCTTACACTTGCCCATACCTCAAGTACACCTAACATTGACTTTTTGCATAAAGACCCATACCAATCAAGCTAGGCCAGACCAACTCCTCTGACCAATCCAAGGGTGATAAGTGTACCAAAAGGAACTGAACACACCACATACACAAGCCTGAAACACTCTCCAAGTCATAGCACCAAGCTTTGCCCTCTTATGCATTTTCATTCGAAATACATCACACATGCATCAAACATAAAAACAAACTTCATAGGATCACTCAGCATGCTCCCCTGATCATTTCCCTACCCTCATTCATCCCTGGAACCTCCTCAAACTGAAACACGATTTCTTCCCCTCTCTGAACAGAACTTCTTCAAACTCACAAACCAACCATTTTAAACTCCAACCAAGCTTCATAACTTCATCAAGAGGACCATTGGGACCATTTTGAGGCAAAGAGGCAAGCAGAAAGCTTCTGGACTGAAAGCCCAATCTCAGGTAACATGATGAACAAATTTTCCAGAACTTTGATTTCTTGTTAGAATATTGTTCTATATGTTGCCCTGATCATGGGGATCTATTTATTTTTGAAAATGAGCCAGAAACAAGCATGTATTGACAGTCTGAAAGTTTGCCCGTGAAAATGTTTTTGTTTGTTTCCTTTGATTCACGAAAAATAAATGTTGTTTGTTTTAGGGTTTATGTTTAGTGATGTTCATAGTTTGATTCTGGAGAGTTTTGTGAGGTTTTGATGCGTTTTGAGAGAGATTGAGATTTTGGCTGGCCGGAGAAGATGACCGGAACACTGTTCCGGTCATCTGAAAGTCATTAGGGCTTCTGATTAGGGTTTAATCATAATTAGGCAAGTTTGAATGTGAGTCGTTCGTTTGCGCGCCAGGTCAATTCCCGCCCCTGTGAGTTTGAATCTCAGCCATCAGATTGGCTGACTTTCTCTTTTTTCTATTTAAATTCATTTTATTTTCATTTGTTTTGCATTTATTTGTACGAATTTTTAAAAATAGTTAAAATCATCTAAAAATTATGAAATTTTTTGTCAAAGGTTTCATGAATTTTCAGAACACAAAAATATTTTTATTTTTATTTTTTGCATTGAAAATTATTTTTAAATCATTTAAATGTTTATTTTTAATTAGTTAATGAAAATTAATTAATTAAAAATACATTTAGGTATTTAAAAATCACCAAAAAATTCACATAGCATTTAAAAACATTTAGAAACATTGTCCAACTCTCAAACCAAATTTCTTTTTTGTTCTTGATGCCTTTTGATCATTTTCATTGGATTTAATTTCATTTTAAGGCAATATTTTGTTTCAATCTTCAAAAATTCCTTTCTGCCTAACCATTGAGAGTTGGATGATGATTCTTTTGGCATTGCATCTTGCATAGCATGTAGTTTATAGGATAAATTTGATTTGAATTGATCTTGCATTTTCAATTTGTTTAGCATTTTTCTTGGTGAGGTACCTTAAAACCCTAGCAATCTTAGAAAATTCATAACTTTCAATAGGTTAAGAGTTGGACCCTCTCCTTTGGGCAGTGAGTTTGTATAGGTTTAGGTTATCTTTGATTGCATTTTCAAATTTTTATCATGTTGTTTGCTTCTGGTTTTGGATTTTTGCTTTGCATGATGCATGAAACCCTAATTTGTGCTTTCTTTTGCATCCATTTCTCATTTGCTTGCATCCATTGACTTGCCATGACATTTTGTACATTATTTTGATTCATAATACATCTTAGGGTATATTAGAACCATGTTTGATCATTGCATCTTTCATTTGACATGTTGTATGTCCATTACATTTCATAACTTTTCATGTACATTCTTGGTTCAAAGCATGCCTCATTTGCATCCTTATGCTTGCATGATCATCCTCATCCCTTGTCTTGGGTTTGCATCATCTCTTAACATCATTAACCTCATGTAAATGCTTCTGACTTTGGTTTGCGTCATGACATTTCATCTCATTTGCATTGCATTTCATTTCCTTTGCTAACTTTTCAGGTGGTAAGTTGTTTTGGGAAGTGAATTTGCCTTCACTTCTCACAATCTCTTTTCATCTCTCTTATGCATCATTGATGCATTTTATATTTGTATTAGAGTGAGCTTGCTCATTCATGTTCATCTCTTACTTTCTTCCTTCAAGCAACTTGACTTCTTAAGTGAAGCAAGTTGTCTTGCTTCTCTCTGTTTCTTTCTCCATTCATCTGCTTCTCTCCTTGGTGGCTCTTTGAAGATTCTTTCTCTCTTAAGCCTCACAAACCCTAGGAATAACCAAGCATGATAACCATTAGGGTTTGATTAGTCCCCCATTTAGTTTTGCCTTTGTGTCATCTTTGAGTCTTCTCTTCTCACCTCATAATCAAGGACTAAACCCTAAAGGTTTTAAGGCTTTGTGATTAAGCTTATGCCTGCATCCTTCTATTAGGATGGAGTGTATAACTTTAATCCTAAGTGTTAAACCCTTAATGTGTTTAAACCCTTTAATCAATTCACCTAATAAACACTAAGACATCAAGCTTGTAACTTGGGCCTTGCATTAGGGTTCTAATTCTTCCTTAATTGGTTAAGAAGGACTAACCCTAGTGTTAATGGACAAGTCCCTCTCAAGTTGTCTTACAAACCATAAAAATCACTTCTTCATCTTATCATTAACTAAAATCCACTCTAATAAAGGCTTTGTTTTGTCATGAGGTTAATCCCTAATCATGGATTAAGTTGAGGAGCTTTCCTCAGCTTAAATGTTCTCATCTATTATCCTTCTATTAGGATGGTGTAATGAGTCCATTAAATCCTTGATTATGGCTTAATATCATTACTCAACACTAAACAAAAACAACAAAAACATCTAAATAATTGCAAGTAGGTTAATGATCTTAATCCTACATCATGGTGGCTAAGTGTGAGGTGTTTACTTCATACTTAAAGTATTCTCATTACCCCTAATCAGAGGGAGGATGTGATGAGTTTACTAACCCTTGGTTTAGGCTTAAGCTCATTAATTTATGACAAACTTTCAAAAGCAATAAAAGACTGAAAACTCAAAAACAAACAATAATCGTCTCCTCCGGGATTCTTTTCTCATCATCTTCACTCACAAACGAGAACTCGCTTCTTCCGTCTAATGCAAGACAGTTTGCACCTGAGCCAGACAGGTCATACACTTGAGCATAGACAAGTAAGCAGTTCACAGGTCAATTTATATTTCAGTCTCTTTGGGTCGAACTACGGTGTTCTGACTTCCTCATTGCACAAGAGGATACGTAGGCATAACTTAACGGTTATCGAACAAAAGTCTCTGTATATTCCCCCTCTTTCCAGCATTGTTTTTAAGACTCATAGTCTTGAGCTTCATACCCTTATTCTTACACTGACACTTCACTTATACACTTCACATTCCTTTTACACTGACATTTGCATTCTTTTCCGGCTTTGATACACAATTTGCACTGACACTACCCCTTTAAAACACAAATCTTTTAAGCGTGGATCCCGTCGAGTACGACGGACAATCTGGGTGCTAATACCTTCCCAGGTTGTAACCAACCCCCTTTCTCAGTCTCTCTGGTTCGCAACCGTCTTATCCGTATCTTTTCTTAGGTCTATGCAGCATTACCTTTCCTCCGGGATAAAAATGCCTAGCTGGCGACTCTTGTCTTCTGAGTTCACCCCTGTGTGTCCTCTCTCTCCTTTCGCCGACCGTTCGCGTCTGTACCCCATTTGACTTAGCCTCATTTGGTGGGAGTGACACTGTGCCGTATGCAGACTTGCTTCCGTCTTTGATTGCAAAGAATCTTGTGCAAACTCGTCCTCCACCTCCAGTTCCAGAGACTATTCCATGGTGGTATAAGCCAGAGGCTCGTTGTGCTTTTCATCAAGGTGCCCCGGGGCACGATGTTGAGAATTGTTATCCTTTGAAGTTTGAAGTACAGAAATTGATGAGGAACAATGTTCTGTATTTTAATGATGTTAATCCTAATGTGCAGAAGAATCTGTTGCCGAAGCATGGTAATGCGTCTGTGAATATGGTTGATGGTTGTCCTGGGTTGTTCAAGATCTATGAAGTTCGTCATATCCGAAGATCTTTGGTGGAGATGCATGCTTTCTTGAGTGAATATCACGATATTGATCATGACTATACTGGATGTTGTATCTGCTCGGTGAATCCTCGTGGTTGCGTGATTGTTAAAAGGGATATTCAAAAGATGATGGACGATAAGCTGATTTAAGTAACAGCAAAGAGAGATGAATATGAGAATGAAGTGAATGTCATTATGCCTCAGTTCAATCTTCCTGAGAGGGTTGCTCCTGAGAGGGTAGTTATTTCTTTCGATAGTCGCAAAACTGCTGTTACTCCATTGGTGATTAATGTACCTGGTCCAATGCCATATGAGTCTGATAAAGTTTTTCCGTACCGGTATAATGCTACGATGATAGAGAATGGTAGGGAAGTTTCGCTTCCTACTCCAAAGTCTGTGGTTAGCATTGCTGATGTGACGAAGGTTACCCGAAGTGGTAGAGTGTATGCTTCAGACCCTCCGAAGAGAGTTGAAGATACAAGTGCAAGTAAGCAGATTATGGATGCTGTTGTCCAATCGGGACAAGCTGGTAATAGTGATGATGAAGTGCTAAATTTGATAAAGAAGAGTGAGTATAATATTTCTGAGCAGTTATTGCAGACTCCCTCGAAGATATCAGTTTTGTCTCTTTTGATGAGTTCTGAGGCTCATAGGCAGTCATTGCAGAAGATTCTGGATCAAGCTTATGTTGACCATGATGTGACTGTTGATCAATTTGATAGCATTGTGGCGAATATCACGTCATGCAACAATTTGAGCTTCTGTGATGAGGATTTTCCTGAAGAAGGAAGAAATCATAACTTGGCTTTGCATATCTCGGTGAATTGTCAAGAAGATGCTATGTCCAAAGTGCTAGTGGATACCGGATCGTCTTTGAATGTTATGCTAAAATCGAATTTGTCAAAGCTTGCATTTCAAGGTGCTCCCATGAGGCACAGTGGGATTATAGTGAAAGCTTTTGATGGGTCGAAGAAGACAGTGATTGGAGAGGTGGATCTTCCTATTCTTATTGGACCGTTTATATTCAAGATTACTTTTCAAGTAATGGATATACGTCTCGCATATAGTTGTCTCCTCGGAAGACCATGGATCCACGAGGCAGGAGCTGTGACATCCACTCTTCATCAGAAGCTGAAGTTTGTGAGAGAAGGTAAATTGGTGACCATTGAAGGTGAGAGGGCGATGCTTGTGAGCAATTTGTCTTCTTTTTCCTATATTGATGCCGAGGAAGAAGTGGGAACGTCGTTTCAAGCTCTTTCTGTTGTGGATAATGTTGTTAAGAAGAATTCCATGCCCATGTCCTCTCTCAAGGATGCTTTGCAAGTGATTGAAGCTAGTCAATCTGATGGTTGGGGGCGAATTATTGATGTTGTCGACAACAAGGAAGGTTTCGGTATTGGCTTTGCGCCTGGTGCAGTTATCAAAGATCCAAAGACTATTCAAGAAGGTTTCCAAAGTGCTGGATTTATCAACGATCATTCTGCTGCTGCCATCATTGATGATGATGATGAAGACGAAGAAATGCCTGACCTCGTTACGCATGGAAATATTTGCCAGAATTGGATCGCTGTTGATGTTCCTTTTATCGTTCATTCTTCAAAGTAATTTGTTTTTATTTTCTTTCAAAAATCCTTTCATTCTGCCCAAGGTGAAAGTGATGTTTGTCGGGCTTTGTTTCAAATTTTATCATCATCAATAAAATGTTATTTTGTTATTTCCATATGTGTTTTTCCTTTTTGCTTTATTCTGAAAAATGGTAACATAAAAAACCCAAAAATATAATAATTGTGTATCTGCATATTGTTTGCACTTTTGTTCATGTTCTAAAATAAAAATAAAATCATTGTGCAGATTGATTGATAAACCCATTGAAAACAATGATCCTATGCCCTCTCCCAAATTTGAATTCCCTGTGTTTGAAGCTGAGGAAGAGGATGATGAAGAGATTCCAGATGAAATTTCTCGGTTGCTTGAGCACGAGGAGAAGATTATTCAGCCTCATGGAGAGTCTATAGAGATGGTCAACTTGGGTTCTGAAGATGAAAAGAAAGAAGTCAAAGTTGGAGCATTGCTTGATCCTGATGTTAAGAAGAGGATTATAGAGCTTCTCAGAGAATATGTTGATGTATTTGCTTGGTCCTATCAAGACATGCCAGGTCTTGATACTAATATTGTGGAGCATAGATTGCCGCTGAAGCCTGAATGTCCACCTATAAAGCAGAAGCTAAGAAGAACTCATCCAGACATGGCAGTAAAAATCAAAGAGGAGGTTCAAAAGCAGATTGATGCAGGTTTTCTTGTGACGTCAACTTATCCTGAATGGGTGGCCAATATTGTTCCAGTTCCGAAGAAAGACGGAAAAGTCCGAATGTGCGTTGATTATAGAGATTTGAACAAAGCCAGTCCGAAAGATGATTTTCCATTGCCACATATTGATATGTTGGTAGATAATACGGCTAAGTTTGATGTGTTCTCTTTTATGGACGGATTTTCCGATTATAATCAAATAAAGATGGCACCCGAGGACATGGAAAAGACCACATTTATTACACCATGGGGAACATTCTGTTACAGAGTGATGCCCTTTGGATTGAAGAATGCTGGTGCGACGTATCAAAGAGCTATGACTACACTTTTCCATGATATGATGCACAAAGAAATCGAAGTATATGTTGATGATATGATCCCCAAGTCGAAGACTGAAGAGGATCATGTTGAACATTTGCTGAAGTTGTTTCAAAGGCTAAGAAAGTATAAGCTTCATCTGAATCCGAACAAATGCACTTTTGGTGTACGCTCTGGAAAGTTGTTAGGTTTCATTGTCAGCCAAAGAGGTATTGAAGTTGATCCTGATAAAGTGAAAGCTATTCAGGAAATGCCTGCTCCAAGAACCGAAAAGCAAGTTAGAGGATTCTTGGGCCGTCTGAATTATATTTCAAGGTTTATCTCTCACATGACTGCCACATGTGCTCCAATTTTCAAGTTGCTTCGAAAAGATAAAGGTTGTGTCTGGATAGATGATTGTCAGAAGGCATTTGAAAGTATTAAAGAATATTTGCTTGAACCTCCTATATTGTCTCCTCCGGTGGAAGGTAGACCGATGATCATGTACTTGACTGTGTTGGAAGATTCCATGGGTTGTGTGCTTGGTCAGCAAGATGAAAATGGAAGAAAAGAATCTGCAATTTACTACTTGAGTAAGAAATTCACTGATTGTGAGTCACGGTATTCCATGCTTGAAAAAACTTGTTGTGCCTTAGCTTGGGCTGCAAAGCGTCTTCGCCAGTATATGCTGAATCATACGACTTGGTTGATCTCTAAAATGGATCCAATCAAGTATATCTTTGAAAAGCCTGCTTTGACTGGGAGGATTGCTCGTTGGCAAATGTTATTATCAGAATATGATATCGAGTACCGAACTCAAAAAGCTATAAAAAGTAGTATCTTGGCTGACTATTTGGCACATCAACCGATTGATGATTACCAACCAATCAAGTTTGATTTTCCAGATGAAGATGTGATGTTTTTGAAAGTAAAAGATTGTGATGAACCTTTGATTGAGGAAGGGCCGGAGCCTGGATCTCGATGGGGTTTAGTTTTTGATGGTGCTGTGAATGCACGTGGAAGAGGAATTGGGGCAATGATCATTACTCCCCATGGTTCACATATTCCTTTTGCCGCAAGATTGACTTTTCCTTGTACCAACAATGAAGCTGAGTATGAAGCCTGCATTATGGGTCTTGAAGAAGCTATTGATTTGAGGATTAAACATCTCGATGTGTATGGGGATTCTGCTTTGGTGATCAATCAAATTCAGGGCACGTGGGTAACCCATCAACCCCACTTGATCCCCTATAGAGATTATGCCAGGAAGATATCAACGTTCTTCACCAAAGTTGAGTTCCATTATATTCCTCGTGATGAGAATCAAATGGCGGATGCTTTAGCAACTATAGCTTCTATGATTAAAGTGCACCAGTGGAATGATGTTCCCATGATCAATGTGAATCGACTGGAAAGACCAACTCATGTGTTTGCAGTTGAAGAGGTCCATGATGACAAGCCTTGGTATCACGATATTAAATGTTTCCTCCAGAGTCAGGAATACCCGCTTGGGGCATCTGATAAAGACAAAAGGACTTTGAGGAGATTGGCAGGCAATTTTTTCCTGAATGGAAATGTGCTTTATAAGAGAAATTTTGACATGGTCTTGCTCAGATGCGTGGATAGACACGAAGCAGACATGTTGATGAAAGAAATTCATGAAGGATCTTTTGGCACTCATGCTAATGGGCATGCAATGGCTAAAAAGATGTTGAGAGCAGGTTACTATTGGCTGACAATGGAATCTGATTGTTGCAAATATGTGAAAAAGTGCCATAAGTGTCAGGTGTATGCTGATAAGATTCATGTGCCACCAGCTTATCTTAATGTGATTTCTTCCCCGTGGCCTTTCTCTATGTGGGGAATTGATATGATTGGCATGATTGAACCCAAGGCTTCGAATGGACATCGTTTTATTCTCGTGGCAATTGACTACTTCACCAAGTGGGTGAAGCGGCATCGTATGTGAATGTGACCAAGCAAGTTGTGGTTCGGTTTATCAAGAATAATATTATCTGCAGATATGGTGTTCCGAATAGAATCATTACTGATAATGGTTCGAACTTGAACAATAAGATGATGAAAGATCTTTGTGAAGATTTCAAGATTCAACACCATAATTCCTCTCCTTATAGACCGAAGATGAATAGGGTTGTTGAAGCGGCGAACAAGAACATTAAGAAGATTATTCAGAAGATGGTTGTGACGTACAAGGACTGGCATGAGATGCTCCTGTTTGCTTTGCATGGGTATCGTACATCTGTCTGCACTTCAACAGGGGCAACCCCTTTCTCACTTGTTTATGGTACAGAAGCAGTGCTCCCCATCGAAGTTGAGATCCCATCAATGAGAGTTCTGATGGAAGCCAAGTTGACTGAGGCTGAATGGTGTCAAAGTAGATTTGATCAGTTGAATTTGATTGAAGAAAAGAGAATTACAGCTTTGTGTCATGGTCGGTTGTACCAGCAGAGAATGAAGAAAGCTTTTGATAAGAAGGTCAAACCTCGTGTATTCAGAGAAGGCGACCTCGTGCTCAAAAAGATTCAGTCTTTCCTTAAAGATTCTCGGGGCAAGTGGACTCCGAACTATGATGGCCCATATGTTGTTAAGAAAGCCTTCTCTGGCGGTTCATTAATTCTTGCAACTATGGATGGTGAGGAGATCATTCGCCCTGTGAATGCGGATGCAGTTAAGAAATACTTCGCCTATAAAAAAAATAAAAGAACAGCTCGCTAAGTTGAAAACCCGAAAGGGCGGCTTAGGCAAAAATGAGCGTCTCGGTGGATTGAAAACCCGAAAGGGCGGTCCAGGCAAAAATTAGAGACAAAAACAGAAATAATTATCCCGGTAGATTGAAAACCCGAAAGGGCAATCTAGGCAAAAGTTAGGGATCATGGCAAGTAACTGCGTCGACAGACTGAATCACTTGTAGCAACCGAGGATTTCAGATTCTATCCCTCAGAAGAATTATTCATCAAAGATTCTTATTCACTCATCCTTGACTGAAGTTTTGGACACAGTGGAGTTCAAAGTTGATATGGAGAATAGTGATCATTGTATCTCAATGTAGCCCTTTTCCATGTATTTACCATTTTTCAAACTTGTAATGATCCATGGAGTCATGCCATTTGCTGACTACCATTCTATCAATGAATTTGAGCTTTTATCCAATTGTTTGCAATTCTTTATATTGTTTCTGTTTACAAAATTTCAATTTATTGTTGATGATGATTTTTGAAACAAATTTAATAAATTTAATTTTTGAAGATTTTGAAAACATTTTTCTTTTAATATATGAACAAAGAAAGGATGTCGATAGTGATTCCAAGAATGGTAAAGTCTGGATGTGTGTAACTCGTCTCTCCCAAAGTAGGGTTTGATTCGGTTGTGTCCATGCGAAGTTCCTGGATAGTCTTGACAGATTGATGTTAATGATGTTTTGTTCCCCAACCATGATGTTGAATGGAGATTGTATGTATTCCCCAGAAGAGTTGTTGGAAGGGATGTTCTTGAGAATCCCTAGCTGAATTTGATCTCTTCCTCAGCATGTTATCTTTAAATTGAGAAGTATTGGGAATCCCCAGCTGAGCTCATGTTCCTCAGCTTGATTATTTACATCCTTGAATATAGAAGTATTGATATAGCAGTCAGTTTAGAGGTTTTCTTTTACCTGATGTTGGGTATTGATTTAAAATCCCTCGTAACTGTTGTTTTGGCTATGATGTTAATTTCTGATATCCCCATATGGATCCCCAGTAGGACTGCATGTGTTGATTTCCAGCAGGTTCCTATGTGATTTTTTTAGCAGGTCTTGCACTCTATCCTCAGGAGGAGCATGAGTGATATGACAGTTATTCCTCGTGAAGTTTGATTTTTATCAAGAATATTTCCATCCTCAGCAGATTATTACCTTTTCCTCAGCAGGATGTTGTTCCTAGCAGATGTTGTTTTATCATGATTTAAGCCTTGTAGCAGGGTTTTATTCCTTTGATGGCTTATGATATTCCCCTGCAGATTTCAAGATGAATCTCCAGTTGTTCCCTGCATTGTTGCCTTGGGATTAGCCGAGTATCCGGTTGTTGTGGTGTTTATGTCACCCTGTTTCTTATCTTTATGTCTGTTTTGTCAGCATATTCATAAGCATATTCATACGCATAAGCATAGCATTGTTTGCTTGCATTCTTGCGTTTATCATTGTTATCTGCTCTTTGGTGTGGACTTTCCCCACAGAGTGTGTGTGTCGTATTCCTCTCAAGTTTAGAGTGTCGACCATTAAGCAGAAAGAGTTAATCCTTTCTAATTCCCCACTGAGTTTGTTTCTCGTGGATGATGTTGATTCAGTTTCCTCCCCAGTTTATTATCTGGATGGAATTTTCCCCAGTTGAGATATTTCCTCCTCGGGATGAGTCTTGTTTGACCGTTTCTTTCCAATTTGTTCTTGGATTGAATTTTGGACCCCTTTTGTGGATATATTGCTTTGGAATTAACTGCACAACTGCAGTTGCGACTTCCTTGCACGGCTACCTATCGTGACTAATTGCACAACCACCTGTCTGAAATTCTGGTATGAAAGATCCCAAATGTCCTATAGGATGTCGAGATATCTGGTCTGACAGAAACAACAAGGCAATTCATATAACAATAACAGTATTGAAAAGCATAAACAACACAAGGATTGTTAACCTAGTTTGGTGAAAACACACCTACTCTAAAGGCTACCAAGCCAAGAAGGAAATCCATTATCAGTAGTATCAATTAAGAGTTAAACCACCCAGTTTACACTCTTCAATTAATCACTACCCGATGCAATTTCTATCTAAGAACCCTTAGATAAGAGACACCTCTCACTCTCTATAAATCACACACTGTGATAATAACAAAACCTTACAAAGAAAGAAAACACTCTTCCAAGACAAAACTTGATCTTGCTTAAAAGCTTCAATCAAGAATAATACACTCATGCTTAAAATCTTAAAGTGAAAAACTTACAACTCAATAAACTCAGTCTAACCCTAATATCAGAATGATAAAAGAGTGGCTCACAAATACCAACTCTCCTAGAGAGTGGTTTACAAACAAATCCCTAATGTTTACATCTTTTCTATTCACGAATTGTTTATAAAACTAGGTTACAATGCTTCTATTTATAACATATTTCTCAACTGGATTTGGGCCTTCAAAACAGCTAATTTGCTGTTACAAATTTGCATAAGATTCAGCTACAAAATAGGTCTATAATCAAATCTTCCAAAAAAATATCTCCTTATTTGAAAAGTATATATTTCTTTTTGAATTCTGATTGAATCTTCCGGACCTTTAAATCAGCGCCACATAGAATTGCATAATATCTCCAAAATATTCTACATTTGTTAAAATATAACATAACAAATTACTCCAACTCATCACAGGAAGGATTTCGTATGCTCCTTCAAAGACATCTTCTACGACATGTTCAGAATAGCAAAATAAATTTCTAATATATTCTCCTCAAAGTTAGGACTTCTATCATTAGCTCCAGAGTATCTTCACAATTAAAGCCTAAGGGTTTCCTTGAAAATACCTTGACAAACAGCTCCACCTTGAATCTATTAGTCCTTTAAAATAGCTCCACATGTGATATCATAATATTCTATAAAATATTCTGCATAATTTAATTCATAACTCCATCACTCCAGCTCCTCAGACCAAGACGTCATGACATCTTTCTGTAACACATATATCTTTACAATTAGAGCCTAAGGGTTTTCCTTGAAAATACCTTGACAGACATCTCCACCTTGAATCTCTTAGTCCTTTAAAATAACTCCACCCATGATAGCATAATATTCTATATAATATTCTGCATAATTTAAATCATAAACCCATCACTCCAACTCCACAGACCAAGACGTCATGACATTTGTCTTTGACACCTGTCATGATGTCTTGGTCTGTGGAGCTGGAGTGATGGGTTTATGATTTAAATTATGCAGAATATTACATAGAATATTATGCTATCATGGGTGGAGTTGTTTTAAAGGACTAAGAGATTCAAGGTGGAAGAGATTCGGGATGTCATTTCATTTGCATACTTCATTCAATAAAATCAATGGACGTTTCGTTTTCGTAAATATTGTGTTCCTTGTCTTTCTTTTTTTTATTATTTCTATTTTATCAGCTATGTGTTCTTACACACACCCACATCACTAAAATGAAGATCTTCATCCACTTTGGATCCTGTCGATAACAGTTCCACTATTGCCAATTATAATTTAGAGAATCCGATCTATCAAGCTGAAGATGGGAAGGAGGAAGATTGTGAGGTACCTGTAGAGCTTGCTAGGTTGTTGCAACAAGAAGAAAAAGCTATACAGCCACATGAAGAGCCAATCGAAGTTGTGAATCTCGGAACGAAGGAAAATAGGAAAGAGGTCAAGATAGGGGCTGAACTAGAAGATGGTGTTAAGAACAGACTAATCCAGATGTTACACGACTATGTGGAGATCTTTGCTTGGTCATATGAAGATATGCCAGGGTTGTATACTGACATTGTGGTTCACCGTCTACCGGTAAAGGAAGACTGTCGTCTAAAGAAGCAAAAGGTTTGTCGCATGCGTCCTGAAATGTCAGAAAAGATTAAAGCAGAGGTGATGAAACAATTTGATGCAGGGTTCTTAGCTGTGACTTCTTATCCTTAATGGGTCACAAATGTGGTACCGGTACCTAAGAAGGATGGTAAGGTACGCATGTGTGTGGATTACAGGGATTTGAATAAGGCTAGTCCTAAAGATGACTTTCCACTTCCACATATTGATGTTTTGGTAGACAACACTGCTCAGCATAAGGTATTCTCTTTCATGGATGGTTTCTCTGGTTATAATCAGATTAAGATGGCACCAGAAGATATGGAGAAGACTACATTTGTTACACAATGGGGCACTTTTTGTTATAAGGTGATGCCATTTGGTTTGAAGAATGCTGGGGCAACATATCAGCGTGCTATGGTGGCTTTGTTTCATGATATGATTCACCATGAGATAGAGGTATATGTGGATAATATGATAGCCATGTCCCATAATGAGGAACAACACCTTGATCATCTGTGCAAGTTGTTTGAGAGGTTGAAGAAGTATAAACTGAGATTGAATCCAAACAAGTGTACTTTTGGAGTTAGGTCTGGTAAACTCATGGGTTTCATTGTCAGTGGAAAAGGTATTGAAGTGGATCCTACAAAAGTAAAAGCTATACAAGAGATGCCTGCTCCCCGTAATGAGAAGGAAGTCAGAGGTTTCTTGGGACAACTGAATTACATTGCAAGATTTATTTTCCAGCTAACTGCTACCTGTGAGCCAATCTTCAAGTTGTTGAAGAAAGATCAGGTAATGGAATGGAATGACGAGTGCCAGGTAGCCTTTGATGAAATCAAGAAATACCTCCAAGAACCTCCAATTTTGATGCCACCAGTTGATGGAAGACCCTTGATTATGTACTTAACAGTATTAGACAACTCAATGGGGTGTGTGTTGGGACAACATGACGAGTCTGGTCGAAAAGAGCAGGCAATATACTACCTTAGCAAAACGTTTACCGACTGTGAAACAAGATACTCACTGCTCGGGAAAACTTGCTGCGCTTTGGTATGGGCTTCTCGCCGACTAAGACAGTATATGTTGACTCATACTACCATGTTGATTTCAAAGATGGATCCAATCAAGTACATATTCGAGAAACCTGCTCTCTCCGGACGAATAACGAGATGGCAAATGATTTTAATAGAATATGATATACAGTACACCACTCAGAAGGCCATTAAGGGCAGTGTGGTAGCTGATCATTTAGCTCATCAGGAAGTGGATGATTATCAGTCTATGGATTTTGAGTTCCCGGATGAAGACATTATGATTGTGACTAAAGAACCTAGACAATATGACGGACCTGAACAGGGATCCCGATGGACAATGGTTTTTGATGGAGCTTCTAATGCGCTTGGTAATGGTGTTGGTGTTGTGATCATTTCCCCTGAAGGTTGTCATACCCCAATTACTGCTAGACTTTTTTTTTATTGTACCAATAACATGGCTGAATATGAAGCATGTATCATGGGTATCAAAGTTGCCATTGAGATGAAGATTCAGTTTCTGGACGTATATGGAGATTCAGCCCTGGTAGTCAGTCAGATTAAAGGAGATTGGGATACCAAGCACCCAAATCTCATTCCTTACAGAGAGCATGTGTTGTCTTTGATCCCATATTTTGAAGAGATTACCTTTGGACATATTCCACGAGAAGAGAATCAGTTGGCAGACGCTTTAGCCACCATGGCATCTATGTTTGAGATTAGTTGGGATGATGAAGCTCCCAGAATTACTATTGATAGATTTGAGAAGCCTGCATATTGTAATGAGATTGATACTGAAGAAGTAGAGGGAAAGCCTTGGTTCTATGAAGTGAAAAGGTATCTTGAAGCTCAGGAGTTCCCTGAAGGGGCATCTGTCAATGATAAGAAGTTTCTGAGGAGGTTTTCTGCTAAGTTCTTTTTTGAGTAATGGAATTTTGTACAAGCGCAATCATGATCCGGCTTTGCTTCATTGTGTGGATAAGAAGGAAGCAACAGAGATTATGGAAGACATGCATGATGGAATCTTTGGCACTCATTCTAGTGGTCATACCATGGCAAAGAAGATATTGAGAGCAGGCTACTATTGGTCTACCATGGAAGCTGACTGCTATCAACATTCCAAAACATGTCACAAGTGTCAGATTTATGCTGATAAGGTGCATGTACCTCCAGTTCCGTTGAATGTGTTGACTGCTCCTTGGCCTTTTGCCATGTGGGGCATTGATATGATTGGTGAGATCAAGCCTACTGCTTCCAATGGGCATCGTTTCATCCTTGTTGCCATTGATTACTTTACGAAATGGGTGGAGGCAGCCTCATTTGCATCTATTACTAAGAATGTTGTGGCTCGATTCATTAAGAATAATCTCATATGTAGGTATGACATCCCTGAAAGGATTATCACATATAATGGCTCTAATCTGAAGAAAACTATGATTACTGACCTCTGCACGCATTTCAAGATTAAGCATCATAATTCTTCTCCTTATCGTCCAAAGATGAATGGTGCAGTAGAGGCTGCCAATAAGAACATCAAGAAGATTCTACAGAAGATGTCTGTTATGTATAAGGATTGGCATGAAATGTTACCATTTTCTCTTCATGGTTATCGTACTAAAATACGTACTTCAACAGGGGCAACCCCATTCTCCTTAGTCTATGGTATGGAAGCAGTTCTACCCATTGAGGTTCAGATCCCTTCTTTGAGAATCATGAAGGATGCAGGCTTGGATGAAGATGAGTGGATTCAGACTCGACTTGACCAGATAAATTTTATTGATGAGAAAAGGCTGGCAGCTGTTTGTCACGGTCAGATGTACCAGAAACAGATGATCAAAGCTTTTAATAAGAAGGTTAAGCAAAAGGTATATCAGACTGGAGACCTGGTAATCAAGCGTATCGTATTACCACAGGGTGATCCTAGGGGCAAGTGGACTCCTACATATGAAGGACCATTTGTAGTCAAAAGGGTATTTTCAGGAAGTGCCATGATGCTTACTGCTATGGATGGTGAAGATTTCCCATAGCCCGTAAACGCAGACATAGTTAAAAAATACCACGCATAAAAAGAGACCCGCTAGGTTGACTAGCCTAGGCAAAATTAAGGGCATCCCGGCGAACCAAAAGGGTTCGGGCAAATATTAGGGATATATATATAAAAGATTGTACACCCGGCAAGTCAAAAATCTGAAAGGGAGGCTTAGGCAAAAAAGGGTATCCCGGTGGATTGAAAACCTGAAAAGGAAATCCAGGAAAAAGTTAGGGATTAAAGCGTATGACTATGTCTCGTTGGATCACTCATGTAACCTCAACCAGTTGTGCTACCTGAATCAAGTTCAAACTGATAAAGATCAATCTAATCATTTCCATCTCGACAGCAAAGGATGAGATACTTGAAGATAATGGCAATAGTGGAATTGAAACTCAATAGGATTATTTTCACATAGTTGTTTTTCTTTGTTTTTGTAAAACTTTTATGGCAAATTCCTCTTACTAGGATTTATGTCTCCTTGTACAAACTTGCCTATTTATAGGTCATTCTCTAAATAAATAAAGTCTCATCTTTGAATTCAAGTTTACTTTTCCCTCGTTTACTTAAGCGAAAACGTCCATTGGTTATATTTGAATGTGTGTATGCTTTTGAATATGATTGATGTTTACCAGAAATGCATAAAATGCAGTAATAGTATTTACTTAGGATGAACGAGGGTAGGAATTCAACGAAGCTTCGCCGGTTCATCCCCACAGGGTAATATTTACGAATATCCATACAGAACTCTTCAAGTAATATCTTATACTTCCCACTCGACGAAGTCTTCAAGCAGTCTCATATCCGCCGAAGATTTAAGTCTCCCGGATCTATGTCCATCTCTTTTATCCTCAGTCGGGATATTCAGGAACTTATTCCTTCAATAAAAGCACGACGAACGAAGACGGGAGGTTCTAAAGTACCATATTATTAAACAAGACGGGGACGAAGTCCTCATGTTCCTCAGCAACGAACCGGGATTTATTTTCCCCAGCCAACAGTTGTTATACAGAGATACCCAGACACTTCAGGCTACATGATTCATACATACATCATTTACATTATATCATGGCATACGCATCCATAACCCATATGACATTATTACTTAAGAGCATCATGCCATACATGCATGCATTAAATAATCTTGCATAAACTAACCTTTTCTTTTCAGGATAGTTGCAGGCAGATAAACACTATCAAACAATTCAGAGATAATCGCTACGAAGATTCATTTCTGATGATCAATACAAGTTGTCCTTGAGATGGCACATAAATGGTCTATACGAAGACCTAGTGTTCAGTCCAGGATATTACCAGAAGCAATTCAGGAGTAATCGCCACGAAGATTTAATCCTGATGCTCAAGTTGTCCTTGGAAGGGTACGTAAATGATCTATACGAAGATCTAGTGCTTAATCCAGGATATCTCCAGAGGAGATAATCGTTACGAAGATTTATTTCTGATGGTCAACTATCTTTGGGATAGTGTGTAAATGATCTATATGAAGATCTAGCACTTAATCCAAGAGATTCTTTCAGAAGAAGTTCAGGGATAATCGCCACGAAGATTTAATCCTGATATTCTTTTTTTCCTTGGGATGGTATGTAAATGGTCTATACGAAGATCTATTCCCTAATCCGGGATATTTCCAGAAGAGATAATCGCTACGAAGATTTATTTCTAATGGTCTATGCAACAGTTTATATGTGGGATGGTACATAAATGATCGACACGAAGATTTTGTACTTAGCCCAAGATATTACCAAAAGCAATTCAGAAGAGATCGCCACGAAGATTTGATTCTGATGCTTAAATTAAAGTATGTTCCTAAAGATGGTTCAGAGCCGATCTATACGAAGATCTAAGTACTGACACCTAATGAAGGATATTTTTTCCCCCAGAGATAATGCAGAGACAATCTATACGAAGATCTAGTGCTGACATTCAACTCAAACCATGTTACAGAAATGATTCAGAGACGGCCTATACGAAGACCTAATACTGATATCTAGTGACAACATAAAGATACTATCACCTTCTGATATCATGGATGGCATCTATAAGCCCATCTCCAGTTCCTCTGAGTGGCATCTTTAAGCCCATTCCAGCATATGCAACCAATCAGCAGTGTTACTTTACGCACCGGAGAGTGCAAATTTTTGGGCTTTTATGTTCAATCCCCTTCAACCTTCCAAGTCACGAATGGCACACGGGCCAATCTAACTCCTCAGGTTTCAGAAAATTGAATAGGGGCAGCTGTTGCACCCCAAAATTTGCCCTCCCCTAGTCAAGACATTGTGCTCCAAGGTGTCCCAAGAGGTTCACAAGGTTCACAAGGTTCACAAGGTGTCCCAAGAGGTTCACAAGGTTCACAAGGCATTCCAAGAGGTTCACAAGGTTCACAATTAGTCAGAAAGTTTGACAATTCCCTCAGACAAAGCATCCTCCTAAGCAATGCACCCTAAATTAGGGTTTTGAATTTCATCAGGATAAATGAACTTCCAAGGCCTCAAGTGAGCTTCATAACATCCCACATGTGTTCAAGAATCCCCATGTCAAGTTTCAAGGTTTCCCAAAAAGTATGCTCAGTCAGATGATTAGATATGCAAAAATTAGTCAAAGTGGTTAAAAAGTCAAATTGAGGTCAATTGTGGTCAAACCAAAGTCAAACTTCATGATTTTTTGCCAACATCAAGTTTATGAAGTAAAATTCATCATTTGATCAAGGGTTGATCATGATTCATCAAAGAGATTTCAGATCATCAAGAATCAGGAGTTTCTAAATTAGGGTTTTCACAGGAAAAGTCATTTGAACTTTGACCAGCCATAACTTTCACATGCTTCATCAAAAATTTCCCATCCAAAGCTCATTTGAAGAAATTGAATTCTCTACAACTTTGTGTCTCACAAGCCAAGCCTAAAAATGCTTCATTTGAAAGGTATGAGCCAAAACATTACAGGTCATTTTAAAAGTCAACAAAAAGTCAACATCTTCCAAAGGGCATAATTTGAAAATGGTAAAAGATATGGACATGAGACCAAAGAGATTGGTTAGAGGACTCTTTAAGATTTCCAAAATGTCCAAGAACACCTTCATAGCCTTAAAATTGAGGGATTTTGTAGAATCAGAATGCGCCTAAGAGGGGGGTGAATTAGGTGTTTATAATTTTCTCGATTCTTTTTCTTTGATGGATAGAATTTTTCTTGTAAGTTTGTATGGAAGGAAAGCAATAAGGCAGAAAATAAAAGTGACATAGAGAATTATCCTGGTTCCCTTCACAGTCCGAAGGTACATCCAGTCCTCTTTCAAATTGAAAGAGATTTCCACTAGTTTTTAGAAAAAGTACAACCTATCACACCTTCAATGGTGAGGCCTACTTTCTAACAAACTATACAACAAGTGTGCAAGAACAATCCTCTTGCCACACTCACCCTTATGTCCAAACAATCCTTGGAACATAAGTCACAAATAGAAATACTTTTCTATACTTTTGTAATATTGAGTGAGTAATACAAAGATTTAATATCAATAATGATCTTCTCCTATGTATACAATTCACTTTTCAAATATCAATACAAGTGTTCAAACATGAAGTATGAAAGATGAATATCTTATGAACACTTTTGGAAATATGAAAATATTTGAATGTTGATGAATTTGATTTAAGTGATTTTCATAAAAGATTGTAGGAGGTGTTTTTGAATTTGAAAAAATTCAGATTTTATATTATACAAGACACCCTTTTGAAAAGGTATGAAAATTATGAAACAAAGTAATTTATGAAGAGATATAATCAAAAGGTGTTATTTGAAATTCAAAGTAAATATTTTTCAAAAATATTACAGTGTTAACCGGTTAACCAAATGGTTAACCGGTTAACGCCTATAAACGTTAACTGGATTATTGAAAAATTGAACTCGTTAACCGGTTAACCAAATGGTTAACCGGTTAACACTGTTAAAAACAGAAACAGAAGGTTTTTAAAAAGTGTTAAACGGTTTTGAAAAAATATCAAAGTATTTTATGCAATATGTTAACATATGATTGAATGCGTGAACACTTGTACATCAATTTAAAAGATAGATTGATATACCTAAACAAAAGCGTCCAAGCATGAAGTAGAACGATGATGCATATGAAGCTTGATCGCAAAGCCGGTTGCTTGAAGCTTGATCAGTTGGAGCTCTTGACTTTTTGCAGATCTAAAAAACATGCGTCGTGTTGTCTTCATCAAAATCTTCGAGGTTGAAAGCGTGCTTCTACATTCTCCCCCTTTTTAATGATGACAACCGAAAATTCTGCGAGAGCTTTGATCAATGTTTCTCTAAGTGAATCCTCACCCTATGGACAATAACTCCCTCTAAATGATAGCAGCAGTAGCAAAAAAAATCTGCATCGAGAGGCATTAGAGAAACAAGGTCTTCTCCCCCTTTGGCATTGAGAGTACAAAACATAACATGATTAAAAGATAAAGCAACATAATAAAAACAGCATGGAGACATGGTCTTCATTCCTCATCCGACACATCCTCATCATCTTCTTCCTCTTCTTCGGTACCGTCCACATCCACATTAACATGCTTGGTGGTGGTTCGGGAGCTTAGGACAAGGTTCCGAAGGCTTTTGATGGCACGCATAGCTTCATGGTGGTGTGACATCATGGATGAGTAGAGGAAGTCATTGGTAACGCCGGTTTCCAGAATAGGTGGGATGGAGGTGGAGGATCTGTCATCATACTTATAAGTTCCATCATTGGCTTGAACACTGTCGGTGTTCTTGATGATTATGACTCTGTTGATTTCATTTCCCGTAGTAGTCATAGCAATAAACGGTTCTCGACCGATTTCCATATCGGTAAGTTCCAAAATCCTTGAGAGGAGGCGACCATACGGTAAGCGAGTCTTCAAAGAGAGTTTTTGCTTCAAATGATATAGCATGGTAGGAAGCCAATTAATCTTAATCTTGTTCTTGATGGCAAAGAGCACTTGCATTTCCAAATCATTAATTTGGGATTGATTGGAGTCCTTGGGCAACAAGACATGGCAAATGACATAATGAAGCATCCAGTCATCCACGGAGAGATTCTTCGCATAGCAAAGTACCCGAGAGGTACGCTGGCCGGATATCACGGCTGCCTTTGGAAACCTACAGATGTGATAGTAGTATTCCATCTTATCATAGTTGGCCCATTTTCCCTCATCATGGTTGGCACCCTTTCGGAGAAACACTCCCGAGTATGGTAAAGACAAAGAGGTAGCAAGAGTACCTAGGTCAACTTCAATCTCACAATCTCTAATAGAAGCAAAAAGTTGATGCTTATCCTTATCATCACAATTGAGAACCATGTTGTTCATGAAAGACTTCACCAAATCCGGATAAACCTTTCCATTATCGGCAATAAAATCTAACATTCCTTGATATTCTAGTAATGCCGGAAACTTAAACGATTCAAAAGATTTCA
This sequence comes from Lathyrus aphaca, assembly GCA_963966055.1. NCBI lineage: Eukaryota > Viridiplantae > Streptophyta > Magnoliopsida > Fabales > Fabaceae > Lathyrus > Lathyrus aphaca. The sequence continues at coordinate 676,581,109 of OZ014519.1, read as the reverse complement.
GGTTCACATACTTACCCTTGAGGAGATGTCGAACCCGAACACGGAAATCCAATCGTCTCTTCTTGGTAGATTCCATAGGCATGTCTTCTTCACTGCTAGACCTTGATGCTGACACTGGAACTTTTCCCTTTCTTGAAGCCATGAAGATGAAGCTTAGGTTTGAGGGTGAGGGAGAGTATTTTCGGATTAGGGTTTGGTGTAGTGGAGAGTGAAGTGAAGGAGATGGAGTTTTTGTGAGAGTTACAATGTAGTGGGTTTTAATGGAGGAGATGGAAAGTTTGGAAGAATGAGTAAGTGGAGTTTAATGGTAGGTCAAAGGAAGAGGAATAGATTTATGAGGTGTTGGAATGAGATACCATGCATCAATTAAACATAAAAACACAAGACAACATAAAAGAAGAAAAAAAGAAAAACAAATTTTTTAAAAGTAACAGAACCTGTCATGTAGGCAGGGACTGCTGTTTTGAAGGTGTTAACCGGTTAACCGATCCGTTAACAGGTTAACAAACAAAAATTTTCAAAAAATTTTAAAAGTCCAGCAGCTTTGGGGGGAAAAATTGGGAAGAAATTTTCAAAATTTTTTTTTATAAAGTGTTAGCACTTGTCATTCCGCAACTTCCGATCAAAAAATATTTTGGAACCGATTGATTTCGGGTATACGAAAGTGAGAAAAACCGAAAACGGTGAAATGTGAGTGCTAGCATTTTATGACATTAAAGTGAGCAAAAACACATATAATGCAATAAAAACATATAACAATCAATTTTTAGGTTAAAATTAGATGTCACCTTCATTGAGAATACCAAGTTCTCGTCGAATCTTGAAAAATTGCTTCTTAGCCAATGGTTTTGTGAATATGTCGGCGAGTTGATTGTGTGTATCCACAAACGTAACATCTACATCTCCGTTTAAAACATGATCTCGAAGGAAATGATGTCGGATATCTATGTGCTTTGTTCTTGAATGCATGATCGGGTTCTTCGTGATATTGATGGCACTTGTGTTGTCACATCGGAGAGGGATACAACCGAGATCTATACCGAAATTGAGAAGTTGTTGTTTAAGCCACAAGATTTGAGCACAACAACTTCCTGCTGCAATGTACTCTGCTTCGGCCGTGCTAAGTGCAACACATGCTTGCTTCTTGCATGCCCACGACACTAGTGCATTCCCGAGAATGTGACAAGTACCACTTGTACTCTTTCTATCGGTCTTACATCCTGCATAATCAGCGTCAGAATAACCAATTAAAGAACATGTACTACCTTTAGGATACCATAGTCCGACGTGCGTCGTTCCTTTGAGATACTTCATGATCCTCTTCACGGCAGTGAGATGTGATTCCTTTGGATTAGCTTGAAAGCGAGCACACAAACAAACACTAAACATAATGTCAGGACAACTCGACGTCAAATATAAGAGTTAACCGATCATACCTCGATACTTTGTAATATCTATTGAAGTTCCGGAAAGATCTTGATCAACATACGTTCCGGATCCCATTGGAGTAGACATCTCTTTGCAATTGTCCATATCAAATCTTTTCAATAACTCCTTGCAATACTTGGATTGGTTGATGAAGATGCCATCCTTTGTTTGCTTGATTTGTAAACCAAGGAAGTAGTTCATCTTTCCCATCATGGACATCTCGAATTCGCCTTGCATCATAAGAGAGAATTCTTCGCAAAGATCTTTGTTTGTTGAAACGAAGATGATTTCGTCGACATAGACTTGAACAAGCAAGGTGTTGCCCTTGAGATTCTTGATAAATAAAGTCTTATCAACCTTTCCTTTAGTAAAACCTTTCTCACATAGGAAGTTGCTAAGGCGATCATACCAAGCCCTTGGGGCTTGCTTTAAGCCATAAAGAGCCTTCTTCAACTTGTAGACATGAGACGGGTTCTTGAAGTCTTCAAAACCGGGAGGTTGTTTGACGTAGACTTCTTCATTGATGTAACCGTTTAGGAAAGCGCTTTTGACATCCATCTGGTACAACTGAAAATTCATAGAACAAGCATAAGCAAGTAATAATCTAATTGCTTCTAACCTTGCTACCGGAGCGAATGTTTCATCAAAGTCGATTCCTTCTTCTTGGTTGTAGCCTTGTGCGACCAATCTTGCTTTGTTAAGAACTATGATCCCATTCTCGTCAAGTTTGTTCTTGAACACCCATCTTATGCCTATGATATGTTTGTTGTCCAATCTTGGTACAAGAGTCCAAACTTGGTTCCTTTCGAATTGGTTGAGTTCTTCTTGCATAGCTATTATCCATTGATCGTCGCCTAAGGCTTCATCGATTTTTGTTGGTTCAATTTGAGACACGAACGCCATGTTGAGGCAAGCATCCTTGAGATTGAGTCGAGTTGCAACGCCTTGGCTAATATCACCAATCAATTTATCTATCGGGTGATCTCTATGAGTTCTCCATTCTTTTGGAAGATCTTGATGTTCTTCAATGGTTGGTGACTTATCTTCTTGTGATATTGCTTAATCTTTAGATATCTCCTTTTGTTGTTGTGAAAGATCTACTATATCATCATCATCATCCACAATAATATTATCCTCTTTCGAGGGGTTAGTCTCATCAAACGAAACATGTATGGATTCTTCAATGGTAAGAGTACGCTTATTGAAAATTCTAAAAGCTTTACTTGATAGAGAATATCCAAGGAAAATACCTTCATCAAATTTCTCATCAAACTTACCAAGGTTGTCCTTACCATTGTTGAGAACGAAGCATTTGCATCCGAATATATGGAAGAAAGATATGTTGGGTTTCCTTCCCTTGAACAACTCATAAGGGGTCTTCTTTAGAATAGGTCGAATATTGACACGGTTACTTACAAAACAAGCCGTGCTAACCGCATCCGCCCAAAAATATTTAGGAAGATTTGAGTCGCTAAGCATTGTCCTTGCAAGTTCCACAAGTGCCCTATTCTTCCTTTCTACGACACCGTTTTGTTGAGGAGTCCTAGGTGCGGAAAAGTTGTGAGAGATTCCATGCTCTTCACAAAAATCTTCAAACGATGAATTTTGAAATTCGCCACCACGGTCGCTTCTTATGGAAACAATTGAGAGTGACTTCTCATTTTGAATTTGCTTGGCATACTTCTTGAATGCTAAAGGCATCACTTTTCTGCACTAAAAACAAAGTCCAAGTATATCTAGAGAAATCATCAACAATAACTAGTGTAAAAACGTTACCTCTGAAGCTTTTTGTTCTTGATGGACCGAAAAGATCCATATGTAATTGTAGTGGTCTTGTAGTAGATATCACTTTCTTGGTCTTGAAGGATGTTTTGGTTTGCTTCCCCTTTTGACATGCGTCACAAAGCTTATCCTTGATAAACTTCATCTTTGGAAGACCAATAACTAGATCATGCTTTAATAATTTATTCAAATGCTCCATGTGAATGTGAGCAATCCTCTTATGCCAAAGCCATGCATCATTGTTGTTTTCCATTAAGCACTTCACCTTCAAGAGAGAGTCATCAAAAGAAATCATAAAAATGTTATTAAATCGTTAACCTTTTAGCAAGAGTTCATGAGTGACTTCTTGTTCTATCAAACATTCCTCATTTGTGAAGTTGATTTGGAACCCTTTGTCACACAATTGACTTATGCTAAGAAGGTTGTGTTTAAGGCCTTCCACATAAAGGACGTCTTCGATGATTGTATGTGGAGATGCACCAATGGTTCCAACTCCAAGAATTCTTCCTTTATTATCATCACCGTAAGTAACATATCCTTTGGCCTTAAGTGTTAGACTTGAAAATTTGTTGATCTCGCCCGTCATATGCTTTGGACAACCGCTATCGAGATACCATTGCGTAGAAGTTGTTTTCAAGCATACCTACAAAACAAAATCAAGTATTGTTAGGTACCTGTAAACACCCCAAATTTGCCCTCACTCATTTCACCATGGCTTGTGATCTTTTCATTTGCATAGGTTCAATCATATCATCTCATATTGCATTTTTGCTTCACTGCATTGGTTCAAAGTCATCTGCATCTAGGGTTTGTGATCTGAGCAATCCCTGAGCCATCTGAGCCTCTCCAAAGGTATCCAATCATCTCAAGAGGGTCCATGTATGTTCAAACATCATATTATATCCTCCCAAGATCAAGAAAGTCAGAAAATCACAAGAACTGAGAAAGGCATGGAAGCAGAGCCAAGCTTAACTGCACAGATGACCTAAAATTAGGGTTTTGGTTTCAGAGGCCATAACTCCAATATTTTTGGTCATTCGTGTTTCTATTGGTCTCTATATGTTATAAGGATCATACATACCAATTTTCATGAAGAAATTCAATGGGGAAGGCATCTGATCAATAGATGACTTCTTGAGCAAGTCAGTGCAAAATCAGGGCATCTGAGGCCCCCAATCATCCAACCAAAGGGTCTTCTCCATCATTCTGGGTGTATATGATCTTTATTTGATCTTAGAAGAAGTTAGAAGTTCACAAAGTTGAAGAATTTCAAGCCATTTGCAAACTTGCCATTTTGGGAAAGTGACTTGTAATGCAAACTTGCCATTTTGGGAAAGTTTTTCAACCTCCTCTTTTTTATTCAAAAATGCTTCAAATGAAAAATTCTTGGTCATGAAAGTTATATATTGGGTCATTCCCTTTTCAAAAAGTACAAGAACTTGATCTAATTCATTTTGGAACTCAAGTTATGGCTTGTCAAAGTTGGGAAAAATCACTTAAATTTCACTTTACACCAAAGAGGGAAGTTTGCAAATTCTCATGCCAAGCATTCTTGTGACCTCAAACACACTTCTACATGTCTTAACATCATAATGCATTACCTAAGGATCAGAATTGGCCCAAGAATCACAACTTTTCATGCCTTACACATCAAGAAATCACAAAGGGGCCAAAGTTGTACCAATTTGCAAAAGCTCATGTAACCATGCTCCCACTTGTTACAGCTCATCAAATCTAATCCATAAGCCTTCCTTGATCTTTGCTACGCACAACCATGCCCTAATCCAAGCCTGCCACATGCTCATACCTCAAGTACACCAACTCTTGACTTTATGCATTTTGCCCCATACCAATCAACATAGGCCACCACCCACCCTCTGACCTATCACAGCTTATCATGTGGATCAAAACCAAGAAAAAGCACATAACATTTCAGCCTAACATTTGAGAATCCTCAGCATACACAAAATCCCTCAAGTTTGCAAAAGCCTTCGAATTTCATAGCTCAGCCAACAAACATCAAAACGTTTTCCACCATTCAACTACACACTCATCACTGATCATTTCCCACCCTTCATTTTGCCTTGAAACACACCATATCCAAAACACGATTTTCACATCCCTTGAACTGAACTTCTGCCAACTTCATTTTGAGGCCATTTAAACTCCAAACAAACATTGCAAGCTCTTAAAGGGAGTCATTGGAGTTGATTTAAGGCAAAGAACTGGTCAGAAAGCTCCTGGATTGAAAGCTCCACTTCAGGTAGCCATGGCATTTATTTTTCCAGAACCTTCATTTTATGTTATAGAATGATTCTATGTGTTCCCCTGATTGTCATGATATGTTTTGTTTCGAAAATGGTTGAGTTTTAAGCATTTCACAAACTTCTGAAAATTCTGATATGTTTTCCGTTTTGCTTCGATTCATGTTCTTGATGATGAATAAATGAATTTTGTTGTGTGATTCTTGTTGGGGTTGATGTGAGGATCATTTCTGGAGAGTTTGAGGGCTTGGGGTTGCGTATGGAGGGAGATAACATGTTTGGTTGGCCGGGGAAGATGACCGGAACACTGTTCCGGTCACCTGAAAGTAATTAGGGCTCAGATTAGGGTTTTAATCTTAATTAGTGAAGTTTGAATTCTGGCCCTTGTATAGCGCGCGAAGTCAATTCCCTCCCTTTTTCTTTTGAATCTCATCCCTCATATCAGCTGACTTCCTTTTTTATTCATTTTATTTTCTTTTTAATTCATTTCTTTTGCACAATTTATTTAAAATATCAAAAAGCTTTCAAAAAATATTTCCTTTTGCAAATTTGTTTCAAATATATTTCTTAACCAGCAAATGATTTTTATTCTATTTTTTGCATATAAAAAGTATTTTTAAAATATTTAAATGTTTATTTTAATTAATTAATGAAAATTAATTAATTAAAATACCATTTAAGTTACTAAAAATCACCAAAAAAATCACATTGCATCTTGATACATTTAGAAACATTATCAAACCCTTCACACAAATTTCTTTTTGGTTCTTGACCTATTTTGACATTTTTCTTTGGATTTAGGGTTCTTAAAAATCAATATTTTTACCCTAACTTAGAAAAATCCTTTCTGCCTAACCATGAAGAGTTTGATGATGGTTCTTTTTGCATTGCATTCCTCATGTCATGTAGTTTCTAGGATAAAATTGGTTTGAATTTATCTTTCATTTTCACTTTGTTGTGCATTTTTCCTTTTTAAGTGCCCTAAAACCATAGCAAACTTAGGAAAATCATAAGTCCTTTAGGGTTTAACTTCTGACCTTCCCCTTTGGGCAGTGAACTTGGATAGGGTTATGGTTCCTTTGATCCCATTTTCAATTTTTATCATGACATTTGCTTCTGATTTTGAATTTTGCATTGCATCTTGTACATAAACCCTAATTTTTGCCTTCATTTGCATTCATCTCTCATATGCTTGCATACATGAACTTGCCATGACATTTTATGCATCCACATGACATATAAGACATCTTAAGACATATTAGAATCATGTTTGATCATTTCATTATCCATTTGCCTTGTTATGCTTTCATATCATTCCATGTGCATTCATGGACTTTCATGGTTCTTACATGTCTCATTTGCATTCCCATCCTTTGTGTGATCATCCACATCTCTTGGCATGCTTTCATACCATATCTTTCCATCATTTACATCTTGATTATGCTTCTGACTTTGGTTTTTCATCTTTGCATTTCATCTCTTTGCCATTTCATTTCATTTCCATCTGCTAACTTTTCAGGTGGTAAGTGTTTGAGAAGTGAATTTGCCTTCACTTCTCATAATTTCTTCTCATTTATTTTATGCATCTTTGCTGCATTTTTTACTTTTGTATTAGAGTGAGCTTGCTTTCTCATTCATTCTCTTTCTCCTAACTTTCTTTCTTCAAACAACTTGTCGTCTTAAGTGAAGCAAGTTGTCTTGCTTCTTGTTGCTTCTTTTCATTTCATCTGCTTCTTCCTTGGTGGTTTCTCTGAAGATCTTCTTGCAAGCCTCATAAACCCTAGGAACACCCAAGCATGATCACAATTAGGGTTTTATTAGTCCCCCTATTAGTTTTACCTTCGTGTCATCTTTGTGTCTTCTCTTCTCATCTCTTAATCAAGGACTAAACCTTAAAGGTTTTAAGGCTTTGTGATTAGGGTTATGCATGTATCCTTCTATTAGGATGGAGTGTATAACTTTAATCCTAAGTATTAAACCCTTAATGTGTTTAAATCCTTTAATCAATCCACCTAATAATCACTAAGACATCAAGCTTTTAACTTGGGCCTTTCATTAGGGTTCTAATTCTTCCTTAATTGGTTAAGAAGTACTAACCCTAGTGTTAATGGACAAGTCCCCCTCAAGTTGTCTTACCAACCATAAAATTCACTTCTTAATCTTACCATTAACTAAAATCCACTTAAATAAAGGTTTTTTTTATCATGAGGTTAATCCCTAATCATGGATTAAGTTGGGGAGCCTTTCTCAGCTTAAATGTTCTCACCTATTATCCTTCTATTAGGATGGTGTAATGGGTCCATTAAGTCCTTGATTATGGCTTAAAATCATTAATTAACACTAAACAAAAACTCCAAAAACATCTAAATAATGGCAAGTAGGTTAATGATCTTAATAGTACATCATGGTGATTAAGTGTGAGGTGCTTACTTCATACTTAAGGTATTCTCATTACCCCTAATCAGAGGGAAGATGTGATGAGTTTACTAACCTTTGGTTTAGGCTTAAGCTCATTAACTTATGACAAACTTCCAAAGCAATAAAAGGTTGAAAATACCAAAAACAAACAATAATCGTCTCCTTCGGGATTCTTTTCTCATCATCCTCATTCATAAACGAGAACTTGCTTCTTCCGTCTAATGCAAGACAGTTTGCACCTGAGCCAGACAGGCCATACACTTGAGCTTAGACAAGCAATCAGTTCACAAGTCAATTTATCCTACCAGTCTCTTTGAGTCGAACTACGGTGTTCTGACTTCCTCATTGCACAAGAGGATATGTAGGCATAACTTAACAGTTATCGAACAAAAGTCTTTGTCCACTCCCCCTCTTCCAGCATTATTCTTTAAGCCTTATAGTCTTGAGCTTCACACTTATTTTACACTGACACTCCCCCTTTAAACACAAATCTTTTAAGCGTGGATCCCGTCGAGTACGACGAACAATCTGGGTGCTAATACCTTCCCAGGTTGTAACCAACTCCATTTCTCAGTTTCTCTGGTTCGCGACCGTCTTATCCATCTTTTCTTAGGTTTATGCAGCATTACCTTTCCTTCGGGATAAAAATGCCTAGTTGGCGACTCTTTTCATTTCTTCTCTTTCGCCGACCGTTCGCGTCTGTACCCTATTTGATCGGGTGTCATTTGGTGGGAGCGACAGCTTGGCGACTCTGCTGGGGACCCTTATACTGTAACCAAGGCTTCTGGTTCTTTTTGTGGGTTCCTCCTAGCGCTTGTTTGATTTGTGTTTACTGGGGTTTTATGTGCTGATTGTGTTTATATATTTGCCTTATTTATTGCTTTATGTACGGTCTTATTTACTGCTTTCTTTACAGTTTTATGCATCATACTGTCATACTGTCATTGCTGGATCTGGTTTGTTGTCTTGATGGTTGGGGGTTCCATTGAGAGATTAAGGTCCTATACCTGGGACCTGAGTGACACCTAGGCTAGAGTGGTTCATGTTCTTTCCCATTCCATTTCGGTCTGGTGCAGGAATATGAAACACGGTTCAGATATGGGTTTCTTCTTGAGAACTCTGTGCTACATATTTCCTGTTGTGCTAGGGCTATCTGGGAAGCCTGCTAAGTCTGGATGACCTTTATTATGACCTTCAGAAGTTGAGGTGAATTAGAGGAGGTTCCTTTATGGTTATTGTAAACATTGTACCTCCGGGTTAGAAGTGTTTACACTTCTCATAACTGATCCAAGTCTGAGGATCTTTGTTCTAGAACACTACATGTGAGGGGGTTGGGTTGTTTACAGGTTTGCAGGAACCCTTGACCACATCATACCCTGTTACTGTTTTGTTTAAGAATACTCCACTTTGGACAGTTCTTTTGATTACCCCGGATATGTGACTCTTTATTTAAGTCCCCCACCCTGGTTACTGGATTCTTAAGCCTTCATCTGGACTCTTTGAACATACATGGGCCTTATATCAAGACAGATAACCAGATCCAGCTTGATCACAAACCTTTGCATATCATTTGCATATATCATCATTGCATCATTTAACATTTGTTTATTTGCTTTTCAGGGTATCCATTTCATTATATCTTGGTTTTGGTTTTGACCCCTTCTTCTACATAGACCTCTGTTTCAGCTGTCTTCATCAGTTATCTGCTTCAATTACCTCCATCCTCACCAGCACCAGTCTGTCAGTGGTCCACCTTCAGCATCAGTCTGTGATCTTCATCAGCACTTATCTTCAGTTTCTTCAGCAGCACTCATGACTACTCCCAGGAAGAGCAACATATCCTATCATTTCTTTGAGCCTGTATTGACTGGTATCAGGCAGGTCCAGTCACTCATCACCCCTGACCACATACCATTGTTTAGAGAGCACTATGGAGGTATCTTGGATATGGTTATGGACCTTGACCCTTCTCAGAGGAGGATGATCCACACATGCTTACAGTTCTATGACCCACCACTAAGATGCTTCACATTTCCAGACTTCCAGTTAGGTCCTCTGCTGGAAGCGTTTTCTTTATTGATTGGAGTACCTATCAGAGGTGGAATCCCCTTCAACCCAGAGATGACTGCTCCCAGAAATGAAGAGATAGCAAGGGCACTGTACTTGGAGCCTGCCCTTATTGAGAAAAGTATGACAACAAAAGCTGGAATTCCTGGTTTGCATTTGGACTTCTTGATTTCTCAGGCCATCCTGAAGGCTTCATTGGGAGAGTGGAGGGCAGTCTGTGCACTGTTAGCCCTCAGCATATATGGGGCTATATTGTTTGCAGATGAGCCCAAATTTGTAAGTAAGAATGTCATCCACTTGTTTCTGCTGAGAAACCCAGTACCCACACTGCTAGGAGACTTTTATTATTCCATTCATCAGAGGAATGAGAAACAAAGGGGGAAGTTGGTAAGATGTTGTGATCCTTTGTTTCACACCTGGCTGCTCAGACACCTGCCTAGATCAGATGCCTTCTTGAACCCACACCAGCAGAAGAATTAGGCTAAGAGGTTCATTGCCTTGACTTCAGATGATATCAGGTGGTGCACCCAGAGCACCAAAGGCAAGGACATTATCACCAGTTGTGGATAATACCCTAATGTACCTCTGATAGGAGTAAAGGGTTGCATCAACTACAACCCCTTACTGTTTAAGAGACAGTTGGGTTATGCCTTGGTTCACCCTCCCAGGGGACAGGATTTAGTTGAGACCCTATATTGTGAAGTGCAACCTAATTCATCTGTTGTCAGGAAAGCATCCTGGGCTTGGGACAACATCCATACAAAAGGGATGGCTATTCTTGGAAAATGTAACAATGTTGCTTCAGCTCAATATTTAGACTGGTCATGTACTAGAGCTCAAATTACCAGGATGCCTTTCACCCTGGAAGACATGCCTGGACCATCCACAGTACAGCCTGCAGCAACAGTTAGCCTGGAGGAGTTTGAAAAGTTGAAGGAAAGGAATGAGAACTTATCTCAAGCCTTGAAGAAGACTCTTTGGGAAAGAAGTGATGGTCGTCTGGATATTGAGAGATTGGAGAAGCTTAGGGTGGAGCATCTTGCCAAAATTGAGAAGACAAAGGATTACATAAGGAAAGCAAGGGTTGGGGAACATATATTGAAGAATGCCTGTAAGGAGGCCAAAATTCAGAAAGCTAGGGCTGAGCACTATCTGCAAAAGAATCAGGCTAGGTGGGTCAGGATCACTGAAGCCCGTACACAAGAAGACCAGAAGACTCAAGCCAATATTGAACAGCTAGAGGCCAGTGAGAAGAAGCAACAAGAAGCTTTGTTGGCAGCCCAGAGAGAGATTTCAGAGTTGAAGCTCAGAGCAGGATTGAAGAGATCAAAGGACCAGGGCAGGCATAAGAAGCTGACCACTGCCATTGCTACCAGGAACCTCCTCATTAGGACCATTACAGAGCACCCAGCTGGTCTAGTGACTGAGGCCCTCCTGAAGGAGGTCAGAGAAGATGAGTTTGGACTAGATGTCTGATCCTTTGCTTGTTGTTTGTTTCTATTTGATGTACTTTTCTTTTGTTGTATTTTGACCCTTCAAGGGCATGTATTGTAAAACAAAACTATGTATTGTTCCTCATTTGTAATATATTGTGGTTTGTTCTCATTCAGGCTTTTCTCTCAACAACGTCAAGCATCTTCCCCGAGGTCTGGAAAGGTCAAAACCAAGAACCAAACCGGATACCTTGGAAAACAAATAGGCATACTGCATTGCATACTAACTTTGTTTTTTTTGTTTTGTAGGTTTGTAATTATTATTGTTTCTAACTTTGTTGTGATCTCAGGAAATATTGCTCGTCGCCGAGTGTTCCCTGTCAACCGCACGCACCGGTACCCGACTCGTAACAACCTTCCCAGCATTCAAATGGAACAAGTACAGCAGGACCTGTCTGAGGTCAGAAATCAGATGGCCAATGAAAGGGTGGAGATGAGAACTCAAATGTCTCAGTTTATGGCAGTAATGACTGGCTTGGCCCAGAGTCAAGAAAGGTTAAGAGAGCTGGTGGAAAGACAGACTCCTGAAGAACCTCATCTGGGAACAGGAGGAACTAGCAACAATGAGCAGGGGCAACCTTGTATTAACCAACTAGAGTATGGACCCCACCTGAATCTGGAAGTTAACATCCCGAGGAATGTTCAAGGCAACACTGCTGGGGGCAGAATCCTGCAGGAGGATCCCCAGGAAGAACAATTCACTGTCATAGGAGCTGGAGATGAGGTATATGACATGAGATTGGACGAAATTGCTGAAAAGTTAAGATCTTTGGAATCTCAGAATTCTTTGGGCTTCGATGCGAATACCATTCTCTCGAAGCTCCAGTCAGACTGTCCTCAAAGTAAAACATCCACAACTTTTCATCCATAGTATAAGCCTTGAGCCTTCCCAAGAAAGACTGCAGATGAGTGCGAGGACAGGAGGTACCATTGTACTTCTCAAAGCATGGGGAGTATGCTCAAAGATGGAGACAGCTTGTTGCTGCTGTCCAACCACCCATGTCGGAAAGAGAAATGGCCGACATGTTCATGAATACATTGCAAGGGACTTATATTGATAGGCTGGCTGCTTTCTCCTCTACCAGTTTTGCAGACGTAGTCATAGCTGGTGAGAGAATTGAGAGCCTATTGAAGATGGGAAAAATCTCCGACAATGGTGCCAGTTCCTCCAGCAATCCCAGAAAGCCTTTTGCAAGACCCCGAAGGGCAGGTGAAACTAATTCCATTCATGCAAGCAGGGGCAGACCTCAATATGCTCACCGGTCAATAGCAGTTGTCACCATCCCAACTCCAATTCCTCAACAACCGTTGTATCCTCAACAACAATCACCACAGTATCAACAACATGTTCATTATCCGCAACAAAGGTCGTATAACAACAACAACGGTAGTCAACAACAGCGTCCTTTCCAACAAAGGCCATCACAAGCAAACAGGGTAATTGACCCAATCCCAATGCCATATGTTGCACTCTTGCCACAACTCTTGAAGCTCAACCTGGTTGAGTTAAGGACATTGGCACCTCCAGATCCCCTCAATCTCCCAAATAACTATGATGCCAATGCCAGGTGTTCATTCCACTCAAACGCACCGGGGCATAATACTGAAAAATGCAGGGCCTTACAGATGAAAGTCCAAGATCTGGTGGACTCAAAAGCTCTCAATTTTGCACCTTCTCCAAACGTTACAAGAAATCCAATGCCTAGTCACAACGGGCCTAGGATTAATGCTATTGAAGAGGGCAAACTATCCATTTTAATCAACAGTGTTGCACAAATCCGAACACCTTTGGTTGAAATCAAAGCTCAGCTGTTAGAATGCCAAGTGTTCCCCGGATGTGAGCTCGGCTGTGGATATTGCAACATTGCCGTTAATGGATGTGAGAGACTGAGAAATGGCATAGATGGCCTTATTAGAGATGGCATTCTTCAGATTACGACAACAGCAGCTACAACTCCAACAATTCCTTCATCAACAATCACAGATACTCCTACAACATCAGCAACCATTGTTCCAACAGATTCTACTACAACTCCAACAACTACTCAATCAATCACTTCAACGGATACAAATTCAGTCACAATTCCTTCTACAACGACAACACCCATTATTCCATCAGTTTCTGCTACAACTTCAACACCGGTCCAGTCAACAGTACCATCTATAACATCAGCAATAGTTAGTGAAAGTGTCTCAGCAGTTACGATATACTACGATCCCGCAAATATTCCTTCCAACAACTCACAACAAATTACTACTCCTGTCAGAGCTCCAGTTACCATATATTATGATCCACACACCATTGTGGTCCCCTCTGCAGCTGCTATCAGCCCAGTTACTATTACAGTACCTTGGCCAGTTCCTTACGAAAGCAATAACGCCATCCCTTGGCATTATGGCTAAGATCTGTACTGCGAGGGGCAGAAAATCACTTTAGAATCATCAACTTCTTCACCTCAGATAGACAATGTGGGGGGAGGAGGAGGCTTCACTAGAAGCGAACGTCTCTTTGCCTCGCAAATACCGAGACCCGTTGCTGAAGCAGAAGCTGCTGCTAAGGCAAAAGGGAAGAGCATGGTGCAAGAAGAACCAGTTGCTAAAGAAGCTTTGAAGACTCCTTTTGATCAAGAAGTTGATGAATTCATGAGAATCATAAAGAAGAGTGATTACAAGGTGGTGGACCAGCTTCACCAAACACCTTCCAAGATCTCCATACTATCATTGCTAATGTGCTCCGAAGCTCATTGGAACGCACTATTAAAGGTCCTGCACGCAGCTTATGTGCCGGAGGAGATTACTGTCAATCAGTTAGAGGCTGTGGTTGGAAATGTCAATGCTAGTCATGGACTAGGATTTACCAACACTGATCTGACAATGGAAGGTCACAATCACAACAAGGCTTTTGCACATTACCTTGGAGTGTAAGGGTGCAGTTCTTTCTCACGTACTGGTGGACACAGGGTCATCCCTCAATGTCCTACCCAAGAAAGCCCTTGTGAAGCTGGAACAGGATGGATTGGCACTACGCCCAAGAAACTTGGTAGTAAGAGCTTTTTATGGTTCTAAAAGATCAGTTCTGGGAGAGATAGAATTACCAATAATGATTGGCCCACAGGTTTTCAAAACGACCTTCTTTGTGATGGATATACAGCCTGCCTACAGCTGTCTATTGGGTAGACCATGGATACACGCCGCCGGCGCCGTGACGTCAACCCTTCACCAGAAGTTAAAATTTGAGTGGGAAGGTCAAGTCATTACCATTTGTGGGGAGGAGGATATTTTTGTTAGCCAGCTGGCTACTTTCAAATACATTGAAATGGACAGGGAAATACATGAAACAATGAGTCAGGGATTTGAGGCCCTTAATATTAATGAAGCATCTGCTGTGCTGGGGACTTCCATCACCTCATATCAACAAGCCCGGAGGGTTGTTGAGGAGGGTACTGCTCAAGGCTGGGGCAAGCTGCTGCCAGTTGAGAAGAAAGAAGACCGATTCGGGTTGGGTTACAGACCAACTCGACAAGATCAACCAGAGGCTGCAAAGGAGCCCAAGTTTGTTAGTGGGGGGATGCTCACCCCGGATGTTGTGAATAGCTTGGAAGATGAGTCAGAAGACAAGCGCAACCTGGAAAGCTGGATACGTCCAAGGATCCCGGGGAGCCATGTCTCAAACTGGTCTTCCTAGGAAATTATAAGAGTTACTCCGGCAGAGTAATTATTATTTCCTGTCTTTAAAGCATGCATCAAGTCCTGCATCTTGCCCAAGATGTCAGGGCTCATTTTGTAATCGGGCCATCTTGTATTTTGTGCAAACGATCAATTAATGAATATCAGGACATCTTTTGCAAATGAGTCTTTTTCTTTTTCCGCTCACTGTTTTTCATTTTTCATTTTTTGTACAAAAATAAAATGGCAATGTTTTTCAAAATAATAACTTCATTTTCACTTTTTCTAAAACAAGATAAAACTGATCACTAAAATGAACCAATCTCAACCCTTGCAGAGAGTGCCCTCCAGATTGCACCGACAACAACACCGCTATGACTTCGTATGACTTTGACAATCCGATGAATCAAACTGATGAAGGGGTTGAAGAAGATTATGAGCTACCTGAAGAGCTAGCCAGGTTGTTGAGACAAGAGGAGAAGGTTATCACCCCTCATTAGGAGGAGGTTGAAACGGTTAATCTTGGTACGGAAGAAGACTTGAAAGAAGTTAAGATCGGGGCCCGTCTGCAAGATTCGGTAAAAGAGCAACTTATTGACATGCTTCGGGAGTATGTGGATGTTTTTGCTTGGTCTTATCAGGATATGCCAGGGTTGGACACCGATATTGTTATGCACAAGCTGCCTCTGAAAGAAGACTGTCCGCCAGTGAAACTGAAGTTGCGCCGTACTCGCCCAGATATGGCCATGAAGATAAAAGAAGAGGCACAAAAACAGTGGGACGCCGGTTTCCTGGTTGTGACTAGTTACCCGCCGTGGGTTGCTAACATTGTACCTGTGCCTAGGAAGGATGGCAAGGTGAGGATGTGTGTGGATTACCGGGACCTGAACAGAGCCAGCCCGAAAGATGACTTCCCATTACCTCACATTGATGTATTGGTTGACAATACGACTCAGTTCTCGGTATTCTCCTTCATGGATGAATTTTCAGGATATAATCAGATCAAGATGTCACCTGAAGACATGGAGAAGACAACATTCATCACACCCTGGGGCACATTTTGTTATAAGGTGATGCTGTTCGGACTGAAGAATGCTGGTGCCACTTATCAACAGGCTATGGTAACATTATTCCATGACATGATCCATAAAGAAATTGAATGTTATGTGGATGACATGATTGCCAAGTCCCTCACAGAAGAAGACCACCTGGTGAATTTGTTGAAGCTATTCAAGCGTCTGAGGAAGTTCCAATTGAAGCTGAACCCCAACAAATGCACATTCGGGGTGCGATCCGGTAAGCTGCTGGGATTTATTGTAAGTGAGAAAGGGATTGAAGTTGACCCTGACAAAGTTAAAGCCATTCAAGAGATGCCTGCACCAAAGACTGAAAAAGAAGTTCGGGGGTTTCTAGGTAGATTGAACTACATTTCAAGGTTCATATCTCACCTTACTGCAACCTGTGAACCCTTGTTCAAGATGTTAAGAAAAGAGCAAACGGTCAGGTGGAACGAAGACTGCCAAAGGGCTTTTGACAAAATCAAGGAATACTTACAAGAGCCTCCAATCATCATGCCTCCAGTTGAAAAAAGACCTCTAATCATGTACTTGACAGTATTAGAAGAGTCAATGGGGTGTGTGCTGGGCCAGCATGACGAGTCTGGTCGAAAAGAGTATGCAATTTACTACCTAAGCAAAAAGTTTACCGACTGTGAACAACGTTATTCATTTCTCGAGAAAACTTGTTGTGCTTTAGTGTGGGCTGCTCGCCGACTAAGACAGTATATGTTAACCCACACTACCTTATTGATCTCAAAGATGGATCCAGTCAAGTACATATTTGAGAAGCCAGCTCTTACCGGACGGGTTACAAGATGGAAAATGATTCTCATAGAATATGACATTCAATACACATCTCAAAAGGCCATCAAAGGCAGTGTATTGTCTGATTATCTTGCTGAGCAACCCATCGATGATTACCAGCCTATGAGATTTGACTTCCCTGATGAAGACATCATGTTCATAAAAGCAAAAGATCATGAAGAGCCTATTCACACTGAAGGGCCTGACCCAGAAGAAGAATGGACTATGATGTTTGATGGGGCTGTTAATATGAATGGTCGTGGTGTTGGTGCGGTACTCATTACACCTAAGGGAGTTTACATGCCTTTCTCGGCAAAACTCACCTTTAACTGCACTAACAACGAAGCTGAATACGAAGCTTGTATTATGGGTCTTGAGGAAGCCATTGACCTCAGGATCAAGACTTTAACTGTATTCGGAGATTCAGCTTTGGTAATCAATCAAACCAACGGCAAATGGTATACTCACCAGGAGCATCTGATACCTTACCGGGATTATACAAGGAGGTTACTTACATTCTTCACAACAGTCAAGCTTGAGTATATCCCTCGAGATGAAAATCAGTTTGCAGATGCTCTGGCTACCATTTCTTCCATGATCAAAGTTCAGGCCGCCAACTTTGTGCCTCGAATCTCAGTGTCCAGGCTTGATAGACCAGCATATGTATTCTCTGCAGACCTTGCTAAAGATGATAAGCCTTGGTTCTATGACATCAAATGCTTATTGGAGGATCAAACATACCCACTTGGGGCATCTTCCAATGGCAAGAAGACATTAAGAAGGCTAGCTGGTAGTTTCTTCCTGAATGCTGATGGTTCCTTGTACAAAAGGAACTTTGACATGGTACTTCTCAGATGTGTTGATAAGACAGAGGCAGACTTGCTGATGCACGAGGTGCATGAAGGATCTTTTGGTACCCATGCTGGAGGGCATGCAATGGCTAAAAAGGTATTAAGATCAGGCTACTACTGGATCACAATGGATGCAGACTATTGTGCTTATGCCAGAAAGTGTCATAAATGCCAGATTTATGCAGACAAGGTGCTTGTGCCTCCGAATCCTTTGAATGTGATGTCTTCACCCTGGCCCTTTACCATGTGGGGCATTGACATGATAGGAAAGATTGAGCCGACTGCTTCGAATGGCCACAGATTCATCCTGGTAGCCATTGACTATGTTACCAAGTGGGTTGAAGCAGCTTCCTATGCAAACGTCACCAGGCAAGTGGTAACCCGATTCCTGAAGAGGGACATCATCTGTCGGTATGGAGTACCCGAGCGAATCATTACTGATAATGGTTCCAACTTGAACAACAAAATGATGGCAGAGTTATGCTGAGACTTCAAGATCCAACAACACAATTCTTCTCCTTACAGGCCAAAGATGAATGGCGCTGTAGAGGCGGCTAACAAGAATATCAAGAAGATTGTGCAGAAGATGGTGGTCACTTACAAAGACTGGCATGAGATGCTACCGTTTTCCTTGCATGGGTACCGTACGTCAATCAGAACATCCACTGGGGCAACACCGTATCAGCTTGTGTATGGTATGGAGGCAGACCTACTTGTTGAAGTTGAGTTACCCTCCTTGCGGGTACTGATGGATGTTAAGCTGAATGAAGCAGAATGGGTCTGATCCCGATACGAACAATTGAGTCTGATCGAAGAGAAGAGGTTAGCTGCAATCTGTCATGGGCAGTTGTATCATAAGAGAATGAAGAGATTCTTCGATCAGAAAGTCAGGCTTTGGGAATACCAAGTAGGAGATCTTGTGCTGAAAAGACTCCTCCCTCCTCATACAGACCACAGGGGCAAGTGGACTCTGAATTACGATGGTCCGTTCATAGTAAAGAAAGTTTTCTCGGGTGGAGCACTGATGCTCAGTACTATGGATGGCGAAGACTTCCTGTCCCCTGTGATTTCAGATGCAGTTAAAAAATACTTCGCATAAAATGACCCGCTGGACATATAAACAGAATGTAAGTCCAGGCAAAAATAGGGCATCCCGGCGAGTCAAAAACAGAATAAAAAGACTCGGGCAAAAATAAGGGAAAATAAAAAAAAAATGTACACCTGCTGAGTTGAAAAGCCGTATTGGACAGCTCAGGCAAAAATGGGTATCCCGGTGGATTGAAAACCTGAAAGGGCGATCCACGCAAAATAAGAGAATAAGCGAATGACTGAATTCTGAATTCGTCTGTATCACTCGCAACATGGCGAACTTCGAAAGGTTAAAGCATCGGTCAGAATCAACCTTCTTCAGAAAGCAAGACGAGAAGAGCGTCAAATGTCATACGGGTCATAGCAGAAG
The DNA here is from genome assembly GCA_963966055.1 of Lathyrus aphaca. Classification (NCBI taxonomy): domain Eukaryota; kingdom Viridiplantae; phylum Streptophyta; class Magnoliopsida; order Fabales; family Fabaceae; genus Lathyrus; species Lathyrus aphaca. The sequence goes on along the minus strand of OZ014519.1, from coordinate 676,561,819 downwards.
GGAAGCACACTGAAGCGTCATCAACATTGCTAGCATCTTTTTGTTTCTCAATTTGTAACAATCTCCTCATTTCAGGGGATTTGTTTCTTTGACTGTACTTGCCAATTCAGGGCACCCCAAATTAATAAAATCAGATCTTCAGTCACATTTTGTCTCGTACATTTTATCTTTATTTGCAAAAATGTTTGATGTCCTTAATATAATGGTTGCATAAATACAGATGCGTCTTTTCTAAATTACATGTTTGCAGGAAATATATTTACTCCCGGGAGCATCTAAACTCCTATGATGGAATCCAGTAAGGGATACCTCGGGGTACTTGTACCTTTCTTTGTCAATACAGGAATTCAAAATGCAGCATGGGGCATGAGAGCTCCTCCCCAGCAAGCTGCCAAATCATTACATACTCAGCACATCTTCCAAATAGCACCAGAGATGCTTTCTCCCCAGCCAAGTGCAAAGACAGGGAATCATCTCCCCACAAAGTTTCAACCTCTATCCAGAAGAGCAATGTCTGAAGATCTCACGACAAAGTGGCGGAAGCTTCCACAAGACCCCAGTTGGGCTCCTGATTGCCAAGATAGGTCTATCAGTGACTTATTTCCCCAAGCAGAGTCATACAGATATACCAATGATATTTTCCCCCCAGTTGGGATGTTCCTTTCAAGCAGATCAGCCAGAGATCTTCACCACAGCGGGATACGTATCCCGGATCGGTATCTTTGCATAATCATAGCATTCGCATCATATTTTCCCCCAGAGCGTAGCATTCCGTCTAATACGGAGCATTATGGAAAAAATCAAACATATTGCATAATCATAAGCCATGTCTTGAATCAAACACCTGTAAATACCAACAATACCACATCAGCAATATACAAAAATACCTCTCAAAATTCCCCAGCAGAAAGCCAAAAACGTCCCCTTTGCACTCACAAATACATATTTACGTATATCAACACGCTTCCCTGACACCCGTCCGTGTCATCTTATCCCCACAGGTCGTCAAACACCTTTTATACTTATAAGTTCATAACTTATCTTTTGACACCCGTCCGTGTCATACTTTCCCCAGTAAGTCGAACACTCGTTTGTGTCTCACTCATGCTTAATTTTCACTCATACAGATATTCGTCCGTATCCTGTATACACCACTTATCTTCCCTCAGATTCGACACTCGTCCGTGTCCTTTGTTAAACCAGTTGGTACTCGTCCGTACCATCATCTCTGAACATGCGTCAGCGTTTGTTTCTACTGATACTCGTCTGTATCATAGTCTTAAGGATGCTCGTCCGCATCTTTAATCTATACACAGTGTCAAAGCACTTATACCCTTTCTTTCTTAGACACTCGTCTGTGTCTACTATTCCCCAGAAGAGTCCCCAGCAAATCCCAATAAATTATTTCCTTTCTATCTAAGATTCGTCTTATGTCATGATACTTTCGGCAGCCGTACCCTGCCCGGTGATCGTCCTTCACCTTTTTGATGACCGTCCTTCATCATTCCCCCAGCGGAGCCTCCATTATTGGAACCCTTTCCTATCCGACATTCGTCCTATGTCGTGATACTTTTAGCAACCGTACCCTGCTAGGTGATCGTCCTTCACCCTTTTGATGATCTTCCTTCATCATTTTATCTGATGGTCGTCCCCATCGTTGATCTTGTTATCTGACAGTCATCCTATGTCATGATGAACTCCGAAAGCAGTCGTACCCTGCCAGGTGATCGTCCTTCACATCTTGATGACCGTCCTTCATCATGCTTATCCGATGGCCGTCCCCATCGTCGAACTTTTTTATCCGGCATTCGTCCTATGTCGTGATATTTTCGGTAGCCGTACCCTTCCAGGTGATTGTCCTTCACCTTAGATGACCTCCCCTCATCTTGTCCCCAACAGAGCAGCCATCCCCTGCTAGGTGATCGTCCTTCACCTTTGATGACAGTCCCTCATCATTTATGTATCCAACCTGATGGTCGTCCCCATGATTTCCTTTACCCTTAAATCCCAGAGAGCCTTATTTCTTTGCTTGATGGCCGTTCCCATCCTGATCCTTTATTTCCCCAGCATGTCGGTCGTCCCCGTCATTGCTTCATCCCCAACAGTCGTCCGCTGCTCGACGGGCGTCCTCCGTCGACCGTACTTTATAAATCATACTTAATTTCCTTTTACAATCTATATCCCTTTTCTTCTTCATTCAGTGAGTGCAAATTTTGGGCTGTCTTTGGTATTCAACCACAAGTTATATTGTTTGTATGTTAAGCTGTCGCTTACATCCTACACAGCTAACTCATTTTTGAATAGGGGCAGCTGTAAACACCCTAAATTTGCCCTCACTCATTTCACCATGGCTTGTGATCTTTTCATTTGCATAGGTTCAATCATATCATCTCATATTGCATTTTTGCTTCACTGCATTGGTTCAAAGTCATCTGCATCTAGGGTTTGTGATCTGAGCAATCCTTGAGCCATCTGAGCCTCTCCAAAGGTCTTCAATCATCTCAAGAGGGTCCATGTATGTTCAAACATCATATTATATCCTCCCAAGATCAAGAAAGTCAGAAAATCACAAGAACTGAGAAAGGCATGGAAGTAGAGCCAAGCTTAACTGCACAGATGACCTAAAATTAGGGTTTTGGGTTCAGAGGCCATAACTTCAATATTTTTGGTCATTCGTGTTTCTATTGGTCTCTATATGTTATAAGGATCATACATACCAATTTTCATGAAGAAATTAAATGGGGAAGGCATCTGATCAATAGATGACTTCTTGAGCAAGTCAGTGCAAAATCAGGGCATCTGAGGCCCCTGATCATCCAACCAAAGGGTCTTCTCCATCATTCTGGGTGTATATGATCTTTATTTGATCTTATAAGAAGTTAGAAGTTCACAAAGTTGAAGAATTTCAAGCCATTTGCAAAGTTGCCATTTTGGGAAAGTGACTTGTAATGCAAACTTGCCATTTTGGGAAAGTTTTTCAACCTCCTCTTTTTGATTCAAAAATGCTTCAAATGAAAAATTATTGGTCATGAAAGTTATATATTGGATCATTCCCTTTTCAAAAAGTACAAGAACTTGATCTAATTCATTTTGGAACTCAAGTTATGGCTTGTCAAAGTTGGGAAAAATCACTTAAATTTCACTTTACACCAAAGAGGGAAGTTTGCAAATTCTCATGCCAAGCATTCTTGTGACCTCAAACACACTTCTACATGTCTTAACATCATAATGCATTGCCTAAGGATCAGAATTAGCCCAAGAATCACAACTTTTCATGCCTTACACATCAAGAAATCACAAAGGGGCCAAAGTTGTACCAATTTGCAAAAGCTCATGTAACCATGCTCCCACTTGTTACATCTCATCAAATCTAATCCATAAGCCTTCCTTGATCTTTGTTGCACACAGCCATGCCCTAATCTAAGCTTGCCACATGCCCATACCTCAAGTACACCAACTCTTGACTTTATGCATTTTGCCCCATACCAATCAACATAGGTCACCACCCACCCTCTGACCTATCACAGCTTATCATGTGGATCAAAACCAAGAAAAAGCACATAACATTGCAGCCTAACACTTGAGAATCCTCAGCATACACAAAATCCCTCAAGTTTGCAAAAGCCTTCGAATTTCATAGCTCAGCCAACAAACATCAAAACTTTTTCCACCATTCAACTACACACTCATCACTGATCATTTCCCACCCTTCATTTTGCCTTGAAACACACCATATCCAAAACAAGATTTTCACATCCCTTGAACTGAACTTCTGCCAACTTCATTTTGAGGCCATTTAAACTCCATACAAACATTGCAAGCTCTTAAAGGGAGTCATTGGAGTTGATTTAAGGCAAAGAACTGGTCAGAAATCTCCTGGATTGAAAGCTCCACTTCAGGTAGCCATGGCATTTATTTTTCCAGAACCTTCATTTTATGTTATAGAATGATTCTATGTGTTCCCCTGATTGTCATGATATGTTTTGTTTCGAAAATGGTTGAGTTTTAAGCATTTCACAAGCTTCTGAAAATTCTGATATGTTTTCCGTTTTGCTTCGATTCGTGTTCTTGATGATGAATAAATGAATTTTGTTGTGTGATTCTTGTTGGGGTTGATGTGAGGATCATTTCTGGAGAGTTTGAGGGTTTGGGGTTGCGTATGGAGGGAGATAACATGTTTGGTTGGCCGGAGAAGATGACCGGAACACTGTTCCGGTCACCTGAAAGTAATTAGGGCTCAGATTAGGGTTTTAATATTAATTAGTGAAGTTTGAATTCTGGCCCTTGGATAGCGCGCGAAGTCAATTCCCTCCCTTTTTCTTTTGAATCTCATCCCTCAGATCAGCTGACTTCCTTTTTTATTCATTTTATTTTCTTTTTAATTCATTTCTTTTGCACAATTTATTTAAAATATCAAAAAGCTTTCAAAAAATATTTCCTTTTGCAAATTTGTTTCAAATATTTTTCTTAACCAGAAAATGATTTTTATTCTATTTTTTGCATATAAAAAGTATTTTTAAAATATTTAAATGTTTATTTTAATTAATTAATGAAAATTAATTAATTAAAATACCATTTAAGTTTCTAAAAATCACATTGCATCTTGATACATTTAGAAACATTATCAAACCCTTCACACAAATTTCTTTTTGGTTCTTGACCTATTTTTACATTTTTCTTTGAATTTAGGGTTCTTAAAAATCAATATTTTTACCATAACTTAGAAAAATCCTTTCTGCCTAACCATGAAGAGTTTGATGATGGTTCTTTTTGAATTGCATTCCTCATGTCATGTAGTTTCTAGGATAAAATTGGATTGAATTTATCTTTCATTTTAAATTTGTTGTGCATTTTTCCTTTTGAAGTGCCCTAAAACCATAGAAAACTTAGGAAAATCATAAGTCCTTTAGGGTTTAACTTCTGACCTTCCCCTTTGGGAAGTTAACTTGTATAGGGTTAGGGTTCCTTTGATCCCATTTTCAATTTTTTATCATGTCATTTGCTTCTGATTTTGAATTTTGCATTGCATCTTGTACATAAACCCTAATTTTTGCCTTCATTTGCATTCATCTCTCATATGCTTGCATACATGAACTTGCCATGACATTTTGGGCATCCACATGACATATAAGACATCTTAAGACATATTAGAATCATTTTTGATCATTGCACTATCCATTTTCCTTGTTATGCTTTCATATCATTCCATGTGCATTCATGGACTTTCATGGTTCTTACATGTCTCATTTGCATTCCCATCCTTTGTGTGAACATCCACATCTCTTGGCATGCTTTCATACCATCTCTTTGCATCATTTACATCTTGATTATGCTTCTGACTTTGGTTATTCATCTTTGCCATTTCATTTCATTTCCATCTGCTAATTTTTCAGGTGGTAAGTGTTTGAGAAGTGAATTTGCCTTCACTTCTCATAATTTCTTCTCATTTCTTTTATGCATCTTTGTTGCATTTTTTACTTTTGTATTAGAGTGAGCTTGCTTGCTCATTCATGCTCTTTCTCCTCACTTTCTTTCTTCAAGCAACTTGTCTTCTTAAGTGAAGCAAGTTGTCTTGCTTCTTGTTGCTTCTTGTTGCTTCTTTTCATTTCATCTGCTTCTTCCTTGGGGGTTTCTTTGAAGATCTTCTTGCAAGCCTCATAAACCCTAGGAACACCCAAGCATGATCACAATTAGGGTTTGATTATTCCTCCCATTAGTTTTACCTTTGTGTCATCTTTGTGTCTTCTCTTCTCATCTCTTAATCAAGGACTAAACCTTAAAGGTTTTAAGGTTTTGTGATTAGGGTTATGCCTGTATCCTTCTATTAGGATGGAGTGTATAACTTTAATCCTAAGTATTAAACCCTTAATGTGTTTAAATCCTTTAATCAATCCACCTAATAATCACTAAGACATCTAGCTTGTAACTTGGGCCTTGCATTAGGGTTCTAATTCTTCCTTAATTGGTTAAGAAGGACTAACCCTAGTGTTAATGGACAAGTCCCCCTCAAGTTGTCTTACCAACCATAAAATTCACTTCTTAATATTACCATTAACTAAAATCCACTTAAATAAAGGTTTTGTTTTGTCATGAGGTTAATCCCTAATCATGGATTAAGTTGGGGAGCCTTTCTCAGCTTAAATGTTCTCACCTATTATCCTTCTATTACGATGGTGTAATGGGTCCATTAAGTCCTTGATTATGGCTTAAACTCATTACTTAACACTAAACAAAAATTCCAAAAACATATAAATAATGGCAAGTAGGTTAATGATCTTAATCCTACATCATGGTGATTAAGTGTGAGGTGCTTACTTCATACTTAAGGTATTCTCATTACCCCTAATTAGAGGGAAGATGTGATGAGTTTACTAACCTTTGGTTTAGGCTTAAGCTCATTAACTTATGACAAACTTCCAAAAGCAATAAAAGGTTGAAAATACCAAAAACAAACAATAATCGTTTCCTTCGGGATTCTTTTCTCATCATCCTCATTCATAAACGAGAACTTGCTTCTTCCGTCTAATGCAAGACAGTTTGCACCTGAGCCAGACAGGTCATACACTTGAGCATAGACAAGCAAGCAGTTCACAAGTCAATTTATCCTACCAGTCTCTTTGAGTCGAACTACGGTGTTCTGACTTCCTCATTGCACAAGAGGATACGTAGGCATAACTTAACAGTTATCGAACAAAAGTCTCTGTCCATTCCCCCCTCTTCCAGCATTATTCTTTAAGCCTCATAGTCTTGAGCTTCACAATTCTTTTACACTGACACTTGCATTCTTTTCCAGCTTTGATACACAGACTAAGCACTGACACTCCCCCTTTAAACACAAATCTTTTAAGCGTGGATCCCGTCGAGTACGACGGACAATCTGGGTGCTAATACCTTCCCAGGTTGTAACCAACCACCTTTCTCAGTTTCTCTGGTTCGCGACCGTCTTATCCATCTTTTCTTAGGTTTATGCAACATTACCTTTCCTTCGGGATAAAAATGCCTAACTGGCGACTCTTTTCATTTCTTCTCTTTCGCCGACCGTTCGCGTCTGTACCCTATTTGACCAGGTGTCATTTGGTGGGAGCGACATTACCCAAATTGCTTTGGGTCCTTGATAGTTAGTACCCTTTTCAACCCACACATAATGCCCTTTAGCAACACCAATGTTGCGCACATAGCAAGCATTAGGTGTATGGCCTTTGATTCCACAATAAAAGCAAATAGGTTGAAATTGACTTTTAAATCTAGGAACATATTTTTGTTTCTTAATGATCCTTTTCCTTTTATGACTTTGATGCATAGTTTTAGCATTGTTAGTCTTTTCCTTAACAATTTGTTCACTAGCTTTTATGAAAACGGTTTCACTTGTGCTTGGTTTGGAAAACTTAGAATATCCCAGGCCACTTTTATCATTTGGATATCTTTGGTGCCTAAGAATTTCCTCCAAGCCAATTTGACATTTTTCATATCTTTCTAAAACTCTTTTTAGTTGAACAATTTGAAAGGACAATGACTCACAATTTTTACATGTAAGGCTTTGTTTTTCATCCTTTATCTTTTGTTTTTCATTTTCAATGTATTTTTCAAAAGATGCATTTTGATCTTCTAAAGATAATATTTTCTTCTTTTGGGATGAAATATTTGTGTACAAAGTCTTACATTCCTTTAGATGTTCATCTATGACTTCTTGTGCATCATTTTCATAAATTGAAAAGTTACTACTAACCTCATCCTTTTCTTCATCGGAGTGATGTGGCGCCATTAACGCCATGTTTGCACATTCGTCGCTTTCCGATTCCGATGAGGAACTAACTTCATTGTCATCCCATGCGACATAAGCCTTTTTATTTTTGAAGTCCTTCTTGCCTTTGAATCCTCCTTTCTTCGCAAGTCTTGGACAATCCGGTTTTATGTGACCTTGCTTTCCACATTCATAGCATGTAACTTCTTGATTCGATGTGGATGCATCCTTCCTCCTGAAATGTTTATTCTTTTTAGGAAAAGAAGAATTATTATTTTTGTTGAAAAACTTACCAAGCTTCTTAACAAGAAGCATGAAGTTCTCATCTTCGGAGATCTCGTCATCTTTGTCATCTTTCGTGTAAATCTTCAAAGCAATTCCTTTGGTCTTTTTCTCTTGACTTTCATGCTTCTCGAGCCTTCCAAGTTCCAATTCGTGCTCTTGAAGTTTGCCGAATAGAGATGCGGATGTCATTGTTGAGAGACTCTTCTTCTCCGAAATCGCGGTCACCTTCGGTTGCCATTCCCTTGTCAAAGACCTTAGAACTTTCAAGTTGAGATCGTCGTTGGTGAAGGTCTTTCCGAGTGCAATCAAATGGTTGGTTAGATGAACAAATCTTTTTTGTAACGCCACAATAGATTCTCCGGTCTGCATGCGGAACATTTCATATTCTTGACTCAACGTGTTAAGCCTTGATCTTTTAACTTATGTTGTTCCTTCATGTGTTTCTACCAAAGTATCCCAGATTTCCTTCGCCGATTTGCATTGTGATACACGAAAAAATTCGTCCATACTAAGAGCGCTTTGAAGTATGTTGATTGCTTTCTTCTCATTTAGGATCTTTCTTTTATCATCTTCATCATACATATTCTTCAACTTCGCTGTTCCAACACTGTTGATCACATTGACGGGATTATGCGGACCTTCTTCGATTGCTTCCCATATGCCTTCTCCTTGGGCTTCGAGATGTGCCCTCATTCTGATTTTCCAAAAATCGAAGTATTCGCCGGAGAAGAGCGGAGGCTTGTTGCTACTTCCACCATCTTTGAAAACAAGATTTGAGTTTGCGGAAGCCATAAGGATCTTATAGGAACAGGTTACCTAAACTGCTCTGATGCCAATTATAGAATCAAAATGCGCCTAAGAGGGGGTGAATTAGGTGTTTATAATTTTCTCGATTCTTTTTCTTTGATGGATAGAATTTTTCTTGTAAGTTTGTATGGAAGGAAAGCAATAAGGCATAAAATAAAAGTGATAGAGAATTATCCTGGTTCCCTTCACAGTCCGAAGGTACATCCAGTCCTCTTTCAAATTGAAAGAGATTTCCACTAGTTTTTAGAAAAAGTACAACCTATCACACCTTCAATGGTGAGGCCTAATTTCTAACAAACTATACAACAAGTGTGCAAGAACAATCCTCTTGCCACACTCACCCTTATGTCCAAACAATCCTTGGAACATAAGTCACAAATAGAAATACTTTTCTATACTTTTGTAATATTGAGTGAGTAATACAAAGATTTAATATCAATAATGATCTTCTCCTATGTATACAATTCACTTTTCAAATATCAATACAAGTGTTCAAACATGAAGTATGAAAGATCAATATCTTATGAACACTTTTGGAAATATGAAAATATTTGAATGTTGATGAATTTGATTTAAGTGATTTTCATAAAAGATTGTAGGAGGTGTTTTTGAATTTGAAAAAATTCAGATTTTATATTATACAAGACACCCTTTTGAAAAGGTATGAAAATTATGAAACAAAGTAATTTATGAAGAGATATAATCAAAAGGTGTTATTTGAAATTCAAAGAAAATATTTTTCAAAAATATTACAGTGTTAACCGGTTAACCAAATGGTTAACCGGTTAACGCCTATAAATGTTAACTGGATTATTGAAAAATTGAACCCGTTAACCGATTAACCAAATGGTTAACCGGTTAACACTGTTAAAAACAGAAACAGAAGGTTTTTAAAAAGTGTTAAACGGTTTTGAAAAATATCAAAGTATTTTATGCAATATGTTAACATATGATTGAATGCGTGAACACTTGTACATCAATTTAAAAGATAGATTGATATACCTAAAGAAAAGCGTCCAAGCATGAAGTAGAACGATGATGCATACGAAGCTTGATCGCAAAGCCGGTTGCTTGAAGCTTGATCAGTTGGAGCTCTTGACTTTTTGCAGATCTGAAAAACATGCGCCGTGTTGTCTTCATCAATATCTTTGAGGTTGAAAGCGTGCTTCTACAAATTTGTGCCTTTGCAAAGTTGGGAAATTTTCGAGAGGTATATTGAGCAAATGGGGTCTTAAAACCAATTCGTTCCACATGGGCTTGCAATTTTGTGATCCAATCTTTACCATGACATCATGCATGACCCAATTCTCATTTATTCAGATTTTTATGATTTATTTTATATTTATTTTGATTTTATTCATTAAAATTCAATTTAAATAAAAATAAAATATGAAAACTCAATATTTAGATGTGATTCTTCTTCTAGAAACTCTTAAAGACCATTTAAATTGATTTGATTACATACAAATTCGTGCTAAGACAATTGGGCATGAATATATTTGATTTTTTGACTAATTTGGCAAGAAGATTTCTTCACATTCAAGTCATCCAAAAGCCCACAAAAGTCATATGTTTTTTGACCCAATTTCACTCTACTATAAGAAAAGAACTCAATACAAACACAAGGGACGAATTTTTGAGGTAAGAACATAATGATCAAAGTCAAGAAAAAACCAAGAAAAGTCAAATTTTGATTTTGAAGCTATTTCAGTGCAAAATAAAGGTTGCAATACCTTCCTGGATGTTCATTAAACGTGTATACATCATTAACATCATCCAAATCATGCTCATATGCCATGACCGAATCGTCTTTATTCATCTTTATTGAGCTTTTCGATTCCATGAATATACTTGTTATAAATGATTTCTAACATTTGATTTGTGTAAATGAGACTACAAGGAACGTTTCTGGGCAAGCAATTTGATGAATCATGGCCAAATCCGTAGAACACCATAATTAGGGTTCTTGAAAGTTTTGTTTGGGAGTGCACGATTGAATCAATTTTTGTTGAAATTGATGTTGTATTTGTATTCATGGACTTTATATTAACTAACCTGGACCATTACAAATCATTATCCATGTTATTTTTCAATATTTGGTGTGCAGGTCTTATAGTGACGAACAAAATCCGTCACTACAAGTTTTAGTGACGAAAAAAGTGTCACTAAAACCTAAATGGACGGCTGGAGGTTGAAGAAGAAGCTGCGCGCGAAATTTAAATTCAAAAACTAGTTTTATTATATAATAATCTTTACTTGTTTTGTATCACAAAAGGCATATTAGCCCAATGGAAGAGGACGCGCGTGGATGAGTACAGGGACTGGGTTCGATCCCTGGTTCCAGCATTTTTTCATATGTTTATTTTTATTTGCAGGTTTTAAAATATAAGGATTTTGTCTCATAGGAGTATCACCAGCGCATGCTGGCCTGGTGGGTTTTGTGTTACGTGATTGAGGTAAAGGACCTGGGTTCAAATCCCTGGTCCTGTCTTTTTGGTGATTTTTCTTATTTTATTTGTTTTTCTCATTTTCTTTATTTATTTTGTTTTAATAATATAATTAAAATATTTTCTAAATAAATAACCAATAATATCTTTTTATATAAACTTTATATTTTCTAAAATTCATAATTATTTTCTTAATGCTTGTTAATTGTATTAATTATTTCTTTTTATAATATATTTGTATATAATTAATATATATATATATATATATATATATATATATATATATATATATATATATATATCTTGTAAATAAAAATAATGTATTTCAATTATGATTAATTAACCCTAATTTGTTTTCTATCAACCCTAAAAATTAAACCCTAATTGGAATATGTTCATAATATTTTTTTATTATTCTTATTATTATTTAAACATATTATTTTCTGTTATAAATTTTAATTAATTTCTAACTTATTTAAATTCTAAAAGAATCTAACTTACTAACCCTAATTTTTATTTTAATATTTTTATTTTGTTATTCTTTTTGCTTTATTATTTCTTTAATGTTGCTTTATTATTTTATATTTAATTTTTGTTTTATTTATCTTATTAGAAAAAATGTATAGGTTATTATATTATAATTTATTTTTCTTGCTCGATTATTTTGTAACTGCCCCTAAGCCATGTAATAGCGTAGATTTTATATTTCCGTATTTTATTTACTTTATTATAATTGTTATGGTTAGTAATTTTAGGGTGTGTATAACTTAAATGTAATTAAAATTAACTTAGAAAATTAATTTAAAAAAGATAAATATTTGAATATAAACACTCACACACGTAAGTCGATCTTTGGTCGTCATCTTACACTTCCTAGGGTATTCCTCTTGGTTGCCTTAAAATAATATGGCCAAGTCCCTCGAAAAAGGGGTGTCTTAAGCAAAGTCCCTTCGAATATAAATCATCATAGTCCCTACGGTTTAAAAGATCAAGTCCCTTCGAGGTTGCCTACGATAAAGATCTTGTCCCTTCGAATAAATGATGATAAGTCCCTACGAATTTCTAAAGACATCCTTAAGTTGCCTTCTATGACAATACGATGACCATACGCTTGTCCCTTAACATCCAAGGTAATGACTACCTATTCCTTAATAATAGGGATAGTCTTACCATTGAAAGAACATACGAGAACATGAAAGATTAATCTAGGGTAGGTACCTCGTAGTTACTTGCTCACACTTGCAAAATTACTTTTACACCTCACAATTTCTAAACTAGGCTTTGTATACACCCATACGAGGGTCATTACAAAGTACTTAAAGAAATTTTTCTAATCACACACTACATTTTTCAAAAACAATTAAAGTGAGCTAAGTAACTAAGAGCCCATGGATAACCATGGATATAAAGGGTGCTAACACCTTCCCTTTATATAACCTACCCCCCGAACTCAAGTCTTTAAAAATAGGTCTTTCCTGTTCTTTTATGTCCTTTCCACTTGGATAAAATAAAAGTCGGTGGCAACTCTTGCTATCCACAACATGACTAAAAGTCAGTTCTCCCACCGTGTTACACAACACAAGGAATGTTAACCCAGTTCGGTGCAAATACACCTACTATGGGGCTACCAAGCCAGGAAGGAAATCCACTACCAATAGTATCAATTCAGAGTTAAACCACTCAGTTTACACTCTTCACTTAATAACTACCTAATGCAATTTATATCTAATAACCCTTAGATAAGATACACCTCTCACCCCCCCCCCCCCTCAATCACATAGTGTGATAATAACAGAACCTTCCAAAGAAAGAAGAACACTCTTCCAAGACAAAACTTGATCTTGCTTAAAAGCTTCAATCAAGAACAATATAATAATACTTAAAATCTTCGAGTGAATAACTTATAACTCAATAAACTCAGTCCAACCCTAATATTAGAAAGATAAAAGAGTGGCTCGCAAATACCAACTCTCATGGAACATGGTTCACAAACAAAGCCATAATGTTTACATCTTTTATATTCACGACTTATTTATAAAACTAGGTTACAATGCTTCTATTTATAACCTATTTCCCATCTGGATTTGGTCCATCAAAATAACTAATTTGTTGTTACAAATCTGCTGAAGATTTTGCTACAAAATAGGTCTTCAATCAAATCTTCCAAAAAATATCTCCTTATTTGGAAAGTATATATTTCTTTTTGAATTCTGATTGAATCTTCCAAACCTTTAAATCACACCCCTTTAAATCAGCGCCAAATAGGATTGGATAATATCTCCAGAATATTCTACATCTGTTAAAATATAACAGAACAAACCACTCCAACTCAACACATGCACAATGTCATATGCGATGTCGTATGCTCCTTCAAGGACATCTTGTTCGACAGGTTCAGAACAACAAAATAAATATCCAAGATATTCTCCTCAAAGTTAAGACTTCTATCATTAGCTCCAGAATATCTTCGCAATTAGAGCCTAAAGGTTTTCCTTAAAAATACCTTGACAAACAACTCCACCTTGAATCTCTTAGTCCTTTAAAACAGGTCCACATGTAATAGCATAATATTCTATAGAATATTCTACATAATTTAAATCATAATCCCATCACTACATCTCCACAGACTAAGACATCATGACATTTGTCTTTGACACCTGTCTGTTACACATATATCTTCACAATTAGATCTTAAGGGTTTTCCTTGAAAATACCTGGACAAAAAGCTCCACCTTGAATCTCTTAGTCCCTTAAAACAACTGCACCTATGATAGCCTAATATTCTATAGAATATTATGCATAATTTAAATCATAAACCCATCACTCATGCTCCAAAGACTAATATGTAATGACATTTGTCTGTAACAGATGACAATAATAATGTCATGACAGTTGCAGATGTTTCAACATCTGGCTCAATATCTGCCAATTATTATAACCCCATCTGAAATGATGTCTGTGCCACCTTGTCAGAACATCTTGTTTGACATGTTGTTACAAAATCTAGACCATGTTAATTTAACATATGGAACTTTTTAGTCAACATGTTCCAGCCATATTAGTTTTACCAAACATAATGCCAATCATAATATCATAGAATTAACACTGTCGTGACTTCCATACATGATAACCTGTCGTGACTAACTGCACAATAACATGTCATGACTTCCTTGCGCGTCCTACAACTGTGACTAACTACACAACAACTGTTGTGACTTATTTGTGTGGCCTACAACCGTGACTAACTGCACAACAACTTGTTGTGACTTCAGGCTCTAGAACATATAGTTTTGAGCAACACTAGAACGTTAGCCCCAGAGCAATTCACCAGAACGATCTTTTAGGATTTCTGAATTTCTTTTGTCTGTGCTTCCAGAGTTGTTGAACCCTTATGGAAAGTAGTGATAATTCGTCTTCTTTTGATGATCCACCAGAGCTTTCTTCTTATTCCTGAAAAGCTTTAGATTCATATTTGTTAGATTTAAGAGCAACGAACTTACCTTTCTGCTGAGGTTCATCTTCTTCAAGTTCTATCCTGTGACTTCTCAGAGAGCTGATCAATTCTTTAAGAGATATTTCATTCAGATTCTTTGATAGCTTTAGAGCAGTGACCATGGGTCTTCATGCCTTTGACAAGCTTCTGATTATCTTTTTCACATGATCTATTGTTGAATATCCTTTGTCCAGAACTTTTAATCCAGCAACCAGAATTTGAAACCTTGAGAACATTTTCTCAATTGTTTCATCTTCTTCCATTTTGAAAGCTTCATACTTCTGAATAAGTGCCAGAGCTTTAGTCTCATTGACTTGAGTGTTGCCTTCATGCACCATTCTTAGAGTCAAACATATGCTTAGCAGATTCTCTGTTTGTGATCTTCTCATACTTTGTATATGATATGGCACTCAAAAGAATTTTTTTGGCCTTGTGATGATTTCTGAACTCTTTCTTTTGTTGGACTGACATATTTTTTCTTTCAGTCTTCTGACCGTTATCTCCAAATGGATGAGTGTAACCATCAGTTAACATATCCCAAAGGTCTCCATCAAGAGGCAGAAAGAAGCTTTCCAGAACATCCTTCCAGTAGTCAAAGTTCTTACCATCGAACACTGGAGGTTTGCCATTAATCTTGTCATTCTGATTGTCGTTGTTGTTCTGGAGATGTTCTGCCATAGTGTTTTTCTTAAGGATCTTTTTATGACACGGTTAAGTGTTAGCACCGAGAACCAGACGCTCTGATGCCAATTGAAGGGACGAAAAACACAAGAAAAGGGGGTTTGAATTGGGTTTTCAAAAATAAAGGCAATGAACACAACAAAGTTATCCTGGTTCATTTGAACTCAAACTACATCCAGTCCACACACCAAGATGATTTTTCCTCTCTCAATGACGTCTTAATCCACTATTCAAGATATGATTACAATCAATAAAGACCTATTGTCAATGTCTTTTTAAGTCTATTGACTAACACTTTAGTCACTCAAGGAATATCAAATATTTTGATTACAAGTGTGTAAAAGGATTGCTTCTAAAAAGCTATGATAACAACTGTGATATTGTTACACAAAATTATTTCAATATGATAGTGAAGAAAAATTAGAAGAGTTTGTAAATGCACATAAGTGTTCGTCAATTTTTCTTCCAAGTAGCTCCTTTATATAAATAGATATTTGAACAGTTGGAGACACCTAAAAATATTTTCTGATGATAATAAATGTCTTCGAAGATTTTCCAAATATAGAGATTTATGTCTTGCAACCGTTAAATCTTTGATACTCAATTAATGAGGATGATTATGAATTCTGAGTATGCGCTGTAAGTGATTATCAGAGTTTGATCAAGGAAGCAACTTGTTGTAGAACTTTTATCTTGTGTGAAGAATTTCTTATTGATGCGTCAGGACTTCTATCGTATATAAAGAACTTCTTGCTTTACATCAGAACTTCCTACACATTAAAATAAATAATTTTAAGAAGCATATTTTGTTCTTTTTAAAATAAAGTAACGTTTGTTATCATCAAAACTTAATTAGAGAGAGTAGAATCAATTCTTGTTCTAACACTATAATGAAATATACATATGTATTGAAGGAAACATAACATTGATACATTTTTGTGTTAAAGAACATAAAATATGTTGAATGAGTTTGATGCAATTTGGAAAATAGTGGTTTGATACAATTCGGAAAACAATGGTTTTTTTATGTTGGTTTTCAAAAATAATTTAATTTTCAGATTATATAGTTTACCAGTTTAAATGATTGTGGTTCTTTAATTAGTGTATGTTTAAACAAACAAACAAACAATATATATATATATATATATATATATATATATATATATATTGTTTATAATAAACTAAAGGTCACATTCCATGACGGTTGTAACTCATAACCGTTGTGATATTCTATATATATCACAACAGTTGATAAACATAAAAGTTGTAATATAACGCACACGTTCCAGAATACAACAACGGTCTCAGGACCGTGATTATAAATATCATACTTATGATAACATTCTACATAACAACGCCCTAGCCCGCGTCATTATATGTCATTCCCAATCTTGTTAAATGGGTTTTTCGTAGTAGTGTATGTATAGTTTGCTTATGAATGTAGCAGAGCCCCCTTATGGATTCCTAGAGGATCCTTTATATAATGTAATTTTTGGTCTAACGGCCACTAATCTTCTTCATAACATTTGTAATCGCTGACCATCAATCAACTCTAATTCTCTTATTAATGGTTTTTAACTACTATCCCTTGAGTTATATGACTAAACCAGATAACCAACCAACCCGGCCAGAAACAACTTGGCTAAAGAGTTGGGCCTGATACCAACTCGGCCAGATAGCTAAGCCAGGTACCCAACTCAGCCAGAAACAACTTGGCCAAATAGCTGGGCCTGATACCAACTCGGCCAGATAGCTAGGCCAAATACCTAACTCGGCCAGATAACTGGACCAGGTACCAACTCGGCCAACTAATTAGGCCTAGTATCCAACTCGGCCAGATAGTTGGGCCAGGTACCCAACTCGTCCAGATAGTTGGGCCAGGTACCCAACTTAGTTAACTAACTAGTCCTAGTACCAACTCGGACAAATAGCTAGGCCAGATAGTTGGGTCTGGTACCAACTCGGCCAGATAACTGGGCATGGTACCAACTCGACCAGATAGCTAAGCCAGGTACAAAACTAAATTTATACCCGATCTAGGTCGACTATACAACTCGAATAGGAAAATATATTTGGCATATACAAGGATTTTCATGGTTTTGGGTGGTTATATTATATTGTAATTACTATTGTTTTGAGTGGTCCCACCAAGGAAACAAAACAAAAATACAATAATAAAAAGTAAGGCAATAAATTAAACTGGTACCGAGTCCTAAAACAAACGAACACTAAACAATTGGTCTAAAAATGAGAAAAGATTTAAATAAAAATACCAAACACCGTCCCACTTACGGAAGAAAAAAAAGGTTAGATTTCAGTATGAAAGTATAATTATCAACCAAATAAAGAACCATCCAAAAAAAACACCAAGAACATACAACTGCAAGGTCCAATACCCTTCCTTCTCTATTGGCTCAAACAAAGAATAGGGTTCTCAAGTCATGCAGAGAAAATACATAAGTTTTCTGCTGTAAAAAAAGGCTCTTATCTTCCACATCATATCCTTCATAGTAGTCGGAAAAACTAAAAACATGATATCATTCTAGGACTTCCAAATTGACCATATTACGGAAAAATGTCAGACGATAGAGAGACAATCTCTAATCCTAGGCCGACTTCCAAAAGATCTGAACAACTAAAAAAATTCGAAATATTCTTAAAAAGAACTAATCACCACCCCAAAATTTAAAAACTCAATAGAGCGGGCAAAGAAATCATCCAAACTCATTATCACCTTCTTCCTAAACATATTATCTCTCTGATTAAAACCTTATATTGAAGCAATTGTTAGAAGAAATAGATGAAAGGCAGAACAAAGTTTCCATTATTGATTATGGAATCACTAGGAAGATTAAACTTAACAAGAGTTAAGTAAAAAAATAATTTTAACAATATAATCTTCTAAAAATTAATAATTAAACTTAGTGTGTACTATGTTGCGCATGAAAAAAATACAAATTGCATAGTCACATAGTCATCTTTTATAAATGAAATTAAAGTTTGTTATTATTGAGTTACTAAGCGTATTTTTTATATTTAATTTTTATGAATCTTTATATTTATTTTAAACAAAACAAAACTTAAGTTACATATAAGTTATATTTCACAATTATAAATTTGTTTGCATAAATAAGGTTATATATTTACTTAAGTATCGTCTTTTTCATTTAGGGGTGACTCTTTTCATCTTTAATGGTGAATTGCATAAATAAGGTTATATATTTACTTAAGTATCATCTTTTTCATTTAGGGGTGACTCTTTTCATCTTTAACGGTGAAGAGTCACCCTATACCCTATGTAAAATTTAAATTGATTTTAATTAATTCTAGGACCATCCTTAAAAATTTGGAGGCCCTGGCCCAATTTTAGAAACAGACCTCAATAAAAAGGACCGTAATTTTTTGTTTGTTTGTAAAATAGTATATTTAAATAGAAAAATGTAGGTAGCATGAAAAGCATTGACCTTTGGGTCAAAAACAAATTTCTTTACCACTATGTTAACTAACATGCATTATAAATTATATTCAATAATTAATATTTCTATATTTATAATAAAAAAATTGGATCCCTTATTTTCTTTGAGGCCCTGGGTTGTAGGCCTCCTTGCCTGGGTCAAAGGTCGGCTCTGATCAAGACATTAATCTTGTTCCTCTAAATTTGTAAGGTATAAATGTGCATGTTTCCTTCATACCAAAATTTATCAATCATATGATTTGTATAGTCCATCTTTGTTTGTGATTTTACTTATTCACTTTTATTATATTTTGACATAACATATGGATGCATTTGTCGCTAATAAAGAAGAAATGTACTCCACAAGGGGAATTTGTTTTAAGGATTCTTAAAAAATTCTCAGGAATAAGTTATTCAAGAATAAAAATATTAAGATTTAATTTCTGGGTATTTTTCTAAAAATGTGTTTGATATATAATTGTTTAAACCCGCGACATCAAGATGTAGGGGTGTAGGTTTAAACTTGCGACATCACACTTGTTCACCTTAAAAAAAGGTGATTTTCAAACATTAGACTACTTGAAAAAAAAAACATGAGAAGTTATTTCATTCCAAGGAAAACTTATTCTTAGGAATATATTTTTTTTAAAATCGTAACAAACATGGGAATAACTATTTTATACCCATGTATTTTTGAGAAAATAATTTCTAGACTTGAAACAAACACCCCCACAATCATTAAGTTAAAGTTTACAACATATTGCATTTCATTTGATCCATATTGTACATTGAATTACCCTTCATTTACTTTTTAAGAATTTTTCATTGATTACATAAAAATGTGTTTTTTTTATCTAATTTGTTTCTTTGATATTTATACATGTAGGGCACATATAAACTACTATCTATGTTTGCTAAGCATGCCGACCTTGGACCCGGGCAAGGCGGTCTACGGCCAGGGCCTCAAAATTATTTTTTATAAATTATAAACCTAAAATAAATATATAAACATTAGATGTTGAATATAATTTGTAATGTAAGCTAGTTAACATAATGGTAAAGAAACTTGTTTTTGATTTAAAGGTCAATGGTTCAATCATTAATATATTATTTTACAAAATAAAGATCCATTTTTAAAATTGGACCATGGCTTCCAAATTCTTAGGACCGACCCTATTGCTAAGGATTTTGAAAAGAAGTTCTTCGAATATGTGTAACAAATGTAAAATTTTAAATAGTTGGGAGTTTCTGATGTTACATCTTGATAATTGGTATTCGGAATTGCGAAATTGCTCTAAATTTAAAAGTTAATAATATAGTCTCTAAATAATTTTTTAATAGAAAATGCTGGCTATGGGGTTCGAACCCATGCGCACTTATGTGCAGAAGATCTTAAGTCTTCCCCCTTAACCTCTCGGGCAAACCAGCTTCTTGTAGAAATTTTACATAATCATTAATATATCTATATTTTTGCATAGTATGCATATATACAATTTATAGTAGAACAATCTAGAACAAAAATCAAATTTTAAAACAATTTTGTTACTACAATCTCACAAACCCAAAAAGAAAAAACCTATTTTCCACTATAATTCAAATTAAATTATCTCACATTCATTGAATGTTAATAACAAATAATTTTTCATTAATTTTCTATACAAAATAAAACACATTGAATTATATATACTTTAAGCTTGGATTGTGTATGCAGCAACAAATTTCACATTCCTCAAAAGTTTTATGCTTGGATTGTGTCCACCTATTGCATGTTGAACAAGAGATCCAATAATATGTCATTTTGGAACTTGGTGACCCTTGGATCAAAATTAATAATGTTGAAATTCATGAATGTCATTTTGGTGAATTCCAAGGTGTAATCATGAATTTGTAGGTTTGATCAGGTTTGTAATAATTTTTTAGATGCTTAAACCCACTTGAAATTGTCCTTTGTTTCAAAAAAATCAGATTTCAAAAGTTTGTGAAAATCTGTTTTTTGCAAAGCAGTTTGAGATGGCCACTTTGATCCATGATTTCTTCATGTACAAGTAAGATCTTTTCATGCTAATTGGTTCTTTGAACTGTTGGCAACATTTGCAATAAAATTTGTGTTTTGAAAAGGATTTGAATCAGCTTAGAACTAAGTGAAAAATCCCTCCAAGTTTTGGTGTTTTGCTAATTTTGTACTTAGACAGATTTTGTCTAAGTGTTGAAAATCAGTATTTTTCTTGATTTTGATCCATCTTCAACTTAAAATCCACAATGAATTAGGGTTTCTTGTAGTTGAATAATTTGTAGTTTGCGATGAGATCTTTACTTTGCGCTTTGGTTCACCAAAATCTGATGCTTGGATAACAAGCTATGATGCTTGGAAGTAGGCTACTTGAACATTTTTTTCCCATGACTTAGAAAACTTTCTAAGTTTCAATGGTTGCCCCTTTTAGAAGTTATCTTCAAATTTCTGATTTTTTGTGATCGAATTCATTCATGGACCATATATTCTTGTAATATAGGTCATGAGGATCATTTTGGGTGAAAAAGTCAAACTTTGACTTTTTGGTCAAGATGGAAATTACACTAGGTACCCCTGGTTTTCTGATTTTTTGATTGGATATCCTCTGAGGTATTTTGACCTTATGAGTGGACTTACATGATGTATATGAGCTATTTAAACCATTCCTTATGGTATAGGATCTTGTCCAGATGAAAATCTTGACTTTTGGTTCCCCGATTAGTCAGAAACCCTAATCTGGGCATTGTGAAACCCTAATCTTGCAGTCTTTGATCTCCGCACCTTTTGTACTTGTAAATGGCTTGTCAAAATCATGTAAATATTCTTGATGATGTAGGGAGGTATTGGCTCTTTTCTCTATGAAAAATTTCATCTAGAGAGCATTAGTTGACTGAAACCTTAATTAGTGATTATGATGGCTCAGGGCTCAGATCACTGAAACTTTTGTACAATCCTTGAAAGATTTTCCATCATTTGAGATTCCATAACCCTTTAATTGGTGATTCAAAGGTTGAAAATCTTATGTATTAATTGTTTGGTCCTTTGCCTGAATCCTTTGAGGGACTCAAAAATCCTAATTCATTGTGGGGATATTGTCCTGATCAGTCTGACACAATCCTTTGGACAATGGATTCCTTTTGATGTTATGTATATCTTAGGTAAAAATGAGTATGACACTTGGATTTAGGAAATCTTGAAAAAGTTGTAACCGTTCCACTTTGTTTAAGGAACCTATTGACTTCCCACTTCTTAGTGAATCATGGCAATGCCTTCTTTCACACATGGTTATTAACCACATACATGTCACCATCCATGTTTCCACTTAGGGAAAGCTACCTATTGAGCGGGGGAATTATGCATAGGCGACATATTTTAGGGCGAGTGTCCAATGAGGGTTGGTCCCGTATCGTTTCGCAAATATATCACTACAGTTTCTATTTCGTAAAGCATATAGAGAGAAAAACTTTTATTCAAATATTTATCAAATGTGTAATTGAAGTTGAATCGTTGGGATTAAATGAATGCTGAAAAAAACTTGGATTGAATGGAGTAGAAAATATGCTTGAATAGAGAAGCTTGAAAAGTGATTGAGAATGATTTTGTTGAAAACGAGGACGGAATTAAATCTGACGTGTATTTGATTAAAACACCGTTCGAATATATATTTTCAAAAATTGTTATGGGGATGCAATTTCATATTAATTTTTTACAAAATAAATGTGTGATTCACTTGCGAATAAATGTGACATGTAGTAGAGTGCGCCCAAAAGTATATTTCTAAATTTTATGATTTTATTTTATTTTATTTTTACAGTATGAGCACCAGTGCTCACTGATGATTAGAAAAGTAATACCATTCATCTATATGGTGTCTTTAAACCTAAACGTGACATATTAATCTAAATAAATTTTCATGTTTGTCTTGAAACTTTTTCTCCTTTAGGAAGACTTTAAGAAATATTGAATTCAAATTAAGTAGAACTTACATAAGCGAGTTATCATCAAATTATCATAATAAGCCATGGCATCATGATTTCACCAACCCCACAAATCTATTTGATTGCAGCACTCAATAATTAAACAATTTGTGAGGTATCAATAAAACTCAAAATGAAATGAAGAAATGAGTGAAATATTTTATGGGCCACGTTTAAGATGAGATGGAAGTAGTACAAGTTATCATTATTGCATGATGCCCTACGTATTGACTAGTGCCCGTGACTTTGTTGCATAATTTTCCAAAAAGTGTGCTTAAACTTGTAGGGCAGTGTGGGCCATATGCACCACAACTTGTTGACATGAAAGCTTTATCGTGGAAGTGTAGTTGGTTTGGACTTATTTTAAAACTTGAATGCACGATTTATATGCTTCCAAATGAAACCCTAAAGAATAATTGTTAAATACTACTCACCAACCTAATGTGTACGCATGAATTCAATTTTGATTGCTGAGGTAAACGCAAGTCAATAATTATAATGCAAGGACTTGTCTTCTTTGAGTTGGTGATTTTTTTTGTTTCTTACCTTTGCACCAACCCGTTGAAAAATTTATAATCCACGCTTTGGAAACTATTTTTAAATTAGCTAACCTACCATTTTTGACGTTTGGGGGGAGGATGTTTGTGTTATATATATATATATATATATATATATATATATATATATATATATATATATATATATATATATATATATATATATATATATATATATATATATATAAACTTATGTAACTTTACTAACGGATACCAGTAAAGCCGCTGTCATCTATATTATGTTAATTGTATTTTTTTTATAATCTTCTTATATAACAATTATGTCTCATTCCATACTAAAGGTTTATCAATGATTATTAATTTAAAGTGATTATCTCTGATAAATGTGATGTCTTAAGGATAATTAAAAAGAGACTTTAGTGCTAGATATTGGACCATAATGTAATCAATTAGCCATAAACATCTTATCCCTAGCTCTTATCTTAATTTGAATATTTCCTCTGTATTAGTTTTAGATTAACGTGATAGTACGACCTTGTTTTGTTGGGTGAGCTATAATTTAGGTTGAGTTATATTGGTTGTAGGTTATAATTCGGCTCCACTCTTGATGAGTTGATCTAATAGATTAAACATGTACATAGTCCCCCAAACATGAAACACGTAGGAGAGAAATTCTTTCCAGAGATTTGTCGAGGTGTCGAACATTTACATAACCCTTCAAACATGAGTCATTCAAGAGAAAAATGTTTTTCCATGCCTACCGGGATGTCGAACATTTTCACACACCCCAAGCATGAGTTACATATGAGTGAGATGTTTTTCTTAGACATATTAACGATTATCTGACGCGCCTCAATTGATAATCTTTCTTGGGCGAGGTTGCTTTAGTGATGGCATTTGATTGTGACCGACTTATGTTTGTTGGTTGCCTAAACTTATTTTTTTTATTGTTCCACTTGTATTGGTTGTAGCCTGTTTCCACTTGTTGTAGTGATTATCAGATGCTTTAGGAATATTAGTAATTTCATGGTATATCCTAATTCCTATCGCCCTATAAGAATAACTTTAAATGAATTTCTCCTTTTGTCTTCAACAACCTTTTATATAGGATCATGGTTTCTCATCCCTCTCATCTTTTCACTTCATCTTGTACGTTTGTAGCAATGATCTCCTGCCATTCCTTTATTTCCTTATCTTACATTCCCTTCAACCGTTCACGACACAAAACATCTCTTTATTTCCCTTATGTTTTTCATTTCTTCTTTCTTATTTATGTTGTTTATTCGAGAATTTGATTCATATGGAGAGTCATAGAGTCCAAAAAATGTTGATAAGTGGGAGTTATGGAGTCAATGCTTAAGGAGTACAAATCGGGGTACATCGAAAGAAGATCGGAAGTTTGTAGGCATGAAGCTTTTTAGTGGTTATGAGAGTTTATCTTGGAGTAGTTCGGGGAGTGGATCGCTTAATGATAACGACATTGACTTAGTGTCTTCTTCCTCAGGCTCAACTAGCCCTGTCATGACGCTCTCAACCTCCAACCACAACTCCTTTCACTACTACTGATAATACATACAATATGACAAAGCTTTCACATTAACCAACAAATAACCGAGGTAAATGTCATAGGAGCGCCATGATTAATTTTTTAAATATATACGACTTATTCCCTCGGTTTTGAGGTTTTTTTTTCAAGACCAAGGTTATAGATCTACTATGGATCTAACTTCTAATCCTAGTTACTATATTTTCTGGTTTTTATTTATTTTTCAATTGTTTTATGGGGCAAGTGTTACATTTTCTCAATTGGCACATTTCCCTTTTCCTTTATTTATTTATTTTGAATTACAAAATAAATATTTTCAAATGCCCTTATTTTTATTTTTATTTTCAAATTTGTAATTTTCCTCGGTTACTTTACCTAACTAGAGGGTAATATCATTTTCATGAATTTTCCAAAATACGACGCTTTCTATTTTTTTTTTAATTTTAAATTAATCTATTTCCTCAGTTTTTCCAAAAACTCAACGTGAAATTTCTTTTGCATGAATTCTTCACAAAACTAGATTCTAACTTTTCATTTGCTTATAAACAATCATTGTTTCATCTTCATTCTCTTAAAAAAATCTAGGTGATTTTCATCTTCATCAAAACTCATAGGAACATTATCTCTTCCAACACAACTCTTCCAACATCAACTTGAACATCAACCTAACTTGAACAAAGTTTCGTCATCATGTTTTTGATACGTAACTCACTTTATCTAGTGGTAGTTTGAGAAAATTGTACCATTAACCACATAGATGTTGATATAAATTTTGTTTTCTTGAATAGTGTTAGAGTAAATGTTGTTACGTACTGACCACTGAAATGTTGATAGAAATATTATTTTTTTTGAAATATTGTTTTTCTTGAATATTGTTAGTTTGTGAATATGTTGAATGTATGTTCTTAGGAAGTGTGCCATGAGTAAAGTATAATCCATATGCATTAGGTGCCCTAATAGAGATTTGCTGACTTGAATAGTATAGTTCTTGGTTTACATAGAGATGGATAGTTCGACCAACACCACCCATCCAACCCCTGATAATACTAAAATAAAAGAAAAACTAGAGGTTTGACAATGCTAAACAAAGTGTCAAAATCCCGCAAAAGTGGCATTCACTTCCGGGTTGATTTTTGTCTAAGAACTTGTAAGGTCTATGGTGAAAATGATGATATATAGTTTTAGTGGTTACATGTCAGTACAAGGTAGAAGTAAAGTCAAAATTTTGATAGATAATTGACATGAAGTTGAAGATGATTTGAAAGATCAATTATGGACCAATATTAAGGTATTTATTTTAAAATTTAGGATTTTTGTACAAGTATACACTCTAGAAAAATCGTTGTTAGTGACCGATTTAGTGACCGAAAAATTTCAGTCACCATAACCATCGAATTAGCCACCAAAATTTAAAATACATGAGCAAACTTTTTGGGTCACTAAATAAATATTAGCCACCAATTTAGCTACCAAAATTTGATATCCATGAGCAAACTTTTTGGGATCACAATTGTTATAATTTAGGGGGGACTCTTTTGACTCGGGGTTACAATTCGATCATATATATATATATATATATATATATATATATATATATATATATATATATATATATATATATATATATATATATATATATATATATAAAAGTTATGCCACATGCCTTTTCTAAATTTTTTTTTTAATTTTTTATGTAGTAGTAAATTTATTTAATACCATATAAATTGTATTTAGACATACATGTAAATTTAAAATGAGATACTTAATTGTAAATAAATCAATATTAATATAAACTCAATTATATTAAATAATCATATAAAAAGAGAAATTTTAACATTTGAAAATAATATTTATGTCTCAAATAAAGATAATTGTTAATTATAATAAAATAAATATTTTATTGATAGTTACCCATGAAAAAAAGAGAAATTTTGACATTTGAAAATAATAATTTTGTGTCTTAGGTAAAGGCAATTGTTAACTAAAATAAAAAATTATTTTGCTAATAATGACCTGTGAGAAAAAGATCATATCATATCATATACAAATAAGAATGTTGTGTCTCCAATAAAGACAATTATTAATTAAAATAAAATATGTATTTTGTTGATAGTGATAAGTGAGATGAAAAATTAATTGTATGCGACTATTAAGTATTATCGAATTTTATAAACTAAATTTTTAATTTTTAAAATCTAAAAATTTAAAGTAGATCAATTATTATTTTAGTAATGATAAATAAATAGAATTGATTGAATATATCGTAAAAACAAAATTAAGCGCTAACATTATATATATATATATATATATATATATATATATATATATATATATATATATATATATATATATATATATATATATATATATATTAGTAAAATAATCATATACTTTAATTATGCATGTATTCACATGTGTTATTTTGTTTATTTTTCTACATCTTTAATTTATGTGTTTTTATGCTTCTTCATTTGTATTTTTGATAGATATGAAGAAAAAAATAGGGTAGAAAAATAAAATAATGAAATGAAAAGAGAAAGAAATGTAAAAAAAATAAAAAAATAATTTAATTTGAGAGAAGAATCAGATGGCGAGTGAAAGAGTAGGCAGCGGAGGAAAAAATGAAAATTGAAAAAGTGTTAATAAGAACTTGATATTTGGCAACATGTGATTGAAGTAGAGTGAATTAATTGAGATATTAGTTTTTTATTATTATTTTCTCGGTCCCAACATAATTATCGCATTTAGAAAAATTATTTATCCTAAAATATTTGTCACATTATCTTAACAATGCAATTTTAATTTTTATCTTTCAATTATATCCTCTAATTAATACTCTTAATTTTTTTCTAACTTTATATTAATGTTAATTCAAATACATCAATAGTTGATAAGGATAATTAATAAAATCATCATTCTCATTTCTCTTTGTTTTATTTATTATATTTTTTAATATGTGTAAAAGTATTAAATATGATAATGATATTGGGACAAAGTTGAGTACAAGGTCGACCTTGGCCCCAAGAAGCATACCCACAGGACCTAAAAAAATAGGGACCTCAAATTATTTTTTTAAGTTATAAATCTGAAATAAATATATAAATATTAGTTGTTGAATTTAATTTGTAATGTAAGATAATTAACATAATGGTAAAGAAGTTTGTGTTTTGATTCAAATGTCAATGGTTCAACCCTTAGTATCTACCCTTGAAATTTTAAAATTCTAAGTCTTTTGCTCCTAGGTGGAAAAATTATCCCCTGTAAAATATATATTTTATTTACTCCCTGATTTTTACATGTTTAGGGGGTTCCCAAAAATTTCAGGAGGATAATCCAAAATATTTTTTTAAAGGGGGCAAGTCAAAACTCACATATATTGTAGGGGTAAATGACTATTAACCCTTAAATATATTATTTTACAAAAAAAAATTGTCTTCCTTTATATTGTGGCTCAGTTTTTTGTTGGATAAAAATATTTTATTGCCAAAAAACAATTACAATCAAATCGATCTCAAAGAGATCCAGCTATCCAAAGAAACCAGAGAGACAACATCAAACCAACCTATGCCAATAACATTTTTCTAATGGAATCCCTAAGTTTTGGTTTAGTCCAACATCTATTGACCACTATCTCTACAATTCTTTTGTCTATCCCATTTAAAGTGTTATCTTTCCTAAAACATATCACATTTATGCATCTCCATAGTTCATAGATTGTCTCAGTGAAGGCACATTTAAGAATTGCATTCTTTTGGATCCTGGCATTGGTCTTCTTCAACAACCAAATGAGTTCCTCCTTCTAGCCACAAGGGCTATGGTTAATGCACAACCATAACAAAATCTCTTTCCAAACCTGTAACATATTAAGACAGCAAAAAAATAAATGTTCATGAGTTTCAGTCTCAATACAGTAACAACAATTTTCCTCAGCAATCAACCTCATTTTCTTCAGTTTGGCCTTTGTAGCCAACTTGTTGTGGCACACAATCCAGAGGGTATTGAGGGATCTATGTATGGAAGCATTGTTGAAGAAGAGCTTCCTTCATTGGACATCATCACTATCATTCAATTCTTCATACATTTTCCTGGTCTTTAATCTTCCTCTTTCAACATTATCTTTCCAAGCTATTTTTGTCCACAACAATAGGTCTTATCTTCATAATGTTCTTCATAATGTTCTTCATAATGCATGATGCATTATTTTTCAGCTTCATTGTCATCACATTTGAATTCTTCATATAATAACAGTGAATCCAACTAATCCATAGGCTACCAGTCTTAATGCAAATATTCAAAAGGAGTTTAGCCACACAAACAACATTCCACACAGTGCAGTTGATGATGTTTAAACCTCATTTTTTCCTAAGAGTACAAACCTTCTGCCAGGCTATGGGGACTTTCTTGAGATTTTATCTGATCCTGTCCAGAGGAAGGACCTACAATCTTCTTCAATCCTTGCTAAGACTTTCTTGGGAAGAGGCAAACACTGCAACCAAAAATTAGTAAAGGAGAAAATCACATTGTTAATTAACTGAGTTCTACCTGCCATTGACAAGAATCTAGCACTCCAATGAGTAAATATAGCCAATATCTTATCTACTAGGGGAATATAGAAATTGATGTTGAGCTTTTTGCTAGTAAGTGGTATCCCTAGGTACCTGAATGTGAGCTTACCTTCTGCAATATGAGTGACCTTTAGAATGCTTTGCTTAACATCATTAAACACATTGCCAAAGTAATTTCTGCACTTAGTAGGATTAATTTGAAGCCTAGTAGAATGAGAGAAATTGCTCAAGCCTTCCAACAGTAATTCAATTGACTTCTTGTCTCCTCTATAGAACAAGAGAATATCATCAGCAAAACTAAGGTTTATCAAACCCATTTTTTCATATTTAGAATGATAGTTGTAATTGGGAACAATTTTGAGCTTATGAATGACCATGTGAAAATACTCCATAACTAATAAAACGAGGAGGGGAGACAAAGGGTCCCCTTGTCTCGGCCCTCTCTTTGCAGCCATCGCCTGAGATAAGGATCCATTAATTTGAAATCTATAAGAGACAGTTATGACTGTAATCATAATCTACTTGATAAATTTTAGAGGAAAATTGAATTCAGTCAAAATGTACTCTAGTGCATTCCAATATATTGTATCATATGCTTTATGCATATCAAGTTTGAAGGTTCTTGGTTTGGTTGCATATGTTGAAAAAGATTATCATTTGCCGTAATGTCTTGTAAGATATCCTTGACATGCTTGAAGATCTTCTGGTGTGGAGTGATTTTGTGATGTCAGAACAGATGTTATAACATCTGTCTTGACAATTCCGGGACTTTCTAAATATAGAAAGTTTTGATTTAAATTATGTATATTTTTTAGCAGGATTTTGGTATTTTGTTTTGCTCCATGATATGCGAAAATCAAGGGAGTGTTGCTGGCAAAATCAGAAGCTGTTATGTGTCAGTTTTTGGAGAATTATTGAAGATCTTTTCGTGCTTGATTCATGTGATCTTTTTTAGGAAAGTTCATATAAAATCCAAGCCCACTCATAATTCTATATTATTGATGTTTAACCTAATTTCTCTGTATGTAATATTGAATTGTAAAGCAGAGTGCTTTTGAGTGTTAGGGTTTTTTCTTGTGCGTTTTTTATTTGTGATCCATTCATACATCACCTAGATGTTTGAATTGGACTGATTTTGAGTTGTAATTATGTCCACTCTAAGCTTTTAAGCATGAATGTTTGTTCTTGATCAAATTTTTTAAGCAAGATCAAGGTGTTGTGTTTTGGAAGAGTGATCTTCCGTTTTTCTTTAATTTGATTATTTATCACAGTGTGTGATTGAGGGGGAGTGAGATGGTGATTTCTCATATCTAGATGTTGATTTCTAGGTAGAAGTTGCACTGGGTAGGTTCAAGTGAGAAGTTGTAAACTGGGACTGTTTAGGCTTTGAATTGTTCTACTAATAGTGGATTTTTTTTCCTGGCTTGGTAGCCCCCAGAGTAGGTGTGTTTGCATCGATCTGGATTAACAATCCTGTGTGTTTTTATTGGTGTTATTTATATTGTGTTTATATTGTTATTATTCAGATAGTAATATTGTGACATCGCCTTCGACATCATGTATCTGATACCATTTCAAAGTTTGAGCATACATCTAGGGGCACCATGTTTAGCACTATACCCTCTAATCAGCTCAAAAGCCATCCGAACGTGATCATGAATCTTTCTACCTGGTTTGAAAGCAACTTGACAGACATTGGCAAGGCTACCAATCACTTTCTCATTCTGTTGGTCAGAATCCTAGAAATTAATTTGTATACCATGGAGAAACATGAAATAAGTCTAATTTTCTTAATTCTTGTAGCAGGGGTGACTTTAGGAATCAGGGTGACTATAGTATAATTGATAGCTTTGTAGAGCTCACCTCTATCAAAGAAATCCTTAATAGCAGCAATAATGTCAATTTTGAGAAGTCCTAAGAGGCATTAAAAAACTTGGCATTATACCCATCCACCCCAGGAGATGAACTATCTTTCGTCTTCTTCAGACTTAGATGAATTTCTTGATCACTAATGGGCCCAATGAGAAACTCTCTTTGGACCTCTGAAAGTTGTTGGCCTCCCCTCATGGCTTCCAAGTTAATGCCCGCCATGTTGTTGCTAGCATTCATAACTAACTTCCTATAGAACTCAATGACTTCTTTTTCAATCTCTTCATGGCTATTGAGTTTGACACCATTTTCATCCATTAGGTCATTCATGGTGTTGTACTTTTGCTTGGCTTTAATAAAAGCATGAAAGTAAGCATTATTGATATGTCCAAGTCTCAACCACTCTACTTTAGCCTTTTGCTTGATGATACTTTCCTCTAAGTTGTTCAATCTGATCACTTCCATAGTACACTCCTTAGTCTTATCAATAAAAAGAACATTCATTTTATCATTGATAAGGTTCTCTTGAGCTATGTAGAGATCATATCTTGCCGTCTTCAATTGTTTGATAACACCATTGAAAGGTATACTCAGACCCCTCACCATAGGTTATAATCTCCGGAGCTTCCTCCAAAGAGTGAACATGGGTCTCCATTGAATGGGATTTTCCCCGTTAACCTTTATTGGCTGCTGGAAATCAGGATTCTGGATAGAAATGGTTTGGAATTTGAAGGGAGTTCTATGAGGCCTGTTGATACAGTTCATTTTCAGGTTCAAAAGAGCATGGTCAGACACACCATGATTCATGATATACAAGGAATAATCAATAAATTTTTGCTACCAATCCAGATTCCCCATAATTCTGTCAATTCTTGAAGTCGACGAAATTCCATTCTCTAAGATCACCATGCCGCCAACGCTTCACAGAAATCTAAACCAATCAATCTCACAAAAATAAACTCTAAAGTCAACACAGATAACAACAGAACAAAGACATAAATGGTACTGAGAAGGAAAAAAAAAGCTCTTTGATCAATGGAACAAATAAAGTGGGAGAGAGAGTGTTCTATTTGTTTTTAAGAAGATTCAAGATATGTTGAATGGAGTGGGTGTGGGATGAAATTTGTTTAAGTGCTGGCTCCCATGTTTTACTGCATTAAATAGTCTCACCATGTCATTTCTCAGCAAAAGCAAGTAAGGTTGATGTTCCCAAAAAAAACCAGTACGATTACATGAAAAAGTTAAAGAGTTGAACTATTAGCTCTTGTTCATGTACATGAATGCAATATTGAAGTGTTAGTAGTGCAAATTTATTAGTTAGGTTTCAATTAGCACATAAGTTGGTTGCAATTAGTTTATTTTGGACACAATTTACCCTAAATTAAGTGAAGTGGCAGCAAATAAGCAAGGGTTATTATAGTGTTTTTCAGAACAATTAAACTTCCTATATTATAGATTAGGATTCTATCGCATTAACATCGCATTGTCATCCTTTCAATTTTCAGTGTTAACAAAAGTTCATTGACATTAAAGATTATTCCCTCTGTTTTTTGTTATAAGTCATTTTTTACTTTTCACACGTATTAAAAAATGTAATAACTGTTGTATGAAAAAAAGAAATTATGAATGATTTTACAAAATTGTCCTTCATTAATGATATTAAAAAGATAAATTTATATAATTGAAAGGAGAGAATAATAAATATTTAATGATATTAATGAAAAAATGACAATAATTATTCATTGGTATTATAAAACGACTTATATTATGGTACACAATATTTTCGTAAAATAACTTATATTGTAATATATAATATTTTTATAAAACAATTTATAATAAAAGACGGAGATAATATTTCCATTAAGATTGCATTGTCATTAATTTTAAGTACTAACACAAATTCATTAACTTTCATGATCGTGTCGTATTAGCCCAATTTAATAATCATGAATCTTTTTTTCCTAACATAGAATTAACTACAATAAAATCTACTTTCAAAATACCAAATCTTTTTATATTCATAACACCTCGTATAATTTTTAAACACAAAAATCTATAAACATATTTAAATCCGCATAGAGTGAAATCTATTTTGATTTGACCTGGTTTTTTAGAAATATTAAATTATCAAGTAAAATTAAAAATTTATTAATCAACAATGTGGTAGATGACATCACACAAATTTTGCAAAAATATTAAATTTTAAAGGATTTTTTATTTTAATAAAGTTAAAATTAAAGTTGACTTTATTATAGAGGTAAATATTAATATTAATAAAAAAAAATCATTATTTTGATGGTGAGGTGTACTATATTGAGAAAAAGGGGTTGGTGAGAAAGATAGACATAATGGTGAAATTGCATACGTAACTCATATGCTGTCATTCCATTTCTATATAATATTATGACATGCTTTTTTATTTTTTATTTTTTTAAATGGACAATTTCTTCTCCTATGTAATATAGATGAATTTCAATTTATTTTATTTTATTTATTTATTTTTAAATTTGTATCTTAAGTGCAAAAATTATTTCTGTAATATTTTTCATTTATCCTAATTTAGTATTAAAATTATATGTTTAGAAGATAACTCAAAATAAAATTTATTAAAGAGACATTTAAAAAAAAATTAAAAAGATAAAATAAAACTCATTTATATTGTAAAAGGAATTATACATTTAATTTTTTTTAAAGAAAATATTTATACTTATTAAAATAAGAACTCTGTCTAAAACAGAAATAGACATAAAGCTATAAAAAAATATCAAAGATGCAGTAGTGGTAGGTGAAGGTATGCTTTGGCTATTTTTGTTGCATATCTGTGGTGAATATTCAACCAGCAGCATTAGCCACCAACGATCCCAATTCCTCCAACCAATAATTATTATTATTTAATGGAGAGCAAAAATTTGAATAATAATAATAATTATTATTATTATTTATATAAAATTTAATTCTAATTGTCATTTTTTTATTAGTTTCCTATTAATATAATATAGTACTACTTCTGATCTTTAATATAAAAAAACAAATTATTCTTTATATTTATTTAAAAAAATCAATATATGTGGACTACATATAATCCATATATACTGATTCTTCAAATAATTTTAAAAACAAACTCTTTTTTTTTTATATTAAAGATTAGAGGGAGTACTGTATTTAAGAATTTAATTTGTATATATTGTGACTAACATAAGAACAATATTTACAGATTCGGCCCAAAACAGTTATGGGCCATGACTCAATTTTGAATTTTGTTCTGCCATCTTACACTTTAAATTTATTACTTTCTAGTTTTTTATATTCACCAAAATATCTTTCTATTATTTACTCTAATTCAAAATCAATATTTTAAAATATCATATCATAAATTCACAAGGTCATAACCTAAATTCAAATTTTAGACAAATGTATCACACATAACAAAATAGTATATAATTACAAAGTCCAATTGCAAACAAAACCTAAATTGCAACCTAATTTAATTAAATAGTTTATAACAAAATAACTCAAAATGTGTATCAAATTTAGGAGGGAAAATTGTTTCAATATTGTTATCATTACTTCGTTTTATTTTTTATTTATATTTTGGCTTAAATGCATTTTTTTCTCCTTCCAATAGGTGGCAGTGATGATTGGGATAAAAAAATATTTTTAACTATATATCATAAGTGACTAGATATTTTAATATTTAATTATATATTTTTTATTAGAGAATTAATAGTTTAAAATATTATTTAAATTAATTAAAATCATTAACACATATGTGGATCTCTCAAAGGTCAAATTTCATCCCAATCAATTTACGCAATGGCTCTTACTTGATCAAGCATTATAAATCATTAAATTATACTTGGAATAAACGATGTGGAACTCAATGAATTGAGAGAAGCAACAACAACTTTTAATATCAAGGCCACACATCACTTCTCATTCAAAAGCCAACACAAAGTACAACCCTCTATCAAATTTCTCTGTCCATTAAGAGTTGAGACTCAGCAATTCCTTATCCCTTCTTCTACTGCTGCATACACTTCTCCAAATCACATTGTGAAGGTTTATTCTTATGCTTTCTTGTTCTTATTCTTGCCATGCATGCAATTACGAGGGAAATTCAAGAGTGATTTTCTTATTACATCATGTAATCATTATGTAGGTTGGCATGGATTCAAATGAAGCATACCTGCTGCATACCTTCTTCTTCTTTCTTCCTTTGTTTTTTAAGTATATGTGAATACGAGTGATGGTGCCTTGTTAATAATATATGGTCCATTTAAAAAGGAGCATATGATGGTTTAATAACCAGAACTAAAAATCGATGTCTTGCTGTTTTCCATGCCTTCCACCTGCATTATAATCTGGGTGTTGAGCCCCTCTACATTCTATCTTGTCTACTTAGGAGAGAAGTTTGTAAACAATGCTACAGTACTGTCCGATGTTACATTTTTGGTTTAAGGTGATTATATCTTTTGTTCATATTGTTTCACTCTTAAAACTGTTGCATGGCTACCTTCTCTTAGATATGGTATTTTTGCATCTTTCTTGTGCCAGTGAATTTGATAAAGTATTAGGGAAGGATAATACTCCTTGTGCCCTTTTTCAGAGTCCCACATCGTTTGTTTTTAGTATTAGAGAAGAGTTTATAAGATTTGATCAACTATAAGTAAATCGATATGTGAGTTAGAATAGATGGGCCGAAAAGATATTTCCTACGAATTGAAGATTTAAATATTAATTTAATTAAAAATATTATTAAATAATAAAATATCTTAGGAATTCTTGCTATTAAAAAAATATTTCTTTTTATCCCAATCTACCACCTATACAAAAATGCAATATGCAATGTGCATCTGACATAAAAGATCGTAGATTTTGTAAAAGATTAATTTTAAAAAATCTGATAGTTAAAATAATCAAAAAAATTAATTTTAAAAAATGCAATTACACCGCAGATTTATAAAACTGCCGATTTTTTCGATTTACACCAATTCTTACCGATTCAATGACATAAGTGATTCAATATTTGAACCAAACCGGTTATCTGACTGGTTCCCGGCTCTAACGGTCTGACTGGCCGATCCGGTTTTTAATACACTGTTCAAAATAATATTTGCTCAAAAATATTACTTTAAAAAATAGTCAAATTTAAAAAATTAGGCAGTTTTTATGAATGTTAAGGAGCATTTTTTTTCATTTTTACCATTTTTTAAAAAATTCGATGAATTTTTATCGGATTTTTTAAATTTGTATATTTTTATCGAATTTTTGAAAATCTGATAGTTTATATCGAGTAGGTCTATGATAAATAATTTAATACTATTTGATTTTTTTGATAAATCTCATATGTTTTGTAATTTTTTGGATTTTTGAAAATTTTGATATTCATATTCAATATGCAAAAATAAATTATAACTATCGATTTTTTCAAAAAAATCCTATATATTTTGTAATTTTTCAACATATTTGAAAATATTGGTAAAAAAATCATAGTTTTTTTTCTTCTAGAAATCTATGATTTTATACCAATTATATATATATATATATATATATATATATATATATATATATATATATATATATATATATATATATATATATATATAGTGTAAAAAGTTTTTTCTTTAATCAGATATAGAAAAGAAATATGATTTCACACTTGTTATTTAAAAAGTAGGTGTAAAATGTATGTTGTTTACATTTATTTTTTAAAAATCTTATCTTTTTATAAGTGATCTTACCTGATCAGGAGGGCCTTCCAAGGGTTGTAGACTGGGCCAGAGAGTGAGGTGAGTGAGAGGGGGGTGTACCTGCAAGGTGCTCCAATGCTTAAGTCAGAAGAGGTACAGAATAAGGTTATCGGAGAGTAAGTTAGCCTACCTGACCCTTTGCCATGAAAGGGTATTTATACTGAGCCCCCAGCGCTGGGCCAAGGCTCCTAATGGGCTGGATTAGCTAGGCCCAAGGAGGAGCTGCCAGGGGACGCGTAAGAAGCGTGGAGACCTAGACCAAAGGTCTGCTCCCTGGTCCAACTGCCCCTATCCCTAAGGAGATAATACAGGGGAGTTGGGAGACGTGCCAGATGAGGTGGCAGACCTGGGTCTGCCCGACGTGGCTTAGATGCCCGTGACATAGGTCGGTGACCTGTGGATGAAGATCATTGAGCGGGCAATGCACTCTTCGCCCGCCACACAGCCAAGCTGTTGAAGTGACGTCCCTCTGACGTGGGGGAAAAGACCTTTGCCCGATGCTTCCAAGTGCCCGGTCGTTTGGGCCTGGATCCGACGAGCAATGGGCCATGCTGTGCATAACGTCATGGCCCAGTCCAGAACAGGAGCCCCCCAAGTCGAGTCTCTGAGTCAGAGCGATGACTTATATTGCAACTGGGGGTTCCCCGTGTCGATGTGGAGATACATGTTCGGCACGTGAGGTCGTAATAGACTTGGTTGCGAGCTCCTCCTTCCACGGTAATGCCGGGGACGGAGAGTGATCGGTGGGTATGTATCTTCCTCGTAACTGCCGAGGTCTCGACACGGGGATATGGCGTCTTGATGAGTCGGGGAGACGGACAGGTGCCCGGTGTCGTTTCAGTTTCTTTTTTGGATAGACGTGTCTCAGACTTAATGGCGTCGCTTCGTTTTGTGTGCAAAGACGGCGTAGGCAGTAGGTAATGATGACCTAGCGCGTTGGTCCACGCGCCAGGCACTATAAAATGAAGTTGAGTAACTTCATTTTCACTTTTTCGCTCCTACGTTCACCGGAAGTTCTGAAGATCTCTCTTGTCTGCTCGTCCAACCGTCTGAACCGCCGTCTCCGCCCGTCTTATTGTCTGAACCACCGTCCCTTGCCCGTGCGCCACCGTCTCCTTTTCAACTTCTTCATGTCAGGTACCATTTTGCTTCCGTAATCCATCATTTTCCTTTCTGTTTTCCGTCAAATGTATGCCATATTAGTAGTGTGTGGTTAGATTTGACTTAGGAATAGTGTAATGGACTGTAGATGGTAGAAAATAGGGTTAGGATTATACTGTACCGGGCAGAAATTACACATGCCGGGCAATATTTGCATAAGCTGTATGAATTTTCTGCCCGGCCTCTTGAGAACGTGCGTGTCTCTGAGTTGGGCACAGTTAGTGTCTGTTGCTGCTACGCCCTTTCACTTGACCTGCGGTGGAAGGGTGAATTTGATATGATGTCGAATTCACTCTTTCTGTCTGCGTTTCAGGTGTTACCGGGCGTTTACGACCGAGGGGGGAAGATTCTGGGTCCTCGACCGAAGATGCAGTCATTGCTCGCCTACCTGTAGGGGATGGGAGTGTCAGGGATGGTACCGAGCACGCCTCCTCTTCCGGGCAGGTTGATTTCTCCTGGGTTGCGGACGAGCCTTTGGAGGAGGAATCATATTTCTGCGATGAGGCTATCCCTGCTTACGCCGTGGTCGAAAACATAAGCCGGGAGGACCCACCGAACTGGTACTGTTGTGCCCCTAAGGAGGAGGACCGCATATGCCATCATTTCCCGGGGAAGCAGTTCACTATGTATGAATTCGCTTTCCGGGAGGCGGGGATCAGACTGCCTTTCAATTCTTTCCAGATGTCGATCTTCAAATGGCTTCGGCTGGCGCCGTCCCAACTTCATCCCAATGCTCTCGCCTTTATGCGGGCATTCGAGTTGGTCTTCCAGTTCCTCGGTATCGGGTGTACTCGAGCCCTCTTCTTCCACGTCTTCCATCTCCAGCGTTCTGGCTTCCGTGGGCGTCACAGTTGGGTCTCTTTCAAACAGCCCGTGCGCCTGTTCAAGACGTACGTGGACTCTGCCCGTCACTTCAAGGGTCGCTGGTACGTGGTAATGCCGATCACCCGTGCCGCCCTTCACTCCCTGTATTATTATCAACGAGCACCAAACGGGGAGGAGACATTGATGTCGAAGATACCGCTGAGGTGGCAGCGCGATCATTTCGACCTCTCCACGGCCCATTACAGGATCAAATACGCGATGCTCGGCACTGAGGATAGGCTCGCGTATAAGAAGCTGGTTGATTACGTGCAGAGTTTCAGTTTGGGGTTCTGGGCGAATCGACAGGGCGTGCCCTACCTTGATGAGGCCGGAGCACCAATTACTGAGACGCGCTACATCAATACGAAGGCCTTGCTCGAGTGTGATACCGAGGAGGAAGCTCTAGCGTTATTGAGTAGGCAGTTTTTGCTTAGTCTTTTATTTTTGTCTATGTTTTCGCTCGCTAATGTTTGTGTGTAATGTTTCGCAGGTGCCATGCCCAGTACGCGTGATCGAGTCTTGAAGCTGGCGAATCAGGCCGGTGCGGCTGATCGGGTGCCGAAAAAGAAAAAGAAAACTGTGGCCCGTGTCTTGGAGACCTCCGGTGATGCTGGGGCCGAGACTTCGAATGTGGCAAGCGTGACGCCTTCCTCTCCTCCTCGGGCGATAGATATACCTGACAGTCCGTCGCCCGCGGCCTCTCCCCTCCACAAACGGAAGCGTCCGGTGGGGACTCTTTCGAGGTCGTCACTGGGAAGTCCGGGTGGTGGACCGGGCAGTTACTTGCTACCTCCTTGCTACGTAGAACGGTCGTTCTTCAAGGCCGAGGACGCGATTGCTGTGCCGGCGCCTGAGGCAAAGGCTATTCTAGACCAAGATGCTGGTGCCCGACGCAAGGAGTTGGCTAGGGACCTGGCGGCTGTCATCCGGGTGATGGAGACGGCCATGGTCTTGACTGACACTTCGGTCTCCACTGCCTCCCTGGAGGATGCTCTCGTGCAGGTCCGGTCAGAGAAGGACAAGCTGTCCAAAGACCTGTCGGACTACCAGGAGGAGCATCAGCTGCAGGAAGGGCTGAGCAAGAAGCTGGAAGAGGCCGAGAAGGAGCGGGACCAGTTGAAGGCTGCTAAGGCGAGCTTGGAGGAGCAGGTGGTCGATCACCAGAAGCTGAGCGAGGACAATGATGGCCTGCGGGCTCGGATTGAATCTCTCGAGGAAAAGGTCCGTTCTTTGGCCGATGAGACTGAGGAGGAGCGTGCCCTTGGTTCTCGCGGTGAGTTGCTGGGGCATATACGCTCTCTCAACCAAGACCTTGTGGCCGTTTTCAAGGAGGGCTTCGACAATGCTGTCGAACAACTTAGGCTTCTAAACCCTGAGTTGGTGACGGAGGGGTCGACCCATAACTATTGTGTCAGGGATGGAGAGATCGTCTGCCCGTTTGAAGCCGAGGAAGAGCTGGGGGTTGAGGAAGAGGAGGAAGAGGAAGTGCTCCGGGAGGAGTCTTGATTATTTGTGTTTTTTGATTTATAGTTTTTGTTATGGCCTGCGTGCCTTATTATGTGGCCTGCGTGCCCGTGATGTGTTTTGGCCTTCGGGCATGTGTAATATGGCCTTCGGGCGTACTTGGCTTCGGCCGTTATTGTTTTAAATATATGAATGTTTTTGTTGTCATTCATTGTGTTCGTGTATGTGTGATATTTACTTTTATAAATATGTGCTCTGCTCGACCTTGTCAATCTCCTCGGTTTAGGGAACCGATGAAGTGTCGGGCTTGATGCCCGTTTGGATCGAAGCTCGGATTCGTTGTTCGAACTCCGGCCACGAGGCTTGGGTTTTCCCATCGCGAGCTGGATGCCCTGCCTGTCGTGGTACTTCGACGTTGAGTCTTGATCAAGATCCCAGTCGTCGGAGAGGGTTGTGTTCGCTGTGTGGCCCCGGCTCGTCCCCGGGTCTTGCGGTTCCTCTTTGGGGTTTTGGAGACGAAGAGCATGGTCGTACCACCCACGTCTCCCCGTGATACATTTAGCTGTAATATTGTCTAAGTTTTTCTGCGTTCCA
This sequence comes from Lathyrus aphaca, assembly GCA_963966055.1. Lineage (NCBI taxonomy): Eukaryota > Viridiplantae > Streptophyta > Magnoliopsida > Fabales > Fabaceae > Lathyrus > Lathyrus aphaca. The sequence continues at coordinate 676,520,593 of OZ014519.1, read as the reverse complement.
TGGTCGAGCGAGTTTTTCCCCTTGTAGGTTTTCCAGGTAATAGGCCCCGTTGCCCGTCTTATCACGGACGCGGTAGGGGCCTTCCCAGTTGGCGGCCAGTTTTCCCTCTTTTGGGTTTTTCTGGTTTCTTCTGAGGACCAGGGTGCCGACCTGGAACTCTCTTATTATGACTTTCGCGTCGTGGCGTAGTGCTATTTTTTGTTTGAGGGACATTTCCTTTAGGGCCGCTTCGGAACGGATCTCTTCGACTAGGTCGAGCTCGGCTCTTAGGGTCTCGTCGTTCATTTCCTCGTCTAGGGGCTCTTCTATCCTCCTCGTTGGTTCCCGTATTTCCACCGGGATGACTGCTTCGGTGCCGTAAGTCAGTCGGAATGGGGTCTCCCCGGTGGTGGAATGTGGTGTCGTGCGGTAAGCCCATAGGACGCTATGGAGTTCCTCGACCCATGCCCTTTTTGCGTCGTCGAGTCTTCGTTTAAGGCCACATAAGATTACCCTGTTGGCCGCCTTCGCTTGCCCGTTCGTCTGTGGATGTTCGACAGACGTGAAATGCTGTTTAGTGCCCAGGCTGGCGACGAAGTCCTGGAATCCTCCGTCCGTGAATTGTGTCTCGTTGTCCGTGACGAGGGCCTGGGGTATGCCGAACTGAGCGAGGATGTTGCGTTTAAAGAACCGGAGAATGTTCTGCGCGGTTATTTTAGCCAGTGCCTCCGCTTCAATCCATTTTGTAAAGTAATCCACCCCGACGATGAGGTATTTGTTCTGGGACGATCCAGTGACGAAGGGTCCGAGGATGTCCATGCCCCACCAAGCGAAGGGCCACGGGGACGACAGTGATTTTAGGTCATTCGGGGGAGCGAGGTGCATGTCGGCGTGTCGTTGGCATTTGTCGCATTTTTTGACGTGCTCCTTTGAGTCGGTTTGCATGGTCGGCCAGTAGTAGCCTGCGCGAAGGGCTTTTCGTGCGAGCGATCGCCCGCCGAGGTGTTGGGCGTTAATTCCCCGGTGTATTTCTCCAAGTATGTCGGGAACTTTCTCTTCCTCGACACACTTAAGTAACGGGATGGAGAACCCTCTACGGTAGAGTTTACCCTCGAGGAGTACGTACGAGCATGCTCGTCGTTTGATAGTGGCCGCCTCTTTTGGGTCAACCGGGAGTTCGTCTCTTGTTAGGTAATTGTAGATGGGCGTCATCCAACAATGGGCATCCCCGATCGTGTTGACCTCTAATGGAGGAGGTAGTTTGTCGATGCTAGGTCGAGGAAGGATTTCTTGAATTACGGATTTGTTTCCGCCCTTTTTCCTCGTGCTGGCTAGTTTTGAGAGGATATCTGCCCGTGTGTTGTGCTCGCGAGGTACGTGTTGAACTTCCCATTTCTCGAATTTGTTAAGTTTTTCTTTGACAAGGGACAAGTATTCGATGAGGTTGTCGTTCTTGGTTTGGTACTCTCCTCGCACTTGTGAGGCCACGAGCTGGGAGTCTGTGGATATTTTTACTTCTTTTGCTCCCAGGTCCTCGGCTAACCTCAGGCCCGCGATAAAAGCCTCGTATTCGGCTTGGTTGTTCGACGTCGGGAAAGCTAGTGCTAATGAAACTTCTATCAGGAGCCCATCCTCATTTTCGAGGATGATCCCGGCTCCGCTGCCTGATGTGCTGGAGGCGCCGTCGACGAAGATCGTCCACTTGTGGGCGCCGTCTGCTGGTGTCGGGCAGTGGGTCATTTCCGCGACGAAGTCGGCCAGTGCTTGGGCTTTCAAGGCTTTCCTACTTTCGTATTGTATGTCGAATTCGTAGAGTTCTAGTGACCATTTGAGCATCCTGCCGGCCATATCTGGTCGCCCGAGTAATTGTTTGATCGGCTGGTCGGTCCTTACTTTTACCATATGCGCGAGGAAGTAATAGCGTAGCCTCCTCGCCGCATTTATGAGGGCCAGGGCGATCTTTTCGATTTGCTGATATCGGAGCTCGGGGCCTTGGAGTGCTTTGCTCGTAAAATAGATGGGTTTTTGTCCGTCATCGGTCTCCCTTATTAGGACGGCGCTGACGGCCTCGGTCGCCACGGAGAGATATAGGTATAGGGTTTCCTTTTCCAATGGTCGTGATAGGACCGGGGGTTCGGAGAGAACCTTCTTTAAATGGAGTAATGCCTGCTCGCACTCGTCGGTCCAGTCGAAGCTGGCCTCTTTGCGAAGGAGTCTGAAAAATGGCAGTGCATGCTGGGCGGACTTGGCGATGAAACGGGAGAGTGAGGTGAGCACTCCGTTGAGGGATTGGATTGATTTCTTGGTCCTCGGGGTCGGGAATTCTGAGAATGCTCGGCATTTGTCGGGGTTGGCTTCGATCCCTCTTTCGGTGAGGTAGAACCCCAGGAATTTTCCTGCCCGTACCCCGAACGTGCATTTTTCGGGATTGAACCTCATTTTGCAATGCCTAGCCTGCTCGAAAACTTTGGATAGGTGTCGAGCATGGGTAACCTCCTCGTGTGATTTGACGATCATGTCGTCCATGTACACTTCGAGCATGTCCCCTATTTCTTCCTTGAAGACTTTGTTCATCATGCGTTGGTACGTGGCACCAACGTTCTTGAGCCCGAACGACATTACGTTATAATAGTAATTGCCTGTTGGGGTCATGAATGCTGTGTGTCTCTTGTCTGTGGGCGACATGGGGATTTGGTTGTATCCACTATATGCGTCCATGAAGGACAAGAGTTTAAAACCTGCAGAATTGTCTACGAGCATATCTATATTAGGGAGGGGGAAAACATCTTTCGGGCAAGCCCTATTAAGATCAGTATAATCAACACACATACGTCATTTTCCATTATTTTTCTTAACGAGGACTACATTAGAGAGCCAGGTTGTGTACTGGGCTTCAGAAATAAAATTTTCCTCTAAGAGGTCTTTTACAGCTCGTTCGGCAGCCTCTGCCTTCTCGGGCGACTGTTTGCGCCTACGCTGTGCTATGGGCTTGGCTGCCCGGTCTAAAGCTAGCTTGTGGCACGCGATCTCAGGATCCAGCCCGGGCATTTCTGCGGCATTCCATGCGAAGAGGTCAGAGTTCTCCTTGAGGCATGCCACGAGTTTCTCTCTTGTTCCCTCGGGCAGTCCCTTGCCTATCTTGACTGTCCTTTCTGGATCGTCCCCGAGGGGAATGAGCTCGAACTCTCCGTCGGGGATTGGTCGAACCGGGTGTTCGAGAGATCGTTCCTTGGTGGATTTCCCTTCTTCGGTTTCGTCTAGCCCAATGCGACAGTCGAGGTCGATGGCGTTAACTCCCCGGGGAGGGTCTTCGGTCCTGAGTTTTTTGTTGTTGCAGCTGCTCTTTATGCTGACCACGGCCTGTCCTTTTACTACCGCGTCATAGCACCGCCGGGCAGCTTCGATGTCGCCGTGGATGGTGACCACGCAGCCCAATTTGGTGTAGTATTTCATCTTCAGGTGGACGGTGGATGGGACCGCGGTAAGTTCGGCCAGTGTTGGGCGTCCAAAGATGCAATTGTAAAGGGACGGGCAGTCCACGACCAGGAATTGGATTTTGATTTCCCTGGCCGTTTCCTGCTCCCCGAAGGTGACGAGGAGCTCGACATATCCCCACGGCCTTGTTGTTGCTCCATTGAATCCTTGGAGGTCGGATCCGACGTAGGGGGCCAGGTTGGTCTTGTCTAACTTCAGAGTCTTGAAGAGGTGGACGTACATGATATCCACCGAGCTGCCCTGATCGACTAGGATGCGTCGGACGTCGAACTGGGCCATCTTTGCCCTGATCAATAGTGGGATGCCCGAGTTTGGGGATCCGCCCGGGAGTTCCTCCAGGAAGAAGGATATTGGGTTGGATTTCCCCCGGTATTTTGTCAACGTCGCCTTTTGCTCGGGGGCAGTCAGTAGGAGCTCGTCGAACTTGCGCTTGACTGAAAGGGCAGCGGCTTCACCGTTAATTCCCCCACCTGATATTACCAGTGCGGTTGGGAAGTCTTCCCAGGGGCTGAGCGCAGAGATTCTGCCTTCGGGCAATGGCTCGGGGAGGAAGAAATCTTTCGGGCGTGACACGCAGAGGGCCACTTGGTAAGGAGAGTTGTCGGGGGGTGTTTCTTCCCGGGGTCTCTTCTTTTCTGCCTCGTCATGTCTGGGGGTTTCGTTCTTCCTCGTATACTGTTTTAGGTGCCCCTCTTGGATTAAAATCTCTATTGCATCCTTCAGATGGACGCAGTCTTCGGTCACATGCCCGTGGCTTCTGTGGAACCAGCAGTACTTAGATTTGTCGGTGTGAGGCTTTGGTGCAGATGGTTTTGGGAACCTGACTCTGCCCTGTTTAAATTCAGAATTGATGCATTCCGCGAGGATGCGCTCTCGAGGAGCTGTCAGTAAGGTGTACTCGCTGTATCGGCCCGCGGGGCCTATTCCTTCTCGGAGCTCGCGAGGTCTTTCTTCTCTTCGCTTGTCCCCGTTGCGACGGGGGATGTTCGGGTCTTCGCGTTTGGAATGTTCGGTATCCCCAGCATTACGTCCGCTGCGGGCATTGTGTGCCACCTGTTTTTCCTCGTATCTAATGTAGGCCTGGGCCTTGTGCAGAAGTTCGTTCAATGTGCGGGGAGGCTCGATCCCGACGGCTCTGCTCAGCTCACTGCCGGGCATGAGCCCTCTTTCGAGGAGGTACTTCTTCATGTGTTCGGTGGTATCCACCTCGACAGCTTCTTGGTTGAATCGCTCGATGTATGAGCGCAGTGTTTCGTTCTTCTTTTGCACTATGGCTTCGAGGGTCGCCTCAGTCTTGGGGTGACGACGGGAAGCCGTGAAGTGCCTGGTGAACATGGACCTCATGACTCTCCAAGATGTAATGGATTTGGGGGCCAAGCTTTTGTACCAAGCCATGTCCCCTTTCCTGAGGGTTGTTGAAAACAGTCGACATTTGAGATGACCGGTGATATCATTGCGGTAGTCGAGCATTGCGTTGACGTTGTCGACGTGGTCGTCGGGATCGGTGGTCCCGTCGTATACAGCTAGATTGGGCAGTTTCTCCATGCCTTTGGGGAGCGGGGCTTCCATTATTGCCCGAGACAGGGGGCAGTGCAAGTCTTCCTCGTCGCTCCTCAGTGGAGATAATTCATTGTTGTCGGGGCTGTGCCCGCGCCTTGGTGAAGTTCCCGCTCGACCATTGTCACGACGGGCGCGTGCCCTGCTGACGTGGGGTTCGGGAGAGCGATGCCCGCGCTTCTTTGTTGGCTCTGAACGTTGCTATGTCCTCCTCTCCTGTTGGGGTCGGGCTTCTTGTCGCTCGGCTTCGAGGGCCATGATTCTTTCGTGCTGCTGATAGAGCATAAAACCTGCCTGATTGAGGGCATTTACCATGGCAATCATCGTGGCGTCTCCTTCAACGGGAACGGGGATGGGATGAAATGTCTCTGCCCCTAGGTTTTGAGCGTGAGGGGCATCCCCGTTATTTTGGGGTTCTGGAGACGGGGTGGCTGGACGACCGTCTCGAGCGTCTGCTTCATGGGATTGCGGGCCGTCGTCCATAGTGTAGTCGACGAGGGGACGACTGCGCTCGCTAGGTTGTTCTCCGGCCATGTTGGAAGGACAGAAATAAATGAGCTTTGATCCTCTGTTGATGAAGATGGGGATAACTAGTTCCCACAGACGGCGCCACTGATCTTACCTGATCAGGAGGGCCTTCCAAGGGTTGTAGACTGGGCCAGAGAGTGAGGTGAGTTAGAGGGGGGTGTACCTGCAAGGTGCTCCAATGCTTAAGTCAGAAGAGGTACAGAATAAGGTTATCAGAGAGTAAGTTAGCCTACCTGACCCTTTGCCATGAAAGGGTATTTATACTGAGCCCCCAGCGCTGGGCCAAGGCTCCTAATGGGCTGGATTAGCTAGGCCCAAGGAGGAGCTGCCAGGGGACGCGTAAGAAGCGTGGAGACCTAGACCAAAGGTCTGCTCCCTGGTCCAATTGCCCCTATCCCTAAGGAGATAATACATGGGAGTTGGGAGACGTGCCAGATGAGGTGGCAGACCTGGGTCTGCCCGACGTGGCTTAGATGCCCGTGACATAGGTCGGTGACCTGTGGATGAAGATCATTGAGCGGGCAATGCACTCTTCGCCCGCCACACAGCCAAGCTGTTGAAGTGACGTCCCTCTGACGTGGGGGAAAAGACCTTTGCCCGATGCTTCCAAGTGCCCGGTCGTTTGGGTCTGGATCCGACGAGCAATGGGCCATGCCGTGCATAACGTCATGGCCCAGTCCAGAACAATAAGTAATTTTAATAAGAGGAGAATGAGAGAATCTCTAACCTTGAAGAAATACAAGACTACCAAAAACGCAAGCCATAATAAAAGGCAAACGATAACAAAACAAAATATAATATCATCCTCCTTACAAAAAATCTAAAGGGAATTTAAATCAACTATAGAAACTACAACTCATACTCGTGTTCCTCCCTAGACTAAGATATCTCCAAAAAGATACCACTATATTATGAAATATTTCCTCAATATTACAAATCTCGTCGTTGAATAATATATTAGTAAGAATGTTGAGACTTAATAATTAAGGGATAGGTAGTTAAATAGTATATTAGTAAGAATGATGGAACTTAATAATAAAAATAGATAGATAGTTAATATATAAATAATTGTAGTAAATGGTGAATGAAAATATGAAAGAGAAAAAAGAAGAAAAAAAACCACATTCTTAAGTTGTAGTTTGCCCATTTAATTTGGGCCTCATAATGAAAATAAACATGGACAATTGAAGTTTGAGCCCATGACTTATCTTTATAAAACAAATGCAAAAAAATTAAAATTGAATTTAAAAAAATTTCAAATTTATTGAGAGTGGGATTTGAACCCACGCCCTTTCGGACCAGAATCTTAATCTGATCCCTTAGACCAACTCGGCCATCTCAACTTATTGATAAATAAATTAAAATTTCGGTTTATATCTTTTGTGTAAATCTACACAAAAAGAGAAAAAAAATTGATAAGAAAACAATGTAGAAAATAGTGTTGGAAGATTAAAAAAAAAACATTTTCTTCTACCTTTCATTCTAGAAAAATTACACATGCCTTCATTGAGAAAAAGAATACACATGCATGCACGGATTAATGTTGTTTTTTAAGAGTGATTAAGTATATCTATATATGAAGAAAGAAAAAAAAGCAATAGTATACGTGTTATATTCAAGAAGCGTGATGTTTGAATATTATCCACAAAATTACCTCAAATTATATGGTTAGTAATCTAGGATAATGAAAAGAAACCATGCAATTTAGTCTTATACTTGTATAAACATAAAATGAATGGCTTGTATATTGATAATCAAAATCCTGAATAACAATTTTTTATTTTAGAATTTCTTATGAGACCTTTTCCATGTAATTCTAGTGTATAATGTAAAATTTCATAAATATTTCTTGTTTTTGGAGATATATATTTGGACGCTCTCAAACATAAGTGAACGTTAAAATATTTTAAAGATATATCTCTGAAATATTTTGGAACATAAGTCACGTCAAACTCTTTTCCTTCCTCATTTCATAGTTTCTTCAAATTTAACACAAAATTCTTCTCAATACAACCCATTACACCAAATCAACATTCATCAAGCGAGGGTAAAAAAAACTGAAAGGAACATCAAAGATCATCTATAATATTGGAAACAACATCTTATTCATCAATTTCAAGTAATTTTTTTTAGTTTTCGATAAATGTTCGAGTTTTAGTGTAAACGAGTAGGAATCAATGATGAGGGTTAGAATTGTGTAGAAATCACATGTAACATGGTTTAGACATAGTGTATAACTTGTTTGTTTGCTGAAAATGACGATCATAACATATTTTCTTCAACTTGCATGAGGTACATTCGTCATTGATGCGACCTTTGTGTTGCAGAACATTCCGGAGACGCATCTTCAAAATTGTTTAGCCTTTCATATACTTTAGGAAATTCCGGAGATGCATCTCTGGAATTGTTCAACGTTTTAGTTATATGGTGCTTACGAAGATGCATCTCCGGAATTGTTCAACGTTTTAGTTTAATGATATTTCCGAAGATGCATCTCTGGCATTTCCTGTAGTATGTTTTTCTAAATATATTTTCTTGCTTGCGTGTGTTGTTTGCGTGCATTAATGATATGTCTTACTTTACCTTACATGTGTAATGACTGACATAGTTGACATACTGAGACATGACATGATTGCTCAACATGCATCCCTTCGACGGGAGTGGAATCAATAGGTTCCAGAGGCTCTAGGTACATCTTGTCAGACAAACATGTCTACTTCTAGGAATACATCTACTTATGGGGCTCATGTTTCACCTCAGACCACTATACATTCTTCTTTTTCGCGTAGGAGACGAGATTCACCATCTGACGCATCACTTCCCTTATTCTTCCGCAAGTGTCAAGATTCACCAGTACTACCTCCCACGGATGATGTTGTTATTTCAGACCCACCTCCTATAAATGATGTTGTTGATCCAGTGCCATCTCCGAAGGGTGAGACTGCTGAGGATGCCGAGGTAGAGGGTTTTGGAAGAGGTCCATTTGATTTGTCCTTACTTCCTATATATCTAGGAGAACTGCTAAAACCAGTTCATTAAGAGATACTATAAGAGGAACATGCTCAGCTAGATCATATTGATGATGTCATGCCTAAGTGTCATTGCATAATGGAGATTGCATAGGCAGACGTTGACGAGCGTATCTTTCCTTATGGGTCTGGTGTCATGTGAATCCTAGATGTCATCATGACGGAGGCACAAGGGACAATGTTGCAAAGACATTGTCAAAAGACAGGGGGATTGATGGCCGAGGAGACAGAGCAGGAAAGGGAGGCAGAGTAGGCAGAGGCGATAAAGGAGATGTTGTCAGACACACAATAGTAATTTGTTATTATTTTTTGCAGTACTATACTCTCTACTATATTTTTATGGTTTTATTACATTTTAAATCTCGATTGTACGAAATTTCTATATATGTTACTATACTTTATCCAATATTAGTCTCTTATTATTTTGCACATCTATTTTATTCTTTTGGATCGTGCGTTATAGGTGGAGTTAGTATTCCTTTTGGATCGTGCATTATAGATCGAGTAAGTTTGAATTTTCATAAGGTATTGAAAAAATGGAGTTAGTATTCCTTTTTTTTTTAACCTTCTTTGGATTAATCAATGCATGAAATTTAAGAGTATTTGATTTTGAATAATAGAAGAAATCCAGAGAAGTTTTTATTAGCATATAAAAACAATGTGTCCGTATTTATTATTTCTGATATCAAAATTGGTATCACCTCAGTTTTTTTTTTAATTATTAGTCGCTTTAGGAAAAAATTGTAGCACAATATAAGTTGTTTTATAGTACCAATGAATCATTCCTGTTATTTTTCCTACAATACCCTTAAATATTTATTATTCTCTCTCCTTTTAATTATATAATTTTATATTTCAATCCATTAATAAACAACAATTTTATAAATTGTTTCATAAAATTTATTTTTTATATTATGATTATTACATTTTTTAATATTTATGAAAAGTAAAAAACAATTTATATTAAAAAAACGGAGAGAGTAATACATAAATAAATAAATGAGTGACTTTTGAAAATATATGAAGAGAAGACATTTTTAAAAATATTTCTATTCTATCGATATGAATAATTACATTCATGGGTAAACAGAAAATATTATTTTTGATAAGTGAAGTTTGTAATATCATCGCATTGAGTTAAAAATAAACATACAAATGAGTTTGACACAATATTATAACTCTAAATTTTAAGATACTAGTCTTATAAATTTTCTCAATTTGTATTTTGTTCAACTTTATTCTCTTCAAAACAATGTAAAAGTTTGAATTCACCTTTGAAAATAAAACAAAATAAGAATCTAGTTTTTAATAATGAAATAAAATAAATAATTTTAGTTGGATCAAAGGTGAACTAAACCTCTTGACAAGTGGACAAAAATTGTATGTTTTCTAGGTCAAATGAGTTTTGATGTTCCATATTGATGAAATCCAAGAATAGTGCAACTGTTGAGTCAACTTGAATAGTGCAATTTATGCTATTTCTATAAAAAAAAAGTCAAACTAACACCAACTACTTTGTTTCTTTGTGAGGTACATCATTCCCATTTACCTATTCATCTAAAGGGAGACAATTGTTGTTTACAATTTGCAATTTTGACCATACCCAATTGTTGTTTCAATTTAAGGTTGTTCTCCTCTAAATGACATCAACTAATGGTTTCCTTCACAAGGTTCACCCATTGCTTTATAAGGTGAAACATTGTTTTGCTACTGTCTATAAAGTGTTTATTAGTGAAAGTGTTGGTTTCTTGGCCAGAGACTTGTTGAAGTGTTATGTCTTGAGTTTGTTTTAGAATAATTTTACAAACATTTCTTAGTTTGATGGGATGCCTCTAATGATGACCATAACTTGCCATATGTTAAAGAGGTTGGTGATGGACATCTTCCCGTGACAGTCGGCGACGAACTGATACACGAGTTTCCTCATCAACTCTTGATAGCTGACGATGGATGCACGAGGTAGACCCATAAGACACCGCAATGATGCATCCTTGAAAGTATCTGATAGCACTTTGCACTTCAAAGAACCAGATGCTCCGATGATGGTCATCTATTTATTGATAGAGGCGGTGTGCTAATAAGGGTTACTGCGCCCAACAAATTTGGTCTAAGTATAAGGTTTAAATCCCTCATAGACCGATACCCCCCATATATTGTCTGAAAGTGGTTGAGGGCCCAACACCTCCATCTCTTCCGGAGGATTGGACTCTTTTTAACGTTGTCTAATATTGTGAACATCGTCTTCCGGTGACTGATTATGACGACGTAATTCGTCAATGACGACACACATCTCCGCTATGGCGTCGACATCATTGTTACTGCTGGTACCTTCTGGCGTAAAGGATGTAGCTCCTATGTTAACCATGGTTAAAAGTGGTTATGTGTAGGAATGAATGGTAAAATCGAATATGGTGATGGTGATATGAATGTGTGAGCCTAGTTAATTTTACCATGATCCCATGGTGGACGCCGTTTTATTGGACAAAAAGTACAAGTGTGCATGGTATCCCTGTAAAGGACATGGATGTTCAGAAGCCTTAGTAGGTATATTTTGATGTATGGTGGTTATGGTTATCCAATTAACGTTTTTCCTTCTTTTTTTCCCGACAATATGAGATTTGGGAAGTCCAATTAATTGTACATTTGACAGATATTCAGTACAAAACTCAATCGTTTCTTCAACAAAGTATCGTTCGGTAATACAACCCTCTGGTCGACTTCGGTTTTTCACATACCCTTTTAATATTTTCATATAACGTTCAGCAGGGTACATCCATCTCATATAAGTCGGTCCACACAATTGTGCCTCTTTCACCAGATGAACAACTAGATGAACCATTATGTCAAAACACGAGGGAGAAAAATACATTTCAAGATCACAGAAAGTAATAACTATCTCTTTTGCAATGTTGGTAAGATCGCAGGATCGCTCACCTTACTGCAAATTGACTTGAAGAAAAAACACAATTTAATTATTGTGCTTCTTATTCTTTCTGGAAGAATAGAACGTATACCTATTAGTAGATAATGTTCCATTATAACATGACATTCATGCGTCTTTAAACTCTTTAAGTTGAGGTCTTTCATAGACACAAATCTTCTAATATCTGAAGAATATCCTTTTGGAACTTTAACTTCATTTAGAAACTTACACAATACTTTATCCTCCTTTCTAGATAGAGTATATTCAGTAGGTGGTAAATATGTCAGTTTTCCTTTCTTCAAGGGTCCTAATTCAGTTCTTATCCCCATCACTATCAAGTCCTTTCTTGCTTTAAGGTCATCCTTAGACTTTCCTTGTATATTGAGTAATGTACCAATAACACTGTCAAACACATTTTTTTCAATATGCATAGCATCGAGAAAATGTCTTACATACAACGAATTCTAATATGGAAGTTCAAAAGACATTGGCCTCTTCTTCCACCCACTCTTGACAAGCGTATGTGTAAAAGGTTTGCCAAAATGAGTACTCACATCTTCCACCTTTTCAAAAATTTGATCACCTATCAATATAGGTGGAGCTCTACCTTGTTCTGTGTCTCTATTAAAGGCTTTCCTCCACCCACGGTAGTGATGATTAGAATTTAAGAATATACGCTAGCTGAGAAAGACATTCTTTAGACTAAACTCTAATCGTGTCCAATCTGTTTTATCTTCGCAAATAAGACATACGCATATCATTAATTGTGCCAAACAACATCATCCTCAAGTTGGAATTTTATTTCCTATACCCATCATAAACCTACACACCGTTCTCCCACAAAAACTTTAAATCTTCGATTAAGGGTGTCAATTATACGTCTATGTCATTCCCTAATTGTTTAGGCCCAGAAATTAACATAGATAACATCATGTACTTATGCTTCATACGTAGCCATATAGGTAGGTTATAAATAATTAAAATTACAGGACAAATGCTATGTGAGATACTTTAAAGACCGTGTGGGTTCATTCCATCAGTAGATAATGCCAATCAAAGGTTTCTTGCTTCTTTTCCAAATTCAGGATAATCACCATCAATTTGCATCCACTGTGGTGAATCTGCCAGATGTCAAAACTTTCCATCAATAATTCTTTCATCTGCATGCCAAGTCAAGTGTCTTGAATCGGTTTCACTATGAAACATGCGTCTAAATCTTGTAATTATAGGAAAATACCATAAGACTTTTGCTGGAGACAACTTCTTCTTATATTGAGAGACATCGCATTTAGGACACTCATTTAACGATTCATACTCATTTCGAAACAAAACACAATAGTTTGGACATGCATGTATTTTATCATAGCTCATGCCAATAGAGCACAACATATTTTTTCCTCATATATTCGATTGGGAAGAACATTATCCTCTGGAAGTATATCTTTCATAAGTGTGAGACATAAAAGGTATTTTGAATGATGTCAAAACTATTATGCTTTAGGAAGGCTTATGGGACCACAAGAAGCAGGAAGAATTCATTAGAAAAGGATTTTGTAGTCTTTTCAAAGGGATGAGTCGACTCAATCACCTAAACAGGTCGATTCATTCAGTTAGAGAAATTTGAGTCGACTCAATGAAAGTGTTAGGTCGACTCAAATGGTGTTTTCATCACTTGGAAACTCACGGGTCCCAACAGGCTGACTGAGGGACATTTTTAGGTCGACACAAAGTCACAAACAGGTCGACTCACATCTTTCTATAGGTTGACACATTCATGTATATCCAAACAGGTCGACTCAAAAAGGCAAGAAGGTCGACTCATTATTGTTTGTGAGCGCCTCATTTAATTCCCTCTCTCTCTCTCTCTCTCTCTCTCTCTCTCTCTCTCTCTCTCTTTCTCTTTCTCCCTTTTGTTTTAATTTTCTTATTCTCTTACTAACCCATATAAATAGATGTCATATTATTTTGTGCTAACTAACAAGAAAAGTGAAATAGATACACAAGTTCTCTCTTCATCTTCTCCTTCTCTAGCATTCATTATAATTACACACAACAATTTTTGTTGATCAAAGTGCAAGATCAAGGTGATAACATTCAAACAGTGAAATTCTGATTTCAGTTTGGGTTGAGAGATTTGTGGATTTTTCTTGAATAAACCTTGAGATTTTGTCCTCCAAGATCATTGTGATTTGGGGGGTTTTTGCACGCATCATTCGTTCGTAGATTCAACCGAGTGAAGAGTTTTTCATATCAAAGTGATTGTTCATACATATCACGGTAACTGGAGGGTTGCGAAAAACGGTATGGGTTTACAAGCATCGAATCAAAGTGGTCGTGCTCAAATTTTGGAGAATTGTGAATTCTTGCAAGAGGGGAACAATTAATCAGAGGTTTGTTTGACGCGCGTGAAGGACTTAGTTCATCTCGAATCAAGGGGCAAGAAGAGTTATAGCAACAATCAAAATTAGGATTGGTTTGTTGTTCCTATTTTCTTCTTGTATTAACATTGCAATATCAATAAAAGATCCCAATTTGGTTTGTGAATCGGGGGCAGAGTACCCTTAGAGAGGACGGTGGAGGAATTGCATAAATAAATCTTGTGTGTTCTTCGTATTTTTCATTGTCAATTTTTCTGCATAAAGTGAAGTTGTGTTGCTTGAAAATTTTGTTTTGCATTGGTGTGTGCCTACCAAGTGTTTGTGAAATTGTTGCTATCACATTTGGATAACAACTTAATAAAAATTATGCACTACACTAATTGTTAAAACTGACTTCGTGTGTGTGCACACCAAGTGTTTGATAAGAACTCAAAACACACAACTTCTTAATTTTTGTGTTTATTTCTTATCCATATTCATTGTTGATAGTGGATTATTCAATAGTGTTGAATAAGTGATTAATTGGTATTGTATTGATTCATCTATTCATCTCTTATATCTCATTTGATTTTGAACGCATATCCGATCACCGGTGACTTGATTTTATTTAGACGTGATTTTTTCGGGGAACTTCCGCAAGTTATTTTTCAATTAATTTTTGAAAAGATTATTTTTTAAAGGGATCTATTCACCCCCCCTTCTAGATCCGCACCATTGTCTAACAATAAGGGCCAATAACTATGTGAAACTTTTATCCTACCATCCATTGCTCACCTTTAAGTTGCATAATTTAAATACCGCAAACAATCTTGTGAATTTAATTCAACCATTATACAATAGTTTCTCTACATCGCTTACCAACCTCTCAAACATTTTGGTACAATCCTTAAGATCATCTTCAAGTACTTCTGCAATCTCTTCGACTCGATCATAGTCGTATGTATTTGTGCCATTTTCGTTTGATGCATAGGTCGTATTATCCCCCGGTTCAACATTCCCGTTAATTTTCTCACCATGCAAATTCCAACATTTATAACTTCTATCAATTCCACGCCTCTTTAAATGTGATGCCAACTGAACCGCATCAACCCGACTCCCAAAACAGTAACCCAAGCATGGATATATCATTCTAATAGGGTCTTTGGTGTGCGCAACAACAAACTCAATGGATTCTGACACCCCATTCTTGTACTCATTCGACAATCAACTCGAAGACATCCATTTCTTACCCATAGTTATACTAATCAAGCTAAACAAAAACAAAATAAAAAAAATATTTACATGTAGGAAAGCCAGCAGCTTCTGGACCTACACAGTGTAAGATTCTTGGAACAAACTTTCACTATTCACAAGTAACCCCTATATAGCAAATTCAATAAGTTAATAACTTATGGTGTATACGATAATATAACATGACAATATTCAAATGTATTTGACCAACATAAGGAACCCACAAATTATTGTTCATGAAAATTTAATAAAGTTCTATAAACATTATATATAATATGTGGTAAAAATTCAACAAGATTATCTCACAAAGTGTTAACAAAATCATATAAGAAAAATACTATATTAAATTTAAATACTACACACACACACACACACACACACACACACACACACACACACACATATATATATATATATATATATATATATATATATATATATATATATATATATATATATATATATATATATATATATAAACCACATCCATAAACTAGACTTAATCACCCTAAGTTTTTGACTTAAAACTAACACCGATAAATTTTTAATACGAGGACCATATTCATTTTACAATCCATAGTTTCTCTCTTTCTCTTTCAACAACCTCTTTCTTACATAATAGTTTCAAGTTTCTCATATATGCACAAAAGTAAGCTAAAAATAGATCAAGATATCCATAATCTCTTCCAAATACTTACACAAGGGCTTACTATTATATAACATAAGATATGTTGAAATAACCTTCAGATGACATATCTCTAAGGAGCACATTCAGAATATAACAACAACATTCAAAACATTCGTACAACATTTAGAATGACATTTAGAATCTATCATCAACAACAACAATAACAACAGAACAATGTCATTCAGAATCTATCAACAACATTCAAAATCTATCTCTAAGAAGCACATTTAGAATCTATCAACAACATTCAGAATGACAACATTCAGAATCTATCAACAACATTCATAATCTATCTCTAAGGGTATGTTTGGATTGGTGGGATGTGATGGAATGAAGTGGTAACTAATGTGATTCCATTGTTTGGATTTGCAAATAATTGATGGAATGGAATGGAACATGATGGAATCTATTCCATCACATTCCATCCAAATCCCCATTTTTTGTTCCATCCAATTTGGGGTGTATTTGATGGAATGTGATATTTTTAATAAGATATCCAAACAATGAAGTGGGATCTATATTCCATTCCGCTCCGCTATGTTCCACTTCGCTCCGCTCCGTTATGTTCCATCAATCCAAACATAGCCTAAGAAGCACATTCAGAATCTATCAACAACATTTGAAACATTCGTGACAACAATGACAACAACAACAACAATGACATTCAAACCTCAGGGGCAACAACAACAATACAACAAAAACAATACAACAATGGCAATGGAAACAACAATACAAAAACAATGGCAACAACAACGACAACAACAACATAACAACAACTAACAATGACTTTCGTTTTCGTTTTTGTAAGAAAGTCATACCTAATTTTCTTCTTCACGAACGACAATGGCAAGAACAATTTTCTTCTTCATGAACAATGGCAACTGAACAACAATGGAAAGAACAAAAATGACAAGAACCCTAAGCAAGAACGAAGAACAATGACCTAAGAATGATTGAAACAAATGATTGAGGGCAAGAAAGAAACGGTTGGAAAGTTCTGAAAAATGTGTAAAAAAAATGATAAGGGCTTATGAAAATTTAGGGGGTTTTATTTTTTAACTAATGAAAGCTCTAAGGTAGCGCTTTTTCATTGAAAGCGCTTTCTATTCATTGCCTTATAGCAGGGCTTTCTAAGGTAAACCTTTAGCAGCGCTTTATAGAAAGGCTTTCAAATATGGGGCCAACTTCAGGCCTAACAATTAGGCGCCCCATATATATTTATCTTTGTATTTTAAACATTGGATGTATCACCACCTCAGTGGTTAATGCGCGTGTACTATGCCTTTTCCTACCTCAAGGGTGCGGGTTCAACCCCCTTGTCATTTTTGTGATTTTTGATGTTTTTTCATATAAATATTTTTTTATATTATTTTTTCAATTAATTATTTAAACACTCAAAATAAATCATTTTTGAATAATTTATTGAACATAATTCATTCATACATTCAAATGATTATTTTCACAAAAATAACAAAAAAATATTATTATTTGATTAATTTTAAATATTTTAAGGAATTTCTTTTTATGTTGTTTCAAAACATTTTAAATAAATTATTTTCATCAATATCTTCAAACAAAGAAATTTTCACATCGGCATACAAATAACATTGATTTTTCATTCATACATTCAAATGATTATTTTCACAAAAATAAAATAAAAAATATTATTATTTTGATTAATTTTAAAATTTTAAAGAATTTCTTTTTATTTTGTTTCAAAACATTTTAAATAAATTATTTTCATCAATTTCTTCAAACAAAGAAATTTTCACATCATCATACAAATAACATATGATTTTTTTATCATAATTTCAAAGTCATAACATTTTTATGAATAAATTTGATATTTTTATCATTTTATTTCATTTATTAATTCAACTATTTCATTTTATTTCATTTATTAGTTCAACTATTTTCATATACTTATCTTTGTGTTTTAAATATTGGATGTATAATCACCACCCTAGGGGTTAATGCGCGTGTACTATGCTTTTCCCTACCTCAAGGGCGCGGGTTTGACCCCCCCCCCCCCCCCCCCCCCCCTTGCCATTTTTGTGATTAATTCAAATAAAATCCTTAATTTCTTGATCAAGGTTTTCACCGAAAGTGTTTTCTATTCACTGCTTTATAGCAGCGCTTTTAGAAAGTGTTTTCTAAGGTGGGATATTTTTTAGGCCTTTAGCAGCGTTTTTTAAAAGCACTTTCTAAGGTAAATCTTTAGCAGGGCTTTATAGAAAGCACTTTCAAAGATGGCGCCAACTTAAGGCCTTTAGCAGCGCTTTCTAAAAGCGCTTTCTAAGGTGACCCTTTAAAAGCGTTTTTTTATCGAATTTTATTTTAAAACATATAGCAGTGCTTGTTTCTAAAAGCGTTGTCTTTGTTGTGATGCGAAAAACTATTTTTGGTGTAGTGTTCGTCAGACATTTCTCACTATTGAATTCACTCCCTTTAATAATGGATGTTAAATATAAAAAAATGGGTATAAATTACTTTTTCTACACTAATGAATTGTATGTGAGTTGTGAAGTGTATTACTTAAGATATGTCTCCTCCTTTTGTGAAAATGTATTTATTGAGATCTTTTGGGCCTAGGAATTGGGAAACCCTTAGGGGCAGCAACAACTCCCTTATGATTTGGGGCAGTTGACCACCTAATCATTAGGAGGATAGTAGTGACTCCTTGTCATTTGACTAACGACATTAAACACGTCATCACTTTCAAGGACGAGCTCTCTATTAAAATATCGCCTAAGTGACACTACACTTGAACGATGACGACCTTGTCGAGGACACTCACAAATATAACATTACAACTTCATAATGATTTGATCCCTATGGAGTGAAAAACATCAACATTTAATGGTTGTTATTGTAAATAAATACTCTATTTTTTTATTAGTCGTTTAGGAAAAAAATTGTACCCAAATATAAATTGTTTCTCTATCAAAAAATTATTAATTTTATTTTTTTACTATACTTTTAAATATTTATTATTATTGCATCTTTCAATTATTTAAATTTATTTTTTTCTGTATCACTTATAAAAAAAAAAGAACTGAGGGAGTAAAACAAATTATAGTTGTTGCTTTTTACCAAATATTATCGTTGCATGTCATGCATATTACATAAGCTTTAATTAGAATACTCTAACGCAATTCCGAGAGGAATTATTTTACCTATAAAAAATACATCATTGCTGAATCCGAATCAGACTATGATTTTTTTCTTTTGAATTATTTATGCTCATAGAGCAAGAGTAATTAACAAGATTCAAATCTTCCAAAAGAGAAGCATAATCTTGGCTTTAATCTAGCTTGATATCGATTAATTACATGGAAAAAAGACAAATCACAAACACAAAATTCCAAAGTGGAGTAACAATCAGCTTCACCAATTTCAATATAAAACAGATAGCACTTGTGAGAAATCGAATCTATCATATTTCAAACTCCAAAGGAACATAGTTAATTATCATGATGAAGCACTACCAGGATAATAAATAATTGAAGGTTTATAAACTTGCCAAGTATCACATATGAACTTGCACATCACATGGTAAATTAGAATACTATTAAAATAATCAAATGGATTAAGGGAGAGAACATTGATATAATAGGCTGATGGAGATAAGAAAAAGGATTAATATATGTAGCACTATATATAAATGGGTGGCTTTGCCACTAAGAACTATTTGCTTAGAAGTGGTAAAGTATAGTAAGTATTACATGAGCAGAATCCTTAATAAAAAATATTTGGAGCACACACAAATTTAAATATTAAGAGAAATATTTAGTGACACATTCAACAAAGGACAATTGTTTGTTGTGGAAGAGAATTTGCTTCCTTCGGTTATTGATGTCTTTGGTGTATTTAAAACACACTATACCAAAAATGATATTTAATAGTGCACCTTAGACAACGCTTAATTAAAAAAGCGCTGTTATAAGTTAAAAATAAAATAAAACACGGGAATTGTTCTTTTCAGATTGTTGTTTGAGGAGAAATTGTTTTGAACCAAGTACTACCAAGTATTTGAGGAGAAATTGTTCTTTTCTGAGTGTGATTGTTCTTTTCATATATTATAATTATTATTTTGACGTCGTGTATAAAGTTTCCATCTAACAATTGTTTAATCTTACAGTGGACATTGGTTGTTGGTCGCAATTAATCCTATCAGAGAATTTGTTTATTATCTTAACTCGTTAGGAAATGATTGGACAACATACCCGGATATGAAGAACATGATTAACACGTAAGTGAGATTGTTCTAAATATTCATGTGTGTATTTATTTATTTATGTGAATTGTTCTAAATATTCATTTATATTTTATTAGCATTATACAAGCTTTTCGAGCCCAACGAGATATCCAAGTATTAAAGAGGAAAGCCAACAACATTACATGGATAAAAGTGGCGGTATATTATTAATTATAATTTTTTTTATTATATTAGTGATGATAGTTGATAAAACTTAGGATTTATCCATATTTTCTTTTCATCTATAGTGTCCTCGGCAATGTAATCAAATAGATTGCAGATATTTCATATTGAGGTTTATGAGAGAAACTCTTTTTTTGGATCGATTAGAGATTCCATCCGATGTATGTATTTCTAACTTATGAGTTATTTTAATATTTAACACATATTTTTCATATAATTAAATAGTTGAAAGTAAATCAAACTATGTTATATTATTATGTAGTACTTTGATGAATTCAAGTGTGCATATTATTCAAGAGATCATTTGGAAGAAATTAAAGAGGAATGATGTCAATTCATTATGGAGCTCGGAGTGTTATACGGTATATTGTACTCTTACTTTAATTTATGAAAATTTTGAGTATGTGTATGTAACTATAGACATATTGATTATGACTTGTTTTAATTGATCAATTACAATATTTTTGTGTTGTTTCAGGTTATAATATAGTTGCAATTGGATGAAAATGTATAGCTCGGAGTGTTCTCACATTTTTGTTTATGTAGATGTCATTTGAAACAAAATGTATAGTTGGATGAAATGATTTGTATAAAATATGTTGTATATTTAAATTGGTTCGTAAATCGGTACGATTGTATGAATTGTTTCGTAGATATTGGTACGATTGTACGAATGTATGAATTGTTTCGTAGATATTGGTTTGAAAATCTGATTGTTTTGTATCTATAAATCGGTGTCTAAATTGGTAGGTTTAAATAAGATAATTTGGTGCAAATTCTGGATTGGAATGAACAAGTACAAATTCTGGTTTAAAAACTAGGTGAAAATGTGGATACAAAAAGGTGTCTATAATTTGGCAACTTTAGACAGCGTTTTTTAAAGGAAATTATTTTTAAAAAAATTTATACCTTAGACAGCGCTTTCAACAAAAAACGATGTCTAAGGTGGGGTTTAGAAAACGTTTTCATTAAAAGCATTGTCTAAGGTGGAGTTTAGAAAGCGCTTTTAGTGAAAGCGTTGTCTAAGGTATACCATTAAAATAAAAAAAACGATGTCTAAGGTATATTAAAAAAAAGACCAAAAGCTTTGTCTAAAGTGGGGTTTAGAGAGTGCTTTTGACAATAAAAATGTTGTATAAAGCCCCTTTATACAACACTTTTGACATTAACCAAAGCGCTGTCTAAATCTTTAGCAGCGCAGGTTTAGACAAAGCTTTAAAGCGCTGTCTAAGGCCAAAAAAAATATTGTCTAAGAGCTTGTTTGACATAGTGACACAAATGAATAGTTAAAATATTGTGAGGGGGTGGAACTTTGCAAGGGTCGTGACCCCATTTTGGAATATTCTTGTATTATAAACTATAGTATTATATTATATTATTTGTAACACAAAAACCATAATATTTTAAAGATGATAATATGGAACTACAACTTTTTTAATCACATACACATAGACACTTGGCTTAATTGTATAAACACATATTGTTTTTATTGTTCACAGTTTATATATATATATATATATATGCTGAAAAAATGATTTCAATGAAGAGAAAGGACAGAAGAATCCCCAAAAGAAAAGACGACGCGGGACAGACCCAACCACGTCCTGTTACCAACCATTTGTCCCAAACCAACAAGGTTATGGGTTGCTATATTAAAATTACTAGAAATAAACAATACAACAGCAAAATTGAAATTACTAAGTAAACTTCTACAATCTTCAGTTGCTAAAAATAGCTAAGACGATACAAGACACACATTGATACAATCTACCGCGACTGTCGAATATGATTGGAAAAGAACATTGTCAATATTTAGATTGTGAACCAGCTGCATACTCCACATAAGAGCAAGAATTTTACGCCAAGGACAGATCAACTACAAACTCCTCTCTCTTGAAGGCTGAAAGCATATTCGACTTCTCTGCATTCATAACGACGCAGCCAAAAGAGATAGTGCCATTGGCAAACACTCCAGCATCGACTTGAACCACATGCGACTCATTCATTTTCCCATCTTAATAAATTGGAATTAGATGCTTGATGCAGATGGTTGGTTTCCACTAATTAAATTATGAAACTATTGTCAGCGCCAAACTTGCCACCTACATCGTGGAGAGAAATTTTTCATAAAACTCCAAGCAGTTCCTAGCATTCCAAATGTTATAAACTAGAGAGTAGAACAACCGAGTCACCCATGTATCCCTCTCCGATAGAACCTGAACCATCCAGCTACACCAATCACGATTATCTTGCAAACGCATGTCGCTCCCGGGATTTTCATCCTAGTACAAACGCGAAAGTGGCGTGGAAAAGGTTAGAGTCGCCAGCCAGACATTTTTATCCTGAAGGAATGGGAAAGTTAATGTTGCACAAACCTAAGGAAGAAGGAAAAGGACGAGGCCTTGCGAACCAAAGATCTGAGTCCGGAAGTCGGTTACGAATTGAGAAGGTATTAGCACCCCAATCCGTCTGCCGTACCCGACGGGATCCATGCTTATAAGTCTGTTTCAAAGGGTGAGACATAATATGTTGTTTGAATAAAAGAATGACTATCTGGAATGGAATGGAAATGAGAAAAGAGATTGGAAAGGAAAATGGAAAGAAGGGAGAAAATGTAGGGAAAAGGAATGATTGTGCTCGAATGGGCCCTACCCCACTGCCTACGTACCTCATCGAGATAAATGAGGATCAGAGACGCCGTAGTTCGTCTAACTAAGGCGGGAATTTGCTTATGATTTTTAGGATCACGTTGCCATAGCTCTAGCTCAGGTGTTACCGGCTCTAACTCGAGGGTGTTTACCGTGTCGTTATTTGAACTGTCGAGGCAAGTCACATTCGTCCGCAAGGAGTATGAGATGAGAAGAGAAGACGTGAGGTCTTGGTTTGTTGTCTTTTAGAAGAAGTGTTTTGAGTTTATGTTTATAGTATGTACAACACTAAAGACTATGACACAGGAGCGAATACTTTCCAAGATCGCCCCCAATGGAACGTTTGTAAAGCATCCTAGAAGAGTGGAGGAGACCTTCACTAATCATTTCCCGTATAGCTTAAGGCTCGTGGGGCATTTAATTTCCTTTATTAAGCATTTTGATGTTTCTTAAAGATGAGAAGTGAGACTCAAGTTATAAAAGGAAAAAACTCTAAGGGAAACTAGACTTACCCTAAGTTAGTTGAGTTTGAAGATGACCTATGGATAGTGAGGCTTGAAAGATTAAATCTACCTAAGAGATATTAAACTAGAAATGCGAGTACAAAAAGCAATAATGAACAATATGGTCCTCCTAAGTCATGGTGGGTAAAAATGTATGTGAAACGTAAATGAGATGAAAATATTACATCACAAAGTACACAAAATATAACCGAGGCATAAAAACATAATCCAAGTCCATAAGCAAATCCTCGAAAAATACCTTGCACAAAAAGAAAATTGTTAGTAAATGAAATGAAAATGCATGTGCAATAATATGATGGAAATGAATTAAGATGACAAAAATATCAAAAGTCTTGGAAAAAATATGAAATTAATTCCCTAGGGTCTCTAACCTGACTATAATATTGTGTTAAAAAATCTCCTAAAAGTTAAAAGTTTACCTATGTCAAATGGTCACTTAAACTTATCTAAGGTTCAATCATAATCTTACACAAATCACACTACCAAAACAGTGGATAAAATGGCCTAAAATTTCTACCAAAATTATTCTAGGTTTTCTTATTTGTCCTCTAATCATAGCAAAAATAATGGGCCAAATGTTGCAGGAAGTGGGAGAAATAAAATGTACAAAATTATGTGTTCATGTGAGAATTCAATATAAAATCAATTAAATGAAAAATCTACAACATATGACACATTCATCAACAAACCCCAAGACTCTCCCTCAAAACCCCAATTCATATATCTATATTACAATACCGAATATAAATTACTCCCCATACCTTAGGTTTCATAATCCCTTTCGATAACTCCTCGAAGAATTTCCCAAACCTTCTAGTCATATCCTTCCCTCTTCAGAGCTCTTCTCCCTTCTCCCAAAAATGCGATCGTTTCCAATTGATCGTACACAAAACTACTTTACTCTTTATGTCACTCCTGTCCCTAGGACCTCTTTAGTCTTTCCTCATAATACCCTCACTAATCCTCTACCAAAAGACAACATTACCCCTTATTTTCTAATTCTTTTTATTTTATTTAATTAACTTCAATTAATCTAATAAACCCAATCCTAATATTATT
Organism: Lathyrus aphaca; assembly: GCA_963966055.1. Taxonomy (NCBI): domain Eukaryota; kingdom Viridiplantae; phylum Streptophyta; class Magnoliopsida; order Fabales; family Fabaceae; genus Lathyrus; species Lathyrus aphaca. Next base: position 676,496,114 of record OZ014519.1, on the reverse strand, counting down.
AAAATATTAAGTCACCCTCAAAACTCCACAAAACATCAGATAACATCATAAATCATCAAAATTCACAAGACAAAACATCAATTAAATTAAAATCGACTTTGGGGTGTTACACAAGTTGTAGAAGAAAAAGCAAAGATTTAAATGGGAAGAAAAATAAAGTATTGTAGTCGGATAATGAGCTGAAGAACACTGATTCAAACTTCCAAAAAAACAATTGTGTGGAGCATGATGTCCAAAGACATTTTTCATTTCAGAAGACACTACAATAATGGTTTGGAAAAAATAATGAACATGTCTCTAAAAGAAAGGGCTAGATGCATTCAGTTGAATGTTGGACTCTTAAAGGATTTATGGATCGCGATAACTAACACAACATGATATTTCATCAACAAGTCACCACAATCTTCTTTAGAGGCGAAGGTTACAGAGAATGTATGGACAAATAACCTCATTGATCTTGATAATTTAAGAATTTTAGGGTGTCCCACTTATGTGAATATATCCAATGAAGATCAATAAAAAATGGATCGAAAGTCGAAGAGTGGTGCCTTTATATGTAACACAAAAGGTGTAAAGGGGTCCAAGTTAAGAGATTTAGTTTCAAAGAAGATGGTTATCAACATAGATAATATTTTTTTATGAGTAGTTCATGTTGAATCAATTAGTTGGAACAAATGTGTCTTTATTTGAATGGGAAACTTTCTACAATAAGGTTTCACAATAGGGGATATTGATCTACTACGAGTGAATAATGTGTAGGTAGTACTTGAACAACAAGTTGAGTTATACTTTGATACTGAAATCTATCATGGACCTGAAGATTTAGGTCAAGCATGAGATAATTTTCTTGTACGTGACAAATAAAGCCTTGAAATCAAGCCACCACGAATATATATATGTATGAATACTCGACATCTTATGATTTCCTTACAACTTATAGAGATTCATTCACCTTTAAAGAGGTTGTAGATAACCAGGAGAAAGATAAATGGACGTGTGATATGGTGTAGAAGATGGAGTCGAAAACAATCAAACATGAGAACTTGTTTAGCTTCCTAAGGAGGAAATGACTATCAATTGAAAGTTAGGGTACAAGAAAAAACTAATGGCAATAGAAAAAAGGGAAAGTTTAAGGTTCGTCGTGTAGAAAAGGAGTAAGCACACATGAATAAGATTGACTATAATGAGATTTTATCTCAACCTTTATACATACTTCTATCATGATAGTGTCAGTATTGGTAGCCTGATAAGTGTCAAATACATGTAAAATACATAAGCATTTATTAACTTATTTTCAATCAATCAATGAAAAATCCTCCAATTTATCGATAAAACACGATAAAATGTCTATATGAAATTTTTAACATTGTATTCATTAAGTACAGGTAAGCAAAAAGCATCGCTATATATATTGATATGAATAATTTGATGGGTCATCGTGAAGGAGAATCATTCACATTGGATCAAACACTCATCTAAAGGTCAAAGACTCACTCAAACAAGTAGAGAGACACCACATATTCATCAAAAACCTTAAGGTGGTAGGTGGATGAGTCCTCTTACTTATAAACTTCTCAACCTCCATTTTTTAAGCAATGTGGGACTTAGAACTCACACTTGTTTCTCAACATAACTCACACTTGTTTTCCAACAATCTCTCCCTCAATTGTGAGTCCATCTATTATGTTCCCCCTCAAGCAGAAGTTATTTCATCCACATGTTTGTACCACTGTTGAAAGACACCTTTACTCGTCATGGGCACAACAACGAGACACATCGCTTGACCGCAACCATGTTAGGAAGACTTTCGATACAAGGAGTCAATCCCTTACTCGAACCAATCTCTAATACCATCATGAGTCATCATGGGAGGGGGGGGGGGGGATATTCACATTGAATAAAACACTCACCTTAAGCTCAAAGACTCACTCATCCAAACAAGTGAGAGACACAACATATTTATCCAAATCCTTAAGGTGATAGATGTATCTGTCATATTACTTATAAAGTGTTCATCCTTCACTTTTCTATGCAATGTCCGACTTAGAACTCACACTTGTTTCTCAACACAAGTCACTGGTTTTTCTATAGAATATACATTTTATATGTGAAAAAATTACTTACGACGACCATACATGACTCCTACATGTTCGATTATATTGTCAAATTGTTGACACCTTCATTATAGGACTTTGATTGCAATTCTTTGATGATTTTCGAGATAATTTAACATTCCTCAACCTTCTATTTCAACTAAAGTGTATTAGGCTATTGCATATTTATTTATTTAGAATAGACGTTATTGAAAATTATACTCAGAATTGTAAGATTATTAAGAAAACATTCTTAAGACAATAATTAGGAATCTTATTAAGAAAATATTTGTTGTATATATCATTGCATAAATGAATGCAAAAGCAAGGTGAATAGTTCCATTGTTCCTTAATAGAATATCCATCAAAGTGACTCAATGTAAAATTTATGTTACAAACATTAAAAAAACCAGACAACTGAAAAGTATGACAGTCATCAGTTATTAGAAAATTTAATTTAATAGAGGTAAAACATGAAGTTGGAGATTGGAGAACAGCTGTGTGAAGTGTCCGAATGGTTGACTTCCTACTACTGTCAACTCAGTAACTTATCACATAAAACAAACATATTGACTGTCTCTGAGACTGTGCCTTGTTCCACTATTGCCCACAACACCAAAGCATTTTCACATGTACATCAAATCCTAATAATGCTCTTGTCGGGTCTCCTCACACGACCAATATATATATATATATATATATATATATATATATATATATATATATATATATCACGTTGGTGGTACAAACACCAAGCTATCCCTTGGATACTCCATAGTCCCAAAACCTTTTTTTTTCTCTCTCATTGAAGTGAAAATGAGGCTAAGTTTTATGTTTCAAATCTTATTCATATTCTTTCTGCTTTTCTCCACAACACTCTCTTCAAGGCCACTTACAAGTGAACAAGGTATGTATACAATACAACTCTTGACTCTTATTCATATTATCTCTTTGTGGGTTATGTATTTTTATAAAGTATAGAAACTGGTTTTTCAGGAGATAACTTTTTTTTGGAGTTAGAAGGACGTGAATCTTTGAAGGTAGTCATAATTTTTAGTTAATATGATTTTTCATATTCTCAAATCTTTGTAAATTTTAGAAAAGGTGTACCTTATTATGGTTGTTATGAAATCTCACAGGTTATGGAAATGGAGAAGTGCAATATTGAAGATGAAGAATGTATTCAGAGAAGAATGACTTTAGAAGCTCACCTAGATTACATCTACACCCAACATCATAAGCCTTGAAATCATAAATCTTTTCATGCTTCAATAAAAAGTATTATTATCATTTTAATTTAGATTTAGATAATGAAAATATAGGATATTTCCTCTTGTGTTTATTTTGACTATAACACATGAAATTGCTTCTTAAATTGTGACTTTTATTAGCTATGTATATCTGTGATAAATAAGTTTGTGAACTCTCCAATAGTTATATTTGCATTTTGAAAATTAAGTTGTGGTTGTTCTGAATGCAAGAGATTCAAATTTCAATCAAACAGTCTTGTGATTCAAATACTTAGAGCCTTTCAACGACAAGAACTCAAATTAGGTTTTTATTATTCCTTTTATGTGTGTTATATGAAATTTAAAACAAATTAATTTGAATGGTACTTTTTGAAGTAAGTAAAGATATCTCTTTGTTTGAAAACTATACAATTCTTCAAACTCACTAAGTAATAATGCATTGTTACCAGGGATATCCCAATCCAACATACAACAACAAATCAAAATCCAACAACAAATCAAAATCCAACCATGATGACAATCTAATATCTTTACAAAGCTAATATTTTTCGAGAAATCCGAAGGACATTTTAACCATTCATAAAAGTTACATCTAATTATTGTTGAAAGTGTAATGCATTATGTCATATTTGATTTAGATTAGATTTAAATTTTGTTTTAGATCTAGATTTGATTTAGTTCTTCCAAAATAGATATTTTGGGCTTTTATAGTTTGAGTTTTTGGCTTGGGGTGCAAGCAAACCTAATTCTATAAATAGGAAGTATCCCTCTTGTAATCAAATATCATCACAATATTATTACACTCACGGAACCGCAGTTGCAGAGTGAGTAATAATAGAAAAAAAAATTTCACAGTTGTGGATAACAAACTTTATCTCTCTCATATTTCCTCTTTCAAAATTTCTTCTTTGTTATTGTTGTTGCGCAAGAACATTTCTTGTTCATCAAGAAAGGTTTGGAATTCCCATAGAGTTTGGGTTAATTCCAACAATTATTCTATGAGGTGAACTTAAAATCAGCCACCACTAAGACAAATATGTTATTGATGTTTTGAAACTCCTGAGAGATTACAGGTTCAAAGGAAACTTGTCAAAAGGTTAAGAGAAGAAACATGTAGAAGAAATTTCTAACCATTGGTTCAAAGTGGTTACGAACCATTGACATTCAAGTAGATAAGAAGTTAGTTTATGATTTTTTTATTGAGCAATGTTATTCTTACCTTCATTCATAATGTACATCAAATAGTTACAAATAAATAAAAATATTTATAGCAAAATATTTTTACTTTTTAAAATTAATTTTATAACTTAAATATAAAATTTGTGATTAAACAACTTTATTATTGAATATAAAAATTATATGATGATGAGAGAGAAACACAGTGAGGTGTTTTATCTTCTCTCTTATTTTTGGTATTTATTTTTTCTGGGTTTCTAATGGAGTGGAAAAACAGTAGGAAAAAGGTGTTTCAAAATATTGTTATGAGATGGGATACCTATCTGGTGAACAGAGGATCAAAGGGGAAGGGCGAAGATAAGCTTTCTTCTATCTTCTTTTCTGAATTCCCAGATAGAGTGAAGGCTGCAGATATTCTTGACCTTTTTGGGTGCGTCGGAGACATCGTGGAGGTGGTGATTCCAACACGAAGAAATAAACTTGGAAAACGATATGGTTTTGCGAGGTTCAAAGATGTTGAAGATATCAGATCATTAGCTATCAAGTTAGATAATGTAATGATAAAGGGTAGGAAGATTCATGCAAGTCCTCTTAGATTTGAAAGGAGAGAAGTTTTCGGTAATCAGTTTGTCAAGGTTGGAGTTTCGCGGTCCAGTGACATTGATCAGAATAACATATTCTATAGAAGACATATTTCGCCCCCTCATAACAGGGGCAATTTGTCTTATGCAGAAGCTGTAGGGGATCAAGGGGCCAAGGCAACTCAAGTGGCAGTACCTAAAGTAGTATATTCAACTGAGTTGAGTGTTAGAGAAAGAATGAAGAAGTCCTTCATTGGTGAAGTTAACTCGCCGGGTTTGTCGTACAATATTCAGACCTGTTTCGAGGTGGGGGTTACTTCTCCATCAAAGTAACACCTCTTGGGGCCAATTTGTGTTTACTTGAGGAAGTAGATGAAGGGGAAATTCGTGATTTGATTTGAGATGGTGAGAAATGGTGGAAACAGTGGCTTAAAGAGATTAGAATATGGAAGGATTCTGAGGTTGATAATGACAGAGTTGTGTGGTTGAGACTGTATGGCGTTCCAACTCATGCATGGCAGATGGAATTCTTCATTAGCTTTGTAAATTCAATAGGCTCTTTCATCTGTGCAGATGAGAATACAATGAAGGGAGATGTGAAGGATGTCGCGAGAATCATGATAAAAGTTCCTTTTTCTTTTTATTTGATGGATTTTTTGTCATAATATTACTCAGAGATGACATTTTTGGACCTCAACGTCTTGTTCCTTTTAAACAAAAAAACCAGTTCAGAAGTTTCAGAGTCGTTGGATTCGGAGGCGAAATGGGAGAAAGGGTTGTCCGGAAATGAAGAGAATGATTCTTGTGACGATTTTGTTGATGAAAACAGATGTGCGTCGGTTCCGGAAACTTGCAGGGAAGAGGTGGTGATAGTTAGTTCTTCGGAGATCCGACTGGTGGAACCCCTAGTAGGAAGAAGGAAAAAGGCTAATAGTTGTCTTGATGTTGACAAGGCGTCTTCTTTTGAGAATGGGGCATTGATAGGTGCGTTTGACGAGGTGTTAGTTGCTACAAAAGGAACTAATTCCATCTACAAGGAATGGGTTCAGGAAAGTGTGCAGGAAAATGATCCAAACACGGCGTCTGTCAATTCTGCTGACTCCGTGGTAAGCTGCACTATTGAGAATTTTTCATTACCATACCATTGTTTTAATAAACAATTTTCAAAATACCACACTTTTGTACACATATACGAAAATGCCATTTTTTCAAACAAAAAAAAATCAGTGTGCCTCTGCCGCCCATTCAATGGGCGGTAATGTACAAAAATTAGGTATGTCGCCCTTTCAACGGGCGGTAATGTAAACGGATCATTATTTTTTGTTTTTTTTTGTTTTTTAAGTTTTCTTTTATTTGTATATAATAATTATTAATATTATTAAAATTATTAAATAATAATATTAATAAAAAAAAATAAAAATTAATATATAATAATATTATTTTATTTTAAATAACTTTATTTTAGTTATTAAATAAAATTAATTAATTATATTGAGTAATAAATATTAATATTAATTGTTGAAATTTTGATAAATGAAAATTATTATATTTTTAATCGAAAAACGATTCCGCCACTGCAATGGGCGATACTTTTTCAATATTTTATTATTTAAGTACAACACTGCCCATTCAATGGACGGTACCTTTTTAATATTATATTATTTAAGTATAGTGCCGCCCATTCAAAGGGAGGCACCTTTTAATATTATATTATTAAATATCAGTTCAAATCTAATATAAATAGCGGTGTTATGTGGACCATTTTTTTGCAGAAGAAAAACATTTTTTTAGAGAGAAAAATATTAGTTAAGATGCATTACTATCGTCGTTGGGGCAAAGTCATTTTTTCGAGAGAGAAACCGGTATTGGATATGCTCTTTTGGAATATATGTAGTTTAGATCAACTGATGAAGGAGCTGAAACTTTGGTTAGAAGCAGAAATTGAAGAAAGGGAGAAAATCAGAAGTGTTGAGAGGTATGATTTTCGTCGTGGGTGGGTGCGAATTAGGACCGACAATGAAGCGAGAGAAATGATGTTTGGAATCAATGAAATCAAGTTGCTTGTTGTAATAAGCTAGAAATGTTGTATTAAATGTTGTGTTCTTATATTCTAGTTTAATTTTTATTTTTGATGACAGATGTTTGTGTTGTGTTGTTGAATTAATGTTAAATGTATTTGTGTTGTTTAGTAACTTTGTTGTTGTTAAATATATGTAAATCTTAATGATTAATGATTAAGAAAATTGAGAGGCTTGATTGCAATATGAAAACGATACATGATAATAACATAAAATACTAACTATTACTAGTTCCGACATTTGGACACCGAGTTCGGTTTGACCAGTTTGACAACATCGGGAACATTTTCTCTCCAGCTTGTCAACGATATCCATTTTTGTTCTAATATGTGTGCTGACCGGGCGACCTTTCTTGTTCCTTTGCATTCTTGGATTATGGAAAATTTGATCTCCCTCATAAACTGGCCAATATTCATTGTATGGGAGCACCGAAAAGCTTATGTTGTATACTCCAAATAGGTTTGAAACCCTGTAAACGATGGACAAAAGTGTGTAGGAGTCGTTGCGGGTACTAGAACACGCAACGATAACATGTGAATAAGGGACACTGTATGCCTGAAACTTTCCGCAATCACACCACCCTTCTATTAGGTTCACCTTGTAACGACCCATAGGCTACCCCTCACCATGATCCATTGTTTCCCGCACAATAAAAATATTGTTATTATAGTAAAAAATGTTGACTTGATGTGTGATGGATTTTGTTGTTTCTTCTTTCATAACCTTTACGCAGTTGTCTGTAAATATTTGTCCTGAATTCAACACTACACTCCACTTTTCACCCCTCTCAGCAAACTATGTACCCAATCTATAATATGTTGCACTAACCAATGTTGTAATGGGTAAATTACGGGTGCTTTTGAAGACTCCATTCAGTGACTCAACAAGGTTGGTTGTCATGTGACCCCAACGTCGACCCTCGTCAAATGCCCTTGTCCATTTTTCAGCTGGAATATTGTTGAGCCACCTTAAAGCATCATCATTTGCCATATCTATTTCATTCTAGTAATACTGAAATGTTGGGTATTAGGATGGAAGCTTCTAAGAGACGAGGACAATCTTTGAGAATAGTAGTTCTAAGGGACCGTTATAACTCTATCCATTTAGACGAAGACTCCCCCGAGGAACTGAAAATAATGAAAAATAGAGTATATATTATGTTACTTTTTGCTTGTTTTTTATTTCCTGATACTAACGGTAACATCATACATCTTCAATTTTTACCATTACTAGAAGATTTCCACCAAATAAGTAGCTATAGTTGGGGCGCTGCAACTTTAGCACATCTATACAGAAATTTGTGTCGATGCACTTTGAAGGACGCTCACAATTTTACTGGATGTGGAGTGTTACTTCAAGCTTGTGGTTGGTCCAGAATGCCTAGACTGGCACCAATCAACGAAAATCCATTCCATTTTCCATATGCAACAAAGTATGTATATTTATACTCTAACTAATTATTCTATTTAATATTTTTATTGCTCTAATATTTAAACTCTATTTAGTTTTTAGGTGGTCTGCTTATGGGATGAATTATGAAAAAAAAACATCATTATGTTGTTGGATATCGGGCATTCTTCGATCATTTCAAACCGAATGATGTATTATCTCTAAGAATTATACATTTTAATATTAAAATATTTTTTTAGTTACAACCTCTAATCCATTTTTTCAACTTCGTCGCAGTTTATATAGAGACCATATCTTGGACTCGAAGATGAGGACCCAACCGAAAGTCATATTTGGAGTGCAACAACATTTATATTTTGTTTCACTTATGTTGAAATGCATCATTCGGATCGGGTTAAACTTCAATTTGGGATTCAATAAGAAATTTTTGGTCCACCGAGATGCATGAAAAAATATCACAAAAGCAAAGTAAATCAACAATGGAGTTTCGAAGATTGGAAAGAGCACAACAAATAAGAACGTCAAGAATGGCTAAATCGTCACTGCACCGTCATACAAGGAAATGTCATGGATATTGAACGTAAACCCAATAGGGAATACATGAATTGGTATAAATCTGTGACCAATTTGTATTTATCGGTAAACAGAGACTTATTTGACCCTCGTATCCAACCCACATTGAATGTCAACCAACAACACCCATTTACCTCCCAACAAACATTTAATACCAACCAACTTACATCTAACACTCAACAACCTTTCAACCCCACACAACAACCTTATACCCCAAGCCAACACTACAATCAACCATACCCATCATTTAACCCAACCTTCTATAACACCCAACAAAACCTCAATTTTACCCCCTCCCCATCATACACACAACAACATTCATTCTCTTAACCTACCTCACAAGAACACAACTATAACCAACATTCATTCTCTCAACCTACCCCACAAGAACACAATTACCAAACACCCCAACCACAATTTCCATTTTATCCATCACAAACTTTCACCTTTAATTCATCCCAAAACTAACATCCATACATCCCCTACATGAATACCTCAATGCCACCTACTACCCAACCAACTTGGAGTAACGAGGGAACACAACTAGATTATGGAAGTGCAACGACGATACAGGACGCCTTTAGTGATGATGTGTTATCCAACTTTATTAATCCTCCAGGTGAAGCGGGACCTTCTACTCAACCAACAAACGTTGAACAAACTAGTTTAAGAAGGAATACCTGAATAGGACGTCCTCCCGGCTGTGGAACTTATCAGCGACATCGTCGACCGGGTCCAAATAGGGGATAGAAAAAATTAATGTATTATTTATTATTTATATTAATATTATTATTTATATTAATATTATTGTAATTTAATATTTATATTAATATTATTATTATTCATTTTTTTAATATTAATATTATTATTATTTAATATTAATATTTTAAGTTATTTATTAATCTATTTTTTTATTAAAAATACAAAATAAAATAAAAAAATTCAAAAAAAATTCGGTGCACACTGACACTCATTCAAAGTGCGGTATATAAAAAATTTGTGCACTCCCACCTATCAATGGGCGGAAAAGACCAACCAAAAATTGAATTTGTGTTAAACAATGGTATTATGGAATATAGTGGAAAAAACATGGCAATGTGGAAATTAGTCTTCAATATCATGGCAGGTGGGAAAAAATTCCACTATTGAGAAGCAACGCAACAAGTGTCACGTCCAGGAGGGAAGCTCCAAAATTTCCTCTTTTTCCTCTACAACCTTTAATCGTATGGTTAGAAATAGAGTTCCAAAAAGTATTAAATTTTAATCTTTTGTGAAATAGGTGGTATGTCTAAAGTCAAAAGCATGAAATTAATTAAAAAGAAGAAGGGGCAAAAGGTTGGTGACAATGCATCTTTTGACTCGGGCCCACCCAGGAGGGGAAATTTTCCTTTACCCATTTTCAATTCTTCTTGTCTAGTAGCGCAAGTCAGAACTAATTTGGTTGATGAAATTTTTTATTGCGAACAATCTGGAGAGTCTCATATTGTTAGATGTAATCTAAGGACGTTAGAAAATCTTAGTTCTAGTTTGGGCAAAAAATTATGGAAAGCTATTTTGGAAATTGGGGTCGCAGACGGGGAAGGGGATGCAAATAGGGATTATGAACTCAGGCTAGATGCTTTGGAGAAGGAGGACAAATTTAGAATGTTGGGAGGGAAGGTGTATCCAAAAGTTTTGAAATGATTTTAGGAACCATGAATGTTATAGGGGTGGTAGTAGAGCAAAGAGGAGTAGGATTTCTCAGCTTATATCTAAAGGGAATTCTGATGTTTTTATGATCCATGAAACAAAAATTCAAGTCATGATGGATTCCTTAGCTAGGAGTTTTTGGAGGAAGGAAGCTATTGATTATTCTTATTCCAATTCGGTCGGTTTCTCAGGAGGATTGATGATTCTTTGGAAGGTTGAAAGTATTGAAGTGATTTTTAGCTTTAAAGGAAGGGGATATTTGGGAATCAAGGTTAGATGGAAAAATGATTTTTATTATTTTGTGAATATTTATTCTTCATGTTCTTTAGAATTGAAACGTGGACTTTCGAGTAGATTGTTGGACTTGAAAGTGAGAATGGCGGATGGGGAGTGGGTTATTGGAGGAGATTTTAATGCAGTGAAATGTTTTAGTGAGTGCAAAGGGAGTTCGGTGTGTAGTAGGAGGTCAGAATGGGGAGAATTTGCAAAATTCATCTTAGATAGTGAGTTGGTGGATGTCTCGTGCAAAGGGAAACAATTTAGTTGGTATGGAGGTGATGGTAAAACTTGTAATAGGATTGATTATTTTTTGGTGGATAACGAGATTATTAAGAAATGGGGTGGTTGGTCAATTTATTGGTTCAAGAGATATTTCAGATCATTGTCCAATTTGATTGGTGGTGGTTAAATCTAATTAGAGTCCGGAGCCGTTTAAGTTCAATAACGCTTGGTTAAAGAATAAATATTTCATTCCTTTGTTGAGATAGAGGTGGAGCAAGTTGGTGGTTGAAGGGAGGGGAAATTATATTCTTAAAGAGAAGTTATGACTTCTTAAAGATCGTCTAAAATGGTGGAGCTCTACTATTTTTGGCAAGATTGATTTGGAGACTCAGAAGGATGTTAATTTTTTGAATAAGTGCGATTAGGTTCTTGATGAGGATGGAGAATTTTTGGGGAGTGATGTCATGGTGGATAAAAAAAGGCATGTATCAAGTTTTGGTTGAATCTTAAGATCAAGGAAAATATGCTTATTCAAAAATCTAGACTAAAGTGGCTCAATGACAGGGATTCTAATAGTAGGATTTTTATGGAGTTTTGAAAGATAAGAGGAGGCGTAATTTTATTGGATCCTTTAATTCTTCTAGAGGAATAATTCATTTGGTGGTTAAGGTTAGGGAGTAGGTTCAGGAGCATTTTTCATCTAAATTCCTTGAGTCAGATTTTGAGAGGCCGATTCTTGATGACATTTCCTTTAAGGTTCTTGTTGAAGCCGATTAGTTGTCACTTGAAGCTCCCTTCTTGGAATCCGAGAAAAAGGAGGCGGTTTGGAGTTATGAGGGGTCGAAGAGTCCGGGTATGGATGGTTATAATTTTCTTTTCATTAAGAAGTGTTGGTCTTTTATGAAAGAGGATATCATTAATTGTTTCATGTCCTTTCACTTCGGAGCTAATTTATCCAAAGATTTCACTTCTTCTTTCTTAAATTTGGTGCCTAATTATTCTAATACTATAGATTTAGATGATTATAGGCTTATTTGTTTAGTCGGATGTGTCTATAAAGCCCTTTCCAAACTCTTGGTGGCTAGATTAAAGTTGGTTCTCCATTCTATCATTTCTAAAAGTCAAAACGCTTTTGTTTCGGGTAGACAATTTCTTGATGGTGTATTAGTTACCAATGAATTGGTGGATGTTACAACAAAGGATAAGAAGGAATGCTTACTTTTTAAGGTGGATTTTGAAAAGGCGTACGAAAAAGTTTCTTGGGGATTTCTTAAGTTCATGCTTCGGAAGATGGGATTTGGGTTTATTTGGATGAGGTGGATGGAGCTTTTGATTTTCTCTAGTAAAATGTTGGTCTTGGTTAACGGTATCTCGACAAAGGAATTTGTGGTTGAGATAGGACTAAGACAAGATGATCCACTTTCTCTGTTCCTTTTTGTTGTGGTGGTGGAAGATTTGAGAGGGATGGTGAAAAAGCCCGTTGAAATTGGAAATTTCACGGGGTTTAATTTCGGTGACAATTATTTTGTGGATATTCTTCAATTTGAGGATGATACTTTATTGATAGGTGATGGTAGTTGGAAGTATATTTGGGTTATTAAGGTGGTGTTTAGGGGTTTTGAGATTGTGTCGGATTTTGGAATTAATTTCCATAAGAGAAAACTTATAGGGGTGAATGTTAGTCCTAATTTCATGGAAGTGGCCTCTTGTTTTCTCTCATGTAAGAAAGAAGGTAACAAGTTCATTTTTTTTGGGATTCCCATTATTAATTATGCCAACAAAGAATCTATATGGTCGGGGTTAATTTCAAAAATGAAGAAGAGGTTGTCGTGTTGGAGCAATTGTTTCCTTAGTTTTGGGGAAAGATTATCGCTTTTGAAATCGGTTTTGTCTAGTCTCTCTATCTTTATGATTTATTTCTATAAAGCTTTGATCCAGGTAGTAAAAATGTTACCTTCGATTCAAAGCAATTTTCTTTGGGGAGGTTTCTCGCTCTCTGGATTTCCATCCTGGTACAAACGCGAAAGTGGCGCGAAGAAGGGTAGAGTCGCCAGCCAGACATTTTTATCCCGAAGGAACGGGAATGGTAATGTTGCACAACCAGAAGAAGAAAAGAAAGGACAAAGGTCCTGCAAACCAAAGAACTGGGTTCGGGAGTCGTTTACGACCTGGGAAGGTATTAGCACCCCAGATCGTCCACTGCACCCAACGAGATCCACACTTGCAAAGAAACTGTTTCAAAGGGGAAAAGAATGAAGTTGCTGCAAAAGAAAAGAAATTGGATCAGGATAAAAGAAAAAAAGGGAGAAAAATGCAGGGAAATAAAAGAGTGCTCGAACGGGCCCTACCCCGCTGCCTACGTACCTCATCTGGATATGAGGATCAGAGTCGTCGTAGTTCCCATAACTAGGGAGGAAAATGGCTTGTGTTTTAAAAGCTTGAACTGATTATGTGAATGCTCAGATGTTGCAGGCTCGTATGGCACGATTGCGTTACCGTCTTGCAAAGAAACAAGTAGGAGCAAGTTCTTACGTTATGAGTGAAGGTGATGAGAAAAGAAGTCTCGAAGGAAAGACGAGTATTCGTTGTTTGTGGCTTTTAGAAGCTTTTATTTATTTAGCATGAGAAAGTGAATTCAAGTCTTTTTACATGGAATGTGTACTTATTACTACATCCTAAGATGGAATGAGGAACAAGCACACCCAAGTAAGGAGAAGACCCCAAGACTTGGTTCCAGAGATTAGGTCCTAAGCTCACTAACTCATTGAATTTATTAAGTGTTTTTGTGATTTAAAGTAAAGAAGTGTTTTTTGAAGTTTTATTTGTGAAGGTGATCTCATGATTATACTTGTAAATCATGCTAGACAAGTTTGTACTATCCCAAGATGGTATGAATACAAGTGCCCCATGGAATAAGTCCATGCACACAAGACTACCTCAACCATTATTTAGGTGTTTTTTTAGGTTTTAGTTTGAAGATGAGAAAGAGAGAACACCAAAAGGATCTCAAAGGTAAAAAAATTAAGTGGGACTAACAATCTTATATGTTATAATGCATAGGAGTCCTAGGTTAGTGTGGTTTAAAGTCTATCCTAATGAAGAAAAAGGAAAGAAGAAAATAAAGAAGAAGAAGAAGAAAGGATCAAAAGGACTGAACTTACTTCTTAAAGAAGATAAGTTGATCCAAAGGGGAATGAAGAAGAAGTTAGACATTTATGGCCTAAGCACATCACAAACAAAAGTTAAGAAAACATAATAGAAGTTAAGGAAGAACTTGATATGTGTAAACATCAGCCACACCTCTCATACTTACCATAGCCCCTGAAAAGGTTAGAAGTATTCACACAAAGCAAAAGAAGTTAAAACAAGTTCAAGATGTGTAAGAACAAGTATATAAACATAAAAGCACACACAAGTCATAACCTAATGATCATAGAAGACTTATAATGTTAGTCATGCAAGATCACACAAAAAGGAATGGGAGAAGTCCCACAAACAACAAGCAAAGCACTAAGAAGGAAGCAAGATGGAAGTAGGTAATTAAGTGAGGCATGCAAGTCAGAGTTCAAAAAGTAATGTCAAAGTTAGAAACTAAATATCTTAATCATATTCCTAAAAAGAATATTTAATCATCAAAGAAAGCATATAGGCACATACTAAGGAAAATGGAGAAGATAGGAAGAAATGTGAAGTGAAGTTAATCATGGTTCATACTTGTGGAAAGATGTGACTTGGTGCACAAGGTAAGCATAGAAAAAGTAAGGATGTGGTTCACATATTACAACCATAGATCATACATCACGTTAACAAGCCTCAAACAAATCCTTATATGATGGCACAAGTGTCTTCCTAAGAAAGCAAGAAAAGTCTGGCCAAAGCATCCACAAATAAGGCAATTCAAAGTTCAATCCTCAAAGAAATAGTAAACATGCTTCAAAAATTATGAAATTAAACATCAAAGCACCTCAAACATGTACAAACATCAAGACAAAATCACAAGCTAAGAATCAGAACCAAGGACAATCAAATAGTGAGGCAAAGCAAAGTTAGGGTTCCATTTACTTAAGAACAAAGCAACAACTTGAAACTCAACCAAATAATGTCTAAAAATCATCACAAAAATAATAAAGAGACCTTAACATGTTAGTGATATAAGGAAAAACAAACCAGGGTCAGAACTAATTTAGAACTCAAGTTATAAAATCAACAAAACCAAGTGCTCATGGTATAAGGCAATTAAAGGAAATTAAAAGGAAAATTAATTCAAGGATTAAAATAAAATAAAAACAGAAAATAAAATTTGCAAAATTTTTATAAAATGTCAAAGTACATTTGTGAATTTTTTTTTTGGGATTTTTGGAAATTTAGAACTATTTTTAAAAATTAAAAATAAAATGGAAAGAAATAAAGAAATTAAAATAAAATAAAAGAGGAAGGGGTGTAAGGAGTTATCTAGTCACGTTCAAAATGAAACAAGGCATAAACAAGGGGGTGTGGATAGGAAGGAAAGCCCAATGCATCAAAGCTCAGTCAATGGCAAAGTCAAAGTACTCATAATCAATGGTCCAGAATGATTATCACAAAGTAAACACATCCAATGGTTATCAAGCAGGTCAAGCCATGTAAAAGTATGTTAATCTGGCACATGAGAAAGAGTCATCTAGAAAAGTAATTCAATCCAATGATCATCAATGGTCATCATAAAGTAATAAGATCTAATGCATGAGAGCAAAAGTCAAAAAAGCAGGTCAAGCAATTGAACGCATCAGATCCTAGGTCACATACAAGCTACCACGATCAGGAAAATATAACAATTAATTATGAAAATATAAAACCACCAGCCAATCACGTGGTAATTTAATGTGTTAGCAATACCAAGTCCCTTGGATCAAAACAATACACGGTTCAAATTTTTTCTTCTTCCTCCAGCCACCTTCTTCACTGCAATTGGTCCGATGACGAAGCCTAAGCTCCGGTCACCGGAAAACTCATGCTTAAGAACAAACCTGTCTAGAAACTCATACAAATATCCATATCTACTCTATTCACCATCATGAACAAGAATCCAAGCTCAAAAACAACATTCATTCAACATATAACATGAATCGAAGAAAACAAAAATGGATCTACAAAACTGAAATTTAACCAAACACTCATAATACACGTCCATTCATCAAATTAAACATATCATTATAATCAGTGACACTCAATGATCAACATACACACAAGCATTCATAGAAATATGAAGCAAAAGGAAGCTCACCTGAAAAGTGATCTGAAGCAAAATTACTCCTAAAAAACCAGTGTAAGAGAGTAGATCCTCCTCTATTGAGCTCTATTTGGAAAATAAATGCAAATAGAGGCTTGAAAATGGCTGGATCTTGAGATTCAAGTTAAATCTCTTCAAAGTAGAATCCACTGAATTCTTGCACTATAGCTTGAAATGGTGGTTGATCTGTGTTCATTACACTTCACTGATGATGAATATGCAAAGAAATTGGACAATGTGTGGGGGAATAAGGAGATTCGAAGAGAAATGCAAAAAGTGAAAAAAATTTGAAACTGGGAAATGAGAGTGCATGAGCCTCTAAAAATTGGATGTTTAGCTTTTATATCATGTACTAATGAGGCTGATTAGGGTTTTGGGGATGTGAGGACTCAACAATGAAATATTTGGATCAAAATGCAAATTTGCAAGATTGTGCCCATGTCATGATTCCCACGTGCAAAACTAGAAAGAAAGGCATGATTATTCTCTATTTGGGGCACTGAATACCTTTGGATTGATCTTAGGGCCTGAAATGCTTTGTGTCATGAGTTTTGAATGCACATGCACATTTGCATAATGGTTTGCAACTTTGAATCATGGCACGAAAACGAAAGTTTCATTAGGCAAAAATGATTGTTATGCATTTAATTTTAGTATGGTAGTGAGAAAAGATCCATTAGAAGTCATGAGAAACCAAATTGAGCCTGTTTACAAATGGTACATAACTTGAATATTTGAAAATCCCTAAAAGTAAGCCAACTTCCATCAAGCATGTCTTTTTATCCACAAATGCTATGAAATAGTTCTTGTACTTTTTGGAAAGGGGAGAATAAGCTATACAACTTTCATGTTTACGGGAAAATCATTTGAAGCTTTCTTGATCATGAAAGGATTGATTGAAGTTAGGGAAAAATTGCCAAAAATGGAAAGTTCCATTATAGGTCATTTTCCAAATTTAGTAACTTTTCTTCAAACTCTTGATTCTTGACTATTGAGATCATACATACCATTTCTTGCCCAAATAAAAGTCCATAGACTTGAAAAATCATGATTAGAACCCTAAAAATCCATTGGTTGACTTTTCTTCTGCACAATTGACCTCTTTCTTCAAATACAAGTAATTGAACCAATACCTGACTTCCTTAATGAATTTTTGCACCAAATTTCATCCCTAGGCCTTGTATACCATATAGGAGCCTTTGACCACAAAAATTGGTCAAATCCATGAGGATAGCATGCTCTGAGGCAAAACCCTAATTAGGGTTTCCTTGTGTAGGAGGAAGTTGCACTGAAGAATTCCTGATAAACCACACCCCTTTTAGGGCTATGAAGATAAGTTTGAGCTTGTATGGGATATGAGGATATCTTGTAGCCTTCTTGCAAGACCACTTGGATCTTATCTTGACTTTGAAGAATCATAGCTTGATGGATGACTGATCATATGACCTACGCTTCTAACTATGGATGTTATGCCTCATCTTTCTATGCAAAGATGCAATGGTATGTATAATATATGTTATGCTATATGATATGAAAATGAGAGGGAACATTTTTGGGTGTTACAAGGTTCCATTGAGAAGAGGAAAATTCATTGAGTGAGTTGGAATGATGTGTGCCTTCCTATAGATAAAGGAGGTATTGGTTGAGTAAGATTGATGATTTTAATGTCGCTCTTCTTTATAAATGGAGGTGGAGGATATTGTCGGAATCTAATTCTTTTTAGGTTGAGGTGTTTAAGGCTCATTATGGTGATATTAAATTTAAGGTTGTTAATTTGAATGGTGTTTTGGTGTCGGGTTCTCGCATTTCTTTGTGGTGGAGGGACATTTTGAGTTTAGGCAAACATTTCCGTGAAGATTTATTTGTACTCCTTTTGGATTTTCATCTTCCTTTTGGTACTCCTTTTGGTTGGGAGATTTTTTCTTAAAGATATTTTTCCATAGCTCTTTAATTCTTCATTGCTTAAAGATGTTTCGGTGGCGTGTATGGGGGGTTGAATAGATGGTTAGTGGCTTTGGGGGAGTTTTGGAACAGAGGGTTTGTTAGGTGGTTCTATTGCCCAACATCTGTTGGATTTGCACGGTCTACTGTGGGAGTTCCGGCCTGCAACCGATTCTGCTAATTTGGTAGGCTAGAAATTTTGGTAAGGGGTTGTTTTCACCGTTAGTAGTTTCCAGTCTGTTTTGGGAAAATTTTCGTATTCCATATGGTCCTTGTAATATTTTTGATGATGCTTTGAATGTTGTTTGGAAGATTAAAGTTACTTCAAATGTTAAGGTGTTAGGATGGAGATGCTTTATTAATAGAATGTTGTCGAAATTTTCTCTAGCTCAAAGGGGGTGCACCATTCCACAAGATAATCTCGGTTGTGTTTTTTTTAGTAACTCTCCCGAAATGATAGTTCATTTGTTATTGCTTTGTGATGTAGATAAATTGGTTTGGAAGGAGGTTATGGATTGGATTGGTTTGGTAGATTTCAATTCTAATAATTTGAAAGAGAGTTTTTTGATTTGGTGTTCGTTTAGTAAACTGAAGAGGTTATGAAAAAGGAAGGAAGGGTGTTTTTGGTTAGCTACTTGTTGGCACTTGTGGTTGTCTAGGAATGGAATCATTTTTAGGGAGGATTCTTGGAATGTTTTAGATATAATTTGGAGTATCAAAGAATTGGTTTGGAGATGGTCTTTCATTGAGAAAATTACTTTTACCAATTGCAACTTTTATGAGTTTAGCAAATCCCTTTTGTTTTATTTGTCATAAAGCTCAATTGGTTTGTAATTTTCTTTGTCGAGCTTTGTCTCGTCTTTTTGTTAGCATGTTTTGAGAACTCTTAGTTCTCTTCAGTAATATATCTTGCTTAAAAAACAACTTTATTATTGTATTAACTATTTTATAAGTTATTAATAACGTATTTTACATATAATTCATTAATCAAATTTACTGTTTTACTAACCAATAAATTTTATAAAATTAACCAACTTCCGACATTAAATTTTGAAATATAATAATCAGTTTTTATATTATTATATTCCATATTTTAATGTCAGAATTTGGTTAGTGTTATGAAATTTATTGGTTAATGAAGTAGGAATTTTGATTAATGAATTATAAGTAAAATATGTGGTTAATAATCTATATTTTTGTGGTTAATGCAATAATAAAATTGGTTAATAATAAACTTTATATTTATGTTATAAAAAATAAAAATATTTTGTTATAAAAATTATATTTTTATTTATAAAAAAATAAAAATATTGTTCACGATATAAATACAGTGAACACTATTTGGTGTAAGTATTTGGTGTAAACATTGATGTAAGAATAACATTATTGTTTTTTATAACCAAGAATAGCATTAGGGCGAGATTCGGTTTTGCCCCCCTGAAGTTTTTTTTTTATCAACTCCCCCTTATAAAATCAAAAACCATATTTCACCACCCCCTTTTACTTATCTACTGTTCATCATCTTCCCCAACCACTCTCCTTCATCCTCTCCTTCATCACCAAATTAGGGTTGTGGCTGTTGTTTTATGTCTTTAGTTATCCTTAATCATTCTTGCCATGGATTTGTTACTGGAGCTGTTACTTTTGTCATAACAGACAATCTCAATGTAATTCCAAATGGCATTGACTATACAAGCCTTAGTCTGATGCAGAAACTAGGCATAAAAAAACAGGTACTGTTACTCAATGATCTCTCAGCTGTTGAAGTCGCTTTTAATTGGTGTAGAGGGGAAAACACATAAAAGTTTCAAATGAATTGTTTGCTTAGTTCAGCCGTGAATTTTCAAACGCGCGTTTCCATTTTTTCATCGATTTCAGTGGCTATTAGGATTTTGGTATGAAAATTGATTCTGGTTCTAATACAAATACAAAGTGATTTATCAATTTTTTATGGTGAGATTTTAGTTTTTGATTTTAGTGATAACGATTCAGCTCAAATATACGGCGTTATTGTATACTCTGTTCTATCTTTTGTCACGGTTTTGATTATTGTATACTCTGTTCTATCTTGTAGCTTAGCGAAAAAAATGGAATGCAACAGTTGGATTCTACACAAACTGGTGTGATCATCCTGTCATGGATATTGTAAGTGAAAGTAATTTAATTTTCAGGTTTCACTTACTTTTCGAATTTTTATTGCAATTGAATTGAAATTGTAAGCAGGAAGCATGAAAATCAAATAAGGCTAAGATATATGACATTAAATACAACCTGCATTTTATAGATATAGATAGTTCATCTTATAATATCTTGAATTATGCTCAGCATGATAGGTAGTTCGATCTAACACATCACACGCATAAACATGCAATTAGATTCGATACTGCTCGGTTTGACATTGAGTGCAAGTTTCTAGGATCTTGTCTATATTTTGTTGCAATTTCTGTTGTAATTTCTTATAATGATACGGCTCGGATGTGAGTGTTTTTAATATATTTAGTTAATTAAAGAAAAAGAGGATAAAATGCAAGTTTTCATGTTTGACAGGAGGAATATATGAACCTGGAGACATTGACTCGCCGTGTGCAAGCTGTATTGAACTTTTCTACTACTCATGTTAGTGGTTATTATGTTCATGACCTGCCTTGTTCTCTTGATAACCACTCATTAATCTCCCAGTTACTAATATGGATGTGCATAGTAACTTACCTATCTGGATGCTTACACCAAATTCATTAGCAATTATTTTTCTCATCCAGACACAAATAATTGTATGTTTATTTTAGATTGAGAATTCTTCCAAGTTTTAATCATTTTTTGTTCAATATTGATTTTGTCTTGCAACTATATTATGACATTGTTTTTTCTTTTTCAGGTGATACAGACATACTACAACCAACCAAAAGAAAAAAAAAGATTTATGAATTTTCCAAAAATTTCCAATCACAAGATACATGGAAATGTCAATGGTGCCTGGCATGGGAAGACTTAAATTCTACAACTGATTGAACTTAAAACATTATGGATCAATGGAGGTTGAACTGGTATGTTTAATTTATGAAGGTTTTAACAAGTAATTTAAGACACTTTTGTTATCGATCCAAGGACAAGAAACTTTAAGATATGCTTACAAATACATAAGACAGTGAATCTAACGGATGCAAGTGATTTATACTCAACTTTGCTAGATGAATAAGAGAAGCATTTATTGATGTAGACTCGATTCTGCAGCTACTTTTCAATTAAGGGTTTCATTAGAAATAGTTCATGAACCCTAATTTGGTGATGAAGGAGAGGATGAAGGAGAGTGGTTGGGGAAGATGATGAACAGTAGATAAGTAAAAGGGGGTGGTGAAATATGGTTTTTGATTTTATAAGGGGGAGTTAATAAAAAAAAACTTCAGGGGGGCAAAACCGAATCTCGCCCTAATGGCAAGGGGGTTTCGTATAATTATCCCTAAATTTTATAACATTAACCAACTTCCGACATTAAATTTTGAAATATAATAATCAGTTTTTATATTATTATATTCCATATTTTAATGTCAGAATTTGGTTAGTGTTATGAAATTTATTGGTTAATGAAGTAGGAATTTTGATTAATGAATTATAAGTAAAATATGTGGTTAATAATCTATATTTTTGTGGTTAATGCAATAATAAAATTGGTTAATAATAAACTTTATATTTATGTTATAAAAAATAAAAATATTTTTTTATAAAAATTATATTTTTATTTTAAAATAAATAAAAATATTGTTCACGATATAAATACGGTGAACACTATTTGGTGTAAGTATTGGGTGTAAACATTGATGTAAGAATAGCATTATTGTTTTTTATAACCAAGAAAAAGACCCTTCATTTTTCAGAAAGATTTCTTTTCCATTCAAAAGTCTTCCAAAAAATAAATTCCATATACGTACACACTCACAAAATAAGAAACTCAATTGATACAATAAACAAGAATAATATAATAATATCATAGGCAAAATACATTTTTTGGTCCCTTAACTATAGGTCATGGTTCACTTTGGTCCCTTATCTTTTTTTCGTGCCAAATTGGTCCCTTAATTTTTAAAACGATGCAAATCAGTCTCTGCCGTCTACTCGGTTAGTCAAAGTCTGTTAAAAATCTATGTGGCACATTTGACCAACTATTGTGACGGAGTTAGCGTCGGAAAAACCGACGCTAAAATTATTTCTGGATTTTAATTATTGTTGCTCATCTTCTTCCTCAAAATTTTAAACGCATACCTATTGCAACCCAATTCTGAAAAATAAACTCGTACCGCTAATGACAAAAATCAACAATAACCTCGTACTGCTAATGACAAAAATCAACAACAACTTTGCACTGCTAATGAAGAAAATCAACAACAACCTCATACTGCTAATGACGAAAATCAAGTATCGTCTAAACCCATCGTTGATTATATCTCATTTGACATCCTTTAACTCATGTCGGACCCCAAAGATTAGATTCAAGTAAGCACAAAAATTACTCTTTTTACGTTTCCCTTGAAATTATTTACCTTTGATTCTGGTATTGATTTATGGAAATATTCATAATTGCAGAGTTTGATCGGAGATTTGGATTCGAAAAAATTGGGCCAAGGTTTGTGAATCGTTGAATGATGTTAGGCGATTTGCATTGTACACTCTTCTATTCTATTACCCATTTTGTAAGGGTTTTTTGTATATATTTAATTATTATGGATTGAATCGGGTTTCGAGGAATTTTGTTTCTCATTTGAAGTTTATGATTATTAGGGATAAAATTTTGTTGGTGGTGGTGAAGTCAATGAAGAACCCTCGTAGTGCTTTGTGCAAAACCTTTCTTATGGATGTTTCTGATATTTTTAATGCATTTGGTAACAAATTGTTTGATCCATCTACTTATGATGCATTTGAGAATTTTGTACGTGCATTCAGTTTTCTCTTATGTGTTTGATTGGTGTTTTTTTGGTATATTGATTTAAGAGGTTTGAATGAATTTTTTACTGTAATATTTTGGGGAAGAACATGAACAATAACTAAAATCCAGAAATAGTTTTAGGTCGGTTTTTCCGATGCTAACTCCATCACAATAGTTGATCAAATGTGTCATGTAGATTTTTAACATACTTTGACTAATAGAGTAGACGACATAGACTAATTTGCATCATTTTAAAAATTAAGGGACCGATTTGGCACGAAAAAAGATAAGGGACCAAAGTGAATTATGGCCTATAGTTAAGGGACCAAAAAGGGTATTTTGCCAATATTATATGTTTCTCCTTATATATATATATATATATATATATATATATATATATATATATATATATATATATATATATATATATATATATATATATATATATATTGTGTTTACTTTCGATTAAAACTCAAGCTAAACAAATAAAAGCATTGAAATAAACAAGAAGAAATGGTATTCAAGTTTTTTATTACTCATTATCTCAACTATTACATAAGAAGGTGGTTACTTATATAGCAAGCAATAATAACTAACTTGAACAAACTCTTAACCAATCAATAATTAACTAGAAGTTAGTTATAATTTAGTTATATTTCTTTATGAACTAGTTAGTTACATCTATTTATTCATTACATTTAACATCATCCCTCAAGTTAGAATGTATATCAAGCATTACTAGCTTGACTTGAAGGTTATTAAAGGGACCCAAATATATTTATTTGGTGAGCATATTAACAACTTTCTCCTTTTAAGTGATAGACATAAGATGTAACATGATGTGTAACGCCAGATTTAACGACAGTTGACTTAAAAAAATATGGTAATACATGATGTGTAACAAGCATCGATTCCCAGAAAATACATTTTTTTTCCATATTTTTACATTTTAAACATATATTTTATTTCATTTTTTGAGACTCTCTTTTCACTACCCTCATCAGAATCATAAAAAAAATCCTCATCTGCTTCTTTATCTTTTTCTTCTTCAGCTTCTTATTCTTCTTATGACCTAATTGGTGATGTTTTTGTCAGGATTCTCATTTGTAGAACTCATTGTTAAGAAGAATATATTATGAAGAAATTTAAAACTGTCTATTTATAGATGAGATTGAAGATGAAAAGTTTGATACACTACTACGGAAAATCCCTTTCACAACGGTTTGAAAATGGGTACCATCACGCCGGTCATATCGTTGTTAAGTAGAAAGTCGTTGTAAGTTTGTTGTTTCTACAACAGTCAAGAAACTGTTATTAAAAGCCATGACACACACCATGTATCACAATGGTTATGTTTATTAATCGTTGTGATATATGCACTTATGTACTGGGTTCGAAACCCATAATCAACAAATTATGTGAAACATAAATTGCCTTTGATCTCGGTTACAATAGATAGTCGTTGTTAAAAGTACTCTGAGTTTATTATATTATATATAGATTACTTGTTTTCCATACACCTCACTAAAGAAATACAGGGATTCAAATTTATAAAGAAGTCTATAATCTAAAAATTAAACTATTCTTGAAAACCAACTTAAACAAACCATTGTTGTGCTCTGATTGCATCTGTCTCATTGTTCATCTCATGTTGTTTTACATATATTATGGTATATTGATTTGGCTACTTATATACATCGCTATCTTCGATTATAGTTAAATTTCCATTAAAAAAATTATTGGATAATCTCATAAACATTTATCATCGTAATTTTTATAATCATAATTTTTATGATTATAAGTGTTGATGGAGAGGCCAATTATTTAATAAATTGTATTTAATGAAATTTAACTATAATTGAATACAACGAAGCATTTAAGGAGCCAAATCATTATACCATAATATATATAAAAGAACATTAGATAAAGGATGAGACGAATGCAATTTGAAAACTCTAATGGTTTGTTTAAGTGGATTTTTAAATACAACTTAATTTACATATTATAAATATCTATGTCAATTTAAATGAATATATTTTAAGTGAGGATTAGTGAAACAAACAATCTACATAGAATATAATAAACTCAAACAACATCATACACCAGAACCATATATTATAAATTGTCAAACAACATCATACAATATCACAAACAATGTTAAATTGTTTCAAGAACACACCTTTTATTAATAATTATCGTGGAAGTGTGAATTTCATCTAGTTTGTGAAGCAATGAAAAATAAATACAAGGTGGATTAAGTTTCCATAACGACTTCATACTTCTTGTATTTTTTTTCCATTGCTTCACAAACCATATAAATCTTATTAAGTTTCCACAACGACTTCATACTTCAATAATGAGCATCTTCAGTTGAAACCAAACCCTAAAACCATAATCTAGTGAAGATTAAAGAGGGATTGAAAGAGAGAGCAAGATAACATGACATCTTCGTCGGAGTCGGAGTTTGGGCTCAAATCAAGATATATTAATCTCACCTAGTTTATAAAGCAATGATGAAGAAATACAAGGTGGTTGAAGTTTCCACAATGACTTCATACTTGTATATTTCATCATTGTTGCACAAACCATATAAAGCTTATGAACTCATACTATATGCTTGCTACCACCAACATCACCCCTTTAACCAGGAAGGAAACACAACAAACTTTAATAATGAAAAAATAGTATTATAAAATTCCAGGACACGCCTCAAATATGATGTTCATCTAGATTGTTAAGCCATGAAAAAGAAATATAAGGAGGAAGAAGTTTACACAAAAGCTTCATACTTCTTATATTTATTTTCATGGGTTCTAAGACTAAATGCAGTTTGATGCTACTGTTGTTTCTTCATTTACTAACATTTTGTTTGTAAAGCTATGAAAAATAAGAAGTACAAGGTGTATGAAGTTTTCATCATAGCTTCATTCTTTTTGTTCTTTATTTTTCATAGCTACACAAACATTATGTACGATAGCCAAAGTATGGGAAATATCTAACAGTAGATGTAATAAGAAGAATACCTTAATGTATGAAGCAAAGGATTCACGACTAATGGTGAAGAAGAAGAGAATAAATAGGTTCTAGGGTTTCGCTATGAAGGAAATGGCGCTACTGTCAATAAGTGAAAGGCAATTCGCTTATATATGGGTAAACTATTTCACAACGGTTAAGAATATCATCCGCATAGATAAGTTTTATTTACTAAAAATATATCACGACGATTAACAAGTAAAATTGTAGTGATAACCCTTTTATTTGTGAATTTTAAAATAAATAAAAAAGAAAAGGTGAGCTTTATTGTTAAAGGAATAAAATACTTTATGACGTTGAGGTTTGAACCGATGAAAGTTTGATTGTATCACAACGGTTGGTTCTGTAGCCATTTTCATATACAATTAATTTTTAATCAAAAAACAAAATAATTATAGTAGCGTCTTAGTAAAGATATGTCATAACGGTGTAGGGAAAACCGTTGCGAACATGGCGTTGTTGAATGCGTGTTTTGTAGTAATGATAGTTTGGTGCTTGCAATGATGATAACTTGTAATAGTTTATATTCTCGAACGATATTTTTGAAAAAAAATTTAAATCATTATTATACTTGGGATGAGCGTTTCTCTCTTCCAGGAAAAGCAAAGGTTGTAATATTACAACAATTTCTTATTATAACTGTTGTGATATATTATGTAAAAGGGGTATCACTATGGTTCATATGATTAACCGTTGTGATATATTTATAATAAATATATACTTATCATTACAGTTATTTTCGATAACCATTGTGAAATATTTACCAATATAAGCGAATTAACTTTCCATTATTGACTGTATCGTCGTTTCCTTCACAGCGAAGCCCTAACACCCATTTTTTCTCTTATTCTTCACCCTTAGCCTTGAATCTTGTGCTTCATACATTAAGGTATTCTCCTTCTTACATATATTGTTATATATTTCTCATTAGCACCCATTTTGTTTAAGCTTCTTCCTCATTGTAAGCGTAATGTACATGGTGATGATGCTGGTGGTAGAAAGCGTAATGTACATATTGTTTGTGTAGATATGGAAAATAAGGTATTCTTTAAATTAAATCTTCTTGTTATATAGTTACCATTATCTCGTTTGCTTCATATTGTTTTTGTTGATTGTTCTCATTTTTACAAATTCATATTCAATGCATTAACAAAGACCATACTTTGGCTATGGGACATATTGTTTGCGTAGAAATGGAAAAAAGTATAAGAAGTATGAAGCACTGATGTAAACTTCATCCACCTAATACTTTTTCTTCATTGTTTTATCAACAAGATGTTTTTATTACTCAGGATGCTTCACAAGCTAGGTGAACTTCATTGTAATGGTACATATGGCAACAATGTATCTTGTTTTGTTACAATCCAACTTAGTTTATAGTCCCACTTCTTAGGGTTTTGTTTCAATTTTTGCTAGTTTTGTTTTGAATACTAACTAATTTTATTTTATTTGAAATATTTGAAGTTGTATAGTAAAGATGATACATGGTGATGATGATGATGGTGGTAGCAAGCGTATCGTATGAGTTGATAAGATACATATATATGAAGTCCTTTTGATATTGTATATGAAATTTAGTTTATTGTATACTATATATATTATTTATTTCACTATCCTTTTATTGAAAATGCAATCATTTATTGACATGGAAACTTATAATCTGAAAATTAAGATGTATTTGAAAACCAACCTATATCAATCAACATTTTATGAATAACTTGCATCTCATTTTGCACATTTTATGTTCCTTAGCACATAATATATGGTTCAATGGTCAGTTTGATTCAATTCATCAATATCTACAATTTTACTTTACCTTATTGTTGTCACTTGTCAATGTGATTGTTATAATCATGATTGTTATGATGATGTATTGAAGGAAACTGGCCATTGAACCATATTTGTGCTAAGGAACATAAAAAATGCACGATGAGACACATGCAATTCAGAAAACAATGGTGTGTTTAAGTTGGTTTTCAAGAAAAAATTAATATTTATATTATTTTTTTTTTTACCAATTTTAATGGTTGTATTTCTTTAATTAGGTGTATGGTAAAACGGGCAATATACATTTGTATATAATAAACTATGGATACATTCCACAACGGTTGAAATTCATAACCGTTGTGATATTCAGGATATATTACAATGGTTTTTATACATAATTGTTGTAATATATCATGCGTTTTCCAAAATACAACAATGGTCTTAGGTTTGTGATTATAAGTAGTGTACTTACGACAGCACTCTACATAACAATGCATGTGAGATAACACGATTTTATATCAATTATTTAGCCTGGTTTCCGATTAATTAAGTTATTAGTTTTCGTAATTTGAATGATATTATACGAGGTATTTGTATGTTTTGCAGGTATTATGATTAATGTGACTTGTAGAAGAAATGAGCTAAAAAGAGGAAGAAATGAAGTATATATCAGAAGAAATGAGACAAATAGCAGAAAAACCAAGTTTCTGCATTTCAATGCCCAGACGACCGTCACACTAACCAGACGACCGTCACATATTGCAATTTTGGGACGACCGTCGTGCATTCCAAACGACTGACACAGGTTAAATATAGAGAAATTAAATACGTGCCTCAGTAGTCAAATAGAGAGGAGTCGTTGCACTATTTCTTCTCAGTTCCATATTCAGTCTCAGTCAAAACACATCATCGATTTCTCAAGGCCCGGAAATGTTTTTTCCACCAATTTCTACTTCACTTAAGCTATAAATAGGATACACAACATATGAATTAGGAGAGCCCGCTTTTGAGAATTTTATTGTTTCTGTTCAGAGCTTCTTTTATTTATTTTTCTGCAATTATTCCCTTTCTATTTTTGTTTCTTTGTCGAATTCGTAATAGCTTCCTACATCAGGAAGTTATTGCACCCTTCTATTGTTTCCAGCCACTGCATTCTTTATTTTTATTTTCCGCAAGAATTATTATGCCAAGACTGTACTTTCGTCCAGGTTTATTATTGAATTAATTGTTTTATTCTTAATTACTATGCCTTATGCTTTTATTTATTGCTTTTATTTATTATTGTTTGTTTTAATTATTATGCCTGGCTAAAACACTTTAATTGGTATGTAATTGATTAATCGGAATGAATTCAATAGATCTAGGCTAAAATCATAAACACAACTTATTTTCTGGTTTCGGTTTCTTAATTTAAAATCAGCTTTTGTTACGAAAGTAAAAAGGTAAAAAGATTAGAATTAAGACCACGAGAATGGGAGGTTTTAAGTGGAGACCTGAAATCGGACATTAGTTTTAAATACAGTGGAAGCGCTTTAAAACTAATTAGAATCTCTAGGTTTTCAAAAAGTACTTTTAACTTGAATTGATACAGCGAGAGCGCTCAATCTGACTAGGAGTATAGTAATAGGTAAGATCACAAGAGTATGAGTTGACAACTTTTAAACCAACATTTTCTACAGAAAGATAATTTGACAAACCTTTATAAGCCGACCATTTATTGAATTCGTGAAGGCATATTAATTACGTACCGATATTCTATCGTAACTTAATTTAATTAAAATTCTTAATTTCTTGTTCCTTTAAACTAACACTCACCTTAGCTAAACATAGTAACACCCTGATAGCTCTAGGTTAATTATCGAGTCTTTATGGGATCAATATATTTTATTACTACGTGATTAGACTGTATACTTGCAGTTAGTACCGTAAGACTCAGAAAGTCGCGATCAAATTTTTGGCGCCGTTGTCGGGGACTTCGATTTACCAATAGTGCAATTTGTTTGTTGCATCGTGTAAACTAAGGCAAAACCAAAATTCCCTTTCGCTGATTGTATGCCCAGTACTCGCTCTCGAGGAGAAGATTTAGAACCACAAATTGACGAAGTTGAGCGTTTCTTAAGTTCGAGGCGTCGAACCAAAACTCAAGAAACTCCTTCACCTGAAGACTTTATACCCGAACAAGTTGAAGAACCAATCTGTAAACACCCCAAATTTGCCCTCACCCATTCACACTATGGCTTGTGATTTTCTTATAGGCATAAACTCAACCATGGCATCTCATACCACATTTTTGATTCACTGCATTGATTCTAAGTCATCTGCATCTAGGGTTTGTGATCTGGGCAATCCAAGAGCCTCTTGAGCCACTCCAAAGGTCATCAATCACTTCAAAGGGGTCCATGTATGTTCAAGCATCATATTGTATCCCCGCAAAGTCAAGAAAGTCAAAGAATCACAAGAACTGAGGAAGGCATAGGAGCGGAGCCGGGTTTGGATGCACAGATGACCTAAAATTAGGGTCTTGGTTTCAGGGGCCATAACTCCAAATTTTTTGCTCATTCTTGTTTCTATTGGCCATTGTATGATATGAGGATTATGCATGTCAATCTTCATGAAGAAATTCCATGGGGAAGTCGTCTAATTAAGAGTTGACTTTCTGGGCAAGTCAGTACAAAATCAGGGTGTCTGAGGCCCTCAATGACCCAACCAAGGGGTGTTCTTCGTCATTTTGATTGCGTATGATCTTTATTTGATCATAGAAGATGTTAGAAGTTCGCAAGATTGAAGAATCTCAAGCCCATGCAATATTGGGAGATTATATGAACTCGGGTGTAAATTCGAACTCAAGTTACACGAGCTTGAGGTGTTTTGATTTTTGGTAATTTGCATTCTTGGGCTGGAGGGGGCAGTTGAGTTTGCAGATGGAAGGCATCAGATGAGTAGTAATGAAGCTGTGAACGCCTATTATTCTGCCGCATTGTTTGGAATGGCATACGGTGATGCTCAAGTTGTGTCCATTGGATCAACACTTGCAGCATTGGAAATCTCAGCAGCAAAAAAAATATGGTGGCATGTTAAGGAGGATGAGAATTTCTATGGAAAAAAAAAAGGTTTTGCGAAAGAGAATAGGATGATGGGAATTCTTTG
The DNA here is from genome assembly GCA_963966055.1 of Lathyrus aphaca. Taxonomy (NCBI): domain Eukaryota; kingdom Viridiplantae; phylum Streptophyta; class Magnoliopsida; order Fabales; family Fabaceae; genus Lathyrus; species Lathyrus aphaca. Next base: position 676,464,688 of record OZ014519.1, on the reverse strand, counting down.
GTCTAATAAGAGGGACAGTGGATCATGGTGTGGAGAGAAGCTAGGCTTGGTATTCAAGTTTTACCATTAGCTCCTATTTCTGAAATTTTGTTTTCGGATGTTAACTATATGAAGGAACTTGTTGAATGGACATTGCCTGCTTTGAAAAGAGAAGGTATTGATGAGGAAATGAAGGTATTTGTGTTTGCCTTGCAGTGAATTTTTACAATGAAGTTGCATTAAAGAACATAAAAAGCTTAAAGGGGTATGAGGAAAGTAATTCATTGACTAATCTTTTATGTTGGTTACATAGCAGAGATCAAAGTATTGAAAGAGTGAATGGTTCATGGTATTTTAAAAGTAATTGAGAGCAATGTTTACAATGACTTCCTGATTTTATGTATTGTTCTTGCAATTCCTTGTGCTGTTTTTTAGTTGCAATATTTTTATGAAGGATTAAAATGCAAGAGACAAGTTATGAAACAGAAAAAAAAAAGAAAAAAAGCTGATCAAGATTACAGAAATGTTGTCAACTTTCTATTACAATGTTGTCATTATCATGTTTGGACTTGTTCTCTTGCTACATTATTACAGTTCCATGGAAATCCAAAAGATTGAAAAAAAAAACTAAAAATATTGAGAAGCCTTTCACACTCCTTTTCAGCTACTGCAACATGTGATTTCACACTCTTTCAGCCAAGCCATACAAAACTCTCGCGAGCCTTACAAAACTCCCAACAAGCCTTGAGCATCATATCTCATCAGCCAACAAACACCGCTGGCAATAGCCTTTCCCAACTTGCTTACAAACACCCAGCTCTCCCATTCAGCTTCACAACAACAGCCGTACCGCACGTCCTCACAGGACACCTAATCAAGAATAAAAACAAGTCAGAACATTTGGATTTTCCAAACATAAAACAACCATAAATCATTGGAATAGGGTCAACATGCTTATTTCTACCTTCCATCCATTGGAGATATCAAATTATTGACATCTGTAAGAAGAGATCCAGTCTGCAAGAAAAGAAGAAAAGAAAAACAATATCATCCACAGAATGCAATGTAACTGATTGTATAAAAAGAGAACGTTTAGGTCAACATAGTGAAAAGTAGACTAAGTTCAACGAATGCCTATCAAATACATAAAGCACGAGTGGACACACATAAACCGAGTTTCATATTGCAGATAATCCTGTCTTCAAAGTCATAGATACAATAAAAAAAAAGTATTCTTTTCCAACCTGCAAAAAAAAACAACAGAATGAACCAGAACCGGGAATTACAAACAATGTGCCTTTTGAACTACTCCAATGTTGTAGCTGTGAAGTCTGAGCTCTATTTCAACTTGATACTTGAGTTTGTTCCTGAGGCTGCCCATCGTGTGACCAGACATTGCAGCAAAATGAACCAGAAAACGCCGGAGTGTCTCATAGGGACATTGAATCTCAGAATTTATCGGCCAATCCTCACAACCACCAGCCGAGGCTTTGTTTCCTTTGGCTATTGTTGTTGTTGACATTGAAAGCAATAAAAACTGGGTGTGACTTATGTCTGAATTACGGAAGCATGCTGAAGAAAGTCTGCGACAATTTCAGGAGCAAAACCTTCCTGGTTTCTTGGTCTCTCTTTCTGGAGAGTTAGCGAATGAAGAAGAACCAGTTGATGGTCGTAAGTTGGCAGGCCTGATACTAAAAAATGCATTGGATGCCAAGGATGAGTATTCAGAAGAAATTTAAGCAAATACAAAGCAAGGGATTATAAGGTACTTAAATTTGAGTGAAGGCAAACCCGAAGTGCGTATGCCATAATTCCTACTTTCTCCATCGTCGAGCTTCTTATGTGTGATTGTTTTACTGGAATCTGACTTGCTTCCAAGCTACATGCTCTTCATGCCTCACTATGTCTTCCCAACATACGACTCCACGGAATGTTCTTGTCAACCTGTCACAGATGTTCAACAACAAACATGTTCAGAGGTTTAAACAAACAAGTTGTGAAAAATGAATGTTTTACCACAATAAAAAAGAGCATTTCAAGCAGAAGGACCACCATAAGTCTGTTCCGCAAACAGGAAAAATGCAGTGAAGGCGAAGGCAAAATAATTCAGTTAAAATCCAACTTGTTCAGTTCATTTGAAACCAAGGAAAACTAGTTCAACAAAGAGTGCAGTGCCAAGGCATAAGCAGACAAAAACCAGAGCAGACAGACATGTAAGAAGAGTTGCAGAACCAAAAATTTCACAAGTTTGGCAAAAAGGCTTTTTGATACAAGAAAGGTGTCGCAAACATAGTCGGATTTGGTTCCTCAGCAAATTTCAGAAACACACAAACCCTAATTCTCACTATAAAACCAGGACGAATTCATGAATAAAGCCTCTCAACATTCACAGCCGCAACTGAAAAAACTCAGATACAAAGTTTACAAAAAACCTAGAAGAACCCTAATCGCAACTCACAAAAAAAAACTAAATTGCTTTTATCAGAAGAGAATCAAAAATCAAGAAACAGAGGAAGAAGAAGATCATAGTTGAGAGAGAGAAAAACTCTACCTTGAAACAGATTCGAACCACGTTGAGGTAGCTCCATTCATCCTCATTTCGTTGCTTCTGATTGAACTGTGTATTGTTGTTGTGAAATGATTGAACTGAGGGGGATAGGTTTTTGAATATATAGGTTTTTGAGGTAGCTCCATTTATCCTCCTTTCGTTTACAATGTTGAGAGGGCGATACGGGGAGGTGTGAACGGCCGGTCACACCATGGTTTTTCTCTCTTCGTTTTAGAGCTGAAAGTAGAATGAGAACAAGGGGGGCTGCGTCAAAACCCTAGTTTTTCCCCTTTTAGGAAGCAACCGGGCCGGGTCTGGGTTGGCTTGACCCGACCGGTGTTAACCAACATCCAGCGCCCTTTTGGGCCTTATTTGTTATGGTCTTTGCCAAATTTTTGTTTTTTTTGTTTATTAAGTTTTACATAACCTTTTTAAATGCATACTTCAAATTCTTTAGTTTTTTTGCTTTCTAGTATTTCTTGTTTTTAAAAAAAAAATAGTATTCTGAAAAAATATTCATAGTAATTAATTTATTTCAATTGTTTTGTTAATTAAATTAGGTCAATAATTATATAAAAAAATATATAAAAAAAAGAGAAAACATTTTTATTAGGTAATTATATAAGATGAAGTTATTTTAGTTAATTTGTTAATCCTTTCCATTAATTAATCTCATTTTAATTTAGTTAGTTATCTTTTGTTCGTTTTCACTTGTATGATCATTCATATCATCTTGTAACCTTCCCTGCATCATGAACATGTTTCTGGTTTCGGCTTGCATCCTAGTATTAATTTCACTTTCACTTTATTTCTTTCTTTCGTGCTAAATTTTCAGGTGGTAAGTACTCTGAGAAGTGAATTTGCCCTCACTTCTCGCATTTTCTTTTCATCTCCTTTGTGCATCATTGTTGCATTTTTTTATGTGTATTGGAGTGAGTTTGCTCCTCCCTGTTTATTTTACCTTCTTTCTTCAAACAACTTGTCTTCTTAAGTGAAGCAAGTTGTTTTGCTTCTCTTTGCTTCTTGATCTTTTCATCTGCTTCTCTCTTTGGTGGTCCTTTGAAGATCATTCTCTTGAACCTCACAAACCCTAGGGCTTCCAAGCATGATAACAATTAGGGTTGATTAGTCCCCCCACTTAGCTTCCACCTTTGTGTCATCTTTGAGTCTTCTCTTCTCACCTCATAATCAGGAACTAAACCCTAAAGGCTTTAAGGCTTTGTGATTAAGCTTATGCCTGCATCCTTCTATTAGGATGGAGTGTATAACTTTAATCCTAAGTGTTAAACCCTTAATGTGTTTAAATCCTTTAATCAATTCACTTAATAATCATCAAGACATCAAGCTTGTAACTTGGGCCTTGCATTAGGGTTCTAATTATTCCTTGATTGGTTAAGAAGGACTAACCCTAGTGTTAATGGACAAGTCCCCCTCAAGTTGTCTTACAAACCATAAAACTCACTTCTTCATCATATCAGTAAATAAAATCCACTTAACAAAGGCTTTGTTTTGTCATGAGTTTAATCCCTAATGATGGATTAAGTTGAGGAGTTTTCCTCAGCTTAAACACTCTCATCTATTATCCTTCTATTAGGATGGTGTAATGAGTCTGTTTAATCCCTGATTATGGCTTAATCTCATTACTTAACACTAAACAAAAACAACAAAAACATCTAACTAATCACAAGTAGGTTAATGATCTTAATCCTGCATCAAAGGTGATTAAGTGTGAGAAGCTGATTTCACACTTAAGGTATTCTCATTACCCCTAATCAGAGGGAAGATGTGATGAGTTTACTAACCCATTGGTTTAGGCTTAAGCTCATTAACTTACGACAAACTTCAAAAAGCAATAAAAGACTGAAAACTCAAAAACAAACAATAATCGTCTCCTCCGGGATTCTTTTCTCATCTCATTCACTCACAACCGAGAACTTGCTTCTTCCGTCTAATGCAAGACAGTTTGCACCTGAGCCAGACAGGTCATACACTTGAGCATAGACAAGTAAGCAGTTCACAAGTCAACTTACCTTTCAGTCTCTTTGGGTCGAACTACGGTGTTCTGACTTCCTCATTGCACGAGAGGATACGTAGGCATAACTTAACAGTTATCGAAAAAAAGTCTCTGTATATTCCCCCTCCTTCCAGTTTCATTCTTTTTAAGCCTCATGATCTTGAGCATTTCACTCCTGTTCCTACACTGACACTTCACTTATACACTTCACTTTTCTTTTACACAGACACTTGTACATCTTTTTCCAGCTCTTTTTATACACAAATTGCACTGACACTACCCCTTTAAAACACAAATCTTTTAAGCGTGGATCCCGCCGAGTACGACGGACAATCTGGGTGCTAATACCTTCCCAGGTTGTAACCAACCCCCTTTCTCAGTCTCTCTGGTTCGCAACCGTCTTATCCATATCTTTCCCTAGGTTTACGCAGCATTACCTTTCCTTCGGGATAAAAATGCCTAGCTGGCGACTCTTTTCATTTCATCCTTTCGCCGACCGTTCGCGTCTGTACCTTGTTTGAGCCGGTCTCATCTTTTGGGAGCGACAGCTTGGCGACTCTGCTGGGGACCCTTATACTGTAACCAGGGCTTCTGGTTCTTTTTGTGGGTTCCTCCTAGCGCTTGTTTGATTTGTGTTTACTGGGGTGTTATGTGCTATTTGTGTTTGTATATTTATTTTGTTTATTGCCTGATGTACAGTTGTTTTATTGCTTTCTTTATAGCTTTATATACATCATACTGTTATACTGTGTTTGGCTGGATCTGGTTTTGTCTTGGTGGGTGGGGTTCATTGAGAGTTTAAGGTCCTATACCTGGGACCTGGGTGACACCTAGGCTAGAGTGGTTCATGTTCTTTCCCATTCCATTTCGGTCTAGTGCGGGAATATGAAACACGGTTCAGATATGGGTTTCTTCTTGAGAACTCTGTGCTACAGATTTCCTGTAGTGCTAGGGCTATCTGGGAAGCCTGCTAAGTCTGGATGACCTTTATTATGACCTTCAGGAACTGAGGAGAATTAGAGGAGGATCTTTTATGGTTATTGTAAACACTGTACCTCCGGGTTAGAAGTGTTTACACTTCTCATAACTGATCCAAGTCTGAGGATCCTTGTTTTAGAGCACCACCTGTGAGGGGGTTGGGCTGTTTACAGGTTTGCAGGAACCCTTGGCCACATCATACCTTGATACTTGTTTTGTTTAAGAATGCTTCACTTTGGACAGTTCTTGTGATTTAACCCTGGACATGTGACTCTTTATTTGAGTCCCCCACCTTGGTTACTGGATTTCTGAACCTCCATCTGGACTTCTTAGACATACATGGACTCATATCAAGGCAGTAATCAGATCCAGCTTGATCACAAACCCTTTGCATATCATTTGCATACATCATCATTGCATCATTTAACATGTGTTTATTTGTTTTTCAGGGTATCCATATTACATTTGGCTTGGTTTTGACCCCTTCATCTGCATAGGCCTTTTGTTCACCAGCTATCTGCTTCAGCTACCTTCATCAACTACCTGCTTCAGTCACCTGCATCACCAGTATCAGCCTGTCAGTGGCCCATCTCCAGCGTTAGTCTCCATCATCAGCATCTGTCTCAGCTCTTCATCAGCAGACATGGCACCCAAGAAGAGCAACATCTCATATCATTTCTTTGAGCCTGAGCTGACTGGCATCAGGAAGATCCAGGCCCTTATCACTCCAGACCATATACCTCTATTCAGAGAACATTTTGGAGGCATCCTTGATGTGGTTATGGATTTGGACCCCTCTCAGAGGAGCTTGATTCACACTTGCCTACAGTTCTATGACCCTCCTTTGAGATGCTTCACCTTCCAGAATTTTCAGTTAGGACCCTTGTTGGAAGAGTATTCATCACTGATTGGTGTACCTATCAGGGGTGGTGTCCCCTTCAACCCTGAGATGGCTTTTCCCAGTAAAGAAGAAGTGGCAAAGGCACTGTATTTGGAACCTATTCTGATTGAGCAGAACATGTCAACAAAGGCAGGAATCTCTGGCCTACACTTGGATTTCTTGACTTCTCAGGCTACCATGAAAGCCTCCTTGGGAGAATGGAAGGCAGTCTGTGCATTATTAGCCCTCAGCATATACGGGGTTATATTATTTGCAGATGAGCCTAAGTTTATTAGCAAAAATGCCATTCACCTTTTCATTCTGAGGAACCCAGTGCCCACCTTACTGGGAGATTTCTACTACTCTATTCATCAGAGGAATGAAAAGCAAAGAGGAAGGTTGGTGAGATGATGTGCTCCTCTGTTTCATACCTGGCTGCTTAAACACCTACCCAAGACTGATGCTTTCTTGAACCCTCACCAACAAAAGAACTGGGCTAGAAGACTCACTGCTTTGACTTCAGATGACATCAGGTGGTGTACCCAGAGCACCAAAGGAAGGGACATAATAACTAGTTGTGGGCAGTTTCCCAATGTACCTCTGATAGGAGTGAAGGGTTGCATCAACTACAACCCATTGCTATTCAAAAGACAATTGGGCTATGCTTTGGTTCACCCTCCTAGAGTGCAAGACTTGGCTGAAACCCTTTATTGTGAGATTAAACCTAATCTAGCTGTTGTCAGACAAGCATCCTGGGCTTGGGACAACATCCAGACCAAAGGGATGGCCATTCTTGGGAGATGCAACAATGTGGCTTCAGCACAGTATTATGAGTGGTCTCATACTAGGGCTCAAATTTCTGGGATGCCTTTCACCATTGAAGATGCACCTGGACCATCCACAACACCACCTCCAGCCACTGTCAGCCTGGAAGAATTTGAGAAACTGAAGGAGAGGAATGAGAACCTGTCTCAAGCTCTGCAGAAGACCCTTTGGGAGAGAAGTGATGGTCGTATAGACATTGAGAGGTTAGAAAAGCTTAAAGTGGAGCATCTAGCCATGATTGAGAAATCAGAGGACTACATCAAGAAATCGAGAGCAGGAGAGCAGATCTTGAAGAATGCCTGTAAAGAGGCCCAGTTTCAGAAGGCCAGAACTGATTTATATTTGAAAGAGAGTCAAGCTAGGTGGGTCAGGATCACTGAAGCTCGTACTCAGGAAGATAAAAGGACTCAGGACAAGATTGAGCAGTTGGAGGCTAATGCAAAGGAGCAACAGGAAGCCCTGCTAGCAGCCCAGAAGGAAATCTCGGAATTGAAGCTTAGGGCTGGTGTGAAGAGGTCAAAGGATCAAGACAGACGCAAGAAGCTGACCACTGCTATTGTCACCAGAAACCTTCTTATCAGGAACCTCACAGAGCGTCCAGCTGATCCGGTAACTGAAGCACTTCTGAAGGAAGTTAAGGAGGATGAGTTTGGTCTTGGTGTCTGACTTTTGCTTGTTGTTTCTTTCATTTCATTGTACTTTTCTTTTTTATGTTGTATTTTGACCCCTCAGGGGCATGTGTTGTAAGAAACAAACTATGTATTATCTCCTGTTTGTAATATATTTATCAGTTGGTTTCATTTAAGTCCCTCTCTTTCGAGCAACATCAAAGCACCTTCCTCGGGGTCTGGAAAGGTCAAAACCAAGTGCCAAGCCGGATGCCTTGGAAACAAATAAGCATATTGCATTGCATACTAACCTTTTGTTTTATTGTGTAGGTTTTTGTTTTGTTTGTTACTAACTCTATTGTGGTTCAGGAACTATTGCTCGCCGTCGGGTGTTCCCACTCAACCGTCCGCACAGATATCCCACTCGCAACAACCTTCCGGGTATACAGATGGACCAGGTACAACAGGATCTTACAGAAGTCAGGACTCAAATGGCCAATGAGAGGTTGGAAATGAGAAATCAGATGACTCAGTTCATGGAGGTGATGAATGGTTTGGCTCAGAGCCAAGAAATATTAAGAGCATTGGTAGAGAGGCAGACCCAGGAAGACCCCCATCTAGGGACTGGAGGAACAAGCAACAATGAGAGGGTTCAGCCTCATGTCAACCCACCTGTGTACGGGCCTCATCTTCATCCAGAGATCAACATCCCTACTAATGTGCAAGGGAATGCCACTGCGGGCAGAGTATTACAAGAAGACGCCCAAGAGGATCAATTCATTGTGATGGGAGCTGGAGATGAAGCCTATGACAGAAGGCTGGATGAAATTGCTGAGAAATTGAGGTCTTTGGAGTCTCAGAATTCCCTGGGCTTTGATGTCATGGATATGGGATTAGTGGACGGGGTAAAGATTCCCCACAAGTTTAAACCCCCGTGCTTCGAGAAGTACAACGGAACTTCCTGTCCACGAACCCACTTGCAATCCTTTCTGGGGAGGCTGAAGGCATACACCATGGATGAAAAACTGTGGATGTTTTATTTCGAAGACAGTTTAACTGGAGCCTCAAGAGAATGGTACTCTCATTTGACTAGAGCAACCATCAGATGCTGGAAGGACCTAGCTGAGGCCTTCATCAGACAGTACCAGTACAACTTGGACATGGCTCCTAACAGGACCCTCCTGATGGGAATGTCTCAATCATCCAGAGAAAGCTTTCGGGAATACGCCCAGAGGTGGAGACAGCTTGCTGCTGCTGTCCAGCCACCCATGTCGGAAAGAGAAATGGCCGACATGTTTATGAACACCCTTCAAGGGACATATATTGACAAGCTAGCTGCCTTCTCTTCCACCAGCTTCGCTGACGTGGTCATAGCTGGAGAAAGGATTGAAAGCCTATTAAAGATGGGCAAGATTTCTGACAATGGTGCGAGCTCGTCCAACAACTCCAGAAAACCTTTTGTGGGGCCAAGAAGAACTGGTGAGACTAATGATATTCATACCAACAGGGGCAGACCTCAGTATGATCATAGGTCGGTGGCAGATGTCACTATTCCAGCTCCAATTCCTCAGCAGCCAGCATATCAACCACAGCAACAACCCCACTACCAGCTACAAGTTCAATATCCGCCTCAAAGAAACTACAACAACACCAGCAACAACAATCAGCAAAGACCTTTTCAACAGAGACCATCTCAGGCCAATAGGGTGATTGATCCAATCCCTATGCCTTATGCCGCTTTACTGCCACAACTCCTGAAACTCAACCTGGTTGAGCTAAGGACATTGGCACCTCCAGATCCTTCCAATCTGCCAAGGAACTACGATGTCAACGCCCAGTGTGCTTTTCATTCCAATGCACCTGGCCACAGTACAGAGAAATGCAGGGGTTTACAAATGAAGGTACAAGATTTGGTAGATTCTAAAGCTCTAAACTTTGCACCCCCGCCAAATGTCAGTAAGAACCCTATGCCCAACCATGGAGGACCCAGAATCAATGCTATTGAGGAAGATAAGCCGTCTTACTTGATAACCAGTGTGGGGCAGATTCGGACACCCCTGGTAGAGATTAAAGCTCAACTCCTTGAATGTCAAATATTCCCCGGGTGTGAGCTAGGGTGCGGTTATTGCAACATTTCGGTAAATGGGTGTGATAACCTGAGAAGCGGCATAGATGGTCTCATCCAGAGCGGCTTACTTCAAATCACAACATCAATACCTACAAATCCAGCAATCTCCTTAACAACAATTCCCGAGTCTTCTACAACTGCAACAACAATTGTTCCAAACAACTCTTCAATCTCATCAACAAATGCTTCATTTGTCACTTCAACGGACCAAATATCAACAACCATCTCTTCTACAACTTCAACATCCATCCAGTCAACAATGTCTCCTACAACATCAACAGCAATTAATGAGAGTGTCTCAACGGTTACAATATATTATGATCCTGCAAATGATTTTGCCTACAACTCACAAAATGCCACTCCTATCAGAGCACCAGTTACAATATACTATGATCCACACACTATCATGGTCCCTTCGGCAGCTGCTATCAGTCCAGTCACTATCACAGTGCCTGGGCCAGTTCCTTACGAAAGCAATAATGCCATCCCTTGGCATTACGGCTCCGATCTATACTGCGAAGGACAAAAAATCACTTTAGAATCATCAACTTCTTCACCATAAATAGACAATGTGGGGGGAGGCGGAGGCTTCACTCGGAGCGGACGTCTCTTTGCCCCGCAAATTCCAAGACCCATTGCTGAAGCAGAAGCTGCTGCCAAAGCAAAAGGGAAGAGCATGGTGCAAGAAGAAGTGATTACAAGATAGTGGACCAGCTTCACCAGACACCTTCCAAAATCTCCATTTTATCATTGCTAATGTGCTCCGAGGCTCATCGGAACGCACTATTAAAAGTCTTGCACGCAGCTTATGTGCCAGAGGAGATTACCGTCAATCAGTTAGAGGCAGTGGTTGGAAACGTCAACGCTAGTCATGGACTAGGATTTACCAACACTAATTTGACAACGGAAGGCCGCAATCACAACAAGGCGTTGCACATTACCTTGTGTCGCTCCCACTAAATGAAACCAAGTCCAGATAGGGTACAGACGCGAACGGTCGGCGAAAGGGACAATGAGAACACACAGCCGTGAACTCACTGGAGATGAATAGAGTCGCCAGCTAGGCATTTTTATCCCGGAGGAAAGGCAATGCTGCATAGACCTAGAAAAAGATGGATAAGACGGTTTGCGAACCAGAGAGACTGAGAAAGGGGGTTGGTTACAACCTGGGAAGGTATTAGCACCCAGATTGTCCGCCGTACTCGACGGGATCCACGCTTAAAGGATTTGTGTTTTAAAGGGGTAGTGTCAGTGCAATCTGTGTATACAATAGCTGGAAAAGATATACGGGTGTCAGTGTAAAGTGTGATATATACAGTGTCAGTGTAAGAAAAGGAATAAAATGCTCAAGACCATGAGGCTTAAAGAATGATACAGGAAGGAGGGGGAATGTACAGAGACTTTTGTTCGATAACTGTTAAGTTATGCCTACGTATCCTCTCGTGCAATGAGGAAGTCAGAACACCGTAGTTCGACCCAAAGAGACTGAAAGATGAATTGACTTGTGAACTGCTTACTTGTCAATGCTCAAGTGTATGATCTGTCTGGCACAGATGCAAACTGTCTTGCATTAGACGGAAGAAGCGAGTTCTCGTTTGTGAGTGAAGATGATGAGAAAAGAACCACGGAGGAGACGATTATTGTTTGTTTTTGAGTTTTCAGTCTTTTATTGCTTTTGAAAGTTTGTCGTAAGTTAATGAGCTTAAGCCTAAACCAATGGGTTAGTAAACTCATCACATCTTCCCTCTGATTAGGGGTAATGAGAATACCTTAAGTGTGAAGTCAGATTCTCACACTTAATCACCTTTGATGTAGGATTGAGATCATTAACCTACTTGTGATTATTTAGATGTTTTTGTTGTTTTTGTTTAGTGTTAAGTAATGAGGTTAATCCATAATCAGGGATTTAACAGACTCATTACACCATCCTAATAGAAGGATAATAGATGAGAATGTTTAAGCTGAGGAAAGCTCCTCAACTTAATCCATGACTAGGGATTAAACTCATGACAAAACAAGCCTTTATTAAATGGATTTTATTTAATGATAAGATGAAGAAGTGTTTTTTAGGGTTTGTAAGACAACTTGAGGGGGACTTGTCCATTAACACTAGGGTTAGTCCTTCTTAACCAATTAAGGAAGAATTAGAACCCTAGTGCAAGGCCCAAGTTACAAGTGTGATGTCTTGATGATTATTAAGTGAATTGATTAAGAGATTTAAACACATTAAGGGTTTAATACTTAGGATTAAAGTTATACACTCCATCCTAATAGAAGGATGCAGGCATAAGCTTAATCACAAAGCCTTAAAACCTTTAGGGTTTAGTCCCTGATTATGAGGTGAGAAAAGAAGACTCAAGGAGACACAAAGGTAAAACTAAGAGGGGAGACTAAACAAAACCCTAATCATTGTCATGCTTGGTTGTTCCTAAGGTTTGTGAGGTTTCACCAAGAAGATCTTCAATGGAACCACCAAGAAGCAGATGAACAGGATCAAGAGAAGCAAAGTGACTGGCTTCATTCAAGAAGTCAAGTCACTTGAAGAAAGAAAGTGGGAGAAACAAGAATGAGCAAGCTCAAACTCAAACACATATAAAAATGCAGCAAGGTATGCAAGAGAGATGAAAAGAAAAGTTATGAGAAGTGAAGGCAAATTCACTTCTCAACATCACTTACCACCTGAAATGTTAGGAAGAAATGCAATGCAATGCAAAATGGGATGAAATGACATGATGAAAAACAAAACCAGAAGCATGTTGATGATGATAATGATGTTATGAGATGCTACCAACATGAGGCAAGGCATGGAGATGTTCATACAAGATCATGGATGCAAATGATGCAAGTTAAGGAGCATGAACAAGCATGGAAAGTTATGAAGCATATAAGGCAAATGACATAGCAAATATGTGATGCAATGATCAAACATGCTTCCTATGTATCTTAAGATGTCAAATGAATCACAAGAATGCTTGAAATGCTAAGACAAGTCATGTTATGCAAGAGAATGCAAGAGGGATGCAAATGAAAGCCCAAATTAGGGTTTATGAAACAAACATCAAACAAAACTCAAAGACAGACGCAAACCCTAAGATAAAAAATGGAAAATGCCACCCAAAGAAACCCTAAACCTATACTAAACCAAAGTCCAAAGGGGAGGTCTCAACTCTTAACCAATCTCAAGTTATGATTTTTCTAAGTTATTAGGGTTTTTAGGGCTCTTAAACAAAAGAAATGCCAATCAAATTGAAAATGAGGAAACAAATCATGGCCTTTTAATCCTAGAAACTACATGCTAAACACAAAACAAAGCAAAAAGAATCAATGTCCAACTCTTCTCAAATAGGCAGAAATGATTTTTTGAACTTATGATCAAAATAATGCACAAAATATGATTTAATTCAATGAAAAATTCTCAAAATGCATCAAGATCAAAAAAGAAATTTGGTTTGAAGGTTGGACAATGTTTCTAAATGTCTTAGAACATTTCATGAATTTTTTGGTGATTTTTAAATACCTAAAAGTATTTTTAATAAATTAATTTCCATTAATCAATTAAAAATAATCTTTTAAATATTTAAAAATACTTTTTTAATGATAAAAAATAAAATAAAAATATTTTTGGGTCATAAAAATTAATAAAACTCAGAAGAAAAAGTTTCATAATTTTTATGCATTTTTTGCTATTTTAAATTAATTGTGCAAATAAAATGAAAAGAAAATGAATTAAAATTAAATAAAATGAAAGGTAATCAGAATGGAGGGATGAGATTCACTCTGGATTCGAATCTGTTGACTACGCGCGTCATCCAAGGGTCCAGGTTGACTCTGATTAAATTATTTAAATTATGATTAATTAAGCTAAACACGTGGATTAGGGCATAAACAGGCAGATCTGGACCACTCACTCACGCGCGAAGTCAACAAGTCAAAGGCCATCAACGCTCAGAATTCAAACTTGAGTTAATTACGTGATTAGGGCACAAATCACCTTCAGGTGGCCGGAGAAGACTTCCGGTCGTCTTCTCCGGCCAGCATCTCCCCTGAGAAATCCCCAAACCCCCAAAAAGCCAACTAAAATGAAATCTAAGAATTGGGAAATGTTCTCCAACCACTCACGAATCAAAACCCTCTCTCAAAACAAATTTATTCTTCCTAACAAAGCTGAATCGAAGAAAATAAGAACTAGGGCACGCAAGTTTCAGAAGCTAATTAAATACTCAATTCAAAACCATTTCAAAAACCGAAAGCACCAGGATACTCAGTGAAGCCTAAAGAACAAGTCTATAACATGAAAAACGATTTCTGGAAAAATAATTTTCAAACTACCTGAGATTCGAAGCTTTCACTCTGATGACTTTCTGGCCACTTCCTTCAGTGCAATCCACTCCACTTGATCCCCAGATGATGTTTGAATGCTCAAAAGGAATTTATGTTGGCTGGATGAGAAGTTTGACAAGCTTCTGCTCAAGCTCAGTCAGAAATGGCAATGGAGTTTCAGGCAGTTTCAGGCCATGGTGAGTGGTTGTTTGTGATCCATATGATGTGTGGAGAAGGTCTGTGGTGTTTGTTTTGATGTTTGTGAGCTAGGGAGAGAGATTAGAATGGAACTGCAAGTTGAGGTGAAGAATGGCAGTGGGGTGTTCTTGCTTGTTTCAGGCCTGGCTTTTGGTGCTTTGAGGTCTATGAAGTGTGGTGAGATGAATGATGAAGATGGTTTTGATGTTTTTATGCTGTGGAGACAGATTCGAAGGCTTATGCAAAAGGGAGTGTTTTTGTGAATGTCTTGGATGAGAGTGTTTCATCCTTGCTAGATGTATGGAATGGCTTGCTCTTTGTCCACATAAACCTCTCTCATTGGTCAGATGATTGGACATGTGCTTTATTGATTGGTAAGTCACCTTTTGCAAAAAGTCAAATTTTGTGTAAGGCAAGTATGGCTTGATCTATAGCTAGTACAATGGGCATGGGCTGCGCAGCAAGGTGAGGTGAGAGGCTAGGCAAAGTGCAGCATCCAATGCATCAAGTGGTAGAAGCACAATGATGATTTTGCAAGTAGTTGGCTTTTTGGTTCACATGTGATTTCCTAATCCCACAAGCCATAATTCATGGGCATTCTTGGTTCAATTCTGATTTTTATGACTTATAGAATGTTTGCATACTGGTTTGAGATGAACTAGAAGTTGCAATTTGCCTTGGTACATGATCTTGCAATTTTCACACTTGGTGCATAACTTGAAAATCAATGATTTTTGCCAACTTTGCCACACCATAACTTTTGATCCAAGAAGAGTTTGATCATGTTCTTGTACTTTTTGAAAAGGGAAAGATGAGATCTACAACTTTCATGACCAAAGTTTTTCCATCTGAAGCATTTTTGGATCAAAAATCAAGGCTTGAAAAATGACCTAAAATGATGCATTCTTGAAAAGTCAACTAGGCCCAAAAAAGTCAACATTTGCAAAAACCCTAAATTCTTGATTTTTATGAACTTCAACCTTCTTCCATGATCAAATAAAGATCATATACACTCAAAATGATGAAGATCACCCATTGGTTGGGTCATTGGGGGCCTCAGATGCCCTGATTTTACACTGACTTGTCTGAAAAGTCAACCCTTGATCAGATGACTTCCCCATGGAATTTCTTCATGAAAATTGATATGCATACTCCCTATACCATATAGAGACCAATGGAAACAAGAATGGCCAAAAAAAATTGGGGTTATGACCTCTGAAACCAAAACCCTAATTTTAGGTCAACTGTGCAGTCAATCCTGGCTCTGCATCCACTCAAACCCTAGTTCTTGTGATTCTTTTGAATTCTTGGCTTTGTGAGGATGTAATATGATGCTTGAACACATGTAGACCCCTTTGAATTGATTGGTAGCCTTTGGGGTGGCTCAAGAGGCTTTTGGCTTGCTCAGATCACAAACCCTAGGTGCAGATGCCTTAGAAACTATGCAGTGAATCAAAAGTGAGATATGAGATATTATGGTTGTGTTTATGCATATGAGAGTGATCACAAGCCATGGTGAATGGGTGAGGGCAAATTTGGGGTGTTTACACCTTGGAGTGTAAAGGTGCAGATCTTTCTCATGTATTGGTGGACACAGGGTCATCCCTCAATGTCCTACCTAAGAAAGCCCTTGTAAAGCTAGAGTATGAAGGATTGGAATTACGCCCAAGTAACTTGGTAGTGAGAGCCTTTGACGGTTCTAAGAGATCAGTTCTGGGAGAAATTGAGTTGCCTATAACGATTGGCCCACAGACTTTCAAAACGACCTTCTTCGTGATGGATATACAGCCTGCCTACAGCTGTCTATTGGGTAGACCATGGATACTGTTGCACCCCAAAATTGGCCCTCACAATACAAGACTTTGTGTACTAAGAAGGTTCACAAGGTTCACAAGATTCACAACACTTACAAGACCTTTCATGAGGTTCATGAAGTTTACAAGTCACTTTATGAGGTTCACAAGATTCACAACACTTACAAGACCTTTCATGAGGTTCATGAAGTTTACAAGTCACTTTATGAGGTTCACAAGGTTCACAAGATTCACAATGCTTACAAAACCTTTCATGAGGTTCATGAAGTCTACAAGTCACTTTATGAGGTTCACAAGGTTCACAAGACCTCCCATGAGGTTCATAAGGTTCACAAGACATCTTATGATGGTTCACAAGGTTCACAAAGTCCACAAATAGTCAGAAGATTTGACAACTCCCTCAGACAATGCACCTCCTAAGCAGTGCATCCAAAACTAGGGTTTTGACTTTAATCAGGCTAAATGAATTTCCAAGGCTTCAAGTGAGCTTCATAACATCTTATATGTGTGTAAGAACCCCCATGACAAGTTTCAAGACTTTTCTCAAAAGTTTGCTCAGTCAGATGATCAGATAAGTCAAAATCAGTCAAAGTAGTTAAAAAGTCAAATTGAGGTCAACTGTGGTCAAACCAAAGTCAAACTTCATGATTTTTTGCCAACATCAAGTATATGAAGTAAAATTCATCATATGATCAAGGGTTTATCATGATTCATCAAGGATATTTCAGATCATCAAGAATCAGGAGTTTCTAAATTAGGGTTTTCTTAGTAAAAGTCAACTGAACTTTGACCAGCCATAACTTTCACATGCTTCATCACCAAGTCTCCATCCAAAGCTCATTTTGAAGGAAATTGAATTCTCTACAACTTTGTGTCTCACAAGCCAATCCCAAAAATGCTTCATTTGGAAGGTATGAGCTAAGACATTATAGGTCCTTTTGAAAGTCAACAAAAAGTCAACAACTTCAAAAGGGCATAACTTGATATTGGTAAATGATATGGACATGAAACCAGTGGGGTTGGTTATAGGACTCTTCAATCTTTCCAAAATGTCCAAGAACACCCTCATAGCATTAAAATTGAAGGATGTGTGCCCTTGCAAAGTTGGGAAATTTTTGGTTGGTTTATGAAGAAAATGGAGGTTTAAAACTAATTTTTTCTAATTGGGCTTGCCATATGATGACCCAATCCACACCAAGACATCTTGCACGAAATTAACTTAATATTTTCATTATTTTATTTATTTTATTTTTATTTATTATGATTTTTTATATTAAAAATCATTTTAAATTCAAATAAAATATAAAATAGTGAAGATTTAAAATTATTTTGCTTCTAGAATGTCATAAATGATATTTTGATCTAATTGATACAAGAGTTATGAAAATCATCCCAAAATAGCAAGCTTGTATCAAGAATATTCAAATTTTAAAGGCCAATCTTTTTCAATCTCAAACTACCAAAAAATCCAAAGTCTTGAGCAATGTTTTTGACCTAATTCATTCACTCATATATATAGAACATTTAGCAATCAAAAGCAGAAAGAAAATTTGAGCCTCCAAAGGTAAGAGCAAAGTTCCAAAATTCACACAAAAAACTCCAATTTGGTTTGGCACTTAGAGCCCTTTTCAAGACAAACCAAAGGTTTCAACATGTTCCTTGATGTTCACTGAATGCATAGCAACACTTATCATCATCCAAAACTCCATGAATGGCATAAACCGAATCATGTTCTTCAAGTTTATTTTGTTTTTTTATATTTCATTGAATTGCTTGTTCTAATTCGTTTTTGACTGTTTGATGATGTTTGTGATGGACCATAGAGTGTTTCTGGACAAAAACAGGAAGTTTTCATGGAGGAATCCGTGAGATGCCATTGTTAGGGTTCATCCTCTAAAATTGGGGTTTCGTGCAATAAGCCATATAAATAATTTCTGAACACGCAAATAAGTTTGTTTCGTTATGGGGAATACAATGGTGTTTCCAATTTGATGAATCATTGCAGGTTTGGTGATCGTTGGGAAGAACCTAGGAAAACCTGTAAAACAAAAATCGTATGTAATTTCGCAGGAAAAATTATAAGTAAATTCGCAGGTAATTTGGAGCAGATGAAGTCCAGAGGCGCCAATTTCTAATTTGAAAATTTGTTTTAATCTTTTATGTAATTGTTTGAAGTTTGTTTCACAACGCATGCGTAGCTCAGATGGTGAATGTGTGCGTGTAAAAGCTCTCTGGCCTGGGTTCGATACTCATTAGGCCATTTTTTGCGTTATTTTGTTTTTATGATTTTTGCAGGGCATATAATAAAAGGATTTTGTTGGGATCATGTTCACAACGCGCAGGCAGCCCAGTGGTAACTCTGTACGTCTAAGGGTGGCAAAGCTCAGGACATGGGTTCGATCCCAGCCCCAGGTAAGTATTTTTGTCACTTTTTTCTTATTCTATTTAATTTTGTTTATATTATAATTAGTTTAATAAATTATAAAAATGATAAAAAAAATAATAAATTGTTCATATTCTTTTCTTTTCTATAATTCAAAATTCATTTTTTTTTCAAAATTAAACTTTATCACTAAAATTATTTAATATTTATTATATTTAATATTTATTCTATTGTAAATTATTAATATTATATGTTTTGTATAAATAAATTAATTAATTAACCCTAAAAATTTTATATGTAAAAAACCTATTTTTTATATAAACCCTAATAATACTTCTTAAACCCTAATTATTTTCATATAAATGTTAATTATGTTTCTCTATTTTTATTATCATCATTTATTTATATTATCATTATATGTAATCTTATCTAAATAATGTAAATAATTTTAAATCATGTTTAAAACAATAAGATTCTAAAAATATAATAATATGATTATTTAATTATAATTAACCTTATCTTTGTACTATGTATGTATCTTATAATTTGTTTATAATTATTATTTAATTCTTGTATATAAATAATTTTCAATACATGTTTAAAAAAATAATTAAAACTTGTTAATTTAATATAATTTATTTTCATAATATGTTTATAATTAACTTAATTTTTATAGCATTTAAGACTTTATGATAATTAATTGTTTATATTTTCTTCTTAATCTTAAATAATAATTGTTCATAAAAATTTGATCTTTTAATTATTATGCTAATATTCTTATTTATTTTATCATTAATGCTATTTATTTTCATATCTATTTTATTATTACTAACCCCATTTAGATATATTGTGATTTATTATTATCATTATTACTAACCCCATTGTGATTTATTATTATTATTATTATTATTATTTCACTAACCCAATTATTATTATTATTTATTTTTGCTTATTTTGCTTTTATTATTATTATTGTAATTGCTCCTGGATGTAATATTTTTTTAAATGTTTAAATTATCTATTTTATGCCATGGTTAGTAAAAATAGGGAGTGTAAACATGTATGTCATTTAAAATTGATTTAGATCACCTAATTCAAAAGATAAATATTAATATTGAACACTCACACACGTAAGTCGATCTTTGATCGCCATCTCACTTTCTAGGGTTACCCCTCATCGTTGCCTAATTAAAAGGTCAAGTAGGGTGTATAAAGCAAAAGTCCCTCAAAATAAAGTCATTTAGTCCCTTAATAATAAAAGATCAAGTCCCTTTTCGAATGTTGCCTTCATAATGATCTTGTCCCTTTCGAATAAAGATGACAGTCCCTCCAAAATTGCTTAATACACCCTACAGTTGCCTATATAAACAAATGTCCCTTTACTTGTCCCACACATCCAAGGTAATGACTACCTATTCCTTAATAATAGGGATAGTCTTACCACTTAAAGGATTCAAGAACAGAAAGACTTAAACTTTAGGGTAGGTTCCTCATAGTTACTTGCTCACTATTCAAAAATTTCTCAAACACTTCACAATTTTAAACAATTTTCAAACACAAGTTTTTTACGCATCCGTACATGGATCATTATTAAACTCTTATGAAAATTTCTATTCACACACTTCACATTTTCAAAAACAATTCAAAGTGAGCTAAGTAACTAAGAGCCCATGGATAACCATGGATGTAAAGGGTGCTAACACCTTCCCTTTACATAATCTACCCCCCGGACCCAAAAATCTTTTAAAAGGTCTTTCCTGTTCTTTTATGCCTTTCCTTTGGATAAAATAAAAGTCGGTGGCGACTCTTGCTATCCGCAACATAACTAAAGTCAGTTCTCCCACCGTGTTACAGATACACGCCGCTGGCGCCGTGACATCAACCCTTCACCAGAAGTTAAAATTCGAGTGGGAGGGCCAAGTCGTTACTATTTGTGGAGAGGAAGATATCTTTGTTAGCCATCTGGCTACATACAAATACATTGAGATGGATGGGGAGATCCACGAAACTATGAGTCAAGGATTTGAGGCCTTGAACATAAATGAAGCATCCGCTGTACCTGGAACCTCAATGACATCTTATCAGCAAGCCAGGAAGGTTGTTGAAGAGGGGACTGCCCAAGGCTGGGGCAAGTTGCTGCCCATAGAGAAGAAGGAGGACAGATTTGGGTTGGGTTACAAACCAACTCAACAAGATCAAGCAGAGGCTGCTAAGAAGCCCAATTTTGTCAGTGGGGGGATGCTCGCCCCAGATGCAGTGAACAACTTGGAAGACGAGGATGAAAGCGACCGCAACCTGGAGAGCTGGATACGTCCAAGGATCCCGGGGAGCCGTATCTCAAACTGGTCTTCCCAGGAAATTATAAGGGTTACTCCTGCAGAGTAATTTTTATTTCCTGTATATTTTAAGCATGCATCAAGTCTTGCATCTTGCCCAAGATGACAAGACTCATTTTGTAATCGGGCCATCTTGTAATTTTGTGCAAACAGATCAATCAATGAATATCGGACATCTTTTGCAAATGAGTCTTTTCTTCTTTTCCGCTCACTGTTTTTCCATTTTTCTTTTTGTACAAAAATAAAATGGCAATGTTTTCCAAAATGATAGCTTTACTTCACTTTTTCTAAACAAAGATTAAAATCAATCACTAAAATGAACAATCTAAAACCTTGCAGAGAGTGCCTTTCAGATCGCACCGACAACAGCACAGCCATGGCTTCGTATGACTTTGACAATCCGATCAATCAAGCTGATGAAGGGGTTGAAGAAGATTACGAGCTTCCTGAAGAACTAACCAGGTTGTTAAAGCAAGAGGAGAAGGTTATCACTCCTCATCAGGAGGAGGTCGAAACGGTTAATCTTGGTACGGAAGAAGACGTGAAAGAAGTTAAGATCGGGGCCTGCCTACAAGACTCAGTGAAGGAACAACTGATTGACATGCTTCGGGAATATGTGGATGTCTTTGCTTGGTCTTACCAGGATATGCCAGGGTTGGATACCGATATTGTCATGCACAAGCTGCCTTTAAAGGAAGACTGCCCGCCGGTTAAACAGAAGTTGCGCCGTACTCGCCCAGATATGGCAATGAAGATTAAAGAAGAGGTACAAAAGCAGTGGGACGCCGGGTTCCTTGCTGTGACTAGCTATCCGCCGTGGGTTGCCAATATTGTACCCGTGCCTAAGAAAGATGGCAAAGTGAGAATGTGTGTGGACTACCGGGATCTGAACAGAGCCAGCCCGAAGGATGATTTCCCTTTACCTCACATTGATGTATTGGTTGATAATACGGCTCAATTCTCGGTATTCTCCTTCATGGACGGATTTTCTGGATACAATCAAATCAAGATGTCACCTGAAGACATGGAAAAGACCACTTTTATCACACCCTGGGGCACATTCTGTTATAAGGTGATGCCATTTGGACTGAAGAATGCTGGTGCGACCTACCAACGGGCTATGGTAACATTATTCCATGACATGATCCATAAAGAAATTGAATGTTATGTGGATGACATGATTGTCAAGTCCCTCACAGAAGAAGACCACCTGGTGAATCTGTTGAAGTTATTCAAACGTCTGAGGAAGTACCAACTGAAATTGAACCCCAACAAGTGCACATTCGGGGTGCGATCTGGTAAGTTGCTGGGATTTATTGTAAGCGAGAAAGGGATTGAAGTTGACCCTGATAAAGTTAAGGCCATTCAAGAGATGCTTGCACCGAGGACTGAGAAAGAGGTTCGGGGTTTCTTGGGTAGATTGAACTACATTTCGCGGTTCATATCTCACCTTACAGCAACATGTGAACCTTTGTTCAAACTGTTAAGAAAAGAACAAACGGTCAGGTGGAACGAAGACTGCCAGAGGGCTTTTGACAAAATCAAGGAGTACTTGCAAGAACCTCCAATCCTTATGCCTCCAGTTGAAGGAAGACCTCTGATAATGTACTTGACAGTGTTAGAAGAGTCAATGGGGTATGTGCTGGGCCAGCATGACGAGTCTGGTCGAAAAGAGTATGCAATATACTACCTAAGCAAAAAGTTTACCGACTGTGAACAGCGTTATTCACTGCTCGAGAAAACTTGTTATGCTTTAGCGTGGGCTGATCGCCGACTGAGACAGTATATGTTGACCCATACTACCTTGTTGATCTCGAAGATGGACCCAGTTAAGTACATATTTGAGAAGCCAGCACTTACCGGACGGGTTGCAAGATGGCAAATGATCCTCACAGAGTATGACATCCAGTACACATCTCAGAAAGCCATTAAGGGCAGTATATTGTCCGATTATCTTGCTGAGCAACCTATTGATGATTACCAGCCTATGAGATTTGACTTCCCCGATGAAGACATCATGTTCTTAAAAGCAAAAGATCATGAAAAGCCTATTCACACTGAAGGGCCTGACCCGGAAGAAGAATGGACTATGATGTTTGATGGGGCTATTAATATGAATGGTCGTGGTGTTGGTGCAGTACTCATTACACCTAAGGGAGTTCACATGCCTTTCTCGGCAAAACTCACCTTTAACTGCACTAACAACGAAGCTGAATACGAAGCTTGCATTATGGGTCTTGAGGAAGCCATTGACCTCAGGATCAAAACATTGACCGTATTCGGAGATTCAGCTCTGGTAGTTAATCAAACCAATGGCAAATGGTACACACACCAGGATCATCTGATACCTTACAGGGATTATACTAGGAGGTTATTGACTTTCTTTACGACGGTCAAGCTTGAGTATATTCCTCGGGACGAGAATCAGTTTGCAGATGCTCTGGCTACCATTTCGTCCATGATCAAAGTTCAAGCTGCCAACTTTGTACCCCAAATTCCAGTGTCCAGACTTGACAGACCAGCATATGTGTTTGTAGCAGATGTTGTTGAGGATGATAAGCCTTGGTTCCATGACATTAAGTGCTTCTTGGAGGATCAAACATACCCACCTGGGGCATCTTCCAATGATAAGAAGACTTTAAGAAGGCTTGCTGGTAGTTTCTTCCTGAACACTGACGGTTCCCTGTACAAGAGAAACTTTGATATGGTACTCCTCAGATGCGTCGACAGAACAGAAGCAGATTTGTTAATGCATGAAGTGCACGAAGGATCCTTTGGTACCCATGCAGGAGGGCATGCCATGGCCAAGAAATTGCTAAGATCAGGTTATTACTGGATCACGATGGACGCCGACTGTTGCGCCTACGCCAGAAAATGCCATAAATGCCAGATTTATGCGGATAAGGTGCATGTGCCTCCCAATCCTTTGAACGTGATGTCTTCACCCTGGCCCTTTGCTATGTGGGGCATTGACATGATTGGCAAGATTGAACCGACTGCTTCAAACGGCCACAGATTCATCCTGGTTGCTATTGACTATTTTACCAAGTGGGTTGAAGCAGCTTCCTATGCAAATGTTACAAGGCAAGTGGTAGCCCGATTTCTGAAAAGAGACATCATCTGTCGATACGGAGTTCCCGAGCGAATCATTACTGACAATGGTTCCAACTTAAACAACAAAATGATGGCAGAGTTATGCCGGGACTTCAAGATCCAACACCACAATTCTTCTCCTTACAGGCCAAAGAGGAACGGCGCTGTTGAGGCAGCTAATAAGAATATCAAGAAGATTGTGCAGAAGATGGTAGTCACCTATAAGGACTGCCATGAAATGCTACCGTTTGCCTTGCATGGGTACCGCACGTCAATCAGAACATCCACTGGGGCAACACCGTATCAGCTTGTGTATGGTATGGAGGCAGTCCTACCTGTTGAAGTTAAATTACCCTCCTTACGGGTACTGATGGATATTAAGCTGAACGAAGCAGAATGGGTCCGATCCCGATACGAACAACTAAGTCTGATCGAAGAGAAAAGATTGGCTGCAATCTGTCATGGGCAGTTGTATCAGAAAAGAATGAAGAGAGCCTTCGATCAGAAAGTCAGGCACCGAGAGTACCAAGTAGGAGATCTTGTGTTGAAGAGAATCCTCCCTCCTCATACAGACCACAGGGGCAAGTGGACTCCGAATTATGAAGGACCATTTGTAGTAAAGAAAGTTTTCTCGGGAGGAGCACTGATGCTCAGCACTATGGATGGTGAAGACTTCCCGTCCCCTGTGAATTCAGATGCAGTTAAAAAATACTTCGCATAAAGTGACCCGATGGACATAAAAATAGAATGTAAGTCCAGGCAAAAATAGGGCATCCCGGCGAGTCAAAAACAGAATAAAAGACTCGGGCAAAATAAGGGAAAATAAACAAAAAAATGTACACCCGCTGAGTTGAAAAGCCGCATTGGACAACTCAGGCAAAAATGGGTATCCCGATGGATTGAAAACCCGAAAGGGCGATCCATGCAAAATAAGGGAATAAGCGAACAACTGTACTCTGAATTCGTCTGTATTACTTACAACTTGGTAAGCTTCGAAAGGTTCAAGCACCGGCCAGAGTCAGCCCTCTTCAGAAAGCAAGACGAGAAGAATGTCAAAAGTCATACGAGTCATAGCCAGAAGGAAACTCCTTGAAGCGTCGTCAACATTGCCAATACCTTTTATTTCTCAATTTGTAACAATCTCCTCATTTTAGGAGATTTGTTTCTCTGACTGTATCTTGCCAATTCAGGGCACATGAATCAATAAAATCAGATTTTCCAGTCATGTTTCGTCTCGTACATTTTATTTTCATTTGCAAGAATGTCCGATGTCTCTAAGATACTGATTGCATAAATACATATGCTTGTCTTCTAAAAATACATGCGTGCAGGAAATATACTTACTCCCAGGAGTGTTAAAACTCCTATGATGGGATCCGGTAAGGGATACCTCGGGATTACTTGTGCGCTTCTCTATCTTTTTAGGATTGCAGGCATTCAAAGCGCAACATGGGGCGTGTAAGCTTCATCCCAGCAAGCTGGCAAATCAACACTCACTCAAAGTGTTTTCCCCCCAGCTGAGTTGCCACTTGTTACTTCTTCCAGCCGAGGTACCAATCATTCTTTCTCCTCAGCTAAGTACAAGAGTCAGGGAACCATCTCCCCACAGAGTTTCAGCCCCTATCCAGAAGAGCAACGCATGAAGGAATCACAACAGAGTAACGAAAGCTTCTACAAACCCCAGTTGGGTCCCTTATTACCAAGGATGGGTCTATCAGTGACCTATTTTCTCCAGGCGTTAGATCTACCAATGATCTCATCCCCAACTGGGATGTCCATTTCAAGCGGATCGGCCAGAGATCTTCACAGCAACGGGATCCGAATCCCGGATCGCTATCCTTGCATAATCATAGCATTCGCATCATATTCACCCCACAAAGCGTAGCATTCCGTCTAATACGGAGCATTACAGCAAAAATCAAACATATTGCATAATCATAAGCCATGATCCGAATCAAACACTTGTGAATATTGACAATCCATCAACAATATACAGAATGCCCTCCAGATTCCCCAGCGGAGAGCTAAAGCTAAAGCAGTTGCTTTACATTCACAAACATCAGTATATACTCCTTGTGGCACCCATCCATGTCATATCCCCGGCATAAAGCCAAAGCATCCTCTTTGCACTCACAGATACTTATATATATAAATTTGTTGACATCCGTCCGTGTCACTTTCCCCAGCACAAGTAACCTAAACACTTTGTGTATCAGATATTTGTTTATACTATACTTTTCTCCTTTTGATACTCGTCCGTGTCACTCTCCCCAACAGTTTAAATACCTGTCTATACACCACTCATACTTACTACCTCTCAGATCCGACCCTTGTCCATGTTCTTTGTTAACCAGTTGGTACTCGCTGTACCATCATCTCAGAACATGCGTCAAGCGTTTATTTCTACCTGATACTCGTCTGTATCATAGTCTTAAGGATGCTCGTCCGCATCTTTAATCCATACATTGTGTCAAACCTTTTTTTGAATATAGACACTCGTCTGTGTCCACTATTCCCCATAGGAGTCCCCTCAGATTCAACACTCGTCCGTGTTCCTTGTTAACCAGCTGATACTCGTCCGTATCATCATCTCTGAACATGTGTCAGTATTTGTTTCTACCCGATACTCGTCTGTATCATAGTCTTAGGGATGCTCGTCCGCATCCTTAATCTATACACAGCGTCAAAACACTTATACCTTTTATTTCTTGGATATAAACACTCGTTCGTGTTTACTATTCCCCAGTAGATCGCCAGCAAAGCAAAATTTCTTTTCTATCTGACATTCGTTCTATGTCATGATAAACTTTGAGAGCAGCCGTACCCTGCTAGGTGATCGTCCTTCACCTCTTGATGATCGTCCTTCATCACGCTCATCCGATGGCCGTCCCCATCGTTGATCTTTTCTATCCGACATTCGTCCTATGTCGTGATTTTTAGCAGCCGTCCCCTGCTAAGGTGATCGTCCTTCACCTTTTGATGATCGTCCTTCATCATTTTATCCGATGGTTGTCCCCATCGTTGATCTTTATCTGACATTCGTCTTATGTCGTGATAAACCTTGAGAGCAGCCGTCCCCTGCTAGGTGATCGTCCTTCACCTCTTGATGATCGTCCTTCATCATGCTCATCCGATGGCCGTCCCCATCGTTGACCTTTTATCCGGCATTCGTCCTATGTCGCAATATTTTCGGCAGTCGTACCCTGCCAGGTGATCGTCCTTCACCTTTAATGACCGTCCCTCGTCATTATTTCATTTATTCTTTAGCCCGATGGCCGTCCCCATCGTTGTTTACATTACTTTATGAACCTGATGGCCGTCCCCATCATTTGTTCATTAATCCCCAGAGAGTCGTATAGCTTCACTTGATGGTCGTCCCCATCATAATCCCTTTTATCCCCAGCATGTCGGCCGTCCCCGTCATTGTTTCATTTCCCGCACTTTTCCCAGCGTGTCGGCCGTCCCCGTCATTGCTCATTCCCCAGCAGTCGTCCTCTGCTCGACGGTCGTCCTCTGTCGCCCTTACTTTACAATATACTTTATTTCCTTTTACAATCTATATCCCTTTTCTTCTTCATTCTGTGAGTGCAAATTTTGGACCGTCTTTGGTATTCAACCACAAGTTATCTTGTTTGCCTGTTAAGCCGTAGCTTAGATCCTGCACAGCTAACTCATGTTTGAATAGGGGCAGCTGTAAACACCCCAAATTTGCCCTCACCCATTCACACCATGGCTTGTGATTTTCTTATAGGCATAAACTCAACCATGGCATCTCATACCACATTTTTGATTCACTGCATTGATTCTAAGTCATCTGCATCTAGGGTTTGTGATCTGGGTAATCCAAGAGCCTCTTGAGCCACTCCAAAGGTCATCAATCACTTCAAAGGGGTCCATGTATGTTCAAGCATCATATTGTATCCCCGCAAAGTCAAGAAAGTCAAAGAATCACAAGAACTGAGGAAGGCATAGGAGCGGAGCCGGGTTTGGATGCACAGATGACCTAAAATTAGGGTCTTGGTTTCAGGGGCCATAACTCCAAAATTTTTGCTCATTCTTGTTTCTATTGGCCATTGTATGATATGAGGATTATGCATGTCAATCTTCATGAAGATATTCCATGGGGAAGTCGTCTAATTAAGAGTTGACTTTCTGGGCAAGTCAGTACAAAATCAGGGTGTCTAAGGCCCTCAATGACCCAACCAAGGGGTGTTCTTCGTCATTTTGATTGCGTATGATCTTTATTTGATCATAGAAGATGTTAGAAGTTCGCAAGATTGAAGAATCTCAAGCCCATGCAATATTGGGAGATTATATGAACTC
Source organism: Lathyrus aphaca (assembly GCA_963966055.1). Lineage (NCBI taxonomy): Eukaryota > Viridiplantae > Streptophyta > Magnoliopsida > Fabales > Fabaceae > Lathyrus > Lathyrus aphaca. The sequence continues at coordinate 676,436,261 of OZ014519.1, read as the reverse complement.
GGGTGTAAATTCGAACTCAAGTTACACGAGCTTGAGGTGTTTTGATTTTTGGTAATTTGCATTCTTGGGCTGGAGGGGGCAGTTGAGTTTGCAGATGGAAGGCATCAGATGAGTAGTAATGAAGCTGTGAACGCCTATTATTCTGCCGCATTGTTTGGAATGGCATACGGTGATGCTCAAGTTGTGTCCATTGGATCAATACTTGCAGCATTGGAAATCTCAGCAGCAAAAAAAATATGGTGGCATGTTAAGGAGGATGAGAATTTCTATGGAAAAAAAAAGGTTTTGCGAAAGAGAATAGGATGATGGGAATTCTTTGGTCTAATAAGAGGGACAGTGGATCATGGTGTGGAGAGAAGCTAGGCTTGGTATTCAAGTTTTACCATTAGCTCCTATTTCTGAAATTTTGTTTTCGGATGTTAACTATATGAAGGAACTTGTTGAATGGACATTGCCTGCTTTGAAAAGAGAAGGTATTGATGAGGAAATGAAGGTATTTGTGTTTGCCTTGCAGTGAATTTTTACAATGAAGTTGCATTAAAGAACATAAAAAGCTTAAAGGGGTATGAGGAAAGTAATTCATTGACTAATCTTTTATGTTGGTTACATAGCAGAGATCAAAGTGTTGAAAGAGTGAATGATTCATGGTATTTTAAAAGTAATTGAGAGCAATGTTTACAATGACTTCCTGATTTTATGTATTGTTCTTGCAATTCCTTGTGCTGTTTTTTAGTTGCAATATTTTTATGAAGGATTAAAATGCAAGAGGCAAGTTATGAAACAGAAAAAAAAGAAAAAAGCTGATCAAGATTACAGAAATGTTGTCAACTTTCTATTACAATGTTGTCATTATCATGTTTGGACTTGTTCTCTTGCTACATTATTACAGTTCCATGGAAATCCAAAAGATTGAAAAAAAAACTAAAAATATTGAGAAGCCTTTCACACTCCTTTTCAGCTACTGCAACATGTGATTTCACACTCTTTCAACCAAGCCATACAAAACTCTCGTGAGCCGTACAAAACTCCCAACAAGCCTTGCACATCATATCTCATCAGCCAACAAACACAGCTGGCAATAGCCTTTCCCAACTTGCTTACAAACACCCAGCTCTCCCATTTAGCTTCACAACAACAGTCGTACCGCACGTCCTCACAGGACACCTAATCAAGAATAAAAACAAGTCAGAACATTTGGATTTTCCAAACATAAAACAACCATAAATCATTGGAATAGGGTCAACATGCTTATTTCTACCTTCCATCCATTGGAGATATCAAATTATTGACATCTGTAAGAAGAGATCCAGTCTGCAAGAAAAGAAGAAAAGAAAAACAATATCATCCACAGAATGCAATGTAACTGATTGTATAAAAAGAGAACGTTTAGGTCAACATAGTGAAAAGTAGACTAAGTTCAACGAATGCCTATCAAATACATAAAGCACGAGTGGACACACATAAACCGAGTTTCATATTGCAGATAATCCTGTCTTCAAAGTCATAGAAATAATAAAAAAAAGTATTCTTTTCCAACCTGCAAAAAAAAAACAACAGAATGAACCAGAACCGGGAATTACAAACAATGTGCCTTTTGAACTACTCCAATGCTGTAGCTGTGAAGTCTGAGCTCTATTTCAACTTGATACTTGAGTTTGTTCCTGAGGCTGCCCATCGTGTGACCAGGCACTGCAGCAAAATGAACCAGAAAACGCCGGAGTGTCTCATAGGGACATCGAATCTCAGAATTTATCGGCCAATCCTCACAACCACCAGCCGAGGCTTTGTTTCCTTTGGCTATTGTTGCTGTTGACATTGAAAGCAATAAAAACTGGGTGTGACTTATGTCTGAATTACGGAAGCATGCTGAAGAAAGTCTGCGACAATTTCAGGAGCAAAACCTTCCTGGTTTCTTGGTCTCTCTTTCTGGAGAGTTAGCGAATGAAGAAGAACCAGTTGATGGTCGTAAGTTGGCAGGCCTGATACTAAAAAATGCATTGGATGCCAAGGATGAGTATTCAGAAGAAATTTAAGCAAATACAAAGCAAGGGATTATAAGGTACTTAAATTTGAGTGAAGGCAAACCCGGAGTGCGTATGCCATAATTCCTACTTTCTCCATCGTCGAGCTTCTTATGTGTGATTGTTTTACTGGAATCTGACTTGCTTCCAAGCTACATGCTCTTCATGCCTCACTATGTCTTACCAACATACGACTCCACGAAATGTTCTTGTCAACCTGTCACAGATGTTCAACAACAAACATGTTCAGAGGTTTAAACAAACAAGTTGTGAAAAATGAATGTTTTACCACAATAAAAAAGAGCATTTCAAGCAGAAGGACCACCATAAGTCTGTTGCGCAAACAGGAAAAATGCAGGGAAGGCGAAGGCAAAATAATTCAGTTAAAATCCAACTTGTTCAGTTCATTTGAAACCAAGGAAAACTAGTTCAACAAAGAGTGCAGTGCCAAGTGTAACACGGTGGGAGAACTGACTTTAGTTAAATGTTGCGGATAACAAGAGTCGCCACCGACTTTTATTTTATCCAAAGGAAAGGGCATAAAAGAACAGGAAAGACCTTAAAATATTTTTGGGTTCGGGGATAGGTTATGTAAAGGGAAGGTGTTAGCACCCTTTACATCCATGGTTATCCACGGGCTCTTAGTTACTTAGCTCACTTTAAATTGTTTTGAGAAGCGTAGTGTGTGATTAAAAATTTTCTTAAGTACTTTATAATGATCCTTGTACGGATATATATAAAGACTTTGTTTTGAAAATTGTTTGAAAATGTGAAGTGTTTATGAAATGTTTTTGAATGAGTGAGAAAGTACTTAAGAGGAACCTACCCTAAATTGAATCTTTTATGTTCTTAAATGTTCTTTCAATGGTAAGACTATCCCTAATATTAAGGAACAGGTAGTCATTACCTTGGATGTTGTATGGGACATGTGAATAGTCATCTGTGATTAGGCAACTGTAAGGTGTCTTAACAATACGAAGGGACTTATCATCTTTTATTCGAAAGGGACAAGATCATTTACGAAGGCAACCTCAAAGGGACTTGATCTTATAATCGTAAAGGGACAAGATGATATTAATGGAGAAGAGACTTTGCTTTTAGACACCTTACTTGACCATTTTATTTAGGCAACATGAGAGGTAACCCTTAAAGAAGTGAGATGGCGATCAAAGATCGACTTACGTGTGTGCGTGTACAAGATCATACATTTATCTTATAATTAATGATCTAAGTTAATTTTAAAGTACAAACATGTTTTCACTCCCTGATTTACTAACCATAGCAATTTATAAATAAAAATAAATGGCAGAAAATTAAAGGCAAAAATGAGAAATTCCTAAACTATTACAATGCTTCGGGGAAGTTACATAATTATGAGGCGAAAAATAAAAATATGAACATTTACAAGTGATAAGCAGTTACATAATTATAATGGCGAAGAAAAAACTTCAGAGCAACAATAACAAAGCAAGTAGTGAATATAACAAGAATGAATGAAAATAAAAAGGTTTAGAAAAAAAAAGTTTAGGAAAAAGGTTTAGGATTTAAAAAGTTTTAGGGTTAAATAAAAAAAATATATTTTTAGGTTTATGAAATTAGGGTTAAATTTAACTTAAATACCAAAATAATAATACAAATAAAATTTTATGACAATATTAACCTAAATATAATTAATTAAAATATTTTTTATAAAAAAAAAGTTAATGAAGTAATTAAAATAATGGAATAGATTTTATATTATAAATTATATATATATAAAAAATAAGATTTTTATGATTGTAAAAAATTCATTAAGAAAAATAAATTAGTGAGTAGTTAACAAAAAATTAGTGGTTAATATTACATCAAGGATAAAAATTAGGTTAACCATAGTTAAAACAAAAATTAAAACTAAAGTTGTTGGGAATTGAACCCGCCTTTGCCTTGCCAACTTTCTTGGCTTGCCAATAAGCTATGCCTACCTTTTGTGAATGAGTTTGAACCCACGCCCTAGCCTTTCACATCTTTACCTTCATCCACTAAGCTACCTGCGCGCCGGTGTTAGTAATCCACAACAAAAACATAATATAATAAAGTTAACTTAAAAGAAATTAATTTTTTAAAAAAATGTTGGAGGCTTGAAGTTTAAGGTTTATGAAATTTTTTAGGGTTTTAGGAGAAAAATCGGGGGAGTTAGTTAACATAAAATGTGCAGGTCTAAATATATATATATATATATATATATATATATATATATATATATATATATATATATATATATATATATATATATATATATATATATGAATAACATAAAAATAATATGAATTAAAAAAGTAACAACAACGTTGCTAACGCAAAAATTGTGATCATCGCAATTGGATCGGATCAACACAAGTGTCACGCCTCACACACACAAATGTGCGAACAGCGTATCGCACGATCCGATCCGAACAACGTAATCAAATTATTATAAAATAAAATAATAAAATATACTTAGAAAAAATTATAATATTAAAAAATGTAGTATAGAAACAAGTTAGTGGTAAAATATATAAAACAGGTTAATTGTAAAATATATTAACAATCATAAATCCACTTATTATATACATATTGAAGGAAAAAAAATGCATTATATATAAAACAAGAAAACGGTGTAAAAACTGTACATATAATACAATCATATATTATGATCTTCATGTCAAAAGCTATATATATATATATGAACAAACAGTTTTTGTGGAAAATATCTTATGGTTTTGTACACATATATACAGTGGCGAAGCCAGAAAAATTATAAAGCCTGGGCAAAAGTTTAAAGACCGTATTGTATATAATATATAAATCTATAAATAATCATCAATCAAAATAAAAGAGACTCGTCATTTTGTCAACAAAAGTATAGTTTAAAATAAAAGAGATGAAACATAACCTTACAATAGCATGTTAAATAAAACCACGAGGCAAGTGTCCTTTCCGAGACTTCTTTGCGCTGAATGTTCGAATAATATCAATATCGTCAAGTGACTTGAATATCTCCCGCTCGGTGTAACATACCATCAAGTCATTGAACCACACATCGTTGATCTTATTGCGCAATTTAGACTTGATAATCTTCATTGCTGAAAAAGCTCTTTCAACGGATGCTGTCGACACCGGCAATATCAAAGCTAACTCAATAAGTTTGTAAACCAATGGAAATACCAAATGTTTCTCAGTTTGAACCATCTTCATAGCCAAACTTTGAACATCTTCACAAGTGGAAAATGAAGCATTTCTTTTCATTTGAAGAACATAAGTGTCAAGTTGATCCTTTATTGTTGCACGGTCATCATCAGAAAAGTCTGCATGATAAATATTAGCAAGACGAGCAAGCTTATCAACATCAAACTTGGAGAAAGAGTTCTTAGGGTCAAGACATGAGAAGCAATCAAGGATAATGTTGCTTCCTTCATTAAAGCGGTGATCCATCTCCACACATATTTTGTCAATAGCAACATAAAAAATCTTTGCACGGTAATGATGAAGATTAGTGATAGTCCTCCCTTCTGCCCTTGAACGACCCCGAACCGGTATTTCGTCATCCATATTTGGAACCAGAATACCTTTAGCAACACAAAATTCTTGGACATCTGCAAATAAATTATCCCAACCAGTCTCTCTCATTGTGGCCAATCGAGATTTGACAACATCAACTAATTCCATGGCAATCACAATATTAAGATCTTTTCTTTGCAAGACATGTGAAAGCTCGTTTGTAATGCCAAACAATTTTAACATTAACTTCAAAATAAAAGCAAATTTAAAGCTCTCCATTTTTTCTATCAAACTCGCTGCTTGAGATGGTCCACGTCCATCTTCATCAACCATACTAAGCACATTTAACACGGAGGACCACATTTGATCCATACGAAGCAATGTAGTATGATGTGAACCCCATCTAGTATCCCCTGGTCTAATGAGACTAGATGATTGGTGCAAACCCCTTCCTTTAGATATCTCACCACTCTCAAGTTTATTTAAAATATCTTGGTGTTGTGCCTCCATCAAAGCATCCCTCCTCTTACAAGATGCACTTGTTGTGGTCACAATCAAGGAGATATATTCAAAGAAATCATGAATAGATGAGCAACTACTAGCAACAGACACAACAACCAATTGCAAACGGTGAGCATAACAATGGACATAGAAAGCATACGGGTTTTCATCTAGAATCTTTCTTTGCAAACCATTAAATTCACCTCTCATATTTGAAGCTCCATCATATCCTTGTCCTCGTATCCTTGAAATAGATAACGTGTACTTATCAAGAATACCATAAAGAGCATCCTTTAATGACTCAGATGTCGTATCTTTGACATGATGTAGAGAAATAAATCGTTCCACAACATTCCCTTTGTCGCTCACAAACCTAAAACAAGCCCAACAAGTTTACTTGACGAAAATTTGGAAATTAGAAATTGGAAATACGTAATGAAAATTGGAAATTGGAAAATACAACTACTAACCTTAACATCACCGCCATTTGCTCTTTGACAGATATATCACGTGACTCATCAATAAGCACGGAGAATTGTTTATCCCCAAGCTCTTCCATAATCACCTTGGTAACTTCATGTGCACAACACGTTGCAAGCTCTTTTTGAATGTCACTGGAAGTCATTGTGCAATTTTTCCCACCACGATCGAAAGCATCTCTCACTTGTTCATTCTTAGCTTTTACCCAATCTACCATCTCTCTAAAATTTCCCTTACTTAGAGAACTAGAGGATTCATCATGGCCACGAAAATCCATGCCTTGTGCAATGAGATATCTTGAACAATCTACAGAACAAGTCAAACGAATCTTATACAATTCTTCAGATTCCTTGGTTGCTTTAATAAACTTACTAGCCACACTTTGTCTCTGATTATTATAATCATCGTAGTGCTTGACACATGAGTTGTGCAAACTATTATGACTACCAACGTGATCTTTCAAGCCTTGAGATGCATGCTTCCAATCTTTATATCCGCTTTTAGTGAAGACTTCAAAACCAAAGTGCTCGGCCCTCCCAGGTTTCTTAAAGAGAAAGCAATAAAAACAATAAGCTGCATCCTTGATCTCACTGTATTCTAACCATGTATAATTCTTATACCATGATTTATTAAATGCTCTTTTAACACTTCCAAATGGAGTTCGAGGAAAGCTTGGCAAATCCGGTTGCATTGGACCCTTCAAAATATATGCCCTCCTCACTTGGTCTTGAATATCCGGAGCATACTCATTAATTTGTTTCCTACGACCTGGATCACGCACAATCTCATTTGGGTTAAACTCATTAACTACATTAGGCGGTGGTTCTGGTTCTGATTCTGATTCAACTAAAAATCACCTCATTCTGAAATTCAAAATGAAGCAATGAATTAAAAATAGAATTAATGATATAAGACTAATAATTAAAAAATAGAACTACAATTAAAAAAAATAAAATCTATGATTTTAATATAGAATATAGAATTTGGATTAATTTAACAATTTGTTTTCTATTACATATTATAAGAACTTGTTTTCTATTATATATATTATATATATATATATATATATATATATATATATATATATATATATATATATATATATATATATATATATATATATATATACTTTTTAGAACTACTATTATACATTAAAATTTGAATATAATGTTAAAATTGAGCTAGTAGAGTCAAGTTGCTATATATTAACAAGTTGCTAACTTGCTATATTATTATATTATACTTTTTACATATAATATGCAGCTTGAACTTCTATTCTACGACTGAGACTGAGAGCTAGTTCCACTAGTCATTAGAATTGCATAATTTGAATTTATATTAGCAACTTGTTTTCTAATTTCTATTATATATACTTTTTCATCACAAATATCAATAAATGAACCTACATTGTCTTGTCTTGTCTAACTTATCTACTGACTACTTATCTTTATAGTCTACTACATCTACATGTGTAGATATAAATTAATAATATCTTTCTAATTGTTAAAGTTAAACAACAATAGACTAGTCAATACTAGTATTAAAAAATATATTCAAACAGTTGTCATTATATATATGTTGGTGTTGCTACTTGCTACTTGCTATATTATCATTATCAATACACACAGACAAGACAAGAGAACACGGCTAACACACTGATGAAAACATGAGCAGTGGCGAAGCATTCCCTTTCTCTCTTATTCTTCTTCTTCACATTCACATAGACTCATTCAATAAATTTTGCCCCAAATTTGTCATCAATCCATCAATATATAATCAAGAAATTTTGCCCCAATTTTATCATCAATACACAACCAAGAAATTTTCCCCCAATTTTATCATCAATACACTGTCAATCTCAAGAAAGAAATCAATATACCTTGAAAAATAGATGATGCAGTGCAAAGAAAACGTAGAGATGAGAGATGGATGATGTTGTTTGTTGTTTCAGTCGCAACTTCCCTTTCTTCTCCTTCTCGTTGCCTTCTATTTTATTTTTTATTTTTTTAATTTTTATTTTTGCGTTTTATTTTAACACTAAAAAAAAAAATTTGGGCCACCAGAGCCTGGGCATGTGCCCAGCCTGGCCGGGTCCAAGAATCGCCTATGCATATATATTACACAAATAAAAACCAATCATGAATTATCTGTACGTGTGTATCCCAAGATATTAGTACTATATATCTTATATCATCATGTTAGAGAAAAAAAATTAACCAACAAGAATCCACAATTATCATAGTATTGTATGTAAAGCAAAACCGGTTATGAGAACTCAATAGATCCGCCGCAATCCTTTTTCTTTGTTTTTTTCTCCTTTTATCAGTCATGCTAGTAAATATATATAGGAACAAATTAGGTTAATGATAATGGGCCTAAATTTATTTTGAAACCCAATATTAAATTAAAAATTGAATAAAGTTAAATAATTAAAATAGTTAAAATTAAAATAAAAACTGATTAACTTATTTATTTATTCTAGACCCAATATAAAAATAAATAGACTCAAAAAAATAAAAGTCGGGCACCAAAATGCTTGAAAAAATAAAATGGACACGTCAAAATAATCAGCGCGAAATAAATGACTCGGAAAAATACAGCGTATGGTCGGATTTTGAAATAAAAATTATGACCGTTTAAACTGCTCAGACTGATCAACGTATGACCAAAAATAGTCGTAAAAATATTTTTAGCATGTCAAATTAAACCACGTGAACCGCAGATTAATGTTACCGGCATTTGCAAACTTAAACTTGACATTTTTTCGTTGACTAATTTTAGGCACAGTTAAGAAGTTAATTTGACCAGTCTGTTTGTAAATTCCGAGAAATTATTCCAGCTAATATTAAGACAGAAAAAAAATGTTATGCTATGAAGATGATGCAAATGAATGTGAAACAAAAAAATTGGTTAGAGTTAAAAATAGAGGGAAAATTTTGGGGTGCAACAGCTGCCCCTGTTCAATTTTCTGAAACCCGAGGGGTTAGATTGGTATATGTGCCAGTCGTGACTTGGAAGGTTGAAGGGGATTGAACACAAAAGCCCAAAAATTTGCACTCGCCGGTGCGTAAAGTAACACTGATGATTAGTTGTATATGCTTGAGTGGGCTTGAAGATGTCACTTGGAAGAACTGGAGATGAGCTTATAAATGCCATCCAAAATATCAGGAGGTGATAATAGCTTTATGTTGATACTGGATATCAGTACTAGGTCTTCGTATAGGCCGTCTGTGAATCGTTTATGCAACATGGTTTGAATTGTTGAATAGACCAGTAGAAATATATCTTCGTGACGATTATCTCTTCTGGAAATATCTTGGATTAGGGAATGGGTCTTTGTACAAACCGTTTGCCTACTCTCCAAGGACAAAAGAATATCAGGATTAATTCTTATGCAAAATATCTTGAACTAGAGAATGGATCTTTGTACAGACCGTTTGCCTACTATTCAAGAACAAATAGATTAAATCTTCTGAAAATATCTTGAACTAGGGAATGGATCTTTGTGAAGACCGTTTGCCTATTATTCAAGACCAGATAGATGAAATCTTCTGGAAGTATCCTGGATTAGGGAATGGATCTTTGTACAGACCGTTTTCCTACTCTCCGAGGTCAAAAGAACGTCAGGATTAGTTCTTCTGAAAAATATCTTGAACCAGGGAATGGATCTTTGTACAGACCGTTTGCCTGCTATTCAAGGGCCAAAAGAACGTCAGGATTTGTTCTTCTGAAAAATATCTTAAACCAGGGAATGGATCTTTTTACAGACTGTTTGCCTGCTATTCAAGGGTCAAAAGAACGTCAGGATTTGTTCTTCTGAAAAATATCTTGAACCGGGAATGGATCTTTTTACAGACCGTTTGTCTGCTATTCAAGGGCCAAAAGAACGTCAGGATTTGTTCTTCTGAAAAATATCTTGAACTAGGGAATGGATCTTTTTTACAGACCGTTTGCCTGCTATTCAAGGGCCAAAAGAACGTCAGGATTTGTTCTTCTGAAAAATATCTTGAACCAGGGAATGGATCTTTTTTTCAGACCGTTTGCCTGCTATTCAAGGCCAGATAGATGAAATCTTCTAGAAGTATCCTGGATTAGGGAATGGATCTTCTTACAGACCGTTTTCCTACTCTCCGAGGACATCTTGAGTAATGTATGGATCATTTCTGACCTGTTGTGGATTGTTGAGATTGTTTTACCTGCATATAACTATCCTGCAAAGAGAATGTTAGTTTATGCAATATGTATGCATGCATGGTATGATGCACCTAAGTAAATGTATTATGTATTTATGGATACGTATGTTATAGTATGATGTAAATGATGTATGTATGAATCATGCAGCCTGAAGCGTCTGGATATCTTTGTATAACAACTGCTGGCTAGGGAAAATAAATCCCGATTCGTTGCTGAAGAATATGAGAAACTCGTTCCCGTCTTGTTTGATAGTATTGTATTTATAACTTCCCGTCTTCGTTCGTCGTACTTCTATTGAAGGAAAAGTTCCTGAGTATCCCGACTGAGGATAAAAGAGATGGATATAAATTCAAGGGAAGATGTAACTCGGAGTATCTATCAAGATAGATTTGCCCTTGCTGGGGATTTGTAATTGTCTTGTGGGGATGAACCGGCGAAACTTCGTTGAACTACTACCCTCGTTCGTCCTTAGTAAATACTATTACTGCATTTTATGCATTTCTGGTAAACATCAATCATATTCAAAAGCATACATACATTCAAACACAACCAATAGACGTTTTTCGCTTTAGTAAAAGAGGAAAAGTAATCCTGAATAAAGAGGGAAAAGTAAAGTTGAACTTGAAAACAGAATCGTTTCAACTTTGAGAGTGTATAACCAATTGGATTTAGAGCTCCTGAGATTCTTAACTTTCCTGAATACCTTCCCAAAAATCCTCATAGCTGGATCTAAAGACATGATACTGACACCATCTGATACTACTGGCGTAGACAATTAATTTCCACAATGGTTTCTGCTGAGAATCCAATATCAAGGTAATACAATGAGAGGAACGTGTCTTCAAATTGTGATGGACCATATACGCTCCGGGTATTAGATTTGAAAAGAAAGCATTGCCCCTTGGTTGAGGATGAATTGTCCCATAATGGAAGTATCTGAATGTAGTTACCTCAAGAGAAATAAGCAGAATGCCCCACAATAATATGCCCTTGACATCATGAACTTTGTAATGTTACCCTTGGTAATTAAAATATATGAGGAGAGCTGCCCCTGGCTATTTAAACATAGTTGAATCCTGTCCTGATTGCCCCAAATGGGTTAGGCAATATTATGGCTTGCCCCCTTGATTGGGAGATAATGACTATGCCCCTTTTTATACATGGACTTTGATCCAGGAAGCAACTTTGTTTATCGGAAGGACTTTGGTTTATTGAACATTCATCCTGTAAGTTTCTCTGTTTATCAAACACTCAGGTATATGCAAACAAATATATTCAAAAATGCAATGCTTATGTCTGTCTTGAAGTTTTGAAAAAGAGTTATTTTAGAAAAACAGTTTTTGTGAAAACTGTGATATTAACTCAAGTTTTATAATAAGCCCTAAAGGAGTCAAGATACCTTTTTGTAGCAGTACGCTTTCGAACTAACCATGCTTCAGTTAGGACTTTTAAAGGGTTGTAACGTGGCCTGGTTCACGGTTTAAGAAACAAAGGATAAAGGCTCAAATTTTATCTGTACCCAACCCAATCTCCATGATGTTCTTCAGTCCTATGCTCAGTTAACTTATGCATTGAGGCTCAAAGGAGTTTGGAATTGTAACACTGACATTTGTGATGGTTCAGAAACCAAAAATTTATTTGAACATTCAGTCATCTTTCTTTGTTGAGGATTCATAGTGACCTCTTTTTTCTTTTGACTTTGTTATATCTTCTTTTTGCCTGAACTGTTTGTTTCAAAATTACAGTCAGCGGAATTTCTCAATTTTTTTTTACTAAGTCTCCTTCATAGGTTTTGACTTAGTGGGTTTTTCTTTTGCTGGATATTTACTGTCAGGTTTAATGATTACAGAGAACCATCATTAGTTGTGTACACCACAGATAATTGGCATATTTGAGTTAACCGAGTAACTACCCTGCCCCGGGTTATGAATAAGGGTTTTAATTTGTGCGAGAATAAAAACTCCTACTTCATAGGCTCAAAAGGATTGACTAGGGATTAACTTCCTTATATCTCCACTGTTTAGGAATTGAAACAATGCCTGTACATCGTCAGCATAGTCTGTTCAAAAGCATACTGCCTAATATTATGGTATTGTTTTCGTCATCCTCCCTCTACAGGCTTATAGCTTTATCAGGAGTTAAATATCACAAAATAGAAATATGAAGCATAGTTCAAAATATAGTGAAACAAATGGATTAATTCAAGACAAACATATGCAATGCATTAATGAAAACAAAAGTTTGACATAATAGTAAGTGTTTAAACAAACAAAAGAAATTACAAATGAAAATTCAAATGTTCTCAAAGTCTCTTCCTCTAAACTTGTCACTCCAGTTATCTGGAAACTTTGATGCTTGATAGACGATAGAAGAACTCAACCTGGCCTTCTGGCGTAACCTCGAGTATTCCTTCGTCAATTAGGTCTTGAATCTTATTCTTCAATGCCCAACAGTTATTTGTGTCGTGTCCGGGACTGTCGGAGTGGTACATACACCTTGCTTTGGGATTATAGCGAGGAGAGGATGTATTAGGATTTTTAGGAGAATTTTCCAAGGAAATCAACTTCATCTCCAACAGGCATTGCAAAACTTGTGACATTGGTGTGCTGAACCGGATGAACTGTCTTCTACATTCCTTGTAAAGAAGTGGATTAACCTTACAAGGCCTTCTTTCTTCAATTGAAGGATGATCAGGAGTAGCCTGTCTCTTTCCTTCTTTTATCATTATCTTCCTTTCAACCAAGTCGGCTTGTTTCAACGGAGGTTGACTGATGATTAGATTCTCAACTCCGTTATGTCGAAGCTTATTGACAAAGCTTCTCAACTCTTCTTGCCTCTGGACCAAACTATGGATAAGAGCCATTTGGCCATTCATATGGATCCTCATCTCTGCCATCTCAGCTTGTAGTTGTTTCAGCTGATCATCCTTGTTGTCCTCAGGATTCTTCTTCTTCATGTCCTTAGAGAGAAGTGCTTTCAACTTTTCTTGCCCCTTGGACAAATTCAGAATCACTTCTTGAAACTGAGAATTCTGAGCTTGAAGATCTTTGACAGATTGTTCGAGAGCCATTTCTGCTGAAATAAATAGCGAGAAGATAAGATACTTGTTCATAAGAAACCTGTGATGCAATGGTATGGTGCATAAATGCATATGCAATGTTTTCAAGGACCGCAGGATTTAAATTTGTTTAAACAACCAAAAAGTAAACTTTTATTAGTAATAAATTTGTTTGCCCCTTGGGCTTACAATAAAAATGAAATGAATACAAAAAGATGGGGTTTTAAGTCTCCCATGGACGTTTCCTTTTAGTGTTGAGGTATGAGTTGAGATTCCGCTCCTCGTGAAGTTGCTTTGTTAGCTCCAGGATTCTTTCTTGACTTGCTTTGTAATGAGTCTCAAAAGTATCCCTTTGCTCCTTCAACTAGATCCAGGACCTCTGTAAGTCTTCCATGTCAGTGGGCATGTCTGGGTGAAGGATGGTATAAGAAGTATCCCCTTTAGCAACAGGCTCCATAGTAACTGGCAGGATGGCAGGATATGGCATCATAAGAGTCTGAGCACGAGATCGCACCCATCTGAGATAAGCTTCCATAGGAATAGTGTACTTTGGTTCCAGAGTCTTGCTGTCAACCTTGTTCACTTTACCCCATGCTCGTATGAACCTTTGACGGTAACCTTGAAGATCATTGTCGTAGTCAAACACAATACCCTGAATCAACATGTCATGAGGACCATCACTTCGAGCGTAACCAAACTGTCGTAAAGCTAAGGAAGGGTTGTAAGTAATGCCTCCTCTTATGCCTAGAAGTGGCACATTAGGGAACTCCCCATAACGGTCAATGATAGTAACATTCTTCATAGATCGAGAGCACCAATGAATATCTGAATGAGAAAGTGACATAATCCTCTTGGACCACCTGAACCCTTGTTCATTCTTCATCACTGATCGAGGAAGGTGAGAAATAAACCACCTAGATAGCAAAGGTATGCAACACATCAGAGTTCCTCGTGCCTTCGTAGTACGAGTATGAAGAGAATGCAGAATGTCTCCAAGTAATGTAGGCACTGGGTTGTGACTCAGAAATATGTTGATGGCGTGAACGTCTATGAACTGATCTGGATTGGGGAACAACACTAAGCCATAAATCAACAAGGCTAAGATCTCCTCAAAAGCATCATAGCTCATAGCCTTCAAGAACACTTGAGCCTTCTCTATCAACACCTTAGCAAGAACACCCTTAACTCCACTTCTCGTTTCTAGGACAATGTCTGATTTCTTCAGATGTAGAGCTGCAACAATGACTTCAGGTTTAGGTTCTTTTTCCAAGCCTATGAAGGGTTTCTGATCAAGGATAGGTATACTCAGTAGTTTAGAGAACTCCTCCATTGTAGGAACCAGCTGATAGTTGGGGAATATGAAACAGTGATGTTTAGGATCAAAGAACTGAAACAGAACACTCATCATGTCTTCATTGAACCCTGAAGTGACTAGATCCAGTAGGTGACCATGCCTCTTGATAAACTGGGAGTTTTCAGACACTTGAGAAACCAACTCCTTAAGCTTAGGAGGTATTCCTACAAAGTTGATCCGGATAGTATTCCTACGAGCAGAAGCCATGACCTGCAACAAAGAACAAAGATAAATCCTTTGGTCCTTGAAATGGTTAGTGAAAATGTTATGCTTATGATGCATATTGATGTTATAATGTTATGCTCAATCACAAATATGTGGCACACACAAGCAAATCACACAACAGCCCTAGGTTTAGAGGCTTGCATGAGGTTTAAAGGTAAGTACCCTCCCCTGAAGTTTAGTTGGTTCATCCTGTCCTACAAAAGTAACCAGGTTCTAAGGGATCTCAATATCATTGATCCTTCACAAGGGTGGTTGTTCAGTAGGCAACTTACTTGCCAACCAAAACCCTCCAAGTTTAAGATCTCAATGAGTGTAGTATCGAGTATCAACCAACTTCAGTCTTCACCAAATCCGGTTATCTCACTACTTTTCTAAAGGCCAAGATGGGATAACTAGGGTTCTAAAAGTTAGTTAGTGCATTGACAACATATGGCAGCCTCATATTATCCTCAACTTGACTTAAGGAACATAAGCACCGACCAAGAAGTCACACTAACTATGGCCACCAGATCAACCATATTGGTATACGCCGTACAGTTTCCTTGGTCTATTGCCATTTACCTAAGGTACACTAGATCCGGGTTAGGATCTTTCACACATAAGAGCACCCAACAAATAAGTATAAAGCAAACAAGGCAAACAATTTTAAAGTGATCTAATTCCTAAGGATACCCCTCTTTTATTCGGTCCCCAGCAGAGTCGCCAGTTCTGTAACACGGTGGGAGAACTGACTTTAGTTAAATGTTGCGGATAACAAGAGTCGCACCGACTTTTATTTTATCCAAAGGAAAGGGCATAAAAGAACAGGAAAGACCTTAAAATATTTTTGGGTTCGGGGATAGGTTATGTAAAGGGAAGGTGTTAGCACCCTTTACATCCATGGTTATCCACGGGCTCTTAGTTACTTAGCTCACTTTAAATTGTTTTGAGAAGCGTAGTGTGTGATTAAAAATTTTCTTAAGTACTTTATAATGATCCTTGTACGGATATATATAAAGACTTTGTTTTGAAAATTGTTTGAAAATGTGAAGTGTTTATGAAATGTTTTTGAATGAATGAGAAAGTACTTAAGAGGAACCTACCCTAAATTGAATCTTTTATGTTCTTAAATGTTCTTTCAATGGTAAGACTATCCCTAATATTAAGGAACAGGTAGTCATTACCTTGGATGTTGTATGGGACATGTGAATAGTCATCTGTGATTAGGCAACTGTAAGGTGTCTTAGCAATACGAAAGGACTTATCATCTTTTATTCGAAAGGGACAAGATCATTTACGAAGGCAACCTCGAAGGGACTTGATCTTATAATCATAAAGGGACAAGATGATATTAATGGAGAAGAGACTTTGCTTTTAGACACCTTACTTGACCATTTTATTTAGGCAACATGAGAGGTAACCCTTAAAGAAGTGAGATGGCGATCAAAGATCGACTTACGTGTGTGCGTGTACAAGATCATACATTTATCTTATAATTAGTGATCTAAGTTAATTTTAAAGTACAAACATGTTTTCACTCCCTGATTTACTAATCATAGCAATTTATAAATAAAAATAAATGGCGGAAAATTAAAGGCAAAAATGAGAAATTCCTAAACTATTACAATGCTTCGGGGCAGTTACATAATTATGAGGCGAAAAATAAAAATATGAACATTTACAAGTGATAAGCAGTTACATAATTATAATGGCGAAGAAAAAACTTCAGAGCAACAATAACAAAGCAAGTAGTGAATATAACAAGAATGAATGAAAATAAAAAGGTTTAGAAAAAAAAAGTTTAGGAAAAAGGTTTAGGATTTAAAAAGTTTTAGGGTTAAATAAAAATATATATATTTTTAGGTTTATGAAATTAGGGTTAAATTTAACTTAAATACCAAAATAATAATACAAATAAAATTTTATGACAATATTAACCTAAATATAATTAATTAAAATATTTTTTATAAAAAAGAAGTTAATGAAGTAATTAAAATAATGGAATAGATTTTATATTATAAATTATATATATATAAAAAATAAGATTTTTATGATTGTAAAAAATTCATTAAGAAAAATAAATTAGTGAGTAGTTAACAAAAAATTAGTGGTTAATATTACATCAAGGATAAAAATTAGGTTAACCATAGTTAAAATAAAAATTAAAACTAAAGTTGTTGGGAATTGAACCCGCCTTTGCCTTGCCAACTTTCTTGGCTTGCCAATAAGCTATGCCTACCTTTTGTGAATGAGTTTGAACCCACGCCCTAGCCTTTCACATCTTTACCTTCATCCACTAAGCTACCTGCGCGCCGGTGTTAGTAATCCACAACAAAAACATAATATAATAAAGTTAACTTAAAAGAAATTAATTTTTTAAAAAAATGTTGGAGGCTTGAAGTTTAAGGTTTATGAAATTTTTTAGGGTTTTAGGAGAAAAATCGGGGGAGTTAGTTAACATAAAATGTGCAGGTCTAAATATATATATATATATATATATATATATATATATATATATATATATATATATATATATATATATATATATATATATATATATATATGAATAACATAAAAATAATATGAATTAAAAAAGTAACAACAACGTTGCTAACGCAAAAATTGTGATCATCGCAATTGGATCAGATCAGCACGAGTGTCACGCCTCACACACACAAATGTGCGAACAGCGTATCGCACGATCCGTTCCGAACAACGTAATCAAATTATTATAAAATAAAATAATAAAATATACTTAGAAAAAATTATAATATTAAAAAATGTAGTATAGAAACAAGTTAGTGGTAAAATATATAAAACAGGTTAATTGTAAAATATATTAACAATCATAAATCCACTTATTATATACATATTGAAGGAAAAAAAATGCATTATATATAAAACAAGAAAACGGTGTAAAAACTGTACATATAATACAATCATATATTATGATCTTCATGTCAAAAGCTATATATATATATGAACAAACAGTTTTTGTGGAAAATATCTTATGGTTTTGTACACATATATATTACACAAATAAAAACCAATCATGAATTATCTGTACGTGTGTATCCCAAGATATTAGTACTATATATCTTATATCATCATGTTAGAGAAAAAAAAATTAACCAACAAGAATCCACAATTATCATAGTATTGTATGTAAAGCAAAACCGGTTATGAGAACTCAATAGATCCGCCGCAATCCTTTTTCTTTGTTTTTTTCTCCTTTTATCAGTCATGCTAGTAAATATATATAGGAACAAATTAGGTTAATGATAATGGGCCTAAATTTATTTTGAAACCCAATATTAAATTAAAAATTGAATAAAGTTAAATAATTAAAATAGTTAAAATTAAAATAAAAACTGATTAACTTATTTATTTATTCTAGACCCAATATAAAAATAAATAGACTCAAAAAAATAAAAGTCGGGCACCAAAATGCTTGAAAAAATAAAATGGACTCGTCAAAATAATCAGCGCGAAATAAATGACTCGGAAAAATACAGCGTTTGGTCGGATTTTGAAATAAAAATTATGACCGTTTAAACTGCTCAGACTGATCAACGTATGACCAAAAATAGTCGTAAAAATATTTTTAGCATGTCAAATTAAACCACGTGAACCGCAGATTAATGTTACCGACATTTGCAAACTTAAACTTGACATTTTTTCGTTGACTAATTTTAGGCACAGTTAAAAAGTTAATTTGACCAGTCTGTTTGTAAATTCCGAGAAATTATTCCAGCTAATATTAAGACAGAAAAAAAATGTTATGCTATGAAGATGATGCAAATGAATGTGAAACAAAAAAATTGGTTAGAGTTAAAAATAGAGGGCAAATTTTGGGGTGTAACACCAAGGCATAAGCAGACAAAAACCAGAGCAGACAGACATGTAAGAAGAGTTGCAGAACCGAAAATTTCACAAGTTTGGCAAAAAGGCTTTTTGATACAAGAAAGGTGTCGCAAACATAGTCGGATTTGGTTCCTCAGCAAATTTCAGAAACACACAAACCCTAATTCTCACTATAAAACCAGGACGAATTCATGAATAAAGCCTCTCAACATTCACAACCGCAACTGAAAAAACTCAGATACAAAGTTTACAAAAAACCTAGAAGAACCCTAATCGCAACTGACAAAAAAAAACCCTAAATTGCTTTTATCAGAAGAGAATCAAAAATCAAGAAACAGAGGAAGAAGAAGATCATAGTTGAGAGAGAGAAAAACTCTACCTTGAAACAGATTCGAACCACGTTGAGGTAGCTCCATTCATCCTCATTTCGTTGCTTCTGATTGAACTGTGTATTGTTGTTGTGAACTGATTGAACTGAGGGGGTTAGGTTTTTGAATATATAGGTTTTTGAGGTAGCTCCATTTATCCTCCTTTCGTTTACAATGTTGAGAGGGCGATACAAGGAGGTGTGAACGGCCGGTCACACCATGGTTTTTCTCTCTTCGTTTTAGAGCTGAAAGTAGAATGAGAACAAGGGGGGGCTGCGTCAAAACCCTAGTTTTTCCTCTTTTAGGAAGCAACCGGGCCGGGTCTGGGTTGGCTTGACCCGACCGGTGTTAACCAACATCCAGCGCCCTTTTGGGCCTTATTTGTTATGGTCTTTGCCAAATTTTTGTTTTTTTTGTTTATTAAGTTTTACATAACCTTTTTAAATGCATACTTCAAATTCTTTAGTTTTTTTGCTTTCTAGTATTTCTTGTTTTTTTTTTAAAAAATAGTATTCTGAAAAAATATTCATAGTAATTAATTTATTTCAATTGTTTTGTTAATTAAATTAGGTCAATAATTATATTTAAAAAAATATATAAAAAAAAAGAGAAAACATTTTTATTAGGTAATTATATAAGATGAAGTTATTTTAGTTAATTTGTTAATCATTTCCATTAATTAATCTCATTTTAATTTAGTTAGTTATCTTTTGTTCGTTTTCACTTGTATGATCATTCATATCATCTTGTAACCTTCCCTGCATCATGAACATGTTTCTGGTTTCGGCTTGCATCCTAGTATTAATTTCACTTTCACTTTATTTCTTTCTTTCGTGCTAACTTTTCAGGTGGTAAGTACTCTGAGAAGTGAATTTGCCTTCACTTCTCGCATTTTCTTTTCATCTCCTTTGTGCATCATTGTTGCATTTTTGTATGTGTATTGGATTGAGTTTGCTCCTCCCTGTTTATTTTACCTTCTTTCTTCAAACAACTTGTCTTCTTAAGTGAAGCAAGTTGTTTTGCTTCTCTTTGCTTCTTGATCTTTTCATCTGCTTCTCTCTTTGGTGGTCCTTTGAAGATCGTTCTCTTGAACCTCACAAACCCTAGGGCTTCCAAGCATGATAACAATTAGGGTTGATTAGTCCCCCCACTTAGCTTCCACCTTTATGTCATCTTTGAGTCTTCTCTTCTCACCTCATAATCAGGAACTAAACCCTAAAGGCTTTAAGGCTTTGTGATTAAGCTTATGCCTGCATCCTTCTATTAGGATGGAGTGTATAACTTTAATCCTAAGTGTTAAACCCTTAATGTGTTTAAATCCTTTAATCAATTCACTTAATAATCATCAAGACATCAAGCTTGTAACTTGGGCCTTGCATTAGGGTTCTAATTCTTCCTTGATTGGTTAAGAAGGACTAACCCTAGTGTTAATGGACAAGTCCCCCTCAAGTTGTCTTACAAACCATAAAACTCACTTCTTCATCATATCAGTAAATAAAATCCACTTAACAAAGGCTTTGTTTTGTCATGAGTTTAATCCCTAATGATGGATTAAGTTGAGGAGTTTTCCTCAGCTTAAACACTCTCATCTATTATCCTTCTATTAGGATGGTGTAATGAGTCTGTTTAATCCCTGATTATGGCTTAATCTCATTACTTAACACTAAACAAAAACAACAAAAACATCTAACTAATCACAAGTAGGTTAATGATCTTAATCCTGCATCAAAGGTGATTAAGTGTGAGAAGCTGATTTCACACTTAAGGTATTCTCATTACCCCTAATCAGAGGGAAGATGTGATGAGTTTACTAACCCATTGGTTTAGGCTTAAGCTCATTAACTTACGACAAACTTCAAAAAGCAATAAAAGACTGAAAACTCAAAAACAAACAATAATCGTCTCCTTCGGGATTCTTTTCTCATCTCATTCACTCACAACCGAGAACTTGCTTCTTCCGTCTAATGCAAGACAGTTTGCACCTGAGCCAGACAGGTCATGCACTTGAGCATAGACAAGTAAGAAGTTCACAAGTCAACTTACCTTTCAGTCTCTTTGGGTCGAACTACGGTGTTCTGACTTCCTCATTGCACGAGAGGATACGTAGGCATAACTTAACAGTTATCGAACAAAAGTCTCTGTATATTCCCCCTCTTTCCAGTTTCATTCTTTTTAAGCCTCATGATCTTGAGCATTTCACTCCTGTTCCTACACTGACACTTCACTTATACACTTCACTTTTCTTTTACACAGACACTTGTACATCTTTTTCCAGCTCTTTTTATACACAAATTGCACTGACACTACCCCTTTAAAACACAAATCTTTTAAGCGTGGATCCCGCCGAGTACGACGGACAATCTGGGTGCTAATACCTTCCCAGGTTGTAACCAACCCCCTTTCTCAGTCTCTCTGGTTCGCAACCGTCTTATCCATATCTTTCCCTAGGTTTACGCAGCATTACCTTTCCTTCGGGATAAAAATGCCTAGCTGGCGACTCTTTTCATTTCATCCTTTCGTCGACCGTTCGTGTCTGTACCTTGTTTGAGCCGGTCTCATCTTTTGGGAGCGACACAATCATGGCCGAAAATGGAGGACCACAGAACCGTCCATTCAAGTCATATGCGACTCCAACTCAACAAGAACCGCATAACAATATTGCTCCCCCAGCCATTACCCGAAATAATTTTGAATTGAAACCCTCGTTGTTATCAGTTGCACAACAAAATCAGTTTTCTAGAAATCCTACGGACGACCCTAATGAACATCTGACCAAGTTTGTGAAATACACAGACACAGTAAAAGCAAATGATGCAACCCAAGACGCGATAAGATTAAGACTTTTTTCGTTCTCTCTAAGAGATAGAGCGTGGGCATGGTTGCAATTGTTACCTGCTAACTCTCTGACTACATGGGTCGAACTAAAACATGTTTTCCTATCACGTTATTTCCCACCAAGAAAGACAACTATGCTGAGAGCACAGCTCAACAGATTCCGACAGAAAGATGCCGAATCATTTTATGAAGCATAGGAGAGATACAAGGATTTGTTGAGGTTATGTCCACACCATGGGTTTGAAAATTGGGTGACCATCTTTACTTTCTACAATAGACTTATATACAACACTAAGCTGACAAAAGACGCTGCCGCGGGCGGCACTCTCATGGACAGACCATACGAAGATGCCTACAACCTTATTGAGAACATGGCTTAAAACCACTGTCAATGGGGAGGTGAAAGAACCCCTGTAGATAAGACCCAAACAAAGGGAGGAATGTATGAAGTAAGTAGCTTGGATCATGTCAACGATAAGATGGATGCTCTCGCCCAGAAGATTAATAACTTAACCATAACACCACCAGCCACTGTGGGTGTCGTGACTCCTAATTGCGAAATGTATGGAATCACATGACATGTGCTCCCTAAATTCCAACTTCTAGCTGGATTAACCACAAACCAGGTGAACTAAGCTCAAGGAAATATGTACTCAAATACTTATAACCCAGGTTGGAATAATCATCCTAATTTTTCCTACAAGAACAACAACACCTTGTATGCGCCTAACCAGACACCCGATGTACCACCGGGATACCAAAACATTGTCGCACCTGCTCAAAACACTCCTAGGAAATCCAACCTTGAACTAATGATCGAAAACATCATAGCAACCCAAACTCAAACAAACAAAGAATTCCTGAACCAAAACATACACGCTAGTGAGCAAATCAAAACAATTGGTAACTAAAGTAGATGCTTTAGTTACTCATAACAAAATGTTAGAAACACAGATTTCCCAAGTAGCATAACAACAAGCATCTAATGTTTCCCCAACAGGCACGTTTCTTGGACAACCACAACCAAATCCTAAAGGACATGTGAATGCAGTTATACTAAGAAGTGGAAAAGAGTTAGATGGACCTATTGACCCTAGAACCCAAAATCCAGCCATGTACCAAAAGCCTGAAAATCATCTGAGAAGAAAGATCAACCAAAGGAAAAGGAAGACAACAAACAAGAGGCCAGGGAAAAGGAAAAACCTTATGTGCCTCCACCACCATATAAACCATCCATTCCATACCCCCAACGGTTAGCTAACTCTAAAACTATGGGACAATTTAAGAAATTTGTAGAACTTCTGAAGCAGCTAAACATTGTGATACCCTTTACAAAATCTATTACTCAGATGCCCTTATATGCTAAATTTCTAAAAGAGATCTTATCCAACAAAAAGAAAACCGAGGAAAATGAAACAGTTACACTTACTGCTGAGTGTAGCGCAATTATCCAAAACCACATGCCTCCTAAGCTGAAAGATCCAGGAAGTTTCTTTATACCCTGTGTAATCGGAAAGTTCGTCATAGACAAATCTCTATGCGATTTAGGAGCCAGCATAAGTGTTATGCCATTATCAATATGCAAGAAGCTCGATATGGGAGACCTAAGATTGACAAAGATGTCAGTTTAGTTAGTTGACCGCTCAGTCAAGTATCCGGTTGGTATTTTAGAGAATGTTCATGTACGAATAGGCCAATTCAGCATCCCGATTGATTTCATAATCATGCACATCAAGGAAGATGCTACGAATCCTATCATACTAGGAAGACTATTCCTAGCTACCGCCGGAGCCATCATAAATGTGAAGAGAGGCAGGCTGACATTCAAAGTAGGGGAAGAGAAAGTCGAATTCATCTTAACCCAATTCCTCCAAGCCCCAACAATAGACGATACTTGTTACTTTATAGACGTCATTGACGAATGTAGAAGAGAAATGGAAATGTAAGAGACTACCTATTTTGATATAATGAAGATCCAAACCACTCTGATCCTTGAATATGATAATTGGCGAGAACCTTATCAAGACGATAATCTAAGTGATGCTTAGAACTTACGCTCTACCATATGCCTGCCCTAAGAAACCCGATCTAGAACTCAAGATATTACCAAATAATTTGAGATACGAATTCCTAGACCCAGAACTTAAAAGACCAGTGGTAGTCAATGCAGATTTAGGACAGCTCGAAACTGAGAAATTACTAAATGTCTTGAGAAGATACCCAACTGCGTTAGGCTACAACATATCCGATTTAAAAGGAATAAGTCCTTCAATCTGTATGTATCGCATTATGCTAGAGGAAGACTTCAAAACTTCTAGAGAACATCAGAGAATGATCAACTCGGTCTTAAGTACTGTCGTCAAAGATAAAGTACAGAAGTTACTAGAAGCTGGAATCATATATCCAATTTTCGACAGTCAATGGGTTAGCCCAGTGCATGTGTAACACCCGTTTATTTAATTAATTATTTAATTAAATATACTTTTATTATGTTGTGTTGATTTGCGTTGATTTGTGTTGATTTACGTTTGTTTGTGTCGTTTATGATGATTTAAGTTGATTCCGAAATATCGGAATGTTACGTTGATATTTCTAAGTTGGTTTGAGTTGGATTAATTAAATAATTTGTTTTAAGTTGTGGAAAATAATATTGAATATTTTTCGTTTATGGTTGAATATGTTGTTTTGGGTTGTTTGGACGATTTATTCGAGATTCGGTAATTAGTCGATTTAGTCTAGAGAAATAATATTAGAACGAATATTATGGAACTAGGAGAGTGTTTTACTTAAGTGGGCTTAGTCATTATGTTGGTAGTAGTAATCTTGGAGGTGTTATTTAGTAAGCCCAATTGAGATATTATAATTATAATAATAGTTATAATAAAAGAATATAAAGAAATGGTAACTAGGTTTATATATAGAAGTAGTAATGGTGGGGTGTAGAATTGAGCCCAATAGAATTAATAAAGAAATTATAAGAACTTTGGGAAGTTATTATTATTATTATTATTATTATTAATTAATAATTGGTGGAAGAGAGAAAAACAAGGGAGACTAAGTATTGGTCAAGTATTAGTGGAGAAAAATAAAGAAAATTATATGTTGAGTGGAATAAGAGAATTAGGTTATCAGAAAAATAAGAATAGGGGTTTGGGAGAAAGACGTGAGAGTGGAAAGACTGCAAAGAAAAGGCACAAAGGTTTGGCAGAGAACACGTAGAGATGGCGAGAGAATCCAATCGAAGAATTAGAGTGATCTTTAATCCAAGGTAAGAGCGGGGTTCTAACCTTATAATCGGTAATGTATGATAAATTCGTATGGAATTGGGTATAGAAATCATTGCTGTTAACTGCTATTAATTGTTGTTCGTGTGGAAAAAATGAGTTGTTGATTAATAAGTTGTTTAGATGATTAAGAAGATTATGACTCAGTTGAGTTGTTGTTGTCTGATGTTAGATTGTGAGATTTCATGAATGTTTGCTTGAATAAGTTGTTTTGTTTGTTAAGCTTTTGATTAAATAAATAAATTAGTATTTGTGGTAGAATTGATCATAAGTTAATTATTCAGTAGTATTTGTGTATAATGTATGGTGTTGTGGTTGAAGCGATTACTGAACGGAATAAGAAAATTGGTCTAAGGATTATTGAGAGAGAATTACAAGTTCTGAGAGGAATATGAAGGAAACAGAGAGAAAATGAGGTTCTGAGAGTAGGACGATTGTCCCCTGGCCTGACGACCTTCAGGAGTGTTGGTGTTGTGATGTCCGTCATAAGGTTATGACTTTTGTCGTGGATGCAATGTCTGTGACTACCGTCACGTATGCATGAGAAGAGAAAATACAGTAGTGGTGTGTTTATCTTTTCTGTGACTAGTTGTTTTGTTTTGCTTACTGATACACTTATAGTTATAATACCGAAGCATGATTTTAGTGAATAATTAGTTACAGGGACAGAGTAAGTGATTTAAGAGGTTGTAGATGAATTAAATAATAATATTGTGATGTGGGCTTGTGAGGATTTAATTTGGATAATGGCCTAGTAGTATTAGCAGCAGGTTACTAAATTGTTTACTGATATGGATTAATAGAGGTAAATAAATGATTTAATAATAGGCAATAATAATAGGATGTTGTAGATAATTTAATTAACTAGTATAGTCGAAACTTGTGGGGATAAGAATGCATAATAATTTGTTGTTTTATTTTGTGTTGCTTGGTGTAAGTTGCGAAGTTTATGGTGGTTATTTTATGCTGTAGAGCCTTATAAATGGCAAGAATATAAGTTGTAGGCCTTTGAGCCAAAGTTGGTTGTTGTTGTTGTTAAGTTGTATGCCTTTGAGCCAAAGTTGGTTGTTGTTGTTGTTAAGTTGTAGGCCTTTGAGCCAATCTTGATTGTTGTTTTTATGTTGTTATATTCGTTGTGGATTGATAAACATGTTGAGTTACAAAGCATATATTGCATTTCTAAGTTGGAGCGGATGCTCACCACGTTGGCATGGATTGGTAAAATTATTAAGTTGAAGGCTTATGCCTTGCAGATGCCTCGATAACCTGGCATATTATAAGTTGGGAGCTCTGCTTCATTGGTACCACATGCATCACATTGTTTAAGTTGCATTATCAAGTTGTATAGTATGTTGTTATGTTGTATCTCGAGTTGTTTAAGTTGTTGTTGTGTTGTGAAGTGGTGATTTATGTAATCCAATTTAATATGTTATTTATCATGTTCTTGATTATATTTTTAGATATTTCACCCCTTCTGTTTGAATGTTTCCCTATGTTGGTAACACGCAGGTATTCCAGAATAGAGATGCTTACCTTAGTAGATTTGAGTCGTTGTGGTCGCTCCGATACGTAACACTCGGGGGTTGACGCTTGTTGGATAAGCGTTGTTTTCTTTCTGTAGTTGAATGTAACAGTTGTATTGATTAAGATGTTAAGTTGTTGGAAGATGTTATATAAGTTGAATAAAGTTGTTATGACAATCAAGTTGAAATGATGAACATGTTATTTAGTAATAAAAGTTGTTTCTTTTATAGAATAAATAATATCCAGAAAGAATCTGAACTGGTCTTCGTGGCCTTCAGCTGGGAGTGTGGTATGACGATAGGAGAAGATGGTGGGGTACCTGCAAGTTACTCCAACGCTTAAGTCAATTTCAGAAATGACAACTAAAGTGTAAGTAAAAAGGGGGATAGAAAGTGAATACCTGACTCCTCAAAGACCTATCATATTGTATCTGTTTTGAAGGATCTCTAAAGCTGTGAAGTTGAACATTGTTTGAGATGCTACTAACAGTTGTATTTGTGCAAAGTATCATTCATAATGTCATAGCATTTCAGTTGGAGTTGGTTAAAGAAAAGGTAGTAATCTTGAAAGCAATAATGACTTCAGAACCAAGATGAGTTTTGTGTTCCAGAAACTGGTGTGCTATCCTGCTAACATGATGAATGCTTTGGGTGCTAGACAAACGTGTGATGATCACATATGTTTGGAATTTACTCCTAACCTGGAAGAGGAGGCATTTATACTATGTGTTAAAGAAGGTCTCAAGTTGAAGAAAGTAGGATTGTGTTTCTAGTAATCATAGTTATTGGTATATGATCAAGGGAAGTATTCATCAAGCTTAGGCCCAGTTTTGTGATGTCCCCACATGAAGAGTAGAAGATACAAACATGTTGATGGTATGTATCATGCAAGTCATTGCGTGTATTTATGGTATGATCATAAAGGATGATCAGCTATTGGTGAACTCTTGTATCCCCTGCAAAGAGTTGTACATGGATTGCTACAGATGTTACCCCCAAAAATATAGTAAGTGTCAAATCCACGTGTTTGAGATTATTGTCAGATCTGATGTTGGAACAACCTCTCAAAGGTGTTGAGTTTTCAGCCAAGGAAGTTAGTTGTGCTCATGGTGGAGTGTCATGTCAAGCCACTTATCTAATCTGAAGTGATCAATGGTGTGGTTTAATCAAAGAGGGATCAGCTAGTGCCACTAGTGTGCAGGAAAAGCATGTCAGACCCAATGTTATTTACCTTATCACATATGATGAATACCTTAACAGGAGTTGATTATTTGTCTGCTTTTGATAAGGATGTGCATCTAACCGGTGGCGAATACTCTGACGGGAGCTGAGTGTTTATCTGTCTATGAAAGATGTTGTGATTTCAACTGATGACAAAATACATTGACGGGATACTATGTATATGTATGATGTAAAAGTGCAGGACTGCAGTTTGAACATCATAATTCAAGAAGCGTTGAGAATTTACTTTTCTCTATGTGGCTATTTATTTCTCTTCGTGGTATTTTAGTGTGTGATGGCCAGAATTAGCTACTAAAGGCGTGATCCTTGTAGATTGTCTAAGGAAATTTGTGACGAAGTCCTAAATGATATTGAAACAATCATGTCTATTGATGGTTAAAAGAAGTTTGGGATTATAAAGATAAGATTGTGTGTTCTATAGTGTATTTAGAAGTGGCAACTCTAAATATGATGAAGTAGGATAAAAAGCTTCTGACTGTAGCTACAAATGTGTGTGATAAATGCATGACTTTGGCCATGATTGAAGATAGCAATAAAACCAGAAATTGCTAAGAGCTAGGGAAGAATGTCAGATTGGGGGTTCTGATCAGGATGGTTGTTGTGTAGGTAGTTTCTTCTACTACTAGTCATGGATAATGGCAGTCTAGATCCTATGTAGCAAGCAAACTAAGAGAATTTATTTTGGAATGTGTGAGAAATTCAAAATCAAATGTGTCTTGTGTGGATATATAAAGACATTTATCAGTTGTGTTCTTGTTAAATAGCTTGTGTACTTGGTGTTCTTGGTGGTATTCTCAGAGAGCTAGTGTATCTGAATGTGTAAAAGTCATGGTTGATTTTACAGTTTGAGAGTATGATCATCAGACGTGTGAAGCTGAGAAATAGTGGAGTTTTTGCTCAGATGGAGTATTGTTTATCCATGACATGAGGAGATCTTGTTAATCTTATCTAGAGTTATCCTTAAAATCTTTGAGAATTAAAATATCAGACTGATTTTTGTTTAAGGGGGAGAGATGATGTTCTATTTAGGTGATGTCTAACCAAATGTTCTAACATGTGCTAACCAGAACTTTTCTTTTGCTGCATTGATCTCCGTGTTATGAGTTTTTCTGGTTGTATGGTTATGATAATATTTTAGCCACAATGTGCCAAACAGGGAGATTGAAGATTCTCAGTTTGGCTGCATATACATTAAAATATTATGTTGACTCCTGATGTCAAGTTGGATGTCTTTGACATGTTTGAAGAACATCGGTGCATGTTTAGTTTTTATGTCAGAACAGATGTCTGAACATATGTCTATCAGTTCTGGGACATCTTTATGCAAAAAGATATGGTTTGAATCTGGCATATTTTCAGTAAGTGTTTGCTTCTATGATTGGTTCAATAGGCTGTGAAAATCAAGGAGGAATATGGAGCATCTCAAAGTCACTGGATTCAATCAAAGTTGTACATGTTTCTTAAGAGTGAACTTAGAAACAATGTTAGATGTTGTCTGGGAGAATTTATTTTCTCTGTTGAATGGTGATTATGGTTCAAGGGGGAGTAGTTAAATTTGACTGGTTCAATGTGGCTCTATGATATTATTTTTTATGTGGTTTTTCTTGATGGGGAGAAATGATTGTATAAAACAAGGGGAGTTATGGTTCTATTTTATTGGCATTTTTGTGAAGTTTGTGGTTTGAGGCTGTAGTGATATAGTTATTGTAAAGCTTGTGTGGGTTTCAAGCTTATGGAGATTATATACCTCTATGGTTATTACTATGCCTTTGTCTTTTTATGGATAAAAATGGGGAGAAGTAATAGTGTGTACTATTGAGGTCTAATATGAAGATGTGATGTTGAGGTACTTCTACATGAGGTACCGCTACACCTGTATGTAAATTAGTTTTAGCCAAAATAAGACAAAGAGGGAGATTGTTAATTCTATGATTTTATGATTGGCATTATGTTTTGTAAAACTAATATGGCTGGAACATGTTGAATAAGAAGTTCCATATGTTAAATTAACATGGTCTAGATTTTGGAAGAGCATGTCAAACAAGATGTCCTGATATGGTCATACATATGGGGTCATAAGGACTGGCAGATATTGAGCCAGATGTTGAAACATATGCAACGGTTATAACAACATTATTGTCATGTTTACAAACAGATGTCAAAGACAGATGTCATGACGTCTAGGTCTGTGGAGCTGATTGATGGAATTATGATTTGAATTATGCAGAATATTCTATAGAATATTATGCTATCACATGTGGAGTTGTTTTAAAGAACTAGGAGATTCAAGGTGGAGATGTTTGTCAAGGTGGAGATGTTTTTCATGGTATTTTCAAGGAGAATCCTTAGGTCCTATTTATGAAGATATTATGGAGCTAATGATAGAAGTTTTGACTTTGAGGAGAATATCTTGGAGGTTTCTTTTGTTGTTCTGGAACATGTCGAAGAAGATGTCCTACAACATCGCATATGACATCACGTATGTGCTGAGCTGGTGTGATTAGTGTTGTTATATTTTAACAGATGCAGAATATTTTGGAGATATTATATAATCATATGTGGCGCTGATTTAAAGGGGTGTTGATTTAAAGATCTGGAAGATTCAATCAGAATTCACAAAGGGATATATACTTTTCAAATAAGTAGATTTTGGAAGATTTGATTGAAGACCTAATTTGTTGCAGGATCTTCTGCAGATTTTTAACAACAAAATTGTTGTTTTTTGAAGGCCTAAATCCAGTTGGGAAATAGGTTATAAATAGAAGCATTGTAACCTAGTTTTAAAAAAAATTCGTGAATATAAAAGATGTAAACATTAGGGTTTTGTTTGTGAACCACTCTCTAGGAGAGTTGGTATTTGTGAGCCACTCTTTTATCATTCTGATATTAGGGATGGACTGAGTTTATTGAGTTGTAAGTTGTTTACTTTAAGGTTTTAAGCATGAGTGTATTGTTCTTGATTGAAGCTTTTAAGCAAGATCAAGTTTTGTCTTGGAAGAGTGTTATTCTTTCTTTGTAAGGTTCTGTTAGATATCCCTAAGGTGATTTAGGGAGTGAGATGGTGGTTTCTCATATCTAGATGATGATTTCTAGGTAGAAGTTGCACCGGATAGGGATTAAGTGAGAAGTTTTAAAGTGAGACTATTTAGGCTTTGAATTAATACTGCTAATAATGAATTTCTTTCCTGGATTGGTAGCCTCCAGATGTAGGTGAGTTTGCACCGAAATGGATTAACAATCTTTGTGTTGTTTATGTTTTTCAGTATTGTTATTATACATGTTGTGCCTTGATGTTTCTGTCAGATCAAATGTCTTGACATCTTGTAGGACATTTGGGTCTGCTATACCAGAATTTTAGATGATAAGAGGGTAAGGTTAACATTTGAGGTGGGGGATGAAGGCACTAAATCCAAAGCTGAAAAATGGTTACTCATAATAGAATCGGAACCACCACCATATGCTAAGAAGTATGAACCACTCAACAGGAAGGATAAAAGACAAACGATGGATACGAGAGATGGCTTGATAAGTGGGTTTGGACGACTAATATTTATGAGGTTAAAGTTAAGGAAGTATTATATTGGGAACCACCTTGAGTGGTAGCACTCATGGACCGTCGAGCCATGCGACGTTAAACAAAACGCTCGGTGTGAGGCAACCCACTATTTTTAGGTCTAACTTTCTCGTTTTTCTTATTTTTGTTTTTGTTTTTGTATATTAGAAGGTAAATAAATCAAGGAATCGAGATAAATATATCATTGGAAGTTGTGTCCGGAAGAACGGATCGAAAAAACCCCACAACCCAAAATTCAAAATTTTCAATATTAAGGACAGAGGTGCATTACGGCCCGTAATGCGCCTTGCAGACTTTTTGTTGCAAAATTTGAATTTTGATATTCAAATCTCCTACTCTCTCTCTCTCTCTCCTCAAATCCATCACATTAAACCACTTTATTATCCATAACCACCCACAATCACCAATAAAATCTTTCTCCATTCAAATTTTATTCCTTAAATATTTCCTATGATTTATCATAACCCTCATTATTCTTCTTCATCTCTCACAAACCTCCATATTCTCCATAACCAAACCCTTATAAAAATCAAACCTTTAACAACCCCCTTCATCAAAACCTCATAACCCCTTCACAAAAACTTCATTATTCATCACCCTCATCCATATTCCAGGCATTTTTCTCCGTTCATTAAAGAAATTTTTTCAAGATTTCATCAATAGCACCCAAAAGAGGCATTCAAAGGGAAATCAGTGATAGCTTAAGACCGATAAAGAGAGGATGAACAAGGGAAACCAATCCTCATGGTATTGTCTTTAACAATGATGATCAAGCGACTCGTTACAAGGTTCTCGGGAAAAAGAGGATTGTCCCAACAAGGTATCTATGTGAAATAACTCTCACTTCTCTTGGCTTAAAGAATGAAGTCGATCGGTTGTTGAACAACATTGGCATGTTCAACTTCATGACGAGGGATGTGAGAGTCTACTTTGGTAATCTCAAATTCCGGTTAATGAATCAAGATTTACAAATCGAGGTTGATGATTTGAGGGAAATTCTTCATCTTCCCGTTCATGGTCCGAGTTATGTCCCTTAAGGTTTTGATTTTACTAGCGTTTGGTTCGCCATCACAGGACGTGATGACTATACGACCGCTACCGCCAAAGCTTCTCGCATTTAAAATCTGGTTTTTCGGTATCTTCAAAAGGCTTTGGTATACACTCTCTTTGGTCGCGGTGATTCTACTGGCGTTTCTACATGAAGGGAACTCTATCTCATGTACTCAATGCAAAATAATGATCTTCTCAACGTTGACGCCTTCGCGGCCTATCATTTTCTCATGTTGCAAGAACTACTTCGGGTGATATTACGGTTGGCGCCATGATCACCCTCATTACGGAGCATTGTAGACTCACTTTTATCGAAGATAATGACATATTTGTTCAAGGAAAAACCAAGGTGGACTTGGAATATCTAATCCACCAAGGTATGATCTATCACGATGGAATCACTTACTCCTTGTTGTTGAATGGTAATGCAAAACTTGATCTTCCAAATCTGAGAAAGGTAAGGGTTGATGTTGCTAATAATTGGATTTATACTAACGCCTCCAACTCTCCAGAAGCTTCCGAAGACGAGGAAGAGGCAAATGTATTCCTTTCCCTAGAGGCAAGCACTTCCATTCCATATGAGTCCATTCTGCCCTCTCATCCTTCATATGCCAAAACAGGCACATCTACTAAAGAACAAGATAGGTGGGCGCCATGATCACCCTCATTACGGAGCATTGTAAACTCACTTTTATCGGTGGGCGCCATGATCACCTTCATTACGGAGCATTGTAGACTCACTTTTATCGAAGATAATGACATATTTGTTCAAGGAAAAACCAAGATGGACTTGGAATCTCTAATCCACCAAGGTATGATCTATCACGATGGAATCACTTACTCCTTGTTGTTGAATGGTAATGCAAAACTTGATCTTCCAAATCTGAGAAAGGTAAGGGTTGATGTTGCTAATAATTGGATTTATACTAACGCCTCCAACTCTCCAGAAGCTTCCGAAGACGAGGAAGAGGCAAATGTATTCCCTTCCCTAGAGGCAAGCACTTCCATTCCATATGAGTCCATTATGCCCTTTCATCCTTCATATGCCGAAACAGGCACATCTACTAAAGAACAAGATAGGTGGGATTGGGTGCAAAACAAGATAAGAGTCATGAAAGAGGAGCAAGCTCGGCAAGACACCATTCTTGGATACGTGCAAGAGATGATGCAACGCCTTATGTTGCACTTTCCCCAACCTCCTCCATGAGGTACCCCGTAAGTCCACCCTCTCCTTCTTTTACTAACACATTGTGGACAATGTTTGGTTGGGGGTATTTACTAGCTTTCTAGTTAGTTTTAATTTTTGTCTTTATTTTTGGTATTTTCTTTCATAAGTAATGCAAAATCTCTTAATTTCTACCCTTTTCTACAACTGTAAAAAAATTCATCTACACTTTAAGGATTCTTGGGAAAATATATTGGGTCCAAGGGAAGAAAGGCTAGTCATAGTGATGCTAAGAAAATTTGAAAACTCGAATATGGCTTGAACACCTTAGATTTCCCGGAGTAAGAACACGAGTCCAACACGTAGATTTGTGCCATAGTACTCGACTTTGAGAAGTACCCCCAAGTAGTTTATATTGGTAGTCAGACATGATCCAAAAAGAAAAAGAAAATGTGGTTGGTCGAAAAAAAGAAGAAAAATAGGCACCGGAAAAAAAGGAAGAGAATGAATAGAAATAATAAAGACAACCAATTCTCAAAATAACGGTTGATTCTCAATTTTCAAACAAGCGCCAATGAGCGAGAAAAGTAAAAAAAAAAATAAGTAAAAAGGTGCCAAGAAAAGAAAGTAATCTCGATTAACTTCACAAAAGCAAAGGTGAAATATCTTAATTTGATTATCCGAACAAAAAGAGGGAAATCAAGAAGAGACTTAAGCACGAAGCGTAGTTGGAACGGTGGGTCGGAAAGGGTTATCAAGGTCTGTGGTTCTACCATGGTTTGTTGTGTTCTCGAAATATTCTTGTTGACGGAGAAGTATTGGAGGAACGACGATTATCGAAACGAGTGACCTCCATATGAGTATCAAAATCCTTGGTGAAGTGCTTTGCTTGTCTAAAAATTGTTTTCCGAGTTCATTGCTCGAGGACAAGCAGCGATTTAAGTTTGGAGGAGTTTGATAAGTGTATTTTGCATCACTTTTTAGTAGTTATTTTCATTATGTTTTTATCGCATTTCTTTTAGTTTCCTTTAATTTTATGTACTTTATGATTTGGTTGTGTTTTTAGTATTTTTAGGGCTTCAAGGTTATTTCAAAAGGAAACAACGAAGAATCGAGCGAAAACCGGAGAAAAGGGCCAAATTTAAAAAACTCGGGCTTAGAACCAGAGCTCCATTACGGCCACCCGAAACACGGGTTACAGACCGTAATGGAGGTGCGCAAAATGCAGTTTTGTTTTCATCTTCTCCAAGTTTTCTATCCCATTCTGATGATCCTTAGCATTTAATTCTGGAGATTCTCAGAGGGAAAAGCTTTAGAGATTCAATTTGGCATAATTGTTGAAGATTTCCTCATAAAATTAGCATTGTAGACCATTTATTATTAGATATTATTTTATTGTATTTGATCAATTATCATTAAGATCAGATTTTATTTGTTTTTAGAATTAGACTATAAAAATCCCATTAGAGGGGAGTTTCTAGCCTCAAGTCTTTTACCAATTTTCTCATGTAAACCTTTTTTATTATAATTCAAGTTTTCCTTTATTTTAATTATGGTTTTCAAACTCACCATGAGTGAGTAGTCCTCTAGGGATAAGCGGGTCATGGATCCACTTATAAACAAATTCGTATGATTAAATAAAAAGTAAAACAATTGTTCAATATGCATTCTTATTCTAAAGATCGAGGTTTACTACCAAGACACATCATATGATTTAAGGCTTGGGTCTTAGGTTATATGTGGTGTTTAGCGGTAAGCGAGTCATTGATATCGGAAAGCGATATTACACATGCAAACCCAGTGATGGTAAGCTAGCGGTTTGACAAACGGGCGATACGAACCAACAGGGTCAGACATGAGGAGATTGTAGCAACGGTAATAACATAAAGGTATGGTAAATTCGCATGAATACGCTATAATGTGTCAGGTATAGCTGATAGATTATTTGCCATATCATGACAATGGATTGTGACGACCGGCGTTGTCAACTAATCTACCTCCTATAAGGCGTATAGAAGACCATTGTGGCGTTTTGAACCAAATCATACGGAGACATTAGAGTGGTGATCATGATCCTAAATCCTGTTTTTATCATATTATTATCTCGTTATTTTTATTTTCTTATTTTTATTTTAATCATGCTTAACAAACAACTTTTCGGTCACTCTAGCTTTACAACGATTAAATATAATCCAGTATTTAACCATCAGTCTAGTATTTTGATATAGTCGTGCATTTGCGGTCGTGTCAACCAATTATTCAGTATTTAACCATCAGTTTCTGAAGATTTTTGTCAATTTCCCAAGCTTCCAAAGAAGACAAGGTAGAGAAGATGCCAAGAAAGCCAAACCGGAATATAGCTTCAAGTACAAAATATAGCTTCGAGAACAAAACATCGACAACCCAATTATTCATGTTTAACAAAATGAACATTTGCAAACATGACATAAACAAAAGGATAAAAGTTTTACTAATTAAATAAACTAATTCATAATAGGACTATAATTATGCACCAGAAATATACAATTACTCAGTCATTATTATAATTAAAAATTAAACGAAACTACATGCATATATCATATAATAATAGAACATGTTATAACCTGAGGGTCAAATCCAATCCATCCGTTATCAAATCCATATTTAAACAAAACTATTGGATTGGAATGGATGATTGAGATAGGGTATGTTCTTCTAGATAAAATACTTCATCCCAAATTGATATAATTATTAAAATTTAATAAAAATGGATAATTATTCTATTACATCAATGCAATTGTCAATGCAATTGTTGAGACGCGTATTTGAATGAACCACATCTCATTTATTCACCTTCAAAAAATACAATTGCAGAGATGTGGATTCGAATCAACGACGTCTCATTTATTCAAAAAGATTTAAATTAATATAAAAAACAATAATTGTTCAAGAGTACTGCTAAACACAA
Source organism: Lathyrus aphaca (assembly GCA_963966055.1). NCBI lineage: Eukaryota > Viridiplantae > Streptophyta > Magnoliopsida > Fabales > Fabaceae > Lathyrus > Lathyrus aphaca. The sequence goes on along the minus strand of OZ014519.1, from coordinate 676,399,081 downwards.
TTTTACACCATGCTTGCCTCCATAGAATCAGAGTCATTACTCCTGTTATGACTTGCTAATATCTCATTTGGCAACACATTTTTCTCTAACACATTTTTCTCTTTTTCAAAAGTCTTTTTTTCTTTTTCAACTTTTTCTTTTTCAAATCTGGCAGTAGTGTTGAGATGCATCATAGGTGATATTGGTCTTGGAGCTCCAGTTTTTGTTTCAAATGCTCTCACACAAATATATCCTATAAAATATAAGTAGACATTACATATGTTATTCTTATATTCAATTCTTATCCTGAAGTATACAAAACTAAACCATATATTATTTTCTTACCTTCATTGAAGAATTCTCTAACTTTTTCAGCTGACATACCTACATTGATATATGATAGAATAGTCATTATTATTCGTACCAAAATAAAATAATACTAAAACACGATATCTCATTTGAATCATTTACCTCTTGTAATGGCGGATGTCCCGGTCCCGAAATATGTTATTTGTTTCGTTAGTGACCATAACAACCTTCTAGGAACATTAATCGGTTTTATCATTGACGCAAAGTCAGCAAAAACCTATACAAAAAAATTGACAGTAAAATTTTTCAGCCCATTATGTACTTAATGAGTCAAAACAGCATTAGTTTCAATTATTTACCTCATTAATTTGAAAGTACGTTCCATTTAGGGGAAAATACCCTTTCATTGCAGTTCGGCATGGTATCTGTTACATAAATTATTATTTGTATAAGAAATGGAATTCATAATGCAACAGTAATTTCATTGTTTAATAACTCACCAGAAGTGTTCCGGGAACTGTTTGAGTTTTATCTTCCTCTTGCAAATCAGATGTATTTGATTCACCCGAGCTTTCTAATTCCGCTATTTAAGAATACACATAAAGTAGATATTTGTGCTTAATACTTTTATTCACAGAGCAATATGGTAATAGTTATACACAAGATTTATTCATTAATCATATTTTTGCTCAATATATGTAAAAAAAATCGCTAAGCTTATAAAAAGATGGAGAGTACCTTGCAGCCATTCCATTAGAAGATAAGGGGAAGGATCGTCATGCACGCGTGGAGCATGCTGTGAAAAAAAGAAAGAAACATGAGTCTGTATATTTTATGTGTGCATAATAATAGCTTAATTTGTGATTATTTTGGTGCTTACGTCTTTCAGGAGAGGGTGATTATCCGGGAGAACATAACTGAACAGAAAAGAAAAAAAACATATAAGACTTCAGATATAATGAACAAAAAATTAAATAATAACTTAATTAATTTAATAGCGATAATACAACTACAAATAATTTTAAATTATGAAGAGATCCAAAATATAAATATACAAAGAAGAGATAAACTTACACTGTGCGCTCAGTTTTCAGACGGCTAGCTTCTTTCATTTTTGGTAAAGGGATATTTGCAGCACAAGGATGTAATGTAACTAGAGCCGTTGATGTATTCATGCCATGGTCAAATCCATCAAAAAAATTATCAACGGTCTTTGGCAAGCATGATGATTCTTGACTACTTATGTTGAGTGTTAACATATCTTCCATGTCTTCAGCATCTTGGTTATTATAATCATAGTAAATCTCTTCATCATGCTTTGTTTCAAAATCAACCAACTCTGTTCTTTCAGGTTCCGGTGATGCAGGCATCTCAACTATAGGCTCACATTCTTTAATCTCATTCGGAACAAACGTCAGTGTAGAGTTGCTTAGCATATCAGAGTACGGATTGGATGGCAAGGCAAGTCTTTTGCTGCATATATATTAGCACATCTTTATACCAAAACCAATTATAGGCGAGAAATTGAAACAGTGTATATGAATGTTAATGGTAACATTACAACTGTTAAGTAAAGATATACAACTGTCTCTTAAAGCTTTTGAGGTAGGTTCAGAATAGTGTATAATTTGAATTAACATTCAGACAACAAAAATTCTTAAACCAATAATATGTGTTGTCAAAGCTATCAATTTCTTCCAGTAAATCAAGTCATAACATATTCTCCAAATTTGATAAAGAAATGCAACACATACCTTGCAAGGGAACTTTGATAATGTTTACACCCCATTTTCATTGGACAAGCATTGCAGTTTGGGTGTTTCTTTGTGCAAAAAACCTAAAAATATTTTAATAAGATTTTAATTTTCTTAATAGAAAGATGAAAATAAAAATGTATTATTTTGAATAATATTAACTTCTACCTTTCCAAATGTTATCAGCTGATAATGCAATTCATACCTATACAAAGCCACGTATCATATGATATGTGTAAGATATATTAATCTAATACAAAGTTCATATTGATTAAAGAGTAAAAAGATGGTTGATATTTACAATGTACTATGATCAAGAGTGCATAGTCTTGGCCAGAGATATTGTTGAATTTTGTTCGAATCTGGAAATCTGTTATAAAACAAAATAGTGTAGTCAATGAATTGTAATACATAGTCTTTGCTAGATAAATGGTTGAATTTTGTTCAAATCTGGAAATCTGTTTTAAAACAAAAGAGTGTATTTAATGAATTGTAGTATAAGACTTACTCCTCTAAATCATGTATTTGCATGGATTCTGGCAATGGTTGCAGAGGAACCCATCCTAAACGTACTACGATTCTTGCAACATTTACATCCACCTATTAAAATTGACAAATATTTTTATAAGTAAAAAATATACCGATCTAACAAAAATAACTTCATTCATTAAAATAAGAACATGTGTCTTCGTATTTTCTTACCGGGAATGCAATATGTTGAAGTGCTAGAAGTCTTATGCATTCTACACTTTTCAATCCCAATCCATGTATGCTCAAAAGATATTCCCTTTAACATAAAAAATGTACTTGGTTAGAAATACTCTAGTTGATGACTAATAAAGACAATTTATAAATACAAGAACTTGCAAAGGGACATGATGTTTCGACTTACTTTGCATCCAGTGGTGGAATATATCTTAGCCATTCTAAATCCATGTTTCCAGTAGTGGAATATAACATCTTCAGTAAATCCTGCAAATATATGATAATGTACTAGTTCAATCATTGCCTTAATAATATGTCAAAAGATACTACAAATATACCAAGTACTAATATTTTTTTACCACTACTCTGCCAGCAATAGTGAATTGTTGACCGCGAAGTTCAATAGCTTTCGCAACTTCAGCAACTTTTGCATCTTTTACTGCTTTCCAATCAACAAAATCCATGTGATCCTCATGTCGGGGCTTATCACTGTGGTATTTTCTTAGTGTATCCCAATATTGTCGTTTCTTTTCCAATAGCATCTCTTTTTCCTCTTGATTCTTGGTTTTTTTTGTAGTAGGGGCTTCTTTCTTACCAAAAGTTACGCTAGCAGAACCTGTGTTTCTCTCCACAGAAGTTGAACTGTATTCAGTCCCCCTGCCATCAACTTTGGGACATTCATTGGCAGAATTGTATTCAGCTCCCCTGCCATCAACTTTGGGATATTCATTGGCGGAATTGCAATCAGCTCCCCTGTTATCATCTTTGAGATATTCATTGACTTTCTCAACTTCCATGTCTTCATCTTTTCCACCTTTCATCTCTATATCAAACTTAGGATCCAACAAAACCACATTATTGCCTTTTTCACAGCTAAGTGATTTGACAGGGAATTGTGCAGCAAGTGACATGAAAGCAGAGCTATAGAAACAATGGTTAGTATTAATATTCTCAACTCAGAGAAAAATTGGATGAATAAATTTTCTATTTAACTTTACCTTGACAAATAGTCGGACACATTTTGAGTTAAAAAAACTCCAACCACGGAATCCAAAATAGAACCTTTCCACGGTAAGAATCTTCTATCACCTATAAAGTTTACGAATTACATTTTAACAAATGACAAAATAACTTGATACTAGATGACTAACTCATAATTTGCAATTGATTTAGATATAATAATTCAATATGCTACAAAAAAAATTAATTAAATTGTTTATTAAAGAACTCAAATTGGTATTTAATGAGAGCATATTAGCACCATTTATCACAACAACAAAAAAATTGAATACTCATTATTATATGGATATACTATGTCAACCACCAATAGAAAGATAAAAGGTTGAAATGCAAAATTTTATAGTGGAATCTTTTATAGAAAGTTCTTTATCGTCTCTAGAGCCTAGACCATTGCCGATAAAAGATTCCACTATAAAGCATTACCTCGAGTTCCTCTACTCATGTAACATCCTATAAACTAAATCTAAATGAGAAGCATGGAAGATTAAAAGACATATTTTACAATTTTATAAATAAAATTCAAACACTTAAAAAACAGAATATGAAATCAACCGAGAAGAAAACATACCTTGGGTGTCTTGCATCTGATCTAAGAATGAACGAACCACATTCTGATAGAGCTTTCTTATATGCTCCCAGTACATCCGTTTCTGTTCATCCTTTTCATCGTGTCCTCTTTCAGCAACGAGCAAGTTCCATACTCTTAATGTCTCTTCATCAAGTAAAACATCAACTCTTGAAGATCGTCGGTTATAAATAACTAACTCCCCAGATTTGTTTTGGGTATATAACTTTTTTATCTTTCGAGGGTCTTTTTTCTTCGAAGATTTCAGTCTATTTAGTATGAGTCTCATATGTCTACTCAGTTTAGAACTTCCTTCTATACGTAAATTTTCAAAACATTTTCTCTTTTTCTTAGAAATACTTGATCTTTTCCCTTGAGCAATAGGGGTTAAGACTTTTACCAAACGCATTCTATGTCTTCTAATTCTTTTTCGCTTACACATCAGTGGAAAATTTCCTCCAACTCTTCTGCTCTCAATTTGAGATAAAGATACCAATGATTTTAACTTCTGATAACTCTGCAGTGAATTATATTCAATGGCAGATTCATTGGTTATAGTAGAATTCGCAACGGTTGAATCACTGAAATTTTCCAAAAATGGAAGAGAGATCAAATCGCCTTCATCATCAAATATTGGTCGCTGACACTTAGTAGTTTTTCTGACATAAGGTTTTCTCTGCCTCGGAGTTGAAGGTTTTGGAGTGGCACTGCTTTGAGGATGAGATTTCTTTGTTCTCTTGGGATTTTGAGAGACCACTTTAGGCCGATATACCTTTCTTTTAGTTTGTTTTTGCTGCTCATCATTAACATCCTTTTGGCTATTCTTCTTTTTTGTTGAAAACAATGGTGGACATAGTTCAATATTTTCACCTGTATAGTCATAGAAGGTTAAAAATTTTAATTATAAGCAAACACATTCCAAGAAAATATTATAAACATTACAATATTCTTGAGACAGGGATACCACGCCTGTTTCGAAACACCTCATTTGTAACGCTCCAAAAATAATTTTAAAAAATACTGACACTATGATGCATACATAAGCAATATTGTGTAAGACAACAACTTCTATCACAACATCTTTGAAAGAATAGTAACAACAATATGAGCACACAAGTGAATACGTCATAGGGGTCCTTCAATCATCTAGTAGTGATGCAAATAACACACTTTGCCAAACATGTTTTAAGCATAAAATATTTACACATGCCGTCCTAAAAAAATCCTAAATTTCGATTGATCCGGTTCCAAGATTCAAATCTCTAAACATAATAAAGAACACAATGGAGCTGATTTACACTGATTTAGACAGAATTTTCGGGACATGTTGCTCATTCATATTCCTTAAACTCACTAGCTCGATGAGTAACAACTCCACCTTACCTTACTAGAATTCCGTGCTCCTACAATAGGACTAGAGAAGTAAGTGCGAGTTCAAATCAGAAACTAATTAACTACTAATGTGCTTTATTTGTGGTAAAACAAGGTATTAACAAAGCTCTCCTGAACCAAAGGTTAATAGATCAAAGCCTCTAGTGCAACACCAAACTAACATTCCGGGTTTGCTTCCTCTATATTCAATCCTAAAATTAGTAGCAAAAGTGCTGTTACGAATAAGTCAAAGTTGTGAGCATTATGAGAAAAGTTACATTGAGAAAAAACGTCGAACACATCGTCTATATGGTTGAAAAAGCCATCGCTGACGTTCTGTCCAACACTAGAATCAGAACAAGGTACTTTATCCTCTCCAACACTAGAATCAGAACAAGGAACTTTATCCTCTGAATCAGATTCGGCACCACTCGGAAACAGAGAGATTGCCATTGCCGTCAATGTTGTTTGGAATGAGTTTCAACTCTAGAAAACGAATTTAATGCAATCGTAGAAATCGAAATCCGCATAATCACATAATCACGAAGGACGAAGGATGGTAGGGATTATGATAGGATCAATGACCGTGATACCTGTGTAGCTATCATCAAAAGTTTTTCAGATTCATGAACTCTAGAAATTCAAACGAAGAACTCAGAGTTGTCAAGTGACGGCACAGACATACAAGGGTTTTTGCTTGTGACGCAGGGTTTGTATTTGCTTTCTAAAACGGTATACTCTTTTTTTTTTTAAACTTTTTTTCAAACCTAAATTTTATAAAAATAAACCATGGACCAAGCCCAAATCCCAATGATTTATTTTGGTTATGTATTGAATCAAATATTATATATTTAAACTAGAAAAAATAAATTAAAGAAAATTGTAAAAAAAATAAATAGTAAAGATTTTATAATTTTTGAAGAGTATTTTGTCATATCTTCTATTCAATATCTATTTAATAAAATTAATGAGGTCAAAGAAAATGCTTGAAAAGAAACACTTTATTCCAACATAATAATATTAATAATAATAATAAATTCAAATTATAAATAAATAAAAACATATATTACTAACCGGTGAGAGTTGGGCGTGTCTTACTTGATTCTCCACCTGTCGCTCCAAATGAAACTAAAAATAAAAAGTTAAATGAGTCTTAATTATAGATATATATTAGAAAGAAACAAACAAAAATAAAACAAAATTTAAATCCTAATTATTTTAGAACTTCAATGATAGTGTATAATTTTTTTACAAATGTATTTAACTCAATATTATAAAGTTTGTATTAAAGATTAATTGGTTTAATCAAATGAATCAAATAACTAATAAATAAATAAATAAATAAATAAAACATAAGTAAGTATTAAAAATATTATTTTAAAAAGAAAAGAAATAGTTGAATCAACTTTGTCTTAGGTTTGATCCAACTCTAAAAGACTCAGGTCAAATGTAGTTGAACTTGATGGACTAGTTCTAAAAGCAACTATCCAACCATGTCTCATCATCATATTTATAATTAAGATAAACCAAGTGACACAATTATGATATGTGATCTAATATCCATATAGATCAATTAAAATAGGGCTTAATTATTTTAGAGATTTTTTAATTTTTTTCATATATACATTTAACTCAATATTTAAAAATCATATTAAAGATCAGAGATCTCTAGATCATAACTTAATCAGTATTTGAATGGAACGAATCCTTTTTAAAAGAACTAAATGAATCGATTTTGGTTTGATTCAATTATGAAAGACTAAAATCAACTATGATTGGAATATGGAAGTTCATTTACCATGATTAAACCAATGATCTAGATTAGAAAATATATTCATAAAAATATGACATGTGAAAATAGAATTTAGTGTTCATTTACCATGATTAAACCGATGATTTAGATTATTGGCTCTGCCACCTCGAGCTAATGAGTTGGAATATGGAAGTTCAACAAATGAAGTATCTTCTGCGGTTTTATTTTTAATCAATTTTTCTAGAGAAACATTGACACGGACATTTGCGGTGTTTTGTTGCACCACAATAGGAACATTTGAAGAAGTATTTGTGGTGTTTTCTTGCACCGCGACGGGAACATTTGAAGGAGTACAAGGAACCCAACGTTTTTGTTTAGCATCGTAATATTTCATCGAGTTCTTTTAGACACACTCGTGAATATGATAACCAAATAGTGATTTAAGATTATTTACAATGTCGAAACACCATCTTAATTTATGCTTATATAGAAAAACAATGAACGGAAAATTAAGTGAAAATAGATTGAGAATAAGAATGTTACCGTTGAGAATGAGAATGTGAATGTTACCGTTAGAAAATTAAGTGAATATGGATTGAGAATGAGAATGTTACCGTTAGAAAATTAAGTGAACATGGATTGAGAATGAGAATGTTACCGTTAAAACGAACAAACATATTAAGTATTTTTCTTATAGTATATTTTAAGCTTTTTTATTTAATATTTCAATTGGTGAAAAATAAATTTTTATTTTAGTTTTTTCATTTTCTAAATGATATTTTACTATTATAATAAATTGCTTTTTAATATTTTAATTTTTTTTATATTTATGACAAGTTAATTATCATAACTTTTTATACATTGCTTTAAAAAGTGATAATTTTTATTATAAAAAGAAAAGAAAAAAAGTTGTAAAATTGTTTATAAATGAAAACAAATAAAATAAAATAAAAAAGCCACTAAAAATAAAATATTTAAAGAAAGCCACTTAAAAAAATCAAATATCTTTCTATTTACTCATGTGATTTGAATTTATAATAGGTTTACTTTATTTAGTAAACGTGTATATAAATTTCGGATAAGTTAGCACATATATTATATTATTAGCGAGACGTGTCTTGAACGTGTCAAATATTATTATAGAAATAATACGTTCAAATCTTATTTTGACGAAAAAATATATTAATATGTTTGAACGTTGAATCTTAAAATTCCGATAATTGATATTTGTTTGACTTTGATTTGAATAGTAATATACATTGCATAGAGATTTAAACAAATAGCTTTGTCGAATAAAAATGTGTCGTCATAAAGATAAAGACACTATAGAAATAATACGTTCAAATGTCATTCTCATTGGATATGTGTCGCACCTCGAAAAATACGATCCTAAAATAAACAACAGAGTCGCCACCTAATTCTATTTATTCTACGAGAGAAAAGAAAGATATAGACACAACCTAAATAAAGGATAAGAATGGTCAACGAAACCACTAATCTAAGTTCGGGAGTCAGTTACGCAAGGGGAAGGTATTAGGCACCCCTCACGTCCGTTGTACTCAACGGAAACCTCTTAGTCTAGTTTGCGCTTTAAATGTTAACTTGTTATTATTGTCTTCTTTTAATGATTAAGATTGCTTTTAAGGAAATGTTTTAATTATTATTACGGGGAAAAGATTAGAGTTTTTTATTATTGTGACGGAGAGATAGTTAATTTTTTATTATTGTGCTCGCGAAGGATTAAAATCCCCGTGCCTACGTATTCCCTTGTGCAATGGGAAAGTCAGAGCTTCGTGGTTCGTGCTACTACGATTTGTGTTTTTTTATTGGACGATTGTTTGAAAATGCATTCTACTGCTAAGCGTTGGCTTATCTGCTCACGATAGGAGGCTGAAGCGCTAGCTTGTTTGAGAGATAGAATGATCTAAGCAATGTCCGTTTTTTAGAAAAGATGTTTGATCTTTGTTAAGGGTGTTTTAAAACGAGAGGGCGAATGAACCACGCGTGGGGCTAGCCCATGTTGCGGTTGCATTCAAGAACGTGCGGAGTGCGAGACTCCGGAGTTCAGTTACTCGCTAATTAATTATGAAAATGATTTGAATTGGTTGGTAAGTTTTAATTTGTATTTGAAAGAAAGAGACAAGTCGTCATCTTTAAGAGAAGTATCTCACCTATTCCACCACAAACGTTTGAGAAATGTGAAATCGAAAGAAGCTTTAAACTTGGATATAAGATCGACAAGCAATGCCACATTCTTTCTTTGAGAATAAATAAAATCGGAAGAAGCTTTAAACTTGGATATAAGATCGACAAGCAATATCACGTTCTTCCTTTGAAAGTAATTGTTTTGTAAGATTTTTGTGTGTGTTTGTGGGGATAGGAGGAACAACTTTCCTATGGAGATGAATCATGCCTGATCCTTTGAGATTGTTGAATTGTTTTGAATACGAATGGTGATTGAACCATCGCGTGAGGCTAGCCCATTTGCGGTTCAATCCAGAACGTGCGGAATGCTAGACTCTGGAGTTCCTTTTTCGTAATTTAATTTAAATGAATTGAATTATTTTTTATACGAATGATGATTGAACCAACGCGTGAGGCTAGCCCATTTGCGGTTCAATCCAGAACGTGCGGAATGCTAGACTCCGGGGTTCCTTTTTTTCGTAAATTAATTAAGAAATGATTTGAATATTTTTTATACGAATGATGATTGAACCATCGCGTGAGGCTAGCCCAGTTGCGGTCCAATCCAGAACGTGCGGAATGCTAGACTCCGGGGTTCCTTTTTTTTGTAAATTAATTAAGATGAATTGAATTGTTTTGAATACGAATGATGATTGAACCATCGCGTGAGGCTAGCCCAGTTGCGGTTCAATCCAGAACGTGCGGAATGCTAGACTCCGGAGTTCCTTTTTTTCGTAAATTAATTAAGAAATGATTTGAATATTTTTTATACGAATGATGATTGAACCATCGCGTGAGGCTAGCCCAGTTGCGGTCCAATCCAGAACGTGCGGAATGCTAGACTCCGGGGTTCCTTTTTTTCGTAAATTAATTAAGATGAATTGAATTGTTTTGAATACGAATGATGATTGAACCATCGCGTGAGGCTAGCCCAGTTGCGGTTCAATCCAGAACGTGCGGAATGCTAGACTCCGGAGTTCCTTTTTCGTAATTTAATTTAAATGAATTGAATTATTTTTTTATACGAATGATGATTGAACCAACGCGTGAGGCTAGCCCATTTGCGGTTCAATCCAGAACGTGCGGAATGCTAGACTCCGGGGTTCCTTTTTTCGTAATTTAAATTAAAAGTTGGAAAGTTTTTAAGTGTTTTATGGTTTTGACCTGATGGTGATGTACAAATAATCGGATAAACACGGATGTGGCATCAAGATTTTAATAAGACGCGAAAGAAAAGAAAACGAGTTTTTAGTTATACCTAACGGAGGAGGTCCGTTGCCTCTTCAATGTGCAAACAATCCTCGAGAAAGATGTCATTAAGATTCTCATGATCAATCGAAGTATTCTCAGATGTTCATCAAACTTAATCATCAAGCCCAAGCGTTCAATATCGAACTCCACTCAAGATTCAAACAGGTCATCAATCAAACTCAAATAAAAAAATGTCAATTATATCTAAATAGAATTTTAATCAAGAGAATCAACTATAAATTCTACTTCAAAATTTAAATCTAACTAATTAAAATCAATCAACAAATTAATCATTAAGGTTAAAATTAACATTTTAAAAAAAAGAGAAAAATTAGTATGGACAGGGGAGGGTTTATACAAAAATAAAATAAAATATATAAAATAATAAATAAAAGAATCAGCATTTTAAGAATTTAAAACAAAAAAAAAAGAAGAAAACAAATAGTCCAGTGTTTATCAGGAACAAACGCATCCTTTGTAAAACATAACAAGAAAGGTTGAAACCCAACCCTGTTAAGTGCTTCTACCGGCACAAAAAATTGTGGCTCCAACCCATGAGTCTCCTTATACGCTTTCTTAGCTTCCTCCTCCATCTTCTTGCCTTCATAGCACTCCCCCAACGCACACCAAGCTTTTGCGTTCTTTGGACTCAAAATCACCGACTCAGTCAAATCCGCAAGCGCCGAGTCAACTCGTCCGCGTTCACTTGTCGCGAGTTTCAGCTCAGCTCTCTTATACAACGCATCACCACGTTCTCCCTCCGCAAGAGAACCAGCAGCGAGAGGAGACAAAGCTGCGTCGATCGATTCAAGAGCGGAGGTTCGAAAACCTTGAAGATCCAGAACCAAAGCTTTGAGAAGATAAGAAGCAGCGTCTTTAGGATCGAGTTCGATTGCTCTCTCAGCTTCGGCTAGGGCTTCGTTAGCGAGGCTGTTGATGGATGAGGTATGCCGTGATTAGGGTTTGCGACTTGGATGTGAGGGCGGCGAAGGGCTTGCGATGAGGGTTTCGCGAAAAGCCTTTGGTTCTCCCTTAGAGGCAGCAGACGAAGTAGGAGAAGGTATTGTGGGCTGTGATTTGGGGTGATTTCGGCGGTTGTTTCCGGTGATGTGAGGGTGGATGAAAGGTTGATGAAGAAAAGGCCCTGTGTTGACGGTGGAGGGTTCAGATTTGGGGATAGTGTTGTTGTTTGTTGATTGAGGTGGTTCCAGTTTTTTTTGTGTTTGCAGGTTTTCCAGGTTGCTTTAAGAAGAAAAGGGGTTTTGGTGTTTTCTTGTTGGTGAGTCTATGTGAAGGGGTCCCCTAAGAAAGTCTTGAAGGATCAACAGTATAGAGAGAGGTTTTTTTTTATTGGGAGATGAAGTTTTTCTTTTTGAAAATGAGTTTATGGTCCCCCTTTTTGCACAAATGCAGGTTTTTGTTTTTCCTTTCCCCCCCAAGTTGTCTCCTCGCATCTCCAGCACCCTTTTGTGACAGTTTGAGTGAATGGATTCCACCAAAGTCCAGGCTGTTTGCTGGACGGTATTCAGGATATAGGCGGCCAGACCTGTACCGAACGTCACAGGCATTGCAGAGTGTTTTGGGACCGTTTGGTCCATCTCTCCATTGTGGAGTCTTTGTGATCTCGCAATGCGTGCATTTTTGGAAGATAATTGAGTCCTGAGATCCCCTATCAGCATCAGATGAGATCACGAAAACGTCCTTTTTTCTCTGTTTCTTTACGGGTACTTTATAATATTTTTGCAATGCAGGTTTTTGATGTCCATTCTGGTGCAAGGATACAGGCTGGCCAGTAGCTAGTATAGGTCAAAGTTGTTTTTATTGTGGGATGATGTAGACTGTTGCAGAGGAGTAATAAAATGTGGCAAAGATTGTGACTTAGAAAAAGTAACAAGACTTTCTAACTATTCTAACTAAAAGCTAATTAAACTAAAATTAATTAAACTAATTAAACTATAAATATATTTTTTTTAATAACAGAAAATAAACTAATGAAATAAAATTAAAACCAACTTAAATTTAATTAGAAATTAACTACAACCTAATTGCAATAATTGAATATTAAATTTAATTAGACTAAACAAAACACACACAAAAATATTAAACTAATTGAAAGAGAAAAAACCAAAACTAAATATCATAGAAAATATCAATTAAAATGAATTAACAAAAAATCTTAAATTAACTAAGAAATTGGACTAAACAAAATATACTTAAAATTAAATAAATAAAAAAATGTAATTGAGACTAAATATAAACATAAATGAAATACATAAATAACTGAGACGGACATTGAACGAAGAAATAAATAAAAAATGCACGACGAATGACAAATGCGAAAGAGAAAGAAAATAAATGATAGATTAATGATATTGCGATGAGAATGCTTCAGACGAATAAAAATTCGAAAATTGGACATAAACTAAACTTAAATATTTTTTGAATTATTATTATTTATTTAAAAATAAAGAAAAAGAATGACTAATTAGTTTAAAACATAATAATCATTTATAAGACATAACTCAAAATCAATCCCGACATCTAGAACAAAACTAGAAAGTTAGTGAAATGATAAAATTGAAGAAATATGTATGATTAATGGAATATGAGATGTTAAACAAATGTATGCGAAAAATGATCGATTATCGATTAATGCTATGAAATGCACTAGATGAGCAAAAAAAATCAAAAATTTCTGGTCAAAATTTGGGGTATGACAGCTGCCCCTATTTAATCATTCTGAACCTGAATGTCTGAGTAACAAAGAGTTTTTTTTTGGACATTCAAGGTGGAAGATGATTAAATATCAGAATACCTGAAATTTTGACCGAAAAATGCAAATGAAATGATATGACGTGCAATGCAAAAATGCAACACAAAAGTTACAACACTATCGAGAAAGACACATTGACACAACTGGGGATTAGACGCGCATTACTGGAGTACAATCCACCCGAGGTTTTTTTTCTTGAGTGAAGCCAGACGATAACTGTCTACAGGTCTTAACATGACTCGAAATCTTTGAACAAAAATTCCACTTTGAGGAAATCTACTGCCGAGATTTGAAACCTCATTTGGAAAAACCTTTTGTTGGTGTATCGAAACGAAACAGAAATCTACTGCCGAGATTCTGAAACGAAAACCACTTCTTCCGAAGTCTACTGGAGATCTACCGCCGAGATTACCAGAGAATCCAAAAACGGAATACCTTCTACCGAGGTATACTAAATGAACCAAAAATCTACTGCCGAGATCTTGGAACGGAAACAAATTCTGTTGAAGTCTGCTGGAGATCTACTGCCGAGATTACCAGAGAATCTAAGAATGAGACACCTTCTGCCGAGGTGTACTAAATAAAATTCTTACCGCCGAGGGTTAACTGAGGATACACCTGTCGCCAAATCTGCTGCCGAGATTTAACTAAGGATGCCATCGTCGAGCTTACAAAAGTAAATACATGCTGCCGAGGTAGACTGGAAATCTTCTGCCGAGACTTGCCAGAAATAAAAGGAATCACCTGTTGTTAAATCTTCTGCCGAGATTCAACTAAGGATGCCATTGAACAAAATTCTCACCATACTTCCCTTCTTCTGAAAGAGACAGCCATATGATGGAGAAAACAAATCTTCACGCTCAAACTTCTCGACTTGTATGGAAGAGATGGCCATTTGACGGAAATTGGAAAATTCACAACAAACTTCTCAACTTGTTTGGAAGAGATAGCCATTTGTTGGAAAAATAAAAGTGATTCATATCAAACTTCTCAACTTGTATAGAAGAGATAGCCATTTGATAGAACATTCATCATACTTCCCTTCTTCTGAAAGAGACAGCCATATGATGAAAAACAACTTCACGCTCAAACTTCTCGACTTGTATGGAAGAGATAGCCATTTGACGGAAATTGGAAAATTCACAACAAACGTCTCAACTTGTCTGGAAGAGATAGCCATTTGTTAGATAAGTAAAGAGATTCGTATCAAACTTCTCAACTTGTATGGAAGAGATAGCCATTTGATAGAACATTCATCATACTTCCCTTCTTCTGAAAGAGACAGCCATATGATGGAGAACAACTTCACGCTCAAACTTCTCAACTTGTATGGAAGAGATAGCCATTTGACGAAAATTGGAAAATTCACAACAAACGTCTCAACTTGTCTGGAAGAGATAGCCATTTGTTGGATAAGTAAAGAGATTCGTATCAAACTTCTCAACTTGTATGGAAGAGATAGCCATTTGATAGAACATTCATCATACTTCCCTTCTTCTGAAAGAGACAGCCATATGATGGAGAACAACTTCACGCTCAAACTTCTCAACTTGTATGGAAGAGATAGCCATTTGACGGAAATTGGAAAATTCACAACAAACGTCTCAACTTGTCTGGATGAGATAGCCATTTGTTGGATAAGTAAAGAGATTCGTATCAAACTTCTCAACTTGTATGGAAGAGATAGCCATTTGATAGAACATTCATCATACTTCCCTTCTTCTGAAAGAGACAGCCATATGATGGAGAACAACTTCACGCTCAAACTTCTCAACTTGTATGGAAGAGATAGCCATTTGACGGAAATTGAAAAATTCACAACAAACTTCTCAACTTGTCTGGATGAGATAGCCATTTGTTGGATAAGTAAAGAGATTCGTATCAAACTTCTCAACTTGTATGGAAGAGATAGCCATTTGATAGAACATTCATCATACTTCCCTTCTTCTGAAAGAGACAGCCATATGATGGAGAACAACTTCACGCTCAAACTTCTCAACTTGTATGGAAGAGATAGCCATTTGACGGAAATTGAAAAATTCACAACAAACTTCTCAACTTGTCTGGATGAGATGCCATTTGTTGAAAATTGGAATCACGACAAACTTCCCACCTTGTCTGGATGAGATGCCATTTGCCGAACAAACTTCTCACCTTGTCTGGATGAGATGCCATTTGTTGAAAATTGGAATCACGACAAACTTCCCACCTTGTCTGGATGAGATGCCATTTGCCGAACAAACTTCTCACCTTGTCTGGATGAGATGCCATTTGTTGAAAATTGGAATCACGACAAACTTCCCACCTTGTCTGGATGAGATGCCATTTGCCGAACAAACTTCTCACCTTGTCTGGATGAGATGCCATTTGTTGAAAATTGGAATCACGACAAACTTCCCACCTTGTCTGGATGAGATGCCATTTGCCGAACAATAAAGAGAGATTCGTATCAAACTTCTCCGCCGAACAGGGGAGATGCCATTTGATAGAACAGAAACCTTGCTGAGGATGAACAAACTGCTCGAAAAGAGAATGTCATCTGTTGATTTATTGGGAAATCTATGGGTAAGAAACAAGCTTCTCAAATAAGGAGACGGCCACTCGTTGATTCCGATTAGAGATCCAGGGATAAGAACAAGCTTCTCCAATAAAGAGACTGCCACTTGTTGTCAGGTGTAAGTATTCCAAGAGGATGTTGCAACAACACTGCTGGAAAACAAAGTTTGTCTTCAATGGAAGCCTTCAATAAATTTCTTCTGGGAAACTAAGCATCCGAAGGTGCAAAATGAATCCACTTTCCATCTGGAATTGCTGGGGATGGAACGACTGCTCGGAAAGAGACTGCCATCTGTTGATTTACTCAAAAGTTCGAAGATAAAACAAGCTTCTCAAATAAAGAGACTTCCACTTGTTGATTCCACTTAGAAGTTCTAGGAAGAAACAAGCTTCTCGAATAAAGAGACGGCCACTTGTTGTCGGGTATAAGTAATCCGAGGGAATGTTGTAGTAACACTGCTGGAGAGCAAAATCTGTCTTCAATGGAAGCCTCCAACAAATTCCTTATGGGAAACTAAGCATCCAAAGGTGCAAGATAAATGCACTTTCCAATTGGTAGTTCAATCGTCAAAAATTGCCAAAGACCAAAATTCAATCCAGGAACGAGCTGGAAAGAAACTGTCAATCAAGACATTATCCCTCTGAGGAATGAACTCAATCGGGATTTATCCTATCCAAGTGTGGAAAGGAGAACTAAAGCAAAATCTTCCACGAGGGTAGAATCTCAGTGGGGAATCAGAAAGAATGTACATTTTCTGCCTAAGGCTGACAACTCTATTTTGAGAGAGACACATCACTTGGGGATAAACGCGACCAAGGTGAAGGAGGTATGCATTAATGAATGCGACATGAATATGAATATAAATATGAATTCATTTATGATGTACATGTGTGTATATGCGTTATGTTTATGCCGACAAACAGACAAAACAGACACAAGAGATACACTGGTGATGAAATAAACATCACAACAAACGAATACTCGACCAATCTTGTCAGAGTGTACGTAATCACCGAAGATAGGGTAAGGAGCCATCCATGGAATAAAGTCCTGCTACAAGGCTCAAATCTCTTTGAGGAGAGAAATATACTTCAATCGGGAAATAAACCCAGACAAGTATTCTAACTTCAACATATATCAGAAGGAAGCAACCATACAAACTACGTTTGCTTAGGATGAAGTAAGTTTGTGCTCCGTCGGGGAGAGAAAATCAGATTCAGCTGGAGAAGCTAGAATCAAGGCTCAATTGGGGGTACTAGACTTAGTAACTCACTGGAAGCACTAAGTAGTAAAAGAAATCCACCAGAAAATAATGAGTCATGCCCCTGACATACCATAGCAACTTGGCGTGAGGACCCCAATATCTGGAAGTACTTGCAAGGTAGATCCTAAGAGCGTCTTGCTTAGGGGAACACGTGGTCATGCGCCCACAAAATGATTTATGAGAAGAGATCATCTCAAGAGGATTTTATAGAAGACTTGGCATTCAAGATGCCCCAGTGTCTTCAAACTCTTGTAGAGATTCGTCGAATCTCGACGTCACTGCCTCAGATTAACTGTACTTGGCACAAATGAGTCTTCAACACTTATCCTTTTAGGGATGATAAGAAGGTGTAAGCACAAATTGGGAAACGACTTGCCCCTATGTAGCATAATCTTCAAGCAACATGCCCCTATCTGGTAAAGTATTCCAACAACATGCCCCTGTCTGGCAAAGTCTTCAAACAACTTCCCCTGTCTGGAAAAGTTTCCAAGCAACATGCCCCTGTCTAGCAGAGTCGTCAAGAAATTTGCCCCTGTCTGGCAAGGTTTTCAAGCAACATGCCCCTGGGGGTGATCATTCTCTGAAATGGTTGTTCAACTACTCATCAGAGTTTCAAATCTCAAGAGATTAAGCTCATCACTGATGCTCATACATAGGTTTCTATGATATCAAGCAAATGCTAACAAGCAAAAAGGTTAATGTTAAGACTGCTAATGCAACGCACGTGTTTGTCTCGAAGTTTTTTGTTTTTTTGAAAAGATTTTCACAATAGCCTGTGACCAAATCACTAGCTAGGATGTGATATTTAATTTTTTATAAAGCCAACACAAAATTTTTTTTGAGTAAAGCTCATGGGAGTCGGGAAACACTTTCTCATCGAGTGTGCTTTCGAAATAAACCCTACTTCAATTAGGACTTTTAAGGGTTGTAATGTGGTTTGGTTCACGGTTTTAGAAACAAAGGATAAAGGCTCAAAGTTTATTTGGTGCCCACCCACTCTCCGTGATGTTCTCCAATCCTAGGTTCAGCTAAATTGACACATACATTTGTCTTGATAGCGTAGAGATGAAGATCCAAGGTTTGCTTGAAATAACAGTCATCTTATTTGTCCTCTATGGATATCAGTGACCCCTTTGACTTTGGTATGGTGGTCACTAAATCTTAAGCTTTTAGGTTGAGGATTGAAAGGCCTCTTCTAACTCGAATTTCTCTTTGGTCCCTGATTTTGCCTAAGTCTCTTTTTGGGTGCTTGACTTAGCGGGATTTTTTTTTTAAATCATTGGAAGGCTGAAAGTTGTGACTGTCAAGTCATTAATTGTAGTAGATTCCCTGATGGGATGTTTCATCTTATGATTTGACTGTGTAACCAGATTAACTGAACACTACCCTGCCCCAGGTTAAGCGTAAGGGTTTTGAAATATCTGAAAGAAACTCCTACTTCTAGGCTCGAAGTGGTGGACTAGGGATTAACTCCTTATTTCTCCAGTGTTTGGGAATTTGAAACAATGCCTATACATTGTCAGTAGGATTTTATGCAAAAGCATTCAACTAGAGAATTTGCGTTTTAATTTCGTCATCCTCCCCCCAATTCTCTGCCTAAGCAGGAGATGGGATAATATTGGCATTATAAAGTTGAAAAAGCAATATGAGTGAATACGAATGGATTACTTCAAGACAAACATATTCATTGCATTAATCATTCAAAACAAATAAGTTCTTACATGCCAAAACAAATGCATTAACAAAACATAGAAAAATACATATGAAAAGCAACAAACGAGCTAAACATCTGAGAGGATAGCTCCAAAGCATCAAAAGATCATATACGTTGAGGAACTTGTCATATGCTCCAGCAACAGACTGATTTGGAAAGGAATCTTTTGAGTTTTTATCAGCACAAAGGCACTCCGTCCACAGATGGGATTCCTCCATTGAAGGCCAACACCCCGTAGTCGATCATCTCTTGAACCTTTTCCTGGAAGACTTTGCACTCTTTAATCGGATGCCCCAGTACTCCATTATGAAACTCACAACTGGTATTTGGATTGATCCCGCGGGGCCGAGACCTCGTGGCTCTGGTCTTTCTGGGTGTCATTATTGAGTTCCGGGCAAAACAAGACCACAATTGACTGTAAGTCATTGGGATTGGGTCAAACTGATGGGCCGCTCCTTCAGGACTGTTTGGAGACCTCCGCTGATTCTGACGCCGCTGACGAGTAGAAGTAGAATTTGACCGACGCTGAGAAATGACCAGATTTTTGGCCAAAGAAATCAGTCGCCCTCTATCAATCTTCAAGCTGTGAATCTCTTCCTGGAGTTCAGTGTTCTCCTGCACAAGGCTATCTATTAGAGTCTTCATTGTAGTTGAGAATATTCCCATATGATTTCTCAAAGTCGTGACTTCACTTCTAAGTTCCCTGTTTTCCTGCTCAAGTTGGTCCATCTTTCTCTGGTGACTGGTCGAGTACAGTTGACTGACGGAGAATAAGACATGTGTGAGTTGGATTGTTGGAAGATGATATGCAATGCAAGTGCAAATGCAAATGGTATGCGAATGAATGCAAAGCTCAGAATACTCAAAATCACAAACATAAACAGCTCCAGAATTGAATATAAAGGCAAGGTGTTGGATCCAAGGTACACGTAACTCGGAATCTCTTAACTGGTAAGCCTTAAGTGGAGGGTTCTAAATTCTTTACCCATAACACCCACTCACAGGGTAGCTTCTATGGTGATGGTATAAGGATACTCTAGGTCACGGACGTTTATCGTACTAACGCCCCGCCGCAGGCTAGCTGCATTGTGACGATAATAACAGTAAGGTCTACCTTGAGTGGAGTTCTCATGCTAGGCGTGCAAGGAGCGAGTCCTTGGATCCTAACATTACACAACTACCAAAATTGAAACAGGTTCTAGGGGGGTCCCAGAATCACAGCCCTTTCATGAATCAGGTCCCGCGACAGGCTAGCTGCGTTGTGACAAGATCTATGAAAAGTCTAACTATCTGGGGGAGCTTTATGCTAGGCGTGCAAGGAGCGAGTCCTTGGAGACTAACACTAATAACATCCAAATCTAAACTTAGGTGTTCCCTCTTCTTTTCAAAACTCAAATACAAATTCATACCAGTGATATCCCGAGATCCAACAGGCAGATAT
This sequence comes from Lathyrus aphaca, assembly GCA_963966055.1. NCBI lineage: Eukaryota > Viridiplantae > Streptophyta > Magnoliopsida > Fabales > Fabaceae > Lathyrus > Lathyrus aphaca. The sequence goes on along the minus strand of OZ014519.1, from coordinate 676,378,441 downwards.
AATGAGCAAATAATAAAGAAGGAAGCAATAGATAGAATATCAACAACAAATAAAGAAGACAATCAAACAAATCATCAAACAAACGCAAAATATCCTAAGCTAGGCTTGACTCTCTTATGCATAAAAGCATTAAGTCCCCAGCAGAGTCGCCAGCTGTCGCACCTCGAAAAATACGATGCTAAAATAAACAACAGAGTCGCCACCTAATTCTATTTATTCTACGAGAGAAAAGGAAGATATAGACACAACCTAAATAAAGGATAAGAATGGTCAACGAAACCACTAATCTAAGTTTGGGAGTCAGTTACGCAAGGGGAAGGTATTAGGCACCCCTCACGTCCGTTGTACTCAACGGGAACCTCTTAGTCTAGTTTGCGCTTTAAATGTTAACTTGTTATTATTGTCTTCTTTTAATGATTAAGATTGCTTTTAAGGAAATGTTTTAATTATTATTACGGGGAAAAGATTAGAGTTTTTTATTATTGTGACGGAGAGATAGTTAATTTTTTATTATTGTGCTCGCGAAGGATTAAAATCCCCGTGCCTACGTATTCCCTTGTGCAATGGGAAAGTCAGAGCTTCGTAGTTCGTGCTACTACGATTTGTGTTTTTTTATTGGACGATTGTTTGAAAATGCATTCTACTGCTAAGCGTTGGCTTATCTGCTCACGATAGGAGGCTGAAGCGCTAGCTTGTTTGAGAGATAGAATGATCTAAGCAATGTCCGTTTTTGAGAAAAGATGTTTGATCTTTGTTAAGGGTGTTTTAAAACGAAAGGGCGAATGAACCACGCGTGGGGCTAGCCCATGTTGCGGTTGCATTCAAGAACGTGCGGAGTGCGAGACTCCGGAGTTCAGTTACTCGCTAATTAATTATGAAAATGATTTGAATTGGTTGGTAAGTTTTAATTTGTATTTGAAAGAAAGAGACAAGTCGTCATCTTTAAGAGAAGTATCTCACCTATTCCACCACAAACGTTTGAGAAATGTGAAATCGAAAGAAGCTTTAAACTTGGATATAAGATCGACAAGCAATGCCACATTCTTTCTTTGAGAATAAATAAAATCGGAAGAAGCTTTAAACTTGGATATAAGATCGACAAGCAATGCCACGTTCTTCCTTTGAAAGTAATTGTTTTGTAAGATTTTTGTTTGTGTTTGTGGGGATAGGAGGAACAACTTTCCTATGGAGATGAATCATGCATGATCCTTTGAGATTGTTGAATTATTTTGAATATGAATGGTGATTGAACCATCGCGTGAGGCTAGCTCATTTGCGGTTCAATCCAGAACGTGCGGAATGCTAGACTCCGGAGTTCCTTTTTCGTAATTTAATTTAAATGAATTGAATTATTTTTTATACGAATGATGATTGAACCAACGCGTGAGGCTAGCCCATTTGCGGTTCAATCCAGAACGTGCGGAATGCTAGACTCCGGGGTTCCTTTTTTTCGTAAATTAATTAAGAAATGATTTGAATATTTTTTATACGAATGATGATTGAACCATCGCGTGAGGCTAGCCCAGTTGCGGTCCAATCCAGAACGTGCGGAATGCTAGACTCCGGGGTTCCTTTTTTTCGTAAATTAATTAAGATGAATTGAATTGTTTTGAATACGAATGATGATTGAACCATCGCGTGAGGCTAGCCCAGTTGCGGTTCAATCCAGAACGTGCGGAATGCTAGACTCCGGAGTTCCTTTTTTTCGTAAATTAATTAAGAAATGATTTGAATATTTTTTATACGAATGATGATTGAACCATCGCGTGAGGCTAGCCCAGTTGCGGTCCAATCCAGAACGTGCGGAATGCTAGACTCCGGGGTTCCTTTTTTTCGTAAATTAATTAAGATGAATTGAATTGTTTTGAATACGAATGATGATTGAACCATCGCGTGAGGCTAGCCCAGTTGCGGTTCAATCCAGAACGTGCGGAATGCTAGACTCCGGAGTTCCTTTTTCGTAATTTAATTTAAATGAATTGAATTATTTTTTTATACGAATGATGATTGAACCAACGCGTGAGGCTAGCCCATTTGCGGTTCAATCCAGAACGTGCGGAATGCTAGACTCCGGGGTTCCTTTTTTCGTAATTTAAATTAAAAGTTGGAAAGTTTTTAAGTGTTTTATGGTTTTGACCTGATGGTGATGTACAAATAATCGGATAAACACGGATGTGGCATCAAGATTTTAATAAGACGCGAAAGAAAAGAAAACGAGTTTTTAGTTATACCTAACGGAGGAGGTCCGTTGCCTCTTCAATGTGCAAACAATCCTCGAGAAAGATGTCATTAAGATTCTCATGATCAATCGAAGTATTCTCAGATGTTCATCAAACTTAATCATCAAGCCCAAGCGTTCAATATCGAACTCCACTCAAGATTCAAACAGGTCATCAATCAAACTCAAATAAAAAAATGTCAATTATATCTAAATAGAATTTTAATCAAGAGAATCAACTATAAATTCTACTTCAAAATTTAAATCTAACTAATTAAAATCAATCAACAAATTAATCATTAAGGTTAAAATTAACATTTTAAAAAAAAAGAGAAAAATTAGTATGGACATGGGAGGGTTTATACAAAAATAAAATAAAATATATAAAATAATAAATAAAAGAATCAGCATTTTAAGAATTTAAAACAAAAAAAAAAGAAGAAAACAAATAGTCCAGTGTTTATCAGGAACAAACGCATCCTTTGTAAAACATAACAAGAAAGGTTGAAACCCAACCCTGTTAAGTGCTTCTACCGGCACAGAAAATTGTGGCTCCAACCCATGAGTCTCCTTATACGCTTTCTTAGCTTCCTCCTCCATCTTCTTGCCTTCATAGCACTCCCCCAACGCACACCAAGCTTTTGCGTTCTTTGGACTCAAAATCACCGACTCAGTCAAATCCGCAAGCGCCGAGTCAACTCGTTCGCGTTCACTTGTCGCGAGTTTCAGCTCAGCTCTCTTATACAACGCATCACCACGTTCTCCCTCCGCAAGAGAACCAGCAGCGAGAGGAGACAAAGCTGCGTCGATCGATTCAAGAGCGGAGGTTCGAAAACCTTGAAGATCCAGAACCAAAGCTTTGAGAAGATAAGAAGCATCGTCTTTAGGATCGAGTTCGATTGCTCTCTCAGCTTCGGCTAGGGCTTCGTTAGCGAGGCTGTTGATGGATGAGGTATGCCGTGATTAGGGTTTGCGACTTGGATGTGAGGGCGGCGAAGGGCTTGCGATGAGGGTTTCGCGAAAAGCCTTTGGTTCTCCCTTAGAGGCAGCAGACGAAGTAGGAGAAGGTATTGTGGGCTGTGATTTGGGGTGATTTCGGCGGTTGTTTCCGGTGATGTGAGGGTGGATGAAAGGTTGATGAAGAAAAGGCCCTGTGTTGACGGTGGAGGGTTCAGATTTAGGGATAGTGTTGTTTTTTGTTGATTGAGGTGGTTCCAGTTTTTTTTGTGTTTGCAGGTTTTCCAGGTTGCTTTAAGAAGAAAAGGGGTTTTGGTGTTTTCTTGTTGGTGAGTCTATGTGAAGGGGTCCCCTGAGAAAGTCTTGAAGGATCAACAGTATAGAGAGAGGTTTTTTTTTATTGGGAGATGAAGTTTTTCTTTTTGAAAATGAGTTTATGGTCCCCCTTTTTGCACAAATGCAGGTTTTTGTTTTTCCTTTCCCCCCCAAGCTGTCTCCTCGCATCTCCAACACCCTTTTGTGACAGTTTGAGTGAATGGATTCCACCAAAGTCCAGGCTGTTTGCTGGACGGTATTCAGGATATAGGCGGCCAGACCTGTACCGAACGTCACAGGCATTGCAGAGTGTTTTGGGACCGTTTGGTCCCTCTCTCCATTGTGGAGTCTTTGTGATCTCGCAATGCGTGCATTTTTGGAAGATAATTGAGTCCTGAGATCCCCTATCAGCATCAGATGAGATCACGAAAACGTCCTTTTTTTCTCTGTTTCTTTACGGGTACTTTATAATATTTTTGCAATGCAGGTTTTTGATGTCCATTCTGGTGCAAGGATACAGGCTGGCCAGTAGCTAGTATAGGACAAAGTTGTTTTTATTGTGGGATGGTGTAGATTGTTGCAGAGGAGTAATAAAATGTGGCAAAGATTGTGACTTAGAAAAAGTAACAAGACTTTCTAACTATTCTAACTAAAAGCTAATTAAACTAAAATTAATTAAACTAATTAAACTATAAATATATATTTTTTAATAACAGAAAATAAACTAATGAAATAAAATTAAAACCAACTTAAATTTAATTAGAAATTAACTACAACCTAATTGCAATAATTGGATATTAAATTTAATTAGACTAAACAAAACACACACAAAAATATTAAACTAATTGAAAGAGAAAAAACCAAAACTAAATATCATAGAAAATATCAATTAAAATGAATTAACAAAAAATCTTAAATTAACTAAGAAATTGGACTAAACAAAATATACTTAAAATTAAATAAATAAAAAAATGTAATTGAGACTAAATATAAACATAAATGAAATACATAAATAACTGAGACGGACATTGAACGAAGAAATAAATAAAAAATGCACGACGAATGACAAATGCGAAAGAGAAAGAAAATAAATGATAGATTAATGATATTGCGATGAGAATGCTTCAGACGAATAAAAATTCGAAAATTGGACATAAACTAAACTTAAATATTTTTTGAATTATTATTATTTATTTAAAAATAAAGAAAAAGAATGACTAATTAGTTTAAAACATAATAATCATTTATAAGACATAACTCAAAATCAATCCCGACATCTAGAACAAAACTAGAAAGTTAGTGAAATGATAAAATTGAAGAAATATGTATGATTAATGGAATATGAGATGTTAAACAAATGTATGCGAAAAATGATCGATTATCGATTAATGCTATGAAATGCACTAGATGAGCAAAAAAAATCAAAAATTTCTGGTCAAAATTTGGGGTATGAAAATATGTCTCATATATATATATATATATATATATATATATATATATATATATATATATATATATATATATATATATATATATATATATATATATATATATATATATATATATATATATATATATATATATATATATATATATATATATATATATATATATATATATATATATATATATATATATATATATATATATATATATATATATATATATATATATATAATTTTTTAAATAAATCAACCTTATTATTCTATAGTCTTATCAATCTTTTGGCTTGGTACAATTTAATATTTAGGGAAGTCACATTATATTAAATCGAGTTAGAAGTAATATCAAATGAAATTATTAGATAACTATGTTAACAAATAAAAACGAAATGCACAAATACAAGTAAAAGAATATAGGTATAATTAGTCTCCAAGTCTTATAAATTAATTTTGAGTTTCACTTTAGTCCATCAATAAAGATATATTTCGCGTTAGTCTCATAATGTTGCTTCCAATAAGATTTTTGATCAATTCCGTTACTTTTTGTATTTAGTTGTTAGTGAATGTCAGATGGCGTGTCAAGTGTGTGTTGAGTCAGTAAAAATAATTATAAATCATGCAAATTAAAAAAAATTAATTAATTTACATATTTAATTTAAAAACATAAAAATTACTAATTAATTTACAGCTGTAAGTTAATTATGTTAAACCAAAATAACATCAAAATCAAAGCTAAAAGTTATAAAAAAAATCATCAATATCTCACAGCAATTGATACCAAAATCATCTACAATTGATACCAAAATTATAACCAAACTAAAATCTGTCTCAAAATCTTCACTTCTTACAAACTGAGAAAATACCCAACAATCTTCTTTGTAAAGATAACACAACAATATCTCCCAAACAGGATTAGATTTTCGTTGCCCCTGACAGCCAAATTCACTTGCAAGCAGTTCAAGAACTCTGTCAGCGAAAAACTCACTTGAATCCCCTTTCTTAGATTCTCCTAAAACCTCGCGCACCAGAACCAAAGGAAAAATAGTGTTTGGGGAGAAGATACAAGGATCGGCAGTGAAATCCCAAGAAGAAAAGAAATCAGAACCAAACATGTCTTCTAGAGAAATCTGAATCAATTGAAGAGCTAGAAAATCAGTCGAATCCAAAATAGCAACAAGAATTTGTGTTTGTATCAAACAGAAGCAAAACAAAAGAAAACACAAAGAAATCATTCGCTTCGCCATTGAAATTAGAAACCTCAATGCAGGAAGAAGAAACAAAGAGTGTTGTTCGGTTTTATAGGCAAGAGAAAGAAAGAGAACATGCGATTAAGCTTGAAGAGAAAGCAATATGTGAATCAGAAATTTGGCTTGTGAGAGAAGGAGCAGAGTAATGGAATGCAGCAAGGAAAGAGGGAGGAAGAAGAGAAAAAGATGACGGCTAGGGTTTAGAGAAGGAGGAAGGAGATTGTTTTATATATTATAAGAATTAAATATATCTAAAATAATGTTTTTAAAAACCAAATAATATCAAAAATATTTTAAATTAAAATAATTTATTAATAATTGGAAAAATAGAAAATATGTCACGTCATAGTTTAAAAATAGTGTACATCTGCCACATAGGTATTTTTTAACGTTTTTTCTATAAAACTTAACATGAATGACTTGTTAGACTAACGGAAGTGCTTTAAGGGACTAGAGCGTAACGTTTTTCAATTAAGGGACTAAATCGAAAACATAAATTAAGTTAAAGGACAAAAAGATGAATTAAGTCAAAAATATACTATAAATAAGATTTTTTTTTCTTCTAAAAATTCACTTGAATTTTTAAAATAATTGTTTCTCTTAATTTTTCTCTTACTACATTGATGTATTAAAATGTTGATAATGATATATTATTTCCAATACGCTTGAGAGAAAGTGTTGATGCAAGTATTTGTGCGTAATTGTGACGGTTGCATGAATTTTAGCATATTTTTGGTTGCTTTTGTATGACGGTTGCATAAATTTGTCGTGTGAATTGCAGCATACACAATAGGAGGGTGAATTCTGGAGCATCAAGTCTTGGAATCTTTATTTTAACTTTCATATAAGAGCCTTAAATTTTCTAAATGATACTTGAGATATCTTCATGTTAAATATCATCATATGAGCATTGAGAAGTTAAACCTTTGGTGATTCTTGAAACCAGAGTCTTTACTTGAAATTCATTTTACCAAAGTGTTAACTTTAAATAGATATTTTGATCTTTAAGAGCATAAATTGATTAGGGAGGATAGATTGATCAATCATATTTTGTATCTTTAACCTCTTGATCTATCTTCAACATATACTTCACTTCACTGGATATTGTTTGGCATTAAGTGTTGTCGTCATCAAAACTAAACAAGTAAAACATTCAGATATGGAGAAATTTACCTTCAGGCCTTGATCACATAGTTTACTGATGCTAATTAGATTGGCAGTCAGCCCTTTTACAAGTAAAACATTGTCAAGTCTAGGCACTCCTGAGCAATCCAGTTACCCAATTCCCTTGATTTCACCTTTGGCTTCATCTCCAAAAGTAACAAAATTAGTAGCATGATATCTCATGTTCACCAGCAGATTCTTAACACCTGTCATATGTCTTGAGCATCCACTGTCAAAATACCAGTCATTTTTTGCTGAATCCCTGAGGGAGGTATGATCTATCAAGCTGTTGTGGCCAACCTTAGGAATCCATTGCTTTCTGTCCTTAGGTATATTCTGAAATAGAACATGTTGAGGGGCATGTTTAGGATATCCACAGAGTTTGAAACAATAAGGCTTCGAGTGACAAAACTTTCCACAGTAATGACACCTCTATCTATGGGAATTTCTTCTTCTTTGATTTGCATGTCTTTTGTTACTATGTTGAGACATTTGATTCAACATCTTTGGTGTAAACATAGAATGAGCAGAATCTGATACATGTTCTCTTCTTTTGTCAAACCCTAGTCCAATCACATCTCCAACTATCTTCCAAATTTGTAGAATCTCATCAAGTGTCTCTGAACTACTGTTCAACATTCTGACAGACTTAGTCATTTGATCAAGAGTGGAGTTTAGCAATGTTACCTCATTCTCTAGTTTGGAAATGGTTTCCAGTTGTTCTTCCTTCCCAGTCTCCAGTTAAGATATGATTTTCTTCTGTTCCTCTTGTTGTTGACAAACCTCTTCATTTTTAAGACATGACTCTCTGTAGAATGTAGCTAATTCATCATATGTGACTTCATTATCAATGATATCAAAATAACATATCCCAGTTAGAGCAATGACATTCTTAGCAGATTCTTCTTCAGCTTCACTTTCAATGTCTTCATATGACCAGGCCACAGTAAGACCCTTTTTATGATTCTTAAGATATGTGGGACATTCAGATCTGATGTGCCCAAAACCATCACATCCATAGCACTGAACTCTGTTTCCTTGAGAGGTGTTCTCTTCAGCTCTTGTCTTTCTGCCAGAATCACTTGACCTATTGATGTCTGATGAGGTGTTCTTGACATTTGATATTGACTTTCTGTCTATCTTTTGCATTACTTTATTGAATTGTCTTCAAAGAAGAACTATGGCATTTGATAAATCTTCCTCATTGTTCATATCACATTCTTCTACTCCATCATCAGTGTTGGAAGAAAAAGCAATATTTTTGCTTTTCTTGTCAGATTTGTCACTCATGTCAATCTCAAAAGTTTGAAGAGATCCAATAAGTTCATCCAATCTCATCTTGCTAATTGTCATACCCTAAATTTTGACCAGAAATTTTCTATTTTTATTCATCAGACGCATTTTACTGCAATATCGATAGTACGCCCTTTTAAGCATTTTTTAGTTTTAGCATCCTATTAATCATAAATCATGCATTTTCTATTTAATTTCACCATTTCAATGTCGTTTTAATTTTGTTCTGAATTTTAGAATTTTTCTCGATTTAAAATTATGTTTTTATCATTTTGTAGTTCAATAACTTTTACTTTAATTTCCAGTTAAGTAATGATATTAGATTATCTAGACTTAAGTTAGTATTTTTCATTTAAGAATAATTTAAGTTTAGTTAAATAGTTTAACTAGTTTTTCTTTTTCTTTTAAATTAATTTATTTTTATTAGTTTACTTTATTTGATTTAATCTTAATTAGTTAAATAAATTAGTTTAATATTTAATTTAGCTCAATTTTATTTAAGCTTAATTGTTTTATTTTAGTTTATATTTTAATTTAATTTAGCTTAAATTTAATTTATTTAGTTTAATTTTTTATATTAGAATAATTTTTTATTTAGGTTTAATTTAATTAGTTTAGTTTAAATTAATTTGATTAGTTTACTAGTTTGTTTCAATAAGTTACATTACAATGGTCTCATCTCATAAACCATTAGTCTATATACTTTTTCTACTACATACTTTTTCTGTTGCAACAACATCACACGCCACCCCTTTTTATACCAATTTGTTTTCATCAACTTTATTCTCTTAGTCCACACTCCATACCATTTCAAGCATTACCTCTACTGATGTACTAAGTGCTATACACTCCAAAAAAGATCATCCAAAAAACCTGCAGACAAAACCAATATCCGGACAATCATCTTCTTCAACGGTTTCACAAAAAACCTCACATCACTTCAAATCACATAAACCTTCTGATTGGGTGGAAAAAGAGGACATCAAACCTGTGAACCAAAAAACCCGCTGACCCAACATCACAGCCAAAAACGTTCCCTTCCAAAACTAACAGAGATGCCCATCTCAAGAGGATACGAAAAAACCCTTCATAAATAAAAAACTCAGAATACCAGGGAGATCGATCCATCGCAGAAAGAAAACGGAGAGGCTACCTCAACACCAACCGCTAACCTCTGAATCCAAATCGCAACCCCTCCTTCATCACGTTTTTTTTCATCGCCTGCAACCTCACATTTTTTTTCCTCCACCCTCTTTAAACTACAACGCAGCAAAAACTCAGAAAAGACGATGAAACCAATACCTCACGGCCCTCTGCTACGAACAAAAGCAAACAGAACTGCACATGCGCATAACCCAACTTTCAACGAGTACACCTTCAGCCCTCACCTTTTCAACCACACTCATAAACCGTAAAATCAATCGGCAACCCACTTGGCTCTCCGTCTTCATTTTTTGAACCTGCCAAAACTGCTCCTCTTGGACTGGGTAGGAGTGGTTTGGAGCGTAAGAGACGGATCAGACTTCAACCTCCTGTTGGTAAAGGTGCCGGTGATGGATCCTCCAGTTCTTCCATCAAACAAAGTCAGGAAACAAAGATAGATAGCCAAAATATATTGCAAACACCGCAGGCCCTTTTTCGAATACCACAACCATTTCAAACCCTTCAACACCCGGAAAACACCAACCAAAAGACTCACCTCAACATAAAAACCGCAGAAACAGAACAGCTTTGAAGAACCAAAACATCAACAGAAAACAACCGTGTGAACCCCTCCCGTCACCACCATCAACCTCTTCATTAAACTCTGATAAAACCAAAAAAACCAACGCCTTTTTCTTTTGAATCCCTTCGCGGAAATCCTCGAACCACCTCATCCGCCGTCACCGCAAACCTTTCAAACCCTAACCCCTAAATCACCGCCACGAACTTCTTTCTTCCCAATTTCGCTCAAGCCAGCGACAACGGCGGTTGGTGTAACCCTCCTCGTCCTCACTTTGACCTCGCCACGCTCTTCTCCAACCACCACTTACCGTCACAAAACCGCAAATCTCTCATCAACTCCGACCCTGACCTTCCACTTCTCACCTTCAAAGAACTTGCTACCTTCATCCTCTTCCGCATAAACCCCCAAACTCGAAAATCAAATCGCGGCGAACCGAAGGTGAGAACTCTGCAAATCAGTGAAAGCAGAGAGAATCGCATGAGTCTGAGAGGGAGATTCCAAGCGCGAGATTGAGAAGGTAACGCGAAAGAGAGAGAGAGTGATTCGCTGAGAGAATTCCTTTGGGTAGAATATCACGCTTTCATTTTTCGTTTCCCTTTATCTATTTATTTTATTGTTTTATTATTTATTTTATTCTTTTTTTTTGTTTTAAAAGAAAAACAACAGAAAACCTTATTGATGTTATCACTTGTTGATTGCTGTCTTGGGCTTAGCCCGTTTGAATTTTTTTTTCTCTTACACATTTGGTCTCAACTCTGCACCCGATTTGTTAGATTGGTAGTTACTAATGGTCCTTGTTATCTTATTTATCCTTAATTAATCTTTGAGCATTATTTTTAATTAATTTATAATACCTGTCTTGATAATTAACATGAATTTAGATTGATTGTTACTTAGAATCTTATTTGATTTTATGTTTTAGAATTTAATTAGAAGTTGTTAATTATTGATTTAATTTATTAATTATTTTGTTTTGGGATTAATTGTTAGATCTAAGTGCTTGTGGATTTACTTCCTTTGTTCTTTTAAATTTAAATGTTACTTTAACTTTAATTGTTGACTCCGATCGAATTCGAGTGCTGGATAGTGGAATCTAATGTGGTTTTGTGATACTGAAAGCGAACATTTCTGATGAATATTATTGAACTTTTTTGCATGCATCGAAGAGGCAACGGACCTTCTCCGTTAGGTATCGTTGGGCAACTTTATCTCTTTTACGTTTCAATTTAGTTCTAATGCCGCATTCGCGTTTATTTGATCATCCGTATATCACCATCGGGTCAAAACCATAAAACACTTAAAAACTTTCAGACTATTAATTATACGAAAACAGAATTCCGGAGTCTAGCATTCCGCACGTTCTGGATTGGACCGCGACTGGGCTAGCCTCACGCGATGGTTCAATCATCATTCGTATAAAAATAATTCAATTCATTTAAATTTAATTACGAAAAAAGGAATTTCGGAGTCTAGCATTCCGCACGTTCTGGATTGGACCGCAACTGGGCTAGCCTCACGCGATGGTTCAATCATCATTCGTATAAAAATATTCAAATCTTTAATTAAAATAAATTACGAAAACAGAATTTCGGAGTCTAGCATTCCGCACGTTCTGGATTGAACCGCAAATGGGCTAGCCTCACGCGATAGTTCAATCACCATTCGTACACCAAAATATTCAAATCTTTAATTAAATTAAAATACGAAAACATAATTCCGGAGTCTAGCACTCCGCACGTTCTGGATTGGACCGCAACTGGGCTAGCCCCACGCGATGGTTCAATCACCATTCGTATTCAAAACAATTCAACAATCTTAAAGGATCAGGCATGATTCATCTCCATAGGAAAGTTGTTCCTCCTATCCCCACAAACACAAACAAAAATCTTACAAACAATTACTTTCGAAGGAAGAACGTGGCATTGCTTGACGATACTTATATCCAAGTTTAAAGCTTCTTCCGATTTTATTTATTCTCAAAGAAAGAATGTGGCATTGCTTGTCGATCTTATATCCAAGTTTAAAGCTTCTTTCGATTTCTCATTTTTCTCAAACGTTTGTGGTGGAATAGGTGAGATACTTCTCTTAAAGATGACGACTTGTCTCTTCCTTTTAAATACAATTTAAAACTTACCAACCAATACAAACTATTTTCCATAATCAGCGAGTAACTGAACTCCGGAGTCTAGCACTCCGCACCTTCTGGATTGGACCGCAATTGGGCTAGCCCCACGCGATGGTTCATTCGTCCTCTCGTTTTAAAACACCCTTAACAAAGATCAAACATCTTTTCTCAAAACGAACATTGTTTAAATCTTTCTATCTCGCAAATAAGCTAGCGCTTCAGCCTCCTATCGCGAGCAGATAAGCCAACGCTTAGCAGTAGAATGCATTTTCAAACAATCGTTCAATAAAAAATACAAATCGTAGTAGCACGAACTACGAAGCTCTGACTTTCCCATTGCACAAGGGAATACGTAGGCACGGGGATTTTAATCCTTCGCGAGCATAATAATAAAAAATCCAATCATTTTTCCATCACAATAATAAAAAACTTTAATCTTTCCCTCGTAATAATAATTAAAATATTTCTTTAAAAGCAACTTTAATCAGTAAAAAGAAGACAATAATACAAGTTAACATTTAAAGCGCAAACTAGACTAAGAGGTTCCCATTGAGTACAACGGATGTGAGGGGTGCCTAACACTTTCCCCTTGCGTAACTGACTCCCGAACTTAGATTAGTGGTTTCATTGACCATTTCTTATCCTTTATTTAGGTTGTGTCTATATCTCCCTTTTCTCTCGTAGAATAAATAGAATTAGGTGGCGACTCTGCTGTTTGTTTTAGGATCGTATTTTTCGAGGTGCGACAGCTGGCGACTCTGCTGGGGACCTATTGCCTTGTGCATAAGAGAGTCGAGCCTAGCTTAGGACAGTTTGCGTTTGTTTGCTGATTTGTTTGATTGTCTTCTTTATTTACTGTTGATATTCTATCTATTGCTTCCTTCTTTATTATCTGCTCATTATATCTGCCTGTTGGATCTCGGGATATCACGGGTTTGAATTTGTACTTGAGTTTTGAAAAAGAAGAGGGAACACCTAAGTTAGAATTGGATGTTATTAGTGTTAGTCTCCAAGGACTCGCTCCTTGCACGCCTAGCATGAAAGCTCCCCCAGATAGTTAGACTTTTCGTAGATCTTGTCACAACGCAACTAGCCTGTCGCGTGACCTGATTCACGAAAGGGCTGTGATTCTGGGACCCCTAGAACCTGTTTCAATTTTGGTAGTTGTGTAATGTTAGGCTCCAAAGACTCGCTCCTTGCACGCCTAGCATGAGAACTCCACTCAAGGTAGACCTTATCGTTATTATCGTCACAATGCAGCTAGCCTGCGGCGGGGCGTTAGTACGATAAACGTCCGTGACCTTGAGTATCCTTATACCATCACCATAGAAGCTACCCTGTGAGTAGGATTTATGGGTAAAAGAAATTAGAACTCTCCACTTAAGGCTTACCAGTTAGGAGATTCCGAGTTACTTGTACCTTGGATCCCACACCTTGCCTTTATATTCAATTCTGGAGCTGTTTATGTTTGTGTTTTTTAGTATTCTGAGTATTGCATTCATTCGCATCTCATTTGCATTTGCATTTGCATTGGATATCATCTTCCAACAATCCAACTCACACATGTCTTGTTCTCCGTCAGTCAACTGTACTCGACCAGTCACCAGAGAAAGATGAACCAACTTGAGCAGGAAAACAGAGAGCTTAGAAATGAAGCCGCGACTTTGAGAAATCATATGGGAATATTCTCAACTACAATGAAGACTCTAGTAGACAGCCTTGTGCAGGAGAACACTGAACTCCAGGAAGAGATTCACAGTTTGAAGATTGATAGAGGGCGACTGATTTCTTTGGCCAAAAATCTGGTCATTTCTCAGCGTCGGTCAAATTCTACTTCTACTCGTCAGCGGCGTCAGAATCAGCGGAGGTCTCCAAACAGTCCTGGAGGAGCAACCCACAAGTTTGACCCAATCCCAATAACTTACAGTGAATTGTGGTCTCATTTTGCCCGGAACTCAATAATGACCCCCAGAAAGACCAGAGCCACGAGGTCTCGGCCCCGCGGGATCAATCCAAATACCAGTTGTGAGTTTCATAATGGAGTACTGGGGCATCCGATTGAAGAGTGCAAAGTCTTCCAGGAAAAGGTTCAAGATATGATCGACTACGGGGTGTTGACCTTCAATGGAGGAATCCCATATGTGGACGGAGTGCCTTTGTGCTGATAGAAAACTCAAGAAAGTCCTTTCCAAATCAATCTGTTGCTGGAGCATAAGACAAGTTCCTGAATGCACGTGATCGTTTCGATGCTTTGGAGCTATCCTCTCAGATGTTTAGCTCGTTTACTGCTTTTCATATGTATTTTGCTATGTTTTGTTAATGCATTTGTTTTGGCATGTAAGAACTTATTTGTTTTGAATGATTAATGCAATGAATATGTTTGTCTTGAAGTAATCCATTCGTATTCACTCATAATGCTTTTTCAACTTTATAATGCCAATATTATCCCATCTCTTGCCTAGGCAGAGAACTGGAGGGAGGATGACGAAATTAAAACAAATTCTCTAGTTAAATGCTTTTGAATAAAATCCTACTGACGATGTATAGGCATTGTTTCAAATTCCCAAACACTGGAGAAATAAGGAGTTAATCCCTAGTCAACCACTTCGAGCCTAGAAGTAGGAGTTTCTTTCAGATATTTCAAAACCCTTACACTTAACCCGGGGCAGGGTAGTGTTCAGCTAATCTGATTACACAGTCAAATCATAAGATGAAACATCCCATCAGGGAATCTACTACAATTAATGACTTGACAGTCACAACTTTCAACCTTCCATTGATTTATTAAAAAAAAGAGAAAATAAAATCCCGCTAAGCGAAGCACTCAAAAGGAGACTTAGGCAAAAATCAGGGACCAAAGAGAAATTCGAGTTAGAAGAGGCCTTTCAATCCTCAACCTAAAAGCTTACGATTTAGTGACCACCATACCAAAGTTAAGGGGTCACTGATATCCATAGAGGACAAATAAGATGACTGTCATTTCAAGCGGACCTTGGAGCATCATCTCTACGCTATCAAAGACAAATGTATATGTCAATTTAGCTGAACCTAGGATTGGAGAACATCACGGAGAGTGGGTGGGCACCAAATAAACTTTGAGCCTTTATCCTTTGTTTCTAAAACCGTGAACCAAACCACATTACAACCCTCAAAAGTCCTAATTGAAGTAGGGTTTATTTCGAAAGCACACTCGATGAGAAAATGTTTCCCGACTCCCATGAGCTTGGCTCAAAAATTTGTGTTGGCTTTATAAAAAAAATGAATATCACCTCCTAGCTAGTGATTTGGTCGCAGGCTATTGTGAAAATCTTTTCAAAAAACAAAAAACTTCGAGACAAACACGTGTGTTGCATTAGCAGTCTTAACATTAACCTTTTTGCTTGTTAGCATTTGCTTGATATCATAGAAGCCTATGTATGAGCACCAGTGATGAGCTTAATCTCTTGAGATTTGAAACTCTGATGAGTAGTTGAACAACCATTTCAGAGAATGATCACCCCCAGGTGCATGTTGCTTGAAAACCTTGCCAGACAGGGGAAAATTTCTTGAAGACTATGCTAGACAAGGGCATGTTGTTTGAATACTTTGCCAGTCAGAGGCAAGTTACTTGAAAAACTTAGCCAGCCAGGGGCAGGTTGCCTTAATACTTTGTCAGCCAAGGGCATGTTGCTTGAAAACTTTTCCAGACAGGGGAAGTTTGCTTGAAGACTTTGCCAGACAGGGGCATGTTGTTTGAATACTTTGCCGCAGGAGCATGTTGTTTGAATACTTTGCCAGTCAGGGGCAAGTTGCTTGAAGACTTTGCCAGCCAGGGGCATTTTGCCTGAAGACTCTGCTAGACAGGGGCATGTTGTTGGAATACTTTTCCAGATAGGGGCATGTTGCTTGAAGACTTTGCTAAACAGGGGCAAGTCATTTCCCAATTTGTGCTTGCATAATCTGACCATCCCTAAAAGACAAGCATTGAGGACTCGTTTGAGCCAAACACAGTTAATCTGAGGCAGTGACGTCGAGATTCGACGAATCTCTACAAGAGTTTGAAGACACTGGGGCATCTTGAATTCCAAGTCTTCTATAAAATCCTCTTGAGATGAATTCTTCTCATAAAATACTTCGTGGGCGCATGACCACGTGTTCCCCAAAGCAAGATGCTCTTGGGATATACCTTGCAAGTACTTCCAGATATTGGGGTCCTCACGCCAAGTTGCTATGGTATGTCAGGGGCATGACTCAGTATTTTCTGGTGGATTTCTTACTACTTAGTGCTTCCAGTGAGTTACTAAGTCTAGTACCCCCAATTGAGCCTTGATTCTAGCTTCTCCAGCTGAATCTCATTTTCTCTCCCCAACGGAGTACAAATTGACTTCATCCTAAGTAAACGTAGTTTGTATGGCTGCTTCCTCCTGATAGATGTTGAAGTTAGAAGATTTGCCTGGGTTTATTTTCCCGATTGAAGCATCTTTCTCTCCTCGAAGAGATTCGCGCCTTATAGAAAGACTCGTTCCATGGATGGCTCTTTACCCTATCTCCAATAATTGCGTACACTTTGACAAGATTGGTCGAGTATTCGTTTGTTGTGATGTTTATTTCATCACCAGTGTATCTCTTGTGTCTGTCTTGTCTGTTTGTCAGCATAAACATAACGCATATACATACATGAATATCATGGATGAATTCATATTCATATGCATATTCATGTCGCATTCATTAATGCATACCTCTTTCACCTTGGTCGTGTTTATCCCCAAGTGATGTGTATCTCTCCAAATAGAGTTGTCAGCCTTAGGCGGAAAATGTACATTCTTTCTAATTCCCCACTGAGCTTTTACCCTCACGGAAGATTTTTGCTTTAGTTCTCCTTTCCACACTTGGATAGGATAAATCCCCAGTTGAGCTCATTCCTCATGGGTTGGTGTCTTGCTTGACAGTTTCTCTCCAGCTCGTTCCTGGATTGAATTTTGGTCGTTGACAATTTTGATGATCGAACTACCAATTGGAAAGTGCATTTATTTTGCACCTTTGGATGCTTAATTTCCCAGAAGGAATTTATGGGAGGCTTCCATTGAAGACAAATTTTGCTCTCCAGCTGTGTTACTACAACATCCCCTTGGATTACTTATACCTGACAACAAGTGGCAGTCTCTTTATTGGAGAAGCTTGTTCTTATCCCTGGACCTCTAATCGGAATCAACAAGTGGCCGTCTCCTTATTTGAGAAGTCTATTTCTTATCCATCGATTTCCCAGTAAATCAATAGATGGCATTTCTCTTTTCGAGTGGTTTGTTCATCCTCAGCAAGGTTTATGTTCTATCAAATGGCATCTCCCCTATTCGGCGGAGAAGTTTGATATGAATCTCTTATCTTTTTCAACAAATGGCTATCTCATCCAGACAAGGTGAAAAGTTTGTTCGGCAAATGGCTATCTCATCCATACAAGTTGAGAAGTTTGTCGTGATCCTTTATCTTTTTCAACAAATGGCATCTCATCCAGACAAGGTGAGAAGTTTGTTCGGCAAATGGCATCTCATCCAGACAAGGTGGGAAGTTTGTCGTGATTCCTTTATCTTTTTCAACAAATGGCATCTCATCCAGACAAGGTGAGAAGTTTGTTCGGCAAATGGCATCTCATCCAGACAAGGTGGGAAGTTTGTCGTGATTCCAATTTTCAACAAATGGCATCTCATCCAGACAAGGTGAGAAGTTTGTTCGGCAAATGGCTATCTCATCCATACAAGTTGAGATGTTTGTCGTGATCCTTTATCTTTTTCAACAAATGGCATCTCATCCAGACAAGGTGAGAAGTATGTTCGACAAATGGCATCTCATCCAGACAAGGTGGGAAGTTTGTCGTGATTCCAATTTTCAACAAATGGCATCTCATCCAGACAAGGTGAGAAGTTTGTTCGCCAAATGGCATCTCATCCAGACAAGGTGGGAAGTTTGTCGTGATTCCAATTTTCAACAAATGGCATCTCATCCAGACAAGGTGAGAAGTTTGTTCGGCAAATGGCTATCTCATCCATACAAGTTGAGAAGTTTGTCGTGATCCTTTATCTTTTTCAACAAATGGCATCTCATCCAGACAAGGTGAGAAGTTTGTTCGGCAAATGGCATCTCATCCAGACAAGGTGGGAAGTTTGTCGTGATTCCTTTATCTTTTTCAACAAATGGCATCTCATCCAGACAAGGTGAGAAGTTTGTTCGGCAAATGGCATCTCATCCAGACAAGGTGGGAAGTTTGTCGTGATTCCAATTTTCAACAAATGGCATCTCATCCAGACAAGGTGAGAAGTTTGTTCGGCAAATGGCTATCTCATCCATACAAGTTGAGAAGTTTGTCGTGATCCTTTATCTTTTTCAACAAATGGCATCTCATCCAGACAAGGTGAGAAGTTTGTTCGGCAAATGGCTATCTCATCCATACAAGTTGAGATGTTTGTCGTGATCCTTTATCTTTTTCAACAAATGGCATCTCATCCAGACAAGGTGAGAAGTTTGTTCGGCAAATGGCATCTCATCCAGACAAGGTGGGAAGTTTCTCGTGATCCTAATTTTCAACAAATGGCATCTCATCCAGACAAGGTGAGAAGTTTGTTCGGCAAATGGCGTCTCATCCAGACAAGGTGGGAAGTTTGTCGTGATTCCAATTTTCAACAAATGGCATCTCATCCAGACAAGGTGAGAAGTTTGTTCGGAAAATGGCATCTCATCCAGACAAGGTGGGAAGTTTGTCGTGATTCTCTTTATTTTCAACAAATGGCTATCTCATCCAGACAAGGTGAGAAGTTTGTTATGAATTTTCCAATTTCCGTCAAATGGCTATCTCTTCCATACAAGTTGAGAAGTTTGAGCGTGAAGTTTTTTTTTCATCATATGGCTGTCTCTTTCAGAAGAAGGGAAGTATGATGAATATTCTATCAAATGGCTATCTCTTCCGTACAAGTTGAGAAGTTTGATATGAATCTCTTTTATTTTTTTTCTCTCAACAAATGGCTATCTCTCCCAGACAAGTTGAGAAGTTTGTTGAGAATTTTCCAATTTTCGTCAAATGGTTATCTCTTCCAGACAAGTTGAGAAGTTTGAGCGTGAAGTTTTGTTTTCTCCATCATATGGCTGTCTCTTTCAGAAGAAGGGAAGTATGGTGAGAGTTCTGTTCAATGGCATCCTTAGTTGAATCTCGGCAGAAGGTTTGACAACAGGTGATTCCTTTTATTTCTGGCAAGTCTCGGCAGAAGATTTCCAGTCTACCTCGGCAGAAGGTATTTACTTTTATAAGCTCGACGATGACATCCTTAGTTAAATCTCGGCAGAAGATTTGGCGATAGGTGTATCCTCAGTTAATCCTCGGCAGTAGGAATTTTATCTTGATACCTCGGCAGAAGGTGTCTCTTTCTTAGATTCTTTGGTAATCTCGGCAGTAGACTTCCAGCAGATTCCGACAGAATTTGTTTTCGTTCCAAGATCTCGGCAGTAGATTTTTGGTTCATTTAATATACCTTGGCATAAGGTATTCCATTTTTAGAATCTCTGGTAATCTCGGCAGTAGATCTCCAGTAGACTTCGGAAGAGTTGGTCTTCGTTTCTGGGACATCTGTAGGAGCATCATCAATTATCACATTTATGGACTCCATGATAACCTTGGTTCTAGAATTAAATACTCTATATGCTCTGCTGTTTATGGAGTATCCAAGGAAAATTCCTTCATCACTTTTAGGATCCATTTTTCTCCTTTGCTCCCTATCTGCTAGAATATAACAGTTACTTCCAAACACATGAAAGTACTTCACAGTGGGTTTTCTGCCCTTCCAGACTTCATATATTGTGGACAAGGTTCCTTTCCTCAAAGTAACTCTGTTATGGATGTAGCAGGCAGTGTTCATAGCTTCAGCCCAGAAGTACAGAGGTAACTTTTTAGCATGGATCATAGCTCTTGCTGATTCTTGAATAGTTCTATTCTTCCTTTCAACAATCCCATTCTGTTGAGGAGTGATTGGTGAAGAATATTCATGATTGATTCCTTCTGAAGAACAGAAATCTAAGAATTTTTGGTTCTCAAATTCTTTTCCATGATCACTTCTTATTCTGATCACACAGCTGGATTTTTCCCTTTGCAATCTTTGACATAACTCTTTGAATACATCAAATACATCAGACTTTTCTTTGATGAAATTTATCCATGTATATCTTGAAAAGTCATCAACCACAACATAGGCATACCTCTTACCACCAAGACTTTCAACCTGCATAGGTCCCATCAGATCCATATGCAAAAGTTCCAAAACTTTGGAAGTTGTCAGATGTTGGAGCTTTGGATGGGACATCTTGGTTTGCTTGCCTATTTGACATTCACCACATATTTTGCCATCATCAATCTTCAGTTTAGGAATACCTCTTACAGCATCCATGGATATTATCTTCTTTATGCCTCTGAAATGAAGATGACCTAGTCTTTGGTGCCATAGTTTCACTTCTTCTTCTTTAGCTAAAGAGCAAGTTGAAGTGAGACTGAGATTTTGGGATTCCCACATGTAACAGTTGTCTTTAGATCTGGATCCTTTCATGACAACCTCTTGTTCTTTGTTAGTCACTATGCATTCAGTTTTGGTAAAGTTTACACTGTACCCTTGATCACATAATTGACTTATGCTGATCAGGTTAGCAGTTAAACCTTTAACTAGCAGCACATCATCTAGTCTTGGAACATCTTGACAATCCAAGGTTCCAACTCCCTTGATTTATCCTTTAGCTCCATCTCCAAAGGTCACATACCTGGATGAATGTGATTTTAATTTTACTAGCAAATTCTTCAATCCAGTCATGTGTCTTGAACATCCACTGTCAAAGTACCAGTCTTCTTTAGCTGATACTCTCAGTGATGTATGTGCTATGTATGCAGTATTTTTCTTTGACCAGATGAGTTGAGATTTCTTTTGATGCCTCTGCCCTGTGTGTTGTTTATCAGCTGATCTCCAAGATTGATTGTTGATCTTGTTCTTGGGTATGTGACTTTGATCAGTTTGAATGCTGGCTTTTGGTCTCCACACTTTCTTGATGACCTCTGTCTTTTGCTTAGGAGATTGCTGATTTCTTTGATGTCTATGTAGCACTTTCTTGGTACCTTCTACTTTCTGCTTGGAAGGTTGCTGATACATCTGATTTGGATATCCATGTAGCTTATAACAGTGAGGTTTGATATGCCCAAATCTTCCACAGTGATGACATCTCCATCTTTGATACTTCTTCTTCATTTTGTTCTTTCCAGAATGTTGAGACATCTGTTGGAACATTATGTTTGTCTTTGTGTTCTGATGTTGAAGCATCTGTTGGGACATCTTGTTTGACTGTGTAGTTTTTGAAGTAGTTTTGCTAGAGCTGGCTTTATCTCTGTTATATCCCAGTCCACTTTTGTCCCCTGAATGCTTATTATTGTTGAGAATAACATCCAGTGTATTTGAGCTGGTGTTCAACATTCTAACCGATTTGGACATATGTTCTAACTTAGAGTTGAGAAGAGTTACTTCACTTTTCAAGGTGTCAATGATTACTTGATCACTTGCTTTTTCATCTTCTAATGCCTCATTCTGCTTCTTTAGCTTTATAACCTCACTGCATATTTCAGTGCTTCTTTTGTATAGATCTTTGAAAGCTTGCTCAAGATCTGCATAAGTAAGCTCTCCATCACTGGAATCACTATCAGACTCACACAGTCCAGCTAAAGCAGTGATATGCTTAGCTGATTCTTCTTCTGAATCACCTCCTGAGTCTTCATCAGACCAGGTTACAGAAAGTCCTTTCTTTTGTCTTTTTAAGTAGGTAGGACATTCCTTCTTGATGTGTCCATATCCTTCACATCCATGGCATTTGATTCCTTTTTCTTGACTGGTCTTTTCAGCAAGATTTGATCTTCTGTTAGCATCATAAGTTCTCTTGTTTTCAGAAGAGTTTGTGTATCTTCCACTGGAATTGGATTTGCCTTCCATACCTCTGAGAATCTGTTTGAATTGTCTTCCAAGCATAGCAATGTTGTCTGACAAGCTTTTATCATTTTCTGGTTCATTATCTTCTTCTTCATCAGTATTTGACACCAATGCTATGCTTTTGTTCTTTTTAACATTTGTGTCATTCATTCCCATCTCAAAAGTTTGAAGGGAGCCAATGAGTTCTTCAACTTTCATGGAGCATATGTCTTGAGCTTCTTCTATTGCTGTGACTTTCATGTCAAATCTTTTTGGCAAAGATCTGAGAATCTTTCTTACAAGCTTTTCATCAGTCATCTTTTCTCCCAGAGCTCCAGAAGTATTGGCTATATCCAAGATGTTCATGTAGAACTCATGAATTGATTCATCTTCCTTCATTCTCAAGTTTTCAAACTTGGTGGTGAGAAGTTGAAGTCTTGACATTTTTACTTTTGATGTTCCTTCATGAGTTGTTTTGAGAGTGTCCCAAACATCTTTGGCCAGCTCACAATGATGCACAAGTCTGAAAATGTTCCTATCAATGCCATTGAATAAAGCATTTAAGGCTTTTGAGTTGCCTAGTGCTGAATCTTCTTCCTCCTTACTCCATTCTTCTTCAGGTTTCAGCACTTTTGATCCATCTTTGGTGTCTTGGACAGGATGATCCCATCCAACATTTACTGCTCTCCATGCCCTGTTGTCAAGTGATCTTAAGAATGCAATCATTTTTGGCTTCCAGTAGTCATAATTAGATCCATCCAGTATAGGTGGCCTATTTACTGACCCTATATCTCTGTCCATGTTACAGAATTTGTTTTCCCTAGATCTCACCCAGTATAAACAGGCAGGGTGCCTGCTCTGATGCCAATTGAAATTCTGTGATCAGGTATGAGATGTCCTAAGAGATGTCTCAACACTTGATATGACACTTGACAAATTTAACCAAAACTTAAATAGCAAGAAAAGTAAACAACACAGAAGTTTGTTAACCCAGTTCAGTGTATAACCACACCTACATCTGGAGGCTACCAAGCCAGGAGGAAATCCACTATAAGTAATATTAATTTTAGACTTAAACCACCCTGTTTAATCTATCACTTAATAACTACCCAATGCAATTTCTACCTAAGACACACCTTAGATAAGAGTACCCTACTCACTCCCCCTCAATCACACAGTGATCAAGTTTACAAGTTTAATGAAATTGAAGACATTCTTCAAACAAAACAGCTTGATCTTACTTCACAGTTTCAATCAAGTCACAAATGCACTTATGCTTAAAAGCTCATAAAGTGGTACAATTAAACAACCTGCTATTAAAACACTAGACACCCTATTTAGTCTTCTGAAAATTCGTACTCAATACTATGAGTTTCTGTTGCTTAAATAGGTATCTGTAATTTGGGCTTTCTGTAGAGGATCCAGCCCTAATGCGCAGCAGCTTCCACCTTGAATTTAGGGTTTGTTACCTCCTAGATTCTAGGTGATTTAGGTCTTCTGTTTTAATCTGAATCTTCAATATAAAACTCCCTACAGATGCGCCTTGTTCTGTTTTTATCCATCATTAATTAATTCCAGATAATTCTCCTTAAATATCTCTGATCAGTTAATCAATAATTAATTCTGGTAGCAGGTCTGAGATGTCTCAACATCTGTTGGGACATCCTAAAAAAACTGAACTTAAGTTATTTACACAATGTCCCAACATCTGATGAGACATCCTGAAATAAGTTCATATACTCTGTTTGATAATGTCCCAACATCTGATAGGACATTCTGAACTGAATTTAACATTTCTTGTTTGGTCAAAAATTCTGCCAATTCTTAAACATCTACAAACTCCCCCTTTGGCTAATTTTTGGCTAACATCTTTTCTGGTTTTCAGAGTGCAGCAGAAGTTCTTTTTATCAGAGTATAGCATTACTTTTCTGTTGATTCTTATTTGAGATTACTCCCCCTCAAATATATATGTATCCAATCTTGTTGCAACAGAAAAACTTATTCAGTTCAGAAGCAAACAAACAGAATTTTTCATTCATACTTAAACAGCAATACAATTTGTTGTTGTTCTCCCCCTTGGTAGACACAAAATTTAGGGCCAAAGACACTATTCCAGAAATACATTGCTGTCATTACATTTGCCTCACATACATTGATCACTCAGATTCATCACTCTCAGTTTCTTCCTCAACTTCTGTTTCTTCATCAGCTTCTGTTTCTTCATCAGCTTCACTGTCTTCATCAGAGGCAGCTTTCTGGTCTTCTTCACTCTCCAACCTTTGAATGATTACCTCAAGCTTCTGCTTTCTAGCTTCAAGCTCTTTGCAGGTGCTTTTGAGTTCAGCAATTAAAGCCTTCTTGGAGATTGGAGTCTTAGCAGTTGATGGACCTGCAGATGTCCCAGAAGGTGCTTCAACATCTGCAGCATGATGACTGAGGAATAACTTGTAGTGAAAAGCCAAGGGACTTTCTCTTTTGCAGGCTATATCCTTGTCAGTGAGAATTCCAGGGTATTGATTGAGCACAATACCACACAGCAATGATGGAAAAGCTATTGGCAGCTTTGTTGCAGAAGAGCTGGCATGCTTCATGGTTTGATCAAAAATGAAAGCTCCATAGTCCATCTTGGTTTGAGTTCCCACAACATATATAAACCTGGCTAGACCAGTTGAGATTGAAGAAGTGTGGTTGGTAGGCACCCAGTTAGCTGTACCAATCCTGTTCAGCATGGCATACTTTCTGGTAAGCATGCTCACTGATAGCTTTCCCTTCACAGGCCATGCCTTGACCTGGTTTGCAGTGATCACCTTACAGACTTGATTATCTGTCTTACCTAGCTCATTTGGTCCATCTGTTTCTCTTCCTAGGTACTGATTTATGATTTGAGGAGAAAACTCTACACATTTACCTCTAACAAAAACTTTTTGAAACTCAGAGGACTTACCATTTGAACAATCCTCCTGAAGATTTACAATGAACTCTTTGACAAGAAGTTCATAGCAGGGAGAGAGATCTGAGTCTGTTCTGAATAGTCCTGCAGCAGAGATGAGGTCAATCAATTCAGTGCACTCAAGTGCATTGCTGCTCAGTTCTCTTTCTAGGGCAATCCTTCTTTGGTACACATACTTCCATCTGTTGACACTAGAGACATGATGGAAAGATATGTTGTCCAAGGGTGCTTCTGGAACAGCAGTTGAAGCTCTGGATGGTGCTGGTCTCTTCTTGGGAGGATATGTTGGGACATCTGATTCAACATCTGAATCTGATGGTGTGGCAGCTTTTCTCTTCTGGGTTTGGACTTTGCTCCATGATTTTGTTGGACCAAAGGTAGCTTTAGCCTTGCCTTTCTTTGGACTAGCATTCTTCTTCTCAGGAATGGCAGGTTCAGCTGGCAACTTTCCTTTCCTGGACCTTAGCCTTTTGGCTATGCTGGGTTTAACAGATGCTATGATTTCTGCATCAGAGTCCTGCTCCAGGTTGACCACTGGAGGAGATTGAGCAGCCTCCTCTTCAGCTGGTTGATCAGCAGGGATTTGATCTTCATTTGAGGCTTTGGTCTGATCCTCAGAGACTTCTTCATCATTTTCATTTGAGGCCTTATTCTGGTCCTCAGTTTGTTCCAAGTCAACATCAGATGAGTTCTTTTTCTTATCTTCAGATGTTCCAACATCTGTTGGGACATCTTGTTCTGCAGGAGTGTCCTCTGCAGCTTGAGCTTGTTCTTCTTGAGGTGCAGGCATGGTGTTCAAAGGAACAGAGATCCCACTCACCACTCTTTGTTCAAAGAGGATTTGGTTGACAATCTCCTTGATGGAATCATCAACATATTTTGAAGAGTTTGGGGGCCTGTTAGCAGGAGAGGGAATGCCTTTTGCTTTGCTGCGTACTTGATCTTTAGCTCTCTTTGGAGTTCTTGCCTTTTTAGTGTGAGAAGCGCTTCCCCTGAGTTCGTCCAATGGTGTTGATTGCATTGGTACCACAGAGATGGGAGTGGCATGAACTACATCTTCCTGGTTGAGAACTTCTTCAGTTGTGTTAGGGTTTTGAGACATTGTTGAGGAAAATGGATGAACAGCTTTAGGGTTTATGATTTATGAAGGATAGCTAGTTAATGTGATTCGCTTGTGATAGAATGATGAGAATCTTGATAGATGCTTATAAACAGTTACTAAATAAGTAGCCGTTACAGTACAAATGATTAGGAATGGAATTCCCAAGGATCTTGTCCAGACTGGTTTTGCCATCTGGAACTTATGCCATACAATGTCATATGACATGTTGGCACATCTCATTAACTGCTAAATATCACATAAACAGATTCCAAGTTTGCCCCTTAAGTTCTCAAATTGTGTAGCATCCAATGCTTTGGTAAAGATATCAGCTAACTGCAGATCTGTAGCTACATGCTCCAATGAAATCACCTTTTCTTCTACAAGATCTCTGATGAAATGATGTTTGATATCAATATGCTTGGTCCTGCTATGTTGGATAGGATTCTTTGATATGTTGATTGCACTTAAGTTGTCACAGTACAATGTCATGACATCCTGTGGGACATTGTACTCAGTGAGCATTTGCTTCATCCAAACCAACTGAGAACAACTGCTTCCAGCTGCTATACATTCAGCTTCAGCTGTAGACAAGGATACACAGTTTTGTTTCTTACTGAACCAGGAAATTAAGTTGTTTCCTAGAAAGAAACATCCTCCTGAAGTGCTTTTTCTGTCATCTGCACTTCCAGCCCAATCAGCATCACAGAAGCCAGTGAGAATTGGTTTACATCCATGAAAATACATTATGCCATAGTCACAAGTACCATTAACATATTTAAGAATTCTCTTGACTTGATTGAGATGACTGACTTTTGGATCAGCTTGATATCTTGCACATACACCTACTGCAAATGATATGTCAGGTCTGCTAGCAGTCAAGTACAACAGGCTTCCAATCATGCTTCTGTATAAGCTTTGATCTACACTCTCACCCTTTTCATCTTTAGTCAGCTTCAAATGTGTGGGGGCAGGAGTTCTCTTATGAGTAGCACTTTCCATTCCAAATTTCTTGACTATGTTCTTGGTATACTTGCTTTGAGAGATGAACATTGAGTCTTCCATTTGCTTTATTTGCAGACCAAGAAAGTAGGTTAACTCACCTACTAGGCTCATTTCAAATTCAGATTCCATCTGCTTGACAAAATGTTTGACCATCTTATTAGACATCCCACCAAACACAATGTCATCAACATATATTTGAGCAATCATGACATTTCCTTCTTCATCTTTAACAAACAGGGTTTTATCAATCCCACCTTTTCTGTATCCTTGCTTGATAAGAAATGTGGTCAGTCTTTCATACCATGCCCTTGGAGCTTGCTTCAAACCATAAAGTGCCTTCTTTAGTTTGTATACATGATTTGGACAGCTTGGATCAACAAATCCTTTAGGCTGTTCTACATATACTTCTTCATTAAGGTAGCCATTTAAAAAGGCATTTTTCACATCCATTTGAAATAGCTTGAACTTCAAGATACAAGCAATTCCCAACAGCAGTCTGATTGATTCAAGCCTTGCTACTGGTGCAAAGGTTTCATCAAAGTCTACCCCTTCAATTTGAGTGTATCCTTGAGCTACAAGTCTAGCTTTGTTCTTTGTAACAACTCCTTGTTCATTTGATTTGTTCTTATACACCCATTTTGTTCCAATCACATTTATGTCATCAGGTCTAGGAACAAGATTCCACACTTCATTCCTTGTGAATTGACCTAATTCCTCTTGCATAGCACAAATCCAGTATTCATCAGTGAGAGCTTCCTTGATGTTTTTAGGTTCTATTTTGGAAACAAAACAAGAACCTGAAATCACTTCTCTTGATCTAGTGCTCACACCTCTGTTGGGATCACCAATGATCAAATCTTTGGGATGATCCTTCTGTATTCTGATGGAGGGAGGTTTGCTGGATTCTTCTGTTCTTGTATCAGTTTGAGTGAAGTTATAATGATCATTCTTTTCTTCAGCTTCAATCTTGATATCAGCAGATGTTCCAACATCTTCTGGGACATCTGTAGGAGCATCATCAATTATCACATTTATGGACTCCATGATAACCTTGGTTCTAGAATTAAATACTCTATATGCTCTGCTGTTTATGGAGTATCCAAGGAAAATTCCTTCATCACTTTTAGGATCCATTTTTCTCCTTTGCTCCCTATCTGCTAGAATATAACAGTTACTTCCAAACACATGAAAGTACTTCACAGTGGGTTTTCTGCCCTTCCAGACTTCATATATTGTGGACAAGGTTCCTTTCCTCAAAGTAACTCTGTTATGGATGTAGCAGGCAGTGTTCATAGCTTCAGCCCAGAAGTACAGAGGTAACTTTTTAGCATGGATCATAGCTCTTGCTGATTCTTGAATAGTTCTATTCTTCCTTTCAACAATCCCATTCTGTTGAGGAGTGATTGGTGAAGAATATTCATGATTGATTCCTTCTGAAGAACAGAAATCTAAGAATTTTTGGTTCTCAAATTCTTTTCCATGATCACTTCTTATTCTGATCACACAGCTGGATTTTTCCCTTTGCAATCTTTGACATAACTCTTTGAATACATCAAATACATCAGACTTTTCTTTGATGAAATTTATCCATGTATATCTTGAAAAGTCATCAACCACAACATAGGCATACCTCTTACCACCAAGACTTTCAACCTGCATAGGTCCCATCAGATCCATATGCAAAAGTTCCAAAACTTTGGAAGTTGTCAGATGTTGGAGCTTTGGATGGGACATCTTGGTTTGCTTGCCTATTTGACATTCACCACATATTTTGCCATCATCAATCTTCAGTTTAGGAATACCTCTTACAGCATCCATGGATATTATCTTCTTTATGCCTCTGAAATGAAGATGACCTAGTCTTTGGTGCCATAGTTTCACTTCTTCTTCTTTAGCTAAAGAGCAAGTTGAAGTGAGACTGAGATTTTGGGATTCCCACATGTAACAGTTGTCTTTAGATCTGGCTCCTTTCATGACAACCTCTTGTTCTTTGTTAGTCACTATGCATTCAGTTTTGGTAAAGTTTACACTGTACCCTTGATCACATAATTGACTTATGCTGATCAGGTTAGCAGTTAAACCTTTAACTAGCAGCACATCATCTAGTCTTGGAACATCTTGACAATCCAAGGTTCCAACTCCCTTGATTTCTCCTTTAGCTCCATCTCCAAAGGTCACATACCTGGATGAATGTGATTTTAAGTTTACTAGCAAATTCTTCAATCCAGTCATGTGTCTTGAACATCCACTGTCAAAGTACCAGTCTTCTTTAGCTGATACTCTCAGTGATGTATGTGCTATGTATGCAGTATTTTTCTTTGACCAGATGAGTTGAGATTTCTTTTGATGCCTCTGCCCTGTGTGTTGTTTATCAGCTGATCTCCAAGATTGATTGTTGATCTTGTTCTTGGGTATGTGACTTTGATCAGTTTGAATGCTGGCTTTTGGTCTCCACACTTTCTTGATGACCTCTGTCTTTTGCTTAGGAGATTGCTGATTTCTTTGATGTCTATGTAGCACTTTCTTGGTACCTTCTACTTTCTGCTTGGAAGGTTGCTGATACATCTGATTTGGATATCCATGTAGCTTATAACAGTGAGGTTTGATATGCCCAAATCTTCCACAGTGATGACATCTCCATCTTTGATACTTCTTCTTCATTTTGTTCTTTCCAGAATGTTGAGACATCTGTTGGAACATTATGTTTGTCTTTGTGTTCTGATGTTGAAGCATCTGTTGGGACATCTTGTTTGACTGTGTAGTTTTTGAAGTAGTTTTGCTAGAGCTGGCTTTATCTCTGTTATATCCCAGTCCACTTTTGTCCCCTGAATGCTTATTATTGTTGAGAATAACATCCAGTGTATTTGAGCTGATGTTCAACATTCTAACAGATTTGGACATATGTTCTAACTTAGAGTTGAGGAGAGTTACTTCACTTTTCAAGGTGTCAATGATTACTTGATCACTTGCTTTTTCATCTTCTAATGCCTCATTCTGCTTCTTTAGCTTTATAACCTCACTGCATATTTCAGTGCTTCTTTTGTATAGATCTTTGAAAGCTTGCTCAAGATCTGCATAAGTAAGCTCTCCATCACTGGAATCACTATCAGACTCACACAGTCCAGCTAAAGCAGTGATATGCTTAGCTGATTCTTCTTCTGAATCACCTCCTGAGTCTTCATCAGACCAGGTTACAGAAAGTCCTTTCTTTTGTCTTTTTAAGTAGGTAGGACATTCCTTCTTGATGTGTCCATATCCTTCACATCCATGGCATTTGATTCCTTTTTCTTGACTGGTCTTTTCAGCAAGATTTGATCTTCTGTTAGCATCATAAGTTCTCTTGTTTTCAGAAGAGTTTGTGTATCTTCCACTGGAATTGGATTTGCCTTCCATACCTCTGAGAATCTGTTTGAATTGTCTTCCAAGCATAGCAATGTTGTCTGACAAGCTTTTATCATTTTCTGGTTCATTATCTTCTTCTTCATCAGTATTTGACACCAATGCTATGCTTTTGTTCTTTTTAACATTTGTGTCATTCATTCCCATCTCAAAAGTTTGAAGGGAGCCAATGAGTTCTTCAACTTTCATGGAGCATATGTCTTGAGCTTCTTCTATTGCTGTGACTTTCATGTCAAATCTTTTTGGCAAAGATCTGAGAATCTTTCTTACAAGCTTTTCATCAGTCATCTTTTCTCCCAGAGCTCCAGAAGTATTGGCTATATCCAAGATGTTCATGTAGAACTCATGAATTGATTCATCTTCCTTCATTCTCAAGTTTTCAAACTTGGTGGTGAGAAGTTGAAGTCTTGACATTTTTACTTTTGATGTTCCTTCATGAGTTGTTTTGAGAGTGTCCCAAACATCTTTGGCCAGCTCACAATGATGCACAAGTCTGAAAATGTTCCTATCAATGCCATTGAATAAAGCATTTAAGGCTTTTGAGTTGCCTAGTGCTGAATCTTCTTCCTCCTTACTCCATTCTTCTTCAGGTTTCAGCCCTTTTGATCCATCTTTGGTGTCTTGGACAGGATGATCCCATCCAACATTTACTGCTCTCCATGCCCTGTTGTCAAGTGATCTTAAGAATGCAATCATTCTTGGCTTCCAGTAGTCATAATTAGATCCATCCAGTATAGGTGGCCTATTTACTGACCCTATATCTCTGTCCATGTTACAGAATTTGTTTTCCCTAGATCTCACCCAGTATAAACAGGCAGGGTGCCTGCTCTGATGCCAATTGAAATTCTGTGATCAGGTATGAGATGTCCTAAGAGATGTCTCAACACTTGATAGGACACTTGACAAATTTAACCAAAACTTAAATAGCAAGAAAAGTAAACAACACAGAAGTTTGTTAACCCAGTTCAGTGTATAACCACACCTACATCTGGAGGCTACCAAGCCAGGAGGAAATCCACTATAAGTAATATTAATTTTAGACTTAAACCACCCTGTTTAATCTATCACTTAATAACTACCCAATGCAATTTCTACCTAAGACACACCTTAGATAAGAGTACCCTACTCACTCCCCCTCAATCACACAGTGATCAAGTTTACAAGTTTAATGAAATTGAAGACATTCTTCAAACAAAACAGCTTGATCTTACTTCACAGTTTCAATCAAGTCACAAATGCACTTATGCTTAAAAGCTCATAAAGTGGTACAATTAAACAACCTGCTATTAAAACACTAGACACCCTATTTAGTCTTCTGAAAATTCGTACTCAATACTATGAGTTTCTGTTGCTTAAATAGGTATCTGTAATTTGGGCTTTCTGTAGAGGATCCAGCCCTAATGCGCAGCAGCTTCCACCTTGAATTTAGGGTTTGTTACCTCCTAGATTCTAGGTGATTTAGGTCTTCTGTTTTAATCTGAATCTTCAATATAAAACTCCCTACAGATGCGCCTTGTTCTGTTTTTATCCATCATTAATTAATTCCAGATAATTCTCCTTAAATATCTCTGATCAGTTAATCAATAATTAATTCTGGTAGCAGGTCTGAGATGTCTCAACATCTGTTGGGACATCCTAAAAAAACTGAACTTAAGTTATTTACACAATGTCCCAACATCTGATGAGACATCCTGAAATAAGTTCATATACTCTGTTTGATAATGTCCCAACATCTGATAGGACATTCTGAACTGAATTTAACATTTCTTGTTTGGTCAAAAATTCTGCCAATTCTTAAACATCTACAAATTAGTTTAATATTTAATTTAGCTCAATTTTATTTAAGCTTAATTGTTTTATTTTAGTTTATATTTTAATTTAATTTAGCTTAAATTTAATTTATTTAGTTTAATTTTTTATATTAGAATAATTTTTTATTTAGGTTTAATTTAATTAGTTTAGTTTAAATTAATTTGATTAGTTTACTAGTTAGTTTCAATAAGTTACATTACAATGGTCTCATCTCATAAACCATTAGTCTATATACTTTTTCTACTACATACTTTTTCTGTTGCAACAACATCACACGCCACCCCTTTTTATACCAATCTGTCTTCATCAACTTTATTCTCTTAGTCCACACTCCATACCATTTCAAGCATTACCTCTACTGATGTACTAAGTGCTATACACTCCAAAAAAGATCATCCAAAAAACCTGCAGACAAAACCAATATCCGGACCATCATCTTCTTCAACGGTTTCACAAAAAACCTCACATCACTTCTGTTGCACCCCAAAATTTACCCTCACAATACAAGACTTTGTGTTCTAAGAAGGTTCACAAGGTTCACAAGTTCTCCAACACTTGCATAACCTTTCATGAGGTTCAGGAGGTCTACAAGTCACTTCTTGAAGGTTCACAAGGTTCACAAGTTTCTCAATGCTTATATAACCTTTCATGAGATTCATGAAGTCTACAAGTCACTTCTTGAAGGTTCACAAGGTTCACAAGCTTCTCAACATTTACAAGACCTTTCATGAGGTTCATGAAGCCCATAGGTTGCTTCTTGAAGGTTCACAAGGTTCACAAGCTTCTCAACATTTACAATACCTTTCATGAAGTTCAGGAAGTCTACAAGTTACTTCTTGAAGGTTCACAAGATTCACAAGATTCACAATACCTCCCATGGGTATCACAAGACATTTTATGAAGATTCACAAAGTTCACATAGTTCACAATTGGTCAAAGAAGTTGACAATTCCCTCAGACAATGCACCTCCTAAGCAGTGCATCCATAACTAGGGTTTTGACTTTAATCAGGCTAAATGGACTTCCAATACCTCAAGTGAGTTTCATGACATCTTATATGTGTGTAAGAACCCCCATGTCAAGTTTCAAGACTTTTCTCAAAAGTTTGCTCAGTCAGATGATCAGATAAGTCAAAATCAGTCAATGCAGTCAAAAAGTCAAACTGAGGTCAATTGTGGTCAAACCAAAGTCAAACTTCATGATTTTTTGCCAACATCAAGTATATGAAGTAAAATTCATCATTTGATCAAGGGTTGATCATAATTCATCAAGGAGATTCCAGATCATCAATAATCAGGAGTTTCTAAATTAGGGTTTCCTCAGTAAAAGTCAACTGAACTTTGACCAGGCATAACTTTCACATACTTCATCACCAAGTCTCCATCCAAAGCTCATTTTGAAGGAAATTGAATTCTCTACAACTTTGATGTTGAAAGTTAAGCCTAAAAATTCTTCATTTGAAAGATATGATCTAAGACATTATAGGTCATTTCAAAAGTCAACAAAAAGTCAACAACTTCAAAAGGGCATAACTTGAGATTGGTAAATGGTATGGACCTGAAACCAATGGGGTTGTTTATAGGACTCTTCAAGATTTCTAAAAAGTCCAAGAACACCCTCATACCCTTAAAATTGAGGGAGATGTGCCCTTGCCAAGTTGGGCAATTTTGTGATGGTTTATGTTGAAAATGGAGGCTTAGAAGTACTTCTTTCCAAATGGGCTGTCTAATTCATGACCCAATCCATCTCATAACATGGTGCACGACCCACTTGACTAAAATTCATCATTTTTATTATTTTTTATTTATTTATTATTGATTTAATTCATAAAAATCATTTTAAATAAATAAAAAATATGAAAAGTTATTTTTGGGTGAAGATTTTGTTTCTAGAAATTCATAATTATGGATTGGGATTAAAAGAGAAAAGAATCATGTGAATTGTCCCAAAATAGCAAGGCCTTATGATCAAATATTTGAAATTTACACAAGGATCTTTTTGAATATTTTTTGGATCAAATATCCACACAAGACATCAATGTTTCTGACCTAAATCCATCACACATATATACTGATCACAAACCCTAGCTCATGGACGAATTTGCAGCAGCTCATAGGTAAGTTCAACATTCAAAAAAATCAACAAAAAATAAGATTCGGATTTGGAGATTCAAAGCATTACAAGGTATTTTGAGAACATGGTTGGCTTCCTGGATCATCATGGAACCTAAATTGATCATCACTTTGCCTTATATCATCACATATTGCCATACCCGAATCAAATTTTACATTGGTTTTCAATTTTTCGATTACGATTGTTTATGCATCATTAATGAATTTTGTTTGATCTTTTGTGCTTATGAGGTTCCAAGGAATGTTTCTGGACAATTGGATTGAAGAATGAGTGTGTAAAACGCAAACGGCCATGTTAGGGTTTATGACCTCATAATTAGGGTTTCATGTTTGAGTGTATATAAATGAATTCTGAAAACGTAGGATTGTTGTGTGGACTCTGTGGATTGTGAATCACTAACCAATTTCATAAATCAGTAGTATTTGGTATGAGTTTGGATTTTCGCAGGTTGAAGAACATGAAGAACACCCAGGAAAATTCGCAGGTGAATTTGTAAATATTTTCGCAGGAAATTTCGTAAGTCCAGAGGAAGAAGAAGAAGTTTGCCGCGCGTTTAAAAATTCAAAATTTGGATATTATATTTTTTGAGTTTGTTTCAATTCTATATCACCAACGTACAGTTGGTCTGGTGGTAATCTGGACGTGCGTTTGTTGTAAAGGCCATGGTTCGATTCCTGGCCAATGCATTGTTTTTTTGTTTATTTTTTTCAGGATAATAGAAGACTTGATATATTATTATTACTTGCCAACAAGCCACCAGGAAGGCTCTCCCAGCCAGGTGGTTAAGCATGCGCGCGTTTATCCTTAAGGTCCTGGGTATGAAACCACCCCAGGCCTTTTTGATCTTTTATTTTTCTGAATTTCCATGATCAATGCGTAAAACAAATTGGAGTCCTTCTTCTTTCACTTGCGTTTGGATGGCCCAGTGGTCTTGTTGCTGCTTGCAAGGGAGAAGACCTGGGATCGAATCCCACCAGGTTCTGTTTCTTTTTTTTTATTTGTTTTTGCTTACTAGTTTAATTCAAATAATTTAAATAATTAATATATTATTATTATAAAATATGTATATATGTTATATAATCTAATTGATCTTAAAATAATATTCTAAAAAAAAATAATAATAAAACTCTTGTTTCTTTTTTATTTAAAATTTTATTTTGTATAGTTTATATTAATTAAAATAATGTTATGTAAATATTAAAAATAAATTTTTATATATATAAAACCCTAATTTTTATGAAACCCTAAAAATATTTTTCTAAATAAAATTTTTTATTCCTAATATAGTTATAATTTTTCATAAAATTTTGCAAATATAGTTATACTTCAAATTAATTTACTTTCAATGTTTAAAAATAATTTAATCTAGGATAATCATATTTTTGTATATAGTTAAAATAATTTGTAAATATAATAACTAATAGAATTAAATTTTTAATATGATATTTAAAATCTATCTTTTTTTCTTATAATATGAATATATGTTAATAGTAATTAAAATTTTGTAATGCATTTGAAAATAATTTAGTAATTAGTATATGAATTAAAAATTATTTAGTTGTGCATGTTAATTTCTTCTTATATTATTTTTGATTTCTATTATTATTATTAACTAATTTTTGCTTACTATAATTTTATTAACCTTGTAATTAATTTTTATTACTAACCATTATTTATCTTTTAATTATTATTATTGTTACTAACCTTATTTATTTTTAACCCATTTATAATTTAATTATGTTTACTATTATTATTTTTGCTAATTTTATTTATTGTTATTTACTAACCCCTTTATTATTTATTATTTATTATTTAAGTTGCTATTTTATTATTACTATAATTTTGTAATTGTTCCCGGTTGTAATGTTGTAATTATTTTAATTATTATTATTATGGTTAGTAATTAGGGAGTGTAACAACATGTATGCAATATTAAAATAAATGTAGATAATTTTAAACAAAGATAATTAAAATAAACACATCACACACGTAAGTCGATTTTAAATCGCCAACTCACTTTCTAAGGGTATCCCTCTCGTTGCCTACGAATAATGGTTAAGTGGGGTGTATAAAGCAAGTCCCTCGAAAGAAAATCATCATAGTCCCTTATGGTAGCCTTTACGAATCGAGTCCCTTTCGAAAAAATGATGATAGTCCCTTATATATGCTTATTACACCCCACCATTGCCTTCAAAGTCAAATTGTCCCTCATATGTCCCTTTACATCCAAAGTAAGGACTACCTACTCCATTATAGTAGGGATAGTCTTACTAAGGAAAGGATAAAAAAATAAGAAAGACCTTAGACATTAGGGTAGGTTATTCTTAGGTACTTGCTCAATTCAAAAATTTTCCAAACACGTAACATTTTCAAACAAATTTTCAAACAAGTTTTTTAACACATCCTTACATGGATTATTTATTAACTATTCTGAAAATTTTCTATTCACACACTACACTTTCAAAACAATTCAAAAGTGAGCTTAAGTACCTAAGAGCCCATGGATAACCATGGATGAAAAGGGTGCTAATACCTTCCCTTTTCATAACCTACCCCCCGGACCCAAAATATTCTCTAAGGTCTTTCCTGTTCTTTTATAACCTTTCCTTATGGATAAAATAAAAGTCGGTGGCGACTCTTGCTATCCGCAACATTGTTTAAAGTCAGTTCACCGGGTTACAGAACTGGCGACTCTGCTGGGGATCTAAAATTAAAGAGGGGTACCCTTAGGAATTAAGATCACTTTGAATTGTTTGCCTTGTTTGTTTTATATTACTTGTGGGGGTGCTCTTATGTGTGAAAGGTCCTAACCCGGATCTAGTGTACCTTAGGTAAATGGCAATAGACCAAGGAAACTGTACGACGTATATCGATACGGTTGATCTGGTGGCCATAGTTAGTGCGACTTCTTGGTTGGTGCTTATATTCCTTAAGTCAAGTTGAGGATAATATTGAGGCTGCCATATGTTGTCAATGCACTAACTGACTTTTAGAACCCTAGTTAACTCATCTTGGCCTTTAGAAAGTAGTGAGGTAACCGGCTTTGGTGAAGACTAAAGTTGGTTGACACTCGATGCTACGCTCATTGAGATCTTAAACTTGGAGGGTTTTGGTTGGCAAGTAAGTTGCCTTCTGATCAACCACCCTTGTGAAGGATCAATGATATTGAGATCCCTTAGAACCTGGTTACTTTTGTAGGACAGGATGAACCATCTAACTTCAGGGGAGGGTACTTACCTTTGAACCTCATGCAAGCCTTTAAACCTAGGGCTATGGTGTGACTTGTTTGTGTGTGCCACATGTTTGTGATTGAGCATAACATCATGACATCATCATGCATCATGAGCATACCATTTTCCCTAACCATTTCAAGGACCAAAGGATTTATCTTTGTTCTTTGTTGCAGGTCGTGGCTTTAGCTCGTAGAAACACTATCAGGATCAACTTTGTGGGGATACCTCCCAAGCTTAAAGAGTTGGTTTCTCAAGTGTCTGATCACTCCCGGTTCAACAAGAGACATGGTCACCTATTGGATCTAGTTACTTCAGGGTTCAATGAAGACATGATGAGTGTCTTGTTCCAGTTCTTTGACCCTAAGCACCATTGCTTTACATTCCCTGACTATCAGTTGGTTCCAACCATAGAGGAGTTCTCCAAACTTCTGGGTATACCTGTTCTTGATCAAAGGCCCTTCACAGGTTTGGAGAAAGAACTTAAACCAGAGGTTATTGCTGCAGCCCTACATCTGAAGAAGTCTGACATTGTTCTAGAGACGAGAAGTGGAGTTAAGGGTATCCTTGCCAAGGTATTAGTGGATAAAGCTCAAATGTTCTTGAAGGCCATGAGTCATGATGCTTTTGAGGAGATCTTAGCCTTGCTGATATATGGCTTAGTATTGTTCCCCAATCCAGATCAGTTCATAGACGTTCATGCCATCAACATATTCCTGAGTCACAATCCAGTACCTACATTGCTTGGAGATATCCTACATTCTCTTCATACCCGTACTACAAGGGCAAGAGGAACTTTGATGTGCTGCATACCTTTACTATCCAGGTGGTTTATTTCTCACCTTCCTCGCTCAGTAATAAAGAATGAGCAAGGGTTCAGATGGTCCAAGAGGATCATGTCACTTTCTCACTCAGATATCCATTGGTGCTCCAGATCTATGGAGAATGTCACCATCATTGACCGTTGTGGGGAGTTCCCTAATGTGCCACTTCTAGGCATAAGAGGAGGCATCACCTACAACCCTTCTCTAGCTTTACGACAGTTTGGTTACGCCAGAAGTGATGGCCCACATGACATGTTGATTCAGGGCATTGTGTTTGATTATGACAACGATCTTCAGGGTTACCGTCAGAGATTCATACGAGCTTGGGGAAAGGTAAACAGGATTGACAGCAAGACACTGGAGCCTAAGTATACCATTCCTATGGAGGATTATCTCAGATGGGTACGATCTCGTGCTCAGACACTCATGATGCCATATCCTGCCGTCCTACCAGTTACCATGGAACCTGTTGCTGAAGGAGACACAGCTTATACCATCCTTCACCCAGACATGCCTACTGACATGGAAGACTTACAGAGATCCTGGATCCAGTTGAAGGAGCAAAGGGATACTTTCGAGGCTCATTACAAAGCAAGCCAAGAAAGAATCCTGGAACTAACAAAGCAACTTCACGAGGAACGGAATCTCAACTCATACCTCAACACAAAGAGGAAACGTCCATGGGAGACTTAAAACCCCATCTTTTGTAAGCCCAAGGGGCAAACAAATTTATTACTAATAACAGTTTACTTTCTTGATTGTTTAAGCAAATTTAAATCCTGCGGTCCTTGAAAACATTGCATACGCATTTGCATACCATATCATTGCATCACAGGTTTCTTGTGCACAGGTATCTTATCTTCTCGCTGTTTATTTCAGCAGAAATGGATCTTGAACAGACTATCAAAGATCTCCAAGCTCAGAATGCACAATTCCAAGAGTTGATTCTGAACTTGTCCAAGGGACAAGATGAGTTGAAGACACTGCTGGCCAAGAAGAAGAATCCTGAGGACAACAAGGATGATCAGCTGAAACAACTACAAGCTGAGATGACAGGAATGAGGATCCAGATGAATGGCCAGGTGGCTCTTATTCACAGATTAGCTCAGGGTCAAGAAGAGCTAAGAACCTTTGTCCACAAACTTCAAAGTGATAGAGTCAGGGATCTAATTGTCAGTCAACCTCCGTTAAAACAAGCTGATTTGGTTGAAAGAAAGATGAGGATAAAAGAAGGTAAGAAACAGGTTGCCATTGATTGTTCTTCAGTTGAAGAAGAAAGACCTGATAAGGTTAATCCACCTCAACACAAGAAATATAGAAGGCAGTTTATCAAGTTCAACACTCCAATGTCACAAGTTCTGCAATGCTTGTTGGAGATGAAGCTAATTTCCTTGGAAAATCCTCCTTAAAATCCTAAAACTTCCTCTCCTCGCTATAATCCCAAGGCAAGGTGTGAGTACCACTCCAACAGTCCTGGACATGATACTAATAGCTGTTGGGCATTGAAGAAAAAGATCCAAGACCTGATTGACGAAGGAATCCTAGAGGTTACTCCAGAGGGTCAAGTTGAGTTCTACTATCATCCAGCAAACACCGAAGCTGCAAGACAAGTTGCCCAAGGTTGCAAGAAAGAAAGCCTACATGTTCCTGTTGAAATATGGGGCACCTTGGGACATCCAAGTGGTAAATTTGATTTCATGGTGAAGTATACTGCTCCTCAAAGTTCACAGATTGCAATTGAGGACATTCAGCCAACTGGATGGGACAACATTTGAATTTTCATTTGTAATTTCTTTTATTTGTTTGAACACTTGCTATTATGTTAAACTTTTGTTTTCATTAATGCATTGCATATGTTTGTCTTGAATTAATCCATTCGTTCCACTATATTTTGAATTATGCTTCTTATTTCTATCCTGTGATATTTAACTCCTGATAAAGCTATAAACCTGTAGAGGGAGGATGACGAAAACAATACCATAATCTTATGCAGTATGCTTTTGAACAGACTATGCTGACGATGTACAGGCATTGTTTTAATTCCTAAACAGTGGAGATATAAGGAAGTTAATCCCTAGTCAACCCTTTTGAGCCTATGAAGTAGGAGTTTTTATTCTCATGCAAATTAAAACCCTTATTCATAACCTGGGGCAGGGTAGTTACTCGGTTAACTCAACTATGTCAATTGTTTGTGTTGTACACAACTAATGATGGTTCTCTGTAATCATTAAACCTGACAGTCAATATCTAGCAACAAAAAAAAAAGCTCACTAAGTCAAAACCTATGAAGGAGACTTAATATAAAAATTAAGACATCCCGCTGACTGTAACCTTGAAATAAACAGTTCAGGCAAAAAGAAGGGATAACAAAGTCAAAAGAAAAAAGAGGTCACTATGAATCCTCAACAAAGAAAGATGACTGAATGTTCAAATAAATTTTTGGTTTCTGAACCATCACAAATATCAGTGTTACAGTACCAAAACTCTTTGGAACTTCAATGCATAAGTTAACTGAGCATAGGACTGAAGAACATCATGGAGATTGGGTTGGGGACAAATAAAATTTGAGCCTATATCCTTTGTTTCTTAAACCATGAACCAGGCCACGTTACAACCCTTTA
This sequence comes from Lathyrus aphaca, assembly GCA_963966055.1. Lineage (NCBI taxonomy): Eukaryota > Viridiplantae > Streptophyta > Magnoliopsida > Fabales > Fabaceae > Lathyrus > Lathyrus aphaca. Next base: position 676,336,925 of record OZ014519.1, on the reverse strand, counting down.
AAAGTCCTAACTGAAGCATGGTTAGTTCGAAAGCGTACTGCTGCAAAAAGGTATCCTGACTCCTTTAGGGCTTGTCATAAAATTTGAGTTAATATCACAGTTTTCCCCAAAAAAAAAAAAAAAAGTTTTTCTAAAATAACTTGTTTCAAAACTTCAAGACAGACATAAGCATTGCATTTTTTTAATATATTTGTTTGCATATACCTAAGTGTTTGACAAATGGAGAAGCTTACAGGATGAATGTTCAATGAACCAAAGTCCTTCCGATAAACAATGTTGCTTCCTGGATCAAAGTCCATGTATACAAAGGGGCATAGTCATGACCTCCCAATCAAGGGGGCAGGCCATGATACTTCCTAACTCATTTGGGGCAATCAGGACAAGATTCAACTATGTTTAAGCAGCCAGAGGCAGATCTCCTCATCTATCTGAAATGCCAAGGGCATAGTCACTGTTTCCCAGTCAAGAGGCATACCAAGTTACTGTTCAATTCAGTTGGGGCAATTAGGTCCAGACTCATCTGTGCTTAATAGCCAGGGGCATTTTTCCTCATACAGTTGAATTACCAAAGGTGACATTACAGAGTTCACAATGCCAGGGGCATTTTTCCTCACACAGTTAAATTACCAAAGGTGACATTACAGAGTTCACAATGCCAGGGGCATATGCTTATGGGGCATTCTGCTTGTTTCTCTTGAGATAACTCATTACAGATACTTCCATTATGGGACAATTCATCCTCAACCAAGGGGCAATGCTTTCTCTTCAAATCTAATACCTGGAGCGTATATGGTCCATTACAGTTTGAAGACACATTCCTCTCATTGTATTACCTTGATATTGGATTCTCAGCTGAAACCATGGAAATTAGTTGTCTACGCCAGTAGTATCAGATGGTGTCAATATCATGTATTCAGATCCAGCTATGAGGATTTCTGGAAAGGTACTCAGGAAAGTTAAAGAATTTCAGGAGCCATAGATCCAATTGGTTATACACTCTCGAAGTTGAAACGATTCTGTTTTCAAGTTCAGCTTTACTTTTCCCTCTGAATCCAGATTTACTTTTACCCTAAGCGAAACGTCCATTGGTTATGTTTGAATGTATCATGCTTTTGAATATGATTGATGTTTACCAGAAATGCATGTATGTTTTTAATATGATTAATGTTTACCAGAAATGCATGAAAATGCAGTAATAGTATTTACTAAGGACAAACGAGAGAAGGATTTCAACGAAGCTTCGCCGGTTCAAGACAGTTACAAATCCTCAGTAGGACAAATCCATCTTCATAAAGTCTCATCTCCCCTGGAATTTATATCCATCTCTTTTATCCTCATACGGATATACGGGAAATTACTTTCCAATAAGGGTACGACGAACGAAGACGGGATATTATACTTATCCTACTATCAAACAAAGACGAAGGTTATATATACCCTACTATCCCCAACAACGGGAGGTTATATATACCTTACCATCCCCAACAACGGGAGGTTATGTCTATACCTTACTATCCCCCAGCAGACGGAGGGTTATATATTCTTCAACAACGAATCGAGATTTATTTTCCCTGGCCAGCAGTTGTTATACGAAGATATCCAGACGCTTCCGGCAGTATCATATTATACATACATCATTTACATCATACCATAGCATACATATACATATGTACATAATACATTACCTAAGTGCATCATGTCATGCATGCATACATAAAGCATAAACTAATGTTATTATACAGAATGCTACTTTGTTTCAGGTTAACTATCCAACAAACAAATTTATGATCTTTGGGACTGCTTTATTGTAACCTCGGGGTTACTTTATCCTCCTGATAACTTCTCATGGATTCAAGACTGCTTTAGAGCTATCCATTGCTCTATCCTCCTGAAATCATCTTATTACTTCAAGACTGCTTTAGAGTTATCATTATTGATTGCTCTATCCTCCTGAGGTCATATTACTACTTCAAGACTGCTTTAGAGCTATTCATTGCTCTATCCTCCTGAAGTCATCTTATTATTTCAAGACTGCTTTAGAGCTATTGATTGCTCTATCCTCCTGAAATCATTATTACTTCAAGACTGCTTTAGAGCTATCCATTGCTCTATCCTCCTGAAGACCTATCACATTATTATTTCAAGACTGCTTTAGAGTTATCATGGCTCTATCCTCCTGAAATCAGTACTTCAAGACTGCTTTAGAGTTATCATTATTGATGGCTCTATCCTCCTGAAGACATATCACATTATTGTTTCAAGACTGCTTTAGAGCCATTCATTGCTCTATCCTCCTGAGATCATATCATTACTTCAAGATTACTTTAGGGTTATCACTATTGATTGCTCTATCTTCATGAAGACATGCTCATACATCAGTGTTACTCTAAGCTCCTGACAGCTCTCATTATACTACTGAAGAATTTCCCCCTAGTGGCATCTTTAAGCCCACTCAATCATGTTCAACCAACCATCAATATCACTCCATGCACTGGTGAGTGCAAATTTTTGGGCTTTTGTGTTCAATCCCCTTCAACCTTCCAGGTTACGACTGGCAAATATACCAATCTAACCCCTCAGGTTTCAGAAAATTGAACAGGGGCAGCTGTTGCACCCCAAAATTTACCCTCACAATACAAGACTTTGTGTTCTAAGAAGGTTCACAAGGTTCACAAGTTCTCCAACACTTGCATAACCTTTCATGAGGTTCAGGAGGTCTACAAGTCACTTCTTGAAGGTTCACAAGGTTCACAAGTTTCTCAATGCTTATATAACCTTTCATGAGATTCATGAAGTCTACAAGTCACTTCTTGAAGGTTCACAAGGTTCACAAGCTTCTCAACATTTACAAGACCTTTCATGAGGTTCATGAAGCCCATAGGTTGCTTCTTGAAGGTTCACAAGGTTCACAAGCTTCTCAACATTTACAATACCTTTCATGAAGTTCAGGAAGTCTACAAGTTACTTCTTGAAGGTTCACAAGATTCACAAGATTCACAATACCTCCCATGGGTATCACAAGACATTTTATGAAGATTCACAAAGTTCACATAGTTCACAATTGGTCAAAGAAGTTGACAATTCCCTCAGACAATGCACCTCCTAAGCAGTGCATCCATAACTAGGGTTTTGACTTTAATCAGGCTAAATGGACTTCCAATACCTCAAGTGAGTTTCATGACATCTTATATGTGTGTAAGAACCCCCATGTCAAGTTTCAAGACTTTTCTCAAAAGTTTGCTCAGTCAGATGATCAGATAAGTCAAAATCAGTCAATGCAGTCAAAAAGTCAAACTGAGGTCAATTGTGGTCAAACCAAAGTCAAACTTCATGATTTTTTGCCAACATCAAGTATATGAAGTAAAATTCATCATTTGATCAAGGGTTGATCATAATTCATCAAGGAGATTCCAGATCATCAATAATCAGGAGTTTCTAAATTAGGGTTTCCTCAGTAAAAGTCAACTGAACTTTGACCAGGCATAACTTTCACATACTTCATCACCAAGTCTCCATCCAAAGCTCATTTTGAAGGAAATTGAATTCTCTACAACTTTGATGTTGAAAGTTAAGCCTAAAAATGCTTCATTTGAAAGATATGATCTAAGACATTATAGGTCATTTCAAAAGTCAACAAAAAGTCAACAACTTCAAAAGGGCATAACTTGAGATTGGTAAATGGTATGGACCTGAAACCAATGGGGTTGTTTATAGGACTCTTCAAGATTTCTAAAAAGTCCAAGAACACCCTCATACCCTTAAAATTGAGGGAGATGTGCCCTTGCCAAGTTGGGCAATTTTGTGATGGTTTATGTTGAAAATGGAGGCTTAGAAGTACTTCTTTCCAAATGGGCTGTCTAATTCATGACCCAATCCATCTCATAACATGGTGCACGACCCACTTGACTAAAATTCATCATTTTTATTATTTTTTATTTATTTATTATTGATTTAATTCATAAAAATCATTTTAAATAAATAAAAAATATGAAAAGTTATTTTTGGGTGAAGATTTTGTTTCTAGAAATTCATAATTATGGATTGGGATTAAAAGAGAAAAGAATCATGTGAATTGTCCCAAAATAGCAAGGCCTTATGATCAAATATTTGAAATTTACACAAGGATCTTTTTGAATATTTTTTGGATCAAATATCCACACAAGACATCAATGTTTCTGACCTAAATCCATCACACATATATACTGATCACAAACCCTAGCTCATGGACGAATTTGCAGCAGCTCATAGGTAAGTTCAACATTCAAAAAAATCAACAAAAAATAAGATTCGGATTTGGAGATTCAAAGCATTACAAGGTATTTTGAGAACATGGTTGGCTTCCTGGATCATCATGGAACCTAAATTGATCATCACTTTGCCTTATATCATCACATATTGCCATACCCGAATCAAATTTTACATTGGTTTTCAATTTTTCGATTACGATTGTTTATGCATCATTAATGAATTTTGTTTGATCTTTTGTGCTTATGAGGTTCCAAGGAATGTTTCTGGACAATTGGATTGAAGAATGAGTGTGTAAAACGCAAACGGCCATGTTAGGGTTTATGACCTCATAATTAGGGTTTCATGTTTGAGTGTATATAAATGAATTCTGAAAACGTAGGATTGTTGTGTGGACTCTGTGGATTGTGAATCACTAACCAATTTCATAAATCAGTAGTATTTGGTATGAGTTTGGATTTTCGCAGGTTGAAGAACATGAAGAACACCCAGGAAAATTCGCAGGTGAATTTGTAAATATTTTCGCAGGAAATTTCGTAAGTCCAGAGGAAGAAGAAGAAGTTTGCCGCGCGTTTAAAAATTCAAAATTTGGATATTATATTTTTTGAGTTTGTTTCAATTCTATATCACCAACGTACAGTTGGTCTGGTGGTAATCTGGACGTGCGTTTGTTGTAAAGGCCATGGTTCGATTCCTGGCCAATGCATTGTTTTTTTGTTTATTTTTTTCAGGATAATAGAAGACTTGATATATTATTATTACTTGCCAACAAGCCACCAGGAAGGCTCTCCCAGCCAGGTGGTTAAGCATGCGCGCGTTTATCCTTAAGGTCCTGGGTATGAAACCACCCCAGGCCTTTTTGATCTTTTATTTTTCTGAATTTCCATGATCAATGCGTAAAACAAATTGGAGTCCTTCTTCTTTCACTTGCGTTTGGATGGCCCAGTGGTCTTGTTGCTGCTTGCAAGGGAGAAGACCTGGGATCGAATCCCACCAGGTTCTGTTTCTTTTTTTTTATTTGTTTTTGCTTACTAGTTTAATTCAAATAATTTAAATAATTAATATATTATTATTATAAAATATGTATATATGTTATATAATCTAATTGATCTTAAAATAATATTCTAAAAAAAAATAATAATAAAACTCTTGTTTCTTTTTTATTTAAAATTTTATTTTGTATAGTTTATATTAATTAAAATAATGTTATGTAAATATTAAAAATAAATTTTTATATATATAAAACCCTAATTTTTATGAAACCCTAAAAATATTTTTCTAAATAAAATTTTTTATTCCTAATATAGTTATAATTTTTCATAAAATTTTGCAAATATAGTTATACTTCAAATTAATTTACTTTCAATGTTTAAAAATAATTTAATCTAGGATAATCATATTTTTGTATATAGTTAAAATAATTTGTAAATATAATAACTAATAGAATTAAATTTTTAATATGATATTTAAAATCTATCTTTTTTTCTTATAATATGAATATATGTTAATAGTAATTAAAATTTTGTAATGCATTTGAAAATAATTTAGTAATTAGTATATGAATTAAAAATTATTTAGTTGTGCATGTTAATTTCTTCTTATATTATTTTTGATTTCTATTATTATTATTAACTAATTTTTGCTTACTATAATTTTATTAACCTTGTAATTAATTTTTATTACTAACCATTATTTATCTTTTAATTATTATTATTGTTACTAACCTTATTTATTTTTAACCCATTTATAATTTAATTATGTTTACTATTATTATTTTTGCTAATTTTATTTATTGTTATTTACTAACCCCTTTATTATTTATTATTTATTATTTAAGTTGCTATTTTATTATTACTATAATTTTGTAATTGTTCCCGGTTGTAATGTTGTAATTATTTTAATTATTATTATTATGGTTAGTAATTAGGGAGTGTAACAACATGTATGCAATATTAAAATAAATGTAGATAATTTTAAACAAAGATAATTAAAATAAACACATCACACACGTAAGTCGATTTTAAATCGCCAACTCACTTTCTAAGGGTATCCCTCTCGTTGCCTACGAATAATGGTTAAGTGGGGTGTATAAAGCAAGTCCCTCGAAAGAAAATCATCATAGTCCCTTATGGTAGCCTTTACGAATCGAGTCCCTTTCGAAAAAATGATGATAGTCCCTTATATATGCTTATTACACCCCACCATTGCCTTCAAAGTCAAATTGTCCCTCATATGTCCCTTTACATCCAAAGTAAGGACTACCTACTCCATTATAGTAGGGATAGTCTTACTAAGGAAAGGATAAAAAAATAAGAAAGACCTTAGACATTAGGGTAGGTTATTCTTAGGTACTTGCTCAATTCAAAAATTTTCCAAACACGTAACATTTTCAAACAAATTTTCAAACAAGTTTTTTAACACATCCTTACATGGATTATTTATTAACTATTCTGAAAATTTTCTATTCACACACTACACTTTCAAAACAATTCAAAAGTGAGCTTAAGTACCTAAGAGCCCATGGATAACCATGGATGAAAAGGGTGCTAATACCTTCCCTTTTCATAACCTACCCCCCGGACCCAAAATATTCTCTAAGGTCTTTCCTGTTCTTTTATAACCTTTCCTTATGGATAAAATAAAAGTCGGTGGCGACTCTTGCTATCCGCAACATTGTTTAAAGTCAGTTCACCGGGTTACAACTTCAAATCACATAACCCTTCTGATTGGGTGGAAAAAGAGGACATCAAACCTGTGAACCAAAAAACCCACTGACCCACATCACAGCCAAAAACGTTCCCTTCCAAAACTAACAGAGATGCCCATCTCAAGAGGATACGAAAAAACCCTTCATAAATAAAAAACTCAGAATACCAGGGAGATCGATCCATCGCAGAAAGAAAACGGAGAGGCTACCTCAACACCAACCGCTAACCTCCGAATCCAAATCGCAACCCCTCCTTCATCACGTGTTTTTTCATCGCCTGCAACCTCACGTTTTTTTTCCTCCACCCTTTTTAAACTACAACGCAGCAAAAACTCAGAAAAGACGACGAAACCAATACCTCACGGCCCTCTGCTACGAACAAAAGCAAACAGAACTGCACATGCGCATAACCCAACTTTCAACGAGTACACCTTCAGCCCTCACCTTTTCAACCACACTCATAAACCGTAAAATCAATCGGCAACCCACTTGGATCTCCGTTTTCATTTTTTGAACCTGCCAAAACTGCTCCTCTTGGACTGGGTAGGAGTGGTTTGGAGCGTAAGAGACGGACCAGACTTCAACCTCCTGTTGGTAAAGGTGCCGGTGATGGATCCTCCAGTTCTTCCATCAAACAAAGTCAGGAAACAAAGATAGATAGCCAAAATATATTGCAAACACCGCAGGCCCTTTTTCGAATACCACAACCATTTCAAACCCTTCAACACCCGGAAAACACCAACCAAAAGACTCACCTCAACATAAAAACCGCAGAAACAGAACAGCTTTGAAGAACCAAAACATCAACAGAAAACAACCGTGTGAACCCCTCCCGTCACCACCATCAACCTCTTCATTAAACCCTGATAAAACCAAAAAAAAACCAACGCCTTTTTCTTTTGAATCCCTTCGCGGAAATCCTCGAACCACCTCATCCGCCGTCACCGCAAACCTTTCAAACCCTAACCCCTAAATCACCGCCACGAACTTCTTTCTTCCCAATTTCGCTCAAGCCAGCGACAACGGCGGTTGGTGTAACCCTCCTCGTCCTCACTTTGACCTCGCCACGCTCTTCTCCAACCACCACTTACCGTCACGAAACCGTAAATCTCTCATCAACTCCGACCCTGACCTTCCACTTCACACCTTCAAAGAACTTGCGACCTTCATCCTCTTCCGCATAAACCCCCAAACTCGAAAATCAAATCACGGCGAACCGAAGGTGAGAACTCTGCAAATCAGTGAAAGCAGAGAGAATCACATGAGTCTGAGAGGGATATTCCAAGCGCGAGATTGAGAAGGTAACGCGAAAGAGAGAGAGTGATTTGCTGAGAGAATTCCTTTGGGTAGAATATCACGCTTTCATTTTTCGTTTCCCTTTATCTATTTATTTTATTGTTTTATTATTTATTTTATTCTTTTTTTTTTGTTTTAAAAGAAAAACAACAGAAAACCTTATTGATGTTATCACTTGTTGATTGCTGTCTTGGGCTTAGCCCGTTTGAATTTTTTTTTTCTCTTACACATTTGGTCTCAACTCTGCACCCGATTTGTTAGATTGGTAGTTACTAATGGTCCTTGTTATCTTATTTATCCTTAATTAATTTATAATACCTGTCTTGATAATTAACATGAATTTAGATTGATTGTTACTTAGAATCTTATTTGATTTTATGTTTTAGAATTTAATTAGAAGTTGTTAATTATTGATTTAATTTATTAATTATTTTGTTTTGGGATTAATTGTTAGATCTAAGTGCTTGTGGATTTACTTCCTTTGTTCTTTTAAATTTAAATGTTACTTTAACTTTAATTGTTGACTCCGATCGAATTCGAGTGCTGGATAGTGGAATCTAATGTGGTTTTGTGATACTGAAAGCAAACATTTCTGATGAATATTATTGAACTTTTTTGCATGCATCGAAGAGGCAACGGACCTTCTCCGTTAGGTATCGTTGGGCAACTTTATCTCTTTTACGTTTCAATTTAGTTCTAATGCCGCATTCGCGTTTATTTGATCATCCGTATATCACCATCGGGTCAAAACCATAAAACACTTAAAAACTTTCAGACTATTAATTATACGAAAACAGAATTCCGGAGTCTAGCATTCCGCACGTTCTGGATTGGACCGCAACTGGGCTAGCCTCACGCGATGGTTCAATCATCATTCGTATAAAAATAATTCAATTCATTTAAATTTAATTACGAAAAAAGGAATTCCGGAGTCTAGCATTTCGCAACGTTCTGGATTGGACCGCAACTGGGCTAGCCTCACGCGATGGTTCAATCATCATTCGTATAAAAATATTCAAATCTTTAGTTAAAATTAAATTACGAAAACAGAATTCCGGAGTCTAGCATTCCGCACGTTCTGGATTGAACCGCAAATGGGCTAGCCTCACGCGATGGTTCAATCACCATTCGTACACCAAAATATTCAAATCTTTAATTAAATTAAAATACAAAAACAGAATTCCGGAGTCTAGCACTCCGCACGTTCTGGATTGGACCGCAACTGGGCTAGCCCCACGTGATGGTTCAATCAACATTCGTATTCAAAACAATTCAACAATCTTAAAGGATCAGGCATGATTCATCTCCATAGGAAAGTTGTTCCTCCTATCCCCACAAACACAAACAAAAATCTTACAAACAATTACTTTCGAAGGAAGAACGTGGCATTGCTTGACGATACTTATATCCAAGTTTAAAGCTTCTTCCGATTTTATTTATTCTCAAAGAAAGAATGTGGCATTGCTTGTCGATCTTATATCCAAGTTTAAAGCTTCTTTCGATTTCTCATTTTTCTCAAACGTTTGTGGTGGAATAGGTGAGATACTTCTCTTAAAGATGACGACTTCTCTCTTCCTTTCAAATACAATTTAAAACTTACCAACCAATACAAACTATTTTCCATAATCAGCGAGTAACTGAACTCCGGAGTCTAGCACTCCGCACCTTCTGGATTGGACCGCAATTGGGCTAGTCCCACGCGATGGTTCATTCGTCCTCTCGTTTTAAAACACCCTTAACAAAGATCAAACATCTTTTCTCAAAACGAACATTGTTTAAATCTTTCTATCTCGCAAATAAGCTAGCGCTTCAGCCTCCTATCGCGAGCAGATAAGCCAACGCTTAGCAGTAGAATGCATTTTCAAACAATCGTTCAATAAAAAATACAAATCGTAGTAGCACGAACTACGAAGCTCTGACTTTCCCATTGCACAAGGGAATACGTAGGCATGGGGATTTTAATCCTTCACGAGCATAATAATAAAAAATCCAATCATTTTTCCATCACAATAATAAAAAAACTTTAATCTTTCCCTCGTAATAATAATTAAAATATTTCTTTAAAAGCAACTTTAATCAGTAAAAAGAAGACAATAATACAAGTTAACATTTAAAGCGCAAACTAGACTAAGAGGTTCCCGTTGAGTACAACGGATGTGAGGGGTGCCTAACACCTTCCCCTTGCGTAACTGACTCCCGAACTTAGATTAGTGGTTTCATTGACCATTTCTTATCCTTTATTTAGGTTGTGTCTATATCTCCCTTTTCTCTCGTAGAATAAATAGAATTAGGTGGCGACTCTGTTGTTTGTTTTAGGATCGTATTTTTCGAGGTGCGACACTAATATCGTGAGCTTCTTTTATGGCAGTGACCTTTATGTCAAATCTCTTAGGTAGAGATCTGAGAGTTTTTCTTACCAATTTTTCTTCATATATAGTTTCTCCAAGAGCACTGGATGCATTAGATATTTCAAGGATATTCATATGAAAATCATATATACTTTCATCATCTTTCATCCTAAAGTTTTCAAATTTGCTGGTGAGTAGTTGAAGTCTTGACATCTTAACTTTGGAGGTACCTTCATGAGTAATTTTAAGAATGTCCCAAGCATCTTTGGCGACAATACAAGTATTGATCAATCTGAATGTATTCTTGCCAATTCCATTGAATATGGCATTCAAGGCTTTAGAGTTTCCTAGAGCAAGCTCGTCTTCTTCCTTGGACCACTCCTCCCCAGGTTTTAATTATGTAATATCCTTCCCATCTTTGTCCTTTACAACAGGATGTTCCCATCCTCTCAAAACAACTTTACAAGCCTTATTATCGAAGGACTTCAAGAAAGCAACCATCCTTGGTTTCCAATAATCATAATTTGTTCCATCCAGAATTGGTGGTCTGTTGACAAAACCCACTTCCTTTTCCATTATACCAGAAAGTAACTTCCCTAGATATCACCCAGATTCAGAGCAGGATACCTACTCTAATACCAATTGAAATTCTAGTATCAGATACGTGATGTCGAAAGCGATGTCACGACATAACTATCTGAGTAAGAACAAGAAAAACACAAAATATAACAAAGCAGTAAAAACACAAAATATTGTTAACCTAGTTCGGTGCAAACTCACCTACATCTTGGTCTATCAAGCCAGGAAGGAAGTCCATTATTAGTAGTATCAATTCAAAGTTAAACAGTCCCAGTTTACACCATTCACTTAATCACTACCCAATGAAACGTCTACATAGAATACCACATCTAGATATGAGAAATCACCATCTCACTCCCCCTCAATCACACACTGTGATAAACAACCAATACTTTCAAATAAAGCAGAAGAACATTCTTCCAAAACACAACACCTTGATCTTGCTTAAAAGCTTTGATCAAGAACAAACACTCATGCTTAAAAGCTTAGAGTGGACAAAATTACAACTCAAAAATCAGTCCAATTCAAACATCTAGGTGATGTAAGAATGGCTCACAAAACACATACAAGGAAACCCTAAAAACTCAAAAGCACTCAGCCTCGCAATAATAGAATATTTCGTACAGAGCAATTAGGTTAAACACCAAATATAAAGCATTCTGAATGGGTCTGGATCTGATCAAAAACTTCCTCAAAAAGATCACATGAATCAAGCAAGAAAAGATCTTCAATAATCTTCAAAAACTAACGCATAATAGCTTCTGATTTTGACACCAATACTCCCTTGATTTTTGCATAACTTGGAGAAAAACAAGAGACCAAATACCTGCTAAGAAAACATAAATTAAATCAAAACTTTCTGTATATAGAAAATCCCATAACTGTAAAGACAGATGTTACAACCTTTGATCTGACATCACAGAAGCACTGCACACTAGAAGATCTTCAAGCTTGTCAAGGACATCTTATAATACATCAAGGCAAAAGATAATGTTTTTCAACAAATGCAGTCAAACTAAGAACCTTCACTTCTAGTCAACAGTTAGTGAGCATAAAGGGACAACATCCTCTATAATGATGACCTTAAGAATATCTTTCCTCGAGATTAGTATCAATGTGATCAAATAGCGAGTCACACAAATATTGGCCTTTAAGTAGCTTGCGTTGATAGGAAGTTTATTTTCTTCCATAGGATTCATGAGAAAAGAAAGGATAATAGTAGAGAGTTTGAATCTTTTGAAATTTATTGGCTCGCCATAGATTTAAGATACTCTGTAGAAGGTTAGTTCAAAAATTCTTCTGAAGTGATCTCTTTGAATGTGAATCATTATTACAATTACATATGCCTTCAGGGATAGAACTTCAAACTTCAATTTTGAGTCAACTTTCTAAAAAGATCCGGAAACACTCGATCTAAAATTTTGTTGAAAATTCCCTTAGCAAAACCTAGCAGATATTCATATACAATTTGAAGTTAATGAGAAAAATTTCTTCCATAGTTGCGGTTCATAAGACCTTTCGGTTGGACAATCCCGTCCTTTCTTGACTTCTCGAGGATCATTCTTCCAAGAGAAATCTTCTAAGGGGAGAACTTATAGTGGGGAGACTTCTTGTTGGATCCATAGATGATGATGATACTAATGGTGCAGAGTATAAAACTCACACAAGAACATAGAGAAGGAACATGAAAAAAAGAGAAGAGATTGTGCAAAACAAGAGAATAAGAGTACATATTTATAGCATTCCTTCTGATGGATTGGACATGCAAAAAATTCACAGAATCCTTGAATATTTGACCTAGAAAATATCTCAACCAAATTATTCCAAAATCATGGTGATAATATATTATCTTATGGGCCTAATTAATTATTTGATGTTGATTCTGAAGATTTCACACGTTCTCCACAAATACTTTAATTTGATTTGCTTTTGACGCAAAGATGAAATTTAATTTCATCTGAAATTTGAAAATGATGGAAGCTCTAATTGAATTAAAAATTAAGACGAAAGTTATCAACTTATCAATACCATTTTATTTATATTTCTTTCCAATGAGAATAATGGATATAGTATATACATCACTCATAAATTTTAAGACTTACTTTATATTATTTTTGTTGATGAATAGAAAACTAAAAAATAAAAGTCAGAGTATAATAAGGTAAATCTTTAAAACTATATAAAATTTCACATTTCCTTTAAAAAATAAAATAAAAATCAACGATAATTATTTTAAAATATAAAAAAAAATCCACCTAAAAAACAATAAATATCTCATGATTTTAGTTCATCGTAGATTTACTTTATTTATAAAAATATATGTAACTTTCAGATAAGCTAGTACATATATTATATTATTTGTGAGACGTGTCTTGAATGATCGATATTTTTATAGAAATAATACGTTCAAATCTTATTTTGATGATTTTTTTTAAATGCTTAAATGTTGAGTCTATTTTTTATTTATTTTTATAATTGATATTGTTTGACCTTCATTTGAATAGTAACATACATTGTATAAAGATTTAAACATATAGATTTGTCAAATAAAAAGCGTATCCTCATAAAGATAAACACCTTGTGGGTAGAAGGAGTAGCTCAACATGTATGTTTTTGATTTTTTCTAAAACCTTTTTAAAAAAAAAACATTTTGATAAAAACAATTACAAGAATAAATAAATGAGTTAAATGATAGAGAGAATCAACACAAGAATATATACACATTCACTAATAATTTGATAGGTTCAATCTCCTCACACTAAGTAACAAAAAAGTACACTATAATGAGTTAACTGGTTCATGAATATTTATATTTGTGCACAACTATGACGGTTGCATGAATTTTAGCATATTCTTTTGTGTGATTCATATTTTTTACTTCATTATCTTATGACTTCGCACTATTGATGATATAAGAGGAGGATGAAAAATGAAGGTTTAAAAAACTTTGATTTAAAAGAAAATTATTTATAAATCTAAGTTTAAAAATCTTTTATAAATAAGTGAATAAATAGACAACTGAAAACCAAAATAAAGAAAACTATAAGAAAATAAAGGAGTTAAAAGAGATATTAGAACACTATAGAATTATTCAGGTTCAATATGATATACTCTTGACTAGTGTAAAACGAAATGATTCGAATCAATCGTGTAAAATCTCAAAATATCAAATTTTTAAAAGCATTTTGAGATTTACTTTTGAATCAACTTTAACCAAAAATATAAAATGATTTTATTCCGCTAACATATGTTATTGTTCAAAGAACATTTAGATCAAGGTCAATTCTAACCAAAGTTTTATACATGCTAAAAATAAATCAAATCAAACTCGATTATGAAAAGTGCAATCATGAAGAAGAATCAACAAATCAAAATATAATCAAAGATGAAAGCGATAAGACAAGTAACAAAATAATCAGATAATAATGACATGCAACTATAAAAACGAAATAAAAACAAATAACATTATTCAATGGGATACCTCCCAAACTGTTGGAGAATTTTCTAAAATGTTAAATTGATAAATAATAATAATAAAATTGATTTTATGAATCATTTTAATCATAAATGGTTGTGTATTGTAATGATATATTTTGGATTTATTTGTTAAATAAACAAAATAAATTGCCAAAAGTTGCAACTATCTAGAATCAAACCAAATATCCTATAATGAATGGGTGCATGATCATAAGGTGCAACCACTATACAAAAATAACTTTTCATGAAAAAGGTATCTTGTTTATTAATATGTAATGGTTCGCAAATGATCATGTTGATTGAAACATTGTTTCTCCTCACCAATTGGTATAAATTTTTCTATAAATAGAGATAGTTGTTAGACATAAAATACATACGAAAAATATATGTTTCAAGTGTCAAAAATTATATCTAAGTCATTCTTTTATTTTTCATAGTATCATGAAGGGAATTCGCCGGGTAACTCATTTGCATCTAATTTGTTTAAATTGGTGGGAGTGAATCGAACCTAAATCTTATTTTAGAGCAGCCCCCAACACACGATTCTAAATCTTATTTGTGCAACTTTCATCATATCGTTTTCATCTTCTTCTTGTTCATATTTTACAGTAGCCTCCCCAACACACGATCTAACAATCTTAAGGTTCAATTTTCGATTTTTTTATGATTAATATTAAAGTATGCAACTTTAAAGAGAATGATAACAACTTTTAATAATGGTGAAAGGTACACAATTAATTTATATAATTTTTAAAATTATAAAATTTTGATTTGTGGATCTTTTTGTTTGTGGTTAATTTGTGACTACAACTTTCATGGAGAAATTAAAACTCATGTTTTCTTATTCATCAAAATGGTTAAAGGTACATAATTATATTAAATAAATATGTTATTTATGTGATGTTTTAAATCCATGTAAAATATGTTGAAAGTAATATTTAGCGAAGTTGATTTATTGTTCATTTTGTGATTTTTATTTGGATATACCATAAAACATTGTTATATATGAAACATAGATTTATCACATAGAATTTGTTATGCATATGTTAGTTATGTAAGAAAATTGTTTATTTAAAAAATAAATAAATAAATAATAGAAATAAATTCCATGGTGTTATTTTTATATGGAGTTTACGAATTACATGTTTGAACCCACCGTATGAAATAAAAGTTAGTCATAACAAATTTGTATGATCATGGTTGTCAAAATGATTAATACATTAAATATATTTTAGATGTATTTAAGTGGAAGTAAAACTTTGTGTATATTACAAAATGAATGACAAAAATGTCATGGTGATAGTTTGACAACTATAAAAAACATAGATTTATTTTGTATATGATACTTGTATTAAAATGACAAAAGTGTCACGGGTTGATGATAGTCAGCAAATACTATCAAGAGTACATAAAGTTATACACTAGTGCATAAATAACTTTTTACATCGGGCGAAAATGACTTTTTACATTGGGTCTGCGTCTGATGTAAAGTCAGACGATATAGTAAATCAAAGATATTTTACATCGGGTTATCGCCCGATGTAAAAAATACACCTACCACATCGGTTTCAAAATGGTCTGATGTGAAAGAAAAAAAAATACAACTTTATTTTTTTTATAAATAATGTAATATTTTACATCGGTTTTCATAATGGAAGATGTAAAAAGTGGTTTTTTACATCGGTTTAAATAATGGCCCGATGTAAAATGCGGGTTTTACATATCACTACATGAACACATTTGATATGGTTTTTACATCGATTTTCATACTGGGTGATGTAAAAAGCAGTTTTTTTACATCAGTTTAAATAATGACCCGATGTAAAAAGTAGTTTTTTTACATCAGTTTTTACCCTAAACTGATGTGAAATGTTAGATATATTTCTAAATAATTTGACTATTTTTTTTAGCAAAATCGAGGTGTATTCCCTGTAATTTTTTTGGTACCTAATTTTCCATATTTTTCCAACAACACATAGACCACATTTAGGTCGTTATTTTCCATATTTTTCCAACATCACATAGATAACATTTAGGTCATATTTTCTTATTTTTCTAACCAACCCAATTTCATTGCACCAAATATGATACACATATATATATTCTTCAAAATGAACAATTTATAAGTCCTACACGATGGACTACTACAAAAACAAAAGGAGGTTTACACGATGGACTACTACAACAACAAAAAATACAAAAATATCCAATAATTTATAAGTTCTTTCCCACACTTGAATTACCAACTTGCAATTCGCAAGAAGATGAGTTGTAGCTTCCGTAGACAACATTAAATCAAATTTGCTGACAATAAATAATAACACCAAATCATACAAATCATCTTCTGTTAATTCTTTTGGGTCATCAAATACCTCAACACGTAAATAACAATATTATAGAGTTATTCTTTGAAAATTCATATTAAGTTGAAAAGCACAAAGTAAATAACAAAGTAAAGGTATTTTTATTACCTTCACCAAAGACTCGGTTATCTTGGTAGAGACAATATCCAACATATTTTTCATCACATAGTACCCACAATCATTAGAGTTATTTTGTTTTCTTGTCTACAAATGAATGACATTATTAGTGAATACTTATATAATATATATATATATATATATATATATATATATATATATATATATATATATATATATATATATATATATATATAATTTACACTACGCTTACCTTGGGTTGAAGCCATGTAGCCTTTTTTCTAATGCCATTTGTTGTTTGATGAACCCCAAAAGCACTAATTTAGAAGAAAAAATTCATATAAAGCCACATAAAATACAGAATTACTATTGTAACAAATTATGTATATAGGATGAAATGAACATAAAAGATAAACTTACGGTGTAACAATTTTCCTCATGGTTGGATTAAGATCCCGATGAAGTGAACAAAAAACGACCACATTATTGTCTTTTGGACAAATGACTATTAATTGTCAATGACATCTGGACGTGTGTATGGAAACACACAAGTCACAATTTCATGTTACCAAAATTTAAATATCTACGTTACCAAAATTAAAAAATAGAAAACACAATTTCATACAAACTTACCCTGAATAAATGGTAGCAAGTGACACTATCTGTTTTCGTCACGTAACTTGTTTTGTATGTATTTTTTAACATTTGCTTCAGTTTTTTGCACATTATTAGTATACATACACATAGCAAGGTCCATAATACCATATACTCTGATTGTGATTTATCAATACATACACGATGAATATACCTGAATAATTTTAAAATAAACATTAGAATTAAAGTGATTGGAAATATAACATATTAATAAATATTGACAGTAATGTAACCATTCATATGCTTCTGCATTAGGTCAGAAAGCTTTAATCTTGCATTTCAGTGTCTTTTAAGGCGTGTGATCAACGTATTCCCTGGTGATTGGAGTGTTCTATTCAGAGGTAACTTATTCGGCTATTGCACTTAAGATCGAGACAAAGTTTGGGCTCCACGGTCATCATAAGTATTTTCTTATCGAGGTTTATCAAGTATCAAGTTTGTTTTCCTCAGGACTTATCAAAAGGATCAGGCGAATTAAGGTTTCATTCTTAGTGATTTGGTTATAGTTTCGTCATTGTAAGATCAGGATTTCATAATAAGGATTTAAGGCTTAGTCCTATCATTAAGGCAATATTATGATTGTCAAGAGACGAAGTTGGGATCATGACACTTGTTGTTGCTCTTAATTCAAGTCGACTCGTTTTTTTTAGTAAAAGGAATAACACTATACTCAAACTTCAGCAATCTTCCCAATTGGAGCTACAACGAATCGAAAATCACAAATGTTACAAACTCGCGATTCATAGATCCGTCTACTATAATCATCACTCCTCACATTTTCTTCATATCAATCAAATGTTCCCTAACGAAGCATCACTATCTGATGTTGAACCGCTAATGCAAAAAAATTCAGAACGAGCTTCGGACCGTTGAGGCTGGAATTTTAGCTGCAATTCGTCAACAGAGTAATTCGGGAACTAAGGCTAAAAGAAGATCTTGGTTCTAGAAATATGTAGGGATATTAAGAAATTGAACTTTGCTAAGAAGCATATAACGAATACGATTACTGCACTTCATCGTCTTACAATGCTTGTCTCTGTTGTT
Source organism: Lathyrus aphaca (assembly GCA_963966055.1). Lineage (NCBI taxonomy): Eukaryota > Viridiplantae > Streptophyta > Magnoliopsida > Fabales > Fabaceae > Lathyrus > Lathyrus aphaca. The sequence goes on along the minus strand of OZ014519.1, from coordinate 676,318,134 downwards.
GAACAACTTCAAGTGATGGCTTCAAAACGTCAATACAAAGAGGCAGCCGCACAACTGGAGGCAGTGAACCAGTTATGTAGCCACTTTGAGGCCTATAGGGATATTCCAAAGATCATAGAACTGAGGGAGAAGTTTAAGAATATCAAGAAAATACTCAAGTCACATGTGTTTTCTGATTTTTCTAGCTTAGGTACTGGAAAGGAGACAAAAGAAACCAATTGGCTACAACAGTTGTCTGATGCTTGCCTGGTTGTTGATGCATTAGAACCTTTGGTAAAGGAAGAGTTGGTAAATAATTTTTGCAATCGGGAGCTTACTTCGTATGAGCAAATATTTGAAGGACCTAAATAGCAAGATCCACTTGAAATCATGGTATGGTAAGACCATAACAAAATTAAGATGACGGAATATTACAAAATAATCGGAATTGCAGACAATTTTTCCTCATTAACCATTATCAAGTAACATAAATTATTACAGATTAAATAACAAATACAACAAAAGTTCACAACAGGAAATTCTGGGAAGAAAAAAGAGAAATAGATGATTACACACGTTTAATACGTTTCCAAAATATACATAGAAGAATGAGCAATATACATAGAGGAAATAATCTGCAAGAAACGAAAGTACTCTACAATGGCCGCTCCAATTTCTCATTAGAGAGAACATATAAGAAGAAGTAAAAAGATATAAAGAATGAAAAGAGAACCTGCAACGTGGCGCTCAGATGACTCGTGGTTGAGCAAAAAGAGTGACGATGTCAACATTCTCGTTGACACATAAATTCTATGAGAAACATAATATCAACAAAATCATTTTGAATATAAAAAATTCTATGAGAAACATACTATCAACAGAATCATTTTGAATATCAACAAAATCAAATGATAGAAACAAAGCCAAAGGCATGAAGATGACATCAACAACAACGAGAAACAACTGTTGATGGAGGAGGCGCCAGAGAAGATGACTCTTTACGAATCCCATAGTAAACACTTTATTTTATACACCTTATCTACAACTACATTGGTTAAAAACAATTTTCTCTAAGACTTGTCTATATTTATAACATTTTCTCACCTAAGAAAAATTGTTACAAAATACAATGGCATGGAGAACAAAATGTAAGAACTATTTTCGTAGTTAATTTTATCAGACCCCAAGAAATAATCAAGGGTGGGCAGGCAAAAGAAAAAATTAATAATAAGTCAATTTTACATAATATATGAAGTTTTCTTCCACAAAATTGTGATAAAAAATAGAACAATAGAACTCCTTAAAGCTTTCTAAGAAATTTTTATATGCCCTTTTCTTGAATAACCATTTCAGAAAGTTTGCATCATCAAAGCTTTCCCTCTAAAACCTTCCTTTCTTTTTTCTTTATGATAGATGGAAGCATAATACAATATTGCAGAAGATGAGCGAAAGTAGGGCCCATAGAACTTGTGTTTTTATGATAGAAACCTCTGATATATGAATAAGATTAACCTACATGCTGGTAAACTTCCGAGGAAATGAAAATGCTAAAAACTTTACATGCCGATAAACTTTCGAGGAAATAGAATTCAAGAAAATCAACAATACCCATTCAATATCGACAAAATTAACAAAATCAACAATACCCATTCAAAATCAACAAGAAAATAAAAACCTAAAGTTTATAAAGGAAATACCTAAAAATCGAAGGTCGTTTGTTAATGTTTCATCTTCTTCTTCTTTCGGTCGTCTTCTGTTCGTTCGGTCTGTCAATGTCTGTTTGTTCGGTCGTGTTCTTCTTCTTTGTTTGGCCGTTCAATCGTGTTCTTCTTCTTCTTCATTCTGTCATATTCTTCTTCTTCTTCTTCTTCTTCTTCTTCTTCTTCTTCGTTGTAACAGTGGCAGCTTCATCAGAACAATGACGAATGCGTTCTTCTTCTTCTTCTTCGTCAGAGCAGTGGTTGCGTTCTTCTTCGTTTGGAACAGTAAAATAAAACTAAATGCGACGCTTTAGGAGTGTTTATGGTTTTAGTGAATTTTTTTAATCTAGAAAGATTTTTACATCGGTGGAATTAAAAGACCGATGTAAAGGCCCAAACTAAAAAGGTTTTTACATCAGGTTATAAGTGGACTGATATAAAGGCTTTTACTAAAAAAAAATTTATATCGGGTTTTACATGGACCGATGTAAAAGGCCCAAGCTAATGAATAATTGTTTAAATCGGTTTTTACATGTCCCGATGTAAAAGGCCCAAATAATAAATAATTTTTTAAACTAAAATTAATTTTTAAATCGGTTCATTGAGAACTGATGTAATAGACACAAATAATAAATAATTTGTTAAATCGGTTTTAATTTTAACAGATGTAAAAGGCTTTATATCAATTTTTAGTATTATTTACGATACTGCCACCGTGTTATTATTTACCAAACATTAAGATATTACATCGGTTGGAACCAGTGAAAATAAATGCCTGATGTAAAACCCCTAAATTAAATATTTTTTACATCATATTGTTATGAAATATGATCTAAAATCATTTGACAAATGATTTTCACATCATATATCTTTAAGTCTAATGTAAAATCATGTTCTCAGATGTCTATTTTCTAGTAGTGATTATCATATGCATGACTAGTTGAAAAATTGAATATTCGAAATTTATTACAGTTTGAAAAATATTGCAATTCTTTGACGAAAGAATTGACAAGGATATGATGTCTTTAAATATAATTGAAGACAATGAATACATCATTAGGGATGTAGAACAAACCTATATCTAATTAATCATCAATAATGGAAACTCAACTCACATTTGATTAACGTTAAGTCTTGAGTTCAATGATGAAAGTACACTATTAGAGTGGTTGAAGTACTTAATGATAGATACATCCCAAGAGGTAAAAGTACCTGGACCATAAGAATATGTGTGGTAGGATGAAGTTTTCTTCTTAATAGACATATAACATATATTCGTTGGAATGCATAATTATAGGTGCATTTCTGATGTAGTTTACCTATATGAGAATGAAGTGGTGTCGCTTCATAGAGTTCAAGGGCTAGACTATTAAATTCTCATGAAAAGGATATGAGACACAAGACCTTATTTAATGTGTCATATTGATAATTCGATAAATGATACCGAGATTTCATGTGTGAGTAATGCACGCTTATTTTAATGAATAGTTGGTTCAAAACTTGTCTACCAATCTATTAGGGGATGAATGAAAACTTAACTTACTAAGTAATGGTTCAAATCGTAAGATACCTTTATCTGAAACCATGAAATTTCCTGAATAATGAATTTATATATATTTTGAAAATGATGGAGATTTGTTGGAGAAATTGCCAAAATATTAAATTGATAAATAATAATAATTAAATTGATTTTATGAATCATTTTACTTATAAATGGTTGTGTTCTGTAATGATATTTTTTGGATTTATTTGTTAAATTAACAAAATAAATTGCCAAAAGTTGCAACTATCTAGAATCAAACCAAAAATCATATGATGATTATGTGCATGTTCATAAGGTGCAACCACTATACAAAACCAACTTTTCGTTAAAATATTTGTTGTTTATTCATATGCAATGGTTCACGAATGGTTATGTTGAAACCATTGAAACATTGTTTCTCCTCACCAATTGGTACAAGTTTTTCTATAAATAGAGATATTTGTTAGGCATACAATACATACGAAAAATTCATGTTTCAAGTGTCAAAAATTATATCTAAGTCATTCTTTTATTTTCTAGTGCACAAGAATAAATGAGAGAATTTTATTTTGTAAAATATCGTTGATTGATATGCTTAATGTGAATGTGTGATTCATGTTAAGGTTTTCAGAGTATCCTGAAGGGGATTCGCTGAGTAATCCATTTGCATCCAATTTGTTTAAATTAGTGGGGGCGGATCGAACCTAAAGCTTAGTGTTAACACATGCTTTAGAATTTATTTTGTGCAACTTTCATTATATCGTTTTCATCTTTTTCTTGTTCATATTTTACAGTAGACCCCAACACAAAATCTAACACAAATATCACTTATTTAACTTTATCATTTGATCCTCTAATCACATGCTTCCTCCAAACTAAAATCTTTGTATCCAATTAATTTGAAATCAAGCTTGATCTTATGTGCATGTATTCAATTTCATTTCTTTCCTTTAATCATAGTAGTGTATTCCATCTATGTGTCTCTTTGTTCTTAGATTAAGTGGTCACAATTTTTTTTTCTTTCAAGAAAACATGCTTTAAATGTAGATGCAACCCTTAGACCCGAAACAAATATTATTCTAATATTTAATGGGTCAAATTACCTACACGATCCTTTAAATTATTTAATTGCAATAATCCAATCCTTTATGTTTTTTCTACAAGTAGTTCCTTTTACGCTTTGTTTTTTTGTAATAATTTGGTCTTATTTTAGACGAAATATATAATAAAAAATCGTCCATTAGACCAAAATACACAATCAAACGCAAAACTAATTACATATTTGTGATCAACACGAAAAACTAATTCAAATTGTATATGAGTATAATTTATTGTAACAAAATTTTTTAAAAAATGACAAAAACGTTACAAAAAAAACTTAAAAAACTAATTTGATATTTTTAAATAACTCCTGTAGATAATTTAACTTATTTAATGACAATATAAATTTTTATACCCCTCTGTTCCAAAATAAAAGTCTTTATAATAAAGAATATTTTTATATTTTTATGATAACCAATAATAATTAAAAATATTTTTATAAAATTGTTATATTTAATAATTTAATAATTATTTTTCTTAATCTATATATAACACTTTATAAAACATAATGATTTTATAAAAGATATAAAAATTGTCTATCTTTTATTTAAAAGTAGAATAACTTGAATGCAACACACTTCCCCCTCTCTCTGCATTTCCCGCAAACACCAACAAACCTTATCTTATCACCAAAATGTCCTTCCTCCGCCGTTTCCTAACTCCTTCCCCCACCACCGAAGACCCAACCGCTACTTCCGACACCGACTCCGACTCATCCTCCGACCCTGAGCCCTACGATGAAGCCGAAATCGAAGAATACCTCAGAACCTTGCGCCTCCAAAACGCCGAGGACCAAGCTCCCGTCTCCAATTCCGACCCAGCCGAAAACTACAAAGAAGCTATGGAAGCTCTACAATCCGCTTCCGTGAAGAATAGATTAGAAAAAAAAACTCGTAGGGCTCTTAAACCTTCCAATCCATTTGATTTCCCTCCGGATAACGAGGATTGGTGTGAGGAAGATTTGAGAGAGTTTTGGGAAAATGGGAATAACGCGTTTTTCGGTACTGGTTGGGACCCTACTTTGGTTAAACCACTGGAATGGGATTATGTCCAGACACAACTTGAGAAGGGGAAAGATCTTCCCATTGCTCCTTTTTATGTTCCGTTTAGAAAACCTATTCCGGCAATTCCGAAGAAAATGTTTAACATTAAAGGTCCTGAGGGTATTATTGAAGAATTCGATAGGATTGAAGAGTTTCTCAAATGGGTTAGCTATATTTTTGAAGATGGTACCACGTATGTGAACTTTGATTCCTCTTTTGTTCAGTGTTTTTAAATAGTGACTACAATTATTCTAAAACGCCTAGTGCTGTGGAAATTAGAGAAATAACAAGTTTCTTTGACAATGCTGGTTTTGTTTGTTGTTTATGAATGTTTTGTGATGATAATTTTTTAGATATGAAGGGACTATTTGGGATGATCAAGCTCAAGGGAAAGGTGTTTATTCAACTTCTGATGGACTTGTCAGGTTTGTCTTTGCTCCCTAGTGGTGATGTGAAGTTATTGCTGTTAGTTTTGCTTTGATTGTTTGAATGGTAGTGGTAGTGAGAGATATAACAAGATATAATGAGGTGTAATTGTTTGGGTTTGTTTGAATAAATAGCTTATATGATCCCGATACAAGCTGTCTCTGATGTTGCTTGGATGGTGGTGATTTTCCCGACTGACTGGGGGGACTTCAACTGCAGCATTCCAGAGCTGATAGGGGAGCATGAGAAACAATAATCATTCACCCCTTTTGTGGAATGCTTATTTTATTAAATTTGTAATCATAAGTTGTCTTGGTTCCCCATTCTAAAGCCAATTGGGCTTGATTTACAAACAAACTACTGACAAACACATGGCTTGAAAATTTGGTAGAGGTGGCAAACCAAGCTTTTGGTCTTTGAAGAGGCTTTGATATTGTATGAGTGAATTGGTTATATCACTTTAACAAACTTAGTAAGAGGGAAAGAGGAAAAATGAAATTGAAAACATTAATTTAACTGTGGTGTCTAGTGTATTCTACATATAACTTGGAGAGGTTATGTAATCAACCGATGCATAAAAAAGAGTTACACTATTTTAAAAGAATTACATCTGAAAATAAGTGAAAGAACATGATTAAAGTGAGACAAAGTCTCAGTTGAATAACTGTCTTTGAATTGGAAAACAGCAGATTATACAAAACTACTGGTGCAGAGTGTAAGAGTCATTACTTTTTCCTTTTGAGGATATAATGCATAAGATGGTCATGTTTTCTTTGGTTTTCATAATATCTTTGTATGTCAGTACATCATGCAACTCTTCTTGGCACGGATATTTTACAATGTATTTTTTTCTCATAGGTATGAAGGTGAATGGCTTCGAAATGACCCAGAGGGTCATGGTGTTATTGAAGTTGAAATACCTGTTATAGAACCTGTTCCTGGATCCGAGTATGCATTTCTGAAGTCTTAGATTGTGCCATAGTTTGAAATTACATTCAACTGCTCGTAAACAAAACCTTGACTGCTTTTATGTCCTTAGACTTGAAGAAGAAATGCGAGCTGAAGGGGAGATTATAAAAAAGGATTTTATGGCCCTGTCCCCAGAAGAGAGAGAATGGCTTGATAAGGATATTCAAGATAGTTATCGTCGTGCAAATGAATACGAAGTCCCCTATTATGAGAGTAATGCATGGGTTGAGGAATTTGGAGAAAAGCCGTAAGTTTAATTATAGATTCTTGCTTTAGACATCACACATGCTGCATTGTCTCTTTTTTGCTTCTCTGATACATTGTTACTGGTCTGAAAAATAGTTTATATTTTTGTGCCCAGAGAAACCGGTCGCTATCGTTATGCTGGTCAGTTGAAGCATGGGAGGATGCATGGATGTGGTATATTTGAATTTAACGAGCGTACCATATATGTAGGTCCATGGATCATCTATAGTTTTTGTTAACTGTTAACCCCAATCAACAACTTCCTTATTTTTCATATTTTACAAAAAAAGGGGGAGATGAAGCTGGACTTTTAAGATGAAAAATAAAGATTTAATATATTTCATTTTACATGTCAATTAATTATAATTGTCAGATCATTAAAGGCGTTAAACTATAATCATATACATGATTGCTTATAATCTATTGACAGTGTAAAACTTTGTACACTAACAGTGTATTAAAATAAACTAAATATGATTGCAGAGGATAATATCATTTCCTTTTAACTTTCTGACGATATAAAATGATACTTTTTTTAGCTCAATATGTTACAATTTTAAGTTTAAGACGTACCATCTTTATTATTTATTTGGTTGAACCTTGCTACTAAATACAAATGTTGGGAAGTGCTAGTCATCTTCAACATAAGGGAAAAATATTTTCATCTTACTTGATTCACGCAGAAGCCCTATTTTCTTGCATACTTACATTATCTGTGCGTGTACAGGGTAGATTTTATTTTGGAGAAATATTGGATGATGATGAGGGGTGTGATGAAGAAACTTCAGCGGTATTAAATACTCTTCACCTATGAAAATAATAAAATAATGTTTGATAATCTAAGTTGTGTGGCAATATCTCATTCTCTGACACTGTCAATTTCAGCTGCATGCTGGTATAGCCGAAGTTGCTGCTGCAAAGGCTCGCATGTTTATGAACAAGCCTGATGGAAGTATGATGTTTTTTCCAATACAAAATTTTATATTGAAAACCTTACATTCATGTTTTTTTTTGGTCCTGACTTTCCTTTTGTCTGTTTAATGTTTATAGATCCATTCATTAGCATGTACTGTAAATTAAGGTATAAAGGTTCATATTCCACAATGATCTTCTTCCTCCCCCATCTCCTCACCATTTAAACTTTTCAAGTTTTCATTACCAGTTAAGATTTAAGAACACTCATTATCCAGTGTTCTTTTCCAAATTGTGGCCAAGTCATGCTATAAAGACCAATTAGAACTTCACATCTTATTTATAAATACCTACCACAGGAATCATGGCTGCAACTGGAAATAGGAGATAAAAACCTATTCACCCTCGATTTAGAGGAATATATATGATATTGCCAATCGCCTTTGTTCTCCATGTTTACTACAGCTCAACTCGGTTTTCAAGCTAGTCCTTGTTGTTACTCATGGTTCTTGCCTTTTGATAGGCATGTGAGGGAAGATTAGGGCCCTTCTCCCCAATACAATTTTTTCTATAAAAAATATATTGTTATACATTATTTATTAGAAATTAATTTATGTATAAATGTACACAAACGACATTAACATGTAAATACTAGTAATCATTTGAGAAAAAAAAAGTGATTGAATATAACTACATATGTCGGTGCTTCGTGAGTGTTTGACATGACATGTAGACAACAAACATACTTTCAATCTAAATTGTTTGTCCTAAATAGTATATAATACTTTTATATATTATACCAACATCACGTGGTAGGTGCAATAGATATTTAAGCCCCTTAATTATTTTATCGGACATTCAATCTTTGATCACTGATTAACCCTTGAATTATAGATCATTGTTATATCGAGAGATCAGTCTCCACAATGCTCTTCATTTTACAATGTTTTAAAATTAAATTTGTTCTAGCCTCTGATAGATACATTTTTGGATCCGTTTCTACCTGGATGGAGAACTATGCATCACATCGCAAATATGTAAAAGATCAGATTTACCTCTTTACCATTTGACTATCATCTCAACTATTAGAGATGGTTTAGCATGCATGCTGATTATTGGTGTTCTTGTAGACTCTTTCAGCTTTTATTGTATGGTTGAAAATTTATATCCTGTATCTTTCATGACAAATCGCTCCCTGTTTCATTTTCCTGATTGGCACCATTCTGTTTTTAATCATGTTATTTTCCATTTATCATTTGACATTTTGTTTGTGCAGTGGTAAGAGAAAAGAGAGGTCCATTTAATGATCCACAGCATGCTTACTTGTACGAAGGAGACGATGTATGGATGGCGCCTGGTTTCATTAACCAATTTTATGAAGTAAGGCTTACTGGAAAACCTTTACCATAGTGCATTGCTTATTTTCATTTTAAGCGAACAAAATTAATCATGCATATGGTTCTGTTACATTACAGGTCCCTGATTACTGGAAAACATATGCGCATGAAGTCGATCAGGAAAGAGAGGGGTGGTTGAACTCTTTTTATAGATCTCCTCTAAGGATACCCATGACAGCTGAGTTGGAATACTGGTGGTCCAAAGGTATTTAGCACCCGTGTTACAGTTTTTTTTTTTTGTGAAAATTTTTATTTAAAAAAAAATATATTTTGAAGTTTTGATCCGTTTGTTACGCTTCTTAAAAATATTGAATTATTGAATATTAACATCATTTTTTTTTATATTCTGTAAGAAACATGCCCTATTTTTTCTATTCTTCTGCATGAACAAGTACATAATTAGAAACTAAGAGTTTGTTTTAAAAAAAAATAATTATTCTTCCTCCAAATCCTTGACCAGAGGAGAATCACGAGCTTCCTGAATTTGTCCTCATTAACAATGAACCCAAGCCTGATCCCGAAGACCCATCAAACCAAATATACCCTGAGGATCCTCTCATCCTTCACACTCCAACCGGAAATATTATCAATTATGTCGAGGATGAGAAACATGGAATACGGATGTTCTGGCAACCCCTTTTGGAAAGTTACAAGAAGGTAGACTCGGAAAAGGCTGCGTTCCTTCCCCTTGGTTATAATGAATTTTTTGGGATGGATAAGGAGGAAAAGAAAATTGGAAAAGGATCCAAGCCGTGGTATAGAAAAGTGATAGAATGGGTTGAAGCACAGAAGAAAACTAGGGAAATGAAAAAGGAGGTAACTGAGAAACAACTTGAATTTATAGAAGCTGAAATATGTCTGGAAGAGACTATTGAGGATATGGACGACTTCTTGCTCAGAAGCGAGAATGAAGAGAAAAGGAAGTCTGAATTGGGTTTCTCAGATGAAGATGATACAGTTTCTGTAGCCAAACAAGATGGAAAAGCTCGGGTAGATGAGGAAGAGGAAGATGATGAAGAAGACGAGGATGATATTGCACCATCAAGTTTTGGGTCAATTGAGCCGGAACAAAAGACAGATCAACAAAAGCAGAAGCAAAAACCTGGCAAATCACCCTTTTCTTCATCTTCGTTAGCATTTGCTTCTAGCAGCCTTATCTCTGCGGTGAGTTATGATTTTCTACTTTTCTTTTATGCATGTTTCATTTTACGACTCTTTCATGAAACATGCAAAACTCTTATTCCATTATCCAAAGAGTAAGTGTGTTTGGATGAGTCATTTTAATGAAGGGGTGTAATGTTTTACCGGAATTTAAAATGATTTGGACAAAAATCCGTGTTCGAATAAAAAAGATGAAAAATTGTTAAAATGATGGAATTTAATGAAGTATTTCGTTCAAGTTAAATTTTATTATTTTGAAATGATACTTAAAATTAAAGAATTTCAAGTTCCTTTCATACTCCATAGAATTGGAATGTCAACTTAGTTAATGCCATTATTTCAAAATTTACAAGTTGGTCCCTATATTTTTCAAAATTTTAAAATCGATCCTCAAAATTTTCAAAAGATTGCTAATTAGTCCTTAATAATTTTCAAAATTTACAAATTGATCCTTTAAATTTTAAGAATTGCAAATTAGTATCTACTTTTTTTTTATTATTCTTTGATTCAACAATTTATCAAGTTAGCTTATAGGTCATTTGGCTTTGTTGTGAACCGTTGCGTGTCTGTGTGTGTTGACCTTTCTCATAATTCAAATTTAAATAATCACACGAGGTACGATGAATAATATTCAATCATATGTTGTTATATCATTCATACTAGTTAACAATCAAAACATAGTTGGTCATCCTATTTGCACCTCATTTCTTGAACATTTTATTATTGCTGTATATTTGGCCTGTCAGGTTCCATCCAAGCTGCAACAATCATTTACCTTCTGGAACAAGGTTGGATCAAAACCAGCTTTGGTTCCTCCGCAGCTCATTGATCGCACCAGCAACGTTAAAACAGTTGCTTCAGTCAGTTTTCCTCTGGCGACAGGCCAAAAGGGTAGGTTGAACGCCACGGGTAAAACAAAGGAAAAAGTCACAGCAAGAAGTTATTTAGGTGGGAAATTTCTTGAGGTATCCTCTATGTCGCAGACTCGATCATGTTATATGGCTTCTGCAAGTTCGAAGAGCAACTCAAAGAAGCAGAGAAGGAGTGGTAATGCGTGGTTGCATTCGGCACCAGAGAGGGATTTAGACAGCGTACTATCTTTGAATTCAATTTCTTCAGTGAATAATTTTTATCCAAATACTCAAACTTCATTTCAAATTTAATTATTGATGTCCATTTTGATTGTTAATTAGGCCTTAGTGTACCAAAATATGAGTGAACAATGGTGTTCTGCCCCGGCATAGAGACATGAAAGAAATTAGAATTGTGTTGCAATGTTTGTATCAAAAATCTGAAAAGCATATGTTGAATACTTGCCTCCATTATCCTTTTGCATCACGTTTCATTTTTTTTTATACAACTTTGATGTTGTTTGAGAGTTTCAGAGGTGAGAGCAAGGGGGGCATAGACCTTTGAAAAAGAAAAATGGATCAAGTGAAATAATACAAATTTCTTTATGAATTAAGCCTAAAGAAACTTGAATGTAAATTTATTTCTCTAACTCATGATTAAATTAAATATCACTCTACATAAATTTTATAAACATTCAAAATATCTACTGTATAACTAAATAAAATGAAACTAATACATCCAAAAACTAATGAGCTATATCATTACTTAAATCAACATTCTAATTCTAAGATGAGTCTCAACATTGATCCCTAAGATTAAAGTCATAATTTTTTAAGAATGTGGCATTTTTTTAATGGTAGGGTTATATATAAAAAATATGGAGTAAAAAAAAAGATATGTTAATTAAAATTAAACAATATCTTAATTAAATGAAAGTGATAAAAGAGAGATAATGAAGTTAGCGGGGTTAATAACTTTTTATACTAAAATTTATTAAAAAATAAAAAATTATATGTCATTGTAGTTAGTGGGTTAATAATGAAGGTAAATTAATAATAATAATAATAATAATAATAATAATAATAATAATAATAATAATAATAATAATAATAATAATAATAATAATAATAATAATAATAATATATTGTTTTTTTAAAATAGTAACTTAATTTTATTTAAAAATTATATAATCAATACTGAATATTATTAAATAAAAAAAGTTTTTTTTACTAAATAACTAATAAAATAAAATTAAAATGAATATAAAAAACTACTAAAATAATAATAAATATAAAAACTTAGTAGAAAAAAGTTAGTTTTTACAAAATAATTAAAAAAAAAAAATAAATATAAAAGTTAGTGGGAGAAAATTAAGAGTTAGTGGAAAAAATTAATTTTTAATAAATAATAAATAAAATGAAAATACACGATTAATAAAAGAGCTTTTATATATAAGATACAAATTTTTTTAGTTTAGAACAATTAAAATATTGTGTTTAAGGAAGATTTATGATTATATAAATAAATTCTACAGTTTCAATCCATATTATAATACTCTTCATATAAAAATATAATAATAAAAAATACTTTAAAAAGGAATTAATAGTTTATTTATTTTTCTCTCAACACCTCTTTCTCCAAAACATCCCCCTCTTCTTTTCTTTTCAATGCTCTAAAATTGAGTAAAAAATTCCAACATATATCTAATAGTTTACTGTTGTTTTCCTTTTCCAGACACTTCTCTGCACAAAATAGTGATAACAATGAGAAATCCTATTTTTTTCAAAATTAAATTTAGAGTTGTATTTTTGGTATGGGTAAAAGGTGAGTTCGAAATGCATTTCTATATTATTAAAAAATTAGTAGATCGCCTGAAGATGCATCTCTAAATGATTTTGTTTCACATCCTCGGGTCAGACCCTTTCCTCTTTCTCCTTCATTTTCTAAAACGTTCTAAAAATACATTTGAGCTCTCACACCCATTCAATTCCCACTCATTCATTCAAGCTTCTATCATTGTAGCTCTTTCTCCTCCTTTACATCATCTCATATATTTAAATTTCTCTTTGTCATCAATTTAATTTGATAAGTTTTTCAAAATGCTTTGATTTGTAGTTAGTTATTTAAAATATATTAATTATTTTAAGTACATTAGATAGTAGTGTAAACGAAATGAGTAGCCTACAAGAACATGAATTGACATATTTTTGGAGGGTTAGGACAATAATCACGTTTCTATCATAGTTGAGAATCACATGTTTGTCCGGAGATGCATCTCAAAAATGTTATTTAGGTATGTTCGGAGATGCATCTCTGACAATGTCCCCTGAAATCCTTTAAAACAACCCTGAGTCAAATCTAGAGATGCATCTCCAGACCATATTTTGTTGGAAATCTTAGAAAAGTGAAATCTGATGTGATTTTGAATGCGTTCAGAAATATATCTCCGAATATATGAAAGACATTTTCGGGTTTTCAGAGGTGTGAAATGCACACCTAAGAGTGTAATGAATATTCCTCTAAAAAAAGTAGGTATCTCAAGATATTTTATAGTTTTAACTTTTTAGTGTATGATTGACTTTTAAATTTACTATTCAACTCACTTTTGCAAGTATTTATCAAAAACATAAATCATTTTACCTTCAATTTTTAACGATAATCAATTTTATATAAACAATTCACTCAAAATTAATTTATTTATGGTAGATCAAACACACCGTTAGACTCGTGACAAGACTGATTTTTAAATTGTCAAGTGAACATTTGTTACTTAGATAACCAAATATTTTAAATGTAAGAGCTTGATATAAAGTCACGTGTATAGAAAATTGTTCTGGATTGGTCAAAAAGTCCTAAGAAGCAGACTTAATCAAGCAGGCAATGCAACATGTTAACACAAAAGACAAGTAAGTAGGTGGAATCTCGTCAAAAAGCCGAACACCTGATTTCAATTGCTCTTACATCGACTATCATTAGATTTGATATGACGATCCATTACATCTCACGTTGAGTTACACAAAAACAATTTTAACCGCATACCATATATAAGTCTTGCCACGCGCCATAACATTTATTATCTCGCTCTCACAAACTACATCACTCCGATTTCAGTATCTTTAATCGTAAGTACTAATATTTCAGATACATTTAATTCCCTTACATTGGACACTCTTACCACAGTATTGGAAGAACTCACTCCATCACTCAAACCTACACCTTAATACCAAAGGAAATCACCTAATGTAAGTAATTAAAAATCATATTTGTAGTGAATACATTATGACTCAAGAAATCATATTTTGTCTTCAATTAAAATAAATCAAGTAATTAAAACTCTTCAATTAAGTTAATATCAGTTAGATATTTTGGTAAAATCAAATGGATACAAGACTGATTGTGAATGAAGCCACTTTCCTTAAAAGTATTTCAAACACTCTCTTAATTATCTTAGAGTTGGAAATCAAGAATACCCAGGATAATCAACCTTATAATCGAGTCGGCACAAGACGAATGAAGAACTTGAAATGCAAGGAAGAGTGTCTGAAAGTATGGAGAGGAAGTATGCTTTTTGTATATATTTTCGAATTTAAAATTGTGTATTTATAGGCTATACATGTGTTGTTTCATAAGTTTGCAACTCTCGATGAAACATTATATTTTCAACATATGTTGCAATGGCTCACCTATATCAATACAATGCACCACTTCAATGAAGTGTTGTGCATTTTGAATTTGAAATTTAAACTTTCAGTAACCCGAGACGAATTTAGTCACAACTTCCACCGGTGGATGTTTAGTGCAAAAACTGACCAAAATTATTTTCAGACAGATTTAAAGGCAACTTTCACTGGTGGATGTTTAATGCAAAACAAACCAAAATTATTTTCAGACAGATTTAAAGGCAACTTCCACTTTTATCTAAGACACTTTTATCCTCTTTAACTTTGTCATATTTGAACACACCCATACATTGATTATCCATTATTTCCAACAATATATACTAGTAATAATGGCATAATATATAATATTAACAGTTTTTAAGTTTATCAAAAACATTGAAATGTCACAAAAACATGAGAAAAAAAAACACCAAAAAAACAAAAACACTACACTAAGACATGAGAAGCAATGCATAATTATTTTTAACGAAATTGATATTCTTGACGGCAGTAACATCCATTCCAAATACACGACGCATTTTTGCTATGATCAGGACATACTTCACATGCACAATCCTCATTAGTTTCGCATGGACAAAAACCTAAATATATGTAAAAAGAATCAATGAATGTTACTAGAAAATGATAAAAGATTTTAAAGTGTTAAAATATGTGTGAAAATAGACTTACTATGGATGGTGGCCACCAGAACTAGGAAAAACAAGATGAGAAAAACATAAATTGTTTTTAGAATTTCACCCATATTTTGTCTCCTTGAGTTGCATGTAACAAACACTTCATGCTTTGTAATTTCTATGAAATTGTTTTTGTCACTTGGGAGTTTTAAGAAAGCTTTATTGTAGTTAAAACATTACTGCTAAATTGTCTCTAGAACTCACTCAATTGATCAACTAGGCTTTAGCAAAAAAATCGCTTTAAATTTTTGATGAATATAAGAGGTCATTGATTTTTCATAAATATATTGATTAAATGCAATCTTCCTTTGTTATGGTGATTCATGTATTTCCTTTAATTGTTGTGAAAATTTAGACAACTGCTATGCTAGCCCATCCGATGTTTGTGTCAACAAGATGTTTTGTTCCAGAATAGCATTATTGGTATTTAACTCCATGATACCAATCTTTCTTTATGAAAGGTTTATATCATGTTATCCTTGATGACCATTGAGAGTCATTGTTTCAATGATTTTAATTGCATCTTCTGTGCTTTTTTGACATAACAAAACCCTTTATAGTAACATCTAGCAACAACTTGAGTTGTTGTTGTAATCCATCTCAGAAGATGTGTATATGTGTAAGATCATCAAAACTATGGTTTGGGCATCTTCTTAGCATGAATTTGTACCTCTCCCACGTTTCACAAAGAGTTTTAGTTGCACATTGGGAGAACACTGAAATCATTGTCTTTGCTTCCATGAGTTTGTTGTGAGGAATACATTGATTTAATAACTTTTTCTCGAACGGATTCTAGTTTGTAATTGTTGAAGCGGGTTGGTATAGATACCACTCTTTTGCTTTGTCATTCAATGGATATGGAAACAATATCAGGAATACTACTTCCTCCTGAGTTTATGGAGCTCTTAACGTATCAGAAATCTCATAGAAATCAGTAAGGTATGTGGCGGTAGTTTTGGAAATATAATTATATTGATGTTGGAATTTGAACCCATGACCAATTTAATCATCCCATATGTTATTCTGAAACTGAGGTATATAGTTTAGAATTTTCATGTTTTCCTTCGTTACCTCGCTTGAATAACCGATGTTATATCCTCTTCGTGTCCGAGGTGAGATAGGTTATTTGTAGTATTAAGCGAAGAGATGTTGAGCATGTTTTCTAAATCAAGTTAGAGGGAGTTTGGTGTTTATATTGGAAACAAATTATATGCACGTTTGGCCTTTCCATAGTTATCATATCAAACAATAAGACACAAGTTTCTAGTTCAAATTTAGTAGATTTTTTCCATTACTTGGGGATATAGACGAAGTTCATCTTAGTCATTCACCAGTAGACCAATAAACAAATAAAGTCGACCAAAAAAGTAATATTAAACAAAATAAAGAAAAACCATGACAATGGTCAATGGGCTAAACAATTTCACAAAATTTTATGGTCATATCATACTACCCACACTCCATAATCAAGGGAACACCATTTACAATGGTCTACGGTGCTAAGACATCTGTTGTTCTAAATAGACACACCCATTTGAAGACTCATATAATTTGACAAGGAAGAAAACGAGGTAGAACTTATATGTGCTATTGACCTGGTCGAAGAAAATAGGGAGATCTCTCACATATAAGAGTTTTCCACTAAACAAATCGCTGCCGAAAGATACAAATCAAAGGAATTCCCAAGAAAGACGCAAAAGGCCAGGTTAATACTCAGATAATTGGTTGCACCTACCCGATTAGAGAAGTTTCTACTTGTACTTGCTAAAACGTACAATCATGGATAACTCCTAGTTATGTAGGGTTGTTTTAGGGAATTTTTTGATCCATTCCTAGCTCCAAGAAGAGAATATATATATATATATATATATATATATATATATATATATATATATATATATATATATATATATATATATATATATATATATATATATATATATATATATATAACCTCCCAGGCTTGGGATAGAAAACCAAAAACACAAATTTCATATCTTTTCAGCAAAAAATGTGGGAAGTGGAAAAACTTGGCTCTTCCATGGATCACGAGGAACGATTTTTCCTTTTGAATCATTCCTTCAGCCAATCAATGTTAAGACACATACGTTCAAGTGTGGTAAGTGGAAGAATCAAATTAGACGACCCAAGCCAAATTGGGATACCTCATGCCAAATTTTGGGTGTCCTTAGGCCTTATTTCGTGCAAACCTATATCCGAGAGAGGGTGCTCTCCTAGTGTTTAGACAATTGACTTGTATCCTATATCCATGGACCTTCCCTTTTAAGTCCCAATAAAATTATCCCTAATCCACAATCTCTAAAGCACGAGGCCTTAGAAAGGACAATATGATTTAATGGTTCCATATAGAGTTTCCTGTGATGATTATTTTAAACCTTTCTCGGGGAATAATCCCTCAAGCGAGAAGCCCGGGGGCGATTTCATCATATAAAACTTTTGTAGAAGACATTCAGGAGTGAAGCCTGATATGGACCTTCATTGAAGGATCCTTACCGCCTTACGAGATAATTATACACTAGACCTTCATTAAGGGATCCTTTTCGTCCTAACAGGTAATTATAGATTGGACATTCGTTGAAGGATACTAGTCTCCCTACAGTGTAATTATACGCTGTACATTTATTAAAGGATATTTGTCGCCCTATGTAGTAATTATATGTTGGACCTTCATTGAACGGTCCTTGCCTCCATACAAGGTAATTATATGTTGGAGCTTCGTTGAACATATGCTGGAAATTAATGGATGGACTATGACAAAATCCAAATATCATAAAATGAATCGCCATGAAGTCTGAACGTTTTCGTTAGTAACTCCAAAAGGCGTGCTTATAAGGGAGGCCGACAAATGGTGAAAACACAATTGCAAAAAGTGAACCAATGACATCAAAGGATATGCATTCAAGGTGGCATCAATACCTTTTAGACTCACTCCAAGCTCACCTGAGAAACTCTCCCTAAGATCACATGAGGGATTCACACTAAGATTCACTCGAGGGACTCATGAAATCTTTAACATCATAATAAGTTCGAGTTAAAACACTTCAGCCTTTCCAAGGCCTTGTGCTTAAGAGACTGCTGTCTGGGATGATTTATTGTTTTCCGAAAGGGGATATCCCACAAAGAAGCAACAAGAACTAAATATATTGGCACTAGGAGAGCACCTAAAGTAGGGTTATTGGTGCTCGACAGATCCCCGAAATTCGGCCATTCAAACTTGGGCCTTCAAACTAGGTTCCATGACTAATTCATGATGTACGTGGGTGGTGATGTGTCAAAGGAGTTACTGACTAGAAATATCAGTCAATGTGAAAAACCGTCTCCCCCATAATTCACAAGAGAATGACTCATCTCTATTCCATGTTTTGTTATTATGGAGTCAGGAAAACTACTCTCTAGCCCAAGCTTAAAAAGTTTTTTTTATATATATATATACCTCAATTCCAGAGCAAAAGAGGAATCACAAATTTTCTCTAGAGAGACACACTGAGAAGGTTTCACATAATCTTCGTGAGCAGGATTCCACAACTTCTAATTACCATACCATACACACAAAAGTCATTGATGAGCAGGGTTATCACCTTTATTGTACTAGAGCGGGTACAATCTTTTATCTTTTTGAAAGAGGCATTGGTTCATTAACTTTAAAAATTCTTACTAAGTATAATGATATTTGAAGTTGTTTTTAATGAACATTCAAAATTTATTTTTATATTATCTTCTTCTTACAACCTTGGTATGTTTAGTTCATGATAGAGGATTATAATAAATTCTTGTTGTCTTGTTGTCTTATTTTGTTAGGCTTAGAACTAAATGTTCTATACAAACTGCTTGTATGTTGTGGTTTTCGTCTTGTTGGAGTATATGACACTCTAGGAATCAAATTATTTTTAATGACAAAATAGGTAACCCGAAAGTTATTTTTCAAGGAATTATCTCTTTGTCTTGGTGGTGGCTAACTCTTGTGACTAAGAGTAAGATTAGATGTAACTATTATGAGTGTATCACTCATCCTTGTGATTTTTTTTTTGTAATTTGTAACTTTTGTATTTGGATTGGAGTATCCCTAATACTCCCATCTAAATAATATTACTTGCTTATAAAAAAATTGACATTACGACTAAGTTGATCGATAGCCACTATCAAATCACATGTAGCATATATACAAAGAGAAAAAATAATGATCTTTCCTCATGATTAAAGGAAAATAAGTAAAATAGAAAAAAAGAAAATGTAGTATAAAATATTTGAAGATTTTTTAATAACCCCAAATAATTCAAGGATGTATTAAGAAATTCTCAAATATTTTTACACTACGCATCATAATAAATCCCAATTTTATTTTTAAAATATTAAAATAACATGACAAATATAAATTTTTTAATTGATAGTATGTGTAAAATTATTTTACCAATTAAACTCAATATTAAGTTTAGTAAAATTTCAATGACCTTTAATGATCATCAAAATTTTTAAATGAGATATTTAATAAAAATATGTGACCCATTAATTTACTCAAAAGACATTTCATAATACACTTATTAATTACACAAATGGTTTTCTGACAACTCCAAAAGTGATAAAATAATTTAATAAAAAAAAAAAAGCATGAAGTGTTTCACTTATAAAATGATCAAATAATGATTTATTGGTTACTTTGCAAATCAAAGATACAAAAAGATGACTGAAATATTAAAAATAATTTATGCTTTAATCATCTGGATTTCCTTAATCCTTGTTGTAACCAGTCATAGTAAGTTTTCTTTCACATTTAGTTTAATATTATAATTTAATAACATCAATTTATTTTTCATTGCATACAGGTCTTCTTCCTTGTGCAACTGATGAAGATTGTGCAAATGATATATGTGTTCATCCTCTAAAGCCAATGTGTTTCTTGAATGAATGTCATTGTGGGCCATCAGAGGGCTACAATCCATGTGATAAGGGTTGTTGTATTACTTGCTAACATGTCTTCAATGATCTTGCCCTACTTAATATTGAACCTGGTTTCTGTATGGAATATAAATCTATGTTATGATATTTATACAAATTTGTAGTAGTAGTAATTATATGTAAAGAACAATTATTGGAGGGTTGCATGTTCATACACTTTACTACTAGAGCTGATTTTTGCATTCATGATTTAAGATGAATTTCTCTTTCTAATAATCTCTGTAAAAGAAACTCTCATCTTTGCTATTATATTTTACTATCATGGTCAAACAATTACTCCAAAAATATATATTTTTTAGTATATCTTTTAAAATCATGCATCCAAATATGTTCTAATGTATCAACTAGGACTCCATAACATAGCACAACACAATCATATGAAATTATATTTATAATAAAAAATGCATAGAAGTTGTTATTAAATTCTTTTTTATTATTTTTTTTACATCTGAAGAAAACTAAAAAAATATTATTCTACTAAATGATTATTTTTTAGGATATATTTAATAGTTGATTTATTAAATTATATTTATATATATATTTATTTGAAGTTGCATTTAAATTTATTTTTTCTTTTTAGAAATAATTAGGTACTCGTTCAACTCCAAATAGTTTTGTATTTATTCTTGTTCTTAAAAATAAAATAAAAAAATAATTTACGGAAACACAAAAGTGTATATGAGTTTTTCTCGATAACATAACATTTTTAAATCCATCCCTAGTTATATTGCATTGTCTTGGGATTCCATTGCTCCATTGAAGGTGAAAGTTTTTGCTTGGCGGTTATTCCTCTATGGTTTTTCCATACGTGGCATATTATTTGCAAGGAGAATCTTAGTGAATGCTCATGATAAGGTGCGCGTTTTTTGCTTTCGGTCGGTTGAACATTCTCTCCATCTCTTTTTCTCGTGTTTTAAAGTTGATATTATTTTGAAGAAGTTGTATTCTTGGTTGGGGATTCTGAATGTTGAAGTTAGTTTCTGTGTCCATCATTTTCGGGATTCTGAATGTTGAAGTTAGTTTCTATGTCCGTCACTTTCGGGATTGGTTAGCTTGTTTCAATGGTAGTGGCCATAAGGAGGGGCGATTTTAATCTGGTTGGTGGCGTGTTGGTGCATTTGATGGTACATAAATCAAATTATTTTTAACGGTTTGATTTTTGATTCGGGGATTATTTTTGATAGAATAGTCTTTTTCTCTTGGTTTTGGTTAGCAAGGAAGAGTAAACAAATTCCAAAATGTTCTTTATATGATTGAAATAACCATCCTATCGATTTTTTTGAAATTGATTGTATAGTTTCGGTGGATAGTGTTCCGGTGGATTGTTGGTTTTTGTTTATCGGGTTAAAGTACCCCTAGTACTCTTTTTAATATACTTCTTTGATTATAAAAAAAAATATTGCATGTAGAATTTTTAATCTAAATAATCAATATTTTTCAATTAAATTTTTATGGTAACCATGGTTTCACCTATTTCTCAAACTAACTATCATTCAAATGATTTTTTTTTAGATTTAAGAGGTGTCACCAATCCAATTGGTGATTACATGCATTTTGTAAGAGGTGTTGCCAATTGACGTCTCCAATTCAAAAATAAGAGGTGTCTCTATTTAGGTTATGTACACGGTCTCCAATTCAATTGGTGACATCTTTTATGAAATGTATGCAATCACCAATCGAATTGGTGACACCTCTTAATTCCAATTTTTTTTTGGTTTAAAAGTAAGTTAGTTTGTGAAATAGTTGGAAACCATGGTTACTTTGGGAATTTAATTGAAAATGTTGGTTATTTGGATAAAAAATTCTTGCATATAAATATAAAAATCAAGTTAAATATAATTATGTATTTGCGAATAATACAATGAGATGATGAACCTTTTTACCTAAAGGAATGCAAGAGAGTTTGAGTACGTTGAATATTTAAATAGTGAATCCTTTTTCAATCCTTAGAGTGTTGGGATATTTATAAGCCTATCTTATAGGCCAAGTTATCAGGTGCATAACTGATTCCATCCTAACTACTTGTGTAGAGCGTGGGACTAGGAAGATCAATTATCCTTATTAGTTGGAAGAAGTGATTTCTTCCCTGGAAAAGTGTTAAATACTGGCCTTTTTAAGAACAGGTTGTCTGACACGTACAAAAGTCATTACTTAATGGACCCTAGTGTAAGCAAGGAGACCATGCCCTAGGCATGGTGGGTTGGAACGAGCGACTCATTACTTTCCAGGTCACATCACTACTACAAAATAGACCTTTCATAACACCATTTTACAATGGTATTCTTGTTAACTGTGGTAAAATTCTTTTTTGGATTTTCTTTTGTATTTACTAAAGCACATTTTACAAAAGTCATAGGTACTGACCGTAGTGAAACATACCTGGAGTGAAAAAGTTCGATTCCCAACACCAACAATTTTATATTATTTGTGATACAATGGGTGTGACCTTGTATATCACCACAATTTCTATAGTAAACCATGGTGTAAGTTGCAATCATTTCATCACAGTTTGTATTGTGAACATGGTGAAAGATGTTACTTATTTATACATAAGCCAACTTATCTTTTGCTTCAGTACATCACAATCTTCTCTCTTAAAACAAAACCTTAACATCTCTTTCACTCGTCTCTCACAAAACAAAACTAATCGTACATGGAGATCAGGATCCGATACGGCTGGCTTCGAGCGTTGTTGAAAGACGGTTGGTGAGGAGAGGAGGGGGGTGTACCTACAAGGCACTCCAATGCTGAAGTAAGACACTGAGCAAAGAGTAAGCAAGTACGAGAATTAAGGTCAGAGAATTGAATACCTGACCCTCCCAAATGAGAGGGTTTTATATAAGGGGTTAAGTGGAAGATTATTGGTCCACACCGTTGGGCGCGGATCGCGGAATCCGTAAAGATAGGTAACGGTCAAAACTAGCCGTTGGAGAGCTTTCTCTTCGATGGGCGAGCAGTCGATACGTTGCTCGACAAGAGAATATGAAACGAAAAGTTGGAATATTTGGGAATTCGCGCCTATTAATGATCTGACGGCTAGCCTAGGGGCTAGTGCGTAGGTAATAATTGGCTAGGGGTAGGGGTCACGCGCGTCTGCACGTGTTTCCTTTCCTATAAATAGGATCCCAAGGCTTTATTTTAAGCTTTTTCGTTTCATCTTCTTCTCCGTTGTCTTGCCCGTCCATCAACTGCCACTCTCAACCGTCGATCACCGTATCCAACCGTCGACCACCGTTTCCAGAATCAACTTTGTTGCACCCCAAAATTTTCCCTCCACAAGACAAGTCATTGTGTAATAAGAGGCTCACAAGGTTCACAAGACCTCTCATGAGGTTCACAAGGTTCACAAGGTTCACAGGGTTCACAATTAGTCAGAAAGTTTGACAATTCTCTCAGACAGTGCATCCTCCTAAGCAATGCATCTTAAACTAGGGTTTTGACTTTCATCAGGTTAAATGGACTTCCAAGACTTCAAGTGAGCTTCATAGCATCCTATATGTTTTCAATAATCCCCATGTCAAGTTTCAAGACTTTCCCAAAAGATTTGCTCAGTCAGATGATCAGATAGGTCAAAATCAGTCAAAGCAGTTAAAAAGTCAAACTGAGGTCAACTGTGGTCAAACCAAAGTCAAACTTCATGATTTTTTTGCCAACATCAAGTATATGAAGTAAAGTTCATCATTTGATCAAGGGTTAATCATGATTCATCAAGGAGATGTCAGATCATCAAGAATCAGGAGTTTCTAAATTAGGGGTTTCATAGGAAAAGTCAACTGAACTTTGACCAGCCATAACTTTCACATGCTTCATCAAATTTTTTCCATACAAAGCTCATTTTAAAGGAAATTGAATTCTCTACAACTTTGTGTCTCACAAGCCAAGCCCAAAAATGCTTCATTTGGAAGGTATGAGCTAAGACATTATAGGTCCTTTTAAAAGTCAACAAAAAGTCAACATCTTCCAAAGAGCATAACTTGAGAATGGTAAAGTATATGGACATGAGACCAATGAGGTTAGTTAGAGGACTCTTTAAGATTTAAAAAATGTCTAAGAACACCCTCATAGCATTAAAATTGAAGGATTTGTGCCCTTGCAAAGTTGGTAAATTTTTGAGTGGTTTATGAAGTAAATAGGGTCTTAAAACCATAATTCTTCAAATGGGCTGACTTTTTTGTGACCCAATGTGTTCCATGACATCATGCACGAAATTTATTTAATATTTTCATAATTTTATTCATTTTATTTTTATTTATTATGATTTTTTTATATTAAAAATCATTTTAAATTCAAATAAAATATAAAATGATGAAGATTTAAAAATATTTTGCTTCTAGAATGTCATAAATAATATTTGGATCTAATTGATACAAGAGTTATGAAGATTATCCCAAAATAGAAATGTTGGATCAAAGAAAAATCAAGTTTTATGACAAATCTCTTTCAATCTTCAATTATCCAAAAAGTCCAAAGAATGATAACTTTTCTTGACCTAATCTCATTCACATATATACATAGAACCTTTAGCAGCCTAGGGAACGGATTTTGGCAGCCTCTAATACCACTTTCAAACTTCACAAAAACCATCCAAATTCAATTTTCGGTTTCCCTAGTTCAAGAGGTTTTAAGGTATTTTGAAGACACAAGAAGGTTCATTGAGCTTCATTGAGTCGAAACCAACTCTTAAACGCATCCAATCCATGCTCATACACACAATCCGAATGCATCTTGTTCATGTTTAAATTTTTTTCGATTTTAATGATTTGTGCATTAATAATGAAAACTAACTATGGATTTGTGTTTGTTGTGATGTTTAGAAACTTTTTGGATGATTTAATTCAATACTTATGGACTGTGGCGAAATCCACCATTACTAGGGTTTGAAGCTCCAATTCGGGAACCTAGCATTTAGGGCCTCTAAACGAAATCTAAGAACATGGCTGTGACCTATGAGACTCTTATAATTGATCTGGGCATTGAATTTGAATTGATATTATGATTTGCTTGATGTTCGAAAAACATAGGATTCTGGTTTAAAAAACTTGCAGGAAAATTCGCAGGAATATTCAAAGGAAAATTCGCAGGTAATTTGAATGAAGAAGATGAAGTTTCGCGCCAAGCTGGATTTTCAAAATTGTTTTTATATTATATATTAATGTTTGTATTATATTTCTTGAGTAACACTGATGGCGTGGTGGTGAGTGTATGCGCATGTGAAGGCAAGGTCTTAGGTTCGAAACCAGCCTCTGGGCATTTTTTTGTTCAATTTATTTTGCTTTACAGGACTAGAACAAAAGCCAATGGATGCAACGTGTTATCAGCCAGCGCGCGCTAGCCCAGTGGTCATGCTGTTGATTTTCCAGGTAAAGGACCTGGGTTCAAATCCCAGGTCCTGTTTTTTTTTGGTTTTGATTTTTCTTGTTTTATTTTCTTTTATTATTTCTCTATATTATTTTCTAAACTAATTTAAATAATTTTCTAAACAATATATGTGAATCATTTTTCTTTTAAAACTTATATTATATATTTTTATATAGTTATATGTATATATTATTTAATATTTAAATTGATATTGTATATTAAAAAATTCTAATATGTTTATATAAAATCTAATTTTTTTTCTTTTATGAACCCTAATTTATTTTAAAACCCTAATTATATTATAAATCCTAATTTATTTTTCTAAACAATTCAAAACCCTAATTTTCTTTTTATGATTTTAATTTCTTATTTTTATTATGCTTGTATAATAATAATTATTAAATATTTCTAATATGTATATATAATTAATTTATTAAACTATTAATCATATTTATTAGTATATACTTATTATTATTTATTTCTTTTCTTAAAATTCTTAAAAAATGATTATTTATTTAAATTTGAACTTTTAATTTGTTTTCTATATTATATTATTATACTAACCTCCTTTTCTCTTATATTTATTTTTATTACTAACCTTTTTTATTTATTTAATTAATGCTTATTATTTAAATTGTTTTATTATAATGTAATTGTGCAAATTATGTAATAGTGGTAGAATTTTTATTATTTATTTAAATTGCCATGGTTAGTAAAATAGGGCGTGAAAACATGTTTGTGTTTAAAATTGAATTTAGATCACTAATTTTAAGATAAATATATGAATTTGTACACGCACACACGTAAGTCGATCTTGGATCGCCATCTCACTTCTTAAGGATTACCTCTCATGTTGCCTAAATAAAAGGTCAAGTAATGTGTATAAAGCAAAGTCCCTTCTCTTATTAATATCATCTCGTCCCTTTAAAGAATTATAAGATCAAGTCCCTTCATGGTTGCCTTCGTAAATGATCTTGTCCCTCCGAATAAAAGATAATAAGTCCCTTCGAATTGCTAATACACCTTACAGTTGCCTAATCACATATGTCCCTTCACTTGTCCCTCATAACATCCAAGGTAATGACTACCTATTCCTTAATAATAGGGATAGTCCTACCATTGAAAGAACATTTAAGAACAATAAAGATTTAACATAGGGTAGGTTCCTCTTAATTACTTGCTCACTTTTCTTCAAAATACTTCATTACACTTCACATTTTCAAACAAATTTTCAAAACAAAGTCTTTATATATATCCATACAAGGATCATTATAAAGTGCTTAAGAAAATTTCTAATCACACACTACACTTTTCAAAACATTTTAAAGTGAGCTAAGTAACTAAGAGCCCATGGATAACCATGGATGTAAAGGGTGCTAACACCTTCCCTTTGCATAACCTACCCCCTGAACTCAAAATCTTTTTAAGGTCTTTCCTGTTCTTTTATGTCCTTTCCTTATGGATAAAATAAAAGTCGGTGGCGACTCTTGCTATCCGTAACATTTAACTAAAGTCAGTTCTCCCACCGTGTTACAGAACTGGCGACTCTGCTAGGGATTTAATAAAGATGGGTACCCTTAGGAATTAGATCACTTTAAATTTGTTTGCTTTGTTTGCTTTACTTTACCTGTTGGGTGCTCTTATGTGTGAAAGATCCTAACTCGGATCTAGTGTACCTTAGGTAAATGACAATAGACCAAGGAAACTGTATGACGTATACCGATACGGTTGATCTGGTGGCCATAGTTAGTGTGACTTCTTGGTTGGTGCTTATGTTTCTTAAGTCAAGTTGAGTATAATATGAGGCTGCCATATGTTGTCAATGCACTAACTAACTTTTAGAACCCTAGTTATCCCATCTTGGCTTTTAGAAAAGTAGTGAGATAACCGGCTTTGGTGAAGACTGAAGTTGGTTGATACTCGATACTACACTCATTGAGATTCTAAACTTGGAGGGTTTTGGTTGGCAAGTAAGTTGCCTACTGAACAACCACCCTTGTGAAGGATCAATGATATTGAGATCCCTTAGAACCTGGTTACTTTATAGGACAGGATGAACCAACTAAACTTCAGGGGAGGGTACTTACCTCTAAACCTCATGCAAGCCTTCAAACCTAGGGCTATTGTGTGACTTGTTTGTGTGTGCCACGTGTTTGTGATTGAGCATAACATCATAACATTATCATGCATCATAAGCATAGCATTTTCACTAACCATTTCAAGGACCAAAGGATTTATCTTTGTTCTTTGTTGTAGGTCATGGTTTCTGCTCGTAGGAATACTATCCGGATCAACTTTGTAGGGATACCTCCTAAGCTTAAAGAGTTGGTCTCTCAAGTTTCTGAAAACTCCCAGTTCATCAAGAGGCATGGTCACCTATTGGATTTAGTCACTCCAGGGTTCAATGAAGACATGATGAGTGTTCTGTTTCAGTTCTTTGATCCTAAGCACCATTGCTTCACATTCCCTGACTATCAGCTCATTCCTACAATGGAAGAGTTCTCCAAACTTCTGGGTATACCTGTCCTTGATCAGAAACCCTTCACGGGCTTGGAAGAAGAGCCTAAATCTGAAGTCATTGCTGCAGCCTTACATCTGAAGAAATCAGACATTGTTCTAGAAACGAGAAGCGGAGTTAAGGGTATCCTTGCTAAGGTGTTGATAGAGAAGGCTCAAGTATTATTAAAGGCTATGAGCTATGATGCTTTTGAGGAGATCTTAGCCTTGTTGATTTATGGCTTAGTGTTGTTCCCCAATCCAGATCAGTTCATAGACGTTCACGCCATCAACATATTTCTGAGTCACAATCCAGTGCCTACATTACTTGGGGACATCCTGCACTCTCTTCATACTCGTACTACAAAGGCGCGAGGAACTCTGATGTGTTGCATACCTTTACTATCTAGGTGGTTTATTTCTCACCTTCCTCGATCAGTGATGAAGAATGAACAAGGGTTCAGGTGGTCCAAGAGGTTTATGTCACTCTCTCATTCAGATATCCATTGGTGCTCCAGATCTATGGAGAATGTTACTATCATTGATCGTTGTGAGGAGTTTCCTAATGTGCCACTTCTAGGCATAAGAGAGGGCATTACTTACAACCCTTCCTTAGCTTTACGTTAGTTTGGTTATGCCCTGAGCGATGGTCCTCATGACATGTTGATTCAGGGTATTGTGTTTGACTACGACAACGATATGCAAGGTTATCGTCAAAGGTTTATACGAGCATGGGGAAAAGTGAACAAGGTTGACAGCAAGACACTGGAACCCAAGTACACTATTCCTATGGAAGCTTATCTCAGATGGGTACGAGTTCGTGCTCAAACTCTTATGATGCCATATTCTGCCGTCCTGCCAGTTACTATGGAGCATGTTGCCGAAGGAGATACCTCTTATACCATCCTTCATCCAGACATGCCCACTGACATGGAAGACTTACAGAGGTCCTGGATCCAGTTGAAGGAGCAAAGGGATACTTTCGAGACTCATTACAAAGCAAGTCAAGAAAGAATCCTGGAGCTAACAAAGCAACTTCACGAGGAGTGGAATCTCAACTCATACCTCAACACAAAGAGGAAACGTCCATGGGAGACTTAAAACCCCATCTTTTGTATTTATTTCATTTCATTTTTATTATAAGCCCAAGGGGCAAACAAATCTGTTACTAATAAAAGTTTACTTTCTTGATTGTTTAAACAAATTTAAATCCTGCGGTCCTTGAAAACATTGCATACGCATTTGCATACCATATCATTGCATCACAGGTTTCTTATGTACATGTATCTTATCTTCTCGCTGTTTATTTCAGCAGAAATGGCTCTTGAACAAACAGTCAAAGATCTCAGGCACATAATGCACAATTTCAGGAGCTGATCCTGAACTTGTCCAAGGGACATGATGAATTGAAGACACTGCTGGCCAAGAAGACTAAGAAGACTAGAAGGTCAGGAGGCCTTATCAATATGGGAAGAAGGTTTAGAGGTCCTGTCAAGACCAAGGAACAGGTTGAAGATTATGAGTCTGAAGAGTCTGAGAAAGAAGGAGGCAGTCTCCATAATACTATGGGGGATTCTGATTCTGAAGCAAATTACTATCATGATCCTAATGAAGATAAGTTCAAGATGCTGGTGGATAGAATGAATGCTATGGAATTGCAAAAGTCTTCTGGGCTGGATTTTGAAGATCTGAGTCTGATATCTGGAGTGGTTATACCCATTGGTTTCAAGGTCCCTACTTTTGTAGTTTATGATGGTGTCTCTTGTCCCAAGCTGCATCTGAGGTCCTATGTCCGGAGGATCCAACCCCATACTGCTGATAAGAAGTTGTGGATCCATTTCTTCCAAGAGAGCTTGTCTGGAGCTCAATTGGAATGGTACTATCAATTGGAGAGTGTCAACATCCGTGATTGGAATTATCTTGCTTAGGCCTTCTATAGGCAATATCAATACAATGCTGATCTAGCCCCTACTCGCATGCAACTACAAAGCATGTCTATGGGTGCTAAAGAGAATTTCAAGGAGTATGCCCAGAAGTGGAGAGATTTGGCTGGTAGAGTACAACCTCCTCTAATTGACAGGGAGTTAGTGGATATGTTCATGAGTACGTTGAATGGTCCTTTTTATAGTCATCTCATTGGAAGCTCATCATCTGGCTTCACTGAGTTGATAATGACAAGAGAGCGCGTAGAAAATGGCATAAGGAGTGGCAAGATCCAAGTGGGTGCTTCTTCATCAAGTACTACAAAGAAGCCTCCTAGTTGGAAGAAAGAGTCAAATGCTGTTTATGGTCAACCTGATCGTAATAGGAGGCACCAATCTGTGAGTGCAGTTCATATCTCCAATCCTACTCCTACAACACCAGAGCTACCACAGGGAAATCAACAGAGGCCTAGAAGACAGTTCACTAAGCTCAACATGTCAATGGCCCAAGCCTTGCAACACTTGTTGAAGGGTGAACTCATCACTTTGAAGGACCCTCCTCAGAACCCCAATGTTACCTCTCCCAGGTACAATCCTAATGCACGATGTGCATATCATTCTAATTGTCAGGGATATGATACCAATAATTGCTGGATATTGAAGAATAAAATTCAGGATATGATGGATGCTGGAGAGATTGAGTTTGACCCTCCGGGTACTCCGAATGTGATTACTGCTCCCATGCCAACTCATGAAAAGACTGTTAATGCTATTGATGAAGTTTCACATATTTCCTCAGTTGCAGATGTGACTACACTATTGTCTGTTATTAAGAAGAAGTTGGTACAAGATGGGTTCTTTTCAGGTTGTAATGAAGATTGTTTCTATTGTGCTTATAAACCGGATAGTTGCTGGAAGTTGAAGGACGGAATTCAACGCCTCATGGACAATTACACAATATTGTTTGAGAGGACACCTTCTGTGGAGAGCATGGTTGAACATATAACTCAAGGTGCGAAGGTTGAAGAGGTGGACATGGTTGATAAAGTGCCGGTAAGGATTACTTCCAAGGGTCCTGTCAAAATCACTCATAAGGGTCCAATTAAGAATACTGCTGAAGGCCCTGTGAAAATTGTTGCTGAAGCTAGAGTGGCTCCTATGATCATCACCACTCCGGGTCCTATTCCATATACTTCTGATAAAGCGGTGCCTCGGCATTATGGCTCCGATGTTTATATTCATGGTGTTAAGCAGGAATCCTTAGCTGATGCACCTGTTGTTGATGAAAATCTGGATGTTGATAATATTGCGGGATCTAGTAAGATCACACGAAGTGGAAGAGTTTTCTCTCCTCCGGTTACCTCCAAGAATACAGTTACTCCAGTTACTACCTCCACTGCTGATGCTTGGGGCAAAGGTCCTGTTATTGAACCAGTACAAGCTAATGTACCAACTGCTGACGATCTTTCTAAGCAGATGGAAGAAGTACTGAAGATCATTCGCAGGAGTGATTATGACGTTGTTGATCAATTGGGGCATACTCCCTCCAAGATTTCTATGTTGTCTTTATTGTTGTGTTCTGAGGCTTATGCTAAAGCCTTGATTAAATTTTTGAAGACTGCTCACGTACCAAATGAGATTTCTGTAGACCAGTTTGAAAATTGTGTTGCACACTTGACCTATGATAATGGGTTAGGTTTCTCCGATGCTGATTTGACTCCTGCCAAGAGGGATCATAACAGGGCTCTACATATCTCTATTGAATGTAGGGGCACTACCCTGTCACATGTGTTAATAGACAATGGTTCTTCGCTGAATGTGTTGCCCAAAGAGGTTCTGAACAAGCTTAGTCCCGAAGATGCTGTTTTGAGGCCCAGTAATATAGTGGTGAAGGCCTTTGATGGCTCGAGGAGAGTGGTGCATGGAGAAATTGATCTCCCAATAAAAGTAGGTTCTCAGGTCTTCAATGCTACTTTTTATGTAATGGATATTCGTCCGTCATATTCTTGTTTGCTTGGGCGTCCCTGGATCCATGGGGCAGGTGCTGTAACTTCTACTTTACATCAGAAGCTGAGATATCCAGTGAAGGGAAAGGTTGTCACTGTTTACGGAGAGGAAGGATATATGATTAGCCATGTGAATACATTTAAATATCTTGAAGTGGAAGGGGAATATGTCGAGACTCCGTGCCAGACGTTTGAAGTAGTTCCTTGGGTTGTTCCTAATGTTGAAGCTCCTCCTGTTGTCAAGAAAGTTCCTGTGGTCACCAGAGTACCTCCAACAATGGCTTCCCTCAAGGATGCTAGAGCTGTGGTGGATGAAGGTGGTTGTACTATTTGGGGTCAGCTTCCTGACATTCCTTACAAGTCTGACAAGTTTGGTTTGGGTTTCAATGCAGAGTCCCAGAAGGCTGTTCGTCGTGCTCGTACTGTTCGTATCACCAATCAAGGGGTTATGAAAGATCAGATCAATGCTGTGGGTGATTATGATGAAAACTAGAACCTGGATGACTGGATTTTTCCTACTGTGGGTGCGGGGCTCAATAACTGGAAGGCTGAAGATGTTATTCCTATCTCCTTTAGTCAGGAGTAAATACTATTACTGTGTTGTTATTTCTTAAGTTTGTAATTTTTGAACAATTAAACTCTTAAGCCTTGTGCCTTACCCGGGGCACAACGGTATGCTTGTTTCGGGATGTCATTTCATTTGCATACTTCATTCAATAAAAATCAGTGAACGTTTCATTTTCGTAAATATTGTGTTCCTTGTCTTTCTTTTATTTTATTTTTCTTTTATCAACTATGTGTTCTTACACACACCCACATCACTAAAATGCAGATCCTCATCCACTCTGGATCCTGTTGATAACAGTTCTACTATTGCCAATTATAATTTCGAGAATCCGATCTATCAAGCTGAAGATGGAAATGAGGACGATTGTGAGGTACCTATAGAGCTTGCTAGGTTGTTACAACAAGAAGAGAAAGCTATACAGCCACATGAAGAGCCAATCGAAGTTGTGAATCTGGGAACTGAAGAGAACAGGAAAGAAGTCAAGATAGGGGCTGAATTAAAAGATGGTGTCAAGAACAGATTGATTCAGATGTTACATGATTATGTGGAGATCTTTGCTTGGTCCTATGAATATATGCCAGGGTTAGATACAGACATTGTGGTTCACCGTTTACCAGTAAAAGAAGATTGTCGTCCAAAGAAGCAGAAGGTTCGTCGCATGCGTCCTGAAATGTCAGAGAAGATTAAGGCAGAGGTGATGAAACAGTTTGATGTAGGATTCTTAGCTGTGACTTCTTATCCTCAGTGGGTTGCAAATGTGGTACCGGTACCAAAGAAAGATGGTAAGGTACGTATGTGTGTAGATTACAGGGATTTGAACAAGGCCAACCCCAAAGATGACTTTCCACTTCCTCATATTGATGTTTTGGTAGACAACACTGCTCAGCATAAAGTATTCTCTTTCATGGATGGTTTCTCTAGTTACAATCAAATCAAAATGGCACCTGAAGATATGGAGAAGACTACATTTGTTACACAGTGGGGCACCTTTTGCTATAAGGTGATGCCATTTGGTTTGAAGAATGTCGGGGCAACATATCAGCGTGCTATGGTGGCTTTGTTTCATGATATGATTCATCATGAGATAGAGGTATATGTGGATGATATGATAGCCAGGTCCCAGAATGAAGAACAACATCTTGATCATCTGCATAAGTTGTTTGAGAGGTTGAAGAAATACAAGTTAAGATTGAACCCAAACAAGTGTACTTTTGGAGTTAGGTCTGGTAAACTCCTTGGTTTCATTGTCAGTGGAAAAGGTATTGAAGTGGATCCTGCAAAAGTGAAAGCTATACAAGAGATGCCAGCTCCCCGTACTGAGAAAGAAGTTAGAGGTTTCTTGGGACGATTGAATTACATTGCAAGATTTATTTCCCAATTAACTGCTACCTATGAGCCAATCTTCAAGTTGTTGAAGAAAGATAAGGTAATGGAATGGAATGATGAGTGTCAAACAGCATTTGATGAAATCAAGAGATATCTTCTAGAACCTCCAATTTTGATGCCACCAGTTGATGGAAGACCCTTGATCATGTACTTAACAGTGTTAGACAACTCAATGGGGTGTGTGTTGGGGAAACATGACGAGTCTGTTCGAAAAGAGCAGGAAATATACTACCTTAGCAAAAAGTTTACCGACTGTGAAACAAGATACTCACTGCTCGAGAAAACTTGCTGAGATTTGGCATGGGCTGCTCGCCGACTAAGACAGTATATGTTGACTCATACTACCTTGTTAATTTCGAAGATGGATCCAATCAAGTACATATTCGAGAAACCTGCTCTCTCCGGAAGAATAGCAAGATGGCAAATGATCTTAACAGAATATGACATACAGTATACAACTCATAAGGCCATTAAAGGAAGTGTTGTAGCTGATCATTTGGCTCATCAAGAAGTGGATGATTATCAGTCAATGAGTTTTGAGTTCCCTGATGAAGACATTATGATTATTACCAAAGAACCTGGACAATATGACGGACCTGAACAAGGATCCCGATGGACTATGGTTTTTGATGGAGCTTCTAATGCACTTGGTAATGGTGTTAGTGTTGTGATTAGTTCCCCTGAAGGTTGCCATACCCCGATTACTGCAAGACTTTGTTTCTATTGTACCAATAACATGGCTGAATATGAGGCATGTATCCTGGGTATTAAAGCTGCCATTGAAGGAGATTGGGATACCAAGCATGATAATCTCATTCCTTACAGAGAGCATGTGTTGTCTTTGATCCCGCATTTTAAAGAGATT
This sequence comes from Lathyrus aphaca, assembly GCA_963966055.1. Taxonomy (NCBI): domain Eukaryota; kingdom Viridiplantae; phylum Streptophyta; class Magnoliopsida; order Fabales; family Fabaceae; genus Lathyrus; species Lathyrus aphaca. Next base: position 676,282,897 of record OZ014519.1, on the reverse strand, counting down.
ACCTTTGGACATATTCCACGAAGAGAGAATCAGTTGGCAGATGCATTAGCCACCATGGCATCCATGTTTGAGATTAGCTGGGATGAGGAAGCTCCCAAGATTACTATTGATAGATTTGAGAAGCCTGCATACTGCAATGAGATTGACACTGAAGAAGCAGAGGAGAAGCCTTGGTTCTATGAAGTGAAAAGATATCTTGAAGCTCAGGAATTCCCTGAAGGGGCATCTGTCAAAGATAAGAAATTTCCGAGGAGGTTTTCTGCTAAATTCTTCTTGAGTAATGGAATTTTGTACAAGCGCAATCATGACTCAACTTTGCTTCGTTGTGTGGATAAGAAAGAAGCAACATAAATTATGGAAGATATGCATGATGGGATCTTTGGCACTCATTCTAGTGGTCATACTATGGCGAAGAAGATATTGAGAGCAGGTTACTATTGGTCTACCATGGAAGCTGATTGCTATCAACATTCCAGAACATGCCACAAGTGTCAAATCTATGCTGATAAAGTCCATATACCTCCATCACCATTGAATGTGTTGACTGCTCCTTGGCCTTTTGCAATGTGGGGCATTGATATGATTGGTGAGATTAAGCCTACTGCTTCTAATGGGCATCGTTTCATCCTGGTTGCTATTGATTACTTCACGAAATGGGTAGAGGCAGCTTCATTTACATCTGTTACCAAGAATGTCGTGTCTCGATTCATTAAGAATAATCTTATATGTAGGTACGGCATCCCTGGAAGGATTATTACTGACAATGGCATTAATCTGAACAACACTGTGATTACTGATCTCTGCACGCAGTTCAAGATTAAGCATCACAATTCTTCTCCGTATCGTCCAAAGATGAATGAGGCAGTAGAAGCTGCTAATAATAACATCAAGAAGATTCTACAGAAGATGAATATTACTTACAAGGATTGGCATGAGATGTTACCATTTGCTCTTCATGGTTATCGCACTAAATTACGTACTTCAACAGGGGCAACCCCATTCTCCTTAGTCTATGGTATGGAAGCAGTTTTGCCCATTGAAGTTCAGATACCCTCCTTAAGAATCATGAAGGATGCAGGCTTGGATGAAGATGAGTGGATTCAGACTCGACTTGACCAGATAAATTTGATTGAGGAGAAGAGGTTAGCAGCTATTTGTCATGGTTAGATGTACCAGAAACGGATGATCAAAGCTTTTAATAAGAAGGTTAAGCCAAAGGTATATCAGGTTGGTGACTTGGTAATCAAGTATATCATATTACCACAGGGTGATCCTAGGGGCAAGTGGACTCCTACATATGAAGGGCCATTTGTAGTTAAAACAGTATTCTCGGGAGGTGCCATGATGCTTACTACTATGGATGGTGAAGACTTCCTGCAGCCTGTAAACGCAGACATAGTTAAAAGATACTACGCATAAAAAGAGACCCGCTAGGATTGACTAGCCTAGGCAAAAATAAGGGCATCCCGGCGAACCAAAAGGGTTCGGGCAAAAATTAGGGATATATATATAATAAAAATGTACACCCGGCAAGTCGAAAACCTGAAAAGGCGGCTTGGGCAAAAAAGGGTATCCCGGTGGATTGAAAACCTGAAAAGGCAATCCAGGCAAAAGTTAGGGATTAAAGCGTATGACTATGTCTCGTTTGGATCACTCATGTAAACTCCAACCAGTTGTGCTACCTAATTCAAGCTCGAACAGATAAAGCTCAATCCAATCGTTTCCATCTCAACAGCAGAAGATGAGATACTTGAAGATAATGGCAATAGTAGAATTGAAACTCAATAGGATTATTTCCCACATAGCTGATTTTCTTTGTTTTGTAAAAATAATTTTACGACGAATTCCTCTTACTAGGATTTTTGTCTCCTTGTACAAACTTGCCTATGTATAGGTCACTTTGTGATATAAATAAAATTTCATCTTTGAATCCAGATTTACTTTTACCCTATTTACATAAGCGAAACGTCCATTGGTTGTGTTTGAATGTATGTATGCTTTTGAATATGATTGATGTTTACCAGAAATGCATAAAATGCTTGAATATGATTGATGTTTACCAGAAATGCATAAAAATGCAGTAATAGTATTTACTAAGGACGAACGAGGGAAGGAATTCAACAAAGCATCGCCGGTTCATCCCCACAAGACAACTACAAATCCCCAGTAGGGAAAATCTATCATCATAGATACTTCGAGTTACATCCCCCCTTGAATTTATGTCCATCTCTTTTATCCTCAGTCGGGATACTCAGGAACTTATTCCTTCAATAGAAGTACGACGAACAAAGACGGGAAGTTATGAATACTATACTATCAAACGAAGACGGGAAGTTATGAATACTATATTATCAAACGAGACGGGAACGAGTTCCTCATATTCTTCAACGACGAATCGGGATTTATTTTCCCTAGCCAGCAGTTGTTATACCAAAGATATTCAGACGCTTCAGGCTGCATGATTCATACATACATCATTTACATCATACCATAACATACATATCCATAAATGCATAATACATTTAATTAGGTGTATCGTGTTATACATGCATACATATTGCATAAACTAACATTCTCCTTGCAGGATAGTTATATGCAGATAAAACAATATCAACAACTTACAACAGGTCAGAAATGATCCATACATTTGCTCAATATGTCCTTGAATAGCAGGCAAACGGTCTGTAAAAAGATCCATTCCCTGGTTCAAGACATTATTCAGAAGAACAAATCCTGACGTTCTTTTGGCCCTTGAATAGCAGGCAAACGGTCTGTAAAAAGATCCATTCCCTGGTTCGAGATATTTTTCAGAAGAACAAATCCTGACGTTCTTTTGGCCCTTGAATAACAGGCAAACGGTCTGTAAAAAGATCCATTCCCTGGTTCGAGATATTTTTCAGAAGAACAAATCCTGACGTTCTTTTGGCCCTTGAATAGCAGGCAAACGGTCTGTAAAAAGATCCATTCCCTGGTTCAAGATATTTTTCATAAGAACAAATCCTGACGTTCTTTTGGCCCTTGAATAGCAGGCAAACGGTCTGTAAAAAGATCCATTCCCTGGTTCAAGATATTTTTTCAGAAGAACAAATCCTGACGTTCTTTTGGCCCTTGAATAGCAGGCAAACGGTCTGTAAAAAGATCTATTCCCTGGTTCAAGATAATTTTCAGAAGAACTAATCCTGACGTTCTTTTGACCTTGGAGAGTAGGCAAACGGTCTGTACAAAGATCCATTCCCTGGTTCAAGATATTTTTCAGAAGAACTAATCCTGACGTTCTTTTGGCCCTTGAATAGCAGGCAAACGGTCTGTACAAAGATCAATTCCCTGGTTCAAGACATTATTCAGAAGAACAAATACTGACGTTCTTTTGGCCCTTGAATAGCAGGCAAACGGTCTGTAAAAAGATCCATTCCCTGATTCTAGATATTTTTCAGAAGAACTAATCCTGACGTTCTTTTGACCTTGGAGAGTAGGCAAACGGTCTGTAAGAAGATCCATTCCCTAATCCAAGATATTTCCAGAAGAGATAATCGTTACGAAGATTTATTTCTACTGGTCCATTCAACAATTCAAAATATGTTGCATAAACGATTCAGAGACGGCCTATACGAAGACCTGGTACTGATATCCAGTATCAACATAAAGACATCACCACATCCAGATATTTTAGATGGCATCTCTAAGCCCATCTCCAGTTCATCCTGATGGCATCTCTAAGCCCATCTCTAGTTCTTCCAAGTGGCATCTTTAAGCCCACTCAAGCATATACAACTAATCATCAGTGTTACTTTATGCACTGGCGAGTACAAATTTTTGGGCTTTTGTGTTCAATCCCCTTCAACCTTCCAGGTCACGACTGGCACATATACCAATCTAACCCCTCAAGTTTCAGAAAATTGAACAGGGGAAGCTGTTGCACCCCAAAATTTGCCCTCCACAAGACAAGTCATTGTGTACTAAGAGGCTCACAAGGTTCGTAAGACCTCTCATGAGGTTCACATGGTTCACATGGTTCACAATTAGTCAGAAAGTTTGACAATTCTCTCAGACAGTGCATCCTCCTAAGCAATGCATCTTAAACTAGGGTTTTGACTTTCATCAGGTTAAATGGACTTCCAAGACTTCAAGTGAGCTTCATAGCATCTTATATGTGTTCAAGAATCCCCATGTCAAGTTTCAAGACTTTCCCAAAAGATTTGCTCAGTCAGATGATCAGATAGGTCAAAATCAGTCAAAGCAGTTAAAAAGTCAAACTGAGGTCAACTGTGGTCAAACCAAAGTCAAACTTCATGATTTTTTGCCAACATCAAGTATATGAAGTAAATTTCATCATTTGATCAAGGGTTGATCATGATTCATCAAGGAGATGTCAGATCATCAAGAATCAGGAGTTTCTAAATTAGGGTTTTCATAGGAAAAGTCAACTGAACTTTGACCAGCCATAACTTTCACATGCTTCATCAAAAATTTTCCATCCAAAGCTAATTTTAAAGGAAATTGAATTCTCTACAACTTTGTGTCTCACAAGCCAAGCCCAAAAATGCTTCATTTGGAAGGTATGAGCTAAGACATTATAGGTCCTTTTAAAAGTCAACAAAAAGTCAACATCTTCCAAAGAGCATAACTTGAGAATGGTAAAAGATATGGACATGAGACCAATGAGGTTGGTTATAGGACTCTTTAAGACTTAAAAATTGTCCAAGAACACCCTCATATCATTAAAATTGAAGGATTTGTGCCCTTGCAAAGTTGGTAAATTTTTGAGTGGTTTATGAAGTAAATAGGGTCTTAAAACCATAATTCTTCAAATGGGCTGACTTTTTTGTGACCCAATGTGTTCCATGACATCATGCACGAAATTTATTTAATATTTTCATAATTTTCATAATTTTATTTTTATTTATTATGATTTTTTATATTAAAAATCATTTTAAATTCAAATAAAATATAAAATGATGAAGATTTAAAAATATTTTGCTTCTAGAATGTCATAAATAATATTTGGATCTAATTGATACAAGAGTTATGAAGATTATCCAAAAATAGCAATGTTGGATCAAAGAAAAATCAAGTTTTATGACAAATCTCTTTCAATCTTCAATTATCCAAAAAGTCCAAAGAATGATAACTTTTCTTGACCTAATCTCATTCACATATATACATAGAACCTTTAGCAGCCTAGGGAACGAATTTTGGCAGCCTCTAATACCACTTTCAAACTTCACAAAAACCATCCAAATTCAATTTTCGGTTTCCCTATTTCAAGAGGTTTTAAGGTATTTTGAAGACACAAGAAGGTTCATTGAGCTTCATTGAGTCGAAACCAACTCTTAAACGCATCCAATCCATGCTCATACACACAATCCGAATGCATCTTGTTCATGTTTAAATTTTTTTCGATTTTAATGATTTGTGCATTAATAATGAAAACTAACTATGGATTTGTGTTTGTTGTGATGTTTAGAAACTTTTTGGATGATTTAATTCAATACTTATGGACTGTGGCGAAATCCACCATTACTAGGGTTTGAAGCTCCAATTCGGGAACCTAGCATTTAGGGCCTCTAAACGAAATCTAAGAACATGGCTGTGACCTATGAGACTCTTATAATTGATCTGGGCATTGAATTTGAATTGATATTATGATTTGCTTGATGTTCGAAAAACATAGGATTCTGGTTTAAAAAACTTGCAGGAAAATTCGCAGGAATATTCAAAGGAAAATTCGCAGGTAATTTGAATGAAGAAGATGAAGTTTCGCGCCAAGCTGGATTTTCAAAATTGTTTTTATATTATATATTAATGTTTGTATTATATTTCTTGAGTAACACTGATGGCGTGGTGGTGAGTGTATGCGCATGTGAAGGCAAGGTCTTAGGTTCGAAACCAGCCTCTGGGCATTTTTTTGTTCAATTTATTTTGCTTTACAGGACTAGAACAAAAGCCAATGGATGCAACGTGTTATCAGCCAGCGCGCGCTAGCCCAGTGGTCATGCTGTTGATTTTCTAGGTAAAGGACCTGTGTTCAAATCCCAGGTCCTGTTTTTTTTGGTTTTGATTTTTCTTGTTTTATTTTCTTTTATTATTTCTCTATATTATTTTCTAAACTAATTTAAATAATTTTCTAAACAATATATGTGAATCATTTTTCTTTTAAAACTTATATTATATATTTTTATATAGTTATATGTATATATTATTTAATATTTAAATTGATATTGTATATTAAAAAATTCTAATATGTTTATATAAAATCTAATTTTTTTTCTTTTATGAACCCTAATTTATTTTAAAACCCTAATTATATTATAAATCCTAATTTATTTTTCTAAACAATTCAAAACCCTAATTTTCTTTTTATGATTTTAATTTCTTATTTTTATTATGCTTGTATAATAATAATTATTAAATATTTCTAATATGTATATATAATTAATTTATTAAACTATTAATCATATTTATTAGTATATACTTATTATTATTTATTTCTTTTCTTAAAATTCTTAAAAAATGATTATTTATTTAAATTTGAACTTTTAATTTGTTTTCTATATTATATTATTATACTAACCTCCTTTTCTCTTATATTTATTTTTATTACTAACCTTTTTTATTTATTTAATTAATGCTTATTATTTAAATTGTTTTATTATAATGTAATTGTGCAAATTATGTAATAGTGGTAGAATTTTTATTATTTATTTAAATTGCCATGGTTAGTAAAATAGGGCGTGAAAACATGTTTGTGTTTAAAATTGAATTTAGATCACTAATTTTAAGATAAATATATGAATTTGTACACGCACACACGTAAGTCGATCTTGGATCGCCATCTCACTTCTTAAGGATTACCTCTCATGTTGCCTAAATAAAAGGTCAAGTAAGGTGTATAAAGCAAAGTCCCTTCTCTTATTAATATCATCTCGTCCCTTTAAAGAATTATAAGATCAAGTCCCTTCATGGTTGCCTTCGTAAATGATCTTGTCCCTCCGAATAAAAGATAATAAGTCCCTTCGAATTGCTAATACACCTTACAGTTGCCTAATCACATATGTCCCTTCACTTGTCCCTCATAACATCCAAGGTAATGACTACCTATTCCTTAATAATAGGGATAGTCCTACCATTGAAAGAACATTTAAGAACAGTAAAGATTTAACATAGGGTAGGTTCCTCTTGAGTACTTGCTCACTTTTCTTCAAAATACTTCATTACACTTCACATTTTCAAACAAATTTTCAAAACAAAGTCTTTATATATATCCATACAAGGATCATTATAAAGTGCTTAAGAAAATTTCTAATCACACACTACACTTTTCAAAACATTTTAAAGTGAGCTAAGTAACTAAGAGCCCATGGATAACCATGGATGTAAATGGTGCTAACACCTTCCCTTTGCATAACCTACCCCCTGAACTCAAAATCTTTTTAAGATCTTTCCTGTTCTTTTATGTCCTTTCCTTATGGATAAAATAAAAGTCGGTAGCGACTCTTGCTATCCGCAACATTTAACTAAAGTCAGTTCTCCCACCGTGTTACAGAACTGGCGACTCTGCTAGGGATTTAATAGAGATGGGTACCCTTAGGAATTAGATCACTTTAAATTTGTTTGCTTTGTTTGCTTTACTTTATCTGTTGGGTGCTCTTATGTGTGAAAGATCCTAACTCGGATCTAGTGTACCTTAGGTAAATGACAATAGACCAAGGAAACTGTACGACGTATACCGATACGGTTGATCTGGTGGCCATAGTTAGTGTGACTTCTTGGTTGGTGCTTATGTTTCTTAAGTCAAGTTGAGGATAATATGAGGCTGCCATATGTTGTCAATGCACTAACTAACTTTTAGAACCCTATTTATCCCATCTTGGCTTTTAGAAAAGTAGTGAGATAACCGGCTTTGGTGAAGACTGAAGTTGGTTGATACTCGATACTACACTCATTGAGATTCTAAACTTGGAGGGTTTTGGTTGGCAAGTAAGTTGCCTACTGAACAACCACCCTTGTGAAGGATCAATGATATTGAGATCCCTTAGAACCTGGTTACTTTATAGGACAGGATGAACCAACTAAACTTCAGGGGAGGGTACTTACCTCTAAACCTCATGCAAGCCTTCAAACCTAGGGCTATTGTGTGACTTGTTTGTGTGTGCCACGTGTTTGTGATTGAGCATAACATCATAACATTATCATGCATCATAAGCATAGCATTTTCACTAACCATTTCAAGGACCAAAGGATTTATCTTTGTTCTTTGTTGTAGGTCATGGTTTCTGCTCGTAGGAATACTATCCGGATCAACTTTGTAGGGATACCTCCTAAGCTTAAAGAGTTGGTCTCTCAAGTTTCTGAAAACTCCCAGTTCATCAAGAGGCATGGTCACCTATTGGATTTAGTCACTCCAGGGTTCAATGAAGACATGATGAGTGTTCTGTTTCAGTTCTTTGATCCTAAGCACCATTGCTTCACATTCCCTGACTATCAGCTCATTCCTACAATGGAAGAGTTCTCCAAACTTCTGGGTATACCTGTCCTTGATCAGAAACCCTTCACGGGCTTGGAAGAAGAGCCTAAATCTGAAGTCATTGCTGCAGCCTTACATCTGAAGAAATCAGACATTGTTCTAGAAACGAGAAGCGGAGTTAAGGGTATCCTTGCTAAGGTGTTGATAGAGAAGGCTCAAGTATTCTTAAAGGCTATGAGCTATGATGCTTTTGAGGAGATCTTAGCCTTGTTGATTTATGGCTTAGTGTTGTTCCCCAATCCAGATCAGTTCATAGACGTTCACGCCATCAACATATTTCTGAGTCACAATCTAGTGCCTACATTACTTGGGGACATCCTGCACTCTCTTCATACTCGTACTACAAAGGCGCGAGGAACTCTGATGTGTTGCATACCTTTACTATCTAGGTGGTTTATTTCTCACCTTCCTCGATCAGTGATGAAGAATGAACAAGGGTTCAGGTGGTCCAAGAGGGTTATGTCACTCTCTCATTCAGATATCCATTGGTGCTCCAGATCTATGGAGAATGTTACTATCATTGATCGTTCTAAACAATTCAAAACCCTAATTTTCTTTTTATGATTTTAATTTCTTATTTTTATTATGCTTGTATAATAATAATTATTAAATATTTCTAATATGTATATATAATTAATTTATTAAACTATTAATCATATTTATTAGTATATACTTATTATTATTTATTTCTTTTCTTAAAATTCTTAAAAAATGATTATTTATTTAAATTTGAACTTTTAATTTGTTTTCTATATTATATTATTATACTAACCTCCTTTTCTCTTATATTTATTTTTATTACTAACCTTTTTTATTTATTTAATTAATGCTTATTATTTAAATTGTTTTATTATAATGTAATTGTGCAAATTATGTAATAGTGGTAGAATTTTTATTATTTATTTAAATTGTCATGGTTAGTAAAATAGGGCGTGAAAACATGTTTGTGTTTAAAATTGAATTTAGATCACTAATTTTAAGATAACTATATGAATTTGTACACGCACACACGTAAGTCGATCTTGGATCGCCATCTCACTTCTTAAGGGTTACCTCTCATGTTGCCTAAATAAAAGGTCAAGTAAGGTGTATAAAGCAAAGTCCATTCTCTTATTAATATCATCTCGTCCCTTTAAAGAATTATAAGATCAAGTCCCTTCATGGTTGCCTTCGTAAATGATCTTGTCCCTCCGAATAAAAGATGATAAGTCCCTTCGAATTGCTAATACACCTTACAGTTGCCTAATCACATATGTCCCTTCACTTGTCCCTCATAAACTCCAAGGTAATGACTACCTATTTGTCGCTCCCGGGATTTTCATCCTAGTACAAACGCATAAGTGGCGCGGAAAGGGTAGAGTCGCCAGCCATACATTTTTATCCCAAAGTAATGGGAAAGGTAATGTTGCACAAACCTAAGGAAGAAGGAAAAGGACGAGGCCTTGCGAACCAAAGATATGGATACGGGAGTCGGTTACGAATTGAGAAGGTATTAGCACCCCAATCCGTCCGCCGTACCCGACGGGATCCACGCTTATAAGACTGTTTTCAAAGGGTGAGAAATAATATGCTGTTTGAATTAAGGAATAGCTATCTGGAATGAAATGGAATTGAGAAAAGAAATAAAGGGGGAAAATGTAGGGAAAATAAAGATTGTGCTCGAATGGGCCCTACCCCACTGCCTACGTACCTCATCGGGATAAATGAGGATCAGAGACGCCGTAGTTCGTCTAACTAAGGCGGGAACTATTTGTTTGTGTTTTTTATGCTGGAACTGCGTATGTCTATGCTCAGGTGTTGCAGGCTCTTCTGGTACGAGTGCGTTTACCGTCTTGCATGCGAGACAAGTCGTCGCGAGTTCGCGTTGTGAGTGAATGAGATGAGAAAAGAAGTTCCCGCAGGATAGTCGCTTGTTATTTGTTCTTGTCTTTTATGAGAAGTGTTTTGAATTTTGTGTTTATTGAATGTACAACACTACAGACTATGACACAGGAGCGAATACTTTCCAAGATTGCCCCCAATGGAACGTTTGTAAAGCATCCTAGAAGAGTGAAGGAGACCTCCACTAGTCATTTCCCGTATAGCTTAAGGCTCGTGGCGCATTGTACACCTTTCCTTTATTAAGTGTTTTATTGCTTTTCTTTATGAGATGAGAAAGAAAGACTCAAGTTGAAAAAAAGGACAAACTAAGGGGACTAAGACACAACCCTAAGTTAATTGTCATATACAAGAGGGAGATCCTATGGTTAATGAGGTATTCTAATCCTAAGAAAGAAAAGGAAAAGAAGAAAAAAGAATTAGAAACTAACTTACTTCCTAAGGAAGTTAAGTTGTCTCTAAAGAAAGGGAAATCCTAAGAGCAAAGCACAAAGTGCTAAGGAAAACACATTTAGAATGCATAAAAGATAGGAATGAAGTGAGGCTTACCTCAATCTTCCCCCCTACAAAACAAAGGTTAGCATGACAATGCATATTGAAAGTAAAATCAAAGCATGAAAGCAATTAAGTACCATAAACATCCTAGAATGGAACTAGGGTTCAAAATAAGACCTAAGTCTAAAAGTGAAGGTACCTAAAGGTCACATGACTTCTAAAGTCAGTAGCTACATGCTATAGGTCCCTAAGTATGCTAGGATACCTCACAATATCAAACTATGTCAAACTATGTACAAAAAGTTCAACTAAGTTCACATGAATGCAAGTTAAGGCTCATGGATGAAGTATGAATGCGTATGGCTTACAAGCATGAATTAGTACATGAAATGAACATCAAAGTCAGTAGTGAATGCTCATGAATATGTGTGAATGAATATACAATCATGGATGCAATGGATTAGGCATATGGAGCAATGAGAAGAAGATATGAGAAGAAACGAACAAAAATCGCATAAGATCGCACATGATGAAAGTTAAGGAAGAATGGCATGTGAATATGCATGAAATGATTATGGGTCAGTAGCACACAAGGTATGAGATTCACTTAGAATGCATGAATAGGCATTAATGATTTCCATATAATTCATGTTATTATTTAGAGGAGAAGAGAAGCTAGTTTAAGTTAAAGTTAATTCACATAAGTATGCACTTTGAAACACTAAAACAAACCAAATGATTATGGTTCAAAAAATGACCTATGACTGGAATTAAGGACCTAAAAGTGACCTACAATTAACTCCTAAAAGTTACCAAAAATTCTCTCAAACCAATGGCATGAATGTCTTGCTAAATCCTAGGATATGGAGCAAATAGACACATGAATCAACCTATGATCTAGGTGACATGGAAAAATAGCAAAAAGCCTTTAAAATTTATGAAATTAAATCCCTGGAATAATAAAGTCATCATCTCACATTGTCCAAAAGGATTCCACAAAATTATGCACCAAAATGCCAAAACAATTACTTGATTAGCAAGGTAGCAAGGCATGATCGCCGAAAAACAACTCCACAAAGTGGATCAAAAAGGGCATCTAAAATTATGAAAAAAATGCCTAATGAGCATCAAAATGTCACAAATTACAGTGATTAATCACACACAAAAAATAGGTTTCACACTTATGGGGAAAAATCGATTTCGGTCCCTTATGCCAAAACACTTCTTTTTGGGACAGCTTGTGATCTAAAATCCAAATTAATTATTAAAACCACCCAAATCTGGAAACAAAAAAATATGACAAATTAATTAAGAGGATGAGGATCACTCATGAATTTTTCCAGAATTTTATCTCACCTAAAACTATTTTTAAAAAATGCGACGAAGCGGACAAAAAAGTGGATTTTGAGGGGAAGTGAAAGGAATCGATCCTAATGGTTCGTAACCTAATCCCTAAGCTCCGAAATCGACACAAATCAACATATATCACAAATAAATCCAGTGCCTCAGGTGGGAGGGCTCAATATGCACCTTAAGTTACATGGTCCTAAGCCGCATACGACTAAAATGATGCGTAATCGTCGAAAAAGCTTGAAATTACTTACTTGATCGAAGTGCCGATCCTCACAAAAAGAAATCCGAAAAAAAACCTTAAGCAAGGTCTTGTAGTCTCCCATAAGCAAAATAAATGCTTATCATCCATATTTGCTTTTGTGAAGCTCCACCACAATCAAAATCGATCGAAATCGATCAAAAACATCATGAACACTTTAATTCCAAATTAGCACTAAACCATAATTAAGATTTTATTTTTAGTCCAAAACAATTAATTGACATTAAAATTATTACTAAAATACTAATCAAAATTATTAGGCCACTAAACAACATGTTAGTTATCAAGAATTAATCTACGAAGAAATTAATTAACAATTTACAAGAAATTTAACTAATAATTTCTAAAGAAATAAAGGAAACAGGGGGTGCATAAGAAATATGGGGCTTGTGAATAGAAGTTCTATGGGGATGGAACCCAATTCCAAGAAGAAAACCTGCGGGAGGGGGTGCGTTAGCAAATTGGGTTGTGCAAATAGTGAACCAGCCCAAGGCCTTATCTCTACAAACTCAGAAGGGTGTATGCGAGTAAAAACTAGAGGTGCAGAACAAAATTCACGGTAGAATGCTTAAGCCCAAATCCGGTTGATCTTTTGACCTAAAAAAAAAACATCAGCTTCTCATCTTCTTCATAAAACGGTGCCGCCGGAAGCACCATAGACTCCACCACCATGTACCTATTGTCGCTGCTCCCTCTCAATGCATTTTTCTTCTTTTTCTCAGAATCAATGTTACTACCATCGCGCTGTCCACGATTTTCCCAAAGACCTTCCGTCGAAATCAAATTCCTCAGCCGCGACTCTTTCATCATCAATCGAATGCCAGCTAGACTCTCTTCTCTGCCGCACCTTCCTCTATTCCTCCTTGTTCCGACTCGTTTCACCCCTCACTCCGGCTTCTTTTTCAACACAAAACCTAACGGCGGCACAAGACTCGCGAATCCTAATTCCATGGCTTCGATCAATTCGCGGCGACGAAGACACTTCTGTGAGATCTGCAATTTCTAGAGTCAACAACAACATCGTGAATTTGAGAGAGGATTGCTCGCGGATTGTATACTGATTCCCAATATAAGGATTCTACACGCAAATTCCAAACCTCTGGCGAGCTTGATTCATCCTTCCATCGGATTTAGAACGCGTCGGAGTACGTACTTTCGATGGAAATCCGATGCAAACTGGTGTCTACAAATTTGCAGGTAATGTCTACACTCTTTCCTCTTTGCATAATTTTCTTCTTCTTGCGATCTGAAATCATTTCTCTGCGAGTTTGTATTGCAATTGAATGGACAATTTTGTAGTCTTATGAATTGAATGGTTGCGATGCGGTTTCTGTAGGTTGTTGGAGAAGACAACGATGACGACGTGTGAGAAGTTCAGTTTGAAGAAAATTGAAGATGGTTGTTGAAGGTGTGCAATTTAAGGTTCTTCCAGGTTTGCTGATAAATTTCGGATTGGATATGGTGATACAGGTTCTGGAATTTCATGTTTGTTGAAGGTTTTTTCCGATTATGGTTTCTTGCAGGTGGAAGATGGAAGTTACAGATGGTGATGAATTATTGATTGAAGGTGATGAAGAGCTGATGAAAGATTGATGAAGAATTCGTTTTGTTGTCGAGTTGTTGTTATTCTTGCAAGTTGCAGGTTCTTGAAGATGATGATGACCTGAAGATTTAGCAGGAGGTTGAAGTGTGTGATGAAGAAAGTTCTGCTATTGAAGATCGTGATTCAGAGGTTTATGAAGCTGCATGGTGCTAAGGTCGAAGATTAGTAAAGGAGGTTCAGATTGTAGAAGATGCAAGGTGTTGAGTTCTCTAACTATTTCTGAGTGAATTCTTCTTCTGCCATGAATTCGAGATTATCGCTATTGTTTTTTGTTGCAGATCGATAAGGAGACGGATTTGGTGGTGAAGAGTTGATGAAGGTTCTTGGAGTTTTGAAGGTTGAGGAGTGTTTTTGTTGAAGATGACAAAGTGAATGAGAATATGGAAGAGAGAGCCCGACGTGAAGAAAAATCAAGAGGAGTTTTTGTTCCCCTGTTATCAAGTTCCCTCCTTCTGGTTTTCTGTTATTGATTATAACAGATTTCTGTTATACCAGTTACATTCGTAACTGAGTTATTTTCCTTGAATTAATGTTCATCAATTTGAGTTTATAAGTTTTGTAACTGATTTTTTACCCATTGATTGGTAACTGAATTTTCTGATATATCAGTTGTATGTGATGGTTTTTCTTGTATTTTTTTCCACACTCTGCTTTTTTCTATGCTTCCTCAAATATATATATATTTAGTAGCTTTCCAACATTTTTTCTTTATTTTTTTTTATATTTTTTGTAATAGTAACTGAACAATCATTTGGGCCTCAAAATTTGGTGTGGGTTGGTTCACTAAATGCAACCCCATGTTCTAAATCATCACCTTTGTGACAAAGGGACTTTTTTGCATCAATTTGTGTTTTGGTGTATGACAAGAATTCACATAATTAAACGAACATTGATTTTAGTCAATCTAATTTGAAACAACATACAAAAATGGTAAACTTGAATTGGGAAAATAATTTGGATATGGAACAATGGGTTTGAAATTGAATTTGGACTTAAATGATATGGTCTTAAGGTACAAAAAGAAATGGTTAATGATGTTTGAAAGTAAGAATATGGAATGGTAAAATGGATTATGAAATGGTTTGAAAATATTTTGATAAACAAAACTTGAAAGTGGTTATGGGATTGAATCCCGATTAAATGGATTGAGTTGAATCGAAAACTGGATATGGAAAGTGAATATGAATTTGGTTAATAAAATGGGATACGACTATGGAAAAATAAAAGGGTGAATTGGGCGGTAAAAACGAATTAAAAATGGTTTAATGTGAAATAGATTGAAACGGAAAATGGATGTGGAAAATGGTAGTGACTTATTTGGAATGGATATCAGGTATTTTTTAATGAACTTGGATTTGAGCTCGAATGATGCTTTCCCAATTTTCCACCTTTGATTTGAGCCACATTATTTGAACCAAAACTCTGATGCCATAATGAATCCCAAAATCAACACCTCAAACCTTATTCCCCGCATTATTTAGAAATGACAAATTCGAATCAATTTGTAAGCGACCCACAAAGCTTTAACTTCAATGATGTATGATGATAGGTCTTGAGATATGGAAGGACGTACGACCTAAATACTCTGGCACGAGAACCCTAATATGTTTATGCTGAGCCTGATGTACCAATGTATGGTCCATACAAGTGAGTTTCTTAATGATCACTTGATCAGGGAAATAAACCTTAATCGAGTAGCAAGCACATAAGAAGATGAGGCTATCAATGGCCTCATAACCAAAACCTTGAATTCATCGGATAACCATACATAGGGTGTGAAGCCTTAACTCCGTAGTCCATGACACAAACTCCAGTGAAGTAGAAACCACAAAATAAGGGAATAATCTGGCTCTTCTGAGGGCATTGATCTCATGCCTTATTGGAAGCAATGAAATGCACTATTAAGTTGTTAATGACTTAGTGGAAGATGCAGATGAAATGCAAAGCGGTAAGCCAGTTAAGGTAAAAAAGAATGAGGGCAAATTTTGAGGTATTACAGCTGCCCCTATTCAATCAACTGCAAACTTGAATGGATAATTGCAACAGCTTTTAGACGTTCAAGGTATGGAGTGATTGAATACTCAAATAAAACCTGAAAATTTGCACACTGAGGGCAACAGAAATGCCATCTGCCCATTTATTTATTTATAATTTTTTTGTTTTGACCTCTGAATAGGTAGCGGAAAATAAGACCAGGTGGAGATATGCTGGGAAGAATGCCATCCTCGAATGACAACTCACAAGGGATCCTCGGATCCAATACTAAAAACCATCCTTGAATAGAAACGCGATAGTATATCGGCCGCAAGCGATAACCATCGTCAACAAAGACTGACCTCGGACAGACTTTGCAAAAGAGACAAACTGACCTCGATCAATAAGCTCAAAAAGTGAACTACTATCCTCGAATCATAGCCACAACAACAAGACCAACCGCAGACGGACTTGAAGAAAAGAAATGCCACCCTCGAATGACAATCCAAAAGATCCTCGGATCTAACACGAAACCATCCTGGAATGGAGACGCAAAGGTATACCAGCCTCGACTGATAACCAAACACAAAGCTGACCTCAGACAGACTTTGCAAAAGAGACAAACTGACCTCGATCAATAAGCTCAAAAAGTGAACTACTATCCTCGAATAATAGCCACAACAACAAGACCAACCACAGAAGGACTTGAAGAAAAGAATGTCATCCTCGAATGACAAATCAAAAGATCCTCGGATCTAACACGAAACCATCCACGAATGGAGACGCAAAGGTATACCAGCCTCGACTGATAACCAAACACAAAGCTGACCTCAGACAGACTTTGCAAAAGAGACAAACTGACCTCGATCAATAAGCTCAAAAAGTGAACTACTATCCTCGAATAATAGCCACACAACAAGACCAACCGCAGAAGGACTTGAAGAAAAGAAATGTCATCCTCGAATGACAAATCAAAAGATCCTCGGATCTAACATGAAACCATCTTCGAATGGAGACGCAAAGGTATACCAGCCTCGACTGATAACCAAACACAAAGCTGACCTCAGACAGACTTTGCAAAAGAGACAAACTGACCTCGATCAATAAGCTCAAAAAGTGAACTACTATCCTCGAATAATAGCCACAACAACAAGACCAACCATAGAAGGACTTGAAGAAAAGAATGTCATCCTCGAATGACAAATCAAAAGATCCTCGGATCTAACACGAAACCATCCTCGAATGGAGACGCAAAGGTATACCAGCCTCGACTGATAACCAAACACAAAGCTGACCTCAGACAGACTTTGCAAAAGAGACAAACTGACCTCGATCAATAAGCTCAAAAAGTGAACTACTATCCTCGAATAATAGCCACACAACAAGACCAACCGCAGAAGGACTTGAAGAAAAGAAATGTCATCCTCGAATGACAAATCAAAAGATCCTCGGATCTAACACGAAACCATCCTCGAATGGAGACGCAAAGGTATACCGGCTGCAGACGGTAACCAAAAACACAAAGAAAATAGGACAAGATGGAACGGGATCGTTGTACATAAACGAGAGCCCAAGATGCGACCGTTGTACTGAAACGGAGACGCGAAAAAAATGAGACTGTTGTACTGAAACAAGAATCAAAGACGAGGCCATTGTACTTAAATGGAGACTCGAAAGGAATGGGATCATTGTACTTAAACGAGAGCCCAAGACGCGACCGTTGTACTGAAACGGGACGCGAAAAAATGAGACTGTTGTACTGAAACAAGACTCAACTGGGGATAACAACAAGACTTGGTAAAAGTAACCACCCTGGGAAACGGAATTGCATTCTGTGGGGAATACTTCAATATGATTGGAGGTGTAACGGGTCTTATGTAATACCTCAAAACTGGCCCATGCTGGTATGCATATGTTTGGATTTATGGCGTAATGCTCCATGAGGGAAATGCTACGCTTTGGAGGATGCAAGTGTAATGATGATTATTTGAATGAAAATACAAAGAGATCTCCTGATAAGGAGACTGCAGGCATCCCAGATAGCTTGACTGGGGAGGAATAGTGATCACTGCACTGATCTGATCCATCCTGATATGGAAGAGACAACTCTGCGGGGAAAGTTGTCAATAATACACCGGCTCTGAACAGCCACTACTGCCAAAAATAAATTGGACTTTGAGATTGGAGCGCCAAGACCCTGCTGGAGATGGACCCTTCTTGAACTCTGGTGGGGAACCAAAGGCATGATACTGCTGAGGAAGCAACTGCTGGGGGAGGCAAAACACTCCTTATACTACTGAGAATTGCCCCTGTCTGAAGGGAAACTTCTGCTCGGGGATGGCACCAACCTTCTGTTGCCTTGCTGGGGGGAGATTTCAACTTCCAACTCTACTGGGGATGATGGAGGATGTCAATGATGAAGCTTCCTGCTGAAGATAAGAGTTTAAGTTGCCACTTGCTGGGGATAAGAGATAAATCCTCTCATGTTGGGAATGAGAGATGTAAGGCGTCTCATGATGGTGATGAGAGACGATGATACCCTTCTTCTCAAGAAATAACCTCCCATGAGACTTGCTAAGGAATCTTGATCGATGAAGTCCGCAGATGAAACAACTCTTGCAGTACTGTGCCGACACTGGCCTTGCCCCTAGCCCTGGGTTGATAGGTTGCCGACTAATCATGAGTGAACAATGGTTCTTTGCAATTTTCGACTCACCTCAGATTAAAGTCCATAAGAAGTAAATGTCTCAAGAGGATTTTACAGAAAACATGGCATATGAAATGCCTCAGTGTCTTCAAACTCTTGGAGAGATTCATCGGATCTCGAAATAACTGCCCCAGACTGCATGGTCTGTGCAAGAATTTGCCTCGCAAGGATTCATGAAAAGCCTCATATCACTGTGAGATATTCTGCCCCAGTATTTTGAACTCTGGATAGGTGCCTCTGATTAACCGTCTTCAGGAGAAAGTACTTCCCATGCTCTTGGGATGGCCTGCCCCAGTACGAGCCTCGAAGTGATCACCTCTGACGGACTGTGCTTTGAAGAAAACACCCATGCCGATTGTTCTTTGAGAGATTGGATCTCGAAGTAACTGCCCCAGTTTGGCTAAAATTTGAATAATGCCTCCGCCTGATGGCTCTTTGAGAGATTTGAATCTCGAAGTGATTGCCCCATCCTGGTTGACTCTTACCATGACTATTGGGAAAGTCCCTACTCAATGGAGTTTTCCTGAAAAGTGCACCTCGACAGATTATCCTTTGGAAGTTTCAGACTTCTCAACTTGGCAAGATTAAGCTTCTGGACTGAGATTCCATACATGGACTTTTATGATGCCAAACAAATGTATGTAAGCAGAAAATGTTTATTTTAAGAATGAAAATTCTAATGCAACACACATGTTAATCTTGAAGTTTTACTATAAAAAGATGTCACAAACCTTTGTGAGCGAATCACTGGTTAAGATACGACATTAATTTTTTTGAATAATAGAAAGCATGCACATGCAACATCAACAAAGATCTTTCAACATCACTCATAGGAGTCAGGAACGCGGTCTCGTGGTAGTACGCTCTCAAAAATAACCCTGTTTCAGTTAGGACTTTTGAGGGTTGTATCGTGGCCTGGTTCACGGTTATAGAAACAAAGGATATAGGCTCGAAATTTATTTGTGCCCACCCATCTTCGTGATGTTCTCCATTCCTATGTTCAGCTAGCTTGGCACAAGCGCTCACCTTTCGAACAGGGGTTTTGTGATGATTGAGGAACCAATTACACTAACGGTTTAAGCACCACTCAGGTTGTTGTTTGGAGTCAGTCATCCCTTCGTCATTCGTGTCTGTATCACACGACTTTGTTCTTGTTCAAAGATCTTTCTTGTGTAATCCTTTTCATCTTTCGCTTTTCCATTATTTTTCTTATCCCTAACTTTTGCCTGGACTGATTCTTGTGAATCTTTGATTGTGAAGTCCAACGGGATGCCCTAATTTTTGCCTAAGTCGCTTGTTTTCAAGTTTCGACTTAGCGGGCTTTCTCATTCATTTTTTTTCAATTCTTTTTCTTTTGAACAAATCGTGTGACACTATTTGTCTTGAATGCTTCGCGAGGGTCGTGACTGTCTCACTCCTTTGTTGTTGAGGAATAACCATTGTGGTCTCCGGTCTTTGGACCTCTTGATTGGGATAATCATTGTGGTTTTTGGTCATTGGACCTCTTGATTTGGTACAACGAAAGGAAATGAATCCTCAGATGTGCACTTCTTTTTGAAATTTGAACGATCGGTCCAACTAGCTGACACCTACCCTGCCCCTGGGTTAATTGCGAGGGTTTTTTCATGCAAAAAGAAACTCCTACTTCAAGGCTCAAATGGGTTGGCGAGGGTCTATCTCCCTTATATCTCCGGTGTTTAGGATTTGAAACAATGCCTGTACATCGTCAACAGGGTCTTTCTCAAAAGCATACAATTAAATTTTTTGCGTTTTCATTCCGTCATCCTCCCTGATAGAGTTTAAGCTCAACAGTTGGTATTGCAATGCACATACATAAAATCATGAGTGAATACGAATGGATTACTTCAAGAAAAACATGTGCATTTTATTATGGTTATCATTCAAAAACAAATAAGTTTCATGCATGCATACAAATGTTTAAACAAACAATATAAACTATAAATGGAAACACAGTAATGAAGCTGAACATTGCCATCATTGAGGAGACTTGACTCCGTCTGGACTTATTGCTTCTGAAGACGCCTTTGCAAATTGGGAGACCCATTTGATGAGGAGACTTCAATATGTGAGCAGACTTTCTGGTATGATGACCTTTGATTCGATCGAATTTTGCACCTTGTGCCTGAACACATCATAGTTGTCAAATGGTATGCCTAAATGTCCCTGGGTGGTACTTGCATCTAGAATTCACATCATGGTGGTCATTGTTGAGGAGGTTTGACTCCGTCTGGACTTATTGCTCTCGGAGACTTTCAGCAGTCAGTAGTCTGGATGTTTACTCAATCAAATTCGCGACCTTGTTTTTACCTTTACCTCTGAAAGACTTGCAATCTTCAATTAAAAGGCCAGGTGCCCCAGAATGGTAATCATACTTGGCATTGAAACCCCAAAGGAAGCTTTGTCGGAGACGATCCTGATGCAGTTAGCTCAACCACTCCGAATTTGCGTAAATGAGGAAACTTATTGCACGTACGACATCAAAATATGATCAAACTTCTTCTCAAGTTGTTCTGGCCTTTACCCTTATGCTCTGCCCGTTGGACTCTCTTGGGAAGCTCAGGTTGGATGCTGACAAACGACATTTGGAGGGAAGAGGTTGATAAAGTTAATAGATAAGGTTGCTCGGAAAGATCTTGCGCGATCTCCTGCCTACGTATCTTCATTGACCAATGGAGAATCAGAGCAGCGTAGTTCCCCTCAATAGGGATGAAAATAGCTTCGTTTCCTTGACACTGCATTCAGGATTTCTATAACCGACTCTTCTGAGTCTTCATCTAGTTGACTTCCTCTTTCCGCAGTTTCTGACTTTGAAATAAAGCTTGCACCTTTGCCCCGAATGGCCTCAGCTGGGTCTTCCTTCGATTACCTCCGCCCGGAGTTGCTTCAAATATATACCTTGATGATTGTGATTCAAGTTGTCCATTCTGATGAGAAATCAAGTCTGGAAAAGAATTTTTCTCTGAACACCTATCAAGAATGCAAGGATGTATGCAAATGCCATGTTCAATTATTTCTGAGGAATCTAGCTGCTTTGATTCAAGTTTTGGCACAGAAAATTCCAACAACATGATTCAGATATGTGATCCTCGGAAATAACTGAACATGTGTGCAGAAATGCTATGATGTCAAGTATGCAGCAGGCATGTGATCAATGGTCTGATGTTGGTGTTGAGAAGTGAACCAACTGTCTGAATAGAACCATAATAGCAGCACCATCTCTGTACAGAACCCCATAACTGAGAACCCAATAACTGTAGAACTGGATCACATAATAGAATAGTCACTGATGGTGTTGAAGTTGAACAACGAGCCAAGTGTCTGTAGAGAGTCATAATAACAGTCACAATATCAAGGTCACAATGGTAATCACAGTAACAATCTCTCTGAATAGAAATCCCGGATCTCAGAATCAAAGAACCATATAGCACCAGATAATATCATAAAACAACACTGGCAAAGCGGGTATGTTGAAGTTTAGGGTTCCTGCAAACCTGTAAACCCCTCCCAATCTCACGGGTATGCTACTACGGGTCAACATCATGGACTCTCAAAGCAGAATAGCAATAATACGTTCACCATTTCCGAGAAATGGCTCATGACCAAATCAGGGAATCGGTTTGGCATTATGTACTACTCAGGGAGGCCTCAGCTGAATTCCGGAAAAACAAGCATCCCTCATAAGTTCCCGGCTTCAAGCACTGAAGTCGAGAAACAATAGTACATTCATCCCGAAGGGTACAATACTACCGTCATACGACCAGTTGCTTTAACCAGGTTCCTACGAGAGAACAAGGTCATCCTATGTGATTTCCTAGTGGGCCCTCAGGTGCGAATGGGTTTGCCACGAAATGTGGTCTGCCACTGTCACCACTGGAGAGGGTTGTTTCCACTAAGGTCCTCGATGATCGGTTCCCAGTGTTAGCAGCTCAGGTGGGAACATTCTATGGTCTGCCTAGGCAGTATAGAACATATCCCAAGAGAGCCTGATCTGGGTGTGGGACTCGTGAAAACTACACGTGCTCAAGACCACGCAAGCCACACGACTGCCCACTCTAAATCCTATGTGTATACTCAAGCCGGGTATTTGGCTTATCTCACAGTAACTCCCATCCCGCAGAAAAAATGAAAACCAGCACAGCCAGACAGTCCAGTATAATATGATGCATGGAAAATAAAATACTGAAAGCGGTAAATAAATGCGATAAAGTAGAGCTGTAAAGTAAAACTGTAAATAAAAACAGTAAAGCTAAAGTAAAGCACACAGCAACAAACAAATATACACCCAAAGAAACAAAACCAAACAGGCGCTAGGATTGACTCTACAAGGGAAACCGGAAGAATCAGGTTAGTCCCTAGCAGAGTCGCCAGCTGTCGCTCCCGGGATTTTCATCCTAGTACAAACGCGAAAGTGGCGCGGAAAGGGTAGAGTCGCCAGCCAGACATTTTTATCCCAAAGGAATGGGAAAGGTAATGTTGCACAAACCTAAGGAAGAAGGAAAAGGACGAGGCCTTGCGAACCAAAGATCTGGATACGGGAGTCGGTTACGAATTGAGAAGGTATTAGCACCCCAATCCGTCCGCCGTACCCGACGAGATCCACGCTTATAAGACTGTTTTCAAAGGGTGAGAAATAATATGCTGTTTGAATTAAGGAATAGCTATCTGGAATGAAATGGAATTGAGAAAAGAAATAAAGGGGGAAAATGTAGGGAAAATAAAGATTGTGCTCGAATGGGCCCTACCCCACTGCCTACGTACCTCATCGGGATAAATGAGGATCAGAGACGCCGTAGTTCGTCTAACTAAGGCGGGAACTATTTGTTTGTGTTTTTTATGCTGGAACTGCGTATGTCTATGCTCAGGTGTTGCAGGCTCGTCTGGTACGAGTGCGTTTACCGTCTTGCATGCGAGACAAGTCGTCGCGAGTTCGCGTTGTGAGTGAATGAGATGAGAAAAGAAGTTCCCGCAGGATAGTCGCTTGTTATTTGTTCTTGTCTTTTATGAGAAGTGTTTTGAATTTTGTGTTTATTGAATGTACAACACTACAGACTATGACACAGGAGCGAATACTTTCCAAGATTGCCCCCAATGGAACATTTGTAAAGCATCCTAGAAGAGTGAAGGAGACCTCCACTAGTCATTTCCCGTATAGCTTAAGGCTCGTGGCGCATTGTACACCTTTCCTTTATTAAGTGTTTTATTGCTTTTCTTTATGAGATGAGAAAGAAAGACTCAAGTTGAAAAAAAGGACAAACTAAGGGGACTAAGACACAACCCTAAGTTAATTGTCATATACAAGAGGGAGATCCTATGGTTAATGAGGTATTCTAATCCTAAGAAAGAAAAGGAAAAGAAGAAAAAAGAATTAGAAACTAACTTACTTCCTAAGGAAGTTAAGTTGTCTCTAAAGAAAGGGAAATCCTAAGAGCAAAGCACAAAGTGCTAAGGAAAACACATTTAGAATGCATAAAAGATAGGAATGAAGTGAGGCTTACCTCAATCTTCCCCCCTACAAAACAAAGGTTAGCATGACAATGCATATTGAAAGTAAAATCAAAGCATGAAAGCAATTAAGTACCATAAACATCCTAGAATGGAACTAGGGTTCAAAATAAGACCTAAGTCTAAAAGTGAAGGTACCTCAAGGTCACATGACTTCTAAAGTCAGTAGCTACATGCTATAGGTCCCTAATTATGCTAGGATACCTCACAAGATCAAACTATGTCAAACTATGTACAAAAAGTTCAACTAAGTTCACATGAATGCAAGTTAAGGCTCATGGATGAAGTATGAATGCGTATGGCTTACAAGCATGAATTAGTACATGAAATGAACATCAAAGTCAGTAGTGAATGCTCATGAATATGTGTGAATGAATATACAATCATGGATGCAATGGATTAGGCATATGGAGCAATGAGAAGAAGATATGAGAAGAAACGAACAAAAATCGCATAAGATCGCACATGATGAAAGTTAAGGAAGAATGGCATGTGAATATGCATGAAATGATTATGGGTCAGTAGCACACAAGGTATGAGATGCACTTAGAATGCATGAATAGGCATTAATGATTTCCATATAATTCATGTTATTATTTAGAGGAGAAGAGAAGCTAGTTTAAGTTAAAGTTAATTCACATAAGTATGCACTTTGAAACACTAAAACAAACCAAATGATTATGGTTCAAAAAATGACCTATGACTGGAATTAAGGACCTAAAAGTGACCTACAATTAACTCCTAAAAGTTACCAAAAAGTCTCTCAAACCAATGGCATGAATGTCTTGCTAAATCCTAGGATATGGAGCAAATAGACACATGAATCAACCTATGATCTAGGTGACATGGAAAAATAGCAAAAAGCCTTTAAAAATTATGAAATTAAATCCATGGAATAATAAAGTCATCATCTCACATTGTCCAAAAGGATTCCACAAAATTATGCACCAAAATGCCACAATTACTTGATTAGCAAGGTAGCAAGGCATGATCGCCGAAAAACAACTCCACAAAGTGGATCAAAAAGGGCATCTAAAATTATGAAAAAAATGCCTAATGAGCATCAAAATGTCACAAATTACAGTGATTAATCACACACAAAAAATAGGTTTCACACCTATGGGGAAAAATCGATTTCGGTCCCTTATGCCAAAACACTTCTTTTTGGGACAGCTTGTGATCTAAAATCCAAATTAATTATTAAAACCACCCAAATCTGGAAACAAAAAAATATGACAAATTAATTAAGAGGATGAGGATCACTCATGAATTTTTCCAGAATTTTATCTCACCTAAAACTATTTTTAAAAAATGCGACGAAGCGGACAAAAAAGTGGATTTTGAGGGGAAGTGAAAGGAATCGATCCTAATGGTTCGTAACCTAATCCCTAAGCTCCGAAATCGACACAAATCAACATATATCACAAATAAATCCAGTACCTCAGGTGGGAGGGCTCAATATTCACCTTAAGTTACATGGTCCTAAGCCGCATACGACTAAAATGATGCGTAATCGTCGAAAAAGCTTGAAATTACTTACTTGATCGAAGTGTCGATCCTCACAAAAAGAAATCCGAAAAAAAACCTTAAGCAAGGTCTTGTAGTCTCCCATAAGCAAAATAAATGCTTATCATCCATATTTGCTTTTGTGAAGCTCCACCACAATCAAAATCGATCAAAAACATCATGAACACTTTAATTCCAAATTAGCACTAAACCATAATTAAGATTTTATTTTTAGTCCAAAACAATTAATTGACATTAAAATTATTACTAAAATACTAATCAAAATTATTAGGCCACTAAACAACATGTTAGTTATCAAGAATTAATCTACGAAGAAATTAATTAACAATTTACAAGAAATTTAACTAATAATTTCTAAAGAAATAAAGGAAACAGGGGGTGCATAAGAAATATGGGGCTTGTGAATAGAAGTTCTATGGGGATGGAACCCAATTCCAAGAAGAAAACCTGTGGGAGGGGGTGCGTTAGCAAATTGGGTTGTGCAAATAGTGAACCAGCCCAAGGCCTTATCTCTACAAACTCAGAAGGGTGTATGCGAGTAAAAACTAGAGGTGCAGAACAAAATTCACGGTAGAATGCTTAAGCCCAAATCCGGTTGATCTTTTGACCTAAAAAAAAAACATCAGCTTCTCATCTTCTTCATAAAACGGTGCCGCCAGACGCACCATAGACTCCACCACCATGTACCTATTGTCGCTGCTCCCTCTCAATGCGTTTTTCTTCTTTTTCTCAGAATCAATGTTACTACCATCGCGCTGTCCACGATTTTCCCAAAGACCTTCCGTCGAAATCAAATTCCTCAACCGCGACTCTTTCATCATCAATCGAATGCCGGCTAGACTCTCTTCTCCGCCGCACCTTCCTCTATTCCTCCTTGTTCCGACTCGTTTCACCCCTCACTCCGGCTTCTTTTTCAACACAAAACCTAACGGCGGCACAAGACTCGCGAATCCTAATTCCATGGCTTCGATCAATTCGCGGCGGCGAAGACACTTCTGTGAGATCTGCAATTTCTAGAGTCAACAACAACATCGTGAATTTGAGAGAGGATTGCTCGCGGATTGTATACTGATTCCCAATATAAGGATTCTACACGCAAATTCCACACCTCTGGCGAGCTTGATTCATCCTTCCATCGGATTTAGAACGCGTCGGAGTATGTGCTTTCGATGGAAATCCGATGCAAACTGGTGTCTACAAATTTGCAGGTAATGTCTACACTCTTTCCTCTTTGCATAATTTTCTTCTTCTTGCGATCTGAAATCATTTCTCTGCGAGTTTGTATTGCAATTGAATGGACAATTTTGTAGTCTTATGAATTGAATGGTTGCGATGCGGTTTCTGTAGGTTGTTGGAGAAGACAACGATGACGACGTGCGAGAAGTTCAGTTTGAAGAAAATTGAAGATGGTTGTTGAAGGTGTGCAATTGAAGGTTCTTCCAGGTTTGCTGATAAATTTCGGATTGGATATGGTGATACAGGTTCTGGAATTTCATGTTTGTTGAAGGTTTTTTCCGATTATGGTTTCTTGCAGGTGGAAGATGGAAGTTACAGATGGTGATGAATTATTGATTGAAGGTGATGAAGAGCTGATGAAAGATTGATGAAGAATTCGTTTTGTTGTCGAGTTGTTGTTATTCTTGCAAGTTGCAGGTTCTTGAAGATGATGATGACCTGAAGATTTAGCAGGAGGTTGAAGTGTGTGATGAAGAAAGTTCTGCTATTGAAGATCGTGATTCAGAGGTTTATGAAGCTGCATGGTGCTAAGGTCGAAGAGTAGTAAAGGAGGTTCAGATTGTAGAAGATGCAAGGTGTTGAGTTCTCTAACTATTTCTGAGTGAATTCTTCTTTTGCCATGAATTCGAGATTATCGCTATTGTTTTTTGTTGCAGATCAATAAGGAGACGGATTTGATGGTGAAGAGTTGATGAAGGTTCTTGGAGTTTTGAAGGTTGAGGAGTGTTTTTGTTGAAGATGACAAAGTGAATGAGAATATGGAAGAGAGAGCCCGACGTGAAGAAAAATCAAGAGGAGTTTTTGTTCCCCTGTTATCAAGTTCCCTCCTTCTGGTTTTCTGTTATTGATTATAACAGATTTCTGTTATACCAGTTACATTCGTAACTGAGTTTTTTTCCTTGAACTAATGTTCATCAATTTGAGTTTATAAGTTTTGTAACTGATTTTTTACCCATTGATTGGTAACTGAATTTTCTGATATATCAGTTGTATGTGATGGTTTTTCTTGTATTTTTTCCACACTCTACTTTTTTCTATGCTTCCTCAAATATATATATATTTAGTAGCTTTCCAACATTTTTTCTTTATTTTTTTAAATATTTTTTGTAATAGTAACTGAACAATCATTTGGGCCTCAAAATTTGGTGTGGGTTGGTTCACTAAATGCAACCCCATGTTCTAAATCATCACCTTTGTGACAAAGGGACTTTTTTTGCATCAATTTGTGTTTTGGTGTATGACAAGAATTCACATAATTAAACGAACATTGATTTTAGTCAATCTAATTTGAAAAAACATACAAAAATGGTAAACTTGAATTGGGAAAATAATTTGGATATGGAACAATGGGTTTGAAATTGAATTTGGACTTAAATGATATGGTCTTAAGGTACAAAAAGAAATGGTTAATGATGTTTGAAAGTAAGAATATGGAATGGTAAAATGGATTATGAAATGGTTTGAAAATATTTTGATAAACAAAACTTGAAAGTGGTTATGGTATTGAATCCCGATTAAATGGATTGAGTTGAATTGAAAACTGGATATGGAAAGTGAATATGAATTTGGTTAATAAAATGGGATACGACTATGGAAAAATAAAAGGGTGAATTGGGCGGTAAAAACGAATTAAAAATGGTTTAATGTGAAATAGATTGAAACGGAAAATGGATGTGGAAAATGGTAGTGACTTATTTGGAATGGATATCAGGTATTTTTCAATGAACTTGGATTTGAGCTCGAATGATGCTTTCCCAATTTTCCACCTTTGATTTGAGCCACATTATTTGAACCAAAACTCTGATGCCATAATGAATCCCAAAATCAACACCTCAAACCTTATTCCCCGCATTATTTAGAAATGACAAATTCGAATCAATTTGTAAGCGACCCACAAAGCTTTAACTTCAATGATGTATGATGATAGGTCTTGAGATATGGAAGGACGTACGACCTAAATACTCTGGCACAAGAACCCTAATATGTTTATGCTGAGCCTGATGCACCAATGTATGGTCCATACAAGTGAGTTTCTTAATGATCACTTGATCAGGGAAATAAACCTTAATCGAGTAGCAAGCACATAAGAAGATGAGGCTATCAATGGCCTCATAACCAAAACCTTGAATTCATCGGATAACCATACATAGGGTGTGAAGCCTTAACTCCGTAGTCCATGACACAAACTCCAGTGAAGTAGAAACCACAAAACAAGGGAATAATCTGGCTCTTCTGAGGGCATTGATCTCATGCCTTATTGGAAACAATGAAATGCACTATTACATTGTTAATGACTTAGTGGAAGATGCAGATGAAATGCAAAGCGGTAAGCCAGTTAAGGTAAAAAAGAATGAGGGCAAATTTTGAGGTATTACACTATTCCTTAATAATAGGGATAGTCCTACCATTGAAAGAACATTTAAGAACAGTAAAGATTTAACATAAGGTAGATTCCTCTTAAGTACTTGCTCACTTTTCTTCAAAATACTTCATTACACTTCACATTTTCAAACAAATTTTCAAAACAAAGTCTTTATATATATCCATACAAGGATCATTATAAAGTGCTTAAGAAAATTTCTAATCACACACTACACTTTTCAAAACATTTTAAAGTGAGCTAAGTAACTAAGAGCCCATGGATAACCATGGATGTAAAGGGTGCTAACACCTTCCCTTTGCATAACCTACCCCCCGAACTAAAAATCTTTTTAAGGTCTTTCCTGTTCTTTTATGTCCTTTCCTTATGGATAAAATAAAAGTCGGTGGCGACTCTTGCTATCCGCAACATTTAACTAAAGTCAGTTCTCCCACCGTGTTACAAACTTCTTCTACAAATGGCTTCTCAAGCTTAAGGTACGGCTTCTTTTTCGTGTTTACGGTAGTGTAACACGGTGGGAGAACTGACTTTAGTGATGTTGACTTAGTGGGTTTTTCTTTTTGCTGGATATTGACTGTCAGGTTTCATGATTATAGAGAACCATCATTAGTTGTGTACAACACAAATAATTGGCATATTTGAGTTAACCGAGTAACTACCCTGCCCCGGGTTATGAATAAAGGTTTTGATTTGTGCGAGAATAAAAACTCCTACTTCATAGGCTCAAAAGGGTTGACTAGGGATTAACTTCCTTATATCTCCACTGTTTAGGAGTTGAAATAATGCCTGTACATCGTCAGCATAGTCTGTTCAAAAGCATACTGCCTAATATTATGGTATTGTTTTCGTCATCCTCCCTCTACAGGCTTATAGCTTTATCAGGAGTTAAATATCACAAAATAGAAATATGAAGCATAGTTCAAAATATAGTGAAACGAATGGATTAATTCAAGACAAACATATGCAATGCATTAATGAAAACAAAAGTTTAACATAATAATAAGTGTTAAAACAAATAAAAGAAATTACAAATGAAAATTCAAATGTTCTCAAAGTCTCTTCCTCTAAACTTGTCACTCCAGTTATCTGGAAACTTTGATGCTTGATGGACGATAGAAGAACTCAACCTGGCCTTCTGGAGTAACCTCAAGTATTCCTTCGTCGATTAGGTCTTGAATCTTATTCTTCAATGCCCAACAGTTATTAGTGTCATGACCAGGACAGTCGGAGTGATACATACACCTTGCCTTGGGATTATAGCGAGGATAAGAGGTATTAGGATTTTTAGGAGAATTTTCCAAGGAAATCAGCTTCATCTCCAACAGGCATTGCAAAACTTGTGACATTGGTGTGCTGAACCGGATGAATTGTCTTCTACATTCCTTGTATCGAAGTGGATTAACCTTACAAGGTCTTCTTTCTTCAATTGAAGGATGATCAGGAGTAGCCTGTCTCTTTCCTTCTTTTATCATTATCTTCCTTTCAACCAAGTCGGCTTGTTTCAATGGAGGTTGACTGATGATTAGATTCCTAACTCCGTTATGTCGAAGCTTATTGACAAAGCTTCTCAACTCTTCTTGCCCCTGGGCCAAACTCTGGCTAAGATCCATTTAGCCATTCATCTGGATCCTCATCTCTGCCATCTCAGTTTGTAGTTGTTTCAGTTGATCATCCTTGTTGTCCTCAGGATTCTTCTTCTTCATGTCCTCAGAGAGGAGTGCGTTCAACTCTTCTTGCCCCTTGGACAAATTCAGAATCACTTCTTGAAATTGGGCATTCTGAACTTGAAGATCTTTGACAAATTGTTCGAGAGCCATTTATGCTGAAATAAACAGCGAGAAGATGAGAAACCTGTTGTGACAACCTGTCATGCAATGATATGGTATGTAGATGCATATGTAATGTTTTCAAGGACCGCAGAGTTTACATTTGTTAAACAAACGGAAATAAAACTTTTATTAGTAAATGTTAAAATTATTTTGCCCCTTGGGCTTATAATGAAGGGAAATAAGTACAAAAATGGGGTTTTAAGTCTCCCATGGACGTTTCCTCTTTGTGTTGAGGTATGAGTTTAGATTCCGTTCCTCGTGAAGTTGCTTTGTTAGTTCCAGGATTCTTTATTGGCTTGTTTTGTAATGAGCCTCGAAAGTATCCCTTTGCTCCTTCAGTTGGATCCAAGATCTCTGCAAGTCTTCCATGTCAGTAGGCATATCTGGGTGAAGGATGGTATAAGCAGTGTCTCCTTCAGCAACAGGTTCCATGGTAACTGGCAAGATAGCAGGATATGGCATCATGAGAGTCTGAGCACGGGATCGCACCCATCTGAGATAAGCCTCCATAGGAATAGTGTACTTAGGTTCCAGTGTCTTGCTGTCAACCCTGTTTACTTTTCGCCAAGCTCGTATGAATCTCTGACGGTAACCTTGAAGATCATTGTCGTAGTCAAACACAATGCCCTGGATCAACATGTCATGTGGACCATCACTCCGAGCATAACCAAACTGTCGTAAAGCTAGAGAGGGGTTGTAAGTGATACCTCCTCTTATGCCTAGCAGTGGCACATTAGGAAACTCCCCACAACAGTCAATGATAGTGACATTCTCCATAGATCTGGAGCACCAATGGATATCTGAATGCGAGAGTGACATAATCCTCTTGGACCACCTGAACCCTTGTTCATTCTTCATTACTGAGCGAGGAAGGTGAGAAATAAACCACCTAGATAGCAAAGGTATGCAACACATCAAAGTTCCTCTTGCCCTTGTAGTATGAGTATGGAGAGAATGTAGGATGTCTCCAAGCAATGTAGGTACTGGATTGTGACTCAGGAATATGTTGATGGCATGAACATCTATGAACTGATCTGGATTGGGGAACAATACTAAGCCATAAATTAGCAAGGCTAAGATCTCCTCAAAAGCATCATAGCTCATGGCCTTCAAGAACACCTGAGATTTCTCTATCAACACCTTGGCAAGAATACCCTTGACTCCGCTTCTCGTTTCTAGAACAATGTCAGACTTCTTCAGATGTAGAGCTGCAGCAATAACTTCTGGTTTAAGCTCCTTCTCCAAGCCTGTGAAGGGTCTTTGATCAAGAACAGGTATACCCAGAAGTTTAGAGAACTCTTCCATTGTAGGAACCAGCTGATAGTCAGGGAATGTAAAGCAATGGTGCTTAGGGTCAAAGAACTGAAATAGAACACTCATCATGTCTTCATTGAACCCTGAAGTGACTAGATCCAATAGGTGACCATGTCTCTTGATGAACTGGGAGTGATCAGACACTTGAGAAACTAACTCCTTAAGCTTAGGAAATATGTCTACAAAGTTGATCCTGATGGTGTTTCTACGAGCAGAAGCCATGACCTGCAACAAAGAACAAAGATAAATCCTTTGGTCCTTGAAATGGTTAGTGAAAATGCTATGCTTATGATGCATGATGATGTCATGATGTTATGCTCAATCACAAACATGTCGCACACACAAACAAGTCACACCATAGCCCTAGGTTTAAAGGCTTGCATGAGGTTCAAAGGTAAGTACCCTCTACTGAAGTTAGTTGGTTCATCCTGTCCTACAAAAGTAACCAGGTTCTAAGGGATCTCAAAATCATTGATCCTTCACAAGGGTGGTTGTTCAGAAGGCAACTTACTTGCCAACCAAAACCCTCCAAGTTCAAGATCTC
The DNA here is from genome assembly GCA_963966055.1 of Lathyrus aphaca. Taxonomy (NCBI): domain Eukaryota; kingdom Viridiplantae; phylum Streptophyta; class Magnoliopsida; order Fabales; family Fabaceae; genus Lathyrus; species Lathyrus aphaca. The sequence goes on along the minus strand of OZ014519.1, from coordinate 676,249,751 downwards.
AATGAGCGTAGTATCGAGTGTCAACCAACTTCAGTCTGCACCAAAGCCGGTTACCTCACTACTTTCTAAAGGCCAAGATGAGTTAACTAGGGTTCTAAAAGTTAGTTAGTGGATTGACAACATATGGCAGCCTCATATTATCCTCAACTTGACTTAAGGAACATAAGCACCAACCAAGAAGTCGCACTAACTATGGCCACCAGATCAACCGTATCGATATACGTCGTACAGTTTCCTTGGTCTATTGCCATTTACCTAAGATACACTAGATCCGGGTTAGGACCTTTCACACATAAGAGCACCCCAACAAGATAATATAAAGCAAACAAGGCAAACAATTTTAAAGTGATCTAATTCCTAAGGGTACCCCTCTTTTATTAATTCCCCAGCAGAGTCGCCAGTTCTGTAACACGGTGGGAGAACTGACTTTAGTGATGTTGCGGATAGCAAGAGTCGCCACCGACTTTTATTTTATCCAAAGGAAAGGCATAAAAGAACAGGAAAGACCTTTTTTTAAAAGATTTTTGGGTCCGGGGGGTAGGTTATGTGAAGGGAAGGTGTTAGCACCCTTTACATCCATGGTTATCCATGGGCTCTTAGTTACTTAGCTCACTTTTGAATTGTTATTGAAAATGTGAAGTGTGTGAATAGAAAATTTTCATAAGAGTTAATAATGATCCATGTACGGATGCGTAAAAACTTGTTTTTGAAAATTGTTTGAAATTTGTAAAGTGTTTGAAAATTTGTTTGAAGTGAGCAAGCAACTATGAGGTACCTACCCTAAAATTTAAGTCTTTCTGTTCTTTATCCTTTAAGTGGTAAGACTATCCCTATTATTAAGGAATAGGTAGTCATTACCTTAGATGTAAGGGACATATGAGGGACATCTGTTTTATGAAGGCAACTGTGAGGTGTATTAAGCATTTTGGAGGGACTATCATCATTATTCGAAGAGGGACTTGATCTTTAAAGGCAACCATTAGGGACTTGATGATTTTTCTTTTAAGGGACTTGCTTTATACACCCCACTTGACCTTATGAATAGGCAACATTGAGGTAACCCTAGAAAGTGAGATGGCGATTAGAAATCGACTTACGTGTGTGAGTGTTCAATTTTATTTATCTTATAATTTTAAATGATCTAAATTTGATTTTAAATAGAATACATGTTCACACTCCCTAAATTACTAACCATAGCAATTAAATAAATTAAATATTTACAAAAATTACATCCAAGGAGCAATTACATAATTATAATAATTAAAATAAATGGCAAATAAATAAATATAAATAATAAGCAAAAATAAATAAATAGACAATAAGTAAATATAATAAGGGTTAGTACTAATAAAAATTAAAAATAAAAAGGATTAGTGAAATAATAATAATAAGTTTAATAATAAAATAAATGGATTAGTAATAATAATAAACAAAATAAATAATGAATAAGAATTAGAAATTATTAAGGAAATATAAACAATAAAAATTTAGAATTATAAACAAATTAGATAAGTTATGGACATATTTATGAAAAATTATTAAATTTTGCAATTTTAGAAAATATTTACATATATAATTAATTATAAACAAAGATATAATATTATTAAAATGTACTTAACTATTATTTAATTATATTAATTAAAATATACACATAATAACTATATTCAATATTTAGAAAAATAAAAATTAGGTTTTTAATAGTTATTTAAGAAAAATAAACTAGGGTTTCTTAAAATTAGGGTTTATTCTAGAAAAATATTTTATAGTTTATTTTATAATTATAATTTATTTAAATTATACATATATACATTTTACAATTGAAATCCATAATAATAAAAAAAACTAATTTTTTAATTTAGAAAATAAATTTTCAGAAACTAGAAAACATAATATATATATTTTATAATATAGAAAATAATAAAACAATATAATTTATTATTTGAATTTATTTTATATATAATATTAATTAAATTAAAAGAAATAAAGAAAAAAGAATGGGAAAACAAAACCTGATGGGGCTGGGATTTGAACCCAGTCCCCTATGCTTGCCAACAACTGCACACACCACTGGGCCATCAACGCGCAGGCAGCAAGGAAGTGAGTAGAATTGCTTTTGTTTCTTGTCATGAAAAATCCAGAAAATAAAAGAAGCAAAAAGGCCTGGGGGAGGATTGAACCCAGGACCTTCGAACACTCAAGCGCATGCATAACCATCCGACTGGAAGAGCCCATCTGATATTGGAATGGCAATAGAACATAATATATTATGTTCCATAGTTAACCTGAAAATTAAGAAAAAAATGCACAACACCAAGATTCGAACCAGCGCCCTTACGCAATACACCAGCTAGCTCTACCACTGAGACAAACGTTCGTTTGTGATATTAAACGAATAATAAAGCATAAAATATTTAACACAAAATTCAAATTTTCTAGGACGCGCCAAACTTCTTCTTCAACCTCAGGACCTTCGAATTTTCCTGCGAAATTCTCTGCCAATGTACCTGCGAAAATCAAATTTGCAGCAACACCTATGGATTTCATACACGACCAAAACGGTAAAATTTCAACAAATTAATGGTTCAAACATGATCACAAGACCATTTGGAATTGAACCACGTTTTCAGAATGAATTTATATTGTCTAGAACATAAAACCCTAATGGAGGTCATAAACCCTAACCATGGCAAAATCTGTATGGGATCACGAAAATCAAATTGAATTGTCCAGAATCCTTCCAAAGCTTCAAGCAACATCAAATCAACAAGCAAATTTCATTAATAATGGTTAAATAATGGAAATCGAAAAAAATATTTTCAAGAACAACCAAGCTTCGGGTTGTGCATTATGGCATGTATGGGATGCATATGAGTGATGGTTTACGATCAGAGAAGTCCAAGGAAGCTTGTCATGTGCTTGTTTTACCTTCTAAAGCCCTGGAATTCAAAATCTGAATGTGAGTTTTTGAAGAATTTTTCAATTTGTGAAACTTACTTTGGAGGCAGAGAATTCGTGGCTTGGTGATTGAGTTGTGTTTAGTACTTATAGGTAAATGAATTTAGGTCATAACATTGAATGGTTGTATGGAAATTTTGATATGAAAAGATTGAAAAAGATCATGTCTTAAAATTCAAATATTTGTGTATGAAGGCTTGCTATTTTTGGACCAATCTTGTGATTTCATTCCTCTTCAATTCCAATAATCATTTAAGACATTCTAGAAACTCAATCTCCATCAAATATTACATTTTCATATTTTATTTTTATTTAAGATGATTTTTAATGAATTAAATCAAAATAAATAAAAATAAAATAATAAAAATTCTGATTTTTAATGGTTTGGGTCGTGCATGAAGTCAATGTATGGATTGGGTCATCATTTGGCAAGCCCATTTGGAAGAAATTGGTTTTAGACCTCCTTTTTCATCATAAACCAACTCAAAATTTCCCAACTTTGCAAGGGCACATATCCTTCATTTTTAATGCTATGAGGGTGTTCTTGGACATTTTGGAAAGCTTGAAGAGTCCTCTAAACAACCCCACTGGTTTCATATCCATACCATTTACCAATCTCAAGTTATGCCCTTTTGAAGTTGTTGACTTTTTGTTGACTTTCAAAAGGACCTATAATGTCTTAGCTCATACCTACCAAATGAAGCATTTTTGGGCTTGGCTTGTGAGACACAAAGTTGTAGAGAATTCAATTTTATTTAAAATGAGCTTTGAGTAGAGACTTGGTGATGAAGTATGTGAAAGTTATGACTGGTCAAAGTTCAGTTGACTTTTACTAAGGAAACCCTAATTTAGAAACTCCTGATTCTTGATGATCTGGAATCTCCTTGATGAATCATGACCAACCCTTGATCAAATGATTAATTTTACTTCATATACTTGATATTGGCAAAAAATCATGAAGTTTGACTTTGGTTTGACCATAGTTGACCTCAGTTTGACTTTTTAACTGCATTGACTGATTTTGACTTATCTGATCATCTGACTGAGCAATCTTTTGAGAAAAGTATTGAAACTTGTCATGGGGGTTCTTACACACATATAAGATGTTATGAAGCTCACTTGAAGTCTTGGAAGTTCATTTAGCCTGATTAAAGTCAAAACCCTAGTTTTGGATGCACTGCTTAGGAGGTGCATTGTCTGAGGGAGTTGTCAAATCTTCTGACTATTTGTGGACTTTGTGAACCTTGTGAACCATCATAAGATGTCTTGTGAACCTTATGAATCTCATGGGAGGTCTTGTGAACCTTGTGAACCTCATAAAGTGACTTGTAGACTTCATGAACCTCATGAAAGGTTTTGTAAGCATTGTGAATCTTGTGAACCTTGTGAACCTCATAAAGTGACTTGTAAACTTCATGAACCTCATGAAAGGTCTTGTAAGTGTTGTGAATATTGTGAACCTTGTGAACCTCATAAAGTGACTTGTAAACTTCATGAACCTCATGAAAGGTCTTGTAAGTGTTGTGAATCTTGTGAACCTTGTGAACCTTCTTAGTACACAAAGTCTTGTATTGTGAGGGCAAATTTTGGGGTGCAACAGCTGCCCCTGTTCAATTTTCTGAAACCTGAGGGGTTAGATTGGTATATGTGCCAGTCGTGACCGGGAATGTTGAAGGGGATTGAACACAAAAGCCCAAAAATTTGCACTCACCGGTGCGTAAACTGATACAGAGGGTTGGTTGTATATGCTTGAGTGGGCTTAAAGATGCCACTTGGAAGAACTGGAGATGGGCTTAGAGATGCCATCTAAAGAACTGGATGTGATGATAGCTTTGTGTTGATACTGGATCTCAGTACTAGGTCTTTGTATAGGCCGTCTCTGAATCGTTTATAATTTGAATTTGTTGAATAGACCAGTAGAAATAAATCTTTGTGACAATTATCTCTTCTGGAAATATCTTGGATTAGGGAATAGATCTTTTTACAGACCGTTTGCCTACTCTCCAAGGTCAAAAGAACGTCAGGATTTGTTCTTCTGAAAAATATCTTGAACCAGGGAATGGATCTTTGTATAGACCGTTTTCCTGCTATTCAAGGTCAAAAGAACGTCAGGATTAGTTCTTCTGAAAAATATCTTGAACCAGGGAATGGATCTTTGTATAGACCGTTTTCCTGCTATTCAAGGTCAAAAGAACGTCAGGATTAGTTCTTCTGAAAAATATCTTGAACCAGGGAATGGATCTTTTTACAGATCGTTTGCCTGCTATTCAAGGGCAGATAGATGAAATCTTCTGGAAATATCCTGGATTAGGGAATGGATCTTCTTACAGACCGTTTGCCTACTCTCCGAGGAAATAGATTAAATCTTCTGAAAATATCTTGAACCAGGGAATGGATCTTTGTATAGACCGTTTTCCTGCTATTCAAGGTCAAAAGAACGTCAGGATTAGTTCTTCTGAAAAATATCTTGAACCAGGGAATGGATCTTTTTACAGATCGTTTGCCTGCTATTCAAGGGCAGATAGATGAAATCTTCTGGAAATATCCTGGATTAGGGAATGGATCTTTTTACAGACCGTTTGCCTACTCTCCGAGGACAAAAAAATGTCAGGATTAACTCCTGAAAATATCCTGGATTAGGGAATGGATCTTCTTACAGACCGTTTGCCTACTCTCCGAGGAAATAGATTAAATCTTCTGAAAATATCTTGAACCAGGGAATGGATCTTTGTATAGACCGTTTTCCTGCTATTCAAGGTCAAAAGAACGTCAGGATTAGTTCTTCTGAAAAATATCTTGAACCAGGGAATGGATCTTTTTACAGATCGTTTGCCTGCTATTCAAGGGCAGATAGATGAAATCTTCTGGAAATATCCTGGATTAGGGAATGGATCTTTTTACAGACCGTTTGCCTACTCTCCGAGGACAAAAAAGTGTCAGGATTAACTCCTGAAAATATCCTGGATTAGGGAATGGATCTTCTTACAGACCGTTTGCCTACTCTCCGAGGAAATAGATTAAATCTTCTGAAAATATCTTGAACCAGGGAATGGATCTTTGTACAGACCGTTTGCCTGCTATTCAAGACCAGATAGATGAAATCTTCTGGAAATATCCTGGATTAGGGAATGGATCTTTTTACAGACCGTTTGCCTACTCTCCGAGGACAAAAAAGTGTCAGGATTAACTCCTGAAAATATCCTGGATTAGGGAATGGATCTTCTTACAGACCATTTGCCTACTCTCCGAGGAAATAGATTAAATCTTCTGAAAATATCTTGAACCAGGGAATGGATCTTTGTACAGACCGTTTGCCTGCTATTCAAGACCAGATAGATGAAATCTTTTGGAAATATCCTCGATTAGGGAATGAATCCTTTTACAGACCGTTTGCCTACTCTCCGAGGACATCTTGAGTAATGTATGGATCATTTCTGACTTGTTGTGAATTATTGATGCTATTTTATCTGCATATAACTACCCTGCAAGGAGAATGTTAGTTTATGCAATATGTATGCATGCATAGTATGATGCACCTAAGTAAATGTATTATGCATTTATGGATATGTATGTTATGGTATGATATAAATGATGTATGTATGATATGATGCTGCCGGAAGAGTCTGGATGTCTTCGTATAACAACTGCTGGCCAGGGAAAATAAATCCCGATTCGTTGTTGAGGAATATGAGGATCTTGTTCCCGTCTTGTTTGATAATAAGGTATACATAACCTTCCGTATGCTGGGGATAATAAGGTATATATAACCTTCATCTTCGTTTGATAGTAGGGTAGATATAACCTCCCGTCTTCGTTTGATAGTAGGATAGATATAACCTCCCGTCTTCGTTCGTCGTACTCTTATTGGAAAGTAAATTCCCGAATATCCGTATGAGGATAAAAGAGATGGATATAAATTCCAAGGGAGACATGACTTTATGAAGATGGATTTGTCCTACTGAGAGTTTTGTAACTGTCTTGTAGAGATGAACCGGCGAAGCTTCGTTGAAATCCTTCCCTCGTTCGTCCTTAGTAAATACTATTACTACATTTTCATGCATTTCTGGTAAACATCAATCATATTAAGCACACATGCATTCAAGCCCAACTAATGGACGTTTCGCTTATGTAAAATAGGGTAAAAGTAAATCTGGATTCAGAGGGAAAAGTAAAGCTGAACTTGAGAACAGAAACGTTTCAACTTCGAGAGTGTATAACCAATTGGATTTGGAGCTCCTGAAATTTTTAACTTTCCTGAATACCTTCCCCGAAATCCTCATAGCTGGATCTGAAGACATGATACTGACACCATCTGATACTATTGGCGTAGACAATTAATTTCCATCATGGTTTCAGCTGAGAATCCAATATCAAGGTAATACAACGAGAGGAATGTGTCTTCAAATTGTGATGGACCATATGCGCTCCGGGTATTAGATTTGAAGAGAACGCATTGCCCCTTGGTTGAGGATGAATTATACCATGATGGAAGTATCTGAATGTAGTTACCTCAAGAGAAATAAACAGAGTGCTTCACAATAATATGTTTCTGACATCATGAAACTCACATATATGAGGAGAGCTGCCTCTGGCTATTAAGCATTGTTGAATCTGGACCTGATTGCCCTGAATGAATTGAACAGTAACTTGGTATGCCCCCTTGATTAGGAAACAATGACCATGCCCCTGGCATTAGGAATTCTGTAATGTTACCCTTGGCACTTCAGATAGATGAGGAGATCTGCCTCTGGCTGTTTAAACATAGTTGAATCTTGTCCTGATTGCCCCAAATGAGTTAGGCAGTATCATGGCCTGCCCCCTTGATTGGGAGATAATCACTATGCCCCTTTGTATACATGGGCTTTCATCCAGGAAGCAACTTTGTTTATCAGAAAGACTTTGATTTATTGAACATTCATCCTGTAAGTTTCTCTGTTTATCATACACTCAGGTATATGCAAACAAATATACGCAAAAATGCAATGCTTATGTCTGTCTTGAAGTTTTTTGAAAAAGAGTTATTTTAGAAAAAACAACTGTGATATTAACTCAAGTTTTATAATAAGCCCTAAAGGAGTCAGGATACCTTTTTGTAGCAGTACGCTTTCAAACTAACCATGCTTCAGTTAGGACTTTTAAAGGGTTATAATGTGGCCTGGTTCACGGTTTAAGAAACAAAGGATAAAGGCTCAAATTTTATTTGTACCCAACCCATTCTCCATGATGTTCTTCAGTCCTATACTCAGTTAACTTATGCATTGAGGCTCAAATGAGTTTGGAATTGTAACACTGACATTTGTGATGGTTCAGAAACTCTAAATTTATTTGAACATTCAGTCATCTTTCTTTGTTGAGGATTCATAGTGACCTCTTTTTTTCTTTTGACTTTGTTATCCCTTCTTTTTGCCTGAACTGTTTATTTCAAAGTTACAGTCAGCGGGATGTCTTAATTTTTTTTTACTAAGTCTCCTTCATAGGTTTTGACTTAGTGGGTTTTTCTTTTTGCTGGATATTGACTGTCAGGTTTCATGATTATAGAGAACCATCATTAGTTGTGTACAACACAAATAATTGGCATATTTGAGTTAACCGAGTAACTACCCTGCCCCGGGTTATGAATAAAGGTTTTGATTTGTGCGAGAATAAAAACTCCTACTTCATAGGCTCAAAAGGGTTGACTAGGGATTAACTTCCTTATATCTCCACTGTTTAGGAATTGAAATAATGCCTGTACATCGTCAGCATAGTCTGTTCAAAAGCATACTGCCTAATATTATGGTATTGTTTTCGTCATCCTCCCTCTACAGGCTTATAGCTTTATCAGGAGTTAAATATCACAAAATAGAAATATGAAGCATAGTTCAAAATATAGTGAAACGAATGGATTAATTCAAGACAAACATATGCAATGCATTAATGAAAACAAAAGTTTAACATAATAATAAGTGTTAAAACAAATAAAAGAAATTACAAATGAAAATTCAAATGTTCTCAAAGTCTCTTCCTCTAAACTTGTCACTCCAGTTATCTGGAAACTTTGATGCTTGATGGACGATAGAAGAACTCAACCTGGCCTTCTGGAGTAACCTCAAGTATTCCTTCGTCGATTAGGTCTTGAATCTTATTCTTCAATGCCCAACAGTTATTAGTGTCATGACCAGGACAGTCGGAGTGATACATACACCTTGCCTTGGGATTATAGCGAGGAGAAGAGGTATTAGGATTTTTAGGAGAATTTTCCAAGGAAATCAGCTTCATCTCCAACAGGCATTGCAAAACTTGTGACATTGGTGTGCTGAACCGGATGAATTGTCTTCTACATTCCTTGTATCGAAGTGGATTAACCTTACAAGGTCTTCTTTCTTCAATTGAAGGATGATCAGGAGTAGCCTGTCTCTTTCCTTCTTTTATCATTATCTTCCTTTCAACCAAGTCGGCTTGTTTCAATGGAGGTTGACTGATGATTAGATTCCTAACTCCGTTATGTCGAAGCTTATTGACAAAGCTTCTCAACTCTTCTTGCCCTTGGGCCAAACTCTGGCTAAGAGCCATTTAGCCATTCATCTGGATCCTCATCTCTGCCATCTCAGTTTGTAGTTGTTTCAGCTGATCATCCTTGTTGTCCTCAGGATTCTTCTTCTTCATGTCCTCAGAGAGGAGTGCGTTCAACTCTTCTTGCCCCTTGGACAAATTCAGAATCACTTCTTGAAATTGGGCATTCTGAACTTGAAGATCTTTGACAAATTGTTCGAGAGCCATTTCTGCTGAAATAAACAGCGAGAAGATGAGAAACCTGTTGTGACAACCTGTCATGCAATGATATGGTATGTAGATGCATATGTAATGTTTTCAAGGACCGCAGAGTTTACATTTGTTAAACAAACGGAAATAAAACTTTTATTAGTAAATGTTAAAATTATTTTGCCCCTTGGGCTTATAATGAAGGGAAATAAGTACAAAAATGGGGTTTTAAGTCTCCCATGGACGTTTCCTCTTTGTGTTGAGGTATGAGTTTAGATTCCGTTCCTCGTGAAGTTGCTTTGTTAGTTCCAGGATTCTTTCTTGGCTTGTTTTGTAATGAGCCTCGAAAGTATCCCTTTGCTCCTTCAGTTGGATCCAAGATCTCTGCAAGTCTTCCATGTCAGTAGGCATATCTGGGTGAAGGATGGTATAAGCAGTGTCTCCTTCAGCAACAGGTTCCATGGTAACTGGCAAGATAGCAGGATATGGCATCATGAGAGTCTGAGCACGGGATCGCACCCATCTGAGATAAGCCTCCATAGGAATAGTGTACTTAGGTTCCAGTGTCTTGCTGTCAACCCTGTTTACTTTTCCCCAAGCTCGTATGAATCTCTGACGGTAACCTTGAAGATCGTTGTCGTAGTCAAACACAATGCCCTGGATCAACATGTCATGTGGACCATCACTCCGAGCATAACCAAACTGTCGTAAAGCTAGAGAGGGGTTGTAAGTGATACCTCCTCTTATGCCTAGCAGTGGCACATTAGGAAACTCCCCACAACAGTCAATGATAGTGACATTCTCCATAGATCTGGAGCACCAATGGATATCTGAATGCGAGAGTGACATAATCCTCTTGGACCACCTGAACCCTTGTTCATTCTTCATTACTGAGCGAGGAAGGTGAGAAATAAACCACCTAGATAGCAAAGGTATGCAACACATCAAAGTTCCTCTTGCCCTTGTAGTATGAGTATGGAGAGAATGTAGGATGTCTCCAAGCAATGTAGGTACTGGATTGTGACTCAGGAATATGTTGATGGCATGAACATCTATGAACTGATCTGGATTGGGGAACAATACTAAGCCATAAATTAGCAAGGCTAAGATCTCCTCAAAAGCATCATAGCTCATGGCCTTCAAGAACACCTGAGATTTCTCTATCAACACCTTGGCAAGAATACCCTTGACTCCGCTTCTCGTTTCTAGAACAATGTCAGACTTCTTCAGATGTAGAGCTGCAGCAATAACTTCTGGTTTAAGCTCCTTCTCCAAGCCTGTGAAGGGTCTTTGATCAAGAACAGGTATACCCAGAAGTTTAGAGAACTCTTCCATTGTAGGAACCAGCTGATAGTCAGGGAATGTAAAGCAATGGTGCTTAGGGTCAAAGAACTGAAATAGAACACTCATCATGTCTTCATTGAACCCTGAAGTGACTAGATCCAATAGGTGACCATGTCTCTTGATGAACTGGGAGTGATCAGACACTTGAGAAACTAACTCCTTAAGCTTAGGAAATATGTCTACAAAGTTGATCCTGATGGTGTTTCTACGAGCAGAAGCCATGACCTGCAACAAAGAACAAAGATAAATCCTTTGGTCCTTGAAATGGTTAGTGAAAATGCTATGCTTATGATGCATGATGATGTCATGATGTTATGCTCAATCACAAACATGTCGCACACACAAACAAGTCACACCATAGCCCTAGGTTTAAAGGCTTGCATGAGGTTCAAAGGTAAGTACCCTCTACTGAAGTTAGTTGGTTCATCCTGTCCTACAAAAGTAACCAGGTTCTAAGGGATCTCAAAATCATTGATCCTTCACAAGGGTGGTTGTTCAGAAGGCAACTTACTTGCCAACCAAAACCCTCCAAGTTCAAGATCTCAATGAGCGTAGTATCGAGTGTCAACCAACTTCAGTCTGCACCAAAGCCGGTTACCTCACTACTTTCTAAAGGCCAAGATGAGTTAACTAGGGTTCTAAAAGTTAGTTAGTGGATTGACAACATATGGCAGCCTCATATTATCCTCAACTTGACTTAAGGAACATAAGCACCAACCAAGAAGTCGCACTAACTATGGCCACCAGATCAACCGTATCGATATACGTCGTACAGTTTCCTTGGTCTATTGCCATTTACCTAAGATACACTAGATCCGGGTTAGGACCTTTCACACATAAGAGCACCCCAACAAGATAATATAAAGCAAACAAGGCAAACAATTTTAAAGTGATCTAATTCCTAAGGGTACCCCTCTTTTATTAATTCCCCAGCAGAGTCGCCAGTTCTGTAACACGGTGGGAGAACTGACTTTAGTGATGTTGCGGATAGCAAGAGTCGCCACCGACTTTTATTTTATCCAAAGGAAAGGCATAAAAGAACAGGAAAGACCTTTTTTAAAAGATTTTTGGGTCCGGGGGGTAGGTTATGTGAAGGGAAGGTGTTAGCACCCTTTACATCCATGGTTATCCATGGGCTCTTAGTTACTTAGCTCACTTTTGAATTGTTATTGAAAATGTGAAGTGTGTGAATAGAAAATTTTCATAAGAGTTAATAATGATCCATGTACGGATGCGTAAAAACTTGTTTTTGAAAATTGTTTGAAATTTGTAAAGTGTTTGAAAATTTGTTTGAAGTGAGCAAGCAACTATGAGGTACCTACCCTAAAATTTAAGTCTTTCTGTTCTTTATCCTTTAAGTGGTAAGACTATCCCTATTATTAAGGAATAGGTAGTCATTACCTTAGATGTAAGGGACATATGAGGGACATCTGTTTTATGAAGGCAACTGTGAGGTGTATTAAGCATTTTGGAGGGACTATCATCATTATTCGAAGAGGGACTTGATCTTTAAAGGCAACCGTTAGGGACTTGATGATTTTTCTTTTAAGGGACTTGCTTTATACACCCCACTTGACCTTATGAATAGGCAACATTGAGGTAACCCTAGAAAGTGAGATGGCGATTAGAAATCGACTTACGTGTGTGAGTGTTCAATTTTATTTATCTTATAATTTTAAATGATCTAAATTTGATTTTAAATAGAATACATGTTCACACTCCCTAAATTACTAACCATAGCAATTAAATAAATTAAATATTTACAAAAATTACATCCAAGGAGCAATTACATAATTATAATAATTAAAATAAATGGCAAATAAATAAATATAAATAATAAGCAAAAATAAATAAATAGACAATAAGTAAATATAATAAGGGTTAGTACTAATAAAAATTAAAAATAAAAAGGATTAGTGAAATAATAATAATAAGTTTAATAATAAAATAAATGGATTAGTAATAATAATAAACAAAATAAATAATGAATAAGAATTAGAAATTATTAAGGAAATATAAACAATAAAAATTTAGAATTATAAACAAATTAGATAAGTTATGGACATATTTATGAAAAATTATTAAATTTTGCAATTTTAGAAAATATTTACATATATAATTAATTATAAACAAAGATATAATATTATTAAAATGTACTTAACTATTATTTAATTATATTAATTAAAATATACACATAATAACTATATTCAATATTTAGAAAAATAAAAATTAGGTTTTTAATAGTTATTTAAGAAAAATAAACTAGGGTTTCTTAAAATTAGGGTTTATTCTAGAAAAATATTTTATAGTTTATTTTATAATTATAATTTATTTAAATTATACATATATACATTTTACAATTGAAATCCATAATAATAAAAAAAACTAATTTTTTAATTTAGAAAATAAATTTTCAGAAACTAGAAAACATAATATATATATTTTATAATATAGAAAATAATAAAACAATATAATTTATTATTTGAATTTATTTTATATATAATATTAATTAAATTAAAAGAAATAAAGAAAAAAGAATGGGAAAACAAAACCTGATGGGGCTGGGATTTGAACCCAGTCCCCTATGCTTGCCAACAACTGCACACACCACTGGGCCATCAACGCGCAGGCAGCAAGGAAGTGAGTAGAATTGCTTTTGTTTCTTGTCATGAAAAATCCAGAAAATAAAAGAAGCAAAAAGGCCTGGGGGAGGATTGAACCCAGGACCTTCGAACACTCAAGCGCATGCATAACCATCCGGCTGGAAGAGCCCATCTGATATTGGAATGGCAATAGAACATAATATATTATGTTCCATAGTTAACCTGAAAATTAAGAAAAAAATGCACAACACCAAGATTCGAACCAGCGCCCTTACGCAATACACCAGCTAGCTCTACCACTGAGACAAACGTTCGTTTGTGATATTAAACGAATAATAAAGCATAAAATATTTAACACAAAATTCAAATTTTCTAGGACGCGCCAAACTTCTTCTTCAACCTCAGGACCTTCGAATTTTCCTGCGAAATTCTCTGCCAATGTACCTGCGAAAATCAAATTTGCAGCAACACCTATGGATTTCATACACGACCAAAACGGTAAAATTTCAACAAATTAATGGTTCAAACATGATCACAAGACCATTTGGAATTGAACCACGTTTTCAGAATGAATTTATATTGTCTAGAACATAAAACCCTAATGGAGGTCATAAACCCTAACCATGGCAAAATCTGTATGGGATCACGAAAATCAAATTGAATTGTCCAGAATCCTTCCAAAGCTTCAAGCAACATCAAATCAACAAGCAAATTTCATTAATAATGGTTAAATAATGGAAATCGAAAAAAATATTTTCAAGAACAACCAAGCTTCGGGTTGTGCATTATGGCATGTATGGGATGCATATGAGTGATGGTTTACGATCAGAGAAGTCCAAGGAAGCTTGTCATGTGCTTGTTTTACCTTCTAAAGCCCTGGAATTCAAAATCTGAATGTGAGTTTTTGAAGAATTTTTCAATTTGTGAAACTTACTTTGGAGGCAGAGAATTCGTGGCTTGGTGATTGAGTTGTGTTTAGTACTTATAGGTAAATGAATTTAGGTCATAACATTGAATGGTTGTATGGAAATTTTGATATGAAAAGATTGAAAAAGATCATGTCTTAAAATTCAAATATTTGTGTATGAAGGCTTGCTATTTTTGGACCAATCTTGTGATTTCATTCCTCTTCAATTCCAATAATCATTTAAGACATTCTAGAAACTCAATCTCCATCAAATATTACATTTTCATATTTTATTTTTATTTAAGATGATTTTTAATGAATTAAATCAAAATAAATAAAAATAAAATAATAAAAATTCTGATTTTTAATGGTTTGGGTCGTGCATGAAGTCAATGTATGGATTGGGTCATCATTTGGCAAGCCCATTTGGAAGAAATTGGTTTTAGACCTCCTTTTTCATCATAAACCAACTCAAAATTTCCCAACTTTGCAAGGGCACATATCCTTCAATTTTAATGCTATGAGGGTGTTCTTGGACATTTTGGAAAGCTTGAAGAGTCCTCTAAACAACCCCACTGGTTTCATATCCATACCATTTACCAATCTCAAGTTATGCCCTTTTGAAGTTGTTGACTTTTTGTTGACTTTCAAAAGGACCTATAATGTCTTAGCTCATACCTACCAAATGAAGCATTTTTGGGCTTGGCTTGTGAGACACAAAGTTGTAGAGAATTCAATTTTATTTAAAATGAGCTTTGATTAGAGACTTGGTGATGAAGTATGTGAAAGTTATGACTGGTCAAAGTTCAGTTGACTTTTACTAAGGAAACCCTAATTTAGAAACTCCTGATTCTTGATGATCTGGAATCTCCTTGATGAATCATGACCAACCCTTGATCAAATGATTAATTTTACTTCATATACTTGATATTGGCAAAAAATCATGAAGTTTGACTTTGGTTTGACCATAGTTGACCTCAGTTTGACTTTTTAACTGCATTGACTGATTTTGACTTATCTGATCATCTGACTGAGCAATCTTTTGAGAAAAGTATTGAAACTTGTCATGGGGGTTCTTACACACATATAAGATGTTATGAAGCTCACTTGAAGTCTTGGAAGTTCATTTAGCCTGATTAAAGTCAAAACCCTAGTTTTGGATGCACTGCTTAGGAGGTGCATTGTCTGAGGGAGTTGTCAAATCTTCTGACTATTTGTGGACTTTGTGAACCTTGTGAACCATCATAAGATGTCTTGTGAACCTTATGAATCTCATGGGAGGTCTTGTGAACCTTGTGAACCTCATAAAGTGACTTGTAGACTTCATGAACCTCATGAAAGGTTTTGTAAGCATTGTGAATCTTGTGAACCTTGTGAACCTCATAAAGTGACTTGTAAACTTCATGAACCTCATGAAAGGTCTTGTAAGTGTTGTGAATATTGTGAACCTTGTGAACCTCATAAAGTGACTTGTAAACTTCATGAACCTCATGAAAGGTCTTGTAAGTGTTGTGAATCTTGTGAACCTTGTGAACCTTCTTAGTACACAAAGTCTTGTATTGTGAGGGCAAATTTTGGGGTGCAACAGCTGCCCCTGTTCAATTTTCTGAAACCTGAGGGGTTAGATTGGTATATGTGCCAGTCGTGACCGGGAATGTTGAAGGGGATTGAACACAAAAGCCCAAAAATTTGCACTCACCGGTGCGTAAACTGATACAGAGGGTTGGTTGTATATGCTTGAGTGGGCTTAAAGATGCCACTTGGAAGAACTGGAGATGGGCTTAGAGATGCCATCTAAAGAACTGGATGTGATGATAGCTTTGTGTTGATACTGGATCTCAGTACTAGGTCTTTGTATAGGCCGTCTCTGAATCGTTTATAATTTGAATTTGTTGAATAGACCAGTAGAAATAAATCTTTGTGACAATTATCTCTTCTGGAAATATCTTGGATTAGGGAATAGATCTTTTTACAGACCGTTTGCCTACTCTCCAAGGTCAAAAGAACGTCAGGATTTGTTCTTCTGAAAAATATCTTGAACCAGGGAATGGATCTTTGTATAGACCGTTTTCCTGCTATTCAAGGTCAAAAGAACGTCAGGATTAGTTCTTCTGAAAAATATCTTGAACCAGGGAATGGATCTTTGTATAGACCGTTTTCCTGCTATTCAAGGTCAAAAGAACGTCAGGATTAGTTCTTCTGAAAAATATCTTGAACCAGGGAATGGATCTTTTTACAGATCGTTTGCCTGCTATTCAAGGGCAGATAGATGAAATCTTCTGGAAATATCCTGGATTAGGGAATGGATCTTCTTACAGACCGTTTGCCTACTCTCCGAGGAAATAGATTAAATCTTCTGAAAATATCTTGAACCAGGGAATGGATCTTTGTATAGACCGTTTTCCTGCTATTCAAGGTCAAAAGAACGTCAGGATTAGTTCTTCTGAAAAATATCTTGAACCAGGGAATGGATCTTTTTACAGATCGTTTGCCTGCTATTCAAGGGCAGATAGATGAAATCTTCTGGAAATATCTTGGATTAGGGAATGGATCTTTTTACAGACCGTTTGCCTACTCTCCGAGGACAAAAAAATGTCAGGATTAACTCCTGAAAATATCCTGGATTAGGGAATGGATCTTCTTACAGACCGTTTGCCTACTCTCCGAGGAAATAGATTAAATCTTCTGAAAATATCTTGAACCAGGGAATGGATCTTTGTATAGACCGTTTTCCTGCTATTCAAGGTCAAAAGAACGTCAGGATTAGTTCTTCTGAAAAATATCTTGAACCAGGGAATGGATCTTTTTACAGATCGTTTGCCTGCTATTCAAGGGCAGATAGATGAAATCTTCTGGAAATATCCTGGATTAGGGAATGGATCTTTTTACAGACCGTTTGCCTACTCTCCGAGGACAAAAAAGTGTCAGGATTAACTCCTGAAAATATCCTGGATTAGGGAATGGATCTTCTTACAGACCGTTTGCCTACTCTCCGAGGAAATAGATTAAATCTTCTGAAAATATCTTGAACCAGGGAATGGATCTTTGTACAGACCGTTTGCCTGCTATTCAAGACCAGATAGATGAAATCTTCTGGAAATATCCTGGATTAGGGAATGGATCTTTTTACAGACCGTTTGCCTACTCTCCGAGGACAAAAAAGTGTCAGGATTAACTCCTGAAAATATCCTGGATTAGGGAATGGATCTTCTTACAGACCATTTGCCTACTCTCCGAGGAAATAGATTAAATCTTCTGAAAATATCTTGAACCAGGGAATGGATCTTTGTACAGACCGTTTGCCTGCTATTCAAGACCAGATAGATGAAATCTTCTGGAAATATCCTGGATTAGGGAATGGATCCTTTTACAGACCGTTTGCCTACTCTCCGAGGACATCTTGAGTAATGTATGGATCATTTCTGACTTGTTGTGAATTGTTGATGCTATTTTATCTGCATATAACTACCCTGCAAGGAGAATGTTAGTTTATGCAATATGTATGCATGCATAGTATGATGCACCTAAGTAAATGTATTATGCATTTATGGATATGTATGTTATGGTATGATATAAATGATGTATGTATGATATGATGCTGCCGGAAGAGTCTGGATGTCTTTGTATAACAACTGCTGGCCAGGGAAAATAAATCCCGATTCGTTGTTGAGGAATATGAGGATCTTGTTCCCGTCTTGTTTGATAATAAGGTATACATAACCTTCCGTATCCTGGGGATAACAAGGTATATATAACCTTCGTCTTCATTTGATAGTAGGGTAGATATAACCTCCCGTCTTCGTTTGATAGTAGGATAGATATAACCTCCCGTCTTCGTTCGTCGTATTCTTATTGGAAAGTAAATTCCCGAATATCCGTATGAGGATAAAAGAGATGGATATAAATTCCAAGGGAGACATGACTTTATGAAGATGGATTTGTCCTACTGAGAGTTTTGTAACTGTCTTGTAGAGATGAACCGGCGAAGCTTCGTTGAAATCCTTCCCTCGTTCGTCCTTAGTAAATACTATTACTGCATTTTCATGCATTTCTGGTAAACATCAATCATATTAAGCACACATGCATTCAAGCCCAACTAATGGACGTTTCGCTTATGTAAAATAGGGTAAAAGTAAATCTGGATTCAGAGGGAAAAGTAAAGCTGAACTTGAGAACAGAAACGTTTCAACTTAGAGAGTGTATAACCAATTGGATTTGGAGCTCCTGAAATTTTTAACTTTCCTGAATACCTTCCCCGAAATCCTCATAGCTGGATCTGAAGACATGATACTGACACCATCTGATACTACTGGCGTAGACAATTAATTTCCATCATGGTTTCAGCTGAGAATCCAATATCAAGGTAATACAACGAGAGGAATGTGTCTTCAAATTGTGATGGACCATATGCGCTCCGGGTATTAGATTTGAAGAGAACGCATTGCCCCTTGGTTGAGGATGAATTATACCATGATGGAAGTATCTGAATGTAGTTACCTCAAGAGAAATAAACAGAGTGCTTCACAATAATATGTTTCTGACATCATGAAACTCACATATATGAGGAGAGCTGCCTCTGGCTATTAAGCATTGTTGAATCTGGACCTGATTGCCCTGAATGAATTGAACAGTAACTTGGTATGCCCCCTTGATTAGGAAACAATGACCATGCCCCTGATATTGGAATGGAAATAGAACATAATATATTATGTTCCATAGTTAACCTGAAAATTAAGAAAAAAATGCACAACACCAAGATTCGAACCAGCGCCCTTACGCAATACACCAGCTAGCTCTACCACTGAGACAAACGTTCGTTTGTGATATTAAACGAATAATAAAGCATAAAATATTAAACACAAAATTCAAATTTTCCAGGACGCGCCAAACTTCTTCTTCAACCTCAGGACCTTCGAATTTTCCTGCGAAATTCTCTGCCAATGTACCTGCGAAAATCAAATTTGCAGCAACACCTATGGATTTCATACACGACCAAAACGGTAAAATTTCAACAAATTAATGGTTCAAACATGATCACAAGACCATTTGGAATTGAACCACGTTTTCAGAATGAATTTATATTGTCTAGAACATAAAACCTTAATGGAGGTCATAAACCCTAACCATGGCAAAATCTGTATGGGATCACGAAAATCAAATCAAATTGTCCAGAATCCTTCCAAAGCTTCAAGCAACATCAAATCAACAAGCAAATTTCATTAATAATGGTTAAATAATGGAAATCGAAAAAAATATTTTCAAGAACAACCAAGCTTCGGGTTGTGCATTATGGCATGTATGGGATGCATATGAGTGATGGTTTACGATCAGAGAAGTCCAAGGAAGCTTGTCATGTGCTTGTTTTACCTTCTAAAGCCCTGGAATTCAAAATCCGAATGTGAGTTTTTGAAGAATTTTTCAATTTGTGAAACTTACTTTGGAGGCAGAGAATTCGTGGCTTGGTGATTGAGTTGTGTTTAGTACTTATAGGTAAATGAATTTAGGTCATAACATTGAATGGTTGTATGGAAATTTTGATATGAAAAGATTGAAAAAGATCATGTCTTAAAATTCAAATATTTGTGTATGAAGGCTTGCTATTTTTGGACCAATCTTGTGATTTCATTCCTCTTCAATTCCAATCATCATTTAAGACATTCTAGAAACTCAATCTCCATCAAATATTACATTTTCATATTTTATTTTTATTTAAGATGATTTTTAATGAATTAAATCAAAATAAATAAAAATAAAATAATAAAAATTCTGATTTTTAATGGTTTGGGTCGTGCATGAAGTCAATGTATGGATTGGGTCATCATTTGGCAAGCCCATTTGGAAGAAATTGGTTTTAGACCTCCTTTTTCATCATAAACCAACTCAAAATTTCCCAACTTTGCAAGGGCACATATCCTTCAATTTTAATGCTATGAGGGTGTTCTTGGACATTTTGGAAAGCTTGAAGATTCCTCTAAACAACCCCACTGGTTTCATATCCATACCATTTACCAATCTTAAGTTATGCCCTTTTGAAGTTGTTGACTTTTTGTTGACTTTCAAAAGGACCTATAATGTCTTAGCTCATACCTTCCAAATGAAGTATTTTTGGGCTTGGCTTGTGAGACACAAAGTTGTAGAGAATTAAATTTTATTCAAAATGAGCTTTGAGTAGAGACTTGGTGATTAAGTATGTGAAAGTTATGACTGGTCAAAGTTCAGTTGACTTTTACTAAGGAAACCCTAATTTAGAAACTCCTGATTCTTGATGATCTGGAATCTCCTTGATGAATCATGACCAAACCTTGATCAAATGATTAATTTTACTTCATATACTTGATATTGGCAAAAAATCATGAAGTTTGACTTTGGTTTGACCACAGTTGACCTCAGTTTGACTTTTTAACTACATTGACTGATTTTGACTTATCTGATCATCTGACTGAGCAATCTTTTGAGAAAAGTCTTGAAACTTGTCATGGGGGTTCTTACACACATATAAGATGTTATGAAGCTCACTTGAAGTCTTGGAAGTTCATTTAGCCTGATTAAAGTCAAAACCCTAGTTTTGGATGCACTGCTTAGGAGGTGCATTGTCTGAGGGAGTTGTCAAATCTTCTGACTATTTGTGGACTTTGTGAACCTTGTGAACCATCATAAGATGTCTTGTGAACCTTATGAATCTCATGGGAGGTCTTGTGAACCTTGTGAACCTCATAAAGTGACTTGTAGACTTCATGAACCTCATGAAAGGTTTTGTAAGCATTGTGAATCTTGTGAACCTTGTGAACCTCATAAAGTGACTTGTAAACTTCATGAACCTCATGAAAGGTCTTGTAAGTGTTGTGAATCTTGTGAACCTTGTGAACCTCATAAAGTGACTTGTAAACTTCATGAACCTCATGAAAGGTCTTGTAAGTGTTGTGAATCTTGTGAACCTTGTGAACCTTCTTAGTACACAAAGTCTTGTATTGTGAGGGCAAATTTTGGGGTGCAACAGGTAGTCATAGGCTAGATATCTTAGAAATGCATGTGGTTTAGGGTAGGTTTTACGGTAGTTTTAGATTAAAACCAGTAAGCATTAGAATTTATGCCACCGTTGTTGGTCAGCTACAAACCCTAGCTCATGGTCGACGTAGATGTTGGTCGACCTTGAATTGGGATCTGATAAGTATTTAGGCTTAGATTTCGTAATTTCTGAAGTTGGGCGTTAGCCATCGCTTTGAGCGATGGTTATAGCTCGGGACCCTGTTCCTGGGTCGATGTGCGCCCTTTCACTTGTCGAGCGGTGGAAGGGTGGATTTGATATTCTTAATCGAATTCACTGACGCCTTTCCTCTGATTTTCAGGTGAAAACTCGCTCATGGAACCGTTGGAGGTCTCCTCGGAAGAAACGTCCTCGGAAGACTCTGGTTCTTCTGCATCAGTTCCCTCCGACTCTGGGAGTTCTTCAGGAGAATCGGATGCGAGCACCATAGAGGAAGGGGCTTCGACCGATTCACCTCGATGCCCTGAAGAAATAAGGACCTCGCCCGAAGAATGGGTGGTGGAGGATCTGTTGGATAAAGTGTCCTCATTTTCGAGGCCTCGCGCGTAGCCATTGCCCGCTGTTGGTGACCCTGCTGACTGGATCGTTACTTGCCCAGGGGATGACGACCACATCTTCTCGGACTTTGGCGGCCGAAAATTCTCTATGTATGACTACGTGACTTCGGTCCTGGGGGTAACTTTGCCCTTCAGTGACTTGGTTTGTGATGTGCTTGCGAATTTGGGTGTTGCCCCGTCTCAACTACATCCCAACTCCTACGCATTTCTGAAGGCGTTTGAGGTGACGTGCACCCATCTGGGTGTTGGAGCCACGCTTCCTCTGTTCTTCCGTTTATTCTCCCTGCAGCGTCAACTCGAGCGAGGGACTGATCGGAAGGGATTTGTCTCTTTTAAACAGAGAACCAAATTTTTTAAGGCTCACTCAGAGTCCATCCGGGATTTCAAGACAGATTATTTTCTGATAAAACCCGCGAGCGTGGAGGCTGTGAGGGCGCTAAGCTTCGTAGGTATAGATACTGATGAGAACGATGAGCCCAAGCTTGACGACCAAGGACATGTGATTCCGAGGGGGCTTTGGCTATTTCCCTTCTCTTGGAGCTATACTCACTACGAGAGATCGGTCAGCGAGTTCGTCCAGGTGGGGGACTCTCTGAACGAGGATGATGCGGCCAGTTTCGAGGCCTTCAGGAAAGTAATAACGTCTTTCACCCCGACTCCCCTGCTGGATGGAGAAGGGAAAGTCATGCTGGATCAAGACGGGGGGAAGTTGTGGAGCGTCCTTTGATCGACGTCACAGACTTGCTGGCGTGCAATACCGGGCAGGAAGTGTCTGAGTTTTTTGGTATCTGTTTTATTTCTGCTTATTATGTCTTTGATAATATTATGTCGTCCGTGATTAGTCTAATTCTCTTTTCTCTTTTTCAGGCTCCCTGTCGAACCCGCTCGACAAAATTCAAGAACGCTTGCGTCAACAACAGCAGAAAAAGAGGTTACGGGTCGTGCAGACCAAGCTGACCGAAACAAGCAGCTCTGGGTCGGGTCCCCTGGTCCAGGGTTCTCCAAGTGCTTCAACTGGCTCTCTGATGAAAAAGCACAAGTCCGCAGCGACTGTGGATCTGACAGCCAACGCTCCTCCCAAGCCGAAGCACGTGTTGCCGCTGTGCTTCGTGAAACGTAACTTCTTTGAAGGGACGAGCATGGAGGTGGACCGTGCAGACTCCCTGTACCTAGAGGCGATGGATCGTCCTGCCCGGCGACTGTCTTTGGCCCAGGATGCGAGTGCTGTAATGTGGGTCTTGTCGATGGCCTGGCAGACGGCTGAAGGAAATCCCGGGCAAGAGAGGGAGATAGCGAAGCTGAAGGAGCAGCTGGATGCAGCCGGAGAGAAGTTGAAGACGGCCACTGAAGAAGCCACTGCCATGACCAAAGAGCTGACTGAGTGGGGCAACATCATTGCCAAACTGGAGGTTGACAAGAGGAGAGCTCTGGAGCAGAGCAAAAAGTTGAAGGATGCCTTCTGCCTGAAGGAGGATGAAGATGCTGAAACCAAGAGTATGGTGACTAGGGCACAGTTCCTTGCTCGGATCGACCAAGATATGGAAGATCTGAACTCGTCGACTGAGCTCAGTTTCCAGAATGCTGTGGATCAAATACAGGCTCTTCATCCTGACCTAGCCTTGGACACCAGCCGGATCAGCTATCTCTATAAAGTCGATGATGGCCAGATTGTGGTTCCCTCGGACTTGGTAGTGGAGGATCCTCAGCCTGGTGCGACTGTTCAACCCGGTCAACCAGAAGTGCAGCCGGACCAGAGTGAGGCTCGACAAGGAGAGGGTCAACCTGATGGCGAGGATAATTAGTTTTTGGCCTACGTGCCTTGTAATTTATTATGTTTCTTTTTGGGGGCGTGGTCCCCTTTGTAAGTAATTATGAACAAGTCGGCCCTTCGAGGTCGCATTTTTGTAGCGAAAATTGGTGTTATTAATGTTCGTTTATTTCACAATATTTTCTGTTCAACTGCTCGTCCGTCGGAGGACTGTTTTCTTTGTGTTTTAAACGCTAAGTGTTTGTCGTGCATTTTTGCACTAATTGGATGTGATCGAATGAATATGGAGTGTGTTTGTGATCTATTGGTTTGGGGGACCAATCAGATTATGGAGTTTTACTCCTGGTCGGTGCCCGGGCCAAGGTAATGGCCCGGGCTCCGTGGCTTGAACGTCCCATCGCGAGCTGGGGTTCTGCCTGGTCGTGGTACTTAGGCAACGTCGGACTCGTTTGAGTATCGGCCCGTGCAACAATTTTCTCCTTCTCTTGGAGGGAGACCCTGATGATCATCTTATTTTGAGTTGTCGTGCTTGTACCTGGGCACGCAGTTCTTAGTCAGTCCTATCGCTCCTCGCTTGAGAGTTGAGCAAGGTGACTTTGTGAGTTATCTATAATATTTCTTGAGCTTCTCGGTGTTCCATGGCCGAGCAAGTTCTTCCCCGTGTAGATTTTCTAAATAGTAGGCTCCGTTTTTGGTTTTTGCTCGGACGCGATATGGGCCCTCCCAATTGGGTGTAAGTTTTCCCTCGCGGGGGTCCCTGTGATTTCTTCTGAGAACAAGACTGCCCACCTCGAACGCTCGTCTTATGACTTTAGAATCGTATCGAGCGGCTATTTTTTGTTTGAGAACGGCCTCCCGGAGAGCAGCTTCTGATCGAACTTCTTCGACCAGATCAAGCTCGTCCCTCAAAGCTTCAGAGTTGGTGTCCTGGTCCATTGGGGACTCTGTGCGTCAGGATCAAATGTGCATTTCTACAGGGATCACTGCCTCGGTCCCATATGCCAATCGGAATGGGGACTCCCCGGTTGTTGAGCGGGGGGTGGTCCTATATGCCCACAACAAGTTGTGTAACTCCTCGACCCAGTGTTTCTTGTGTTCGTCCAGTCTTCGTTTCAAGCCTCTTAGGATTACCCAATTCGCGACCTTTGCTTGCCCGTTAGTTTGGGGTGCTCCACCGAAGCGAAGTGTTGTTTTGTTCCTATCGATGCAACAAATTCTTTGAAGTGTTTATCTGTAAACTGAGTGCTGTTGTCGGTCACAATGGCGAGCGGTACCCCGAACCGGGTGAGGATGTTCCTCTTGAAGAAGCGTAGTATATTGAGTGCAGTAATTTTGGCTAAAGCCTCAGCTTCTATCCACTTGGCGAAATAATCGACGCCTACAATTAGGTATTTATTTTGGCCGGATCCGACGACGAATGGTCCTAAGATATCCATCCCCCACCATGCGAATGGCCAAGGCGACGATAGTGATTTTAGCTCGGAAGGGGGTGCTATGTGTACGTCCCCGTGTCGTTGGAACTTGTCACACCTTTTCACGTGCTCCTTTGCGTCGTGTTGGAGTGTAAGCCAATAGTATCCTGCTCGAAGAATCTTTCGGGCCAACGACCGTCCGCCTGGATGTTGCGCATTAATTCCTTCATGGACTTCTCTTAGTACGTGTGGGATGTTCTCTTCTTCTACGCACCTGAGGAGAGGTGTAGAGAATCCTCGACGATACATACGTCCACCCACTAGAGAATATGAGCATGATCTTCGTCGTATGATGCTGGCCGTTTTCGGGTCGACCGATAACTCCCCTTTAGTCAGGTAGTTAAACACTGGGGTCATCCAGCAGTTCGTGTCGCCCACGAGATTAATGTCTAGGTGGATTGATGATTTCCCAATGCTTGGTCGGGGAAGCGTTTTCTGTATGACAGATTTGTTGTTTCCCTTCCTTTTAGTGCTTGCCAACTTGGAAAGGATGTCAGCTCGGGTATTGTTCTCTCGCGGGACGTGTTTGACTTCCACGCTTCTGAATCGCTTTAGTTCGCCTTTTACGAGGGCTAGGTATTCGGCCATGTTATCGTTTATTGGTTGGAAATCTCCTCGGACTTGGCTAGCGACCAGCTGAGAATCCGTGCAGATTTTGATTTCCTCTGCCTCTAAGTCGGTCACGAGCCGTATGCCTGCTAGGAAGGCCTCGTATTCCGCCTGGTTGTTGGAAGTGGGGAAAGATAAGGTTAAGGATACTTCGATGATGTTTCCTTCCTCATTTTCTAAAATAACCCCAGCTCCGCTACCCGCTAGGCCGGATGCTCCGTCCACGAAAATAGTCCATCTGGAGGAAGATTTTGGCTCCTGCTCAGTGAAAGTGAGTTCTGCCACAAAGTCGGCCAGTGCTTGAGCTTTGAGAGCTTGTCTCCCCTCGAATTTGATGTCAAATTCGGATAGTTCCAACGACCATTTTAACATTCACCCTGCCATGTCAGGTCGACCGAGCAATTGTCTTATGGTTTGGTCTGTTCTTACGATGATGGTGTGGGCCAAGAAATAATGGCGTAGCCTTCTGGCTGCAAAAAGGAGGGCCAGGGCCACCTTTTCTACCTGGAGGTACCAAATTTCAGGTCCATGGAGTGCCTTGCTCGTAAAATAGACAGGCTTCTGCTCCTCGGGTAAGTCGCGTATGAGGGCCGCGCTCACAGCTTCATTTGCAACGGCGAGATATAGGTAAATTATTTCCCCTTCTTCAGGTCTGGGCAAAACTGGGGGTTCACTTAGTGCCTTCTTCAGGTGGGACAACGCTAGCTCGCACTCCTCCGTCCATTCAAAAGTGGCATCTTTGCGGAGGAGCTTGTAAAAGGGGAGAGCGTGTTGAGCGGATTTTGCTACAAACCGAGCGAGGGAAGTGAGGACCCCGTTTAATGATTGTATGGATTTTTTAGAAGTAGGAGTTGGAAGTTCTGCGAATGCCCGACATTTGTCGGGATTGGCTTTGATGCCTCGTTCGATCATATAGAATCCGAGGAACTTCCCTGCTCGGACCCCAAATATGCACTTCTCGGGATTGAAACGCATTTTGCATTTTCGTGCCTGATCGAACACTTTTCGTAAGTAGGACGCGTGGTCCGTTTCTTGTTGAGATTTGACGATAATTTCGTCCATATATACTTCGATCATGTCCGTGATTTCTGCCCGGAATACCTTATTCATCATGCGCTGATATGTTGCACCTGCGTTTTTTAGACCGAAGGGCATGACGTTATAATTGTAGTTGCCCGATTCGGTCATGAAGGTCGTGTATTTTTTGTTGGACACGGCCATGGGTATTTGATTATACCCTGAGTAGGCGTCCATGAAGGACAATAGTTTGAAGCCGGACGAATTGTCGACCAATTTATCAATGTTAGGTAAAGGGTATGCGTCTTTCGGGCACGCCCGGTTGAGATCGGTATAATCAACACACATTCTCCACTTTCCATTAGATTTCTTGACAAGTACAACATTTGAGAGCCAGGTCGTGTACCTGGCCTCGGTTACAAATTTTTCCTCTAGGAGGTCTTTAACAGCAGATTCAGCCGCTTCAGTTTTTTCGGTCGACTGCTTCCTCCTGCGCTGGGCGACCGCTTTGTGTATTGGGTCGATGGAGAGGTGATGGCAGGCTGTCTCGGGGTCGAGTCCTGGCATCTCTGCAGCGCTCCAGGCAAACAGATCCGCGTTTCTTTTAAGGCAAGCTTCTAACTGTCATTTTGCCAAGTCGGGCATATGTGCTCCGATCTTAACGCACCAGGTTGGGTCATCCCCCAGGGGAATCAGCTCGAACTCTCCTTCTGGGACTGGTCGGGATAGTGAATATGTTGGCTTCTGAATGCCCTCGTTGTCGTCTGAGAACCTGCAGTCCAGATCGATTGAGTCTACCTGAGGAAAGGCCCTGGATGTTTGTGGAGCATCTGGTAAAGTCAATGCTGAAGGGTTTAGTTGGTAAGATATTGAGCTAAGACCTTTAGATGCTGCTTCGAAACACCGGCGAGCAGCATCGACGTTCCCGTGCAGTGTGGCAACCTTGCCCGAAGTAGTATAATATTTCATCTTCAGGTGGACGGTGGATGGAACAGCGATCAGCTCGGCTAGTGTCGGTCGTCCCAAAATGCACTGGTATAGCTACGGGTAATCCACGACTAGGAACTGGACTCGGACCGTCCTGGCTGTTTCGGCTGCTCCGAAGGTGACAAACAGATCGACGTAGCCCCATGGCCGAGAGACCGCCCCGTTGAAACCTTGCAAGTATGACCCGACGTATGGAGTCAGGTGTGTTTCGTTTAACTGGAGCGTTGAAAACAACTGGGAGTACATAATGTCGCAGGAGCTGCCTTGGTCCACCAAGATTCTTCTCACATCAAAATTCGCCATTCGCGCCCGAATGAGTAGCGGGATGCTGGCGTTTTGCGCCCCTCCCAAGAGTTCTTCTCGGTAAAAGGCAACGGGTGTCGATCCCTCTCTTGGTGGGTCCAGGGTTGCGTTCTGCGTGGGCCCCTTCGCAATCAGCTGGTCGAATTTTTGCTTTACGGATCCGACCGTGATTTTGTTGAACCCTCCCTCTGAGATGACCATTGCGGATGGAAAGGTTTCCCATGGGCTATGGGAGGAAAAGTACCCCAGGCTCCCGGTGTGATCGGGTAGGAAGAAATCTTTCGGGCGATAGATGCTCAAGGCAACCTGTATGTTTGCATCTGCAGGAACGGGTACGACCTCCTCGATCTTTTGAGTCTCCTCTGCTTCTTGTCGAGGAATGTCCCTGGATTTGGTGAATTGTTTAAGGTACCCGTCCTTGATAAGTATTTCGATTGCGTCCTTGAGATGGATGCATTCTTCTGTATTGTGGCCATGACTTTTGTGGAATCTGCAATATTTTGTTTTGTCCGTGCCCGGTTTGCTAGGTTGCTGCTTCGGAAAGTGTACCCCTGCTTGCCTGAATTCTGAGTTGGCACACTCGGACAAGATTTTCTCTCTGGAGGCCAGGAGTGGAGTATATTCGTGAAATCGGCCGACGGGTCCTCTGTGCTCCCGCGATTCACGGGAGCGGTCATCCTTTCTTTTGTCTCTTCCCCGACGAGATGTCGAGGGTTCATCGACTCGGTGGGGCTTCGCATCCTCGCGACGTCGAGCGTCTCGTACGGAGCTGGCTGCCTGCTTTTCCTCATACTGGATATAAGCTTGGGCTTTCAGCAAGAATGCGTCAAAGGTGGCAGAGGTCTCGATGCCGACTGCCCGGTGAAAATTTGTTGACGGGCGCAGTCCTCGTTCCAACAAATACTTCTTCATTTCGTCGGTTGTGGACACCTGGACTGCCTCTTTGTTGAACCTTTCGATGTAAGTTTGCAAAGGTTCGTCTTTCCCTTGGATGATCGCTTCGAGCGAAGCTTCTGTCTTTGGGTGCCGCCTTGAGACGGTGAAGTGCCTGGAAAACGTGCGTCCAAGTTGTTTCCAGGAAGTGATGGATTCAACTTCAAGGCTTTTATACCACGTCATCGCTCCTTTCCTCAGGGTTGTAGGAAAGAGGCGACATTTTATCGCTCCTTGTACTCCTCGGTAGTCGAGCAACGCATCGATATTCTCAATATGCTCGTCCGGATCTGTGGTTCCATCATACGAGCCTAGCGGTGAGGGCTTCTCTAAACCTCTTGGAAGTTTAGCCGCCATGATTTCCGACGAGAGGGGACCTCGAGCGTCCTCGTCGTCGCTGGAGTTGAACGAAAGGGATCTGTGAGCGCGCTTCTTCGTTCACCGGGGAGATGCAGATCTTGATCTGTTCCTTCTTGATTTTCTTGGAGGGGAAGACCGCGGAGGAGACTGGCGAGGTCGTTTGTCGCCAGTAGATTCGTCGATGTGTCCCTTCCTCTTTCTCTTGGGAGGAGAGGGACTGCGCCTTCTATGGTGCCTCGCGGGAGACTGGGGTCGACAGTAATTGTCCTCGAGACGGACAATTTTCTCGCCATGGGCGAGGAGCACCAGATTTGTCTGATTCAGGATTTCGGCCAGTGTGGCGAAGTCAGATACCGAAGGAGTCGAGGGAAAGAGGACTTCCGGGCGACTCTCCAGAGGTTCATCGCGGTCGGGAGAAGGCGAGGCCGTCTTCCCGTCTGGGTGATCTTGCACGGTTTCTTCGTGCGGAGGATGATGAATGTTGCTCTCACGTTGCGTGAGGATCATGCTGTCGTTTGATCGGTTGTCTGGATTGTCTTGAGCAGCCATGGATCTTGGTAAAAACTTTGGTTCTTTGAAGACTTTGAGAG
The DNA here is from genome assembly GCA_963966055.1 of Lathyrus aphaca. Taxonomy (NCBI): domain Eukaryota; kingdom Viridiplantae; phylum Streptophyta; class Magnoliopsida; order Fabales; family Fabaceae; genus Lathyrus; species Lathyrus aphaca. The sequence goes on along the minus strand of OZ014519.1, from coordinate 676,219,560 downwards.
AGAAGAACGGGGAAATCAGTTTCCCACAGATGGCACCACCTGATCGTACCTCGAGATCAGGATCCGATACGGCTGGCTTCGAGCATTGTTGAAAGACGGTTGGTGAGGAGAGGAGGGGGTGTACCTGCAAGGCACTCCGATGCTAAAGTAAGACACTGAGCAAAGAGTGAGCAAGTATGAGAATTAAGGTCAGAGAATTGAATACCTGACCCTCCCAAATGAAAGGGTTTATATAAGGGGTTAAGTGGAAGATTATTGGTCCACACCGTTGGATGCGGATCGCGGAATCCGTAAAGATAGGTAACGGTCAAAACTAGCCGTTGGAGAGCTTTCTCTTGGTCAGTATACCTTTGGTCGACAGAGACCATTATTCTTAACGACGCTCGACGTCGAGCGTTTCTGCTAAGTTGGTTCGCCTGGCCCAATTATGGGAATTGGGCCTGCCCAGAACAAAAACCATAACATCTTTGTCACCCGTCTCTCTCATATGAAAACCCCAAACTTATGCAACCAACTCATCTTCTTTGAAGGATACCTTAGTTGCATCAAATCTTAGCAAATAACTACTTTACAGGCTCATCTTCAATATAATTTATGTTTCAAATTTTGTTTATGTATTATTATTTACATTTCAATAGCTTGTTTTATAATGTTTGAACTTTTAACTTGTTTTAACTTGTAGGTAGGGATGCTTGTTTCAATAACGAGGAAGAAGGTAAAATGAGAGTTGTAAAAAGTCAGGGTTTTTGGGATATGTATGTTTTTGAAACATTATATGAGTTTATATGTTTTTTGTATCATGTATGTTATTTATGATTTGTTGTTGATGAATGTTGTTGATGAATGTTTGTTGTATCCCTTACCAAATATATAACTTTCCAGATTGCATTAGAAAATTATGATATGATAGATAAATTTATATTAGAAAACAAGTACACGTTCAATTCTAGACACGAATTCTTTAGTCCATTATCTGCAAATTGTTCTTTAACTATTAGAACTTTATTTAATGATTGTAGTTATTCAACCGCCCATTTCTACACCTATAATTTTATTTTCAAAGTAAATAATATTTTGCAAAATGAATTAGAGGTGAAAGAATGAGCGATTGAAGAACTAGGATCATTAAACAAAGTTCTAACTGTTAAAGAGCAAAAAGCGGATAAGGACTTAAGGAACTCCTGTCTAATATTGAACATGAATTTATTATTCTAATATAACTTAATTTGTCATATTATAATGCTCTAGATGATATTGAAAGGTTATATATTTTGTGAGAATTAGAGAAATAAGCATTCCATATAATTTGTAATAAACTCAGTGTATATATCACAACAATATTTATACCAACCATTGTTAAAGTAACCATTGTGGTAGGTAATGTGCTACATAGCTTATAATCACGGTCGCACGAATGTGGTGGAGAGTATCATGCATACAATCACACTTTACCTCACAACGATTGATCCGACATGGTGTTATTCCTTCCAACTGTTGTGATAGGTGTTTTCCATAGTAGTGCACCTTTCTGATTTCACAATTATGTCCCTTTATGGTACTTTCAGGGCTAATTGAGTTATGGGTCATCCTCTTCTAAGGCTCAATCAAAATTAACCCTATACAAATTATTATATGTTACTTCAGTTTGAATTATACACACACATAAAAGAAAAAGAGAAAAAAAATTGTATTTGTTGTGTATTGTACTTCAACTTATTTTTCGTTATTATGTGCGTTCAATGAAACAATGATAATTATTTATATTAAACTAGTTGGGATTGCAAAAACTATCTAGACCAAACAACCTAAGAACCTTAATTAATTTTTTATTTGTGTAACAAGTAACTTAACTAACATCTTTTAGACTTGAATTGCACTTTAACACTTATTCTTGTTAGATAGGTGAATCTAAGAAGAAGAGAGGGGGGGGGGGGGGGGAGATGAATTATGGTATTCAAAATTTGTGATTTATTTTAAGATATTATTATTTAAAAATAAAATTATGTTAGTATTCATAAAATTATAGCTGGAGAGATGACGTCGCAGAGTTATCAAAATGTGGTTGAACGTGGCCTAGTTCTGTCCACGAACCCTAAACTCTATAATATTCTTGAGATTTCACTATAATATTGAGAATTTACATGTTATGCCCACAAACCCTTGATACAATCAAATCAAGATCTTTTCCACGTGATGAACTCATAAACTGATTAGAGATTTCACGAATTGATCTCAATAATTGAACAATTTTTTTTTGCAGTTTGTGTTCTATAACCAAACAGAGATTTTCAATGGTTGATCTCAAAAACCAAATAAATTCTTCAAGAGTATCTCACTTTTGAAAACAATAACAATAGCAAGACATTGATACAACTCCTTCCTCATAAGTAATGTCCATTCACAAGGATTTACGACAACTTTAATGAAAGAAAATATTGAGAGAGAGAGAGAGAGAAGAGACATATAAATTGTAAAGAATTAGGAAAAATATGAATTCTACTATAAAATGAATCCTTTATATAGGAGAAAATTTGCTAAAAATGGAAACAATCCATGTTCCTAATTAAAAGCCTTATCGATTAGTTAATTAATTAGGTGCATTCAATAATAGATTATTATGGCATAAAAAAGAAGTTTTTGATATAGATCCATTAAAAATCATTAAGAGACTTTCATAATCGATTATGGACTCAATTAGGCATCATCTAACCGACTAGGCATATAATCTAATTGCTTAGACAGTTCGAAAAATTGTTCTAATCAAGAAAACATTCCCGTAATAAAATGGCTAGGCTCCAATAACAATTTTAGGTGATATTATTAAGTAAAAAGAGACCTTAAAAATATTTAGGAGTGTGTGTGCATGTTTGTGTGTGTGTGTGTGTGTTTGTGTGTGGGTGTGCGTGCATGCACGTGTGCGTATGTATACGTGTGTGTATGTGTATGTGCGTGTTTGTATATATATATATATATATGTTTGTGTGTGTGTGTGTGTGTGTATTTGTGTGAATTGCCTTAGTATCTTAATGATCACTCTCATACTTTCACAAAAATCTAGTCACTCACACAGATACGACCAAACGAGTTTTCACACTTCCTCTCTTTCATAACTCTGAGTGTTCAAGTTCCTTTTTTCATATATATATATATATATATATATATATATATATATATATATATATATATATATATATATATATCGGTCATATAAGAACTTCATTTAAATATTTAATCTACTACTTGATGAGACTTGATATGTATTCAAAGTTAATTATTATCAATAAAGAGTTGGCAAGATATTACCATCGACTTCAACAAGCATAAACATTGTTGTCATCAAAGCACCTAAAAGGTTACCACATCAGGATCATCAACTTCATACATGCGAGCACATACATTCATATTCTCCCCCTTTTTGATGATGACGAAAACACATCTCTCAAGGAAGTGGTAAGAGCAAATATAAAGTTTAGAGTGGTTAAACTCCCCCCTTACATGAGTAAAGAATATACTATACTCCCCTTAAGAGTATACATCTCCCCCTTTGACATAATCAAATATGTGAGAAAAACAAGAATAACACATAAATAACATGTTTTATTAAGTGAAAGGAACAATTTACCTAAAAAAGAGATGAACATGAGCAATCCAGAGTTATGTACAAAAATAAAATGAGCTAAGATCTTACTTCTCCCCACGAAAGGTAACATCCATCTTTGAGATCAAACAATAGGTTAGCTTTGGAGAACTTTTCCCCCTTGATCATTTCTTGAACATAAATAAATTATCTTTGAAGCTTTCTAAATAGAGAGACACTCTTGTAATATACTTCTTTTTTATGAGTTTCCTTCCAATATATAACTATTTCTCCTATGGAAAAATTTGGACGACCTATTTTTAGCCTCCTTTGTCTTTTGGGACTTGGGTCGAGATAAGGCTCTAGGTCTAATAATTTTAGATCCCTTCGTGGAACCATGTTTTACAGGTTAAGGAAAATTTCATGTTCTTAATGAATACGACTAAAGTCAAGTGTAATAAGTGGTTAAAGATGCAAGCAAACTAAGTAGGGTTTGATAGTCACTATAAAAATCCTTTGACGATGGCACCTAAATGGAATATAAGTTGTTCTGATGTACTTCAAACATGTCTCTGTGGCCTTCAGTTGGGGCAACAACATCAGTTCTAAGAGAGGGGTGGTGTACCTGCAAGGTACTCCGACTCTCAAGTAAGTTTCAGTGGGAGAAAGAAAGCAAGCCAAAAGCATGAAGAAAGTATAAGATTGGGTAGGATTGAATTGAATACCTGACCCTCCAAGGAAGGAGAGTATTTATAAGGGCATAAGGCCGAGATATGCGGGCGTGTGGTCGACGACTGAGTCCAACTACTTCCATGAGTTTCAGAGGGGCAATTGGTCGTGTGGTAACTGTCAAACGCGTGAGGGCGAGATCCCCAACGGCTGTGATTCTAACGACTATATTCCTTATTGGGCTGTGCTCAAATCTGGATTGGGTTGGTCCTTGCCCATCTGTTGGGCCTCTTCCAGTTCAGTCCAAAACATAACTAAAGACCCATCTCTAAGTAGATTTCAATCAAGCATCTGTAATATTGAATTACCTGATAAGTCTTAAAGCTTCAAAGTGTGAAAGAGAGAAACTGTGAAAGCCCGCCTTGTCGCATCTAAGTGAGCAATATATTGTAAAAGCAAAAGGGCATTTTCATAAAGTTATGAGGATAAATCACACACAAACTAAAAACATGTTTTCAAGAATACTTTTCTTAAATAATTATTCCTAAAACTGTTTTGAAGTCGTTCCAGTTTGATCATAAACTATCTGAATAAGTTTGGACAAAATTTGTATTATCCAATAAATTGGCACATATACCCAATCGATTGACACATATACCCGATCAATTGGGTAAATGGAAACATTTCCCTTAATATTTTAGGAAAGTGTCTAATGAACGAAAAATGGATATATATATATATATATATATATATATATATATATATATATATATATATATATATATATATATATATATATATATATATATATATATATATATATATATATATATATATATATATATATATATATATATATATATATATATATATATATATATATATCGTTTCCTTCATTTTTAAACATCCTAAATAATTAAATTGAGGTCTTCCACCATATAAATTTTGACCCAAGAAAATTTTCTTTTTTTGTGCCACCCTCTAGCCTATAAATAGAGGATCCTTCCACCAAATTTTCAAATCAATAATCATGAGAACTCTATCTCACGCCTCACTCTCTCTAAAAATATTTTTCAACTTTCTCTCACTTATATTTAGTCGTAACTCTTCAGAGAAAGTCCTTTTGTTTAGTAAGGAAATATCCTAATTTTGGAATGATAGTTTTATAAATTCAACAAGAAACATTTTTTTTTAATCTTGGAGATGATATAGCTCTTCTTAGAGGGTCGAAGGAGGATTTAAATGAGATATTAGAAACTTGGAGACGAGCTTTAGAAACACATGGTTTTTTCCTAAACAAAAGTAAGAAAAAGTATATGCAATGTAAGTTCAATAAAAGAAGAAGAGTTTCTAGCGTAGAGGTGAACATTGGTGACCGTATTATCACTCAAGTCACATAGTTTAAATATATTGGGTCTGTAATAAAATATTATGGATAAATAGAAGGGGGTATAAACCATCGAAATCAAGCTCAATGGTTGAAATGGAAAATGGCATCATGTGTTTTATGTGATGCAAATGTACTACGATAAGACCTGTGATTTAGTACGAGATAAAGTGTTGGGTGGTTGAGAATCAACACACGAATAAAGTAAATGTTGCAGAGATGAGGGTGTTGTGGTAGTTTTTTTGCAAGACTCAACAAGATTAAATTAGAAATAAAAATATTAGCGAGAGTGTCAGGGGTAGCGCCTGTAGTGGAGAAGATGGTGGAAAATAGACTTAGGTGGTTTGGACATGTAAGAATACTATTCTTAAAGTATGACTTAATCGTGAGACCCCATTAAACATAAAAATATTATTCTTAAAGTATTTGTAGTTAATCTTTATTATTAAGTGCTATAATTTTAAAATATATAGACTATTATATTGATAAAATGGTGATTACATCTCGTGGATCATGGATAAAGAGTTATAAAATATTCACATATGTTTAAATATTTGGACTAATACTTATATTTGATTGATCCTCCATGAGAATACTACATATAATGTTGTGTAATTAACGTAGGCTATTTTCATAGTGATAGTGGTTTATAACATCCTTCTACTTGAAACCACTATATAGAGGTGGAATCAAGTACTTTATTAATGTTTTAACATTGTCCGCCATAGTTGGATAATGAAGATGGTTGACAACTACTCCACAAATCATGTTGAGGGACATACATAACCTTGATGAAATTTGTTCATCCTACATAACAGAATAAATGTCCAAGGGTCCAATGTTGAACTAGACAAGGGTAACATATTGTATGCCTTGTTTTTAATATATACACGAGGTAAAAAGAGTAATTGGACATATAATAATTATCACGCAAAGGTTTTGTCAAATCACATGGAATTTCATCTCTTAGGTAGAAGTGATGTGATTTTAGATACTGATCGCTGTTTTCTATATTAAATGTGTGATTTAATATAATTTACAATGTTATAAGAACTTAACATGTTACACACATTAGAACATCTTGATGAGATATTATATAAATAAGTGAATCTTATTTGATACTGGGATTATGCAATGCTCTAACATTAGTTAATGAAATATGATAAATTATAAGGTACAACGCGTTTAAGTGTAATTTAGTAAATTATAAGGTACAGTGTGCTAAAATGGGTTTGTCCATCTTGCAGCTGACACAAATGATTCTCTAACTATAACACATGTGCTAAAGTTTATTTTATCTTGACCATATTCGTTTTAGAAGTTTTAGTTTTGTTAAACCTAAAATTGCACACACATCTCTTTCATTGACTCATTTTCATTATGGTATATTGTTGTTCATGCACTGCTCCTCATTACCCTTTGGATTTGACTTCAAAGATTTGAGGACAAATTTCTTTTTGAAGTTGCGTTTTTCTCCTAATTTCCATTCAAAGACTTGTAGGAAAGCTTTTATATCTCACAAATACTAGATTAAACATATGCATTGTTGTCCAATTTCCCAATCAACATATGATCAATTCTACCAATATACATTATAAAACAGTTACAAGACATCTTAAATATATTAAGGTTCTATATGATTAGATCTCTTCTTTTCTATTTCATCGATATAATAACTCAAGGTTTTTAGTGATTTAGATTGAGCTAAATGACTTCCCAAGAGAAAATAAATAACTAGGCTTTGTATCTTTCTAGATGATTCTTTGATCACTCGGGGTTATGAGAAAAAATGTATTGTTTCCAAAACAATTTGAGAGGCTGATTATAGGGTCTTAGCTGCGACAACTTGTGAAATTTAATGGCTCAATTTTTTGCTTCATGATCTTCAAGTTCCTTTTTAATATCCATATTTATTCTATTGTGATAGTCAATATGCTCTCAATATTGTTTCCAATCCAAAAATTAATAAATATATTAAAAATATTAATATTTCTAGTAGGAGTGTTCATTGATTCGGGAAAATCTGAACCAAATCAGAATCCAAACCAAACCAATGTATTTGGGTTGGGCATTTTTCCAGTTCGGGCAAAAACCGAACCAAACCAACTAAAACTGATGTTAATTGGTTCGGGCAACACATTTCTAATTTACTACACATAAACCCAAACAAAACCAATAACAATCAAAATAATTAATTAATATAATAAACTATTAATTTTAATTGAGTTATTATTTATTTGAATGAAGAGAATAATGTTATAGCAATTATCAAGTACAAACCATAATGAAAGAAATAAAGAGGCATAGTCTCTAGACATTTCCAATAAAAAATGGAACGTCAACTTTTAAGTTATCACACACATATCAATCAATGATGAAATATAGAGAAATCAAACATCATAAGTCATAACTATTATAAATCAAACTCACAAATTGCAAACTACAAGTATATATAAACCAGAAGCTTCTTCCCAAATCGCAAAACTTCAAATCAAAAGTATATTCAAACTAAAAACCTTTAATTTTAAGATATGGAATGGAGTATGAGTATGCAATAAAATTGTTTTAAGTTACTAAATATTTAATTGAAATACAAAAACTATATGACTATGGTGGTCATAACTTGTTTAAAAATATGTGTGTGTCATGTATTCAATATTTATTTTTCATATTTTAGTGTGTAAGCGAATAATTAAAAAAATATATTTTTGTATATTTATTTTTAATATATCTGATCAATCTAATCCATTGTTTTTCGGATCAGGCTGGTTTAGGTTTTATTGCAAAAATATAGAAATTCAATCCAAAACAATCCATTTATTTTTCATTGGTTCGGGTATCAGATTATCTCAAAACCGAACCAAACTGGTCCGCGAACACCCCTAATTTTAAATCACATTGTGTATGAAGAGCTTCGAGCACATTTGTTTCATCTTATTTCTTTCAATATAGTTGACTTCTTCACAAGTAACTCTAGACTCCACCTTTTCAAAAGGTTTCTTTCTAATTTAGATATTTTTGATATAAATGCTCCCAAGTTAATCAATTATTTGTTAAGAAAATATTTAGCAACTACTAGTTAATTTACAACATTTAGTTAGGTGTCCTTCATTTTTTGTAAACATTAATCATTGTATAAAAAATGTATTGTATTCATTCTTGTCAATCAATAAATAAATTATTTTAGGGTTAAATAATGTTTATCCTCCTGTTATATAGGCGTGTTTTAGTTTATCCCCCTTTAAGAATTTTTTTATAATCCCCTTTCAACTTTTCCAGATTCGCTTTACAAACACCCTAATACACCATCGTCATCAGGTTTCGCTGACGTGACCTGGTGTCCCTTGCTGACTGTGTTAATTTCCTCCATGTTGGATTTATTTAGGTTAGAATTATATTCTTCTTCTTCTTCATTGCATCATCCCTGATACTTCTTCTTTTTTTGTTCATTTTTTCTGTTCATTTGAAGAAAAAAAAACCTAAATTTATAGAAGTCAAAGTGTTGATAGAAGTAATTTGTATGATTGTCCAAACGATCCATTGTTCAGCTGTCGTCGTCCGATGAAGATGTTGCTGGAGAAGACTGTACAAAACCGTAATAGGAAGTTTTGAAAGTGTCGAAACACATGGGTGACTGGTTGAATCGAAACACTGTTTATTTTACTATGGTTTATTGCTTCATTAATATTGTATGTGTATGCAGATGAGTGGTAGCTATGAACTATTTATTTCAGATGATGAAGTTGAAAACTCCATGAATAATTTCTCAAAGAATGGAGCCTGTTGCAAAAACTGTGATGTGGTACAGTTGAAGGCTGACATGAGAGCAAATAAGCTTCAAAAATCCAAGTTGATGATAGTTGTTTTGAAGAGGAAAAATTTTCAACTGAAATTGGCAATTTTGGTGTCTTTGATTATGTTTGCAGTAGTGTAAAATTCCATGTAGTTGTAGATGTACTGTATTGGTCTAAGTTTATGCAATGTTTTTAGAAGTTTGAGTTTATAAAGTTTTAGATGTAATGACTTGGTTGCAACGATATATGAAGAAGTTTATGACACAATGTATTAATATTTGGTTGCAATAATGTATTAAGAAGTTTATGTAATGACTTGTTGCATTAAAATATTGAAGTTTGATATTTAAAGTCATTCAACATAATGTGTACAAATTGTTTACTTAAAATTTAGAATTTTGATGCCATTCAAAATAAGCCATAACAAAGTGGTATTGTCATTACATAAGGGCATAAGCCATAACAAAATGATATTGTCATTACATAAAAGTAATCATTCAACTTGAAGATTCCAAAATAACTAATAACTAGGCCATAACTTGCAAGCATTAAAACAACCATAAAACTACTTCTACATTTTATTCTTGGCACGATGAGAACCACTTCATTCTTGTGTCAAAATCCCTCCCTCTTCTTCTGACAGAAAGATAGGTTGATCAGAGTTTGAACCAGACCCTATGATTGGTTTTTGAAACCACTTGAGTTTGATTCTTTTACTTGACATCTTCTTGATTGACATGATCTCTTTCCTCTCTGTTTTTAGCTTTTCCCTTGGCAGCAGGTGCATGTCCTTGAATCACTTCACTTTGATTTGCAGTAGGTGGTTGTGTTTGAGTAGCATCAGGAATGCTTGAAATAATGCTAACTTAATCAGATTTTGAATATTTGTATTAAAATTCATTCACTATTTTCCCATTTGGTACATTCCCTTGGATTAATACATACGACATTTGAAACAAAGGCAATGGCTTCTTAACTGGAACCAACATCTAAGAGGCATTTCAGTTTACCTCCTAGCGGGAAATGATATTGAAAGCGGCCACATTGAAGTATTGAAGTTAAACCACCAACTGAACATCTTGAAATAATAGCTTGCAGTTGCAAGTTTGGGTGAGTGATTAACAAAATTAAAAAGAAGAAAAAAGTGGCAAATGATTAATATTTTCTTACATTTTTAGCATTTTTCATTCCTTTTACAAGAAAATCCTCCATGACGACATTAAACACTCTTGCTCCTTTGAAGTGCAACTTTGTTACCTGATTTACACATATTATTAAAGTTTCATCTTAAAGAATAAGTAAAAATATGAAAAACTAAAGATTTTGAAATTCCTCAACCTTTGTATAACATACCGAATTTACAGCTTCCACATCACCAGTAAACGATGAACATATATTTCCCGTAATTATCAACTCTCGTAATTACCATTGATACAAAAATTGGACTGAACTAAACTATACACAAAAATTGTTCCACTTATTGAGGAACATTACCTTATGTAACATATATTTCCAGAACAGAGAAATAGAAACCTTCCCAACAAAGTATTACTTCAACCAACTTTCAATCATAAAAAATGTAAAATTCAAGAAACAACAACAAACAGTAATGGAAAATCAGCAGCAAAGAGAAAGCAAAGCGAAAAAGAAAGAAGAAGAAATTTAAATGGGGCATTTCATCGAACACTTGGTGAGAGACGGTAAAACAACAATCTTTCCACCATTTCACAAGTTATAACTTGAGCATAAAATCAACAACAAAAATCCATGACACATGAAACAACTGAAACAAAATCACAAGCTAATCAAAATCGGAAAAAAAAATCAGAAAAAACGAAGCTGAAGCTTACCATAAAATTATCATGCGAGAGATTGTTAATCGTGTCAATTGATTACAAACATGGAAAGTTGTGAGACTTTCCATTGTCCAATTAATTAAGTTTGAATTGTATTATGTTTCCCACGTAATATTGATTATAATAGTCATTTAAATTAGACATTAAAAAAATACTAAGAAAAAATGTTGGAGTGAAACATCATATGCATTTAAATACAAAATGCATATAATTGAAGCAATAATTAAATTAGTCACTTTTATCACTAGGGATCAGAAAAGTTACAACGTCTCAGAAGGGTATGAGTGATTTTTCCAGATACTTTAGTTTTTATATATTTATAATATATTCATGTTGGAAGGATCTATTAACTTTTTTCTATGGCATGTCATTAATAAGACTTTAAGAAATCATCAGTTTAATAAATTATCAATTTAAAATTAAATTTATTAGTTTATCTATAAATTTGAATTATTGAATAAATTGAGAAACTAAAAATTATATAAGTAAAATCATTAAATTAATAATAATATTTTAACAATTTTATCAAAAAAATCATTTGAAATATACAATGTGAACTTTTGTAAAAAGATAGTGAATAAAATTGTTGACAGAAAAACGTAAAGGGATCAAAGTTTAAAGAAATTTTTTAGACGAAGTAAAATACAATATTGATATATTTAGTGGATAAGGACAAATTCAACCCTAAAATATATATAGGAAGCTTAAAACAAATTTAATGACCTTTGATAATTATAAAAAAATTAAGAAAGATCTTTATTAAAACAAAGTGATCAATTGGATGAACTTTATATATAAATGTGGCACAATAGTGTATCTAAGAGGCATTAAATAATAATATTGATTATATGAATGGTTGCTGGAGATTTCCTAAGTGTTTAAAAAAATTATTATAGTTAATAAATTATGAGGTGCTTAGCTTATAAAATGACCAAATAATGCTTTGTTTGTTACTTGCAGATTAAAGATTCAAAATATGGCTGAAATACTAAAAATGGTTTATGTTTTAATCATTTGGATTTCTTTAATTCTTACTGTAACAAGTCATAGTAAGTTTTTTTTTTCTTTCATACATGATTAAAAAGTTTTTTCTTAATCATATATAACATCTTTCATTCTTTCTAGTATCACTTATTTATCCTCATTTATATATAGGTTTTCTTCCTTGTGTAACAAACAAGGATTGTGAAGATGATATATGTGCTTATTCTCAAAAGCCACTGTGTTACATGGAAAGTTGCCATTGTGCTTAAACATAGAATTAAAGTAAAAATAAATATTACATGTTACTTATAATTAGTTTACAATTTGGTGATTGAATAATTAGTTCACAATTTGGTTTTTATGTTACAATGTTTCAATATTATGAAATTTCTCGCACTTTAATTTATGTTTATGTAACCTTTCAATACATTTTGATAAGTTCAAAAATGTATATTATTATATTATGCAAGTGTTGTTATGTTGTTTTCTCATAGTAGATATTAAGAACATCAACTTCATTGAATATTTTTAATTATTTAATTTAATAAATAAAGATCAAATATGGTTTTTTAGAATAATAATGTAGTTCTTTTAAATTTAGTATAAGACATGTGGGTGATATAAACTAAATATATTTTATGGTATATTAGGAAAAAAAAATTAAAGAAATAGTGTATAAAAGAATTATATGGAACGATATATTTAAATCATTTGTTCAACTATTGTTCATTGTATGTTTTGAATAATCAAAGTACAATTAAGATCAATAATCAAATATGAAAATAGAAATTATAAACTTATCACCAACTATTTGTAAGTGCACTATATTTAGTTCTTTCAAATTTTCAGTATCTGCTATATAGATGATGTATATTATAAATGATTGAATGATTAGCCTACATAAGACTCTCAACAATAAAATCATAAGGAATATTAGAGATAGGTAAATATTAATTATATTAGAGTTAGTTAAGGGATTAGGAAAAATTTGTTAGAGTGTAATAAATTAGACTAACTAAATCTAGTGATAGAAGATAGTTATAAAAACTATCATCAATCTTGTAAAAAGTAAGATGATAAGATAAAATCCAAAAGATATTAATATGAGATACACTTTCTCTTCCACAATAAGATGTGTGTGCAATTTTAGGTTTAATAAAACAAGGACTTCTAAAACGAATATGGTCAAGATAAAATAAACTTTAGCACAAGTTAATGTTAAAGAATCATTTGTGTATGGACAAGCCCACTTTAGCACAATGTATTTTATAATTTACTAAATTACACTTAAACGCGCGTTGTACGATCCCAGTACCGAATAAAATTCACTTATTTATATAATATCTCATCAAGATGTTTTAATGTGTGTAACATGTTAAGTTCTTCACCTACTTAATTAACAGGCTACCAACTTCAGCCTTGCCTGATTCAAACTCACCTTTTCATGCTCTATATCACAAAGATCCTGATTATAAAGCTTTGAAGGTATTTGGATGTTCTTGCTTTCCATTGTTAAGACCATATAACAAACATAAATTGGAGCCTAGAAGCACAAAATGCATCTATCTAGGTCCTTCTCCTTAACATAAAGGCTATAAATGCCTAAGTTCCACAGGCAGACTATACATCTCCAAGGATATGGTGTTTAATGAAAAGAGTTTCCCTTATGCCAGTCAGTTTCCTGCTAGTACTAGTATAATTGTACCTGCAATCTCTTTACCATGTCCACATGTTCACCATATTGATAGACCAAGTACACCAGTGGGGCCAGCTTCTGCAGAGTCACATCAGGAGCATTTTAATCCTTTACCTTCATCTGAAAGTCTTCAGGCAGACATGGACTTGTCATTTCAACCTGTCATGTCTCTTAATGAAGATCTTATCTCCTCACCAGATCACGCTATATCTATCAAGAATGGAGCAATATCAACTTCATTAGCCACCGTGAGAACTGTGTTAACATCACAACATATTTCTACAAACTTAAGTGAATACTCAAATGTACTATCTCATCCTCAACATCTGCTTCAACATAATGACTCCTTCAAACAACCTGGTACAACTACATATGGCACTGTAAACAAATTCAAACCCATGCTTGATGCAAAGGGGTTTCACCAACATCAAGGGTTTGACTTCAATGAGAAATTCTCCTCAGTTGTGAAACCAACAACCATTAAAGTTATACTAAGCCTTGCTATCACTTATAAGTGGGATCTTCAACATATATATATATATATATATATATATATATATATATATATATATATATATATATATATATATATATATATATATATATATATATATATTAATAATGCATTTTTTAATGGAACATTGCAGGATGAGGTCTACATGGTTCAACCACCAGGATTTGTGCATTCAAACAAAGAGCTAGTGTGCAAATTGAATAAGGCATTATATGGCCTCAAGCAGGCACCCAGGGCCTGGTATGAGAAGCTTAATTAGGCTCTTCTCAAGTTTGGTTTCATTCACTCAAAGTGTGATCATTCACTTTTCATTTATTCAAAACAAGGTATCACTATATATGCCCTTGTCTATGTTGATGAAATTCTAATCACATGTTCATCTTCTACACTCATTCTTGATCTCATCAACAAACTGGATGCTGAATTTGCTCTGAAGAGATTAGGTAGGCCTGAATACTTTCTAGGTGTGGAATTTCTGTTTCAGCCAAATGGATCCCTCCTACTAACCCAGGAAAAGTACATTTGTGATCTCCTTGAACGAGCAAACATGGGTGGTGCGAATGGTGTGCCAACACCCATGTTAAGCACTTGCAAGCTCAGTAAAACAGGCTCTCCATTACTGACATATCCTCAACAATACATGTCAATTGTAGGAGCTTTGCAATATGTTACTTTAACGCGCCCATATATTTCTTATAGTGTGAACAAGACCGGTCAGTTTATGTCATCCCCATTGGAGTCGCATTGGGAAGTTGTTCGCATAATTTTACAATACCTAAGCGGAACAATATCCTTAGGTCTTGTGTTCTCTTTGTCAAGTCCAACTGACAAGTTTTCCTTATGTACATATAGTGATTCAGATTGGGCAACTGATCCGGATGACCGTCGTTCCACATTTGGCTCGTGTATCTTCTTTGGTCCTAACATTGTCGCGTGGAGCTCTAAGAAACAGTCACTAGTGGCAAGATCAAGTACGGTAGATGAGTATCGTGTGTTGGCTCACACCATATCTGAACTCTTATGACTTGAATCTCTCTTGACTGAGTTGCACATTCAGTTTCACCCCTATACTTCTTTGTGATAATCTAAGTGTCGTTCATATGTCTCAGAATCCGGTGTTACATGCTTGTACAAAGAATATTGAGTTTGACATCCACTTTGTACGAAAAAGAGTAGTGGCACAACAATTGGTCATGCAACATGTTCCAGGATTTGCACAGCTAGTTGATACCTTAACAAAGCCTTTAAGCACAATGGCATTTCAAGACTTACGCAACAAGCTCAAAGTGGTCTCTTTCAAACCATCATGATCTTGAGGGGGTGTATTAGAGATATGTAAATATTGATTATATTAGAGTTAGTTAAGGGATTAGGAAAAGTTTGTTAGAGAGTAACAAACTAAACTAACTAACTCTAGTGATAGAAGCTAGTTATAAAAGCTATCACCACTCTTGTAAAAAATAAGATGATAAGATAAATCCAAAAGGTAACAAAAAGTATCAATATGATATACACTTTCTCTTCCAATAAGGAATATTCCATTTATATTAATCCATAGATATATCACCCAAAATATATCACTTGAAATATCTCTAAAACATTATTGATATAAGTTTTGTGTCAACAAAAATACAAGTGAGTAAAATTCATATTCATATATACTAGCGTAACTTTAACAAGGCTAAACAAATTATACATATATTTTAAAAATTAAATGACATAATATAAATGGAGGGTATGCATTATTGAGTTGGTTTGAGAACTATGGTAAAAGTGCATAAAAGTAAACTAAATGTGTAGAAAATCTATTAAGAAAAGAAATTATAAAATATATGGATGGTATTAGGAATAAGCAATGTAGTCAATTAATGCAGATATTCTGTCATTGTAGGAATACACCATTTGGTCACGCTCTAGCCTGATGTGTCATGACATATCATATCACACTACAACATTTTTTATCCAATGACAACGCCTAAATTTTGGGAGGTATAAAATACATGTTCTATGTTCTCGTAGAGATTAATAAGCAACAAATTATATATTTCATTGTGGTAGCTTATCTATAATATAAGAAAACTGAATCTTTTGTTTTGAAAAAAAAAATGTGACACGTGCAGGGGCTGAAAAAGCTCCTCATTTATTTGCCCAAATACTTCCTAATTTTTTATTTCCTTCCTTCCTCATTTATTTCTTGTTTTGTTGACTATTTCACGTTTTCTACAACAATGAGCGGTTTAATTCGATTTTTTGGTTCGAACGTTTTTCATGAAATCTCCCACTAGAAATCAAACCTCGTTGAAATTCAAATATGAGGTGTTTTTTAATTTTAAGAAAAATGTATTGAGATTTTTGGGGAAAAAGAGGTTAGCGTCATTTTCTGAATAATATGTGAGAGTGAGAAGGTGGGGTTTCACATAATGAAAGTTAATGCGGCGATAGTTGTCTCTAATGACTAATGGTTGTGGAATTTAGACGTTTCCTTGGTCTAAATACATTTTCTTCTTTGTTGTCGAGCAAAACATCTCACTATTTTCAACGCGATAGAATTTGCCGCTTTAACAAAGAAATCACCATTCTAAGCGTGCGTCGGAATACCTATCCCGCTAGCGATATATATGAGACGGAGCGATTCAATATGGCTCCGTCTCATAAAGAATATTTTCAACAATACAAGGCCCAAAAAAAATATAAAACAATATTTATAAAAAAGAAATAAAAAATCAGTGAAGATAAATGTGAGAAAAAAAACACTTTTCCTTGAACTATTGATTCAATGACCAGACATAGCGATTCAATGGCACCGTTGAACGATTCAATGACATGACATGACATGACAACTGATTTACCATGTCAACCCACCATTTTCAGTGCCACATAATCAAAACATGAGGGGGACAAAAAATATCCAAAAAAATGACAACTTGAGGGACCAAAAGGCCCAAACAAAATCTAAAACAATAACACGTTGAATCGCTCTGTCTCATAACTATGGCTATTTTTTGTAATCAAATGGAGCAAAAATGATGTGGATGATGGTAGGATGGCTCTGTCTCATATCTATCGCTATCAGTGAAAATAGTGAGACATTGGCCATTGAATTGCTCTGTCTCATATCTATTGCTAGCGGGATAGGTATTCTGGCGCACACTTGGAATGGCGTTTTCTTTGTTAAAGTGGCGAATTCTATCGGTTCTTTTGCAAGCGTTGACGACAATATTGCTAGGGGGAGATTTCATGAAACCTTTTAAGACATAAGTTTATTTACCCGATTTTTTCAATCAGATTAATAATGTGAGTGGAATAATCTAGAGGTTAGAAAGAGATAGTACGAAAAGAAACATGTTACACTAAAACTAAATTTTGTGTATTTTATATATTGTTATAGATTGCTCAAAACCATATATATATATATATATATATATATATATATATATATATATATATATATATATATATATATATAAAATAACATTTGTCAAAGTTTATTAAGCAAATAAACATAAACATTAACAGAGACATTAAGTGACATTGTTGCTTAATAGGAAGATCAATCATGGAATCAAAATCAGAAATATATCTCATTTCACTGTAAAACAAATGGAGTAAATTCTATTAGTCAACAATATAGTTTAATCTAGAGTAGAGAGTACACGCCAAATGTGATATTGCAAAAGTATAGTTAAACGATTAAACATAGTAGAAATTTTGCTGTCACAAACCCATATATTTATCTATTATGTTTAATCGTTCAACGGTGCCATTGACCAGAAATTTAAAGCTCAACGATGCCATTGATCAGAAATTTAAGTTTAAAGAGCCATTTGCAACCAATAGCGCGTTTATTAGGGGGCAAGGGAGAAAGTTCCCATGTGTGGT
Source organism: Lathyrus aphaca (assembly GCA_963966055.1). Taxonomy (NCBI): domain Eukaryota; kingdom Viridiplantae; phylum Streptophyta; class Magnoliopsida; order Fabales; family Fabaceae; genus Lathyrus; species Lathyrus aphaca. Next base: position 676,201,204 of record OZ014519.1, on the reverse strand, counting down.
TCTGAACCAGAGAATTGAGCTCGTTGTTGTAGAAAACGATGAAATAGGGGTATAAATGGAAAAAATAAATAAATGTTGTGTTGGGATTCTAAAGAAACATTTATTTTAAGACATAGAAAAAATGCAAATAAAACACTTTTTATGAAACAGAGGGAGTAATGTTTTATTAAAATATATAAATGATGTGGCAACTCAATAAATGACATGATAACTAATTTACCATGTCAATTCACAATTTTCAGTGCCACATAATCAAAACATGAAGGGGACAAAAAAATGACAACTTGAGGGACCAAAAAGCTGGGAAAAAAAAAAGATTAAAACGTTAAAAATATGTAATATGGAGACTAAAAGTGCAATTAAGCCCTTAAAAATAATCAATTAAAATTTAAAACTTGTAATTCATAAATTAAAATTTAATTTATTACATAATGTGTTGACATTATAAGTTGGACAAATTTATAAGTTTAAAAAAAATTATATAGTCAATAAATTGTTTCATCATAAAAAATGATATTTTTTCTCAAATTAATAATGATTTTTTAATTTATAAATAATTAAAATATTAATTATAATTAAATTAATATTGTGTTGTTATGCATATTTATAATTGATATGCATGAAGAGTGTGAACTTTGCATATCCCATAGCAAATCTTTTCTTCATATATTCATCTAAAAAATAGCCTGCAACCTATGAATTGATTTGTATCGAAGAAATGTTTGGAAGTGATGCTGACATAGGTTAGGTCCAAATTTCTAGTATTCTAGAGTCTTTCTCTTTATAATTTTTTAATTTGGCTGTTATTTATATTTAATGAAAGATGATTTTATAAAATCATAAATAAATATCTTTTTATACAATATTAACCATGCATCTTGGCAACCATATTTTTTTACGTGACTCTTTGTCACTTTACCATTTTAGTATTAGTTGAAATATAATATAGGCAAAATTATTTTTAATTTTTTTATTGAAACAATTTAAACTATTTTTTAATAAAAATAAACTCCTTAAGAAATTAGTTATTAAATTATCAAATTGATTATTTTTTTAATGAAATAGTTTTCATTTAATTTAACTTTTTAATAAACAACATTTTTTAATTTTTCTTTTAAAATAAAAAATAATAATTTTATTTGCCATAAAATTGATTCCATTATGAGATCTTTTCTGTGGAGTGGGAAAACGGAGATCAGTAGAAAGAATCTGATAGCGTGGAGTCATGTTTGTTTGCCAAAGAATTATGGAGGCTTGACATCATTGAGTTAAATACTTGGAATAACACCATGATGCTAAAACTCCTGTGGAATCTTTGCAATAAGTCTGATACATTATGGGTTAAATGGATTCATGTTTATTACTTCAAAAATGGCAACGTCATGGATGCAGTAGTCTCGTCAAATTCTTCGTGGATTGCAAAGAAAGTCCTTTTGTAGTGAGAACATCTGGCCCCTCTGCATGACCTCTGGCAGGATATGTTACATAAGAAAAAATTTGTATATAAGAAGGCTTATTTTCGCCTTCGAATCGTGGTTGAAGTTGTGGTGGATTGTTGCACCGCAATACAGTGAGGCCTAGGGTTGTTATGACCTTATCGTGACTTTACGAGTCTATCGGGTATACTAATTGCAAGTGCACAGTCTAATCGTTTATTTTTAAAAGATATCGATCCTATAAGGATTGATTGTCAAACTAATGCTATCGAATTGTTACTACATTTAGCTAAGGTGAATCATTTTAAGGAGGGTACGAGTGACATGAATTAAATATAAGAATACAAATTTTTTAATAATTAATAAAGAGATATCAGTATGCAACACATCAATTGTCGGGAATTTAATAAGTCGTCGGTGTAGGTTTATGGGCCAAAATACTCTTCAGTAGAAAATACTTATTTAGGAGGAATCTACCTATCACCCCCACTCATACCTGGCACCCCCCAAATTTTCAGAATGACAAAAATGCTCCTAAATTTTTTACATGCAATTTCCGGAACAAATTTTCGATAGACATAATGAAATTTCCAGTATTTAATGAAATTCCCAATAGTTCATTTGAAATTACCGGTATACCGGTAATTTCAAATTCCCGATAAAAAACCAATTTTTTGAAAACTGCAGTTTGTTACCGGGTTTCAAATCCTTTGAAATTCCCGGTAGGCATAATTTTAGGGTTTTTGATTTTTCATTTAAACGGTCGAGATTTTGCCGACAATTTTGTATGGTTGTGATTGCACCGACAATTTGTGTGGTCTAGAATTGTTGCACATTTGTATAAATAGGGGTTAGGTCTTGTGGTTAAACAGATATGAAAAATGGCTATTCCAACATTTTTAATTAAGGCAAAAATTTACTTCAAGAGAGGTTCTCGATCTGTCGAATTCATGCTCCCGGACGACACCACCTCCTTTGTCGATCTGACTTCGAAGTTGAAAGAATTGTTGCCTGATGGTGAGAATAGAAAGATGTTGAAGATTGAGTTTCGAAAGGATAGGGGGATGGTAGTGTGAAATATAATCTTATTGAGCTGAAGAACGATGAAGACATCAACAAAATGTGAAGATTATTTCGCCGTAGGCTAACAAGGGGTCCGCTGACATTACATGTACAGCTGGCAAGATCAGTTGATTAAATAATGGCATTGTTGAAACACCCTGTTGCATCTGGTAGTGTTTGCGTTTTTAATATTGATTAATCATGTTGTATTGTTGGGTTTTTATTTGTTTAAGTTTTTAATCTTGATCGCTGCAATATAATGGCATAAATGAAGGTATAATAATAATATAATGTTCTGACATAATATACATATAATACAAATATATACATATCATCCATAAAATACAAATAACACTAAATAGGTCCCCACGGGCTAAGTGTGTAATCTTAGCTAAACCAGCAGAAATATTATCACCAGGGTCTACCAAGCACATGAGCTCATCAGCCAGCACTACTATCATCTGAAATCGTTACGTGTCATCATGGTGATGTGCTGGAGCAGGGGGAGAAGGAAAAGGTGCATCATCAACAGGCTCATGGCCACCAGAAGGTACATCCTCAGAAGGTGTTTCCTCAGCCGGCGATAGAGTGATGCATGGATGGGATACAATGAGATACCGCTCCAAGTAGGCATCCTCACACTGTGAGAGATACTTTACAGGTGCAGATCTAGCTACGAGAGTGCGACCAGAACTGAGGAAGTGCATCTCAAACCACCTATTAATACCCTCAGAAGGTGTATCCAGAACTGCTGGTGGTATGGTCTGAATGTATTCAAACTGGCGCAGACATCTCTCGGGCAGGTGCATGGCAATCAAAGTCTCCCACCGCATATAACCGAAGTATAATGACGACCCCTCGAACTCACTAACGACTCTATGATCATTGCAGGGTGTCCACATGATATCCTCTATGTTCAACTCATCAAATTTCCTCCTGTACTCAACTATGCTTCCTGGGTGTTTCTGCCTCGCCTTCCACCTCTTCGTCTGTGGCTCCCCTGCTGTATAGGGTTGGATCCTCCTATCACATATATGCGGAAAATGCTCATAGATCCAGCACTGGGATCATAACAAACAGTAAATTAGAACTAATAGTATTAAAAAAATAGAACGACAAGTAAGTAAGAACATGAATTAAGATATACCTGTAACAAACTAAGATATTATGCTAGCTACCTTAATCGGGTCGCCTCCTCGAGCACATGATATAACTGAGTCACAGTTGCACAATCCCAAGCCTACTTGTGCGAATCCAGATCGCTGATGAGGCACATATAGTGAGCGTCCACATATGTATCAGCCTTGTCCGCAAAGAGAGTACATGTTACTACATGTAGCATGTATGCCCTAGCGGTAGCCTGATACCTACCAGCAGCAACGAGCTCGTCATACCTATTATGCAGCCACCACATGTGAAGGTGAGCACTCGTGTATCAAAGAACTTGTGTGCCACCACTACCTAAAACAAACAGAGATCATAGACAACCATCTCTTGTACCTGGTGTAACACGGTGGGAGAACTGACTTTAGTTAAATGTTGCGGATAGCAAGAGTCGCCACCGACTTTTATTTTATCCAAAGGAAAGGGCATAAAAGAACAAGAAAGACCTTAAAAGATTTTTTTTTGGGTCCGGGGGGTAGGTTATGTAAAGGGAAGGTGTTATCACCCTTTACATCCATGGTTATCCATGGGCTCTTAGTTACTTAGCTCACTTTAAAATGTTTTTGAAATGTGTAGTGTGTGATTAGAAATTTTCTTAAGTACTTTATAATGATCCATGTACGGATATATAAAGCCTTTGTTTTGAAAATTGCTTGAAAATGTGAAGTGTTTTGAAATGTTTTGAAAAGGTGAGCAAGTACATAAGAGAAACCTACCCTAAGTTAAATCTTTTCTGTTCTTAAATATCCTTTAAGTGGTAAGACTATCCCTATTATTAAGGAATAGGTAGTCATTACCTTGGATGTGTGAGGGACAAATGAAGGGTCATCTGTGTTTAGGCAACTGTAAGGTGTATTTAGCAATTCTAAGGGACTTATCATCTTTATTCGAAAGGGACAAGATCATTTACGAAGGCAACCGTGAAGGGACTTGATCTTATTATCTTTTAAGGGACTAGATGATATGAGAGAAGGGACTTTGCTTTACACCTTACTTGACCTTTTTCTTTTAGGCAACATGAGAGGTATCCTTAAGAATGTGAGATGGCGATCCAAGATCGACTTACGTGTGTGCGTGTACAAATTCATATATTTATCTTGAGATTAATTATCTAAATTCAATTTTAAATACAAACATGTTTACACTCCCTATTTTACTAACCATGGCAATTAAAAATAAATAATAAGAATAATTCTACAACTATTACATAGGGTGTACAATTACATTATAATAATTAAAATAATTAAAATAAATAAGCATATAATAAATAAATAATTAAATGGGTTAGTAATAATAAACAAAAATAAGTATAAGAAGGTTAGTATAACAATATAATATAAAAACAAATTAAAAGTCCAAAATTAAATAAATAATTATTTTTAAGAGTTTTAATAAAAGAAATAAATAATAATAATTATATACTAATAAAATATGATTAATAGTCTAATTATTTAATTTTATATACATATTATAAAAATATTTGTTAATTATAATTAAGTAATCATATAAAAATAATAAATTAAACTCATAAAATAAAGTTAAGGTTTTTAATTGTTTAGAAGAAAAAAAGTAAATTAGGGTTAACTACTTAATTAAATTATTTATATATATATAAACAAACTACATATAATAATTATAAAATAAATATATATAATTAAAATTTACAAACAAATAAGTTGAAATTTATAACACAATTAGGGTTTATAAAAATATTAGGGTTTTCTACATATAAAATTTTAGGGTTTATAAATTAATATGATTAAATTGTTTTTTACAAAAATATAATATTAAATTTATACAATAAAATAAATATAAATAATTTTTATTAATAAAGCTTGAATCTTTTAAAAAACAATAAGTTTTGAATTATATATAAGAAAATAATATAACTATTTTATTTTTAATATTTTATTTAGATTAAAATATAAACAAAAACCAAAATAAGAAAAAAAATGAGAAAAGAGAACTTACCTGGGGCTGGGATTCGAACCCAGGCCCTAGGCTTCACACCTCCAAGACCAACAAGCCAACCACTGGGACAAGCCATGCGCTTGTGTTAGCAATCCAGGTTGCAATCCTTTTGTGCTTTATCCTGCAAATATATTGAAAATAACCAAAAAACAAAAGGGGCTGGGGACGATTCGAACCCAGGACTCCTCGTTCATCACACAAGCGCATCAACCAACTGAGCTATCACATTGTTCTGATATAATATCAACAACATATCATAAAATATTATGGCAAATTTTTGAATATGAATTTTGGCGCCAGACTTCATCTTCTTCATTTGAATCACCTGCGAAATTTCCTAGGCTTTTTCTTACGCATTTACCTGCGAATCTTCAATGTCTATAACCTGCGAAAATCAAACATCATCGAAACAGCAAAATTTCTTCCAATTAATTAGTGCACTATGATCCTCAGAGCTCATACAATCTTCCTATGTCCTTAAAAATTATTTATATTTGGTTTATCATGAAACCCCAAATAAGTGGTCGAAACCCTAACAATGGCTTCTCACGTTTCCTGCATCAAACCTTCAATCAAACCATCCAGAATTGTTCTAAACATTATTATAAACATTAATCAACCATCAAATATTATTTAAAACAAAGATATATATGAAATCGAAAATTTCAAAACACAAGAACAAGTGTGGTTCGGTTTATGCAATATGACATGATTTGGATGCTGCAAATGACTCAAATAGATTCAGTGATCCTCAAGGAATGTTTCTCAACCTTCAAAACCTCTTTATATGGCCTCTAGGTCAAAAATCGAATCTCACTTTTTGGATGAAAATTTGAAGTTGAATGAATGTTCTTGAGGCTGCAATTTCGTGTCCCCTAGGTTGTGATCAGTTCCTTGTATATATATGAATGATATTAGGTCAAAAAATCATGTCACACTTTGGATATTTTGATCATTTGAATATTGAAAAAGATTATGTCTTAAAACTTGATTTTCATTTGATCCAACCTTGCTATTTTAAGACAATTCTCATAACTTGTGTATCAATCTAATCCAAACAATATTCATGACTTTCTAGAAGCAAAATCCTCTTTTAAATATTTGATTTTATATTTTATTGCAATTTAAATGATATTTTAATGAATAAAATTCAAATAAATATGAAATAAAAAAATAAAAATCATAAAATAAGTGGGTTGGGTCGTGCTTGGTGTTTTCATAAAGATAGGATGGCAATTTGGTGGGCTCATTTAGCAAAAAATTGATTTTAGGCCTTATTTGCTTCATAAACTTCCCTAAAATTTCCCAACTTTGCAAGGGCACAAATCCTTCAATTTTAATGCTACGAGGGTGTTCTTGGATATTTTGGAAAGCTTAAAGAGTCCTCTAACCAACCCCATTGGTTTCATGTTCATATCTTTTACCATTCTCAAGTTATGCTCTTTTGAAATTGTTGACTTTTTGTTGACTTTTAAAAGGACCTATAATGTCTTAGCTCATACCTTCCAAATGAAGCATTTTTGGGATTGGCTTGTGAGACACAAAGTTGTAGAGAATTCAATTTCCTTCAAAATGAGCTTTGGATGGAAAATTATTGATGAAGCATGTGAAAGTTATGGCTGGTCAAAGTTCAGTTGACTTTTCTTGAGGAAACCCTAATTTAGAAACCCCTGATTCTTGATGATCTGAAATATCCTTGATGAATCATGATCAACCCTTGATCAAATGATGAATTTTACTTCATATACTTGATGTTGGCAAAAAATCATGAAGTTTGACTTTGGTTTGACCACAGTTGACCTCAGTTTGACTTTTTAACTACTTTGACTGATTTTAACCTATCTGATCATCTGACTGAGCAAACCTTTGGGAAATGTCTTGAAACTTGTCATGGGGATTATTGAACACATATAAGATGTTATGAAGCTCACTTGAAGTCTTGGAAGTCCATTTAGCCTGATTAAAGTCAAAACCCTAGTTTAGGATGCATTGCTTAGGAAGATGCATTGTCTGAGGGTAATGTCAAATCTTCTGACTAATTGTGAACTTTGTGAACCTTGTGAACCTCATGAGATGTCTTGTGAACCTTGTGAACCTCTTAGTGCACAAAGTCTTGTCTTGTAAGGGCAAATTTTGGGGTGCAACACCTGGGACACACTCATGATAGGAGTTGTCCAAAATCTGCCGCCGATAGGGAGATGAAATAAGGAAGCGACATCATCTAAAGTCACAGTCATCTCTCTAAATGGGAGATGAAATGGTGACGTCTCCTTGTACCACCTCTCGGTGAAGGCATTGAGCAGCTCTGCATCCAACATGGTCAGGGAGTAGTGTCCAAAATGCATCAAATCAAACTCCTCCACAATCTTCTTCACAGAAGCAGGGAAGGGAATCTTAGGGAAACCCTTCATCTTTGCGCTGTGAGATTGTACCCTCAATACATGTCGTACTTGTGACATCAACCATTAAACAACTTTGTTAATACATAAACAATTTATGTAAAAATAAACAAAGGTTAAAATTTAACGTAAAAACCATATACCTGGCCCTGCCATAGACGTAAAGTTACGTGCTCACTGTACTCTGTAAGCACAGACGTATCCTCAGCCCACCAGGGAATCCTATTTCCGTGTGTAAGAATGGCCCGGTCGCAGGAACCGTGACATCCATCTCAATCGTCTCCTCAACGTCTCTTGTACCAACGACCCCTCCAGTGAGATCACCCTCAACATCAGCATCACCAGCCTCATCTAACACATCCCTAACAATACTCTCCTCAGCCTTTGGAACATCTCTAACAACAACCTCCACGGCTCAATAACATGGACGTCCTCGGTTGTAGCCTGATTTGAAGACTCTCTAACATATTGCCTAACAACGCGAGGTTCTTGGAAATGGCCCCGCTGCTCAGCCAACCGCTTCCGGTGTGAACCATTTGGGACCACTCGTCCAGCCCGTATATGTGCAGACTTAACATATGGAGCGGTTGTACCCCTCCCTCACCACGTTCTGCCAAATCTCGAATCCTACTTGCAATGCGACCATCAGTGCCTCTGGTCTTCACTACAAAAAAAACACAAACTACACAAAAAACTTAAAACTACTGAGAATTTGAAATTCCCAGGAAAAATAAGAAAATAACATTACCGATAATTTCAAATTACCGGTAAGAAAACATAAAATTTGAACTACCGTTAATTTCAAATCTCCGGGAATATTTACCAGTAATTTTGGAATTTCCTACCCGGTTTTTTTAAATTACCGGTGATTCTCACCGGTAAAACTTGTAAAAAGTAAATCTCCGGTAGTGCAAAGAAATTCCCGGTATCATCTGATTTTTTGAAAAGTCTGTGATGTACCGGGAAAGTGGGAAATGTGAAAATGTTTTTCCCTCAAATGTCAACTTTGTCTTTTCATTAGATTTTGGGAGTGTCAGGTATGAGTGGGGGTCACAAATATAGAGATGACAATGGACATGATATGTGCAGAGTATTATAGTACCCGTCCCTATACCCGCAGTTTCAAAAATTCCCCGTACCTATGGGCATCAATATTTGTACCCATATCCTATGGATACTTAAGTACTCGTAACCATACCCGTTTACCTGTATTTCTAATAAAAATATTTGATCAATTATTATTTATCATGTAATTTTATGTTTTTAATAACATGGAAATAATTCAATAATGTTATTGTTAAATTAAAAAATAAACAAACATTTATATAAAAATACATACAAGTTTAATAGTCATATATTTAATAAAATTTATAAATTAATTTGTATAAATAAATATAAAAATAAAAAATACATAAATATATATTCTGTGAGTATGAGGTGGGATGGGTACTAAGGTACCCGTATCCGCATCCATGCCCGCTTATTTTAATGACTAATTATCCGTGCTTGAGTCCGTACTTGGATTTTTATCCTACCCGTTGACTAAATTTTGAGAGTACTCGCTGGTCCGATCGCCATTCCTAGGCATATTCTTGCTTCCGCATCATAAAGACACCACTTTAACAAACCCTAAAAATCAAAATAAATATTTTCTCCTCATCTGTCGTCAAGCAAAGAAACCTTAAATATCAATGGAAGGTGAAAACTCTTTTATCGTTCTTATTTTGATAATGAAATTATTTGAATTCCAAATGATTACTTGTCGTTCGTATTTTGATCATGAAATTTTCACTTTATGCATTTGCTGTTGCTGCTTCATCATGAGCAGATATGTTTATCATTCTTAACCTTAATATTTTAATTTGCAGCAAAGACAATAGACCAAGAGGAAAAGGAAAGCATAGATTCTTACATGGATTTTCTTGAAAAAAATAAAGTAAGCGCTGATGAAAAGGATGAAATAGAATATGAATTTCTTGGAATAGATGATAATGATATAGAGATGATGGATTTACCTGCACCACGTGATGGAAAGGAATTATTTACTTTTTCTAATTACATGGGTGTTGAAACCATAGACCTCTATCCTTATAGAGATCAAGAAATGGATTACATTCGCAATGGAGGTGATCTCTATGAAATGATGAATTTCATTCGTTACGGTTCAAAATCGGATCAAAGCAAGCTTTATATAATTATATAAATTTGTAGCCCGTTGTTTTTTCTTCCTCTTGTATATATACAAATTAATCAACTCTATCTGCTCATGCAGCAGCACAAGAGGCTGAAGCTGACTCTGACTCTGACTCTGAAACTGACTCTGGATCTGAACTTATAGAGAGAGTGTGCAATATGATTTTGGAAGAATCTGAAACTGACTCTGAATCTGAAATTAGAGAGAGATTGAGAAATATTATTTTGGAAGATGATGAAGATGAGAATAAGATATAATTATATGTTTGGTCCCTAGTTAATATATGAAGCAGCATCACATTTACTCTTTACAGTTTGGTTTTTGTATTTGGGTCTTAGGATGATCTCTCAGGAGAACCAATGAATGTCTCCTCACAACCTGGTTGCTCCACCATTTTCCATGGGACCTTGAAGCAGGGTAAGGCACATTCTATGCTGCGACGGAAGCCTACACCCAAGTGAATTCTATCATTTGAGATCATTTATTGTTTTTTCTACTAACTTATAATTATTTATTGTATTCTAATTCATATAACTACTCCACTATCTATCATTAATAGGACTATTTTAGTAAATGATACTAGTTTTATTATTGAAATCAACACAATTAATCATTATCTTAAAAAGTGTGAAAATCTCAAAGAAGACACCTATTGTGAGATGGATGAAGTAACTTGAAACAGTTTTTTGTGACTAAAAGAAAAGGCTTGGAATAGAAAAAGAACCCGCCCAAAATCTTGTATATATAATTTTTTAGATGTTTTTGAAATCAGATTTATTTGTATGAACATAAAATTTAATAACTAATGTTATTCATTCCATTCCTATCTTTTTAAATTTATATGTTGGTTGTCTGACATTAAATAAACGACGTCGATCAAAGATATATTGTAAGATCACAACTCATATTTGTTTTTTCATTTTCTCTCTATGAAAATTATACCTTGTACCCCTACAATCATCCTGATACCCCTACATAATTTCTAAATTCCAATTTTGCCCTTTCAATATTTAATTAATAATTAAATTTTTTTACCGCGAAGTCAGAGAAAAAACAATATTTTTTAACATTGGACGAGACGAACCGGAAATACAATGGGTAAGTTATCCGGTTGAGAAATTTACAAACCGAAAGTAGCGTTGATGAGTTATTTGGTTCATGAAATTTCCAAACCGGAAGAAGCACGCTTGTGTTATCCGGTTGTGGAATTTCTTAATCGGAACTAGCAATGTTGCATTATCCGGTTCGTCCTTTTTTTATATTTATAATATTTCCAATTTTTTTTAGGAGACAAGAAGCTGCCTTTGATGATATACGCGAAGGATGACTCAAAAGTAGATACTACAAAGATATTCTCTACTACACAAAAATTTCCTACAAAAGAAGAGGTGACTCGATGAATCAGGGAGGTTGGACTCAGAAATAAGGTTACTATTATAATCACTCGTTCGGACACAAAGACAGGCAAGAGAGGAAGAAGTGACAAAGTTATATTTGGTTGCGATAGAGGTGGAAAGGACAAAGAACGAGAAAGCGAAACACAAAGTGCTTCCAAAAGATGTGAGTGTCCTTTCAAAGTTAGATCAACACCTTCAAAGGATGGTTCTAGTTGGAAAATCGATGTAAGATATGGAGTTCACAAACATGGTTTACCTGATATATTTGAAGGTCATGCATTTTTTAGCCGGCTTACTGAAGATGACCAACAACATATTTTAGATTTGTCAAAACGTCATGTTCCTCCAATACATATATTGTTGTCTTTGCAAGAGCGAGATCCAAACAATGTGACGAATCACCCAAATATATAAACATAAGAGTAAGATTGAGGAAAAAATCAGGGGAAGTAGAACAAAAATACAACATTTTCTTAAGTTGATTGATGAATCGAATTATGTTTACTATAGTAGGATAAAAGATGAATCAGAAGTTGTGAAAGACATCTTCTGGGCTCATCCAGACTCTGTGAAATTGTTGAATATGTTCCCGATTGTGTTGATTATGGATAGTACGTATAAAACCAATAAGTATAGGCAACCTTTGTTTGAAATAGTTGGTGTCACGTCAACCGAATTAACATTTGCTGTTGCATTTGCCTATATGGAATCTGAGCAAACAGAGACTTTGTGTTGGGTACTAGATAAACTGAAACAGTTATTCACGAAACAAGGGTTATGGCCCCAAGTAATTTTAACCGATAGAGATCTTGATTTGATGAAAGCAATAGAAACTGTATTTCCAACGACAATTAATATGCTTTGTCGATTTCACATAACCAAGAATGTGAAAGCGAAGTGCAAGGAGTATGTTATGGACAATATGCGAGAACCGATAGAGAAGCTTTTCTACGAACTTATTGTGACTAGTGATAAGGTTGAGTATCATCAAAGATTGAAATTATTTGAGAATGCTTGTTTGGATTACAAACCTTTTATTGATTATGTGAAAGACACATGGTTGACACCTCATAGACATAAATTTGTTGAAGCTTTGATCAATAAAGTAATGTATTTAGGCAATGTCATGACTAACAGGTAATGTGTTTGTTTTTATGGGTTTAGACATAGTTATTTTATAGTAATAGTAATGATATTGGATTTTTTTTTCTTTTTAGAGTTTAATCTGCGCATTGGAAGCTGAAGCAGATGTTGGAGAATAACTTAGGTGATCTGGTCAAATGCTGGGAGGCTATGAATGGCAACATCAAGATTCAAGTGGGCAATATTAGAGCTTCGTTTCAGAAGAGTTTTTATGAGGTTGAGCGTGTCCATAGAGGTTCATTTTATGTGAATTTAGTTACTTCAGTATCTAGAGCAACTTTGCATCACATTGGTGAAGAATAGTACAGGGTTGACATGGTGGGTACAAACACCCAGATATGCAGGTGCTTTCGTAGAACAGTTTATGGTTTACCTTGTGCCTGTGAGTTAGGAAAATACACATTGAGAAGTGAACCAATACCAATAGATGCTATTCATATCCATTGGAGGAAACTAAGTATGGAAGGTGAACAAGAGGTGGACATAGAGGAATGAGCAGAGTTGGATATGACAAATTCAATTGAGGCGTTGTGGAAAAGGTTTCAGTCATTAGATGTTGCAGGTAAGAGAGCATTAAAAAGTAGGGTGTGTGAAATAGCTTACCCCAATACAACAAAGATGGTACCACCACTTAAGAAGATAAAGACCAAAGGAGGAGTGAAGAGAAAAGGGAAAAAACCTGTTGGGTATGATGTTTATCGTGATCCTTCGTATCATGAGTATGTTGAACAATCACAAAACAATTCTCAAAAATCTTCGAAGAGGCCATGTTCACAGTTATCACAGACGTCAAAGAAAAAACCATCTCACAGATAAATTGCACAATTTCCTACACATATCAGACCTTTTATTGACGACATTATTGATGTTAAGGATGATGGAAATTGTGGGTTTAGAGCCATTGAATCAATGTATGGGTATGGTGAAGATGGTTGGTCAATGGTTCTTCGTGATTTGGATAATAAAATCAGAGGACCTAGAAATAGTATTTATGCGAAGTTATTTGTTGATCGCTTAGGAAAAGTAAGAGAATCCTTGTTGATATCATCTTTAGGTTCTCATCCATATGATAATGGATGACACTACCAGAAATGGATTATGTGATAGAAAATCATTATAACATCTTTCTTGTCTCATTAAGTGCTCTTAGTTTGACGTTCTTCCCTATGACGACTAAACATAATCCTAATGTCTCCATTTACTGTATTGGTTTTGTAAACTCAAATCATTGGGTTCTGGTAATTATATCAATTCATTTTTGTTATAAGTTAATATTATATCTATTCATTTTTGTTACAGGTTAACATTATATCTATTCATTTTTGTAACAGGTCAACATGAACGAAGGATTTCCCTTACCACCCGTCACAGTGGATTGGATGAATAATCGCAAATCAGATGCAACATCTTGGATAACAAGATTCTCTGGACGGTTACAATATTGACACAAGCTTACCCCGATTCTCCCAAACCATATTAAATTATGATATGTTTTCATTTTTTATATATTGGCAAAATACCCAAATTGGTCCCTTAACTCTACCTCGGGGTCCAATTTGGTCCCTTATCTTTAAAAAGTGTCAAAGTAGTCCTTTAATTGTTCAAAAAAGTCCACGTTAGTCCTTTTCGTCCATTTGTTACTAACGGTGTTAATTTTTCCATGCTGGCATCTGATGTGTCATATGTTCATACAATTTGACATTTGACTTGGCATATGTTACCAAACCACCAAAATTCCAAAAAAAAAAGTCCAAACTTTTCACCTCCATCAAGAATCGAACCCACACATATTGGGTTACTTGTGTAGATATATCACCACTAAGCCATATCACATTTGTTTATTTATTTTACGAATGAGACATATTATTAACAACTTCATTTTGTCATATATATTACTATCGGTTACTCCCATTTTTGCATGCACTATCATTTTCAACACTGTGTTAACACAACTTCAAGCACGCACATCCTTCGTCATCTACACAAATACTTTTGTTCTTTATAAATTTTTCATGCAGCAATGAATACGAAATTGGTATTTTCTTTGACTATACTGGGATGGTCTTCACCTACATCGGAAGCATTTGACATGCAATATTTATGCAGCCATCTATATGTTTCCCAAAGGACATGCATGATGCTTTCTCTGGAAGAATAACCATGGCTTTCATAAGGTAGAATCACCAACCGACAAAGAGTGTTGTGACCCTTCATAGCACTGAAAAACCTGTCTGACTGACTGCATAGCAGCACAAAGTATAGAAGCAACAAGAAATTGGCTAAAGTAAGATTACAAGAGGGTTTATTTCTTTCAAATATTGCAATAGTCGGTGACTGTTTACAAGAATAATAGAGGTGGAAATTTCTATCTTACCTGCATGGTTAATGTTCCTGGATTATTATCCTCTTCCCCATGGATAAGCAAGACAAGCTTCTTAATTTTATTAGCGGACATGAATGGACTCATCTCGACATAGGTATTAGTGGCCTCCCAAAGAGTTATATCTTCATTCTACAGAAGAAAGTTGTGTATAAGATGTAAGGTGTGTATTTCTAAAGGATATTTTATGGAAAGGAGATTAAAAGGAACTGTGGAACAAAAGACAATTTATGGAATATGAGTAATTCAAATATTGACTTGCAAATCGCAATATGAGTAATTCAATAAAAGGTAAAACACAATTTCAAATGTCTAAACATAATATTCCAAAAAAAAAATCCAAATATTGTGATGCAAGAGGACGACATATGTATGTATGGATATTAACTGTATACCTGAATGGTTGCTCATAAGAACTGTGCGCTTAGTACTATTTGTATGCCAATGATCTTCATTATTAATACATTCTTGGAAAGTTTAAATTTACAAACACTTAAAAGAGTGTGAGAAAAAATAATAAAAATTATTTCAACTGCAGATCTGAAAATGTCTAAATAAATAAAAAATGCATGCTTTATAAGTTGACATAAATTATTACAGTAATTTGTGATATTTCCAAAGTACATGCCCAAGAAGAAATATAAATTAAAAACTTGGAAGTTGGATATATACCAGTAAAACTGTCGATGGCTTTTCAGCTCTCCAATTAATAGAACACATCCCTTTTCGCACACTATTGGATGTAATTGGTTTGTCTTCGGCAAGCGGCAAATCACAACGCTCCCTGATAAATTTTCCATCAGCGCTCCATAATAGTTATGACAATGGTAATGGAAATGTTAGCAAACAAGTGTGAGGTGGTGTAGTGGTTAGATGTGTTGTCCAACAATTAGATGTACCTGAGTTTGAATCTTAGTTAAAGAAAAATATTTTTAGATTTTTTCTGGGTATTTAATAACCTCACATGCCATGCGTACGACCAAGTACAACGTCAGATGCCACACGTGCGACCAAGTGCAATGCTAGATGCCAACTAAGCAAAACTTGACGTTTTTAGTAAAAAAATGGACGGAAAAGACTAATGTGGACCTTTTTGAACAATTAAAGGACTACTTTGACACTTTTTAAAGATAAGGGACCAAATTGGACCCCGAGGTAGAATTAAGGGACCAATTTGAGTATTTTGCCTTATATATTTCTAAAGCATTATTCTTAATATGTTGTTTCTTTTTTTATGTTGGGTGAACAATTATAAATAATATAAGTTTGGTCGATACAGATCTTTATAAATAATATAAGTTTCATTTCGTCTGAATAATTATGAACCATACAAGTTATCTGAATATACAAAACAAAATATTACTACAACAAAAATAACTACAACAAAAGATCACGCATAATCCTGAGGAACCGGTCCACCCTGAGGAACCGGTCCACCTTGCGCTAGACTGTAAACACCCCAAATTTTCCCTCACTAAGTTCACACCATGGCTTGTGATCTCTCATATTTGCATTAGTTCAATCATACCATATCATCTTGCATCTTTGCTTCATTGCATTAGATCAAGTCATCTACATCTAGGGTTTGTGACTTGAGCAATCCAAGATCCATCTGAGCTACTCCAAGGGTCTTCAATCATCTCAAGAAGTTCCATTATGTTCAATCATCATATTTTATCCTCCAAGGATCAAGGAAGTCAAAGAATCACAAGAACTGAGAAAACATGGAAGCTGAGTTAAGGCTTAATTGCACAAATGACCTAAAATTAGGGTTTTGGTTTCAGAGGCCATAACTCCAAATTTTTTGGTCATTTTTATTTCTATTGGTCTCAATATGATATAAGGATCATGCATACCAATTTTGATGAATAAATTCATTGTGGAAGTCATTTGATCACTGGGAAACTTCCTGAGCAAGTCAGAGCAAAATCAGGGCATCTGAGGCCCCCCCAACATGGAACCAAAGTGAATTTTTCATCAAATTGAAGTTATGTGGTCTTTATTTGATCATTAAAGTGCTAAGAAGTTCAAAAATTGAAGAAAAGTGAGCTAAACCAAAAGTTACCAAAAATGGAAATGACTTGTAATGTAAACTTTCCATTTTGGGAAAGTTTTTCAACCTCCTCTTTCTCAACCAAAAATGCTTCAAATGAAAAATTATTGGTCATGAAAGTTGTAGATTGGATCATTCCCTTTCCAAAAAGTACAAGAACAAGATCTAATTCATTATGGAACTCAAGTTATGGCTTTCCAAAGTTGGCAAAAATCACATAATTTCATGTTTCATGCCAAAGAGGGATTTTTGCAAATTCAAGTTCTAAGCACTTTCAAGACCTCTAAATGACTTTTATGCATCATTACAACATATTGCAACTTGCCAAAATCAGAATTGCACAAAATTCACAAAGGTTCATGCCTTGAATCACAAGCTTCCATAAGCCATTTTCCATAAAATTCAAAAAAAGGGAATTCTTGCAAGAATGATTTCCAAGGGTTGGTATGACTTCTAATTGGTCTCAAAGCATCACAATAACATCATGTAACACTTCATGACCTGAATTCAGCTTGTAATGAGACATGTCCATGACCTAAAATCTCAAAATGCAACAAGTGGTGAAAATTCAAAACATGTGACATCTCACCATCCATCCACTTCTGATCACTCTAAATCATCCCATGGCCATCCTTGAAGACAACTGAACTCAGAGCATCCCTAAGATAGCTTCTGTCATGGCCCATGCTTGAAGTACACCAACTATTGACTTTTTGGCCAATTGCTCCATACCATTCCCACAGTGCATGTCAAGTCTTCTGACCCATTCCAATAATTTAGGGATTGTATAAGGATCATAAAACACACCACACACAAGCTGAGAACACATATACAATCAGATTGCATAAAACTTGCAAAAACATTCCCTTCTTCGATTCTCTCAAACCATCCATCAAACTTCAGAAATTCTTTCACCATCCACTCAGAAATCACCCACAGAACACAAACCAACCATTGGAATGGCCTGAAACATCACAAACACAAACCTCAAATTCTGCTACACCAGAACTGGAACTTTCAAAATAGCCAATCTCAAAGCTTTTTAAGCTTCACATCATCCTCAGGGGGTTCACTGAAGTTGACTTGTACGAAGAAGGAGGCCAGAAAGCCCAGGATTTGAAAGCTCAACCTCAGGTAACATGATGAACTTTTTTTCCAGAAACTTGTTTTTAAGTTCCTAAATGAATCCTTATGATGTGCTGATAATCCTGATGTATTTATCTTTCAAAATGGTGGAATATTGAGCATGTATGAAGTCTCTGAAAGTTTTAACCCTAGAAATGTTTTGCTTCGATTTGGCTTTTTGATGCATGATAAATGAATTTTGTTTGGGGATTTAGGTTCAGTGATGTATGGGGATCATTTCTGGGCAAGAAATTAGGAGTTTAGAGGCTTGTAGAAGATTTTAGGTTTTTGGCCCACCGGAGAAGATGACCGGAGCACTGTTCCGGTCATCTGAAACTCATTAGCCCTAATCTGCGTAATTAAAGCAACTTTGAATTCTGACCCTTAGATTTGAGTTCCCGCGCGCGTTTTAATGGCTCAGATCATGTCATTAGCCTTAATTCCTGTTTAATTAAATTAATCAAAATTAATTAGGCAGATTTGATCCTGGCCCTCCATCTGCGCGCCAGTCAACTTAAGTTTAAACCCTGACCTTCAGATGCTTTGACTTCCCTTTTTTTTCATTTTTATTTTATATTTTATCCATTTCTTTTCATATATTTATTTAAAATAGTAAAAACCACCAAAAAATTCTGAAAATTTTTATCAAGCCTTTTATTAATTTTCAGAAATCAAAAATATTTTTATTTTTATTTTTTGAATTAAAAAATTATTTTTAAATCATTTAAATGTTTTATTTAATTAGTTAATTGATTTTAATTAATTAAAAATACATTTAAGTATTTAAAAATCACCAAAAAAATCAGAAAACATTCTTAGGCATTTAGAAACATTTACAAACTCATCATACAAGTTTCTTTTTAGTTTTGATCATGCTTTGACATTTTTCAATGAATTAGGGTTCTTAAAATTGTTCATTTTCTAACCCTAACTTCAAAAAATCATAACTTTTAAACCAAGTTGAGTTTGTGAATGGTTCTTTTTGCATTGTTCTATGCATGACTTCTAGCATCCAAAAACATTTTTGTTTCATTTTTATCTTTCATTTTAAATTTGTTTGGCATTTTGCATTGAAGATCACCCAAAAACCCCTAGAAACTTAGGAAATTCATAACTCCTTCTAGGTTTAGCTTATGACCTCCCCCTTTGGATGGTAACCTAGTATAGGTTTAGGGTTCCTTTAAGTCCATTTTCAATTTTTTATCTTGTCATTTTCTTCTGTTTTTGAGTTTTGCATCTCATCCTCTCATAAAACCCTATTTTTGCATCTTCACTTGCATACATCTTGCATATGCTTGCATTCATGAACTTGCCATGACATTTTATGCATTCACATGACATGTAAGACATCATAGGACATCTTAGGATCATGTTTGATCATTGCTTCAACCATTTTCCATGTTATGCATTCATTTCATTTCATATACATTCATGAACTTTCATGCTTCTTACATGCTTCATTTGCATTCCCATCTCTTGTATGATCATTCATAACTCTTGACATTCATTTGTATCATCTCTTAGCATCATTTGCATCATGAGTATGCTTCTGGTTTTGGTTTGCATCCTTGCATTTCATTTCATTTCATTTCCTTTTGATAACTTTTCAGGTGGTAAGTTATTTGGAGAAGTGAATTTGCCTTCACTTTTCATAATCTTTTCTCATCTCTCTTATGCATTCATTGCTGCATTTTGTATTTGTATTAGAGTGAGCTAGCTCATTCATGTTCCTTCTTCACCTTCTTTCTTCAAGCAACTTATCTTCTTAAGTGAAGTAAGTTGACTTGTTTCTTCTGCTTCTCCTCCTTTCATCTGCTTCTTCCTTGGTGGCTCTTCTTGAAGATCTCTTGCAAGCCTCATAAACCCTAGGAATACCCAAGCATGATAACAATTAGGGTTTGATTAGTTCCCCATTAGTTTACCTTTGTGTCATCTTTTGTGTCTTCTCTTCTCACCTCATAATCAGGGACTAAACCTTAAAGGTTTTAAGGCTTTGTGATTAAGGTTATGCCTGCATCCTTCTCTTAGGATGGAGTGTATAACTTTAATCCTAAGTGTTAAACCCTTAATGTGTTTAAATATCTTAATTAATTCATCTAATAATCACTAAGACATCAGGCTTGTAACTTGGGCCTTGCATTAGGGATCTAATTCTTCCTTAATTGGTTAAGAAGGACTAACCCTAGTGTTAATGGACAAGTCCTTCTCAAGTTGTCTTACAAACCATAAAACTCACTTCTCAATCTTACCATCAACTAAAATCCACTCTAATAAAGGTTGTTTTGTCATGAGGTTAATCCCTAATCATGGATTAAGTTGAGGAGCCTTCCTCAGCTTAAATGTTCTCATCTGTTATCCTTCTATTAGGATGGTGTAATAGGTCCATTAAATCCTTGATTATGGCTTAAACTCATTACTTAACACTAAACAAAAACTCCAAAAAACATCTAAATAAATGCAAGTAGGTTAATGATCTTAATCCTACATCAAGGTAATTTAGTGTGAGGTGCTTACTTCATACTTAAGGTATTCTCATTACCCCTAATCAGAGGGAAGATGTGATGCGTTTACTAACCCTTGGTTTAGGCTTAAGCTCATTTTCTTATGACAAACTCCAAAAGCAATAAAATATTGAAAATACCAAAAACAAACAATAATCGTCCCCTCCGGGATTCTTTTCTCATCTCATTCACTCATAAACGAGGACTCGCTTCTTCAGTCTAATGCAAGACAGTTTGCACCTGAGCTAGACAGGTCATACACTTGAGCATAGGCAAGTAAGCAGTTCATCAGTCAATTTATCTTTCAGTCTCTTTGAGTCGAACTACGGTGTTCTGACTTCCTCATTGCACGAGAGGATACGTAGGCATAACTTAACTATTATCGAACAAAAGTCTTTGTATATTCCCCCTCTTCCAGCATTATTCTTTAAGCCTCATTGTCTTGAGCACTGCACTCTTTTCTTGTACTGACACTCCTTTTATTCATTTCACACTTCTTTCCAGCACTGACACTTGCATTCTTTTCCAGCTTTTGCACACAAAACAGCACTGACACTACCCATTTAAGCACAAATCTTTCAAGCGTGGATCCCGTCGAGTACGACGGACAATCTGGGTGCTAATACCTTCCCAGGTTGTAACCAACCCCCTTTCTCAGTTTCTTTGGTTCGCAACCGTCTTATCCATCTTTTCCTAGGTTTATGCAGCATTACCTTTCCTTCGGGATAAAAATGCCTAGCTGGCGACTCTTTTCAGTTCATCTTCATGTTCTCTCTTTCGTCGACCGTTCGCGTCTGTACCCCTCTTGGCCCTGTGTCATTTGGCGGGAGCGACATAAACGTAGTGCTCGGAAGATCTCAACAAACTCATCATCATCCTCCTTAGCCTGGTGACGCTGCAGATAGCAACTAAGCTCATGTGAAATATGTCATAACCTCGGATCTGACGGTCCACCATCAAACTCAGGAACTGGAACCTGTATGTCCTCTCCCCGAGGTGGTGGAGTCAAACGAGGATGAGATACTATGTAGTACCAAGACAGGTACTCTGCCACTGTATCATATGGAACATCTGCAAAATGTGCATGCTGAATCACCTGTCTAACGCTCTGGTGTTAACTGACCCAATCAATGACTATGTCCAGTGAATCAATGTCAGGGGGGATGTGATGGTACGTACTACTGGTATCCAAACTGTCGTAAGCATCTGTCAGGTAAATAAAGGACAGATGTATCGTACCATCGCAGACCACCCTTGTACAAAGTGATATCATCAAAGGGTTTGTGCTGCATATGATCCTCGAATGGGCGCCATATCACATCACTTGGTGTCAATCCATCTAACTGAGCTATGATCTCGTCAACCTTCATCGTCGATTGCTTGTAGCACCACTTCATCGCCCTCGGAAGTCGAGAACCAACACCACCAGAAATCTCGAGAAGCATCTCTTCCCAATAGTTGGGAAATACTCGTGAATCCAACACTGTCATCAAGACACTTGTGTGGAATTGCACGATGTTTTGTGATAAGTGAATTATTTGACTATTCTTTAGAGTATGAAGTTTTATGACCAATATGATATTGTGGTTGTTTTGAGTGTGAAGCATATGATCATTATGTAGTGGTGAATTAAATTTTATACATATGATATCTATTTATTATATCTCGTATAATGATTTGTGATTACTCACCCTTCTTGTTTGAATGTTACCTCTACATGGGTAACATGCAGATATCCAAGATGAGTTTGCGGTGCGAGAAGACTTAGCTGGAAGTTGTTTAGATTAATTCTAGAGTGTCTAGTGTCTTTCTCTGATAGATGTAACATCGGGGGAATTAAAACACTTATATGATTACTTGTCGTTTTGTTAGGATGAGTTTATGAGTAGTTATTTGTTGCATTGAGAAGAATGATGATTGTTGACTTTTACCATAAAGGTCTTTATGTTTTAATAAAATGAGAATAAGTATTTTGAATATATGATTCCGCTGCGAAGTTTTGATTTTTGAGAAAATGTTATTTTAATAAAGTATTTATGAATTGATGTTTTATGAAGAAAATGTGAACCTTCTTTGAGTACTCTGATTTATTTCAGTTAAATATGATGATTTTTATGTGGGATTAGAAGGGTATTACAGTATGCAAGACCAGTGTATAGCTCGGGAATGTAGATATCTTCTGGTCGTGTAATGCTAAGATCAACCTGAAGGTTTGCTTCCGCATCCGGTGGAGCAGTTTCTTCGGCATTTCGGGCCTCTTGTACCTCCTGCCAAGGAGCCTCCTTATTCTTAGTGAACTGTTTTTGGTGGCCATCCCAAATGAGGATTTCAATGGTGTCTTTCAAGTGAATGCAATCCTCAGTGTTATGCTTGTGGGACTTATGGAACCGACAATATTTTGTCTTGACCGTGTTGGGCTTGTTCGACAGCTGTTTAAGGAATCTGACACCAGCTTGTCGGAACTCAAAGTTAGCACACTCGGAGAGAATTTTTTCTCTGGTCGTTGTGAGGCGTGTGTAGTTGTGAAACCTCCCGATTGGGCCCTTATGCTCCCGCGGTTCACGAGAGCGGTCTTCCTCTCAGTTTTCTCCTCCCCGACGGGTTGTCGAGGATTCGTCGTGCTTAGAAGGTTTGGCGTCATCATTACGCTTGGTGTCACGGGCAGTGCTAGCTGCCTCTTTTTCCTCGTATTGGATGTATGCTTGTGCCTTAAGGAGAAAGGCGTCAAGCGTGGCCGGTGTTTCGATACCTATGGCTCTTCTGAAGTCGCTCGGGGGACAGAGTCCTCGCTCTAGAAGATATTTCTTCATATCGTCTGTGGTCGAAACCTGGACGACCTCTTTGTTGAACCTTTCGATATAAGCTCGCAGAGGTTCGTCCTTGCCCTGGATAATTGCTTCTAGAGAAGCCTATGTCTTCAGATGGCGTCGTGAAGTGGTGAAGTCTAGGGAGAATGTTCTCCCGAGCTACCTCCAAGATGTGATGAATTCGTGGGGGAGGATCTTGTACCAAGTCATAGCCCTCTTCCTTAATGTTGTGGGGGAAGAGGCGACACTTAATTGCTCTTTGAACACCTCTATAATCCAGGAGAGAGTCGATGTTCTCGATGTGCTCGTCTGGGTTCGCCGTTCCATCATAGGTTCCCAGGGGCGGGGGATTCTCGAGCCCTTTCGGAAGCCTGGTAGACATGATTTTTTATGAGAGGAGGCCACAAGGCTCATCTTCGTCGCTAGAGAACAGGGAGAAGGAGCGAAAGCGGTCGTCCTTATGCCTTCGAGGAGGAGGAGACCTTGAGCGGTTTCTTAAGCCTTCTGAAGACGGCTGCCCCCCTGGTTGGAGAGTCCTTCGAGTTTTCTTTGTTTGCATGGACTTGTTTCGTCAAGGAGACGAACGAGTCATTTTCTTGATAGACCTAACCGCCTTTGGGTGGTGGTGGTCCTTCTTTTTCTTGGGCGACCTATTGTGGGATCAACGAGGTCTCCTCCTAGGAGAGGGAGACCTGATGCGTCTTGATCCTTCAAGAACGTCCAGCCTTTCTCCCTGGCGCAAGAGGAGGAGGTTAATGTTGTTGGTCATTTCGACCAAAGCTGCTAATGTCAGATTCGTCCCCTTAGGGATGGGAATCAGAGGGAGATCAACGGGCGTGATCTTAGGCTGCATGGAGGGTTCCGGTGATGGGGAGGCGGTACGCCCGTCTTGAAAACGACCAGGCTCCCCGAGGGGAGGGTTGGTTCCAGCATTTTCCCGTTGCTTAACGGTGATGTTGGTGAGGACTCGAGCACTGGTGGTTTCATCTTGATGAGCCATTGAGAGAGATTGAACGATGACGTTTTTGTTTTCACGATCTAGAGATGAGAAAATGGGGTAACTCTGTTTCCCAGAGCAAAATATTTAATAATAAAGAATAAATTGATAATAAACAAAACAAAAAGTCAGATAAGATAAGAGAACATAATGTCAAATAGACTAACATGTATGCACAATTTAAGTTTTTTCTCAAAATTTAACATAATAAATTAATTTAACTAACGAAACCGTTTTAATGGACTATAATATAATATTTTTTAACTGAGGGACTAAATCGAAACAATAAATCAAAGGGTTATATATGTGTTTGGTCCCTGTAAATATCTCAATTTTTACTTTTAGTCCCTATTAAAAAATAATATATTTTAGTCCCTACAAATTTAATATGCATGCAATTTTAATCCCCGTTGTTTTCTAAAATTTTAAAAACTGTTTAATTACCCTTAAACTTTTAAATTTTTGAATAATTTTTTTCATCCATGTTTAGAATACTATAACTTATTTCTTTACTAAATTTTAGAATTTTTTAAAATGAGAAGAATTAAATATGAATTTTTTAAATTTCAAAATATAATGATAAAAGTAATGAAAACTTCGACTTAGATATCAAATTTTGAGTTCTTTTTTTTCGAGAAACTTTTTTTAACATTTTAAAGATGTTTGTAAAATAATCATTTAAAAATAAACATCGGTTTAACATAATGAATTAAAATTACGTGCATAATAATTTTATAGGGATTAAAATATTTTATTTTTTTAATAGTGATTAAAATTGAAAATTGAGATATTTATAATGACTAAAAACATATTTAATCCTAAATTAAATTAAAGGACAAAAAGATGAATTAAACTTTAATTTAATTTATTGGAAAAATAAACTTGCAAAACTAGAGGGTATTACACTTAGGATCCTGTTGACTATATTATAGAAATCAAGATTAATTTTCTTAAGAATTAATGGTGTTTTGACAAATAAGCAATATATGGATAATATTTTTCTGGAGCCTTCCTTTTCTAATTACTATTTTATCATTTCATTGAGTGAGGTAGATGCATTATAGTTACTTTCTTAGTTTGTCTACTCTAGCAAATCATGTTCTTTAATAATTTTTATTTGAAATCTTAAGTTCCCCCAAAAATAATAGAAATCGAAGGATACATATGATGAGGTTCTGAGATCGAAAATCATATGTAGGGATTAAGACAAAAAGTGTGATGGTATTTTAATGAAGTATTTAATCTATGTTCTATTTCTCCCTGATGTTGGATTGACAAAAAGTGTGATGTTATATCTAAAAACATGCAAGTGATATTAAGTATAATAAATTACGCTGAAACGAACTTCAGTGTAATTATTAAGGACTTCAGTAGCTTACAAGTAATATACATGCTAGAATAGAGTGAAGAATACCAAGAAAACAAAATCCTGAAGAATACTCATGAAAAAAAATGAAACTGTAAAACAAGCATGTGGTTGAGGTTAGACAGTTTAATGATAAGATACAAAATATGGAGGAGAAACATCGTCAAGATAAGGAAGAAATAGAAAGAAAAATGCAGTTTCTTCTCAAGACTATTTTGAATAAAAACACCACAGAGTTGAATATAGAGACCCTCATAATTTTGATATCAGCTCCTACAACTGATGCTAACAATGTCTTACGTTTTCCAACTAATGATCAAGTAATTTTGAATTGTTTTATTCTATACATCATAGGTTTAGAGCTTTCGAGTAATAATATTATTTCTATTTTATTACTTTTATTTTGCAGATCATGAATGATAATATCAATAAGATTTTCAATCAATGAAGAGACATAAATATGAAGATGTAGATGTTTAAGTTTATTTTTATAGATTGAAGATGTTGACAATATGAAATGTATTGAAGATGTTTTTGTTGATTGAATATATATATATATATATATATATATATATATATATATATATATATATATATATATATATATATATATATATATATATATATATATATATATATATATATATATATATATATATATATATATATATATATATATATATA
The DNA here is from genome assembly GCA_963966055.1 of Lathyrus aphaca. NCBI lineage: Eukaryota > Viridiplantae > Streptophyta > Magnoliopsida > Fabales > Fabaceae > Lathyrus > Lathyrus aphaca. The sequence continues at coordinate 676,174,525 of OZ014519.1, read as the reverse complement.
TATATATAAGATTTTTTTAGTTTTTACCGCGGTTTTCCTGCATTAATGTAAAGTCAAAATGTTCTAATGTCATACTCATACATTATATAGTTTCATTAAATGAATCATTGCCCAACATGTTATTTCACCCTATTTAGAACCTTAATTTTAAACAATGATTTATTTGTTGCTGACTAAGTGACGACAATCAAATATTTTATTATATTTGTTCATGTTAATTTTACTTTAAATCTTACTACTAGTTTGATCGTTAATACTTGCACATAAAAAATAGCTATTGCAAACCAACAAAACAAAAGCATTGGGTAATTTGATTTTAGATTAATAAAAGAAATGAAAAAAATAGAAATAATGAATATTCAAAACACATTTATGGAGGAGAATGAATGCAAAATTTTGGAAGAATTTAAACGAAATAGTAGTTGAAATTACTTGCCACAGTAAATGCTTTTTAAGTAAATAGTAAGTTCCTCACAATTTCATTTGGTAATGATCTCCTTGCAAATTCATTTTGTGCAACTTACACAAGACGTTCTTGGAGAATCACAACAAGGCTAAAAATGATATATTCCTAAAGGAGGAACATGACATGTTTATGAATGTAAAAACTTTATGGTTTCAACCTTTCATAGATGTTTATGAATGTAAAAACTTTATGGTTTCAACCTTTCATAGATGTAAAAATATGAGAGGCGAAAGGTATTGAAAAACAAGTGTGAGTAAGAAGTCTTACATTGATTAAAAAAAGAAATATTAAATATTATATAAATGAAAGAACTCACACAACTATTATCTTAAAGAATTTTCTTATAAATTTTTTTTATTAACATAAATGGCTAAAGAATAGATAAAAATAATATAAATAATGAAAATTTAGTAAAAATATATATTATATTCTTTTATAAAAATTATAATAACCTCTAATTATCGTCAAAATATAATAATTTAATTTATAATAACGTTAATAATTTAATTTATTTATTTATACTAATTATTTAATGTAAATATATTTTAAAGGTTTAATTAGAACGTTTAATAGTTATACTAAATTAGATGCTAGCTACAGTAAAAGTTAATATATGCTACAATTTAATAATTATTAAATGTAACTGTTCCGGATTAGGCCTCGAGGACACCGTTGTCCCATAGTCTAATATGTCGGGTAGAGGCCCATCCAGTTGGTCAAGCCTTCTGCATCGTCGGACAGATTTACAACTGTCCGAGCAGGTGCTTGGCACGTCAGGCAAACACCCTGTCCATTGAACTGATGATGGGGAGGCCTCGTCTCCCCATCACCTGCCACGTCACCCAACTGTCCACCATTATCTCCTGAAAGATAGGGGCAGTTGGACCAATGGCAAGACCACGTGTTGAGTCTTATACGCTCATGCGCGTACCTTGGCAGTTCTTCTAAGGGCCTAGCTAATCCAACCCAAAGAAGAACCGTGGTCCAACACTGGGGGCTCAGTCTAAATACCTTTTTCACTAAAGGGTCAAGTATTCTGAAACACTCTCTTTCTTACCATTTCTGTACCATATACTCACTTTAGCATCGGAGTGCCTTGCAGGTACACCCTCTCCTCACTTGTCAACCATCGTCCTGTTCGTGCTCGACCTCTGGAGGACCCTTCTGATCAGGTAAGATCAGGGGCGCCGTCTTTGGGAAACAGTTATCCCCTTCTTCTGCAACAGAAGATCAAAACTCCAATCCATCTTCCACCCTTCCAGTATGGCAGGAGAGCACGACGACAACCACAACATTCCCCTCATTGACTACACGACGGAGAACAACCTAAACTACAACGAAGCTGATCTCAGAGACGGGCAACCTGCCACCCCGTCGCCTGAAACCGAAGATAATGAGGTTCCACAACCTCAATCTTAAATTCCGCTGGTTGCCCCATTTCAGCCTATCCCAGTGCCCATCGAAGGAGACGTCACCATGATAGCTATGGTGAGCGCCCTCAACCAGGCCAACTCCATGCTCTACCAGCAGCACAAGAGGATCATGGCCCTGGAGACTGACCGACAGGAAGATCGTCCCCAACAGGGACGAAGGGCGTTGCACGAGAAGTAACGTCCAGAAGCTGCCAAGAAACGAGTACGTTCTCCTCCACGGCGAGGAAGACGCTCCCCCGAACCCAAGAAGAACATATCCAAGATACGCCATGAGACCGATCGATCGAGGACCTCGCCCCGACGCGAGCAGAGTCCTGGAAACGATGACTTTTCCCCGTTGATAAGTGATGAGGAAGATCCCCATTGCCCACTCTTGCGAGCCATTGAAGCACCGCTCCCCAAAGGCATGGAGAAACCCCCGCACTTGGCCATTTACGACGGGACGACTGACCCGGATGATCATGTCGACAACATCAATGTTATGCTCGACTACCGCAACGACATCACCGGGCATTTCAAATGCATACTGTTTTCAACAACTCTCAGAAAAGGAGCCATGGCCTGACAGAAAAGCCTGGCCCCAAAAAATATTACATCCTGGAGAGTCATGAAATCTGCATTCACGAGGAACTTCACGGCCTCCCGACGTCACCCCAAGACTGAGGCAACCCTTGAAGCTATAGTGCAGAGGAAAAATGAGACACTGCGCTCATACATCGAGCGGTTCAACCAAGAAGCTGTCGATGTAGATACAATGGAGCACATGAAGAAATACCTCCTCGAGAGGGGGATCCTACCCGAAAGCGAACTCAGCAGATCGGTCGGGATAGAGCTTCCCCTTACTCTGGACGAGCTCCTACACAAAGCCCAAGCTTAAATCAGGTACGAAGAGAAACAGGTTGTCCATAATGCTCAGAATAATTGCAGTATCGATGACACCGGCCACCAGAAACGCGAGGACCCAATGTTCCCCGCCGCAATGGAGATAAACGAAAGGAGGAGAAACCCCGCGAGACCCGTGAAGGAAGAGGACCCGCAGGACGTTACAACGAGTACACGTTGTTGACGACTTCCCGTGAACGCATCCTCGCCGAATGCATCAATTCCGAGTTTAAGCAGGGTGGAGTGAGGTTCCCCAAACCTTCTGTACCCAAGCCCCATACGGACAAGTCTAAATATTGTCGTTTTCACAAAAGTCACATATATGTGACCGAAGACTGCGTCCATCTGAAGGACGCAATTGAGATCCTGATTCAGGAAGGTCATCTCAAACAGTACACCAAGAGGAACGATACAACCCGACACGAGGAGAAAACGACGAAGAGAGCTCGCAAAGACACACCACTTGGAGATTCCTCATATCAGGTGGCCTTATGCGTATCCCGACCGGAGGACTTCCATCTCCCCGACTCAGGTCCAAGGGAACGACTTGCTTCCCTCAGCCCCTGTGAAGACTTCCCAACAGCTCTTGTTATATCAGGAGGAGGGATAAACAACGAGAACGCAGCTATTTCGGTGAAATGCAAATTCGACGAACTCCTACTGACCGAGCCCCAACAGTTGGCGACACTGACAAAATATCTGGGAAAATCCAACCCGGTATCTTTCTTCCTCGAAGAGATGTCGGGTGGCTCTCCTAATTCAAGTATCCCCTTACTGATAAGGGCCAAAATGACACGCTTTGATGTTCGACGCTGTAACACCCCAAAATTTGCCCTCTCATTTTCATGCCATTTAGCATATCCTTTCATACATTGCATTGCATTTAGATCACAATTGCATCATAAACATACATGAATATACATCTCCATTTGATCTTTCACAGGTTGCGACTGGCCTTTATTTTTTCATGCGGAACGTGCACAAGAATCTTAGAAGAAACCAAAAGTTCTCGGTTGATTCAAAGGAGTTTAAGCAGAATATCAGTTTTATGGTGCAGTTTGCAAAAGTTGTAACTTATGCTCGGAAACTCATTTTGGCTTGAAACTCAATAGTTTAGACTATTTCGGTATTCTCTACAACTTTTGTGTTCGGCTCGGAGGCCAATTCATCAAGGAAAATGGCGGGAATTATTTGTTTTTGAAATTTCGGTTTCGCCGATTAACTGTGCTAGCGGTATTCAAGAGTTCGTAACTTCTGATTGGGTCAACATGTCTGAGAGATTCATATGCCAAAAGTTCCGTCTTGATATCCTTTCTAACTTTTGGGTTTTGGCCGAGAACTAATTCTTTGAAGAAGATCTCAGAATGTGCGAGTCTTTAGAGTCGACATAGTGAAAAACAGTGTTGAACCGGTGAGTTTTGAACACTAAAAAATTCATAACTCTTGGCTCGTTCATCGAATTGATGTTGTTTCGGTGCCTAGAATTCCGTTTAGATGTTATCTTCATTATGTGAATTCAGTTTGGGTTAGGTCCGAGCGGAAGGATCTCGAAAATGCGAATTACCAGTAAGGTTCTTTGATGCAGTGCACTGTCTGTCAGATTTTGTAAAATTCATAACTCGGTCAATTTTCATCGGATATCACCCGTTCTTGAAGCGTTGGTTCAAAAATTTTATCCTCTTCAATTTCAAATACAAAAGTGAGTTCGAACGGTGCTCCAAAGATTGTCGTTTTGGTTTATTTCACAAAACTGAAGTGCTGAACCGAAGAAAAATGCTGAAAGTGGTTTCACGAGAAAATTCATATCTCCCTCGTCGTTTGTCCGGTTGAACTTAGATTTTAACACCAGGTCACTGACTCATAGATCTACAAATTTGATGACAAAGTCGAGTCGAGATTATGCTCCGAAGAGGTTGTCCTCGTCACATTTTCAAGTAGCGGACACCAAATAAGCCGAAAAAACAACTTATTCAGTGACGTCTTGCAGCTTAAACGTATCGATAGCACTCGATTTTGATCGTATGACGTCCGTTATTTTTGTGTTGCAACTGTGATTCAGAGGCGGACGATATTGTGGAAGGCTCAAAGTCGAAATTTCTTGCCGAAGAAATTGTTATTTTCACTTAAGCCGAAATTCTACCTTTTGCCTTTCATTTTACACTCCACTATATATTCTTTTGACCCACAATTTGTCTCATAACTTCAATCATAATTTACAAACACCAAAATACTCTCACAAACCCTCTCTAAAGGATCAAATTTCATTCTCTCAACTTTTTCTCAAGAACACAACAACAACTTCATCAAGAACTCAAGAACACAACAATTCCGATCAAGCTTCCGGTAGCCGAGCCGCCACGAACCACCACCTCCGGTCAACTTCACCACCGTAAGACCACCATCTTCCGCCACCGGCAGCCGCGCGACCTCTCCTCCTCTCATCCGTTCATGATCGCGTCTCACTTCCTTCGGATTCGCAACTTCTTCGTCGATTCTTCATTCGGTAAGCTTCTTAAACTTTAATTCATGAATAATTGTTGAATTGTTTCTTGAATTGAATTTTGAAGTTGAATTAATCTTGTGGAGATTATGTGCATTGATTCATGATTTGATTATGGATTGATTCTTGATTAATTTATCCTAATAATTGTTGTGGTGCATGATTGAAAAGGCTTGGTAAAGTTGACATAGAATAATCGGTGAATGTTAGGTGTTTGACAAAATTCCTAAGAGAGCTAATTATTATAACTTGATATTGATTGAAGTGCTTGACTTTTAAATTCATGCTTGTTTCAATGTGCAAATTTGAAATAGGATAGGTTGAGGCTTAATTGTTGATGTTGTTCATGTGTCGCGTGTCGAGAATATGTTTTGGTCATAACTTCCTAACTGTAGCGCGTTTTTGCGAATGTGAATAGTGTAAATTGACTTTGTTGATTATTTCGGAGCCATTGGTGAACTTTTTAGTTGATTTCGGACAATTTTTTCCGACTATTTTGCTACTGCCAGCCGACGAAATCGGCCAAAAAGTATCACTTCCAAGCGGAATTTTCAAAAACTGATTGCATATTTGAATCCGTTGGCACGTTTGCAAGTTACCATGCGATTTTCATTCAATTCCGTGTCGGTGATTTTTGACGCGTTTTTTCGTTTTAAGGCTTTTTAAGTTCGGTTTGGTGCGATTTTGATGCATTGATCTTGTTTTGACTTGTATATATGTTTGTTGATCAGTTGCCATTCATTGCATGTAAATTTGTTCGATTCCGGTTTGAGTTTGCATGTTGTTTATGTTAGAGCATAAGTGCTGCCCCGTTTTGAAACGTAAATTTCAATGCATGTCCATGACTCGTATATTCATATTTCTACTTGATTTGGAGTTGTGAGGCATAGGTGCAACTTCCGGTTGCACCTCTTTTTGGTTTCTAATGCGTTTGTTGAGTTCATGCAAGGTTCTCGCAAAGATCTTAACGACGGTTGTTTGGTTGGTATTCCACTTTATTTGTGGGATACCTTTGGATTCAAATTATATTTTGTGCCGTTGTTTTTGTTTCGATTATGGGGGATCTTCACAAAGAAATTATGGAAGATGAGCATTTATTTTGCTCATGAGAGATTACAAGGCTTGGCTTGAAGTTTTTTTTTTTTTTTGGATTTCTTTTATGTGAAAGAATCGGCACTTCGACCAAGTAAGTAATCTCGATTCTCTACTTTAATGCACCATTCTAGTTGTATGCGACTTAGGATCATATAAATTAAGGTGTATATTGAGCCCTCCCACCTAAGGCATTGGATTTATTTGTGATTTTTGATGATATGTATCGATTTCGGAACTTAGGGATTAGGTTACGAACCATTAGGATCGCTTCCTTTCACTTCCCCTTAAAATCCACTTTTTTGCCCGTTTCGTCGCAATTATTAAAAATAATTTTAAGTGAGATAAAATTCTGGAAAAATTCATGAGTAATCCTTATCCTCTTAATTAATTTTTCATATTTTTTGCTTCCATATTTGGGTGGTTTTAATAATTAATTTGGATTTTAGATCATAAGCTATCCCAAAAAGGGGTGTTTTGGCATAAGGGACCGAAATCGTTTTCCCCCATAGGTGTGAAACCTATTTTTTGTGTGTGATTAATCACTGTAATTTTTGACATTTTAATTCCCCTTAGGCATTTTTTTTCATAATTTTAGATGCCCTTTTTGATCCACTTTGTGGAGTTGTTTTTGGTGATCATGTTTTGTTACCTTGCTAGTCAAGGAATTGTTTTGGCACTTTGGTGCATAATTTTGTATAATACTTTTGGAAAATGTAATATAATGACTATATCATTCCAGGGATTTAATTTCATAATTTTTAAAGGCTTTTTGCTATTTTTCCATGTCACCTAGATCCTAGGTTGATTCATGTGTTTATGTGTCGCATAACCTAAGTGTTAAGAAGGCATTCATGCCATTTTCTTGAGGGAATTTTTGGTAGCTTTTAGGAGTTGATTATATGTCATTTGAATGTCTTTAATTCCAGTCATAGGTCACTTTTTGAACCATACTCATTTGGTTTATTTTGGTGCTTTAAAGTGCATACTCATGTGAATTAACTTTAACCTAAACTAGTTTCTCTTCTCCTCTAAATAATAACTTGAATTATGTGGAAATCATTAATTCCTATTCATGCATTCTAATTGAATCTCATACCTTGTATTCTACTGACCCATAATCATTTCATGCGTATTCACATGCCATTCTTCCTTAACTTTCATCATGTGCGATCTTATGCGATTTTTGTTCGTTTCTTCTCATATCTTCTTCTCATTGCTCCATATGCCTAATCCATTGAATCCATGATTGTATATTCACTCATCCATCTTCATAATCATTCACTACTGACTTTGATGTTCATTTCATGTATTAATTCATGCTTGTAATCCATACGCATTCATACTTCATCCATAAACCCTAACTTGCATTTAGGTGAACCTAGGTGAACTTTTTGTACATAGTTTGACATAGTTTGATCTTGTGAGGTATCCTAACATACTTAGAGACCTATAGCATGTATCTACTGACTTTAGAAGTCATGTAACCTTTAGGTACCTTCACCTTTAGACTTAGGTCTTATTTTGAACCCTAGTTCCATTCTAGGACGTTTATGGTACTTAATCGCTTTCATGCTTTGATTTTACTTCCAATATGCATTGTCATGCTAACTTTTGTTTTGTAGGGGGGAAGATTGAGGTAAGCATTACTTCATTCCCATCTCTTATGCATTTTAATTTTGTTTGCCTTAGCACTTTGTGCTTTTCTTTTAGGCTTTCCCTTTCTTTAGAGACAACTTAACTTCCTTAGGAAGTAAGTTAGTTTCTAGCTCTCTTTTTCTTCTTTTCCTTTTCCTTCATTAGGTTTAGAATACCTCATTAACCATAGGCCTTCACTTGTAAATAAATAAATAAAATTAGGGTGTGTCTTAGTTCCCATTAGATTTTCCCTTTTCCAATTTGAGTCATTCTTTCTCATCTCATGAAGAAAAGCAATAAAACATTTAAGAATAAAAGTCGAACAATCTTGTACGACACGAGACTTTGTTGCGGAGTGCTTATACGCGTCCTGTTTTGGGGCGAGGTGTAAGTACTTCCCGCGATTGATAGGTCTTAGTATGAGAATGTTCATAAACAAATTCAAAACACTTCTCATAAAAGACAAGAACAAATAACAAGCGACTATCCTGCGGGAACTTCTTTTCTCATCTCATTCACTCACAACGCGAACTCGCGGCGACATGTCTTTCATGCAAGACGGTAAACGCACTCGTACCAGACGAGCCTGCAACACCTGAGCATAGACATACGCAGTTCCAGCTGTAAAAAAACACAAACAAATAGTTCCCGCCTTAGTTAGGCAAACTACGTCGACTCTGATCCTCATTATCCTGATGAGGTACGTAGGCAGCGGGGTAGGGCCCGTTCGAGCACATTCTTTATTTTCCCTACATTTTCCCCATTCTTTCTTTCCATTCTCTTTTCTTATTCCTTTCTCATTTCAGTTCCTTTTCTCATTTCCAATTTCCAATTAGCGGTTTTATTCAGCAGCAGTTATTCTTCTTACCCTTTGAAACAAAACAAGCAAGCGTGGATCCCGTCGGGTACTGCGGACGGATTGGGGTGCTAATACCTTCTCAATTCGTAACTGACTCCCGAACCCAGATCTTTGGTTCGCAGGACCTTGTCCTTTCCTTCTTCCTCAGGTTTGTGCAACATTACCTTTCCCATTCATTCGGGATAAAAATTTCTGGCTGGCGACTCTAACCTTTCCGCGCCACTTTCGCGTTTGTACTAGGATGAAAATCCCGGGAGCGACAGCTGGCGACTCTGCTGGGGACTAACCTGATTCTTCCGGTTTCCCTTGTAGAGTCAATCCTAGCGCCTGTTTGGTTTTGTTTCTTTGGGGTATTTATCTGTTTGCTGCCATGTGCTTTAGTTTAGCTTTATTGTTTTCATTTACAGTTTTACTTTACAGCTTTACTTTATCACATTTATCTACCGCTTTCAGTATTTTATTTTCCATGCATCATATTATACTGGACTGTCTGGCTGTGCTGGTTTTCATTTTTTCTGTGGGTTGGGAGTTACTATGAGATAAGCCAAATACCCGGCTTGAGTGCACTATAGGATTAGCGTGGACAAACATTGTACTCCCATGGTATCTCACCATGATGGGTGGCGATGTGTTCCACACCCAGATTGCGACCGTCTTGGAACTATTCTGTGTGGGGATTACCTCACTTCAGGGTACAACCTTGATAGTTATGTGCATCTGGTGACCGATCATTGAGAACCTTAGTGGAAACAACCCTCTCCAGTGATGACAGTGGCAGACCACATTTGTTGGCAAACCCACTCGCATCCGAGGGCCCACTGGGAAATCGCATAAGATGGCCTGGTTCTCTCATAGGAATCCAGTCAAGGCAAACTGTTCGTATGACGGTAGTATTGTACCCTTCGGGATGAATGTACTATTATTTCTCGATTCAGTGCTTGAAGCTGGGGACCGATGAGGGATGCTTGTTTCCTTGGACTCAGCTGAGGCCTCCCTGAGTAGTACATAATGCCAAACTGATTCCCTGATTTGGTCATGAGCCATTTCTCGGAAATGGTGAACGTATTATTGTTATTCGGCTTTGAGAGTCCTTGATGTTGACCCGAGTAGCACACCCGTGAGATTGGGAGGGGTTTACAGGTTTGCAGGAACCCTAAACTTCAACATACCCACTTTGTCAGTATTGTTCAGTGTTCTATGGTTCTCTGATTCTGAGATTCGATATTTCTATTCAGAGAAATTGTTACTGTGATTACCATTGCGACCTTGATATTGTGACTATTATTATGACTCTCCACAGACACTTGGCTTATTGTTCAGCTTCAACACCATCAGTGACTGTTCAATTATGTGATCCAGTTCTACAGTTATTGGGTTCTCAGTTATGGGGTTCTGTACAGAGATGGTGCTGCTATTATGGTTCTATTCAGACAGTTGGTTCACTGCTCAACACCAACATCAGACCATTGATCACATGCCTGTTGCATACATGACATCATAGCATTTCTGCACACATGTTCAGTTATTTCCGAGGATCACATATCTGAATCATGTTGTTGGAATTTTCTGTGCCAAAACTTGAATCAAAGCAGCCAGATTCCTCAGAAATAATTGAACATGGCATTTGCATACATCCTTGCATTCTTGACAGGTGTTCAGAGACAAATTATTTTCCTGACTTGATTTCCCTTCACAATGGACAACTTGAATCACAGTCATCGAGGTATATATTTGAAGCAACTCTGGACGGAGATAACCGAATGAAGACCCAACTGGGGCAATCCAGGGCATAGGTACAAGCTTTATTTCAGAACCAGAAACTGCTGAAACAGGAAGTCAACTAGATAAAGACTCAGATGAGCTTGGTTATGGAAATTGTGAACGAAGTTATTTTCATCCCTAGTGAGGGGAACTACGCTGCTCTGATTCTCCATTGGTCAATGGAGATACGTAGGCAGGAGATCGTGCAAGATCTTTCCGAGCAACCTTATCTATTAACTTTATCAACCTTTTCCCTCCAGATGTCATTTGTCAGCATCTGACCGGAGCTTCCCAAGAGAATCCTAGGGGCAGAGAATACGGGTATGGTCCAAAACAACTTGAGAAGAAGTTTGATCATATTCCGATGTCGTACGTGCAACAAGTTTCATCATTTACGCAAATTCGGAGTGGTTGAGCTAATTGCATCAGGATCCTCTCCGACAAAGTTTCCTTTGGGGTTTCAATGCCAAGTATGACTATCATTCTGGGGCACCTGGCCTTTTAATTGAAGATTGCAAGTCTTTCAGAGGAAAAGGTGAAGACAAGGTCCAGAATTTGATCGACTCAAAGGTCATCATGCCAGAAAGTCTGCTCACATATTGAAGTCTCCTCATCAAATGGGTCTCCCAATTTGCAAAGGCATCTTCAGAAGCAATAAGTCCATACGGAGTCAAGTCTCCTCAATGACGGCAATGTTCAGCTTCTTTACTGATATTTTCATTTGTAGTTTATATTGTTTGTTTAAACATTTGTATGCATGCATGAAACTTATTTGTTTTTGAATGATAACCATAATAAAATGCACATGTTTTTCTTAAAGTAATCCATTCGTATTCACTCATGATTTTGTGTATGTGCATTGCAATACCAATTGTCGTGCTTAAACTCTATGAAGGAGGATGACGAAATGAAAACGCAAAAACACTCTAATTGTGTGCTTTTGAGAAAGACCCTGTTGACGATGTACAGGCATTGTTTCAAATCCTAAACACCGGAGATATAAGGGAGATAGACCATCGCCAACCCATTTGAGCCTTGAAGTAGGAGTTTCTTTTTGCATGAAAAAACCCTCGCAATTAACCCAGGGGCAGGGTAGGTGTCAGCTAGTTGGACCGATCGTTCAAATTTCAAAAAGGAGTGCACATCTGAGGATTCATTTCCTTTCGTTGTACAAAATCAAGAGGTCCAAAGACCAGAAACCACAATGGTTATCCCAATCAAGAGTCCAAAGACCGGAAACCACATTGGTTATTACTCATTGACCAGAGAATGAGGCAGTCACGACCCTTTCAAAGTAATCAAGACAACCAGCGTCACACGATTTGTTCAAAAAAAAGAATTAAAAAAAATGATGAAAGAGCCCGCTAAGTCGAAACTTGAAAACAAACGACTTAGGCAAAAATTAGGGCATCCCGCTGGACTTCACAATCAAAGATTCACAAGAATCAGTCCAGGCAAAAGTTAGGGATAAGCAAAATAATGCAAAAGCGAAAGACGAAAAGGATTACACAAGAATGATCCTTGAACAAGAACAAAGTCGTGTGATACAGACACGAAAGACGAAGGGATGACTGACTCCAAACAATAACCTGAGTGGTGCTTAAACCGTTAGTGTAATTGGTTCCTCAATCATCACAAAACCCCTTTTCGAAAGGTGAGTGCTTGTGCCAAGCTAGCTGAACATAGCAATGGAGAACATCACGAAGATGGGTGGGCACAAATAAATTTCGAGCCTATATCCTTTGTTTCTATAACCGTGAACTAGGCCACGATACAACCCTCAAAAGTCCTAACTGAAACAGTGTTATCTTGAGAGCGTACTACCATGAGACCGCGTTCCTGACTCCTATGAGTGGTGTTGAAAATATTTGTTGGTGTTGCATGTGCATGCTTTCTATTATTCAAAAAAAAAATTAATGTCGAATCTTAACCAATGATTCGCTCACAAAGGTTTGCGACATCTTTTTCAGTAAAACTTCAAGATTGACATGTGTGTCTCATTAGAATTTTCATTCTTAGAATAAACATTTTCTGCTTGCATATATTTGTTGGGCATCATAAAAATTCACACATGAAACTTCAGTCCAGAAGCTTAATCTTGCCAAGTTGAGAAGTCTGAAACTTCCGAAGGACAATCTATGAAGATGTAATTTTCCAAAAAAAAAGAACTCCATTGAGTAGGGACTTTCCCAACAGTCGTAGCAAGAGCCAATTAATCTGGGACAATCATGTCGAGCAATCTCTTCAAAATTCAGCCAAGCTGGGGCAATCACTTCGAGATTCAAATCTCTCAAAGAGCCATTAGTCTGAGGCATACTTTCAAATTTTAGTCAAACTGGGGCAATTACTTCGAGATCCAATCTCTCAAAGAACAGTTGATCTGGGTGTTTTCTTCAAAGCACAGTCATTCAGAGGTGATCACTTCAAGACTTGTACCAGGTAGGCCACCACAAGAGCATGAGAAGTCACTTTTTCCCGAAGACGGTAAATCCAAAGCATCTATCCAAAGGTCAAAATACTGGGGCAGAATATTTCACGGTGATATGAGGTTTTTCATGAATCCTCGCGAGGCAAATTTCTTTCATATCAGGCAATCTGGGGCAGGTTTTTCGAGATCCAACGAATCTCTCCAAGAGTTTGAAGACACTGAGGAATTTCGTATGTCATGTTTTCTGTAAAATCCTTTTGAGACATTTTCTTTCGATGGACCTTAGTCTGAGGCGAGTTGAAAATTTCAGAGAACCATTTTTTACTCATGATTACTTGGCAACCTACCAACCCAGAGGCTGGAAGCAAAGCCATTGTCAGCACAATACTTCAAGAGTTGTTTCATCAGCAGGCTTCATTGATCAGAATTCCTTAGCAAGTCTCGTTAGACAATCCCTGCTCCGGCAGTGTAGCAAAAGGAAGTATACTTCTTGAGCAGAAGGGTATCATCGTCTCTCATCCCTAGCGAGAGGCAACTTAAACTCTTATCTTCAGCATGAAGCTTTATCATTGACATCCTCCATCACCCCCAGTAGAGTGGGAATTTGAAATCTCTCCCAGAAAGGCAGTAGAATGTGGGCGTCATCCCCAGGCAAAAATTTCCCTTCAGACAGGGGCAATTCTCAGCAATATAAGGAGTGTTTTGCCTCCCCAACAGTTGCTTCCTCAGCAATATCATGCCTTTGGTTTCCCACCAGAGTTCGAGAAGAGTTCATCTCCAGCAGGGTCTTGGCACTCCAATCTCAAAGTCAAATTTATTTTTGGCAATGGCGTCTGTTCAGAGCCGGTGTATCATTGACAACCTTCCCCGCAGAGTTATCTCCTCCTCATCAGGGTGGATCAGATCAATGCAGTGATCATCAGTTCCTCCCCAATCAAGCCATCTGAGATACTTGCAGTCTCCTTATCAGGAGATCTCTTTGCATTTGCATACGCATAATCATCATTACATTTGCATCCTCCAAAGCGTAGCATTTCCATCATCATGGAGCATTACGCCATTAATCCAAACATATGCATACCAGCATGGGCCAGTTTTGAGGTATTACGAATATCTTCTCAACCTGAAGTACTCCGCACAGAGGATACCAATATCATGTTCCAGACATCCTTGTCTTTTCAAGTCAATGTTTGTCACTTATTTCGTGTCTTGTTTGGTACAACAGTCGCGTCGCAGGTTCCCGTTTTGTACAACGGTCCTGTTTGCTTGGGCTCTCGTTTATGTACAACGATCTCGTTCCATCTTGTCCTATTTTCTTTGTTTCTGGTTACCGCCTGCGGCCGGTATACCTTTGCGTCTCCATTCGAGGATGGTTTCGTGTTAGATCCGAGGATCTTTTAGATTGTCATTCGAGGATGGCATTTCTTTTCTTCAAGTCCTTCTGCGGTTGGTCTTGTTGTGTGGCTATTATTCGAGGATAGTAGTTCACTTTTCGAGCTTATTGATCGAGGTCAGTTTGTCTCTTTTGCAAAGTCTGTCTGAGGTCAGCTTTGTGTTTGGTTATCAGTCGAGGCTGGTATACCTTTGCGTCTCCATTCGAGGATGGTTTCGTGTTAGATCCGAGGATCTTTTGGATTGTCATTCGAGGATGGCATTTCTTTTCTTCAAGTCCTTCAGAGGTTGGTCTTGTTGTTGTGGCTATTATTCGAGGATAGTAGTTCATTTTTTTAGCTTATTGATCGAGGTCAGTTTGTCTCTTTTGCAAAGTGTGTCTGAGGTCAGCTTTGTGTTTGGTTATCAGTCGAGGCTGGTATACCTTTGCGTCTCCATTCGAGGAAGGTTTTGTGTTAGATCCGAAGATCTTTTGATTTGTCATTCGAGGATGACATTTCTTTTCTTCAAGTCCTTCCGAGGTTGGTCTTGTTGTTGTGGCTATTATTCGAGGATAGTAGTTCATTTTTTGAGCTTATTGATCGAGGTCAGTTTGTCTCTTTTGCAAAGTCTGTCTGAGGTCAGCTTTGTGTTTGGTTATCAGTCGAGGCTGGTATACCTTTGTGTCTCCATTCGAGGATGGTTTCGTGTTAGATCCGAGGATCTTTTGATTTGTCATTCGAGGATGGCATTTCTTTTCTTCAAGTCCTTCCGAGGTTGGTCTTGTTGTTGTGGCTATTATTCGAGGATAGTAGTTCACTTTTTGAGCTTATTGATCGAGGTCAGTTTGTCTCTTTTGCAAAGTCTGTCTGAGGTCAGCTTTGTGTTTGGTTATCAGTCGAGGCTGGTATACCTTTGCGTCTCCATTCGAGGATGGTTTCGTGTTAGATCCGAGGATCTTTTGGATTGTCATTCGAGGATGGCATTTCTTTTCTTCAAGTCCTTCCGAGGTTGGTCTTGTTGTTGTGGCTATTATTCGAGGATAGTAGTTCACTTTTTGAGCTTATTGATCGAGGTCAGTTTGTCTCTTTTGCAAAGTCTGTCTGAGGTCAGCTTTGTGTTTGGTTACCGCCTGCGGCCGGTATACCTTTGCGTCTCCATTCGAGGATGGTTTCGTGTTAGATCCGAGGATCTTTTAATTTGTCATTCGAGGATGGCATTTCTTGTCTTCAAGTCCTTCTGCGGTTGGTCTTATTTGTTTTGTTGTTGCTATTATCCGAGGATAGTAGTTCATTTTTTTTGAGCTTATTGATCGAGGTCAGTTTGTCTCGTTAGCAAAGTCTGTCTGAGGCCAGTCTTTGTTGTTGATGGTTATCGCCTGCGGTCGGTATACCATTGTGTTTCTATTCAAGGAGGGTTTTAGTACTGGATCCGAGGATCCCGTGTGAGTGGTCATTTGAGGATGGCATTCTTCCCAGCATATTTCCACCTGGTTCTATTTTCGCTACCTATTCAGAGGTCAAAACAAAAAATATATAAATAAATAAATGGGCAGATGGCATTTCTGTTGCCCTCAGTGTGCAAATTTTCAGGTTTTATTCGAGTATTCAATCACTCCATACCTTGAACGTCTAAAAGTTGTTGCAATTTGTTGGTGTAAGCCCTAGAGGCCAATACTTTTTGGTACTTGTATTGGATTATTCGTTTAATAATAAAAGGCATTTCTTTATTATGTTTGTCTTTCAGAATAATAAAGTCCCTAGAATAGTTAGTCTGTTTAATGAAATGTTAAGTGTGACTTAATCATGAGATCCCATTAAACATAAAGACATTATTCTTAAAATATCCGTAGTCAAGCTTTATTGCAAAGTGGGATAACATTAAAGCATTGAGACTATTATGAAGATAGACTGATGATCACATCTCATGGATCATGGATAAAGAGTTATCAAGTCTTGACATAGGTATAAATATTAGGAGTAATATTTATACCGGATTGACCCGCTATGAGAATACTACATAGTATGTTATGCAAAGTGTCATAAGTTATTCTCATGGTGATAATGGTGTATTACCACCCTTCGACCTGAAACCACTATGGACCCTAGATGTAGAGTCGGGTGCTTTATTGCTGATCAAACATTATCCGTAACTGGATGATCATAAAGACAGTTGATGGGCACTCCACGAAGCATGCTGAGGGACATGAGTGTCCTAGATGGAATTTGCCAATCCTGCATAACAGGAGAAATGTCTAAGGGCCCAATATTGAACTGGACAATGATGACACAGTGTATGCCTTGTGTTCAATATAGACATAGGGGCAAAAGGGTAATTGTACAAACATATATTATCACGAAAAAGGTTTTGTCAGATCACATGACATTTTCGTGACTTGGGTAGCAGTGATGTGTTGCTAGATACCGCTCACTGTTTATTATGTTAAATATATAATTTAATATAATTACCAACGTTACGAAATCCTACAGGGTCACACACATAAGGACAGTTTGATGAGAGATAGAGAAATCAAAGGAACACCGTAAGGTACGGTGCACTTAAGTGAAAATAGAAATTCGGATAATATAATAATAATTATTGTTATTTTATAATGGTTATAAAATAATAATAAAATAAATATATTTATTATAATAATAGTTATTATAATAATATATAATATTATTATGGATCATGTGAATTGGGCTTTTAGCCCGCAACCCACAAGAGAGTCTATAAAAGGAACCCTTGTGATGAAGCTTTCATTTTTGATGCAATTTCGTTTTTGATTCTCTTTTCTCACTCAAATAATTCCGTTCGTAAGCAGCTAGCACTGTGACCGGAAGCTGTTCGTGTGGACTGAGTAGAGGCGTTGCACTTCATCAACGCTTGTGATCGCTGCATCAAAGATCTGAATCGCCACAAAGAGGTAACGATTCTATCACTGACCATGCTCATTCGTAAGGATCACTAAAGAAAATTTTTGTTTTCCGTTGCGTTTAGATCGCAATTTTCCTTCACAATTATCCATTCAAGTCTGCAGATGATTGAATAGGGGCAGCTGTAACACCCCAAAATTTGCCCTCTCATTTTCATGCCATTTAGCATATCCTTTCATACATTGCATTGCATTTAGATCACAATTGCATCATAAACATACATGAATATACATCTCCATTTGAGCTTTCACAGGTTGCGACTGGCCTTTATTTTTTTATGCGGAACGTGCACAAGAATCTTAGAAGAAACCAAAAGTTCTCGGTTGATTCAAAGGAGTTTAAGCAGAATATCAGTTTTATGGTGCAGTTTGCAAAAGTTGTAACTTATGCTCGGAAACTCATTTTGGTTTGAAACTCAATAGTTTAGACTATTTCGGTATTCTCTACAACTTTTGTGTTCGGCTCGGAGGCCAATTCATCAAGGAAAATGGCGGGAATTATTTGTTTTTGAAATTTCGGTTTCGTCGATTAACTGTGCTAGCGGTATTCAAGAGTTCGTAACTTCTGATTGGGTCAACATGTCTGAGAGATTCATATGCCAAAAGTTCCGTCTTGATATCCTTTCTAACTTTTGGGTTTTGGCCGAGAACTAATTCTTTGAAGAAGATCTCAGAATGTGCGAGTCTTTAGAGTCGACATAGTGAAAAACAGTGTTGAACCGATGAGTTTTGAACACTAAAAAATTCATAACTCTTGGCTCGTTCATCGAATTGATGTTGTTTCGGTGCCTAGAATTCCGTTTAGATGTTATCTTCATTATGTGAATTCAGTTTGGGTTAGATCCGAGCGGAAGGATCTCGAAAATGCGAATTACCAGTAAGGTTCTTTGATGCAGTGCACTGTCTGTCAGATTTTGTAAAATTCATAACTCGGTCAATTTTCATCGGATATCACCCGTTCTTGAAGCGTTGGTTCACAAATTTTATCCTCTTCAATTTCAAATGCAAAAGTGAGTTCGAATGGTGCTCCAAAGATTGTCGTTTTGGTTTATTTCACAAAACTGAAGTGTTGAACCGAAGAAAAATGCTGAAAGTGGTTTCACGAGAAAATCCATATCTCCCTCGTCGTTTGTCCGGTTGAGCTTAGATTTTAACACCAGGTCACTGACTCATAGATCTACAACTTTGATGACAAATTCGAGTCAAGATTATGCTCCAAAGAGATTGGCCTCGTCACATTTTCGAGTAGCGGACACCAAATAAGCCGAAAAAACAACTTATTCAGTGACGTCTTGCAGCTTAAACATATCGATCGCACTCGATTTTGATCGTATGACGTCCGTTATTTTTGTGTTGCAACTGTGATTCAGAGGCGGACGATATTGTGGAAGGCTCAGAGTCGAAATTTCTTGCCGAAGATATTGTTATTTTCACTTAAGCCGAAATTCTACTTTTTGCCTTTCATTTTACACTCCACTATATATTCTTTTGACCCACAATTTGTCTCATAACTTCAATCATAATTTACAAACACCAAAAAACTCTCACAAACCCTCTCTAAAGGATCAAATTTCATTCTCTCAACTTTTTCTCAAGAACACAACAACAACTTCATCAAGAACTCAAGAACACAACAATTCCGATCAAGCTTCCGGTAGCCGAGCCGCCACGAACCACCACCTCCGGTCAATTTCACCACCGTAAGACCACCATCTTCCGCCACCGGCAGCCGCGCGACCTCTCCTCCGTTCATGATCGCGTCTCACTTCCTTCGGATTCGCAATTTCTTCGTCGATTCTTCATTCGGTAAGCTTCTTAAACTTTAATTCATGAATAATTGTTGAATTGTTTCTTGAATTGAATTTTGAAGTTGAATTAATCTTGTGGAGATTATGTGCATTGATTCATGATTTGATTATTGATTGATTCTTGATTAATTTATCCTAATAATTGTTGTGGTGCATGATTGAAAAGACTTGGTAAAGTTGACATAGAATAATCGGTGAATGTTAGGTGTTTGACAAAATTCCTAAGAGAGCTAATTATTATAACTTGATATTGATTGAAGTGCTTGACTTTTAAATTCATGCTTGTTTCAATGTGCAAATTTGAAATAGGATAGGTTGAGGCTTAATTGTTGATGTTGTTCATGTGTCGCGTGTCGAGAATATGTTTTGGTCATAACTTCCTAACTGTAGCGCGTTTTTGCGAATGTGAATAGTGTAAATTGACTTTGTTGATTATTTTGGATCCATTGGTGAACTTTTTAGTCGATTTCGGACAATTTTTTCCGACTATTTTGCTACTGCCAGCCGACGAAATCGGCCAAAAAGTATCACTGTCAAGCGGAATTTTCAAAAACCGATTGCATATTTGAATCCGTTGGAACGTTTGCAAGTTACCATGCGATTTTCGTTCAATTCCGAGTCGGTGATTTTTGACGCGTTTTTTCGTTTTAAGGCTTTTTAAGTTCGGTTTGGTGCGATTTTGATGCATTGATCTTGTTTTGACTTGTATATATGTTTGTTGATCATTTGCCATTCATTGCATGTAAATTTGTTCGATTCTGGTTTGAGTTTGCATGTTGTTTATGTTAGAGCATAAGTGTTGCCCCGTTTTGAAACGTAAATTTCAATGCATGTCCATGACTCGTATATCATATTTCTACTTGATTAGGAGTTGTGAGGCATAGGTGCAACTTCCGGTTGCACCTCTTTTTGGTTTCTAATGCGTTTGTTGAGTTCATGCAAGGTTCTCGCAAAGATCTTAACGACGGTTGTTTGGTTGGTATTCCACTTTATTTGTGGGATACCTTTGGATTCAAATGATATTTTGTGCCGTTGTTTTTGTTTCGATTATGGGGGATCTTCACAAAGCAATTATGGAAGATGAGCATTTATTTTGCTCATGGGAGATTACAAGGCTTGGCTTGAAGTTTTTTTTTTTTTTGGATTTCTTTTATGTGAAAGAATCGGCACTTCGACCAAGTAAGTAATCTTGATTCTCTACTTTAATGCACCATTCTAGTTGTATGCGACTTAGGATCATATACATTAAGGTGCATATTGAGCCCTCCCACCTGAGGCATTGGATTTATTTGTGATTTTTGATGATATGTATCGATTTCGGAACTTAGGGATTAGGTTACGAACCATTAGGATCGCTTCCTTTCACTTCCCCTTAAAATCCACTTTTTTGCCCGTTTCGTCGCAATTATTAAAAATATTTTTAAGTGAGATAAAATTCTGGAAAAATTCATGAGTAATCCTTATCCTCTAATTAATTTGTCATATTTTTTGTTTCTATATTTTGGTGGTTTTAATAATTAATTTGGATTTTAGATCATAAGCTATCCCAAAAAGGGGTGTTTTGGCATAAGGGACCGAAATCGTTTTTCCCCATAGGTGTGAAACCTATTTTTTGTTTGTGATTAATCACTGTAATTTGTGACATTTTAATGCCCCTTAGGCATTTTTTTTCATAATTTTAGATGCCCTTTTTTATCCACTTTGTGGAGTTGTTTTTGGTGATCATGTTTTGTTACCTTGCTAGTCAAGGAATTGTTTTGGCACTTTGGTGCATAATTTTGTATAATACTTTTGGACAATGTAAGATAATGACTATATCATTCCAGGGATTTAATTTCATAATTTTTAAAGGCTTTTTGCTATTTTTCCATGTCACCTAGATCCTAGGTTGATTCATGTGTTTATGTGTCGCATAACCTAAGTGTTAAGAAGGCATTCATGCCATTTTCTTGAGGGGATTTTTGGTAGCTTTTAGGAGTTGATTATATATCATTTGTATGTCTTTAATTCCAGTCATAGGTCACTTTTTGAACCATACTCATTTGGTTTATTTTGGTGCTTTAAAGTGCATACTCATGTGAATTAACTTTAACCTAAACTAGTTTCTCTTCTCCTCTAAATAATAACTTGAATTATGTGGAAATCATTAATTCCTATTCATGCATTCTAATTGCATCTTATACCTTGTATGCTACTGACCCATAATCATTTCATTCATATTCACATGCCATTCTTCCTTAACTTTCATCATGTGCGATCTTATGCGATTTTTGTTCGTTTCTTCTCATATCTTCTTCTCATTGCTCCATATGCCTAATCCATTGAATCCATGATTGTATATTCACTCATCCATCTTCATAAGCATTCACTACTAACTTTTATGTTCATTTCATGTATTAATTCATGCTTGTAAGCCATACGCATTCATACTTCATCCATAAACCCTAACTTGCATTTAGGTGAACCTAGATGAACTTTTTGTACATAGTTTGACATAGTTTGATCTTGTGAGGTATCCTAACATACTTAGGGACCTATAGCATGTAGCTACTGACTTTAGAAGTCATGTAACCTTTAGGTACCTTCACCTTTAGACTTAGGTCTTATTTTGAACCCTAGTTCCATTCTAGGACGTTTATGGTACTTAATCGCTTTCATGCTTTGATTTTACTTCCAATATGTATTGTCATGCTAACTTTTGTTTTGTAGGGGGGAAGATTGAGGTAAGAATTACTTCATTCCCATCTCTTATGCATTTTAATTTTGTTTGCCTTAGCACTTTGTGCTTTTCTTTTAGGCTTTCCCTTTTCTTTAGAGACAACTTAACTTCCTTAGGAAGTAAGTTAGTTTCTAGCTCTCTTTTTCTTCTTTTCCTTTTCCTTCATTAGGTTTAGAATACCTCATTAACCGTAGGCCCTCACTTGTAAATAAATAAATAAAATTAGGGTGTGTCTTAGTTCCCATTAGATTTTCCCTTTTCCAATTTGAGTCATTCTTTCTCATCTCATGAAGAAAAGCAATAAAACATTTAAGAATAAAAGCCGAACAATCTTGTACGACACGAGACTTTGTTGCGGAGTGCTTATACGCGTCCTGTTTCGGGGCGAGGTGTAAGTACTTCCCGCGATTGATAGGTCTTAGTATGAGAATGTTCACAAACAAATTCAAAACACTTCTCATAAAAGACAAGAACAAATAACAAGCGACTATCCTGCGAGAACTTCTTTTCTCATCTCATTCACTCACAACGCGAACTCGCGGCGACTTGTCTTTCATGCAAGACGGTAAATGCACTCGTACCAGACGAGCCTGCAACACCTGAGCATAGACATACGCAGTTCCAGCTGTAAAAAAACACAAACAAATAGTTCCCGCCTTAGTTAGGCGAACTACGTCGACTCTGATCCTCATTATCCCGATGAGGTACGTAGTCAGCGGGGTAGGGCCCGTTCGAGCACATTCTTTATTTTCCCTACATTTTCCCCATTCTGTCTTTCCATTCTCTTTTCTTATTCCTTTCTCATTTCAGTTCCTTTTCTCATTTCCAATTTCCAGTTAGCGGTTTTATTCAGCAGCAGTTATTCTTCTCACCCTTTGAAACAAAACAAGCAAGCGTGGATCCTGTCGGGTACGGTGGACGGATTGGGGTGCTAATACCTTCTCAATTCGTAAACGACTCCCAAACCCAGATCTTTGGTTCGCAGGACCTTGTCATTTCCTTCTTCCTCAAGTTTGTGCAACATTACCTTTCCCATTCATTCGGGATAAAAATGTCTGGCTGGCGACTCTAACCTTTTCGCGCCACTTTCGCGTTTGTACTAGGATGAAAATCCCGGGAGCGACAGACGCATCCTGGTCGACCAAGGCAGTTCAGTGGACATCATGTATGTCCACCTATTCAATACTCTAAAGCTGGACAAAACTAACCTATCCCCGTACATCGGATCCGAACTTCAAGGATTTAATGGAGCCACCACAAAACCACGGGGGTATGTTGAACTCCTCGTCACATTCGGAGAGCAAGAGACTGTTAGGGAAGTCAAAGTCCAATTCCTGGTGATTGAGTGCCCCTTCCTCTACAACTGCATCCTCGGTCGCCCAACTCTGGCCGAATTGACAGCGGCTCCCTCCACCGTCCATCTGAAAATGAAGTACTACACCAAACTAGGCCATGTAGTCACAATCCACGGTAACATCGAGGCCGCTCGAAGATGCTATGACGCTGCAGTAAAAGGACAAGCCATAATCAACACCAAGAATAGCAAGAAGCCTAGAGTCGAAGAGCAGCCTCCCCCAGGGAATCAATGCCATTGACCTCGACAGCCGCATCAGTGAGGACGACACTAAAGCACAGGACCCCGTCCACGGGCAGTCCCCGACTCATCCATTCCGGCTGGTCCCCGACGGAGAGTTCGAGCTTATTCCCTTGGGTGACAACCCCGATAGAGCCGTGAAGATAGGCACTGGACTGTCCGCAGAGACAAGGGAGCAACTCACAATCTGCCTCAAGGAAAACGCGGGCCTCTTCGCATGGAATGCTGCAGAGATATCCGGGCTTGAACCCGAGGTCGCTTGTCATCAGTTAGCTTTAGACCATGCCATTAAGCCTATAGCACAGCGTAGGCGCAAATAGTCTCCCGAGAAAGCGGAGGCTGCTGAGCGAGCTGTAAAAGACCTCTTAGAGGCAAATTTTATTTTTGAAGCCCAGTACACAACCTGGCTCTCTAATGTAGTCTCCGTTAAGAAAAATAATGGAAAATGGCGTATGTGTGTTGACTATACTGATCTTAATAGGGCTTGTCCCAAAGATGCTTTCCCCTGCCTACCATAGATAAACTAGTCGACAACTCTGCAGGTTTCAAACTCTTGCCTTTTATGGACGCATATAGTGGATACAACCAAATCCCTATGCCAGACACAGACAAAAGGAACACACCCTTCATGACCCCGACGGGCAATTACTACTACAATGTAATGCCCTTCGGGCTAAAGAACTCTGGGGCCACATACCAACGGATGATGAACAAGGTCTTCCGAGGATAGATTAGGGGCATGTTCGAAGTATACATGAACGACATTATCGTGAAGTCGCACGAAGAAGTCGACCATGCACAACACCTCTGAAAGGTTTTCGAGCAGGAGAGACAATGCAAAATGAGGTTTAATCCTGAAAAATGCACCTTCGGTGTCCGGGCAGGGAAATTCCTCGGCTTTTATCTTATCGAGCGCGGTATTAAGGTCAACCCCGACAAATGTCGGGCATTTTCGGAATTCCCAACCCCAAACTCAAAGAAATCCATTCAATCCCTCAATGGTATGCTTGCTTCCTTATCCCGCTTCGTCGCCAAGTCCGCCCAACACGCCTTGCCTTTCTTCAAACTATTATGAAAAGATGCCACCTTCGAGTGGACCGAAGAATGTGAGAAGACACTGCTCCATCTGAAAAGGGCACTCTCTGAACCACCGGTCATATCCCGGCCACTGGAAAAAGAGACTCTGTATATCTGTCCATAGTGACTGAGGTCGTCAGCGTCGTCCTCATCCGAGAAACCGTTGATGGGCAAAAACCTATTTATTTCACGAGCAAAGCTCTCCAAGGTCCCGAAATCAGGTATCAACAGATCGAGAATGTTTCCTTAGCCTTGATAAATTCCGCAAGGAGACTACGACATTACTTCCTTGCATACACGATTAAAGTCCGAACCGACCAACCTATCAAGAAACTCCTAGGCCGACCAGACATGGCCAGTCGAATGTTGAAATGGTCGATGGAGCTATCGGAGTTCAACATCCAATACGAAAGCATGAAAGCTCTGAAAGCTCAGGTCCTAGCTGATTTCGTTACAAAGATGACGCATAGCCCGATCCCAACCAGCGGCACCCACAAGTGGATGATCTTTGTCGACGGTGCTTCCAACTCGACAGGCAGTGGCGTAAGTATCATCCTAAAAAACGAAGACGGTATTCTGATTGAGGTGTATCTGAAATTAGCCTTCCCGACCTCTAATAACCAGGACGAGTATGAAGCATTCCTCGTAGGTTTGAGATTAGCCAATGACTTAGTGGCAAAGGAAGTGAAGATACCAACAGACTCTCAACTCGTGGCATCATAGGTACGAGGAGAGTGTCGGGCTAAGAATGACAATCTCATTGAATACTTAGCCTTAGTGAAAGACAAACTGGAAAAATTTGATGCATGGGAGGTCCAACATGTCCCCCACGAGCACAACACGCGAGCGGATGTTCTGTCTAAATTGGTGAGTACGAGGAAGAAGGGAGGAAATAAGTCTGTGATTCAGGAAATCCTTCCCTGACCGAGCATTGAATAGTCACCTCCCTCACTCGAAGTAAACGTAATTGGCGATGCTCATTATTGTATGACGCCCATTCGCAACTACCTCATAAAAGACGAACTCCCCACTGACCCCAAAGAGGCAGTCGCGACCAAGAGAAGGGCGTGCTCATACGTTCTCCTCGAGGGCTAACTCTATCGAAGGGGATTCTCCATTCCGTTTCTCAAGTGCGTCGAAGAGGAAATAGTCCCTGACATACTGGGAGAAATCCATAGGGGGATCAATGCTCAGCATCTCGGTGGGAAATCATTGGCGCGCAAAACCTTGTGAGCAGGCTATTACTGGCCGACAATGTAACACGACTCTAAGGAACATGTAAAAAAATGTGACAAGTGCCAAAGATACGCCGACATGCACCTTGCGCCCCCCAACAAGCTGAAGACACTCTCCTCTCCGTGGCCCGTCACATGGTGGGGTATAGACATCTTCATTCCTTTTGGGACCGGTTCATACCAAAACAAATACCTTATCATGGGGGTGGACTACTTTACGAAGTTGATGGAGCGAAGACGTGATGTGTCTAACGGTATCTAAACTGCAAGTGCACAGCCTATCGCAATAGTAATAAAAAGATGTCGAACCCACAGGGACTTTGTAATCACTCTAGCGCTAGAAGGTCTGCTAGTTTAGCTAAGGCAGAAATTTGTCACGGTTATGGTTTTAAGGATTAAAAACGGGAAACTAAACTTAAGTAAAGAAATAATGATAAGGCGGTCGGTATGTAATAATATTAACCTATGCGGGTCAATCTAGTCTAAGCTTATAAAGATGTTTCACTTAAATAATTCTGTAGAGATTACCAGTTTAAAAACCCTCGACTCACACTCTCGTGGTTTTACCTCGGATCATACTCCTAAAGCCATATGTCTGCTCTCGCTAGCCCATAAGTGTTTAGAAAATAATTTTTTGAAAACTTAATAAGTCTAATTCGTTTTAAAGCGCTCTCGCTGTATTTAAATCGAATGCCTAACTTTAGCTATCCGGTTAAAATCTCACACTCTCGTGGTCTCGACCTAACCAATTTCACTTCTCTTACTCTCGTAACAAAAAGCTTGATTTTAATTATAAAAAGTCACAGCCAGAATATAAGTTCGTAAATGTTTTTAGCTTAGATTCGATTCATCCGTTTTGGTTGCTTTATTACATACCGACTCAATTAATTTAGCTACTCATATTAATTAAAACAACAGATAAACACAAAATGAAATTAATAAATATTAAAACATGCATTATATAATGATAACAGAAACTTAACATAAATAAATAAACTTAATATTAATTGCAAAACAAAAACCTGAACAAATGAATTATTCGGCTCCTTCTTCCACAATTTGGCAAGCTTGGAGCGTCGGAATCGAAATAAAAGAAACGAAATCTGAGGCTTAAAGAAATCTAATTAAGATAACAATTTCCTTAATGTTGGAAATTGTTATTAAAGGGTTGGAAATTAAAAGAAAGCAGCAAGAACAAAAGCTGGAAATAAAACAGGGTTGTAAAAACGGCAGAGCTTCCGCATAAAAATTTCAATCAAAAACTCTGTACTTTCTTCATCTGATTCTTTGATATTTATAGAAGAGAAATTTGACAGTTGAGAGTAGGAACGTGGGCTTCGGTTCTTCAGTTTTGAGAAAATCCAGGAGACTGAGCGTTGTTGAGGTTGAGAGAAAATAGGAGTCTCTGAAGACTCGTTCTATTCGTAGGCACGTCTTCAATTTTTATTTAAATAAAGCTTGTCACGGTCGTAACATTGGTGTAACGGGCATATTTCTCATATTTAGCGCGTCACGGTCGTGAGACCATTGTGACGATCGTGAGACCTCAAAAAGGCGCGTCACGGTCGTGGTATCCTTGTGACGACCGTGACAACAACAAATTATGCAGTTTTTAGCAGAATTGATTTCTCTCTTTTCTTTTCATGCTAAATTTTGTTCCTTTGATCTTTTTCCATACTTTTGGCTCTAGATATATTATACCTGCAATGTGGCATAAAAAAACTAGAAATAATCGGGAGTTAAAAGGACTAATGTATGATAAAACGGACTAAAAACATAGTAATAATACGATGCGATTTCTCGTTATCAAACTCCCCCATACTTAAACCTTTTCTTGTCCTCAAGCAAATAATCAATTGAAAAATGATCGGACATTTTCATCAGACGCATACACATAACATACCATACGAGAAATCATTTAGTTAGATATACCGATACTAGAGTAGAACACTAACGATACACTAATGACACAAGCAACAAGCTAAGTCGTCGACTTCCCTTTAAACGAAACATTCAGTAATTCCGTTATGATTCTACCTAGAGTCCTTCGTTCTTATTTCACCCGGTTTCGTTCTAGCGCAATCACATTAAGCCATTTGTCTTAGCACGCACGTAGTGGAGTAGCCGGTTAGTGACTTTGATCCTTTATTAGCACGGGGTCTGGTACATGAATGTGGCAACCCTTTACATGTTATCCAAATTGGAGGTTATTGGGGATTGAGCCGTAGCACGCCCTACCAAGTTCAGAACCAGATACCTCTGAACTAACCAGCAATGGACTCCTTCTTTTATTACTCGTCTCTTATATGCGACCGTGTACTTTGGTGCAAATTCTCTTTTTATGGCGGCGAGATATGAAGGATTGTTTTATAGATTAGGCATCAAACACTTATGTTCATCGGCTCCTCACGTGGTTTGTGTCTAGACGGTGCTGACTGCTAGTATAAACTACTAGGGGTTACTTTAGAACTAAGACTTAAGGTGTAGTCATAACAATTATCGAAATGGAATGCTTAAGTAGGAAGTCTAAGGTGTCAAGACTGTATTGATCTTGTTGGATCTTTCTCAGCTTCCTAACTACGATTTCATAGGTATGTCGAGTTATGCGAAGATAAAGCAAAAAAAATTCGGTATGGCTAAATAAAGTGGGGAAGAATTGAAACTTAAGAAATATCATCAATATTACTTGTTCAATTGAAAATGTGAAAAGGGAAAATACAATGAATGGAAAACGGGAAAGGTACCTCTCCCACACTATATCAGACATTGTCCTCAATGTTGTGATATAATAGCGGGGAAATACGTTACAAAAACAGAATGCAAAAACAAAAAGAAAATTTAATGCTACTGACGACCACGGCCTCGGCTTCTGGTGCGGGAGCGTCTGGTAGGAGTGGCTTCCTCATCATAACCAGTGATAGTAAGAGAAGTGACGTCCATCCGCAAAGCTTCTAACTCGCTGAAGATCTCACCTAACTTTTCATTTGTTGCTTCCTGGTTTCTGACAACAGTGGCAAGGAGTGCATCATACTGCTCCCGCTGCTTCCGCTCAAGTGAGGCATTCATCTGGTTTTGCTGGTGAATGGCACGTAGGATGTCTTCAAGGGTGATCCATCGCATCTTGCATCTCATCACAGGTGCATCAGGTTGGTCGTCAACAATTGGAACATGGCCTGTGGGAGCTGGTAAATCAAAAAGCCAGTTGGCTCTGTTTGATGGATCAATTCGGTTCATGCAAGGAAAAACGATGTTATGATAAATGGTGCCTTGTATCACAGGGGTGAACCTGCCATCCTCACGCTGAGAGATCATGTGAGCAGACTTGCAGTAGCTCATTGTAAGCAGCTCCGGTGCCCTATAAGGCAGATTAGTGAGGTGGTCACCAAGATTCAACTGTATAGCTTATGGTTGCTCTCTCTTGCGAAGATGGTGTTGCAGATGATACGATGAAAGTACCGTATCGCTGGATTATGAATGTGAGTGGCGTTGAGACTTTGATAGGCTGAAGCACGGCTATTTGTGATGTTGTGCCACAAAGTAAAAGCTGCTTCATTGAAGTTGTCGGGCACACGAAGGTGGGCACCGTCACCGTGACTGAAGCCTAAAAATTCTGTGACTCTAGTTTGTGTGAGTTCGAACTCTCTGCCAAGCATTCGGAATTTTGCGATACCTGTGAGTTGGTTCGTGGATCCAGAGGGTGTGATGTATTGGAAGGAACTCAGGAACTCCAGAGTGAGGTTTGCAAATGTTGGTTGTGGTTGGCTGCATAAGTCCCATAAGCCGACTTTTTCAAGAAGTAGCTTCACCCCGTCGAACAAACCTAACTCTCTCAGACAGTCGATGTCGACGTACCGAGTCGTTTGGAGCCCGCGGGTTTGAAACTTTTCAAACTTCGCTCTCTGTGATGCTCCTTGTTCTCCCTCTCTAAATTGAATGTTTGCCATTGCATGCAAGGGGATATGAGCGTGAGATAGTGTTTTGAGGATTTGTGATGAAAAATGTGAAGAAGGTGGATTAATTTATAGTGGAGTGAAAGGAATTTGTGGAGTTGGGATTAAATGGGGAAGTGGAATGGAGTGGATGGATTAATGGTGAATAATGAGTGGTTACGCGAGAGAAAGGGGTAATGGGCGGTTATAGTGTTTTAGGAAATAGAAGTGGAGAACGAAGAAGAACGACCTCTGCAACTCAGAGGTCGTGCATTTCAGATCGTCACGATCGTGAGGGGATAGGTTACGGTCGTGACGCGCTTAATTTCCCGTTACGATCGTGAGGGATAGGCTACGACCGTGATGTTCACAAAATTTGAAATTTCACAGAATGTTCTCCTTATTTCAATCCAATTATAATTCTTATCACATTAAATAATTAATTCTAACATAACACATAACAATGGATCAATATATAACAGCATTAGATTTCATCACACAAAAATTCATCAAAATATCCAACAATCAAAAGTATCAGTATATGTTATTACTGATAGTAACAAATTGCATACAGTATTAATCAAACATGCAGTGGGAATTTTTGGTAAATGCACTAAATTATGAAAACATGTAAATAGACTGAATGAAAAATTGCATTAATGGAAATACTTTGTTTTTGACAGAACAGAAAGAAATTGCAGTAATAAAAATGAACTAGGAAATGTTGCAAAAATTCAAAACTAACTAGAAACAAAAAAGCAAAAAGTAAAATTAATCAAATTACTATAGCTCATCAAAGTCGTTTCTTCAGGTCTTCAAGTGCGGAATTTATATGGTAAAACTGTTCACATGTTAAATCAGTTAAGCCTATAATGTCCAATCTCATGCTCTTAACTTCATCCTTAACAACATTAATGTCATCTTGGTATACTTCAAGAGTCGTCAAAATTTTGTTCAAGCTTTCAGCATATCCTACTTTGTTGATTTCAGGGGTCTCAATATCTTCATCAATGTGGTTGATGTCATGGTAACCAGGAGGGGTCTCAGGGTCACTCTCTACATCAGTCATCATATCATCCCTAATTTGGTAGGATTGCGGTGTTTCAGGTGTTGTAGGATGGTCAGGAGGAGTAAGCTCATAAAGCCAGTTATCTCTGTTGTGAACGCTGACTTTAGCATGGTTCGGCAAGGTGAACAAGGTTACAATTTCATTCTTAATCAGGTACTCGAATGGTGGTTGTCCTATGTTTCCTATAATTTGGCGGTTAAAGCAGAAATTCAAATTCATAGGGCGAATGGTACCGAAACGGGTGCACTTGTGTAACTGATATCTAAGTCCGAGGGCGTTAGAAATCATGGTGACTAGGCCTCCTACCATTATTAGTAGATTAGGTTCCTCCTGGATGCGGGTAAAGGTCTGCATCATGAAGGGTACAACATTTACGGGTTTGCCTTCGGTCAAATAGGACATTATGAATATCTCGTCCTTAGATACTTCAGTAAGGTTCTCTTCCTTTCCAAAGAAGGTGCGGGCAAGGATTTTGTGAAAATAGCGGATAGCGGGGTTGTGTATTTCATTATTTTCCATGCTATCCAGCTCAGGGTGGTAGTTTCCTGTTAAAGTTCCCCAGAAGAAATCTAGCTCAATATCCATCAGTTCTACCTGGGTGGTAGTAAAAGCAAAAGGTTCGCTAGGAAATCCTAGTAGGTCAGCTAGTTCCTTGTGGTTATAGACATATTCGATACCGAATAGTCGGAAACTAATAAATCCTTTCCGTAGTCCAAATCCGCGCTCAGGTAGGTAAACTAGGGAGCTTAAAAATTCAAGGGTGAGCTCGCGGTAAGTTACAAACTTATATTTTATGAGAGCTTTCTCCCATCCAAGTTGGTTAAACATGTATAGGATGCTATCATTGATACCTAAGGTTTCCATAGTTTGTTCATCATAATACAGAGTCAAGTCCATGTGTCTCTGTGATAATTCTTCAAATTTCCTCCTTTGGTTCTTACCTCTAAATTTGGTTTCCATGAAGTTTCTTGGTTGGTTAGCCATAGTTAGTGTTAAAGCGGGAGAAACAAATCAGGGGAGAAAGAGGTAAGGTAGAAAAGACTTTAGAAAATCTGTAGCAAGGTAAATTTAAAAATGATTTAGAAAACGAAAGTTAAAAATAAAGAAAATAAGGAAAGAAATAGATAAATAAAGTCAATAATAAAAATGAAATAAAACAATAAAATGGGTTGCCTCCCACTAAGCGTTGTTTTTATCGTCATAAGCCTGACATAGTGCTTAGTGCTAGATTAATCAGGGAAGTTAGTGGACAACTCTAAACGTTTTAAATTATTCGCATAATCTCTGTTTTCAATATTATGGTAATGTTTTAATCGTTGTCTGTTTACTGTGAACGGTTCACTATTCCTACCCTTAATTTCTATTGCTCCGCTTGGGAATACTTTAGTTATTTTAAAGGGTCCTGACCATCTAGATTTTAGTTTTCCAGGAAAGAGCCTAAGTCTTGAATTGAAGAGGAGCACAACGTCTCCCACACTAAATTCTTTCCTAGACAGGCGTTTATCGTGCCAACGCTTGGTTCTTTCTTTGTATATCTTAGCATTCTCGTATGCGTCCAACCCTAATTCTTCTAATTCATTAATGTCGAGGATTCGCTTTTCTCCAACGGCAGTGTAGTTTATATTGAGTGTTTTAATCGCCCAATATGCTTTGTGTTCTAGTTCAACCGGGAGATGACACGCCTTCCCATACACTAGTTTGAAGGGTGTAGTTCCTATGGGTGTCTTGTAGGCTGTCCTATAAGCCTATAAAGCTTCATTAAGTTTAGATGACCAATCCTTCCTAGATATGGCGACAATCTTCTCTAGAATTTGTTTTATTTCTCTGTTCGAGACTTCGACCTGTCCACTTGTTTGCGGATGATACGGTGTTGCTACACGATGTCTGACTCCATACTTAGATAGTAATTTGTCGAATATTTTCGAAATGAAATGCGAGCCACCGTCACTAATGACAAGTCTAGGCACACCAAATCTTGGAAAGATTATATTCTTGAAAAGCTTAATTACTACTCGTGTGTCATTTGTAGGAGAAGCTATAGTCTCGATCCATTTTGAAACATAATCGACAGCTACGAGTATGTACTTATTACCGAAAGAGGATGGGAATGGTCCCATGAAATCGATTCCCCAGACATCAAAGACTTCTACTTCTAATATTCCTCTTTGAGGCATTTCATCTCGTCTTGAAATGTTACCGGTGCGTTGACACCGATCGCAATTTATAACAGCGATGTGGACATCTTTCCATAGATTAGGCCAAAATAGGCCGGCTTGTAAGATTTTTGCACAAGTCTTGGAAGTGCTTGCGTGTCCACCATAAGGAGATGAATGACAATGAGCAATGACATCTTCTATTTCTTCTTCGGGTATGCACCGACGGAAGATTCCGTCAGGTCCTCTCTTAAACAATAATGGTTCGTCCCAATAGTAATACTTGAGATTGTGGAAGAATTTATTTTTCTGCTGATAGGTTAAG
The DNA here is from genome assembly GCA_963966055.1 of Lathyrus aphaca. Taxonomy (NCBI): domain Eukaryota; kingdom Viridiplantae; phylum Streptophyta; class Magnoliopsida; order Fabales; family Fabaceae; genus Lathyrus; species Lathyrus aphaca. The sequence goes on along the minus strand of OZ014519.1, from coordinate 676,141,251 downwards.
TCCGGTGGAAGTGCTCCTGCAGCTAAGTAGTTGACAATGTCAGCATACCATGGCAGTCCTACGGTTGTTTGGATTGTTTCCACGGCTTTTGGTTCATTTATGTCTAACTGAGCTGGGTCGCTTCTTATTTGTGCTATCAGCTGTTCATACGGAAAATCGTCGTTAATCGGCACTTGTTCGGGTTTAATACCTTCTATTCTAGATAAATGGTCCGCTACGACGTTTTCAGTACCTTTTTATCTTTGATTTCGAGATCAAACTCTTGTAAGAGTAAGATCCATCTCAAGAGTCTTGGTTTAGCATCTTTCTTGGTTAGTAAATATCTGATAGCAACGTGGTCTGTATAGATGATTATTTTTGCTCCTACTAGGTAGGAACGGAATTTATCAAGCGGGAAGACAACTGCTAACAACTCTTTTTCAGTAGTGGCGTAGTTCAATTGAGCAGAATCTAAAGTTCTACTGGCATAGTAAATTGCGTGAAGTTTCTTGTCCTTCCTCTGTCCTAGAACTGCGCCTACAGCATAGTCACTCGCATCGCACATGATTTTGAAAGGTAATCTCCAGTCAGGTGGTTGCATGATTGGTGCGGTGATGAGGGCTGTTTTTAGAGTTTCGAATGCTTTAAGACAATCTTTATCGAATATGAACTCAGAGTCTTTCATTAATAAACCGGTAAGAGGTTTAGTGATTTTTGAGAAATCTTTGATGAATCGTCGGTAGAAACCGGCGTGTCCTAAAAAGCTTTGTATTTCTCGAACGGTCTTAGGGGGTTGAAGATCTTTTATGACTTCTATCTTAGCTTTATCAACTTCAATTCCCTTGTCAGATATAACGTGTCCTAGTACGATTCCTTCTCTGACCATAAAATGGCATTTTTCCCAGTTAAGTACGAGGTTTACTTTTACACATCTTTCTAACACCATTTCTAAATTTGATAGACATCCTTCAAATCTTTTCCCGCATATAAAGAAGTCGTCCATGAACACTTCCATGATGTTATCTATGAAATCTGCGAAGATTGACATCATACATCTTTGAAAGGTTGCAGGAGCGTTACATAATCCAAAGGGTATTCGTCTATAAGCGAACGTTCCATAAGGACATGTGAATGTAGTCTTCTCTTGATCATCTGGGTGAATAGGGATTTGGAAAAATCCTGAGTAACCATCTAGATAACAGAAATACGAGTGTTTGGCTAATCGTTCTAACATTTGATCTATAAAAGGTAGTGGGAAATGATCTTTTCGAGTGGCTTTGTTTAGTTTTCGATAATCGATGCACACTCTATGTCCGGTCACTACTCTTTGTGATATCGATTCACCTTTAGCGTTTTTCACAACAGTGATACCTCCTTTCTTTGGTACTACAATTACTGGACTAACCCATTGACTATCAGAGATTGGATATATTATTCCAGCATCTAGTAGTTTCTTAACTTCTTCTTTTACTACAGTGCTAAGGATTGGGTTAATTCTTCTTTGAGATTCTCTAGAGGTTTTGCAATATTCTTCTAGCATAATACGATGCATACAGATTGAATGACATATTCCTTTGAGATCAGATATGTTATATCCTAATGCAGTTGGGTATTTCTTTAAGACATCTAAAAGTTTCTTCGTTTCGATTGTTCCTAAACTGGAATTGATTATAACTGGTCGCGTACATTCAGTGTCTAGGAATTCGTATCTTAGGTTCTTAGGTAAGGTTTTTAACTCTAATTTAGGTTTCTTCTTGCTTGGCATGTGATCCGGTGTAAGTGCTAAACTTTCGCTTAGACTATCATCTTGATACGGTTCACGCTAATTATCATCTTCGAAAATCGGAGGGATTTGAATTTTCATAATTTCAGAATAAGTAGTTTCTTTCATTCCCATCTCTCTTACACACTCGTCAATGACATCTAATAAATAGCATGTGTCCTCTATAGCTGGTGATTGTAAGAATTGTGTTAAAATAAATTCAACTTTCTCTTCACCTACTTCAAAGGTTAGCTTTCCTTTCTTTACATCTATAATAGCTCCGGCGGTAGCTAAGAATGGTCTTCCTAGTATGATAGGTGTAGTGGAGTCTTCAGTGATGTCCATGATTATAAAATCAGTAGGAATGTAGAATTGACCTATCCGTACTGGGACATTCTCTAGTATGCCTACAGGATATTTTATAGAGTGGTCGGCTAGTTGAACAGACATTTTAGTAGGTCTTAATTCTCCCATATCTAGCCATTTGCAAATTGTTAAGGGCATAACACTGATACTGGCTCCTAAACTGCATAGAGCTTTGTCAATGACGAATTATCCAATTACATAGGGTATAGATAAACTACCTGGATCTTTTAGCTTAGGAGGCATGTTATTTTGAATTATTGCGCTACACTCAGCAGTAAGTGTAACGGTCCCGTTATCCTATATCTTCTTCTTATTGGATAAGATTTCCTTTAGAAATTTAGCATACGAGGGCATTTGAGTGATAGCTTATGTAAATGGAATAGTAATATTTAACTGTTTTAGAAGTTCAACAAATTTCTTAAACTGGCCCATCGTCTTGGAATTGGTTAATCTCTGAGGGTACGGAATCGGTGGTTTATAAGGTGGTGGAGGCACATAAGGCTTCTCTTTCTCCACTGCCTCTTGATTATTATCTTCCTTTTCTTCTGGTTCATTCTCCTTTTCAGTCGGCTTATCCTGCTTTTGGCACATGGCTGGATTGTCAAGTCTTGGATCGGCAGGTCCGTCAAGTTCTTTGCCACTTCTTAGTATCACAACATTGGCCTGTCCTTTTGGGTTAGGTTTGGGTTGTCCAGGAAATACTCCAGCTGGGGCAGCGGTAGGTGCTTATTGTTGAGCTACTTGTGAAATCTGAGTTTCAAGCATTTTGTTATGTGTAGCTAACGCATCTACCTTGCTCACCAATTGCTTAATCTACTCGCTAGTGTGTATGTTTTGGTTCAAGAATTCCTTGTTGTAACACGGTGGGAGAACTGACTTTAGTTATGTTGCGGATAGCAAGAGTCGCCACCGACTTTTATTTTATCCAAAGGAAAGGCATAAAAGAACAGGAAAGACCTTTTAAAAGATTTTTGGGTCCGGGGGGTAGGTTATGTAAAGGGAAGGTGTTAGCACCCTTTACATCCATGGTTATCCATGGGCTCTTAGTTACTTAGCTCACTTTAAAATGTTTTTGAAAGTGTGAAGTGTGTGAATAGAAATTTTCTTAAGTGTTTATAATGACCCATGTACGGATGCGTATAAACCTTTGTTTTGAAAATTTTGGTTTGAAATTGTGAAGTGTTTTGAAAAGTTTTGAAGAGTGAGCAAGTAACTATGAGGAACCTACCCTAAGTTTAAGTCTTTTCTGTTCTTGAATCCTTTAAGTGGTAAGACTATCCCTATTATTAAGGAATAGGTAGTCATTACCTTGGATGTAAGGGACAAGTGAAGGGACATCTGTTTATGTAGGCAACTGTGGGGTGTATAAGCAATTTTGGAGGGACTATCATCTTTATTCGAAAGGGACAAGATCATTACGAAGGCAACATTCGAAAGGGACTTGATCTTTTATTTGTTAAGGGACTAGATGATTTTATTTTGAGGGACTTTGCTTTATACACCCTACTTGACCTTTTGATTAAGCAACAATGAGAGGTATCCCTAAGGAAGTGAGATGGCGATCAAAGATCGACTTACGTGTGTGAGTGTACAATTTAATATTTATCTTTAAATTTAAATGATCTAAATTAATTTTAAATTACAAGTATATTTACACTCCCTATTTACTAACCATAGCATAAAATATAAATAATAAACATTATAAATAAATATTACACCAAGGAGCAATTACATAATAATGATAAAAGCAATTTAAATAAATAAGCAAAATATTAATAAGCAAAATAAATAGGTAATTATAATTGGGTTAGTGAAAACAATAATAATAATAATAATAATAAATCATAATATAAATGAGGTTAGTAATAAACAAATAAGAAAATATAATAGACAATATAAAAATATTAAAAGATCAAATTTTATATAAGCAATTATTTAAGATTAATAAGAAAATATAGACAATTATATTAATTATAAAGTTTTAAGTTATTTGTAAATTATAAAAAAATAAGTTAATGATAAACATATTATAGAAATAAAATATAAATACAAAATTAATTTAGCAATTTTTAACTATTTCTAAACATATATTAACAATCATTTAAATGTAAAATTAAAAATAAAAAAAAAATTATGTCATATTTACATATTATAAAAATAGGATTAATTATGATTATATTTACAAAATTTAATTATATTAAATAAAATATATACATGATTAAGTAAAATGTGATCATACAATTATATTTACAAATTTAAAGATTATAATAAAATTTTATTTACTAATTAAAATATAAGCAATAATTACAATTAGGGTTTTAGAAAAATATTTTTTTTGATTTTATAAAATTAGGGTTAATATATTATTTAATCTAAACACAACTAATTTATTTGTACAAATCAAATAACATTAATAATAATAAAATAGTTTTAATAATGAAGTTTTAATTTTTGAAAATACAAAATTTAGAATTTATACAAGAAATAACATACATTTTGTTATTATTATTTTTTTAACATTTTATAATTTATTAAATCAATTAAACAAACAAGAATAAGAATTAATTAAAACAAGAAGAAATAGAGATCAAAAAAACTCACCTGGCTGGGAATTGAACCCAGCACCTTTTGCTTTCAAACACTCAAGCCAGCAACAACAACCACTGGGCCAGCCTGCGCGCAGGTAATAAAGGAGGAGGTCCAATTGCTTTTGTTGTCTGAAACCTGAAAATCATGAAAAAAATAAGCAAAACAAAAGGCCTGGGGGGATCGAACCCAGGACCTTCAAACATCACACAAACACCTTAACCAATCCAGCTGGGAGAGCGCACCTGTTAATATAATGACAATAATACATAATATATGATGTCTAATGAATAAACTGAAAAATAAGAAAACTTTGTAAAAAGCCAGGATTCGATCCCTGGACCAAGACTTCCCATGCGCATCCTTACACCAACTGAGCTACCACACAATTGTTAAACAAAACAGAAACCAATCCATAAAATATAATTTCAAATATTTGAAATCTCAGACGCGCGAAACTTCTTCTTCTTCCTTGGGTTACCTGCGAAAATTGATATGAATTTTCCTGCGAAATTTCCTGGGTGTTCATAAACCAGAAATCCTAGGTTTTTGGATCATCACGCAAACAACAAAATTAATTCAAATTGACAGTCCAGATCAAACATACGAAGCTTATACATCATAACCATGTTCTTAAAATTCATTTATCTCAAATAAATCATGAATTCCCAATTTGAGAACTCAAACCCTAACAATGGTGTCTTTCGGTTTAGGGCATGTTTCTTCAATGTTTTTGTCCAGAAACCATCTAAGCATCATAATAAACAAGATTAACAACACAAAAACAATTCATAATGGTTAAATGAATGAAATCGAAAAATTGAAAATTGATGAAGAACATGAATTCGGTTTGAATGATTTAGGGTGTTATGGATGTATATGAGCATTGGGAATGATTCTATGATGTCTTAGAAACATTCTTGTGTCCTCAAAATACCTTGAAACCTCTTGAATCAATGAAACCGAAAATTGGTTTTTGGATGATTTTTGAACTTTGAAACTTACTCTTTGGAGGCTGCAATTCATGTTCTCTCATTAGGGTTATCTCATGTACTTATAGTGTGATGTATTTAGGTCAGAAACTTGATGTTTGTGTGGAAGATTTGATCCAAAAAGATTCAAAAAGATAAGGCTTTGAAATTCAAATATTTTTGCATAAACACTTTCTATTTCAAGCCAATCAACATTATCTTTGTATCAATTTGATCCATATTGAATTCATGACCTTCTAGAATCAAAAATAATTTTAAATCTTCACATTTAATATTTTATTTAAATTTAAAATGATTTTTAGCATAAAAAATCATAATAAATTAATTAAATAAAATAAAATTATGAAAATATCAATGAATTTTCGTGCATGATGTCATGGATTGCTTTGGGTCATTAAAAGTTCAGCCCACTTAGCAAAATTTGGTTTTAAACCTCCATTTGCTTCATAAACTTCCCTAAAATTTCCCAACTTTGCAAGGGCACACATCCTTCAATTTTAATGCTATAAGGGTGTTATTGGACATTTTGGAAAGCTTGAAGAGTCCTCTAACCAACCCCACTGGTTTCATGTTCATATCATTTACCATTCTCAAGTTATGCCCTTTTGAAATTGTTGACTTTTTGTTGACTTTCAAAAGGACCTATAATGTCTTAGCTCATACCTTCCAAATGAAGCATTTTTGGGCTTGGATTGTGAGACACAAAGTTGTAGAGAATTCAATTTCCTTCAAAATGAGATTTGGATGGAGACTTGGTGATGAAGCATGTGAAAGTTATGGCTGGTCAAAGTTCAGTTGACTTTTACTAAGGAAACCCTAATTTAGAAACTCCTGATTCTTGATGATCTGAAATCTCCTTGATGAATCATGATCAAACCTTGATCAAATGATGAATTTTACTTCATATACTTGATGTTGGAAAAAAAATCATGAAGTTTGACTTTGGTTTGACCACAGTTGACCTCAGTTTGACTTTTTAACTGCTTTGACTGATTTTGACTTATCTGATCATCTGACTGAGCAAACCTTTGAGAAAAGTCTTGAAACTTGTCATGGGGGTTCTTACACACATATAAGATGTTATGAAGCTCACTTGAAGTCTTGGAAATCCATTTAGCCTGATTAAAGTCAAAACCCTAGTTTTGGATGCACTGCTTAGGAGGTGCATTGTCTGAGGGAATTGTCAACTCTTCTGACTATTTGTGAACTTTGTGAACCTTGTGAACCATCATAAAATGTCTTGTGAACCTTGTGAACCTCATGGGAGGCCTTGTGAACCTTGTGAACCTTCTTAGCACACAAAGTCTTGTATTGTGAGGGCAAATTTTGGGGTGCAACACTTGTTTGTTTGAGATTGGGTAGCTATGAAGTTCTCCATCATTAATTCAAGGTTTGATTTTCTAGGAACATTAGGAGCAGTCTTTTGATATCCTGGTGGTGTAGCTGGCGCTTGACCTGGTGCGTATAAAGCATTGTTGTTCTTATAAGAGAAGTTCGGATGATTCTTCCAACATGGGTTGTATGTGTTCGAGTACGAGTTTCCTTGAGCATAATTCACTTGATCTGTGGGAATTCCTGCTAATAATTGACAATCAGGGACAGCATGTCCTGGAACTCCACATAACTCACAGTTAGGTGTTACCGCAGCCACGATGGCTGTTGGTGTTATGGCCAAGTTGTCGATCTTTTGGTTAAGTTGGTCAAACTTTGCATTGACTTGGTCCATACTACTCACTTCGTACATACCTCCTTTTGTTGGTTTCTCAGTTGCGACTCTCTCGCTTCCCCATTGGTAATGATTCTGAGCCATACTCTCGATAAGTGCATAAGCATCATTATATTCTTTGTCCATTAGTGCGCCGCCCGCGGCAGCGTCAATCGTCATTCTTGTGTTGTACAAGAGTCCATTGTAGAAAGTATGGATGACCATCCATTCTACTAATCCGTGATGTGGACAAAGTCTCAGCATATCTTTGTAGCGTTCCCAAGCTTCGAAAAGTGACTCGTTTTCCTTTTGCTTAAATCCGTTGATTTGAGCTCTTAGCATAGCTGTCTTGCTAGGTGGGAAATATCTTGTCAAGAAGACTCTCTTTAACTCCTTCCACGTAGTTACTGAATTCGAGGGTAGAGATTGAAGCCAGGCTCTTGCTCTGTCTCGAAGTGAGAAAGGAAAAAGGCGTAATCTGATTGCTTCTTGGGTAACTCCATTAGCTTTTACTGTATCTGCGTACTGCATAAATATCGAAAGATGAAGGTTTGGATCCTCGGTAGGATTTCCGGCGAATTGGTTTTGTTGCACGGCTGATATCAGCGAAGGTTTCAACTCGAAATCATTTCGGTTGATAGCTGGCGCGACAATGCTGGAATGCGGCTCAGCTTGTGAAGGACTAGCGTAATACTTGAGCGGATGATTTGGTTCTTCAGCCAATTCTGCGTCCTTCGATGTTCCAACTGGTTTAGGTGGATCAACTTGAAGATCTGGAATGTTGTATTTTCGTTGGTATTCGAATATTCGTCTTCTTAAATGTAAGAAGTGTTCTAATTCAAGGACTGGAGGTTGCAAGTCTTCGCCTTGAGAGCGAGTACTTGGCATACACTCGGTAAATTAGATTAGGGAAAATAAATTGTTACCTTAGTCTAGACAATGCTACTCTAATAGTGCACTAGTGACTAAATCAAGGTCCCCGACAATGGCGCCAAAAACTTGATGGAGCGAAGACGTGATGTGTCTAATGGTATCTAAACTGCAAGTGCACAACCTATCGCAATAGTAATAAAAAGATGTCGAACCCACAGGGACTTTGTAATCACTCTAGTGCTAGAAGGTCTGCTAGTTTAGCTAAGGCGGAAATTTGTCACGATTATGGTTTTAAGGATTAAAAACGGGAAACTAAACTTAAGTAAAGAAATAATGATAAGGCGGTCGGTATGTAATAATATTAACCTATGCGGGTCAATCTAGTCTAAGCTTATAAAGATGTTTCACTTAAATAATTCTGTAGAGATTACCAGTTTAAAAACCCTCGACTCACACTCTCGTGGTTTTACCTCGGATCATACTCCTAAAGCCCTATGTCTGCTCTCACTAGCCCATAAGTGTTTAGAAAATAATTTTTTGAAAACTTAATAAGTCTAATTCGTTTAAAAGCGCTCTCACTGTATTTAAATCGAATGCCTAACTTTAGCTATCCGGTTAAAATCTCACACTCTCGTGGTCTCGACCTAACCTATTTCACTTCTCTTACTCTCGTAACAAAAAGCTTGATTTTAGTTATAAAAAGTCACAGCCAGAATATAAGTTCGTAAATATTTTTAGCTTAGATTCGATTCATCCGTTTTGGTTGCTTTATTACATACCGACTCAATTAATTTAGCTACTCATATTAATTAAAACAACAGATAAACACAAAATGAAATTAATAAATATTAAAACATGCATTATATAATGATAACAGAAACTTAACATAAATAAATAAACTTAATATTAATTGCAAAACAAAAACCTGAACAAATGAATTCTTCGGCTCCTTCTTCCACAATTTGGCAAGCTTGGAGCGTCGGAATCGAAATAAAAGAAACGAAATCTGAGGCTTAAAGAAATCTAATTAAGATAACAATTTCCTTAATGTTGGAAATTGTTATTAAAGGGTTGGAAATTAACAGAAAGCAGCAAGAACAAAAGCTGGAAAAGAAAATTGGGTTGTAAAAACGGCAGAGCTTCCGCATAAAAATTTCAATCAAAAACTCTGTACTTTCTTCATCTGATTCTTTGATATTTATAGAAGAGAAATTTGACAGTTGAAGAGTAGGAACGTGGGCTTCGGTTCTTTAGTTTTGAGAAAATCCAGGAGACTGAGCGTTGTTGAGGTTGAGAGAAAATAGGAGTCTCTGAAGACTCTTTCTATTCGTTGGCACATCTTCAATTTTTATTCAAATAAATTAAATAAAGCTTGTCACGGTCGTAACATTGGTGTAACGGGCATATTTCTCATATTTAGCGCGTCACGGTCGTGAGACCATTGTGACGATCGTGAGACCTCAAAAAGGCGCGTCACGGTCGTGGTATCCTTATGACGACCGTGACAACAACAAATTATGCAGTTTTTAGCAGAATTGATTTCTCTCTTTTCTTTTCATGCTAAATTTTGTTCCTTTGATCTTTTTCCATACTTTTGGCTCTAGATATATTATACCTGCAATGTGGCATAAAAAACTCGAAATAATCGGGAGTTAAAAGGACTAATGTATGATAAAACGGACTAAAAACATAGTAATAATACGATGCGATTTCTCGTTATCAGATGGCCGTGCCCTGCTAGGCGATCGTCCTTCACCTTTTGATGACCGTACCTCATCATTTACCCGATGGCCGTCCCCATTGTTGACCTTTTCTATCTGACATTCGTCCTATGTCGAGATAAATATCAGCCGTCCTCTGCTAGGAGATCGTCCTTCACCTTTGATGACCATCCCTCATCATTGTTTCATTTATTCTTTAACCTGATGGTCGTACCCATCATTGTTTACTTTACTTTCCAGGCCTGATGGCCATCCCCATTTATGCTTGTCTAAATCCCAAGGGATTTTTATTTCCTTGCCTGATGGTCGTCCTGTCGTGGTCTCTTTATTTCCCCAGATTGTCGGTCGTCCCCATCATTGCTTAACTTACCACTTTATCCCTAGCAGTCGTCCTCTGCTTGATGGTCGTCCTCCATCTCCTTCATTTGATAATCATACTATACTACCTTGTACAATTTATATCCCTTTTCTTCTTATCCCCAGCGAGTGCAAATTTCAGGCTTTCTTTGGTATTCAACCACAAGTTATCTTGTTTGTCTGTTAAGCCAGGTGCTTAAACCCTGCACAGCTAACTCATGCTTGAATAAGGGCAGCTGTAAACACCCAAATTTTCCCTCACTTCTTCTCACACCATGGCTTGTGATCTTTCATTTTTGTCTCAGCATAAGCACTACATCTCATATTGCCTATTTGTTTCATCTGCATAACCCATTTTCATCTCCATCTAGGGTTTGTGATCTGAGCAATCCAAGAATCAATCTGAGCCATCCCAAAGGTCTTAAAGATTTCCAAGGGGGTCCATGTGTGTTCTATATTCATATTATGTTCCCCAAAGTTCATAAAAGTCAAGAAATCACAAAGATTGGCAAAGGCATGGAAGCAGAGCTAGAGTTTTCTTGCACAGATGACCAAAGGATTACAAAACACCCCTCAACAAGGGTACCAAAGGATCATTTTCATCAAATTGAAGTTCTATGATCTTTATTTGATCTTAGAAGTGGTTGGAAGTTCACAAGATTAAAGAATTTTGAGCCAATTGCAAACTTGCCATTTTTGGAAATGACTTGTAATGGAAACTTTCCATTTTGGGAAAGATTTTCAGCCTCCTCTTTCATGACCAAAAATGCTTCAAATGAAAAATTCTTGGACATGAAAGTTGTAGATTAGGTCTTTCCCTTTTCAAAAAGTACTAAAACATGTCTTGATTCATCCTAGAACTCAAGATATGGCCTTTCAAAGTTGGCAAAAATCATATAATTTCAAGTTTCATGTCAAAGAGGGATTTTGCATATTGGAATTTTAAAGCTTCTAAGTGACCTCTAATGTGCTCAATTATGTCATAACATGTTAAAGCAACCTCCAAAGATCAGAATTATGCCTTGAACCTAGGGTTTTGGTGACTTAATTCACAAGAAATTTCAAAATGACCAAGTTGCATAAATATTGAGAACACTTGATCTATGCATTACAGCTGCATTTATTTGATCCAAGGGTCCTCCATGAAGCATGCTGAGGCAATCTATGCTCATAATCCCTTGCTGCAATGGCCCATACCTCAAGTACAAAGAAACTTGACTTTTTGCATTTCCTCCCATACTAATCACACTATGCCACTAACCATTCTCTGACCAATCAAGACATTACAAACAAAGGTTATGGAGCTCATTTCACAACACATTCAAGCCGGCAAGCCCTTAGAACTCAGATTTCACAAAATCACCAAAAAACTTCCCTTCTTCGAATTGCACAAACCAGCCATCAAAACTCACTCATTCTTTCACCATTCATCTAAAAATCACTTAAGGATCACAAAACACCCCTCACCATGGCCTGAAACCAGCACAAACCAAAATACGATTTCTGCAAAACCAGAACCAAACACTTCAAAATAGTCATCACAAACTTGTTCTAAGCATTGCAACATCATCAGGGAGCTCATTGGGGTTGGTTTGCATCAAAGAAAAGGCCAGAAAGCTCAAAACTGAAAAGCTTCAACTCAGATATACCTCAAGAACATTTTTTCCAGAACTTGCTATTTAAGTTAAAATATCAATCTTCATGTTCCCCTGATCACACTGATATGTTTAGTTTCGAAAATAAGTGAGAAATGAGCATGTATGAACTCTCTGAAAGTTTGCCCGAAAATCTTGTTTGCTTCGATTCTTGTTTTTGATGAAATATAAATGTTATTTGATGATGGATTCTTGCTTAGGGGGGTTAGAGGGTCATTTCTGGAGCTTTAGAGGGTTTAATTTGACCTAGGGAAGAAGTTGAGATTTTGGTGTTGCCGGAGAAGATGCCCGAAGCTAGCTCCGGTCACCTGAAAGTGGTTAGGGTTCTAATTAGGGTTTATTTGACAGATGCGTTATGGGCCCTTGGATCTTGTTTTAATTAGTGAGCGAATGGCCATGATATATCCACTTAACCCTAATCCTGATTATTTAATTTAATTAATATTAATTAGTCAGAAACAATCCCAGCCATCCAATAGCGCGCGCAGTTAACATCTCCTCCCTAGGTTTGAATCTCAGCCACTGGATCAAATTACTTTCACTTTAATTAATTCATTTTATTTCATTTTTCTTTTCATTTCTTTTGTTTAATTTATAAAAAATATCAAAACACTTTCAAAAAATATGAGTTCTTGCATTTCTGTTTTAAATATTTTTCTCAACCTGAAAATAATTTTTATTTTATTTTTTGCATTAAAAAAGTATTTTTAAAATATTTAAATGTTATTTTTAATTAATTAATGGATTTTAATTAATTAAAAATACATTTAGGTTTCTAAAAGTCACCAAAAAAAATCATGAACCATTCCAATACATTTAGAAACATTTTCAAACTCTTCATACAAATTTATTTTTAGGTTTGATCTCAATTTCACAATTTTCTTTGAATTAGGGTTCTTTAAAATCACATTTTCTAACCCTAACTTTAAAAAATCATTTCTGCCTGACCATGAAGAGTTTGAACTTGATTCTTTTTGCATTGTTTCACATATTGCATGTAGTTTCTAGGTTATTTTCCTCATGAATTTATCTTCCATTTTCAAATTAATTTGCATTTTCCTTTGAGAATCACCTAAAAACCCTAGCAAACTTAGGAAAATCATAACTTTTAATAGGATTGGCTTCTGACCTTCTCCTTTGGGGTGTGACTTAATATGGGATTAGGGTTTAATTGAGCTTAGTTTCAATTTTTTATCATGTTGTATGCTTCTGTTTTGTTCATTTGCATCTCATACTTTCATAAAACCCTAATTTCTCATGTTCATTTGCATTCTCCTTTGCATATCATCATCATGTGAACTTGCCATGACATTTCAAGTATTCATATGTCATCTTAGACATCTTAGGATATGTTAGACCATTTATTGATCATTTCTTCATCCATTTTCTATGTCTTGCATTCATTACATTTCATAAACGTCCATGTGTTTTCAAACTTCTAAAGCATGCTTTCATGACATCTCATCTTTGTATGATCATTCATATGCACATTGTATGACTTTGCATCATCTCATATGACATTTTCATTGCATAATCACTTCTGACTTTGGTCCTTGCATATCATTTCATTTCATTTCTTTATGCTTTATGTCTTATGCATTCATACTAACTTTTCAGGATCTTTTGGTAAGTTATTTGGGAGGTGGATTTGCCTTCACCTCTCACCTCTTCTTATCTCACTCATATGCATTTTAACATGCATTTGAAGTGAACTTGTTCACTTATGTTCCATCCTTCTCACTTTCTTTCTTTAAGTCACTTATCTTCTTCAGGAAGTAAGTAACTTGTTCTTCTTTCTCCTTCTCTTTTCATCTGCTTATTCCATTGGTGGCCTTGAAGATCTTTCCTTTTAAGCCTAACAACCATAGGATATCTAATCATGATAACTTTTAGGGTTGTATATAGGCCCTCTTAGTCTTTTACCTTTGAGTCTCCTTGAGACTCTCTTCTCATCTCATAATCAGAGGCTAAACTCTTAAAGCTTTAGGACTTTAGAGTTAGGGTTATGCCTGCATCCTTCTCTTAGGATGGAGTGTATAACTTTAATCCTAAGTGTTAAACCTTTAATTGTTTAAACCTCTTAATCAAATCACATTAATAGTCACCAAGACTTTATCTTGTAACTTGGGCCTTACATTAGGGTTCTATCTCTTCCTTATGGTTAAGAGGGACTAACCCTAGTGTTTAATGGACAAGTCCCCCTCAAGTTGTCTTACAAACCATAAAATCCACTTCTTAATCTCATCCCTCAATTAAAATCCACTTAATAAAGGCTTGTTATATAATGAATTTAATCCCTAACCATGGATTAAGTTGAGGTACCTTCCTCAGCTTAAGTGTTCTCATCTATTATCCTTCTATTAGGATGGTGTAATGAGTTCACTAATCTGTGATTAGAGATTAAACTCATTACTTAACACTAAACAAAAACCCAAAAACATCTAAATAATCACAAGTAGGTTAATGATGTTAATCCTACATCAACATGGTAATTAAGTTGAGATGCTTATCTCATACTTAAGTATGCTCATTATCCCTAATCAGGGAGGATATAATGAGTTTACAAACCCTTGATTTAGGCTTAAGCTCATTAACTTATGAAAAACACCAAAAACAATAACAAAACTGAAAACAAAAAAACAAACAATAATCGTCTCCTTCGGGATTCTTTTCTCATCATACTCATTCATAAACGAGAACCATCTTCTTCCGTCTAATGCAAGACAGTTAGCACTCGAGCCAGACGAGTCATACACTTGAGCATATACAAGCAGGCAGTTCAGAGTCAAATCTTTTCAGTCTCTTTGAGTCGAACTACGGTGTTCTGGCTTCCTCATTGCACGAGAGGATACGTAGGCATAACTTAACAGTTATCGAACAAAAGTCTCTGTGTCTTCCCCCCTCTTTCAGCATTCTTTAAAAAGCCTCAGTCCTGAGCATCTCACTTCCTTTTTGCACTGACACCTATACATTCTTTTCTTAGCTTTTGCACATAGATATCACATACACTACCCCTTTAAACACAATCTTGTAGGCGTGGATCCCGTCGAGTACGACGGACAATCTGGGTACTAATACCTTCCCAGGTTGTAACCAACCCCCTTTCTCAGTTTCTCTGGTTCGCAACCGTCTTATCCATCTTCTTCTAGGTTTATGCAACATTATCTTTCCTTCGGGATAAAAATGCCTAGCTGACGACTATATTCATTTCATTTTCATTTCTCTTTTCGCCGACCGTTCGCGTCTGCACCGGGATGCAAATCTTCGGGAGCGACACATAGCCCACTAACTTTTGGTAAGCCAACCTATCATCGGTCCCCAGACTCGCGTGTCGGACTCGATAATGACTGGTCGGCAGATCAAAATGATTCGGCTTCCATCTTAGGGGGATCTTTGACATCAACTGCTCCACGCCGTTTGCATCCTGTTTAAGAAAGTATAGGCTGTCCAGAGCATACTGGGTGATCGGTTTCACCGAGTACCATCTACCTTTGAAGTGGCGGACTGAATCAACATATGTCTTGAATAACCTCGAGGGTTGCTTGAAAGACACCCAACTATGACGTCCTCCTACGCCCGGCTAATGTAGGTGGAAAACGCGGAAGAAGAGGGGCAGCGTGCATCCAATCCCAAGGTGTCGGCAGACCAGCTCAAACGCTCGTATAAAGGAGATGACGTTGGGATGTAATTATGAAGGCGCCAGCCTGAGCCACCTAAAGACCCCCATCTGAAATTCGTTAAAAGGGAGCTTCATTCCCGTCTCCCAGAAGGTGAACTCATACATCGCGAATTGTTTCCCCGGGAAGCACGAACATATCCAGTCTTCTTCTCGAGGAGCGTAGCACTGCCAATTGGTTTTATCCTCGGGACCCAACTCCTCAACTACTGCGTACACGATGACACTTTCATCCACAAAATAAGACTCTACATCCAATGGCTCGTCGGCGACCCACGACAGTTCATTATGGTCGGATGAAGAGGCGACCACATTTCCTTCCTAGGGTTGTCTTTGGTCGGCCGTACCTGAAAAGCAGAAGGGAAAAGTGAATTTGACGTCGCATCAAATCCACCATTCCACTGCAGTTCAAGTAAAAGGGCGAAGAGCTGAACGCTCCGAGATCTCGCTAACGTTGCCCTAATCAACAAAGTGATATGTGAAAATCCCTCTCGAGCGCTCACGAAACACCTAAAGTTCTTAAGAAAACTAAGAAATTCTTACCCGGCGAATGCATAGGAAGCTCGCGACCTTCATCAAAAGTATGATGATTCTGGCCGGCCTATTCACGTAAATATGTATTATTCTCCCGGCTCATGCAAATTGCGCCCGGGACGATCATACCTAAAACCTAAAAACTAGCCTAAAACAGTAACCTACTTACTCTAAGCAGAAAAATTACCACTAATACTACCTACCGCAAAGGTCATGGGTCGAGGAACTACACAGCGTCCTTTGGGCATATCGCACAACACCATATTCCACAACAGAAGAGATCCCATTCAGGATAACATACGGTACCGAGGCAGTCAACCCGATAGAAATTCGAGAGCCAATGAGGCACACAGAAGCACCCCTTGACGAGGAGTTGAATGACGAAGCATTGCGAGTCGAGCTAGACCTCGTTGAGGAAATACGCTCTGAGGCAGCCCTACGAGAAGCTTCACTTAAACAGAAAATGGCTTTACGCCACGAAGCGAAAGTCATAAGAAGAGAATTCCAAGCGGGCATCTTGGTCTTCATACAGAACAAGAAAAACCCACGTGAAGGCAAGCTAACCGCTAACTGGGAAGGCCCATACCGTGTCCTAGATAAGACGGACAACAGGGCCTACTACCTTGAAAACCTAAAAGGTGAAGAACATGCTCGACCATGGAATGAAGAAAAACTTAAGCAGTACTACAACTAAAACAGCTTAGGAAGGCGTGGGAGGTACGACCACAACCTTTGTCACCAATCGAAAGGGACGATAACACCCACATAAGGCGAGCACAACCCTCCCTGATGTTGGACATCTCAAACGAGCTCTAACATCGCTGTACCACGTCGGCAGGGCACCCGGCTCGAGATGGGAAGGCCCATGCCCCGAGATCAGGGTGTCAAATCGTGACCCTAATCCAGATCCGTGGAGGACGTAAAACCCGCCACCTCGTCGGTTCCCTAAACCGATGAGTCTAAATAGTCGAGCACAAAAAATTTCAAAACAAAAAGCAGTTCAAACAAACATTAATTCAAACAAAGGCAACACACAATAAAATGCCGAACATAATATCATATTTAAATCCGGCCAAAACCCGTCCATTCAAGTACATACAAAAGGGGAGCGCATACCATTACAGCAAAATCCAAACAGGCATGCAGGCCAGAAATTGTAAGTAAACTAAGGGTCGTTGCACAAACCTACGCCTCTTCAGTGTTGTCGTCGTCCTCCTCTTCCAGCTCTTCCTCAGCGACAAAGGGACATACAATATCCCCAACAGTCACGCAGTAATTGTGAGCCATCCCCTCGGTTACGAGCACCGGATTCACAACTTTGAGTTTCTCGGTAGCGTTATCAAATCCTTCTTTGAAGACGAACACCAGATATTTGCAGAGCTCGCGGATTCGTCGGACCAACTCATCGCGGGTACGAAGGGCCAACTCTTCTTCATTCTCATCCTCAAGAGGACGGACCACACCTTTTAGCAGCGTAA
Source organism: Lathyrus aphaca (assembly GCA_963966055.1). Taxonomy (NCBI): domain Eukaryota; kingdom Viridiplantae; phylum Streptophyta; class Magnoliopsida; order Fabales; family Fabaceae; genus Lathyrus; species Lathyrus aphaca. The sequence goes on along the minus strand of OZ014519.1, from coordinate 676,123,567 downwards.
GTCGTGCCCAGAGATGCACATTCTCCTCAGCCTCCTTGTTAAGCTCGACTGCCTGCTCCTTCAGGCCCTTGTTCTCCACTTTTAAGGTGTCCCGCTCATGCTTGGCCTTATCCAGCTCCAAACTCAACCCTTCTTGAAGTTTATGTTCCTCCTTATAGTTAGACAGATCCTTGGAGAGCTTGTCCTTCTCAGCCCTTGTTGTCTGAAGTGTTTCCTCCAAAACAACAGTGGAGATAGTGGTGTCGGACAGCACCAAGGCCGTCTCCATGACCCAGATAAAACCAACAATATCCAAGGCCAAATCCGCCCTCCTGGAAGTAGCGTTTTGGTCGAGCAAGGCTTTCGCTTCTGGCGCCGCCACCACGATGCAACCCTCGGACTTGAAGAAATCCCTCTCCAGATAGCAAGGGGAAACAGATAACTTCCATGTTCGCCCGACTGCATGCCGCCCACGGCACCTGACTGGGCTAGAGACCCATTTGTCCGTTGACGCTTCGAGCGAGGGGAGTTTACAAATGGTGGAGGGCTATCCGGTATCGATATCGGGGAACCTGGTTGTGCGACTGCTTGGGGGGAGTCAGAGGTCGATTTGGGAGTACCGGAGCCACCGACCCCATGCTCTGTTGCCACCTCCTGGACGCGGCTTGTAACTTTCTTTTTCTTCTTTGTTTGAACCCTGCACGGGGCCCCGACCTGGTTGGCCAACTTCAATACCTGCTCCTTGGCTGAGGGCATGCTTCCTGCAAAACAAAAAATTAAGAGAATAAGCAAGCAGATACAACAGCAGAAGAGCAGGAAAGGCTGAAAGAATCTACCTAATAATCGAATAACCTCATTGTCCGTATCACATTCGAGTAAGGCTTTGTTGTTAATCAGGCGAGTTTCTAGGACGGGAACCCCGTCGTCATCTATGTAAGGGTTTTCCATTCGGTCTACGCAGACCGCCAAGTTGAAACTTTGGACATAGTCCACTAATTTTTTGTAAGCCAACATGTCCTCGGTCCCCAGACTCACATGTCGGACTCGATAATTTCTGGTCGGCAGATCAAAATGATTCGGCTGCCATCTTAGGGGGATCTTCGACATCAATTGCTCCACGCCGTTTGCATCCTGTTTACGAAAATATAGGTTGTCCAGAGCATACTGGGTGATCGGTTTCACTGAGTACCATCTACCTTAGAAGTGGTGGACTAAATCAATATACGTCTTGAATAACCTCAAGGGTTGCTTGAAAGACACCTAGCTAAAACGCCCTCCTGCGCCCGACCGCTCTAGGTGGAAAATGCGGGAGAAGATGGGAAGCGTGCAACCAATCCCAAGGTGCCGGCAGACCACCTCGAACGCTCGGATAAAGGAGATGGCATTGGGATGTAGTTGTGAAGGCGCCATCCTGAGCCACCTAAAGACTCCCATCTGAAAGTCGTTAAAAGGGAGCTTCATCCCCGCCTCCTAGAAGGAGAACTTATACATCATGAATTGTTTCCCCGAGAAGTGCGGGCGTATCCGGTCTACTTCTCGAGGAGCGTAGCACTGCCAGTTGGGTTTATCCTCGGGACCCAACTCCTCGACTACTGCATATGCGGTGACGCTTTCATCCACAAAATAAGACTCTTCATCCAATGGCTCGTCGGCGACCCACGACAGGTCATTTTGGCCGGATGAAGGGGCGACCATATTTCCTTCCTCGGGTTGTCTTTGGTCGGTCGTACCTGAAAAGCAGAAGGGAAAAGTGAATTCGACATCGCATCAAATCAACCCTTCCACCGCAGTTCAAGTGAAAGGGCAAAGAGTTGAACGCTCCGAGTTCTCTCTAACGTTGCCCTAATCAACAAAGGGATGGGTGAAGATCCCTCTCGAGCGCTAACAAAACACCTAAAGTTCTTAAGAAAACTAAGAAATTCTTGCCCGGCGAATGCATAGGACACTCGCAACCTTCATCAAAAGTATTATGATTCTGGCCGACCTATTCACGTAAATATGCATTATTCTCCCGGCTCATGCAAATTGCGCCAATGACGATCATACCTTAAAGCTAAAAACTAGCCTAAAACAGTAATCTACTTACTCTAAGCAGAAAAATTACAACTATTACAACTTACCGAGCGAAAAAATGATCAGAAGAAGATTCGAAGGGTTACCTGACATGATGATAGCGGGGAGAAAGCGGTGGCACACGGGGAGCTAGCGGTGGGGAGCGTCAGCGACGGTTGAGAGAAGTTTTTGGCTGCTAGTCTAGTTAATCATAGGAGCGAAAAGTGAAATGAAATGGTTTCTCCACTTTATATATAGGAGAAGCGCGTGGGAGGACGCGCCTAGGTAATCATTACCTAGGCTCCCTAGGTCGGCCCTAGCACAGGAAATGAAGCGACACGCTTTGAATTCCCCGAACGCGGCATTTTAGAGAATTCTGAACGACGTCGAGCATCTCTAGGTCTCCCCGACTCAACTAAAACTTCCTCGGTTACTAAAGACGTCGTACCCCGGTCAACTCGATATATGTCCTCCTCGGTTTACCGAATAACTCGACATGCCAAACACTTTTGCACGGGCGATCGATCCCAACGGCCCATTCCACGGTCTTTGTCCTACCTCGACATGTTGGTTGTGCCCAACTTTATTTCTCTTAATCCATCACTCCAGCTTGGAGACTCGACTTGTGGGGCTCCTGTTTCGGAATGGGCCTCGAGGACACCGTTGGCCCATAACCCAACATGTCGGGCAGAGGCCCATCCAGTCGGCCAAGCCTTTTGCATCGTCGGACAGACTTACAACTTCCCGAGCAGGTGCTTGGCGCGTCGGACAAACACCATGTCCATTGAACTGATGATGGGGAGACCTCGTCTCCCCATCACCTGCCACGTCACCCAACTCTCCACCATTATCTCCTGAAAGATATGGGCAGTTGGACTAAGGGCAAGACCACGTGTTAGGTCTTACACGCTCATACGCGTACCTTGGCAGTTCTTCCTTGGGCCTAGCTAATCCAACCCAAAGAAGAACCTTGGCCCAACGCTGGAGCTCACTATAAATACCTTTTTTCACTAAAGGGTCAGGTATTCTGAAACACTCTCTTTCTTACCCTTTTTGTACCATATACTCACTTTAGCATCAGAGTGTCATGTAGGTACACCCTCTCCTCACTTGTCAACCATCGTCCTGTTCGTGCTCGACCTCTGGAGGGCCCTTCTGATCAGGTAAGATCAGTAACTAAATATTATAGTTTAGCAAATTATTAATTATATTGTAATTAAATGAAATAAATACTAAATATAATATATATATATATATATATATATATATATATATATATATATATATATATATACATTTGAATTCTAAAGGTGTATCATAAAAATCCAAATAGCCTAGTGGTAATGGTATATGTATGAAGGTAAAAATTTAGAGAATCTTCAAATGTTAGGGGATTCCATGCAACTTTTTTTACGGGGGATTTTTTCGAATAACGCTTATATGACAGAGGTAAATGACTAATAACCTTAGTGTTTTTTTACTATGGAGAGAGCAAGCTCACGGGAGGTGAAATGCTTTGTATTTCTCATAGTATTTCATGTACGTTTTGAGTTGTTCTTCCACATGTTAGGGATGAGGCATTTATTGAGGTGACAATAGAGAGAGCAATCACATGTGATGTGAAAAGCTCTGTTTTTCATGGTATTTCTTGTACGTACTGAGTTGTTCTTTTACATGTTAGGGATGAAGTATTTATAGAGGTTTGTGGGCCCAAAATTATTTTTTTTCGAGATTGATAAATGTCCACCAAGTCATAGTAATGGATCATTGAATCCCTACTTTGTATGAAGACACAGTTTATTTTGTTGACTATGAAAATCCAGATATCTATTTGTCAACGTTTCTCATGATGGGACGAATATGGGGCGTTAAATGCGAGGTTACCCACGATTTCCTCGCCCTTGATGGGTCTAATCAATATTGATAATTATATGAATAGACTTTTGCAACTCCCTAAGTTCTAAAAAAATATTAAAATAAACAAAACACATTTTACTAATATATAAAGTCGTCAAAAAATAATTTGTTTTTCACATATGCAAATTTAAAAAATTGATCATATAATACTTTAAATTACAATAAATAGTATGTTTCTACCTCTTCAATCCTTTATTTCTACAATATTTCAATCATTTCATATTCTTATTTCTTTTATAGGATTTTCCCTTTGTCTATTTTAAAAGAATAAAGGAAAAAGAAAATACATATATATGACCTTTGATCATAATAAAAAAATTAAAATATAAACTTTAGAGATAAAGTTAGCATATTAATATACCTAAGAGACATTTAGTAATAATGTTAGTTTATATGAATAGTTTATGGCAATTGCGTGCTAAAACAAAACAATTTAATGAGAATTAATGTTGTCATGTTTTACTTATAAAAAGACCAAATATAGTTTGTTTGCTACATGCAAATTAAAGAGTTAAATATGACTAAAATACTAAAACTTGTTCATGCTTTAGTTATATGGATTTCTCTGGTTCTTGTTGTAACCAGCCATAGTAAATTCTTTTTCACTTAGAATTCAATTCTTTTTATTATATACAACTTCTTTCAACCCTTTTAATAACATTCACTTGTTTTTACTTGACATGCAGGTTTTCTTCCCTGTGGGTCTAATAAGGAATGTAAAGATGATATATGTTTCCCACCTAGAAAGCCAGGATGTTATTTGGATGCATGTCGTTGCTTATAATCGTAACAACTAATTTCAAAAATAAATCTATGTTACTTCTATAATTATGAAATTTCTTACCATTTTAATTTTCATAAGCTTAAAAGCATGTTATTTTATGAAAGAATTGTTACCTTTGTGTACTCGTAGTAGATATCATGAATACCAACTTTATTGAGTAATTTTAATTAATTAAGTTAATGTATAAAATTTAGAAAAAAGATGATTTTCTAGAGTAATAAACTAATAATACATTGTTAATTATAGATTAGTATAAGATTAGTGAGTGATAATTTTTAATGCATGTGTTTTTGCCAGTAGTTCATCCTGAAAGGACTAAGAGACTAAGGTTGATAGACAAGCAACCCACAAAATAAGTAAGACAAGCAACTCACCAAGGTTACAGGTGTCAGTGAACACTTGTATTGAGAAGAACATTTGTGTTCATTCTCTATAAGAGTTTATTATAAAAACACTAACACTTTGTTATTATATTGATTGTAATTTCTTCGAAAGGTTATGTTGTAGTTAGATTCTTTAAGACAAATAAACTAAGTTGTAGATAGTTCTTTGTCTTGAGAAATTTAAAGTATAAGTCGGTTGATTAGGAGGTACCTTAGTGAATTTGTAATCAGTTTGATTATAATGAGAATATTTCAAGTGTGAGGGGAATGGACTTAATTATGTATTGTGGGGTGAATCAGAATAAACTTTGTATGCCTTTTTTTTCTTTGTATCTTTACCTTCAACGTTTAGTTCAAACACACTTTTATGTTTTTAACTTGAAAATGTTATTATTGGACCAATGATTTGGGTAGCACGAGATCTACCGAAGATTATAAATGATATATTTTAATTATAATAAGTATTTAAATACAATAAAATTATATACAATATCCATCTGCACAAATCATATATTGATATGAGTTGTATCATTTAATTGAGAAATATCCACAAGATAAAAATGGGTTGGTCTATTGAAGACTAACACGAATGGTATTTTGAATGCATTTAAGATATGGGTAATCACAGAAAGTTTCACACAAATTCATAATGTAAATTACAATGAAATGTTTGTTGCAATCATAATGATATGCTTTGACTATAAGTTTGAGCAGATTGAAAAATAAGTCATATTTGCTAATTGGAATGACCTCGTGTATGTGTGAGATGCATATTGAAGGTTCTTGGTTTGGATGCATATGTAGAAAAACATTATCATATGTTTTGATGTCTCGTAAGATGTCTCTGACATGCTTGAAGAACATTTGTTGTGAAGGTTTTTGTGATGTCAGATCAGATGTCATAACATCTGTTTTGACTGATCTGGGACATCCTGATGCAAAAAGTGTTGATTTAATTTCTACACTTTTTTAGCAAGCATTTTTTATGTGATTTGTTCCGGTGTATGCGAAAATCAATGGAGATTTCTTGTAAATACAGAAGATGCTCTGTGTTTAGTTTTTGGAGATTCACTACAAGAAAAAAGGAGATTTACGACACTTGAGTTGCGACAGTTAACACATAACCTTCCTTATTACTGGATTGCGACGGTTGTCACAACAGTTAGGGTCGTCTGTCGCAAATTTGTTGCGACAATTATCACAAAACCGTCGTTATTCCTGAACTACGACAGTTGTTACGACGGTTTGGCCCAACTATCACAATTTTTTTAGACATGTTGTATAAAATTATTGCGACAGTTACCAAAGAACTGTCCTCTTTCCATACTTGCGACGATTAAGACGAACGGTCGCAATCATAACCACTACTTTTTTTATTCCTTTACTTCCCCACTTATTTTTCCTTTCATTTTTATTTTCCCACCTTTTTAATTTTATTAATTAATTTTAATATCAATAGTTATAATAATAATAATAATAATAAATTATATTAATATTAATAGTATTTATTTATTTAAAATGTAATAGTAATATGCATACTGCAATATTCTATAAAAAAATAGAAATGTAACAAAACATACATTAAAAAACAATAATCATGTTCACGCTCAGGAAACTCATTCTTCTTCTCACACTAATGGTCCATCATTTCTCCTTCTTCATCTTCAGTCCGTTGTCCTCCGTCCTCCTCTTTATCATGTCTAAGGTTATATTCTTCTTCTCTATCTCTTCTCTCATAAATATTTATGGTTTCTCTCAATGTTTCAACTCTGTCTTAAAAAATTTAAAATTCGCTCAAATTTGACTCATCTTTCTATCTCCTTATCTCTCAATCAATTGTAGCAAAATAGAACAATAAAAAAGTTTAATTTTTCTAGAAAAAATTATTTAAGATTTAAGTATTACACTACAACATTTTGACTCTACAACAACACAAATATTTTAAAAGATAAAAAAGTCGTTCTCGTGGATTGTATAAGACAACCAATTTAGTATTGTGTTGCTTTCTTACAAATACTATAATACAATGACTAGAAACCTTCTCTTGTATCTTTTTAATTATTTTAAAGATATATTTATATATTTAACACCGTTCTCATAAATATAAATAAAAAATCAAATAAATAAAATCTTAAAACAAGGCCGTTACGCAAAACTTCCCTCCCTAACTCAAACCCTAAAAGTCTTTCTCCCAAACTCTAAATTTCTTCTTCCAACTATGGAACCTTTGAATGTCTGGTGAGTCTTTAGCTACTGTATTTGGAACTGATGCTCATCCATCAGGACTAGATTTGGATCCTGGTCATCCCCCATTAGGAAGCCCCAAAAACCAGCACCTTTTGACAGTGTCTGAAGCTCAAATAAAGTTATTGCAGTAAGTGCCTGCCAATTATCTTTAGCATAGTTGTATGTTTAGTAGTCCGATTTGTTATATCATAAAAATCTATGATGTTGGAAAACATGACCATGACTTAAAGCTGGTGATTTATATGTTTGAGGTTGGTAATTTGGTATATGTTGGGCTTCTATGTGAAGCATATATACTCTTATTAAATTCTTTTAGAAGGTGTTAACCTTTTTTCTATTTTAGTTGAGATGTTAGTTCTATCGTGACAGAAGGGAAGTAATGATTCATTCATTGTACATATCTTTTATCTTAGCTTATTTTCTTATATTTACATTGATTCTGTGTAGGTTGAAGTGGAACACATTGATATTGGTGAACTTGAAAAATCTGGTATGTATGATGTGAGTAGAAGATTTCTCTTAGATTATCTGACTTTGTTAATTTCCTTGATTAATCTGACTTTGTCCATTTTGGATTGAATTTTTGTATCCCATTGTGCAACATTTTCCTTCAATCAGGTGCATGAAGGATACACTAAGTTTTTCATTTTTATATCTTGGTAACATGATGGTTTTCTCCTCCTTTAAACGATTATTGTTATAATTCACTAATGGCATACTGTGGCAGCTTTTTTCAGAAAATGGAAGATGTTCAACTTATATAACTAGTTCAAATACTTAAAGATATCATGTAGAAATTGTTTCCCAATGGACGTGGTTACAAAAATCAAATGTGAATCGAGTTATAATGTAATTTTCTGTATATATTAGGAATTTTACTCCAAGTGATTTTCATATTAGTTATCTTTAACATTAATCTATGTTGATGGGTTGTTTGGTTTTTTTGCTAATAAAAAATATCGTTACTGATTTTCTTGTTATGGTTTGAGCTGTTATAATTCTGCCAGGTAGCTGTCTTTTGATTGATTCCGCGATTCTGGTTTGTATTTCTAGGTCTGTGTGTGTGATGTAGCAAGTTTAGTTTTGGAGGTGTCAAACCGAATTGTATCAAGGTCTTGTTGGATTCTATTGTTATCGTTGTAGCTCTGATCTATCAATGCAACGAGGCGCAATATTCAACCGTTTTTAAGTTGACAGCTTGCATATGGTTTGCATGGTTGTTATATTGGCCCTCCGGTTTTAGAAACCGTGTTTTTTAGTCTAGCTCTAAGGTGCATTTTATTATTGCTTGACACTTGGTTCATTGAAAATTTTGCTGGTTAGTCTAAGGTGTTTAGTGTTTATATTTTCTCATCTTTGTTGTGTCGGCAGATGTGAATGAATATTGAATGTTGGCTTATTTTCCTCAAGTCTGTAATAGGAGGTGGTAGATAAGTTATGTTTATGATAGTGTGTTATTATTTTAATTTGGTGGTATTTGGTATAGAAGAATATATGTTTGGTTCTTGAACTAGTTTCTTTGTGATGACTGTGGTGTCCTAGTTGCACATCATATCTTGAATTTTTCAAGGAAGTTAAGAAACAGGTTTGTTTGATGATTCAAAAGATATTACACGTAGAATACATAATCTGTTTATCATGGATATTTAGCAGAAAATATCCAATATCATGATCTGTTCAACTTCATCAAGGTATCTTTAGATGTCGCCACATCTAATGATGAAGATGTCGAGGATGACAATTTTGTTGATAGTTTCATAGATGATCAAACTAACCTTACAACATCCAGTCATCCTGGAGCTAGTAGAATGGATATGATGGCAATTTACAGGTAGTTTTACATTACTTAGTTGATACATTGGCAAGAAACATTGTTGCGATTGATTATAGGAATACCTGGATCCATTGAGAAATTCCCTTTGGCCATAATCCTGAAACCTGAAGTTGATGGCTTTTGTGGTTCTTCCTCAACCGATACTCCGTATGCCTTGAATTCTCTTCAGATGGGGAGAAGAGATAATTTGCTTGTCGTACGGTATATTGGGAACCATAGCCTATATATAGTGTGACGGCCAATTAGGGTTCCCATTATTCCTGAACGGGCCATCCTGACATCCACTCATATTTGAGCCCATACCAAATTATTTAATCAATTAATTAATTAAATAATTCCTAAATAAAATCTAAACAACTTTTAACATTATTTGATCACATAATTTATTCAAGGCACTTTATTTGATAAAATAGCTAATACAATTAAATAAATATATTTGGCCACATAATTATTGGAATATTAATATATTACTAAATTATTAAAATATTCCAACAATCTCCCACTTCGCCAATATATCTTAATCATAGTTCTTTAGGCGCGCATCTGAATGCTATTTATCTTTAGATTTCAACTTTACAATCTGGTACACCTTATACATCAATAATGGGACCATCGCGGCTGCCGTCACTAACGTATAACGTGAAGGAACCCCGACGACCACCACATCAACATATTTGATGACATAGATCGATATGGATGAGTGGCATGGAAATTTCATGCAATGTGATCTCTGAATCATGCATATTTCCAACTGGTCCTACTGGAGTCTTTAGCGAGATCAAACTGAAGTTCCTTTGGTGCAATTCAAAGTCACAATATTTGAACAAAGATAGGTACAAAGACTTGATCATTGTGAGAAACAGTTTCTTCATCAAAGACAACACTCCTTATGCTTCCTTCCCCTCCAAACTCTACATCCTCAAGGAATCTTGCATTTCCCGTTTCAAATATTTTTCTAGTGATGGGATTGTAAAATTGTACCCGTAAGAGCGTTCAGCGTATCCAATAAAATAACAGCTAACTGTCTTTGCATCCAACTTACCTTCATGAGGTCTATAAGGCCTCGCTTCGGCTGGACATCCCCAAATGTGCAGGTGTCTAATTGTAGCGGTAAAATCATGAGTGTAAGCTATTGATTAACTTCACTCAATGTACACAGAGTCGCCACCGCGCTTTTATTTATTTCCAAAAGGAAAAAGGTAAAAGTACGAACAAAACCTAATGAATCTAAAAGAAAAAGCTAAAAGAAACAAACAGAGAATGGGTAAGGGGATTGGTTACAAATCGGGAAGGTTTTACGCACCCGACTTGTCCGTGGTACTCCACGTTCCCTTTGAAATATTTACTGCATTTTTGGTTTGAAATGGTTTGCTTGAAAAAAAAATTGAAGAGATGAGAAGAAGAATGTTTTTTAAGATTTTGGTGTTTGAAGAGACGAACGTCTCATGCCTACGTACCCACAAAGTGCAATGCGAGATCAAAACCCCGTAGTTCGTGGTACAAATTGTGAAAAGACAAATGAGTTGGATGGATTTTAAAATGTAAAGATAAGTCGTCATTCTTTAGCGAATAATTTCTCTAGAAAGAATGAATCATATCTAAACATAAAAAAAATGGTTAAAAGGAAACGTGCACGAGGGCACAAAAACAATTGAATGAGTTTTGAAAGTTTTAAAGTTTTTGAAAAGAAAGTTTTGATATGCTTATGTGGTTTAGCATTTATTAAGAAAATGAAATGAAAAGGTAAAACCGCATGACCTAAGTCAAGGTTTGATTGCGAAAATGTTTGAAGTTTGAAAACAAAGAAAGTTTTTGAAAATAGGAAGAAGATTTGAAAATTGAAGAAGATGGGAAGAGATGAAGGGATTATCCTAAAACTTGAAAATAAAAGCTAAAGGAAGAACGATCAAACCATATGGCAAGCATTCTTCGAAACAATCGGATTTCCATCTTCATAATCAAGTGAATTCAATCGGAGCCAAAGCCTTCAATCCATAACAACTCAAGCAAAGGGATAGATCCTAAAATCTAAGTCCGAAACTCCAATGCTAAGGATAGTAACCATAGTCCGAAGTTAAAGTCACCAAATTTATTAGATGTTTATTCCTTTATTAATATTTTGGTGTCCAAATGGACAAAGGAAAAAATTACAAGCATAACAATATAAACAATAAGCAATATGATGAATGATATAGTATAATAAGCATAATAAGAGAGATAAAGAGCGAGAAATTGAAATAAAGAGGATAAGGTGCGAGAGATTGAATTAAAATGTTAGTATATTAATATTATAATAATATTTACATATAAGTGGTATGATGAACTTAATCAAGCACAACCACAAAAAGAGAACCAAAATCGAGGCAACCGGATCCAAATGGATCTTAATCCAAATTCGGGACAAGTTTAGGTCTATGTTAAGCAATCGCCGAGTAATTTACGGAGTAATTACCCTACAAATGAGGCCGGCCACCACCAATTAAGGTGGAAAATATTTGTGCTAATACATGTTAGAGAAATGATATTATGAACCATTCTCCGAAAACATGTCGCACGAAAAGAAAAGGAACGGTCTAATCTTAATCGGGATTTCACATTGTATTATCGAAGGCAACCTATCATGATTCCAAAGTATGGAGAATGATCCAAATGATCATTCATCCATAGATTTGAAATAATGAAGATTAAACATCTTCGAAAACCAATAATCGCGAATCGGAGATCTCATCGACCAAAAATAAAATAAAAAAAACAAAGATGAATAAGAGAAATGGATCTAAAATATAAAAATCCATAAAAAAAATTCCTCAAATTGTTTTCAAAAATTTCATTTAATAGAAATTATGAGAACACTTACTAAAACAAAAATTTGAAGAAAAGCAAAATAAAATAACAATAATAATAAAAACAAAAAAAAAAGAAAAGAAAGAAAGAAACAGGGGTGAATGTTGCGCAGTTTGGTGGTGTTGATATCAATTGAATTAAGGCCCAAGGCCCAAAACACAATCCAGTTTTTTCTTTAAAAAAATAAAAAAAGAAATCAGTTGCCAAGACATCACGCAGAGCACATTCTTCTTCTTCTTCGGTGAAACCCTCAAGCGCCGTCACTATTCTTCTTCCAAATTGCAAAACAAAACAGCTACAAGCAAGTATCAACCATTCATACTTCCGTACCTCTTCTTCTCAATTCATACGCCGTCGCACAGCTCTTCTCCTTCAAAGCTTCGCCGGAAATCCGATAGAACATCGCCGCACACTCTCACCTCTTCAATGGTTTTGATTTGTTTATTTTAATTGATTTGCAGGTTTGAACTGAAATTGAATGGAAGGGAAAATTCAAAGTTGATTGAAGGTTTTGGAAAAATGAAATTGAAACTTGAAGATAAATTTGGGCAGAATTTAAGTATGGCTTTCAAGCTTGAAAATTGCAGGTGAGAAGAGTTGTATTTATAGATGAATCGAGAAGGTAATTGAATCCCGTTTTGAATTAAATTTCTGCGTTTTGAGTCATGAATTTCATGTGAATATTTTCTGAATTTGAATTTGAAGGTGTGCGTTTTATGTGGAAGCTTGATGCGTTTTGACTCGCGTTTCAGGTGTATTTCATTTGCGTTTTGATGTTTAGGCTGTAGCTGAAGTTGTTGTTTTGCGTTTGTGGGCCTGCGGCTTGTGAAGTTAAGTTGGGAGTTTGAATGTTGAAGTGTGACGGCTTATGGAAAAAGTTGTTGTTTGTGAAAGCTTGTTGGTACTGGATGGCTTGGAGTTTGTAAGCTTGTTTGTTGAGTTTGGCTTTTGTGTGCAGCGTTTTGAGTTTGATGGCCGGCGTACGGCTTGTTGCTCACGGGAGGATGGGCTTTGTATGAGGCTATCTGTGAAGAGTGATGCAAGCTGGTAGCTGTGAGTTGAAGTGAAACTGGCTTAAAGTGATGTTGGATATTGCGTACGGAGAAGCTGAGGCTTGTGGATGTGAAGCTTGTTGTATTTAGTTTGCGTATTTGCTTTGAGTGCCTGCGGCTGATGTAAGTGGCATGTGGCTTGGAATATGCTGATGTAGGCTGTTGTGAAGCCTTGGATGTGAAGTGCAGTGTGTTTTGAGTACGGCTTGAAGAATGGGCTAATGGGCCTAATAATTTTTTTATTTTTCTTTACAATGTAACAATAAAATGGGCTTCCTAAAAAAATAGAATTTAAAAAATGAATTTGGGAAATAAAAATTTAGAGGATTAATATGGAATATGGAAAAAATAGAAAAAAATTGGAAGATAAAAAAAATGGCTTAATTGGATATGATAAAAAAAATGGATGAATATGATAGAAGAAAAAGAAGGATAATTGAAACAAAATATGGATAAATGGATACTAACGGATAAAAATCTAAATATGATTTAAAAAATGGTAATTAGGATAATAATGAATAAACTGAAAAATGGTTTTTTTATCGAAAATGAATATGAAATTGGGTAATAAAAAAAATGATAATTTGGATAATCGAACTAGAAATATGGTTTAGGAATTGAATGTGAATGAATAATTGGATAAAAAGAGGATCGGAATGGATTTAAAGAAAAAAGGAAACTGGTCTTAGGCCCAAAACCAAAGCTTGATCTTTCTTGCACAAACTACTGGTAATGATGAATACATCCAACACGAAACCACTGAACAACTTGCCAATTCAACCACAATCACTGAAATCGTTTGAAAACTGCTCAAATGATTTGAATTCATGCTGAGAAAAATAAATTCTCAGATGAATCGCTGATAAACTGATGGACAACCTTGGAGATTCAAACCAAACTTCACACGGAAAACTGCCTGATAACCGATGACTTTTGTACACGACACAGCTTGAACTTTGAAAACGCATCGTCCGAGGGATAAACCACTGGCACAAACAACTTACAGTTGAAACAATCTTTTGATAGCTTGACCAAGATTAGGTCAAACGTCCATCTGAATCGAATCGTGGTTGAACAAACGCCTCTGAATTGAAGATATTGCCCTGTCTTTGAAATCCTGCAACACAGAAGAAGAAGAAGCAACTTGCAACATATTTTTTTTTGTATTTTGGTTAGAGGTTAGTAAATAACAACAATTAAACATGGTGATCCTCTGCAAGGCATAGACCTGCACCTGAAAAAGGATAAACGAACAGTGCGTGATCTTGTTTGTATGCAAATGCAGATGAGATGCGAAAAATCTTAGGGTCAAAAATTAGGGTATGACAGATGCCCCTATTTAAGTTTCTTCAATCCAGAGATAATGAAGATTGAAATCTTCGTTTCGACAATATGGAAGATACTTAAATATCAAAAACCCAATTTTTGATCCTAAGATGCCAAAAAATGGAATGAAATGAAATGAAACGAAACGAATGATATGAAATGATATGAAGATGATATGGAAATGATATGAAGCATATGAAATTGTATATGAAAATGATACGAAATGTATATGGAAACAAATGAAATGCATAGAAAATCGTGAGGGACAAGACGACACATGAAAAAGAATAAACGTTGGGATAAGGAGCATAAAAACTCCAACGGGGAAAAACAACATGCTAGAGACCATCACATGGCTTAGCCAAGACGAAAATGTCCAAGAATGGCAATTGGACAGAAAATATCACAACATCCAGGAATGGCACTGAATGAAGTGAGAAAAGTCCTGAAACAACACATCAGAAGCATCCACGGATGACATTACTGACTTTAATAGGGATGTCCGAGAATGGCAATCGGAAAAGGGTAATCACAATATCTGAGAATAGCAATCAGATAAAAAATGTGTACCACAACATTCAGGAATAGCATTGAATGAAATGAGAAATATTCGGGAAAGTACATCAACTTAATGATGACTCCAACATGGAAATCCGAGAATAGCAGTCGGAAGGAAAGTGATCACAACATCCAAGAATAGCAATCAGATAAAATATGAATCACAACATTCAGGAACAGAACTGAATGAGATGGGGGAAAGGTCCGGGACAGTACATCAAATCAATGATGACTTCACTATGGACATCTGAGAATAGCAATCGGATAAAAGGGTGTAATACTTGAGAAGACACAACAAGTAGGTGAAGAAAAAGTTCTGGAAAGACAGACAAATGCCAAGTAAGTTGGACTTTGATCAAACAGTAAGAAATTGAAAACAACAAGACCTCGAGAAATGCATATGAGGACTAAAACACTCAGTATGCGAAATTTTACGAAAATGGGGACTAAACCACCCAAGAGAATGCATAATGAGGACTAAACACTCAAATATGCAAAGGTTAACAAGAATGGGGAATAACACACCCGAGAAAACGCATAATGAGGACTAAAACACTCAAATATGCAAACGTAAACAAAACTGAGGAATAACACACCCGAGAAAACGCATAATGAGGACTAAAACACTCAAATATGCAAACATAAACGAAACTGGGGAATAACACACCCAAGAGTAAAATGAGAGAAAATGCTTGACAACCAGTTTAGACTCTTAGAGGAGTGCAAAAGATGGAAGACTGATTCCTCAACACAGAAGTCACTGCCATTCTGCTCGGAAATTAGAGATGCTACGGCTGAACAAATCTCTGTCACACCAGTAAACTGTACCAAGTTGAAAATCTTTTGAGAGAAGTCATCGGGGATTCTTGAAGAAAGTTGCCCCAAGTTCAATGACTGATGAAGGTAAACTGATAATGGATTCAGTTCATGATTACTGCTGGAGAAAATAATCAGATCTTTGAGATAACTGTTGAGAAAATAAACCGCTCATGGCTTCAGTTCTTGAGATGAATGCTGAGAAAATAACCCAGTATGAAACTTGCAGAGAATCTTCTGACTAACTAAATCTGAGAATAACTTGCACTGAACAGCCAACTCTTGAACCATAGGAACTGAGAAAAACTTGCCCCTGATAAGATCACAGACCAAGTTTCTCAACTGTTTGAAAATTCCTTGATGAGGAAAGTTTATTTGCAAATAAAAATGTTTGTACAAACCTGGTAATTTTAATGCAAAGTTCAATGTAAATTTTGAAATCAAGAATCATTTTTGGAATGAAATTTATTGATGTAAAGTAAATGAAAACATTGCCAAAACACAGCGGTTGAGACAACATTAAAGATAAAGCAAAGGTAAGAAAACAAATGATTGGTAAAGAACTTGGGAGTCAGTTTACGCAACCTCGTTGTTGTATGCTTTTCAAAATAAACCTGGATTCAATTAGGACTTTTGAAGGTTGTAATGTGGTCTGGTTCACGGTTTATGAATCAAAGGATATAGGCTCAAAGTTTATTTGTACCCAACCCTACTTCGTAATGAACTTCAGTCCTACATTCAATTAATTCAGCCTATACATTCAAGTTCCACACAATTTGGGATTGCACAGACGAAGATGATTCATAAGCCAAAGGATTTTGAGATAGCAGTCACATCTTCCTTTTTGTTATTTTTGATGAGGACCTTGGTCCACTCAACTTATTTTTGTTGAGGATTTTGATGACCTCTTGACAAATTTTTCTTTTATTATCCCTAACTTTTGCCTGAACTGTGTCATTTGATCTTTCAGTCAGCGGGATGCCCCAGTTTTTTTTGCCTAAGTCTCCTTCATAGGTTTCGACTTAGCGGTCTTTGATTTTTTTAATAATTTTTTTTTTCAATATCATTTTTTTTAAAAGATAATGACTGCATGGCTTAGTGATTACGATGAACCATCACTGGCTTTTGAATTGAGAAACATCTTCAACACTTCTTGATGTGTGTGAAGGAAAGCTTGAGATTGCAACCTTTATTGAAAGGTGTCTTGAATGATTCTCTTGTACTTGAATGCACATTCGAATTAATTGAGAATTACCCATTCCCAGGTTAAAATTGCGGGTTTTTTCGAATAGAAAGAAACTCCAACTTCAAGGCTCAAAGGGGTTGACAAAGGATTAACTTCCTTATTTCTCCAGTATTTGGGATTCGAAACAATGCATGTATATCATCAACCAAGTCTCAATTGAAAGCATACGAACAACAATTATGGGTATCTCGTTTTCATCATCCTCCCTTCAATCATTGTAAAACTTTGAGAAAAGATAAATGAACTTGAAATGTAAAGCATAAAGATGCAAATAGTAAATGAAATTGAATCAAAACAAAGCAATGCTCATTTCATTAAAATCAACATGAAAGTACAAACAAGCTTAAAAGCAAACAACTTAATATGATTGAAGAAAATTGCAAACATAAAGAAACAATGGCCTAGTGATCCCTCAGCAACAAGGATGAGCTATCCCGTCTGATATTCTGGCCTTGAAGAAAATTTGACTGTTGAATTCTTCTTGAAGATTCACTTCCCAAGCTTCGGCAAAGGATTTTTGATAACATTGGGATTAAGGTCATTAAAGTAAAGGATGTTGTTCCTAATAAGTTCTTGCACCTTATCCTTCAATGCAAAGCAATGTTCCAAGTCATGACCAGTTCCACCTTGATGAAACTCACAGCGAAGATCCGATCTATAACCAACCGAAAGAGGATTTGGAACAGGAGGCGGAGGCCTAGTAGTAATTAAACCACTCTTAATCAAGGAAGGAAACAACTCAGTGTAAGGCATCGGAATAGGGTCAAAGTTTGGCCTATTGCGATACTGACTTTGTCCAACAGCAGGATGAGGAGCCTGAGCTTGAGCTTGAATTTGAACTTGAGCTTGAGCTGGTCGAACTTGACCTTGAACTTGAGTTTGAGCAGGTTGAGCTTTAACAACAGGAGCAACTGCAGCTACGTATGGTTGAACATATCGTTGTTGCGGGTGATAAGGCCTCCTCTCAGTTGAAACAGCATAAGCATCACCATCTCTTCTCTTGTGAGGATTCCCAAAAGACTTTCTTGCAGCATTAGGAGATTCAGAATTGGTAATCTTACCATTATTTATACCTTCCTCTAGTCTTTCTCCAATAGTGACTAGATCAGAAAAACCAGATGAAACACTTCCTACCATTTTCTCCCAAAAGAACGGTTGAAGAGTGTCCATGAACAAACCAGTTAATTCCTTTTCGGGCAAAGGTGGTTCCACTTGAGCATCCAGCTCTCTCCAACGCTGAGCGTACTCTTTGAACGATTCTTTCTCTTTCTGTGACATGTTTTGAAGTTGACGACGGTCAGGCGCCATGTCCAGATTATACTTATATTGCCTTACAAAAGCATCAGATAAATCCTTCCAGCTTCGAATGTGACTCTTCTCAAGTCCAACATACCACTTCATGGAAGCACCACTCAAACTATCTTGAAAACAGTGAATAAGTAGCTTGTCATCCTTAGCATGCGCAGCCATTTTGCGACAATACATCAGCAGATGAATCTTTGGACAAGTATGACCATTGTACTTCTCAAATACAGGAACCTTGAATTTATCAGGAAGAACCAAGTCGGAAACCAAACACATGTCTATTGCAGCAGAACCAAAGACATCTTTTCCTTCTAGACCTCTTACCCTCTTCTCAAGAGTCAAACATTGCTCTCTAACTTCATCCATATATCCAGGTTCACCCTGACTTTCAGCTTGTTGACCAGCAGCTTGGTACAAGAAAGGAGAATTCTGATAAGTAGTCCGAGCAGTAATGTGCACAACAGGTTGAGGTTCAACAAAAGTCGGAGCTGAAAAGACTGGCACAACAGATGGACCACCCACTTGAGCAGTAGCAGAAACTGGCACATAATCCGGAGGTAACCCATATTCTGGCCAAGTAGAAACTGGTTGCTGAACAACAGGAGGATCAACAACAGCAGTAAAAACTTCAGAGATAACAGTCCTTTGAGGTGGTTCACCTCGAGCAATCAGAACTTGCATCATTTCAGTGAGCCTGGTCATACCGGCCTTCAACTCATCAATTTCCATTCGAACTTCCATGTTATGCTGTTCTTGGTGTTCCATTCTCAATCTGATAGCTTTCAATCTGTTAGCAGCTCTAGTACCGTATCTGTGGTGAAGAGTCAGCTTGACGGATCAACAGACAACTGAGGAAAGAAACAACCGGGATGAGTTCCCACACAACTCGGATGAACACAAGAATATGCGAGGATGCAATGATATGCAATGTTCACTTCCATTTTCAGAAAAAAACAAATCGATTATTGCAAACATGGTCAACATCGAGAATACGGTCATGAAGAATCTTGACAAAAAGGAATATTTATTATTTCCAATATTTGCAATAATCAGAATTATTTTCCTTGAAAAATGGTTGTGATGATGATCATGATGAATATGTAGATGCAACAACCACAAACAAGATCACGCAAAGCACACAGGTTCAAAGGTTCGAATCACGAGCATGGAGTCATGGTAACAGAACACCAACCCACACAGGCATGTACTAAGGTTTGTCTTCATTGTACCTGCAAAAAACCAAAAGGGTGCTAACAGAGGTTCCCGGAGTTAACAGCCATCTTTAGAATATCATCGGTACGTTGGATTACTCCCCAACCGATAACATTCTTAAAATAGACCTCGTCCGAGTGTAGTATCGCGTGACAACCACCTTAAGTTTACACTCAGATAGTTTCCGCACTACGTTCCTAAATTGCCTTGGATTGGTTAAGGGTTCTATGGTCCTCAGTATGATCAGCTCAAGGTTGGAAAATAATGCCACGTACGATTACTCGTCATGACATTGATAGTCCAAGAGAGCCTAACCGAGTGGAGATTATCAAATTGATATCGCTTTGGACTACTCCATCGCGTATCGCTTCGAATATCGCCGTCCTATCATAAATTCCACTCAGATCCGGGTTAGAATCTATCTCACAGAGGATCACCAAAACCAAAACAGAACAACCAAGTAACAAACAAATCAAACTAAAGCAGTAAACAAATCAAAGTAGGTCGAATCCACTTGGAGATTGACTCCCCAGCAGAGTCGCCACTTTTCTGTAGCGGTAAAATCATGAGTGTAAGCTATTGATTAACTTCACTCAATGTACACAGAGTCGCCACCGCGCTTTTATTTATTTCCAAAAGGAAAAAGGTAAAAGTACGAACAAAACCTAATGAATCTAAAAGCAAAAGCTAAAAGAAACAAACAGAGAATGGGTAAGGGGATTGGTTACAAATCGGGAAGGTTTTACGCACCCGACTTGTCTGTGGTACTCCACGGGAACCCTTTGAAATATTTACTGCATTTTTGGTTTGAAATGGTTTGCTTGAAAAAAAAATTGAAGAGATGAGAAGAAGAATGTTTTTTAAGATTTTGGTGTTTGAAGAGACGAACGTCTCATGCCTACGTACCCACAAAGTGCAATGCGAGATCAAAACCCCGTAGTTCGTGGTACAAATTGTGAAAAGACAAATGAGTTGGATGGATTTTAAAATGTAAAGATAAGTCGTCATTCTTTAGCGAATAATTCCGCTAGAAAGAATGAATCATATCTAAACATAAAAAAATGGTTAAAAGGAAACGTGCACGAGGGCACAAAAACAATTGAATGAGTTTTGAAAGTTTTAAAGTTTTTGAGAAGAAAGTTTTGATATGCTTATGTGGTTTAGCATTTATTAAGAAAATGAAATGAAAAGGTAAAACCGCATGACCTAAGTCAAGGTTTGATTACGAAAATGTTTGAAGTTTGAAAACAAAGAAAGTTTTTGAAAATAGGAAGAAGATTTGAAAATTGAAGAAGATGGGAAGAGATGAAGGGACTATCCTAAAACTTGAAAATAAAAGCTAAAGGAAGAACGATCAAACCATATGGCAAGCATTCTTCGAAACAATCGGATTTCCATCTTCATAATCAAGTGAATTCAATCGGAGCCAAAGCCTTCAATCCATAACAACTCAAGCAAAGGGATAGATCCTAAAATCTAAGTCCGAAACTCCAATGCTAAGGATAATAACCATAGTCCGAAGTTAAAGTCACCAAATTTATTAGATGTTTATTCCTTTATTAATATTTTGGTGTCCAAATGGACAAAGGAAAAAATTACAAGCATAACAATATAAACAATAAGCAATATGATGAATGATATAATATAATAAGCATAATAAGAGAGATAAGGAGCGAGAAATTGAAATAAAGAGGATAAGGTGCGAGAGATTGAATTAAAATGTTAGTATATTAATATTATAATAATATTTACATATAAGTGGTATGATGACCTTAATCAAGCACAACCACAAAAAGAGAACCAAAATCGAGGCAACCGGATCCAAATGGATCTTAATCCGAATTCGGGACAAGTTTAGGTCTATGTTAAGCAATCGCCGAGTAATTTACGGAGTAATTACCCTACAAATGAGGCTGGCCACCACCAATTAAGGTGGAAAATATTTGTGCTAATACATGTTAGAGAAATGATATTATGAACCATTCTCCGAAAACATGTCGCACGAAAAGAAAAGGAACGGTCTAATCTTAATCGGGATTTCACATTGTATTATCGAAGGCAACCTATCACGATTCCAAAGTATGGAGAATGATCTAAATGATCATTCATCCATAGATTTGAAATAATGAAGATTAAACATCTTCGAAAACCAATAATCGCGAATCGGAGATCTCATCGACCAAAAATAAAATAAAAAAAACAAAGATGAATAAGAGAAATGGATCTAAAATATAAAAATCCATAAAAAAAATTCCTCAAATTATTTTCAAAAATTTCATTTAATAGAAATTATGAGAACACTTACTAAAACAAAAATTTGAAGAAAAGCAAAATAAAATAACAATAATAATAAAAACAAAAAAAAAAGAAAAGAAAGAAAGAAACAGGGGTGAATGTTGCGCAGTTTGGTGGTGTTGATATCAATTGAATTAGGGCCCAAGGCCCAAAACACAATCTAGTTTTTTCTTAAAAAAAATAAAAAAAGAAATCAGTTGCCAAGACATCACGCATAGCACATTTTTCTTCTTCTTCGGTGAAACCCTCAAGCGCCGTCACTATTCTTCTTCCAAATTGCAAAACAAAACAGCTACAAGCAAGTATCAACCATTCATACTTCCGTACCACTTCTTCTCAATTCATACGCCGTCGCACAGCTCTTCTCCTTCAAAGCTTCGCCGGAAATCCGATAGAACATCGCCGCACACTCTCACCTCTTCAATGGTTTTGATTTGTTTATTTTAATTGATTTGCAGGTTTGAACTGAAATTGAATGGAAGGGAAAATTCAAAGTTGATTGAAGGTTTTGGAAAAATGAAATTGAAACTTGAAGATAAATTTGGGCAGAATTTAAGTATGGCTTTCAAGCTTGAAAATTGCAGGTGAGAAGAGTTGTATTTATAGATGAATCGAGAAGGTAATTGAATCCCGTTTTGAATTAAATTTATGCGTTTTGAGTCATGAATTTCGTGTGAATATTTTCTGAATTTGAATTTGAAGGTGTGCGTTTTATGTGGAAGCTTGATGCGTTTTGACTCGCGTTTCAGGTGTATTTCATTTGCGTTTTGATGTTTAGGCTGTAGCTAAAGTTGTTGTTTTGCGTTTGTGGGCCTGCAGCTTGTGAAGTTAAGCTGGGAGTTTGAATGTTGAAGTGTGACGGCTTATGGAAAAAGTTGCTGTTTGTGAAAGCTTGTTGGTACTGGATGGCTTGGAGTTTGTAAGCTTGTTTGTTGAGTTTGGCTTTTGTGTGCAGCGTTTTGAGTTTGATGGTCGGCGTACGGCTTGTTGCTCACGGGAGGCTGGGCTTTGTATGAGGCTAGCGTTGCTGTGAAGAGTGATACAAGCTGGTAGCTGTGAGTTGAAGTGAAACTGGCTTAAAGTGATGTTGGATATTGCGTACGGAGAAGCTGAGGCTTGTGGATGTGAAGCTTGTTGTATTTAGTTTGCGTATTTGCTTTGAGTGCCTGCGGCTGATGTAAGTGGCATGTGGCTTGGAATATGCTGATGTAGGCTGTTGTGAAGCCTTGGATGTGAAGTGCAGTGTGTTTTGAGTACGGCTTGAAGAATGGGCTAATGGGCCTAATAATTTTTTTATTTTTCTTTACAATGTAACAATAAAATGGGCTTCCTAAAAAAATAGAATTTAAAAAATGAATTTGGGAAATAAAAATTTAGAGGATTAATATGGAATATGGAAAAAATAGAAAAAATTGGAAGATAAAAAAAATGGCTTAATTGGATATGATAAAAAAAAAGGATGAATATGATAGAATAAAAAGAAGGATAATTGAAACAAAATATGGATAAATGGATACTAACGGATAAAGATCGAAATATGATTTAAAAAATGGTAATTAGGATAATAATGAATAAACTGAAAAATGGTTTTTTATCGAAAATGAATATGAAATTGGGTAATAAAAAAAATGATAATTTGGATAATCGAACTAGAAATATGGTTTAGGAATTGAATGTGAATGAATAATTGGATAAAAAGAGGATCGGAATGGATTTAAAGAAAAAAGGAAACTGGTCTTAGGCCCAAAACCAAAGCTTGATCTTTCTTGCACAAACTACTGGTAATGATGAATACAGCCAACGGGAAACCACTGAACAACTTGCCAGTTCAACCACAATCACTGAAATCGTTTGAAAATTGCTCAAATGATTTGAATTCATGCTGAGAAAAATAAATTCTCAGATGAATCGCTGATAAACTGATGGACAACCTTGGAGATTCAAACCAAACTTCACACGGAAAACTGCCTGATAACCGATGACTTTTGTACACGACACAGCTTGAACTTTGAAAACGCACCGTCTGAGGGATAAACCACTGGCACAAACAACTTGCAGTCGAAACAATATTTTGATAGCTTGACCAAGATTAGGTCAAACGTCCATCTGAATCGAATCGTGACTGAACAAACGCCTCTGAATTTAAGATATTGCCCTGTCTTTGAAATCCTGCAACACAGAAGAAGAAGAAGCAACTTGCAACATATTTTTTTTTGTATTTTGGTTAGAGGTTAGTAAATAACAACAATTAAACATGGTGATCCTCTGCAAGGCATAGACCTGCACCTGAAAAAGGATAAACGAACAGTGCGTGATCTTGTTTGTATGCAAATGCAGATGAGATGCGAAAAATCTTAGGGTCAAAAATTAGGGTATGACACTAATGTTGGGCTTTTTCCCAGTCCAAAGCTCATAAGGGGTCTTAGCTATTACTTTACTAGGTACTCTATTAAGGATATAAACTGCGGTCTTAAATGCTTCTCCCCAAAATGACTCTGGTAGAGAAGAATGACAAATCATACTTCTTACCATATCCTTAAGAGTCTGGTTTCGTCGTTCTGCAACTCCATTCATGTTGGGTTTTCCTGGCATTGTGTATTGCGGAACAATTCCATACTCATCGAGGAAAAGCGCGAAGGGCCCTGGACGTTGTTCCCCTGATCCATCATACCGACCATAGTATTCACCACCACGGTCAGATTTGACAGCTTTTATTTTCTTTCCAAGTTGAAGTTCGACTTCAGCTTTGAATGACTTGAACACGTCCAAAGATTGAGATTTCTCATGAATCAAATAAAGGTATCCATATCTCGAGTAGTCGTCTATGAACGTAATAAAATACCGTTGTCCATTCCAAGAACCTGTAGGGAAAGGACCACATATATCAGTATGAATTAGTTCTAAGACATCTTTAGCTCTTTCAGCATTGAAATTCCTCTTGTTTGTTTGCTTACCCTTGATACACTGAATGCAAACTTGAAAGTCCGACAAATCAAGGGATCTAAGAATACCGTCTGACATAAGTCTTTCAATTCTTTGTTTGGATATATGTCCTAATCGCTTATGCCATAAAGTGGCAGAATTCTCATTTAATTTTTGTTTTGTACCATGTGACTCTATTTGCAATATTTTGTTATAAGGACATTCAATATCAAGCATATAAAGATTATCATTCAAAGAACCGTAACCAACAACATTTGAATCATATGAGATGCTAAATTTATTATTTCCAAATGAACAAGTATAACCTGATTTGTCCAAAATAGAAATAGAAATTAAATTCCGTCTAATAGACGGTGCAACAAAAGTCTCAACCAAATCCAAATGAAAACTGGTCTTTAATAATAATCTAAAAGTCCCTATAGCCTCTACTGCAACTTTATTGCCATCGCCCACATAGATGAATCTTTCAGCATCATTTGGCGGACGGCTCCACAGGCAACCCTGCATGGACATACTAATGTGAGTAGTAGCACCAGAATCTACCCACCAAGTATCCTTAGGTACAGAAACTAAATTAATTTCAGAACAAACAAAAGTGAGAAAATTACCCTTCTTTTCTCGCCATGCGGCGTACTTGGAACACTCTTTCTTCATGTGTCCAGCCTTTTTGCAAAAGAAGCAAGTGGTCTCCTTAGGTTGCTCCTTTGCCTTCTTATTTTGAGAAAAATTTCCCGCAGGTTTCTTCCTTTTATTCTGAGAATTGGTAGCCAAGTGAGCACTTTCAGTCTTCTCTCTCTTTAGTCTCTCTTCCTCTTGCACACAGTGAGATATGAGCTCATTGAGAGACCATTTGTCCTTTTGAGTATTGTAACTCACTTTGAATTGCCCAAAGTGTGTTGGCAGAGAGATCAAAACCAAGTGTACAATTAAATCCTCAGGAAGTTCCAACTTCAATGCCTTGAGTTTTGATACGAGATTAGACATCTCCATGATGTACTCCCTTATGTTCCCTTTTCCTTTATAAACCATTGAAATGAGTTTGGACAAGGTACTACTTGTCTCAGCCTTATCATTTTTAGCAAAGAATTGCTCCACTGTTTCAAGGAACTTCTTGGCACTTTCACTCTCAGCAATCGAGCCCCTAATCATTTCCGGTATGGATCTTTTGATCATCATAAGGCACATTCGGTTAGATCGGTCCCATTTTTCTATTTTAGTTTCATTTGGGTTCTCAGCAGTGGCTGTGGGACGTTCCTCCCTCAAAGATAAGTCTAAATCCATGCATCCAAGAACGATCTCCACAGATTCTTTCCAAGTTTTAAAGTTCATCCCACTCAGCATAGGGATAGAGTTAATCTGAGACATAAAGTTTGGAGCGGTAGCAGCAGTAACTGGTTTAATTAAAAAGAACAACAAACATACAATAACATTAGTAGGCATGTCAAATAACCATATAGACATGCACAATATTCTTTATATGCAAATTAAATAAGACCTATACAAGATACCAAAAAAACATTATCAATTCTCAATCTTTGATTGTAAGAATTAACTGTAAGCGGTACTCTCACGTAACGATCAAACATTAATAATAAGTTCAGTCAGATAATGGATGCCTTTGACATCAATCATTAGCCACATGGATAAACTTGATAATTACTACATATTTACCATCACAGGTATGCAAATTTTCGACCAAACCGTGTCTTCCTTTTGGCCGACCATAACAGTTCGCATGAAAAATTACACACTACATCATTTGTAATTTTAATTGAATTAAATTTAAATAACAGAGGTTACTTTTGCAACTTGTTGTTTTAACTAATCCAATCAAAATTACTAGACAATTTTAATTTAATAAATTAAATGGGAAGGTCTTTAAAATTCACATAAACATTACCTTCAAATGTAATGTCAAAATTGTATGTTTACCTGATTATGTTTATATCATGTACATACCGATATAATAAACCGGTTGTACTCGAAGAAAAAAAAACACACAATTTAATTGTGCTTAAGTCAATGGAATAAAGATATATAAAAAAAAATTAACAGTGTAATAACAATAAAATATTATCATAGTATGACTTTTAATACCCGTACGGAAAAAAAAACGTTTACGCTATTTGATCCAATAAACATGGTAAACCCATATAACCATCAATTCTCCCAAATAATTAATAATTAAAAAAAAACAAAGAAAACAAATTCTAGAAAAAAATAAGCATAAGCTTGATATAGTAAAAGATTGAAGTTATTTTCTTGAAATATTAAAAAAAAAACTTTTTTTTTAAAATTGATTCTACAGGATGCCGCATCAATCTATCTCATAATCATTAATCGATTCAACAAAAACATTGAATATTTAATCAAAATTAATAATATAATAATAGTATGAGACAATTAAAACATGTTGATGAGAAAAAATTCCAATCAAAATAACTTTGTCACATTAAATATCTTTACTGATTTAAGTATAAGATTTCAAATCAATAAAATTAAAATAAATAAATAAATAAAGAACTACCTGTATACTTTAGATACTGTTTCGATAATGTTACGTTAATCCCAAAAGTAAATATTGAAACACATATAATATTAGGGTAGCATACGAAACACATATAATTTATAACTATTTGGCTCTGATACCATTTGTTAGAATTAAATCAATTCAATTATACATGCTCGGAAAAATTATAATATATAATTTAGGCGCGGAATTTAAGCATGTATAAAATAATAAGATCGATAAATTGATTATAGGAATACCTGGATCCATTGAGAAATTCCATTTGGCGATAATCCTGAAACCTGAAGTTGATGGCTTTTGTGGTTCTTCCTCAACCGATACTCCGTATGCCTTGAATTCTCTTCAGATGGGGAGAAGAGATAATTTGCTTGTCGTACGGTATATTGGGGACCATAGCCTATATATAGTGTGACGGCCAATTAGGGTTCTCATTATTCCTGAACGGGCCATCCTGACATCCACTCATATTTGAGCTCATACCAAATTATTTAATCAATTAATTAATTAAATAATTCCTAAATAAAATCTAAACAACCTTTTAACATTATTTGATCACATAATTTATTCAAGGCACTTTATTTGATAAAATAGCTAATACAATTAAATAAATATATTTGGCCACATAATTATTGGAATATTAATATATTACTAAATTATTAAAATATTCCAACAGTCGCCACATCTAATGATGAAGATGTCGAGGATGACAATTTTGTTGATAGTTTCATAGATGATCAAACTAACCTTACAACATCCAGTCATCCTGGAGCTAGTAGAATGGATATGATGGCAATTTACAGGTAGTTTTACATTACTTAGTTGATACATTGGCAAGAAACATTGTTGTGATTGATGAAAAATGTCGTAAAATCTAATGACAATGTTTGGTATATTGAACCTAGTGAGTTTAAAGGCAAATAATTGGTCAGATTATATTAGAATGGAAGTTCGGGTCCTCTTCAACATGCTAAGGAAATATGGATTCATGGTGGGCACAACAATTGGAAGAATGAATTATCAATTGTTGAAAGGCCTGTAAAATCTGTCTTGAAAGATGGTGCTTGGTGTTATGCCGACGGTATGCTCTTTGATATCAATTTTGGTTATCAAAATAACACAACTCTTTGATAAATCACTCGAAGGAATAATAGTGTCCATATCATTTCTCACCAGAACAATCGTAACAATATTCTCTGGCAGAGTTTTCCTTTAAATGGTTAAAGTTCTATTTGCTTAAATCCTAAATTTGAAACTGAATTACTACACAAATTGTTGTGGAAAGAGGATGAAGGGGGAGTTAAATGTCAGTGTCCTGTCGGGTTTAAAGGTGGTTTGTGTAAAAAATGGTGAAGGTAATGGATGCTTATGTTGCGGTGATTTTTTGTCGCAAAATATGTTGCAGTAAGCAAGAGTCGCCACCGACTTTTATTTCATCAAATTTAGGAAAGGTATGAAAGAACAAGAAATACCTTTAAGAGATTTTGAGTTCGGGGGATTTGTTATACAAAGGGAAGGTGTTAGCATCATTTGTAACCATGGTTATCCATGGGCTCTTAATTGCTTAGCTCACTTTATTTGATTTGTTTGAAAAGTGTAGTGTGTTAAAAATATTTTCGTAAATATTTAACTTTGTAATGATTCTCGTATGAATGTATAAAAAGTGTTTACTTTGATTGAAAGTATTTTTAAAAAGAGTGGGGTGTAAAAAGTATTTGTTTTGAAAGTTGTGAGCAAGCATTAAGAGTTACTTACCCTAAGTTATAAGGTCTTTCTTGTTATTTCATTTCCTTAGGGATAGAATTATCATTACTATTAGTTAGTAAGTAGTCTTATCCTTGGATTTGGAAAGGACAGGCGTAGGGTCATCATTATGGTCATAGAAGGCAACATGTAGGGATACCTTAACAACTCGAAGGAACTATCATCATTTTCGTAGGGACGAGATCATTTATTCGAAAGCAACTTTGTAGGGACATTGAGGGACTATGATCTTTTTCGTAGGGTCATCGAGAGATTGTGATTCTTTATTCGAAAGGCAACTGTGATGATTTATTTATTTAGACAACAAGTTAAGGTATCCCTACGTTCGAGGGACTTGAGCATTTATCGTAAGGCAACAAAGAGAGGTTACCCTAAAGGCGTAGGTGTCAAGGTGTGTTATTTTCAGTTATTTTATCTTTTATTAAGGTTTTTCTATTTTTTTTAATCTTGCTATGCAATCCTATTAGCATACATCTAAACAGTTTATATAGGTGCAGAAAGTAAGTGCGAAATATAATATCCTAAACTATTACAAGGCTTTGGGGGAATTACATAATTGAGGGGTATGCAAAAAGTAAAGTCCTAATTAACTATTACAACCCATAAGCAGATACATAATTGAAAAAATGCGAGAAAATAAATTACATGGCTTTTGATTCTTATATACATTTTTTTATTAATTTAAATGTAGAAAAAAATAAATCGGGAGAAAAAAAATGAGATTTTTGGAAAAAAAGGAAGATATTTTTGGATTGTGGGAATATTTGGATTTATAAGAATGTCTAATTAAAAAACTATATCTAAATTAATTTTAATTATAAAAAATTAAAGTGTAAATTATTAAGTTAATCTTGATTAATAATTAAATCCTAATTCTAAAAAAAAACATTCAACTAATTATCTTTTTTGTAAAAAAAAAAATTAATTAGTCTTTCTGGTTTTTTTTATTGGTTAATAAATTGTTAAAAGTTATTATTAAAAATGTTTTATAAATTAAAAAGAAAAAGAAAAAAGAAAAAAAACTAAGAAGAAGAACATGAAAAAGAAATGGGGGGATTTAGAAATAAAGAATGTTGTGAAAGGGGTCACCAATGAATAAAATCAGTGTGATGTCTAGATGGTGAATCATTCTTGAGTTGTACCTTGCAAAATAAGGTAAAGTGATTAGCACAACGTGATATGAAATCATGAGATGTGTAATGTGAAATTTAAGCATGTATATGAAGTGT
Source organism: Lathyrus aphaca (assembly GCA_963966055.1). NCBI lineage: Eukaryota > Viridiplantae > Streptophyta > Magnoliopsida > Fabales > Fabaceae > Lathyrus > Lathyrus aphaca. Next base: position 676,093,254 of record OZ014519.1, on the reverse strand, counting down.
AAAAATAAGTAAGTATTTAATTTATAATTGATATAATAAATCAATAAAACTTAGTAAATGAATAATAACATATGAGTGATTAAACTTTAATAAGTAAAACGAAATTGAATTTTTAATATCAAAAGGAAATAATTTAATAAAAATTAAGATACTATTATTTTTATATTTTCTATAAAAAAGGATTAAATTAAAATATTTTGTCTTAATTTAAAAATGTTTATTTTGTTTTTGTTATTACGAAGAATAAAAAGATAGTAAAGTCAATAAAAAAATAAAATAAAAGAGGTGTCCTAATGAAATTGACAGAGAAAGAAAAAAATAAAGTGGTTATATACAAAAAACAGATTGTACAAAAACATTAACAAATAATAGAGTATATTCGATTTATAAGAAGAATCACCAGAGATTTGTCATTATCTGGTTGAAAAAACGAACAAACTAACCTTAAAAAGGGGGACCTCATATTGAAATCATCGGCCAAAATTAGCTTTGTAAAAAATGTGTGAAAAATGTTTGAAAATCGTTGATAGTGAAAATGTGTTTGTGAAATAGTGGAATACTGAAATTCTTGTTGATAATTGTGGTGTGTGTGTGAGAGAGAGAGAGAGAGGAGACTCTTATGTGTAAAACAACACGTATTAATAGATTTAAAAAATTAGGTTAAAAAGCTTAAAAGGAAGAAAAAAATCAGTCTTAATCCCTATTGATTAAAAAATATTTGAAAAATCAAATAATAACTAATTTTTAATTGGCCATCAAGTAGACCAGTTAGAAACTAAGTATGACACAAAAGTGACATAAACTAACCAATAGAAAACGAGTATACAAGAAAAGAAATGTTTTTGGTATCTATTATGATTTTTTTTATAGATTTTTTCATAAAATAATGATTTTAAAGAAAAATCATATTTCTAAAATACATTAAATGCAAATACGAAAATTAAAAATTAAATAATAAAAAATGTTATTTTCGTGATTTTTTATATAAAAAAATAAAAATAGAAAAAGTTATTAGTAAAGGAAAAATAAAAATAAAATTAAAAAGAGCGGAAAGTGGGATTTGAACTCACAACCTCTCACATTTATATCCCTTATACCCATCTATCTACCAATTGTGTTATTTTATTTATTTGAAATAAAAAGGCACCAGAAAGCATATGAAGCGGGTCAAAATTTGGGGTACGACAAGTGTGAGGAGACCTTTTGAATCAATTTGTCTCAAATATGTGAGGGAAAATTTTGGGGTACAACAGTTGTCCCTGTTCAATCTTCTTAGACCTGAGGAGTTAGATTGGTATGCGTGCCAATCGCGATATGAAGGTAGAAGAGGATTGAACATATAAATGACCAGAAATTTGCACTCACGAGTTCATAGAGTGAACTGTTGGTTGACTGCATTGCTTGAATGGGCTTAAAGATGCCATTCGGAGTAATTGGAGATGGGCTTATAGATGTCATCCAAAGTGTTTGTTGATATGAGTATCAAAATGTGTCTATATTTGACTACATCATAGCAAATATACAAGGGAAATTCTGAAGAAGTTTGACTTGTCAAAGTGTAAACTAGCCAAGACTACAATGCATCCAACATGAATTCTTGAGAAATATGAAGTCAAAGAGGTAGAAAAAAGATATATAGATGCATGCTTAGATCTCTCTTATACTTAATTGCTTCTAGACCTAATATTGTATTTAGTGTGTGTCTTTGTGCTAGATTCCAATCAGATCCTAGAGAATCTCACTTAATTGTTAAGAGGATCCTTAGATATCTGAAAGGTACTACTAATCTTGGTTTATTTTATGGAAATCCAAAGATTATAAGTAGTAGGTTATTGTGATGCTGATTATGCTGGAGATAAACTAGAAGGGAAGAGCACCAGTGGAAGAAGTCAGTTTTTAGGTGACAATATTATTTCTTGGTCCAACAATAGGCAATCAACAATAACATTATCAACTACAAAGGTTGAATACATTGCAGCATCTAGTTGTAACACTCAGATTCTAGGGATGAAAAATTAACTAGAAGATTATCGATTATAAGAGAGTAACATTCCTATTCTTTTTTATAATACTTCAGTAAATTGTTTATCAAAGAATCCTATTTTCACTCTAGAGCTAAACACATTGAAATCAAACATCATTTTATAAGAGATTATGTTCATAAAGGTGTGATCAATTTAAAATTTATAGATATAAACCATCAATGGACTGACATCTTTACAAAACCCTTTGTTGAAGAAAGATTTGTTTTTATTCTGAAAATTTCTAAAATGGAACTTTGTCCAAAATAAAACAAAATCTCTTACAATTTGTGTAGACTCTGAAGATTAAAATATGGCTATGAGATATTTTGGTGCCAAACCAGTTAGCCCTCTAAGCTATGAGGCTCTCTAGGTTAGAAGGTCTAAAGTCAGAATCCTTGTGTGACTTTATATCTTCTTAACTCTAAGTTCATTTAGGCTTCTACCTACTCCCTCCTAAAACATATTAACTCATTTTTTCCTCTCTATTTAAACTCTTCCTTAGATCTTTTATTTTAATCTCATCTTGAACCTGCTAAAATCACTTTCTAAAAGTTCTATCTTCCTTCATCTTTTTAAAATCTCAATGTCTTCTGTCTATGGAGTTGATTTCCTTCTTACCATTGCTTTTTAAAATTAGTTGATTTTAATGAATTCAAGAATCATGGTATTGATCTTCTAAGTCATGTTTGTTCCCAGAAGTGGGAGAATTACTTTAACATGTTAAATGGACCCTTCTATCATGTTCTCATTACAGAATTTTGGACTAATGTGTCCCTCTTGAAACTTAGACATGATACTTCATGCATTCAGTCTAATTTGTTTGGAATTTCTATCAGTTTAACTACTACTCTGATTTCTAAGGCATCCCTATGCAAAGAGGTTAGGGCTCATATGGGCATGTACTCAAGAACTAGTCATTTCCTTGAATAAATTCTGGATAAGGTCCTTGCCACCAAGAATAATATGGAAAGTGTTTCCTCTCTTCTTCCCAAGGTGAAGATCTAACATCAATTGTTGGTGTCAAACTTTCAACCACGTGAATATGCATTCACCTATGATGACAAACATCTTATCTTCTTCATAGTGTCTATGATCAAGGTTAAACATCCCCATACTATTTTCAAATTTTTTAGGAAGAAGATTATTGTCTCTCATGAAAGAATATTTTCTCTCATTCCTTTTGGAGGAGTTCTTTCTGAACTTTTCCTTCGAGAAGGAAATTATAGATACAAAATAATATTATAAAACATCATAACACTACCAGAAACACAATTTTCTAGAAAAATTTCAATACGTTCATAAACAGGTGATCACTAACTATGTTTAAACATTCTTGCATTGATTTATAATATACCATACAACATCCTAATCATGAGCACTTAGTGACAGTTTAAGCATTGAGTGTTGATAATTCATAAAAAAAACCTAGAATATTGATAATTCAAAAATAAAATCAAACAATGAATGTTGAAATGTGGTTATCATTTGTTTTACTTGCACACAAAAAAACTTCTAATGCAAAAAAAAAGTGCTTGGTGTTAGAAAGAGAGCATAAAATTGAGAATAGTTGAAAAAGTTAGTCTTTCTAAATACTGCACATTTGAAGAAAGTATTGATCAAGATATGGAAGTTTTTGTTGTTGATAAAAGGTATTTTTAGATTGCTTTCCCTCTTGACACTGAGGATTGTCTCATCTTTGGAAAAAAAAACCTTTTAATTTGCCATATAATTGGGTTAGTAGTCTTTAGTAACTCTTATTCTTTTACTTCGTCGAAATTGTGTTTCTATTTCATTGTTGCTTTTTATGGTTCTTATCACATGAATGTGACTTGATTCAATGTCCCCTCTATTTATCGATTTGAAAGGTAATTTGTCTTCATAAAATTCACCATCATTTGATTCTATGACTATTTTAGCATTTAGGTTATAACACATATATGCCATAATGTTTGTTGCATACCCAATGAATACATATTTATAGGCTCTACTAGTGAGTTTAACTCACTTCGGGTCTGAAATACATATTTATAATACTGTTTGGTTGTCTTTTCTATAATATATCATAAGGAGATATCTTATTTTATACTTGAGAACTCTTTTCAAGACATACCAAACAGTCAACAACCCCCCCTCCCCCCACAAATGAAGAGTAACACCCGAATTCAATATAATTGTAACCAAAACTCTTTCAGCTTTACCATTAATTTAAGGAGAGTATGGTGCAGTCGTTTTAGGTGCAATTTAATGTTGTTTATAAATTTCATTTAATAAACTGGAATCATATTCAGTTCATCTACACTACGAAACCTCTTAATTTTCTTACTAATTTCATTCTCTTATCATAGGGAGATTTCTTTCCTGAGTTGTAAGTTGCTCGCAACTGATTCAGTTTCACAAGTTTTATCAATTCCATTTGAATCCATAGATTTCTTACCATTAGTTTGTTCGATTGATCCTGAAGGAGCAACAAGAATGTCCTTAGTCAAAATGTTGACAACTTTTTTCAAGGTTATGAAAAAATGCATATGTGGTTGCCAACATTTGAAATAACTTCCCTTAGACTTGAAAGGTATGTCAGAGGAAACAACCACATAATTACCAAAAATTGCTTCAGAAACCATGACAATATTAAAATCTTCTTAAAATTGTTGTCTTACGATTTTTGAAATATTGCCACCAAATAAATTACTGGGTTGGGTCACAGACTAGGTCCCTTTCTTTAAGACATTTCATGACATTGACCAAAGTTATGCAAAGTAATCACTCAACCATACCTTCTCCAATATAAAACAACTTAATTCTATATTGTACGATTACTACTTGCACGATATATAATCGATTTAGAAATACACCTTCTGGTGTTGATGGATTTGGTTAAAAATATACATATTGAACAAGTTCACATCGCTTAGTTTTGTGAATGAAGAGAGATATCAATGCTATATATAGTATACAAGTTCTTTGAAGTCCTACATTACTTAGTTTTGTGAAGGAAAAAAGAGTCCAAGGCTATATATATGATTCAAGTTCTTCATTCCAAGATGCACCAGTCAAAAGCACATTAAGCTTGTATTTGACTTTCTTTATTCTTTTATACTCTTGTATTAAAGTGTTGTGAGATGTAGTTAAATATTTGTTTTGGAGGGTGTGGGTGTTGTGACACCCTTGTTTGAGATGCATGATAATTTACTCTGATTATTGTTTAGTTTCTGCGGGGTTTAGAAATTAATCACCAAATTAAATATAGAATATTCAATCCAACACCAATAATTAATTCAAATAAATAAATTAATCAAATTAAATCAATTAAATTAAATTAATCAAATAATTCAATTTATTCAATAAAATCAAATAAATCAACTATGCACAAAATCACAAAATTAATTAATTAAAGTAATAAATAAATAATTACTAAAATCGGGATGTTACAGATGTGTTGGGGCCTGGGTTAGTTGAAGGTGTATTATGTGTTGTAACAATTTTCACATTGTATTATTCTTTTGTTCTCTATTGACAACGATCGTGGTTTTTTCTTCGATTTTGAAGTTTTCACTCTATGTTTTTGTATTCTGATTGTATTACTCTTTTTTTAATGCTTTGTTTGTTTTTCCTAATAGGTATATAGACTAGTCGTAATAATTTATCAAACAATGATAAATTTAAATAAATCTCCAAAGAGAATTCAATAATGATCATTTGACCACTCAAAATAATTTCTCAATAGAAATTCAAATAATTCTCTGAAGAGAATCCAAAAAATTAATACTTATAATTTCTCAACTCAAACGAGGAGAAATTAAAATAATTCTCAAAAGAGAATTCAAGAAAATAATTGGAGAATTCAACGAGTAGAGAGAAATGGAAAGAAGTTGACGCTTCGACACGGTATGCTCGACTCATTACCTTAGAGGTCGACCTAAAACCTTAAACTTTTGAATTATTTCAATCTGTATAATATGTGTCGACTCATATGTTCTACAGGTCAACACATAACTTCAAATTTTAAAAAATTTCATTTTTGTTCGGTATGTGTCAACACCTAACTCGTATAAGTCGACACATGACTCAACTTTTTTTAAAATTCTTTTCTCAAGCTTTTAGGGTCGACTCATTAGTCGTCTAGGTCGACACCTATGACATGTTTCTTTTATTTCCTTATTTCTACATTTTATCCACATAACTTCTCATTTATATCCCCTAGAAAAACTTTTCCTCTTCTAGAAAACCATTGTCTCTTCCCAAAATCCTATTCTTCCTTCTCCCACTCCATTACACCACATTTAAATCGTTCTTCCTAAAACTCCATGGTCTCCCATTACAAATTTTCACTTATTTTCTTCTATTTTATCCTTCCTTGTGTGTTTAAAAGCAAACTATTATAGTTTTAGTTAGTGGGTATCTCACATATCACTCAAATACATAACTTTCTCTTTCACACATTTCATCAAACACCTATGGTACATACACTTTGTGTACTAATTTCATATGGCTCCTACGACAAACAACAGAAAAGGTGTTGCGAAGCATCCTCTTTCGTACCGGTAAGTTCCTTTTCACTCATACATCCTACGCGTGTAGATGAATTTGATAAGAATTACAAAAGTAGGATTGTCATGAAACAACATGTTTATGATCCTCGACGACTAGTAACGATTGTAGAAAGGATGTTTGCTAGTAACGATTGTAATTTTTAGTAAGGAAATTAATTGAAAACTTTTATTATGTATACATTTTAACTAGAGGAAGATTTAAAGAAAAATTATATGAGAAATTATTTAAAATTATATTAAAATTAATAAATTGAATAAAAATATTGTTTTTCTTATAAAATTTTATGGTGTAATTTGACTTATACATTCAACCATACTTGATAAGATAAAATATGATTGTTATTGTTGTGTATCGTAAAAAGTGTCAAATATGACGATTTGAATTTTTAGGAGAAAAAAAAAAGAAAATTTTATGTATTCATTTTATAAATCTAAGGTTTCTAGCTCAAAATCTATGACAAACAAGTTTCAAGTTTCAATGCTTACACTAGTTTGTTAGAACCCTATAGTATTTTACGATAATCATTGTTACATTTATGGGTGTTCAAAATCAAACCAACCCAATAGAAAATCATAAACCAAACCAAACCAAACCGAAATCACAAAAAAAACTGCATTTGGTTCAGATGTATTTGGGTCATTTTTTAACAAAACTGTGCGGTTCGGTTTAATTTATGGTTTGCATTTTGCAAACCGAACTAAATCAAACTAAACCGTATTATGTTACAACTCAAACTTCACTTATCTCACATCCAACCCAAAACTTAAACCTATTATGTCTTAACCATATAAATATTCTCTTAGTCACGCTTAGGATTTTAGTTACAACATTCTTAAATCTCTTTGTGTAGTATCACACATTCTTCTCATCATATTTGTTATGTACATCTCTCTTCTACTCTAATCTCTCTTATCTTATGTTCTTTCGTATTCATATTCATCTTCTCCTTTTTTATAATATTGTTTTCTCTTCCAATTACGTTTTTATCGCACTTTTCTTTTATAATATCGCATATCTTATGATCTTTGTTTTTCATCTTCTCGAATCTTTCCTCTCCTTCATTTTTTTTCTTCTTTTTATTGTAATATTTTTTATATTGTTTTATATTACTATTTTATGTTTTTTATTGCACTTTGGTATAATCTTATTTTTGTATATTGAATGAGATTTATTGTCTAAATATGATGAGTTTTGTTGCTATTTGATAATGTATGAATGACTAAATACAAAATTATGTTGTTCTCTATATGTGTATGTATGACTCAATAAAAATATTATAAATAACCGAACCAATCCAAACCGCATTGGTTTGGTTTTATTTCTTAAAACCAACTGAACTAAACCAAACCGCGTGTTTTTTTCTCTTGTGGTTCAGATGATTTTTTGCGTGAAAATCGCTCAAACCGCATCGTGAACACCCCTAGTTACAGCAATTAGGAAGATACTCATGCTCCCCTCAAGTAAAATCATTTGATACGGTATAAAATATATTTAAATGTATATGTAAATTTGATACGGTATAAAATATATTTAAATGTATATGTAAATTTTATACAATATATATATATATATAAATTTAAAATTAGCTATTAATTTTAAAATGAACAATGTTTATATAAAATCAATTAAATTAAACTATAAAGAAAAAAAAGGGACTCGTGGGACGAAAACTTTTAATATTTAAAAATAAGGATTTTATCTTTTAAGTTAAGGTAATTATTGATTAAAATAAAATATGTATTGTGTTTATAGTGATCCGTAAAATAAAAAATGTATTTGATACAATATAAAACATATTTATATACAAATGTAAAATTGAAATTAGTTATTTAATTGTAAAATAATAAATAATTATACAATTCCAACTGTACTAAATAATGATGCAAAAAGAAGAAGAAAATGACTCGTGATATGAAGAAATACAAAAAAAAATGATGCGATAATGATCCGTGAAATAAAAATATTATTTGATGTGTACAAATACAAAATTTAAAAATGAATTACTTAAGTGTAAAATGAACAATAATTATAAAATTGTAATTCTATTAAATAATTATTAAAAAAAATTGTGAGATGAAAAAAGAAAAAAATTGATATTTAAAAATAAAGATTTTGTCTATTAAATTAAGATAATGATTGATCAAAATAAAATAGATATTGAGCTGATAGTGACCCGTGAGATAAATATAGTGTTATTTATTAAAATTAAAAAATAAATATTTTGTTGATAGTGGTCCGTAAAAAGATTTTGGCATTTGAAAATAACACTTTTATCCTTCGAATAAAAATAATTGTTAATTAAAAAAATAGGTATGTTGCTGATATGGTCCGTAAAAAAAATTGAAATGTTGACATTTAAAAATAATTTTTTATGCAAATAATAAAAATAATTAATTAAAATAAAAAGATATTTTTCTAATAATAATTTGTGAGATATAAAACTAATTGTGTGTCTGACTCATTAATTAAGTGAGGCAAATCTTCTACTCCACTAAAAACAAAACATAAGAGAGGAAAAAGAAAAACAGAGATATGAGAAAGAGAGAAAAAATAGAGATTTGAGAGAAAAAATTTAAAATGAAAGTGAGAAAGTGGGGGAAATTTGAAATTAAAAGTAAAAGTGAAAAAGTTAAAGAAAATTGAAACTATCCAAGTGTCACAATATAATAGGATATGAATGAAAAATGTATACATTACTTGATTACATAAATATCATTTTGTTAGTGTAAAAAATTTATAGTGAAAGAACAATTTAGGAAGTTAATGCAATTGATTTTTAATGGATTGATAGTAGAGTAGATAAAATCCTTTGTTTTTTCCACAAAAAAAAATTATAGGAAGTGAAAGGCATCATGGATAAAGCACTATTTAATATGATTTACAAAATAAAATCAAAGTTTCTTTGCTCAATATGATATATTGAAATAGTCAATGATGTATCTTTGGATTCAGTTTTGCTTATATTGGAGAATATGTCTGCTTCATAGCTTATTGGAGAGCAGTGCAGGCTGCATTAAACGGAGACATGACCTTTGGTTATTCCCTAAAATATGGAATTAAAACATTTGTAATTGCTGGAAGTTAGTTGAAAGAGGTAAGTAGTCAAGTTAAATATTTGAAAAAGTTGCTTTTGAACTGCTATATACTACTTTTGGGTTACATGAACCTGCTGCTGTGTTGCTTTTAAAACCCGCTGCATTCTTACATGAATTTTGCTATACAAAAACTGTTTTGCTATACAAAAACCTACTGCATTCTAGTAACACAAACTTTTCTTAAAAAATCTCAATGGAACAAACACAATTATAAACCATTATAAAATATTTCATTCATTTATATCACCCACTAATAATAATATTAATAATATTTAGGAAAGCTCTACACATTTGAACCATTTTTCAATACTATACACTGCATTTTACTATTTGCAATGTTCAAAATCATAGTCTATAATTAAATGAGTAGCATAGGAATGTTGTACTATTTATAAATGAATGTTGTACTATTTGCAATGTTCAAGACTATAGATAATCTAATAATTCAAGAAAGTATGGAATGTTGTACTATTTATATTAAGTTGGTGACATTGGTAAAATTGATGATTTTTTTGGGTACAAACTAAAACTGATGATTTAATAGATCAAAAATGTTTTATGGATACTAATATAAACATTGAACACTGTATTTTATCAATTATCATTGTTGTTGGTTGAGTTTGTTGTTACATATGTAACCAGGAACAAACACATGTGTAGAAAAATCAGAAGCTTGATGTTGGTCAATCAGAGTATTTTGCATCAGTTTTATAATTCACTTCTTCACCTACATAATTCAGCTTTACAAATCCAACTACTTCCCATAATATCTTGTCAACATAACACTCACTAAACTTAGGTATAAAGATTACATTTAAATTTGGAAGCCTAAAAAAACAAAAATGTGTTATAGAAGTTGATGCAACAAAATTATGAATATGTAAAAAGGTTATTTCAAACAACAATGAAAGAATTATAAAAGGTTGTATTAAAAAATAACATACAACAAAATGTAGGAAAGATCACATTAAATATGGAAGCCTCATTACAAAACTATTAATTCATGATCCAATGAGTTCAAGTAACAAAACAAAGTTGCATTACGACACGCTAAAACAATCTTACAACTTAGTGTTTGGAAACATTTCTTACACAAATGGTGTCAACAAACAAAACAAAGCTGCAAAAACTGAGGCTTCCAATGGTATGACCATGACATCACTCCTTCTTTAAGTGTTTGGCTTTTTTTGCGGATTGCTTAGGAGTTAGGTCTTCATTTTGGAAATTTTCATCAAGAGATGTTGAGATAGTAATTCTCTTAGCCGAGGTATTGCTCGAGCTAGCGGATGGACTCCAAGTATGGTTGACAGAGGTGGATGGTTGAGCAGAGTTAATATGTTCAGCTAAGGGTGTTTTCTGCATAAAAAAATAGAAAAAGGCATTGGAATGGATGATGCAAACCAAAATGCAGTAGGCAAGAATTAAAAGATGTCATACAATGGGATGGTCTTCAACTTCCTTTGGCTTGGAAGTGTCATAGTTGAAAACTTCAGCATTAGATGATGCTGAAAAAATTGATCAAATTGAATTTCAAAATGAGTATGACTTGATAAAAAAATAGACATTCATAACAGAAAAATGTGTTACCTCATTAGGGTTTAGCAAGTTGTCCAAGTTCTTGTAAACATCATCATCCTTAATGATGGTCACAATGGAGAATTGTTGGAAAAAAATATTGATACTTGATACGAAAAGCTAGGTATTTGTTCAATAGTTTGTCGAGTTGTTCCGGATATATTTTAGGGTTGTCCTCACTAGCCTAAAACACAAGCAAAGTTGTTATGGTTAATATAGGAATTTGATGGAAAACATTAAATAGTATGCATTGTTGTTTGTGAAGGACGTGCCTCCTTCATGAGTTTTCGTAACTATGTAGTTGTCATTTCAACAAAAGGGATACAATCTTTATCCCAAAACATAAAGCAACCAACATGGTTTTCATACTCAACCTCAACTTCGATTTTGAACCTAAAGCATGAAGAGAAAAAACGGAAATGTATAAGTTTCTATGTGAAAAAGTAATATGGCATAGATGCAGAAATTATTGGTTACTTACTTAGTGATAGGTTTCACATCTTTCACTCCACAAAAGCACACAAAATTCTCCCCATAGGACTTGTTTGAGGTCTTGCAAGATGGACAAGACTCATAATACCATCCATGTTTGGAAGATTTGAATTTCTTTGTAGTCCCAATTGCGGTGGCGAAAACAATCCTTTCCCATTGCATTGATATGACGAATAGTATTTACCTCATTCGGGCTAGTCCAGCCTCTGTTGGTTAATTGAATCAATGAATCACATGGTTGGCTAAGAGAATGTGACAAAGCTGCGGATTGTTTAGTCGATGACAAACTGCAAGTCATTGTTATGCTAGAATGGTAAAGGTTAACATGGAAGAAATGAAATGCATATGAAGTATCCATTGGATATTAGAATAAACATAATGCAATATTGACTACCTAGATTTAAAGGATTCAACACGGGGATGGTCAAGGTTAATATGAAGCCTAGAGTCATTCAAAGCATTAGAAAGGCAATGCAGTCCATAAACTGCAGCATGAACATAGAAAAGTAGTTAGAATGCATTGGTACTATGAACGATTGAAAAACAATAATTTGACACAATGACATGTAGTAATGGTTCTTTGTCTAACCTGCATTTTTCTTACACCAAGCATGTGTCAAAACAATGATTGTTGGACCATCAATTTTGTTAGCCATATTGTAGTTCATGAATTGTTTTATGTAATCATCCCATAATGCAACCTCAATGATGTTACCATGTTCGTCACGTAGTGTGATATTTGTGCATGATTTCTTACCACCACCACCCATTTGAGTTTTCACCACATCTTGTAAGCACCCAATAACATCTGAAGAATCATAGAAATGTCAGATATGTGTGTAAGCTACGATGATTAAACATCAATACAATGGTAATGATAAAATGAGATTACACGAAATATAAACTCACCGTATAACAGGTCAATCTAGAAATGTCCATTGAGAAAATCTCCAATAGCCTTAAACTTAAAGTGATGTGTCGAAATTCCAGGTATGTCAATCTCAGTTATTGTTGTCCCTCCATTGAAGACAAGTTTGAGGCTATTGGAACACACTTTGAAAGGTCCTTCATTAGCAGCCGGTTGTCCATTATATAGTGCATAAGTTTGATGTTCTTTTAGTTGTTCAACCCAATCCTTAAAATCGCGGTTCCTCGTCGTAACATGAATTTGGTCTCCCTGTCGATTCATTTAGTTAGAAAAGCATGAATAAATAAAGATGCCTCATTACAAATACCAAGCCATAACTTTCCATCTTGGATGACCAACTCGATATGTTGTTGTCTGCTTTTCTCCCTAACAATTCATATATCAACAATGTGAATGTGCATCTTTTCAAACCTGATTTCCTTTAACCAAATCTTTGATGTGGATAGGAGGCATTGACATTCTCAATGAGATATTTGAAAAATGCAAAAGTAACCGAATAAATGATACTACAAAACATTAGAAAGTTATATTTCATGTGTAATGGCATCTATAAGCAGAAACAACCGAGAAAACCATTTGACCGAATCAACCTCCATTTTTCAAAAACAGAAAAATTCAAAAGTTTAGAAGAAATAGTTCACAAAACCATCATGTTGAAAGTGTTAGAGAAAGCCACAAAAAGCCATAGAAACATGTGTAATGGCGTTATAAAATGTTGCAGTATTGTGTAATGGCAGTTGTAAGCAACTAACTGTAAGTAGAAATGATAGAGAAACAACCGAGAACATTATTTTACGGGATGAAGTTGTTGAAACCAGTTTTCAAAAACAGAAAATATAGAACCATTGGCAGCACAAGGATTCAAAAAAATCTATTTTACTTCTTCAAAGCATTTTTCAGAAACATAAAAAACAGAAACTTTTATATCATAAGGAGAAAAAATCGAGAGAAAAAAACCATTTTACTTGTTGAAACCATTTTTCAAATATAGAAAAATCCGAAACTTTTAAAGTATAAGCAATGTAGAATAATGGTATAAACTAAACAAAGAAACAACAAAATAGTAAATACAATAGTAAAACTAACCTTTGGAAGGAGGATTCTATGTTTTTTTATGTGAGATATGTGTTCTTGGAGTGAAGTAGTGAGAGAGAAAGTGAATAGAATGAGGTTATATGAAGTAGAATGTGTTCTTGTTCTGATGCATTGTGTTTTGGGGGGAATTGTTAGAGAAATTTGCCAAACAAATGTTGACACGTGGAAGTAGAATAAGGTATAAGAAATGATTAAAGATTGCATTTTGTTATTTACTCAAATAACCTTTTGATAGTGCGAATATTTTTTGTTTAAAGGGTATTAATGGAAAGACACTCAATTGATTAGTAATAGATATAGAAGATTTGAAATGTCATGGTAAATTAAACTCTGGATTATTGCTTAGTTTGAAAAGAACAATGCTAGTGGATGAATGATAGGCTTCACTACATTATTATTTTGACTACTTGTATTTATTGGGCTTTGAATTTTCATTAGCAGTAAAAAAATGACTACTTGCATTTTAATTAGAGTTTTGAATTTTCATTGGCATAAACGATTAAAATTGCATTCCCAAAGAAATAGAGGATTAGTAATGCATATATTAAAAAGGAAGTTGGGTGGCACCATTGAATTAAATATTATTGAATTTTGGCTAATATCATGGAATCTTCTGTGTTGAAGATGTAGTTGTAAAACAATCCTCTTGTATGTCCGAAATGTGTATAGTAGAATTTTATATTTTTTCATGAACAATTGCTATTGTTGGAGATTTTTTTTCTTGCTTTGGCATTGAATTTACTAGCATATCATCAATATTAGATTTTGAAGTTAACACAATTTCCTATGTGCATTAATATTTTTATTCGTTTTGCAAGGACAACAATAATTAGAAGTATTGTTTGTATTAGTTTCATTACATGACTTTATAGTTCGTCAAATAGATGTCTGTAAACACCCCAAATTTGCCCTCACCCATTTCACCATGGCTTGTGATCTTTCCATATGCATAAATTCAATCATAGCATCTCATACCACATTTTTGATTCACTGCATTGCTTCTAAGTCATCTGCATCTAGGGTTTGTGATTTGAGTTATCCCTGAGCTATTTGAGCCACTCCAAAGGTCTTCAATCACTTCAAAGGGATCCATGTATGTTCAAGCATCATATCAAATCCTCACAAAGTCAAAGAAGTCAAAGAATCACAAGAACTGAGAAGGGCATGGAAGCAGAGCCAGGTTTAACTGCACAGAGGACCTAGAATTAGGGTTTTGGTTTCAAAGGCCATAACTTCAAATTTTTTTGGTCATTCTTGTTTCTATTGGCCTCTATATGATATGAGGATCATGCATATCAATTTTCATGAAGAAATTTCATGGGGAAGGCATCTGATCAAGAATTGACTTCTTGAGCAAGTCAGTGCAAAATCAGGGCATCTGAGGCCCCCAATGACCCAACCAAAGGTTGTTCTTCATCATTTGGAGTGTGTGTGATCTTTATTTGATCATGGAAGATGTTATAAGTTCACAAAATTGAAGAATTTCAAGCCATTTGCAAAGTTGCCTTTTTGGGAAAGTGACTTGTAATGAAAACTTGCCATTTTGGGAAAGTTTTTCAACCCTTTCTTTTTAATTCAAAAATGCCTCAAATGAGAAAACTTTGGTCATGAAAGTTGTAGAATGGATCATTCCCTTTTCAAAAAGTACAAGAACTTGTCCTAATTCATTTTGGATCAAAAGTTATGGCTTGTCAAAGTTAGGAAAAATCACATAATTTCAAGTTTTGTACCAAAGAGGCATTTTGCAAAATGGTATGATCAAGCATTCTAAAGACTTCAAATGTGCACAAACTATCCACAACATGTTCATGTGACTTCTAAAAATCAGAATTGGCCCAAGAATTATGCATTTTGGTGCCTTGAACTTCATGAATTTCCAAAGGGGCCAAAGATGTACCAACTTGCAAAAACTCATGAAGCCATGCCTCTACTTGTTACAGCTCACAAAATCTGGTCCACAAGAACTCCATGATCTTAGCTGAGCCAAACCATGCCCCTATCACAACCTCACACTTGCCCATACCTCAAGTACACCTAACTTAGACTTTATGCAAAAACACCCATACCAATCAGCCTGTGCCACACCAACTATTCTGACCAATCAAGACTTTACAAACACACTTCAAGCAAGCCATTTCATAACATCTTGGAGCCTGAGGCGGCACATAAGCCATAGTTCTCCATCTTGCATTTTCTATCAAATCTCTGAACTCAGCCACCCATTCCTCAAAATTCTTCCACCATCCATCTCAAAACACTCCACTGATCATCCCGGACCCTTCACCTTGCCCTGAAACCCCCTGAAATCAAAACACGATTTCTTCCCCTCTCTGAACAGAACTCAATCAATCTCACAAACTAGCCAAAATAAACTCCAAATAAGCTTTGCAAACACTTGAGGGAGGTCAATAGAGGTGATTGGAAGCAAGGAGGCAGGCTGAGAGCTCCAAACCGAAAGCTTCACTTCAGGTAGCTTCGAAATTTATTTTTTCCAGAAACCTTGTTTTAAGTTACTAAAATGATCTACATGCTCCCCTGAGTTCAATGAACTTTTTATTTTTGAAAATGATGAAGAATTGAGAGTGTATTGCTTGCCTGAAATTTCTGCCATTTTTGTTCATAGCTTCGAATCTTGTTAATGGTGAGAAATAAATTCCATTTGAGGGCAGGGATGAGTTTAGGAAGGTGAGAGGAAGTGATATGGAGCTTTAGAGCTCCAGAAATGACCTAGGGAGTGAGATTGAAAATTTCAGGGAGGGATGTCACCGGAGAAGACGACCGGAGCTCTTCTCCGGTGACCTGAATGTCATTAAGCCTTTAATTACGATTAGGGTTTGGTTTGAATGTGGACCTTAGATCTTGTGGACTTTTGTTGACTCCCGCGCGAATGGATGGCTCAGATTCATCACTTAAGCCCTAATCCACGTCATTTAGTTAATTAATTAGGTTTTTAAATTAATCTGGTCAGTTTGAATTGCAGCCGTCGGATGACGCGCCAGTCAAATCCCTCCAAAACCATTTGAATGTCAGCCTTCAGATTTGCATACTTTTCATTATTTTCATTTTAATTTCATTTGTTTCATATTTATTTTGCACGAATTATTAAAAATAGCTAAAATCATTTAAAAATTATGAAAATTTTTGTCAAAGATTTCATTAATTTTTAGAACCCAAAAATATTTTTATTTTTATTTTTTGCATTAAAAATTATTTTTAAATCGTTTAAATGTTTATTTTTAATTAGTTAATGAGAATTAATTAATTAAAAATGCATTTAGGTATTTAAAAATCACAAAAAAATTCACATTGCATTTAGAAACATTAAGAAACATTGTCCAACTCTCAAACCAAATTTCTTTTTTGTTCTTGATGCCTTTTGATCATTTTCATTGGATTTAAATTCATTTTTAGCCAATATTTTTGTGCAAACTTTGAAAAATCCCTTCTGCCTAACCATTGAGAGTTGGATGATGATTCTTCTTGCATTGCATTCTTCATGGCATGTAGTTTATAGGATAAAATTGGTTTGATTTGATCTTGCATTTTCAATTTGTTTGGTGTTTTTCTTGATGAGGTACCCCAAAACCCTAGCAATCTTAGGAAATTCATAACCTTCACTAGGTTAAGAGTTGGATCCCCCCTTTGGGCAGTGAACTTGTATAGGTATAAGGTATCTTTGCTTGCATTTTCAATTTTTTATCATGACATGTGCTTCTGATTTTGAATTTTTGCTTTACATGATGCATGTAACCCTAATTTGTGCTTTCCTTTGCATCCATTTCTCATTTGCTGGCACCCAATGACTTGCCATGACATTTTGTGAATCTTCATGATTCATAATACATCTTAGGACATATTAGAATCATGTTTGATCATTGCATCTTTCATTTGCCATGTTGTATGTCCATTGCATTTCATAAACTTTTCATGAACTTCCAGGGTTCAAGGCATGCCTCATTTGCATCCTTATGCTTGTATGATCATTCTCATCTCTTGTCATGTGTTTGCATCATCTCTTAGCATCACTAACATCAAGTAATTGCTTTTGACTTTGGTTTGCATCATAACATTTCATCTCATTTGCATTGCATTTCATTCCTTTGCTAACTTTTCAGGTGGTAAGTTGTTTGAGAAGTGAATTTGCCTTCACTTCTCACAATCTCTTTTCATCTCTTTCATACTTTCTTTGCTGCATTTTGTCTTGTGTATTGTATTGAGCTTGATCATTCATGTTCATCTTACTTTCTTTCTTCAGGCAACTTGTCTTCTTAAGTGAAGCAAGTTGTCTTGCTTCTCTCTGCTTCTTGCTCCTTTCATCTGCTTCCTTCCTGGTGGTTTCTCTGAAGATCTTCTTGTAAACCTCATTAACCCTAGGAATAACCAATCATGGTAATGATTAGGGTTTGATTAGTCCCCCATTTAGCTTTTACCTTTGTGTCAGCTTTTGAGTCTTCTCTTCTCACCTCATAATCAAGGACTAAACCCTAAAGGCTTTAAGGCTTTGTGATTAAGCTTATGTCTGCATCCTTCTATTAGGATGGAGTGTATAACTTTAATCCTAAGTGTTAAACCCTTAATGTGTTTACATCTTTTAATCAATTCATCTAATAATCATTAAGACATCAAGCTTGTAACTTGGGCCTTGCATTAGGGTTCTAATTCTTCCTTAACTGGTTAAGAAGGACTAACCCTAGTGTTAATGGACAAGTCCCCCTCAAGTTGTCTTACAAACCATAAAAATCACTTCTTCATCTTATCATTAACTAAAATACATCTAATAAAGGCTTTGTTTTGTCATGAGGTTAATCCCTAATCATGGATTAAGTTGAGGTATCTTCTTCAGCTTAAATGTTCTCATCTATTATCCTTCTATTAGGATGGTGTAATGAGTCCATCAAATCTTTGATTATGGTTTAATCTCATTACTTAACACTAAACAAAAACAACAAAAACATCTAAATAATCACAAGTAGGTTAATGATTTTAATCCTACACCATGGTGATTAAGTGTGAGATGCTGACTTCACACTTAAGGTATCCTCATTACCCCTAATCAGAGGGGAGATGTGATGAGTTTACTAACCCTTTGGTTTAGTCTTAAGCTCATTTCCCTATGACAAACACCCAAAAGCAATAAAAGACTGAAAACTCAAAAACAAACAATAATCGTCTCCTCCGGGATTCTTTTCTCATCTCATTCACTCACAAACGAGAACTCGCTTCTTCCGTCTAATGCAAGACAGTTAGCACCTGAGCCAGACAGGTCATACACTTGAGCATAGAAAAATAAGCAGTTCATAAGTCAATTTACCTTTCAGTCTCTTTGAGTCGAACTACGGTGTTCTGACTTCCTCATTGCACGAGAGGATACGTAGGCATAACTTAACAGTTATCGAACAAAAGTCTCTGTATATCCCCCCTCTTCCAGCATTATTCTTTAAGCCTCATAGTCTTGAGCATCTCATTCTTGTTCTCACACTGACACTTCTCTTATACACTTCACATTTCTTTTACACTGACACTTGCATTCTTTTCGGCTTTGATACACAGACTGCACTGACACTACCCCTTTAAAACACAAATCTTTTAAGCGTGGATCCCGTCGAGTACGACGGACAATCTGGGTGCTAATACCTTCCCAGGTTGTAACCAACCCCCTTTCTCAGTCTCTCTAGTTCGCGGTCGTCTTATCCATATCTTTCTAGGTCTATGCAGCATTACCTTTCCTCCGGGATAAAAATGCCTAGTTGGCGACTCTTGTCATTTGAGTTCACCCCTGCGTGTTCTCTTCCTTTCTCGCCGACCGTTCGCGTTTGTACCCCATTTGACTTGGCCTCATTTTGGTGGGAGCGAAAGCTTGGCGACTCTGCTGGGGACCCTTATACTGTAACCAGGGCTTCTGGTTCTTTTTTGTGGGTTCCTCCTAGCGCTTGTTTGATTTGTGTTTACTGGGGTGTTATGTACTAGTTGTGCTTTGTATTTATTTTTGCTTTATGTACAGTTTTGTTTACTGCTTTCCTTATAGTTTTATACAACATACTGTCATTATCATTCTTGGATCTGTTCTTCTGTCTTGGTGGGTGGGGTTCCATTGAGTGTTTAAGGTCCTACACCTGGGACCTGAGTGACACCTAGGCTAGAGTGGTTCATGTTCTTTCCCATTCCATTTCGGTCTGGTGCGGGAATATGAAACACGGTTCAGATATGGGTTTCTTCTTGAGAACTATGTGCTACAGATTTCCTGTAGTACTAGGGCTATCTGGGAAGCCTGCTAAGTCTGGATGACCTTTATCATGACCTTCAGAAACTGAGGTGAATTAGAGGAGGATCTTTTATGGTTATTGTAAACATTGTACCTCTGGGTTAGAAGTGTTTACACTTCTCATAACTGATCCAAGTCTGAGGATCTTTGTTTTAGAACACTACCTGTGAGGGGGTTGGGCTGTTTACAGGTTTGCAGGTACCATTAGCCACATCATACCCTGTTACTTTGTTTTGGTTAAGAGTACCTCATTTTGGGACAGTTCTTGTGATTTAACCCTGGACATGTGACTCTTTATTTGAGTCCCCTACCTTGGTTACTGGACTTCTAAACTTTCATCTGGACTTCTTGAACATACATAGACCTTATATCAAGACAGATAATCAGATCCAGCTTGATCACAAACCCTTGCATATCATTTGGATACATCATCATTGCATCATTTAACATTTGCTTATTTGTCTTTCAGGGTATCCACATCATATTTGGCTTGGTTTTGACCCCTTCATCAGCAAAGACCTCTGTTCATCAGCTATTTGCTTCAGTTATTTTCATCATCACCAGCACTAGCCTATCAGTGGCTCATCTCCAGTATTGATCTTGATCTTCATCAACACTTGTCTTCAGCTCTTCATCAGCACTCATGTCTGCACCCAGGAAGAGCAACATTTCATACCATTTCTTTGAGCCTGTGTTGACTGGTATCAGGCAGGTCCAGGCACTCATCACTCCAGACCACATCCCATTATTCAGAGAGCATTATGGAGGTATCCTTGACATGGTTATGGACCTGGACCCTTCTCAGAGGAGTATGATTCACACTTGCTTACAGTTCTATGACCCTCCTTTGAGATGCTTCACTTTCCAAGACTTTCAGCAAGGAACTCTGTTGGAGGAGTTTTCATCATTGATTGGAGTACCTGTCAGAGGTGGTGTCCCCTTCAACCCAGAGATGACTTCTCCCAGCAATGGAGAAGTAGCAAAAGCACTGTACCTGGAACCTATTTTGATTGAGCAAAACATGACAACAAAGGCTGGGATCCCTGGTTTGCACTTGGATTTCTTGATCTCTCAGGCCATTCTGAAGGCCTCTTTGGGAGAATGGAGGGAAGTCTGTGCATTGTTAGCCCTCATCATATATGGGGTTATACTATTTACAGATGAGCCCAAGTTTATCAGCAAGAATGCCATTCATCTTTTCCTTCTGAGGAACCCAGTACCCACATTGCTGGGAGATTTCTATTATTCTATCCATCAGAGGAATGAGAAGCAAAGAGGAAAGTTGGTGAGATGATGTGCTCCTCTATTTCATACCTGGCTGCTCAAACACCTACCTAAGACAGATGCCTTCCTGAATCCTCACCAACAGAAGAATTGGGATAAGAGACTTATTGCTTTGACTTCAGATGACATCAGATGGTGCACCCAGAGCACCAAGGGCAAAGACATCATCACTGGCTGTGGGCAATACCCAAATGTACCTCTGGTAGGAGTAAAGGGTTGCATCAACTATAATCCTTTGCTGTTTAAGAGACAATTGGGCTATGCTTTGGTCCACCCTCCTAGAATGCAAGATCTAGCTGAGACCCTGTATTGTGAGATAAAGCCTAATCTAGCTGTTGTCAGGCAAGCATCCTGGGCTTGGGACAACATCCAGACAAAGGGGGTGGCTATTCTTGGGAAGTGTAACAATGTGGCTTCAGCTCAGTACTATGAATGGTCCCATGCCAGAGCTCAGATCACTGGAATGCCCTTTACCATTGAGGACACACTTGGACCTTCTACAGTACAGCCAGCAGCCACTGTCAGCATAGAGGAATTTGAGAAACTGAAGGAAAGGAATGAGAATCTGTCTCAAGCTCTGAAGAAGACCCTCTGGGAGAGGAGTGATGGTCGTCTGGACATTGAGAGGTTGGAGAAGCTTAGGGTGGAGCATCTGGCCAAGATTGAGAAAACAGAGGACTACATCAAGAAATCAAGAGCTGGGGAGCAAATATTAAAGAATGCCTGTAAGCAGGCCAAGCTTCAGAAGGCTAGGACTGATCTCTATCTGCAAGAAAGTCAGGCTAGGTGGGTCAGGATCACTGAAGCCCGTACTCAAGAAGATAAGAGAACTCAAGCCAGGATTGAGCAGTTGGAGGCCAATGAAAAGAAACAACAGGAAGCTTTGCTGGTAGCCCAGAAGGAGATTTCAGAATTGAAGCTTAGGGTTGGATTGAAAAGGTCAAAGGACCAAGACAGGCACAAGAAGCTGACCACTGCTATTGCCACCAGGAACCTCCTCATCAGGACCATTACAGAGCATCCAGCTGGTCCAGTAACTGAGGCACTTCTGAAGGAGGTTAAGGAGGATGAGTTTGGACTTGATGTCTGACTTTTTGTTTGTTGCTGCTTTCATTTGATGTACTTTTCTTTTATGTTGTATTTTGACCCCTCAGGGGCATGTGTTGTAAAAAAAAATAAAAACTATGTATTATGCACCATTTGTAATATATTTGTTTAGTTTGTTTCCATTGATTTTCCTTCTCTCAAGCAACATCAAGGCATCTTCCTCGAGGTCTGGAAAGGTCAAAACCAAGAGCCAAGCCGGATACCTTGGAAAACAAATAAGCATATTGCATTGCATACTAACTTTTGTTTTGTTTTGTAGGTTTTGTTATTATGTTGTTTTGTTTCTAACTCTGTTGTGGTTCAGGAAATATTGCTCGCAGAAGAGTGTTCCCTGTCAACCGTGCACACCGGTATCCTACTCGCAACAACCTTCCGGGTATTATAATGGAGCAAGTACAGCAAGACCTGACAGAGGTTAGAACTCAGATGGCTAATGAAAGGCTGGAGATGAGAAACCAAATGACTCAATTCATGGAAGTAATGACTGGCTTGGCCCAGAGTCAAGAAAGGTTGAGGGCATTGGTAGAAAGACAAACTCCCGAAGAACCCCATCTGGGAACTGGAGGAACAAGTAACAATGAAAGGGGTCAGCCTCATGTTAATCCACCAGTATTTGGACCTCACCTACATCCGGAAGTCAACATCCCGGGTAATGTGCAAGGAAATACTATTGGGGGAAGGATCTTACAAGAAGACCCCCAAGAGGAGCAATTCACTGTCATGGGAGTTGGAGATGAAGTCTATGATAGGAGGCTTGATGAAATTGCTGAGAAGTTGAAATCCCTGGAGTCTCAAAACTCCCTGGGTTTTGATGTAATGGATATGGGGTTAGTAGACGGGGTGAGAATTCCCCACAAGTTCAAACCCCCGTGCTTCGAGAAATACAATGGAACCTCTTGTCCACGAACTCACCTGCAGTCTTTTCTGGGAAGACTTAAAGCATATACCATGGATGAAAAGCTGTGGATGTTCTATTTTGAAGATAGTTTGACTGGAGCTTCAAGGGAGTGGTATTCACACTTGACCAGAGCTACCATCAGATGTTGGAAGGACCTAGATGAAGCCTTCATCAGACAATATCAATATAATCTGGACATGGCTCCTAACAGGACCCTCTTGATGGGAATGTGAGAAAGCTTCAGGGAATATGCCCAGAGGTGGAAACAGCTTGCTGCTGCTGTCCAGCCACCCATGTCGGAAAGAGAGATGGTCGACATGTTTATGAATACTCTACAAGGAACGTATATTGACAGACTGGCTGCCTTTTCTTCCACCAGCTTTGCTGATGTTGTCATAGCCGGTGAAAGAATTGAAAGTCTGCTAAAGATGGGCAAGATTTCTGATAATGGTGCAAGTTCGTCCAGTAATCCCAGGAAGCCTTTTGTGGGACCTTGAAGGACCGGTGAGACAAATGCCATTCATGCCAACAGGGGCAGACCTCAGTATGTCCATAGATCAGTAGCAGCTGTCACAATTCCAGCTCCAATTCCTCAGCAACCGACATATCAACCACAAAAACAACCACAATATCAACAGCAAGTTCAGTATCCGCAACAGAGAACCTACAACAACAATAATAGCAATCAACAACAAAGACCCTTTCAGCAAAGATCATCACAAGCAAATAGGGTGATTGACCCTATCCCTATGCCTTATGCCACTTTATTGCCACAACTCCTGAAGCTTAACTTGGTAGAGTTAAGGACATTGGCACCACCAGATCCCTCCAATCTCCCAAAGAATTACGATGTCAACGCCAGGTGTGCTTTTCATTCCAATGCACCAGGCCACAATACTGAGAAATGCAGGGCTTTGCAGATGAAAGTTCAAGATCTAGTGGATTCTAAGGCCCTCAACTTCGCACCTCCTCCAAATGTCAACAGAAATCCTATGCCTAATCATGGTGGACCAAGGATTAATGCCATCGAGGAAGACAAACCATCTACTCTGATCACCAGTGTTGCACAGATTCGGACACCTCTGGTCGAAATTAAAGCTCAGCTTCTAGAGTGCCAGGTGTTTCCCGGGTGTGAGCTCGGTTGCGGGTATTGCAACATCGCAGTCAACGGGTGTGATAATTTGAGAAGCGGCATAGATAATCTTATCCAGGATGGTATCCTTCAGATCTCAACAACGGCGCCTACAAATCCAGCAATCCCTTTGACAACAATTCCTGTTTCTTCTACAACAACAGCAACAATCATTCCAACAGATTCATCAATATCGTCAACAATGGCTTCATCCATCACTTCAACAAATCAGATGTCAACAACCATTTCTTCTACAACATCAGCATCCCTTTTATCGGCAGAATCTTCTACAACACCAACAGAAATCAACAAAGATGTCTCAGCAGTCACCATTTATTATGATCCATCAGATGTTCCTCCGTGTAATACCTCAAAATTTGCCCTCATTCTTTTTGCCTTAGCTGGCATACCGCTTCGCATCCCTCTGCATTTCTCATTAGGTCATAAGGTTCATAATTATACATTGGCTCCTAGGGCATGTGATCAAAGAATTTGTGATGACTGAACTTATCCAAAGGTGTTTCAGTTGGTTCATATAAAAAGTGTTGTAATATTCATGGTACAAGGGATCAAGTGGCAGACTTCTGTGATAATCAGGTCATTATGTCTCGTATTTGTCCTTTGACGGGGATCCAAGCTCATGAGGTTTGAGATTGAAGTTGATTGAAGTTTGGGGATTCATCGAAAATACTAGTTTGGTGTGGATTGAACATTTGAGGTGATTTAAACACGTTAAGTCGAATCGCCTGGATTAAGTGGAATTCGAAGATACAAGCTCATTGAAACCGCATCTGGTCAAAATAATTATGTCATACCCACTTCAAAATCAAAGTCAATATTCGAGATTTGTATCCATTGACATTTATGGGTCATTCTTAGCCCATATCCACGTTCTTGATTCCAAGTCGATTAATTATATTTATGTCATCATTTCTAATTCCTCTTACCCCTTTTTAAGCCCAGTTAAATCATTTCTAATTTCTAATTGCCAAAATCCATTAGCCACATCTCATTCAAGCCCAATTACCCCAAATTATCCACATTAGAATTAATTCCATTTCATTATTAAACTACAATTTCTATCTTTTTGTTAAATCCAAAATAAATATAGTTCATATTTCGGTTTGATTAACCATTTGTTTTCTATGTTTCAAACCAAGCCATTTGTTGTCCAATTTTCAGTCTCATCATCAGCCATATCCAAATTACCGTTTTATTCACTTGATCCAATACCATTATACCTGAACAACTTTTTCAGTTCAAGTGTACCAATATTAGCCTATTTTGCTTGGGACCATTTTTCAATATAATTACACCACATATCTTCAAAGTCCAAAATTCATTATATTGGTAGCAAAAAGCCATATCAGAAAAAGGAAAATATCAGTTATGAAAAACTGATATAACAAAAATCAGAATTCAGTTAAGAAAATTTTGATTCATACATAAGAAAAGGAGTGGAGATGAGAATTAACAGGAAAGTATAACAAAAACTCTTAACAGGACAACCTCCAAGAACTCTACAACCTCACAAACTTCAGTAACCAATCTTCAATTTTATCAACACAAATGCTGCATCAATCTTTGTCAATGTGCGAACCGCAACGCTCATCAATCAACCAGCTTTAACACCCTCAATAACTTCACATCATCAATGATCCAACCTGCAATCAGAGAGAAGCATAGTTGAGAAAATTCAGTTATAACAGATTAACTGAATTAGCAAATAGCACCCCTGTTAACTTATGAAAAATCTTCTATAGAAGATTAACCAAAAAAACAATAGCAGTCCCATAACAGAATTCAACAAATTCATAACTAAACAGAAAACCAAAAGAAAAGAATCAGTGGATCTCATAACTGAATGATAATATATTGCAACTAACCTCTAACAGATTTTGATAATTGAAAGCTTCCAGAAGGTTTCCCTGAGATCTCTTAACAGAAGGTTACCACTGCTATAAATCAGATTGCTATCTTCACTATCAGGTTCTCTAGGAACTAGTCTGAACCAATCTCTTCCATCTCTTCTTCAATCCCCTTCTTCCCTTTTCAATTTTTTCTCACCACAACCCAGCTTCAACCATTACCCTTCATCATTGTTCTTCAATTCTGCATCACCATCAATCTGCGAAAGTCGCAATCAACGAATTATGGCCATAACAAAGGCGTGAGGGTGAAGAGAAAAAAAGAAAAGCATCAGAAATGGCCATGATTCAGGGTCTACTCACACAGAAAAGTTTCGGGGAATACGAAATTGAAGAAGAAGGGAGTTCATAGACCACGGTGAGAGCAATTGGAAAAGATTGAGTCACGGGGAGCTCTATCACCGCGAAGGCAAACGACGATCAAACCGCCATCCGTAACACTAATTGCCGTCGACAATCTCTCGTCGTCCTCACCTCCATAACGTTTCCTCTCCGATTCGTAAGGTACGCGTAAATCCAGCACGCATAGTGATTTGTTTTTAGATAGTGTTGTCTTGTTCTTGATTTCGTTTGGAGGCGGTGGTTAAAAGTTAGTTTCGGTGAGGTAATGATGTTGTTGGAAAGAAGGAGGTGAAAGAGACGAGGCGGAGAGGAGAAGAAGATGAGGGGTGCGGCGGAAAGAAGAAGAAGGGATTAGGGTTTCAGGGTGTTCTTGCTTCCCCTTTTTTTGTTTCACGTTTTTGTTGATTTAATTTAATATCAAGAGTTAATCATAATATTATGGGTTTAGTAATAAAATTAAGAGGCATTATTAGTATTAACTTCCCATTAACCTGCAATAAAGGAAATTAACCCCATTTAATTCACATTATATGTCAAGATTACAAAGAATATTATCTTAAGATTAGTTTATTTCATTTTCTTAAGTTAAGATTTTAGATTAAATTTTATCATGAGATTATTAGAATTTTATTCATTTTCTTAAGATAAGAGTTTATAAAAAAAAATTATTATTAGATTAAAGATTTAAGTCATTTGTAGATTAAGAGTTTAATTCTTTTTTTTTAAAGTTAAGATTTTATGGAATTAAAAAATGTTGTATAAGTTTAGAGAATTCTTTTTTTAAAGTTAAGATTTTATGGAATTAAAAAATGTTGTATAAGTTTAGAGAATTCTTTTTTTAAAGTTAAGATTTTATGGAATTAAAAAATGTTGTATAAGTTTAGAGAATTCTTTTTTTAAAGTTAAGATTTTATGGAATTAAAAATTTTATATAAGTTTAGTTTAATTCTGTTTTTAATTAAGGTTTTAGAAAACTCTATCATAAGATTATTAGAAAATTATTTCATTTTTTAATTATGGTTTTAGAAAACTCTATCATAAGATTATTAGAAAATTATTTCATTTTTTAATTAAGGTTTTAGAAAACTCTATCATAACATTATTAGAAAATTATTTCATTTTTTAATTAAGGTTTTAGAAAACTTTATCATAAGATTATTAGAATTTATTTCCTCCTCTCAAATTAAGTTTTTTAGAAGAAAATATTATCATAAGTTTAATTTAATATTTTCCTTAAATTAAGATTTTTAGAAAATATTAGCATAAGTGTAGTTTATTTCATTCCTTAAATTAAGATTTTTAGAAAATATTAGCATAAGAATAGTTTAATATAAACTTAAATTAAGATTTTAGAAATATTAGAATTTAATTCATTATTATTAGATTAAAGATTTAAGTCATTTGTAGATTAAGAGTTTAATTCATATTTTAGATTAAAGGTTTAATTCATTTTTAATAAGACTATAATTTAATTAAGATTTTTTAGAAAATATATTAGTAAGTATTTTCTCTCATTTTCTTTAATTAAGTTTTTCTAGAAAATATATTAGTAAGTATTTTCTCTCATTTTCTTTAATTAAGATTTTTAGAAAATATTTTAGTAAGTATAGTTTTACTCATTTTCTTTAAATTAAGATTGTTAGAAAATATTAAGTTTAGTTTAATTCTTTTTCTTTAATTAAGATTTTGGAAAAAATATTATAATAGGATTAGTTTACTTCATTTTTGCTTAAATCAAGACTATTAGAACTTAAATTAAGATTTTAATTTGAGCATTTATCATAAGACTATTATTTAGAAGCATTTATCATAAGACTATTATTTATAAGCATTTATCATAAGATTATTATTTAGAAGCATTTATCATAAGATTATTATTTAGAAGCATTTATCATAAGAGTATTATTTAGTTTATAATCATAAGTTTAGAATTTAATTCATTTTCTAAGATTAAAAATTTATAAAAAAATATTATTATTAGATTAAGGTTTAATTCACAAGATTATTAGAAATAATTCAATAAAAAAATAATCTTAAGCTAAGGTTTTAGGGAAAATATTATCTTAAGATTAATCCATTTCATTTTTAAGTTAATTAAAAAAAATATGTTTAATTCCTAAAATATGTTTAAAAAATATGGTTAATTAATAAATATTGTTATCAACACCCCTGTTTCCAGGCCCATTAGAAAACAACATAGAGACGTTGCTATCCGCACCATCCCCATATTCCTGCGTTCTGGGCTTTGTTAGTTTGCTGTCTGCACACCATATTTTAGGCCCCTTACAAAAATAACTAGAGATAACCACTAAAGTCACCCCCTGAATATTTCTTTAGACTTTTAATTTCAGTTTAATTAAATCTAATAAAAATAGGTAAATGCTTAAGAAAATTTCCAAAAAATTAAAGTAGCTTAATAATTGAATTTAGAAATTTGTGACATTTTTATTTTCTGGAATTTGATTATTTCTGAATTAATTCTGAATTTTTCTTTTAATTAGCTTTATTGAATTTCCTTTTATTTATGCTGGATTTTGTTCATTTTATTTAAGTAGCTTCCAGCAACATTTTTGAGCCATTCTTTTTTCTATAATTAGAGGACTCATAATAGTTCTTAGGATATTTTTTATGGAATTTTTAGGAGCTTGTATCTTATGCTTTAGTGATATAATCCTTAGGAAATAGTAATTAATTCTTAGCTGGAAATATTTATTTGTTAGGCATAGGAAAAATAGAAATTTTTAGGATCCCTCTTTGTATAAGATTAGAGATAATGTTAGGACCTCATAGTTTAATTTTCATAATTTTTCTAGAAGATTTAATATTTTTTAGAATATTAGTTTTAGGCCTAGTTATGCATAATTCCCTTAGTTTAGGCCATTAAAAGAAAATAAAGTTCAATATAAAAATAATAGTATAGATTAGATTTAGCATTTAAATTTAATATTAGACTTAGGTTTAGTTTAATTTGTTTTTCTTATAATGAATATTAAGATTAGCTTAGAATTAGAACTTAGGCTTGAAACTTTATTTCCATATAGAAATAGAATAAATAAAAATAGACTTTTTTTATTTTAATTCATGCCTCTAATGCATTTGTAGAGTTTTATTTCTTATGTTTAGTTTCTTTGTTTTGCTTTATCTTGATCTTATAACTTGTATAGGCTTCCCCTTTGTTCTTAGAATCAACTTAACTTCATTAAGAAGTAAGTTGAGTTCTAGTAGTTTTTAAGTTTCCATTAGGAATAGAAAACCTCACTAACCATTAGGACCACCTTGTAAATAAATAAACAATTAGGATTGAGTCTTAGTCCCTTAGATTTTTCCTTTTATCAACTTGAGTCTTTCTTTCTTCCCTCATAAAGAAAACAATAAAACACTTAATAAAAACCAGACAATCTTGTACGACACGAGACTTTGTTGCGGAGTGTTTATACGCGTCCTGTTTCGGGGCGAGGTGTAAATGCTTCCCGCGATGGATAGGTCTTAGTACAAGACCGTTTACAAACAAAAGTCAAAACACTTCTCATAAAAGACAAAAACAAATAACAAGCGACTATCCTGCGGGAACTTCTTTTCTCATCTCATTCATTCACAACGCGAACTCGCGACGACTTGTCACACATGCAAGACGGTAAACGCACTCGTACCAGACGAGCCTGCAACACCTGAGCATAGACATACGCAGTTCCAGCTGTAAAAAACACAAACAAATAGTTCCCGCCTAGGTTAGACGAACTACGTCGACTCTGATCCTCATTATCCCGATGAGGTACGTAGGCAGCGGGGTAGGGCCCGTTCGAGCACATTCTTTATTTTCCCTACATTTTCCCCATTCTTTCTTTTTGTTTTCTTTTCTTATTCCTTTCTCATTTCACTTCCATTCCAGTTAGCGGTTTTATTCAGCAGCAGTTGTTTTTCTCACCCTTTGAAACAAAACAAGCAAGCGTGGATCCCGTCGGGTACGACGGACGATCTGGGGTGCTAATACCTTCCCAGGTCGTAACCGACTCCCGAACTCAGATCTTTGGTTCGCAGGACCTTGTCCTTTCCTTCTTCCTCAGGTTTGTGCAACATTACCTTTCCCATTCCTTTGGGATAAAAATGTCTGGCTGGCGACTCTACCTTTTCCGCGCCACTTTCGCGTTTGTACTAGGATGAAAATCCCGGGAGCGACAGCTGGCGACTCTGTTTGGTTTTCCCTTAGAGTTTCTGGTCAGAAAAGCTGAAGAGTGTGCCGTGGAAAAGCAGTGGGATGCAGTTTGCGCCATCTTGGCATTGTTTGTATATGGGATAGTTTTGTTTGCTGATATGGACAAGTTTGTGGACATAAATGCTATTCATTTGTTTGTGTTGAAGAATCCGATACCTACCCTCCTAGGTGACTTGTATTATTCAGTGCATTATAGGAATGAGAAGAGACGAGGTGGCTTGGTTAGATGTTGTGCTCAGTTGTTCTACACTTGGTTTATGAGGCACATCCCTATTGCTGGAGTGTTCACGGATCCCAAAGTAATCTGGTCGCAGAAGCTCAACACATTGACTGCCAAAGACATCAGATGGTTCACTTTAAGGTTGAAAGGAAAAGAGCTTATTTCCAGCTGTGGAAAGTATCCTAATGTTCCTCTCTTAGGAGTAGCTGGTTGCATTAACTACAACCCCATACTCTTGAGAAGACAATTAGGGTACGCTTTGAAGAATGTTCCTAAAGATTCAGAGTTGGGTCAGACTTTTTATTTTTCTACGAAGGATAATCTCCCATTGGTGCGGGAGGCTGCAGGTGCTTGGAAAACGGTTATTAAAAAGGGTATAGATCGTTTGGGCAGGAGCAACAACCAAATGTTTCCCGAGTTCGAAGCATGGGTAAGAGAAAAGGCCCAAGTGACTCTAATTCCTTTTTCTGCACCATTACCACCACCTACTACGGTGCCTTTGGAGGAATATCAGAAATTAGAAGCTTTGGTTAAGCAACTGAGGGTTGAAAATCAAGAGGCTCTTAATTCTTGTCAAGCGCTGATGATCCAGAACCGTCAATTGAAAGATAGAGCTGTGCAAGCCGAAGAAATAGTCCGTCTCAAGCAGAAGGACTTTGAAGATAGAGAGCTTTACTTCCGAAAGAAAGGTTTAGCTGAGACTCATAAGACGGCCCAGCGCCGAAGAGAGAAGAAAGATCTTAGTGAAGCCAATGAAGCTGTTACTTTATGGCAGGAGAAATGGGACGAAAATCTGAAGAAACAAAAAGAGTTGGACGCCAAGCACAAACAGGAAGTCAAAAGCCTTCAGGATTCTTTGAATGGGCAGAAAGAACTTCTCAGGAAAGCTTATTATCAAGAGGAGGATCGTATCCGGCGCGTAACAGAAAGCCAGCAAGCACTGAAGGAAGCTCAAAAGGAGATTGAGGACTTAAAGTTGAAAGCTGATGTGAAAAGGTTGAAGGCCGAGTCGAGTCAAAGCAAGGAGAATGAAGCAGCATTTCTACAGCAGATCGAGGGGTTACACGCTTCTTCTGATACGAGGGATCTCCTCATTCAGAAGCTCATCCAGGAACCCGGTCATCCAGATATAGCTCAGCTGTTCCAGGACGTCAAATGCCTTAGCTGGAGATTGAAAGATATAGAGTTCCCTAGGGTTTAATTTCATGTTGTTGTACTTGGATTACCCATAGGCTTGTTGTGGGATTCCTTATATCTGATGTACTTTTGTTGGTATTTTGATTGGTACCCTTCGGGGACTTTGTATTTTCAAACTCCAGTTCATATGATTGATTTGTTCCGAATTTCTTGTTCGTTATTTGCACCGACACGGGATAATGAGCACCGATTCTCCACAGCCGTCATTATGTCTGAATATTACTTGGGTTTTCTTCCCAATTCTTATCTTCTTAATGCCAGGACCGGATACAGGAAAATACTTGGGAATAAAAGGAACACATTGCATTGCATACACATCATTTGCATTTTGTCTTTGTCTTTGCAGGTTTTTCTTCGGGATGTTTAATTTATCTTTGTTCAACAGGCAAAGATTGCGAGGGCCGCCAAGACCCGATACCTTCGACAAAATATTCCTCATCGGTACGCGACCCGCAGTAATCAAAGAACAGCAATGGACGCCATGCAGACAGAACTCAACGATGTCCGTACCAAGATGGCAGAATTTATGACTCTGATGCAGGGGATGGCCCAGGGGCAGCAGGAGCTGAGAAATGCAATTCAAGGGTTAACTCCTCCTAACGCTAATGCTCAGGCAACCACTTCCGGCGGACTAGGGGCTCCTCCCAACACCAACAACGGTCAGGGTGGACCTCATGTTCCAGATCCAGCTATGACTACGTATGTTCCTGTGCACGACAGGCAGGAAGATCAATTCCAGTACTTCAACAATGATATGGGTTTCGGCGGTGATGGAAATCTCAATGACTTCTTGGTACTTGCAGAGAAGGTCAAGGCCTTAGAGTGCAAAGACACTTTGGGGATTGACGTGTCAGATATGGGTTTAGTACCTGGGGTGGTCATTCCACACAAGTTCAGACCACCAGCATTTGATAAATACAACGGCAGCTCTTGCCCGAAAACTCACCTACAGGCCTTCTACAGGAAGATTGCGGCCCACACGCGAGACGAGAAACTATGGATGTACTATTTCCAGGATAGCCTTTCTGGAGGGTCCTTGGAGTGGTACATGAAGTTGGAAAGGATCTCTATTAGAAGTTGGAAGGATTTGGGAGAGGCCTTCCTCAGACAATATCAATACAACATTGACATGGCACCTAGCCGTACTCAGCTTCAAAGCTTGACACAGAGGAGTTCGGAGAGCTTCAAAGACTATGCACAGAGGTGGCGTGAGGTGGCCGCCCGAGTGCAACCACCTTTATTGGAAAGAGAGATGGTCGATCTTTTCCTGAATACCCTCCCAGGGCATTTCATGGAAAGGTTGGCTGGTTGTTCCTCAAGTGGTTTCTCGGACATTATCTTGACAGGAGAAAGAATTGAAAGCTGGCTCAAACAGGGGAAAATTCAGAATGGAAGCTCTTCAGTGTCTGGTATCAAGAAACCCTTTGTGAAAAGGAGGGAAGGAGAAACAGGAGCAGTATACGCACAGAGAGGAATGATGCACCAAGGATATTATCAGCAAGTGGCCCCGTCACTATTTCAACTCCTCCAGTTCAACAGCGGGTCCAGCCTCCACAACCGCAACGCTCACAGGGGTATCAGCCGCGAGCCCCTCGTCCGTACTACCCTTAGAAGCCGAGGGATAGACATTTTGAAGCTCCACCGATGTCTTACTCACAACTGTTGAAGAATCTCCTGCAGCTTCAAATGATTCAGCTCCGTACCTTGCAACCTCCGAGGCCAGGCCAAATTCCTGAAGGTTATGACTCGAATGCTAGATGCGAGTTTCATTCTGGAGCTCCCGGCCATAGTACTGAGAATTGTAAAGCCTTGAAGCATGTTGTTCAGGACTTGTTGGATTCTAAAGCGATCAATTTCGCTCCCTCTCCTAATGTGCTGGAAAATCCCATGCCTCCTCACAGGGGCACGGTTGGTGCAATTGGTGAATAGGAGAAATTGAATTTGGTGGACGATGTAGATGACTTGCAGACTTCATTGGTTGCTATCAAGGTTTGCTTGTTGAAGAAAGGCATTTTCCCCGGATGCGAGGATGATTGTTCAGAATGTACAGAAGCTACCAACGGTTGTAAACGATTGAAGGCCGGAATTCAAGGTATGATTGATGAAGGAGTGCTGCAATTTGACAAGATTGTGAAAGAAAGTGAAGTATCTACAGTGACTATCTTTTATGATCCATCCCAAGTTCCTTCGCGTGCCAGAGCGGCGCCAATAACTATTACCACTGCTGGACCCATAATGTACCAAAGTGACAGAGCAGTTCCTTGGAATTATGGTGGCGAAGTGTATTGCAACGGCCAGAGACAAGAGTTGGCCACGACTAGTATAACCCCAGCTCAGGTAGAGAATGTTGGAGTAGGGGGTTTTACTAGAAGCGGAAGACTATTTGCGCCGGAAGCACTGAGAAGCAATGTGATACCATCCATGGATACTGCTGAAGCCCAAGCAAGAGCCAGGGGGAAGCAACCAGTAGTTGCCAATGATCCAACTCCATCAACTGATCCAGATCTCACCTTTGATAAAGAAGCCGAAGAATTCCTGCGGATCATCAAGAAGAGTGACTATAAGATTGTAGACCATTTGCAGCAGACGCCGTCAAAGATCTCCATCTTATCATTACTCATGTGTTCGGATTATCACAAGAAGGCCCTTTTAAATATTCTGAACAAGGCATACGTGCCTCAGGATATTTCTGTAAACCAGTTAGAAACGGTGGTGTCCAGCGTTAATGCCAGTCATGGACTGGGTTTCACGGACTTGGACTTAACTTCTGATGGGCGTGCTCACAATCGGGCATTGCATATTTCTCTGGAATGCAAGGGTGCAGTACTCTCCCATGTGCTGGTGGATACTGGTTCATCTCTGAACGTCTTGCCTAAGAAGGCATTGATGAAGCTGGACTATGATGGAGTGGTGCTAAAGCCCAGTGATTTAGTAGTCCGAGCATTTGATGGATCAAGAAGATTGGTATTTGGAGAGGTGGAGTTACCTATCAAGGTAGGTCCACAAGTCTTCAATACCACGTTTTACGTGATGGATATCCAGCCGGCATATAGTTGTTTACTTGGAAGACCCTGGATACACTCGGCGGGAGCGGTTTCTTCTACACTTCATCAGAAATTAAAGTTTGTCTGGGAAGGTCAAGTTGTGACGGTCAGCGGGGAAGAAGATATCTTCGTCAGTCATCTAGCCTCATTCAAATATGTGGAGATGGATGGCGAAATAGTCGAAACTCCATGTCAAGCTTTTGAGTCTTTGAAGTCCGAGCAAACATCCGCCATAGCAACTTCTCCTGAGGTGCCAAAGAAGGGGGTGTCCATAGCCTCTTATAAACAAGCGCGTGAATTAGTAGAATCTGGAGTGCGAGAAGGCTGGGGCAACCCAGTCGAATTGCCAGAGAAGAAGGACATGTTCGGGATTGGCTATCACCCTGGGGGATCTTCGTCTGAAACAAGTGCAAAAGGTTGTCAGAGCCCGGTCACTTTCACAAGTGCAGGAGTGATAGACTACGGAAATATCAGCGCAGTGCAGGATGAAGCTGTTGATAGTGACTGTGACTTGGATGAATGGATCAGGCCTGCCGCTCCAGGAACTCAGCTTAGCAACTGGACATCGGAAAGGCTCATCTCGGTCACCTCTTTCGAAGAGTAATGATGTTTTGTTTCTTTTTTTTCCTGTATTAAAGCACTATGTCTGGCCCGAGGCATAGTGGCTCTTTGTAAGGGTTCATTTGTTCATTAACACAATCATAAATAAAATTGACGTTTCACATTCATTTCATGTTGTTCTCTGTCTTTCGTTTTTTACTTTTGTTTTTCAAAAAAAAGAAAGAAAAGTTTTAAAATGGCAATGTTTCTCATTTTATCAAGTTGTTGCTAAAGCCTTGCATGAATCATCATTCATGCAGGTGCTCGTCACCGGATCTTATCAATGACGACCCTGTTATGGCTGAGTATGACTTCGACAATCCAATTTATCAAGCCGATGAGGAAGGTGAAGAGGATTGCGATTTACCCGAAGAGTTGGCCAGACTGCTTAAACAGGAGGAGAAGATGATTCAGCCGCACGAAGAAGATGTTGAAGTGATAAACCTGGGTACTGAAGAGGACAAGAAAGAAGTCAAGATCGGAGCTGCATTAGAAGAATCTGTCAAGACTCGTTTGGTGGCTATGCTTCGAGAATACGTTGACGTTTTCGCTTGGTCCTACCAAGATATGCCTGGTTTAGACACTGACATTGTGGTACACAAGTTACCTCTCAGAGAAGATTGTCCTCCGGTAAAGCAGAAGTTGAGGCGCACGCGTCCAGACATGGCAATTAAAATAAAAGAAGAAGTGCAAAAACAGTTTGATGCTGGCTTCTTGGCCGTGACTAGTTATCCTCCGTGGGTTGCTAACATCGTGCCGGTTCCCAAGAAAGATGGCAAAGTCAGGATGTGTGTGGATTACAGGGATTTGAATAGGGCCAGCCCCAAAGATGATTTCCCTCTACCTCACATAGATGTACTTGTCGATAATACTGCTCAGTTTTCCGTGTTCTCCTTCATGGACGGATTCTCAGGCTATAATCAAATCAAGATGGCTCCCGAGGATATGGAAAAGACAACTTTCATCACTCCTTGGGGCACCTTTTGTTACAAGGTCATGCCATTTGGTTTAAAGAATGCAGGAGCTACCTATCAACGGGCAATGGTGACGTTGTTTCACGACATGATCCATCATGAAATTGAGGTTTATGTTGATGACATGATAGCAAAGTCCCAGACGGAAGAGGAACACTTGGTCAACCTAGCAAAATTGTTTGACAGGCTTCGAAAGTTCAGACTGAGGTTAAATCCGAATAAATGCACCTTCGGGGTTCGTTCTGGCAAGTTGCTCGGCTTCATTGTTAGTGAACGAGGAATTGAGGTTGACCCGGCCAAAGTGAAAGCAATCCAGGAAATGCCTGAGCCGAAGACTGAAAAGCAAGTGCGTGGCTTCTTGGGGAGACTAAACTACATTGCACGGTTTATTTCTCACCTAACGGCCACGTGCGAGCCCATCTTCAAGCTTCTGAGGAAGAATCAGGCCATTAAATGGAATGAAGACTGTCAGCGGGCCTTCGACCGAATCAAAGAATATTTGTTGAAGCCACCAATTCTTATGCCTCCAGTGCCAGGAAGGCCTCTAATTATGTATCTTACTGTGCTCGAAGGATCGATGGGGTGTGTGTTGGGTCAGCAGGACGAGTCTGGTCGAAAAGAGCATGCCATTTATTACCTTAGCAAAAAGTTTACCGATTGTGAGACGCGATACTCACTACTCGAGAAAACTTGCTGCGCTTTGGCATGGGCTGCTCGCCGACTAAGACAGTACATGCTGACACACACTACTCTTTTAATCTCCAAGATGGATCCTGTAAAATACATCTTTGAGAAGCCGGCTTTGACAGGAAGAGTGGCCCGTTGGCAGATGATACTCACGGAGTATGACATACAATACACTTCACAAAAAGCTATCAAGGGGAGTGTGTTGTCAGAATACTTGGCCCAGCAGCCGATTGATGATTATCAACCCATGAGGTTTGAGTTTCCGGATGAGGACATCATGTTCCTCAAGTCGAAAGACCATGAAGAACCACTTCCGGAGGAGGGGCCCGACCCTGAATCCAAATGGAAGTTGATGTTTGACGGAGCTGTAAACATGAATGGGAGTGGAGTAGGTGCTGTTATTATCTCACCAGAAGGAGTCCACACACCTCTCGCCGCTCGGTTGACCTTTGAGTGCACTAACAACGAGGCAGAGTATGAAGCTTGCATCATGGGTATCGAAGAGGCAATAGACTTGCGAGTCAAGAACCTTGAGATCTTCGGAGATTCTGCTTTGGTGGTAAATCAGGTCAATGGCAAATGGCTAGTTCATCAAGCTCGTTTGATTCCTTACCGAGATTACGTCAGGAGGCTGTTAACCTTCTTTACCAAAGTAAAGCTGAGCTATGTTCCTAGGGACGAAAACCAGTTCGCCGATGCTCTCGCAACTTTATCATCCATGATTAAAGTTTGCCGAGAGAATTTCGTGCCTCGAATTTCGATCTCTCGTCTTGAAAGACCTGCTTATGTCTTTGCCGTTGGTGATGATGAAGATGACAAGCCTTGGTACCACGACATCAAACAATTCCTGAAGGCTCAGGAATACCCGTCTGGGGCATCCAGTAAGGATAAGAAAACTCTTAGAAGACTGGCGGGAGGTTTCTTCTTGAATCAAGACGGTGTGTTGTACAAACGGAACTTTGACATGGTGCTGCTCAGATGTGTGGACAGACACGAGGCAGACATGTTAATGCAGGAGGTTCACGAAGGCTCCTTTGGTACCCATGCTGGAGGACATGCCATGGCCAAGAAATTATTGAGATCGGGATACTATTGGATTACCATGGAATCCGATTGTTGTAAATACTCCCGTAAGTGTCATAAGTGTCAAATTTATGCCGACAAGGTCCATGTGCCTCCGAATCCGTTGAGTGTCATGTCTTCACCATGGCCGTTCGCTATGTGGGGCAT
Organism: Lathyrus aphaca; assembly: GCA_963966055.1. Lineage (NCBI taxonomy): Eukaryota > Viridiplantae > Streptophyta > Magnoliopsida > Fabales > Fabaceae > Lathyrus > Lathyrus aphaca. The sequence goes on along the minus strand of OZ014519.1, from coordinate 676,054,376 downwards.
CGATATGATTGGAAAGATTGAGCCGACAGCTTCTAATGGACATCGCTTCATCCTAGTTGCTATTGATTATTTCACGAAGTGGGTTGAAGCAGCTTCCTACACCAATGTCACTAAACAAGTGGTCGCTCGATTTATTAAGCGGGACATCATCTGCCGGTATGGAGTCCCTGAAAGGATCATTACTGATAATGGTTCTAACCTCAACAACAAGATGATGGCGGACTTGTGTCGAGACTTCAAAATAGAACACCACAACTCTTCTCCATATCGTCCGAAGATGAATGGCGCCGTCGAGGCGGCTAATAAAAACATCAAGAAGATTGTTCAGAAGATGGTTGTGACGTACAAAGATTGGCACGAGATGTTACCATTCGCGTTGCATGGGTACAGAACATCAGTACGCACTTCAACTGGGGCAACTCCATTCTCATTGGTGTATGGTATGGAGGCAGTCTTGCCGATCGAAGTGGAAATCCCCTCCTTGAGGTTGATGATGGATATCAAGCTAGATGAAGCCGAATGGCTCCGATCCAGATATAATCAATTGAGCCTCATTGAAGAGAAGCGTCTAGCAGCTGTATGCCATGGGCAGTTGTACCAACGACGAATGAAGCAAGCTTTTGACAAGAAGGTGCGACCACAGAGGTACATGCCAGGAGATTTAGTGCTGAAAAGGATTCTTCCTCCTCTCAACGATCACAGGGGCAAGTGGACACCCAACTATGAAGGACCGTTCGTGGTTAAAAAGGTTTTCTCAGGCGGAGCCTTAATGCTGACAACCATGGACGGAGAAGACTTTCCATCCCCTGTCAACGCAGACGCAGTAAGAAAATACTTCGTGTAAAAAGGACCCGCTGGATAAAAACAGAATAAAGATCCAGGCAAAAATGGGCATCCCGGCGAGCCAAAAACAGAATAAAAGGCTCGGGCAAAAGTTAGGGAAATCTTGAAAAAAATGTACACCCGCTGAGTTGAAAAGCCACATCGGACAACTCAGGCAAAAAAGGGTATCCCGGTGGATTGAAAACCTGAAAGGGCGATCCACGCAAAAGAGGGATTAACACGAACGACTGCGATCTGCGAGATCCTTAATCTACCTACAGTTGAGGCTATCTTAAGGGTTGAAGATCAGTTCATTTACTTTTTCTCAAGAGGCAGAGCGAGCGGGTTGATGCTTGATTGAGAGTCATAACCGGGTTGATACTTGATGAGATTCACTTTTCACATTGCCAATAGGGTAGTTTGTTTTTCTTTTAGTTGTTCCCTCATTCCAGGGAACTGCTTCCTTTGTATTGCCTATTCAGGGCCACCTTTCCAAATCAATAAGAATTCAACTTCAGTCAATTGACTATTTTGCTCTTTTGTTTTTACTTTTTCATCTAGCATTGATTGATTGTGAAAACGTCTAGCAAATGGTAACTCGCATTGTGTTATGAACATTTGAATGCTTTTCTAACTCGTGCAGGAGAATAGAAACATTTAATATAACTCAGAAAGGGTGTAGAGATACCTACACAATGATTCATGCTATGAGCCTGGGGCAAGTAGGTCCCAAACTAATTCTCTATGTTGCAGGTACTATCGATTGTGTTCATGCAGGTACAGGTACTGGTGTTGCTAACAAAGCTAACAACTATTATCCAGGATGGGCATTTCCTTTTGTTTGAACAAAAACAAGTATCTCCCAGGGTGTTTCCAATCATTCCCAGCCATGTGGAAGTTGAAATTTCACCCATCAAGGTAGCAGAGAGTGGGGGCAATCCCCAAGCAGAAGTTTCCCTTTAGACAGGGGCAATTCCCAGCAGTACAAGGAGTTCTTTCCTCCCCAGCAGTTGCTTCCTCAGCAGCGTCATGCCTTTGGTTCTCAGCCAAGCCAGAGGGGTCTTCATTTCCCCGTCAGAGTTCAAGGAGGGTCCATCTCCAGCAGGGTCTTGGCACTCCAATCTCAAAGTCCAATTTATTTTTGGCAGTGGCGGTTATTCAGAGCCAGTGAATTATTAACAACTTTCCCCGCAGAGTTGTTTCCTCCTCATCAGGATGAACCAGATCAATGCAATGATCATCGTTTATCCCCAGCCGAGTTATCTGGGATACCTGCAGTCTCCTTATCAGGAGATCTCCTTTGCATTGTCATTCGCATAATCATCATCGCGTCTGCATCCTCCAAAGTGTAGCATTTACATCATCATGGAGCATTACGCCATAAATTCCAACATATGCATGCCAGCAAGGGCCAGTTTTGAGGTATATTACGAATATCTTATCAACCTGAAGTACTCCGCACAGAGGATACCGACATAATTTTTCAGACATCCTTGTCTTTTCAAGTCAATGTTTGTCACTTTTTTCCGCGTCTTGTTTGGTACAACAGTCGCGTCGCAGGTTCCCGTTTTGTACAACGGTCCTGTTTGCTTGGGCTCTCGTTTATGTACAACGATCCCATTCCATCTTGTCCTATTTTCTTTGTTTCTGGTTACCGCCTGCGGCCGGTATACCTTTGCGTCTCCATTCGAGGATGGTTTCGTGTTAGATCCGAGGATCTTTTGATTTGTCATTCGAGGATGGCATTTCTTTTCTTCAAGTCCTTCTACGGTTGGTCTTGTTTGTGGCTATTATTCGAGGATAGTAGTTCACTTTTTGAGCTTATTGATCGAGGTCAGTTTGTCTCTTTTGCAAAGTCTGTCTGAGGTCGGCTTTGTGTTTGGTTATCAGTCGAGGCTGGTATACCTTTGCGTCTCCATTCGAGGATGGTTTCGTGTTAGATCCGAGGATCTTTTGATTTGTCATTCGAGGATGGCATTTCTTTCCTTCAAGTCCTTCTGCGGTTGGTCTTGTTGTTGTGGCTATTATTCGAGGATAGTAGTTCACTTTTTGAGCTTATTGATCGAGGTCAGTTTGTCTCTTTTGCAAAGTCTGTCTGAGGTCAGCTTTGTGTTTGGTTATCAGTCGAGGCTGGTATACCTTTGCGTCTCCATTCGAGGATGGCATTTCTTTTCTTCAAGTCCTTCTGCAGTTGGTCTTGTTGTTGTGGCTATTATTCGAGGATAGTAGTTCACTTTTTGAGCTTATTGATTGAGGTCAGTTCGCCTCATTTGCAAAGTCTGTCCGAGGTCAGTCTTTGTTGTTGATGGTTATCGCCTGCGGCCGATATGCTATCGTGTTTCTATTCCAGGATGGTTTTAGTATCGGATTCGAGGATCCCTTGTGAGTTGTCGTTCGAGGATGGCATTCTTCCTAGTATAGTTTCACCTGGTCTTATGTTCTGCTACCTATTCAGAGGTCAAAATCAAAAAATACATAAATAAATAAATGGGCAGATGGCATTTCCATTACCCTCAGTGTGCAAATTTTCAGGTTTTATTCGAGTATTCAATCACTCCATACCTTGAACGTCTAAAAGTTGTTGCAATTATCCGTTCAGGTCTGCAGTTGATTGAATAGGGGCAGCTGTAATACCTCAAAATTTGCCCTCATTCTTTTTGCCTTAGCTGGCATACCGCTTCGCATCCCTCTGCATTTCTCATTAGGTCATAAGGTTCATAATTATACATTGGCTCCTAGGGCATGTGATCAAAGAATTTGTGATGACTGAACTTATCCAAAGGTGTTTCAGTTGGTTCATATAAAAAGTGTTGTAATATTCATGGTACAAGGGATCAAGTGGCAGACTTCTGTGATAATCAGGTCATTATGTCTCGTATTTGTCCTTTGACGGGGATCCAAGCTCATGAGGTTTGAGATTGAAGTTGATTGAAGTTTGGGGATTCATCGAAAATACTAGTTTGGTGTGGATTGAACATTTGAGGTGATTTAAACACGTTAAGTCGAATCGCCTGGATTAAGTGGAATTCGAAGATACAAGCTCATTGAAACCGCATCTGGTCAAAATAATTATGTCATACCCACTTCAAAATCAAAGTCAATATTCGAGATTTGTATCCATTGACATTTATGGGTCATTCTTAGCCCATATCCACGTTCTTGATTCCAAGTCGATTAATTATATTTATGTCATCATTTCTAATTCCTCTTACCCCTTTTTAAGCCCAGTTAAATCATTTCTAATTTCTAATTGCCAAAATCCATTAGCCACATCTCATTCAAGCCCAATTACCCCAAATTATCCACATTAGAATTAATTCCATTTCATTATTAAACTACAATTTCTATCTTTTTGTTAAATCCAAAATAAATATAGTTCATATTTCGGTTTGATTAACCATTTGTTTTCTATGTTTCAAACCAAGCCATTTGTTGTCCAATTTTCAGTCTCATCATCAGCCATATCCAAATTACCGTTTTATTCACTTAATCCAATACCATTATACCTGAACAACTTTTTCAGTTCAAGTGTACCAATGTTAGCCTATTTTGCTTGGGACCATTTTTCAATATAATTACACCACATATCTTCAAAGTCCAAAATTCATTATATTGGTAGCAAAAAGCCATATCAGAAAAAGGAAAATATCAGTTATGAAAAACTGATATAACAAAAATCAGAATTCAGTTAAGAAAATTTTGATTCATACATAAGAAAAGGAGTGGAGATGAGAATTAACAGGAAAGTATAACAAAAACTCTTAACAGGACAACCTCCAAGAACTCTACAACCTCACAAACTTCAGTAACCAATCTTCAATTTTATCAACACAAATGCTGCATCAATCTTTGTCAATGTGCGAACCGCAACGCTCATCAATCAACCAGCTTTAACACCCTCAATAACTTCACATCATCAATGATCCAACCTGCAATCAGAGAGAAGCATAGTTGAGAAAATTCAGTTATAACAGATTAACTGAATTAGCAAATAGCACCCCTGTTAACTTATGAAAAATCTTCTATAGAATTTTAACCAAAAAAACAATAGCAGTCCCATAACAGAATTCAACAAATTCATAACTAAACAGAAAACCAAAAGAAAAGAATCAGTGGATCTCATAACTGAATGATAATATATTGCAACTAACCTCTAACAGATTTTGATAATTGAAAGCTTCCAGAAGGTTTCCCTGAGATCTCTTAACAGAAGGTTACCACTGCTATAAATCAGATTGCTATCTTCACTATCAGGTTCTCTAGGAACTAGTCTGAACCAATCTCTTCCATCTCTTCTTCAATCCCCTTCTTCCCTTTTCAATTTTTTCTCACCACAACCCAGCTTCAACCATTACCCTTCATCATTGTTCTTCAATTCTGCATCACCATCAATCTGCGAAAGTCGCAATCAACGAATTATGGCCATAACAAAGGCGTGAGGGTGAAGAGAAAAAAAGAAAAGCATCAGAAATGGCCATGATTCAGGGTCTACTCACACAGAAAAGTTTCGGGGAATACGAAATTGAAGAAGAAGGGAGTTCATAGACCACGGTGAGAGCAATTGGAAAAGATTGAGTCACGGGGAGCTCTATCACCGCGAAGGCAAACGACGATCAAACCGCCATCCGTAACACTAATTGCCGTCGACAATCTCTCGTCGTCCTCACCTCCATAACGTTTCCTCTCCGATTCGTAAGGTACGCGTAAATCCAGCACGCATAGTGATTTGTTTTTAGATAGTGTTGTCTTGTTCTTGATTTCGTTTGGAGGCGGTGGTTAAAAGTTAGTTTCGGTGAGGTAATGATGTTGTTGGAAAGAAGGAGGTGAAAGAGACGAGGCGGAGAGGAGAAGAAGATGAGGGGTGCGGCGGAAAGAAGAAGAAGGGATTAGGGTTTCAGGGTGTTCTTGCTTCCCCTTTTTTTGTTTCACGTTTTTGTTGATTTAATTTAATATCAAGAGTTAATCATAATATTATGGGTTTAGTAATAAAATTAAGAGGCATTATTAGTATTAACTTCCCATTAACCTGCAATAAAGGAAATTAATCCCATTTAATTCACATTATATGTCAAGATTACAAAGAATATTATCTTAAGATTAGTTTATTTCATTTTCTTAAGTTAAGATTTTAGATTAAATTTTATCATGAGATTATTAGAATTTTATTCATTTTCTTAAGATAAGAGTTTATAAAAAAAAAATTATTATTAGATTAAACATTTAAGTCATTTGTAGATTAAGAGTTTAATTCTTTTTTTTTAAAGTTAAGATTTTATGGAATTAAAAAATGTTGTATAAGTTTAGAGAATTCTTTTTTTAAAGTTAAGATTTTATGGAATTAAAAAATGTTGTATAAGTTTAGAGAATTCTTTTTTTAAAGTTAAGATTTTATGGAATTAAAAAATGTTGTATAAGTTTAGAGAATTCTTTTTTTAAAGTTAAGATTTTATGGAATTAAAAATTTTATATAAGTTTAGTTTAATTCTGTTTTTAATTAAGGTTTTAGAAAACTCTATCATAAGATTATTAGAAAATTATTTCATTTTTTAATTATGGTTTTAGAAAACTCTATCATAAGATTATTAGAAAATTATTTCATTTTTTAATTAAGGTTTTAGAAAACTCTATCATAAGATTATTAGAAAATTATTTCATTTTTTAATTAAGGTTTTAGAAAACTTTATCATAAGATTATTAGAATTTATTTCCTCCTCTCAGATTAAGTTTTTTAGAAGAAAATATTATCATAAGTTTAATTTAATATTTTCCTTAAATTAAGATTTTTAGAAAATATTAGCATAAGTGTAGTTTATTTCATTCCTTAAATTAAGATTTTTAGAAAATATTAGTATAAGAATAGTTTAATATAAACTTAAATTAAGATTTTAGAAATATTAGAATTTAATTCATTATTATTAGATTAAAGATTTAAGTCATTTGTAGATTAAGAGTTTAATTCATATTTTAGATTAAAGGTTTAATTCATTTTTAATGAGACTATAGTTTAATTAAGATTTTTTAGAAAATATATTAGTAAGTATTTTCTCTCATTTTCTTTAATTAAGTTTTTCTAGAAAATATATTAGTAAGTATTTTCTCTCATTTTCTTTAATTAAGATTTTTAGAAAATATTTTAGTAAGTATAGTTTTACTCATTTTCTTTAAATTAAGATTGTTAGAAAATATTAAGTTTAGTTTAATTCTTTTTCTTTAATTAAGATTTTGGAAAAAATATTATAATAGGATTAGTTTACTTCATTTTTGCTTAAATCAAGACTATTAGAACTTAAATTAAGATTTTAATTTGAGCATTTATCATAAGACTATTATTTAGAAGCATTTATCATAAGACTATTATTTAGAAGCATTTATCATAAGATTATTATTTAGAAGCATTTATCATAAGAGTATTATTTAGTTTATAATCATAAGTTTAGAATTTAATTCATTTTCTAAGATTAAAAATTTATAAAAAAATATTATTATTAGATTAAGGTTTAATTCACAAGATTATTAGAAATAATTCAATAAAAAAATAATCTTAAGCTAAGGTTTTAGGGAAAATATTATCTTAAGATTAATCCATTTCATTTTTAAGTTAATTAAAAAAAATATGTTTAATTCCTAAAATATGTTTAAAAAATATGGTTAATTAATAAATATTGTTATCAACACCCCTGTTTCCAGGCCCATTAGAAAACAACATAGAGACGTTGCTATCCGCACCATCCCCTTATTCCTGCGTTCTGGGCTTTGTTAGTTTGCTGTCTGCACCCCATATTTTAGGCCCCTTACAAAAATAACTAGAGATAACCACTAAAGTCACCCCCTGAATATTTCTTTAGACTTTTAATTTCAGTTTAATTAAATCTAATAAAAATAGGTAAATGCTTAAGAAAATTTCCAAAAAATTAAAGTAGCTTAATAATTGAATTTAGAAATTTGTGACATTTTTATTTTCTGGAATTTGATTATTTCTGAATTAATTCTGAATTTTTCTTTTAATTAGCTTTATTGAATTTCCTTTTATTTATGCTGGATTTTGTTCATTTTATTTAAGTAGCTTCCAGCAACATTTTTGAGCCATTCTTTTTTCTGTAATTAGAGGACTCATAATAGTTCTTAGGATATTTTTTATGGAATTTTTAGGAGCTTGTATCTTATGCTTTAGTGATATAATCCTTAGGAAATAGTAATTAATTCTTAGCTGGAAATATTTATTTGTTAGGCATAGGAAAAATAGAAATTTTTAGGATCCCTATTAGTATAAGATTAGAGATAATGTTAGGACCCCATAGTTTAATTTTCATAATTTTTCTAGAAGATTTAATATTTTTTAGAATATTAGTTTTAGGCCTAGTTATGCATAATTCCCTTAGTTTAGGCCATTAAAAGAAAATAAAGTTCAATATAAAAATAATAGTATAGATTAGATTTAGCATTTAAATTTAATATTAGACTTAGGTTTAGTTTAATTTGTTTTTCTTATAATGAATATTAAGATTAGCTTAGAATTAGAACTTAGACTTGAAACTTTATTTCCATATAGAAATAGAATAAATAAAAATAGACTTTTTTTATTTTAATTCATGCCTCTAATGCATTTGTAGAGTTTTATTTCTTATGTTTAGTTTCTTTGTTTTGCTTTATCTTGATCTTATAACTTGTATAGGCTTCCCCTTTGTTCTTAGAATCAACTTAACTTCATTAAGAAGTAAGTTGAGTTCTAGTAGTTTTTAAGTTTCCATTAGGAATAGAAAACCTCACTAACCATTAGGACCACCTTGTAAATAAATAAACAATTAGGATTGAGTCTTAGTCCCTTAGATTTTTCCTTTTATCAACTTGAGTCTTTCTTTCTTCCCTCATAAAGAAAACAATAAAACACTTAATAAAAACCGGACAATCTTGTACGACACGAGACTTTGTTGCGGAGTGTTTATACGCGTCCTGTTTCGGGGCGAGGTGTAAATGCTTACCGCGATGGATAGGTCTTAGTACAAGACCGTTTACAAACAAAAGTCAAAACACTTCTCATAAAAGACAAAAACAAATAACAAGCGACTATCCTGCGGGAACTTCTTTTCTCATCTCATTCATTCACAACGCGAACTCGCGACGACTTGTCACACATGCAAGACGGTAAACGCACTCGTACCAGACGAGCCTGCAACACCTGAGCATAGACATACGCAGTTCCAGCTGTAAAAAACACAAACAAATAGTTCCCGCCTAGGTTAGACGAACTACGTCGACTCTGATCCTCATTATCCCGATGAGGTACGTAGGCAGCGGGGTAGGGCCCGTTCGAGCACATTCTTTATTTTCCCTACATTTTCCCCATTCTTTCTTTTTGTTTTCTTTTCTTATTCCTTTCTCATTTCACTTCCATTCCAGTTAGCGGTTTTATTCAGCAGCAGTTGTTTTTCTCACCCTTTGAAACAAAACAAGCAAGCGTGGATCCCGTCGGGTACGACGGACGATCTGGGGTGCTAATACCTTCCCAGGTCGTAACCGACTCCCGAACTCAGATCTTTGGTTCGCAGGACCTTGTCCTTTCCTTCTTCCTCAGGTTTGTGCAACATTACCTTTCCCATTCCTTTGGGATAAAAATGTCTGGCTGGCGACTCTACCTTTTCCGCGCCACTTTCGCGTTTGTACTAGGATGAAAATCCCGGGAGCGACACTCCGGACAACAACTTCCAGCAACAAACAGTGGCACCTCCTGCCAGGTCACCAGTCACTATTTACTACTATCCGCACACCATTTCAGCACCCTTCTCTGCAGCAGTCAGTCCAGTTACCATCACGGTACCCGGACCAGTTCCTTATGAAAGCAGTAATGCCATACCTTGGCATTATGGCTCTGACCTCTACTGCAACGGGGATAAAATCACTTTGAATTCTTCAACTTCTTCTCCACAAATTGATAATGTTGGGGGAGGTGGAGGCTTTACCAGAAGCGGACGCCTTTTTGCCTCACAAGTACAAAGACCTAATGCTGAAGCAGAAGCTGCCGCTAAAGCAAAGGGAAAGAGTGTGGTGCTTGAAGAGCCAGCTATCAAAGAAACTCATAAGACATCTTTTGAGCAAGATGTAGACGAGTTTATGAGAATCATAAAGAGAAGTGATTACAGGGTGGTGGATCAGCTTCACCAAACTCCCTCGAAGATCTCCATATTATCCCTGTTGATGTGTTCTGAAGCTCACAGGAATGCATTATTAAAAGTCTTGCACGCGGCATACGTGCCAGAGGAGATCACTGTTAATCAGCTAGAAACTATGGTGGCAAATGTCAATACCAGTCATGGACTGGGCTTCACCAATGCTGACTTAACAACTGAGGGACGTAACCACAACAAGGCTTTACATATCACCTTGGAATGCAAGGGTGCTGTGTTATCTCACGTACTAGTGGACACTGGGTCTTCACTCAATGTTCTACCAAAGAAAGCCTTGGTGAAGCTGGAGTATGATGGCTTGGCACTGCGTCCAAGTAACTTGGTGGTAAGAGCATTTGATGGCTCCAAAAGATCAGTGCTTGGGGAGATTGATCTACCTGTGATGATTGGCCCGCAGACCTTCAAGATTACCTTCTATGTGATGGACATTCAGTCGGCCTACAGTTGTTTGTTGGGTAGACCCTGGATTCATGCCGCTGGCGCTGTTACGTCTACCCTTCACCAGAAGCTGAAATTCGAGTGGGAAGGCCAGATCATCACCATCTGTGGGGAAGAAGATATCTTTGTTAGCCATCTGGCTACGTACAAGTACATTGAGATGGGAGGAGAAATCCATGAAACTATGAGCCAGGGATTCGAGGCCCTGAACATCAATGAAGCATCTGTTGTGCTGGGAACCTCCATGACGTCTTATCAGCAAGCCCGGAAGGTTGTTGAAGAGGGTACTGCCCAAGGCTGGGGCAAGCTGTTGCCCGTGGAGAAGAAAGAGGACAGATTTGGGTTGGGTTACAGACCAACTCAACAAGATCAATCAGAGGCTGCCAAGAAGCCCAATTTTGTCAGCAGGGGAATGCTCACCCCGGATGTTGTAAACAACTTGGAAGACGAGGAGGAAAGCGACCGCAACCTGGAGAGTTGGATACGTCCAAGGATCCCGGGGAGCCGAGTCCTTAACTGGTCTTCCCAGGAAATTATAAGGGTTACTCCTGCAGAGTAATTATTATTTCCTGTATTTTTAAGCATGCATCAAGTCTTGCATCTTGCCCAAGATGTCAAGACTCATTTTGTAATCGGGCCATCTTGTAATTTTGTGCAAATGGATTAATCAATGAATATCAGACATCTTTTGCAAATGAGTCTTTTTTTTTCTTTTCCGCTCACTGCTTTTCATTTTTCTTTTTGTACAAAAAATAAAATGGCAATGTTTTTCAAAATGATAACTTCACTTCACTTTTTCTAAACAAGATTAAAATTGATCACTAAAATGAACAATTTAAACCCTTGCAGAAAGTGCCTTTCAGACTGCACCGACAACAACACTGCTATGGCTTCGTATGACTTTGACAATCCAATCAATCAAGCTGATGAAGGGGTCGAAGAAGATTATGAGCTTCCTGAAGAGCTAGCCAGGTTGTTAAGGCAAGAGGAGAAGGTTATCACCCCTCATCAGGAGGAGGTTGAAACGGTTAATCTTGGTACGGAAGAAGACGTGAAAGAGGTTAAGATCGGGGCCTGCCTACAAGACTCAGTGAAAGAGCAATTGATTGACATGCTTCGAGAGTATGTGGATGTGTTTGCTTGGTCTTATCAGGATATGCCAGGGTTGGACACCGATATTGTCATGCATAAGCTGCCTTTGAAAGAAGATTGCCCGCCAGTAAAACAGAAGTTGCGCCGTACTCGCCCAAATATGGCAATGAAGATAAAGGAAGAAGTACAAAAGAGGTGGGACGCCGGTTTCCTTGCGGTAACTAGCTATCCGCCGTGGGTTGCTAACATTGTACCTGTGCCTAAGAAGGATGGAAAGGTGAGAATGTGTGTGGATTACCGGGACCTGAACAGAGCCAGCCCGAAAGATGATTTCCCATTACCTCACATTGATGTATTGGTCGACAATACGGCTCAGTTCTCGGTGTTCTCCTTCATGGACGGATTCTCAGGATATAATCAGATCAAAATGTCACCTGAAGACATGGAGAAGACAACTTTCATCACACCCTGGGGCACGTTCTGTTATAAGGTAATGCCATTCGGACTGAAGAACGCAGGTGCCACTTATCAACGGGCTATGGTAACATTATTCCATGACATGATCCACAAAGAAATTGAATGTTATGTGGATGACATGATTGCCAAGTCCCTCATAGAGGAGGACCACCTGGTAAATCTGTTGAAGCTGTTCAAGCGTCTGAGGAAATACCAACTGAAGTTAAACCCCAACAAGTGCACATTCGGGGTACGATCTGGTAAGCTGCTGGGCTTTATTGTAAGTGAGAAAGGGATTGAAGTTGACCCTGATAAAGTTAAAGCCATTCAAGAAATGCCTGCACCAAAGTCAGAAAAAGAAGTTCGAGGTTTTCTAGGTAGATTGAACTACATTTCAAGGTTCATATCTCACCTTACAGCAACCTGTGAACCCTTGTTCAAGTTGTTAAGAAAAGAACAAACGGTCAGGTGGAACGAAGACTGCCAGAGGGCTTTTGACAAAATCAAGGAATACTTGCAAGAGCCTCCGATCCTTATGCCTCCAGTTGAAGGAAGACCTCTGATAATGTACTTGACAGTATTAGAAGAGTCAATGGGGTGTGTGCTGGGCCAGCATGACGAGTCTGGTCGAAAAGAGTACGCAATTTACTACCTAAGCAAAAAGTTTACCGACTATGAACAACGTTATTCACTGCTCGAGAAAACTTGTTGTGCTTTAGCGTGGGCTGCTCACTGACTAAGGCAGTATATGTTGACCCACACTACTTTGTTGATCTCAAAGATGGATCCAGTCAAGTACATTTTTGAGAAGCCAGCACTTACCGGACGGGTTGCAAGATGGCAAATGATCCTCACAGAATATGACATTCAGTACAGATCTCAAAAAGCCATCAAGGGCAGTGTATTGTCTGATTATCTTGCTGAGCAGCCCATTGATGATTACCAGCCTATGAGATTTGACTTCCCTGATGAAGACATCATGTTCATAAAAGCAAAAGATCATGAAGAGCCTATTCACACTGAAGGGCCTAACCCAAAAAAAGAATGGACTATGATGTTTGATGGGGCTGTTAATATGAATGGTCGTGGTGTTGGTGCAGTACTCATTACACCTAAGGGAGTTCACATGCCTTTCTCGGCAAAACTCACTTTCAACTGCACTAACAACGAAGCTGAATACGAAGCTTGTATTATGGGTCTTGAGGAAGCCATTGACCTCAGGATCAAGACTTTGACTGTATTCGGAGATTCAGCTCTGGTAATTAATCAAACCAACGGCAAATGGTACACCCACCAAGATCATCTGATACCTTACCGGGATTATACAAGGAGGTTATTGACTTTCTTCACAACAGTCAAGCTTGAGTATATCCCTCGAGACGAGAATCAGTTTGCAGATGCTCTGGCTACCATTTCATCCATGATCAAAGTTCAAGCTGCCAACTTCGTACCTCGGATTTCAGTGTCCAGACTTGACAGACCAGCATATGTATTTGCAGCAGACGTTGTCAAAGATGATAAGACTTGGTTCCATGACATCAAATGCTTCTTGGAGGATCAAACGTACCCACCTGGGGCATCTTCCAATGATAAGAAGACATTAAGAAGGCTAGCTGGTAGTTTCTTCCTGAATACTGACGGTTCCCTGTACAAGAGAAACTTTGATATGGTACTTCTCAGATGCGTTGATAAGACAGAAGCAGACTTGTTAATGCACGAGGTGCACGAAGGATCTTTTGGTACCCATGCGGGAGGGCATGCCATGGCCAAGAAGTTGCTAAGATCAGGTTATTACTGGATCACGATGGATGCTGACTGTTGTGCCTATGCCAGAAGATGCCATAAATGCCAGATTTATGCAGATAAGGTGCATGTGCCTCCAAATCCTCTGAATGTGATGTCTTCACCCTGGCCCTTTGCTATGTGGGGCATTGATATGATTGGCAAGATTGAACCGACTGCTTCAAACGGCCACAGATTCATCCTGGTTGCTATTGACTATTTTACCAAGTGGGTCGAAGCAGCTTCTTATGCAAACGTTACCAGGCAAGTGGTAGCCCGATTTCTAAAAAGAGACATCATCTGTCGGTACGGAGTGCCCGAGCGAATCATTACTGATAATGGTTCCAACTTGAACAACAAAATGATGGCAGAGTTGTGTCGGGACTTCAAGATCCAACACCACAATTCTTCCCCTACAGGCCAAAGATGAATGGCGCTGTAGAGGCAGCTAACAAAAATATCAAGAAGATCGTGCAAAAGATGGTGGTCACCTACAAAGACTGGCATGAAATGCTACCATTTGCCTTGCATGGGTACCGTACGTCAATCAGAACATCCACTGGGGCAACGCCGTATCAGCTTGTGTATGGTATGGAGGCAGTCCTACCGGTTGAAGTTGAATTACCCTCCTTGCGAGTGCTGATGGATGTTAAGCTGAATGAAGCAGAATGGGTCCGGTCCCGATACGAACAACTAAGTCTGATTGAAGAGAAGAGATTGGCTGCAATCTGTCATGGGCAGTTATATCAGAAAAGAATGAAGAAAGCCTTCGATCAAAAAGTCAGGCTCCGAGAGTACCAAGTGGGAGATCTTGTACTGAAAAGACTCCTCCCTCCTCATACAGACCACAAGGGCAAGTGGACTCCGAACTATGAAGGGCCATTCGTAGTAAAAAAAGTCTTCTCCGGTGGAGCACTGATGCTCAGCACTATGGATGGTGAAGACTTCCTGTCCCCTGTGAATTCAGATGCAGTTAAAAAATACTTCGCATAAAAATGACCCGCTGGACATAAAAACAGAATGTAAGTCCAGGCAAAAATAGGGCATCCCGGCGAGTCAAAAACAGAATAAAAGACTCGGGCAAAAATAAGGGAAAATAAATAAAAAAATGTACACCCGCTAAGTTGAAAAGCCGCATTGGACGACTCAGGCAAAATGGGGTATCCCGATGGATTGAAAACCCGAAAGGGCGATCCATGCAAAATAAGGGAATAAGCGGACAACTGCATTCTGAATTCGTCTGTATCACTTACAACTTGGTAAGCTTCGAAAGGTTCGAACGTCGGTCAGAATCAGCCTTCTTCAGAAAGCAAGACGAGAAGAACGTCAAATGTCATACGAGTCATAGTAAAAGGAAAGCTCCTTGAGGCGTCATCAACATTGCCAGCATCTTTTATTTCTCAATTTTGTAACAATCTCCTCCTTTCAGGGGATCTGTTTCTTTGACTGTATCTTGCCAATTCAGGGCACATAAATTAATAAAATCAGATTTTCAGTCATATTTTGTCTCGTACTCTTTTATTTGTGAGATGTCCGATGTCATTAATATATTGATTGCATAAATACAGATACTTCCCCTCTAAAAATGCGTGCTTACATGAAATATACTTACTCCCAGGAGCGTCTAAACTCCTATGATGGAATCCAGTAAGGGATACCTCGGGGAACTTGTACGTTTCTTTGTCATGCAGGATTGCAGGTATTCAAAGCGAAACATGGGGCATGAGAGCTTCACCCCAGCAAGCTGGCAAATCATTATCTACTCAGTCTATCTCCCAATTGGCACCGAAGGTGTTTTCTCCCCAACTGAGTTGCCAGCCATCATTCCTCCTCGTACAAGTGTAAAGCTAGAGATGTTTTCTCCCTATCAGAGTTGCCAGACATCATCTCTCCAGCATTTCCTTCAAAGCAGAACCAGAAGGTGCTCATATCCCCAGCCGAGTTGTCGATCATCATTCCTCCTCAGACAAGTGCAAAGACAGGGAACCATCTCCCCACAGAGTTCCAGCCTCTATCCAGAAGAGCAACACGTGAAGAAATCACAACAGAGTAAAGAAAGCTTCTACAGACCCCAGTTGGGTCCCCCATTACCAAGATAGGTCTATCAGTGATCTGTTCTCCCATGCAGATACATCTTGTCGGATCTACCAATGATCTCACCCCCAGCTGGGATGTCCACTTCAAGCAGATCAGCCAGAGATCTTCACAGCAACGGGATCCGAGTCCCGAATCGTTCTTTGCATAATCATAGCATTCACATCATATTTTCCCCATAAAGCGTAGCATTCCGTCTAATACGGAGCATTACGGCAAAAATCAAACATATTGCATAATCATAAGCCATGTGTCAAACTGAACACCTGTAAGTACCAACCATTCATCGACAATATACAGAATACTCCCCAAATTCCCCAGCAGAAAGCCAAGGCATTTCTCTTACAAATACAGATACACTCCCTTCGCCACTCGTCCGTGTCATCATTCCCCAGTAAATTACCCAAACAAACGAACGCTTACAGTACAGATACTTCTTGACACTCGTCCGTGTCATATCCCCAGTAGAAAGCCAAAGCATCCCCTTTGCACTCACAGATATACATATACATACATTTCCTTGGCACCCGTCCGTGTTACCTACCCCAGCATAGTTACCTAAACGCTTTGTAAGCCATGTACTTGTTTATAATACACTCTCCCTGACGCCCGTCCGTGTCATCCTGTCCCCACAGATTACGCTCCAGTTCATAATTTATACATTTTCTCTTTTAACACTCGTTCGTGTCACCCTCCCCGGCAGAATGGACACTCGTCTATATCTCACTCGTCACTTTTTACTCATACAGATACTCGTCCGTATCTTGTATACACCACTTAAATCCCCTCAGATTCAACATTCGTCCGTGTTCTTTGTTAACCAGTTGATACTCGTCCGTATCATCATCTCTGAACACGCGTCAAGCGTTTGTTTCTATTAATGCTCATTCATATCATAGTCTTAAGGATGCTCGCCCGCATCTTTAAACCATACACAAGGTCAGATACTTTTTGCCTTTTTCTAGAATTTAGACACTCGTCTGTGTCTATTATTTCCCAGAAGAGTCCCCTCAGAATCAACACTCGTCCGTGTTCTTTGTTAACCAGTTGGTACTCATCCGTATCATCATCTCTGAACACGTGTCAGCGTTTGTTTCTACCTGATACTCGTCCGTATCATAGGTCTTAGAAATGCTCGTCCGCATTTTTAATCTATACACCGTGTCAAACACTTATACCTCTCATCTTTTGAAAGTAGACACTCGTCCGTGTTTACTCTTCCCCAGCGAAGCTCCCAGCAAAACTTGCTAAACTATTTCCTTTCTATCTGACATTCGTCCTATGTCATGATACCTTTAGCAGCCGTCTCCTGCTAGGTGATCGTCCTTCACCTCCTGATGATCGTCCTTCATCATTTTATCCGATGGTCGTCCCCATCGTTGATCTTGTTATCCGATATTCGTCCTATGTCGTGATAATCCCCAAGAGCAGTTGTACCCTGCTAGGTGATCGTCCTTCACCTCTTGATGATCGTCCTTCATCATGCTTATCCGATGGCCGTCCCCATCGTCGACCCTTTTCTATCCGACATTCGTCCTATGTCGTGATACTCTCGGCAGCCGTACCCTGCCAGGTGATCGTCCTTCACCTTAGATGATCGTCCCTCATCTTTATCTCCAACAGAGCAGCCGTCCCCTGCTAGGTGATCGTCCTTCACCTTTGATGATCGTACCTCGTCATTTTATCTCATAGTCCCCAGAGAGTCTTACAGCTTTACTTGATGGCCGTCCCCATCACAATCTCTTATATCCCCAGCTTGTCGGTCGTCCCCGTCATTGCTTTATCCCCAGTAGTCGTCCTCTGCTCGACGGTCGTCCTCCGTCGCCCGCACTTTATAATTATACTTTATTTTCCTTTTACAATCTACATCCCTTTTCTTCTTCATTCTGTGAGTGCAAATTTCGGACTGTCCTTGGTATTCAACCACAAGTTATCTTGTTTGCCTGTTAAGCCGTTGCTTACATCCTGCACAGCTAACTCATGTTTGAATAGGGGAAGCTGTAAACACCCCAAATTTGCCCTCACCCATTTCACCATGGCTTGTGATCTTTCCATATGCATAAATTCAATCATAGCATCTCATACCACATTTTTGATTCACTGCATTGCTTCTAAGTCATCTGCATCTAGGGTTTGTGATTTGAGCTATCCCTGAGCTATTTGAGCCACTCCAAAGGTCTTCAATCACTTCAAAGGGATCCATGTATGTTCAAGCATCATATCAAATCCTCACAAAGTCAAAGAAGTCAAAGAATCACAAGAACTGAGAAAGGCATGGAAGTAGAGCCAGGTTTAACTACACAGAGGACCTAGAATTAGGGTTTTGGTTTCAAAGGCCATAACTTCAAATTTTTTTGGTCATTCTTGTTTCTATTTGCCTCTATATGATATGAGGATCATGCATATCAATTTTCATGAAGAAATTCCATGGGGAAGGCATCTGATCAAGAATTGACTTCTTGAGCAAGTCAGTGCAAAATCAGGGCATCTGAGGCCCCCAATGACCCAACCAAAGGTTGTTCTTCATCATTTGGAGTGTGTGTGATCTTTATTTGATCATGGAAGATGTTAGAAGTTCACAAAATTGAAGAATTTCAAGCCATTTGCAAAGTTGCCTTTTTGGGAAAGTGACTTGTAATGAAAACTTGCCATTTTGGGAAAGTTTTTCAACCCTTTCTTTTTGATTCAAAAATGCCTCAAATGAGAAAACTTTGGTCATGAAAGTTGTAAAATGGATCATTCCCTTTTCAAAAAGTACAAGAACTTGTCCTAATTCATTTTGGATCAAAAGTTATGGCTTGTCAAAGTTAGGAAAAATCACATAATTTCAAGTTTTGTACCAAAGAGGCATTTTGCAAAATGGTATGATCAAGCATTATAAAGACTTCAAATGTGCACAAACTCTCCACAACATGTTCATGTGACTTCTAAAAATCAGAATTGGCCCAAGAATTATGCATTTTGGTGCCTTGAACTTCATGAATTTCCAAAGGGGCCAAAGATGTACCAACTTGCAAAAACTCATGAAGCCATGCCTCTACTTGTTACAGCTCACAAAATATGGTCCACAAGAACTCCATGATCTTAGCTGAGCCAAACCATGCCCCTATCACAACCTCACACTTGCCCATACCTCAAGTACACCTAACTTAGACTTTATGCAAAAACACCCATACCAATCAGCCTGTGCCACACCAACTATTTTGACCAATCAAGACTTTACAAACACACTTCAAGCAAGCCATTTCATAACATCTTGGAGCCTGAGGCAGCACATAAGCCATAGTTCACAAAAACTCTCCATCTTGCATTTTCTATTGAATCTCTGAACTCAGCCACCCATTCCTCAAAATTCTTCCACCATCCATCTCAAAACACTCCACTGATCATCCCGGACCCTTCACCTTGCCCTGAAACCCCCTGAAATCAAAACACGATTTCTTCTCCTCTTTGAACAGAACTCAATCAATCTCACAAACTAGCCAAAATAAACTCCAAATAAGCTTTGCAAACACTTGAGGGAGGTCAGTAGAGGTGATTGGAAGCAAGGAGGCAGGCTGAGAGCTCCAAACCGAAAGCTTCACTTCAGGTAGCTTCGAAATTTATTTTTTCCAGAAACCTTGTTTTAAGTTACTAAAATGATCTACATGCTCCCCTGAGTTCAATGAACTTTTTATTTTTGAAAATGATGAAGAATTGAGAGTGTATTGCTTGCCTGAAATTTCTGCCATTTTTGTTCATAGCTTCGAATCTTGTTAATGGTGAGAAATAAATTCCATTTGAGGGCAGGGATGAGTTTAGGAAGGTGAGAGGAAGTGATCTGGAGCTTTAGAGCTCCAGAAATGACCTAGGGAGTGAGATTGAAAATTTCAGGGAGGGATGTCACCGGAGAAGACGACCGGAGCTCTTCTCCGGTGACCTGAATGTCATTAAGCCTTTAATTACGATTAGGGTTTGGTTTGAATGTGGACCTTAGATCTTGTGGACTTTTGTTGACTCCCGCGCGAATGGATGGCTCAGATTCATCACTTAAGCCCTAATCCACGTCATTTAGTTAATTAATTAGGTTTTTAAATTAATCTGGTCAGTTTGAATTGCAGCCGTCGGATGACGCGCCAGTCAAATCCCTCCAAAACCATTTGAATGTCAGCCTTCAGATTTGCATACTTTTCATTATTTTCATTTTAATTTCATTTGTTTCATATTTATTTTGCACGAATTATTAAAAATAGCTAAAATCATTTAAAAATTATGAAAATTTTTGTCAAAGATTTCATTAATTTTTAGAACCCAAAAATATTTTTATTTTTATTTTTTGCATTAAAAATTATTTTTAAATCGTTTAAATGTTTATTTTTAATTAGTTAATGAGAATTAATTAATTAAAAATGCATTTAGGTATTTAAAAATCACAAAAAAATTCACATTGCATTTAGAAACATTAAGAAACATTGTCCAACTCTCAAACCAAATTTCTTTTTTGTTCTTGATGCCTTTTGATCATTTTCATTGGATTTAAATTCATTTTTAGCCAATATTTTTGTGCAAACTTTGAAAAATCCCTTCTGCCTAACCATTGAGAGTTGGATGATGATTCTTCTTGCATTGCATTCTTCATGGCATGTAGTTTATAGGATAAAATTGGTTTGATTTGATCTTGCATTTTCAATTTGTTTGGTGTTTTTCTTGATGAGGTACCCCAAAACCCTAGCAATCTTAGGAAATTCATAACCTTCACTAGGTTAAGAGTTGGATCCCCCCTTTGGGCAGTGAACTTGTATAGGTATAGGGTATCTTTGCTTGCATTTTCAATTTTTTATCATGACATGTGCTTCTGATTTTGAATTTTTGCTTTACATGATGCATGTAACCCTAATTTGTGCTTTCCTTTGCATCCATTTCTCATTTGCTGGCACCCAATGACTTGCCATGACATTTTGTGAATCTTCATGATTCATAATACATCTTAGGACATATTAGAATCATGTTTGATCATTGCATCTTTCATTTTCCATGTTGTATGTCCATTGCATTTCATAAACTTTTCATGAACTTCCAGGGTTCAAGGCATGCCTCATTTGCATCCTTATGCTTGTATGATCATTCTCATCTCTTGTCATGTGTTTGCATCATCTCTTAGCATCACTAACATCAAGTAATTGCTTCTGACTTTGGTTTGCATCATAACATTTCATCTCATTTGCATTGCATTTCATTCCTTTGCTAACTTTTCAGGTGGTAAGTTGTTTGAGAAGTGAATTTGCCTTCACTTCTCACAATCTCTTTTCATCTCTTTCATACTTTCTTTGCTGCATTTTGTCTTGTGTATTGGATTGAGCTTGCTCATTCATGTTCATCTTACTTTCTTTCTTCAGGAAACTTGTCTTCTTAAGTGAAGCAAGTTGTCTTGCTTCTCTCTGCTTCTTGCTCCTTTCATCTGCTTCCTTCCTGGTGGTTTCTCTGAAGATCTTCTTGTAAACCTCATTAACCCTAGGAATAACCAAGCATGGTAATGATTAGGGTTTGATTAGTCCCCCATTTAGCTTTTACCTTTGTGTCATCTTTTGAGTCTTCTCTTCTCACCTCATAATCAAGGACTAAACCCTAAAGGCTTTAAGGCTTTGTGATTAAGCTTATGCCTGCATCCTTCTATTAGGATGGAGTGTATAACTTTAATCCTAAGTGTTAAACCCTTAATGTGTTTACATCTTTTAATCAATTCATCTAATAATCATTAAGACATCAAGCTTGTAACTTGGGCCTTGCATTAGGGTTCTAATTCTTCCTTAACTGGTTAAGAAGGACTAACCCTAGTGTTAATGGACAAGTCCCCCTCAAGTTGTCTTACAAACCATAAAAATCACTTCTTCATCTTATCATTAACTAAAATCCATCTAATAAAGGCTTTGTTTTGTCATGAGGTTAATCCTTAATCATGGATTAAGTTGAGGTATCTTCTTCAGCTTAAATGTTCTCATCTATTATCCTTCTATTAGGATGGTGTAATGAGTCCATCAAATCTTTGATTATGGTTTAATCTCATTACTTAACACTAAACAAAAACAACAAAAACATCTAAATAATCACAATTAGGTTAATGATTTTAATCCTACACCATGGTGATTAAGTGTGAGATGCTGACTTCACACTTAAGGTATCCTCATTACCCCTAATCAGAGGGGAGATGTGATGAGTTTACTAACCCTTTGGTTTAGTCTTAAGCTCATTTCCCTATGACAAACACCCAAAAGCAATAAAAGACTGAAAACTCAAAAACAAACAATAATCGTCTCCTCCGGGATTCTTTTCTCATCTCATTCACTCACAAACGAGAACTCGCTTCTTCCGTCTAATGCAAGACAGTTAGCACCTGAGCCAGACAGGTCATACACTTGAGCATAGACAAATAAGCAGTTCATAAGTCAATTTACCTTTCAGTCTCTTTGAGTCGAACTACGGTGTTCTGACTTCCTCATTGCACGAGAGGATACGTAGGCATAACTTAACAGTTATCGGACAAAAGTCTATGTATATCCCCCCCTCTTCCAGCATTATTCTTTAAGCCTCATAGTCTTGAGCATCTCATTTTTGTTCTCACACTGACACTTCTCTTATACACTTCACATTTCTTTTACACTGACACTTGCATTCTTTCCGGCTTTGATACACAGACTGCACTGACACTACCCCTTTAAAACACAAATCTTTTAAGCGTGGATCCCGTCGAGTACGACGGACAATCTGGGTGCTAATACCTTCCCAGGTTGTAACCAACCCCCTTTCTCAGTCTCTCTGGTTCGCGATCGTCTTATCCATATCTTTCTAGGTCTATGCAGCATTACCTTTCCTCCGGGATAAAAATGCCTAGCTGGCGACTCTTGTCTTTTGAGTTCACCCCTGCGTGTTCTCTTCCTTTCTCGCCGACCGTTCGCGTCTGTACCCCATTTGACCTGGCCTCATTTTGGTGGGAGCGACAATGTCAAAATATTATTTCTAAATGGAGATCTCGATGAGGAGATTTACATGGAGAAATCAGAAGGTTATGTATTTTCTAATAATGAACAAAAGTTGTGAAAGCTTGTCAAATCTTTATATGGATTAAAACAAACATCAAAACAATGACATCAAAAGTTTGACTTTGTCATTGCAAGTTTCACCAATTAAAGGGGAGACACGCAACTTAGTGGAATACTTTTTAATCTTATCAAAACTCGAATTCAAAGAATTTGTTATTATCAAAAAGGGGAAGATTTGTTTATAATACATCTTATATCTAGTTTTTATGAAGACAAAGATTATCAAAGAAGAAAATGATCAAAAGTATCATGCACATCAATGATGAAATTCACCAAGAAAGTTGAACACAGAAATTCAAGTGAAGATTTGATAGAAGTGAACATAACCAAGGTGCTCACTGCAATTCATATTATACTACTTTAAATTGCTTGAATTTCATCTCTCGCTTCATCTAAAAACCTTCTTGCATCATCATGCATGGTCATATAAAAAATTTCTTTGTCTAATTCTTGTGACAAGTGTTTCTGCACAAAGTTGTGTGAGAACATTGTGATATTCCTTTGTCTCCCATGTTAATTACACGTTAATCATTAGCAAAAAGTGAATGAAATTTTAAAAACACAGATGTTTCTAACTCCACATTCAAGATGAATGATCTTGGACTAGTTGAAACACTTTTGGGGATCAAAGTAAAGAGAAATTGTGGGGCTTAAGAACTTAGTCGAACACACTATGTTGAGAGAGTACTTGATAAGTTCAAACACTTACATTTCATGAAAGTGAATACTTCATTTGATTCTAGTGTCAAACTTTAAAATAACGATGGAAGAGTCGCTGGTCAATTAGAATATGCAAGTGCAATTGATTGTCTAATGTATTTGATGCAATGTACCAGATCTAACATAGAATTTGCAGTTAGTAAAATGAGTAGATTTACTAGCAATCCAAATGATTAGCATTGGAAGGTCATCAAAAAGAATTTTGGTTATATTTTGAAAAACAAAAAATTTGGCCTCCATTATGGTAGGTTTCCTCCCATATTTGAATGATATATCAATACCAGTTAGATATCGAGTGTTGGAGATCATAAATCTACATCTAGGTAGATATTTACACTTGTTGGAGGTGCAATTTCTTAGAAGAGTAAGAAATAAACATGTATTACTCCTTCGACCATGAAATTGTAGTTCGTGGCTCTTGCTTCAATTGGTCAACAAGTTGAATTGTTAAGGGGACTTTTGTTTGAAGTTCCATTGACTAAAGACAATGTTTCAAAAGTTTTGATGCATTGCGGTAGTTAAGTCAATTGAGCAAAGTGTATAATGGAAAATCTAGGCGTATAGGACTTAGACATTCTTTCATGAAAAATTTGATTAAAGATGTAACCATTTCACTCACATACATACGATCAATATATAATTTGGATGATCCATTTACTAAACCACTTGCCAGAGATTCAGTAAAAAATACCTTGAGAGGTATAAGATTGAAACTTCTTGAATAAGAGTTCCAACCATTGTAACAACCCAATATGAAGTTAATAAAACCTTAACCTAAGATTCAATGGGTAACAAGTCGTTGAATTGGATGTTTGTGCGGTATAATTTAATAATGTTGACTATTAGATATTAAGGGTTGAGTTTTCAAACTCTTAAGTTCGATGTGAATTTTGAGATGGTGTCCTCTCACGAAAAATTCATGAAATTGAAAAAAACACATGATATTAAATAGTGATAGGCAAGAGATGTAGACTAAGAACAATTAAAGATTGTGTGTAAGGTAACACCGGTCTAAGCATAAGAGATAAATGTTCAAAATATTGTTACCTAACATTATGATTAGGCTTTGTGTTATCTTTACTAAGTTTAAGTTCAAATCGAAATATTCTTAACTCTATTAACATTCTTTGTTTTCTCTTTTTAGAATTGTTCTTGTCATTGTTAAGATAAGTGGATGATTCTAGTAATTAAGAATAATTAATCATTCCAAACTTACAAGAAATTATATACGTAAAAAAGTTATTTTTTTTTAATTCAGAAATAAAATATACTTATAAAGTATTGCATAGACAGATTATTTTTGAATTTAAAATATTACACTGGCGATATCAAACACTAATTTGTTCAATTATTATGAGTGAGTCATTTTCTAATCATCCATAATTTAGATTTCATTTCAAATGAGTTATGATCATTGATTTGAAACGTGTATATATTATTGATTGACATATTTTCAAAACTAACGTCAAAATTTAGGTTAGGTATTTCTCTTACACAACTCATCTTATGATAATCTAAAGTAACCGTCCAAACCTTATCTTAAGTGCAAACCACGTCACCATAATCTTTTACTCGTTTTCAATTGCTTCAATTCAACCACAATGAATCTGGTCTCTTAGTGATACTCTATTGAGTAAAACTATCATTAAGTTATTATACTAAATATCCCAAAATAATACATTTTTTTATTGCGTGAGTGGAATATATAATTCAGAATGCAGAGTCATATGTGCAATTATAGAGTTTGGGAATTGTAGTAAATTATTGGCAAATGCCCATTTTAAACCACATTACCTATCCAACTTTGTTTAACTCAAGTACTCGCACATATATTATATGAAATATTGATTGGCATGTATATCTAGGTAAAAGAAGTGTATATTTTGTAATTTGTTAAATAATTTTATTACCATTTTTTATAAACATGGAAAAGCTCATAAAGATCTATGTAAAAATGATGAAATTGAGAAAAAAATAAAAGAGTTAACAAGGAGGCTAAAAAGACGATGATTTAACTAAAAACTTAATTTTTTTAAAAAGACGATGATTTAACTAAAAACTTAATTTTTTTACGAATTATATTAATTTTTAGAAATCAAGAAGGAGAAAAGTTATATGAATTATAGATTTATTAAGAGAAAGAAAGACGAAATTCTGACTAAGTGTAATGTTATAAAAATGAAGAATATAAAGTTTTGATTAAAAAAGATATATAAAAGATATGTGGAAAACTTATTTATACAATTTATTCGATAAAAAAGGTATGATATCTCGTTGGACTCTATCAGACTCGACATTAAATAAAATGATAGAAAATAAATTTTGATATAACTTTGTAATATATTGTCTTTAGAATAATTTTAGTTTCTTTATATTTGAAAATTTTAAATGATGTAGTATGTTTTTGTTCAGGATAAATCAGAATAGATCTTTTGTCCTTCAGCGTAAGACAGCAACAACAGTCGTAGGAGAGGTGGGGGTCCCTTGCTGGTAGTGGTTTCCGCTTGTGCTTCTCCCATCTGATCGTCACCAGTTATTCGGATGTCGATCTCTACTGCATGAATGCTGGGGGTTGGCTCATGTTCGTCTGATGACTTTTGCTCACTAGAAACGTTTTCGTCGCGTGCTCGCTTGCTAGCAAGTTTTTGGGGCCACACTAATTGAACTTTTCCCCTTAGTAGTTGCTTCGAAACATCTCTCGCGACTTCGATGTCTCCATGTAGGGTGGTAATGTGGCCCTTCTTCGTATAAAACTACAAAGGGATATGCCTCACGTGTACTATGGGCTGCAAAGTCACATGGACCTTCGAAATCATCGGGGATAAGAAAGTCTTTTGGTCGGGAATGGACATGGCAACCTACAGTGGTAGATTGTCGACCGTAGCCTCCTCAACTTTCTTGGTCTCTTTTTGTTTAGGAGCTTCCCATTTGGTGTATTTTTTTTCAAATGACTCTCCTTAATGAGGATTTCTATGGCGTCTTTCAGGTGGACACAATCCCCAGTCACGTGTTCGTGGTTCTTGTGAAAGCGACAATACTTTCTTCTGTCGGTGTGACTCTTGGGAGTTGTTGGCTTGGGGAAACAGACTCCCCCTGCTTGAACTCTACATTGATGCATTCAGGCAGAATTCGCTCGCGGGGAGCTGTCAAGAAGGTATACTTCATAAATCGGCCAGATGGTCCTTTGTCCCTGCGAGACTCACGGGGTTTATCCTCCTTTCTTTTTTCCTTGTCACGTCGAGGAGCTACAAATTCTTCTTGCTTCGGGGCCCTCGACCTGATTCCTCGAGTCCTTATCTTTGTAAGTAGCTTCATATTGGATATATTCATGGGCTTTGTGAAGGAGTTTGGCCAGGGAATGGGGCTTATCAATCCCCACAGCCTTGCGAAAGTCACAGTTGGTCGAAGTCTCTTCTTGAGGAGGTAACTCTTCATGTGGTATGTTGTGTGTATCTCGACTGCCTCCTTGTTAAGTATTTATATGTACACACGTAGAGGCTCATCCTTTCCTTGCACAATACCTTCGAGCGTGGCCTCAGATTTTGGATGACGCCTGGAAGCAGTGAAGTTCCCGGTAAACTGGTTCTTCAGATTCCTCCAGAAGCTGATTGAACCTGTGGCGAGATATTTATACCAGATCATGGCTCCCTTTCTCAACGTGATGGGGAAGAGCCTGCATTTTATAGCACCCCCGTGTTGTGATAGTGGAGCATGGCCTCAATGTTTTCAATATGGTCATCTGGGTCGGTGATACCATTGTATAATACCAGGGGATGAGGCTTCTACAACCCGCGAGGATTACAAGTATCCATGATTTCTTGGCATAATGGACCACGTGCATCTTCATTATCATTGCTTCTCGATGACCCATACAAGGATGGATCGCGATGAGG
Source organism: Lathyrus aphaca (assembly GCA_963966055.1). Taxonomy (NCBI): domain Eukaryota; kingdom Viridiplantae; phylum Streptophyta; class Magnoliopsida; order Fabales; family Fabaceae; genus Lathyrus; species Lathyrus aphaca. The sequence continues at coordinate 676,026,821 of OZ014519.1, read as the reverse complement.
ACTTCTGCTACATCGTGGAGAATGTTTGGGTCGACCTACATGCTTGTTCGAATTTCTGGTATCTTTTATCCTCTTCGTAACTGGGGAACTTTGCGCCTTCCAGGGAGGAGTGCAGTTATGTTTCCTAGTATTCTCTTGACGTGGTCTTTTTGGATCTGGTCATTCTTTCTGGGGAGACAGACTTCGAGGTGCATATTGTTTACGCTTCTGAGGTGGAGAACATCAACGGGGAGGTGGACTACAAGTCTCATCCCTTCGATGTCTCCACGGAGGAGAATGTGATTGATGCTCGTTTTCCAGTACATAAAGGCGCTCATTTTGATGGAAAAGTAGGTAGTTGGATTTATTAAGGGTGGCGATGAGGACCGCGGTGTTTTAATCCGCGTCCTGAGGGACGAGGATTGGCTTGAAGGTATGATCGAACTGGGAGACAATTGTAGGCTTCAAGTTGTCGGATGAAGGGGAAGCAGTTCGTCCATCACGGTGGTCGGTTTCGTGAACGACCACTCCATGGTTGTTAGGGTTGTCACAGCCATTGGGAGGGTTAACGATGGAAAAGTTGTTGACGACATCGTTGTTATGATGAGAAGCCATGAAGAACAAAGAAAGGTTGGAAGAGAACTATTTGGTACTGTTTCAAGAAAGAATGGGGAATCTTACCAAGAAAGACGAGGAAGCAGATGTTCCCATAGACAATGTAACACCCATTTTTTCCCATTTTAAAAATTAAACAATTTTCTAAGTTAATCAGAGTTTCAACCACCAAGTGGGTATTCACTTTTCAAAATAAACAAACAATTGACTTATTTCCTTCAAGTGCTTAGAGCAACTTAACTTTAAACATAAAATAGTTTCATAATTAAATACATAAATATGACAGAGTTTAAGAGTTCAAAAATAAAAATGGTTTCATAAAAAGTCCATGTTCCCGTTACATATCAGAGCTCCTAGGACACGGACATCAACACCACAACACTTCTCAAGTACCTGAGTTATCTGTACTTCCGAATAAGTACAGACGCAACAAAACAAACACCGGGGTGAGAAACAGATTCATAATATAATGGTGCAAACAACATACATGAAGGAGTAAATTTACACCCCAAACACATCATTCTCAAACAATCGATTATCATAATGCAATGTGACTCAAATGCACAATGCAAATGTGGTACCGACTCACAAAAACGGTTCATTAATTCGAACCCGGATGCATCGCTTACGCTCCTACTGAGACACAATCATCCCTGCACCAACGACTCTCAAGGAATCCGAATAATCACTTACGCTCCATCCGAGACATGATTATTCCACCAAATGTATGTGTATGCAGACTCAATAACACATACAATATCACAACGTGCATGAACAATTCATACACCACGATCCTCATAATCCCTTTCAACAAATATTACTGCATCATTTCAGTTCATACAAGTATACAATGCATATTATTCATAATTAAAACAATTCACAAGGAAACATACAATTCATTTAGGCACCCAAACTCTTTCCCTAAAGAAGGTCATCAGGTCCTATAATCACTATTAAAATCACCTTCAAGGTCCTATTCCACTAGGGTAAGCCTAAATCGAAAGAACTAGTCAAATCTGCCTTAAAACGAATGATTTTTCAAAGTTACAGTGGCCTGACACGGCCCGTGTCAGGTGGCCTGGGGACATTGTTAGACGATGATTTAACTAAAAACTTAATTTTTTATGAATTATATTAATTTTTAGATATCAAGAAGGAGAAAATTTATATGAATTATAGATTTATTAAGAGAAAGAAAGACGAAATTCTGACTAAGTGAAATGTTATAAAAATGAAGAAGATAAAGTTTTGATTTAAAAAAATATATAAAAGATATGTGGAAAACTTGTGGAAAACTTATTTATACAATTTATTCAATAAAAGGTATAATATATCTTTGGACTCTGTCATATATATATATATATATATATATATATATATATATATATATATATATATATATATATATATATATATATATATATATATATATATATATATATATATATATATATATATATATATATATATATATATATATATATATATATATATATATATATATATAATATTGAGAAAAGTGTATTTTTTTTAATTATAAAAATGACAGATAATAAATTTTGATATATCTTTCTAATATATTGTCTTTAGAATAATTTTAGTTTCTTTATATTTGAAAATTTTAAATAATGTAGTATTTTTTTGTTCAAGATAGATCATAACGGATTTTTTGGCCTTCAGCGTAAGACAACAACAACAGTCGTAGAAAAGGTGGGGGTCCCCTGGTGGTAGTGGTTGTCGCTTGTGCTTCTCCCATCTGATCGTCACCGGTTATTCGAATGTTAAGCTCCATTGCATGAACGTTGGGGGTTGGCTCATGTTCGTTTGATGACTTTTGATCACTAGAAACGTTTTCGTCGCGTGCTCGCTTGCTAGCAAGTTTTTGGGGCCACACTAATTGAACTTTTCCCCTTAGTAGTTGCTTCGAAACATCTCTCGCGACTTCGATGTCTCCATGAAGGGTGGTAATGTGGCCCTTCTTCGTATAAAACTTCATTTTCAAATGGACTATGGAGGGCACAATAGCTAATTCAGAAACAGTGGGTCTCCCCAGGATGCATTGATAAAAGGAGGAACAATCGAAGAGTAGAAATTGTGTTTTTATTCTCCTGGAAGCCCCCCATTCACCGCCGAATGTGACAATTAGCTCGACGTAGCCCCAACGTCTAATAGTAGCACCATTGAAGCCTCATAAGTCAAACCCTACATATAATGATAAGTGCTTTTGGTCGAGCTGGAGAGTGCGAAATAAATTGGTGTACATGATATACACAGAACTACCTTGGTCGACGAGAATTCTGCGAACATTGGTATTGTCCATCTTTGCTCTAATGAGCAAAGGTATGTGGGTGTTGGGAGAGTTGCCTATGAGTTCCTCCAGATATAACATGATTGGTTGCGGCTTACCACAGACCTTTCGAGAAAAGATAGCTGACTTGGACTGAAGTCGACCAGTTGCTCAAACTTTCTCCTGACCGAACCCATGGTTATCTCGATGAACCCTCCGCACGAGATGACCATGGCAGAAGGATATGCCTCCCATGTACTATGGGCTGCAAAGTCACATGGACCTTCGAAATAATCGGGGATGAGAAAATCTTTTGGTCGGAATATGGACATGGCAACCTGCAGGGGTGGACTTTCGATCGTAGCCTCCTCAACTTTCTTGGTCTCTTTTTGTCGAGGAGCTTCCACTTTGGTGTATTGTTTCAAATTATTCTCCTTGATGAGGATTTCTATTGCGTGTTTCAGCTTGAGACAATCCCCAGTCACATGTTCGTGGCTCTTGTGAAAGCGACAACACTTGCTAATGTCGGTGTGGCTCTTGGGAGTTGTTGGCTTGGGCCCCCTGCTTGAACTCTACATTTATGTATTCAAGCAGAATACGCTCACGGGGAGCTGTCAACAAGATATACTTCGTAAATCGGCCAAAGGGTCATTTGTCCCTGCAAAACTCGTGGGGCTTATCCTTCTTTCTTTTTTCCTAGTCACGTCGAAGAGCTGCTCATTCTTCTTGCTTCGGGGCCCTCAAGTTATCCTGATTCCCGGAGTCCCTAGCTTTGTAAGAAGCTTCTTTTTCTTCATATTGGATATATTCATGGGCTTTGTGAAGGAGTTCAGTTAGGAAATGGGGTGTTTCAATCCCTACAGCCTTGCGGAAATCACTATTGGTCGAAGTCCCTTCTTGAGGATGTACCTCTTTATGCGGTATGTCGTATGTATCTCGACTACCTCCTTGTTGAATCTTTCTATGTACACGCGTAGAGGCCCATCCTTGCCTTGCACAATACCTTTGAGCATGGCCTCAAATTTTGGATGACGCCTAGAAGCGGTAAAGTGCCTGGTAAACTGGTTCTTTAGATTCCTCCACAAGGTGATTGAACTTGGGGAAAGATATTTATACCTGGTCATGGCTCCCTTTCTCAGCGTGATAGGGAAGAGCCTGCATTTAATAGCATCCCCACGTTGTGATAGTGGAGCATCGCCACAATGTTTTCAATATGGTCATCTGTGTCGGTAGTACCATTGTATAATACCAGGGGAGGAGGCTTCTCCAACCCGCGAGGAATACGAGTATCCATGATTTCTTGTCATAATGTACTATGCACATCTAATTATCATTGTTACTCGACGACCCATACGGAGATGGATCGTGGCAAAGACTTCTGCTACATCGTGGAGAACGTTTCTCCTCTTCGTAACTGGGGAACTATGCGCCTTCCGATAAGGAGTGCAATTATGTTTCCTAGTATTCTCTTGATGTGGTTTTTTCGGATCTGGTAGTTCTTTCTGGGGAGACAAACTTCGAGGTGCATATTGTTTATGCTTCTGGGGTGGAGAACATGAACGGGGAGGTGGAATGCGAGTCTCATCCCTTCGGTGTCTCCACAAAGGAGAATGTGATGGACGCTCATTTTCTAGTACATAAAGGTGCTCAGTTTACTGGAAAATTCATAGTTGGATTTGTTAAGGGCGGCGATGAGGAACGCAATGTTTTGATCCACGTCCTGAGGGATGAGGATTGGCTCAAAGGTCTGATCGAACTAGGGGACAATTGTAGGCTTCAAGTTGTCTGATGAAGAGGAAGAAGTTCGTCCATCACGGTGGTCGGTTTCGTGAACGACCAATCCATGGTTGTTGGGATTGTCACCGCCATTGGGAGGGGCAACGATGGAATAGTTGTTGACGACATCGTTATTATGCTAAGAATCCATGAAGATCTAAGAAAGGTTGGAAGAGAATGCTTTGGTCTTGTTTCATGAAAGAATGGGGAATTTTGCCAAGAAATACGAGGAAGCAGATGTTCCCATAGACAACGCCATTGTTCAAGACAGATCAAAACGAATTGCTTGGCCTTCAGTGTAGGACAACAACAAAAGTCGTAGGAGAGGTGGGGGATGTACTTGCAAGGCACTCCGACACTCAAATAAGTATTTGAGGGAGAGAGATGGCAAGTAAAAACGTGTTAGAATGATTAGGATTGAATTGAATACCTAACCCTCCAAATGAGGAGGGTATTTATAAGTGATCCCCAGAGTTGGGCCAAGGTCCCCATTTTGGGATGGAAGTACCAGGCCCACACTGGGATACTTCCAGGGTTAGCCTAGAAGCGAGGAAGACATATCATGTGGTCTTCACCCTGGTCCAACTTACCTCGTGATTCTCGGAAAGGCATTTGGTCGCGTGAATCGTTAAGCGGATAGAGAGGATATCCCCAACGACTATATTTCTAACGGACATGTCCTCAACGGTCATATTACGTGAATTTTCCTTATTGGGCCTTGCATGAAGCTGGACTGAATTGGGCATTGGCCGACAGTGGGCTAGCTGCCAGTCCAGTCCAGAACAGTTTTCATCATACCATTTACCAAAGAGTATTATCATATGAAGTATTTTGTTGGTTTTAACATTTGATTTTAAAATCACATTGTAAAAATTTAAATATGATATAATAGATATGTATTTTTCATGCATCTTGATGATCTTCTCGGAATTTAACCCATTATAATAATGTATGTTATAAAATTGAACAAAACAACATAAGTGAGAAATGAGAAGAAGAGAGTTTCTTATGTTATTCTCATTCAAGGTCGGTGTTTCAAGTACAATATGAATCTTATTTATAGGACATGTAATATATGAAAAATAAATTTGAAATCTCCTAATTGATGGACATCCATAATTATATCATTTATGACAATTCCCCTTGGATATCCATAAAGAATATGCTTTGTTAAAACCTCACTAAAAAAACTAATGGAAAAAGAATAAAATATATTTTAAAGATAAATTCATTTCTCCCCTTAATTGAACGATCATTTCTTTGCCAATGAAGACCAATATTTAATAATAGTTGGTTAAAAGTTTCAATAGGGAATGACTTTGTGAAAAGGTCTGAAAGGTTATCACATGAACGGATTTGTTAGATGCTTGTATCACCACTCTTCTGAATATCATGAGTGAAAAAGAACTTTGGAGAAATGTGTTTTGTTCAATCTTCTTTAATGTAACCATCTTTCAATTGAGCAATGCTTGTAATATTATCTTAATATATGGTTATTGTATTTATTTTTGCAGAATGAAAACCATAAGTCTCTTGTACGTGTTGAATTAGGGATTTTAACCAAACGCGTTCTTGATTTGCCTCATGTAGTGCCTAAAGTTCTGCAGGATTAGATGAAGTTGGTGTTATGGTTTATTTCACAGATCTCCAAGAAATAGTTGTTCCACCACATGTGAAAAAAATTGTTTGTGATCTACCATTATAAGGATTTGACAAGTAACATGCATTCACATTACTTGTTAATGTGAATTTTGATAATTTTGAATAAAATAAACTCATGTCCATTTACCTCTGAGATAACAAGTACATGTTTGACTTTATTCCAATGTCTTTGGGTAGGTGGAGAACTATATCTTTCTAATAGATTGACAGCAAATGATATATCATTATGCATATCATTATCAAGGCACATCAGTGCTCCAATCACATTAAGATATGGTACTTCCTGACCAACTAATTCTTCATCTTTTTCTCAAGTTCTAAAGGGATATTTCTCCACATACAATGATCTAACAATCATTGGAGTAGATAACAAATTACAGTTGCCCATATAAAAGGGTTTTAACATCTTTGCTATATAACCTTCTTGATGTACAAATATCCCATTGTCCAAATGCTCAATTTGTAAACCTAGACATGATTTTTTATTTTCTATGCCATTCATGTCAAACTCTTTCTTTAAGCAATATATAGCTTTTGGAAGCTCTTCAGAAGTTCCAATAATATTTATGACATCCACATAGAAAGTTATTATTGCAAATTATTTTCCACATCATTTTATAAAAATACAAGGACAAATGAAGTTATTTGTATATCCCTCACTTAGCAGATATTCATTAAGACGTTTATACCGCATGCGTCCAGATTATTTTATTCCATAGAGAGACTAATCCAATTTAATGGAGTAGCTTTCTCGAGATCCAAAATTATATGCATCTGGTATATTGAACCCTTCAGGTAGTTTCATGTAAATTTCATTATCAAGTGATCCATACAAATAAGCTTTACAACATCCATTGGGTGCAAATTATGCCCTTCATGTGCTACATGGCTTATTAATAATCGAAAATTACATGCATCCATTATAGGAGAATATGTCTAATCAAAATCAATTTCAGGTCTTTGCAAAAATCTATGAGCAAAAAGTAGAGCTTTGTATCTCACAATTTCATTATTTTCATTTAGTTTTTGCATGAAACCCCATTTGTATCCAACTGGATTCACACCATGAGGTGTTTGGACTACAAAACTAAAAAAAAATTATCTTGTAAAGTGAGTTTAGTTCTGATTCAATTGTGTCTTTCCTTATTGGTCAATCCTTACTTTATCTACAACTTTTAATAGATGTTGGTTCACAAGCCTCTTTGTTATTTTTCATATTCAGCGATGTATTATATGTAAAAATATCATCAATGTCGACTTCGTGTCATACCCATTGTATTCCATTATGGATATAACTTATGGAGATCTCTTTATTTTCATAAATTTTAGGTACCTGGTTAGCTTCTTCTGGAGCTGGAGTATTTATTATGTCTGAAGATTCTTTTACATTTTCTATATCCTCGCTCGGACCATGTTTATTTTTAACCCCTTTCTTGTTTAAGTATTTTTATCTTTGGATCTTATTGTTCTACCACGCTTTAAGCATGGTTGAGACTTGTTAGATTGTCCAATAGGGACATTCGTCTTTATTGGAGCATTAGTGATGGTATATATGATTAAATCACACTTTTTGGATTAGTGAATGCATTTGATAATTGATTTGTTACGATTTGCAAGTGAATTATCTTTTAAACTTCTAGTTCACATCAATTTGTTCGAGGATCAAGATGAGACAGTGATAATTTATTCCAACTGATGTCTTTTTACAACTTCTTATTCTCTCCCCTTAATATTGGGAAATTTGATTCATCAAAATGACAATCAACCAATCGAGTAGTGAATAAATCTATTGTTGTTTATTCAATGTACTTTATAATAGATGGATATTCATATCAAACATATATTGTCATCCTCCTTCGAGGACACATCTTAGTGCAATATTGTAGAGAAATTGGAACATGTATCGCACATCCAAAAATTATTAGATGGGAAATATTAGGCTATTTACCAAAGACTAATTGTAAATGGAAAGAGGTGTGATAACTTGTTGGCCTGACATGAATCAATGTTGCGACATGCAAAATTACATGTCCCCAAGTAGAAATTAGGAGTTTGTTTTTCTTAATAAGTGGTCTTCCAATTAACAAAATACGTTTAATAAATTATTATGCAAGTCCATTTTGTGTATGAACATATGCTACTAGATGTTCAATGTCAATTCAAATATACATACAATACTCATTAAATGCATAAGATAAAAAATTTGCAACATTATCAAGACGTATTTTCTCGACAGGATGATTGGGAAAATGAGCTCTTATTTGAATTAGTTGAGCTATAAATCTCACAAATGGTTGGTTGTGAGTTGACAACAAATAAATACATGACTAACTAGTTGATGCATCAACTAAAAGCATACAATATCTAAATGGTCCACATAATGGATGTATTAACCCACAAATATCACCATGTATATGCTCTAAAAAATTGATAGATTCATTTGTAATTTTTATTGGTGATAGCAGAATTATCAACTTATCTTACAAGCAAGAGCTCCATGAGAACTTATTTAATTGAATAATTTTTCGGCTCTTTAATTGATGACCACGTGAATTTTCAATTTACATCATTAGATAACCAGGATGACCCAATTGATCATGCCAAATTACAAAGTTATCATTATTTGTAAACTTCATGTTTACAATGGCATGTCCTTCAATTGCACAAATATAAGTGTAGCACAAGCTAGAGGAGAAAGTTGGTAGCTTTTCCATACATATTTTGTGTTTGAATTGTGTTTTGTAATACAAAGATATTCAATACCTCAATTGTCTCTTGTTGAATATTGGTATCCATTTATAAGAATATCTTTGAAACTTAATAAATTTATATAAGACTCCGAGAAGTATAATGCATTATCAATGTGGAATATTGTTCCTCCACATAATAATACATTGGCTCTTCCAGAGCCTTCAATTATTATTGAGGTGTCATATATAGTACTGAGATCAGTTTTTCGCATCACTAAATAAGAGAAATATTTTTTATTCTTGAAAATTGTATGAGTTATTGTACTATCAACGAGACACATATCTTCATTAGTGGTCATAGTACAAATATTCATTCTAAAAATAATAAAATAATTTTAACGATGAGTTTTAAGCTTACTTTAAAAACACAAGTTATTTAAACAAAAAATTATGTAAATAAACAAGCAGCAAACACACTTTATTATTATTAGAAAAGAAAATTCAAAACATCCATAAAGACTTATTATAATAACTAATCATAATCTGGATCATCGTTTTCACTAACAAAGGGTGTCTCAATCCTTTTTTTTTTTCAGTGTTCTTTAGTAAAGATTAATAAGATGTGATTCCAATGACTTTTTCCTCCATAATGATATGAAGTATTTTCATTGGTTTTGCTAATTTGACTTAACAATGAAAAATTAAAACATTTTTCTTATGAAAAATAATGTTGGGTCACCATGGGCCATTTAGCATTGGGAATTGACGTAAACCATTGGTCAGTGACCAATAGAATTGTTTCATTATATCTATCATTTTCCATATTAAATTATAATCTAAGAAAAGTACTAGTAAACTACGAAAATATAAATAATAATCCAAGAAAATTGTATAATGATTGTTACTGCAAAAATAAAAATGATAAACTAAGATAATGAGAATAATGATTGTTTCACTCGTAGTAAAGTTCTTTATTACGAAAATAAAAATATCAATAATCTAAGAAAATGATTTCCAAATAATATATATTAATCCCAAAATAGCAATAATCGATACAATTTATAACATCACAAAAAGAAAAGAGCAACAATTGATATTCTTAACGAAGCTAAAAAATTTATAATATCTCAAACAAGCAATATTTGATAGTTTAACCATTTCAAGGAATTTCTTTACAAAAATATTTTACAATAATGAAAATTATTAACTGATTTAACTAACTCATAACAGTTTTCTAACTATTCTAGAGTTTGTTATAAGAGTTAGTTACAGCTAGCTACCATAGTTGGTTAGATTAGTTACTTACATTCTAAGTTACTTCTACCATAGCTTTAAATTGTATATAAACTCATTACTAGCTTGATCAATGCAAGATGTTATATTTGTATTTTCTTCTTTTCCATTCCTCTTCTCTCCCTGGCATAGCTTGCATTCATGGAATTTCAATATCATAATATGGTATCATCGCATATGATCCTCAATCAATTTCTTAGTTTCTTTTTCATCTTCTTCATCAATCAATCTCCTTTTTCTCTTCTTTGCACATGAAAATTCTCCTTTTCATTTCTTTCTATCCAATTCCAACATGTCATTGCGTATTGTTCCGGTTGCACAAAGAATCACCAATGTTGATGTTGGTTTTGTTTATTATGTTCATCTCAACGAATGTTCAAACACTGGTAGCACCACACCACAACTGAACGGTTCCAATTATATCTCATAGTCAAGATCCATGCAACGGGCTCTTGGTGCTAAGAATAAGCTAGCTTTCATTGATGGTCTATGTTGCATAGGTATGGGTACGTACCCGGTACGGGTACGGGATACGACAATTTTTGAAAAAACTAGGGTATAGGTACGTTAATGTAATTTTTTAATATTTCGAATAATATAATACGATTGAGTTACATCATCTAAAAAAAGATGAAACAATGTAAAAAAATACGATAAAGTATCAGAAATTTAAAGTGATTTGTTCGAAATGAAACTTAAGATCTATGTATGAATATAAAAATCACACTCTAACAGTGTCAACGTCACTATTTCCTTGCTCATTCTCAGTAAAAAGAATAGCTTCCATGTATGGTTCATCAAGAGAAAGACTTGCAACTTCAAGAATACCAGTCCATCTGAGAGATTTCATTCATCTCCACCAATATCCCACATTTTTGTTTCACCTTCATTATAAATTTTACTCTTTCTCGAGAGAAGACAAAGATTTGTATGAACAAAAACTAAATCTTCAGCTCTCTTTGGATTGAGTCTATTTCTTTTCATTGAGTGAACAAATGAATATGTGCTCCAGTTTCTTTCAGCACAAGAAGAAGAACATGGTTGTGAAAGAAGTTTCAACGCAATTAATTGAAGTTTAGGAATTGTTGATCCATAAGTGATCCATCAATCCCTTGGTTTGATTGAGCTCTCCTCCACCACTTGAAAACTTAACAAATTTTGTATTTACCTCTAGCCTTTCATATTCATCCATAAAGTAATTCCTTATGCATTTTTTTCATCTTGTACAAATCTCATTGTCCCTATGTGGGGCAACTCGATTTGGAGATTGATCAAGCCATTGTCTACAATAGTACCTATAACACAACAAAATTATAAGTGTGAGGTAAGATAATTAAAACTTAAAATGAAATAGAAAATAATTTTTTTTAACCTTAGATTGAGAGAATGAGCCAGGCATTGAAGAGGTGTGTGACTTTTAGTCCATCTGGAAATTAAGATGCTATACACCACATCATAAAAGGATGAATTATGATTCAGCTCCTTTCCCTCATGTTTATATATTGCTAATTTGACTTGCTCAATCATAGAATCCCATTTATCATAAACCAAATGAAGGTTTGACTCATCAGTATCACAAGAACAAAGCATATCATAGATAGACTCTGTAAAATTTAGGATATAATTGACTTTATCTCAGCATCCATCATTTAGAATTGTTTATTTCACAAAGGCAGCCTTATTAACATCATCCTCTCTATATTCAGACCATTGTTCACTAATTACCATATTAAGGAGGCCTTTTTTAATGATTTTCAACCTCTTAAGCATAACAATAACTGAAGTAAACCTTGTTTCAGAAATAGAAAGAAACATCAAATGCACAAATTCTTTGAAGATAGCAAATCTCATGGAATGGTTCATAATAAAAAAAAATAATATAAAAATTGTCTTCAGCAATAGCAGATATCCAATTGCACTCAAGATAAATAGCTTCATTACTTGGTGTATTTTTTTGTGCACATATACTTTTTAGAGTTAGATTCAATGTGTGCACTACACATGGTGTCCAAAATATTTGAGGATATGTTCCTTCAACAATCATACCAGCAGCCTTGCAAATTAGGGGTATTATCAATAATGATTTGGACAACATTTTATGGTCCAACCTCATCATTTTTATGCAAAATTAGATCAACAATATAGTGTTTATCTTTGTACTCACCCGTTCCATCAATAGCCTTCAAGAACATAGGCCCTGAATTTGAAATTGCCATAAAGCTAATCAGTGGCCTTCTTTGGGCATCTGTCCAACCATCTGTAACTATGCTCACACCTTTTTCTGGCCAAGTATTTTTGATAGGTTGAAATAGCTTCATTACGTTGGCTTTCTCTCTTTGCAGCATTGTGGTTCTTATGGAATTATAACTAGGAGGAAGATAGCCTGAGATAGAAGTGTTTGCAGCATAAGTGAATGCACTTATAAAATAAGGATTTCTGGCAACATTGAAAGGCAAACCAACTGAATAAAATAGTCTTGCTATTTCAAATGATAGATGATCTCTTGCCTCATTATTAAACTCCTTTGCTAAAGGTCCATCACCTTTTCTTTTTTTACTCATATCAATAGGTGGATTCAAACTTGTAGTTCCACCCGGAAAAGGAACTTGAACAGGGTTTTTTTTCCAGTAGCAATCCTGTCAAGTTCTTTCATCTCAGCCAAATATTCAAGTGCTGCTTTAGAACAACAAATTATTATGTTTCCTTTTTCTTTTAACTAATGAAATCTCATTCTAGAATAAGATCCATTAAAAGTTAAATTACAATAGTTGCAACTCCAACGTATGTTATTTCCCTTTCCTTCGTTTCTTTGTTGCAAAATTGTCACATAAGCCTTAAGAGGGAAATCATTGTTGATATTTCCCGTTCCACTTGTATATTTAGCGGTTAAAGGTGTAGCACTACAGTTTGTCCTACTTCCTCCACTACTTTGTGAAAACATCTACTACAAAAACATTAAAAAAAATTATAATCGATTTTAAATATTATTATAGTTATTAAAACTATTAATAAACAAAATTAAAATAATTTTTATAGCATATTTTTAATTGTATACATAAAAACTCTTAATAAAAAAATTAAAATAATTTTTATAGCATATTTTTATAGCATAATTTTTATACCTATGACTATTGACTATGGATATGTATCTAGTAGATAGAAAAAAACTATTTTATTAATTCAATACCTACTCTAGCATGTGTTACAGTGCTTACTAATAGTACATGTTGAGTGCTTACTAATAGTACCTATTCAACAATAACATAAACTACTATCTAGAGTATTTCATAAGTCACTAACTAGTATTGTACTCTCTGAAGCAACATAGATTGTACTACTCAAGCGTGTGTTATAGTGCTAACGTGTTATACTAGATAATAACAATGAAATATGAATAAATAAATAACTTAATAATATGTATTACCTTAATGTTAGTCTTTATTCTCTTCTTTCTTTTACCGTTAGTACACTGCAACAAGCCAACAACTCTATCTGCAAGACTACAACTTTACAATCGATAGTGTAGACTAGACGATAATTGATATAAAAGTGATATAGGAATAGCCGAATAGGGTTTAGAAGTTGCAATATTTTATATAAATAAATAGTAAAATAATTCCATAAAGCTGATCTGGCCCAAAAAAAATTAAAAATACGAAAATTTTGTACCGCGACTGTACCAAAAACGTACCAGACAGTGTAAAAAAAATAAGAGTGATGCTCAAGTATGTATAGTACACGTACCAGTACCCATCAAGTACCTAATACCGATATTGAATCACTATTCACGTACCTGTGCTTCAGAGTTGATGGTTCTATTGTTTTTCCTGATATTTCTTATTTGAATCGCATTGCACGGGAATAGTGTAATTGTTGGGTGCACTCATGGATTCTAAAATTTGTTAATGCTCAAATTGCTCAGACTATTATTTTCTTGGAATACACCCTCAATGTATGGAATGATTTCAAAGAACGGTTTTCCAAAACTGATCGCATTCGTGAATCCAATCTCGTAATGGAGATCAATAATCCCAAGCAAGGCTCAAAGTTTGTCCTTGATTACTTCACTTAAATGAGAGGATTATGGAAATAGTGAATTCTCATAGACCTATCCCAATATGCACATATATTCTCCCCATCAAAATGGCAGGGTGGAGAGGAGACATCAATACTTGCTCAATGTAGGCAGAGCATTATTTTATCAGTCAAACCTACTAAAAACCATACTTGATGTTAGAGCTAGAAAATCTATTTTTCTTGGATATGAAGTTGGATATAAATTGTCTCTTTTATTAGATATTCATTCTTATGACATATTCATTTCAAGAAATGTTACTCATCATGATTACATACTACGATATCAGGATACATCTTGTGATTCCACTACCCAAAATTAGGAATATTTCAGTGACTTAAGACCCAAGCCAAACAACATTCCACCAGAAGTTTATGTTAGTTAAGTGTTTAACCCTCCTATATAACCTCATAATCCCCAAGAACACGACATAACCACACTTGACACATCAATACATAATACCAACATTGTACCTGATATTTCCCCAAACATAGAACACCATCCTACATGTGTATCTTCTAGAGTCAAACACCAACCATCACATCTCAAAGATTATGTTTATGCAAGGTTCAATGATACATCAAACCAATCCTCTTCAGGTACTATCTATCCTATTTTTTATTTTCTTTCCTCTTCTAATATCTCTCCTTTTCATTGTCGTTTTAGTATATCCCTTACCACACAAACTGAACCTAAAACCTTTAACAAGACACCTATGTTTGAATGTTGGAATTAAGCTATGAAAGTCGAGTTTGATGCCCTTGAGAAAGTATACACTTGGAAATTGGTAGACCTTACAACCATATGAAGCCAATAGGTTGTAGACGGATCTATAAAATCAAACATAAAGCAGATGGCAACATAGAAAGTTTTAAAGCATGATCGGTTACAAAGGGATATAATCAGATTGAAGGCTTGGATTTTTCTGATACATTCTCACCAGTTGTAAAGCTCACCGCAATCAAACTTGTTTTATCTTTAGCCTCTATCAATAATTGGCATTTATATCAACTTGATATAAATAATTCCTTCCTACATGGTGAGCTACACATGAGATATTTATATGGTGCTTCCTCATGTTGTTAAAACATCCCAACCTAATCAGGTTTGCAAGCTAAGTTAGACCCTTTATGGCATGAAACAAGCAAGCCATCAATGGTATGAAAGCTAGCCTCACTTTTTCTATACCATGGTTATCAGCAAAAACCCTCAAATCAATCATTATTCGTTAAGACGACACCTTCATCATTCATAACCCTACTTGTTTATGTTGATGATGTGATTCTAGCATGTGACTCAATGGCTGAGTTGCAACATATGAAGATTGTCCTACATCAAGCCTTCAAAATCAAATATATTGGAACTCTTAAATACTTCTTAGGATTGGAGATTGCACACTCGAAACAAGGAATCACCATATGCCAACGGAAGTATTGCCTTGACCTACTAACTGACTCAGGTTTCCTTGGTTCCAAACCTGCTAACACAGCCTCTAACCCTCCTATAAAATTATGCCACGATAATAGCCCTGCTTTTGAAGATATTCCAGCATATCGAAGACTCATTGGAAGATTAATAAATCCCAACACCCCCATACCAGATATCGCATTCATCATTCAACAAAACATTCAACTCTTATCTAAACCATCCATAGTCCATTACAATGTCTCTTGCAGGGTGTTGCGATACTTGAAAGGTTGCTCATGTAGTGGTCTTCTTTTTTCTAGAAATCTGACCATTCATTTTCCGGGTTTTCTGATGCTAATTGGGCTAGATATTTGAACACTAGAAGATCAGTAACAGGTTCTTGTTTCCACATAGGATATTCCCTTATTTCATGGTGGGCCAATAAGCAAACTACCGTGTCATACTCTTCCTCAGAAGCTGAATATTGAGCATTAGCATTAACAACGTGTGAACTCCAGTTGATCCTTTACTTACTAAATGATTTGCATATCACGTGCTTCAAGCCACCAGTTTTTTTGTGACAACCAAAGTGTTCTAACATAGCTAAGAATCTTGTCATTCACGGGAGAACTAAACACCTTTAAACTGACTTCCATATCGTACGTGAAAAGTTCTTGTCATTGCCATGAAGCTCATTCCTATTTCATCTAACAATCAACTTGCAGATTTCTTCACTAAATCTCTGCTTCCAAAACCTTTTTCATATATTGATGTCCAAGTTGAGCTTACTCAGCATCTACCAAAGTTCAACTTGTAGGAGGATATTAACTGATTTAACTAATTCATAAAATTTGTCTTACTATTCTAGAGTTGTTGTAACTGTTAGTTACAGCTAGCATAGTTGGTTAGATTAGTTCCTTTCATTCTAAGCTACTTTTACAATAACTTCAAATTATATATAAACTTAATACTAGCTTGATCAATGTAAGAGGTTGTCATTGTATTTTTTTTGCTTTTCCATTCTTCTTCTCATCATGTTCATAGCTTGCATTCATGGAATTTCAATATCATAATAAAATATTTATAATTCTTCAATAACTATAATGTACACATTTTTATAATTCATGATAAAGAAGAAAAAAAAATTATTTATTTTACAATCCTTCAGAGATGCTTTATAAATTATTCAAAAACTATATAATGTTATGTTGCTATCCTCCATGGATAAGTTATAAGTTCTTCAGAAAATATAATGTTATATTACTATCATTCAGAGATGTTTTATAAGTTTTTCAATAATTATATAATGTTATTTTGTTATCCTTCGAGAATGTTATATAAATTCTTCTAGAACTATATAATGTTATTTTGCTATTATTATTTGGTGGTGTTTTATAAGTTTTTCAATAACTATATAACATATAAATTGTTTTTGTAATCTTTTTTAGTATATTTGATTATTTAATAAGATGCAATATAATGTTATTATTTAAAACGAGTAATGTAATAAATAAATAAAAACAAAGAAATCAATATTCCTTGAACAAAATAGAACTTGATGTCGATAACGTGATATAAAACTGAACAAAACAACATAAAAGAGAAAAGAGAAGAAGAAAGTTTCTTATATTATTTGTAAGGTTGATGTTTCAATTACAATATGAGTCATGTTTATGTGGAAAATTAGTGTGCCTAAATGATATACATTCATAATCACATCATTTATAACAATATCTTATTTTAAAAATGGTTAAATATGTTTTTTTATTCCTATAAATATTTCAATTTTGATTTTTAGTCTATATAAAACAACATTGAGTTTTAGTCTCTATAAAATTACTTTTGCACGCAGATTTAGTCCTGGTAGAGGGACTGAAACTGTGTGCAAAAATAATTTTATAGGGACTAAAACTCAACATTTTTTTTATAGAGACTAAAAATCAAAACTGGGATATTTATAGGGATCAAAAATATATTTAATCCTTTTAAGAAATATTTTAAATCATATTATTCAATACTTTTTTAAAATATATATTCTAAAAACATAATAGTAATTCTCCCGAATTTTTTTATAAAAAAAAATTGTAAATCCTATTACTATAAAATATTTTTTAATTTCCTAAAATCATCACAACAAAAGTGATATTTGAGCTAATATAAATAAATATTTTTAATAAATTAAAATTAAATATCTAAATAATACCAAAAAAATGAGGAAGAAAAAAAGTAAAAATTATCAGTGATATTTTTTAAAATTATTTATATTTACAAAACTAATTAAACTCAGGACACCGCTATCACCCACGAGCATATTTTTTTCTTTTAAGTAAAATATAATATACATATATATGTGATTTATTTGTATTATTGTCTCAATCATAATTTACAATAAATTATTATAATATAAATTTATTGACATTTTTTTCAAATAAAAAATCTTAATAAAATTAAAATTTATCATCAAACAAATAAAAACAAATTTACAACTGCGCATTGCACAGATTTAAATCTAGTTTATATTTTGTTGAAATCTCAAACCTTTTTATCAAATTTTTAGTAGGTGTAAACTAGCAACTTCTATAACATGTAGATATAAATTAATTATATGTTGTTAAAATAAGTTATTCACTTTGTTTTTTTAAGTGAATTGGATTTTGGAGACTCACTACAATAATAGTAGATCTCATGACTAAACAATACTTACAAAAATGTTTACAAACTATCTATCAAAAATGTCACATTGAAAACTAAAGTTAAATATATGATTTATCCATGTAACTCATACATCCATTATTAGAAATACTCTATTTTTCTTCGAATTTACCTGTAATTTTATTTAAAAAGTAGGAAATACGTTTCCGGCAACTTTTCCTGCAACTTTTCATTCCCAGCTAAAATCTTTGTTGGTAATATAAATATGCAGGTAAAGTTGCAGGAATCAAAATTCACAGGTAAAATCATAGGAAAAAGTCGCAGGTAAATACGCAGGAAAGTCTCATAACATTTCAACAAACACCTTGTTTACAAAAATCACCAAAGTTTATAATCAATCTAACTTTAAATCAGTAAATGTAAAAGACTGAATCTCACAACTGTTTATATAGAAGAGATGTTCACCATGGAATGGAAGAGTAAAACTACTATTTCCAGAGCAGAAATTGACTCAAATAGGAGCCAAAATGCAAATCTGAGAGAAACAATACCCTAACTTTCCCCTTTTGAATTTCATGGAGCAAACGAACTATTCTGAAACTTGGCTTCTATAGATAACGAGATATGAATAGAGTGATTCAAAAGTTGAGTGAAATTATTATACGATCTATGATCGAACTTCTAGATCTATTTTGAGAGAATTCTGAATCTGTTTTGAGAGAGAGAAATATGTAAAAACGTTTGATGGAAAAAATTAGAGAAATCATAGTTTTTGTTTTTATAAAATAAAATAAAAAAAATCAATACGTCTTATATGTTTAAGGATTGAAGTAAATATTTAAAAAATTTACCTATATATTTTTATAAGAAAAAAAAACAATACGTGTCTTATATGTTTTTATAAAAAAAA